>CM070774.1:103259661-105907161 GCA_036346955.1 Dipus sagitta | reverse complement strand
TACCTATAATCCCAGTGCAGGAAAGGTAGAGACAGGGAGCCCCTGGGGCTCATTGGGTAGTTAGACTATCAGAACAGGGGAACTCTACATTCAGCAAGAGACCTTGTCTGAAAGAATGAGGTGGGGTGCAGCTGATATGAAACACCCAACGTCTATTACTGGCATCCATACCCGGATGCATACAAGTGTGACCACACACACGTACACACCCCACACAAGAATATTTAATGTTCTGTTCAACCAATAGTTAAAGAAGGAATAAATTTTGAATTTATAAAAATCTATTTGAAGAAAGTCATAACATTTTCTTCCATGAGAGTTACACATTCCACTAACCTTAATACAAGCTCTTAGATTTCAATGATGGCCACAGAAGTTATGTGACTACATCTGAACATAAGCTATAAAAACTGGTAGATAAGGAGAAAATATAGAGATGGGTTTGTCTGTGCTAGCAAAACAATACTACATATGGAGTTTATTATTGTTTGGATCAACTTGAACCTGCTCCATATGAGCAATGTCATTTGGTTCTAGAAGTATCTTAGCATAAGGCCATTCATAATGGCCCAAAGCTTACCTGGTGCAAGAGCCAAATTTTTGCTGTTTTCAGTAAGCATCAGAAAACAATCAAACAACAAAAAAAACGAGCCTTAAAATATCACAGTCCTTTGAGTAATGGAGAGTAACTATATGTGTTGGATAAAAATGGAATTCCATTCTATATGATTTTCAATAATTTGATTTTAATATATTTTATAAAACTACAATTTTTTTTCAAAACTATGATTCATTTGGTCGGAAAGAGTGCCCAAGTCAGTAATGGTAGTGGTGTTTAAAACTTGTCCCTAAGTTATTCTTATCTAGAGCTAGGCAAAATAAAATTGATGGAGAGAATACTTTGTATGCAAGTATAATTAGAGCTTTAATTTACATGAAATTAGTTTAAAAATTAAGGTTATGGAGTCTAAAGGGCAAAAATAACTGTATTCCATCTGAAGTCCTTAAGTTAGAGAACCTAATTCAAGCTCCCCATAAAAGTTTCATCTGATGGTTTTCTAGACAAGTGTATCATTTTATTTCTTCCATTTATGATTTATCAAGGGGTGCTAATAGCATCAGAATAAAAATCCAAAGTCCAGGATGCATTGGCCACTAACTCACCTTGGCCTGTCCAGCCCATTTTCTCAGTCATGCAATCCAAAGCACCAGTTCAGCAGTCACCGCTTTCCTTCCATAGTCCCAAGTACAATATGCTGCTAAGTTCAAGGGTGATTTGTTTTCCAAAGGAAAGCGAAACTTAGATAAACTCATGTTTCTTCTCTTCCTCCCTTCCTCCTTGATTTCCTTCTATCCTTCCTTCCTTTAGTACTAGTAGTTGAAACAAGGTTTTCTCCTGTGCCTGCAAGCACTGTACAACTGAGTCATAGCCCCAGTTCTATTACACACTTTTCAACTTTCTCTATTTACCATTATTTTAAAAGTCTACACATTCCTCTCTGAATCTTATATCTAGCAGCAAGTAACTTCTGCCCCTCTACTAAAAAACCTCAAATAGAATCTTATTTTTCTTTTAAGTTTAATTTCTTTGAAATAGTTAATATATTAAAATTTTATTATTAAGGAATATATGTTACATGTAACTGTATCTTTTGGCTAGAAAACTACATAAAAAGAAGTGTAAGTTGCTCTATACTACAATCTCTATACTAAAAAGTGATATTGAAATATTCTGTACCTGCATAAAATTTGAGTCCAGTTTGGATCAGCCATCAGCAGCCCTATCTATTCTGGACAGGGGGGTCCATCTAAAAAATGCCACCTTCAACTATTCACTTCTGTGACTGGGGATTTTTTTAATTTTATTTTTTTTAATTTATTTAAGAAATCAAGAGAGGGAAAGAGGCAGATACAGACACACACACACACACACACAGAGAGAGAGAGAGAGAGAGAGAGAGAATGGGCTGACTAGGGCCTCCAGCCACTGCAAATGAACTCCAGATGCATGTGTCACCTTGCGCATCTGGCTTACATGGTTCCTGGGGAATCAAACCACGGTGCTTTGGCTTTACATGCAAACACCTTAACCACTGAGCCTTCTCTCCTGCCCAGTAACTGGGGATTTAAGGGATTTCAGTGTATTGATCTTTTGAGAGTTATTCACTGATTAAGTAATTGATTTACAAATAAATTTTGAGTGTCTCTACATGTCAGCTATACAGTGTTTACTAGAAACTGAGTATGTAATAAAACACCAGGATTCCAAATGTCATGTAAGTAACAGTCCAATGGGAGCAGAAAGTAATTGATGAAATGATGCACATTGAACTATAAAGGGTGCAAATGCTAAACCAGAAACATGGACACTGTGCAGCAATGGTGATATCACTGGGGCTGTTCTTAAAGCCACTTGCCATATTAAAAGGGCACTGCTCTTCAGCATGTGTCCCTTCCTCAAAAGGGAGGTGGACATTCACTGTCCTCCCTTGCTCCTCAAAGAAATAAAACCTTTTTATTCCCAAGTAATTAACTGCAAAGCAAGCTATTCCTGAAAAAAATGAGAACTGAAAGAAGTTCATTCACACAATTTTTAAAGTAACTTTTCTTCATGGAGCCTGGGATATTCAGTATCCTAGAGGTATTAGTGGCCTATGTGACAAAAGAACATACTTGCTTAACTATAAATAACCTGGGGTCTACCATCTGACATGCTCCCCTGAAAAGTCATGTACCTGCAGTCCCTAGCACACTGGTCTTCTCGTATGAATGTCCCTATATGCCACCTTGCTGATTTTTACCTATCAAGTTCTAACCCAGACTGATAATTCTATCTCTGGGAGTACTGGCTTCATTGGGCAACAGCAGAATAAAAACTGACCCCTTCATAGTTACATGTACACTTACCATCTCTTTGAGTACTTATCTATCTGCTCACCTCTTCTCTCCCAATGTTCTCAACATGGCTCATTTAGGGGAAGTGGCTTATAACCCTTTAGGTCTATAGAAACCCCATCATTATGAAACTTGCTTGAAAAAAGGCAATAGCAAACTGCTCCCAAGTCCATTCCAGATCAACTGAATAAGGGTTTCTGGGCATGATTGCAATATGCACAGGTTTTAAGTTTCCAATTTGATTTAATTCTAATGTACAGGGAAGGCTGAAGTAATTTTGTCAAAGTCCATCAAATACCATGTGATGTGATTAGTACTCTCACAACTTGTGAAGGGACTCTGACAACAATTGTCACACCCAGCTGGGTCTCCAGGCTTGCAGAAGCCTATAACTCTCTTCAGACTATGTTAAACTTTTTATAGAGAAGAACTCTGTTCTGGCCCATCAACTATCTGCAGAAATGAGGAAAGAAATTTAAACCTTTTCCCCTACCTCCAAAACTATGACCTAGGTTTTCTGCATCAGCATCTTTCTCCCTGGTCCTTGGAGGGGAAGATTGCAATCCTATCTCTCATTTTCCACATTCCATCAGGAGTTCTGTACTTCTTTCTAGGTTGTGACTCTTAGAAACCCCCTGTGGTTTTATAATAACCAAAAAATCAACAATTATACACTTTATTCATTTTAGCTACATTAAAAATAATTCCTTATAGGAAAAAAGACTTCTGAAATTCCTTTACCTTCTGAAAAGGCCTCATGTCTCTCTATTCCTCTTTTATTGTTATTTGTCCAAATCCTGCTCATTTCTCATGCTCCAAGTTAGACACAATTGTCTCTATGAGAGATGTCTGCTAGATTAAGCCAATATGGACAAAAGTCTCTGTAATCATAAATTCCAAGGCATGCTTCTCACATATCATTACACATGAGTCTCTAATTATCATTTACTAAGGATACTCATACAGGCATAGGAAACTCCTTATTTTCTTTCATTAAAAGCTTTATGTTCTAAAGATTTTCTATAATTTATCACACTGTCTTTTACAAATAAATTTTTTTTTTTTTGGTTTTTTGAGGTAGGGTCTCACTCTAGCCCAGGCTGACCTGGAATTCACTATGGAGTCTCAGGGTGGCCTCGAACTCACAGCAATCCTCCTACCTCTGCCTCCCAGTTCTGGGATTAAAGGCGTGTGCCACCACGCCCGGCCTCAAATAAATATTTTTTTTAAAAAAATAGGAGAATGGGCCAATAAATGAGAGTGTAAATCTGATACATTATTCTGCCTATCATGACTTATTTAAATCTAATCAATCATATATTTCAGCAATACACAAAAATCTTATTGTAATAATCCTGTTATTTAAAGAACACTTTATCTGAGATGTCAACCAGTGTTACTGAGAAGTTATTATGCACACGGCACTATGATGACTCTGTCAGACACCTGGAGAAAATAAATAGTAATTATTTTTGCTCTTAAGAAAAGTACATGGTGAATTCCAGGTTAGCCTGAGCTGGAGTGAGACCCTACAATGAAAAACAAACAAAAAAAAAAAAGAAAGAAAGAAAGAAAGAAAGAAAGAAAGAAAGAAAGAAAGAAAGAAAAGCATAGTCCAGTAGTCCAGTGACCTAAACAATCATCAGGTAACCACACAAAAGAATGAATAATCACAACTTAAGTCAGTCAATGGAAAAGAAATTTCCTTCCTTCACAAAACCCTCTTCAGTTGAAAGAACTGACTGTGTTGTGAGCTCACAAGATGCTTCCTAGGGTGTTCATGATTTGAGTTGAAATGTAGAGGACAGAGAAGAGCACTAGGGAGGTACAGGATATTCTCTCTGAAGGAAAACAAAGAAGTGAATGGATCTGAAAGACAGTCTGTATGGGTGGAAGTAATCCTAAGAGGAGAATGGAAGATGTAAACAGGTGACATGATGGGATGTGCTATGAGTGTGTTTTCTGCAGAGTACTCTGGGTATTGTTTTGAAGAGAGGTAGGAAGACACAATAACTCCACTGCAGAGGGTCCTCACTGGAATAAGTGTGGGGGAAAGAGGACCTAAAGGAATAATCCTATGATAATATGACCAATTAGCAACATGTTCATATATTAAAGCTCCTACTAAAAATTAGTTTTAAAAATACCAGTCAGGAGAGTAGGGAAGATACCAGCTTTTGGACATGAGCATTGTCAAGGAGATAACCATGACATGAGCTTGCAAGCATTCATATGGACAGAATAGAAGCTGAGGAGCACCTAGCAGGTTCCTGAGCTTCTAACCAGCTCTCCTGCTCTGGGAATAAACAACGGCCTGAAATCGGGATTTCTAGGAGAGGGAAAGAAAGTATGAAGGTGATGTATTAGAAGTTGTGGATGTGATGTTTATAGCTGCTCAATTCATAATATCTAAAAACTGGAATCAACCCAGGTTCCCATTATTGTATCAATGAATAACCAAGAATGTGGTATATCTACACAATGGAATTATACTCAGCAGTAAGAAAAACTGACACATTGAAATTTGTAGGAAAAAATGGTCTAAATTGTAATACATCAGTCTAAGTGAACTCACACAATCAGAGAGACAACCTTCGCATGATCTCTCTCACCTTCAGTTCCTAACCTGAATTATCCCAAGTTACTAACATAACTGAATAGCATCTTGAAGCTGTACAATAGGGAGGGTAGGGCTTGGGGGCAGGGAAAGGGAAAGGGAGGACACAAAATCTGAGCCCAAATTCTACTGATACAGTAGAATCCTATATCCTGGAAATCAGACTAAAAGGTGGAAACCCTCAAGCAAACCTTAGAGAAAGCACCTGAACTGAGGGCCCTGGAGAGAGTGAGATAAAACCTAACCTCAAATTTCTCCTTTCTCTTTCTTCTCTGGCTTTTTCTTTTTTCTTTTCTCTTGGTACTGGCCTCTAATTCCATGTACCAGAATGTGGTCTACATCCACAATGAGCTGGTGATCAGAGAGATCTACAATATCTCCCAAAACAAACAAGACAGACTTTGGTCAGAGCACTTGATTACCCACCAGAGGTTAATGGTAAGACCGTACTGCTGAAGACACCAAACACTGTTGGCACAGACCATGGAAAGACCTGTCTGGAATCCAGAGAAGAGCCAGTCCCCAGATAATTAGCCCATCTAGTGCTGGAAGGTGCTTCATGAGCTACAAGGGGAAAGTGGCCAACATCTGTCCAAGCAACTCAAAGTCTAAACGACTCAGAAGCAAACAACTTGATGTGATGCTCACACAATGCATTAGTGGCACACAGCCATGGTGGGTAACTAACTGCTCTTGGATTAGCTAACAGATATGCTCAGTGGAAAGGAAACTATATCTGGGCTGGTACACAAGTCAAAATCATATCCAGATAATGATTTTGCTTTCCATTGTCAAGCTCTCACTAAGCTTAGACAATAAAAGTGTCTAAACCCTTTTTAATTCTCTCTATATTAACAATGACTATCCCGTTTAACTGGTGCTGACTTCACTATCTGTTGGAGAATCTGTTTCTCTTTTTTCAGATGGGAACAGGACTTGAGGGATAAATGACCCAATGCACACCACTCTGGCCCTAGCTGAAACCATAGAGGAACTGGGGAAATGAGTAAGAATTCTGTACTCTTACTCAAGCTGATATCAGCACAAAGGTGATGGAGAAAGATACTGAGGACACTCAACACCTATAAAACCAGAAATCCAGATCCTCCTAAGTGCCCATCACTGAAGTAGACTTAAAATGCTCCCAGCATGGCTCAGGGAATTTTGCAGAAGGAGGGGCTGAAAGATTGTTAGAGCCACAAGTTTGGACATTTTGCACAGAGACATTGCTTCTCACCCTAACTGACTGCTGTCCCCATAATGGATGACCCACAATCCCCGTGGGGTTGACCTGCATCCCCAATAATAAAGGCCTCTTCAGAAAAGGGGCAGGTAGGAGGGAAAGGATGATACCAACATGTGATGTTTACATACAAAACATGTCCATATCTAATAAAAAAAAGAAGTGCTGGATGTAGTGAACTTTGAGTGTAAAGTATTGTTTGTTCCTATTGTGTTTATTCCATTTGCTTGGTTTATTCCCTAGGCTGTGCATTCAGAATGGAAATAGTCAATCTGGGAGGGTATGAGGAGAATGTATTAAGGCAGTCCTTGTCCTACTGGTGATTAGCATTTCATCTGAGCTGAGATTCTTATATCAGGGATCATGCTCCTCAGGTGTATTCAGGGCACTCAAATCCTTGACTAGGGATATAGTATGTGGGAGCTTAGAAGCCTAATTATGTAGTTAGGAAAGGCATGCCCTTGATTGTCTTCATTGTTAAAGAAGCAATTGAGAGCATCTAAAGATGGCTTGATGCCACAGAATAATTCTAAAGGATTTGATTTTAAAGGAAGCAGATTCATTTCTGAATCAAGGGAAATTTGAACTTTCAAAAATAATCACTGCTACACTAGAGAAGACTAGAAGCTCTCACACCCAAATGTTAATACTGTTGTTTTTTTTTTATTGCAGGGGAATCTAGAAAAATCACACTATTTCATTTTAAAATTAAAGCTAAACTCCATGTTCTGATCAAGTTCTGCTTAGAAAGCTTGCAGTGGCTGGAGGCCCTGGCACACCCATTCTCTCTCTCTCTCCTTCTCTCTCTCTCTCTCTCTCTCTCTCTCTCTCTCTCTGCTGCTGCTGCTGTTGCTGCTGCTGCTGCTTTGTCTCTCTCAAATAAATAAATAAAAACACAAATAAAAGAAAATTTAAAATATGCTTTGATTTTCTTTTGGAGAAATAAGTGCATTGATGTGTGCAATGCAAAGTGCAGGGTGATGTCAGGAGCTGGCATTTTACATTGTTTTCATGTCAGGAATAATAGTGGAGGCTGTTGTGGATGCTATCCTTCTAGCTATATGTTCCTGAGGAGTAAAAAGTAGTGGTGCTGCTATTTAGTGAAGGCTGCATTCTCAGATGGACTGGTCTTAATTGAGTTTGCTGAGCCAATAAGCAATTAGAGGACTGTAATGATAACTTGGAAGCCCCCTGTTTACTCTAGTCCAGCACAGCCCAAAGGTTCTGTTTCTAATACAGGAGCATGCTTTCTTTCTGAGCTGGGTTCAGACTGCAATGCCATGGGCAACACAAGGTTTATGACGTTCTTTCTGGTATTTGTGTTACAATGGCTGCTGTGTACTGGTATTATATTTAAAGTTTTTTTTTTTTTTTTTTTTTTTGTCTAGTCCATGAGATGCTTACTGTGTATGTAAGGCATCTTGGGTAGATTCAGGTTAGGTGCTGTAGATGAGTGAGAATATGTGGTGAGTTTTTTTCTATGATTGGGTAAGTTTACTGAGAAGGATCTGTTCCAGGTTCAACCATTTTTCCTCAGATTTCATTGTGTCATTTTTTCTTACTGCTGTATAGAATTCAATTGTGTAGATATACCACATCTTAGTTATCTATTCTCTAGTGATGGACATCTGGGTTGATTCCAGCTCTTAGCTATTATGAATTGAGCCACTACAAACATGGTTGAGCAAATCTCTCTGTCCTGTGGTTTGAAGGTTTTAGGGTAGATGTCCAGTAAGGGAATAATTGGGTCTGTTGATATCTCTATAGTCAGCTTTTTCAGGAGTCTCCATATTGCTTTCCAAAGTGGTTGTACCATCTTACATTCCCACCAACAGTGGATGAGTGTTCCTACTTCTCCACATCCTCGCCAGCATTTATTTTCATTTGATTTTTTGATGTTTGCTATCCTTACTGGGGTAAGGTGGAATCTCATAGTTGTTTTAATTTGCATTTCCCTGATGTTTAGGGATGATGAACATTTTCTTAAGTGTGTGTTTGCCATTTTTATTTCTTCCTCTGTGAACTGCCTGTTCAGCTCTTTGCCCCATTTTTTTCAAATATTTTATTCAGTTTTATTTATTTGTGTGAAAGCGAGCGAGTAAGAGAGAGAGAGAGACAGACAGAGAGAGAGAGAGAGAGAATGGGCATGCCAGGGCTTCCAGCCAATGCAAAAAAACTCCAGACATGTGCAATCCCTTGTGCATCTGGCTAACATGGGTCCTGGGAGTCGAGCCTTGAACCGGGTTCCCAAGGCTTCACAAGCAAGCACTTAACCACTAATCCATCTCCCCAGCCCTCTTTGGCCCATTTTGTGAGTGGGTGTTTGACTTTTTACTGTTTAGATTTTTGAGTTCTTTATAGATTCTAGAGATTAGGCCTCTGTCAGTTGAATAACCAGCAAATATTTTCTCCCATTCTGTGGGTAATCTATTGGCTTTGCTTATTGTATGCTTGTCTGTAAAGGAACTCTTCAGCTTCATGTGATCCCATTGGTTGAGTGACTGCTTAAGATCGTGAGCTACTGGGGTTTTGTTCAGGAAGTCTTTTTCCATTCCTATATCATGGAAAGTATATTTTCTTCCAGTAGTAGTCTAGTTTCTGGTCTTATATTGAGGTCTTTGTTCCATTTGGACTGGAGTGTAGTATGTGGCGAAATGTGTGGATCAAGTTTCAATTTCCTGCACATGGTTATTCAGTTTGTCCAGCACCATTTGTTGAAGATGCTGTCTTTTCTCTAGCCTATATTGTTAGGGCCTTTGTCAAATATCAAGTAGCTATAGGTGCTTGACCCAAAGTCCGGATCCTCAAGTCTATTCCATTGGTCTATACTCCTGTTTTTATGCCAGTACCATGCTGTTTTTATTACTATGGCTTTGTAATATAGCTTTAGATCAGGTATGGTGATGCCTCCAGAGGAATTTCTTTTGCTGAATATATGTTTGGATATGCAAGGCCTTCTGTCTTTCCATATGAAATTTGAGATCATTTTTTTCTACATCTGTGAAGAACACTGTTGGGATTTTAATTTGAATTGCATTAAATCTGTATATTGCCTTTGGTAGGATTGTCATCTTCACAATGTAAATTCTGCCTGTCCAGGAGCATGGGCAGTCTTTCCATTTTCTCAAGTCCTCCTCAATTTCTTTTTTGAGTGTTTTTATGTTTTCATTGTATAGATCTTTTCCTTCCTTGGTTAACATTATTGCAAGGTATTTTTTGTTGTTGTTGTTGCTATTGAAAATGGGACCATGTCCCTTATTTCTATCTCTGTATCTTTGACATTTGCATATAGAAAGGCTACTAACTTTTTGTGCATTGATTTTGTAGCCTGCTACTTTGCTATAGGAGTTAATCATCTTCACAATGGAGTTTCTCAGGTCTCTTACATATACAATCATGTCATCAGTGAATAGAGCTAACTTAACTTCTTTCTTTCCAAATTGTATCCTTTTTATTTCCTTCTCCTGTCTTATTGCTTGAGGTAGGACTTCCAGAACTATATTGATGAGCAGAGGTGAGAGTGGACAACCCTGTCTTGTTCCTTATCTTAATGGGAATTCCTCCAGTCTCTCTCCATTAAGTATTATTTGGGCCTTAGGAGCTTTGTATATTGCCTTTATTATCTTAAGATGAGCCAACCATGCCAATTCTCTCCAATGTTTTGATCATGAAGTGATTTTGTATCTTATAGACAATAGGATGGGTGGGGAAAGAGGGGAGGGCAACGGAGGGGGTCGGAAACACAAATCTAGACTCAAACTGCAATGGTACCATAAAATTCTACATCCCAAAAGGCAGACGAAATGGTTGAACCTTCACCAGGCCCTTAGAAGGAACACCTGAGCCACAAGACACTGGAGAGTGTATGATGAAGACTGACCTTAATCTTATGCAGCCTCTCTCTCTCTCTCTCTCTCTCTCTCTCTCTCTTGCTCTCTAACTCTTTTATATTAGTTATCTTTTTCTTCATTTTTTTAGTGGGCACTGACCTGTAACTCTCAGTACCAGCATGCGGCTATCATCCACAGTGAGCTTTTGATCACAGAGACCTACAAGGTTTCCCAAAAGAAAGACAGATTTCTGACAGAGTATTTGATGACCCACCAAAGGTTAGTGGTAAGACCCTACTGCTGAAGACACCTTATGTGGTTAACACGTAAAATGGAATGGCATGGCTGGAAGCTGGAAGAGAGTATGTCCACAGACAGTCAGCGTGTCTAGTGCCAGGAGATGGATGTAAACATTAAAAACATAAAAAAGTAATTTTTTAAATTGTAATATATGAAGAGTATCCATTATAGGGCTAGTGAAATGACTTAGTGGTTAAGGTGCTTGCCTGTGAAGCCAAAGGACCCAGGTTTGCTTCCCCAGGACCCACATAAGCCAGATGCACAAGAGGGCACATGCAGCTGGAGTCTGTTTGTAGTGGCTAGAGGCCCTGGCACACCCATTATCTCTCTCTCTCTCTCTCTTCTCTCTCTCTGCTTGAAAGTAAACAAATTAAATGTTTGTTTTTTTTTTTTAAAGAGTATCCATTATATAAAAAGGGAAACAATTCTCTTGCCATTCTTGTGGTTGGAAGTCTGAGGAAAGAATATGAGCATGACCAAGTTCTGATGAGGACCCTTTTCCTGGATTATAATCAGGTATCTTCTTGCTGTGTTTTCACATGGCAAGCTCAAACCTCTGTTATGCTGTTGGTGGGACCAATGTTTTAGACTTTCAATGCCAACTGTTCTGGTCTTAATATATGCTATTTTATAATGCTATAGTTCCCTCTGCTACCTTGACATTTGTAATAGATGTGCAGCACACAATGGCATTTTGTTCAAACATTAATGCCTTAACATTATGTGGTCTAATGATATAGTAGTTATCTTTATCATAAGAACACAATATAATGTTCAGACACAACAAAATCACTTGCATATTTCTCAAAACCAAAATGTATCCCTATTATTAAGTAACACATATCTGTGCTTATTAAATTTGTCATTAGTTACTAATCAGGTAATTCATTTTCAGTTACTTTGTCTTCATTTCTAAAAGTACCTCCTGCAATACTGTTGTTACTGCTTCCAAGATGTGATTATGGGCATGATGAAGTCACTGTGACAAGTGCATGAGCAGGGAAAGGCTGATTTGATTCGTGCCAAAGTCCATCTGGTAAGCACAATTATCAGACTGAAAGCTGGGATTGCTGCCTCTTCTGTGAAGTAATGTTCCAATTACTATTCTGACAATAACTGGATTTACTTTACTTGAAGATCTCTTTTAAAATGCAGTTAAACAATTCTGAAGACAAAAATTCCCAATAAATATTTCTCTCTTAAAATGGATAACGTTTCTTGCACATAGATATTAGATGGCATAAGTAATAAAATCATAGAAACATATATATGTGGAAAATTCAGCAAATTTCATTAAGCTTCAATGATATTTGTGAGCTACCACAAATCCTGGTAGATAAGACTTGAAAAGTTGAGTAACACACTGCTGTTGGTGATTCAATTAAATTAATTGTTGCAGTATAAAACTTCCCCTCAAAAAAAAGCTTCCCCTCAAATTTGTATTTTGAATAGTATCAAAGCTACAGAAAAGTCAAAATAATCACAATAAGTTTTTGATATCTACTGCACGAAATGTCAATTCTAGTTAATAATAGTATAATATGTATTTACAAATGGCAAGGAGAGTAAATTTTAAATGCTTTCATTATAAACTATAAATATATGACAAAAAGAAATGTTAATATACTTTGTTTAATAATTTCACATTGCATTTGCAAATCATCACATTTTACTGTCTCCTTATAATTACTGTTTGTGAATTATAAATTAAAAATGAGAACAATTTATCTCTGAAAGAACAATATAATATTCAAATATACTTTGTACACAATAAATGTTAATATTTTCCCATATTTGCATTTGTGTGTGTATACATGCATAAATGCACACCTAAGCTGAAGCATTTGAAAGTGAGTTCCACACAGAATACTTTATCAGTAACTACTTGAAGCTCAGAATCTGTTTCCTAAGAGTAATACATGTTCTTCTGAGAACCCCCTTACCATAATCACTCAATAGATCAAAGCATAATATTATATTATATAGTCATTATTAATCTTTTCTCAAATTCCCAATAGCAAACTTCATATATTTTACTTTCAAGACAAAGTATATATTCACTGCATTTAATATATTTTAATAAAGACAGCCTCCCTTCTTTCATTTCCTATGACACTGATATTTTCATGAGTCAAACCCAAAAACTTTTATAATGTTCCCTTTTTGGACAAGAGTATCACACTCATGTCAGCTGTATCATTCTTGATGAAATTCACTATAGAAAATTAATGCAGTAACGGTTAGATGACTCTCACATAAAAAGGTAAATTTCTCTTTATAATTAATGAACAATTTTTATAAACAATATGCAATGAGCAATATTCTGTTTCTTCAAATATGAAACAAGATTAATAAGCAAATGCCATATATTTAAGAAATTTTAATCTCTGTTAATGTTGGCAATTTATAGAGAATATTTCTGATCTGGTATCAGTTAACTACATGCACCCTAACCTGTCAGGTGAGGAAGACTTGTTATGTTTCAAATTAATTGTGGCAACTGACAGAAAAATATGAATATGGAGAGTATTTGTTAATCTAAGTCAGTAGCACAATGTCTTGTAAATTTGGATATATAACAAAGTGTATGATAATAACATCATTTTTTATTATTATTGGGGATTGAATCAAGGGCCTCAGACATGCTAAGTGCATACTTTACCACTGAGATACATCCCAAACACCTTAACAGAGTATTCATAAAGTAAACCATAGCTCTCTTCCCGCATCATTATAGTTAGCCTTCAGTATCCATGGGATTCACCCAGCCACAGATTGAAAAAAAAAAATTGGAAAATTTTGTATCTGTTGTTTTCCTTTGATTTTTCTCCAAACAATGAAATATAGCAATGCTTTACATTGCATTTACATTTTCCTACATGGCAACCAGAGATGATTTGAAGAATACCAGATGATACATATAAGTTATATTCAAATACCTTTCCATTTTGCATAAGGGATTTGAGCATCCATGGAATATGGTATCTGATAAGGGTTCAGGAATCAATCCCCTGTGGGTACTGAAGGATGAATAACTTTACTTTCTGTATTTAAAATAAATTTAACATTTAATAGCACCAAATTCTGCAGTATAGTGTCAGAGTATTAGAACTGAACAACAAAGAATTCCCATGAAAAATGATATTTGATTGCACGCTCTCTATCTGAATATACTGAAGGTAAAAAGCAACTTATAAATAATGTTTTGTATAACACTCAGCATGATGATACAAGCCTACCATTCCAGCTACTTGGGAGGGTCAGGCAAAAGGGTTGTGAGTTCAAAGCTACTCTGGCAAAATTAAGGAGACCTTGTCTCAGAATAAGAACACCTACCACTTGCCTCATAGTATAAGTCAGTGGGTTTCCTCCTTTATACAGTCCTAGTAAGGAAAATTTTTTTTGTATATCTAGAGTCTTTGATATACTTGCAAATCATTTTAGATCCACAGTTACATCAATGCATCTGACAACTGCAAAAGCAAAATCATAAATTTGATCTGAAACCATTACAGTCAATGTCGGGGAATCAGAGTGGCTCAATACAAACCTTATGGGTTTTGTTTTTCAAACATTAATGAACATAGACTGCTTTTTTTCCCTCTTTTTCATTAGATGCTTTGTGTGAAATATAAGGTGAGCTCAGTTGAGCTTCTCCTACTTAAAACATAAAAGTCACATCTAAGGAAGACCTTTCCTACCTATTCTAAATGTATCCTAGAGGAATAATGGCAATTGAGATAGGCAGCTTGCTAGATTCTAGAAAGGGAGACTGTCCACAGATGACGCAGGTGCAAGCTTCCAACTAGTCATCAAAGATGTGCTCATCTCTCAGCCAGTTAGAAACTGAGCACATTGATTACCTGGTCCGTCTGCTCCATAGGACTGATGTAAATTTTATGACCATGGACTTGATACCATTTGAATTAAAATTATATGGCATGGCTGGAAGTTGGAAGAGAGTCAGTCCCCAGACAGTTAGCATGTCTAGTGCCAGAAGGTGCTACATGGGCGACTGGGGGAAAATGACCAATATCTGTCCAAGCAACTCATTGTCTAACCTACTTAGCAGCAAATAACTTATTGTGATGCCCACACAAGTAAAATAGTGGCACACAGCCATAGTGGGGAACCAACTGCTCTTGATTTGGCTAACTGATTCCCTCAGTGGTACGGGACCCATAGCTGGAGCTGGGAAACAAGTCAGAACCATATCCAAACATAAGCCCACTCACCAATATCAAGCTACCATCAATCATGGGCTACAAGAGGGCCTACACATATTAAATTCTCTATAAAAAATGTAAGGGTTATCTCAATTGTCCTGGTGCTAACTTACTCTCCATTGGAGAATCTGCTTCTCTTTTTTCAGATAGATGTAGATCCTAAGGACAGAGCCACCCCATCATACTTCGAAAGGGCCCTGGCTGAAACTAAGAAAAATTGGCAAAACAAGCAAGGGTTCTGTTTTCCTGATGAACCAGATACCAGCACCAGGGGGAAGGAGATCAACACAGAGAAAAATTAAGTCCTACCAAATCAGAGAGCCAGAGCCTCAGAGGCTCCCAACATCTCATCACTGAAGCAGACCAAAAATGAACCCAACATGGCTCAGGGAAATTTTGCGGAAGAGGGGGTGGAAAGAATGTCAGAGACACATGTTGGGTCATGATATGCCGAGACATTTATCTTATCCATAACTGTGGGCTAACTCCACAATTCATGACCCATATACCTCAACAAGGAGGGGCCAAGGGGAGGGGGTAGGTCATGGATGAGCCTAATAATGGTACCAAACTGACTGTATTTGCTGAATACAAAACTAGTTAATAAATAAATATATATATTTTTAAAAATAAAATAAAATAAAATAAAATAAATAATATGCATATGAATACAAACCATGTGAGATAGGCAGAGGGAGTATGACTGACAACCATTATTTGGGAGCCAAATTTATTCCATGGTGAAAAGAATATCTACATTTTAATAGGAGCTCCTCATGAAAGCAAAGATGCATAAATTCAAAGACCAAGACAGTTGGCCCTAGGGCTACTGGAAAACTATGGGCCTGACTTTCATTTGAAGGCTTAACAGTTACAGTTGACGGTTTCAACATTTAAGTGTAATGTCTCATATCATTTATGCATCTGATTCAATGGATACAATCATTAACTCATGTCAAAACCAACCTCTTGGAGGCTGACTACTCTCCATCACTCTACCTGTTCATATGCACACTGGCCTGGTTCTGAGAAATAGGCCTGAGAATCAGGCTATACCCACCTCTGCTGTTCTTGATAAAACCATCCCACAGCTTATTCATCAGGTATAAAATTGAGCTGTACCTATGATTATTTAAATTTTTAAATAAATTAATATTTTGAAAAGTTGAGGTTAAACATATTGTGATAGGATACTTGTTTTGAAGAAGATAAAAAGAGGAACTGGAGATTAATGGGAGAAGCATCACAACCACTTCACAGAGAATAAATTTATCCTATTACTTTCATACCTGCATATCTTACATCAAAGTTAAAAATAACATTTCTTTAACAAGTTTGTGTTACAGAAGATGTCTAAAAATACAAATGCATTGATTTATGGAGCCCAGATGCATACTCTTAAAGGAAAAAGAACTTCTATTAATTCTCAGGGGTCTTCTTATATCTGCAGTTCTGACTATATTTTATCATTTTCTCATTGAGAAAGAAATATTTAAGCTGGTGGAAGCCAGTACTTTTATTGTCATCTAAATGATGCTATGGACAAAATGTATGATGTTGGGATTTCTACCTGTAAACTAAGCATGGACATAATTTAGATAAGAGGAAATAATTCCAGCATGTATATATATCAAAATGAGATCATAACCCCATATGGACCTTTAGAGCTCCCAATGAACAGTGGCAAGATTTAAACCAATTATTCATAACTTAATGCAAATCTAATACTTTCAGTGCTAAGCATTTACTAAATCACAAGACATAACAATTTTGTCATACACGTGCATCTTTGTTAGTATGGTGTATGTACTATTAACTTAACATTGCTATGACAAAATACCTAAAAAGAAGGAAAGATTTATTTTGTCTCACAGTTTCATGGTGGAGTGTTCAAGAGATTGGAAGATTATGGCTAGGACTCCTAACATCATGTCATATGAGAAAGAATTAAAATTATACCAGAACGAGGCTGCCATTTTCTGTCCCTGCCACCACAGCCTTCCATCTTCTAGCTAAGCCCGATGTCCAAAAGGTTCCACAACCTCTCAAATTGGCACCAGTTAGCTGAGAACCACATGTTTAAGTATATTGTATTAGTCAACTTCTCATTGCTGGGACAAAATATTTGATCAGAAGCATCTTAAGGAAGGAAAGGTTTCTTTATGGCTTACTGCTGAGCCCATCATGGCAGAGATAATATAGCAGGAACAGGAAGTCAGAGTTGCATGGTCACAGGGAGATCAGAGAGAACAATGAATGGTGAATGCTCAGGTAGTTTTCTCCTTTTCATATAGCCCAGGAAACAGTCCATAGGGATAGCACCACCACTGTCCTCCCACCTTAACTAATCTAATCAAGAAAACTCCTCACAGTCATGACAAAAGATGATGATTCCAAATCCTGTCAAGCTGACAACCAGAAATTAACCAACACATATGTAAATCTGGGGGGAACATGCCATATTGAAGCTGTAATGCTGTGTTAGGCAAGAAAACTACATAAGTGAAAATATTAAGTAATTATTCACTGTAAAGTGAAGGATTATATGTTATAAAAATTCACAGTGCATAATTATTGTCAGAATGAACATGATGTGAATACTGCTTATTTTTCAATTGTTAAGAGATAAATGGCTCTAATGGGAGAATGGGATGTTTTCTGAAGACCCAAATCCACATCATTGTTTAGTAAAGCCATCCATATTACATGTAACAGATTACTGTGAATGCTTATGGTTGGCTACTTAATGAATATATTTTATAGCAAATTAAGTTATTGGGGATTTTATAACTTTTTTCATATTTTTGGACAAATCTTTACCAAATATTAAACATGAGCATGTGAAAATCTCATAGTTCCTACAAACTTTTCTTTAGTTCATAATAGAGATAACTCATCATGGGACTAGCGGTAGGCAAATAAATTCCCATATACTAGAAAGTGAATTAAATAGAAAAATAATGCATGACAGAGTTTGATGAGTGATAGTCTAAACAACAGTATTAATTGTTTTTGAGATGTCAAACATGGCCACATTTAGAGATGTTGAGTGGACTTACATAAATGTTAAACTATTAGCTTAGACTTACACATAAAGTCTTTTTCCAGAATATGATGGTATCTACAGTATAAATGAAGATGTAGCAGAGAAAAATATTGTTTAGATATGTAAATGTTAATAGCAGAGCAAAGGTGTAAAACAATTTCAAGTGGACATTTGAAGAGTGGTTTGGAAATGAAAAATTGTGGGGAATAAAATTTCAAATTTTCATAATAAACATTTTTTCTGTGATTTGACATTTTAATTATGCACTTGGTTTTTTTTTAAAGTTTTGAATTTTCAAATAAGGAAAATGAAAGCAATAAATGTTACAATTAAAGTCTGAACAAAGGTTTTCACTGTATTTGCCACATGGAGTTGAAGCTCTGGGCAAGTGTAAGGCAGGTGGATCAGAACCTAAGTGTAAGAGCAGGACACAGCCTTGGGACCACAGCACTTGCTAAGGATCAAGTCTCCTTTGTCTTTAGACTGTGCTTTGTCATTCCCTCATGTGTTTTGCCCAGGTTTTGGATGCAGGAATTGTACGATGACTGCAATAAGACAAGAAAAGAGAACTGAAAGTTATCTTAAGGGAGAAACATGGAGAATCTAAAGAAAACATTTGTATTATGAATTATAGGTATCCATGAACACTTCATTTATCTGGCCAAGTGTCTTCACCTCTATATTAAAGCTTCTATTTCTTTTCTATTTGTTAAATAGTATTTAATGACAAATATTGACAGACAGTAATCTTGTCATATTAGCTTCACTTTTTTTAAGGGAATACCACGTATCTATTAATAAAATGAAGGCAAAGTCACTACCAAAAGTCTCCAAAGCATGTCTAGCACTCATGTGTGTGTGTGTGTGTGTGTGCGTGTGCGTGTGCGCGCATGTGTGTGTGTGTGTGTGTGTATACATGTGTGTTAAGAGGAAGTGGTTGAATATAAAGAGACCAATCACTAAACCACTGAAACTCCTGAAAGCCTAATGCAATAAACTCTCCTAACATAGTTGAGTGTTTATACTCAAACATGAATTTGATGGAAAAAATGCTTTATAAAGAATTGAATTCATTTTCATCACAGCACCAAATACTTGTCTCATATAATAATGCAACATTAGAACAAAAATATCCTAAATCAATCATCCTTTGTTCATTTTTCTCTCAGCAAACTATGACCATGTCAAAACATTTCTCTAAGTGGGACATTAACATTCACTGACACTGGCAAACACAGAGCTGATAACTTACACAAATGGAATGCAGGTAGAGTGACAAAAATCATGATAAACTTTATTGAAAATATTTCTCTTTCTTACAGAGCTGAAACTCTGACTCTAAAGATTTCTAGTAAAGTGGGGTGAAAACTTGTGTTTTAAAATGTGATCCTTGGGCTCAATGGCTAAAGGCACTTACTTACAATGCCTCACTTCACAGATTCAAATCCCTAGTACCCACATAAAGCCAGATGCACAAAGTGGTACATGCATCTGTAGTAGTTCATTTCCATTGGCAGAAGGCCCTGGTGTGTTCTCTCTCTCACTTTCTCTGTTAGTAAATAAAAAGTATTAAACAATAAAATTTGATCCTGGACTTCCAGATAAGATGGCAGCATAGGAGCCATGCCAAACCAGCCTAGGGAGGGATTTAAGCAAAACCCCAGCAGAATATGCTCTTCTGAAAAGTGAAGGAGTATAGGTTATTTTTAGACACAGCAGAGAAGCCGGAGAGACCAAGATCCACCAGAAAGGAAAAAAATAGCCAGAATCCCACTGAGGCACTGTGGCCAGCTAATCCAAGCGATCCGTACACCTGCACATCACCATCCCACCAGGTGCACCAAGCAGCAGCAGCAGCAGAGACCAAACAAAGAGATTTTTCAAGTTCATCAGACTTCTTGAAAGTTAAGAAATCTTAAGAACAACTAAGGACCTACTGAAAAGGATACCTGTGTGAGCAACTCCAGAAGTCTGAACTCTCCCATCCCCCACCATCAGAACTGCCAACTTCTAGCATTCAGCCCTCAGTGGCATGCAGCCAGCACAGCTGATGAGAGCTGCAGCTGCACATCACAACATGGAGGGATCAAGGTGGGCACTCAGCATTGGTGGGGTTGGAAGCCACCCCAAAAGGTAACAAGGCCGACTGACAAAAACAAAAACAAACAAACAAACAAAAAACAGGTGCATAGGCCTGCAGTGGAAGAGCTAATCTCTCTTTCCTTGTCAGGGCAGGTTATAGGTTATATATTCTTGGTTGGCTTTGCCATTTTCAAATAACCTGGATTTTGAGGTTAAATATTATTGCATTTGATGCTTTCATATGTATATGGCCTTTGTCTTTTGCTTCTGTCATTATTGGGAACAAGGTCTGATCCCAATCCAAGATGACCTGAAACCCAATTCAGAACAGAAATCACTACCTCCCAGCTGACAGATTAAGAATGTAGAGCAACACACACCCTTAGGGATTTGGGCTATATAAGACTCTGTTTGTTTTAATCCTCAAAATTTCATACTTTATGCTTGTTTTTATTCAATGTGTATATTGCTCAGTTGAAGTTTAGAATTGGCCAGTAAATTGTTCCACCCAGTCCACTAGCATACTTGCCTAGCAGGCAAATTCAACAACTGGGATTACTTCTGCAGCTGGATTGAGGTACAAGAGCTACACCTGACACCTTAAACTCATATCCTGAAATTATATAAAGGTGGATTGCCACATCTAAGAACACTGCAGATGAGCAGAAAGCCAAAGCATCAAATCAGTTCAGGTTGCAAAATTTGCTACATTATAATACAAGTAAAACAAAGAATCAAGATAATACCATATCATCAAAAATTGTAATCCATCTGAAATGATCACCAATGAAACTGTTTTAGATAAAATGCCTGACAAAGATTTTAAAAAAGACAAAGAAAATGATGGTATCTATACTCAAAGAAATCAAAGAATAAATGAAAGGAATGAAAGAAGAAAACAAAGAAACTAAAGAAGAAAACAAACTCCTAAAAGAGAACACAGGGACCCAGCTTGATGAAATAAGGAGGTCATTTCAAGACATGAGTACAGAAATAGAAATACTGAAAAAAAAAAAAAAAAAAAGAAAGGAAGAAAAAACAGGCTGGAATCCTAGCTCTGAAGAATACAGTCAGTGAAATAAAAATCACCTTGGACATCCAGGCATGGTGGCACACACCTTTAATCCTAGCACTTGGGAAGCAGAGGTAGGAGGATTGCCATGAGTTCGAGGCCACCCTGAGACTACATAGTTAATTCCAGGTCAGCCTGTATCAGAGTGGGACCCTACCTCAAAAAACCAAAAACAAACAAACAAACAAAAACACTTTGGAAAGTCTGACCAGTAGGATGGATGAAGGAGAGAACAGAATATCTAAACTAGATGACCAGGTAGCAGACCTATTACAGTCCAACAAAGAGAAAGACAAGCTAGTAGGAAAGTATGAATGGTAATTTCAAGATATCCAGGACACTATGAAAATAGCAAACATAAAATATTCAGGGTCTAAGGCAGGCTTGGTGGTGCACACCTTTAATCCCAGCATTCAGGATGCAGAGGTATGAGGAGCACCAAGAGTTTGGGGCCACCCTAAGACTACATATTTAATCCCAGGTCAGCTTGGACCAGAGTGAGACCCTACCTCAAAAAAAAATAATAATCAGGGTATAATAGAAGGAGAAGAATTTCAATCCAGAGATTTAGTAGATGTTTTCAACAAAGTGATAGTAGAAAAATTTCCCCAAATTGCAAAAGAAATGCCAATGCAGATAAAGAAGCTTTTAGAACACCAAACAGACAAAATCTGGAAAGAACATCTCCTCGCCATGTTATAATTAAACTACAAAATACACAAACCAAAGAAAATATATTGAAAGCAGTTAGAGAGGAAAAGCAAGTCACCTACAAAGGCAAGCCCATTGGCATAACTGAAAATTACTCAACATAAACTTTAAAAGCCAGAAGATCTTGGAATGATGTGTTCCAAGTTCTGAAAGATAACAACTGTCAACCAAGATTACTTTATCTTGCAAAGCTATCTATCCAAATTGATGAAGAAATAAAGACATTCCACAACAAAGACAGGCTAAAGGAATTTATGACAACTAAGCCAGCTCTACAGAAAATACTGGAAGGAATTCTTAACACTGAAAACAAAGCAAAACACACACAGGAGGAAATAGGAAAAAAAAAAAAACACTCAAATAACCATTTAAACAAATGAGTAAAGGGAAAAAAGGAAACACTGAAAAATAAGAAGCATGGAGAGACCAAATGCATACCTTTCAGTAAAAACTCTTAATATCACTAGCCTCAATCCACCAACTAAAAGACACAGGCCTGCAGACTGGATTAAAAGGCAGGATCCTGCCATTTGGTGCCTCAAAAAAACTCATCTCTCAATAAAAGATGAATACTCTCTTCAGGTGAAAGGATGGAAAATGGTATTTCAAGCAAATGGGCCTAGGAAACAAGCAGAGGTTGCTATCCTGCTATCTGACAGGACAGACTTCAAACCAACATTATTGAGGAAAGATAAAGAAGGTCATTTTATACTGGTTAAAGGAACACTCCAACAAGAGGACATTACAATCATTAACATATATGCACCTAACATGGGGGCTCCCAGTTTCAGCAAACAAACACTGTTAGACATAAGGTCACATAAAACAAAAAACACAATTGTAGTGGGTAATTTCAATACATCACTTTTATCAATTGATAGGTCATCCAACAAAAAATAAGCAGAGAGACATCAGAATTAAATGTCATGTAATAAGTGGACCTAACAGAAATCTACAGAACATTCCATCCAAATGCTGCAGAATATACATTTTTCTCAGCAGTACATGGAACATTCTCTAAAATAGACCATATATTTGGACACAAATCAAACCTTAACAAATACAGGAAAATTGAAATAATCTTTTGTACTCTATCTGACCACAATGGGATTAAAGTGAAAATCATCAACAAGAAATGCTACAGAGCATACAGAAATTCATGGAAAGTAAACAGTACACTACTGAATGATCAATGGGTCATTGAAGAAATAAAAAAGGAAATCAACAAATTCATAGAATCAAAGGATGTTGAGAATACAACATACCAAAACCTTTGGGACACAAAGAAGACAGTCCTAAGAGGGAAATTTATAGCTGTAAATGTCTGTATTAAGAAACTAGAGAGTTAACAAATAAACAATTTAAAAATGTTTCACGTGAAGGCCTTGGAAAAAGAAGAACAAGGCAAACTGAAAATCAGTAGATGAGAAGAAATAATAAAGACTAGGGTAGACATTAATGAAATAGAAACCAAAAAACAATCCAAAAAATCAATGAAACAAAGAGTTGTTTCTTTGAAAGGATAAACAAGATTAATAAACCCTTAGCAAACCTGACCAGAAGAAAGAGGAGAGACAAAAATTAATAAAATTAGAGATAAAAAGGCACCATTACAACAGATACCAAAGAAATTCATAAAATTATAAAGACAAACTTTAAGAATATATATGCCTCTAAATTTGAAAATCTGAAAGAATTGGATAATTTCCTCGATTCATATGACCTATCAAAATTAAATCAAGATGATATAAACCATGTAAATAGACCTAAAACAAGTATGGAGACCCAACTATAAAAAGTCAAGGCCCAGATGGATTCACCATTGAATTTTATCAAACCTGCATGGAAGAATTAACACCACTGCATCTCAAACTTTTCCATAAAATAGAAAAGCAAGGAATTCTACCGAACTCCTATGAAGCAAGCATCACCGTCATACCAAAACCATACAAAGACACAAAAAAAAGAAAGAAAATTACAGACCAATCTCCCTCATGAACATAGATGTGAACATTCTAAACAAAATATTGGCAAACAGAATACTAGAAAATATCAAAAAGATTATTCACCCTGACAAAGTTGGCTTTAGCCCATGGTTGCAGGGATGGTTCAAGATAAGCAAATAGATAAATGTAATACATCATATAAATAGTCTGAAGGACAAAAATCACATAATAATCTCAACAGATGCACAAAAGGAATTTTCCAAAATCTAACATTCTTTCATGGTAAAAGTATTACAGAAACTAGGAATAGAAGGAACGTATCTCAATGTAATAAAAGCTATTTAGGGAAAACTTACAGCCAACATAATACTACATGGAGAAAAACTTGAAGATTTTCCACTAAATTCAGGGTATCCACTGACCCTACTTTTACTTAATATAGTACGGGAAGTCAGCTATAGCAATAAGATAAGAGACATTCATAAAAGGGATACAAATTGGAAACAAAGAAACCAAAGTATCATTATTTGCAGATGATATGATTCTATACATCAAGACTCTACCAGCAAACTGTTAAGCGTATAAACACTTTTAGCAACATAGCAGTATACAAAATAAATACACAGACATCAGTAGCTTTCCTATGTACTAACAACAAACATGCAGAGGATGAAATCAGGAAATATCTCCCATTTGCAATTGCCTCAAAATAAAAACAAAGTACCTTTGAATAAACTTAACCAAGTAAGTGAAGGATTTCTACAATGAGAACTTTGAAATACTCAAGCGAGAATTGTAGAAGACACAAGGAAATGGAAAGACATCCCATGTTCTTGGATTGGAAATATCAATATTGTGAAAATGTCAATCCAAAAGCAATCTACACATTTCATGCAATCCCCATGAAAATTCCAATGGCAATCTTCAGAGAAATTGAAAAAGCAATCCTAAAATTCATTTAGAAGCAAAAACAAAAGACCTTGAATAGCCAAAAAAATTAATTTTGAGCAACAAAAATAAGCTTGGAGGTATCACCATACTCAATTTTGAGCTATATTACAAAGCCATAATAACAAAAATAGCATGATATTATCACCAAAACACACATGTTGATAAATGGAACAGAATAGAGGACCCAGATGTTAATCCAGGCAGCTATAGCCATCTGATTTTTGACAAAAATGCCTAAAATATTCATTGGAGAAAAGACAGCTTCTTGGACAAGTGATGCTGGTAAAACTGGTTATCAATATGTAGACGGATGAAAATAGATCCTTATCTTTCTCCATGCACAAGAATCAAATCCAAGTGGAACAGGGACCTTAATATCAGACCTGAAACTCTGAAATTACTAGAGGAAAAGGCAGGGGAAACCCTTCAAGATATTGGCATAGGTAATGACTTTCTGAATATAACCTCAGTTGCTCAGAAAATAAAAACAGTAATCAACCACTGGGATCTCCTTAAATTACTGATTTTGTAAAGCAATGGACATGGTAAATAAAGCAAAGAGACAACCTACAGAATGGGAGAAAATATTTACCAGCTACACTTCTCACAGTGGATTTATATCTAGAATATACAAAGAACTCAAAAAACTAAACAATAAGAAATCAAACAACCCAGTTAAAAAAATGGGCTATTTAACTATATAGAGAGTTTTACTGGAAGAACTACAGATGACATATAAACATCTAAAAAGGTATTCTACATTCTTAGTCATCAAGTAAATGCAAATTAAAATCACCTTGAGATTCCATCTCTCTCCTGTCAGAATGGCTACCATCAAGAAAACATATGACAATAAATGTTGGTGAGGATGCACTAAAAGAGCAACCCTTCTGCACTGTTGGTGTGAATGTAATCTGGTACAGTCATTATGGAAATCATTGTGGAGGCTCTTAAGACAGCTGAAAATAGATTTACTGTAAGATCCAGCTGTAGCGCTTCTAGACATGTACCCTAATGACTCTTCTCACTACCTTAGAGATAATTGCACAACCATGTTTATTGCTTCTCTATTCATAATAGCTAGGAAATGGATCCAGCCTAGATGGCCATTCACAGATGAATGGATGATAAGGATGTGGTATATTTACACAATGGAGTTCTATTCAATGGTAAAGAAAAATGAAATATGCAATTTGCAGGGAAATGGATGGAACTGGAAATGATTATACTAAGTGAGGTAACCCAGGCCAAGAAAGCTAAATATTGCATGTTCTTTCTCATAGGTGGATCCTAGCTACAAATGTATAGACTTGTGTGTGATCTGAAACCGAAAATCAGTAGCAGAAGCCCATAAGTTAGAAAAAGGCTATAAGGGAGGGAGGAGAAGAAAGGTTTTAAGGGGATGGTATTGTATATATGTAAGTAGAAGAAAGGATTTCAGGGAGGGGAAAGGCCTATGCAAGGTCAGGGAAGAGATTGTATAAAAGAAGGGCAGTGATGGAGGGTCAACCAAAATTCAAGATATTCTGAATAGGACATATGAAAATCTACCTTCTTGAATAATAGCACATCCAGAACCCACAGATTGTTACTAGAAAATTTTCAGTGCCAGGGATTTGATATCTTCTAGTGAGTTGTTGGCCAGGGAGATTCCTTTTGCCTCCAAAACATTATAGGCTATTGCCAATGCACTTGGTTTCCCATGAGAAAGAGATGATAAGACCCTATTGCTTAAGACTTTACATGCCTATGTGGCAAAGTCACTGAGAAATCATGCTGGTGCTGAGCAAAAAACCTTCTCCTGTTAGCCCAGCCTACTGAAAGCTGGAAAAGGCTGCACTGTATGCAGTTTTATAGGAGACAGAAGTCATCAGTGGTGAAAACAGTAAACACTGGAAGCCTCAATTTTGGCCAGACAGGCCAAATGGCTTAACCAGTGTTATAGTGGCATGTGTGCTCTGGGGGAAACCAACTGCTCTTTAATTGTACTGAAGGCCCACTCTATGGCGGGGGGGGATACATACCTGGTACTGAAAACCTGATAAAAAGCCTATGGCAGGGGAGGTCATAAGCTTTAAGGGTATAAAGCCTGCTCTTGTTTGGATAAATGCATATATTACTCTCACCAAATTGCCCTGAAAGCACTACACTTAATGTTCATATTCATATATTAATGCTAATTTCATTTCTGGTTAGAGAAGCTTCTCTTTTCAGGTGGCAATGATCACTGGGATGACCCAAAAGTCAACCTAGTCCTGAGAAGAAGGGACAGAGGAGTGTCCAGTACTGAAACATCTCGCACCCTCCAAGGCTCAGGGTCCACTGCAGAAGAGGTGGCAGAAAGAATGTAAGAGCCAAAGGAAAGGTACCACTCCCTACATACAGCTGTCCCAACAGAAATTGGCCTCGATATCCATGACCTCGCAGTGCCTAGCAATACTCACACAAGACCCTCATAATAGGAGAAAAAAGATGATGACATCAAATTAAAAGAGCGGCCAATGGAGAGAGGGAAGGGATATGATGGAGAGCAGAGTTATGAAGGGGAAGGCAGGGAAGGGGAGGGAATTACCATGGTTGGTAAATATAGAAGTTGTCTATATAGTAGGCCAGGTGTGGTGGCGCACGCCTTTAATCCCAGCGCTGGGGAGGCAGAGGTAGGAGGATCGCCGTGATTTTGAGGCCACCCTGAGACTCCAGAGTGAATCCCAGGTCAGCCTGGGCTAGAGTGAGACCCTACCTCGAAAAAAAAAAAAAAAAGAAGTTGTCTATATATATGTATATATATGTGTGTGTGTGTGTGTGTGTGTGTGTGTGTGTGTATGTGTGTGTGTGTGTGTATATATATATATATATATATATATATATATATTCTTAAAAATGTGATCCTTTTCTAGTGAGGTTCTGTGGGGTGTTTAAATATCCGCAAATAATGTCTAACATTATAATGCTCCCCATGAAAAGGCAGACTATAGATATAGAAACAACAGATACTAACCATCTAGGCACATAGGATAAGGAATAAGCAGGCCCCACATGCAACAGAGAACTGAGATGAGAATTAGGTGATACATGAACATTGTGACCATTTCTGTTTGGTCTCAAAATTAGCATAAAGTGCACTCAGTTATTCTTCATATTCTTCATGAGACCATTATGGAGACCTTATCAAATGTCTAGCAGAATTAAAGCCACCTGTGTCTAACCACAAACAAAATCAAGACTCCCTTTGCTTCCTTGTCACTAATGAACTGACATTCTGTTTTAGTGACTTTCATTTATATTCTGACAACTCAGAATCTTCCCCTCATCTGTAACCAACTTACTGGTCTATAATTAGCAAAATTTGTACTCATTTTTCTAAAACCAAAGACATGTGGCCTGCTCTGTACTGATGATTGTTTTAGCTCTGTGTTACACATTTTCTTCATACCCCATTCAAAAACCACTAGATAAATAAGAACTAAACCTAGTACAACACACATGCTAGGCTAGGTTTCTGTCACTGAGAGGTATTCTTAACCCACCATGGTAATTTCTGAATCAACTAAATTTTGTTAAAATGCCCTTCCTTTTAAGATAGAGATATAGATCATTTTACTAAAGCCTTGTAATCAGCATTTAGTTTCTTTGCAAATAGTTATCACCTTCCAAGATATGGTCACAAATCACAAGTGCTGACTGGCATTGTTGTTTATAGTTATGGAGGTCAGGTTTGCACATAAATCAGCTCCCAACTGCCATCATTCTCATTGTCTAAATGTTACTGTTTATATTCCTCTTGATACCTATAGGAGTGTGTCACAGGCAATAATACTCTTACCAACCATTTTTACTATTAATATATTAGGAAAATATCTTGAGTCATGTAACTCAACCTTCTTTTCTATGTAGAATAATAGCATAATAGCTTCAGAATAGCTTTAAAGGGCAATAAGTATGTTTTTATTAAATCACCACCAAGTTTACTTAGGTGAATCCTCTTACACATAAAGATATTCTTTGTGTAATACTATCAATTATTTCAAGCCAGTTAGGAATTTCCAATTCATGGAAACAAAGTAGAGAAAATTATTTCCTATACCAGGGATGAATCTGGAATCTTTTCTTATCAGGCTGTTTACCTACCTCAATTGAATTTGCTTTAAAAATTCACGTTAAAAACTCAAATCAGTTGAACTGAAAACTTTACTGTAACCTTTTAATATTAATATACAAAGTCTTACAGGACTAAAATAGGAAATGTAGTTCATAATCCTATAGTGATCCAAGAGATGATATAGTGGTTTCCAGATGTCCCATGCCTGTAACACTTAGAAAAACTTTAAAAGAAATTAACTAAAATGAACAACTTTTTGTTTTCCTGGATAAACAAAATCAAAACATTTCACTTCCAACCAACCCAAAACAAGGCATTTCTATATGTTATCATCAATTTATAAAAGATATAATATGGTCTCAGAGTAAAAAAAATCTAATGATTTTAGCTTTCTGAAAAATGAAGTATTTTTATGCTTTATTTTTAGTTCTTTCTTAAAAGGTGAGCATTTTGTCACAAAATAGCCCCAGTAATTTTTACTAGCATGAGAAGATCACTGATTTGAAAGGCTGTCATCTCATTCAACACTATTGTGCGAAGAGTTCAGATAATGAGCAATGCATCTTCATCAGGAGTTAGGATCTTTCCAGGTTAATGACTAGGGAGCCAGACAAGATGAAAAGAGACACTGTTATTACCACCAGGCTTCACAGAGACAGAAATCGAGAAATGAAGATTAAAAAGATGAAAAGTAGCCACATCTAAGAGCATGTTACACAGAGCACGGCTTTCAGAAGCACTAATTGAGAAGGTAACCTCTGTCATTGACCAACCACGAATCTGTCCGACTCTTCATTGCTACACCAAGGAAATATGCTTACCTCTGTTTAGACCAATAGTGTGCACATTTACTTAACCTCAGAATCCTTTTTTTTTTTTTTTTTTTTTTTTTTTTTGGTTTTTTTGAGGTAGGGTCTCACTGTAGCCCAGGCTGACCTGGTACTCACTATGTAGTCTCAGGGTGGCCTCAAACTCACAGCGATCCTCCTACCTCTGCCTCCTGAGTGCTGGGACTAAAGGCGTGCACAACCACACCCTGCTCTAAGAATCCTTTTATGCTAACCAGAAGCTGTATTCTCGAATGCTTTCCATGTTTCTGTGACCTGTGTGATACTTAGCCTAAGTCTTCCAACTAATGTACCGGTCTAGAAATAAAAGCTACAATTCTTGAATTGTATCCAATAACTTGAAAGAGTTGTTCTTTCATTCACTCATTAGCTCAGCATTCAGTGGTCATCAGCTGCATAAATAGCTAATGTAAGAAGTAGAACACTGAATGAGTAAAAAATATAGTATCTGACTTCAAAGATGACAATCTGTAGGAAAGGGATATATATATATTCAATATACAAAAGCATGTACATTTATAATAATTATAAAAAATTGTCAAGACTAAATGATGGATAAAGAGAGAGGAAATAAAAAAGTTCTTTAAACAAATTTAAATAATGAGTTTTGATCCTAAAGAAGAGATTTAATTCCCTCACATCATATTCATCCTGTAAAAATGAGAAAATTGAACTAAAGCTTTTCTTCCTACTCAATTTTTTTGTTATGATTTGATGACAGAATTTCCCAGTAGGCAAAAAAATAGCATTTGAAGAAAGAGAATTTTCTTTTATCAAAACAAGTAGACAATTCTGTCACTTACATTCAGATCTCCAGAGATTATTCTGGATAAAAAATTCCACACAGCAGTTGTGGAAAGTAATGTGCTTGACAAACAACTCCCAGAGCAATTTAATGGCAGGAAGGTTAGGGCTCTAATTCATGCCAGACACTGGAAGCACATTAATCTTACAATAAGATTGTTCAGGCACAATAGACTCTCACTCAAAGTATTTTCATTGCTTTCTGCTATATACAGAAATGCTTATCACAGAATCAAGACTTATATTCTCTCAGCTGTCTTTAACATATGTCTTATGATTCTTTTTTTAATTACAAATTATTGGATCATAAAGAAGAGGACTTTTGCAAGCTATTTTAGGCAACAAGTATAGTAAAGGGACTCCTGAGTACTTTTGTAGCCCAAACAATGAGTAGAGTTTCCATTCATGTTTGCACAAAAGATTGGATAGTAGTAACAACCTCAATGTTTGTGCATACACTTTATTTTTTTGAAATATAGTTCAAATACTATAAAGTTCACCATTTTATAGTATAAAATTAAGTGGCATTTAGTAGTTTTACCATGTCATGGAACCATCATCACATTCTGACTATAAACTTTTCCAGTACCTCCTCACAAAAAAAGAATAAAGCTCAACCTCATTACTTTACATGATATTTCTTTTGTCCCATATTTTCTTATCAACCTATTTTTCATAAAATTGAGAATGTATCTTCCAAATACACCACCTAGTTGGATCTTATCTCTTAATCATTTTTCTCATCTTTGTTTTTATTAAAAATAATTTATTTATTTATTTATGTATTTATTTGAGAAAGAGAAAAATATAAGAATGAATGTTAGGGCCTCTTGCCACTGCAAACAAACTCCAGACACATGTGCCACTTGGTACTTCTGGCTTTACATGGGTACTGGAGTGTGAGACCCAGATCCTTAGGCTTTGCAGATAAGCACCTTAAGTGGTGAGCCATCTCTACAGACCCTATCTGTGCTTTAACTGAAACACTTAAAACATGTATGTTTAATATGATAGGTAATAAAATAGGGGGTACCCCAGGTTATCCATGCAGCTTTTTTGACATGCAACTTTTTTTTGCATTACACAAGGTATATAAGTATCAAAATATCACATTATAACCCATAAATTTGTACAATTGCTATGTATCAGTTAAATTGCAAACTAAACTGGATTGGGGTTAAATAATTTACATTATGTTTTGTCTGTTAATAGCAGAATTCGCTGGACTATGTTTGAACATTACTGCAGAATTCTTTCTTGTTGACATGTGTCATGTCTTTGTGCTTTGTGCATCTTAGATTCCCTTCTCCCAAAATCATCTGTATCAACTACCCACCTTTACAGCTTATCTGCTCACATTCTATTATTTGTATCTACATTTTGTATTTACACAGCTTATTACCTATTCCTAACTCTAAATTGTGTTCACTCATATATAAAATTTATCCTTCTCTTTGCTACTGTGGTAAGAATACATTATCAGATCTGTGTTGTTAAATATTTTTTTCAGTCTATAACATAATACTGGTAACTATAGAAAACATTATACCATAGACTTCCAAAATATGCTTCTCACCTTTGAAGCAAAAACTTAAGTTTATTTATTCTTAAAGCTGATAAGTTTGTTAAATTCAAACTAAAAGTCTCTTTATCTGTTTCCATAAGAATGGTTTGTGTTTCTGCAATAAAGGAATATATTTAACATATTTTAAGGGTAGGCCAAAGGATATGGTGATATCTATCATAGAGATAGCATACAGAGTAATAAGATACAATGATAACGTGAATGACATGAGGGAGATGAGAAGCATAAATCTGTTTTCAACTTTACTTCCTCTGTCCTTATAGGGGCAATGCACATTTCCAGAGTGCATCCTTTCTCAGGTCATTAATTAAAGCAAATAATATAAGTAATGAATATTTCAACTTTTCTCAAGCTTAAGTTTCAGCATAGTAAATATCAATAATGTAACACAGGGAAAAGGAACTCTTTTGTACCCTCAATAATTACTTTCATGTAGTTATTCCTGAACCCCATGTAGCTTTTTCTTTGTTTCTGCATTCCTCCATGCTACTCCTTTTTCGGTAAGTTGATATTTCCTATTAAAACATATTAGCTAGCCCCTATCACATTTCTTTTACTATATATTTTAGGTAAATTCCATTAGAAATTACCTTTAATGTCTTAAATTTAATCAATTTTTGGCAAAATATCAATTTAATTACAATACTGTCAAAAACTGCATATGTGTAGCTCTTGGCTACCTCCCTTAACTTATTATCACAGAATATATCTTTGTATTGTTCCTGTCAACTTGAATTTTTTGTACTGTGTGTGTATGTGTGTGTGTGTGTGTGTGTGTGTGTGCATGTGTGTTTAGTTTGCATGATTTTTTTAAATTTCTTCCTTTATTTTTACAGAAACTGTGGCCTTATATCCCCTCTCCCCAAGTTCCACTCCAACTTTCTGTGAGGGCTCTCCTCAATTGGGTTGCTGGTGTTCACTGTTGGATGAATAAGGTCTCAGTCAGTCTTGGTGGAGGACACCAAGGTGTATCAGGATAATTCTACCCATACTCTTATGGAACTTACAATCTTCCTGCCCCCTCTTCTGCAATTCCACTGAGGCTTGGTGGGTCTGGTAGCAGTCTGGTTAGTGTTGAGTTCTCTGTAGCCTCTGAATTTCTGATTCAATGTGTTTTGATCACCCACTGTGTTGAGAGACCAAGGAGAAGTAAAGTGCTGCATCTGGCTTCTAAGACCTCACTTAGTGGCTGGACAGTGGTGCTGCCATTTAAAATCAGACAGCCATTTTGACTCAGATGAGGAACTAGCTGACTAATGTGCTATTTTTGCTTCTGTATCCATGCGTGCTTAGCTATAGCTCCCCCCCCCCCGATTTCTGGGAAGCCTCCACTTCAAGGACATTCCAGAGATACCTAGCCACGGAGGCTCCAGCCTCTTGCAAAAGATAAGTTCTGCAAACAGCTCTTGCAATAGGTTCTGCAAACAAGTTACTACCTAAGATAAGTAGGTTGGAATTCCCACGCACACCATCTCTGAAATTCCCTTGTCCTCTTAGACCCAATCATTTAAAAAAGTCACAATATGATATAACCTTTCCTTTATAAACCCCTTTCCTCTGAGGGTCGGGGCTCTCTCCCTCACTACCGCTGTGCCAGACTGTGAGGACGGAGCCCAGGCCTAGGCTTGCAATAAAGAAACCTGTTGCTTTTACATTTGAGTGTCTCGGCTTCTGTGGCGGTTCTCAGGGTGACTCCTGGGTGACCAGGGTACTTGGCTCCTGGTCATGGGTCTTGGCACAACATCTTCGGGGCTTATCTGGGATCCCCAGAGACCCCCCAATGAACCCGAGACCCCGAAGGTTTCTTCTCTGACCAGTCAGGTAAGTTTTTCACTTGAGTGCTCTCTTTTTCCTTTCACTCTGTTGGCTAGCCGCATCTGTTTTCTGATCAGGTCATACGTCCTGGTGGACGTGCCGTAAGGACGACCTGTAGGAGGCACGAGACATTCCGCCCCCTCATCTGAGTGGGGGCTCTGTTCCTGAGGATAGAGCAAACCTGCTGAGGAGACCTGCTCCCTTCCATACCATGTTTGGCATTATTGAGCTGTCCCCTAAGGACTCAGACTCTTCTGGCCACCATGGGTCTGAATCTGACTGTGTAGTGCACACATCTGTTTTTTTTTTTTGGGCCCTGTGTGTCTGTGTAATACTTGTGTGCCTTGTTATTGCCCTAATCCTATGGACATTCCTTCCCTGACTCAATAACATGGGACAGATTCCTTCCTCCCCTTTAGGACTCTGCCTTGCGCACTGGAAGGACATCAAAGCAGTTGCCCATAACAATGGGGTAAATGTTAAAAAAGACAGATGGATTACATTTCGTTCCTCTCAATGGCCTACCTTCAATGTAGGATGGCCACCAGAGGGGACCTTTGACCTAAATACTATACTTGAGGTTGAAAAAAATTGTTTTTTGCCCTAGGAGTGGACACCCTGATCAAATCCCTTATATTGTGACCTGGAGGAACCTGATAGAAGAGCCTCTCCCCTGGGTGAAGTCTTTCCTCCCTTCTTCACACCCCCCCCTTTACAGGTGTTGACAGTTACACCCAAAAGAGACACCAAGCCCACTGTTGAAGCCTCAGCCCCAATTCTTGCTGGGGGCACTGAAGAAGCAGACATCGCCCCCCCCCCATGCTCCTCTGCCTCCTCCCCAACCTCTGGCAGAAGCACAGGCCCCTGCCGCTCCTCCTCCCAACCCAGAGGGTCCAGCACAGGCCAGGTGGAGCCGGAGGGTGGCCACCCCACAAATCCCAGGTGTCTCCGTGGTTCTGCTGCCCATTGATGCAGATGGAAACCAGCCCTTCCGCTATTGGCCCTTTGCCACTAGTGACCTGTACAATTGGCATTCTCAGACTGCTCCCTTCTCTGAGAACCCTAGAGGATTAATTAATCTGTTAGAAACTGTGGTTTTTACCCACCAGCCCACCTGGGACGACTGTCAGCAGCTCCTACAGGTCCTATTCACCACCGAGGAGCGGAACAGAATCACTGAAAATGCCCAGCAAACTCGTCCCAGGGCCATCGGGAGACCCCACCCCAGACCAAGCTATTATCGACAGTTACTTCCCAACTACCCACCCCACTTGGGATTACAACACGGCACAAGGTAAGGAGAGACTCCTACTCTATCGCCGGACTCTATTGGTGGGTCTCAGAGCAGCACCCAGAAAGCCTGCTAATATGTCTAAGGTATATGACATTAGACAGGGACCTGATGAGAGTCCAGCTGCTTACCTGGAGAGACTTCAGGAAGCCTTTCGTAGATACACTCCCTATGATCCTGAGTCAGGAGAGGAAGCCACTGCTGTCATATTTGCCTTTATCAATCAGGCTGCTCCTGATATTAAGAAGAAATTACAGTCACTAGAGAGACTAGGGGAAAAGAACATTAGAGAACTAGTTGCAGTGGCAGAAAAGGTTTTTGATAGGAGAGAAAGTTCAGAAGAAAAAGAAATAAAACAAGAAAAAAGACAGGATAAAAGTTTAACTAAGATTTTAGAGTTACAACAGACAAAGCACCATAAAGAACTTAAGGAAATCCTGATGGCCACTGGAAATCCTACCACCAAAGAAACCACCGAGTGAAAGAAAAACAATACCGGTGCAAGACCTAAGGTAGCAAAGAATCAGTGTGCTTATTGTAAGGACATTGGGTCAGGGATTGCCCCAAGAACAAACAGCAGGCAAAGATCCTGGCATCTACACAGGAAGATAGCTACTGAGGGAGACGGGGCTCAGCCCCCTCCCTGAGCCCAGGGTAACCCTTGAAGTGGAGGGGAAAAGATAGCCTTTATGGTCGATACTGGAGCTGAAAATTCTGTATTATTACAAGCAGAAGGACCCATGACTAAGAAAACCACATGGGTCCAAGGGGCCATGGGTAGAAATCCCTATCAATGGACAACTCAAAGGACTGTTAATTTAGGCACCAACCAAGTGACCCACTCCTTCTTAGTCATACTGAAGTGTCTATATCCACTATTGGGATGTGATTTATTGTCCAAAATGAAAGCCCAAATTTCATTCTCAGAACAGGGAGCAAAAGTCTCAACAGTGAGAGACACTCTGATACAAGTCCTTATGACCACTAACCTGACAGAAGAATATAGACTTTTCAAAACTACACTAAAGGCCCAGAATCCTTGGACCCTTCCTGGCTGACTGACTACCCACAGGCTTGGGCAGAGACTGGAGAAATGGGATGGGTACAACATAGGCAACTGCTAGCCCCCATACTGATAGAACTAAAACCTGGAAGGACACTACTCAGGGTTCACCAGTACCCCATGCCATTAGAGGCCAAACAAGGAATTACTCTCCACATCAGGAGGCTTTTTCAATCATGGGTCTTAAGGCCAGTCCAGTCAGCTTGGAATACCCCCCTCCTACCAGTAAAAAAGCCCAATTCAAATGACTATCACCTGGTACAGGACTTAAGAGAAGTTAATAAAAGAGTAATGGATATCCAACCCACAGTGCCTAACCCCTATACTCTATTGGGGAACCTAAAGCCTGGAATAACTTGGTATACGGTCTTGGACTTAAAAGATGCCTTCTTTAGCCTACCCTTGGCCCCACAGAGTCAATCATATTTTGCCTTTGAATGGCATGACCCAGACATTAGAATCAACGGTCAACTCACCTGGACTCGATTTCCCCAGGGATTCAAAAATTCCCCTACCATCTTTGATGAGGCCTTACATGAAGACCTATTGGACTTCTGGGTACGTAACCCAGGACTGACTTTATTACAATATGTAGATGATCTTTTAATAGGAGCTACTGACCAAGTGACATGCCTGGCGGGGACCAGAGACCTCTTGTGGACTCTGGGTGACTTGGGATACCGTGCATCTGCCAAAAAGGCTCAGGTCTGCAGATGGCAGGTGGCCTACCTGGGGTATATTCTCCGAGATGGCCAACGCTGGCTATCAGATGCACGAAAACAAACTGTCCTCCGGATCCCAACACCAACCTCAGCCAGGCAGGTCAGAGAATTTCTTGGTTCAACGGGCTTCTGCTGTCTGTGGATCCCTGGATTCGTGGAACTGGCAAAACCTCTATATGAAGCCACCAAGGAAAACCAACCTTTCCAGTGGACAGATCATCACCAACAAGCCTTTAAAGGCATAAAGGTCTGCCTTTTAGAAGCCCCTGCCTTAAGCCTCTCTGATGTGACTAAGCCATTTCTGCTCTTTGTAGATGAACATAATGGGATAGCAAAGGGAGTCCTCACCCAAAGCTTAGGACCCTGGTGGCGTCCTGTTGCCTACCTATCAAAGAAATTGGACACTGTGGTGGCAGGTTGGCTCCCATGCTTTAGGATTATAGCCGCTACAGCCCTTTTAGTCAAGGACGCAGACAAGCTAACCTTGGGACAAAACTTAACAGTTGCAGCCCCCCACGCCATCGAAGGGGTACTGAAACAACCACCTGACCATTGGCTCTGCAATGCTCACATGGTCCACTATCAGACCCTGCTTTTGAATCCAGCCAGAATAACTTTCCAGACTCCCACAGCTCTGAACCCTGCCACCCTGTTGCCTGACCCGGACCTGGAGACTCCTATCCATGACTGCGCGGAGATACTGGCACACATATATAATGTGAGGCCAGATCTCAAAGACACCCCCCTAAAGGATGCTGAGGTGACCTGGTTCACGGATGGCAGAAGTTTTATCAAGCATGGACACGGGTACACGGGGGCAGCAGTCACTTTGGGGACAAATGTCATTTGGGCAGAGCCCCTTCCGATGGGCACATCAGCCCAGAGGGCAGAACTAATAGCCCTCACTAAAGCTTTGCAACTGGGATCCAACAAAAGACTGAACATATACACGGACGGCTGGTATACATTTGCTATGGCTCATGTCCATGGAACAATATACAGAGAAAGAGGACTCTTAACAGCAGAGGGAAAGACTATCAAAAATAAACAGGAGATTCTGGACTTGCTTCAAGCCCTCTGGGGTTCTACACAGGTGGTTATCATTCACTGCCCAGGGCATCAAAAGGGAAACGGACTAATTCCCCAAGGAAACAATCTGGCTGACCAGACAGCCAAACAGGTAGCCCTCTCGGCTAAGGTAGCCCCTGTCTTGATTGATCGCAGAGGCAGAAAACTCCCAGATGCCCCTGAATATTCTTCAGAGGATTTTATATGTATGGATCAGCCAACTCAAAGGAACTAGTAAGTCAGATGACTGGTGGAAAATGGTGGATGGTCGCCTCATTTTGCCCCAGAAGCTGGGGAAAAAAATCCTAAAAAGGTCCATCGCTCCTCCATTTTGGGAACCAAGCGAATGCAAGAGTTACTAAGAAATTACCACTTGAAAATACAGAATGCTAGCCAAATTATTGAACAAATTGTTTCTAATTGCCAGCCTTGCTGTATGACTAACGCCACTACTCTCCCCTCTAATCCAGGAACCAGATTGAGGGGGACAAGGCCAGGAGCCTACTGGGAACTAGATTTCACTGAAATTAGGACTGGTAAATCGGGATATAAATATCTCTTAGTATTTGTGGATACATTCTCTGGATGCGTAGAAGTTTTCCCCACTAAGGCTGAGACTGCACAGGTTCTTGCTAAGAAACTACAGGAAGAAATACTACCCAGGTATGGTTTCCCAGTCTCTTTAGGCTCAGACAACGGACCAGCTTTCATTTCACAGGTAAGTCAGGGAATAGCCACTGCACTGGGGGCTAACTGGAAGTTACATTGTGCTTATCGTCCCCAGAGTTCAGGACAGGTAGAAAGAATTAACAGAACCCTAAAAGAGACCTTAACTAAATTGGCTTTAGAGACTGGCGCCGACTGGGTGGCTCTCCTCCCCTTTGCCCTGTTCTGAGTCCGGAACTCCCCCTATCAACTAAACCTTACTCCTTTTGAGATAATGTTTGGAGCACCCCCTCCTATTATCCCTAGTTTACAGGTTGACCTCCTGTCAGAGATAGAAGACCATGACCTGGTTCAATCTCTGAAGCGCCTGCAGCTGACCCACAAGAAAAGCTGGCCCCATTTAAGAGCCATCTATGAAACTGTTGCCCCCCCCCCAAAACCCCACAGGTTCCAACCTAGAGACAAAGTCCTTGTCAGGAGACACCAGCGGAGAACTCTAGAGCCCAGATGGAAGGGTCCCTACATCGTGCTGATGACCACTCCCACGGCCATAAAGGTAGACGGCATCACATCATGGATCCATTGGGCCCACGTAAAGGCAATCCCCTGGAAAACTGGAGACACATGGATGAGCCACCCCGACCCAGCGGATCCACTCAGACTCCGCCTCCACCGAGATATCACCCCCCAACTTCCAGCCTCCTGACGCTCCTAATTGTTTGCCTCCTTTGCCAGGATGGGTATGCTACCCCCCATGAACCTGTAAACCTTACCTGGAAGATAGCAAATATGGCAACCGGGTTAATAATTAACCAAACAACAGGAAAACAGCCCCTGTGGACCTGGTGGCCAGAATTGCAGTTCGATCTCTGCCAATTAGCAGCAGGATCTTGGGATATAGGAGACTATGATCTAGAAACAGGAGGCAGACCTGAATGTCCTAAACCAGTTCAGGGATGTCATCTCAAGGCCTCCTGGTCACCGAGAAGCCCTGAGTGCAGCCACGTAACGAAAAGGTGCCTTGCTAAAGACACAATTTTATGTCTGTCCAGGATCAGGAAGGACTGGGGAACAAACATGTAAATGTGGGGGAGCTGACGACTATTATTGTAAGGCCTGGGGATGCGAATCCACAGGCACCATATCCTGGGACCCTCTCGACCATGATGATCTAATCCAGATGTCACTCGAGTGACCCAAACCCAACTTAGTAAAAACCCCCTCCAGGGAAGGTGCTCCTCTTTTCTTTGTAACCCTGTCTCCATAAGGTTTACTGACAAAGGAAAGAAAGATAAAAACTGGGGAAAACAGAGAGCTTGGGGACTCCGACTTTACTGGTTGGGTCACCCAGGTCTTCTGTTCATGATCCAAATGACCTACACCAGACCAGGTGTTGCTTTAGGACCAAACTCAGTACTAAATCCTCCCCTTCCTCCCCTCCTGACGCACGGCCCCCCTCTCCATGCATGAGCCCAGGACCCCAACTAACAGTTCTACCCAGACCTCTGGCTCTGCACCCATATCTGTTCACCCAAACCCCCCTAAAACCCACGACTTTGGCATTATCAGTCCCCCTAAAACCCTATCACAGCTACCTAATAATCGGCTTCAGAACATGCTACAACAAGCTTTTCTTTTTCTAAATGCTTCTAGGCCGGAGTTGACAGTATCTTGTTTGTTATTGTTATGCTATGATGTACCCCCCCCCCTTATTATGAGGCCATTGCTATACAAGGAACTTTTTCTACTGCTAATGAGCCCTCTCAGTGCAGATGGACCTCAAGACATAAAATAACCCTCCAGCAGATAACTGACGGTCAAACAAGGGGAACATGCATTGGTAAAGTCCCAACCTCTTATAGCCACCTCTGCAATGTAACGTATAATGTAAACCAGACTTCATCATACCTGGTCCCCCATAATGATACCTGGTGGGCCTGCACTACGGGCCTGACCCCTTGCCTGAACACACCAACACTGACCTTCACAGGAGACTTCTGTGTTCTGGTGAGGCTACTACCCCGAATCGTGTACCATACAGAGGAGGACTTCTTCCAAACCTATACTGGTACCTATAGCCCTCAAAGGACCGAAAGAGAGTTAGTCACCTCCATTTCCCTAAGCCTCCTGTTGGGTGCAGGGATAGCAGCTGATACTGGGACAGGCACCACAGCTCTTGTAAAACAAGGACAGCTTTATTCCAACTTACAGGCCAGCCTCGATCAAGATATCCAAGCATTATAAGACTCCATTACGCAATTTGCAGGACTCCCTGCCCTCATTAGCAGAGGTGACCCTACAAAATAGACGAGGCTTAGATATGTTGTTCCTTCAGCGGGGAGGACTGTGCGCTGCCCTAGGAGAGCAATGTTTCTTTTATAGAGATCACTCCAGTCACATAAAAGATATATGGCTAAGGATAGAGAAGGGCTAGAAAAACGCTGATGGGAACAACAGGTCCAAGAAGGATGGTTTGAGTCATGGTATAATAGCTCCCCCTGGTTTACTACCCTAATATCAACCCTCCTACGGCCTCTGCTCATTCTGCTACTGCTGCTTACCTTTGGCCCTTGCATTCTCAATAGACTAGTACAATTCATAAAACAAAGACTAGGCACCATTCAATTAATGATCCAAAGAAATGGCTTCTATCAACCCTTGGCCACTAACATAGAAACAGAAATATTTGAACTCCCAAATAGGGATCCTAGATAGGTCCCCAAAGTACATAGAGAGGGGGAAATGAGAGACCAAGGAGAAGTAACGTGCTGCATCTGGCTTCTGAGACCTCACTTAGTGGCTGGACATTGGTGCTGCCATTTAAAATCAGACAGCCATTTTGACTCAGATGAGGAACTAGCTGACTAATGTGCTATTTTTGCTTCTGTATCCGTGCTTGCTTAACTATAGCTCCCCCCCCACTCCCTCTTGAATCCTGGGAAACCTCCACTTCAAGGACATTCCAGAGATACCTAGCCATGGAGGCTCCAGCCTCTTGCAAAAGATAAGTTCTGCAAACAGCTCTTGCAATAGGTTCTGCAAACAAGTTACTACCTAAGATAAGTAGGTTGGAATTCCCACGCACACCATCTCTGAAATTCCCTTGTCCTCTTAGACCCAATCATTTAAAAAAGTCACAATATGATATAACCTTTCCTTTATAAACCCCTTTCCTCTGAGGGTCGGGGCTCTCTCCCTCACTACCGCTGTGCCAGACTGTGAGGACGGAGCCCAGGCCTAGGCTTGCAATAAAGAAACCTGTTGCTTTTACATTTGAGTGTCTCGGCTTCTGTGGCGGATCTCTGGGTGACTCCTGGGTGACCAGGGGACTTGGCTCCTGGTCAGGGGTCTTGTCACAACAGTGTCTGTTACCTTTTCCTGGAGTTGGCTGTCAGACTAGCAATGGGAACATTACTCCTGTTGCTTCTTTCTCTGCAGTTTCTCTTGGGCCCCTGCAGTTGTGGTAGAGGTGACATGTCTTATGGTACCTAGTCAGCTATATTTCTTTTCATGTTGATGGATCTTGGATCTCCTGAGTTTTCACTGAAATATGTAAAATGAAACAGATTCTCCAGCCAAAAGTGAGAGAAGCTTGGACTAAAGGAGTTATCCAGAGCTATTTGAGTGCTTTGGGCTTGTAAACACACTCTTGTTCAGACAGCAGAAGGAGACTTCTCTTCGGAATCTATGAGCTTCGGGGCCATGGGATTCTGACTTGGTTTCTGGAACCAGATCTGAGTTCTCTCCCACTGAATGAGCTTCATGTCCAGTCAGAGAACAGTTGGCTACCTGCAAAGGCCACTATTGCATAAGTGTGTAGTTTTTGCCCAACCGGTTAATTTTATGGCTTGCAGGATCCCCTGCTTATTCATGCTGTTGGTGACTATTGTCCCCCAGCAGCTGCCATAGCATTTTCCAATAATATGAGGGCTAACTGGGAGATAACTAGTTTCCCTGTCACTTCCAGCTTGGTAGTTCAATGAAAGGTGGCTGCAGTCTGTGATGTCTTCAACAATAAGGTCTTACATAGCTCTGGCAAGTAATCAACTGTCATGGCAAAGGCCTTCATTTTGGGGGGACTTCACAGATCTCCCTGGCCAAATGCCCAATGTGGGGAGAGTCCAGTTCTAAGCCTGGGATTTACTGGCCAGAGTCCGTAGATTTTAAGGTTAAGTTTTTCTACCTTTTACCAGATGCTTCTGTCTGTACCAACCTCCCTCCCCTTTTATTGGTAGTTATATCTTGAAGAATGGTAGCCAAATTTAGTTGTTGTGAACAGAGCATACACAAGCACAGTTGAGAACATACTTTTATGGTTAAAGAGTGAAGTCTTTAGGTTATATGCCCAGGATTGGTATAGTTAGACCCTGTTTTCATCTTGTACAGGAATCTCCATACTAATTTCCATAGTGGTTGTACAAGTTTGTACTCCCATCAGCCATGAATGAAGGTTTCTCTTCCCCCACAGCCTAGTTAGCATTTGTTGTCTTTCAATTTTTGATGAATGCCATCCTGACTAGAGAAATATAGAACCACAAATTGTTTTGATTGGATTTTTCTTATGACTAACGATATTGAACATCTCCTTAAATGTGTATTGGCCATTTGGATTTCTTCCTTTGAGAACCCCCTATCCAATTCTCTGCCCCATTTAAATTGGGTTATTATTTTTTTATTGCTTTGTTTTTTGAGTTGTTTGTAGATTCTCCATATTACAACTCTGTCAAAGGTATAGCTAATAAAGATTTTCTCCCTCTACCACTTGTAATAACTCTCCCCCTTTTTCTTGTCCTTCGTGGCTTCTGCTATTTTAATGGATACATTGTCAGAACTGGCACTTATGTCCTTTTTCTCTCTTCTTTGTTCTTAATTTTCTTCTAATACTGACTACATCAGTTGAGTCCTGAAGCAAAACTAAAATTTAATTGTGTAAAAATTCAGACCAGAATTTCATACCCAAAGCAATTGTGAACCCCATAGGAATTCTAAAATGTTGGACTTATCACTATCAGATCCGATTGGCTACTTCAGAGCTTTGCCTATACTTTGCCTATAAGGTTTGAGATGGTGAATAACCTTGTTTTCTTCAACTGCACATATCAGTTTCTTGAAGCAAGAAAAAGAGGGCATATATTAAGTGGTAAATAAATATATGGTAATGATAATGACCATAGTCTAAGTGTAACACAACTCATAGATTATGGTTGGGCCCTCCTCTTCTCTTGCTGCTATTTCTCTTCCTTATCTTACAAGTTGCATATGATCTTGTCTTTTATACGCTAATGAGTATATTTTATTTTAATTGCCAGTCCCTTTATGGAATTTATGAAAAGTCCAGCACCACAAAGCACATCCACACTGAATTTTCTCTTCTTTTACCTAGCTTGTGAGGTTTTTATACACAGAAACACAGAATATAATTTTAAGAAAAAAAAGAACCTGGTATATACCTAATTTGCATTCAAAATTGAATCCTCCAAAATTCATATCTGACCTTTAATCAAAAGCAGGATAGGATTTTTTTTTCTTTTTTGCTGTGAGGAATATTTCTTTCTAAGTTGACTGCCCTACTATAGTAAAAAGGAAACTCATTTTATCCTGAATAAAATTAACCCATATTATAACTAAGGTAGTAGAGAAGAGTAGAGAATGAAGTCTGGAAGACCTTACTTAAAGGCTATGAAATTATCATATGAGAAAAACCTGTTGAAAAAGAGGGAAGTTTGAAACTCTGACCAAAGTCAACTATAAGGATCCCTAGGTACGGAGGTAATCCAGAGAGGCTGAAGATAATCTGTGGCTTAGTATACCAAAATGCACTCTCCTGGGTTTCCAGGATGGAGATTTAAGAGGCTGATATGAGCAGAGCATGGTGGCTCACTCCCCTTATCCCAACACTTGGGAGGCAGAGGTAGGAGGACCACCGTGAGTTTAAGGCCACCCTGAGACTACATAGTCTATTGCACAGAAGCATTTCACTGAGTTGCCCAAGCCAAGGATAGATCCATCAAAAGGAAGAAAGAAGCTATGCCCAGGACACAGTGGAATTTGGTAAATGGGGAAGATTTAGGAGTGAGAGACTATTTGCTGCCCGGATAGCATTGTCATGTGACTTGAGCTTCATAGTATTTATCTTAAGGAAGCTGCAGGTTACCAGGGTACAACCTCTAAGGCACCAGGGGACTAAGCAGAGGTCAGGCTTTGAGGTGGGGATTGAAATGCCTACTAATAAGAAGACTCATGGTATCCATGGCCTGTGAGCTGAGATGAAGTAACTACCAGGCCACCAAGAGATAGCAGGCAATGGAAGCCCTCTTTATAGTATCCCTCCAGCCCTGTCTACAAAGTTTCATACTGTTTATTATATCCAGGTACAGAAAGATCAGTTTTCTGATGAGTGGTAATAAATTCATAACTGACACAATATAAAAGCTACCCGTTCAGCTTTAAAGATATGAAACTAGTTTGGAGAAAATAAGTAACTTTGTCAAAACATGCACCTTATTGCCAGACAAGGACTACATTTTCCAGGCACAGCTCATGCTCCCTCCCTACTATATAAAGCCATGTGTTCAAGGTCTCTTTACCAAGTATGTCAATAAGTAATGTGGGTCAAGTACTTTATAAAATGCTCTTTGAGAGCTCATGATAAGGATGGGTCCCAGAGTCTTCTACAACCATAATAAATATTTTTCCATATGTGATAGGCATATCCAGCCCAATCTTTCTTTCTCTTTAACCAAATCCTTGGCTAGAATAACAATAATCAAAATATCCTAGGGAACAAACATGCTGAGGATGGCAGAATCCAATACCAGTTTGATCCTAAGTATGGCGCTTATTATTAATATAGTTTTTAAACTTAATTTTCATACATATGTATTGGATTTTGTTCATATATACATTATCCTCTATTATTCCCCATCAGGCACAGTGTACTCCTGCTCATGTCTTGCTAGTGGCTATGCCTCAGATGATAAAGATTCCCCCTCCTCCAATAATCATTAACTGTCATTAGCTTACAAGGAGTGATGTGGCATCTCAAGCACCTCTCTGAGCCATGACAGAATGTTAACTGGTCCAATAATGTGCAGGACTTATTTAGGTAGCCACAGTTGCTGTGAATTAATGAGTGCAACAACCTTGTAATATCTGGGCAACAAAGTACCACTATGCTCCTCCCATCCTCAGTCTCATACTTTTTTTTTTTTTTTTCAAGGTACGGTCTCACTCTGGCTCAGGCTGACCTGGAATTCACAGTGTAGTCTCAGGGTGGCCTAGAACTCATGGTGATCTTCCTACCTCTGCCTCCTGTGTGCTGGGATTAAAGGCATGCACCACCACACCTGGCCTCTCATAATTTTTTTTTTTTGTCTGATGTTCCCTGATATTTCCTGAGATCTGCAGGGGATAATGTATATGTCCCACATGGGGCCAACCACTCATCAGTAACTTATTTTCAGTACTTTACTAGTTATGATGCTCTCTGCATTAACCACCTACCATTGCTGAAAAAGAAAATGTTTTTTTTTTTTCTTTTCTGACCAAAACTGAGAGCTTATCTTTGTAGGTGTAAAGATAAATGTTTAAGAGGCAGTTTGGGAATGCATTTGCTTAGCAATATAATGTTAGGTTCTCTCCTAGGGTCTATAGACTCTCCAACATAGGACTTTTGACCTGGCTTATAATACCTGGCATGAATTTCTTCCCTGGGAGCAGGGCTCAAGTCTAGCTGGAGAGTGGATGTTATCCCAGTCAAACTCATGCCATTGTTGCATCAGAGAACACCTCTTGCCTGGTGGATCAGTGTTGAAGAATGCAGGATTCAACACTAGATGATAGTGTTGGTGATTTTTATCTGCCAGCAGTCTGTATGGCACGTGGAGATGAAAACTAGCCATCAGTAAGAAAGCATCCACTTTGCTTCCAATCTGATTTCTATGCTTTTAAACCAAGCAGGGTTGTGTCTTCAGAAATATAATCTTTTCTTCATTTCTGGTGGGCAGCCAAGAGCAATGATGTGGTGGTTTGAAAGTAAAATATCCCCCATAGACTCAGGTGTTTGACTCTTTAATAGTCAGTAGGTAGTGCTGTTCTGGAACAATGTGGTACCTTTAAGAGAAAAGTCTTACTGGTAGAAGTGTGTCACTAGGGTCTGCCCTTGTGGTGTTATAGTCTAGCTCTGATTCTCTGTACTTGCTCTCTGCTCATGTGATGACATGATACTCCCTTCTCCTCCTATTCTTTCCCCCAAATGATGGACTCTACCCTCTGGAACTATAAACTGAAATAAAATTCCTTTTTTAAGCTGCTTCTGTTTGGTATTTGTTCACAGCAATGAGAAAGTATTTGATACACATGGAAATAGCTGGCATTGTTGGGGGCTGCCCTGACTAACAATTCACAGGCAAGCATTCCCTGCATGACACTATTATTTGATAACTCATGGCTACTAGAAAGCAGCATTATCTACCTATGAAGGCTACCTCTACTAATTCTATCATATTTTTGTATAATTTTAAATTACATTTACTAAGTAGTAGGATTTTTCATATCTCCTGAGTTTTGGGTATCTCTCTTCATTCATCTCTCCACCTTCATCCATTCTTACCTTTTCTAACCTCAGTATCCTTCCCCACTGTTTTCATATCACTTATGCTCTACTATCTACCCCCCCCCAAGAAAAGTATGCATGCAAACATGGGGAGATGACTTCTTGGATAAAGCACTATCTGTACAAGTGTGAGGACTGGAGTTTGGATGCCAAGCATCAGATAAATGCTGAGTGGATGTGGCTGTCACCTGTAAATCCATCACTTGGTAAGCAGAGATGGGGGATTCTAAGTGCAAGCTAGCTGCTACACTAGCTGAATATGTGGGCTCTGGGTTCAAGGGAGAGACACTGCCTCCTCAGTAAATAAAGTTGTGAGTGATTAAGGAAGACAGTCTGTCCTCCACATGAACACACACACACACACACACACACACACATATGCATGTGTACATGTACACAAGTGTGTCCACATGCAAGTACACATGCACTACACACACACACACACACACATAAACAAACATACAAACAATTTTTAAAATATTTATTTATTTATTTATTTATTTTCAAGCAGAGAGAGAGAGAACAGAAGAGCAGAGGAGACAGACAAATGGGTACAACAGGGTCTACAACTGCTGTAAACAAACTCCAGATGCATGCACCACCTTCTGCATCTGGCTTTACATGGGCACTGAGGACTTGAACTCCAGTTGTTAGGATTTGTAAACAAGTGCATTAACTGGTAAGCCATCTCTCCAGCCATAGAACAACTTTTTAAATGAAACAATCTGGAGTAGCTATATTAATTCCACAGAAGATAATTAAAATCAAGGTAAATTATCAGTAAATACAGAAGAGCCTTATGTAATGATAAAAGAATCAGTTCTCCATCATGATATAACAGTCCTCATTATTTATGTCCCTGAAAATAGAACATCAAAATAAGTTAGGTAAAAACTTATAAAACTGTGACAATAACAAATTTATGATTATAGTTGGAGACTCCAATATATATCTTTTGGCAATTAATAGAACCAACAGACAATTAGAAGAATAGAGGTCAGTTGAACATCTATTACATCAACTGGATATAATTGACACTTATTGAACATATCATCAATAATAGAAGAATTTTCATCCTTCAGAACATATATGAAAAATAACTAAGATATACTATATTCTGGGACGTAAGATATAACTCAAATATTTTAAAGAATTGAAATAACTCATAATTTTCTCCAGAAGACAATGTAATCAAAGTCAAATTAAAAATATTGAGTGGGGCTGGAGGAATGGCTTAGAGTTTAAGGTGTTTGCCTACAAAGCCAAAGTACCCAGGTTCGATTCCCCAAGCCCACATTAGCCAGATGACAAAGGGCACATGTGTCTGGAGTTTATTTGCAGTGGCTGGAGACCCTGGCACACACATTCTCTCTCTCTCTCTTTCTCTCTCTCCCCCTCCCTCTTTCTCTGTCAAATAAATAAATATATTGGATGATTAAGCCATATATTCCTGTCCAAATTAGTGACTTAAGGATCAAAGAAAGCTAAAGCATGCAGAAGAAGGAAAACAACAAAATTAGAAGTTGAAATTAATTAAATTCAAAACAGGACATCAACAGAGATAAATCAATGAAACCAAAACATAGTGCAATGGAAATATAAAAAAATTTCAACAGACCTCACTAAAGAAAGAAAATAATAACCAATATAAAAAATTAAGATCAACATTCTGATCTCATACTCATTAAAAAGATGACAAAGGATGAAATAAAGAACTCCATGTGTACAAACTTGAAAACTTAGATGAAATGGACCAATTCCTAGAAAGACACAATGTACTAAAAGTATGTGTTCCAGGGACATGAATTCCTTCACAAAAGGAGAAATATATCACTTAATTACCTGGCATTTGTTAAAGGACCCACATCAACAATTAATATACGCCCCCTGCAAAAACAGAAAGTACACAGATGGTTTCTTGGAAAAATCTACCAAATATTTAAGGAACACATGGTGCCAGTTCTATGTTCTTTTCTAGAAAATAGGGTCAAAGAATACAAGGTAACTCATTCTGTGTAAAGGGTATTCCCTCAGTAACAATACAATCTAGAAATAGCAAAAGAATAAAAAAAAAAAAACCATAGACACATATCCTTTTGAATACAGGTTCAAAATTTCAATTAGCAAATTTAATCTAAAAAGGTATAGAAGAATTGTACTTCTTATACTTACCAAGTGCTTCTTATATATAATACTGATTCAAAAATCCAAATATAATTCATAAAATTTAGCACTCAAACAAGGTAAGGAAAAATCACATGAGCATGTTAACAGAGAAAAATAACTTAATTTAACTCAACTCTCATTTGTGGGGGAAAAAAAAGCAGAAAAAAAACACAGAATAGAGGAAATACTTCCTTGACTTGATTTTAAAAACTTATAAAACATCCACAATTAACAATACAGTTAATAGTTAAAAATATATTTCCCCTCAATAACACAATAAAATAGTATTGTGTTCAACATTGTAAATAAACTATTAACCATCTTAATATAACCAAATGAAATTAATGGTGTATGAGTTGAAGGGAGCAAATAAATCTGATCTGATGAGAAATACTAAAATATTTCAAAATTTATTAAAAAAATAAACTCTGCCAGAACTAATAACAGGATAAATGAAGATAAGGTGTTTATATATAGTTAATTACTTCACAGTATTAATTATAAAGAATTTCAATTTCTTTTAGTCAAGGTTCTCTAAGGAGACTGACACCCCAAAAGATTTATATCTATTTAATATCAATATATCTAACATGTATCATATCTATACATAAATTATAGGAGATTTGCTCAAGAAAGGCACTCGTTCATTTATGGAAACCCAAAAGTCTCACAAAGACCATCAAGCTAGAGACCCTGGCTACTATGGACCTGAATCAATCAAAGTCCAAAAACTTCAGAATGAGGGAATTTGATCATGAATCTGTTTCCATGTCAAAGTCTTACAAACAATGAGGACAGCAGCTGTTGTTGAGTTCTGGCCTCTGAGAAAACAGCCATTACTATCTTCATCAGAAAATTTATGACTTAAAAAAAAATAAAAATTGTGACTACTCTCCAGATTGGACCTATTGATGGTCGCTCATCTAAGATTCTAGGCACTCTCTAGTTGTATGTGGAAAATTATAAGATTCTAGAATCTATTTGAGAAAAACCACAAAAAATATAATGAAAACTTAAATAAATATACAGAGAGATATGTACATTAATTGGTATGAATTTTAATATTAAGATACAAATTCTTCCCAATTTGATTTATAAAAATATGCACACAGACATTGCCTTCTGCCCATCCATAACTGATGGCTAACACCATGATGTACGACCCATATCCCCAACAAGGAGGGTCCCTGAAGAGGGGGGAGGGCAGGGAGGAGGCTAACATCATGGCTGTATATACTGTTTACATAACTAATAAAAAAAACTTGTCAATCATATAAAATCTCACCACAACTTATTATACAGTTTGTATATAAATACAAAAGATGGGCTGAACAGATGGCTTAGGGATAAATGCTCCTGCCTGGGACTCCTAGGAATGCAAGTTTAATCCCCCAGTGCCCACATAAGTCAGATGTACAAGGTTGTGCATGCATCTGGAGTTAATTTACAGTGGGTAGAGACCCTGGTGACTGGTGCACCCATTCTCTCTCTCTCAAATAAATGAATAAAATACTTTTAAAGTGTTAATATAAATATAATAGATGCAGAATTGTCAACATAATATTGAAGAGCAGCAAAGATGAAAAAACATAGCCCCCAATTTCAATACCTTCCACAGCTTAAGTACCCTTAATCCAATAGGCTTGTGGACCAAAAATGTTTTATATATAATCTTGGAACAAGGAAAAAAAGTCTAAACATGTTATTTTCTAATAATGATTGTGTGTGTGTGTGTGTGTGTGTGTGTGTGTGTGTGTACATATATGTATATATGTTATCAATATCACACCATAGTTTTAGTTTGCCTGAGTTTTTACCTCAACTTGTCATATAAGGTCAAATGTGAATTTTACACTTGGGGTATCATGTTAGCACTTGCACAGTTTTGTATTTGGAGGTATTATAGTCAGTTACATGATGCTGGGAGCAACTTATAACCAGACACAGTTTATGGACAGAAAGGATTAATTTCAACCTTAAAAGTCCAGGAGAAGTTTTATCAGTGGCAGAAAACACCGATGACTTCCACACACCCACACACAGAAAAACTGCAGTAAGCAAATTCAAACTAGCAGCTAGCACCCTCAGCAAGCACAGCCACCGTTTACACTTTTCTCCACACCTTTGTGCTGGAATCAGATCTGCTCCCAGTGACCTATCCCTTCCACCAGCCTGCTAGGGACTAAATCAGGAAGCTTAAATACTTAAGGCTATGGGAGACATACATATACATGTAAACTACCACATTCTGCCTCTGGTCCCCATAGGCTCACAATCAATTCACTGACTTGAGTCCAACTTCAAAACTCCCCATAGTCTTTACCAACTTTTAAGACTGTTTCAAAGTCCCAAGTCTCATCTTAAATTCAAGACTGTCTCTTAACTGTGAGTACTATAAAGTCAAAACAAGTTACATATTTCCAACACTTAATGGTATAGAGTAAACATTTTCATTGTAATAAGACGTAAGAAAACACTAGATTAAGGTAAAATCAATAACCATCAGATAAACATCAAATAGCTGCAGTTGGAGTCCAACATCCATAACTAATGACAACACTCTCTCGATTTCTAATTTCCATTCCCCCAGCTGGGTTGAGTGGCCAGGGGAAAATTTTCATCATAGGCCAACAGTGCTCCATGGTATCACTTGCACATTTCTGGTATATCCAAAACATCTTAAGGTCTCCACTGCAAACCATAGTCCATATTAGGATGGCCTTATTGGCCTCCTATAATGGTTTATTTTAACCCTGTTTCCCATTCTGCATCTCAGCAGTAGCTTTGGAACTATGTGCACTTCATAATCCATGTCTCTCTGTTTTTAATGCTTCTAAAACCAATACCAGGTAAGTAGCAACACAGTCATTTTGTTATTCCAGGGAGGAAATTAATCCTGACCTTAAAGAGCATGTTTCTTTCTTCAAGTCATAGTCTTTCAAAAGAATTTGCATTTCTATTCATTCATCCTTCCCTGAGTGGACATCACCATGGCATCTTTTCCATTGTTTTAATGTAAAGCAGTTGAGCTACCCATAATGGTAATTATCTGTTTAACAGTAGTAGTTTTAGCAACCTAAAAATCAGTCTCCATGCCAGTAACTTTAAACTTTCTTAAATTTTTCCAACTTTAAATTGTACACCTTTCAGTTCTATGCCTTCTATATCATCTACCAAGCACACCATTCCATTACTTTTTGTTTTAACCTTGATCAAACTCTTTTAGAAAGCCATGCATGGTGACACACACCTTTAATTCCAGCATTTGGGAGGCAGATGTAGGAGGATCACAGTGAGTTCAAGGCGATCTTGAGACTACATAGTGAATTGAGGTCAGGCTGGACTAGAGTGAGACATTACCTGACCCCCCCCCCAAAAAAAAAAAACAATTTAAAAAACTGTGTGATTTGGTAGGAGAACACAGCCATCCCTTATGCCAGTAACTCAGTTCCAACAAAGTTCTCTGCTGTCTTTTCTTTCCTAGCTTTATGTGCATACTAGGGAACTGAACCCTGGCCATTAGGCTTTGTAAACTATTGCCTTTAACTACTAAATCATCTTGCTAGCCCTTTCATAGTGATTCTAAATCCTGTCAAGTTGACAACCCGAGATTGCCACTAACCATCACAGATAGTGTTCCTTAAAGCTAAAACTAGTCTTTCCATATGATGAGGCAGTCATACTTCTGGGTATCACCATGATGAGTTCAAAACTTACCTTAATGCAAAAAAATTACACTTCTATGTTGACAGCAACACTTTTTCATAATTGTCAAAACGTAGAAATAACCAAGATGTCCTTCAATACACGAATGGATAGAAAGACTCTAGTACTTTTATTCAATGGATTATTATTCAGCAATAAAACATGAACTATCTAGACATGAAAATACAGAAGAGCCACAAATTCACATCTCAAGATTAAAGAAGCCAGAGAAGTAATTACAGGCTGTATGACCAGGCATAAACAAATCAATCCAGACAAAAATGTATTGCTATCACAATACCTAACTTAAAATTGTACTATAGAGCCATTGTGACAAAGACAGAATGGTACTAGAACAAAAGCAGATGGAATAGAAAAACAATGGAATAGAAGATCCAGAAATAAATCCATACAGCTATAGCCACCAATTTTTTGACAAAATTATCAAAAAATATACCCTCAAAAAATTCATCCCATTCAACAAATGGTGCTGGAAGAATTGGAATAATTCTGGCCTGTTCCAAAATCAATTCAAAATGGATCAAGTTAATTTAAAACCTAAAGCACTGTAAGTGCTATAAGAAAACATCAAGAATTCACTTAAAGTTATAGGTGTAAACAAGAACTTTCTAAACAAAACTCCAATAGCATAGAAAAAAAAATCCTCAAGAATGTATACATAAGATAACATGAAATTTAGAAGTTGCTGTACAGAAGAAGAAACTATCATCAGAGTGAATATAAAACCTACAGAAAGGGAGAAAATCTTTGCCAGCTAAAACTCAGACAGGAATTGATATTTAGAATATGCATATATATTTCTCAATTAAATACTCTAACCTCCTGCTAATCATTAAGTTGGTTAGTGAAATGAACAAACAATTGTCAAAACTAGAAACACATATAGGCAATAAATATAAAACTTTCAGCATTCTTAGCCACTAGAGAAGTAAAAATTGTAACCATTTGGATATTCCATCATACCCCAGCCAGTATGGCAATCATCAAGGAAATAAATCACAACAAATTCTTGCAAGGATGTGTGGGATGGGAAAAACTTTATTCACTATTGGTGAGAATGTAAACTGGTATAGCCACTATAATGACTCAGCTACACCACTCTTGGGTATATACCAAAGGACTCTATACTCTATACCAAATATATATGCACATCCATGTTGACTACTGTTCTATTTAAAATAGCGATGAAATGGAACCCATCTAGACATCCATCAGTTGATAACTGCATAACAAAAATGTGGTACATTTACACAATGGAATTTTTTTTCAGATGTAAAGGAAAAATGAAGTTACGAAAATTTCAAGAAACTAGATGAAGCTGCATAATGTTATGCTAAGTAAGATCACTCAGGCCCAGAAAGACAACTCAGGTTCTCTCTGTCTCATATGTAGTTCCTAACTTTAAACATTTGTACATATGTATAAAAGGAGATGTTAGCATGGGGTTAGGCAGTGAAACTACATATGAGACCAAGTGTGGAGAATAAGAATTGTAGACAAAGAGAAGAGGGCAAAAGGACAGGTGGGACAGGAAGGGGTAAAGGAGGATATATGTTAAGGGGGGGGGCAAGGTGGAAGGGGGTGGAGAGGCTGGGGTAAAGGAAACAAAAACAAATTTTGTTTGGAGAAATTTCATAATAAAATCTAATCATTTATGTAGCAAAATGTTGTAAAGAAACTCATTAAGAAAAGCATAGTTATTTTTGTTTTTGTTTTTTTGTTGTTGTTGTTGTTGTTTTTCGAGGTATGGTCTCACTGTGGTCCAGGCTGACCTGGAATTAACTATGCAGTAACAGAGTGGCCTTGAACTCATGGCGATCCTACCTCTGCCTCCTGAGTGCTGGGATTAAAGGCGTGTGCCACCACTCTCGGCCCTATAGTGTTTTTGTTTGTTTGTTCATGTTAAAGAAGTGTTTAGGTTGAAGGACAATTGGGGGATTAGTTCTCACCATCCACCTCATTTTGAAGTTGGGTATCTTGTTCATTTACAAGTTTCCAGGGAATTCTCCAGTCTCTGCCTCCCTTCTTTCCATAGTGACACTGGAATTACAGAAGCTCTCCACAGCTTCTGACTTTTACATTGAATCTGGGGATAAAAACTTAGGTACTCAAAGTTGTGCAGCAAATGCTTTACCTAATGAGACATATCCCCAACTCCCTTCCTAGCTATTTATCCAAGAGGAATAGAATCATATATCCACGTTAATATATATATAAGCTACCCAGGCATAGTGGCTCATGCGTTTTGTGCCAGCACAGCGAAGCTGGAGTGGGAAGATTGCCATGAGCTCAAGGTCAGACTGGGTCTACAAAGTGAATTCCAGGTCAGCATGAGCTAGAGTGAGCATCTGCCTTAAAGGAAAAAAAAAGTTTGTGCTGGAGAGATGGCTCCATGATTAAGGCACTTGCCTGCAAAGCCTAACAGCTTGAGTTTGATTCTCTAGGGCCAATGTAATGCCAGGTGCATGAAGTGGTGCTTGAATCTGGAGTTCATTTGCAGTGGCAAGAGACACTGGTTTCACCCATTCTCTCTCTCTCTCTCTCTCTCTCTCTCTCTCTCATCTCTCCCTCTCTCTGCTTACAAATAAATAAATATTCTAAAAAGATATATAAGCAAATTTTCTTTTTCCTGGAACAATTTTAACACTTTTATTCAATACCTCTCCATGTTTCTTTATCTCTTCCTCTATTGATGAGCATCTAGACTGATTCCATATATTAGCTATCATGAATCATGCAGCTAATAAAATGGATGGACAAATTTCACTGAGGTCATCCTACTAGAGTAAGCAATCCTGATCAGTCAAGAGAGGATACTGGGTGAGGTTGATGATGAATAACATTTAATACAGTTGCAGGGCCAAAGGCTATTGTATGGACATGGAAAATGTTATTTTCTAACCCCATTTAACTGTTTTTTAGAGAATACAACTTGCCATGTCCTTAAATAATTGGATTTGCATTGCTCTGCTTGGTGAACACTTGCAGGCATTTTGTTCTCATATGAAATCCATATACTCTAGGTGAGTATACATAGATATGAAAAACACAAAGATGACCTGTACTGAAATCAGTTTGTATGAGTTCCCATTCCCTGTGGCCACATCTTCCTTTCCATAGTCCTTGGGCAAATGCCTTGCTCCCCATTTAAGCAGATGTCATATGGTATTCCCAGCAATAAAGCCAGAAGTGCTACTGTCATTACCACTCAGATAGAAAATTGTATCAGATCTTATGCACAACCAGAAGAGGCTACCATGCCAGTGTCCTGAACTTCTAGAGTTTGGCTTTTCTGAAACTCCTTGATGAGACCAATATAGACAACCCAGAACACTGGAGTAAAAGCTCTATACAGCTGACTTTGGACAGTGGTGCATGGACACTAGAAAAAAAGATAGCAAGATAAATTCTTTCCCATTCCTCTTAACAAATGAATGACTAAGAAATACATCAGATAAACTAAGAAGATTGTAGATTTTATGCTAAACTGTAAGTTGCATTCTTATGAAACATCCCATTTTACTAAGCACCTTGCTTTGTTTTTGTTTTTGTTTTTCCTCCTTTCTCTGCTTCAGCCTCTCTTTCCCTATATGGTATTCATCACGGAAGTGTTGGAGGACATTAATGTGATTGTGATGAGGTTGGTGAATATGATGATGAATGAGGGTGTTGTGGGTGATGATAGTCTGGCTGATATTGGTGATGGCTTGTTAATAAATATTCATGAGACTCATAGTGAAAGTTCAGTCAAAAATGCAGCCAGGCATGGTGGCACACACCTTTAATCCCAGCACTTGGGGGGTAGAGGGAGGAGGATCGTGGAGACTTGGAGGCCACTCTGAGACAGCATAGTGAATTTCAGGTCAGCCTGAGATAGACTGAGACCCTACCTCAAAAAAAAAAAAAAAAAAACAATAAAATAAAACAAAATGGATCACATATATGATGGTGTCCACACAATGAAGGGAAGAATTCCTGTCACCTAGTGAGGTTTTAGCCACATTGATGTCATAGGGCAACACACTATGTGCATATTAGTGATGATGTTGATGTATAAACACACTCTGTGTCATAAGTCTGATAAGGGTATAGCAAATAAACTTATGTATAGTACATAATAATAATACGCAACTATGTGTTTATCAAATGGGGTTATTAAACTGTACTTTTCATTGCTAGAGCTCACTCTTTCTTCTTTAAAAAAATTCAATTAAAAAAATGCTTTCTGTAAGAGTCACCATGTGACACTAGCAGAGATTCTTCCATCTTTGCCTTGCTTGATTCAAAAGGCTGAGTGACTGACCTAGACTGGCTGTATGTTTAAATATGCTTTGTGATGGTCCCACAACTCTCTAGTGATGTTTGTCATGAGAAGCCCTCACTTATATGACTGCTTTGGGAGGATGATCAAAGCCTGGGGAATCCATAGCACACTAGTTCAAGTTCACTCACATTCGGTATCATTTTCTTTGATTCTTTTCCTTTGGCATGTCCCTGTGACTGGCTTTAGCTAATAAAAAAGCTATAAGAGCTTAAAAAAGAAAAGAAACTAGAATAATTCTCAACTGAAAGCAATCCAATAGATATCAACAGGTCAATTGATAAACAGATTATTATGGTATATTTAGAAGATACACAGTAAGATGGAACAAAGTATCAATACTTGCATGGACCTTGCATAAAATTTCTGAAAAGTGTACATCTTTAGGGAAAGAAAAGAGATGAATGGCTATGATCTGGGAGCAGGAGGAAGACTGAAAATGATATGTGGACATGTTTCAGGGAAAGGTTAAAGTCTTAAAAGTGTACTGTAATAAAGGTTCTACAACACCAATAACTTATTAAAGGTAATTGACTTGGACACAATTTTAAGTAACTTTCACCTTAATGAATTTTTTGTGAGCTAGGGTCTTGCTATGGAGCCCAGGCTGACCTTAAACTCACAATCCTCCTACTTCTGCATCTTTAGTATTAAATACCTGCACCATCACACATGACAATAACTTTACTTTCAAAAGGAAAGTGTGAACTCTGATTTGAATGGAAGTTAGGCAATATCAAATTCTGAGATACTCTCCTTAAAACATCTCACTAACCTTTTCCCAGTATGATACTAAATTGAACTTTAATATATTTACATGTCTATCAATATAATGTTTTCAGCTATTGTTTATATAGTAAAAAATAATGTATATCCATCCCCTAAACAAAATACAAGGCATTCTCTGGAAAATAATGTGCAAAAAATAAGTATTTGTCACATTTCAAATGTTAGATTATGAGAAGCAAGGATGGATGGTTTGAATAGTACAAGTATGTCAGTATAAAGCACATGTTTCTCAGTAGGCATTAGATAGGTGTTATGGAGTATGAAGAAGCTGCTTTACAGCAAATATGTTTATTGATTAGAGATTGGTAAGAAATATTTTAGTTAAAATGTGGGGTATGTTTCTATTATAGCTTGCATTTTAAAAATTGAACATAAATATAGGTTTATAGGTAATATCATATTTTCCCAGTACAAATAAAGGAAAGTGGGTTTTTTTGACATTTCAAAACATTTGAGGACTATCTGTTTCAGTACAACCCTACTGATGTGAAGCAAGAGAAACTTACTCATTAAAAATAAAATCTAAATGACAACTGATGAATACTATAGCTGGATGAACCCTGAGAGCAGTATACTAAGTGAACAAAGCAGACACAAGAGGATACATATTATATGATTGCATTAATATGTAGTGTCCAAGAGATGCAAATCCACATAGGTAGAAAATGGACCAGTCATTAACAGAGTAACTGCTGATGAGAAAATATTGTTGAATTATAAAGTGTTGATGGCTGTGTAACAACACAAACATACTGAAAACCATCAATTTATATTTTTTAAATGAATTGTTGATTTCATGAATAAAAAATAAAAAGCTGTTATCAGAAGAATACAAGTAATAAATAGAAATATGTATGAATATACCTTGGTATGCATAAAATATCTCTAAACATAAATACAAGAAATTGCTTACATTAGTTTTTTTTTTTTTCCCAGAGAAAATATCTGGTAGCTAGAGTTAAGTTTTAGAAAAAATGCCTTCATTGTATACTGTTGTATAACTTGTAAATTTTGAATTTCTCAAGGAATAAACTTTTAATCCATCAAAATATTCTTTACAATAAATATTATTTCTAAAGAGAAGCTGATGTCTTTCTACTAGAGAAAGGAGTGCAGATAGACTCCACCAAGACTGTATGTCCTACAATTTTTTCCTCATCATGGCACATACTTAAAGCAATATCTGTAATGTGAGGGATGCACTTTTCTGAGCTTCAAAAATTGTGGCATTTGGGCTGGAGGTGTGGCTTAGCAGTTAAGGTATTTGCCTGCAAAGCCAAAGGATCCAGGCTTGATTCTCCAGGACCCAGGTTAGCCAAATGCACAAGAGGGTACCTGCATCTGGAGTTCGTTTGCAGTGGCTGGAGGCCCTAGCATTCCCATTCTCTCTCTCTCCCTCTCTCTCTCTCCCTCTCTCTCTCCCGCTCTCTCTCACTTTCTCTCTCTCTCCCTATTTCTCTAGTAAATAAATAAATAAAATAAAATATTTTTAAAAATTGTGGCATTTGACATTTTTCCATTTCTCAGAAATGTGAGTTTCCTTAGACCAGTATTTAGTTCTTTTACTAAAAAAGTTTTATTTATGAAAGATAGAGAGATAGAAGGAGAGATTTAGAGAGAGAGAGAGAGAATGGGTGCACCAAGGCCTCAAGCCATTGGAAACAAACTCCAGATGCATGCATCACCTTGTGCATCTGTCTTGTGTGGGTTCTGGGGAATTGAACCTGGGTCCTTAAACTTTGCAAGCAAGTGCCTTAACCTCTAAGCCATCTCTCCAGCCCAGAACAGTGTTGCTTTCTATTGCGACCTTTCTGCCAGCCAAATTAACACACCAAAAGCAACTCCCCTGTCTTAGAATCCAATGCATAGAGATTTTATTTCTTCAGTTGATAATCTGATGATCCTTTGTGCTTAGAGGCTTAGAGAATGTCTTTGGGTTTAGAGACTGAAATAAGGACCTCATTGTTCATACTTACAAGTCCTTGATCCCCTCTGCCTTGGACTTTGGAGCCTCTGAGAGAAACAGAGTGCCCTGCTCCTTATCATCAAAGAAGAAGGACATTGTCTCATGATATGCAGGCCGCTTCCCCCAAGGCCATTTTTGTCAGGTACATGCTGTGACATGTTTCTCTATCCATTCTTGATGCTAAATATGGGGGGATTCTACTAAGGCTAATTTTTTTCAGAAATCATATTGTTTAGCTGGGCATGATAGCACATGCCTTTAATCCCAGGACTTGGAAGGCAGAGGTAGGAGGTTCACTGTGCGTCCCAGGCTACCCAGAGACTACATAGTTAATTCTAGGTCAGCCAGGGTTAGAGCTAGACCCTACTTTAAACCTCCTCCCCTCCGCCAAAAAAAAAAAAAAAGGAAAGAAATTATGTTTAATGTAAATGAGGTCTAGGGATAATGGTCTTATAGAGTTGTGTAGTGAGTCAATTCTTATTCCTCCCCATGTCTAGCCCATTTTACAGGGAAAAGGATATTATTTTATAAAAAATCAAGACTGAAATAAAAGTTTAGAGACTGCTTTCCATGACTCTCTTTCTCAATACTTTTCAGGGATTTGCATAAACCCAAATTTCATCAGCACTATGCCAAAAATGTAGTCAATACTCCCTTTAGTCCTAAAATACAACTAGAGAACTTTGAAGTGATTCTTTAAGACATGTTTTAATACTGTCATGTTATGTAGCCTAAGGCCTTCCCCACTCAGTGGTGATGCCAGTCCCCACCCCCCATTGTGACAAAATACAAGAGATAAATAACTTACAATAAAGCAAAGTTTACTTTGACCCTAGGTTTCAGAGGTGTCAGTCAAAGAGCCCTTAGCCCTTTGGGCCTGTGATGGCATAGCACATCATTGTGGGAGATCATGTAATAGGAAACCTCTTAATCTCATAGCAGCTAGAATCAAAAAGAGAAACAGGAAAAGCCAAGGTCCTACTATGCCCAGCAAGCGGGTGACCCCAATGATCTACCTTCCTCCCACCATGTCTCACTTCCTGAAGATTCTACTGCCTCCCAGCAGCACACAGGCTGGAGACCAGGCCTTCAGTACATGGCCTTTAGGGGAATTTCAGATACAATTGTGGTAGTAGTGACAACAGTGTTATAAGCCTTACTTGTGAAATAATCTTTCCTTAGTTTTAAAGGTTAATCCATAATGAAAAGTTTGAGCTTCTAAGGATGCTTATAGTTCTGATAGACTCCAAGGGGCATCAGCTATGAATTTTACTGGAAAGTACTTGTCTATTTATTTCAACAGTTTTTAACCTTCTGATTGACTACAGCAAGTATCATATGAGGGTGCCCTCAGAATACTGGTAGAAGAGGGGGTACAAAAGAAGAAAGAAGCTCAGAAAGGACTCCACAGGGTCCCAAGTTCTACTCTTAATCAGAAGGGCACCTGACTCTGGACAAAACAACCAGAGGCTTTGAGTCCCTAGTCACCAGCTAAGGGCCACTCTGAGAAAGTAAATATTAAGTCCTTCCATCTCCCTTCTAAGTAGAAAAGGGACTAGGTATTAAGAGACTGAATCCTGAAGGAGGGCCTGGGATTTCTGTGCATATTAATTTTTGCTGAAATAAGCTGTGTTGCACTGTCTCTGCTGAATTTGACCACAGGATTATTTGCAATAGGTAATATTATGTTTCTTTCCAAACTTTGTGTGTTTAATGGGCATGCTGGGGTCCCTTGCCACTGCAAATGAATGACCATCTGGCTTTACATAGGTAGCTGGGGAATTGAACTCAGGCCAGCAAGCTTTGCAAGCAAATGTCTTTATGGCTGAGCCATCTCTCTATCCCCCATATTTTATTCTTGATAGCAATTAATTCCTCATGAGGTATTTTCCTACAGCAAAGCAAAAGTTGCTCATCGAAAATATTTTTCTTCAACCTTAGCAAAATATCAGGGTAGAAAGCAAACAAACAAATATTTTTAAAAATTGATCCCTTAATATGTTGGACACCTTTCCATCATAAATGCAAATGTGGTAGATGTTCTTTTAAGTATTTGGTATATTTTCCTTTGACCTTTCAATACAGAAGTCAGTAACAATCACCTCAGCAAAACTGTTAGAATGAAATCCTTGACTAGTTGGGATGAGGGGAACACACTCTTACTTCTCAGATGTATTTCTAGAATCTTGGCACATAATTGGGCCTCAGAATCACAAACAAGTGCTGGTGGAAGGTTATGAGGTGGGACTGGGAATACCAACACATGTGTAAAATCTAAAATATGTTAACTGATTCATTTAGGTACAAAAATAGGCCCATAAAAATGCCAGATACCAGAGCTTTCCTCTGTTTAAAACACAAATGAGACCCTGCAAATTTGTTCAGTGAAGAATTAATATGCGGTCATGATTTAGCTTCTCTTAGCACATTGGGAAGAAAACTAATTTGGTCCCCCAGGTAAATTGTCATCCTTTATAGACTCTCCTCCCACATTTTTATATTTTCAATGAAGGGTATTGATTTTATTTGTTCCCACACCTACTTAATCAGAGGCAAGGCAGAGAAGAAAGACTATGGAGGGGAATTGCTTCTGTACTCGCAACTCTTACCTGTGTGTTTACTCATTTCCCTCTTAGACTAGGCTAGATACACCAAGAAGACAGATGCCATGTTTTGCATATTCATTTCCACATTTCTGGTTATACTTCTTCCAGAAAAGTGTTTGGAACAGAGATTAAATAAACATTTCTGAAAATAAAAATGAGTATCTATGGCGAGATCACTGAATTCATAAAGAATGTACTGGGGTGAGATGTATTCATGCCAGTTGTGAGCAGGGGTAGCAAACTCATTCACAGATGGGGCAGCAAGGCCAATCAGCGCAGTAATACAAACAGATCAAGTTTCACCAGTGTGGCTATTTTAATGTGACAGTAATTTTATTGATCTCAGTAGATTTCAAATATAAGTTGATTCTAATTCTGCTCACACTCACATTTTGGTCTTTGGGATCCTAGAAGCTACAAATGCCTCTGTGCCTCGAAACTAAATGCAATTAGATTGAATACTTACAGATAAGACAATATTATAAAGGATTTGGTACATTTTAAAAAATTAAGAAAACTGAGATCAGAAAATCCCCTCTGTGGTGAATAGGAGTGGCTACATTGCAACCCTAGGAACTCATGCATGTAGCTAACCAGCAACTCTTCTGGGACAGAACTGATTGGGAGTGTCTCTTCCTCATCTAGAAATGTAGTTATATATTTCAGACACCAAGCAATGCATTTAGCCTTTCCATCTATCCAAGAAATGAACCCTAATCTAGACATTCAGGCCCTGAGCTCTGTTATTCTATGCTCAAGTCTACTCTCTAGGCATGAACTGTAAGGAAGGGGAACTCCAGACAGGAAGAAATGCTCATACTTAAAAGAAACCCAAGTTGTCTTCATCAGATGCCTTGGACAGCTGTGTCTCTCTGTGAGATGAGGAACTGTGAGGGGACAGGAAGCATGGAGTAAGTCAGTGTTGGCAGGAAATTGGCTCCAAGATTCCCACAGATACTCCATGTATACTGTCAATACTGCAGATGCCTAAGTGTCAGTATAAAGCAAGCGTTTTATGTACATATGCATGTAGTCCTATATACATTAAAATGTCCCTAGAATACTTAAATCACTTAATATAATGAGAATGCTAATCAAAAATTGTTTGGAGAATAATGATAAATCTAGGTATATTCAGTAAAGATGCATTTTATCAAATAGTTTTGATGTACAAACTGAATTCAGATACAGTCTGAAAACTAAAAGAAATGATATTGTGCTGTATCTCCATTTTGCTGGACTTGGTTTACTATCTTTTCTCTTTCACCAGAAAAGACTCTCTTATTCCATGCTCTATGCCTTCTTCTGGGACAGATGGTATCACTGGGGGGACCACCTGATACATCATCTGTTAAGGCTTCCCAAAGGTTACTATTATCATATAGAGAGTGATATTGGCTCAATTCCTTTCAACCTCCATCCTAGTAGTTCTTCTGCTAGCGCATGGCAACCTGAGAGCACCCTCCTACTATAGGTTAGTGTTCATTGGGTCATATAAAACCTGACCACAGATGTGAAAGCTGCAGAACATAGCCTCCATTTGGCTGGAATTCACAAGGGAAGTTCAATGTCCTTTATACTGTATTTTATTTTAAAAGTGGCAAAATCAAATGAAAGAGGGCACTGAAGGGGAAGAAAAAGCATACAAGAGGGTAAAGGGTTAATTAAAATTAAAGATGTTATGAAAAGACATATGGATACCTACTTCTTCACTAGCTAACCAATACATATGCTAAAAAAAAAGTTTTAGCAGAAGTACCCTGTAGGGGTAGATAATGCTGTTCCAGAAGCTATAAATTGTTATAAGAAAATTCAGTACCAGGAATAGGATAATGTCCAACGAATTGTTGGTCAGAGAGACCACTGATGCCTCCAAAATATTAAATGCTATTGACAAAACTTTTTTGTTTTCCCACCAAAACTAGATAGTAAGACCCTATTTTTTTTTTCAAAATACGAACTCACTCTATCCCTGGTTGACCTAGAACTCACTCTGCAGCTACAAGGTGGCCTCACACTCATGTCAATTCTTGTACTCAGCCTCTGAGTGTTGGGATTAAAGATCTGTGCCACCACCTCTGCTCAGTACAACTCTGTTGCAGAAGACACCACATGCTTGAGCTGCAGCACAGTGAAAAGTCAAGCTGGAACTGAGCTAGAAGTTTCCTCCCTGTTGACTAGCTGTCAAGAGGCCGGAAAGAGCTATGCAGCCTGTTGGAGAATAAAAGTCATCAATGAGCTTAACCAAAAGCAGACCCTGGAAGTTTTACTGGTGTAATGATGTTGGGGGAAACAAACTGCTCTCTAATTGGAAGTGAGGCAGATTCCGCAGGAGGAAAGTCATGCCTGATACTGAAAACCTAATCAAAATCCTATAGCTAGGGAGGCCATAATCCTTAGGGGGGGAACTACTAGTGTTGTCTGGCCAAATGGATGTATTATATATTATGCCCACCAAACTGTCCTCTAAATATTTATAGCTATGCCCATATATTAATGCTTCTCTTCTTTCAGATGACAATGACCAACTGGGGAGACTCAAAGCTCACCATTATGCTGAGAAGTGACAGTGTAGTGTTCAGCACTGTGAGGCATCTCTATCAAACCCCAATGTTAGGGGACCAATGCAGAAGCGGCAGAAGGCATATAAGAATCAATAGAAAGGGAGGACTGCTTTGCAATACCATCTTCCAGACATGAAGTGGCCATGAAAGCCATGGCCTTACAGTGGCTGATGCTACTTACACAAGACCTGCAAAATAGGAGGGCAAAATGATGATCTCATAATGGAAGAGAAAGTAGTTGGAGCGAAGAACAGATTCAGTGGAGAAGGATTCAGGAGGAGGAAAAGGAGGGTAATGGGAGAAGATTATGATCATGTTATGTTGTTTATATGTATGGAGGTTGTCAAGCACAAGTTTTGAAAAATAAAATAAATTTTAAGAACGAAGTACAGGAGGGCATTATTTGTGACAATGGCACAGTACTCTTGATTGCTGTGGTGGTTACATGACAATATATAGGATAAAATCCCATGTACACAAATTCACATTATAAGGATTCATATTGTCAGCTTGACAGAACCTGGAATGTGAAGGATTATATAGATTAGGTTACCAATATGCACATTTATGAGAAATTATCTGGCTTAGTTTAACTATGGTAGAAAGAACCACCTTAACTGTGGGGGGAATCATCATTCTATGGGCTAGGATCCTGTATTATATAAAAAGAGAGTTAGGGTTGGAGAGATGGATTAGCAGTTAAGGTGTTTGCCTGCAAAGCCAAAGGACCCAGGTTCTATTCCCCAGGACCCAAGTTAGCCAGATGCACAAGGGGGTACATGCATCTGGAGTTCATTTGCAGTGGCTGGAAGCCCTGGCATGCCTCTCTCTCTCTTTCTCTCTCCTTCCCTATCTCCTTCTCTCCCTCTTTCTGTGTCAAATAAATAAACATAAATTTTTTTAAAAAAAGAGAGAGTTAGCTGAACAACAGCATTCATCACTCTACTTCATTACTATTATTGTGATGCTGCAATGGCAGCTTCTTACTCCTGCCATGTTTTCCCTGCCCTGATAAACACTGCCCTCTGGAACTATCAATAGAAGTAAACCTTTTACCTTCCAAAAAATTTTAAAAATAAAAATAAGAAAGCCAAATTGGACAATTAGATTAATAACTGGACTGTTTAAGCCATCTGCAAATTGAGTTGAAGCAAATAGCCATTTGATTAGTTAAATGAATGAAAACACTTACTTGATCTTTGCATACATTTCTGCAATTTTTGTCATGTTTTCTATGGACAGTATAAGTACATTAAGGAGCATATAAATGGATCACTTCATTTGAGGACCTGTGTGGATAGCTCAGTCAGTACAGCCAGACAATCATGTGTACAGGATTTATGACTCCAAGTACCCCTACAAATGTCAGGTGGCCATGGAAGCCTGTTTGTAATACCAACACTCATGAAGCAATAACAAGGGATCCTCAGGGCAAGCTGGGAAGCTGCACTTGACAAATAAGTGGGTTCTGAGTTTAACTGAGAGACCCTTCCTTCACTGGAGCACAGTCAAAGAAGACATCCTAAGTAAACCTCTGCCCCCCAAAACATACACACATGTGCGTCTGTGCACAAGGACATGAATACCCATTTGCCTGTATACCATTTATACATACCAAAAATTTAAAAAATTACTACACTTGATAAAGGATCAAGAGGTTTGTTAAAATTGTAAATAGATAGCACTCTGGTGCCAGTTCATTTTGGGTTTAGTTTTGTATTTATTCTCCCCCCCCAAAACCCTTCCATCCCTATTGTCTGGGCCTCAAGTTCCCTATGTGGTATGTCTGCAACTCAAGCTGATCCTGGTTAGAAACCACAGATGAGTGAAAACATGCAGCATATGTTTTTCTATTATTGTGTGTGTTGGCTGAGTATGATCTGTTCTACATCAATCCATCCCCCTACAAATTTTATTGTATCAATTTTTCTTACTGTTGGGTAGAATTCCATTGTGTATATGTACCACAATTTCATTATCCATTTGTCCAATAATGGGCACCTGGGTTGATTCCAGTTCTTAGCTATTATGAATTGAGCAGCTGTAAATATGGTTGAGCAAATATCTCTGTGTTGAAGCATGGAGCATTTAGGGTAAATAAATGCCCAGCAAGGGAATAACTAGGTCTGTTGGCAGTTCTACATTCATCTTTTCCAGGAATCACCATATTGATTTGATTTCCATAGTGGTTATAGAAGTTTGCATTCCCACCAACAGTAAATGAGGGTCCCTCCTTCTTCACGTTCTCACCAACCCATAGAAACCTTTCTCCTTGAGGGAAGACTAAAAGATATAAACCTCAATAGGAGTATATGGGGAAAGCCTGAAAAGAAGGGCCCTGGAGAGGATGGGATGAAGTCTAACCTTAAAAAAGCTTTGGCTCTGACCAGTAACTTGCAATACCAGAAACAGGTGCTACCCATATTGAGCTATTAATCAAAGAGGCTTACTAGGTCTCCAAACCAAGACAGGCTTCTGTCAAAGCACTTGATTACCCTCCTGAGGTAAAAATTAAGACTCTATTGCTGAAGACACTATATGCTGCTGACACAGAACATAGAGAAACCTGGCTGAAATCCAGAAGAGAGTCAGTCCCCAGAGAGTTAACCTATATAGTGCTAGAAAGCACTACACTAGCTAAAGCTACTCAGAAACAAACCAGACTGACAAGATGTACACACAAATGCAATGGTGGCACACAGCCTTGGTGGGTAACCAATAGCTTTCTGATTTGCTAAGAAATATGATCAATGGAAAGGAACCCATATCTGGAACTGGGAACCAGGTCTGAATCCTATGGAGATGAAGATTATGATCTCCAATGTCAAGCTCCCACTAGTCTTTGGCTAAAAAGGGGGCTACATCTATCAAACTCTCCCTAAATTAATAACTCTTATCCAATTTAACATACGCTGACTCCACTCTCCATTGGAGAATCTGTTTTCCTTTTTCAGAAGGTAACAGGACCTGGCCAGATAAACCACCCCACACATCTCAGATAAGGTCCAGGTGAAACCACAAAGGAATTGGGGAGATGAGCAAGAGTGCTACTTCCACGGCAAGCCTGTCAAGCAGCACCAGGGTGAAGGAGACAGACACTGAGGATACTCAACACATACCAAAGCAGAGATCCAGAGACTCCTAAGAGCTCACCAGTAAAGTAGGCACACCCACCAAGGCTCACAGAATTTTGCAGAAGAGGGGACAGAAAGATGGTAAAAGTCACAGGTTTGGATGTCATACCCAGAGGCATTGTCTCCCTTCAGTAACTGACTGCTGCTCCAACACTGCATAACCCACAACCCCATGGGGAATACCAGCAACCCCACTGAGAAGGGCCTCCTGAGGAACAGGGGCAGGGAGGAGGGAAAAGAGTGTACCAACACAGGATATATCCATACAAAATATGTTCTTAATAAGAAAAAGAAAAGATATAGCACTCTGTACAAATGTAGGTATTATTAATTCCCTTCAACAACAACAAAAACAATGAGTCAGTGACTGTTTTATAAGATCTTCAGATAGTGGATTTGAAACTTTTGTCTTTCAAGATTTAATGGGAAAATACCACGTTTTCTTTGCTCAGTCACAGATGAGTTAGCCCTTTTTTGATAGCCCTTTTAATATAACTTCTACTACACCATTAAACATTAAGGAAATAATACCTTTAGACATTAAGAAAATAAAGGGGCTGGAGAGATGGCTTAGCGGTTAAGCGCTTGCCTGTGAAGCCGAAGGACCCTGGTTCAAGGCTCGATTCCCCAGGACCCACGTTAGCCAGATGCACAAGGGGGCGCACGCGTCTGGAGTTCGTTTACAGTGGCTGGAAGCCCTGGCGCGCCCATTCTCTCTCCCTCTGTCTCTCTCTCTGCCTCTTTCTCTCTCTGTCACTCTCAAATAAATAAAAATAAAAAAAAATAAAAAAAAAAAGAAAAGAAAGAAAAAGGAAAATTTGAATTATCTCCATTCTCAATAACAAACATATTAATTAGGTTGGTTGGTAATAGCTTTAAAAATAAGTGGAACAGGTTGCATAGTCCAAACTTAAATAACTTTACCATGATATAAATTTCAACAATAGGACTATTTAGATATTTGTCAGATTACCATAGTCATAAAGTGGATTTAATGAAAAATAGGAGGTATGAGATAAGTTTCTCAGGAAGGGATTTCTCCTCATTTGGGTACAGCAGGAACATAAAGGTAATACTAGCAGAACTGTCCCACAGTTCTTAGTTCATATTCACTTCCTAAATTCAAGGCAGGCAGCAACTCTGCAAATTTGCCCAGACACCACGTCAGATTGGTTTTCTATATTTAGAAGCAGAATAAAAATTTAGTTTAGTTTCATGAATGTTAAGCAAAATGAGGGGGTTGTAGGCCAGTGATGTTCTGTCTTTCTACATTTTTAATTGTTGCTTTCACATCCATCATTTTTTCTTCTGCATTTTATTTTTCTCAGGTATTACCTTACCCAATAGCTCATTTTACTAGCATTGATCAGGTACAATCCCCTATTTTTAAAAAAATTACCTCAAAACCAAAGTAATTATTTTCTAAAGTGTTTCATAGCAAAATCTCTAAACTTGCATCCACCCCAGTGTTTCCTGAGTAAACCCGGTGCCTTCAGTTTTATTGCAAAAAAAAAAAAAAAGCACTTGTGTCAATCAAGCCAAAAAGTTCATACCAACATTGTTTTTACACTTTATTATGTTATACATATTCAAACACATAGATCATCAATATGTTACTTAATGAATATTCATAGAGTAAAAAGATCTATCTATCAAAGATGGAAAAATAAACCAGCACTTCAAAATGTTCTTAGAGTTAGGAAGTTCAGAGCCTGTGCCCTGGCAGCCAGAATAAGCCAAGTTCAATCATTAATCTTCAACAAGCCAATTAAAGACATAGTAGAGAAAATTAGATTTATTCAATGTGGCCACATTGGTAGACAACAAAATAAAATAAAATAAAATAATGCCCCATCCTCCATATTTGAGGTTCTGACATGAGGTTTAGGTTTAAATAGAGCGAAACACACATCAATAGCTAAGTAGTCTGAGTAAAGGTGTGGCCAACCCATCATTGACTCATGACTGGACTCTAATCTTTCCTGCAAGATGGCCTCACAGATGTGAAAAATACTTTTCTGGAAAACAACCTGCCCCTCTGGCTGGATCTATGCTTTAGCCTTTTCCTTCTTCCAGCATGAGTATTCTGGGGAAATTTCAGTTCTCTGGGATAGATTGCTTCTGTAGTCTGATATCCAGAGAGTACACTTACATGGAAATCTCTTTGCCTTCCCAGGCCCCAACCTTGACACAAAAGCATGATCATTTTAAACTGTGTTTGCCAGTGCTTGTAATTTATGTCAATAGAACCATAAAGTATAAGTAGTTTTCATTCAATATTGATTGTTTAATATTCACCCATTCATGGGTTTGATTTAGTGCTCTTTTGTTGCTATGGAATATTCCATTTGACAATATGCCAATTTCTATTTTTTTCTAATGTTAAGTGAGGTCAGGTTAGGAGATTGAGTAAAGGAAGGGTGGGAGGAGAGTTAATCTAAATTTACAATGTTTGGATAACAGGGAATCCAGAAACCATAGATTATTACTAGAAAAATTTCAGTTCCAGGATGGGATACCTTCCAGTGAGTTGTTGGTCCCTGATGCCTACAAAACATTACAGGACATTGCCAAGGCTCTTGGTTTACCATCATAAATAGATGGCAAGACCGTATTGCTGAAGCCTCCACATTCTTGGGCTGCAGGTCACTGAAAAATAATCTGGAACTGAGCTGAAAACCTCTAGCCTGTAGACCAGCTAACAGAAAGCCAGATAAAGATATGCCACATGCAGCCATATGGGATAGAGAAATCATCAGCAATGATTACCAACAGTGGACATTGCAAGCCTTAAGATTGGCCAGCCAGGACAAATTAGCCAACTGGTACAATAGTGGCATGTCTGTTATGGTGGAAATGAACCACTCTCTAATTAGACTGGAGGTCTTCCCCATGGGAGGGAACACATACCTGGTACTGAAAACCTAGTCAAAAGGTTATGGCAGGGAAGATCATGAGCCCTATGGGAGTAATGCCTACAGTTGTCTGGCTAAATGTATATATTATGCTCACCAAACTGCCCTGTAAGCACTTTTCTTAATGCTCATACCCATATATTAATGCTACTCTCACTTTTGGTTAGAGAAACTTCTCTTTTGAGATGGCAGTGACCAAAGGGATGACTCAAAAGGTACCATATTGCTAAGAAGAAGTGACAGTGGAGTGTGCAGCACTGACACATCTTTATCACACCTTCCAGAGTGTAGGGTCCTTTGTGGAAGAGGTAATGGAAAGAATGTAACAGCTTAAAGAAGAGTAGCACTGCTTACAATGCAATCTTCCAGACAAACTGGTCGGGATATCACAGTGCTTAGTAATACCTACACAAGACCCGCATAATAGGAAGAAAAGATGATGACATAAAAATAAAAGAGAGAGCTGGGCATGGTGGCACACACCTTTAATCCCAGCACTCAGAAGGCAGAGGTAGAAGGATCACCATGAGTTTGAGGCCACCCTGAGACTACATAGTGAATTCCAGGTTTACCTGGACCAGAGTGAGACCCTACCTTGAAAAACCAATAAATAAATAAATTAATTAATAAATAAATAAATGAAATAAAATAAAAATAAATAAATAAAAGAGAGACTACTTGAGAGAGGAAGGGGATAGGGTGGAGGGTAGATTTGTTTAAAAAGAATGTGGATATATTTCTAGCATTAGGCTATTCAATTATATATATATATATATATATATATATATATATATATATATACACATATGTTATATATTATATACATATATAATGTATATTATTATCAGCTACGTAGCTAGGAATAAAATTGTTGACCCACAAGGAATATACATGTTCATTTATTTGATATACTATTACCTTTGCAAGTGATTTTACCAATTTACACAGAAATACAGCAATTTTAAAAAAGTGAAATTGTCCCATGTTCTCAATGCTGGCTATTGCAATCTTTCTGATTTTAGCAAATCTACGTGCATAATATTATTTCAAACTTTTTCCAGATTATTTCAGATTTTGGAAAAAGAGTATAGTAGTATGCTACCCATTACAAAATATTATCAGCTGGGGATATGGGTTATCAAAATCAAATTTATGGTCCAGTGCGATGCTGAGGAGGGGGAACTACTTTAGCCTATGAGTTTGATACATGTAGACAAAATAGAGTGAAATCCCAACTGAAAAGAAATTAAAATCAAATGCGCTAATATTTGGATCATAACATATGCACATGATTTCTTCCTACCACTACCAGCACCACTGTAAACATCCTCATGTACTGTATTTCTGGGACAGGTACATCTACTCCTATAAGCTAGACATGTTACGGAGGTATGCTAGGCCAGAGTATGGACATGGAAGTGTTCAATAGTTGGGCGAGGCCTGGAAAGATTGATGAGTGGTTAAGGTGCTTTCCTGCAAAGCCAAAGGACTCAGGTTTGAGTCCCCAGGACCCATGTAAGCCTGATGCACAAGGGTGCACATGCATCTGGAGTTCATTTGTAGTGGCTAGAGCCCCGGCACACCCATTCTCTCTTTCTCTAACTGCCTTTCTCTGTATCTCTTTCTCTCTCAAATAAATAAATAAATATAAAAATATTAAAAAATTAGGAGGGCCACACTGCTTTCTCAAACTTTTACAAAATTTATATCCCAAGCGAGGTTTTAAGTGATCAATTTCCTCACACTGCACTGGCTATCTGTGGTGATTTGAATCAATGTCCCCCACAAACTCATGTGATTTTGCTTGGTATCCAGCTGGTGGCAATTTGGGAGCTGGAGCCTTGTGGAGGAGTCTGTTGTTGGGGATCAGCTTTGTGGGTTATGGCCAGCTTCCCCCTTATCAGGATTCAGCTCACTCTCCTGCTGCTAATCTGCACCTGGTGTGGCAGAAGTGATATCAAGTATTTGTTCATGTCATGCTTTCCCTTGTCATCTTGAAACTTCCCCTTGAGGCTGTAAGCCAAAATGAAATCTTTCCTCCCACAAAAACTTTTTCGTATACTTACAGAGCACTCTAATGCCTCACTCCTTTTTTTAAAATTCTAGAAAAATCTTTTGAGTCCATTTGTTATCACACTAGCTTTTACTCTTGAATCTTGGTTCAAGGGAGTATGGAACAACTACCATGGGACTTTATCAGAAAAAATGTAAAAAGAACCATAAAAAAAAAAATAAACTATCTCTCAGATTAGACACTCTTATCATGGTATATTGCACTTTACCATCCTAACACTAAAGGTATTCCCTCAAACTTAACTCTCAAATTAAAAAAAAAAATGATTTACTTGCAAGCAGGGAAAGAGATAGAGAAGAGATAGAGAGAAGGGAGAGGGACAGAGAGAGAAGAGATGGTACAAGTAAAGTAGAGTGTTTTGCATCGCAAATGAGCTCCAGATGCATCACCACTTTGTGATTCTAGATTTACATGGGTAATGGGGACTTGAACCCAGGCAGCCAGGCTTTTCAAATAATTTCCCGAGCCCTGAAATGATTTTTGATTTTTGTTTTCCACTGAAACATGCTTCTGCTATTAATGAAGAAAACACTTGCATTTGGGTTCATATATGCAATGTTTTCAGTGGGATTCCATAGTTACCCCATTTTTGTACTTTGCTGTCTCTGAGATACAAGAACTCCAAGGCTATTTACAGTGGCTAACAACATAAGTAACTTTCAAAACTGAGGACTTAGTAATTTAATGAATTTAAAATCCATTATAATTCATTTGGATAAACTAGAATTAATCCATATATGGTTGGAGATGAGAATTGAAGACAAGGGAATTAGTAGTTCTTGAAGGAATTTTAAATCCAAACTCAGGGTAATGTTTTTAAAATTATATCTAACACTTGTGTATTATAGGACATTTATTGAATAAATAATTTTCCCAAGCTTATACTTCATTGTTATCATTAATAAAAGACACTTTTTTACTATCTAAGGTCACCACTTTATTTAAAGATTATATCATTTTAAATCACTGCCTTCCACTTAAAAGTTAATATGCATTTCTTCATTGAAGGAAAGATTTTCATTTATTTTGCATCTGGGAGAAATGTACTCGCCAGGATCTATTCAGAAGTTCTTCTGTGATCCAATCATAATTGGCTGAAATACTTTTGTAGAATCTGATCCAGGGTCAGTGTGCTAATGTTGTGAATTACAGAACAGTTTTTTATCTGAGCAGTTGTCATTCTATGGAAATCAGTGAAGCTTGAGGCTAAACTGGATCAGAAGGTCAATATTCAGACACTTAACTTTGTGGGCTTTATGACTCAGACACTGCTAGTGTGACAAGTGAGGACAGAGGCAGTAATCTCAGTTGGGCCCTTCATGAACACTCTTCTGGAACATAAAATTTTCTAGGCATTTAATCCTTATAAAGGAAAATATGAAGAGCCTCTGGAATCCACCTTTTGTTTTAATCCTAAATTGGCCAAAGTTCAAGCTGGATAAGTGATTTATTCATACTCAGTCCCACAGCTGGTTGGCAGAAGGAACAGGGTCCGAAATTTTATGTTCAAATTTGCTTGTATCTTTTTCTACTTCATAGTCACAGTACAGACTGTGGGAGGCAGTAGTCCATTTGGTTGTAGTCAAAACTGAAATCAAGCCATTCCTTAGGGACAGAAGACCAGACATAGAGATTTCACAAACTTTTCTGAGTAGAGATACAAAGGCCACAATAGGATTCCACAGTACCAGGGAAAGCCACCTAGAGGGACCCAAAGGGCTAGAAATGTCACGTAGAGGTTCCCACAGGGCTATAGAGGTCATATGTCTGTCTCCACAGACCTGTCAGAGTATAAAATCCATTTGGAAGCCTACCACAGTGTTAGACAAGCCACAATGAACTCTCTCACAAGTGCCACTGGTTTCCATAAAACTAGTAGTAGAAAAATAAAATTGCTGTCTTTTAGGAAACCTTGTAGGTCTCTCTAATCAAAAGCTCATTGTGGATGATAGCCCCATGCTGGTTCTGGGAGTTACATGTCAGTGCCCACTAAGAAAATGAGGAAAAAGATAACTAATATACAAGAGTTAGAGATAAAAGAGAGAGAGAGGGGGAGAGGGGAAGTGAGGGAGGGAAGATGTAGAAGATTAAGGTTAGTCTTGATCATACCCTCTCCAGTGTCTTGTGGTTCAGGTGTTCTCTGTAAGGGCCTGGTGAAGGATCAGCCGTTTGGTCTGTCTTTTAGTAAGTAGAAAATTATGGTACCATTGCCATTTGGGTCTAGATTTGTGTTTCCCACCCCTTTGATGCCCTCCCCTCCCTCCCCTTCCATCCTAGTGGCTAGTCTAGGAGGTGCTTGCTGGGTATGTAAGGTATCTTGGGTAGATTCATGTTAGGTGCTGTAGATGAGTGAGACTATGTGGCGATTTTGTTTCTGTGATTGGGTAAGTTCACTGAGAATGATCTGTTCCAGGTTCAACCATTTTTCCTCAAATTTCATTGTGTCATTTTTTCTTACTGCTGTATAGAATTACATTGTGTAGATATACCACATCTTAGTTACCCATTCTTCTAGTGATGGACATCTGGGTTGATTCCAGCACTTAGCTATTACAAATTGAGCCCCTATAAACATGGTTGAGCAAATCTCTCTAGCCTGTGGTTTGAAGGTTTTAGGGTAGATGCCCAGTAAAGGAATAACTGGGTCTGTTGGTATCTCTATACTCAGCTTTTTCAGAAGTCTCCATAATGCTTTCCAAAGTGGTTGTACCATCCTACATTCCCAGCAACAGTGGATGAGTGTTCCTACTTCTCCACATCCTTGCCAGAATTTATTTTTATTTGATTTTTTGATGTTTGCTATCCTTATTGGGGTAAGGTGGAATCTCATAGTTGTTTTAATTTGCATTTCTCTGATGATTAGGGATGATGAACATTTTCTTAAGTGTATGTTTGCCATTTCTATTTCTTCCTCTGTAAACTTCCTGTTCAGCTCTTTGCCCCATTTTGTGAGTGGAGTGTTTGACTTCTTACTGTTTAGATTTTTGAGTTCTTTGTAGATTCTAGAGATTAGGCCTCTATCAGTTGGATAACCTGCAAATATTTTCTCGCATTCTGTAGGTCATCTATTGGCTTTGCTTATTGTTTGCTTGTCTGTAAAGAAACTCTTCAGCTTCATCTGATCCCATTGGTTGAGTGACGGTTTAAGTTCATGAGCTACTGGGGTTTTGTTCAGGAAGTCTTTTTCCATTCCTATATCATGGAAAGTACTTCCTAAATTTTCTTCCGGTAGTATTCGAGTTTCTTGTCTTATATTGAGATCTTTGATCCATTTGGACTTGAGTGTAGTGCATGGTGAAATGTGTGGGTCAAGTTTCAGTTTCCTGCATATAGTTATCCAGTTTGTCCAGCACCATTTGTTGAAGATGCTGTCTTTTTTCCAGCCTATATTGTTTGGGCCTTTATCGAATATCAAGTAGGTATAGTTGCTTGACCCAAAGTCCGGGTCCTCAAGTCTATTCCATTGATCTACACTCCTGTTTTTATGCCAGTACCATGCTGTTTTTATTACTATGGCTTTGTAATATAGCTTTAGATCAGGTATGGTGATGCCTCCAGAGGTATTTCTTTTGCTGAGGATATGTTTGGAAATGCGAGGCCTTCTGCCTTTCCATATGAAATTTGAGATCATTTTTTCTATCTCCGTGAAGAACACTGTAGGGATTTTAATTGGAATTTCATTAAATCTGTATATACAGATTTCTGTCAGAGTACTTGATGACCCACCAAATGCTAGTGATAAGACCCTACTGCTGAAGACACCTTATGTGATTGACATACCAATTAGAATGGCATGGCTGGAAGTTGGAAGAGAGTCAGTCCCCAAACAGTCAGCGCGTCTAGTGCCAGAAGGTGCTACATGGGAGACTGGGAGAAAATGACCAATATCTGTCGAAGCAACTCATGGTCTAACCTACTTAGCAGCAAATAACTTGTTGTGATGCCCACACAAGTGCAATAGTGGCACACAGCCATGGTGGGGAACCAACTGCTCTCAATTTGGCTAACTGATCCCCTCACTGGCATGAGACCCATAGCTGGAGCTGGGAAACAAGTCAGAACCATATCCAAACATAAACCCACTCTCCAATATCAAGCTACCGTCAATTGTGGGCTACAAGAGGGCCTACACCTATTAAATTCTCTATAAAAAAAAAGGGGTTATCTCATTTGTCCTGATGCTAACTTACTCTCCATTGGAGAATCTGCTTCTCTTTTTCAGATAGATGTAGATCCTAAGGAGAGAGCCACCCCGTCATACCTCAAAAGGGCCACGGCTGAAACTGAGAAAAATTGGAGAAACAAGCAAGGGCGCTGTTTTCCGAATGAACCGGGTACCAGCACAAGGGGAAAGGAGATCAGCACAGAGAAATATCAACTCCTACCAAATCAGAGAGCCAGAGCCTCAGAGGCCCCCAACACCTCATCACTGAAGCAGACCCAACATGGCTCAGGGAAATTTTGCGGAAGAGGGGGCGGAAAGAATGTCAGAGTCACATGTTGGGTCATGATATGCAGAGACATTTAGCTTACCCATAACTGTGGGCTAACTCCACAATGCATGACCCGTATACCTCAACAAGGAGGGGCCAAGGGGTGGGGGTAAGTCATGGATGAGCCTAATAATGGTACCAAACTGACTGTAAAAAAAATAAAAGAAAAAATAAAAATGAAAAAAAAATTAATAAAACAAGAAAAAAGAAAAAAAAAGAAAAAGAAACTTGCAATGTGAGTTAAATGCAAGATAAATATGGGTAACTACAGACAAAATGATAGGCTAGTGGTTCCCTGGGTGTTGAGGAATTTCAAGAGGAGGGAGAAGATGGAATCTAGTTCCTGTGATGATCCGTTGTGTGTTTGTGTATGGTGTAGTATATATGATGTGTTTGTGTGGTATATGCACATGTATAAGCTTATGCAATGGCTCCCCATGAGCTTGCTTGTGGTGGGTGTTTCTGTCCATCTTCATTTTCCTCTTACTGAATCTGGACTGGACTTGCCATTCATGAGCCCCAGCAATTTTCCTATCTCCACCTACCCACAGGACTGGGGTTACATGTATGCATGGCCATAATCAATTGCTTATATGGGTTCTGGAGTTTCAAACTCTGGAGGTCTCAGGCCTCCATTGGTCCTCATCCTTGAACTGAAGCTGTGAAACTGCTGATCCATTTCTTCAGCCCCATCTGTAACCATTTAATCACAGAAAAAAGTGCAAGTTCTTACTGAAATCTATTTGGGAGAGCATAGACAAAACCAAATGTGGTTGTTGCAAGGTATTTGTACCATGGTCAAGGTATATCTGATAAAAAATGAAAGGATTAAAAAGTAATTCCAAAAGAAAGAAGAGATTTCTTTCTAAATCTTTGGTTAAAATTCATATGCCTTCTAGTTATATTATTTCTATAATATAAAATAATGCTAAATTATTATAATCCTTCAGTAAGCTTAGTGATCTGAACAAAACAACTCAAAAATACCAATTCTCAAAATATAAGACAGAAATGCACCCTCAAAAATATAGCTGAAGATATTGACAACCTTGTAATAAGCAAAAAGTAAATGATATTTATCAGGCTCCCACTAAGTAGTAGTTGTGTTGACACTTCTGCATACACCAAAGAAACAAAATGAAACAAATGAACAAAAAACAAGATAGAGAATAGCAATATCCTTAGTGTTTTTCAATAACTGAAGAGTTGATTAAAATGTGTGGATGATTGTCTACATTTTTTCTCTCATACATAAGTATAAGGTATGATGATGTAAGTATAGGCCTAGTTACATTTTACATTTTTCTGTTGTTTGTTCAAGGTAGAGTCTCTAGCCCAGGCTGACCTGGAACTCATTCTATAGTCCCAGGCTGGTCTTAAATTCATTCTAATCCTCCTACCACTACCTCCCAAGTTCTGGGATTAAAGGCATGAACCATCATGCCTGGCCCTGGTTACATTTTTAATGTCTTCATCATTTAACATATGAATTACCTGCTATGATTGCACCATTGGCCCCTTGTTTCAAGGTGACAAAAGTGATTGGCATTTGCAGATTATTGATTGTTATAAATCATTAATAATTATCTATTACTATTTGGGATATAATACTTTAATTTCACTATTAAAAGTCTCAGAATCAGTATGTTTAAATTCCATGGTAAAATTGGGAAGTTTTCTCACAAATGATGAAGGGGCAATAGAAAAAAAAAATGTCAAATCAGAAAAATTAAAAGCATTAAAATCAGATTCTGCTCATCACTTAGTACACTTGACAGTGTTGCTCTTCTAGTAGCACAAACATTGTAATAACTGATAGCTTCCCAATATTTAACATGCTCTGCCACTTTAGAATCTATGACACCAACATATGACCTACTTAATATTCTCTACAATCCTTGTGTTGTATTGATGCTAGATTTTTGAAGTCCAGGGAGGGTTTAGATTTCCACAAAGATTCAGGGGACTACAGGCCTTTGGACAAACTTTTGGGTCCTTGTCCAACTTATCAAAGAATTGAAAATGCAGACTCAGAAAATTGGTAATTATGAATTATCAGATTTATTTTAGAGAAATTTAGGATCCTTAGGGAAGGCAAGCAGGAATCCCCAAGCCAAAAGATGTTCTCTCCCTTCCCAACCAGGCCACTAGGGAAGGGGCTTACACATAATGAAAATCAAAGCAGGAGATCCCAAGACAAAGTCCCATTTTGATAGGGGTTTGAAGAAGACTAAGAGAGAGTAAGGGGCTTAGACCTTAAAGAGGGATAGTACCCTTGGCAAAGCACGAAAGCACCCAAAAACAAAACAGAAAGCACCCAGGCAATATAAATTTCTTCCCTTTCCCAGCCTGGCTGGAAGGAGATTCCCCATACATAGTTTAAAAGCCAAGAGCTTACCAAAGGGACCAAGAGAGGCTTACACATGTGTGCCAGACCCATTTATATGGGTCAAACATCTAACTAGGATGAACCTCATCAGCAGACTCTGGTGTGTAAGGGAGAGACTTTATTGGTTGGTGACTTTAAGGGGCTGACTCAGGAAGGGCCAGCCCACAGGTGTCTTAGCAATGGAAAAGATGAAGAAGAAACAGGAAATTGTCACTGGAGTTGTTACTTGTAGCCATCTTGGATGAGACTGGATTAGATGTGGGTTCTAGTCCTTCCAGGTCAGGCATAGTAGCATTCATGTTTTGATGGGTCAGTCCCTAGCTAACTACCTATCAGAAAACAATACTGTGCAAAAAAATGTATTTCCTTTAAGTTCCTGACACAAACTCCTTAAGCCCTTAGGATTTCTAGAGCTATGGGCAAGTGTTCTGACATTCATCAAAGTTCTTTTTCACCACATCTGAGTTGTGCTAATGTGTTGACTTAGGAGAGAACCTCTAAGATCAAGCAGTCACCAGAACAACCAAGGTATTTTAGACTTGGTACCTTCATTCTAGCCCCAACCTCTGAGGAAGGCCAAGGACCTGCACGAGGGTGACGTGTCAACAGTACTCATATAGTGAAGTCCAGAACTTTTGGTTGTGAAAGCAGAGTCACTGAGGGTGACAATTCTTTTGTTCTCGTTCAATTGCCTGTGCCTGAAGGCTTTTATTTCTCTCCAATAATAAGCTGATGACAGCAAATAAAATGTTTTATTAAATTCCTTGAATTATTGTTGCAAATTTCCACCCATTACATGCACGTGAAAGCCAATACTTACAATTGTTCAGAAACATAAGTAGTAATCTAAACTTATGTGGCATCTGAAGATGAACAGTCCTGGGGAACTGAACCTCTACAATAAGGTCTGTAGTATTACTGGGTAGTTAGTGTCAAGATTAAACTGAATTTCAGGGAACTTAATTGTTGTTCAGAGAGTTGGAAAACATTTGATGTGAGAAACATGTCTCAAATATTTGGAGAACTTTTGTGAGTAAATTATTTCATGTAGACAGGGCACTACCACCTGACTTTACAATTTCAGAAGTAATGTTTATGAAGTGGAATTGATTGACCCAATGGCCCTGGTACAGTAGGTTTCCATATACAAGTCTTATTCCTTATTCTCCAATCTGTTGGTATCACCTTCCTCACCCCTCATTATTACAGAAGACCTCTAACTAGTAATAGGGTGACTTCTTTGGATGCTAAAACTATAAAAATCTGACTGGATTCCAGGGATAAATATAAATTCAAAGTAATTGGGCCATTTAACCTATCTTCTTTATAAATTAGGCCATAAACTTTCTCTTAGAAATTATAGGAATTTTTTTGTTCTCATTTATTAAAGTTATTAACCAAATTTTCTCAAGTATCTTCTATTTTCTTCCCCAACAAGATTAAGTACTTGAATAGTTATTTCTATACACAGATAAAATACATCAATCTCTACAATAGACCTGACTGTAAGTAAAAATAGTGCATATGAAGCAGGGAAACAGGTATGGTAACGTGGATGATGAGAATGAGTACATTTCATTAATCATGAAGTTGGCAAAGTCTTGACAACCTCCTGCTAATGCTGATAATGAGGTCCTTCTTCAGATGGTAAAGCCAAGATTAGCCTAAGGTGATTACTGCCAGGGGTGTTTCTGGGTAGGGAGGTGATGTTTGACAAGGATTTAGGAGCAATAATAAGAAATACTTCTGATTCAGGCTAAATAGAAGAAAGTATACAATATGGTAGCAGCAAATAACACCTAGTGTTTTGCCGGCCTTCAGGATATGTATGATTGGGTGATCACAGCATGAGGGAAAGACACCTTCATGCATTCCTCACTAGATGGAATGTCTCGTAGAAAACATGTAGTGGAGAAATGCAATGATTATCCTTGGACATTTTTATGATAGCAAGATTTCAAACTGCAAAGTTTCTAATTATATTGGTTTTATCTTTCACTGTAATGTCGTGTTAAGCTAACAAATTTGTGACTTCAATAGAACTGTCCCTTGGAATTTCTTTTATTTAATGTCTACATATGTTTACTTCAAATCTCTTTTCACCCCCTCACCCAAAAATGAAACATGGGTTTGTACAGCCATCTTAAGAAAGAGATTACAAGCACAAAAGTCAAATGTCTCCTGCACACTTACACACACACACACACACACACACACACACACATGGGAATTGTGCATGGTGTTTCCAAACAGGACCTGAAGCAGCTATTTATAGGAATTTAATATGCCTATTAATACAGTATTCATAGTTACCCCATTTGGGTTTTTTAACTAAGGTATTTCATTTATTTTTGTGAATGTGTATATGTGCATGCATTTATGCACATTGATATGTGTGAGTGTGGCCATACACATGCCATGGCATGCATGTGGAGGTCAGAGGACAAGTTTCAGATGATCCCTTGCCTTTCACCTTCTTTAAGGCAAAATTTCTCTCTGAAGTTTAGTCTGCTATTTCTCTTTGCTGTGTTCACACTGAGATTGGAGGGGAGGAGTGTCTCCTGTCTCTACCTCCCATCTTGTTACCTGTCAACAAGCTGGGATTATGGAAGCCCTGACACAGCTTCTCCTACATCTTGTTGGCTCTTAATGTGGGGATGTGGGGATAGAACTCAGGTACCCAGGCTTGAGTATTGAGGGCTTTATCTTTAAAATATATATATACTTATTTATTTGAGAGAGAAAGAGAGAAGCAGAGAGAGGGAGAGAGAGAGAAAGAGAGGAGAATGGGTGTGCCAAGGTCTTCAGCCACTACAAACAAACTCCAGATGCTTGTGCCCCCTTGTGCATCTGGCTTACGTGGGTCCTGGGGAATAGAACCAGGGTCCTTTGGCTTTGCAGGCAAATGCTTTAATTGCTAAGACATCTGTCCAGCTGAGGGCTTTACCTTTATCGACTGACCCAACTCTCCATGTGCTCTGTGCCCTCTTGCATTGTCTTTCTCTCCTTTGCTCAATCTCAAAAAGCAAGTTGGACTGACAGTCTATATTATTTTTCAAAATCTGTAAATACATAAACGTTTACATTGAAACATGGTCTTATTAGATTCCTATAATAATACCCTACAAATGCAAATGTCAGTATTCCTGTTCTGTTGTGCTCAATGCTTTTCAGTATTTTTTTATACACAAAAAGTCTAAATTTTTATTCTCACCCCCTATTTTTAACATCTTGCAGATTTTCAACAAATTCAGGCTAATTTTAAAGCTAGTTGGTATTATTGACATTTGTTATTGGGGAGTTTATTATGTGCACTTATATTTTATATTCACATATGCTGATATCCCCAACCTGCCACTGGAGTGCAACAACGCTTTTTTTTAATTATTTATTTATTTTTTTGAGAGTGACAGACAGACACAGAGAGAAAGAGGCAGATAGAGAGAGAGAGAGAGAGAGAGAGAGAATGGGCGTGCCAGGGCTTCCAGCCACTGCAAACGAACTCCAGACGTGTGCGCGCCCTTGTACATCTGGCTAACGTGGGCCCTGGGGAAACGAGCCTCCAACTGGGGTCCTTAGGCTTTACAGGCAAGTGCTTAACCGCTAAGCCATCTCTCCAGCCTGCAACAATGCTTTTTTGAGCTCACTTTTCTGAATAGCTTCCAGTCACCTTGATGAAAACTCTAGCCTCTTTGCAGAGCTAGAGAAGGACTTTTGCTTTCTGTCTCATGCTTATTCTCTAGCTCCGAAGCTGGCACTCTATCAGGATCTACTCAAAATATATGAGGCTTAAAAGCCGGGCGTGGTGGCGCACGCCTTTAATCCCAGCACTTGGGAGGCAGAGGTAGGAGGATTGCCGTGAGTTCGAGGCCACCCTGAGACTCCATAGTGAATTCCAGGTCAGCCTGGGCTAGAGTGAGACCCTACCTCGAAAAACCAAAAAAAAAAAAAAAAAATATGAGGCTTGAATGGATTCCCACAGCCTACTATGGTCCCATATGCTCCCAAGGTTTGCAGAATCATCATCCTATTCCTGGATGTGCTTTCTCCACCTCCTCCTCCTAACTAGCCCCTACTCACCACGCAAACTCAGATCATATGCCAAGTCCCTTGCTTCTTCTACGAAGCGCTCTCCATCAGGCTGGGTTTCGTGCTCTTGTTTGCCACCAGTGCACTCGCATACCTTTGTGGTTACAGCCACTTTTACACAACATTGGCATTGCCTATATCCATTTTGTTCTCTTCCCTTGGGCAACAGAAAACAGTAGCAGCATGGTGGCAAATAGCAGTGTGCTGTGGAATAAATGGGATAAATGATAAGATGGGGTAAAAAATATTTCAACATGAAACAGAATCATAGCCTGCCTTCCCAATACAAGCATATCTTTTACCATCTTTTGTGACCATTCTAGACTATTAAAAGTGTTGACTGAGAAGAAAAATATGGGCTTGACCATATTTTACAAATATCTTTGGGAACTGGCTATACAGTTCACTTAGCTTAGCAGAATTTAAGGTCAAAGTTACAGCAGAGTAGCATTAATTATGATTTTACTTGACAATGTTTTAGAAAAATTTCACTATGTATCTTACTAATAAGTATCCTGGAATTTGTTTTTACTTAATGTTTCCTCCTCTTTTCTCAACTGCTATGTGTCCTCTGAGTTGGAAGAAAGGTGTAGAGTAGTAACAGAATAAAGGCTAGGAGAAGTGTGGGTATTGATTTAAACAGGTTGTTGCTAAAGGAAGGATCGATCCCTACAGGACAATATAATGATCAGACAATTTTGCACTGCACTTTCACAGTACAATTGCACTCCCAACAGTCTAATCAAACTATTTAATGACTTCTCTCTTACTATAAACACCACATGTCCCCCTCTCACTTGATTATTCTGCCTCCTACTAGTAAAATTAAAAAAAAAAAAAACAAGCCAAAGGGGAACTTCCTCATCTTTCCTTCACAAAACACCAAGCCTCTTGTGTCTGTTTTACCTCCTGTTAAAGTGACAGTGTTCAAATGCTTATTTTTACTCCACAGTAGAAACCATCTCCTAACCTGCACAGGAATCTTACACTAATAATGCACTTCATTATTAGTATGATTTTACTGTTTTATTCTGATCTTTAATTAAAGTTGTAATACATTTCTCTTCCTCAGCGCTACTCATAGCTCACCTTTTTAAAAGAATAATCTCTATTTTCTCACTTCACTTTGTCATATAACATTCTTGTTCATCTCAACACATCCAGGTTCTTGGTCCCATGCTCCAAGGGGAAAAGCGGGCCATAATCCATGTTATAGTCACCAGAACAGTTGATACTCCTCTCCTTAAACTTCTATGGCAGACCAAACTCTGGCTTCTCATGCCTAGATAAGTTTCCTCCCAATTTGGTTAGCTGATTTCTCTTTTGTTCAACTCTTATAACTGTTCTTTGCTTCCAGGCTTTGTCTTAAGCCCCTCCCACCTGTTTCTTTCTAAGTAATTTCAACTGCAGCATTTAATAAATGTGTGTGTGTGTGTGTGTGTAAGGTTAATCTCTGTTGTCAATTTATCAGGATACAGAATCATCATGGATACAAATTCTTCTCATGTCTGTGCTAAAATTTCTAGAATAAATTATATAGGTGGGAAGACCCACCCTATCTGTGGGCACCACCATCCATTAGGCTGAGACCCTGGACTGTATAAAAAGGAGAGTGCTGGTGGAACATTCAGCATTCAGTATTGTGCTCCACGTCTGCACTATTGGACCAGATATGACCAGCTCCCGGTGCTACAACTTCCCTATGATGATGGACTGTAAAGTGGAACTGTAAGCTGAAATAAACCCTTAGTCCTCTAAACTGATTTTTGTCAGGTCTTTTGCCCCAGTCATGAGAAAGTAACTGATATAATATATATTTGGTTTTTATGTTTCCAGATAACACAAGGTAATTCCAACTTTCCTATCTAATTTGCCTACTATAGATTTCCATATGAGTGGCTTATCATCTAAAATGCCACTTGGTTTTACACCCAAAGCCTTAAGTGTTTTTTTACAGTCTTATCTACCTGAGCCAGTTTACTCTGCATTTGTTGGGGTTATTATTACTAAATCTATAAATCCACCTTAATCAACTTCCTTCTTTCTATATTAGTCTCTTTATCCAGGGTCCCATTCCAGAGTGCCAAGACTCCTATGTGGGAATGTCCCTCCATCTTCACACCGCCACCTTAGTGTGAGTCAACACTTAGTTTAGTAACAACATCTTAACTGGTTCTATACTTCCCTTGGTCCACACAATGGCTCCATACAAGTGATATTTTAAATTATACACCACAATAAGTTCCATATCTGTTTAATTTTTTCAGTACATTTCACCTGTACATTTAGTTTTATAAGAATCCTTAAGATACCATCAAAGTCCTGATGTGGCTTCCATCTTTTGTGAACTTCTTCTGAGGTCCCTATCAATTGTCACCTTCAGCATTCCTTGTGTCAATGTAAAACACTGATCACAGGTAATTTGTTCTGAGCCATATAGGAGTGACCATGCTGAAGAACACAGACTCAGGTTGTCCTGCATATGTTATACCATGGAAATTGTTACATAAACTTTTATAGTAAGGTCAGATGCTACCTCCATTGGACATACAGTTTACATGATATTTAAGGAATGTTATACATAGAGGAAGTGAATAAGCATTAGTCAGATAGCTTTATTTCCAGGAAGCCAGCTAGGAGAAAATCCAAGAGAAAACCAAAAGAGATGTCACATCTGACCCAGTCTCATCCAATCAGCTCTCTCTCACTCCCTACACAGGTATGCTGGCCTCTTCCTGAGTCAGTCCCTAAGCCCTATTAAGCTATTTATATTATTGTTTATTTGAATCTACACAACAGTGTATAATATTTTCCATTAGCAGAGGTAGCTTACATGGTTATTCATTTTTAATGGACACCCAGTAATTATTTCATAAAGAGATGACTTTTTTTTTTCTAAAGGAGTAATGACTTTTTGTTCTTTTGTTGATTCTTAAAGTCTTTATTTTAGAAAAATCATACTAAACTTTTATACTAATGCATGTCAAGGGTAGATATGATCCTGACTGGGTGAGAAGAATGCAGTCAGAAAAGGTCAGTGCCTGTCAGTTAATACTGAAGCTCAAACATCTGGGAACAGGGCCTGCCATAGGGCTGAAAGTCACAGATAATGACTCTTCCGCTCCATCTTCTCTCTCTCTCTCTTTCCAGTAGATTCCAAATGAACCTTGATAGTCCTCCTCTAAGAAACCTCTTTTTCCTCCACCCCTTAATCCAAACACCAGTAAGCAAAGGCACATTTGGCATCAGCCAGATTCTCATAAGCTTCAAAATAGTCACCTTCCTTCATCCCCTCAATACCAGTGAACAAAACCATGCTTGGAAACTATTAGGTCAAACTTGCAAGTGAGACCAGGAACTCAGCAATGGTTATTGTGTTACCTAGAAGAAACACACTACCTGTGCCCGGGTCAGACCTCCACCTTGTGCCACAGTGGGAGACTGGCAATTACTGCATACTTTGAAACCAGTGGGACACCAGATGCTGCTTAGACTTCATGGTAGCAATGCAGCATTGATGCCTTTGGGGAACAAATCACCATGGTACAACAGACAGTAGGCAATATGTTTTCTGTGGTGAGGGTCATATCTTACCATCCTGTTGGCTGGCTTAAAGTAGGCATTAATGTTCTCGGCTATAGAAAGCTGGTCATGCTAGGCTTTGTCTGCAGAGATAACAGGCATGTGTGGCCTGAGGGAACTGTAGGTGGGAGTAGGGCACCAAGTTGATGTGGAATTCTATTGGGTTGACATCGGGTCTTCATCAAATCTGAGGGAAGCAGTGAAGGAAGACACAATCTGGCTAGTAAAGCAGCTAATGTTAGCGTATGTTGGGCATTATTCAATATGGAGGTTTCTATGGCCTATGTCATAGATGGCATCACTGTCTACCATAAAGGCACAATCAGAATGGCGGGTGGTGAGGATGGAGTTACAGGGCACTGGGTAAATGGAGAACCCCAGCTCAGACCTCTTGGCAAAAACAATATATACATATTCCATCAGCAGGAAGGTGAACCCAGAGCCAGTTCCTCCACAAAAGCTATGGAAAAACCAAGATGCCCTGGTCAACCAGATTAAAAATTAGTTCTCAGAGAGGGTCAATGATCTCCTTTCCAATGGTGTAGTGCCTGCAGGCATAGTTACTGGAAGCATCTTCCTTATCTTTGATGAGCTACTAAGGGTGAAAGAGCTTGTGATAGATGCCAGTGAGAATTTCACTGGTGACTATGTGTTCCAGGTCTGTAAAAGTACTGCCCTGAGCACATGCCTGTCAGAACAAACCTCACTAGAAAAGGTCCTAAAGGGGTCATATATTCAAACAATGGTTTTGTCAGGTAACAACTGGCCATTTGGCTAGGTGCCATGTTCCACACAGTAGTGCTTCCAATAAGCATAGGTGCTCTAGCCTAGCCCACATGAATGAACATGAACTCTTGCTTTGGAATTTAAGGCTCCAAGTCCAGAAGTTTAGCACTGAAAGCTCCAGATAGGTGGAGGGGAGCTGACATACCAGCATCCCTCCCAGAGTCTGGGAAATTCTCATAATAAAGGATTAATTCTTAGATTTTGAAGAGCTAACAGCAATGTCTTTTGGCTAATGACGGAAACGTTTGGGTCAATTATGCCAGTTGATTTTTATTGTATCATTCATTCAACCACCCAGACAATTGAGGATGCACAATGAAAATTGTGCACAATAGGCCAAATTTTACAAATAAATTTAAACATTTGTCCTATAAATTAGTTCTGTGATCATTATAAAATTCACCAGAAATGCTCCATGTAGAGTCTGATGATAAGGGAAGATTTCAGTTAATGGGAAAACATACAAACTAGCACTGGGATATTTATATCCTGGTGTTGGAGACATTTAGATAAAATTCAATTGCCAGATTTCAAATGCCCAATTTGTTAAAATGAAATGTGCTTTTCTGCTTATGTTTGAGACAAACAGAGCATTTTGAATATTTTTTGAAAATCTTGCGTACGCCAGGTTGGGAAAAGTTTCTCAAAATACTGTTTATCCCAAAAGATTATTTTCTCAAGTAGCAACTGGGCCTTTAGGAACATGATGGGCTTTTTATTAGATCCCAACCAAAGATTCTTTGCTGAACGTAATTTATAAGCTTTGTGTTTCCAGACTACTTTTTCTCCTTACGGGCCATCTGTTCAGTCTGAAGAAAAAATCAATGATAGGACAGAACAGATTATTTTAACATACGAAGTGCCACATGCTGAAACTCTATTGCTTCGTTAGCCAAATTATTATCTTTTGATTTGTTTTTAAAATATCCTAGGATTTTATTTTTTTATTTCTTTTATTTTTATTTTTATTTTTTTATTTTCTCAATTTTTATTAATATTTTCCATGATTATAAAAAATATCCCATGGTATTACCCTCCCCCCTTTCCCCTTTGAAATTCCATTCTCCATCATATCCCCTCCCCATCTCAATCTTTCTACTTACATATATACAGTACCAACCTAATAAAAGCCCTCCTCCCTTTCTTTCTCTTCCCTTTCTATCTCCTTTTTTAACTTACTGACCTCTGCTACTGAGTTTTTTCCTTCTCACACAGAAGCCCAATCATCTGTAGCTAAGATCCACATATGAGGGAGAACATGTGGTGCTTGGCTTTCTGGGACTGTGTTACCTCACTTAGTATAATTCTTTCCAGATCCATCCACTTTTTCTGCAAATTTCATAACTTCATTTCTCTTTACTGCTGAGTAAAACTCCATTGTATAAATGTGCCATATCTTCATTATCCACTCATCAGTTGAGGGACATCTAGGCTGGTTCCATTTCCCAGCTATTATAAATTGAGCAGCAATAAACATGGTTGAGCACGTACTTCTAAGGAAATGAGATGAGTCCTTAGGAAATATGCCTAGGAGTGCTATAGCTGGGTCATATGGTAGATCAATCTTTAGCTGTTTTAGGAACCTCCACACTGATTTCCACAATGGCTAGACCAGATTGCATTCCCACCAACAGTGTAGAAGGGTTCCTCTTTTTCCACATCCTTGCCAACATTTATGATCATTTGTTTTCAAGATGGTAGCCAATCTGACAGGAGTGAGATGGAATCTCAATGTAGTCTTAATCTGCATTTCCCTGATGACTAGGGATGTAGAACATTTTTTTTAGATGCGTATATGCCATTCGTATTTCTTCCTTTGAGAATTCTCTATTTAGCTCCATTACCCATTTTTTTTATTGGTTTGTTTGATTCCTTATTATTTAACTTCTTGAGTTCTTTGTATATCCTAGATATTAATCCTCTATCAGATATATAGCTGGTGAAGATTTTTTCCCATTCTGTAGGTTGCCTCTTTGCTTTCTTCACCGTGTCCTTTGCAGTACAAAATCTTTGTATTTTCATGAGGTCCCAGTGGTTAATCTGTGGTTTTATTGCCTGAGCAACTGGGGTTGTATTCAGAAAGTCTTTGGGAAGACCAATATGTTGAAGGGTTTCCCCTACTTTTTCCTCTAGCAGTTTCGGAGTTTCAGGTCTGATGTTAAGGTCTTTAATCCATTTGGACTTAATTCTTGTGCATGGAGAAAGAGAAGAATCTATTTTCATCCTTCTACAGATATATATCCAGTTTTCACAACACCATTTGCTGAAGAGGCTGTCTTTTCTCCCATGAGTATTTTTGGCATTTTTATCGAATATCAGGTGGCTATAGCTACATGGGGTTACATTTGGGTCCTCTATTCTGTTTCATTGATCTACAAGTCTGCTTTTGTGCCAGTACCATGCTGTTTTTGTTACTATGGCTCTGTAGTATAGGTTAAAATCAGGTATGGTGATACCACCAGCCTTATTTTTGTTGCTCAGTATTATTTTAGATATTCGAGGGTTTTTGTGATTCCAAATGAATTTTTGGATTGTTTTTTCTATTTCCATGAAGAATGCCTTTGGAATTTTGATGGGGATTGCGTTAAATGTGTAGATTGCTTTTGGAAAGATGGCCATTTTCACAATATTGATTCTTCCAATCCAGGAACAAGGGATGTTTTTCCACTTCCTAGTGTCTTCTGCAATTTCTCGCTTGAGTGTTTTAAAGTTCTCATTGTAGAGATCCTTTACTTCCTTGGTTAGGTTTATTCCAAGGTACTTTATTTTTTTTTTTTTTGATGCAATTGTGAATGGGAGTGATTCTCTGATCTCATCCTCTGTGTGTTTGTTGTTAGCATATATGAAGGCTACTGATTTCTGTGTATTTATTTTGTATTGTGCTACATGACTGTAGATTTTTATCAGCTCCAACAGTTTGCTAGTAGAGTCTTTAGGGTCCTTTATATATAGAATCATGTCATCTGCAAATAATGATAACTTGACCTCTTCCTTTCCCATTTGTATCCCTTTTATGCATGTCTCTTGCCTTATTGCTATGGCTAAGACTTCCAGAACTATATTAAATAAAAGTGGAGACAGTGGACACCCTTGTCTTGTTCCTGATTTTAGTGGAAAACCTTCCAGTTTTTCCCCATTTAGTAATATGTTGGCTGTAGGCTTATCATAAATAGCCTTTATTATATTGAGATATGTTCCTTCTATTCCCAGTCTCTGTAGGACTTTTATCATGAAGGGATGTTGGATTTTGTTGAATGCTTTCTCTGTGTCTAATGAGATGATCATGTGATTTTTGTCCTTCAACCCATTTATATAATGTATAACATTTATAGATTTGCGTATGTTGAACCATCCCTGCATCTCTGGGATAAAGCCTACTTGGTCAGGGGGAATGATCTTTCTGATATATTCTTGTATTCTGTTTGCCAATATTTTGTTGAGAATTTTTGCATCTATGTTCATGAGGGAGATTGGTCTGTAATTTTCTTTTTTTGTTCTATCTTTGCCTGGTTTTGGTATCAGAGTGATGCTGGCTTCATAGAAGGAGTTTGGTAGAATTCCTTCTTTTTCTTTTCATGGAAAAGCTTAAGAAGCAATGGTGTTAGCTCTTCCCTGAAGGTCTGGTAAAATTCAGCAGTGAATCCATCTGGGCCTGGGCTTTTTTTAGTTGGGAGATTTTTGATAACTGTTAGGATCTCCATGCTTGTTATAGGTCTATTTAAGTGATTAATCTCATCTTGATTTAATTTAGGTAGGTCATATAAATCAAGGAAATCATCCATTTCTTTCAGATTTTCATACTTTGTGGAGTATATGTTTTTATAATATGTCCCTATGATTTTTTGAATTTCTCTGGCATCTGTCGTGATGTTACCTTTTTCATCTCTAATTTTATTAATTTGTGTCTCTTCTCTCTTTCTTTTGGTCAGATTTGCTAAGGGTTTATCAATCCTGTTTATCCTGTCAAAGAACCAGCTCTTTTTTTCTTTAATTCTTTGGATTGTTTTTTTGGTTTCTATTTCATTAATTTCTGCCCTAATCTTTATTATTTCTTCCCATCTACTGATTTTTGGTTTGCCTTGTTCTTCTTTTTCCAAGGCTTTAAGGTGAAGCATTAGGTCATTTACTTCGACCTTTCTAATTTCTTAATATAGGCACTTAAAGCTATAAATTTACCTCTTACAACTGCCTTCATTGTGTCCCAGAGATTTTGGTATGTTTTGTTCTCATTATTGTTTGACTCTATAAATTTTTTGATTTCCTTCTTGATTTCTCCATTGACCCATTCATCATTTAGTAGTGTATTGTTTAGTTTCCATGATTTTGTGTATGCTCTATATCCTTTCTTGCGATTGATTTGTAGTCTGATTCCATTGTGGTCAGATAGAATGCAAGGAATTATTTCAATTTTCCTGAATTTGTTAAGATTTGCTTTGTGTCCTAATATATGGTCTATTTTAGAGAATGATCCATGTGCTGCTGAAAAGAATGTATATTCTCCAGCATTTGGATGAAATGTCCTGTATATATCTGTTAGGTCCATTCCTTCTATGACCTCATTTAGTCCAGATGCCTCTCTGTTTATTTTTTCCCGGGATGACCTGTCAATTGGTGAGAGTGGGGTGTTAAAGTCATCCACTACCACTGTGTTTGGTGTTATCTGTGACCTTAGTTCTAACAGTGTTTGTTTGGTGAATTTGGGAGCCCCCATGTTAGGTGCATATATGTTTAGGGTTGTAATGTCCTCCTGTTGGAGTGTGCCCTTAATCAATATAAAGTGACCTTCCTTATCTTTCTTCACTAATGTTGGAGTGAAGTCTGCCTTTGCAGATATTAGGATAGCAACCCCTGCTTGCTTTCTGGGTCCATTTGCTTGAAACACCATTTTCCAACCTTTCACCCTAAGATAATGTCCATCCTTTGTAGAAAGGTGAGTTTCTTGGAGACAACAAATTGCAGGGTCCTGCTTTTTAACCCAGTCTGCAAACCTATGTCTTTTGGTTGGGGCATTGAGGCCATTGATATTAAGAGATATTATTGAAAGGTGTGTATTTATGCTTGCCATTTTTTTTTGTGTGTGTGTGTGGTTCCCGTTCTACCTTTGCTCTCTTATGTTAACTAGTATTTGAGTATTGCTTGTTGTTTTCCAGGTTCCTTATATGTGTGTTTTTCCTTCTCTTCGGCATGGAGGATTCTTTCAAGTATTTTCTGTACAGCTGGTTTTGTCTACACATACTCCTTTAGCCTGCTTTTGTCATGGAATGTCCTTATTTCTCCGTCTATTTGAATGGATAGTTTTCCAGGATAAAGTAACCTTGGTTGACAGTTGTTATCTTTCAGAATTTGGAATACATCACTCCCAGCCCTTCTGGCTTTGAAAATTTGTGTTGAGTAATCTGCTGTGATCCTGATGGGCTTGCCTTTGTAGGTAACTTGATTTTTCTCTCTAACTGCTTTCAATATTTTTTCTTTGGATTGTGTGTTTGGTAGTTTGATTATAATATGGCGAGGAGAGGTTCTTTCCAGGTTTTATCTGGCTGGTGTTCTAAAGGCTTCCTGTATCTGCATTGGCACCTCTTTCCCAATTTGGGGGAAGTTTTCTTCTATGATTTTGTTGAAGATGCCTACTATGCCTTTGAAGTGAAATTCTTCTCCTACTACGATACCCTGAATTCTAATGTTTGATCTTTTCATAGCATCCCGAATATCTTGAAATTCCCATTCATACTTTTCTATTAGTTTGTCTTTCTCTTTGTTGGATTGTATTAGATCTGCCACCTGGTCTTCTAGCTTAGATATTCTGTCCTCTCCTTCATCCATTCTACTGGTGAGATTTTCTACAGAGTTTTTTATTTCATTAACTGTGTTCTTCATTGCTAGTAACTCTGACTGGTTTTTCTTCATTATTTCTATTTCCTTATTTATGTCTTGTATTGATTTCTTTATTTCGTTAAATTGGTGTCCTGTATCTTCTCTGATTCCTTTGATTTCTTCTTTGAGTTCATTGAACATATTTACAATCATTCTTTTGAAATCTTTCTCAGGCATTTCCTCTAACCTGTTCTCATTAGAGGTCATTTCTGATGCATTGATGCTTTTTGGTGGATTTATATTGCCTTGGTTTTTGGTGGTTCTTGTGTTATAATGTGTATATTTTTGCATCTTGGATTAAGTTACTGCTTAGATTTTCCAGTTAGCTGGGTGTCCTTTGCTGTATCAATTGATCTGATGTTGTATATCTTCAACATAGGAGATTAAGATGTTAGGTGTGGCTCTTACCACTCTCAGAGTATCTAGACTCGTGTTCCTAGGTGTTGAGTTTGCCTGCTATGGGAGTATTCAAATAGGTTGAGTGGAATAAAATACAGGTATATTCTAAAATTTAACTAAACCCTATACACATTCAGTCAAGAACAGCCCTGAGCATTTATGTAAGATTAGGTATTATAAGAACGAGATCCTCTATCAACAAAGAGGTTAAGATTTCTGGTCTGTTGAGGGATCCAAGTCAGCTTGTGACCAGGTTAGACCCTTCCCTGGCTCAATCCCAGTTACCTTTTTGGATGCTTTTGGTCTCAGTCAAGTTTCTGGCTGGGACGTTGGGCCGCTGTTCTGCTTTCTGGAACTGGGTACTGGCTTATCCTGTGGGGCAAACCAAGCCTGGCAACTGTGGCCCTGCAGATCGGCACCCCTGCTGCTGGATCCCCGCTGCTGCCGCTGGAGCTGCCGCTGCTGGATCCCCGCTGCTGCCGCTAGAGCTGCCACTGCTGGGACCAGTGCTGCTGGATCCACCACTGGAGCTGCCACTGCTGGATCTGCCCCCGCTGATCCGCTGGAGCTGCCGCTGCTAGATCCGCCACCGCTGAATCCGCTGTGGCCGGTACTGGAGCAGCTGATGTTGTTTTTGGAGCTGGAGTCATGGCTTCCACCACCGCTTCCGCTGCCGGAGCCCGAGCCTCTGCTGCCGGATCCCGAGTCACTGCTGCCAGAGCCCGAGATGCCGTTTCCAGAGCCCGAGCCGCCGCTTCCAGAGCCCGAGCCGCCGCCGCCGGAGTCCGAGTTGCCACTTCCGGAGCCCAAGCCGCAGCTGCCAGAGCCCGAGTGGCCCCTTCCGGAGCCCGAGCCGCCTCTGCCGGAGCCCGAGTCGCAGCTGCCGGAGTCCGAGTCACCACTACCGGATCCCGAGCTGCCACTGCCGGAGCTTCTTCAGCCTGCCCGTGTGGGCTCTGGATCTCTCCTACTTCTCTGCTGCTGTTTTAATCTCTTATACACCTCCCTTTTTAGTAAAGGTGTGTATTTTGCTGGGTTTTCTTTGGCTTTTTCTCCCCTAGGCTGCTTAGGCGTGGTTCCTATGCCTCCATCTTGACCGGAAGTCCTATCCTAGGATTTTAATAACACTGGTGATATGGACAAATTTTAGGGACTGGGGACTGGAGTGCTTTCTGGAACCCAAATCCTAAGTTACATGGCAAGTTACATGCCTGTTAATTAACCAAAGAAGTGGCAAAACAGACTGAAGAGAATAAGTTTTTCTTTTTTAATCACATTTTATTTGAATATCACAGGGATGTGAGGGAGGTAAAGGGCTGAGGAAAGAATGACAAAGTGGAAAGAGGGGAAATACACCATGTGATCCAAGAACCCGTGAAAATGAATATGGAACTTGGAGAAAAAATATGAAAAGGGAGTGTTGCAGTTAACTTCAAGTTGCTGTCAGAAAATATGTGACCAAGAGCAGCTTGTGGAAGAAAAGGGTTTATTCTGGCTTACAGCCTGGAGGGGAAGCTCCATGATGGCAGGGAAAACAACGGGTAAGAGCAGAGAGTGAACATCACCCCCTGGACAACATCCATTGGACAATAGCAGCAGAAGAGTGTACCCAGCACTGACAGATGAAAGCTGGCTATATCATCCATAAGCCTGCCCCCAACAATACACTGCCTCCGGGAGGCTCCAATTCCCAAATTTCCACCAGCTGGGGGACACCTGAATCAAACCACCACATGGGCTTTAAAAAATGTGTGCTTCCAAAGAGATTAAAAACTAAAGGCAGGGCTGGAGAGATTGTTTAGTGGTTAAGACACTTGCCTGAAAAGCCAAAAGCCCAGGTTCGATTCCTCAGGACCCATGTAAGCCAGATGCACAAGGTGGAATATGCATCTTGAGTTCATCTGCAGTGGCTGGAAGCCCTGTCATGCCCATATTCTCTCTCTCTCTCTCTCTCTCTCTCTCTCTCTCTCTCTCTCTCTCTCTCTGTCAGTCTTTCTCTCTCCCTTTAGAATAAATAAATAAAAATAAAATGTTTTTTTTTAAAGTAAAGGCAGTAATAAAAAGTGTCCCTTCCCACCCTTATGGGAGAGAGGGATAAACTTACCAGTGCAAAGACCCAGGTGCAAAGTTGTATGTAGCTGAAGGGCCAGAGAGGTTAAAAAACCTTCTCCCTGAATCCCTGCAGCCCCCCCCCCAATTTTTTTTTTTTTTTTTGATTCTGCACTCAGGACAAGGTGGGCATGCTGGTGCCCAGTATCCTAGCCAATCTTCCTGGGCTCAGAGGAGGAATAAACCCACACTCAGGTAGGGTACAAGGTTGAGAGAGATCTGATTGAGTGAACTGAGCCCTGGGACTGAAGCAAGCTGGGTGTGGTATAAGATCTCTCCCTCAAGAACCATCCTGCCTACTTGTGGCTAACTTCACCTCTCACATTGGCTGATTAGGTAAATGTGTAGTACATAGCCATTCTGAGATCAGTTGATTATTTTGAAAAGGTTAGATATATACACTAAGAATTCCTCTTTGGTTCCACAACATGCAATAGTCAGACACTACTCCAAAGACACTGCAACTATCTGTCTAAATATTAACTGTTTTGTGTTTTGCTACATGACATGTTCTGCTTAAGACTATGAATTTAAACATTTGAGCAGATTTAGTCCCATGCAAATGAGGACTCTTAATTATATTGAGTGGTAGTAACTGTATATCTGCCTGCAAATGTTCTTGTGAATCTTGTAAATAAGAACCATCAATAAAAAAAAATTAATTCACATTTTAATGAGTGTTTTTAGTATGCCTCTTCCAGAGTAAAGGCATGTATCTGTTATTTGAACATAGTCATATTTAAAGGTTTATTCATCTGGTGAAAGAAATAAAGTAGCAAGATTGAGAGAATTATAGTAGACCAGGGAAACATCTGCAAATGAAAACAACGATATCTCATCAAAAGCTTGATGGTTGGAGACTTCCGGGTAAGATGGCAGCTTAGGAGCCACACCAAAGTAGCCTAGGGAGTGATTTAAGCAAAACCCCAGCAAAATACACTCTTCTTCTGAAAAGTGAAGGTGTATAGGTTATGATACAGCAGAGAAGCCGAAGAGACCAAGACCCACCACAAAGGAGGAAAATGGCTCGAGTCCCACTGAGGCCATCAGCCGCAATCTGCGTGCACTGCCTGGTGCAGTCCCGCCAGGGCAGCAGCAGCAGCAGAGACCAAGGAACAGATTTTTCAACTCCAACAGAGTTCTTGCAAAGTTAAGAGATCTAGGGGAAAGACAGCTGAGATCAACTAAAGAGCTACTGAAAATGTGAGCAACTCTAGAATTCTGAACTCTCCCATCCCACACCATCAGAACTGCAAACCTCCAGCATTCAGACCCCAGTGGCAGCACAGCCAACAGAGATGATCAGAGGTACAGCTGCACAGCAAAACATGGACAGACAAAGGCAGGCACTCAGCATTGGTGAGATTGGAAGCCACCCCAAAAGGTAAGAAGGCTGATTTACCAAAAAAAAAAAAAAATATATCAGGTACACAGCCCTACAAGAGCTAATTGCTAATCTCTCTTTCCTTGTCAGGGCAGGTTATGGAGTACATATTCTTGGTTGGCTTTACCATTTTCAAATAACCTCTATTTAAGGGTTGAAATTCATTGCATATATATATATATATATATATATATATATATATATATATATATATATATCTCCTTTGTGTTCTGCTTCTGTCATTATTGAGGGCAGGGGCTAATCCAGATCCAGGTTGACCTGGACCCAATTCAGAACAGAAATCTCTACATCCCAGCTGACAAGATTAAGGGTGTAGAACAACACACATGCTTAGGGATTTTGGCTTAATATGAATATCTGTTTGTCTTAATACCCACAATTGCATCCCTTGTGCGGGTTTTCATTGATTGTATATGTTACTCAGTTGAAGTTTAGAATTTGCCAGTAAATTATTCCAACCAGTCCACTAGAATATTGGCTTAGCAAGCAAACTCAACACCTAGGATTACTTCTGTGGCTTGATTGTGGTACAAGAGCTACATCTGGCACCTTGAACTCATATCCTGAGGGTATATAGAGGTGGATTGCCATGTCTGGGAACACTGAAGATAAGTAGAAAACCCAAGCATCAAATCAATTTAGGATGCAAAAGTCGCTACAATATAATACAAGAAACAGAAAGAATCTAGACAATACAGTCCTACCAAAAACTATAAATCCATCAGAAATGATCACCAATAAGACTGTTTCAGATGAAATGCCTGACAAAGATTTCAAGAAAATGATGGTATCTATGCTCCAAGAAATCAGAGAAGAAATGAAGAAAATCAAAAGAGAAAACAAAGGAATTAAAGAAGAAAACAAACTTCTGAAAGAGAACACAGGAAACCAGTTTAATGAAATAAAGAGGTCATTACAAGAAATGAGTAAGGAAATAGAAATACTGAAGAACAACTAGGCTGAAATCCTGGCTCTGAATAATACAGTCAATGAAATAAAAAACTCTGTGGAAAATCTCGCCAGTAGAATGGATGAAGGAGATAAGAGAATATTTAAACTAGAAGACCAGGTTGCAGCTCTAATACAGTCCAACAAAGAGAAAGAGAAGCCAATAGCAAGGTATGAATGGGAATTTCAAGATATCCAGGACACTATGAAAAGATCAAACATAAGAATTCAGGGTATAACAGAAGGGGAAGAATTTCAATCAAGAGGCTTAGTAGGTGTTTTCAACAAAATCATACAAGAAAATTTACCTCAAATTGGGAAATAAATGCCAATGCATATACAAGAAGCTTTTAGAACACAAAACAGACAAAATCTGGAAAGAACCTCTCCTTGCCATGTTATAATTAAACTACTAAACACAGAAACCAAATAAAATATATTGAAAGCAGTTAGAGAAATAAGCAAGTCACCTACCAAGGCAACCCCATCAGAATAACTGCAGATTAATCAACACAAACTTTAAAACCCAGAAAGGCTTGGAATAATGTATTCCAAGTTCGGAAAGATAACAACTGCCAACCAAGATTACTTTATCCTGCAAAGCTAGCTATGCAAATTGATGGAGAAATAAGGACATTCCACAACAAAAATAGGCTAAAGGAATTCATGACAACTAAACCAGGTCTAAAGAAAATACTTGAAGGAATTCTTAATGCCAAAGAGAAAGCAAAAAACACACAGGAGGAAATAGGAAAAAATAAACCACACTCAAATAACAGTTAAAGCAAATGAGTAAAGGGAAAACAGAAAGCACTACAAAATAAGAAGAATGGTGAGAATAAACGCATACCTTTCAATAATAACTCTTAATATCAATGGCCTCAATGCACCATCGAAAAGACACAGGCTTACAGACTAGATTAAAAGTCAGGATCCTGCCATTTGTTACTTCCAGGAAACTCATCTCTCAATAAAAGATAGATACTGCCTTAGGGTGAAAGGATGGAAAATGGTATTTCAAATAAATGGGCCTAGGAAACAAGCAAGGGTTACTATCCTAACATCTGACAGGTTAGAATTCAAACCAACATTATTGAGGAAAGATAAAGAAGGTCATTTTACACTGATTAAAGGAACTCTCCTGCAGGAGGACATTACAATCCTAAACATATCTGCACCTAACATGGGGGCTCCCAGTTTCATCAAACAAACACAATTAGACTTAAGGCCACAGATAACATCAAACACAATTGTAGTGGGTGACTTCAATACCCCACTCTCATCAATTGACAGGTCATCCCGGCAAAAAATAAACAGAAAGATATCTGCATTAAATGATGTCATGGGAAAAAAAAGGACTTAACACATATCTACAGAACATTCAATCCAAATGCTGCAGAATATACATTTTTCTCAGCAGCACATGGAACATTCTCTAAAATAGACCATATATTAGGACACAAAGCAAATCTACAAATATAGAGGAAAACTGAAATAATCCCTTGTACTCTATCTGAACACAATGGGATTAAACTGTATATCAGCAACAAGAAAAGCTACAGAGCATACAGAAATTCATGGAGACTAAACAGTACACTAATAAATGATCAGTGGGTCATTGAAGAAATCAAAATGGAAATCAATAAATTCATAGAATCAAATGACAATGATAATACAACATACCAAAACCTTTGGGACACAATCAAGGCATTCCCAAGAGGGAAATTTATAGCTCTAAGTGCCTATATTAAGAAATTACAGGGCTGGAGAGATGGCTTAGTGGTTAAGCGCTTGCCTGTGAAGCCTAAGGACCCCGGTTCGAGGCTTGATTTTCCAGGACCCACATTAGCCAGATGCACAAGAGGGCGCACGCGTCTGGAGTTCGTTTGCAGTGGCTGGAAGCCCTGGCGCGCCCATTCTCTCTCTTTCTCTCTATCTGCCTCTTCCTCTCTCTGTCACTCTCAAATAAATAAATAAAAATGAACAAAAAAATTTTTAAAAAAAAGAAATTACAGAGTTCACAAATAAACAATTTAATGCTACACATTAAGGCCTTGGAAAAAGAAAAACAAGGCAAAACAAAAAGCAGTAGATGGGAAGAAATCATAAAGATTAGAGCAGAAAGTAACTAAATAAAAATCAAAAAAGTAATCCAAAGAATCAATGAAACAAAGAGTTGGTTCTTTGAAAAGAGAAACAAGATTGATAAATGCTTAGCAAATTTCACCAGAAGAAAGAGAAGAGACAAAAATTAATAAAATTAGAGATGAAAAAAGGCACTATTACAACAGATACCAAAGAAATTCAGACAATTATAAGGACATATTTTAATAATATATATGCATCTAAGTTTGAAAACCTAAAAGAAATGGATGATTTTCTTGATTCATATGATCTACCAAAATTAAATCAAGATGAGATAAACAATTTAAATAGACCTATAACAAGTACAGAGATCCAAGCAGTTATAAAAAGTCTCCCAACTAAAAAACGCCCAGGCCCAGATGGATTCACTGGCAAATTTTACCAGATCTTCATGGAAGAACTAACACCAATATTTCTCAAATTTTTCCATAAAATAAAAAGAAAGGAATTCTACCAAACTTCTTCTATGAAGCAAGCATCACCATCATACCAAAACCAGGCAAAGACAGAAAAAAAGAAAGAAAGAAAGAAAGAAAGAAAGAAAGAAAGAAAGAAAGAAAGAAAGAAAGAAAGAAAGAAGGAAGGAAGGAAGGAAGGAAGGAAGGAAGGAAGGAAGGAAGAAAATTACAGACGAATCTCCCTCATGAACATAAATGCAAAAATTCTAAACAAAATATTGGCAAACAGAATACTAGAATGTATCAGAAAGATTATTCACCCCAACAAAGTTGTCTTTAGCCCAGGGATGCAGGGATGGTTCAACATATGCAAATCAATAAATGTGACACATCATATAAATGGTCTGAAGGACAAAAATCACATGATCATTTCAAAAGATGCAGAAAAGGCATTTGACAAAATCAAACATCCTTTCATGGTAAAAGTATTACAGAAACTGGGAATAGAAGGAACATATTTCAACATAATAAAAGCTATTTAGGCAAACCTACAGCCAACATAATAATAATAAATGGTGAAAACCTCAAAGCTTTTCCACTAAATTCAGGAACAAAACAAGGGTGTCCACTGTCCCCACTTTTATTTAATATAGAACTGGAAGTCTTAGCTACAGCAATAAGGCAAGAGGCACTCATAAAAGGGATACAAATTGGAAAGGAAGAGATCAAATTATTACTATTTTCAGATGATATGATTCTATACATGAAAGACCCTAAAAACTCTACCACCAAACTGTTAGACCTGATAAACACTTTTATCAACATAGCAGGATAAAAATAAATACACAGATATCAGTAGCTTTTCTATATACTAACAACAAATGTGCAGAGAATGAAATCAGGGAATCTCTCCCATTCACAATTGCCTCAAAATAAATAAATAAATAAATAAACTTAACCAAGGAAGTGAAGGATTTCTACAATGAGAACTTTAAAACACTCAAGCAAGAAATTGCAGAAGACACAAGGAAATGGAAAGATATCCCATGTTCTTGGATTAGAAGAATCAATATTGTGAAAATGTCAATGTTACCAAAAGCAATCTACACATTTAATGCAATCCCCATTAAAATTCCACACTGACTTCCACAATGGCTGTACCAGATTACATTGCCACCAACAGTGTAAAAGGGTTCCCCTTTTACCACATCCTCACCAACATTTATTGTCATTTGTTTTCTTGATGGTAGCCATTCTGACTGGACAGAGATGGCATCTCAAGGTAGTTTTAATTTGCATTTCCCTGGTGGCTAAGTATGTAGATTTTTAATGTTTAGATGATTATAGGCTATTGCCAAGGTCCTTGGTTCCCCATGAGAAAGAGATGGCAAGACCCTATTGCTGAAGACTTCACATACCTGAGAGGCAAAGTCACTGAGAAATCAAGTTGGTGCTGAGCAGAAAACCTTCTCCCTGTGGCCAACTGAAAGCTGGAAAAAGCTGCACTTTATGCAGTCTTATGGGAGACAGAATTCATCAGTGGTAAAAACAGTGTACACTGGAAACCTCAATTTTGGCCAGACAGGCCAAATGACTGAATGAGTGTAATAGTGGCATGTGTGCTCTGGGGGAAACCAACTGCTCTCTAATTGGACTGAAGGCCCACTCTATGGGAGGGAATACGTGTCTGGTACTAAAAACCTGATAGAAAGCCTATGGCAGGGGAGGTCATGAGCCTTAGGGGTATAAAGCCTGCTCTTTTTTGTTTGTTTGTTTGTTTGTTTGAGGTAGGGTCTTGTGCTAGTCCAGGCTGACCTGTAATTCACTATGTAGTCTCAGGGTGGCCTCAAACTCGTGGCGATCCTCGTACCTCTGCTTCCCAAGTGCTGGGATTAAAGGCATGTGCCACCACACTTGGCTTAAAGCCTGCTCTTATCTGGATAAATGCATATATTACTCTCATCAAATTGCCCTGAAAGCACTACACTTAATGTTCATACTCATATGTTAGTGCTACTCTCACTTCTGTTTAGAGAAGCTTCTCTTTCCAGATGGTGATGACCACTGGGATGACCCAAAAGGCAAAATGATGCTCAGAAGAAGGGACGGAAGTATGTCCAGCACTGAAATCTCCCTTGCCCACCAAGACTCAGGGTACATTGCGGAAGGGATGGTGGAAAGAATGTAAGAGCCAAAGGAAGGGTACCACTCCTTACATAAAACTGTCTGGACAGAATTTGGCCTTGATATCCAAGAACTCGCAGTGCATAGCGATACCCACAAAAGAACCTTATAAAAGGAGAAAAACATGGTGACATCAAATTAGCAGAGAGACTAATTGAGAGAGGGAGAGGATATGACAGAGAGCTGAGTTATGAAGGAGAAAGTGGGGGAGGGAAATACCATGGTATATTGTCTGTAATTATAGAAGTTGTCTATATATATATATATATATATATATATATATATATATATATATATATATATATAGGTTTGATGGTTCTATTGAGTAATGTGTGTGAGGCAAAATTAGCAAAAGTTCTACAGAGTGGGGTATATAAGTCCTGAAAGGATATGAAAAAGTCATTTCCTCAGCATTCTTAGTGGTACTGCAGTGATGGGGATGGCCCTCGTGTTGGTGGATAACCTTTGGCCACTGACTGAGGTACCTCAGAGATCCAAGCTTCCATCCTTCTTTTAGATCTTCTTGTATTTGGGGCTTGGTTTCCATGAAATAAAAACACCTTACCTTGATGGATATTGTTTCATATTTGCCTTGGTTTTGATTTTACCTATTATTGTTTTAGTTAAGAGTGACTGGTCCTATCTGATCTATGTTTGCAGAAGAATTTTCTATAGTACCTCTGGTACTTGTATAAAAAAAGCTTTTAATCTCACCCTTTGTTGGAGTCCTTTTGGACTGCTTTGTAGGAGGCACAAATAAGATGGACAGTTGGAAATTTTTATCTCCATTCTCTAAGACCATCTATCACTTGTGAGGAGAGATCTGAATGTTTTACAGTTCTTCAAAGTCATGCCCCAATAAATATATGGAAGTTTTATATGGCATTAGCAAAGCATAGTTTCATAAAGTTCCTGCTAATAGAAATTTTATTCTGTTTCTCTTAAAGGCTGATGTAGATAGGTTAGAGATTGTCACTATTTGAATTTTATATTTATTCTGAGACAATATTTAAGCATGTTAAACAGAAGCTTCTATATTCATTGGGGCTTCTGTTTATTCTTGATTAGTAATTATCTCTATTTTTAAGTCATTAGTAAGGGGGAGAAGGGGAATAGTTCCTAAATTCCCTTAGGGCAACCATATTTTTGCTTTATTTTTTTTCTCAAGATTAATTGCATGGACTGTTATTCCTTATATGTTCTCTAGAGGAAGAAAAAACTGACAGAATGAATATATATTATATAGGGTGTGTATTTGCTTACTTATTTATTTATTTTTATTTTTTACTATTGATTTTGAGGAAGGACTCACTCTAGCTCAGGCTGACTTGGAATTCATGCTGTCATCCCCAGCTGACCTCGAATTCAGACTTTCTTACCTCAATTTCTAGAGTTCTGGTATTAAAGATATATGCCAACACTCCCTACCTATAAAGAAAATTTATTAAATTGCCTTACATAACAATCCAATAATGCCAATCTGCAGGTTGATGAGTTTGAGAACCCAGTGGCAGCCACTCAGTCCATAAAGCTAAATGCCTCAATAATCCCAGTCAGGTGTGTACAGTATTCCCAGAGAGCTGTTGGTTTCCAGTTACCATGGAAGATTGAAAAAGCTGAAGTATGACAGCAGAAGGGTAGCAAATAGCAGTCATATCCAGTTAAAAAAAAAAAAAAAAAGGAGGATACACTATATGAAAAGCAGCCCACTCTGGGGAGATGTCTCTCCATTTCCCCCTTAGTTAATCCTTCCAAAAAATGCCTTCATAGACCTGCCCAAATGGTGTGTCTCATAGTTAAGTCTTAATTCAATCAAGTTAATGATTGATTAAAATTAACTGTTAAATTCCTTTTGGGTCAGAGTCTATTACATTTCTTACAATACCTTGTGAAAGACAAGGCACTCTATAACAGTTCCAAATAACCGTGTCTCTCTCGAGTAGATGCAGTTAAATCTCAGCCTGATCTGAGCAGTTATAGCTGTAAATTCAAAGTGATTTTGGCTTCCTTCTCTCTTCTCTCTTTTTTTGTCACTGACGTTCCTGAGGATATAATCCAGGACCTTACACATGCTGGGCATCGGTACCCTCAGTCAGTACTGAGCTGTACTTCCATCCTCTTTTTTATTTGGAGACAGAGTCTCACCAAGTTGGTCAGGCTGGTCTTAAACTCAACTCACTCTATGGGCTTCCTTTGAACACATTCCTGTCCCCTTGAACTTTCAACCCTTCTGTCAGAATGCTAAGTACCTCGGGTCGTAGATCTGCACCACCAGGCCTGGCTATCATTTTAATTTTTCAGAGTACTTCTTGATAGTTGGTCTGCTAAGATAAGAACAGGCATCACTGGGAGGTGAGACCCATGTTATACTAAATGGCATGCTGATGCCAAATGGGAACAAAGTAGCTTTCTCCTGGTGGTTGGCACAGACTGGCCCATGGAAACATGGGTGCCACTTTGACGGCCCTGGCAGAACTGGAACCTGCATCTGATCCAATCTCATCCAAGCAACAAGCCTGGTATAAGCTTCCTGGTTCTTTCTCAAATCTCCCCAGCTTCAGCAAACCTGTGGGCTATCCCTTCCTGAGTTTGCCTTGTAGCCCACCAACCAGATCCCTCCTTTCAACACCTGAGTGAGGTGATAAGACTTATTCTAATTGGATGCCTCATTCATATCATTGGACCTGAGCCATGTGCCTGAATCCCTTACCCTTCTTCTTTGCCCCTTGCCCTTCTTTGCCCCCTAGCCCCTTCGCCAGAGGCTGCTTTTCCAGAGAGTTGTGAAGATTTCCTTAGTCTCCCTACACCATTCTCTGCCAGGCTGGAGATTTTCTCCAGCATAGGTGATGACTCAGGGAAACCATCCGTGGAGCTCAGGGTACTACCTTCAGGGAGTTCAGGCTGGTGGGACAGTCTCGACCCCAGCAGTTGTTTACTGTTACTATAACCTTGCGAAGGGGTCCTATAACTTTTTAAGTTTTAGCCTTCCCAGACTTGTTTACCTCCTGAGCCTCCCTCCAAGAGGCAGTGTCGTTTCAATTCATAGGGAACTGCTACACAAAAGGTAGCTTAAATTAATTTTGACCCTCCATCTGTAACATTACAAATCTCTACACTCCTGAAGTTCTCATCTGCAACACTCAAACTTTCCACATTTAAAATGCTCTAATCAGTCAGTCCAGAAGCCTTCAGTTCAGACCAGCCCTTTCATTGTGTATCAACACAGTGGTCTCTACTATATTTTTGCTTTTTTCACACATGGTTTTCTCTCCATGGACACTTTTTCAGTCAGATATTCACATGGATGTATGCTTCAGACATTCATGTCTTATATCAAATGTACTATTACTAGGAAGGTCTTCCCTGAATAACCAGTGAGGACATTTCTAGCTTACCTATCCTTACTAACCCTTCATGAATCATCAAGTTTTTTTTTTAACCAGAATATAACAGTTTGTGTTGCTTGTCACTTCAGCTGCCAGTAAGAAAAGATAAGATTTTATGCATTTAATTGGACTTTTGAAAAAAGAGAGAGCCAACAATCTGACAAGACAGAAAAATATGTCTTACATGTCATCTTCAGCCATGAAGTTTTATAGAAACACAGGCATTCTTTCATTCCAAAGTTTTGCATTGTCCCTCGGTCAGGTGATCATCCTTATCTCAGACATTCATGGTGTTGGTGCTACTCTCCTCTTGCATTTTCCCTTTGTTATCATCTCTCTCTGTTGCTAGGGGATCAGATACACCAAAATAGCTTGATCTAGCATTCTTACTGAGTAACCATGTGGATTACAACTAGGTTGAAGGTTATCTAAGAGCAAGCAAACCATTAGCAGTGTGTACATATGGACTGTTTGTAATGTGTGTGTATAGCTTCCTTTCTATAATATAAAGTACAGATGAGTTTTGATAATATAAAGATGCCTCTGTCTGTTTCTCCCATTCCATCTCATGTTCTTATTGCTCTCCTTCACAGAATTTCTGCAATATGGCTATGAGTGTGGACATAAACAGAAGCTGCAGTGGTACATCAGGTAAGTCAGACTCACCTTCATGAAACTCCAAATGTCAGTCCACATTGAAAAACCTGTAAATCTGCTGTTGGAAATAGACAAAGAGTACAAGAGGAAATATAAACAAATTCCTTTCAGAAACTGAGCAAAGGAACGTTGTAATGTAAGGAATGGGAAGACCCACGTGTAGTATTCTCAGTAGTACTGAGACCATTGAAGTGATCTTACTGTTGGTCACTAGTCAGTTACAATCATGTATGCATGCAGGGCATGGAAAGTTGATGCCTTTTTACAGGACTATTTCCTATGTACTTTCAAACTTGTGTTTGATGTTTATTTATTTATTTTTCTAGAAAGCCTTTCCAGAGAATTTATGAACCAGTCAAAATAGCCAAGTTTATTCTGACCTACTATTTTAGGTGACTTAGAATGGATGATTTTTTGTTACAATATTCATTTTTGGTCAGCAATGTTCCTACCTACTATATTTAAACATGTGATATATGACCTCAAAAAAACATGCTCACTTCTACATTGTAATGTCTTTCTGACATAAATACTTAAGTTTTTTTTATTAAAAATCTTGTATCCCCCCTTTTTTCATTTAGGATGATAATGTATGATAGTTAATCTAGAATTACATGAAAACAAAACTCTAGAAATGTTTATGATGAATTTTCTAGATTAGGTTGAGATGAGAAGACCCACCCTAAATGTGGGCAGCAACATTCCATGGGAAGTGATGGCATACTGAATAACAAGAAGGAGAAGATGAAATGATCACAGGCACTCATCACTCTGCTCCTAGACTGCAGATACCACATGGCCATCTCTGCTTTGTGCTCCTGTCACTGTGCCTTCTCTGTCATGATGGACTATAATGAAATTGTTAGCAGCTTCTTGTCAAGTATTTGGTCATGACAATGAACAAAGTAACTAACACAACTGTTTTGGAAATGATCTCCAGTGCATGCCTTGCCTGATACACATGAAGACATTTCTTCACTAGTCAACAGCTGCTTGTGCTCATTTCCTTTCCAATCACCAGTGGTGACTCCCTTGCATTTTATTACAATATCTCAGTCTCCACAGAGTGAAATGCCTGTCCTTCATTTTTCTGATTTCTATTTCCATCTCCTCTTAATTCTTGCTAAAAAAGATTGGACTGGTGTCTATAAAATGTTCAGATCTGGGATGGAGAGATGGGTTGGCAGTTAAGGCACTTGCCTGTGAAGCATAAGGACTCAGGTTTGGTTCCTCACATCCCACATAAGCCAGATGCACATGGTGGCACATGCATCTGGAGTTCATTTGCAATGGCTGGAGGCCCTGGTATGCTATGCTCTCTCTAATAAATAAACAATTTTAAATGCTCAGATCTCCTGGATTCATGATTTTTTGAAGATGAACTAAAAGTTTGTCCTAAATCCATCTGAAAACTAGACACAAACTAGTGGCCTATTTTCTCTGCAAACAATTGGCTGTTTGCCTTGGATAAGCCTTATTCCTTATGCCCATTTCAAGCACAACTCCACTTTCAAACTTTATTGATTGCTGGACATCAATAGGCACTGCACTCAATATGCTTTGTTGAACATTCCCAAATCTATGACAAAGTAACCATTTGTTGGCTTCCAAGAAGCTGCTAGCCAAAAACAATGATTCCTATCTGAGTAAGCAGAACAAAGTATTTCTGAAGTATAAGCCCAATGGAACATTGAGCCCCTCTAACACAATGAGCATAGGATGGCTCATTAATTCAATTCTCACTGGGAACTCATGAGCATTCCCATTCATGCTGCTGAAACTCACACTGTCCAGGGAATCAGTAAAATATCAGAAAAGCAGGAGATAAATAATATGATTGTAGCAACATTAAAAGAGATTGTTTCACTTTTTACCTTGGAGCCAACTGTGAAGGTTCAGTGATATCTTGTACAGTGCTTGATCTGTGCCCATCTCACACAAAGACCATTCATGAGCACGGTGAGGTAAGCACCTAGATAGCATGAATTGGGAATGTGGGTGCCTTCAAGTAATGTGACTCACAACCTGGGAAAGCAGCTCCTAGTGAAAAGAAGGTTGATGGATATTGGTAAAATAGCACACAAAAGCTGCACAACCTCAGGAAGAGAAACAATCATGCTGAGAGAACAAGCCAAAAGTTAGATTCATGCAGTGCTGGGCAATCAGCATCAGCATGTGCATGCAAATATGCCTGGGTGATTTAGCACTAATTACTAAAGAGCTGTGTTTTTCTGGCCTCCTTGCTAGCCTTCTTCTCTGTTTATGCACTTTTGCCTTTCTTATATTTCTCTTTGTCAGTATAACTTTTATGAGGTCAACTGGGAGGGTGGCATACATGGTTGTGTGTGTGTAGTTTGAAATATCTGACTTGCCTTAGAATTTCCATATAGACAGCTTCAGCTACCTGGGCAATTCTTACAATCAGTGTAGGAAGTATTTTCAATATACTGTGTGCAAACTGATATATATTCATGTGTTCATTTCTTATAACAGCAGCCACATGTTAGACTCCACTGGTATGATCATTTCAACTCTGCTCTACTTGAAAGCCAATCAAACAAAATCCATAGAAAAGAAATTAAACTCGCAATTTATTTTGAAAAACCTCCACAACAGAATCAAGCTTCCAATGAATAAAGTGTAAGAAAAAAAAAAAGTGACATAAAAAGCAGATCAGGGATGGAGCAACCCTGGTAATTTGTCTCAATACATTCTTATAAGTAGCTGTGATTAGAAAGGTTAAAATGGACTTAAACATATACCATTATAACAATGTTTCTCATTCAATTATATTAGTGGAATCTCAAGTTTAGGTCAATAATGTCTCACCTGCTTTGTCTGCATCTTTCTTCTTTAGTGAATCAATTTGATTTCAGATGGAATGAATCACTGCTTCCTCATTTTCCTTTGATCAGTGCCCAAAATACTTTTGTCACTTTATAAAATAAGAAGATGAAATGAAATATGTGGGTTTTTTCATCAAATGGCAAGAAAACATATGTAACAGGAAAATGGGCATGATATTTATTGGCATCATATCATAGACATTTCTATCTGGGGCTATATATTACTCACAAGTCTTGTTTGTTGTTACATTATAAATCCCTTTGGTATTCATTTTAATTCTAACACCTAGCAAATGTTGGGCACCTCATGGGCACACTTTACCTACATGAATTATTTTTAAAATGTTCTTTTGTTGGGTTCATGAAATTATATACGTATTGGAAGACAGTAAACAAAGCAAATAGGTCAAGTCTGATGTAATATTCCAGGTCCGTTATATTGGAAAATAAAGATAGATGTGAATGTTTTATTCATTTATTCATGAATATAAGATGTCTACTATGTACTAGAGATGATTTGGTGAAAAATGCATAAAGATTCCTGCCATACATTGATATAGTTGGGAACTTAGAAAATAAACATGATTATAGATATAGATAAGAATACGCACAGAGAGAAGTTCTGACATATGATGACAGGGTTACTTCCAAATAATTCAAAGATTCAGGTCAATGTTATGATGGTTGGAATCAGATGCCCTTCATAAACTCTTGTGTGCTGAATGCTTGGTCCCCAGCTGATGGAAATTTGTGAGATTGAGTCTTGCTGGAGAAGGCATGGTGTTGGAGATTGATTTGGGGTATTATAGCTAGCTCATACATTCCTGTTGCTATTTTTCACCTGCTTAATACAAGTGATGTTCAGCCTCTGATCATGCCATGCTTTCCTCTGTCATCATGGAGCCTCCCCTCAAGACTAAAAGTCAAAATAAAATTTTCCTCCTGTCAGTTTTTCCTGGTCAGGGGCTTTGTTTCGGTAAGGAGAAGGTAAGTACAATAGACAATTGGTACTAGGAGTGGGGATTCCATCATTTTGTATTTTAAAATAGCCGGGACTATAGAACAGACAGCAGGGGTAGCTGATGACTCAGGAGGGAGTTTTCCATGTGTTCAGCTGTAGAAACATAATTGGATCCCCACACTACATCACTAGTTACAGATGTCAAACTTGTAGCTATAGGATTTGATGTTTATCCTATTTGTTTTAAAACATTGCATCACTCTTTCCTTGCAATGCCATCTTTAGCAATGTTAATTTTTACTCTGTGTCATTATGTATTCTTAGTGTTACACTTTCACAGTTAGGAGACCATGGACTCTAGAGTTATTTGAACAGTGTTGGGGTTGATTTAAAATATGGGGACTTTTAAAGTTGGACTTAATGCCTTGCAGTTTACATAATGAACAGTCATGAGATTATCAAGGCCAGGGGCAGAACATGTTGGTTTGAATCAGGTGTCAGGGAAACTGTATTATGTTTTGGATGTTAAATGTCCCCCACATGCTCCATGTCAAATTTCAGTTTGATAAGAAAAGGAGCAGCATGGATTAGTTTGAAGGTGTAAATAAAATGACAAGCAGGCCCTCACCTGGTGATGTTGCTTGGGGATGCCATGAAACTTTAGGAGAAGGGGCCTTCCTGGATGAAGTAGGTCACTGGGAGGTGGACCTTCAGGGTTTAAGGCTGTATCTGCTTTCAGTCTGGTTTCTCTATTTCCTAAGTACAAAAGCAACATAACCATTTGCAATATATTCTTGTTGCCACAGCTGTAAATCATTGTCATCACTATGCCTTCCCCATCATGATGAACTATACCTTCTCCATCTGTGAGCCAAAATAAAATCTTTTTGTTAGTTGTTTCTTCTAGGTGGTTTTGTCACAGTGATGAGAAAAGGAACAAACCAAAGATTGGAAGTAGAGAGTAGTGTCATTGTTTTAAGAGACTAAAACATGTGATTTGTAGGCTTTTGGGGAGAATTTGAAGCTGTGGGCAAGTGAAACCCTAGAACACATTAAGTAGAGCTTATTGGCTATTCTTGTGTATGTTAAGAACTATAATTATTATAGACAAGCAGATAGGAGAGACTGTGCCCATACGGTTTCAAAGTGAAAAGGGGACTTCATTGAGAATTGGACTATTGACCCTTTGTGCTATATGCTGGTGAAGAATCATGCTGTGTTCTTATGTCTCAAAATTCTGAATGAGGATGAATTCAAAAGTAATGTATGACATAGCACAGTTAGTAGAGTACTTGCCTAGTATTCATGAGGCACTTGGTTTGATCATAAAAGCTACAAAACTAAATGTGCTGCATACTTTAATCCAAGAACTCAGGAAGATGAGAAATTTAATGTCATCCTATTTTAGTGTTGCAGTCATCTTCTCATTGCTGGGACAAACACTGAACCAGGTGTATCTTATGGGAGGAAAGAGTTTACTTTGGTTTACAGTCTCAAGAGGAAGCTTGATCAAGGCACAGGACAGCATGGCATGGTCAAAGGCTGGAAATCACCTCTGTGGTAGCAGGTGGAAACAATGAGAGGAAAGTGAGCCAACTAACACTGGAAATCTAAGGTCTAACAAACCTTATGGTCCACCCAGAAACACATCTTCTCCATCAAGGCTCCACCTACCAAGTTGCCATCAGGTGTGGAAGGAGCATTCAGAATACAGAAGTTTATGGGAGGCATCTGATTTAAACTGCCACGCTTGACTATATAGTGAGTTGAAGCCCAATATAGGCTACTTAAGACTTAAAATAAAAACAAGAATAAAGAAAGAAATTTATTGATATTTTTGCTAGAAGTAATTTCAAGACAGTATAGCTATAGCTTTCAAAAATTTTATGGTTACTGATGTCTGTGCATAGCATGATTTACAGTGAACAGGAGCAGGAAGTAAAGCAACAAGATGGGAAAATGTGTAGTTTGGCAAGGGAAGGAGCTTTAATCAGTTTAAAGTTCAACCAGTGTGACTTTGGATGGTGGCAATTCTTAGAAGAAAATGTTAGCACAGAGTCTGGGAAGATTGTTCAGCAGTAAAAGGTGCTTGATTGCAAAGACTGTAGGCCAGGAATTAAGTCCCCAGAACCCACATAAAGCCAGATACAAAAAGTGGCTCACACTTGTTATTGCAGTCAGGTTCGCATTGCTGGTATTAATCACCCAACCAAGAGCAGCCTCTGGGAAAAAAGAGGTTTATTTTTTCTTACAGGCTCAAGGGGAAGCTCCACAATGGCAGGGGAAAATGATGGCATGAGCAGAGGGTGGACATGACCCCAATATAAGGTGGAAAATAGCAACAGGATAGTATGCCCTGGCATGGGGAAACTGGCTATAGCACTCCTAAGCCCACCCCCAACAATACACTGCCTCCAGGAAGCATTAATTCCTAAATCTCCATCAGCTGGGAACCTAGCATTCAGAACACCTAAGTTTATGGGGGACACCTGAATCAAACCACCACATTCCACCCCTGGTCCCATAAACTGATAACCATACATGATTTAAAATGAAATGCATTCATCCAAATTTAAAAGTTCCCATTGTTTTTTATCAGTCCTAATGATGTTCAGACATCCCCACAATTCAAAGTCTTTTAACTGACCCATAATACCAGAAAATCCCCAAAACCCAGAATGGCACGGAATAAATATTCACACTGCAAAAGATGGTATTGGCCATAACAAAGATATTTTCAAGCAATACATGATTTTAAAACAACCAGGGCAAACATCAAACTGTGTAGCTTCAAGTCCAACAACTCTAGGCAGTGGAAAATCTCCAAGTCTGATAATTCTAACCAGCAACAAGTCTCTGTAGTTCCAATTCTACCCCTCCAGCTAGGCTGCTCACAGTTCTGGAAAACTTCATCAGGGCCCACAGCTTTCCTTAGCAGCCATCTCGTGGTCCTGACATCTCTACTAGGTGTCCACTGCAATCCACAGTTCATCCTCATGGTCCCATGGGGTCTCCATGAAGGCATCCAACAAACCTGCTTCACACTGCCCATGGCCATGTCCAAACCACAAGACCTTGCTGCAAACTCAATGACTGTCTTTCCAGCATTTCTTATACCCCACAATACCAGGTAGGGTGCCAGCTTGTTAATCTGGGGGGAATAAAGCTGACTTCAAAGAACAGGACACTCCTTGAGCACTCAGGTCCCTTCAAAAGAATCTACATTCTTCCTGTTGCCCCAGTGCAGGTCAGCTGGTCCAATCTGAAAGGTAGTAATCTCTCAAGCAATTTGCAGGTGAATGGGCAGTAATTTAGGCCCAAAGATTTCATTTTTCTGTGCCATATCCCTCTGCTCACACTAGTTCATTTCTACACAAAGCAGAACTGCACAACTTCTCAGGACATGGGTATAACAGCAAGCTTTTCACACAACTTGCTTCTAGCCCAGTCCAAGCAAAGCTCTTCCTCACTCTTATAACCCAAATCTTACAGTCCATAGTTCTTACTGCATTCAGGTCTTTCAACTCTGACCAGAATAGTCCATGAAGCTATACTGACAGCCCTGCAAGGCATCTCTTAGGCACTCTTCCACATTCCTCTTGAAAATCAGCTCCAAAAGGCCAAAGCCACGCAGTCAGGATCCTGACAGCAAATGACACCACTCCTCAGTGCCACTTTACTATTGCAGTCAGGTTCGCATTGCTGGTAGAAATCACCCAACCAAGAGCAGCTTCTGGGAAAAAGAGGTTTATTTGGCTTATAGGCTCGAGGTGAAGCTCCACAATGGCAGGGGAAAATGATGGCATGTGCAGAGAGTGGACATCACCCCCTGGCCAACATAAGGTGGACAATAGCAACAGTAGAGTGTGCCCAACACTGGCATGGGGAAACTGGCTATAGCACTCATAGGCTCGCCCCCAACAATACACTGCCTCCAGAAAGCATCAATTTCCATATCTCCATCAGCTGGGAACCTAGCATTCAGAACACCTAAGTTTATGGGGGACACCTGAATCAAACCACCACACTGCCTGTGCAGGTAATCAACTGAGAGGAAAGTATTTAGATAATTATAAGTAGATAGTAAAAGAGAAGTCTCATAAGAGAAATCTTGAATTGATTTCTGTCTGCCGCTTGGTGCACTAGCAGCTGCTTACGCCACACATTCACCCTGCCATTTGCTGCATCACAGCAGAGGAACTGGAATTCAGCATCTGTCCCAACCTCATCCAATCACCTTCGCTCACCTCCTATTCAGATGTGCTGATCACTTCCTCATCCAGCCCCCTAGCCCAGCCTTCTGTCATAACCTCTGGCGTCTGGGTTTAAAGCCCACCACAGGAAGGTTATAAATACTTAGCAGGTGGCCAAGGCCTCTTTTGGCTTTTCATCTCTCCTGAATTTCCAGGTCTCTGCTTGAGTATGTCTCCTCCCTACTCCTACTCCCTCCACTCCCACATGAGAGCCCTACTCCCTCCTGCCTTCCACATGGCAGAAGCTCTTTGTACTTTCCTTCTTTTTCTCCATGAATAAATATAATAAATTAACAATTATCCTTCTCAGTCTTGTTTATTCGCAATTCTTTGTTAAAGACAGATTCAAACTCAAAGTTTGAGTATAAGGACTCTTTTTTTTTTTGCTTATTTATTTATTTGAGAGTGACAGACAGACATAGAGAGAAGGAAGCACAGAGAGAGAGAGAGAAAGAAGGAGAGAATGGGCGTGCCAGGGCCTCCAGTCACTGCAAACAAACTCCAGATGCATGTGCCACCTTGTGCATCTGGCTTACGTGGATCCTGGAGAATCGAGCCTTGAACCAGGGTCCTTAGGCTTCACAGGCAAGTGCTTAACTGCTAAGCCATCTCTCCAGCCGCAGGACTCTTTTTTTTTAATAATAAAATAATTCATTGACCTTTACTTCCTATGGACACTGGGTTTCCAAAATCTTTTAATTATTTTTCATTTTTTTCTAAACCCCCAAAGCCCTGTTCTACAACTGATCTATGATTGGAAATGATACTTGCTCAGGGGAAGATAAACTCACATCTGGTGCTGCAAACCAAGTAAGTATCCCATGGGAAACTTAGAGACTCCAGAGAATAACTCCCACTGCTCTCTGGATAATAAGAGTGAACAAGCACACCAAAAAGTTCTCTCAAATAGCTACACATAACCCCTTTAATCCAAACTGCTCTCACTCCTGGTTATAGAATCTGTTTTATTTTACAGAGCCAAGATTCACCAACTCAACAAGAAAAGATAGCTGACTGGCCAACATGAGGTGTCCCACCCCCAACACATTACCTGAGGCCCAGGAAACACTGTAGGGGAAGCAGTAAAATGAATAATGCTTTCACCCCTAGCCAAACAACCATGACCAGGAAGATGGTGGCAGACAACATGGCCAGTCAAAACCCATCAAAGCAGAAACCCAGAGGCCACAGAAAACTCAACAGTAAATCAGACTGCTAACAGACCCACTGTGGCTGAAGAAACATTATGGAAGAGGAGTTGGAAAGATTGTTAAGTGCCATCGAGTGAGTAGGAATATGCTGAGGCACAGTCCCCCGCCACAGAAAATGACTGTGGCCTTAATGACCCCACAGTGAATATTAGCAACTCCACTGAAGAGGGACGTCAGGGAAAGGGAAGCAGAACGTGATATGAGTTTACCTTTTTAGAAAAGGAAAATTCTCTTTCTTCCCTGCCTCTTTGTCCTCTCTCTCTGCTTACATATTAATGAAATATTATTAAAAATAATAACACTGTAGGCTTAAATCCTTTCTTTATATAAAAGTGGCACATGTGCCTGGAATTTGTTTGCATTGGTCAGAGATCATGGTGTTCCCATACACATGAACACATGTATACACAACACACACACCATACACACATAAATAAATTAAAAATTCTGGTTTTTTTTTTTTTTTTTTTTTTTTTGGTTTTTCGAGGTAGGGTCTCACTCTAGCCCAGGCTGACCTGGAATTCACTATGGAGTCTCAGGGTGGCCTCGAACTCACGGCGATCCTCCTACCTCTGCCTCCCGAGTGCTGGGATTAAAGGCATGCACCACCACGCCCGGCTTTTTTTTTTTTTTTAAAGATTTATTTTTATTTAATTATTTATTTATTACAGAGAGAGAATGGACACACCAGGGCCTCTAGCCACTGCAAATAAACTAGAGACGCATACATCACCATGCACTTCTGGCTTACATAGGGCCTGGAGAATCGAACCTGAGTCCTTAGGCTTCACAGGCAAGTGCCTTAACCACTAAGCCATCTCTCCAAAAATTCTGTTTTTTAAATGTGGTCTCACTGTATCCCAGGCTGACCTGGAATTCACTATGTAGTCTCATGTTGGTCTCAAAGTCACAGTGATCCTTCTACCTCTACCTCCCAAAGGCTACACAAGCTGGGGACTGAATGTAAGGCTTAGTCACAAACACATGAGTCTATGAGGGACATTTCAGATTTAAACCACCACAGTTTTTAAAAGTCTGTGTATTTGAACACCTACTAATCAGCTAATGGCATTATTTTGGGGGGTTATGGAAACATAGTTTAAGAGTTTGAGCCTATATGGAGGAAATGAGTCATTAGTTGGCAAGCCTTATGGGTGATAGGCTCTTTTTGCCTCCAGCATAAACTTTGTGCCTCATGACTGCCAACATGGTGTACGCAGCTACCTCATGCTTCCACTGTCATAGTTGCAATTCTTTCTTGACACCCTATCTTCCTCACCAAGATGGATTATATCCTCTCAAAGACGATCCATAATAAGTCACTTCTGTCAAGTATTCTCTTACAGTGATGAGAAAAATAACTAACATTCTGTGTGTATATTTGTCATACACACACAGCGTGCATACACACACATAACATAGTTATAAGGAAAACAAATAAAACAGGGAAAATTGATCCCTGGAAGGAACACAGGACATTGCTTTTTTAGTTTGTGTGACCAGAAGAAACCTTCCTCAAAGTGTCTCTGATTTAAACAACCCAATGACATCAAGCAGTGGACAAGAATGCTTAGATGGGAAATACCTATAGCAAAATGAATTGGAAGATGAATAGAGGGTTAGGTCAGATAGAGATCATGTAGACCTCTGTAGGTCACCTTTAACTTTTTGATTTATTTCCTGAGCAAGATGGAGAAATGGAGCAATAATGACATGGCATGACTCGTATTTTAAAAATTATAGCAGCCAATCCATTGAACATAAAGGAAGTTATGATATGCAAAGTACTCTACAAAAAGAGAATCAATAGAATATATTATTAGTAAATTGAATTTGTCAGACTTTTTTACATGATGAAGAGGCCTTCTATAGGTTGAAGAGGTGGAGAAACAAATAGTGCGCTCACACCAAAACGCTGGAAATCTCAGAAGGGGGACTGATAATGCAGACCCGGTAAGTGGCCATGGCTTGGAGTGCCAACAAGACCATTGTGTGTTTCTACATGTAAAGCCTAAAAAATCTGGAGTATGATGTTCCCAGGCAAGACATGCACTTGCCAGGTAAAATTCAGGCTTTCATGAGAACGCAAAGTTCTCCTACTTTGTACCTTTTGTCCCTTCGAGGGCTTCAGCCTATTGCATTCTCCCTCAGTTTACTTTCTCACGTGCAAATCATCATTAGGGAACAGCTTCACAAACACACTCAGAAGGTGTGTTGTCAATTTTCTTGGTATCCCCCAGTCCATAATTGATACTTAATCAGAAGAAAAAAAGAGAGGAAGAAAGGAAGAAACCATGCAAGCAAGCTTGAAATATTTTAGACATATGGTGGAAGTTCATAGAGAAAATGACAGGAAGTTATCATTCTGGATCTTTGAACAAAAAACTAACATGATTCTGTGATAGGTCATGTGAAAACTAAAGAAGACAAATATTCAGTGAGAAATATTCAGTAAGAAACACAAACATTATCAAAGGGTAAAAACCATAAAATGACTTTAATTTTTTGATTTTCATTTTTTTATTATTATTATTATTTTATTGACAACTTCCATTATTGTAAACAATATCCCATGGTAAGTCCTTCCCTCCCCCACTTTCCCCTTTGAAACTCCACTCTCCTTCATATCCCCAACCCCTCTCAATAAGTATCTGTTTTATTTTGATGTCTTCATCTTTTCCTCCAATTATGATGGTCTTGTGTAGGTAGTGTCAGGCACTGTGAGGTCCTGGATATCCAGGCCATTTTGTATCTGGAGAAGCACATTATAAGGAGTCATACTCTTCTTTGGCTTTTACATTCTTTCTACCACCTCATCTGCAATGGACCCTGAGCCTTGGAAGGTGTAATAGAGATATTTCAGTGCTCAGGACTCCTCTGTCACTGCTTCTCAGCACAATGGTGCCTTGTGAGTCATCCCAAGGTCACTGCCATCTGAAAAGAGAAGCTTCTCAAACCAAAAGTGAGAGTAGCATTATTACATGGGTATGAACATTAAGGGAAGTGCTTACTGGGCAGTTTGATGAGCATAATACATACATTTAGCCAGACAGCAGCAGATGCTACATCCCTATGGCTCGTGACCACCCCTGTGGTAAGTTTTCAGTATCAGAGATGTATTCCCTCCCATGGAGAGGGCCTCTAGTCAAATTTGAGGGCCAATGGTTTCCCCCATAACAGAAATGCCACTATTGCACCCCTTGGCTCATTTGGCCTGGCTGGCCATATATAAGGCTTGCAGTATCCACTGCTAAGTATCATCACTGGTGATTTCACTTTCTCCCATTGAGCAACAAAATAAAAATCACCTACTAGAAATGAAAACTGAGGATGATGAGACAGGAGTGATAGATACTCTGCTGGAGGCCTTGCAGTCAGGGGCTACCTTCTATGACAGAAGAAAAAAAATGACACCAAAGACCTTAATTTTTTATCTTAAGCAACAAGAAGCATAGATTTCCTATTGTCTCACAAAACTAAAAAAAAAAGAAATATTAAGACTAAATGAAGAAAGATGTAGACTAAAATGTTACTGTTTTATTTTTCAGTTTCAGTTGTAGTCCTCCAATGTAATCCTATTCATATTATATACAAATTTGCATTTTCAACAGTTTGGAATATAGTTATTCCTTCACATTTACAGAGAGATATATATAAGTCTTCATGAAATGAACATATAAAAGTATGTAATTTTACGAACTACTTTTTGGAAGTGTCATGACCCATTTACTCCTAAATAGTTCAGTATACACGTATTTTTAAGAATAAGTATAATGTCTTACATGATGACAGTTTTGTTGACAAAAGTGACAGAGTGAAGAATAATATATAATGATCTAATATTATTCCATTAAAAGTTTGTCAGTTTCACATCAACTACTTCTTTAATTATATTTGCTTAATCCACAATCAAATTTAGAAACTCTAATGCAATCGATTGTCATTTCTCTTTGGTCTCTTTTAATTTGTAAAGGTTTCTAACTCTTTTCATATTTTTCCCAACTTTGATATTTTATAAGAACATGTACCAATTATTTGTAAGAATTTATTTATATTTTAATTGCCTTATATTTTCACATAACAAGACCTAATGCTAATTTAGCATTAGGATGATATTCAGCCATTTCAGAACATCAGTTTTATGAGGCACATCAATTTAGTATGTCTGCTTTTCCTAGTATTGTTGATATAATTACTAATAACTACTTTAAGGTTATATTCACTAAGTTTTTCACCAATATTACTTTTTTTCCTTTTAGCTAACATATGTTTAAATAATTTGGGGCAAGTAGCTATCCAGTTTCTCATACCTGTAAGGTTTTTTTTTAATATTTTACTTTTATTTCTTTATTTGAGATAGGGAAAGAGAGAGAGAAAGAGGGAGAGTGGGAAAGAGGAAGGGAGAGAATGGGCATGCCAGGGCTTCCAGCCACTGCAAACAAATTCCAGATGCATGTGCCACCTTGTGCATCTGGCTTATGTGGGTACAGGGGAATCAAACCGACGTCCTTTGGCTTTGCAGGCAAATGCCTTATCCACTAAGTTTTAATGGATACATTGGTCATTTGTGTTTTTGAACATTTTATTCATTTTATTTATAAGAGAGAGAAAGAAGGAAGAAGGGAGAGAGAAATAGAGTGAGAGAGAAGGGGAGAAAAAGAGAATGAGCTCACCAAGGCCTCCTGCCACTGTAAATGAACTCCAGATGCATGTGCCACTTTGTGTATCTGGATTTACATGGTTACTAGAGAATCAAACCCATGCCATTAGTCTTTACAGGCAAATGCATTAACTTCTGAGCCATATCTCCAGCTGACAGTAGTCATTTTTTAATCTCACCATTCTTTATTTTATTTATTTATTTCCAAGAAAGAGAGAGACACATGGAGGGAGAGAGAGAGAGAGAATGGCCATGTGAGGGCATCAAGCCACTGCAAACAAACTCCAGATGCATGTGCCTCTTTGTGCATCTGGCTTATGTGGGTACTGGAGAATCAAACATGGGTCCTTAGGCTTCATAGGCAAACACTTTAACCACTAAGCCCTCTCTCCAATCCTAGTTTTATTTTTAATATATCACTATTTTATAAGGATTGAGGTGATTGTGGCAATCTGTTTATTATTGGTAAATAAAAGTTGATCTAATAAATAGTTGAAATGCCACTATTGAAAATGATATCAAGACAACATGAGTTTGATTTTCTGCCTGTGCATTTCAAAGAACAACCCCCAAGGATTACATGTGATTGAAGTAACTATTTATTTTTGTAATGTTAAAGTGTAGGTTTGACAAAACAAAACAAACAAATAAAAAACCCACAGGGCAGTGCTTCCACTTGTTCCAAACTCTCATCATAAAATATACAATGGTGTTAGAGAAATGAGAATGAAACTACCATTTCCTACCACACAAAACCTTCAGGTTGATAAGCATGGTGGTGCATGCCTTTAATCCCAGCACTTAGGAGAAAGAGATAGGAGGATCACTATAAGTTTGAGGCCACCCTGAGACTACATAGTGCATTCCAGGTCAGCCTGGACTAGAGTGAGACCCTACCTCAAAAAAAACTCCAGATATTGTAATACATTGTTGACTTAGTCAGAGTAATTATTACCTCCGGCAATGCTTTGATTTCCTTTATATCTCAGCCTGTTTACAATACTTCAAATTGAGTGCAATTTGTTAAGCTTAGGTTCTGTGGCAGAAAGGAAAGATGAAACGTTATGGCGACATGAGAATGCAGATGAACCCCTTACCCATGCACCAAGTGGAAGCTTCTCACAAGCCAGAAGGAAAAATTCTAGTAAATTAACAACTGCTCAAGGCCTTTTTCCCTTCCCAGGTATAAACCTATATTTTTCTATGAATATTATCAGAAACTCCTTGTGTAGTCAAGTGCCCCCTGGTTTTCCTCATCAGATTATGACCCCATCTCACAGTTCCTTTGAAGCCACAATGTAATCTCTATTATCAAAACAGAAAGAGAAAAGTAAATTAAAAAAAAATGTTTTCTTCTCAACCTTTTGTGATGAAACATGAGAGCTGCAAAAACTGCATAAATGGAGCTGGAGAGATGGCTTAGCTGTTAAGCACTTGCCTGTGAAATCTAACGACCTTGGCTAGAGTCTCAATTCCCCAGGACCCACGTAAGCCAGATGTACAAGGTGATGCATGCATCTGGAGTTCATTTGCAGTGGCTGCAGGCCCTGATGCACCCATTCTCTCTCTCTCTCTCTCTCTTTCTCTCTCTATCTGCCTCTTTCTCTGTCTGTTGCTCCCAAATAAATGAATCAATAAAATATTTAAGAAAACAGTATAGATGGCTAATATTGAAACAATTAATTATGGATGCCCTTCAAAAGCCCATACCTATTGTTTGGCTTTGGTTTGTCTCATTCCATCCTTGCATGACTCTCCCCTGAGAAGCTCATATCCACACTTGGGTGTGTCTTACTTTCTGTGACTCTCTTGGAGAAGCCAACACCCAAGCTCTCTTGCGTACTTTCATTCTCTTCCTGAGCATCATCCTCAATAGCTTTAATAAAATCTCCAGCTCTGTTTCAAATTTGCTAGGCCAGAAATTCTTTTCTAAACCAAAAATACAAATCTTGATTTGGTCTGAGTTGAGGTATCTAAGGGAACTCCTCAGGCTACTGAAGGTGATAGTATGGATCTTTCTCCTCTAACTGCTGATAGTTCCACGTTAATTAATTACTTGATGGCAGCTTATTTTTTTTCCAACAAACAGGAAGATATGTCCAAGTGTAGCAACTAGTTAACAGAGTAACCCCCAGGCTGTCCTTGGTTAGAAGACTCCAGGTTGGAGTAGCCACATTGAGATCCAGAAGCTCTCACTGAAGCTTCCTCTGTTGGTTTTAGATTGATATACCAATATATACTCTTGTAAGGAATACTCTACTATTATTTATTACATAGTTGCTTATTTTGATTATATTATATATAAACATGTTTTAAAAGTATTTAAAGGGTACAATCTATTACTATAAATATTTTTATATAAAAATTGTACCACAATTGGCCAGGGAGAGCTACTGGTTCTGGATGGATTATTCCCTGGGCTGTGACCTGCCCAGTGGGAGGGAAAGAATTGGAATCTTAGAGACTTCATTACTGGTTCTGGATTTCGCTATGTAGTCTCATGGTGGCAGTGAACTCAAGGTAATCCTCCTACCTCTGCCTCTCAAGTTCTTGGAATAAAGCTATGGGACACCATGCCTGGCTTAGATGTATATTACTGATTTACTCTCAGACTCACAGATTATATCTTCTGCTGGCTACTAATATTGTACCCATGTGCCAAGTATTTTATTTTACTTATGGTGGTGCTTTGTTTAATAATTCTGATTTCATTATTTGAGTTGCAAGTCAAGGATCTGATGCATTGGGGCATTTACCTTCCCATCAAGCTGGTCAAGACTGCCATAATACAAGTGAAATGCTGGCTACAGATAAGTGGAGAGAAAGTTCTATACTGCCCCACTACAGATGGGAGGCAGGGAAGTTAAAAATCTCTCTGCCCCACTTATACTTTACCTTCTGAGGACATAGGGGCACCAACTGTGTGGTCCACTGTTATCATGTAAGGAGGACTGGACAATCCTCTAGTCCTGAAACAGGAACTCTGCTCTCCACAGGGTCTGGCTGACAGCAAGAAAAGAGGGCAAGGACAATATCAGGCACCTGTTCCCTTCACTGGACCAGGAGGGAAGCAGGTTCACTTCCTGCTTGGTCCTAGGAGCTGACACTGTGTGCTGCTAGAGTACCCCACTGACCAGTCCCACCTCCTCCCTAGTGTTCAGTCTGGCAAGCTGGCAGTCAAAGTGCCACGAGGTTGGTGGGGAGAGCCAGAGTGCCCCATGTTCTGGTGGGTGAGAACAAGCTCCACTCTCAGTCCAGCTACCATGGGGCATTGGAAGGTTCTGTATGTGTGTGATTGGAGTGGACAAATATTGCCAAAGATGCTTCCTATTATGTTAGGTCACTCTTTACCAGACTTTGCCCAGGGGAACAGACCTTATTTGTACCTTTTCTTTCTTTCTTTCTTTTTATTTATTTATTTATTTATTTGTTTATTTATTTATTTTGGTCTGGGCCTGTTGAGGCTGTGGTTGGGTATTCTGTGGTACCCTTTCTGAGTATTTGTGAGGAAAATGGAAGACAAGATGTCTTTTCTGAAGTCCTGAGGCCCCTAGGAATTTAGTAGCCTTCTTACCCTTCAGACTCATTCCAGGCTTGTGTACTGGATAGACAAACATGTTTTTATATATGGTGTGAATTACATCCAGTGGACAGTTTGGAGAGCAGCTAAAGGAGTTGAATGGCAAAATCTGTGAGCAAGAAAAGAGAGGAATCTTAAGAAGATGGCTTCATCTTTTCTGGAAGAAAAAATAAGTTGTTTTTCTTGAAGTTGGAAATTATACATAATTGTTTCACTCAGTTTTTGGATAATTAAGTGACTCATATTTTAGATTTCATTACCCCTGGCCCAAATGTTATTTAAAAAACACAAGTGGTAGATGCAGATGCCAATTTGCAACTCTGAATGCAAATTAGGAAAGAAAAAGGGAATTATACACCATTAATTATTTAGTCCCCTCACAGAGAAACAAAAGTTCATCAAGAAGAAAAGGAGAAGGGCTTTTTCCCAGACATTACCATTACAACATGATTATTACATAGCATAGCTCTTTTCTGAGAATATGTGAGATGCATGTTTAGTAGGTTGTTGAGATTCAAAGTCATTAAAATATATTTCAATATGACCTTGGCAGAGGGAGGTACAAAAGAGACCAGCATAAGATCCCAGGTTTATACAAATAATTCAGTAGTTAATATTCTTGGCTCTTATCTTATAGCCAAGTTTCCCAAAATAAATTATTCTAGCTTCTATGCTGCTGTTACTCATGCAATTGCTTTTAAAGTAGAGCATTCTTATGCTAACGAAGTGTACTTGCCATGGTGCTGAATATCATTTCATATTCTGAGATTGGAATATTAAGAATAAATATTTGCAGCTCCTGTTATAGTAAAGGGAACACAACATGAGCTCCAATGAAAAGCTAAGGTAAAAGAAGAGATAGCACTTTGATGCTGACTTTTGGAAGCATATTTACTTGGAATAAATTATTTTTCAATTAGGAATTTCATCTTTGTTTTAAATGCATAGTGCCTGTTTATACTGATGACCTATCCTTTTTGTTAGGAGAGAGTAGGTCTACCTGCATATTATACAACAACATAGAGCTTATTAATTTTCTGCGAATGAAACAAATGCCCTTCCCACTTGGCATACAAAATAAAATAACCAACAAAATGATAGTTTATTTCCAGTGCCATGACGGACAGCATACGTCATCATATCGTACTAGGATTCCAACTTCACCTTCAATATAAATAAAAGAGCTAAGAACGCCTGAGCCCACACTCTAGTGATATTCCCAACTTGCTCACTGTGTGACCTTGAGAACCTCTTTTCCTTTTCTTAGTTCTTTCTGTGCCCAAAATAGTGACAGCTGAGTATTGTACCTGCCATTTAGAAAAGTGCATTGTGGCTCTGGATGCTGTAGGTGGGTTTTGAAGCAGGCACTCCTTTTGTGTGGCTGGGAGACATGGAATCATGCTTCCTAACAGAAGCCTCTCCCATTCAGTTCAGTGGTTTATTAGGCATGTTTACTCAGAACTACAGCATTGTGCCATTACTCTGAAGGAGACAAAGAGAATACAATATTGATTCAGATTCAATTAAGAATTATTTACTGGGATGGAGAGATGGTTTAGTGGTCAAGCGCTTGCCTGTGAAGCCTAAGGACCCTGGTTTGAGGATCAATTCCCCAGAACCCAAGTTAGCCAGATGCACAAGGGGCACACACATCTGGAGTTCGTTTGCAGTGGCTGAAAGCCCTGGCGTGCCCATTCTCACTCCCACTCTATCTGCCTCTTTCTCTCTCTCTGTGTCACTCTCAAATAAATAAATAAAAATGAACAAAAAGTTGTTTAAAAAAGAATTATTTATGTGTTGAGTACTAAAAGTAAGACTAACAGAATGTTAGATATATTTACATATTTAATAAAAATCAGTGATTATAACTTGTTACAAATTTTATTTTGGATTTTTGGCAACCTACTGTTTTGTTCAAAGAAAGTTGTTGGAGTTCAACATGGTTAAATGACTTGACAAATAACAGATTTACCCAATTGGTCATGCCAGAATTTAAAACTAGGTACTTTCATACATGTTTTCTATCCTTGCTCAAAGCAGGACTTCTGCCTGGCCCAGCGTCAGCAGTAAGGCTGAGCAGCACTTTCATCTCTGTGGGCTTTCTCAGCCTATCTGCTTCTTACATCCCTGAAATCATGAGCCCCACAGAACCTGTCCTCTCAATGGAGTCATCTTACCTTTGTCTAAGCATCTAGTGATTTTCCCGCTGCCAAGAAAGCATTTTTCCTCATTTCTGGTATCTCTGATTCCTGAAAGCACTGTGCTGTGGTACTTATATTCTAGAAAACACATGCACAAGGCTATTATTTGAATATGTCTCCAAAAAGTTCAGTTGTTAGAAATTAATCCTTAAATTCATAGACTTGTAGTATTTAGAGATAGGTTTATTGAAAAGCAATTAAAGTTAGATTATACCATGAAGGCAGGGCCCCATTGATGGAACTAGTGTCTTTATTAGAAAATAGCCTTAAGTCAGCACCCTTGTCTATCTTACCATAAAACACCTTCTTGCATGTTACGATGGTAGAAGGCCTACAGGGTGTGCCAGCCATGTGGCCATGCCAGGCTCAGACATTTCAGCTTACAGAACAAAAATAACTTTCTACTCTTTATGAATTATCTAGTATGTCAGACATTCGTATAGCAACATAAAGTTAACTAAGACACATAGTACATTTGTTTTTCATTCATTTATCAAATAATTTTTCTTGAGTACATTTATGTGTCAAGTCTTGCAATTGATGCTGGGAATACATCATCCCACCAATGGATAGTCCAAATAAATAGGTTGATACATCAACACTGTAAGAGTACTAGCTCAATACCAAGACAGAAAATTGCATGGGAATGTATAAATGTCGAAGGAGAGATCCTGAGAAGATTTGAGTGTTATTCCAGAAAGGTATCACAAAAATGCCTTGAGGTTCCAACAAAATGAATGCTTACATTCTCTGAAACTCTCTAAGTTTTAAATTTTAGATTCTAAAACATTAATGTGATATATATTTTCACATTCATAAATGAATTGAATTTTCACTTTCCAGATGTGCTAGTCACATGATCAACTGGCAGAGTGGCATATTAGGCATGCTTCCTTCCTTGCCTCCTCTCCATTAAGGATAGTGTGACCTCCTCAGCAGTGGAGACTTACAAAGCAGATGACCTCATCGAAGATCTCTGTATGAGACTAGTTCATGGAACTTCCATATCAACATTAAATATTATCAACTCCATGAGAATATCTTTAATGGAATATTACCCACTATCAAGTAACTTTTATTTTTATAATATAGTGTAGAGTTGTTAATCTATACCCCAAGTTCCTTGTGAATATGGCCCACTTCCCTAATATTACCAGCTTTCAAAATGCCATTCTTAGTTGGTGCACATCTGTACTTTCAACACTTGGGAGATTGAGGCAGGAGGATCACAAATTAGAGGTTAGATTGAGGTACATAGAAAAACCCTGTCTCAAACAAACAACTCTTCCTAACATTTGTCTCCCAGGTTTCTCTTTAATGCCCAGGTACTTATGGGTTGCAGAGAGGCAGGTAAGTAGGTGAAGAGATATTGAGGTGGACGAGTTAGGCATTCAGCTTTTAGGTCCTCATTCACAACAGCTAAGGAAATCATATCATGTAGGACCCTGCAGATTTTAGCCCGGAGAAGCATTCTTACAGGTATTCTAGGTCTCCAGAGTTTGGACATTAAGGCAAAGCCAGTGACAAGTTGGATATAAACTTGAATGTTTTGATTTTCAGCTTCCCAAAGGCTGGTTCTGTCAGCTGCTCAGAGGAAGTCAGGCAGACTGAGTGCTGATCTGTGGCCTCAGGCTGCTTTGCTGAGCTTAAGAAGCAATGGGCCCTAGTGGGCTAATAAACAAGAACCAGGGATGTGAAATTGTGCCTTGGATCCCTCATGTTCTGCCCAGGATCTTGTAGGCAGAGCCATGCTTCTAGCTACCCCTGCACAAACAGCTAAGGGAAGATGAAGGAGGCTCATGCTACGGCAAATGTCTGATAGATTTATAAAACAAAGGAGTGTTCAGATTCTGTCTATACTTCTCCAATTTTAAACAAATCTATACACATAGGGAGCTTTTTGATGAGTCCAAGGGAGTCAGCTGCAGCAATAGCTTCATGATTCCTAGGATCCCATTGTTGGCTTGATTGGCAACAATCCTAAGACAAATTGCCAGCTAGTCCTCACAGAAAAGTCTTACTCAGTACTGCTCAATATTCAGATCATGCAAACAGGAAACTAAGGCATGGTGCTTTGTTCATAATCAAATAAAGATGAAATTATAGCTGATTTAATGAAATTTATTTGTGAAAGAATTAAATAGTGAAACAGAAGGGACAAAATAACCTTTTGTGTACCTCCCTGGTACCTTCTTTCCCTTGGAGTGCTGCTGCTGAAGTCAGGGCCAAAGACATCACAGACAGGCAAGGCAGATGGGCTGCATGAGAAGAAGAGGGAGGAGCGAGGAGGAAGGGAGGAGAAGAAAAGAAAGTAAAACAAGAGGAAGGAAGAGAAGGAAAGGAAGGTGATGGAAAAAGTGTCTTGCTACTAGAAAAAGAGAGGAAGGGGAAAATGGAGAGAAGGAGGGAGAAGGAATGCACTGAAGCAAGGGTAGGAGAAATGTCAGGGGACAAAGGGGGCTGGAGAGATGGCTTAGTGGTTAAGCGCTTACCTGTGAAGCCTAAGGACTCCAGTTCAAGGCTTGATTCCCCAGGACTCACGTTAGCCAGATGCACAAGCAGGTGCATGCGTCTGGAGTTCATTTGCAGTGGCTGGAGGCCCTAGCACGCCCATTCTCTATCTGCCTCTTTCTCTCTCTGTCACTTTCGAATAGATAAATAAAAATAATTTTTAAAAATTTTAAAAAAAGAAATGTCAGGGGACAAGGGATGAATGAACAAAGGGTAGAAGGAGAAGGAAGGTGAGGAACTGGCAAAAAGAAAAGGGGAGGAAAGGAAAATATTTGAGGAGGATGGAGGTATGGGAATGTATATGACTAGAATAAAGAATAAAATAATACACATGAACCAAATAACTAATGGGAAAAGGAATTGATACTATGCCATATCAAAATCAGGAAGGAAATAATAATGAATCCATATGCTGTTCTCATTATGTGATACAGAAATGGAGATTTTTTTTAAAAAAAAAGCAAAGCCATAAAGGAAGTATTAAGAAATAAATTAGCATTCTGGAGGCAGAGGTAGGAGGATTGCCATGAGTTTGAGGCCACCCTGAGAGTATACAAGTACACAGTAAATTCTAAGTCAGCCTGGGCTAGAGCAGGACCCTACATTGAAAAAACCAAAAACCAAAAAAAAAAAAAAAGGAATATAATTAACCTCCATATAAAGACAGATCATACCCAGTAAGAACTATGATAAGATGAATCAGCCAATCACTGGTTTGTGTCCAAGAAAGAAAAAAAAATGAAGAAAGAGAGAGAGAGAGGAATAAAGAAAAAGGAGAATATAATGCTTTTTTTGGTTCTAAATAAGGCAAATATCATCATTCCATGTAAAATTATAATTTCATCCTCTGTGTGTTCCCAGAGCTGCAAGTGAAGATGGAACATTTTAAAGTACCCATCTGAATTTGCAGACACTAAAATGGGAAGAAAATAAACCCATGCCATATTTAGCTTGGGACCCAGATGGCCACACTCCAGCCTTTGGGAGGGAGGGTCAGGGGTCATAGACAGGGTGGGGAAGCTCTGGATAAGTGCAGGAACCATTGCACCTCTTAGAGCTCATGGTATGTTCTAGGCACTTTTTTTTTTTTTTTATTTGAGAGAAAGAGGCAGAGAGAGAGAGAGAGAGAGAGAGAGAGAGAATGTGCATGCCAGGGCCTCCAGCCACTGCAAACGAACTCCAGATGCTTGCGTCCCCTTGTGCATCTGGCTTATGTGGGTCCTGGACAGTTGATCCAGGATCCTTTGGCTTTGCAGGCAAACAAACACCTTAACTGCTGAGCCATCTCTCCAGCCCCGTTCTAGGCACTTTCATGCTAACCTCAGTTTTCTCTTGCTGAAGTTGATCAGATTCACCTGTGGTACCTTGAAGATCTTGTTCAATTCTAAATCTTCCAGAGTTTATTTGGCTTGTATCTAGTTAATAAGATAATATGTGCCTTCTTGAAGTACTCTCTCTAAGGACAATATTTAATTACAGCTAGTGCTTAACAAGCTACTAATGTTAAGGCAGAATAGTAAGAATGAGGTTTTGTTGTTACCTAATGGACTAAAATTTCCTAGTGTTGCATCTGTGCATCCTTTTGTTAATATAATTTCTGCTTTTTGCATTTATCTTTCAGAAGTATTCATTAAGCATTCTAATTTTTGAGCTAATGTGTTTTCCTTGCATGTTAATAACACACATTTATCAACTTCTTTAGAGATTCTTATTTAGTCTACATTAACCCAAAATACAAGGACTCTGGAGGCATTTGTTTGATCACTATGTGTTGCCAGACAAAGCAGGTTAAGGTGGCCCACATTCAAGGCTGCGTGTGGAGTCTCAGTGCTCCTAACCCCCTGACTTGGTCAGAGCCCAAAGCCTCTGGTGCTCTGGAGTCCGCAGGTCCTTGGACAGCATCTGCAGAGTGAGGACTAAGTGAACTCTGATTCTCAGAGTCTAATAACATTATTGGGTTTTTGTGTTATAGCAGTTATATTTATGTGCATTTATGAATTTACACAAATACCTTCTTCTACTTTTATTCTGTAGCTTTGCCTGTTTTCCTGCTTAATCTGATCCCTGGTGATGTTTCCACTTACAACTCTATATTTTTTCAAAAGTATTTCTACAGCTGTGAATACAGCCTCATAGTCTCTTGAAATATTCTCATATTTCAAATCCTTGGAGTCAGATAACTTACTAATTCACAGTTTTCTGAATTTTAAAACAATGTTGATAATAAAACTAGTAAAAGAATGCTATCCAAAGCTGGAGAGATGGTTTCACAGTAAAGGTGATTGCCTGTGAAGCCTAAGAACACAATCTCAAATCTCTGGGTCCCACACAGACATACGCTGATGCAAGGTACAATGTCACACATGCATCACAAGAGGGCACACCTGTCTGGAGTTCATTTATAGTGGCTGAAAGGCCCTAGTGTGCCCATTCTCTCTCTCTCTCTTTCTCTATCTCTGTCTCTAACTCAAAAATAAAATAATTTTTTAAAATGCTATCCAAGCACACTTCCATGGTCACAGTGTAAAGACTGATAACTACAAGCACTTAATATGAAAGTTATGATGTTATGTAAAGGACATTCCTCTTTATAGCTGTTTATATTGTTCTTTTATCTATAAATAAAAATTAAAAAGGTACTTAAAAGAAAGTACATATTTATACTGATTGGGAGGAATGAAGACCATATAAAGCTTTGTACCAACACTATATGGATTCTATCACCCTATTAACTTGCTGTGAACTCTTCCAAACTGCTCTTTGGTGTTCTAGGCCATGGACTGTGCCATGTTGAGATGCTATTGCTGACCTGAGTCACGTGATGTGGAGTCATGTAAGTTTTATATTTCTTTGTATAAACACTGAGGCAATTCTGATGTTTTTATAAAAAATACTGCAATTTGAACATTCATGAAAATTAATCTTTGAAAAATAAGACTATATCCTTATGATTCATTGCCTACAATAAAATTACTGGATCAACTAACATGGTTTTATGTCTTCAGAAAATTTTCTAAATTCTCTAAGGAAGTCACACCCACAATTGTTCTTACCAGTGTTATGAAAATGCCTGCTTCCCCGTGGTATTTGATTGCCATTAAAAATCCATATACTGGATAGTTTCAACAACAGAAATATATTTTCTTATAGCTCTGAAGCTAGGTGTCTAAAATAAAGTCACAGGGTGGGCTGGTTCCATCCGTGGTCTACAGCAGAGACTCTGCTCAGGCCTGATTTGGCCTCTGGTGCTTCCCAGCTTGTTACCAACTATCTTCTGCAGGGCTCTTATCCATGCAGGACTGTCTCTGTGTCCAACCTTTCCCCTGTGGGAGGGCACAGTCATATTGGATGATGGCCCCTTCTAATGACTTCATCCTTCACCATCTGCAAGGATCCTATTTCCATATAAGGACCACATTCAGTGGCACTGGAGTTTAGAAGTTTAACATTTTTAGAGGGACTAAAGTCAATTAATACTGTCTTCCAACATGAGCTACTATTAAAGTTTTACAATAACATAAATGAAAATAAACTTAACTCATGATGTATCACAATTTGTGTTTAAGTTTAGTTTGAAAGTTTTCTTTACATTTGGAGCTTTTATTGAGAAATGAATATAGACTTACTTTATTTGAAAATATCATACATAAACTTTTCTTGGAACTTCTTTCAAGAATGGTTGACTCCCTCCCTACATTGCCTCTGAAAACCTGTAGTCATGAGCCCTGAGTTAGAAGGACATTGAAATTTCACTTCTGTCTCTCTTCTCTCTAACTCTTGTATATTAGTTATCTTTTTCCTCATTTTCTTAGTGGGCACTGACCTGTAACTCCCAGTACCAGTATGGGGCTATCATCCACAATGAGCTTTTTTTTTAAATTTTTTTGTTCATTTTTATTTATTTATTTGAGAGTGACACAGAGAGAGAGAAAGAGGCAGATAGAGAGAGAGAGAGTATGGGCACGCCAGGGCTTCCAGCCACTGCAAACGAACTCCAGATGTGTGCACCCCCTTGTGCATCTGGCTGACATGGGTCCTGGGGAATCGAGCCTCGAACCAGGGTCCTTAGGCTTCACAGGCAAGGGCTTAACTGCTAAGCCATCTCTCCAGCCCCACAATGAGCTTTTGATCAGAGAGACCTACAAGGTTTCCTAAAAGACAGACAGATTTCTGTCAGAGTACTTGATGACCCACCAATGGTAAGTGGTAAGACCCTACTGCTGAAGACACCTTATGTGGTTGACATGCAAAATAGAATGGCATGGCTGGAAGTTGGAAGAGAGTCAGTCCCCAGACAGTCAGCGTGTCTAGTGCCAGAAGGTGCTACATGGGTGACTAGGGGAAACTGACCAGTATCTGTCCAAGCAACTCATGGTCTAACCTACTTAGCAAATAACTTGTGATGCCCACACAAGTGCAATAGTGGCACACAGCCATGGTAGGGAACCAACTGCTCTTGATTTGGCTAACTGATCTCCTCAGTGGTAGGGGACCCATAGCTGGAGCTGGGAAACAAGTCAGAACTATATCCAAACATAAGCCCACTCGGCAATATCAAGCTACCATCAATCATGGGCTACAGGAGGGTCTACACCTATTAAATTCTCTATTAAAAAAAAAGTAAGGGTTATCTCAATTGTCCTGGTGCTAACTTACTCTCCATTGGAGAATCTGCTTCTCTTTTTCAGATAGATGTAGATCCTAAGGAGAGAGCCATTTCATCATACCTCAAAAGGGCCCCTGCTGAAACTAAGAAAACTTGGCAAAACAAGCAAGGGTGCTGTTTTCCTGATGAACCAGATACCAGCACAAGGGGGAAGGAGATCAACACAGAGAATAATCAACTCCTACCAAATCAGAGATCCAGAGACACAGACACTCCCAACACCTCATCACTGAAGCAGACCAAAAATGAACCCAACATGGCTCAGGGAAATTTTCCAGAAGAGGGGGTGGAAAGAATGTCAGAGCCACACATTGGGTCATGATATGCAGAGACATTTATCTTACCCATAACTGTGGGCTAACTCCACAATTCATGACCCATATACCTCAACAAGGAGGGGCCAAGGGGAAGGGATAAGTTACTGATGAGCCTAATAATGGTACCAAACTGACTGTATTTGCTGAGTACAAAACTAATTAATAAAGAAAAAAAGAAAAAAATTTCACTTCTGTGAATCTTTACCCAGCAGTCATAGTACCTTGGTGCTGTCTGAGTACATACAGCCTGATCACACCCATGTGGCTGTGAAATTAGGTAGTTCACTACTGACCCACAAGTTAATAATTGAGTGAACCTGATCAATTTATTTAAATTTCTCCTGCCATAAAATACAGTAAACATAAGTGCATAAAAGAGGTGCATTAGGGTTTTCTTCTTGAGCAGGCTAGATTAGACAATTTGGAGGCTTCTTAGAGCACAGTGCCAGGCACATGGTACTGAGTGTCAGCTGCCATCACTATTACCTCAAGAGTGGGGCAAGCCTTTTCTCTAGGGGTCATCCTAATAACCAAAAGGAGTGCAGCTCAGGGATGAGAATTCACTGCTAAGCGCTTGTGGTGCAGGATTAATCTTCTCAAAGGTCAATTCACTTTATTTCTTTAACTATGAACTGCACCCACCATTTCAGTAACATGCATTACTCAAAGCCTGCCCTGGGCAGAAGTGGAAGATAAAATAGATAATCTATAAAGCTCTTCCCTAATAAACTGTTAATGGGTGATCATGGCTTAATGCATCTGCCTGTGCATATCACATATTTGCCACTTTAGAAAGGCTCTCAGGATTCTCTCCTAAGAGAGAGGCCAATAATAGAATGTCTGCATCCAAGGAAGGTCCTCTGGGAAGAGTTATGGGACTTCTCTTGCTGTTCCCTTTGCATCATGAACACACCTGCACTGATGTGTGTATGTGGAGGTGGGGGAGCCTCTGTTATTTTTGTCTACCCTGCTTTCCTTTTCAGCTGTGGGAGACTAGAGCTCTTTTCCTTGGAGACTGCTCCTACTAACATAGAAAAAAACAGTGAGCTCAGACTCCTGTCCATGCCAATCAGAGCACCCCTTGACTGGGATCCAGACTAGGAATGAACATATGACCCAGACAGAATACTTTACCTCTACATGAAGCCAAAATCAGAAAAAGTACCCCACTTAGGTGATGGACACCAAGGACTACAGTGTGCCTGGGAATCATCTTTGCCATCACTATGGAACAGGAAAGAACAGACATGAAGTGAATATAAGATGAATTTTGTGAGGACAGCTTTTAACATCTGGACTCAGGGATGCCTGAAGCTAGTGATGGCTAGTTCAGTGGTCTGACACAAGAACATGTCCACTTCCCCAGACTCCTGGCTTAACTTTCTTTGCTTATGTAATTTTCAGGGAATTCTGAGTATGAACGACCAAAAGTTCTATAGCTAATACAGCAGATCATCATTTGAGAGGTGATGTGCTCTAGGAAACAATCACTGCACTGAACAGAGATTGTGAAGCTCACAGTGTCCCTATCAGAAGCCAGCAGCATACAAAAGTGAAACAGACTTTATGTTGCATCTCCAATGTAAACCAGCCCATGGTCCAAAACACTACCTCAGGCTGAGGTCTCATTTCCTAATTGGCTCAGTCCCCATTTGAAATTTAAGAGCTTGAATTTGAAGCTTCCAGAAATTTCCTTAAATTTCCTACCTACTAATTCATTGACACAGTTAAATGGCTGAAACAATATCATCTTCCATTTGTTAAACAAATTCATGTGAAAACTAATAGTACTGGGCTAAAGAGATGGCTTAGCCATTAAGGCGCTTGCCTACAAAGCCTAAGGACCCAAATTTGGGTTCCCAGTAGCTATGTAAGTGAGCTGTGCAAGGTAGCACAGGCATCTAGAATTTGTTTGCTGTAGTTGGAGGCCCTGGGGTGCACATTCTTGCCCTATCTATCTATCTATCTATCTGTCTGTCTATTCTCTATCATGCCAGTATAAACTTAACTGATATGATGAGTCAGATTCAGCTCAAAATATGTTCTCAATGACTTAGCCATTGTTACTGCAAAGACATTATCTCTTCAACATGAAAATCACAAAGTGCATGTGACTGTGGCTAGAGGAATATCTGTTGAGTTATTGAAAATGTGTCCTAAGCCTTGACAAATGCTTCAGTGAGCATCCTTCTCCACCACATGGGGAACTCCTAGATTTTCATGATGACACACCAATTTCATAGTAAATGACTGTACAGTCAGGTTTTGAGATTGACTCTGCCTTTGTTTGTAGGAAATAGGCTAGTCACTTCCTCTCTGGTAGCCTCAGTTTCCTCACTTGTGCTTGGTGATATTTGAATACATACTCAGCCTGGTTGAGAGAATGAAATCTGATCTTAGTTACTTGAGGCAGTCACCTCATTTTTTTTAAAATAGCTTACCATTTACCTAGCACACTGCTTGGTACAGGAGTCATTAAAATATATTTGAAAGTTCGTTTTCAGTCTTCAAATTACAGGAAAAAAAAAAACCACAAAACCAAACCAAACCTTAAGATAAGTTTAATTTTCTGTAAACATGTATTCTTGATGCTAAGCTTCAGATACCACAAAAATTCCTTGGATTGCAAAACAAAAACAAAAATGCTACCAAGAGTCACAGAAAGTTTACCTACTTTCCATGGCTAGAAGGTGTTGGCTGCCTGCTTTGCACCAGATGGTTTCCAGAAAATTGGTGCCCCTCTATCCTTACTGCTTCTTCTTTTCAACTGCATGAATCACAACACAGCTGACATCATCTGAAACCTTGATGAAAACTCCCTCTACTGCACATGCTTTCATTGTGCTCAGCTAGGCTGATAATCCCATAGGTGAGTAATCCTGCCACACCAGACTCAGCCACACAAGGTCAGGATGAGTGACACCATCTATTCAGGCACACAGCCAGGTAAAGCTGAGCTCCTGTGAGAGTGAAGACCAGATATCCAGCAGAGTCCATAGTCAGTTAAGCATGCAGCTGCCATGCAAAGTCCATCACAAGTATTAGGTCAGAAAAATGCTAGCAACAAGGGGCATATATCATGCTAAAAAGGATTGGAACACATTATTAATTTTAAAGGCATTTCACTGAACAACCAAGATGATTGCCCCTGTGAAATGAAGCTAGTCTCTGACAACTTACTTCCATTTGTAGGATACTAAGTACCACTTTTAAACTTTCAGATTGAATGTGGCATTAAAAGTAAATAAATTTCACAAGCAAGTAGACTATGAGATCCTTATGACCAATGCTCAGCACTTTTCAAAGCTCAGTGATTAGTCAGAGATGATGACATACATGAAGGGTACTTATTCATTTCTTTTAAGTAGCACATATTCCAGCGAAAAACCTGGTAAGAGCAACTCCATTTTCATTTCATCTAATGTGCAGAACAACATAGTCAACTTAAACAACAAGGACAATGTGGAGATGTATTAAGTCAGAATATAATATTAATAAATTAAAATCCAAACATTTCAAATTTCAGATTTAGTTGTGGAACATTGCAAAAGGATAACAGGAAATTTAATATAGTAATTAATTAAGGACATGAGTTCTCACGTCAGATTACTCAAGTTTAATATTTTGCTCCACCATTCTCTGTGGGGTTAATTTGATCTTTCCTATGCCTCTATTTTCTATTTTGTAAAATAAAGTTAATAATAATATCTCTTTATAGTGATGTGGATATTAAATCAGTGTAGAGTATTGAGTTTAAATTATTCACTGAGTTTGATAAATGTTAGCATTTCTAGTATGAATGAAAGATTGCTATTATGAATCAATTCACAATAGTAACTGCTAACATTTATTCATCATATTAATTCATTGTATTGTAATAGCAGATTGTTTGATGCTGAGTAATTCATAAAGAAAAAGAGTTTAGATAGCTGGGTTGTCAAAAATCATGTGTTCTAGGAGTAGATGAAGTGTAATCTTCATCTTGGTAATCTTTCCATGTTCTTGTGCTCCAGCATAAGGTATTGGACCAGGGACACATAGAAACAGTTTATTAAGTGAGAAGTGCTCTTCTGAGGTCAGAAGTGAGTCAGAGATGTAGAAATATCAGAGGCTCCATGGTCTCATGCCCACAACTTGTGACCCTTTTCTATACAAAATTCCATTTTGTTACCTGTAGCCTAAGATCGGAAAGGTTTCTAGTCTTTCCTTATCATTGTTGTCTTTTGTATGCTAATTTTTTGCCTTTCCAAACTCCTCCATCCTAGTCTTCTACCTCAATTTCTCCTGAAAGCTGTGATTCCAGAAAATGTGTGTGTGTGGGGGGGGGATCTTCAGGATGATAATCATCCTTCTGTAACTTCTTCCATGCTGATCAGAGAGACATGTGCCTGCCTGAAAGGGACCACAAAACCCTCCCCTTGTCCTGTCCATCACTTGGAAGGGATATTCCATTTCAGGTTCAGATTTCTTTGGATTGGCAACTGGTTGTTAACTTTGGAAGTTCTTCTACCACTAGAAATTTCTAATTTAGGAGACAGAAGCCATATTATTAGGTTTAGGATACAGGGACCAAAAGCACAAGGCAAAATCAGAGTATAAGTAGCCGAGCCACCAAGGCAATTACCTCTTCCCATATACATATCGCTAGGTCACTGTAAAATTATGAGAGAACCTGGTCAAGACTCCTAATAAATATTAAAATTCAGATGTGAACATACTTTGATCACCTTTTTTAATTACATAAGACTTTGTTCAACCATTAATGAATTGTTAAATTAAAAGCAACATTTATCATTAAGTATAGCACAATTCTCTCCTGCCTGGGCTGTGAAGATATTCAAGGACATACAATTCTTCAGAACCATTTGTGTGAGAAAATCCAAGTTTTCTTGTGCCTTGATGATAATTGAGTGGTCTCATGTAACTAACTGCAGTGTCAGGGCAGATTTTGTGCTGAAATTTCCACTTTCAATATTCCCATAAACCAGAATAAACATCTTACCATGCACCAAACCAGTCCTGCTCATTACAATACTAGATTGTCAGTAGGTAGGACACAGAATTTAGGAAAGTTTAGTATCCCTGAGGCCAAACTCTGTTGTAGTCAGCTTTGCATTGTTGGACAAACACCTGACCAAAAGCAGTTTATTAGAGGAAGGGGTTTCAATGGCAGAAGAAGCTGTCTAACTTTCATAGATCCAAGCAGAAAGACAACATCAAGCAGCCAGCATACATCAACACCAGCAAGCATGTACCGCCAGAACTTAAACTGCTCTCAACACACCTTTGGGCTAGACTTCAAGATTTGTCACCAACACTCCTTAGGGCTGGACTTCAAAATCTTACCCCAGTGATACATCCTCTGTAGCACGATCTGCTTCCGAGTGGCTCAGTTTGAATAAGACATCTGGGTTTACAGGGCCATACATTCAAACTATCACCTTTAGACTACCATATTTTCTTGCTTTGACAAGGATGGTATAACAAGGAGATATTGAGAAAGGACCTCAAGTTGGTAATATACCCAGAAGTTAGAAAGGTATCTCTGGTTTGCTTTGCTATGTCTGGAAAGACAGACACAATAGTACATCCACCGGGCGTGGTGGCGCACGCCTTTAATCCCAACACTCGGGAGGCAGAGGTAAGAGGATCGCCATGAGTTCGAGGCCACCCTGAGAACACAGAGTGAATTCCAGGTCAGCCTGGGCTAGAGTAAGACCCTACCTCGAAAACAAACAAACACACACACGCACACACACACACACAAAAAAAAAATAGTACATCTACCTGGGCCCTTGTGGGGCAAGACAAAAAAAAAAAAAAAAAACTTGTTTCACAGAAATGAAGTATCCAACTTTTCCTGCCCAGATCAGGGCCAGACCCCAGAGGAGTGCCTGGGGAATCAGAAGGATTCAGTGGCCTACTTGAAGGAGCCTTTTGATATGATTATTCATTTTCATCATAATACTTGAAAAAACTCAAGATCCTGTAGGAAGTTTTCAACAAAAATTTTACCTACATATTTCTGTTGAAAGAAACAAACATGCTTTATAGTCCATTATATCCCTGGTTAGCTTGGCACAACAAGAGACCTTGACCTGACCCATCATTCCAGATGAGCTTGTTGTACCAGAGAGGCTTAGGTTTACCCTTAATTCCTAATGAGCTCAGTGTGAGGAGAGGCCTTCACATGGAATGCTCAGTAATAGAATAGGTCTGGTAGAGGACAAACCTGGAAAACCACATAGAAGAATTGGAACATTTTAAAGGACAGAATTAAATTAATAAAACAATGTAAGTGGAACTCTCAAGATAATATGAAAAAAACTAAATTAAGAATCATGGGCCTATTTCCCAAGCTCATGGACTAGAAAATTAATATAGTGAAAATGACTACCTTACTAAAGACAATGATTTAAGGCCACCTATCTAAATTCCAATGTCATTTTTAACAGAAATGTAAAAATAATCTTAAAATTTATTTACAGGCAGAAAAGACTTTGGATAACCAAAAGCAAGCCTGAGAAAAATAAAGTGGAAATTATCACCTCCAAGCTATATTACATAGAAATAATAACAAAAAACAGTTTGGTATTGACACAAAAACAGATAGGTAGATCAATGGAGCAGAAGAGAAGAGCCTGAAATTAACTTGCCCAGCTATATTTACCTGACTTTTGACAAAAACTTCAAAAATATTCATGGAAGAAGAGTAAATCTCTTTAACAAATGTTGCTGAGAAAACTGGTTAACTCACACTGCACAAAAATTAACTCCAAGTGCATCAAAGAACTCAAGTAAGATCTGAAACTTTGAAAAAATAAGGATAACTCTGCAAAATTTAGGAATGACTAAGAATTTTTTGGCTGCCCTATTAGATAAGATAAACAATTGATTTAAAAGATCTCACGAATTTAAAATAGTTAACTGAGTGAAGACACAGCCCATGTAATGGGAGACAATCATTAATAGCTATATATCTGACAAAAAATTAATGTCTAGAATATACAAAGAACTTTAACAAATACTAAAAAATGAAAACAGCGTAATTTAAAAAAAAATGGGCTAAGGAACTGTAAACACTTTCCAGAGAAGTAAGAAAGTTCACAAAAGAAGATATACAAAGAGACCAAGAAAAATTTAAAAATATTCAATACCCATCACCACCAAACAAATGCAAATTAAAATTACTTTAAGATTGCTATCACACACCACTTGGGAAGGTTTTCATGACAAAAAAAAAAAAGAAAAAAGAAAAAAACAAGCAACCAAGAATATGTCAAAAGTGGAACCCTGATCCATTGTTAGTTGGGATGCAAACTCTCATAGCCTTATGGGTCAGTGTGGTGTTTTCTCATAAAGTGAAAAATAGGACTGCCATATGATCTAATAACACTGCTCCTGGGCATATATTCAAAGGACTCTATACCCTACTACAGAGATACTTACTCATCCATGTTTATTTCTGCTGCATTCAAAATAGCAAGGAAATGGAATTAGCCTAAATGTCCATCAGTGGATGAATGAATAATAAAAATGTGGTACAGATATCTACTGAAGTTCTATTCAGCCACAAAGAAAAATGAACTTGCAAAATTTGTAAGAAATGTGAGACACTGGAAAATAGTATATTAATTGTGGTAAACCAGACTCAGACAAACAATACATATCCTCTCTCATATACAGATGTTAGTCTCAAATCTTGATATACAGGTGAGAGCAAAAATGTTTAGACACTGGGAAACTTGAATCAACCCATGTGAGATAAAAGTAGGCTTCAAGAGAGAGGAGTGAGCAAAGGAATAGAAATGGGTTCATATGCATGTCAAAAGGGAAATACTGGAGGTAGAAAGATGTGGTAGTTTGAATGTATGTCTCCATATCCTCAGGTATTTTTATTAAAGTTAAACTCCTTGAACAGGTCTCCAGCAGCCTCTGGAGGAGGGTGTGTCACTGGGGAAAATCAGATTCCAGTCCAAAGGTATGTAGCGCAGTGTAAGCTCTGGTGGTTTGTGTCTGCTTGCTGCAGTTGTTTCTCTGTTTGTGTGTATGTAAGTAAGTAGTTTCTTCTGCCATTTATGATACTTGTCCTGGTCATGTAAGCTTGAAATAAAATCCCTTCCTCCTATAAATTGGGTCTGGTTGGATGCTCATTCCAGTATTGTAGAGCTAACTACAGCAGAATTTGGTACCAGAAGACTGGGGTTTTACTGACATGAATCTGACCATGTGAATTTTGGTCTTTTGGAACTTGTGTAGTGGAGGAATGTTGATGGAATTTGTACTTGGGACTGAAGATGCCTTCATAACAGGAAGCCAAATTTTATAGGTGATTTTAGTGTGAGTTTGAAAATGCTAAGTACAGAAAGAATTGTGTTGGATTATGGACTTTCAAAGGAGAAGGAAAGACAGCAGAGAACTTTGTTGGAACTGGGCTACTGGCATAACAGCTAGCTGTGTTCTGCTTCCCATGCCTAGCGAGTTTGATCAAGGTTGAAATTAAAAGTATGTACTGCCGGGCGTGGTGGCGCACGCCTTTAATCCCAGCACTCGGGAGGCAGAGGTAGGAGGATTGCCGTGAGTTCAAGGCCACCCTGAGACTACATAGTTAATTCCAGGTCAGCCTGGGCCAGAGTGACACCCTACCTCGAAAAACCAAAAAAAAAAAAAAAAAAAAGTATGTACTAGTGTGCTTGGTGGAAGGTATAGAACTGAGAGATATAAGATTCAAAGTTGAAAACTTCAAGCAAGCTTAAAGTTATTGGCACAGAGGCTGATTTTAGGTTACTAAAATTGCTATGGTTAAACAGATTACTACCATTAAGGGTGGGCCAATTGCTTTACATTGAAACAGTAGAAAAGATGTCTGAGGTGCTGTCCACTCAGGTAAAACTGAATGAATAGGAATACAAACTCCTTTGAAAGGAGATGACTGAAAGAAAGAATTCTAAAAAGATAAAAGGTAACCTGCTCTACAAGACTGAGATTTATTTCCTCCCTAGAATAACAAAATGGCTGTGTTGCTGCACACCTGGCACTGGCCTGGGCAGCATGGAAATTGCATAGAAGCAGATCAAGAAGTACACACACTTTCAAGGTGCTGCTGATGAGATGCAGCATGTGAAGCAGAGTGATGTCCTTCTACTGCAGACCAGTAATGCCAGTGTAAGATAGACCTTGGTCTGTAGTAGACACCTAAAGATGTTTTGGACATACCATATCTGTGCAAAGGCTACCATGAAATGCTGTTGGCTCAGGATGGAAGTTTTTCCTAGCCACTCAGCCCATCTTGGGGAGGAGGAGAATTGGAAATCCAGAGACTGTCATCACTGTTTATGGGTGTCAGACTTGAACTGCAGATGTTTGATGTTTACCTGATGGTTATCGATTTTTGCATTGGTCTAGTACCTCCTTGTTATCCCTTATTGCAGTGGTAATGTTTACCCTGTGCCACTATATGTTTAAAGTATGTAACTTGTTTTGATTTTATAGAACTCACCGTTAAGAGATATTCTTGAATCTCAGATGAGACTTGGGAACAGTTTTAAATTTGGTAAAACTTGTAGGGATCTTAGAATTTGGACTAAATACAACTTGCAATGTGAGATACTTATTAGTCTATGGAAGTCAGGGTAGAATGTGGTAATTTGAATGTATGTTTCCCCCATACACTTAGCTATTTTTTTTTTTTTTAAGGTTAAACATACTGCTTAATTCTCTGGCAGCCTACTAGAGGGGGGATGTCTCTGAGGGAAGATTGGATTCCAAAGGTATAGAGAGTAGTGGTGACATATGTGTGCTGGTGCTTTGCTTGTTGAATAAGGTTTTCTCCAATGTATGGTAATAAAAGCAGCTATTTTGGCAGAGATAAGCAGAAGGCTTGTCTCTAGTAGTGTTGTTTAGTAAGTCTGTTAGTTATGGAGAAAATATTCAACATCTAGTGTATCCAAGGCATAGGGAAGTGAGATCATAGTCTTTTCTGAGTCCTCATCACCCTTTAGTTCACAATTTGACCCTTCTTTACATACAAATTCTACATTTGAATTATATAAGGACACATGTGGAAACCCTATAAATGGGCCAGCTCCATCAAAGTGAGAGAAAGTGTCTTCTTTTCAAGGAAGTATAAGAAATTCTGGCTTGAGTAAGTCATCTAAATCAGATAATATGTTTTCAATATACATTCTACCCAATTTCCTAATGTTTTCATTGTATAGAGTCTATTTAAACCTACATATAGGGCCATTTCCTCTGTAATAATTGGGAGGCCTCTAAGGGATAGATGCTTCAGGTATACTTGTTGTACCTTGAGACAAACCAGCAACCATAGGAGTTGGTGAGGGCAACCACCCTCTTTAAAATTGTCTTATTCCTAGATTAAAGTTAAGACAATTCAAAACAAGAGAGATAACATTGCAAGGTTTCCTTCTTTGAAGAGATAAAAAGTTCCCTTCTGCCAGGGGCACATGATCCCTCATGCATTACATGAGGGTTATGATATTTATGTACATGTATATATATATATATATATATACAGATAGATAGATAGATAGATAGATAGTTAGATAGACAGATAGATAGATAGATAGAAAGAATGAGAGAGAGAGAGAGAGAAGCAGGAGTAGCCAGAGCAGGTGTGTTCTGTAATATCAGTGTTTCATTAGTTTGTAGTTTAAATCTACAGCCACCTGGATGGAGGCATGTCACTGGGTGTGGTGTGGTGGTGGGTTTGAAATTTCAACCTAAAGACATGCAAAGTTTGCCTAACTGAAGTTCCTGAAGTGTGCTGTGCTTGTGTGGCTTTTGGCTTGGGGCTTCTCTCTGTGTGTTTGGGCCTGTGCAAACAGGCCAACTTCTACTATTATGGAACTTCCCCTGTATCTGTAAGCTTCAATAAATCCTTCCCTTCATAACTGTGCCTGGTCTGGAAGTTCATCTCAACGAACCTGAAGCTATGTGTTACAACATCTGAGTTAATATTCATGCATTTATTACTTATCTTTGTTTTCTGTAGAGACGTTTGAGGTATTTCACCAGCTCATAGATGTCAATGTTCTTTGGGTCTTCAGGTAGGGTCTCTTGGTTTGGAGTCACTGATTTTGCCTTGGAATACTGGAACTATGAACCCAGCTGTTGATTCCCAGTAGTCTGCTAGCTATGGGTATGCTCAGGACCACTTAGTAAGTTCCCTTCTTTAAAAGACCCAGCTGTTTAGTGGATCTTTCTTTCCAGGTTTTAAGGAAAACCCAGTCCTAGGACTACAGTTTTTAGGGCCACATCCTTTGGACTGGGTAAAACCTTTTACCCATATTCCTGTAGGGATTGTTAGACTTGTCCTAAGCTTATTATGTACTATGTATTATAATGTGGTTGGATGTACTTTTTGAGACCAGAACTCATGAGGGCAGTGGATAATAGCTTTAGGCATTTCTCAGAGATTTCTTAGGAAAATCCTTGCTAGGAACTTAGTTTGGTTTGTTCTTTCAATTTTGCTTAAGGACTGTAACCTCCAAGAAAAGTCAAACCTTATTCCCAGAGCCCGAGATATAAATTAGGTCAACTATTTCTGTAAACAATGCATTGTTTCTCTTTAATGAGCCAAGGGGACAAACCATGGGACAGTTTTCTTGAAGAGGGACCTTCACCACTTCAGTGTCCTTTTCAGTTCTAGTGGGGAAAGTTTCTAACTAGCCAGTGAAAATGTCTGTAAAAACCTACAGATACTTGAAGTTTAGGCAAGGAGACATATGAATAAAGTCTATTTGCCAGTCCCCACCTGGGTAGGTGAAAATGTAAGGCTGGATATGCAGTGGTGAGCCAGAGAGTACTGAGGTCTCACTACTGCCTTTAAGTTGGATGAACTAGTTCAAAGAGTGTCAGAGGATGATGTTTGCCAGAGTTGTTATATATGCAACAAGTACAGGCCTGACACATATTTCTTATTGTGATGTTCACCTGTTGTTTTAGGAATAGCCATATTGTAATCTGTAGGTTAGCATCTTTCTCCACATTAAAGGAATTAACTTCTCCATATGGTAATAGTACTTTATTTCTAGCACAGATCCATGATCCTCTGTGGTTACCCCTTTGTTGTAGAGCACATGTCACTCCTCCTTGGGCAAATATTTTACCTGTTCATCATCTACATTTGGAAGGAACAGGGTTAACTTTTGTGTATCTACAAAGCAATCTTTTTGTTTCTGTCTGCTGGCCTATTCCTTTTGGAAATACTAGATATGTCCTTGTAATGGCCCTTCCAGTGGATGACTGCAACTTCAATGGGTAGTTGGATAGTTTCCAATAGATTTAAAATCTATTGCTTGTGCTTTATGGGTGAGTTGTTGACTGTGAACGGTTCTTGCTCTTTCCAGATGGCAGCATGGGCATGTAAGATCATGAAACTATACTTTGGAATCATCGTAGAAATTAAGATTTCCCTTTCCCCAGAATGTGTCCCCTTGTTCCAGATATTATTTTGTCCTTTTGGCCAAGGTGAAAGTCTCAATTACTTCTATCTGGCATACCACTGCATCTTGCGTTTTCTATGGGCTCATCATTTTATGTCAAGCTGGCTGACATAGGCGGGAGACGTGGTTTTAGTACACAAGTGTACCAAATTGGAAGACGTTTCTGTGGGCATAAGTGAGGCAGGATTTAGGTTGTCACAAATTTAAATAGCCACCTCTAGAAGATTTTCTGACATTTTCAAGTGTACTTCCAATCAACTATGGGTGTCTCTGTAATTTTAGTACAGCCTTTATATGATGGGTATGAGTACTTCTAATGGCTGCTACAAAGGCAGTTTAGAAAATTTCTCGACTAGCATTGCATTGGCTGTCATAGTCCTTAAGTGGGAGTCCACTCTGATGCACAACATCTGATTTCTTTGAGAAACAGGTTTTATTTCTGTCCCTAAATATTGACTCAATACCCCAAGGGCCTTGCTTTTCTTACATAAATAACAAGGATGCCTTTTTGCAAATTGGGCATGCCCAGTGCTGAGAAAGCCTACTTTATTTGATTACAGGAGAGCCTAGCTGAGCATCCCAGCCAAGGGGCTCAGAATCTAGATCCTTGATGACCTCACTGACAGGTTTTTGCAATTAATCCAAAGTCAGGATTCCAAAATCAATCAAATCCATTCAACCTCTAAAGGATCAAGGTGAAAGTTATTCAATGTTGGCCCTAACTAAAGATAGGGTTAATTGTCATGCCCCTGAAGTCAACATATATTGTGAAAACTGCACTTTCTGCCAATTATTTAGGTCATTTTAGGGAGACCCAGTGACCTTGGAAGGTGAAAAACTTTAAGACTCTATTGGTATTTTGGAATGCACTTTCTCTGGTAGGGCTAAATATTAAAATGTCATCTAGGGCTAGAGAGATGGCTTAGCAGTTAAAGCATTTGCCTACAAAGCCAAAGGACCTTGGTTTGATTCCCCAGGATCCACGTAAGCCAGATGCAAAGGTGGTACATGCATCTGGAGTTTGTTTGCAGTAGCTAGAGGCCCTGGTGTGCCCATTCCTCTCTCTCTCTCTCTCTCTCTCTCTGTTTGTGTGTGTGTGTTCCTCTTTCTTTCTTGTGCTCTCTTAAATAAATAAATGAATAAAATTTTGAAAATAAAAAAATAAAATAAAATATCACCTACATATAATAGCTCCTTGTAGCAAAACCAGGCCCCTAAGATCTATTTCTAATACTCTAGCCAAGAAGGTGGGGTCTGTTCCTGCACCCCTGGGGGATGACCTGTCCAGGCGTACTGCTGGTGAACTCCAGTGATTTGGTCCTTCCCTCCAAAAGCAAATAAGTACCAAGAGTCAAAGTGTAACTTAGTAAAAGCAAGAGCCTTCCTTTAGATCTAGCCCTGTATAACACTTAATAAACTCAGGGAACACAGATATAAAAGTACAAGAATTAGCCACCATGTCTCAACCAAAAACCCTTTTTCTTCCCACTCTTACCCTTGAATTCTTCCTAGTCCCTAATACTCACTGCTATTGGCAAAATTTTAATTTCCACATATGAGAAAATGACAATAGATTTTAGGGGAGTTTCCAAATATAAGAGAACTCTGCACACCCCATTTATGAACTCATTATCCATGTTAATGAAGAAAAGTCTCTATGTCCCTCCTGGCTTCGTACTAACCAATATATCTTTATCCTCAGGGAAAGTCATTAGAACAAATAATGTTAAGTAATTTTTTTTTCAGTCTCATGTTTTATTCCCTGCATAAGCAGTGAAGGATATAGGGGCAGGTAGTGTAGATGATGCCACTGCACTGACTGTCGTTTAGGTTCCCTGTGATTAGCTTGTAAAAGCTTTTCTCTGGCTCACCTACTTTGTGTATCTTTCTATTGTCATTCCCCTTGTCTGGCCTGTCTACATTAACATAAAATGATGGGTCTCTCTTAACTCTAAACTAAACTTCAAAGCTCATTACTATGTATGAGATCTGATTTCACTCTAATTTAGCATTAATGGTCTAATTTGTAGACTCTAACTGAACAACATTTTAAATGGCCATTTTGTTTCCTATGGGCCAGTCCTTCCATTTTCATGTAGCTGCCAACATTAGTTACCAGCTGGTAACAAAGAACTGACATTCCTTGCTTGCATTAAAAACTAGGTCTGAATAGCCCATCTCTGCCAAGGCCAAGTCACGGAAATACACCTTCAGGAAACAACAAAAGAATATTTTGCTCTCTTCCAACCCCAATCCTTCAGCTACTAGGGAGTAGTAGATTATCAATAGATCATCAGATTGCAGCTGACCTTGAAATGAACTAGAAACTATGAGATTGTTGTCAAAATTTACTTTCACTTTTGAGCAAACAGCACAGCTATCTGTTAGAAAATTTACAAAGACTGTCAGAAACTTTATTGCACTCTATTAAGTTCAGAACACAGAGGGGCCTAGATATGAATAAAACCCCGAGTGCACAGACTCAGTTCTTGGAGAATCTCTTCTGAGCCCAAGGAGAAATGAGGAGGAGCCTTCCAGAGAGGAATCCAGGGAGAAAGGCTCTCAGTGTCACAACTGTGTGTCATTCTTAGTGGAAGCAGTTCTAGTTTCAATGTTTGCCTTGGGTTTTCTTTTCCTTTTAATGAAATTACTCATACAAGGAAGAACAAGAAAAAATAAATAAATCAAAAGCCAAAGGATAAAAGCAACCAAGTCCTATTCATTTATTTATTTATCTGTTTATTTATTTATTATTGACAACTTCCATAATTGTCAACAATATCCCATAGTAATTTCCTCCCTCCCCCGACTTTCCACTTTGAAACTCCACTCTCCATCATATCCTCTCCCCCTCTCAATCATCCCAAGGTCATTGCCATCTAAAAAGAGAAGGTTATCTAACCAAAAGTGAGAGTGGCATTAATACATGGGTATGAACATTAAGAGAAGTGCTTACTGGGCAGTTTGATGAGTATAATATATGCATTTATCCAGACAACAGCATACGTTACACCACTAGGGCTCATGACTACCCCTGTTGTAGGTTTTCAGTACCAAGGATGTATTCCCTCCCATGGAGAGGGCCTCCAGTCAAGTTAGAGGGCGGTTGGTTTCCCACATATCAGATGTGCTACTATGGCACCTGTTGAGTCAATTGGCCCGGTTGGCCAAATATAAGGCTTGCAGTGTCAACTGTTGGGTATCTTCACTGGTGATTTCTCTCTCTCTCATTGAACTGCATATAGCATGTCTTTTTCCAACTTTCTGTCAGTTGGTCTACATGGAAGAGGTTTTCAGCTCAGCTCCAGAAGGTTTTCTCAGTGACCTTGCAGCCCAAATACATCAAGTCTTCAGCAATAGGGTCTTACCATCTATTCCTGTTGGGAAATTTAGGGCCTTGGCAATGGCCTATAATGCTTTGGGGACATCAGGGACACCCCTGGCCAACAACTCATGGAAGGTATCCCATCCCTGGCACTGAAAATTTGCAGTAGCAATCTATGGCTCCTGTGTGTTCAATTGTCCAAAAAGGTAGGTTTCCATATGACTTATTTAAATCATCTAAGATTTTGATTAGCCCTCCCTACACCTTTCCTTTACTCAATCACTTTCCTTGAGCACACTTAGGCGTTTTCACCACACTAATCTGTTCTTCTACTTACATTTATACAATACTATCCTATTAAGTCCCCCTCCCTCCCTTTCTATTCCCTTTATATCTCCTTTCTAAAACATCAACCAAGTTCTATCACAACACAAAACAGTTTCCCAAATATTCACTTTGTAGTTTCGAAGCTAGGAACTATCTACCTTATGGGGAAGAAGCAGAACACAATTTCTCTGCTGCACATTTAACTGAACATTTTTTGAAGAAGACTTAATGTAAACAAAATACAAACAAAGCAAGAGCAAAATCAAAACCATGTAAAGTGTCCCTAACTCACTGGCAGTGTTCTACTTCAGAGGCTGCTCAAGGAGCTTCCCTTTTCCCCTTCCCTTACATCCTTTCCTCCCATCAAAAGAGAAAATAAATACCAAGAAGGCTGGATTAAGAATGCCCAGAGTCCTGAAGCAAACATGGTAAATACCTTTAGATCTCTGCCAAATCTTCTGTTACCAAATCGTCATCCTGAAAAGCAGCAGGGTTATTCATTTCTTTTTTATATCCATGTACAAAGGATTTCTCATTCCCTTTCTATCCTCAGAACAAAGAACAGCTCTTAACAATAGCACATCTGTTTTTAGGATAACAAAAGATAAAAAGGACAACTTCTTCCTTCAGAGTTTCATAAATGACGAAATACAGAATTCACATAAGTATAGATCTGAGACTTCAGAAGATAGGAAAAGTTCACAGGGAATAGCAAGTGCTGTGGAAGTGGGTGAGGATGTCAGTTTCCCACTTGTCCAGTACTGCAGTTGTCTCTAGCTCTGTTTATCTTCTGGAACCAGGTGAGATATGCCATAAGCACTCTCTGGATCTTAGGTAAGGGAAACTTTGCACAAGTTCTTTGTATATCAAGTGACACTGAGAAAATGAATGCCAATAGATTATATCACAAGCATTTGTAATATTAATCTTCAACATCAGAGACAGGTAAAAAGCCTGTTGAAGTCTGGATTAGATAAGGCATTCTTGAACTAGAAGGTGGCACATAAAAGAGAAACCTTGTTCTTGGCAGCATGGAGCACTCTCAGAGCAACATCTCAACTAGCCAGGACATGGTCCAGCCTGTTAGGAGATGACTTTAGACAGGAGGGGAAAATGCAAAGAGAAAATAAGACCATAAAATCTGTAGGCTGCGACACGTTTCCCAGGCTTGGACACACACATGTTCTCCTATTATGAGAAAGTGTCCAAGAGGTACTGATTGTCCCAATGGGTCAGACAAAGTTCCGAGAACCCTATCTGTTGTCGTTATTTATCTTTAAATATGTTTAGTCAAACATCTATGCTTTCCCTTCCTACCCTGCCGTTCTAGTTCAACTCTTCCAGGAATTATCCTTTCAACCCTCGAGATTGTTAGCAGTCCCACGTGCTTTTATACACACTAAAAGACTTTCAGGAACTTGTAATAATTGGAAAGAGAAATGTAGTTTATTAAGCTAGTATTTAAATATCTCTTACTTTTATTCCCCTGCAGATATGTCAAATCTTTTCTTGGCTCAGTGATAATAGTTTTTCTGTGGAAAAAAAAAAAGATAGAGAAAGAGGCTCTTTTACGGATTCTGTCATTTTCCTTGGCAAGACCTTATTTTATATCAAGAAATTAAAGCTGTCTTACTCATGGATTTTGATGATGGTTTCTAAAAACAAAAACAAGTATTTGAAAAAAAATTCCCACAGTGTAACAGAATCTTTCACAGCAAAGCTGTGTGAAAGACCTGCAAAAAGATATATGTAACCAGAATACCTATACTTTCCAGTTAATGTGAACAGATTTGGAGTTTTTAGGAAGAACTCTGGGAGCCAGTGGCAAGAAGTACAAGCAATACTTCTCTTTCAATCTCTCTCTCACTTTCTGATTGGGAGGGATAAGGACCTAGTTAAAAGCAAAGTATAAAGTATGGAGGTAATCACCACCTTCAATTTTCTCTTATTAATACCTTGTACTAGTGGCATGCTTTGTTATAATTGATGAACTGTTATGTATGCATCATTATTGACTGTTTAGTTTATGTTGATTCTTCATATTAGTATTATTTTGGGCTTTGACAGATGCTCAGTGTCATATGTCCACTGTTACAATATCACACAGGATAGTTCCACTGTTCTACACATCTTTGTGCTTTGCCACTTCAGTCTTTCTTCAACCCAAAACCCTGGTAAGACAGTATAGGGGTAACAGCACCCTCCCCAAAGTAAATGCAAGGAAGCTCCTTAAGCCCATCAGAAAAGAATGTGGTTCTTCCTTTTCTCCTTCTTCTTAAAAAGTCCTTGCAGCTTCCACATTGCTAGGTGCCAAGAACAGAAGGGGCAAAATAGATTTCTTTCTTAGCTCTTTCTTTTCTACAGTACAAAATTAAGAGATGAGATCATTCCTTTTACTGGACACCTGAATAGGGGGCTGAACTGACTAACTCAGCCCCTGTCCATTAAATTTTTAGCTTCCAATATGAAAAATTAAAATAGATTTTAGGGGAGTTTCCAAATAAGAGAACATTGCACACTCCATTTATGAATTCATTATCCATTTTAATGAAGAAAAGTCTCCATGTCCTTCCTGGTTCCCTACTAACCAATATATCTTTATCCTCAGGGAAAGTCATTACAACAAATAATGTTAAGTAATTTTTCAAACTCATGTTTTATTCCCAGCATAGATAGTGAAGGACATAGGGGCTGGTAGCTTAGAAGATGCCACTGCACTGACTGGAGCCCTGACTCAGTGGAAGCTTTGTGTGACTATGTGCTTCCAGCACCCTAGTTTCTGAGTTAATGCCCAAGAAAGAACCAAAAATGACTCCATCATTATAAAGACTACAAAATTTCATATGTCTTGATACTCACTCATCCCTTTTGTTGTTGTTGTTGTTTTTTTTTGTTTGTTTGTTTGTTTTGTTTTGTTTTGTTTTTTGAGGTAGGGTCTCACTCTAGCCCAGTCTGACCTGGAATTCTTCTATTTTGTTTTGTACTCTGATATCTCATTTCTTTTTAATATTCTGTAATATGGGTTGTACTTCAGTTCTCATTGACTAGTCTCAACTCTAGTCCATGACAATGAGTCCTTACTAACTTTTCATTCTTCCAACAGCAGGATTCTGACTTACGCACCATATGTGATGCCTTCTCCTTAAGGAAGTTCTGTGAATTAGACTGGCCATCCTTTAATGTGGGATGGCTGTCAGAGTGAACCTTAGACCCTCCAACTGTTGAACAGGTCATCCTTGGGCAAACTGGGCACCCTGACCACCCTGGGTAAATTGGAAATTAGAAATTAAAAATTTAGACTAGCCAAATTTTGGTTTGGAAAACCCTCAATGTGAGGTATGAAATTATACTTGAAGTAATTTTGAGGTTTGGTTTTGGTCTCCAGAGTTGTAAATAGAATATGAATTTAAAATGGCAATGCATAGCTTCTGAATGAATGTGTTGGGGAGATGGTTGTCTGAAGTCTGTATGAAAAGTGCACTTTAAATGAATGTGTGTGGGCTGGAGAGATGGCTTAGTGGTTAAGTCCTTGCCTGTGAAGCCTAAGGACCCCGGTTCGAGGCTCGATTCCCCAGGACCCACGTTAGCCAGATGCACAAGGGGGCACACACGTCTGGCATTCATTTGCAGTGGCTGGAGGCCCTGGCGCATCCATTCTCTCTCTCTCTCTCTCTCTCTCTCTCTCTCTCTCTCTCTCTTCTCCCTCTCTCTCTCCTCTCTCTCCTCTCTCTCTCTCTGCCTCTTTCTCTCTCTGTCTGTCACTCTTAAATAAATAAATAAATAAATATGAATGTGTGTGAATGAGTGTATCTGTGGATCGCAGCCCTAAGGCTGCAGAGTGATTTCTGTTCTGAGAAGTACATGCTCAGGAAGGCTTTGTGCAGCACCAACACAATGAAAAATTCATTGTGAGGGATGTCCTCCATCAAGCCCACTGTCCTAGACTGCATGGCCAACTTTTATTATTGAATGTCCCTCAGAAGGAACACTGAAAGTGATTAAGATCATAGGCAGGGAAAATTGCAAGATTTTCCTTCTCTTAAAAGGTTATAAAATGACAGGATCAGAAAGTTGCCTTGTAACCCTTAAGGGAAGTCCAAAACTCTCCCTGGAGTTAAAAAAAAAAAAATCCCTGCTGTGTTCTCTAGGCACAAGAAGTAGAACAGGGATAGTTAAGTTCTGGGCCAGTCCCCAGACAGATGCTAAAACCTGGGGAAAACTGTCCTGCACTCACATGCTGTGGCTGGGGCAACTGTCAATAGCAAGGACAAAAGTGGGGGACTCATTACATTCTACACATGAACAGGCACCTGCAATGTGTCCCTTAGTGCTTTCCCCTGAAGGCCTTGATCAGCAGATGGCCAGGTGTCCCTGAGAGTAAGAGGGGGAGCCTAACACCTAAGTATCGTCCTTAGACAGGGGGACAAGACACAGCTATCTGTGGGGTTTATGCTGCCCCTGGAGAATCCCTGATGGCTCTTCTTTCTTAGTCTCCCCACCTTGCAGAGCTGGGGGGGCTGCAGGCACAGGGAATCTCAGGTTCCTGGCCCCAGTATGATGATGGGTGAGTCCCAAGTTGCTGCGAACAGATGGGAACTTCTTATAAGAAATTTGTAACTGTTTTTAAGTTCACTTTATCTTTCTATGCCCCTATGGAACTACTAACAGACAATAGCCTCGAGATTTATGTTTAAATTTGGAAGTACTTGATGCTGAGTTTGTCAGAAAATTTCTAAAATTTCCAATAATGTTCAAGTATGTTTTCATATTTTTTAAAAAAAATGTCTTTCAGAAAAGTTATAAGAGAAGAAATTCCAAAATCAACAAATGATAAAATCTATATGTATATTCTGGGCAAATAGTATAAGTCAAGTCTGGTCTACTTTTTTATAAAAACATTATTTCAAAAAGCTTTTTGAGGACAATAAAAAAAATCTTAAATGGTCATATTAACAATCTTATGGTAAGGACAATGAAAGTTTTTGTTGGTAGTTATGAGATGAACTGACTAAGGAAGATAAACTGTAAAGAACACTTTCAATATTGTATGTTGAATGTTTGATGAAAAAGATTGTTAAAGAGTGGTTACACAGATTGTATGTAGATGAATGTATGAGTAAAGTATGTGGATGAAGGTATCAGTGAGCTTAAACAGAAGGTTAAAGACAAAGTTGATTAACTAAGCCTTAAAGTACTTGATCAGATTGCAAATTTCTTGAGATACAAAATGGATATTAGCCTAGGGCTTACATCAGACTAACAAAGAATGGCTCTGACTGGTAGCAGGTTGCTATTTAAATTGTAAATTTAAAACTTTAACTCATTGAAGTTAATCTGATCATGATAATGGTTGTTAAAGACTGACTTTAGAGTACTCAACCAATTTAGCTACTTGTCAACTTTTTAACTAAATTGTAAGGTTAAAAGTGGCTCATTAATATTTAATTCTCTCCTAAGGTTATTATATCTAAAACCCTGACTCAAAAAAAAATACTCATAGAGAAATTATTTACTTTCTGTTCCTATTTTATAAGGCAAATAGACCACATTTGGAGACACAATAGAATTTATCTGTCATACACTTGGAAACTATTTACTCCATGGTGAACAGTAATAAAAAAATTCTAAACAAAGTTAGGTTGTGATTTAAGATGCAATTCCTCCAATAATCGCAGTCTTGATAATTTAGCTTTAACTTACATCATTATTGAGCAAGTTTACCAAAGTGCCATAGGCAGAATCATAGAATTGGTTAAGGTGTGAGTAGTTATAGATTGTGTCATGAAATTTTGTGTATGCTTGGGTTCACTATAGTTCTACAAAATTGATTTGGAAGAGATTGAAAATATTTTTTTCTGGCTCAACAGTTAAAGTTGCTTGTTTGCTAAGCCAGATAGCTTGGGTTTGATTCCCCAGTACCCACACAACTTAGATGCACATAGTGAAGCAAGCATTTGGAAATTGTTTGCAGTGGCAAGTGGTCCAGGCATGCCCATTCCCTCTCTTTTCCATGAGACTTGTCTCCTTTTTCATTAGATCACGACAGTTTACTCCAGTTCCTCTATTTTTTGGGTATATTAGATATAGCTGAATTAATTTCAGAAACTGATTTATAGATTGGGTAGAAATCTTATTTAGCTTTTATACATGCTAAATCTCTTCAAAAACAAAAAAATATAAGAAAAATTTGTATAAAGGTATACCAATTCTGATGAGCTTTAAAAATTGTAAATTTTTCATGTCTTAATATTTAAGACAAAAATGTTACTACATAATATAGATTTCTTGTTTATTTCGAATTCTGTTAGCAGATCTTTTGTTCATAGTTTACCCTCTGTAGCCTCATGTGCCTTAAATATGTGAACTCTACCCTTTGGTAATATCAGACTTTTCCAGATATTACAATAAATTAATTTGGTTTATCCAACATCCATGATGTTTGGCTATCAGTAAGCAAAATTATTCAGCTGAACCAATATGTAATTAATAGTAATAGAATATGAAAGAAAATGAAAACTTTTAGATCTTACATTTCATTTGCTTATTGCTATTTTTGTCCAGTCAGATCATTGGGAAAAAGAAAAAAAAAAAACCTTGAAAGTTATCTAAAGTTTTTCTTGATGCATTTTTTTCTCTTGAAAAAAAGTTAAAAGCTATGATAATTTTTATATATTTACTTTGTTTGAGGTAGGGGGTCTCACTGTAGCTCAGGCTGACCTGTAACTCACTCTGTAGTCCCAGGGGCTAGCCTTGAACTCAGAGTTATCCTACCTCTGCCTCCCAAGTCTGGGATTAAAGGCATGTGTCACGATGCCTGGCCAAAACTATAATTTTAAGATGGCTTGTCGGGAGCCATAAAGCAAAAGCCTCTCCATTTTGCCTGGGCCTGTTCTTAAGTTGACTCATTCACCAGAAAGCTGGTCCATCCAGCTTGCAGTTAGGAATGTGGTCTGCAGAATCTTATCTTTTGCAAAAGGCCAGTTTATGATCAGGATGTCAAGACGTTAAGGCAAGATTAGGAAAACACCCGGATACATCTCCTCTAGGTTCCCTAAGATTAGATAAACACCCAGTTACACCTCCTCTTAGTTTCCTAACAATTCCGGCCCTAAATCACGTCAGGCAGCTTACTCCCCCCTTTTCTTCCCCTATATAACCACTGTGTAAAAAATAAAGTTAGAGACCTTGACAACTCTTTGCTTGGTCTCGTTCCTTCTTTCTCACCCATCTTTTCACAGGCCTGGTCCCCCTCGCGCTCCCCGAATAACTGAGTCCTGCTGGACGGGACAATGGCTCCTGTCTTGTCATGCTGGTTTTGCTGGGTGGTTATCACTGAGGTTATAAGCTAAGTCTTATAAAAACTGACTTAGTCATTGTGACTTTGTTCTTAGGAAAACTAAGGAAGCTCCCCATGTCTTACAAAATCTACTATATACTAAAAATGTTAATATAGTTTGTCTAAGCTTTACATATTCTAACACTCATAAATATTCCTTTATATTAAGCTATAAAATCGTTCAATGGTTAAAGGCACTTGCTTAAAAAATTATTTTGTGTCTGTCAAAATATCTCTAATGTATGTTTAAAATCAGGATAGTTCAGCTCAACAATGACCAGGTTTGACTTTATTCTTAAGTTATGTATACTCAGTCTCAGTAAAGGTTTTACTTAAGTAATTATCTCATTTCTAGTATCTCAAGTTCATTGCTTATAGACATATAGATAATTAAAACATGTTTCCTGCTCTAGAAAAATAATCTTAACTTTGCTGTTCTCCTTCCAGTTTGGGGGGCAGTTGCTACCTGCATAGGTATACAGATTAACCAAAGTAGTTTTCAAACACAGATGCCAAGTTTATATACTGCCTTGTCTTTTCCTGATATACAATTCTAGATTAAATCAATTGGCTTAAAGTTATTGATAAAATTGGTAAAATGTTGTTTTCAGGGCTACTAAAATGTTCTGCCTGTACTTATAACTGACAGATACTTAAAAGGTAGAATGTGCATGTTTTCTATATTCCAGACATAGCTTACACTGTCACCTGACAACTAAACTTAAGTGCTAATCAGAATGATTTAAAACTATTGTGTCATTCTCTGATGAGATTTTCTTTGCTAACCAGACATGATCTGCACCTTTTTTTTTTTCTTTTTTTATTAGTTATGTACACAGGGCATATACAGCCATGTTGGTACCATTGCTAGCCTCCTCCCTGTCCTCCTCCCTTGGCAGAGATGCTCCTCATTGCGGAATGTGGGTAGTGCATTGTGGGGGTAGCCATCAGTTACGGGGAAGAAGCAATGTCTCTGTGCATATTGTCCCAACTTGTGGCTCTAACATTCTTTATACCCACTCTTCTGGGAACTTCCCTGATCAATGTTGAGCTCATTTTAGGTCTACTTCACTGATGAGGTCTTAGGAGCCTCTGTATCTCTGGATGTCTGATTTGGTAGGAGTTGAGTGCTCTCTGTGTCTATCTCCTTCACCCTTGTGCTGATACCAGGTTCACTGTGAAAGCAGTACTCTTGCTCATTTCCTCAATTACTCTATAGTTTCAGCTGGAGCCCTGGTGAGGTGTGATGGGCTGATTATTTCCACAGGTTCTGCATCCATCTGAAAAAAGAGAAGCAAATTGTCCAACAGAGAGTGAAGTCAACACCAGATAAATGGGATAACCATTATTATTTTAGAGAGAACTTAATAGGTGTAGGCCCTCTTGTAGCCCATGTTTGGTGGAAGCTTCATATTGGAGAGATGGCTGGTTTTCTGGATATGGTTATGACTTGTTTCCCAGGTCCAGCTATGGGTTCCATTTCACTGAGAAGATCTGTTGGCCAAATCAAGAGCAGTTGCTTACCCACCATGGCTCTGTGCCACTATAGCACTTAGGTGAGCATTGCATCAGGTTGTTTGCTGCTGAGTAGCTTACACCACAAGTTGCTTGTGCAGATGTTGGTTATTTTCCCCCAGGCCCTCATGTAGTACCTTCTGGCACTAGATGAGATAACTGTCTAGAGACTAACTCTCTTCCAGATTTCAGTCAGGTCACTCCATGTTCTGTACCATCAGCATATGGTGTCTTTGGAAGTAGGATCTTACCATTAACCTTTGGTGGATCATCAAGTACTCTGTCATAAATCTGTCTTCTTTTGGGAAACCTTGTAGGTCTCTCTGAACAACAGCTCATTGTGGATGTTAACCACATGCTGTTACTGGAAGTTACAGGATAGCACCAAAAGAAAAAATAAAGGAAGAAAAAGATAGGTAATATAAAACAGAAAGGGGGGGAGGGAGGGAGAGAGGGAGAGAAACACGGAGCGTAGAAACAGGAGATTAAGGTTAGTTTGTTTTAAACTGAACCTGTTTTGCTAATCAGATATGAACACTGTCTCTGAGTGATTAATAACCATATGTAGAAGCCAAAGTCAATTAGAAACATTGGAGTTAAAATGATAACAAATATTTTGGTTACTGCTCCTGGGTCAGGTAGCATAGGACATGACAGGACACTTGCTAATTTCTAGCCTCTGGTAAGTTACCTGTCTTCTTGATCAGGTAGGATATGGAGACCCAGAAATGAATTCTAAGTCACTGTATCTGCAATAGGAGAAGCATATCAAAGAAAAACCAGACCTCCAGGCTTCCTAAAAGAGGGAGGGCCACTTGGTCAGCATAGGTCTTGACTTATCCTAGCAGAAGACAATGCTGAAAGTCATAGAATTCCTCACAGGTTCTGAAAAGTCTCTCCTATAGATCCATTACTGACCACCAAAATATAATGCATAGTTAATTTTGGCAGCCTGCATGGTTTTAATCACCTAGTAAGAAAATATAACTATAATATAAACAAAGATTCAGACTAATAGGCTCCCCTGTCTGATGCTGGCTTACAATACTAAACTCTAACACTAACTCATGCCTTCTGTCTTTGTCTGTCCCTGATTAGTCAGCTACTGCTGCATTTAAATTTAAAAAGAAATTCCAAATATTGTCCTCACTGGTTACATTTACCTGATAGTTATAGATTTATTCCCTCCTTGATATGTCTTTTTAAAGGGGGAATATCACTAAGGACAGATCTCAGACCCCCATCCTAACATGTAAAAGCAATTTAGAGTTCTAGCTATTTGTACTTGCTGATGTGGATGGTGCTGGTTTGTTTTACTCAGATTTATAGAGGTAAATAAGATTTGCCTGCCATTGATGGTGCTCCCTTAAAAGTTATAACACAAAGGGACCTACATACCCTCAGGTAATTGGGCCCATATTCATCAGCCAAGTGGTATAAATTTGTCATGCCACAGTCCAGAGGACAGTGCCCTCAGCTAATTGTAACAGCTAACAGGTCACCAGGGATCCAGAGGGTTCCCTCAAAGTCTGGAGGACATCTTCCAGACAAAGAGACTGCTCTAATAACTCTGGAGCTAACTAGTCTATTCATTGCAGAAAATTGAGTAATTCACCAAACAAAACCTGGATATGATGTGCACTATGCCTGGTTGGGAAAGTTACATGTTGGAACATAGGGATTATGACTGGGAAGAAGAGGGAAATGTAATAGAAAAACAAAGATGGAATGACGCACTATGTCACTGCAAGAGTTACGAGCTAAGGAGCTGAACTTACCTCTGTCAGTAGCTGAAGGAATCCCAAAGACAGAACTGTCTAGGGGGAACCAGTGGGATGATAAGAGAGAAGGACAGTTTAAGACTAAAATAGAATACAATAGAGCTCATTGTTAGGATGACCCAACTACATGATTCATATGCATGTTGATTCACAGGTATGTTGTGAAAAAATTGACTTAAATTGTATAGACTGCACAAGCTGTTATGTCCTGCTTCTTTAAACCAGCTGCCCATTTGCTTGTATGAAATTTTGTTTTCTTGGTCACCCTCACTCACCACTCAGATTACTGCCATCTCTGGACCCATAATTCTGTTAGTTTTAGGATTGATTGTAGGTCACTGCATTCTAAATGTTCTAATCAAGTTTATCCAACAGAAAATTTCCTCAGTAAAATTAATGGTTCTGAGGACCAAGTATGAGGCTATGGTAACTAGTTAGTCTAAGATTTGACTCAGTTACTAAAAACAATGGGGAATAAAACAAATTCTGGTGAACAGACCTAAGGGAAGCCATCTTAAGGCCACTAGGCTATCTTGACATCCTCAAAGAGCTATAAGAGATTAAAGATGAGCACACAGCATTAATTACAAGAATGAGGATGTGGTTCCAGTAAGGCATCTGGTGTTTGCTCCCACTCTGAGGTCAAGATAGCCTGGTATTTCAGACCTGCTTTGTACCTGGTGCTAACTGCAAAAATTCTGCTTTTGTAATCCTGTTGGATGCTTGCTTTTGCTAAAGACAATTGTGTGTGTGGCAGGGGTTCTGACTGGGTTTTTCAGATCATTGTAAAGGAATGTGTTTTTTGTCTTTAAAACCTCACTATAAAAGTAGGATGGGGCTGTTCTCCTCCTTGCTGTGAGGGGACAGACGCTGGCTGACTTAATAAAGACTCATTTTAATTTTATTCTGGTGGTCTTCTGTTCATTTCTGGTCTGGGACTCGCTACAGTATAAACTGCCTATTAATGTCCACCATTATTTATTAGAAAGACATGCATGGTTTGGGGGAGAGTAGGGTATGTGGAGTAAAGATGAGAGTAAAACCAGACACTTTACATATACACACATTAAAGAATGACTATATTATTGTAAAAGAGACTTGCAGAGACAGTTGAGACAATAATTTCCCTTTATTTCTGTCAACAAACATGTTACGCAATTTTTTAAGATGTCTAAAACACTCACTCTTGCTAACAATTGGAAACAGTCCCTGCAAATGCAGCACATCAGACCCATACATTTGATGAAAAGTAGAAAATTCATAATTTTAAGAAGCAGTATCTATGGAGTGTATAATGATAGCATTAGCCAATAAAGAAACAATTCAACAAGACAGCACAGATGGCAACACAATATAAGGAATCCTGTGTGATGATTTATCACCACTGCACTAATACTGTTGGAAGTACACATGATATTTAGAGTTCATACAAAGTTGTGTCTCAAGATAAAAGGTGATCTGAAATAAAGAACTGTATTATTTCCTTTGTCTGTTATCATTAAGGACAGTGTTTGGCCAGAGTTTATTGTTCATTGCTGTAGATATATATGCTCTATGACTAAATCTAATCCCAGACCACTTAGTCTACAACTTTGGATAATGCCATGAGAGTAATAATTTTCATGTACAGCATGTGGGGGAAAGAAACATGTACCTTATAGCAAATAAAAATATTCAGTTCACATCAAAATCCTCTATATTCCTTTATAAAGTGCACATAAAATTTCATATGTAATAATACATCTAAATAAATACATTAGTTTCTACAGAGCTATTGTGGGGAAGGAAGGAAAGAAGGAAGGGAGGGTGGGGAGGAGGAGGTAGGGAAAGAGGTAAGACTTGTAACTCCACATTCGGAAGGTCAGGGACTATAGACAAGCAGTAGCTGTTTTGGTGCTATGACACCTTAACCCATGTAGCACACACCATGAACCTCTGGGAATATACTACCATCACTGAGTAGCTCTTTCCCTGAACAGTAAACTGTACAGTGAGAGTTAGAACCTCCCCTGAAGAGCACACTTGTCCTCTTCCTTTTTCTCAGTTCCTAAGAGACTAGGAGCTCTCACTCACAGGCATTAGTAGAGTGTTGAATTAATCATATGTGAGAAAATGTGGCCTGTAATGCATATTTTAAGATCTTTCCCCTTAGAAATGTATGGAGAAGGATCTTAACTGACTTTGTCATCATGAAGATGAACAGATGAAGATATAACATCTGAGTCACTCACTGAGACTGGATGGCTAGTCTCCCAAGGCCAGGTCCAGAATTCTTTCTTTTGCACGGGCAGCTACCCAGGGGAGCATTTAATTTTCTCAGAATCCTTCACAGCATAGTGAATAATTACTTCTCTACAGTTCACTATACCCATGTGGCCAGAAGTATCTAATGTCCTGCCCTCAGGGCAAAGAACATGTTCTCTGGCCTGAGTCCTGGGCCAACCAGATTACTGACAGCCATAGAGGTTCAGGACGAGAGCAGAGTTGGAACCATGTTCTCTTTCCTCTCCTAAATGTATGTTGGGTGCAGGCACAGGCTCATTGCACCCAAGAGCCTAATGGAATTCTGGACATTGTCAGGAGAACTTGCTATATTCCCACTCAAGAATACTTATCCATTGCAATGCTACTTTTCTTCAATTATTTTTCTGATTCTATATAAAACAGGTACCAATGTAGACCCAGTAGTTGTACTCTAAAGTCTGTGTACTCAATGTCTCAGTTAACTAAGCCTGCTTCCATGGCTGGGAGTATATTAGCCATTTCATAAAAACTTTGCAATGGTTCCATTAAGGCTGTGTTTCTGAGATTTTCTGACAAGAATGTGATCCTCTGTGAGGAAAAAATAAATATATATATATATATATATATATATATATATATGCCATTATCATGTGGTTGGGGTAGCACTGCATTGTCCCCTTCTCTTTCAGCTGCATGATTTGTCTAACATATTTAAGGTTCTGGGAATTCCTACGGAACATAACTGAGATTGCTTTAGCATTTTCCCCAGACATGAGAGCATACTTCTCTTCATGCAACCTAAACAATATCCCTCGGTACTATTGAGCCCTCTGCTGTAGCTGCAAAGTGTGCCCTCAATGCTAGAGAGCTTGGGCTCAGGTTCGCACATTTGTTGCTAAACCAAGAGCAAAAGAATTCTCCTGAAATGGAGGATAGGAGGCTTGCTGTGACTTCACCTTTATTTTAAATGCGCGGGGGAAGAATGCACAAGGAAACATTTTGGAAGCAAGTATGTCCTTCTAGGATGTACAGTCCCCAGCCACAGGAATCCAGTCATCTCGCATGAGACCATTTCCTGCCTCAGGAAACACCTGAGTGATGAGATGCATAATTTAACACCAGGTTCTCCTCAGTGACACAGGGCTGGATATAGGTGCCCTTATACCACATGGCATTGAAAGCCAGCTTCTGCTGCCACTTCAAAATGCCACCGAATCTTTAAAGAAATGAGGACGTGACAAATTGTCATATCTCATGAGGGAACAACGCCTGCCAGGTGTTTACAAAGCAGTGTATTGAGCATGTGTATTTTGCTTGCACTTTATAAAGCAACTGTGAACAGTGCTTCCCCTCATGGGGCAGTGAAATGTGAGCCAGCCTAGCCCTGCTTTCAACTCCCGCTAGGAGACAACTCTGGCACCGTATCCTACTGCCACTGAGGGTGCCCAGTTCCTCGGTGCCAGGTACATTGACAGTGTTGGCTTTGGGGCAAACTTTTGGGTATTAAACATTTCTGCTTGAGGAAGCCTGTTCATTGGTGTGGCAACGGGTTTGCATAAACCCAGGAATTTTAAGGCTGATACCTCTGCCTGAAGCACAAGCAGCTTTTGTCATTTTTAAGGTATTCCGACCCCTGGCCAAGTCCCCTGATTAATTAATTCTCTTGGAAAGCAGAGTTTTGGCCAAAGTTCTTTGAAAACTAATGTTCGCATGTGGTGGGGAAAGGGCACAGAAAAGGTTTCAGCTTAGGAGACTTGCTACCCCTTGCTTTGAAAATGAAATGTGGGCCTGGAGGTTTCAGACACAGAATAGGTGCAGACAAGGTGACCAAGAGTGAGTCAGCTGACTCTCGGGGTTCCTTTAGAGAGTGAAAATCTTTTCTATGGTTTTAATTTGATCTGCATTCTCTTCTTTGCCAGTTCAGTTTCCAAATGAGGGACGTCTCAATTTGGCGTGACACTGAAGCAAAAATGTAATGGCTTATCCAACATTAATAAATCATTAATAAATCAAAAGTTTTCATGTAGTTTTATGACCCATGTTTGGATGAGTATTGTGTAGATTATGTCAGATAAGCTAAATTCTCTTCCATGTAACTACCAAGTAATTATAGTCCATTTATTATTCCTTCTCTGTTTAAGTTCTTTGGTTCCTTTTCAAGAATTCAAACATTAATAAATTTTTCTACTTTCTTTTCAGATTTTGTAGAATTTTGTACTCAGTTTTATTTTATTTTATGGATGCTCTCTAAGTTGGTGGGGCTGGTATAAATAGCCAGAGATTTTAAGCATGAATATATTTTCTGCTTTCTTTGTATCTGGCTATTGTAATTACCTTCTTATTGCTGGGACACAACATCCAACCAGGAGAAGCTTATGGAAGGAAACGGTTTATTTCTGACTTATAGACAAAGGGAAGCTTCATTGTCATGGAGACAGCATGGCAGGTGCATTCAGCTGGGCTTCACAGCTCCACATCAACAGGAAGGAAGTAGAGTGAGCTAAATGTGGCCAGCTAAGCTGGGTTATTAACACCCCAATAGCCGCCCACAGTGACACACCTCCTCCAGCAAGGTTCCATCTCCCAAAGGCTCCACCAGCTGTGGATTGAGTAGAGAAGGCTTAATCACAAATACATAAGGCTATGGAGTGGCATTTTGCATTTAAACTACCACACTGGTGAATTGTTAAATCATTTCTACAATGTTGTGGACTATATTCTGTAGGAAAAGGGTATTGGAAGAGGTTCTGCAATTCAACAAAGATCAACATGAGGTATTCGCTAATGCTGGCTCATACACAAGCACTTAGAAGGTGCTATGACCTTGGCTGGGCTCATTTAGGCATCCATGCTCAATGGAGGGTGTAGTAGGCAGCTCTGTTGAACTTGACTGGGCTTTCTCTCATGCTTGGGATGGGTTTGTTCTCTGATGGCACTGGCAGTGGCTACAACATTTGAGCTCCATCAGGTATAGACATCCTTCTTGTCAAATCTAAGCTTGGTGTAGGCAAAGACAGTTCGAAAATAGTGTAACTGTTTGCATTTCTGCAAGCAATTTAAGAGTCAGTGGTAACACATTTGCAAACACCTGTCTATGTTTTGTTTATATACAAAAAATATGACAGTTTTGTCCTAGCAGGTATATTTTATGTAACTACTTTGTTCCAGTTTAGCTCTCCTTCTTAATATTTATAAATTTGTATTTTGAAGGGCAGTTTAAATTAGATATCATCTAAATTATTTTTTTATGATTCAAGGGCTTTCTGTGTCCTACATAAGAAATCATCATCAAAACCAAGATTATTAAAAGTTCCTCTTATGTTTTCTTGAACTTTTATAGTTTAAAGTTTTCATGTAGTTTTATGACCCATTTTTGGATGAGTATTTTGTAGATTATGTCAGATAAACTAAATTCTCTTCCATGTAACTATCAAGTAATTATAGTCCACTTATTATTCTTTCTCTGTTTAATTTCTTTTGTTCCTTTTCAAGAATTCAAATAACCATGCATATGTTGTTCAAGATGAAAACCATCCTGTCCCCTTAGCCTAGATATTTGTCATTATGCTATGACCAAAATATCTTATGATATAATTGCTTTTTTGAAATAATCTCTACATCAGGCACTAGAGGTTCAGTATTTTTATTTTTACATATTTATTTGAGAGTGAGAGAGAGGAGCACCAGGGCTAAAGATAAACTCCAGACACATAGGCCACCTTGTGCATCTGGCTTTACATGGGTATGAGGAATTAAACTCAAGCCAGTAGGCTTTACAAGCAAGTTCCTTTAACTACTGAGCTCTCTCCCTAGCCTGGTTCTGTTTGTTTCTTATTCTTTATCAAAACCAGATCAATTATTTTCATGTACTTGTCTTAATATATCAATTTAAAAATCAGCTTATAATTTTCTACAGATAAGATTACAGGATTTTAACTAAGATAATATTAAATCTATGCACATGCATATGGATCAATTTAGAGAAATAACAGGATTTAAATGGAGGTTCACCTTATTTAATAAAGTATATCTCTATATTTCTTTTCAAATTTATATAAAATTTGTTTTGTATCTTTTAGTATACAGGTATTTCAGATTTCTTAATACTTACCCAAAGTATTTATAATTATTAATTATGTATGTTCTTTTTGAAAAGTGGTTGGGCTAGTAATGCTCTCCCACTGAACTATACCCTTAGTTAAAAGTATTCTTTTTAAATTTCCCTTTTTTTTTTGTTCTCAGAATATATGTTTGTATACTGTGATTGTGAATATTCTTTGCCAATTTGGCAGCATCTAGATTTACCTAGGAGACCTGTGAGAAACTTACAGATTGGTTTAGCTGAGGTACGAAGACCCACCCCAACTGTGAAGGGGCACCATTTCATGGGCTGGGGTACTAGACTGACTAAAATAGAGAAAGCTAGTTCAGCATCAGTACTCATCACTCTCTGCTTCATAACTACACATGCGAGGTGACCAGCCATATCAAATTCCATCTGCCATGACTTCTCCACTATGATCTTCCATTTCCTCAAACTATGAGCCCATAAAAATCTTTCCTTAAGTTGTTTCTTGTCATGTATTTCGTCACAGCAACAAAGAAAGTAATTAGAGCACATACTAACCCTATATCCTGTAAATTTTTCAGTGTCAATTATACTTCTAGTGCATTTCTCTCAGATTTATACATAGGAAATCATACTATGTGCAAGTAAAGACTGTATTTCTACTCCTTTCCCAATCTACATGCCTTTGGTTTGCTCTGAGACCATGTGGTTCTGACTTGGTAAGAGCATAAAATGTGGCTTCATATCTCATCTTCCAGAGAAACCATGTAGCATTTCCCCATCAAGAATGATGCTGGCTATAGGCTTTCACAATTAGATTGAGGAAGTTCTAGTTTACTGAGAATTTTATTCATGAATACACGCCAGGATTCATCAAACACTTTGTAGCCATTAAGGTAATCCTATGGATTTAATTTTTATTTCATTAGTATTGTGAGCTTTATTAACTTATTTTCAAATAAAAACAATATTGAATTCCTTTAAGTATTTCTATCTGGTAAAGATACATCATTTTATATATGTATGTATAAATTAGAAATTATGTATATATTACATATAATATTATATATTATATGTTATAATACATATTAATATAATATATACTATGTATGTATGTATATATATACACATATATGTATAATTTCTAATTTTTCTGTGCAATTGTTGCCTTAGTGTTTAGGAGTAATATTAGCCTTTAGTTTTGTTTCCACATGCTCTTTTTATCAAATATTTATGGTTCAGTAATACTGATCTCATAGAACAAGGTGAAATTTATTTCTTCCTCTCTAACTTCTATAATGTCCATTGTATCAAATCAATATTATTTCTTCCTAAATATTTGGTAAAATGCACCAGCAAAAACATCTGAGCCACTCTGTCTAGGAATATTTTAACTACAAAATCAATCGTTTTATATACTGAGGATTTTCAAATGATATTAATTTTCTTTTTTAATTTATATCTTTCAGAGACTTTGCCCATGTCATCTACCTTATGAACATTCTTGTCATACATGTGTTCATGGTATCTTTATTATCCTTTGAATGTATGTAAAATGTGTATTGATGTCAGCCTTTTATTTCTGATATTGTTAAATTGTATGTTCATTTCATTCAGTTCAAAGTTCTTCTTAAAACAGACTCTTCTTTGGATTATTGACTATATAGATGTATTTTATTTCTGGAGTTAGGCTTATTTTCTTTAACATGATAATATCCAAGTCTATCTATTTTCCTGTAAACGACCTGATTTAATTGTTCTTAATTACTGAACTGTGTTTATATGGATGACTCTATTGTGTATTTTCTTTATGCATTCATACATGGGTGGGAATCTAGACTGATTTCAGAATTTGACTATTGTGAATAGCGCTAGGCTAAATGTGGATATGCAGGTGCCTCTATTGTATGCTGCAACATTTGTTTTCTTCAGGAAAATACCCAGGACTTGTTAAATGGTCATATGCTTGTTCTATTTTCAAATTTTTAAAAACTATTTTTAAACTTATTTTAATATTTACATATACCATAACATATTATACTCTTTTATTTCCTCACCCCTAATTCCCTTTCCCTGGGACCTCCACAGTGCAGTTATCAGATTCATGAAGGCCTCAGTCAGTCTCTATGGGGTACTGGGAGGACCATGCCTCAGGGTATTCCTATCTATCTATATAGCTCTATTTATATAGCTCATGTTGGCCTCAAATCCATGATTCTCCTACCTCAGCTTCTCTCATTCTGGGATTACAGGAGTGTGCCACCATGTCCAAATCACATGAGACATTACTGATGGTGCAATTTTCCTCCTCTCTATGAAACATATTTTTCTGTTCTTTTGCCTTCATGGTCAATTTTGAAATTAAATAATGCACATTACAAATTTTGTATTATTGGCACGAGTCTGTGATACTATTATTATTAGTCATTCTTGAATTATTTTTTAGTTTTCACAGGAGATAAAAATAAGGCAATTTAGAAATAATTTAATATTTTTACCACTAGTTGAGATCAAAGGAGCCTTTCATCAGGGCTAATTGGACTGTACTGATAAATTGATGTTCTTCTCAATACTGATCTTGAAGACAGAGTGTCTCTTACCTGCTGACATTATGCTTGATCTCGGGAGCTGGAGATCTGTCATACCTGCTTCTTTCCTACTGCATGTTAGTTTGTTCACATATAAACCTGCACCTGTGTTCAGGAAACTGCAGCAGAGCCACAGGGCTCTTTTTATGAAGCTCTCTTCCCTTCACAGAGCTCGTTTCTCTCACATACACTGCTCTGGAGTTGAGCTTCCTTGGTTTCTTCTGAGTCTCAAACTGTCTTCTCCACTCAGATTCTCCCTCCACAGAAGTTCCCTGCATGTTGGACTCTACATTCAGAAAGTTAGCTGTTTTCACCTTCTGCTTTTCTCATATGCTGGCCTTAAGGGATTACTACCTTATGTGTTTTCCAATATCTATAAATTACTATGACAGGTTTCATTTGTTTCTTAGTTATTTAGATTGAATGCTAAGACTGGCATTGAGGCAACCTAGCATAGCAGATAGTTTAGAGATGTGGGACTCCACTTATCTTGCCATACCCCTCTCCTAACAATGCATCTAGCAACTCACGACCCTCCCCTGAACAAGGCTGCACATACACTCTACTTCAAACAAACGAATGAACCACACACTCTTTCTTCCCCTTGACAATGCTCTGTTTCTATTCAAACATGTTCGGTGATATATCTGGAATCAATAGATAAGGGATTGATCCACCTAAAATGGCTTTGTTTACATATGGAAGAAGGCAAACTATGCCCTCTGAGTGAACTATTGGTGAAAATATCCCATTTGTCAGTTTATGTCTATGCATAATTAGGTATATATATGACTAAAGTAAAATGCATCCTGATGAGGGACATGACCAGAAGAAAAAAGATTACATAGGCCATGCTTGTCAATCAAAACAGAGAACCACACTCACTACTAACAGGTCCCTTCTTCTCCTAGCTGGGATAAGAGCAAGTCCCAAACAGGAACCTTTTGCTCTTGGACAATCGACCTCAAGGAGCTCACTGCTATCTTGTAGAATATTCCCCTTCCCTCTACCTTTGCATTTTGTTTTAATCTTCAATGTAATTTATTGCTGCTTTTCCATCTGTGTGCTTCTGAAATTCTTTGATCAAGATGCCTGGAACTTGAAAACACCCAGACAGACCATGGCAGCAAAGGTGTAGCTCAGTAGTAGAGCATTTGCCTAGCATACAAGAAGCTTTGTTCCAATCCCTATCTGAATAAAGGAAAAGATGGAAACATAGATGTACTTAAAGACAATTTTAAAGTAGAGTGCTATCGTTTTGGCCTTGAATGTCTCCTAAAGATCATGCACTGAAGGTTTGGTCTTCAGTCTACAGCAGTACTAGTATATGGTGGAATTTTTAAAGGGGGGACTTAAGCAGAGATACTTTGGGTGTGACCTCACATGGGATTTTTCTTTTTTCTTTTGCTCCCTGGCCCCAAAAGGGTTTAGTCTCCCTACCTGATACACATGGACACACTATTAGAGATGAGAAGCAATGGGTCTACCTGATCTTGGATTACAATTTCATAAAATTTCGAATCAAAGTAAACATTATATAAATGTTTATGATGCTCCAGATTGTTTTCAACATTAGGTAGATATTGCTAGTTCTTGCAAGTTCTAGCACTTTGGGGGTGAGTATATATTATCTTGTTATGGTATTAAGCTTCATTTCCATTACGACTCATGTTCCCTGGCATTTCCTATACTTGATAGATAGCTACATGTCTTCTTTTATGAAGTGTCTGCACAAATCCCTTTAAAAATTATTTGCTTTTTTCTCTGTTTATAATCAAGTTGATGTGAATACTTTGTAATAGAAGATTCCAGTCATTATTAGATTTATTTTTCTGAAAATATCTTATTTTCAGTATATGGTATGCTAATCCATGTTCTTAATGAGTATTTTGGTAGTATATGGTCTATCAAATTTCTCTCTCCCAGTGTTTATTGCTTTTTAGGCCTAGCTAAAAAACAGATGCTTTTTAATGTTATGAAGAAATTTCTCTAGTTTTCATCTCCCAAAAGTCTTCATAACTTTAGCTTCCAATTTAGGTCAATATAATCATTTCAAATGTACAGTATACTTTATACAAACTTCTATGAGTAATGTTCTAGGAAAGAGAAAGCTTCCAAGGAAAATTCAAAAGAAAATGGAGTGTTATTAACCTTGTTAGCCTATAGTTCTAAGTATTTATAAAGAAGAAGAAAAGCAAAGTAAGACAAAGAATTAGAGAAAGAAAGAGCAAGAGAGAAAGGAAGGAAGGAGGAAGGGAGGGAATGAAGGAAGATGAAACATGATAATATTATGACTAATTGCTGTTATCTTTAAGCTGCTGAGACAAAACACTTGACCAAAAGAAGCTATACACATTACTCAAATAAGAATTGACTACGGTAAAAAATTAACATAACTTCAATTAAACACTCATTTAACAAGAGAATGAGTGAGTTTTATAACAAGTTCTGGGGAAAAAAAGGGGAGACAAATGGTTTGTTTCATAATTTTAAGGATATTTGTGCCTTTTTTTTTATATTGGATCACTTACTAGGTTAACAGCCTATTGCAGATCAGAAAATGGCTGTTCTATATATTTTTCTTCTTAATTAAATGTACAAGGATCAATAATAATTAGGAATATAATTTTTCTTTTTTTAATTTTTTTTTATTTTTATTTATTTATTTGAAAGCGATAGACACAGAGAGAGAAAAAGGCAGATAGAAAGAGAGAATGAGCACACCAGGGCCTCCAGCCACTGCAAATGAACTCCAGACGCGTGTGCCCCCTTGTGCATCTGGCTTACGTGGGTCCTGGAGAATTGCGCCTCGAACCGGGGTCCTTAGGCTTCACAGGCAAGCGCTTAACTGCTAAGCCATCTCTCCAGCCCTAGGAATATAATTTTTCAATACAAAGGAAAGTGGCATGAGCCAGTCTGAACTTGTCTTGCTGTAACTTCAACTTGTATCTAAATAAATACTTTATCTTTGGTAAACCTGCATTTCAGGATACTTGGTCATAACTGATTCTGGCAGAGTAAAGTGATGGATTGAATTAGGTGTCCCCATAAACTCATGTGTTCTGAGTGGTTGGTCCCCAGCTGAGCATAATTTGGGAATTAGAGACTCCTGGAAGAGCATTGCTGTTGGGGTGGGCTTATGGGTGTTATAGTCTGCTTCCCCTTGCCAGTGTTTGGTATACTCTCCTGCTTCTGTTATCCACCTGACGTTGGCCAAGAAGTGGTGTTCACCCTGGCACCTTGCCATCATGGAGCTTCCTTCATGTAAACCAAAATAAACCCTTTCCTCCCACAAGATGCTTTGGTTGAGTGCTTTGTGCCAGCAATGTGAAGCTAGCTACAACAAGCCCCATGGATGGAGGAGAGAGAGTATCAGAGAAGACTAGGGCATGAAGATATTTTTTAAAAAGATTATGATCTCCAAAGAAAAGAGGATATTTTATACCAGATCTGTAATGCTCCTAACCATATGCATGACTTGCCAAATCAAGGGGGACAATGGAAATGGCCAAGAGCAGAAGGTTCATTTATATAAGGGCTCCATGGAGGGCCACTAACACCTTCAAGTCCACTGGAAGCTAGTGGAATCTGGAAGAAAACCTGCTTCCTGCACCCATTCTAAGTCACTGTTCCTTGGGGTGTTGGTCATACAAGGCAAGCTAAGCTCTTATCACTACCTATGCAGTCTAACCTTTAAAGCTCTTTTCTGCAGTAACTGTCCACTAAAGGAGCACTGCCGGAGCATGAACGCTACCGCTGCACTTCCCAGGCAGCACGGGGGAAACGTTCTGTTAGGCTGGCTGCCACTGCACATACCCCTTCCTCAAAGCGAAGGTTTGTCTTCCCTGTCACAGTCTCAAGTGCCCTATGCCACATCTACCACCTCCTCATGCCTTCCATGTCCCCACAATCCATCCCCCAGCCCTACTGAAACGGGGCTGGGGATACTTCTTAGTGTAACAAGGAATTTGTGAATGCTGGGGCCAAAGCTGAGGCAAGAACACACTCCCAGAAAGGGGAAGTGATCGACAATGTCAAATGACTAGGGAGGCTAGTGGAACCAAGGACTGAGAAGTAACCGCTGGGTTAATTAAACAGGGTTGCATTTGGAAGGGAACAGTGGAGTGTTGGAATCAGTGACGGAATTACTGAATAAATGGGTCACTGAGGAAAAACGTTTGTTAGGAAATGCATCCATTATGTACAGAGCAAATTTTTAGAATTTTTAGCTGTGAAAGACAGGTAGCAGAGGATTTCTGGAAGACTGTAGGAGGTTCCAGAAATCTAAGTCCCAGTGTTTTCTCATCTGTAAATGAACCATTACTTACATTCTCCTCAGGCTCCATAAGGGAGATGAGTTGAAAAATAAGCCCTATCATGCACACATTCCAACCTTACACTCAGTAAGAACCAACTGTTAAATAGTATTATTTTCAATTTTTCTAAATAATTTGGGAAGAGACACCAATTCATTACTTTTAAATAATTTACTTCTTGTATAATTAGTTCATTTATAATTTGGCTATGACCCTGGATTTCTCAGTAAAATGAACTCATACCACTTACTTTTTCTGCGAAATTATTTTTCTTTTGCATGTTATTTTCCAATGTTGTTTCTTTAATGCTTGTTTGCATCTTCCTCTGTTCCTGTCTCTACACACTGCTTGCTGGAGGATGGTATTTTATCATGCTTTTAGTTTTGTTTCCAACCTCATCACCACCTGTGCTCTCTTAAAGTGGAATTTCACCTCCAGGTGATAATTACTTTGCACAAGACCTGTAAGTATGTAAAAAACATCCTTAGCACACGTTGGCTTTGTGATTCCACAATCTGCAGCATGGTCAGACTGCGGGTAGGCTTCACACTGTCTAGGTGAAGCCTCTCCTCTGTGCTGTGAAGTTTCTTTTCTCAAAAATTTCCCTCATGTATTCATCCTTTGCATATATTTTTGTCCCCTCCTAGAATGCACATTTGATTAATGGTCTTCTAAAACATCTTCCACGTTTCAGCTTTCATTTTAATTCTCCTTTTTTGTTGCCTTCACAAAAGTTCCAACCTTATAAATTACATTCCAATTAAGAATTCTAATACTCATCAAATCCTTAATCATTTTGTCCCATAAATTGATATTAGAAGTTTGAGAACTTGAAACGTAATTTTATTCCTACTATTACAATTTTGTATATTTTTTCCTTTCCTTTTCTTTCTTCCTATTGCTTCTGTTCTCCCTCGTCATTCTCTTCTCCCAATTCTTTCTTAGTCAATTGGGCATATTTTTAAAATTTGTCTCTTTTTGTGAGACAGGCTATCACAATGTATCCCACGCTTGTTTTTAGTGTAGAATCCTCTAGATTCTGCCTCCTAAATTCTGAGATTATGATCATGAATAGATCTTAATTCATGATAAAGACCATTAATTCAAGAATTTCCTTTTTTCATAGCACTAATTTTATTTCTTAGGTTTTTATATGTTGTTTGCATTTCATGTCACATTAATAGGCTGCAATTCTTATTTGGTTTGTAAAAACTTATATTAAAAAGTCTAAATTGAATATATTGCTAGTGACATTCTGTTTCCTTGTGCACATAGGGAATCCCTGAAAAGAAAGTCCCACATAATAATAGGAAATGGATGTAGAAAGAATGTAAGAGCCCTATTTAATTAACCCAGCCATTCCTTCCCCGTCTTAGTTTCACTGACCTCTCTAACCATTTGGCTTGTTGATCACTTCCTCTTTCTGGGGAATGTGTTCTTTCCTCAGCTGTGGCTTAGCATTCACAAGTTTCTGGTTTCTCTAAAACAGTATCCATAGCCACGCTTTGCTAGAGCAAGGAAGGAGTGCTATGGAACTCTCACCTGGACCTGGCATGCCCATTGCACTTATGAACTCACAGCAGCCATGGTTATCTGAACAAGACTCACACAGATAGGACTAGTCAATACCCAGTCATGGATAGGGGAAATTAGTATAAGTAATCAGATTGGCCATTATTGTAGTTATCTTCTCATTGCTGGGAGAAACATCTGACCAGAAGCAGCTTATGGGAGAAAAGGGATCATTTCAGGCCTACAGATTCCCAGGGAAGTTTCACCTTTCAGACGAAGCTGACTCATCTCAGCATTCAGAACACACACACACACATACACACACACACAGAGAGAGAGAGAGAGAGAGAGAGAGAGAGAGAGAGAGAAACCAACAACAGCAGGCACAAGCACAAACAGACAGAGCTCTGGCTCACTGCCTGTGTGAAGATACACACACAGTAACACCTCCTCCAGCAACGACCTGCCTGTTGAAGAACTCAGTAGGACATTCAATCAAAAATACCTGACTTTATAGGGACATGCATGTGTTTTCAAACCACCACAGTCATGATTTTGTTTTCCTACCATATTCTCCTCTTTTGCACCTTCTCTTCTGCCCCTGTTTCACTGAGTACCCTCATCTATCAAGTACCACTACAATTTGAAAAGTAGACAACAAAAAAAGATGAGCAATACTAATTATTATTATACTGTTTGTGACGATTCTTTAAGCATCAACTTCAATCTTATATAAATTTAACTAACATCTTGACAGATTAATTTCAAAGTGTGGCACAATCCAGCTAGTGTTGAAAGTTTTGTGATGTGGCAAACAGTAACTTTCCCCCTGAAATCTCTGTAGTTCTTCAGTCACCTCCACTCTACTAGGTTTTTCCCTTAGCATCCAAATATAGAGCCTAGTTTCTTCTAATCCTACAAGGTCAGTAGGTATGGGTTCCACTGCTCTGGCTGGCAAGGCTAGTGTGTGTGATGAGAAGCACTTCTCAGAAGCCGGTGCCAGTTGGTTCATCTTGGCATGCAGATCCAGAGATTCCTACCTGCTTCCCCTCAGAGATCTCACTTAGCTTAATAAATTTCTGTATAGATCTTGTCTCTTTCAGAAACTGAGTTATATATTATCTTGACAATTCTCTTTCCCCAATGTATCATTGCTGAGATAAAATTCCCGGCAAAATCAGTTCAAGAGAAGAAGGCTTTATTTCATCCTACAGCTCCAGGTTACAGTCCGTTGTGGTGGGAAAGGCATGGTGGCAGTAGCTTGAGGCAGCTGGTCACATTCAGCAGTGAGGCAGCAAAGAGCAATGAATGCTACTGTTCAGCCAGTGATCATCTTTTTATGCAGCCCAGGACCACACCTATAGTTATGATGGATCTTCCCACCTCCGCTAACCTAATTAAGATAATTACAATAATTACAGGCAATTTCAGGTCCTGTCACACTGACAATCTCAGTTTCAATCATCACACTCAGATTTGGTGATGCTCCTAACCCACCATCTTACCTGGAAAGCTTGTTGTATCTTGAGTCCAATTTCATTGAGCATTGTCCTCCACACCACCTCTCCTCAAGGTCACCACTGAAGCCATCATTTCGGTTTTGAGCTTCCTTCACTGTTCGCAACCTGAGTACAACATGGCTGATGACTGATGACTGATTTCTTCTGGAAGTTCTTTATTCTTCTGGATGTGTTCTTCTTTACCTGTTTGTCTTCTCACTCTCCTTCATAGGTTTTTCTTCATAATCCTCTATAAGATGGCCCAAGCCTCCTGTCTGTAATATGCTTTCAGTTAGTCTCATGTCTAGAAGTTCTGATTTGACACAGTAAATTTTGGATCTATGTTCAGAGGCTAGAACTCTCACTAGGATTTAGGCTTAATGCTGCCTGTGAGTCCTCACCATGACCCTAATAAATGTCTATACATTAGCATAGTTAACATTAAACAGCTGGCTCATTAATCTACCATACAACCTCACCCCCAATATTTCCGCATAGTGATTTTATATGCTGCAGTGAATGGAAACCTTGAAATGACTCCAGCTCAGTGCATTAGGAGCTGGACTGCTATCCTGCTCCATATTAGTGCCAGTCCACTTTACTGCTTATTAGGTGTTACTGTCAGCTTCACATTGCTGAGAGAAAACACCTGACCAAGAGCAGCTTGTGGGAGCAAAGGGTTTATTTTGGCTACAGACTTGAGGGAAAGCTCCATGATAGCAAAGAAAAACAAAACATTGGCATGAGCAGAGGGTGGAGGTCACCTCCTGGCCACCATATTGGACAACAGCAACAGGAGAATGTGCCAAATACTGGGCAAGGAGAGCTGGCTATAACATCCATAAGCCTATCCCCAACAATGCACTGCCTCCAGGAGGCTTCAATTGCCAAATTACCACCAGTTGGGGACCTAGCATTCAGAATGCATAAGTTTATAGCTTACCCCAACTTCAGTCAAAAGAACACACTGTCTATGAAATGACCTCCATTCAATAATTAAAGGCAAAGAAAAACAAAGCAACAAACAAGACAAATAAAAACAATGTACAGAACACATTTTTAAAGTTCCAGAACTATCCAGGTGTGATGGTGCATGCCTTTAGTCCCAACACTCAGAAGGAGGATTGCTGTGGGTTTGAGGCCAGCCTGGGACTACACAGTGAGTTCCAGGTCAGCCTGGGTTAGAGTGAGACCCTACCATGTAAAAAAGAAGAAAAGAAAGAAAACCAAAATTTCCAGAGCCAATCCTAAGTCAGTTCTTCTCTCTCACCTTTCATTCTACTTCATGAAATATATATACATACGCAGCAATGCTTAGACCAGGGCCAAGCCACCTGCTCACAACTTCAGTAGTGCATTATGACAGTGAGGGAATTTGTTAAATTCTACTTTTCTGTTGACATGAATGTTATGTCAGATGCCCATAATCTATGCAGTGAAAAATGTCTCCAATCTTTTATAGTTTTTCTTCATATTTTAAGAATTATACTTTGTATATACTGTTTATTAGTCAGGTTTCCATCAATGTAAGAAATGCCTAAGGTAAATCCACTTAAAAAGAACAAAATTTTGGCCTGTGGACAAGGCTTAGTGGTTAAAGGCACTTTCTTAAAAGGCATGCAGGCTCAGGTTCAGTTCCCAGTACCTACAGAGAGCCAATTGCACAGGGTGACACTTGTGTTTGGAGTTCCTTTGCAGTGGAAGGAGGCCCGGGTGTAAACATGGACTGCTTGCAAACTCTCTCCATACAAGTAAACAAAATATTTTTTTTTTTTGGTTTTTTTTTCGAGGTAGGGTCTCACTCTAACCTAGGCTGACCTGGAATTCACTATGGAGTCTCAGGGTGGCCTCAAACTCGCAGCGATCCTCCTACCTCTGCCTCCCAGTGCTGGGATTAAAGGCGTGCGCCACCACGCCCGGCTTAAACAAAATATTTTTTAAAAGAACAAAGTTTAGTTTGTCTTACAGCTTTGGGGGCTTCAGTCTGTGACACATGATCTCTGCTGCTTGTGGCAGGTAGCTCAGCACAATATTGTACCAACAGGTGGTGGAGATACCCAACAGAAAAGCCAACTCAGCTCCAGCTTGGGGTGAAAGAAAAGAAGTGGAATACATGAGTTGAGGATCCCACAATACCCTTCCTGGGCACACAGAAAAGGACCTAAAATCCTCTATTAGGTTCCCCATCCTAAATGCCCAACCATCTCCCAATATCAAGCTGGAGGTCAATTCTCTAACACACTGGGCTTGGGGGAAATTTTAGATGCAAACGTCAGCATGTGCAGGTGACTTCATGTCTTCAATTCTTTCTGGATATGTGCATGGTATGTGTATATGCATGTTTTCATTGTGGACACATATGTATGTGAGAGTGCACATGTGTGCATATATGTGTGAACCCTGTAGTTGATGTCAGGTATCCCTCTTAGTTGCTCTTTAACTTATTTTTTAAGACAGTGTCTCTCACTGAAACTGTCAATCACTGATTCAGATACACTAGCTAGCCAGCAAGCACTTATTGGCTGAGCCACATCCACAGCCCCATGTCTGTTGTTCTTTCACTTAGGGATAAGAAATCATTAACTGTGCTTCCAAGGGTGTGGAATGTGCTTTTGGATTGCCTTTAGTTTTAGCTTCCTCCCTTTTCATAGAAAGGGATATTCTTTGACATAAATTGGCTCAACTCTATTTTTATCTGCCATTAATGTAAAAATGAAGAATGAAGTTTCAGTTTGTGTCAGATAAGAGATTTTTATAATACTTTTCATTTTGAGATAATGCAATATTCTATGGCATTATAATTAAAGGAAAATAAAGTTGCCAAGGGCTGGGACCTTGTGACAGGGACAATCCTGGTAAACATTCACCTTTCTTCAGCTGTCAAATTCACTGGAAAGAGCCACACAGGGTCTGAGTCTCAAGTCTCCTAAACAGACAGACCAAACCAAGCACAACACTCCAAGCGAAGCAATTCCATTTCTGGAGTCTCCACAGGTGTCAGAACTTGTCACCTTCCACACAATGCCACACACAGGGAAGGCAGTACTGGTTGGATTTACCAGGGAAGGGTGCTGCTGGAGAGGAAATGAAGGTTCAGCCCAGAGGATCACCTGTCTTAGAGAGTGACTCCACATTAGTTGTCCCCTGAAGAGGAGGTCACACTCTCTTTTAAATGCTTCCAAAGACCTCTGCTTCAAGGACAGTCAAAAAGGGTATGTTCACAAGCAATGGCCACTATTAAAAACATTGAAATCTGCTGCTTAAATAGAACTTTAAGTAGGTGAATCTAAATATATTCTGGAAGTAGGGGTTACCTTTCCAATACCAAAAGCTTTATTTGGTGTTGTTGGGTATAAGTCATTGAAAAATACAGGAGCACTGTAGCTGCCTGGCTGTTATATGCATTATAAAATGTAATCATTTGCTTCTGGATATCTTTCTTTAGTCAAGCTGGCTTGTCAGTCTGGATTTTCATTTTACTTATTTCTTATGCAACATGGGGGTAAGGCTGGGCTTCATCTAACCAGTGTTATTAAAATTGTGTAGACTGTGAATTGAGCCTATTTAGTGATGTCATAAAAGGCAGCTTTATAACTTTTGCCTCTCTCTACAAAATTCGTTCCACAGAGCTTTGCCAAGATTATTGCTGTTTCTGGGACATTTCCAAAAATGAGACAAAACACAGGATAAAATTCAGACTGAAACAAGATTTGGTTGTTATGGTTGGCCTCTTGGCTAGCCCCAATGGTTGCCATTCTGTGTCAGAATAATCCTGTTCAAAATAAGCAAATAAAAAATAAGCATTTAGTCATCTGTCTCCTGAATATTTTTGACTTCTCTCTCCTCAGTGTCTACTTGCTCATTGATCTACTAAACATGGAAAAAAAGAATTATACATAAACTGTTCTGGATCAGTAGTAAAAGGCAATATCTTGATAAGTTTGGTAATGAAAATAAAACTATAAGAACTTAATTTTTACCTTACAGAACAGAGGATGGAACTTTACATGTACTAGATATAAGATATGTTTTAACAAGCAACATAAGTGAATAAAACACACAGTTGTTATCTAAATGTTAGGTTCCACTCCCCCAGTACTCTAGTGATTAACTATTTAGGCTATAATTTGAAAAGGGGCCAACAGTGGATGGGAGAGAGACTGCCTGACTGCACATTATTTGAAGAATGAAATGACTTCCAAGGAATTCTCAGCAAAGCAGCCAAATTGATCTTGGCTGCTTTTGCAGAATCTGGCTGTGGGAAATATAAAATGACTCTGACTGACTGACCTGATTCCTAGACTTCAGTTTCACAATAGCTTTCAATATTTTAAGAGACATAATAGAGAACATACTGCATTAGCATGGCTGACACATCATGACAAGACACTAAGTTTCATGATTGGCTATGTTGATTCCTTTTCCTTACCGTATCACTCTAGTGCAGAGCTCTGGGCTTGCTCCCTGACTAAATGGAGACTTGATATAATGAGGGACCCTCCCCTCTCACAGTTTCACTGCCCATTACTCCTCTTTCACCCAGTTACCCCTGGCTTCTCCAGGATCAAACCATTCTTCCACCTGGCTGTAAGCACCACTTCAAAAAGGACAAACCAACCTGTTATCACAGCCCTTGGTACCATTTCATGCTTAATTCAAGTTTAATGGTTAATTCAAGTCTAATTCTCTCCTACTGGAAGCAGTGCACTGGGTTTCTGTTTCTTTAGCTCTTTCTAGATGCTCAGTGTGGGTGATTCAAATGTCTGCTCCTCACAATAGCCTCTTGGTAATCACTGGCCTCTAGTACACACAGATACAACCTGTTTGAGTTGCTCCACTACCCCCACAATCTGCATGAAAATGCAAATAAGACTCAGTGACCACAAACCTTGCTCTCAGCCTCATTAGACCTCCACACAGGATGCATTCTTTGGTAACCTCTTGGGCCCCAAAAGCTTCAGTTCCCACATCCCTCATTTTCTTGTGTTCTCCAGTCTGTGGCAGAACATGCATGTCCAGAAAGTTCCCCCTCTCTTGTTGGCACTATGAATAATGTTGCCTCTGTCCTCTGAGATCTGTCAGTAATAATCCACCTGTATGTTTTAGGGAGTTAGTTTCTCTGTGTCTCACCTGACTAATAAACCCATATTCAACATACCTATAGTCAAGTCTCTCCTCGAGAATGCTTTTTTCTTGTTATAAATTGGACATAGTTCAGATAAGAGCAGCAAGAGTGTTTCCTGGTGTAGACAAGTTATCAATGTGAGGACACCTCACTACAAGTCAGATATTTGGCCTTTGCTCTTCACCAGGATGAAGCTGTATTGTTGTATTGTATTGTATTGCATATGAAGGGAATATTATAAACATCCATAAACCAAAGCACTGCAACCCCACCACAGAAGGACTATAATTTATAGCCACTGTGTAAAAGAGACCTCAGTAACAAATTGGAAAGCATATATAGCATCCACTTGTGACATAGTAGTTATTTTTCTGTAATATTGACTATTAACTATAGTAAGCCCCCCTTAACTACAGTTTTACTTTCTGTAATTTGTTACATAGAGCTAATAATGGTTAGAAAATATTAATGTAAAATTCTAGAAATAAGGAAGTCACAAGCTTTAATCGTTAATCTGAGTGTCACAATTAAGTCTTATGCCACCTCACTCCATTCAGTCTGGAATATGAACCATCCCTTATTCACTGTGTCCACCCTGTATATACTATTCATCCTATGACAGTTGAGAGGAAGAGAGCATACCAAACTCATACAACTTTTATGACAATGATATTTTATTTTATTAGCCATTGTTGCTAATCTCTAATTAAGTCTAGTTTTAAATCCAGTTTTATCATGCATACTAATAGATAGGACAAAAATATATCTATAGGGGTTATTACTCTCTGTGGTTTCAGGCATCTACTGGCAGTTGAGAGATATACACCCTATGGATGAGGCTGTATGACTAACTATACAGTGCTGACTTTGCTAGCACAGGGTATGTCTACTTCAAAGCAGTTTTCTCAGATGTCCTTTCCATTTACTAATGTAGTTCCTGATCACTTTGTCCCCACTGCTAGACCTTAATCTTCATGGGGGATATTCTAATTTTCCCATCATTCCTACCCTGCTGTCCTAACCTAAGTCTCTTTATATATATATATTAACTAAATGAATTCCATTTGAAAGGGGGATGTGGTGCTCTCCACTACAACATGTCTGAAAAGGAATATGACAACTTCCATAAGTGTGCTTAAACAATTAGAGGTTTAGCAGGTAATATATTTGTGGGTTTCCACAAATTATCTTCTCCTCACATGTACTTATGGAAATGTTATGATTAGATATTCTTTCAGGTACAGGCTAAATGGCTAGCCTAAGTCCAGAGTTATCAGGAAAGGTTGATTGGGCACAAGCCAACATCACTGAGGTATGAATAAATTAGATTCTCTAATAGCTAGATTTACTAGGCAGAGGCTTTAAACAACTTAGGGGTTGGGAGAGAATGAGGCTATGAAGTGGATTTACTGTGCAATGTTTACCATCTTTCCAGATCCTGAGGAAAGAGAGCACACACATGAGCATGAAGCTACATAAAACAGGTTTATTAGTTACAGATGAGCATCAAGGGACAACAGAAGCCTGGGATGACTCACAAGCCAGGCCTCAAAGCTCAGATGGCTTCCAGGTGAGGATGGATATATAGCAGAGTGCAACCGTGAGATGATCTACACTGGATTTGAAACCAAGGGCAACACAATATGCAGGGTCAAGGCCTTGAAGGACATCCAGTCAAGGGTCCTGGATCAGAGCTTACGTGCACTACCAGTTTCTCTCTTCCTCAGGATGTTGTTCTTTCAGCACACTGTAGTTATTCTTGAGGGAGGACATGGTAAACACTGACTAACTGAATCATCTCCCCAACCCCATTTTGTGCTTATGATAATGTTCTATACTTTAAAATTGCTTTATTTTTAAGTCATGCATACAATAATATCAGTTATACAAATTACAAAGTACCATATGATGTTTTGATACATGTTCACATTTTATAGTCTTTAACTGTCTTTAAATAAAGTTAAATACATATATATCTCTTAAAGCATCTACTATTAGTGCCAGAATACTAAAAATCTTTTCATCTAGCTTTTGGAAATTATTTTCTATAGTCATGCCCTATGGAGAGCTAGTATACCACAGCTTCCTGCTTGTAAGTGTAATTTGGTACTTTTCCCTATTTCTCCTTTCCCCTTAGTCTACACTAAGCTTCCACAAGATGAGTGTTTGTTTTTAGATTCCACATATAAGTGGGAACATGTGGTACTTGGCTTGCTGTGTCTAGCAAATTTCACTTAAGAGAATTATCACCAGTTCCATCCATGTGGTCACAAGTTAAAGGATCCCAATTTATTTTATGGTTGAGTAGTATTCCATTGTGCATATACAGTCTATTTGTTTCATCCTTTTATCTTTTGATAGACAATAAGGCTATTTCCATTTCTTGGATATTGGGAATAGTGCAGCAATAAAATGTAAGAGTGAACATATCTCTTTGACAGACTGATTTCATTTTCCTTGTATATACACATAGTTACTGGATTATATGATAGTTTTACTTTAAACATCCATACTATATAAGAAATAAAATTTAACTGCGGGAAGTTGTACAAAATGAAAGATAGTATAGGAGCAAGGCACAACTTATTTTACACAAGCAATGTGACAAACTTGGGAGATTCAAATACAACTGTATTAATGAAACATTTACATGGGAATTAAACCTTTAGTAGTTGAGCATGTAACAACTGGATTAGATGAAAGGTTAAATAGGAAACTGAGGTAGGTGTGAAGACTGTCCCCAAGGTAAAAAGACAGGGAGGAAATGTGAGAAAGAAATGAAAAACAACATTTTCAGACTTTATGTACCTCTAATTATAATTTCAGAAATGTGAAATAAAAAAGAAGAATGAGCAGGGAGGACCAAGAAAGATAAAAGCAGAAAATAAACATCTCCAACCCTCATACCAGGAAGTTCAATTAATCCATATTTTAAAAAATAGAATCAATATGTGAAAGTGAAAGACCAGGAGTGGAGGGCAGATTTCAAAAGCAGCCAGAGATGCAGGCACCAGACACAGAGGACAGGCCCACTGCTTTGCTCCCCAGGATCTTAGGAGACGATTTTAAAGGAAGACTGCAGGAACCATATCTGTAATTCACAGGGAGAACTAGGAGCTGACCTATAGAATGCCAGTCACCGTAAGTCTTTCTTTCCAAAACAGCGAAATGATGATATTTTGCACAAACAAAACTGGGATATCACCCAAAGGTGTTCTTTAGGAATTTGAATGACCCAAGGTGTGAGTTGTAGGAAGGAAAGATGATACCACAATCAACAATAAACATCCTACTGTTTCTGTGTACCTGGCAATTTTTCAAAGCATGCGAACACGTTTGGTGACAAATGACAGCACTAACACAGGATAGTGGGGCTCAGAGCAGGAAATGTATCTGCAGTGCTGTGCTGCTAACAACCATGTGATGACAGACATTGGATTTTCAAAATAATAATGACAGTGTCTAATCTGTGGGAAAGAAAACAGGCTGAAACACAAATATTGGAAATTGGCAAATAAATTAGGTGGCTAGAATTAAGTAATCTGTCATTCTGAGATCAATTGTTCCTAAGAAGGGTAAAAATAGTGTACTTAGTCATCTTGAATGATAAATTTGATAGACTAATCATTCAAAGAACACACAGAGAATATTTTCAAGCATGCCAAGCAAAAGTGAGAATAAAATGGGATACAGAAATAGATTAATTGAAAAGAAGGTAAGAACAAATATTAGCAAGACAAATGGTAAAAACATTAGAATAATTAAAATACAATAATATTCACTCTAAATCTGAACAATCAATTTGCTATTTAAAAGATACGGATTATCAAAGTAGAATTCACGAAACTTTTGTTTGCAGAAAATACATTCAAAATTAATATGTTAGAAAAGACATAACTTACAAGTATCTGAAATAATTGAAGCACCTATATCCATATGTTGAAAGTAGATTTAAAGGTAAAGAATTGGCTCAATGGGTAAATTACTTGTGTGCAAGCACAGAAAACTAAATTTACATCCTTAGCACCCATCAAAAAACCAGGCGTGGTAGTGCATGCTTATAATCTCAGCTCTGGAAGGAGGCTCTGGAACTTTCTGGCTAGCTGGTCTAGTCAAATTGATGAGTCCTTGGTTCAGTAAGAGACCCTATCTTCAAAGGTTAAAGATGGAGGACAATTGAGAAAGAAATACTTAATGTGAACATCTGGCTTCTACACACATGCACACATATGTATGTCCACACACATATGGACATGCATACATATACATGTATATACAACACAGACACCTGTATATACCAAAAAAAAGAAAGTTTAAGGCAAAATCACTAATAATTACAAAGAAGTATGATAAAATTTCTGCTGTTTAAGAAGGTGTATGCCTTTAATACCAACACTTGGGAGGCAGAGGTAGGTGGATGGCCATAAGTTTGAGGCCACCTTGAGACTACATAGTGAATTCCAGATGAGTTTGGGTTAAACTGAGACCCTGCTACAAAAAAAGGAAAAAAAGAAAAAAAAAAGAAAAAGAAAAAGAAAAAGAAGAAGGTACAAGCCAGGCATGAAGCCTCATGTGGTAAATCCCAGTGCTGGAATGTGAGGCAAAAGGACTGGGTTATGAATTTGAGACCAGCATGTGCTGCAGTGAGTTATAGGTCAGCTTGAGATAATACAGCAAGACCATATCTCTACAAGTCCAATAATTCTAAACCTATGTTGTAGCAGAGCATTAAAATATGCAAATCAAAAACAGATTTATAAATAATGATGCAAAAGTCATAATTATTGAGGGAGATCTTGATACTCATCGTACAGTAACTTAAATGCCAAACAAAATGGTGAATGAGAACATAAAAATTTGAAGGGCAAGGCATAAATCTCTAAAGCTTTCTCACTGACATATAGAATGATGAATACCTCTATCCATCTATTCGTCTACTATGTATGAAAACATAAACAAACTCAACCATATCATATAGTCATATGTGTGATATATTCTTGATAAACTTTAAACTATTACTATCATTCAAACTGGATGATCAAAATATAATTGAATTAACTCAGAACATTGTTCTATAAAGAATTAGTAAACTTCTGGGCTGGAGAGATGGCTTAGTAGTTAAGCACTTGCCTGTGAATCCTAAGGACCCTAGTTTGAGGCTGGATTCCCCAGGACCCACGTTAGCCAGATGCACAAGGGGGTACAGGCGTCTGAAGTTCGTTTGTAGTGGCTGGAGGCCCTGGCACGCCCATTCTCTTTCACTCTCTCTCTCTCCCTCTTTCTCTCTCTGTCTATTGCTCTCAAATAAATAAATAACAATGAACAAAAAATTATATAAAAAAGAATTAGTAAACTTCCATAAATAAAGGAAATAAGTCATAAAGGAAATCCTAATACAATTTGTAAAAGATTTGCAATTAAAGTTGATAGTCACACACCAATAACTTGATGCATGTGGACATACTAGAGTTCAGGAAAAGATATACACCAGTCTTGGTATCTGTGAGAAAAATGATTCTAACAGATAACAAAATGCATAGATACTCAAGTCCCTTATATAAACTTGTTAGAATATTTATATATAATCTATCCAATCCTTTCTACACTTTAAATCATCTCTATATGACTTACACTGCCTAATAAAATGTAATTGTCATGTGAAGAGTTACTATGCTGCAGTTTCTAGGAATATTGCCAAGAAAAAAATGAATTAATACAGAGTTATTTTTTCAAAGGTTTTTGATATATGGTTGATCGATTCTGTGGGAATGGAATCATTGAAAATAGAGAGAGAGCTGTAAACCCAAAATTCCTATTATTAGAAAAGAATACCTAAAATTGGTGAGCTACTATATTAAAGAAAGAACACAAGTTTTAAAACCCACATTTATAATAGAAACTATAAATTTCTATGCTTTGTGTCAGGAATAGCATTCACATCACTGGAGAAGCAATGGACTATTATGTTAAAAAATAATGGCACTATCTGGAGGTGTACCTCAGTGGTAGATCACTTACTGAGCATGCATAAGGCCCTGGATTTGGTCCTGCGCACTACAAAATAATAATTAATAATAATAATAATAATAATAATGAGATGATCTCATGATTATGTGGTGTTTGGTGGGAAATATAGGTGAATAGCTTTATGACTTTATCACAGAGCATTTCTTAATGTGGTGCAGACAATGAGCAAAAGATTAATAAAGTCAAGATTTTAAACTTTAATGTTTTGTAGACATGTAAATAAGAGGATAAAAAGTCAGAGATCATTGATGTCTACTAATTAGATAGAGAAATTGTGTTTATAAAACTGAATATCAGCTGAAGAGAGGGCTTACCAGTTAAGGCGCTTGCCTGCGAAACCTAAGGACGCATGTTCAACTCTCCAGGTACCATGTAAACCAGATGCACAAAGTGATGCAAGTGTGCAAAGTCACACAAACACACAAGGTGGCGCATGCATTTGATTGCAATGGCTGGAGGCCCTGGTATGCTAGTTATCTCCATCTCTCTCTCCCTGTCTCTCTCTCTCAGGCAAGCTGTATATAGGCAACATCTTTGCAGAGATCAGCTGATCCAATTTAGTGAAAATCATTGCCATCTGACCCACAGAAATCCAGGCTCAATAAATTCTTAGCTCATTTTTTAGGATTATTTATTTGATGGAAGTCAAATGATACAACAAGCATATCTATGCTACCTTGAAGTCTTGTAATGTTTTGTCTTCATCTAAGTTGCAATTTTATGCATTTATTTTATTACAATCCCTCAAATTGTATATAGCTTCTTTGCTCTTTAATGTTGATTTTTTATCATAAAGCATTATAAAAATAAAAACATCTTAGAAATTATCAAACTGACTTGGGAATTGACTTGAAAAATAAAAATGAGCACAAATAGCAAAAAATTATCTTCCTAAATAGAATAATTAGAAATCATGCAATATGTTTTCAAGCTATATTATGGAGCTGCAGGAGACAAAAGACTGTGGCAGTGGTGTAAGGATAAGTTATATCCCTGACATACGACAGAGAGCCACTTACATGATTCACACTTACATGATCACTTGATGGACTGGAGAGATGGCTTAGCAGTTAAGGCATTTTCCTGTGAAGCCTAAGGACCTAGGTTTGATTCTCCAGGTCCCACATAAGCCAGATGCACATGATGGCACATGTGTCTGGAGTTCGTTTGTAGTGGCTAGAGGCCCTGGTGCACCCATTCTCACTCATTCTCTATCTCTCTCTCCCTCTCTCTGTATCTAATAAATAAATAAATGAAAATAAAAATGTCTTTATATGATCACTTGAGTCTCAGAAGTGGATTGTGTGATTCAATGTAAAAGGTGTCATCTCTTCACTAAAATGTTGTGGAAGTACTATATTTTCATAGTAAGCATGCCTTGACTTTTGCTTCCCACCATATAACAGTTAATGCAAAACTGACTATATGTGTCAGCATAGAAGTTATACCTGTGGAAGGTGTGACTAAATCTTTGCAACTTTGGGATATGTACACACTTCAAAGACAAGGCAATAAAATCATGACTCATGAAAGAAAAATTATAAAATTACTCTGATCAAAATGAATAATTTACTTTTTAGAAGTCTATTTTAAAAATGGAAAACAAGTCAGACTGGTGGAAACATTTTGTAAAACCTATCATCTCAAAAAAGTCTCTTTTTAAATAATTGTATTTATTATTTATTGGCAAGCAGAGAGAGAGAGGGAGAGAGAGAGAGAATGAGTATGCCAGGTATTCTTCCCATGGCCAAGAAACTCCAGGCATATGTACCACTTTCTGCATCTGCTTTACATGGGTACTGGCAAATTGAACCCAGGCTATTAGTGTTTAGATGTGAGCCTCTTTAACTGCTGAACTATCTTTCCAGCCCTCAAAAAAAGTCTCTTACTGAGGACTTGTCATAATTACCTTCTCATTGCTGGGACAAATCCCCTGGACAAAAGCAACTCATGGGACAAAAGGTAGTTATTTTGGGTTATAGTCTTGAGGTAAAGTTCCATTATGGCAGGAGAAAATATCACATGAGCAGAGGCTGGACATTGAGTTTGTCACAGTAGGTGAAATCAGCAGCATGAGACTGAGCCTCAGTCTTGCAAAGGGGAGCTGGCTATAACACCCCTAAGTCTGCCCCAATGACACATTTCCTCCAGCAAGCCTTCACCTCTCAAACTGCCATCAGCTGAGAATGAAGCACTCTAAACACATGAGTTTAAGGGGGGAGCACTAATTCAAGCTACCAGAGATATCTTCCAGTTCAATAAGAAAAATAAGAAAATCTGAAAATGAGCAAAAACAACCCACCATTTCAACTGAATGCTGAATAGATTCATAAATATGTTGGGTCATTTCTCAGTCTTTTCCCTAAGATCATAACAACAGTGTTCTGAAACTAGAGACTACTAAAAAGCAATTAGGCTGCAAATGGTCTCCATGTTGTTATTGAGAGCATTAGCTAGCTGTTACCAGGCATGATGTATAATGGGCTCTCTGGCCTTCTGCTATGGAACAGAAAAGCAAAAAGACTCCTAAAAGATTCTAGAATTTTGATACTAGATTTCTCAGTCTTCAGAACTATGAGAAATGAATTTATTTTCTTTGAAAATCACCTAGTTATAGGCACTCTGTTATATCAACACAAAATGTTTGTGAAAGCAAACTAATTTTTTCAGGTCTCCCATTGAGTCTTTGAACTATTTTCCCCAGGATTTCCAATGTTATTCATAAACAATAGCAAAAACCTTTAAGAGCAATGGTCCCAAATGAGATTTTTTCCAAAATATATTTTAAACAATTGAAAATAAAAAATTACAGCCCAAAATATCTTGCAATTGTTAACTGTAGTGTTCACTACAGTGATTACTAAAACGTGCAGTATGACAGAGTTATGGTTACCATGGGAACCATAAATTTGATTTTCTGAAGTTTTATGTGTGCAAAATCTCAACTATAATGCTGCCTTCACATATTGTCTTTTTCATTTGTTATAGATGTACTTGGGCCTAAAGTAGACCACCTGATCTAAAGACAGAAATGTTGGTTGCCTTCTTCAAAGATTTTCTTTAGTACCTCAAGAGTATCAGAGTTAATTCAGGAGTGCCTACATTAAAATTATTTTTGATCTTAGTTCAAACAAGGTAGTTTGATCTTTTCTAACCTAGTTTACACTATTTCTTGGAATAAAACCCTTCTACAGTTTTAGATGGCCACTTATTCATTTTAAAAATGTTTATATCAGCTGGTACTATTTTGGATGCATGACTGATTTATTGATGTGTGGGTGATTATCATTTTTTTGTAAAATTTCATTTATATAGTCCTTGTGAATAGATTATCTCCTGATTTCACTCTTTTAATAGAATGAATCTTATTTTATTAACTGAAATAGAATGTCTTAATACTGTGATACATGGATGACAGTTATTTCCAGTTGGCTGCTTCTGTTATTCCTTTCAAAGTCTACAGGTATTTGAAGCACTAGGAACCCATGTCTTCATGGCTCTAATCAGGACATTTGAACTGCTGCGGAAGTTGCATAGTAATAGACTATAGATGTGGCAAAGTAGGCTGGTACAGTCAACTTTGTAAAATGATTTGACTGTGTCTTAGAAAGTTAACCATCCCATTACCATATACTCTAGCAATTGTGCTCCTGGTTTTCCATCCAACTAATTCATATGCTTGTGTCAATATATAAATATCACGAAAAATGTTTGTGCCAAAAACTGGAAGTGTTCACACTGTCCTTCAATAGGTGAGTGGATAGAATTCATAAAGTGGACTATAATTCAGCAACAAAATGAGCTATCAATATGTATAAGAAAATAGGTAGATGATACAGAGTTCATAGATAGATGATAGATAGATAGATAGATAGATAGATAGATAGATAGATAGATGATATATAGATGATAGATGATGATAGATGATGATGATGGTAAATGGATAATGATAGATAGATACATGATAGATAGATAGATAGATAGATAGATAGATAGATAGATAGATATATGATGATAGATAGATAGATGATAGATAGATGATAGATAGATGATAGATAGATAGATAGATAGATAGATAGATAGATAGATAGATAGATAGATAGAGTTCTATGTCCCAGAAATAGAGAACAGTAATCAATGAAGAATGCAAGTCTTCATGGTGGCTCAATGGTGCTTCATACCCTACAGGTACCTATAGGCGGGAGTTCAAGGTCTCCATGAGAAGAAGAGATCTGACTGTGTGAGGGCCAGTAGCAATATTATAGAGTCCAGCAAAAAGTCTTGAATACTGACGACTCACCTATTTCTGCAATAAGAATTAGGCAAATGCACATTACCAGTCCAACAATTCTAGAGAAACTTGCCTTTAGCCTGGTCAGATTCTCACTGATGCAAGTATTCTTCAGAAGACTGCATATGTAACATGCTGCCTTGACAGAGTTTCTGAGTTGCAGAGTGAGTTTCCACACATGAGTTCTAATCCATAAGCTTTTGAAGTCTTTAGCTGTTGTGATAAGAAAGTAGAAGTATAAAACTTACCCTGCTACAAGACTGATGGGAAGCCTGTGTCCAGAGGTCTTGCTCACCTGCTTTCACAAGCTGCTAGAGAGAAGACAGCACATGAGAAGAGTGACAAGGAAAGAGACAGCAACAAGACACTTGACACATCAGACTCCTCCTGTCTTGCAGGCTGTGCAGGATGATCTGTTAGGAGTCTCGCCTCTGCTATTATATGTATGATAATGCAGTAAAAGTAGAATTATGATTTCCCAATATTCAGAGTTATCATCTATCAAACTGTCAGCTCTCTGGGGGCAGACCCAAGTCACTTGATATGCGGGTCCCCAACTCATTAAGTATTTGTTGCACTGTGAATGTAACCGTTAAAGTGTGGAATGAATCTCTGATGAATATAGGATAAAACTGCATGTCAACTATCCAGACACCTTCTCTCACAGGATGATGTTTTATGACTCTGCCAACAATTTTTGATCCAATTATTAAGCCTTTTAAAAATAATGCTACCGGGCATGGTGGCTCATGCCTTTAATCCCACCACTTGGGAGGCAGAGGTAGGAGGATCGTCATGAGTTCTAGGCCACCCTGTGAATGCAGAGTTAATTCCAGTTCAGCCTGAGCTAGAGTGAGACCCTACCTCAAAAAAAAAAAAAAAAAAAAAAAAAAAAAAACAATGCTGGCTCTGGATGCCATGCTGTCATTTCAAGTAGAACAAGCAAACATGGGTATAATCTGCTTCCTTTCTAAACTGTAGCTTCCATCTTATGGTCCTGATCTTTTTAACACTACTAATTAAGATGGTTTGGGGATACAGAGATGACTTTTCATACTTATCTTTAATCCTGCTGTTCCTTGGTGCCACCTCATACTAAGTACACCTGGTCAGGGGTATGTTCACATTGACCTTCGCTGACCAGACTGACCCAATTTGCATCTTGGTCTTATGGAATTATGCATTTGGTGCTGTGGATTTTGGGTGATTTGATAATAGAACTGATAAAATTTGAACGTGAGAATTTGCCCTATGTGCTGTCTACATGAGATTCCTACTGTCAAATAGAGAAAAATTTTCAAAAAATCTTTTATTATGAATTTCCCACCTTCTAATGCTAGTCACAGCATTGGTTGGTCACCAGATTTGGGAGTCAGAAATTTACTCCAACCTGCTGCCTTATATATGAATGCACCTTGACTTACAGTTAAATTGCATTCCAATAAATTCACTATGCATTAACAATATCCTAAATTTAAAGTTTATTTGATACATTAAAGGACACTTAGCCTTAAAAAGGTAACTTAAGCATATTGGCCTTCAGTGGTCAAAACCATCTCAATATAAAACCTGTTTTATAATAAAGCATTCAGAATCTCATGTCATTGATTTTGTGAAAGAGGAGGCAGAAATATTGTAAGAGCCACAGAGGGGAGGGAATATCCAGAGGCATTGCCCCCTCCCCCACTCCACAATGACTGACTGCTGTTCTCACAACTCATAACCCACAACCCCATGGTGAATACCAGCAATCCCACAGAGGAGGGCCCTCAGTGGAATGGGGGCACGGAGAAAGGAAATGGTGTGTACCAGCACATGATGTGTCCATACCAAGTTTCTACATAATAAAATAAAATAAAAAACTGAAAATCTGTATTCAAAAACCATGTTAGCAGCACAGTACACAAGAGTATTGATGTTTTCTTAAGTGATCTCAGTTATAGAGCTAACTGGGAGCTGTGACTCTATGCTGCTGCCCAGCCCCAGATGAGAACACTCATCTACATATCACTAGCCTGAGAAAAGACCCAAATTCTGAAGCTGAAGTACAACTTCCACCAACTGTGTGCATCATCAAAAACTCAAAACTTGTAAGCCAAGCCATGCCATGTCAAGTAGCATCTGTACACAGACACTGAGAGCCATGTGGACAGATGGCCATGTAAGTCAGTAGAGTGAGCGGAGAAGTAGGCTCTGCAACCTCAATCATTCCCAAAAATCTCTTCTCATCATTTTCAACTCAGTCTCCTAAACACAGAGGAATCATAATGGCCACACTAAAACGTTGCCTTAGCCTTCACTTCAGATACTACCAGTAAGTCATATTGTCCCTTCTGGACTGCCTCATCTTCCCAATTCAGCATTTAACAAAAACACCACAGTCATTGACCCTTTCCTCTACTGCAGTGGATTTTGATCTACAGAGTAATAAATCACACAAAAGCTTGTTTTCCAGCATGTTTCTGAGCTACACCTCAGACTTAATGCATCAATCAGCTCTGATAGAACCAGACTAGTGACCATGACCTAGGTCATCCTTATGATGTGGGACTTTGTATGAGTCTGTACATTTTCCTTCAAGATTTTTCATCAACTTTCCATCATGGTCTGGCACCTAACTGCTCAGTATTCACCTCTGTCACAACAATAACCAGAGTCAAATAATAAGGAATATGGTTCATGTTTCCAATTGAGAAATGTATTATTGAAATAAACTCACTACATTTTTTTAATTTATTTTTTTCTTTATTAGTTAGTTTTGTATTCAGCAAATACAGTCAGTTTGGTACCATTATTAGGCTCATCCGTGACCTACCCCCTCCCCTTGGCCCCTCCTTGTTGAGGTATATTGGTCATGAAGTGTGGAGTTAGCCCACAGTTATGGGTAAGCTAAATGTCTCTGCGGAAAGAACGTCAGAGTCACTACATTTTTTTACCAAAGAGGTTGATAAGCTGTGAATATTACCGTAATTATGTTTATGAAGCACTTGAAGCCTAGAATATGGAAGGTATATTATGAAATATTAATAACACATATGTTCCATGTACCTGAGCTTTGTTCAGTCAGGAGACTTTCATGTTTTCTGGAGAAAAAATTCTTACAATATTTATAAATAGATACTGGATTTATAAACAAAATGTGTATAGCAATTTCTTAAGTTTTCCTAAGTACCTCACCATAAAAAAATAGAACTTGAGATTTTGTGATTAGAAAATAAATTCAAACCTACCTGACACATTCATTGAAGCCAAATTCCTGACCTTCAGCATGCTGGTGCTCTGAAGTATGTGGGTCACCTTCCTTCCTGTCTACTATAGCACCAAGGGGAAGGCCATGGTGATAGTGGAGGTCTTCTTGATCTTGGCCTCCAGTATGGGTTGCTAGGTTGCATCTTTTTCCCCAAGTACTATATAATTTTATTAAAACTTGGTAAATTTTTCTTCACAGGATCAAGAAAAAAAATTGTCCAACCAATTGATTTTTAAATTTTAAGTCATATATATTAGTTTAGTGTATATGCCATGGAATCCTTTGCACTATTATACCCACTAAATATCAGAAAATGAAAAATACTTATACATATGTACAAGTCTTATTTGTTCTCTAATGATGTTTATCAGCTTCCTTTCACACTCTTTAGGCAAGGTTCCATTCCACTGCACCCAATGAAATACAGTTTCACAAAGTGGCATATGCTTCTGGAGTTCATTTGCAGTAGCAAGAATAATCATTTTCTCACATATTTCTCAAATTTGTTAATAAAAGCATTTAGATTTAGTAAAAAAAAAAAAAACACTGATAATATACTGGATATTTTGCTCCTATCAGTATTGATAAGGGTTGTTTTGAGTTGTTCCAGAAATTGATTAATACCCTTGAGATACTTTCTGCTCCAGTAAGAAGCAATTTTTTTTCTATGTATATAAGTGTGTTCTGAATTACTATCGTATAGTACTAGTTGTAGTATTTTGCAGATAATGGATGTATGGGAAATAAATTTCAAAGGAGGCAAAATCTATTATCCCTGTCTTCCATGATGAATACTAAAATCATAGGTTATAATGAAGCATTCTGTATGAAATGTAACAAGAGGCCATAATGCAATGAGAATGGAAAGCATGGGGATAAGTGCAGTGAAATGGGATGTCTTGCAAATTCTTCAAAGCCTATAATGTAGTATAAGTTCATTGTGAACTTCAAAGAGGAGATATTGAGGTGGGCGTGGTAGTGCACGCCTTTTTAATCCAGCACTTGGGAGGCATAGGTATGAGGATTGCTGTGAGTTCGAGGCCACCCTGAGACTACATAATGGATTCCAGGTCAGCCTGAGCTAGAGAGAGACTCTACCTAAAAAAGAAAGAAAGAAAGAAAGAAAGAAAGAAAGAAAGAAAGAAAGAAAGAAAGGAAGGAAGGAAGAAAGAAAGAAAGAAAGGAAGGAAGGAAGGAAGGAAGAAGGAAGAGAGGAGGAAATATTTATTTCTACATATCTATGCCCTATCATTGCTTGCCCGTGTTGTTGAAGTTTAAATCTGCTTAATAATCTCATAATGTCTGTTTGCATAGTAATTAGTAGAGAAATGGAAGTGTCCAATGGACAAGAGAGAATTGAAGGTATTTCCTCAGGCCATTGTAACTCTTCTCTTTCTGTAAATTACATGGCCAGCCACTGGAGAAGGATATGATTAGTGGACATACAATGAAAGAAAAAATAATGTATGCTTTGAAATATATTATAGCCTTGCTGAAACTATGTATAGAAACACACAATGTTGAAACTTAATTCACAAAGTCACCTATCTGGTAATGGTACTGGAGGAAGGACCTATGGGATGAATTAGGATTAGATGAAGTCATGAGGACAGGACTGCCATGATGGCATTAGTGGCTTCATAAGAACCAAAGGAGAAGGCTGATACCTCTTCTCTGTCTTGACAAGCAACTGGGACTTCACAGATACTGATCAGGGGCCAACATATGCTCTTAGAATCCAAAACCATGAGCTGGTAAACTTCTCTTATTTACAAATAACATATTTTTGTAGTATCCAGTTGCAGCAATAAAAAATGCATTAAGAAATAGCCATTTTTTGCAGATTGTTTTCCCTAGAACAGTGCTCCTATAAGATGTTCCTGGATAAAGAAAAATTAGGAAATCTTACTTATAGTTCCATCCACATATGATTTAGACTTTGTATGGTTTAGCAAAAAGCTCTGCTTCCTCAGTTCTCTTTAAATCCATCTTCCAGAGTGATACCAAGCAGCACACTGTCTTCAGTGTCATTATGATGAGTGAGATCTGGATGTGCTGTTGGACAGCCTTCCTAAGCTACACACTTGAAACTTGTGACTCACACTGCTGATCCATGGTGAAATCCCTGGATTTGAAAAGCCTTTTTTTTTGTAAAGTATTTCCATGTGTATAAACTGTCTCTCAAACTTACTGAGTGGTGCATCTTCTTCTCTGTGTATTCTCATTCATGATTAATCACACGTGAAACATCCTCAGTATTTCACTGACCACATGTTGAAGAACACCCTCACTTGGAGAATTTCAAGCACTAGAAGAACAGAACCTTTTGAAGATTTATTAGTCAAGATCTTTCAAACATCTACTAAGAATAGCAATCAAGCTAAAAAGTAGTACGAGCAGTGCATACATGTTAATTCTAGCTTAAAAGAGAAGAAACCACACTGACCAATAATTGGTATAAAATTAAGTCTCATTTTAGAGCAGGCTGAGTTCAGGAATGAGAAATAGGTGGATAAAAATGAGCAGTGCACCTGTGCCTGCCTGCAATCCTGCCGCCTGGGAGGTAGAAGCAGGAAGATCAGGAGTTCAAAATCATCCTTGGTTCCCTTGAGAGTTCTAGATAACCCTGCACTATGTGAGATCCTGTCCCATGTCTCATAGAGGGAGAAAGAGAAAGAGATAGAGAGGAGAGAGAAAGACAGGGAGGAAGAAGGAAAAATAAGAACCAGATTATAAAAATTGGCTATGAAAAACTATGTAAAGAAGCAAGGAAGAGGCTAAAAAAAAACAAGAAGCAAAGCTGAGAGACAGCAGAAATGAGGGAAATTATAAGAGAAAACTATAAGCTTGAGTACTAGCAGTTGAAAGAAATTGAAATAAAGGGAAAAAGTGCTGGCAACTGCCAGAAAATTCCAAATTAACTATGTATAAGCAAATCATAGTCACAGTTCCACCCAGTATGAGTAAATAACTCTGTTTACCATTTGATAATGGTACATGCTAAACTTAGGCTCCAAATTGATACAAGAAAAATGATGTTTTGTGAAAGCCCAGGTGTGGTGGCACATGCCTTTAATCCCAGCAATGGGAGGCAGAGGTAGGAGGATAGCTATGAGGCCACCCTGAGACTACATAGTAAATTACAGGTCAGCCTGGGCTAGAGGGAGACCGTACCTCAAAAAAACAATACATGTATTTTTTGTGTTTATGAAAATGTTAGCTTTCTTTTCATAAATTACTGCAAGATAGTCTATTTTGAGGAAAAATTAATAATGATCTTGTAATGGTTAATAGTGACTGTGAACTTGACAGGATCTGGAGTCTATTAAGAAACATGCCTCTAGGCAGGTCTGTGAGAGAATTTCCAGGATTCACTGAGTGGAAACATTCCCCACTAAGAGGAGGCAGCACCTTCCATCGGTGGCTCTGCATCTGATACAAAATGGTTCGAGAAAAAAGCAGTACTGTTTGCTTGCCTGTCTTCACTTTGTGCTGGTGAGTGTGTCTATCCCATTGTTCCTACTGTCACCATACTTCCCTACCTGCCTCTTCAGCCCTTCAACCTAGACTGTGAAAACCAGCAGGTCTCCAAAAATCCTCCAGACCTTCAGTGACAGACTGGAACTGCTACGCCTTCCAGCCTCATGGATCAAGCAGCTGCCAAGTACTCAGACTGAGAGTGCATGTAGACATTGTTGGACTACCCAGCCCTTATCCTTTAAGTCAATCCAATGAATTCCCTTAATAATATATATTTATTCTATTAGCTCTGTTCCTCTAAAAAACTGACAAAATGGCATTTAAAATAAATGTTCCTATGTTCACACTATCCTCACTTTCATATATAGGAAAACTAGTTTTCATGAAGAGATACATTTTATAATGATGTAGCAAAAGCAGTTTATGCAATGATATGAAATATTTAAATATATTTAATATTAAATATTTAAATATATTGATATACTTTCCAAATCAACTTTCTAGTTATATTTTAAGGCTGAATATTAAGATTTATTTGTATTATTTAGTCACTTAATTCTTATTTCAGGGTGATGCTAACTGATATGGAGAACTCTGTGTAGAAAATATGCCATTGATAACCCAGTGTGAAGAATTATTTTTTCTATGTCTTAGATCACTATAAGATTTATGTGTGAAATCTAAATGTGTTCCACCATGCTTAAAAGCAATAAGAAGAAAGGAGCACCATGGCTGAAGGGATGTAATTTGTTTTCTGGGTCACTGATCTCAAAGCAAAAAGTGCTGCCTCTACTTCCCAAGTCTGACAGTGAGATATTGCCTCATTTCTTGTGTCCAATCTGGGGTTGCTTAGATAAGGAAGACTTCCACCATGGAGGCCAACTAAAGACTACATATTGTTACTTCTTTGATGTTTTATGTAAGCTGGACAGAAAAAGGTCAGTAGCAGATGAATGGCAGTGACAGAGAAGATAGGTAAGCAGAGTGGTATCCAAAGGTCAGCCTTCAAGTGTGACTGGACAGCCGGAGCATGGTACATGTAAGGTACACATCGTGTACTCATGGAGTCTGCAGCCACTATGCAATCAGCATTCTTAGTTCCCTTTCCTTTCATTCCTTGTCATTTTGCCAGCAATTGGTTTGAGGAGAATATTCTAGGACCCTGGTAAAATATCTAGCAATTTTAATCTTCCTACTAGCTCAGAAATTAGCTTTCCATGAAACTCTAAGTAACACACTACTAATTTTTCACACAAAAGTATGTAATGCCTTTAATTTAAAATTATAAATATTTTAGTTAATCATAAGTAGCCTATAAATAACAACATAAGATTACAAAGATGAAAATATAAATAACACACAGCCCCACCCCTAATAAATAACCACTATTATCAATACCTATTTGCTTATTCTATTAAAATATTCCTTTTAATGTATTGTATTTTTACATATTATAATTAAAACAGCTTTGTAGAATACTTGGATAAAACAGTAAAACAGTACAGAGAAAATATAATAACCATAATCCTATCATCTAGTGATTATTATTTTCAAGGATGTGTTTCTACTGTCTTAGTCGCCATTCTAAATATACATGATATTTAGTTTACAAAATTGAAATTACTATTTTCCTTGTTATTTGCTCTTTTTATTTACAAACTATCCCACAGTGTAGTTTTCTTTAGTAATTTAATTGTATCTAAGCCTATAATGGGCTTAAAATTGGCTTTATGTTTTAGTCGCATCATTAGTAGTCTTAATTTATTTGAAGTAACCAGAAATATTTCTCATACAAGTGACTCTATAGGGATTTTCAAGTTTAATGACAATTTCCTAGTACTTCTATCATTTTGTCTAGCACATGATAGTGCCTACAATTTGGTTTATATTGTACCCAGGAAGCAGAATTGTGACAGGTTTCCTGTATCTAGTCAGAAAATGGATGGCCCAGGTGAAGAAAACCTCTTCGAGTAGGACACAGAGAGAATTTTCTTTTTAGCTTCCTATTTTTTCTTAATTTTTATTAACATTTTCCATAATTATAAAAAATATCCCATGGTGCTACCCTCCCTCTCCCCACTTCCCCCTTTGAAATTCCATTCTCCATCATATCCCCTCCCCATCTCAATCAGTCTCTTTCATTTTGATGTCATGATCGTTTCCTCCCCTTATGATGGTCTTATGTGGGTAGTTTCAGGCACTATGAGGTCATGGATATCCAGGCCATTTTATGTCTGGAGGGAGGACATTGTAAGGAGTTCTACCCTTCCTTTGGCTCTTACATTCTTTCCGCCACCTCTTCCGCATTAGACCCTGAGCCTTGGAAGGTGTGATCGAGATGTTACTCAGTACTCCAGTCACTTCTTTCCAGCACTATGATACCTTCTGAGTCATCCCAAGGTCACTGCCATCTGAAAAGAGAAGATTCTCTACCCAAAGTGAGAGTAGCATTAATATAAGGGTATAGATATTAAGAGAAATGCTTACTGGGCAGTTTGATAAGCATAGTGTATACATTTTTCCAGACATCAGCTGATGTTACACCCCTAGGGCTCATGAATACCCCTGTTTTAAGTTTTCAGTATCAGGGATGTATTCCCCCCCATGGAGTGGGCCTCCAGTCCAATTGGAGGGAAGTTGGTTTCCACCATGACAGATGTGCCACTCTTGCACCCGTTGGCTCATTTGGCCTGTCTGGCCAATTATAAGGCTTGTAGTGTCCACTGTTGAGTATCTTCACTAGTGATATCTCTCTCCCATTGAACTAAATGTAGAATAGCTTCTCCCAGCTTTCTTTCAGCTGGTCTACATGGAGGAGGTTATCAGCTCAGTCCCAGCAGAATTTCTCCATGGCCTTGCCACCCAAGTATGTGCAGTCTTCAGCAATAGGGTCTTACCATCTATTCCGCAGAGAGAATTTTAACTTCGATAGCTGAATCACAATCGTCAACTAAAGAAACCAGGTATGTCTTAAAGAAAGAAAGAAAAATCTGCTCTCCTTCATACTCAAAACAGTTTCCTCAAACACATTCCCATGGAGACAAGAGGTCATTTGAGATTACTAGTACAGGTACCTGTTTCTGCCTATTTGCCTCTGGGCTTCTCAAAAGCCAAATATGAAGTGTCATGATCACACAATTTGTTGTTGTTGTTGTTGTTATTTTGAATAGCCCTATGACAATAGTGTGGCGAATGGCAGTACAGAGGATTAATTTTGGGACATGAATTAGAAAATATGAGTTAAATTCTGGGCAAGAGTAGCTGGAGAATCTAGTTAGAGAAACTGAGAAGAGAGATTTGAGTAAAGATCAGGGACTGATGCCTGGATACATGTGAGTAAACAGAAGAGCTAGGTGAATGGTTGCACCGTTAATCAAGAGAGAAAGCTAATCTTTTATAAAAGTAGCAAGATATAAAGGCTTTGACTCAATGGATTGAGACTTATCAAGATGGTTCCAATGGTTGAATGGAGCCAGAGATTGGGCTTTAAGAGTCACCAGGGTAGATTTATTTGAAGTCAGGCATGCAGGGAAGATTCAACCAGGAAGATCCAGAAAGGTCTGATGATAGGATGGCGTAAGAAAATGTTATTCTAAGAGGATCCGTGGACACTTAGAAGAAAAGAGTGAGGAGGGAATATTATCACCTTTAAGTATGCAAAGAGTCTATATGGATACTAAAGATGAAACATGCTTATGCTCTATACAGAGCTTTGCACTAGTAGTTCGTATAATACTACGTAGTGTTGGAGAAAAACACCAAATTTCATTGGTTTAGGAACAATTCTTTGTTGAATTAGAATTAGTTAGTTTACCAAATTCCTTGAAGCATTTTAGGTTTTAAATGAGAAAGGGAACTGGAGTCTCAATGAAAATGGACTTTATAAGTGATACCTTTGTATAAATATGAGACATTTGTGTAAGCTAAAGAGAGAAGGAAATAGGTATTTAGTGGGCCAAGCAAGGACCAAGGGGAGACATAGCAACACATGCAGGCTATCAGTATTGAAAACAAGTGTCCTACAAGTGGAGAAAAATCTCTGAGATGGGTAAGTATAGGCCAAGCAGATCCGTTCAGAAGTGAGGAAAGAAATATATGAAAAACAATAAATTAATAGTTTCTATTCTCTCTCCAATACATTAAAATTTTAATGCTCACATAAGGATTAGGTAGTAGATTAGAGCAGTTCAAACAAGTAATTATGAACATGTAAGGTTTAATTTACATGGCCTAAAAAGCCAGACTTGGTGGTGCATGCCTTTAATCCCAGCACTCGGAAGGCAGAGGTAGGAGGATCGCTGTGAGTTAGAGGCCACCTTAAGGTCAGCCTGGGCTTGAATAAGACCCTACCTCGAAAAAAAAAAAAAAAAAAAAAAAAAAAACTACACAACCTGAGATTAGTCATTCTACTTCAAGAAACAATCTCCTAAGACAAGGAAGAAAATGCTTATTCTCACTTCAGCATGTCTTAATTTACATTTGATACCAGTTTTAACTTTGAGAAAATAGTTGTTCAGAACATATATGTGCTTAATATACTAGTTGCTGAAGATATGCATTTCTTTTCAAGCACTCTTTCACAGAGATCCCAGTGTCATTCATTTCATAAATACCACTTATTAGAGTACCCAAATCTTTATTAGAACAAACATCAAGTCTCATCTCAGCATCCAGTGTTTTGACTTATTTCTTTAGAAATAGGCAGAGCTCCTTCTCCATCTTCATTAAGGGTACTAGGCTCTCTGCCAGCATGTGGAGTGTGGAGACGAGGCCCTGACATACTGGTGATACTTAGGTACTCGTGTGGGGGCTTTGTTTTTCTTTTAGAGGTTTGAAAGAAGTTGGACCCAGCCTGACAATGTAGTGATTTCCTGATAGTGGAGCAGTGACTCCACATTCTGGAATAAAATGATTTGGACAGGAATACAATGTGGGGTGGGTAGTTTTAATATTGAAGCATAAGTAATGTGGATGATGCTAGCAACAGCATCACAAAGTTAAATGAGACTATGGCTTGTCCAGGCAATGGTGGGGCTATGAATTTCCACCCAGAAAACACTAAAAATCAAGAGAGGATGGGAATGATTGATAGGTACCACCAGTTTCTAGATCCCAACAACAGGCAGGGTGTTCCCAGTTTAACAGTATGCTTAGGTGCATGGGTGCATAACTGCATTATGTGTGTCCCTGAGGGCAAGTATTATCACTCTCATTTTTCACAGTGACATTAGTACTTCTTGAGGATTCTGGGTGAGTATTTGGTGGTGGTACCAATAAAGCCTGTCTTATTTCTCTTTTGATCAAAAAAAAAAAAAAGGATTTTTCTGGAATTCGCATGGCCATAAGTGTTCCAAAATCTCATACAGTGATCTCTCTGTGACATCTTTGCCTTGTGGGAAGCCATAATGCATTGTGTTCTGGAGACTATGGCTCAATTGTGACCACATGCAGGGAGTGTTCACAAGTAGGGGGACATAACAAACAAGAAGAATGGTGAAAATCTAATAGGGTATTCTATCTTGACCCAAAGGCCTTCAAGTTCAGACATATAAGAAGAGCTTCCACTTACTGGCACAATGTAAGTACAGTGCCCCTAAATAAAACTGAATTGTCTACTTCATGCAGACACCATCCTCAGAGCAGCGAGAAGAATGTGCTAGCCACTTTCCAGTAGTAGAGACAAGCTGTTTCTCACAAATGGAGATTCTCTCACAGCTTCATGGCAAGCACAAACTGAGAACCTGTTCCCTTAGAGACAGCTGATCATCACTGTTTCTTTTCCCAAAAGCAAGTGTCTACAGAGGTGGCTGTCCTGCCACCCATTCCCAACACCCCCCCCCCACCGGGGTATGAGAGGAGGAGATACGTGGAGAAGTCCCCGAACTCAAGCTCAGGAATAGGAGAGCCTATTCTGTTCTGGGGAAAACAGGGAGGATGGAGAGAGAAGGGGGAGGCATCTCCAACCTAAACCTGTGGACACAGCTCTGTCCTCAATGAATGACTTTGTCTCTTTCCCCTCACTGATGTCTCTCCAACTATGTGTCAGCACTTCCTGTCATCCCAGCTGTTTGTCCTTACAGAATTGTTCTGCATAATCCCAACAAGACCTCACAGGACTACTAAAGCTATGGCATCCCACATCCAGGGCTTCTATCTCAAAGAAGCCTAGAGAGCAAGAGGGGTAATAGCAGCCTTCCATTCAGGGAGACTTTCTGCCCCCATGGCCACTGGCTTACTAGATCTTCCTGGGCTGGCTTTCTCTATGCCACCCACTCTGTATATTGTCCTTATCCTAGGTCCCTAATTCACTGTGTTCTGCCTCACACTACCCCTGTCTGCAACATATAGGCTCTGGGCTATAAGAAATGTTACCTCAGAAACTGGAATTAAGCTAAGCTTCTATTTTTCAGCTATATTTGGTTTTATTCAGGTTATATCTGACCCTGGGGAAGGTTAAATAAATATTTTTATTTAAAAGATTTCCTGCTGGGTCACAGGGCAAATAGTGGTGAGTAAAAGTACATAAAAACTAATGAATAGTATTTTTGAAAGACTTCAAGAGCTCTGCTCAGTGGTGGCTAATAGGACTTGCAGTTCTTCCTCCATAGGAATTGTTGAAGTGGAAACCATGAGTGGCCCATATAGACTCTAGAGTCAGAGGAAAAGAGCACTACTTCCCTGGACCCAATGTTCAGGCTAGAGACAAGTGTATCAAAATATAAAAATAGGGAAAATTTAACAATTACATGACATAAATGTCTATAAAATAAAGATATGTTAATAGTAAAATGTGTATAAGCATAAATAAAACGTTCTTATTTCAATTGATCATTTTCAGTATACTGAATTGAATACACCATTTGAGTCTGGAAAGCCCTGTGTGAAGTCTTGGCAAGTAAAAGGAAAACTGACTGAAAATTCCAGTAAACACATTAAAAATAAAAATAAATAAATAAAAACATGATGAGTTAGTGCAACAGGCAACATTTCACAGGGCCTGGGTATGTCATACACCACAGGGGTTGCTTTCCAGAAAGTGCTCAGTGTACATGAGACATGCCTCCATCTAACTAGCCTTTCATGACAGAAGCACCTGTAGCTGTCAGGGAAGCTCAGCATTCTACTTAGGAGGGCTATTCCCTCAAAGTTTCTGGGTCTACTTGATTTCAAGTCAAGTAACATTGGTGAAGTTCTGGGGTGCTTTCTCACAATAAACTCTAATTTTCTAACTTTCTAGACATGTACTGAGTGGCACATAATTCATCCAATATTAGCCCTCAACTCTCTTGAAATAGCATCAAGCTGCACTTGCTTAAGGAATCCCACAAGGTTGCCACACTTCAGACACCATCACAAATCTCAGGCCATTGACACACAACTAATTCACTGTACTATGGGCCTTCAACAAGTGTGAACTTCGAGAATCTATAAAGTGGCTCACCAAACTCAGGAAGGCATTTTATTTATGTTTTCTGGCTTATTATGAAGGCTTTAAATATAAGCCAGTTGAAGGTACATAGGCTGAATCTGGAAGGGTCTCCAGCACAAGAGATCCTTGTGGCATCAGAGATACATCACCCTCCTGGCATATGGATACATTTGTATTCCAAAGCTATTCAAATCGTTTCCAGTAGTTTCTATAGCACTTTATATCCACCTTCTCCTACCCCATACACTTCTCTGAGGTAGGTGGGTGGGGATGAAGCTTCCAACTCTCTAATCACTTGAGTTTCCTAGTGACCATCCTGAGGCAAGCTAGGAACTTGGAGGCATTACTTCAAATCATCTCATTAGCTAGAGGCCCGTCTTCAAATAATTTCATTGGCAAAAATTAGTCTTACACCTCACATGCAGTCAGAAGGAGCTCCTTGTGAGTGTCAACCCACTCTTCTACTAAGGAACTTTTAAGCTTTAAGGCACTACATTCTGCGTTGGGATCCCAGGACAGAAGCAGCCTCTATTTCTACTGTCACCACAGGGCAGTTGATGCAGCTTCTTGCAGAGCTCAGTGTAAGTGAGACCTAAGGTAAGGGGAATGTTGGGTGAATTGACTGTTATAAAGTTTTCAGGCCATGAGGAAGTCCTAGAGACCCACCTGAAAAAGGGAAAGTTTATTCCAAACAGCTTTATTGCAGGAAAGGTGGCAGAAGAGAGAAGATAAAGCCTAGGAGAGATGATTCATAGGAAGTACTCCTGCCACAGACTGAGAAAAATCACCAGAATTTCAGCTACCTGGAGACTAAGGATCCACTGTTAATCTTCAATAAACAATATAGGGCTGAAGAGATGGCTTAGCAGTTAAGCTCTTGCCTGTGAAGCCTAAGGACCCTGGTTCGAGGCTCAATTCTCCAGGACCCACGTTAGCCAGATGCACAAGGGGGCGCATGCGTCTGGAGTTCTTTGGCAGTGGCTGGAAGCCCTGGTGCACCCATTCTCTCTCTCTCTCTCTCTGACTCTTTCTCTCTGTGTCACTCTCAAATAAATAAATAAAAATGAACAAAAAATTAAAAAAAAATAAACAATATAATTCAGCATTGGAACCTACACTGAGTTGGGGCATGGAAAAAGAAGGTTTCTAGTGAATATATTTTATCCTGAAAGTCACCATATTTTAGTAGAAGCTATTTCTCTCTGCTCTCTAGGTAAGTTCAGGTGATAGGAATCCCCATACCTAGTTGGTTTCTGCACACTGGACAATAACAAACTGAATTGAAAAGACTGCCCAATCACTTGGCATGAAGAAGAACGCATATTAGAACAGTGCCCACAGTAGGATTTTGCTTTCCTTATTAGGATTCCTCAAATGTTTGGAATTAGTTTCCTGCTAACTCCAGCTCTCTGCTCGTCAGGCGCTTTTTAACACATCTCTGTTACCTTCTTGATGCAATGGACTACACAGCCTGACTAAAGGTACTACTGATAATGATAGGGTTGGTTTTGTTTATAGAATCAAAAAGCTGTCTCAACATCCATACCTAAGTTTTTAGTCTAGCATATTCTTGCATATATGATGGATTATAAGTCCATGAACTATTTATTGACTTTAAAAACATTTACAAACATGTAACAATTAAACATCAGTTTCTATAACACAATAAGTATTCTTAAATATTCACCCAGCATTCCTGTTAACTTGTAAAACAAGGAGAAAAGGTAGCAGGCATCCATTCTAAAATCAAATGGACAAAGGACAAGCCTTGAGGACCAGTGGGCCACCTACAGATAGAAGGAGTATTTTATTGCCTATGCCTCAATTTTCTCACATGCAACTGTGAATAAAAACATTCAGTATTGTTGGTAGTACTAAGTGACTACCACCAATAAGTGCTAACTATCATCATAACTACTATGTTAATTATTGATAGTATTAATCTTGACACCAAAATACCTTCTTTGGAAAGCTCACAGCATTGATTCAAAGGAGCAAAAGTGAATTCCTGTTCTCAGTTCAGTACTATTGAATGACAGGTGACTACTAACCAAGAACTTGACATCTTCCTACAAGTATTACTGGGACAATAGCAACACAGAGAAGACTGAATGTAGTATTTCATTTTCACTTATCACTTTGACAAACACAAATTAGTTATGCCTACCCCCACAAAAATTATTCTTTTACTTTGATCTCTGATATTTAAATTTCTAAATGACAAATGGTATGGAAAAGATGTGATTTCAACATGTTATGATGTTTTATTTGGAATGAATAAAAACATCTAACTTTAAATGTATAAATGGAACAAGAGAAAATGAGTTTTAGTAGCCTTTCTAGGAGCAATGAGAATACAAGATACTGTGCAAAAAAAAAAACAGCAAGAGTTCCGGTCAAGATGGCGGCATAGGAACCACGCCTAAGCAGCCTAGGGGAGAAAAAGCCAAAGAAAACCCAGCAAAATACACAAGGGAGGTGTATAAGAGATTAAAACAGCAGCGGAGAAGTAGGAGATATCCAGAGCCCACACGGGCAGGCCGAAGCAGCTCTGGCAGCGGCAGCTCGGGACCCGGTAGCGGCAGCTCGGGATCCGGCAGCGGCAGCTCGGGACCTGGTAGCGGCGACTTGGGCTCCGGCAGCGGCACCTCGGGACCCGGTAGCGGCGATTCGGACTCTGGCAGCGGCAGCGGCAGCACGGGCACCGGCAGCTGCATCTCAGGCTCCGGCAGTGGCGACTCGGGATCCAACAGCGGCGGCTCAGACCCCGGCAGCGGAAGCGGCGGTGGAAGCCGGAAGCGGCGGTGGAAGCCGTGACTCCAGCCCCAAAAACACCATCAGCTGTTCCGGTACCGGCCACAGCGGCTTCAGGGCAGCGAATCCAGCAGCGGAGGTTCCAGCGGCTTCAGCGGCAGAGGCGGATCCCGCAGCGGCAGCACCAGCGGATCAGAGGCGGAGGACCCAGCAGCGGCAGCTCCAGCGGATCAGCGGGGGCAGACCCAGCAGCGGCATCTCCAGTGGCGGATCCAGCAGCAGTGGTCCCAGCAGCGGCAGCTCCAGCGGCAGCAGCGGGGATCCAGCATCAGGGGCGCCAATCTGCAGGGCCACAGTTGCCAGGCTTGGTTTGCCCCACAGGAAAAGCCAGTACCCAGTTCCAGAAAGCAGAACAGTGGCCCAACATCCCAGCCAGCAACTTGACTGAGACCAAAAGCATCCAAAGAGGTAACTGGGATTGAACCAGGGAAGGGTCTCACCTGGTCACAAGCTGACTTGGATCCCTCAACAGACCAGAAATCTTAACTTCTTTGTTGATAGAGGATCTGGTTTTTATAATACTTAATCTTGCATAAATGCTCGGTGCTGTTCTTGACTGAATGTGTATAGGGTTTAGTTAAATTTTAGAATATACCTGTATTTTATTCCACTCAACCTATTTGAATACTCCCATAGCAGGCAAACTTAACCCCTAGGACCACGTGTCTAGATACTCTGAGAGTGGTAAGAGCCACACCTAACATCTTAATCTCCTACATAGAAGATATACAATATCAGATCAATAGATACAGCAAAGGATACCCAGCTAACTGGAAAATCTAAGCAGTAACTTAATCCAAGATGCAAAAATATATACATTATAACACAAGAAACATCAAAAACCAAGGCAATATAAATCCACCAAAAAGCATCAATGCTTCAGAAATGACCTCTAGTGAAAACGAGTTAGAGAAAATGCCTGAGAAAGATTTCAAAAGAATGATTGTAAATATGTTCAATGAACTCAAAGAAGAAATCAAAGGAATCAGAGAAGATACAGGACACCAATTTAACGAAATAAAGAAATCAATACAAGACATAAATAAGGAAATAGAAATATTGAAGAAAAACCAGTCAGAATTACTAGCAATGAAGAACACAGTTAATGAAATAAAAAACTCTGTAGAAAATCTCACCAGTAGAATGGATGAAGGAGAGGACAGAATATCTAAGCTAGAAGACCAGGTGGCAGATCTAATACAATCCAACAAAGAGAAAGACAAACTAATAGAAAAGTATGAATGGGAATTTCAAGATATTCGGGACACTATGAAAAGATCAAATATAAGAATTCAGGGTATAGTAGAAGGAGAAGAATTTCAATCCAAAGGTATAGTAGGCATCTTCAACAAAATCATAGAAGAAAACTTCCCCCAAATTGGGAAAGAGGTGCCAATGCAGATACAGGAAGCATTTAGAACACCAGCCAGACAAAACCTGGAAAGAACCTCTCCTCGCCATATTATAATCAAACTACCAAACACACAATCCAAAGAAAAAATATTGAAAGCAGTTAGAGAGAAAAATCAAGTTACCTACAAAGGCAAGCCCATCAGGATCACAGCAGATTACTCAACACAAACTTTCAAAGCCAGAAGGGCTTGGAGTGATGTATTCCAAACTCTGAAAGATAACAACTGTCAACCAAGGCTACTTTATCCTGCAAAACTATCCATTCAAATAGATGGAGAAATAAGGACATTCCATGACAAAAGCAGGCTAAAGGAGTATTTGAAGACAAAACCAGCTCTACACAAAATACTTGAAAGAATCCTCCATGCCGAAGAGAAAGAAAAACACACATATAAGGAACCTGGAAAACAACAAACAACACTCAAATACTAGTTAATATAAGAGAGCAAAGGTAGAACCAGAACCACAAAAAAAAAAAAAAAAAAAAAAATGGCAAGCGTAAATACACATCTTTCAATAATATCTCTTAATATCAATGGCCTCAATGCTCCAACCAAAAGACATAGATTTGCAGACTGGGTTAAAAAGCAGGACCCTACAATTTGTTGTCTCCAAGAAACTCACCTTTCTACAAAGGATGGACATTATCTTAGGGTGAAAGGTTGGAAAACGGTGTTTCAAGCAAATGGACCAGGAAAGCAAGCAGGGGTTGCTATCCTAATAGCTGGCAAGGCAGACTTCACTCCAACATTAGTCAAGAAAGATAAGGAAGGTCACTTTATATTGATTAAGGGCACACTCCAACAGGAGGACATTACAATCCTAAACATATATGCACCTAACATGGGGGCTCCCAAATTCATCAAACAAACACTGTTAGAACTAAGGTCACAGATAACACCAAACACAGTGGTAGTTGGTGACTTTAACACCCCACTCTCATCAATTGACAGGTCATCCCGGGAAAAAATAAACAGAGAGGCATCTGGACTAAACGAGGTCATAGAAGGATTGGACCTAACAGACATATACAGGACATTTCATCCAAATGCTGCAGAATATACATTCTTTTCAGCAGCACATGGATCATTCTCTAAAATAGACCATATATTAGGACACAAAGCAAATCTTAACAAATTCAGGAAAATTGAAATAATTCCTTGCATTCTATCTGACCACAATGGAATCAAACTACAAATCAATAGCAAGAAAGGATATAGAGCATACACAAAATCATGGAAACTAAACAATACATTACTAAATGATGAATGGGTCAATGAAGAAATCAAGAAGGAAATCAAAAAATTTATAGAGTCAAACAATAATGAGAACACAACATACCAAAATCTCTGGGACACAATGAAGGCAGTTCTAAGAGGTAAATTTATAGCTTTAAGTGCCTATATTAAGAAATTAGAAAGGTCGCAAATAAATGACCTAATGCTTCACCTTAAAGCCTTGGAAAAAGAAGAACAAGGCAAACCAAAAATCAGTAGACGGGAAGAAATAATAAAGATTAGGGCAGAAATTAATGAAATAGAAACCAAAAAAACAATACAAAGAATTAATGAAACAAAGAGCTGGTTCTTTGAAAGGATAAACAAGATTGATAAACCCTTAGCAAATCTGACCAAAAGAAAGAGAGAAGAGACACAAATTAATAAAATTAGAGATGAAAAAGGTAACATCATGACAGATGCCAGAGAAATTCAAAAAATCATAGGGACATATTATAAAAACATATACTCCACAAAGTATGAAAATCTGAAAGAAATGGATGATTTCCTTGATTTATATGACCTACCTAAATTAAATCAAGATGAGATTAATCACTTAAATAGACCTATAACAAGCATGGAGATCCTAACAGTTATCAAAAATCTCCCAACTAAAAAAAGCCCAGGCCCAGATGGATTCACTGCTGAATTTTACCAGACCTTCAGGGAAGAGCTAACACCATTGCTTCTTAAGCTTTTCCATGAAATAGAAAAAGAAGGAATTCTACCAAACTCCTTCTATGAAGCCAGCATCACTCTGATACCAAAACCAGGCAAAGATAGAACAAAAAAGGAAAATTACAGACCAATCTCCCTCATGAACATAGATGCAAAAATTCTCAACAAAATATTGGCAAACAGAATACAAGAATACATTAGCAAGATCATTCACCCTGACCAAGTAGGCTTTATCCCAGAGATGCAGGGATGGTTCAACATACGCAAATCTATAAATGTTATACATTATATAAATGGGTTGAAGGACAAAAATCACATGATCATCTCATTAGACGCAGAGAAAGCATTCGACAAAATCCAACATCCCTTCATGATAAAAGTCCTACAGAGACTGGGAATAGAAGGAACATATCTCAATATAATAAAGGCTATTTATGATAAGCCTACAGCCAACATATTACTAAATGGGGAAAAACTGGATGCTTTTCCACTAAAATCAGGAACAAGACAAGGGTGTCCACTGTCCCCACTTTTATTTAATATAGTTCTGGAAGTCTTAGCCATAGCAATAAGGCAAGAGACATGCATAAAAGGGATACAAATCGGAAAGGAAGAGGTCAAGTTATCATTATTTGCAGATGACATGATTCTATATATAAAGGACCCTAAAGACTCTACTAGCAAACTGTTAGAGCTGATAAAAACCTACAGTCATGTAGCAGGATACAAAATAAATACACAGAAATCAGTAGCCTTCATATATGCTAACAACAAACACACAGAGGATGAGATCAGAGAATCACTCCCATTCACAATTGCATCAAAAAAAAATAAAGTACCTTGGAATAAACCTTACTAAGGAAGTAAAGATTCTATACAATGAGAACTTTAAAACACTCAAGCGAGAAATTGCAGAAGACACTAGGAAGTGGAAAAACATCCCTTGTTCCTGGATTGGAAGAATCAATATTGTGAAAATGGCAATCTTACCAAAAGCAATCTACACATTTAACGCAATCCCCATCAAAATTCCAAAGGCATTCTTCACGGAAATAGAAAAAACAATCCAAAAATTCATTTGGAATCACAAAAAACCTCGAATATCTAAAATAATACTGAGCAACAAAAATAAGGCTGGTGGTATCACCATACCTGATTTTAACCTATACTACAGAGCCATAGTAACAAAAACAGCATGGTACTGGCACAAAAGCAGACTCGTAGATCAATGGAACAGAATAGAGGACCCAAATGTAACCCCATGTAGTTATAGCCACCTGATATTTGATAAAAATGCCAAAAATACTCATGGGAGAAAAGACAGCCTCTTCAGCAAATGGTGTTGGGAAAACTGGATATATTAGTAGAAGGATGAAAATAGATTCTTCTCTTTCTCCATGCACAAGAATTAAGTCCAAATGGATTAAGGACCTTAACATCAGACCTGAAACTCTGAAACTGCTAGAGGAAAAAGTAGGGGAAACCCTTCAACATATTGGTCTTGGCAAAGACTTTCTGAATACAACCCCAATTGCTCAGGCAATAAAACCACAGATTAACCACTGGGACCTCTTGAAAATACAAAGATTTTGCACTGCAAAGGACACGGTGAAGAAAGCAAAGAGGCAACCTACAGAATGGGAAAAAATCTTCACCAGCTATATATCTGATAGAGGATTAATATCTAAGATATACAAAGAACTCAAGAAGTTAAATAATAAGGAATCAAACAAACCAATCAAAAAATGGGAAATGGAGCTAAATAGAGAATTCTCAAAGGAAGAAATACGAATGGCATATACGCATCTAAAAAAATGTTCTACATCCCTAGTCATCAGGGAAATGCAGATTAAGACTACATTGAGATTCCATCTCACTCCTGTCAGATTGGCTACCATCATGAAAACAAATGATCATGAATGTTGGCGGGGATGTGGAAAAAGAGGAACCCTTCTACATTGTTGGTGGGAATGCAATCTGGTCCAGCCATTGTGGAAATCAGTGTGGAGGTTCCTAAAACAGCTAAAGATTGATCTACCATATGACCCAGCTATAGCTCTCCTAGGCATATATCCTAAGGACTCATCTCATTACCTTAGAGATACTTGCTCAACCATGTTTATTGCTGCTCAATTTATAATAGCTGGGAAATGGAACCAGCCTAGATGTCCCTCAACTGATGAGTGGATAATGAAGATATGGCACATTTATACAATGGAGTTTTACTCAGCAGTAAAGAGAAATGAAGTTATGAAATTTGCAGAAAAGTGGATGGATCTGGAAAGAATTATACTAAGTGAGGTAACCCAGACCCAGAAAGCCAAGCGCCACATGTTCTCCCTCATATGTGGATCTTAGCTAGAGATGATTGGGCTTCTGTGTGAGAAGGAAAAAACTCAGTAGCAGAGGCCAGTAAGTTAAAAAAGGAGATAGAAAGGGAAGAGAAAGAAAGGGAGGAGGGCTTTTATTAGGTTGGTATTGTATATATGTAAGTAGAAAGATTGAGATGGGGAGGGGATATGATGGAGAATGGAATTTCAAAGGGGAAAGGGGGGAGGGTAATACCATGGGATTTTTTTTGTTATCATGGAAAATATTAATAAAAATGGAGAAAAAAAAATAAAGAAACATAAAAACCTTCTTAAAAAAAAAAAACAGCAATACTGCTTAGGGTATAGCCCAGGGAAATTGGACATAGACAAAGAGAACAAGCTTCCTATCCAATCATTCCTTTGCATTACAGAATAGAACAAACCAGTGATACCCATGTCCTAAGGACAGTGTGTGCACCTTCTATTGTTATTTAATGGACATCAAATATTATTTTGTATTAAATTTTAAAATAAGAAAAATGACAGCCCAGCATATAAGTTAATGAAAAAAAAAGATGTTCCAGAGACTATATGAGACACATCCACAGTGTTGGTGAGCCTTCTTGCTTGGTATCTGGGTTCATGACTCATGTGTCCTGTCTCTACTCATTTCTGGGTGATTATCAACAGACTTAGTTCCTAGAGTCTTAGTGAAATGATAAAGCCTAAAAGTGTTAAATCTTAAGATGTTTTTGGTAATTGATGGTCATATCTCATCTAATTCATTGAGCTTGACTAAATTTAATGAAATGCCCTTCAGGATATTTCCACTTGCACTTTAATTTCAACCCTACCATCATCTAGTATTATTTCTATTTCCTTGGTATTTCAATGCTTGCCCTCCATTGATTTTGGACAAGGTGACTCTTGATTTATTCCTAGCACAGGGAAGGCTGGTTCTGATTTTAAAAATCTCTTGAATCATGGCTTTTTGAGGAACCTTGTCAGGAGATGGTTTCTTGCTAGGAAATAATTTCTTCTCTAGATCAAGTCCTGTCAATGTTCAACACTTCTGCTATTTTCTTTAAAGTAAAGAGGTACTTCTGCTTATTTGAAATTATTAGTTCACCCAATAACTGCTGAGTGTCCATATAACACATTTTAATTGTAGAATTTAACTTTAACCAGAATCTTTTTTATTTCTAAATCTCAAAATTTTACTTATGGTTGCCTTTAATAAGTAAAAATCTTAGAAACCCAACTGCACCAGACAGCATCAGGTTTGCTAAGATGAACTTCCAGTCCAGGCACAGATATGGAGGAAGGGATATTTATTGAAGCTTACAGATCCGGGGGAAGTTCCATAATGGCAGAAGCAGCTGGCCTGCTTTCACAGGTCTAAGGGGGGGGGGAGGAGAGAGAGAGGCCATAAGCCAAAAGCCACACCACACAGCACACTTCAGGAACTCCTGGCAGAGCTTGGCACTTTGCATATCTTTAGACTGGAATTGTAAATCCACCACACACATTAGGGCTGGACCCTAAGATCTGCCCAGCAACATTTCCTCCAGCCAGGTGGCTGCAGATCCAAACTACAAACTAATAAAACACTGAATATATTGGGAGCCATCTATTCAGACTACCACATTTTTTTCTTTCTGAATCTCAACATTTTTACATAGCGTTGTCATCTAAGTAAAAATCTTAGGAACCTAACTAAGTTTGGTGTTGAAACAAACAGCAAATGAAAATATAAATGTAGTCCATCAAAGATTTTTGGCAAATTGATATTAATATGTACCAAATATAGAATTAGGAACGTGATCAAGTATCTAGCATTTTATCTGATCACATTATTATCAAATGCTAATGTGACTAAATCTGCCATATTTAATGGGAATAATTATTACTTCCACCTCCTTTACTTTCCCATTTGGTCATATTTGAAACTGTTTCTCTGATGGTCCTTTTAGCATCCAAAACCTGGTGATATCAGCACAGAAACATGCTTGGGCACCCCTGCCCTGTGGAACCGGGAAGACCCTTGTTTCCTGGACTGAGAATCAGTGTGTTGGGCATCAGTGTGTTCTGCAAGGGTTGTGATCCAAAACTTTTCAAAGAACCGTCCACCTCCGAGGAAGCATTTCTGAATTTATCCATCACCAACCGTTTTTTCTTGGATACCATCGTGTAACAAACATTTGCCAAGTGGAGCTGTTGTTTAATTCTATGCACCTCTGTATACGGATGAAACATTAAATTTGTCTTCCTTGGTAAAAAAAAAAAAAAAAAAAAAAAAAAAAAAAAAAAAAAAACTTAAGTGCCATAGATATATAGATATATGCTTTTTGTATAAATTTGCAAAAAATGTGCAAGCACAGAAAATAAAAATATATACTACTCATCTTAAGCCTACTTGACCTTTCTATAGGTGTAAGACATCAAAATCATGAATCAGTGAAAAATATTAACTTACATGCTAGGCAGATACAAATGGAACTTCAATTATCCATCACCATTGAGCCACCAGACTTGGTAACAGTCTGGTATAGTGAACCCAGGATATCAAGATAGGGTGTCAATGGGAAAATGCCATGTAAAGTAGGCATGCTGATTTAAGCACTTGTGATTATACTAAATTAAGAAGTACAATCAGCTGCAGAAATATAGTGGTAAGTTTTTCCTTCTAGTTTCATGATTCTTTGTAGTAGAGAAACATAGAATTAGCTGCTGTTTCAAGTAGTCATTTGCAGTAAACCCTTCTTTAGTATATAAGATGTCAATATTTTTTTAAAAAACTGACCTTATTCTCATGAAGACAATCTTAAAATACCTTGAAATATCTAGGAATATGATATAAAAATAGTTCTCATAAATCTATCTTTACTTTAATGGGATTAAATGCAACCTTAGAAAACACTACAGGTACTTCTAGCACATCTTCTTCCTATTTGTAGGCATACACATAAGCAGACATGAGGAGTCAGACAGCCACAGTCACTACGCCTTTGAGTTCTAACTTTTGAGTTTCCTCCTGCTACCATGTGATCTCATTTGCAGGTTTTCTTTTAAAAATATTATAAAAATAAGTGTCCTGAGCACAGACTATGAGGCTAAGGATGAAGAAAGACTCCAGGCTCTCATTAGAGGCTGTGGAGATGCACATGGATACCTGATGTGGGAGGGACCTGGGCTTTCAGGTATTTAGTAAGGCAGGTCCTTGTTACTATCTATTTCTCCCAGAAAACAAGTCTTTAAACTCCATGATGAACTCCCTAGTGGCTTGTTTTGTTTGGTTTTGTTTTGTTTTGTGAGAGAGAGAGAGAGAAAGAGAGAGAATTGGCTCATCAAGGCCTCCAGCTACTGCAATTGAACTCCAGACATGTATGCCAACTTGTGCACATGCAACAACTTACACATGTGCCACTTTGTGCATCTGGCTTATGTAGAATCTGGTGAGCTGAACATGGGTGTTTAGGCCCCACAGGCAAGTGCTTTACTCACTAAGCTATCTCTCTAGCCCTCTAGTATTTATTTTTATTCCATAATTAAAGAGAAAGATGCCATTAGTAGGAAAATAAGATCACAATGCTTTCTTTAGACCGTAGGCACTTCAGAGTAAAAGTTCAAATGGTTGTTTGTTAGAATAAGAACCACCCAAAGTACAAGATGACCCCATATAGTAGATGTGGGTGTCTTTTAAAGAATGAGTAAATATGGAAAACTTGCTAGAAAAAATTGTTCCTTTCACAGATATGGATAAACAATTATACAATTGAGTATATGAATAAAATAATAGCTATCTTCAATGTTATGTAACTTAGTGTAACTTTTTCCCTTTAAAAAGCAACTCTGGGGCTGGAGAGATTGCTTAGTGGATAAGGTGCTTGCATGCAAAGCCAAAGAACCCAGTTTCAATTCCCCAGAACCCAAATAAGCCAGATGCACAAGGTGACACATGCATCTGAAGTTTCTTTGCAGTTGCTAGATGCCCTGGCTTGCCTTTTCTCTCTCTCTCTCTCTCTCTCTCTCTCTCTTTCTTTCTCCTTCTCTCTCTTTTTTCTCCCTCTCTCTTTCTCTGCCTCTCTCTCTCTCTCTCTCAAATAAATATATAGAAAAAGAACTTATTTTTTAAAGCAACTCTGTTAGATGGAGAATTCTATGAGCAACAACAGAGTTGTTTTATTTCTCCTAAGACAGTAACAAGTAAGGGGTTGGTAGTAATAAACTCTACTCAGATTTTAAAAAATTACAAGTTCATCTACATTGTGTTCCAAGTTGTCATGTAATAACATGCCTAAATCAACTCAGGTGGTAATCTTCACAGACACTGAATTGTGTAATTTGACTTGAATATCACTCATAACATATAACAGTTATTACAACCAGAAATGTCTCAAATCTAGATGAAATATTACACATTTGTATATAGCACATCCAAATTAATTCAATATAGGAATTACATACTTGCTAGAGTGTAGGATCTATTTCAGAAGTAACACACTTGCCTAGCATGCACAAGGCCTTAGGTGTTATCCCTTACAATGAAATACAAACCTGCATTCTTGCTGAGGAACAACAAACCTGCATTCTTGCAGGATAAATGGGATTATAACAGTTGGGATGAGAGCACAGCACTAAAAAAGACACGTAATGATAGTGAATACACATATATTACAGAATGCACTAGGACAGAGGGAGTAGAGTGGGGCCAGTGCCCTTCAGCTTCTACTAGAATTTTCTATTAGAGAGGATGGATTTTCAGATGACTCTAAGAGATGACCCTCACTAAACCAGGTACTGTATGAAAAGGGTATTGTTCCAGAAGGATAGACCAGGTGCTGAAGCTGGACACTATTTTTCTCTGCTTCCTCTCGGACTTGGATGACTGATAGATTGCTGCAGTGAAAACGTGAGTGTCAGAGACCGTAGCTTATTCTTTCTTAGTCTGATACCTGATGCAGGGTAGGTGTTAAATGGTAGTTTTTCAATAGAAATCCCATTTCTATTAAGCATTGTAAAATATTCATTCCTTTGAGCCAAAGTAGTGGGAACTTCAAGATTCCCTCCTAAAATGAGAAAAGGACATTCTTTTCTGTATGTTCATTTCAGAATGAGTTGGTTTGCATACTACCATAGAGGTTCAGAGAGAGAAAAGGGAAAACATGTACTTAGAGAATGTGTTGTACTTTTATGCTAATGAAAAGCTTACAATACAGGCACTTGTATTCCAATTACAAACCAGGAAACAATAACTCATAGGTATCAAGTAAGTTTCCCCTGATTATTGAGCTAACAAGTGATAAACAAGGAAGTGATCAGAAGCACATTTAAGTAGCTTTTGTTCTTTATATTGGTTTAAGCTGTCTGGCACAAAGCCTGCCTGGAGAGATTTCTGCCTGCGTGAAAATCCTGGCTACCTGATGAATGAACTGTTTTTGACAATACTGCAAAAGAGGATGACAAGTGACATGACCTAAGCTATGGTACACAGGGCAGGCTCTCACTCTGAACTCATGGTGGTCAAAGCAGTGAGGAGCATGTTGAGCACTTCAGGATGAAGTTACTTGATTTTAAGTCATACATGGATAAAACATAAATTATTTCAAGAAATGACAACTGCTTCAAGAATTCTTAGAGCCAGTGTGTTCCTCTTGAGGATCAGGTCGTCTGTATTTGTCTGTAAACTTCAATCATAAGCCATGTTTTTCTCACATGAACCAAAGTTATATCCCCAAAGACACAACTATGTCAAAGATTCCACAAAGCTGATTGAGTGATTATAGGTAGAATGTTACATTTCCAAAACCAAAATTATCTTGGGTTATCATTAGTCCCATTACTAGCCTGCCATTGATCCCCTCCATATCTGACCCAACATCAGTTTGATTAGCAAGTGAAAATTTTGGAGCATATTCTTATCAACTTGGTTTTTTTTTTTTTTTTTCCAATCTGTTGCGGTTACTTTTTTGTATGGACAAACACCCAACCAGAAGCAATTTATGGGAGAAAAGGGTTTATTTCAGGCTTACGTAATACAGAAAAAGATCCATCAGTGGCAGATGAAGTTGTATTACTACAGTATACATCAGTAACCAAAAGAAACAGCTACCACCAGCAGCAAGCAACCATAATCAGAGCTCAAACTCACTCTGAACACACCTTAAGCTGGATTCAAGATCCACCCCCAGTGACACCTCCTGCAGGCTACTGGAGACTTATGTAGAAAGCTTAACTTTGATTAAACATCCCAGAAGCCAAGGGGACTGTTGTGTAGCAAATTCCTCTTAATTGAAGAGAGAAAGGAGGCTCTAGTGATTCAGGATGTCAAATCTGGGAGACCTGAATTTTAAAGGTTATACACCTCTCCCTAAGGTTATGTTAGCCAGAAACTGAAACATCCCTTCCAGAAGTGTAGGGGCAGGAAAAAACTTCCAGAGACTCAGGAAGTCAACAAGTCTGGGAAAAGTTGCAAGACCCTGCCATAAGATTATATATATGTATGAAACAACTGCTTGAGAATGAGAGACTCTCCAACGGAGCTCCATGTAAGTGGTACAGTGTGCTCCAGACATGCAGCTTCTATGAGTTATCACCTGAACTGAGATGGGCTTTCTGCTGACATAGCTGCCTTTAAGTTGAAGCAGCTGTGAGGAGGTCATAAACCATGATGGGATAAAACTTATTTTGTCATTGGTGTGTTTCAGCCATGTATTGCTCCTGTATGCAATCTCTTACCCTGCTCTGTAGTAATCCCAATAAACTTATTGGTTCACAAAAACTCAATTTGGTGCAGTACTCCTTTGGTTATCTGTGCCCAATCTGGGGAGAACACATGTATCACCCCAGGTAAGAGGTGTCTTGTGATGGGGACATTCACATTCAAGCCACCATACAACCCAATAGGTTAAAATGATATATAAAAGCATCCAAATGCATAGCAGAGATTGCCCTTCTTGTTGTAACAGGTAAGACAAGAGTCCTAAAATGGAGTCGAAATGAAGGAAGAGACCAACAACCACCTGATTGATGCAACTTTAGATATTTATCTTGCCTAACCCCTACTCCCATGACTTAACAATGCCCTCAGCCATAGTTTCCTGTCGATCTCATCTTAGAGACAACCTGGCTGCTCTTCTGATGGTACCACCTCCTTCTCTGTTTGATCTCTGTCCCTCTGACTAACTAGCTTCTCCATTTGATCCCTGCTGCACCCTGCATTCCCCAGTCCTTTTTCTTCTGTAACCCCCTCCCAAAAGGAAAAACTCTATAAAACCCCAACTATCCAGAGTCAGCCTGGTTGTTCTTTCTCTCTCTGCCCCCATGAGATAGCCCTGTAGATCAGGCCCCAATAAACAGCTTTTCCACTGCCTCAGAATGGTCTTGCATGGTATTTGGTCATTCATGAACCTTACATCTGGTGCAGTGACTTGGATAGGAGGCTCCTGGTTGTCCTCTTGGGCAGTCAGACCTCTTTTCCCCAGACCAGGCCACCATGCTGCCACTGATCCTTTGAAGGCCTCAGATCATCTGCCAGGTGCAGGCTCCCTCACTCACCATGATTGGGCTTCACTCCTAGTTCCCTCATCCTCTACCCTTGGTAAATGTCTTCCAAAACTTGGCTTGCTCTCAGAATCACTCCTTCCCTTTCTCTCTCCTCTGAACTTTCTCCACCCTTCCCCCTTGGAGTGTCTCTCATGACATGGGTTGGCCTGCCCTTGTTCGCTTGGAGGTATACTCCCTCCCTTGCTCGCCTCTGAACCATATGGGTATATTAGGCCACACCCCTCGCCCATTTCTGGCCTCCCCAGATCTTGAGAAAGATGCACTCTCAACACCTCAGGACTCTCTCTCTCTGTCAGGTCCACTGAGCTCTGAGGGGTCTCTCTCCCCTCAGCTTGTTGGCCTACTCTCCCTCCTTTTCCCACAAAACTCCCTCTTCCCTGAGAAGAGAAGGGAGCTTCTTGTCCCTCCTCCCACTGATGAATTTGACTGGCCATTCTCAAAGAGGGACAAACTAGTCCCTCCTTCCTTTCTTTCATGTTTTTTCTTTCCATCTTCCTTTCTGTTGGGTTCCCTCAGCCAAGCCTAAGCTCCCTACCACACCTTCTCTGCTGCCAATGGCATCAGACCTGAGAGCCCAACTTCCTCAAGCATAAGAGACACTAAACCACTGTAATTTAAATGCTTTGCCGGGCTTGAAGCTTAATCTCCCAAGCCACTCTGGTCTGCGTGCCCACAACGCCATTACCACTGCTGTATGCATGCCCACACTTTCTCTCTTTTTCTCTCTCTCCCCCCTCCTCTAGAAATCTCATACTTCACAACTAATAATTACTGCTTCAGGAGCACACCTTGCTTTTCTCCTCTCTTCTTTACAAGAGTCTCCTCCTACACGCTTTCCTTCATCCTCTCATCTGAGATAGAAAATAAAACTTCCAGAAATGTCCCTATCTTTTCCCTGGCTTGTCTATTTCAAAAATTAAAGAAATTAATTGTAAGATGATATCGCACCACGCCATCTAATCTTATTACAACACAGCCTGACCTTAACATAAATTAGAAAATAGATCCATATCTTTTGATTTCCAAATTCTTACTGATTAAAGTATACTTGCCACAGCGCAGGCAAATGGTTTGAGATTCCACATATTCAAATAACTTTTGCTATAGATGCCTATCCTCTCTGCTCTGCTTGCCCTGCTCACCAGATTCTTCTATCCAAAATGAGAATGACTCCCTTTAGATAAAACAACAAAAATTAATTAAAATAATTTTAAAAAGCAACTATTTTAAACTCTAAATGATTGTACATGAATGTAAGATTGAACAATATCCTAAATTTCAGATACCTAATGACCAGTACTAATCTGTAGAAAATACAGATTCTGGCTGTCCTGGTTTGTGTCTGCAGTAATGCTTTGAGACATAGATTCAAGCAACATGCGCCGTCATGCTGACAAGACTCTGCATATGGGGATATAATGTGTATGGGATGCACAAACACAACAAGGCTATAACGCATGCTAGATTGCAAACAACCATAGGATGGTGACAGAAAGACCCCATGCCATAGCCAGACACACAGACTCAAAAAACAAGTTGTATCCTGAATACTGCCAGGTAAAGGCTAAAAGCAAGACACCTAGGAACTGGCAGGTTTATACAATGTTTAGAGCTATATGTTAATGATTGTTTCTACTTTACTGTAATGTAAATTTTATTAACTGTGAAAGACTACTTAAATTTCTGACAACCTGTATTCTGAGAAATAGGTTGGTCCCCCTAACTCAGACCCAAAGCACTTTTGAAACCATGTGACATCCACACCTTGTCCTTAAGCAAATTGGCCTATGGCCTCTGGTCAAGGAAAGGGAAAATGACAAGAAGAATATAATTTTGATTCTCTCTCAATTTCTCTCTTGTGTATGATCACTATGAACAAATAATCTTAACTGATATATTATAAATGTAGCTCAGATTTGTCATTTTGGTTCACCCTCAATTTCTCTCTTGTATAAGATCACTATGAAGAGATAATCTTAATTTGTTATATCATAAATATAGTTTATGTTTGTCATTTGATTCTCCCTCAATTTCTGTATTTTGTAAGTTCACTATAAATAAATAGCCTTAATTTGTTATATCATAATTAGTGTTCAGATTTATCATTTGTTTCTCTCTCAATTTCCAAGTGTGTTATATTATCTCCAGGGCAAGTTATCAAGTTTTACAAATCCATGCTTTTAAAATGTGTTACATGGGATTATAAAAAGTCTCAAATTAAATAAGGTTATAAAGTTAAGGTTATAAAGTATAATATTTGACTCACTGATATTGTTTTACTCATGGTGACAGGTATAAAAATTGCCTTCAAATGTTTAATTAAGTTAATAATGCTTCTATATTGAACTTTGAACTACAAAAAACTGATACTTAATAAGATTAATATTTATTTATTAGTTACTAATTTTTATAAAACTAATTCTATTAAGTAGTTGTGATTATAACTCAAGTTTCATAAAAGATATAATCTAACTTCTTCATTGTAACTTTTCTTCTTAGGGAGATAAGAAAGTCTCCCCATATTCTGATAGCTATATAAACTTTTTCATACTTATTTATTTACTTTTATTATTAGATATGGACATTTTTTGCATGTAAACATCACATGTTGGTACCATCCTTTCCTCCTCCCTGTCCCTTTTCTGAAGAGGACTTCCTCACTGGGAATGCAGGGCAACCCCATGGGGGTTGAGGGTCATGCATTAGTGTGCAGCAGGCAGTTAGAGAGGCAATGTCTCTGTGCAAAATGTCCCAACCTGTGGCTCTAAAAGCCTTCCTGCCTCCTCTCCAGAAAAATTACCTGAGCCATGCTGGAAGCATCTTAAGTCTACTTCAGTGATGGGCACTTAGGAGCCTCTGGATCTCTGGTTTGGTAGGTGTTGAGTGTCTTCATTATCTTTCTCCATCATCCTTGTGCTGATATGAGCTTAACTAAGAAAGCAACCTTCTTGCTCATTTCCTCAATTCCACTATAGTTTGAGCTTGGCAATGGAAAGCAGAATAATTATCTGGATATGATTCTGACTTGTTTACCAGTCCCAGATGTGCTTTCCTTTCCACTGAGCAGATCTGTTGGCTAATCCAAGAGCAGCATATTAACCACCATAGCTGTGTGCCACTATTGCACTTGTGTGAGCATCACATCAAGTTGTTTGCTTCTGAGTCACTTAGACTTTGAGTTGCTTGGACAGATGTTGGCCACATTCCCCTGGTAGTTCATGTAGCACCTTCCAGCACTAGATGGGCTGCTTGTCTGGGGATTTGCTGTCCTCTGGATTCCAACCAGGTCTCTCTGTGGTCTGTGCCAACAGTGTTTGGTGTCTTCAGCAGTAGGGTAGGGTCTTACCATTAACGTCTGGTTGGTAATCAAGTGCTCTGAGTGCTCTGACAGAAGTCTGTCTTGTTTGTTTTGGGAGATCCAGTAGGTCTCTCTGATCAACAGCTCATTGTGGATGTATACCACATCCTGGTACAGGGAACTACAGGCCAGAGCTAAGGGAAAAGGAATAAAGAAAAAGCCAGTGAAGAAAGAGAAACAGGTGAAATTTGAGGTTAGGTTTTGTCTCACTCTCACCAGGGCCCTTTGAGTCAGGTGCTCCTTCTAAGGTCCTCTTGAGGGTTCTACCTTTTACTATGACTTCCAGGATATAGGATTCTATGGTACCAGTTCCATTTGGGTTCAGTTTTGTGTCCATCCACCCTTTCCTTCCCCCTGAGTCCTAACCTCTATATTGTACAAGCCTCAAGATGCTATTCAGTCATACCACAACTTGGGCTGATCCAGGATAGGAATTGCAGATGAATGAGATCATGGAACAGTTGTCTTTCTGTGATTGTGTGAGTTCATATAGCATGATCTGTTCCAAATTCAACCATTGCCCTACAAATTTCAATGTGCTATTTTTTCTTACTGCTGAGTAGAATTCCATCATGTAGATACACCACATCTTGGTTATCCCTTCATCCAGTGATGAGCACCTGGGTTGATTCTAGTTCTTAGCTATTATGAATTGAGCAGCTATAAACATGGCTGAGTAAATATTTCTGAACTGAGATGTGGAGCTCTTAGGGTAAATTCCCAGTAAGGGAATAACAAGTTCTGTTGGTAACCTGATATTCATCCTTTTCAGGAGTCTCCAAATTAATTTCCATAGTGTTTGTACCAGCTTACATACCCACAAAGAATGAATGAGTGTTCTTGTATCTCCACAGCCTCACTAAAATTTTAGGTTGATGTTTTATTGTTTGCTATCCTTACTGGGGTAAGATGGACTATCATAGTTGTTTTAATTTGCATTCCCCTAATGGTTATGGATGTTGAACATTTTCTTATATGAGTTAGCCATTTGTAATTCTTTTTTATTTAATTTGTTTTAATTTATTAATTTTTTTACTAATTAGTTTTGTACTCAGTGACTACAGTCAGGTTGGTACCATTGTTAGGCTCATCCATGTGCTACCCCCTCCCCCTAACCCCTCCTTGTTGAGGTATATAGGTCATGCATTGTGGAGTTAGCCCACAGTTATGGGTAAGAGAAATGTCTCTGCATATTATGACCCAACATGTGGCTCTGACATTCTTTCCACCCCCTCTTCCGCATGTTGGGTTCATTTTTGGTCTGCTTCAGTGATGAGGTGATGGGGGCCTCTAGGTCTCTCGATATCTTATATGGTAGGAGTTGATGGTTCTCTGTGTTGATCTCCTTCACCCTTGTGTAATTCTTCCTCTGAAAACCCCCTATTTAGTTCTCTGCCCCACTTTTGGAGTGGGTTTGATTTTTTCATTGTTTAGTTTTTTAAATTCCTTATAAATTCTAGATATTAGGTGTCCTGTCAGTGGTATAGTTAGCAAATATTTTCTCCCATTCAGTGGGTAATCTATTGGCCCTGCTTATGGTATGCATGTCTGTTCAAAAGCTTTTTAGCTTCATGATATCCCATTAGTTGAGTGCTTGTTAAATTTCCTTGACTACTAGTGTCCCAGTCCTATATCATGGATAATGCTTCTTATTTTTTCTTCCATTAGCTGAAGGGTTTCAGGTCTTATATTGACATCTTTAATAGATTTGGACTTGATTTTTGTGTATGGCAAAATGAGAAGGTCTAATTTCATTTTTCTACATATGGTCATTCAATTTGTCCAACACCATTTGTTGAAGATGATGTCTTTTCTCCAGTCTACATTATTGGCACCTTTGTCAAAGACAAAGCAGCTGTAGTTACTTTTCCTAAGGTCTGTGATGTTTATTCTGTCCCATTGGTCTATGTTTCTGTTATTATTCCAGTACCATGCCATGTTTGTCACTATGGCATTGAAATATAGCTTTAGATCAGGTATGGTGATCCCACCAGAGGCGTTTCTTTGCTGAGGATATGTTTGGATATTATAGGCCTTCTGACATTCTATATGAATTTTTACATCATTTTGTTCATTCTCTGTGAAGAATGATTGTGGTATTTTTATTGGTATTGCATTAAATCTATATATTGCTTTTGTTATAATTGCAATTTTCATTATATTAAGTCTGCTTATGCAGGATTATGGGAGGTCTTCCCATCTTCTCAAGTCCTCCTCTGTTTCTTTCATGAGTGTTTTCATTATATAGTTCTTTCAGATCCTTTGTTAGTGTCATTCCAAGGCATTTAATTTTTTTTTTTTTGGCTGCTAATGAAAATGGGATAGCCTAACTGATTTCTTCCTCTTTAAATTTGCCTTTTGTGTATAGAAAACCTACTAATTTTTGTACATTGATTTTCTATCCTGCCATTTTGCTGAAGGAATTTATCACCTCTAGAAATTTTGGGATGGAGAATTTTGGGTCACTTATATATAGGATCTTGTCATCTGCAAATAGGGCTAACTTGACTTCTTCCTTTCCAATTTGAATCCTTTTATTTTATTACAATAACTTGACTTTTGATAGATTGTTTGATTTGAGTTTGCTGATTTATCGCATATTCAAGTTCAGATCCTCCCATGTAAATACAAAACTGATGGCTCTCATCAAGACAATGAAACTAAATAAAAGTTAGAGTTAATATTTATATTTTGTTAATAAAAATTGTCTCTAGGATTGTTAACATGTTTTGGCTGTGCTTACAAATATATGTGTATATATATATATATATATATATATATATATATATATATATTCTTATCTTTCATATATGGCTTACTGTGTCATCAGACAAGATAAGTTAAATGTTGCAACAAAATATAAAATATTAAAGGCTTGTGGGTTTTTTGTTTGTTTTTTTGTTTTGGTTTTTGGAGGTAGGGTCTCACCCTGTAGCCCAGACTGACCTGGAATTCACTATGTAGTCTCAGTGTAGCCTTGAACTCACAGTGATCCTTCTACCTCTGCCTCCTGAGTGCTGGGATAAAAGGCATGCGCCACCCTGCCTGTCTGTAAAATATTAAAGTTTTTTTAATACTATGTTTTAACTAGATCTGTTTTGTTAAAGACAAAGATACAGACATACTCTAAGTTTCCACTTTTCTTCTGGGTGCTCAACAACCAGATGCAGGGGCCAGAACCAATGAGGGCTTTGGTGTTAAATGGGTACCCAATATTTTGATCCCAGCCTCTCCAGGTCAGAAGGGCTCAAGAGATGATGGGACACTTTTTTTCTAGAGGATCCTACAGCTCTTGGTAAGTCACCTATCTTCTTAATCAGAGAAGACATGGAGACCCCAAAATTGATTTCAATCACTATCCAGTCTGTGGAAGGAGAGCCAGAATAGAGGGAGAAACCCTTAATGTTTCCAAGGGAAGGGAAGCTAATGGTCAGCATGGCTTGACTCATCCCAGCAGATGGCACAAATGCTGAAATAGCCATAGAGCTCTACCCAGGTCCCTAAAGGCCTCCTTTGAAGAGCCACAACCACCCTATTTTGTAAATTTCTAGATCTTCATGATGATCATGCCTGTTATTTCTGATAATAATTCTGTTAATTTTGGGATTATGTATTTAACTACACTCTTAACTTTCTAGCTCCTCTCTACAGTTAGCCCACATTCAGATGTTTCTCTGACATGCAACATCATCTAACTGGGTCCCCTGTATCACACATAAAAGCTTAAAATGCTAATAACACCGGGTTCAAATGAAGGCTACTTAACCCCTAACCCCATCCAAACCTCAACTTTTTCATGTTACCTTTCTAGACAAGTCAAACACTACTTCAAACTCCTGGCCCCCACATAACCCAGCTACACTTCTACCTCTACCAAAACAACTTACACACTCCTGTCTAGAGATTTTAGAATAACTGACCTACCACAACACCAGGATTTCACTCTCTCCCCTCTCTGACCCTAACTGCTCTTGGGATATAGATGGGAGCTCTTCTACATCCCCATAGGGGTCCCTAATAACAAGATATGCTATTGTTTCAGATGACCAGAAAATAGAGACTGGTCCTTTACCTATAGGAATTTCATCCCCAAAGGGAGAGCTTGTCACAGTCCATTAACCTGCTCTATAACAGCTACAGGTGGGCTGGGACACAGCCTAATCTCTTATCAACAGTTTCCACAGAACTGAGTACAGCCATTAAAGACCCTGCTATGGCCCTTCACCTGCTACAGCAGCAGCTCACCTCACTGGCCTCAGTAGTCCTTCAGAACGGTCAATCCCTCAACCTCATCACAGCTGAGAAGGGAGGAAACTGTCTCTTCATAAACAAGGAATGTTGTTATTATATAAAACAATTGGGTAATGTAAAATAAGAGATAAAAGAAACTCCAAACTCTGACTGACAGAATCTATCCTAGTGCCGCACTGTCCTCAGGACCATGGGATATCTTTAAAACTATTTGGCCTTGACTACTGCCATTACTTAGGCCATTTATAGGAATATTTCTATTTCTTTTGATAGCCCCCTGTCTTTAGTAATACAACCAAAACCAGGTTCAAAACTCTCACATATCTCTTATCCAACCAACTTTTATTAACCTTCCACTCAATATCAACTTTTACCTCCTCAGATTCAACTCCCTGTAGCCTGCTCAGAGGGGTCTTGCCAGCTTCCACTGACACCAGCATCCCTTGAAACACCTGACCATGCCAACTCACAGCAGGAAGCAGCACTGAGAGACCTGACCATGTCCCTGTATCCTTAACAAAATGCTGGAATGTTAGGTAGGACATGAGCCCCAAGATGGAGTCAAGATGAAGAAAGAGAACAACAACCACCTGATTGATACAACTTTAGATGTTTATATTGCCTAACTCTTACTCCCATGACTTAACAATGCCCTCAGCCATAGTTTCCTATTGCTCTTATGTTAGAGACAACCTGGCTTCTCTCCTGAAGGTACCTCTTCCTCCTACATTTGATCTCTGTCCCTCTGACTAACTAGCTTCTCTATGTAGTACCTGCTGTCCCCTGCATTCCCCAGGCATTTTTCTTCTGTATCCCCCTCCCAAAAGGAAAGAAAACCCCAAACTATCCAGAGTCACCCCAGATGTTCTCTCTCTCTCACTCTCTCCTCCTGTGAGGCAACCTGGTAGATAGGGCCCCATGGTCTTTGCTAGTTCACAAAACTTATAGTAAGCTACTAGCTTCATGTCCCAATATATTTGACCAATAAATTTTTAATATATTTGATAAATTCATTTATTTATGACTTTGTTTTATTCTGCAACTCAAAAGCTCATGTAACCACTTCTATAGTAGAATATGTCATTCAGGATAATCAATCTGTGTTTGTGGGCCATGGTCACTCTATTTGGCTCACAGTAAACTACTTAATTCCTTACAAGGTAACAGTTTTGTTTTGCATCAACAATTCTCTCTCCCAGTGGAGAACCTAGGAACCCAAGGTAGTCACCCAGATTGGCACATGAATAATCATGGGTCCCTTGTCTTGCTTCCACAAGTGCATTTGGGGAGGTTTTTTGTTTTGCTTTGTTGTCTGGTAATTGAAACTCCCTTTTTGATTGATTGACAGCTCATTTTTTAATCTTAGCTGGATATTGAATAATATCCTTTTATTAGTTTCAAAGAATTTGTCTAAGCATTTGGGCCAGAGTATTTGTATCAGACATTGTTAGAACTTTTGCCAACATTTTGCCTTTTTATTCTGTTACTCAGTCAATATTTTAACCCTTTTGTTTAGAAATTCCAGGAGTGCCAAATCATAGAAACATTAAAGATTAAAACACTTGTCTCTTCATCCCAGTAGGGGGGAGTAACCAAGGGGGTTGCCCCCAGGATGTACAATAGTCTCATAGGGAAATCCAAGAAAAAGTATTTTGTTCCTGGGTCAGAGGGAACCTTATTGGCTCAGACAGGAAGACACACATAAGGGGTGATCACATGATAACTCAGTGTCTTAAGCTTCCTCATGTTTCTGTAAACACACTGAGATAAACCCCACATGTTGAGAGGAACAAATCTTGGGGCAAAACCCAAGGGAATTAGTACCATAAACAGCACGTTAATCTGATCCAAAACACAAATTTCACCACCTAACATAAAAATTTATGTTTTCAGGAGAGAAAAAAAATAATAGACATTAAAATGTGAAATAAAAATTCAAGAAATGAATTGTTTGGAGAAAAAAATGTACTCCAGATGGTTTTATGTTGGATAATTCTGGTCATTTGACTTACAAGTATTTGAAGAAGTGGGGAAACATTTGATACTCCTAATTTCTTTCCACACTTAATTAGAACTCCTTGGCAATAGAACTAAAGATCACAAATGCACAGCCTAGTTTAATTGACATTTAAAAGCATATAATGATAAAATTGCTAATTGACAGAATAATTAAGAGTTCTAAAATTGCATCTACTTTTAAAAAGAGAGCAATGCCAAATAATAAGAAATTAATTGTTTTAAAATAGAAATTTCAGAACTAAAGACAAATTCTGGGGAATCTAACTTTTTTCAACCCCCTATTCTGCTCTATCTTTCTCTGACCTTGCATCTTCTTCCTTCTATATCATCTGTTCTTTCTACTTTTTTCTCTAGTATTCCCCAAGAGAAACAAAATTCTATACCAGGAAGATGGTTGAGACTTCTTTGAAGATTGATCCTAGAGGAATAAGAGGTTCTTTCTATGCTCTCTAGACAAAAACTATGGTAAAAACTTAGATTTTTCAGAATGTACTAACTCATACAAAGACCCTGTAGACATGCTAAAGGATATCAGATAAAATGGGAAAATTTACTTGTTTACTAAAATTTTTCTAAGCATTAAGACATTTTAAAGGAATTTTCTTCTCTGATGAATAGCCCTTGAAAAAAATAGATATTAACTTATGAACATAACAAGATTCACGTTTGTTTCTTCTTAGTGCACTGAGTTGATGCAATTATGTTATGTTTATTTAGTTCTTGTTTAGTCTGTATGAAAATTTTTGGTTTTATGTAATTTTTATATGTCATTTGTGAGTTAGTCTACCTGTTATCCTGTGGATATAATTTTATATTTTTTGTGTTTATTTGTGTGTGATCTTGTAATAGAGAGATTTTACTGCTCAGTCTTACTATCTGGCTTTGCTTTCATATTTTGTCTTTTAAAATGTTACTTGAACTTTCTATTTCAAGTCTATCCTACCTAAAGTAAGAGAGTTAATTATAAGACTGGCTTTGAACTAAATAAATACAAAACAGACATTTTAAAATCTAAGCAGCAAGGAAATATACTTAAGATAAGAGCATTCATTTTTTATTGCAATTTGATGAAATGAACAGGTGACTTGAATTATTTCATTCTTTTATTAATTTAAATTCACATTTCCTAAATTAGAGAAAATTTATAATTTTTGCTGTGTCTTCCTGAAGAAACAATAACTTCCCCTGAAAGCCAGAGGGAAGTAAAGAGTTAATAACTATCACTAAGACTAGAAAGCCTTAAAGAAACATCAGAGGCATTCAGTCCCAGGCAAGCCTGATAACTCCCCTGATTGATGTACTTCCCTTAGCTCAGAAGTTCTTGAAGGAACAGAAGCCACTTGGCACACTCTCCCATAGACAATTCTTGCTGAAAAAAGCCTATTCTGAGCATGGACACAAATAGCTACAAGTTCCTTATCTACTGCACCTGGCCCAGTCTGTTTTTTTCTTTGGATCCTCTTTATAAGCTTGAACTCCAGCCTGGCTCAATGCTTCAGCCTTCATCCCATGGAAAGGCTGCTGCCCCTCATTGTACCTCAATAAACAGGCTATCTCTAGAGGTCATGTCTGGGGTTTTCGTTTGTTTTTCTCTATCATTTTCCTTACACTTCCAAGTACATTTTAATAGGAATGCTAAATCATCTTGTTTTATCTGGATAATATTTTTATTTGCTACTGTTAGATATATATTATGTGACATATTTACATGATAAAGTTCTGCCAAAAAATTTTTGATTAAAATTGGTTTATAAGTAAGTGCTTGTGTAGACTTTGTCTAATTTCCTTTCAATTCATTTGAGTTAAGCAAATTAGTTAATTTTAATTTGTTGATAAGAAAAATTGAAATACTTCTATATTTTAATATTTGATAATATTACCATTAATTCCACTGTTAATTTTCAACATATCTTTATTACTTTTAAATAGTTAAGGTATGTTGTCTATTTTTTCCATGCTTCAGATATTGAGTCCTGTGTTTTACTTAAAACAGTTATTTTATTCTGTTAATGACTTTTCTAAATTCAGAAATTTTATTTAAAAATGACAGAAACCATCAAGTATGAGAAAGACAAAATGTTATAAAGATATGTTTTGGTACGAAAAAGAGTTTAAAGAAATGTAAATGCTTTCAGATGAGAATGAACTTTGTATGATAAAATAAGATTTTGTTCTAAAATAATTTTTAAAACATAAAAAATAAAAACTGTTAATAGAAGCATAAACATGCAAAAAGATTTGTAAAGGTAGGCTGGGAGTGGTGGTGCACACCTTTAATCCCAGCACTCTGGAGGCAGAGGTAGGAGAATTGCCATGAGTTTGAGGCCAACCTGAGACTACATAGTGAATTCCAGGTCAGCCAGGGCGAGAGTGAGACCCTACCTCGAAAAACAAATAAAAACAAACAAGCAAAAAAAAGATTTGCAAAGGTAAAACATAAAGATAATGTGTATAAGGTTATTTGTTGTAATTAGTTATTAAAATTCTGTAAGTGAGGGCTGGAGAGCTGGCTCACTGGTTAAGGCACTTGCCTGTACAGCCTAAATACCCAGGTTCAATTCTATTGTACCCACATAAAGCCGGATGCACAAACTGGCACATGCATCTGGAGTTCATTTGAGACAAACCTCCTTTTTACATTGAATTATAACATTTTTCAGAGGCTAGAGGCCCTAGAGTGCCCAATCTCTCCTCTCCTCTCCTCTCACTCCTCTCCTCTTCTCTCCTCTCCTCTCTCTCTCTACTTGCAAATAAATAAAATACTTTTAAAAATTCTTTAGGTGCAAACTAAGTACACTGAGCTAAGTAGCACAAGAAGTAGGAAGGGAGACTTCATTCCACAGACTTGCCACAGTTTCCTCTACTTTGGAGAGATGTGCTGCCACTAGAAGGCGAGGTTCTCCCGCCAGGCAGCAGCGTGCTGCCCAGGGAACACCAATCACCAAAGGCGACAGAACTCAAGGCTTCTCAATCAGAAGCCCAATACTGGGAGACAGATGAAATGGCTCCTAGGCATTGCCTGCTGTCATTGTACTTAGTGCCCAGCCCCAAGACTCTGCGCACTGTAGGTCTACAGCAGACTGTCTCTGCCTGGTGCTATACATCCCCAGGCTTACAGACAGGGTTTCTCTCATCCTAGAGAACAGTGCCCCATACAACTTGTGGTGAGAAGCACCTGGTCCACTCCAAAAAAAGACAAGAAAAGGTGCACCTCCTTCTCCCACCAAGGTGTTGACTGCTTCAAAGGGCCAGATACTGTAGCTGTGTGTCCTGAATGTGGACATTTCTGTGATTCAAGCACTATAGCTCAAGCTATACTGTGGGCCACAGCTAGGCCTGCTGTCAGAGCCCTCAGGAGTCATAGGCCTGGGACTTAGTCCTCCTACACTGGGCACCATAAAGCCACAACCACAGGGAGTTGCCTCCACCTGGATGGGAGTCACCACTTCTACTAGAAAGCTCTAAGGGCTATCAGGAGATCCCTGCCCTCCAAAATGGCTTTGGGAATAAGAATTTTGTGTTTTATTCCTTTACCAAATGAGCCATTTAAAACCTGACAACTGGGCTGGAGAGATAGCTCAGCAGTTAGGTATTCTTCTTGTGCAAGCATGAAGACCTAGGTGGGCCTGAAACTGCATGAATTAAATTTCTAGAACCTGTGTAAATAGCTTGACATGGCTATGCATACCTGTCACTCAAATTCTGCAAAGGGAGCAGAGACCAGGTAATGGCCAGGGCTCCTGAAAAGCAGCCAACTCTACTATCTCTGGCTCAAAGAAGAAATGGCTGAAGAGAGGTGAAGCAGGAAACCCAGTGTTCTGTTCCATTTACCGAAGATGAGTACATAGGGAGTCACAAGGGTACATAGACTGTATATACCATACCATACATCACACCCCCCCCCACATACTACATATGCACACACACAAAACCAAAAAAATAAATAAAATAGAACATGACAATTTTATACTTTTTTTTTGGCTTTTTGAGGTAGGGTCCCACTCTAGCTCAGGCTGACCTGAAATTCACTATATAGTCTCAGGGTGGGCCTTGAACTCATGGCAATCCTCCTACCTCTGCCTCCCCAGTGCTGGGATTAAAGGTGTGCTCCACTACACACAGCCTAATTTTATACACATTTTTATATGAAAAATTTGCTGATGCACTGTGGCCAGTTAGATTTTATACAAATGTCTCCAAAATGAGTGTAGTAGAAATAGGTCTTGGGGCTGCAGAAATGGCTTAGTGGTTAAGGCCTTTGCCTGCAAAGCCAAAGGACCTCGGCTCGATTCCCCAGGACCTACAAAAGCCAGATGCACAAAGGGGTACATATGTCTGGAGTTTGTTTGCAGTGGCTGGAGGTTCTGGCACGCCCATTCCATCTCTCCCTCTCTCTGCCTCTTTCTCTCTTCTCAAATAAATAAATAAAGCTTTAAAAAAAGAAATAAGTCTTTATGCTTGTTTGCATGCTTTGCTATACATTGGGTTAAAGTCTATTGTCAAAAAGCCACTTCCTGAGACATTGTCTTTCTATTAGAAGAATTATTATTTCTTTGGGCATACCTGCTGAATTACAGAGTAATTGTGGAACTCATTTTATTGGACAAATATTTAAATCTTTTATATAATGTAGTTAATGGAAATTTTTATTGCATCTATCCTCTTCAGTCTTCTGGACTGGTGGTTAAATAAACAAATGACACCATAAAAAGTGAATTGTAGGGCTGGGGGGATGGCTTATATGTTAAGACATTTGCCTGCAAAACCAAAGGACCCTGGTTTGATTCTCCAGGACCCACATAAGTCAGATGCACAAGGTTGTCTATGCATCTGGAGTTCATTTGCAGTGGCTGGAGACGCTGGCACACCCATTCTCTCTGTCTCTGTTTCTGTCTCTGTCTCTGTCTCTGTCTCTCTCTCTCTCTCTCTTTCTCTGACTCTCTCAAATAAATAAAACCTTAAAAAAAAAATGCCAGGCATGGTGGGGCACACCTTTAATTCCAGCACTTGGAAGGCAGAGGTAGGAGGATTGCTAGGAGTTCCAGGCCACCCTAAGACTACATAGTGAATTCCAGGGCTAAAGTGAAACCCTACCTTGAAAAAAAAAAAAAGTGAATTGTAGAGCCATTTGAGGCCATGCTGAGACTACATAGTGAATTCAGGTCAATCTACACTAGAGTGAAAACCTACTTTGAGAAACAAACAACAACAACAACAAAAAAGGTGAATTGTCAACATTGACTAAGGCTTTCAGCTTACTTATCCGAAGACTTACCCATTAATTCTTAGAAACCCAAGATCAACCTCATCTGACAAGCACCAATTAGCTACATATAAAATAGATTCTACCAGGCGTGGTGGCACACACCTTTAATCCCAACACTTGGGAGGCAGAGCTAGGTGGATTGCCATGAGTTCAAGGCCACCCTGAGACTACATAGTGAGTTCCAGGTAAGTCTGAGCTAGAGTGAGACCCTACCTCGGAAAACCAAAACACAATGCAGAAATAATTTTATGAGTCATATCTATGAAAGGAAAATTTTATGAGATCTTAAAATAATAAGTGAAGATTAAAAATTGGTTTCTGAGTCTTTCCATGGAGAACTTCTGGAAGAGGCAAACATAATTGAAGAAGAGCTACAAGCAGGTGATGCCATCAACTGGTAAAGACATCACATGGCACACTCCCTTTAGCCTCAGCAAGATTCACCCTACCAGGTACTTCTAGCCACCTACAAACTTTAGGGGAGAAACTCTTGAATTTGTACTTCTCACCTCAAATGTGGGCCTACTCCTTCTGAAGACATGTACATGTGGATATCAGAAAAGCTGGGTAATACCTTCAATTCCATGAGCAACCGAGAACCAAAAGTAAATTAACTTAAATCCCTTCAGCAGCATTTCTAATACTCAAGGTTTTATGACATATTTCTTAAATGTACTATAAAATATAAAATAAAAATATAAAAGAACATATTTAGTTATCTTAAATCTTGCCTGAAATACTTGAGATTACTTTGGCTTATTTTCCTAAATGATAGAAGTAATTGTGCTCTTATTTTGCTTGCATTATGACTATTTCTTATTTAGATCTCCTACTTAATTTAAACCAAGACTTCATATTTTAAAAGATTCAGATATTTCATCATTTTCATGAAAGAATTCTCTTTCAAATTATACAAAATGGTCTCTAATAATAATAGCATGTATGGTGCGTTTATTAAAGTTAGTCAAATGCTAAATCCAAATGACAGCCCACAGGTGATACAGATATTAGACAGGCTAAATTTGCTTAGAAATAATAATAAAGTCATACCTTAGAAATGGAATTATGTTAAAAAATAAGACATATACAAAAAAGTTATTTCATTAAAAAAGAGGGAACTTGTAACCTAAGAGAAAGCACTAATACCTTAAAAGGTCTACATTTCCCAATTAAAAGAGTATTATAAATGTAGTATTCATGCCACAGCTTGCCATGATTAGAAAAATATTAAATAATATTTCTATTTGGCCAGTGGGAAGAAAATGGGCAAAAAGTGATTCTTTTCTGATTGTAATTTTTCTTTTTAAGTTATTGTTATTTATTTATTTATTTGCAAGTAGAGAGAAAAAGGGTACACAAGGGCCTCCAGCCACTGCAAATGAACTCCAGATCCAGATGCATATGCCACTTTGTGTATCTGGCTTTTCTTAAGTACTGGGGAATTGAACTCGGGTTGTTATGTTTTGCAGGCAAGTGCTCCAACTGCTAAGCCATCTCTCCAGCCCTGATTGTAAAAAAATTTAAATGAGGTTTCCTGATACCCACACTATCTACATAATCATGATTTTGGCCAAATCTGACCTCTTGTCTCTACTCCTGTGACTAATGACATCTGGGACATGATGAAAGCATGATTGCATTCAGAAGGAATTCAAAATGATGCTGCATTGTTATCACATTTCTTCTGTAATTTGATTACATTTTCTTCCCCCAAACAGAATCTGAGGTAATGCAAAACTAATAAGATGAATGAAAATATTATGACAATTTGGACTTTAAAGATCAAGCTTCCCTAATATTAGAACTAGCCACTCTATATGAGGTTATGGCTATAAGATAAAATTGGTCAAAATGAAATACTAAAATTAAGGAAAAAACTAAATACTCCAATAAAATATTTCATAGACTGTGAATAACTGTAAACATAGTGAAAAAGCAAAGAAGCAGATGATTGTATATATATAATATATGATTTATAGATTATTTTGGTTGGTTAAAAGTTATTCTTCCCTTACTTGCTACCTTTACTTCTTTAGGTCACGCTACATTCTTGATTATTTTAACCTCAGACGCAACACTATATCAGTGCAGAGTACAGAGAGAAAAATCATTGGACCCAGATCATGATGGCTAGCAATAATGACATAATCCAAGGTCCTTTTCTTTAATGAACTTAACAAATATTTCTTTTTCCTGAAGATGGTTTTTAACTTAACCTCATGTTTATCAGATTTTAGAAATGAGCCTTCCAATTGCTGTGAGACTTAGCAGTTGTATTCTACATGCACTAAATATAAAACTTGGCCACCAGTGGTAACTGTGAACTGCAGTTCTAAAACCACTGGTATAAAAGATTCTATAAGGCTGATGGACTGATTAGAACATTATGATTTCAGACAGTTGGAATGCCATAGATCCAAACTCTGACATGTATGAGAGCCATCTTTAGTTTCCTTCTGAGAGATTCCTTGCTTGGCTGTGTGAGCCCTAACATCCTTTTAACTAATATATTTAAAATATATTCTTAACAAAACACTAGCTTCCAACAACAAGAAACAAAAAATGCCATCATATAACATCTGCAACCTTGACTTATGACCTTCATTTATCCTGTGATTATAAAAATTCATGCCACTGCTTTCACAGTGAAACATGACACTTGGGGCAACTTAAGTCTGTATTCCCGGACCATAATCACTTGTTTCAGGCTCAGAATGCACTATCTTATTTCTTTTGAGGTGAAAGTTGTATTTTGCACTGAAACGCCTATGTTAAATGTACTATAAAGTATCCTGAGATGATGTGTGTGGTAAAGTTCCATAATGTGAATTGTTCATTAAAGTAGGATATTTCTGATTATGATAAATTTATCTGCACTTCTGACATCAAAATCATGAAGTCAACTGATATCTTTCTTATAAAAAGTTAACCCAGTTTTAGCTGTCTCATAGATTAGCAAATCATTTTGCAAATAAAGGGCTTTTCATGCAGAAAATAAATATCTTCTTTCCTGTGGAAACTAACAATACATATTCAGCAGTACAGAAGGCAAAAGATTTTATACAAGCTTTTTTCTTTTAACCACAAAACTGTGAAAATACCTCTAGCATGAAACTAACATGTCACCAAGGTATAAAGTTTCATTAGCTTTGCTTTGGGCTGCTTTTTCATCTATAACTCGAGAATCCATTCTATTTCTTCCCTAGTATCACAAACCTACCCTGGAGTAGTCACATGACCACCTTCTGAGCCTTCATTTATTCTAGCATTTTAGCTGGGTGAGAATTCAAAATCCTTACAGTCATTGAGAGCTTTCTGGCTAGTCTTTGTAAAATACATTTAGATAATTATTCTGCTGTTGGTTATCTATTCATATGAGATGAAATTATTGTGTTTTCTTCTTCATGCAAAGAAAGCATTAATGGCAGAACACAGCCATTAAGATAGGATGCCATAGAGATTTTGAGGTGGTTTTCACTGGCTTTTTTTTTTATCCTGGCTTTGCATACTTGCAGGATAACAAAGGGATATTATCAATCCTTTCTCTAGAAGGAGTTAGCATAAGCAATTTTCAGTTCCAGTCTATTGATGCATTTCTTAATATTAACTAATGTAATAAAATTACCCATTTTACTCTAAAAACATAGGTTTATTTGTGAACAACATCATTAACTGTTTTGCAGAATAATAGACATTTGTTGACAAAATGAAACTTGGCCTTTAACATTTGGTATAAGAGGCTAAAACATACCCCTTTAGCATGCATTGGATAGATTTCATTTCTTGTATAGATTTACCAATGACAATGTTTTCTACCTTTTGATTGTCAAATCAAGGATACATGGGAACAACTGGAAAATTATTTCTATGGAGATCATCTTCCCAAACATACTTTTGAGAACATAGGAGGACTTGAACTTGTAATTACCCAAGGTAGAAAACAATGCAAACCACTTCTAATAAATTATCATATGATAAAGCCTAATGGTTATTGAAACACTACTTTTACACTATGCATTTACTCAAAAAATTTCATGTAGCCTAGTGATATTTTATAGTACGTAATTAATCAGCTCATGATTTCCACAGATATTTATTGTGAGATTATTTTGAGTAGCTATTTACAGGTAAGTGGCAGATGTAATCTGAAGATCACTGTTGTCATAAAGGAGTTTGTAGTCTAGCTAGGTGGCTGTCATCCATATTCATGGCCATAATTATATGATAGCATAGTAGGATGTATTATGGCCCTGGAGGGAAGAAAGCAAAACTTCTTCAGTGACAAGATGAATATTCCTTTTGTCTTATGCAAAAAACAGGACAAAATCCCTTGTGATCAGTTAGTTGTCTATCCTGAGTGGTCAGACGTTGCTGTACATCATTAACTATTTTAATGCATGGTGGTGATGGGAAGGGGTTTCTCATAGACAAAGGTATGTTATTCTTTCAGAAGCTCAGTACTAAACACCTATTACTTACTAGGAAGGATTTTTGTACTTAGTCACAGGCAATGAAACTGGAGACAAGGTTTATCCTCTGTGGATAGTAAATGTTAGTGGTAATAGAAGTCAATCAACAAAAATTATAGACTCAACATTAGCAACCATCAGTGTACATGGTGATGATTCCAGAACCCCTATAGGTAAATTATCTCCAAATACTCAAGCCCTTTATGTGAAATGTGTAGTACTTGTATCTAATCTATACACATCCTTTCTGAATATTTGAAACCATATCCAGAGCACTTATAGCAACAAATAAATGTGAATATGGTTTAAATAATTGTTATACAACCCTGTTTATGGAGTGCTGACAAGACAAAAATCTGCACAAGTTTAGTAACATTGATGCAACCATGCTAACCTTAACTGCAATTTTAGGCCCAAAGTTGGTCAATTATGTAGAGGCAGAAACAACGGATAGATAGAGAGTCCATGTTATAGCAAAGCATGTTCAATGTGCTGCAGAGGCAAGATAGAGGGAAGTCTATATCCTGAAAAGCTGACAGTAGGGACAGTAGGCCAAGATAAGAAATTGGGATGTAATTCCAAGAATTGAGGGAAACCAGGAGATTATAATGAGTAACAATGTGATGTGTTTTGTATTTTCAAAGATCTCTCTGGCAAGCTTCTTGAGACTAAGACTGAAGAAGGATGAAGATAGAAGTAGAGCTGACAACAATGGATGCAGAAGTATGTTGACAGGCTAAGAGATGGAGGTAACGTGCCAGCCAGTCAGTATGTTAAATGTGGTAGATGGGTGACTCAAGGTTCAAGGGCTCACACTGAGCACACAAGCTTATATTCCTCTATTTTACCTTCTTCTCTTATCACTAGTGAAACATTTGTTATATCACTTAGAACATTAGGTACTACTAGGAGAAGTGGGTAAACAAATTTCTCTACAATGGGACAATTTTACATTACGTACATAAGACGGTACTGTTCATTCTTTAGTATGGTTGTTTCCATGCTTAGATGGTCACCAGCATTATTTCAAATGAAAATGACTAACATTCATTTGATGAGTATGTTCCTATTAAGGGATATTTTACTAAATTGTTGAAGAAGCCATGGTAGTGTCTTCAGGTCATTAGAATACTAACTACTTTTGCCTACTAAGGAATTTCATAAAGTTTATGACAAAACTGAGGAAAATTGATCAGAACTGAGCAATTTGTTATTATTCATTGCCCCCAAACTATCCCTCCTCTTTCTTTTGATAACTCAGTTACCTCTTCAAGGTATGTGCAAAAATCAAGTATATTTTTTCTTTTGAAATCCTTAGTTTACATTATATAAACTGTTCTATAGGCTTTGTAAGATTTTTTTCTATTAAGTTTTTTTTTTTCCATTTATAACACTGATACTTCCCAGTACATTCATTTTGACTGATAGTAAAAAATCTTGTTTATGATAGTATCTCTGTTAATTAATTGTCATAATAAGATAACTGGTATAAGCAATTTATAGGGAGGGAAGTTTATTTTGGCACACAGTTTCGGAGGTTTCAGTCCATAGCCACTCCCTTTGAACCTATGGCATCCCAGTATAACATGACTTGAGAACATGATGTAGTGAAGTTACTCACTTCATGGAAGGGTGGTTGGTAGAAAAGAGAGAGGAAGGAAGAAGCCATGTTCCTAATACCTACTTACAGGGTGAGTCTGCAGTGGCCTAACTTATTGCCACTGTCTTCTACTAATGCCATTCAGAGGACCAACCTTTTAATGCACAAGACTTTTGGAAATTTTTCATATCCACACTATAGCAACATCTTTTCTAAACAAAAGGAAAAATATCTATTGAATCCATGTACCTTTGCAGACTTCCATTGCTAAGTTCTTGGGACTCTTATGTGTTCTATCACATTACCTCCTGATTTCTGACTACTCTTCAAGGTTTCCATATAGTTCATAAATTCTAAAACAATGAAAGGATAATTTAAAAAATGATAGTTCTGTTGATATAGAATTGTACATATTATCTCATCTTAGTATGCTGTTTTATCAGAAAACTTAGAAAATCTGACTTATTTGTCCAAAGTCACACAAGGAATACATTAGGGCCAGATCACAGATTGAAGCTTACCTATTCAACTCCAGAGACTACGATCTTCAATATCTAATTATCTCAACCTGGCTATTAGTTTGGCTGATATGACATACTCATGTTTAAAACCACTGCCTCTGTCTTAGGAAAGAGGGTAGTAAGACCAGCATTTCCTATGAAGGATTAATGTCCTCCAGGCCCAACGCTACCATTGCATTTCTCTCTCTGCTAGATATTCAGTCTTTCCCTTTCTACTCACTTCCTTTGACAGTCCTGAGAATATATTCAAATGACCTCACTTAAAATTTCTTGTTTCAAATCTATCCACTTGATTATTTGTATTTATTATTCTTTCACCAACAAATTCTTGAAACATCATTGTATACAGTTGGTTTTACCTATTCATGTGTTCTATATCAACAGATTCAACTAAACACAAATGAAATGTTTCATAATGATCACATCTGTATTGAACAAGTATGCACGTTTTTCTTTTTTTTTTTCTTTTTTTTTCTTTATTAGTTAGTTTTGTATTCAGCAAATACAGTCAGTTTGGTACCATTATTAGGCTCATCCATGACTACCCCCTCCCCTTGGCCCCTCCTTGTTGAGGTATACGGGTCATGTATTGTGGTGTTAGCCCACAGTTATGGGTAAGCTAAATATCTCTGCATATCATGACTCAACATGTGGCTCTGACATTCTTTCTGCCCCCTCTTCCACAAAATTTCCCTGAGCCATGTTGGGTTCATTTTTGGTCTGCTTCAGTGATGAGGTGTTCGGGGCCTCTGAGGCTCTGGCTCTCTGATTTGGTAGGAGTTGATTTTTCTCTGTGCTGATCTCCTTCCCCCTTCTGCTGGTATCTGGTTCATCAGGAAAACAGCCCCCTTGCTTGTTTCTCCAATTTTTCTTAGTTTCAGCCAGGGCCCTTTTGAGGTATGATGGGGTGGCTCTCTCCTTAGGATCTACATCTATCTGAAAAAGAGAAGCAGATTCTCCAAAGGAGAGTAAGTTAGCACCAGGACAAATGAGATAACCCTTTTTTTTTTTTAATAGAGAATTTAATAGGTGTAGTCCCTCTTGTAGCCCACAATTGATGGTAGCTTGATATTGGAGAGTGGGCTTATGTTTGGATATGGTTCTGACTTGTTTCCCAGCTACAGCTATGGGTCCCATACCAGTGAGGGGATCAGTTAGCCAAATTGAGAGCAGTTAGTTCCCCACCATGGCTGTGTGCCACCACTGCACTTGTGTGGGCATCACAACAAGTTATTTGCTGCTAAGTAGGTTAGACCATGCATTGCTTCGACAGATATTGGTCATTTTCCCCCAGTCGCCCATGTAGCACCTTCTGGCACTAGACGCGCTGACTGTCTGGGGACTGACTCTCTTCCAACTTCCAGCCATGCCATTCTAATTTGCATGTCAATCACATAAGGTGTCTTTTGTTGCAATATGTACTTTTTTCTGTATGTTTGTCCCATAAAAAAAATGAAGTATACAGCTATTGATCTAATGCATACTATAAATAGTTTAGAGATGATGTAAAGTATACTGGAGGATATATATAAGTTATATACAAATATCATACCATTTTATGTAAGGGACTTTGAACATCTGTGTATTTTATTATCCATGGGGTCCTGGAACCAATCCCCTATGGATATCAAGGATAGTTGTATTTTTTTTAACCTTCTTGAAAAGATTCTCTGCTTAGTTGAAACTTCCATTAAAAATCTGATATCCCCTAGCCTACTGATTTTTCTAGGGTAGCCTATGACTAAATACCAATCATTTGCTTCTAACACCTCAAAACTCTTCTCTTTAGGCTTCAATACACCTTTTCTTCTCCTTAAGTACCACATGTCATCCTGTGACCTCTGATTTGCCTAGCATCCTCTGTTCTTTTTTTGTTCCATGAATGTGGTTTGATTCATACTTTGCCATAACTCTACTACTTCCATGATACTGATCCTTAAATCAGCTTCTTCACACTTTCTTATTCTTCTGAGTCCAACATACGTATCCCACACTACCTGTGGGATAGTATGTTTTACGTCATTTCTGCTTTCATATTCTTGAGTGCACGAAGTACCTTCCTTTCATTACAAATTTATACTTTTCTACCATATCTTGAGAAACAATATCATGTTTTCACTCTTATGTTTCTGGAAGATTCCCTAAAGTTAATTTTTCATTTTGACCATTCTAGGTACTCTTTCTTTTTAATAGACAAAATCACTTTTAATGATACATTTAACGTAATGTATAACAAGATTTTGACACATGATCACATGAAAAATTATTGATATTTTACATTCTTCTTTTTCATCCTAAGTCTTTAGATTTTAGAGGTTTTTTTTTAAAATATTTATTTACTTGAGAGAAATAAAAAGACAGATAGAGAGAGAGGAAATCCACTGCAAACAAACTCCAGATGCCTGCACCACCTTGTACATTTGGCTTTACGTGGGTACTGGGGAAACAAACCTGGATCCTTCGGTTTTGCAGCAAAGTACCTTAACCACTAAACTATCTTGCCAGCCCAGAATTTGGATTATTTTTAAATACATACCACCATGTATATGTGAGAGGGGTTGCTTTATGTTTCTTTGTATCTTAATTTTTAAAAAATATTTTATTTATCATTTGAGAGAGAGATAGAGAAAGAGGCAGATAAAGAGAGAGAGAGAGAGAGAGAGAATGGGTGTACCAGACCCTCCAGCCACTGAAAATGAATTGAATTTACATAATCCCCCCAATACCCTCTTTTGTCCTTCCTGAGCTGAAGCCTCTTCTTTCCTACTGCTCCCTTGTCTATTGTGATGACTTTTGTTCTCCTCACCCATTATCCATGAAATGCTCATTGACAGATCTTTTCCAGGTAACAACAGTTGCTATAAAGTCATTAATAAAATGACCACTTTCTCTGTCTGGAAGATAGTGTTCTAAAGCACTCCACACCATCTTTTGGCTCTTAGATTCTTTCTGCCACCTTTTCCTCTATAGTTCTTGAGTCATTGAAGAGAGAGATAGAGCTATCTCAATTAATGCTGAACATTCAACTGTCACCTCTTCTCAACACTTTTCATGAGATTTGAGTCTCCCCAGCAGACATAATCATCTGAGAAGAGAAACATCTCTAATCAAAAGTGAGACCAACACTAACACTGGGCATAAACATAAGTCTTTTGAGGACAATTCACTGGGAATAATATATTTATGTATCCAAACAACAGTAGTATCTTAACCTTAATGTCTTAATTACCTTCTTAGTTAAAGGTCTTTTTGAAAAATAATCTTATTGATTTATTTGCAAGCAGAAAGAGAGAAGAGAGAGAGAGAGATGTAGTATGGGGAAATTAAGTCTGGGTCACTAGGCTTTGCAGGCAAGTGCCTTAACCACTGAGCAATCACTACAGCCCAAGACACAGGTTTTTGATTAGATTTTCAGTATCAGACATGAATTCTCTTCCATAAAGTAAATCTCAAATTCAGTCAGAGAGCAGCTGTTTGGTAACCCCATAACAGACATGCCACTATTACACTAGTGAGCACATCTTGCCTGGATGGTCACTTCTGTAGTTTGCAGTGTCCACTGGTGGTTAAGACTGGTGATGACTTTTAGCCTCAGAAGGGTACATGGCACTTTCTAGAACTTTGACTATTAGTCATCAGGGAAAAGGCTTCCAGCTAAGTTGTAAATTGATTTCTCAGTGTCCTGTAGCTGATCCATGTGATGTCTTCAACAATAGAGTTTTACCATCAAGTTCTGGTAGTAAACCAAGATCCTTGGCAATAGGCTGCATTGTTTTTGGGCCCTCCCTGACCAATAACTCATTGGGAGTTATACTATCACTGGAACTGAATTTTTTCCATAACAACCTATGGCTTCCGGGTATAGCATAATTAACACCATGGGGTATTTCTGCCCAAGCATTATATATAGTTCCCTATGGCCTGTTCATTACATCTTTAGTTTTTATTAACCCTCCCTCCACCCCTCCATCCCCCTTTCCTTGAGCCTACTTAGACAATTCCACCCTTCTTCTTATATATCTACGATCCCCTCCCTTAAAGCCCTCCCTCTAAGCCCTAGCCCTAGATGGCCTTATTCTCATTTCCTTCTTCCATCATTTTATACACAAAATATCCTATTTGGCCTAGAGAATTCAAATATCATCTCCTCTATTACTCAATTTCCTAAATGCTCCATATCAATGTGTATTTTCTCATGCCTACATGTCTAGCTTCCTCCACTGAGCTGTGAGTGTGTTAAGTGAAGTAACTTTGCTAAACACATTTATTATCACTAATATCTAGAAAGTAGTTGGTGATCAATATGTCTAGAAATTTTTTTTTTGTCTTCTGTTGATGAATCACACTTTTGGGCTCTATAGGCCCAAACTTCTATTACTGCATGTCTTTTAATTTACATTCATTTTTCCTATTAAACCAGAACATTTTAGATAGTATTTTAGAAGCCTTTAGTGGCCCTCCATTTCCAGAAATGCCAGGTGCTAATTCTTTAGCAAGTTTCAGAATAATCACCCCTGATTATACCTAATTCATAGTAATGTCTTCCATTACATGGCTGGAGATATGGCTTAGCAGTTAAGGTTTTGCCTGCAAAGCCAAAAGACACAGGCTCGAATCCCCAGGACCCACATAAGACAGATGCACAAGTGGCACATGCATCTGGAGTTCATTTTCAGTGGTTACAGACCCTCCTGGCATGCCCATTCTCTCCCTCTGTCTGCCTCTCTTCTCTCTATCTCTCTCTGCTTGCAAATAAATTAATTTAAAAAACCTATACTTTCCCTACATGAACATGGCCTTCTGTGCCTCTGACTCTCTTGTTCCACCTATGTTTTCTATCTTCATTGTCTCATTCCTTCAGCAGTATACTTATTCTCCACTCACATATTTCTTATATATTTCCCCTCCATCTGAACACATCTGTATAGCCAAGGTGAATCTCACTCTCACTGAGCTAACCTTCTCTGTTGACCCTTAATATAATGCATTACTTTCTACTTTCTGTGCTATTTATAGAATTCTGTCTTGATTTATGGTCAAGGAACACTTTGAAATGAGGAGATAGGTTTTACTTGCTTTAAACCTTAGTACGGACCTGGGGAGATTGCTCAGTGGTTAAAGTTTGTTGCTAAGCCTACTGGCCTGAATTCAGTTCCCAGCACCCATGCAAGTATCTGGAGTTTATTTTCAGTGGCAAGAGACCCTGGTATGTCTATTGATCTATATCCACCCACACCCATTCCCTCTTCACACAGATAAACTTTTTAAACTCTTTAAAACTTAGTACAATATTAACTTGCTGAAAACTAAGATGTACTTAGAATATGTTTACTATTAAGATTATTAACAATTACATATGTTTAAAAATTATAATAAAGAAAAGCTGGGTGTGGTAGTGCATGCCTTTAATCCTAGCCCTCGGGAGGCGGAGGTGGGAGGATCACAAAGAGTTAGAGGCCACCCTGAGACAACAGTGAATTCCATGTCAGGCTGGGCTAGAGTAAGACCCTACCTTGAAAAACCAAAACAAAAAAAAGATAATAAAGCTATGAATCAATATTTGCCTTAAAAAATAAATTACCTTTCAGTCAATTTTCTGAAACTTTATTTTTCCAAACAAAAAGACATGACAAATACTCTGTCAGATTCTTTGCCTTGTGATTGAAAACATACTCTCCCTCTTTTTCATATAAAAGCAAAAATAAAAAGGAGAAACAAGTGGTTGCAGCACACTTGCACTGGCAAGCTGTCAAGTTCTGTCCCTGACATTAGTTGGATCATGCACTGAAAGCAGGAACTGATGGAAAAAGCAAGGAGAAGAGATGATTCGGGACAAGCAATGGCATCCTGCCTTTCACCAGTGATGGAAGTGATACCCAAACAGTTATCTTTCATCTTATATGAACAGGTGGCTTCAAACAGCACACACTGCCTACAGCCAGATTGCTTATCCTCACCTCTGAGCACTTAGGCCAGGTTGAGAAATCAAAAATTAAAATCGAAACAACAGAGTATTTCCTAGGGGGTAAGCAACTAAGCTGAAAGCAATTATAAACTGATGTTAAGACTCTGTCTGCTGTTTTTTTTTAATGACTTGCTATAGAGGAGGAATTTATGGTGAAATAGTTGAATATTGTGGGGGAGAGAACATTCATGATTTCTGCTTTCACTAATAAAAAGAAAAGAAAAAGGTCAAATGAGGAGAAAGCCATTCATTGCTTATATCCACCACCTACAGCAATAGAAAATTACTATTCAAAGAAATTCTGTTAATATTTGCACAGTTGTATTAGAGAAAAATAAGTAATGATTTGCACCTAACTGTCTATGAGACATGCAAAGATATTCCTAGGGAATCAAGATGGTTAAATGATTATAAAATATATTATTTAAATCTTCAAAGCAATCAAAGTTAGTATGTATGGTGTTTGATCTCTGTAGTAATTTGAATATAAAATGCCCTCACCTGGCTCCTATATTTAAATGCCGGACCCCAGGCTGGTGTTGGTATTAGGGAAGGCTGTGGGACCTTGGAGAGCCTTGCAGGCAGAAATGTGTCACTGAGGATGGAATAGTGTGCAGCAACGTGATGCCAGCTTCCTGTTCCTGTCATGCTTTCCCGGAAACAATGAACATGACTCCCTTGAACTATAAGGTAAAATTATCTCTTTCCTTCTATAACTTGCTTCTGGTCAGGTATTTGTTCACAGTAATGAGAAAGTAACTGATACAGAAAATTGGTATCTGGAAATTAGCATTAGCTGTAATGAACACGACCATGTTGTTCATAAGCTTTTGGAACTGTTTTGTGAGTGAAATGTGTAAGAGTTTGGAGCACTGGTCTAATGAAGCCCTATAGTGTTGTTAACAGAGCTTAATAGGGCACTCTGGTGGTGGGAGTTTGGAAAACCATAGGGCTAAGAGAAATGTGGACTGGGGAAGCTCAGCCCATGAGGCTTAAAGGGAAATAAGGACGCTATCAGGAAATGGGTTTGGGGCAGTTTGTGTGTTATTCTGGCAAAGTATCTGTCTATATTCTGCCCATGTCATGAGAACTTGAGCAAGGTTGAATTTAAACATAATGGATTAATGTGCCTAGTGGAGGAAATTTCAAGCATTTAGTCTATGGTATGATTTATCTTGGGGTTTCTTAGTTAAATTAACAATGAAAGAGCAAACTACAGAACAGGAATATTTTGAAACTTTGGTTTGGCATGGAAAGAAATGTGAACAAATTTAAAGTCAGAGTTGAAAAGAATTTAGCCCATGTGACTATTATTGTTAAAGAGATTAATAGCATTTAATAGAAATCTACATCCCTACACTAATAGTAAAGATGTTTTGAATGTAAGATCCAAATCACTGAAGGCTCTAGATAGTAAGAATGCAATAGAAACCCCAAGATGATGGAGATGCCAGGACCATGGGATATATACCAAGGAAAACTGCAGGCTCAGAGTGAATTCAGCCCAAGAGGAAGGCTGTGGATGCTAAAGATAACAGACCTATATGGGCAAACTATCCAAGCTTTTGGAGACCAGGAAATTCCAACTCAAGTTATAGACACCAGATATATAGCTACAGCATTTGATGCTTGCCCTGCTAGGTTTAAGTCTTTCTTTGGTTTTTTCTTTCCTTGATATGCTCGTTCTTCCCTTTTTGAATGGGAATGTTGACTCTGTGCCATTATATTTTGGATGTATATAATTTGTTTTTTGAATTTTTTGTTTATTTATTTATTTGAGAGTGACAGACAGAGAGAGAAAGAGGCAGAGAGAGAGATAAAGAGAAAGAGAGAGAGAGAATGGGTGCACCAGGGCCTCCAGCCACTGCAAACAAACTCTAGATGTGTGCGCCCCCTTGTGCATCTGGCTAACATGGGTCCTGGGGAATCAAGCCTCGAACTGGGGTCCTTAGGCTTCACAGGCAAGCACTTAACTGCTAAGCCATCTCTACAGCCCTAATTTGGTTTTTGATGGTATAAAAGGTCCCAGTTAAAAGACTGATGACAGTCTCAGATGAGACTTTGAACTTTTCAGCAGTATTGGAATTGTTAAAGATCATGAGGGTTTTTGAAGTTTGATGGAATGCGTGTTGCATCCTGTGATGTTCATGAGCCTATGGGGGCCAGGGTCAGAATATGGTGGTTTGAGTGTCAAATACCCTTCATAGGCTAGTGTGTTTTAATACTTGATCCTCAGTTGGTAGTGCCCTTTAGGAAGGTTGAGAAACTTCTAGGAGGTGGGGCCATGTTGAAGGACGACCATCACTGGGGGCAGGCCTTCTTATATTCTTATATTTCCTGGCCCCAGTATTGTTCTTCCCTCTATTCCCTGACTGGGTTTCAATGTCACACCAGCTGCTCCTCCTGACAGCCCTTCTCACCCCATAGAACACTGCCTTCTATAACTGTAAGCCAAAATAAACTCGTTCCTTCAGTAAGTTGCTTCTGTTCAGATATCTGTTCACAGCCATGTGGAAAGAACTGATAGATTCTCTCACTTAGAACTTTATCAAATTCCACTAAAAATTTTGTACTTGGCCAAGCAAATGCCCATCTAAATTCATTGTTTGTTTAGTTTCCAGATTATGTGTGGATTATAACCAAGAAAGAATGGAAGAAAAAGGTATGTCATGGAAGATGCTACAAAGGCAATTTTTTTCTCTATCAAAAAGACCTAGTGTTCAGTGGGAAATACACATATAAATAAGAAGGAACTTCGGAGGAAATCAGAAGAGGTATATTAGAGAGGTATATGGTATGAAAACCATGGCTCCCTTACAAGTTAAATTCCTTTTACTTTTCACTGAGTGGTTCAGGTACAGATTAGCATAAATGCCATTTTACTATGTTTATATTTCTCCATTGTGCTTTTTTGTGTCCTACAGTGACAAGAAGGTCTCAGCATTCACTGGAGTTATAAGAGACAGTATGCTTACTTTTTCTAGTTGTTTTCGTAGTGACATTTACTTTCATATGTATAACTTTAATATTATCATACCTACATATTATTTATTTATTAATTTATTAAAGAGAGAAGGAGAACCAGGAGTGGTGGGCACATATCTTTAATCCCAGCTCTCAGGAGGCAGAGGTAGGAGGATTGCTGTGAGTTCAAGTCCAACCTGAGACTATTACAGGACAGCTTGGACTAGAGCAAAACACTACCTCAAAATACCAAAAGAAAAAGAAAGAGGGGGAGAGAAAAAGAGAGAAAGAGAATAGGTACTCAAGAGCCTCTAGCTGTGGTAAATGAACTCTAGACACATATACCAACATGTGTATCTGGCTAATATGGGTTTTCTAAGGAATCAAACCTGGGTCCTTAGACTTCACAGGCAAGTTCCTTAACTGCTAAGTCATCACTGCAGCCCCTATATATTATTTTTATGATGGAACAGGGTCAAGATTTACCTGTACATAACTATAGTTGAAGGTATTTTCTGATAAATGTGTGCATTTGCCAATCGTACACTATTATCCTTGTGAATATGCATTAAGTTCTATTTCTTATCAGGCCCTACATTAGGTGCATGATAATATCAGTCATTTGTAGCCACAGACTTTCAGGATGACTCCCAGGTCAGCAGCACTAGATTTTGTAGGTATATACCCAGTGAGTCCAGACTCTGACTCTGTTGGTGGGAGGCCTAAATTGCAGAGAACAATTGAATTTTAAGTCTAGAACAGGAAAGGGTGGTCCGGGGAATCTGGCTTTCTGCCTCATCTGAAATTTCTCTCATAGTGTCCTTCCTGACCTGCCAGACCCACTGCTGTCTTGTGACTTTCCTTGTTCCTTCCTCTCTTCCTATTCAGCTTTACTCTGCATCTCTATATGCACTTATAAATCCAGGGAGGTCTCAGGATCTCCAAGCCTTTCCCCCTGTTTCAAAGACCTGCCTAGACACAAAGCCATCAGTTTCCCAGAAGGGCATTAGTGGACAAAAGCTACAGATACAATGGAGACAGAGAATGTAGGAACAGAGGTTGGGCCTCTTGCCCATGAACAGGACTGTGCCTACCTTGTCCACCTGTTCAGGTCTGATTGGAACCTGGGAATGATTATGTCATACTCTATCATTCCTAAATGGTTAGCCTTTGCTTAAAGGTTTTATTTTATTTATTTATTACAGAGAGAGAGAAAGGAGAAAGAGAGAGAGAGAACAGGAACACCAGGACCTGTAGCCACTGCAAAGAAACTCTGGATGCATGTACCACTTTGTGAATCTGGTGTTATGTGGGTACTAGGCACTCAAATCCAGGTCCTTAGACTTTGTAGGCAAGCATCTTAACCGCTGAGTCATCTCTCCATCCCGAGTTATCCTTTTATAACATTGTCTGAACCATTCTTTTTTTTTTATTTTTTCCTACTCTTATTCTATATTTCTCCTCCATCCCTCTTTCTCTGTTATTTAGCCTCAAGTACACTTTTCTGTACAATGTCTGATTTTGACAGATGATTAACACATCATTTTTGCCTGAAATTGACTTTCATGTTCCTAATCTCATAAATATGATACCTTATCTTTTGGGGGGCAAATTGAGCTCGTGCTGAAGAAAGGACAGTCAGACCTCTATTAATAGGTTCTTTACCCATAGATTCAACCAATAGCAGATAAAATATTTGGAGAAAATATGCCTGAGCGAACCATCTACTTTATTCTTGCCAGTGCTCCAAAACAATCTGCTATAGTGAACCATTTACATAACAAAGACATGGTATTAGGTGTTATAAGTAATTGATCATTTAAAGTATATGGAAGGTTATAGACGTGCTGATGTGAAAATACTACTCCATGTTATAGAAGGAACTTGAAAATCCCAAGATTGTGGCATCACTGTAGTCCTGGGACCTCTTGGATATAGAGAAAAACTTGTGTTCCTCAGAATTTAATGATCAGAGATTTAGATATAATAAATTTTGACAGCTGTATAAAATTATGCTCAAGTGCCTTTTCAGTATCTACCCTGACAAAAACTAAGTTTATGCTTTCCATTACTCAATTCTTCAGCCTTGCAAAAAATATCACTAAATAAGAATGCAAAGCCGGGCATGGTGTCACATTCCTTTAATCCCAGCACTCGGGAGGCAGAAGTAAGAGAATTGCTGAGAGTTCGAGGCCACCCTGATACTACATAGTGAATTCCAGGTCATCATGAGCTAGAGTGAGACCCCACCTCAGAAAACAACCCAACAACAACAAAAAAAGAAGAATGCAATTGCCCTATTTTACAACTCTATTCAGTGTACTTTCTCTTCTAAATTTATAGGATCCCCAAGTATCACCTAATCTGAGTATCACCATTTTTTGACATTGGGGATGATCTTGACATGCAGAGAAATTGTAGCTTTTGGTTTGTGATTGTGATGTCTGGGTTCCAGTTATGGTGTCTCTGATTTAATTAACTGGGCTGATGTCTGTTCTTCCACATATTGAAAATCTCCTCAGTTTATCCTCTTATTCAGTCCTTCTTGAGAACTACATCCATTCTCTTCCCCCAAGAGGCTCAATATAGGAGCTGGAAAAGGGGATTCCCTGTGTCATGCTGTAATTCCAAGATTGTGGACAACTCTTCATGCATAGTAGGCACTAATTAAATATTATGGAATAAATAAATATGCTATTTCTTTTTTTCACTCTTAAAAGAATATTTTAATTTTCATTTATTTATTTGTGTGTGTGTGTGTGAGTGTGTGTGTGTGTGTGTGCAAGTGTGCATGCATGCATATGCACATGTGCATGCTCGCAGGATTCTTGCCCCACTGTTTGCATCTAGCTTTACATGGGTTCTGGGGAATTAAAACAAGGTCAGCACGCTTTGCAAGCCAGTGCCTTAAACTGATTAATCATGTTTCTATCCCTCACTTTTATCAATTTCTCAAAAAATCCATCCCTTGAAGACTCAAGGAGTTCCCATTGATATTGGGAACAAGACACAGGTGCCCAATCTCACCACTGCTCTTCAACATAGTACTGGAAGTACTAGCCCAAGCAATGAGACAGGAGAAAGAAATAAAAGGGATACAAATTGGAAAGAAAGAAGTCAAGTTAGCCCTATTTGCAGATGACATGATCTTATACATAAGTGACCTGGAAGACTCCATCTCAAAAATTCTAACGTTGATTAAATCCTTCAGTAAGGTGGCAGGATACAAAGCAAACACATAAAAATCAGTAGCCTTTCTTGATGCAAAGGACAAATGTACAGAGAAAGAAATTAGTGAGGCTGTCCCATTTTCAATAGCAACAAAAAAATTAAATATGTTGGAATAATGTTAACCAAGGAGGTGAAAGTCCTAAATAATGAAAACATAAAGACACTCAAGAAAGAAATTGAGGAGGACTTGAGAGATGGAAAGACCTCCCATGCTCCTGAATTGGTAGAAATAATATTGTGAAAATGGCAATTCAACCAAAAGAAATATTCAGATTTAATGTAATACCAATAAAAATTTTTGCATCATTCTTCACAGAGATAGAAAAAATCATCTAAAAATTCATATAGAATGACAGTAGGCCTCTGATATACAAGCATATCCTCAGGAAAAGAAACACCTCTGGAGGTATCACCATGCCTGATCTAAAGCTATATTACAAATCCATAGTAACAATAACAGCATAGTACTGGCATCAAAAGAGGAATACAGGCCAATGGAACAGAACTGAAGACCTGGATTTTAGGTCAAGTAACTATAGCTACTTGATCTTTGACAAAGGCTCCAATAATGTAGACTGGAGAAAAGACAGCACCTTCACCGAATGGTGCTGGACAATATCAATAACCATATGCAGAAAAATGAGACTAGATCAACACATCTCACCATACACAAAAATTAAATCCAAATGGATTAATGACCTCATTATAAGACCTGAAACTCTTCTCCTACTAGATGAAAAAATAGGAGGAATGCTCTATAATATAGGAGTGAGGAATGATTTCCTGAACAAAACCCCAGTGGCCCAGTAACTTAAACAATCACTCAAGCAATGACATCTCATGAAGCTAACAAGATTTTTCACAGGCAAACACACCATAAACAGAGGTATTAGATTATCCACAGAATAGGGGAAAATATTTGCCATCTATACTACTGACAAAGGCCTAATATCTAAAATTTACAAAGAATTCAAAAATCTAAAACATAAAAAAAATCAAACAACCAACTCAAAATATGGGGCAGAGTACTGAATAGGGAATTCTCAGAGAATAAAATACAAATGGCAAACACACACTTAAAAAATGTTCAATATCCCTAACCATCAGGGAAATGCAAATTAAAACAACTATGAGATTCTACCTTACTCCATTAGGGATGGCATTCATTAAAAAATACAATGACAACAAATGTTGGTGAAGATGTGGAGAAATAAGAACACTTATTCACTGTTGGTGGGATTGTAAGCTTGAACAACCAATATGGAAATCAATAGGGAGACACCTGAAAAGGATCAATATAGAGCTGCCAACAGACACAGTTATTCCCTTACTGGGCCTTTACCCTAAGTGCTCCATGCTTCAGTACAGAGATATTTGTTCAGTCATGTTTATAGCTGCTCAATTCATAATAGCTAAGAACTAGAATCAACCCAGGTGCCAATCATTGGACAAATGGAAAACCAAGCTGTGGTATAACTGCCCAGTGGAATTCTACTCAGCAGTTAAGAAAAAAATGGCACAATGAAATTTGTAGAAAAGTGATTGGACTTGGAACAGATCATAGTCAGTGATCTCACAAATCACAGACAATTGCCGCATAGTTTCTCTCATCTTCAGCTCCTGACCTGAATCAACCCACAGTGCTGACATATGCGAGTTGCCTGACAGGCAACTCAAGGCATGGACAATAGGGAGGGAAGGGTCTGAGGGAGGGAAAAGGATAGGCCAAAGTAACAAAATCTTCTCCCAAAATGAACTGATACCATAGACACCTTTATCTTTGAAGAAAGACTAAAAGGTTGAACCCTTAACAGGAGCATGGGGGTAGCACCTGGAAAGAAGGGACATGGAGAGAGTGGGACACAGTCTATCCTTAAATTTTTTCTTCTATTCTCTTTTCTTTTCCCATTATTTCCTTGGTTCTGTCCTGACTCCCAGTACTAGCACACAGTTACCACCTACAATGAGCTATTTTTGGAGAGACCTACAAAATCCCCAAAAAGAAGACAGACATCTGCCAAAGACCTTGATTACCAACTTGTGGTGGTCTAGTTCAGGTGTCCCCCACAAACTTATATGGTGAGACCCTACTGCTGACCAACACCATATGCTGTTGGCTTAGAACACAGAGAGACCTGAATGGAATCCAGAAGAGAGCCAGACCCCAGTTAAATGCCCAGCCTGTCTACTGCTGGATGGCACTACATAAGCTACTAAGGGAAAGTGGCCAACAACTGTCTGAGCAACCTGAGGTCTAAGCTACTCAGAAGGAAACACACTGATGTGAGGGACACACAAGTACAATAGTGGCAAATAACTTTGGTGGGTAAACAATAGCTTTCTCATTGGCTAAGAGATCTGCTCAGTGGAAAGGAACCCATATCTGGAAAGCAGGTCAGAATCATACTCAGACAATGATTTTGCTCTCCAATGTCAAGTTCTCACTAATATTGGGCTAAAAGAGGGAATACATCCATCAAGTTCTCTCTAAATCAGTAACACTTATCCCATTTAATCTGTGCTGACTTCATTCTCTGTTTGAGAATCTGCTTCCCTTTTTCAGACTGGAAGGAGATCCAAGGATACAAACTACCCTTCTCACTTCAGCATGGCCCTAGATGAAACCACAGAGGAACTGGGGAAATGAGCAAGAGTGCTGTTCCATGGTGAACCTGATAATCTGTGCCAGGATGAGGGAGACAGACACGGAGAACATTCAACACCTACCAAAGCAGAGATCCAGAGGCTCATAAGAGCCCACCACTTAAACAGACTTAAAACACACTCAACATGGCTCAGAGAATTTTGTGGAAGAGGGGGTGGAAAGATTACAGCCATAAGTTAGTACATAATTTCCTAGGCACTGCCTCACCCCAGTTACTGACTGCTGCACCCACAAATCCACAGTCCCCATGGGGATAACCCATGTCCCCCAATAAGGAAGACTCTCTTTTGAAAGGGGGAAGGAGTGAGGGAAAGAAAGGTACCAACATGTGATGCTGCCATACTAAGTATGTCCATAATCAATAGCAATAATTTTTTAAAAAATCATCCTTTAACTATGAAAACAAAATATTTCCATGTTACAATTTTGAAAATTTCTCCACTATACAAAAGTATGAGTAGCCGGGCGTGGTGGCGCACGCCTTTAATCCCAGCACTCAGGAGGCAGAGGTAGGAGGATCACTGTGAGTTCGAGGCCACCCTGAGACTCCATTATGAATTCCAGGTCAGCCTGGGCTAGAGTGAGACCCTACCTTGATAAACAAAAAAAAAAAAAAAAAAAAGTATAAGTAGCGTTACTTTATGCATAGCCATACTTTGGCAAGGCTATCAACATTGGATATAAAAAAACAAAACTTTCTAAATTAAAAAAAAAATCCCCAAGCCTTGAGCTGTTAGAATGTGATTCCCATGAACAGACAATCCATGTTGGTTCCAAGCTTGGTCCACTGGCATCCAGTGGTCCTTGTGGGAGTCCTTCCAAAGTTCTTTAAGAAATACATGAATTTCCCCATAGCTCTGCTCTAACACCAAGGGACCAAGCTCACTGTTCCTGCATTATATTGTATCCATTCCAGAAAGTAGAAGAGAGTGGACACAGAAGGCTGTCTCCTAATCAGGTCTTCTCTTGATGATAACAAGTATATTTAGAGATAATGAGATGGAAATATTGAAGTCTTCCATTCAGCAAACCCCCAGGTGCACAGCACAAAGAAGAATGAGAAAAGCAAGTTTGTTCCTGAGAATCTGGAAGATGGCAGAACCAGGTGGAACCAAGTGATTTGGGAGAGGCTGTCTGGGAACAGAAACAAGAATGAGCACTCCTTCGCAGTGACATTAGGGAGAGTTTACTGCACGTTGTTAAATTCAATTAAAGAGGAACTTGCCCATTTCTTCTCCTCAGGTCCCATTGATGATTCTATATTCTGGGTGACTAGAGTGGGGACAGATAGGGTGGGGTGGCAAGACAAGGTCATGGTATCTATCAATCCCAGGAGGCTTCTCAAGAATGCTGGTAGCTCCTACTAGGAATAGCCCTCAGCTCCCTGGAAAGCATTGAGCCATTCAACATGTCTGTTGCTGTCAGGTTCACATTGCTGGCAGAAATCACCAGACTAAGAGCAATTTGTGAAAAAAAAAAAAAATGTTTCTTTTGGCTTACAGACTCCAGGGTAAGCTCCTTAATGGCAGGGGCAAATGATGGCATGAACAGAGGGTGGACATCACCTCCTGGCCTACATCAGGTAAACAACAATAACAGGAGAGTGTGCCAAACACTGGCAAGGGGGAGCAACCTATAACACCCATAAGCCTGACCTAACAATGCACTACCTCCAGGAGGCATTAATTCCCAAATCTCCATGTGCTGGGAACCTAGCATTCAGAACACCTAAGTTTATGGGGGACACCTGAATCAAACCACCACATTGTCTAACTGTCAGGGGAGGAGAGTGGTGAATGCAGAGCCTCCCAGAGCATGAGCACTGGAACCCTGAGTGAGAAGCTGTTCAAATGAATGTCCTGAGTCAGCAGATGGGGCTTAGACTGTGTTTCTTCCAGGAGCCAGGTGAGCCCCATACTACTGGCTCTGATCTACTCTGAGAGGTGGAGTAGGAGAGCCCTTCCTATAGCAGCAGGGCAAGAAGGCACATTATATGGATGTATTTTGACTTAAAATGTGACTACAGACAAGCCACTAAACTCCCTGACACCAATTCCTCAGCATGGAAACACACATACATTCCATACATATATGCATATGTAAACAAATAGTAAAACAATGGTGAGTGTCTTTGAAATGTTAGGTACCTTTTCACACATTCTTTACCTTATTTGCAAGAGGAGCATTGCACAATTGACATGTGTGTATGTAACAAGGAAAGTTTTCAGAGCCCTGCCTGACATAGTAAAAACTACAGGAACATGAGGCTCTTCAACTGGTGCTCATCGTTACCATGTGTGGGTCACACTTTGGTACCAATTTCAAAATCTGATTCAGAATCTGAAAATACCCCTGCTTCAGTGGTAACATGCTGAGACATTCCTCCCAGGCCACAGAGTTTAAAGCAAAGTGATTGCATTTCTTTTCTTTCCTCCTTTTCTTTTCCAAAGTATTTATAGTGTCTTGGGAGAATGCCCATCATTTCACCTGGATAGAAATAGTTTTTAAACTCAGCAGCAAAAATAGTACCAGGTTGCACAAGAAATGCTCAGTGTCTGTCACTCAACTTGCTCCATCTCAGTGTTCTATATTTTCTGCTTGGTTTCACAGGTGACAATAAATATAGCAAGGACCCAACCACAGTTGCCCTAAATACTGGAAGGTAAAGTTGAAATTCACAAAATGAATAAGAAAAAAGCCTTGTGAAAGAGAAGATAACTGACATTTGGAAATACATTTTTCAGGCCTTGCTAAACCAAAACTAGTGAATAATTATTTATATCTCAAAACTTGATTCTGAAATTATACATGGCATGGATACCTGTTATCTTCCAACAACTGTTATCAAGACAGTAACATAGAGAACCATGCACTCTTAGATTTCATGTCCCCTAATGTATAAGAAAGGACCCATGATAACTCCCTTGCTCCTTTGAAGTCCCTCTGTGTAAGTTGTAAGCCCTAAGTTGGGTGGGCCAGTTGATGCAGAGTTTAACACAGCATTACCATGAACCTGTGCTCCTTTGCTTAATCTCAAGAAACAGCTTTCTTAATTTGTATATGGGATTTTTTTTAAACATACTGTATAAACTTCTTCATAAAAAATCCGACCCCAGAAACAAATAAGGCAAGTTTCCAATGCAAGCAATGCTTTCAAGAAGTGTCTTCAGGAGGATGGTGTGATTTGATATTTCTGAACAGGAGCACTACATAGTGGCTGTACAAGAAATTAAGTAAACAGCACCAGACTGCTTAGAGGATCTCTCTTAGGGATGATCAAGTAAGGAAATTGTTAGAAAAAATATGTTCTTTGTCATGTTTGTATTGTATATTCCCATTAGGTCTCAGACTACAGAAGGTCATGTTAGTGGGAAAGAAAAATATGCACACTTTCAGTTACAATCAGGGTGGTCACCAAACAGACCTAAGAGTATGTGAGGCAGGAGGAGGGAACAATTTTAAGTAAAGCTTAGAAGCTTTTTTCTTTTTTAACCACATTTCTACTGATGCAGAACCCCTTGGACTTGAAATAGAATAGACATTTAAAAGGTTTTTGTCTGTGATTTTAAACAGCATTATGGGCTGGAGAGATGTCTCAGTGGCTCAGGCACTTGCCTACAAAGCCTAAAGACCTGAGTTCAATTCCTCAATACCCACATAAAGCCAGATGCATAAAGTGGCACATGCAGCTGGAGTTTGTTTTGCAGCATCTGGAGGCACTGGTGCATTCATTATTTCTGTCTGCCTGTCTTCTATCTGTTTGCAAATAATCTTAAAAAATATAAAGTTTCAGATATATTTCAATTATTTCTCAAGACTGATTATTGATCATGACTTCATTCATTCACCTGCTCAGAGCTGATAAACTGCCTGATATCTTTGGTAATAGGAAAAGACACACAAAAAATATTCCTTTAAGGAAGAACATAAGAAAGGAATAGTAATTCTAGGAACTGTGTGAAAACATCAATTAGCAGCACACATCTAATGACAAGTTTCCATTTGATCACTACTGACAAAAGCAATAATCTGAGATTTGAAAGTGGAGACATAAAATTTGTCTGTGGAGCAATCTGTTTCTTGGAAAGTGTCCCAGTCTTTGAAACACTGCCATTTCATCATTACTACAAGCACTTGTTAGTATTATTCCCATTAGCTAGTTTGTAAGAGTCACCATGCGAATCATAAATGAGAGCTGCAAAGAAGGAAGGGTGTTCACTGAATGTGGTGGGAGATGGCACCTTTCACCATCTTCTGGCCTATCTGACATGAGTTCACAGGGACAGATTTTCATTTTCATATACAAGAGGAAAATAGCATTTTAGACCATCAGAATATATTTACCTAAATTTACAAGTCAGCTCTTTCCTAGAACAATTACTATCGATTGGTGAAGGGTAGATAGTGGATTAATTTGTCTTAAAAGATATATTTCTAAGAAAAAATGTAGCTGATTCTGTTATGACACAGATAAGTGAGGCATAAATGTAAGTTAGTTTTTGATAGCATGGAACCATAAAAGCTTTAATGGATTTTTTGAAAACCAGGAATGAGATTATTGATTGATATATAACTAGGATAACAATGTCTTACTTTTATTAGGCAACCAGGTAATTTTTATGCTAGATATTTTTTTTTAGTGGAGTGCACAGAATTGTTACTCACACGTCTTTTCATATTAGCATTCACTACCTCCTGTTTAAGTCATGATTTTTTTTTTTAGAAAAATAGTTAAAAGTAAAATTATGTACAGTATACTGGGAAGTTCTCTTAAGTTGTGCTAAAGTCCTCCTGGATGTACCTCTACAGTGACAAGGGAAATATAAAGAGTTGGCATTCACAGAGTGAGACAAAACCACAGCAATAAACAACCTCTCAAAGCATCTTCAACTTACTTTAACTGCCGGCATATCATGAGGCAAAAGATGATATTCCTAAGGGACAGATACAAGCACAGCAATTTTACACCAGTGTCATCAAAGGCCTTGATTGGCTTAAATAAGAAAACAATACCTAAGCTATATCTAGCTATCTCCTTAAACATCCTGTTTCAGTCTCAGCTCCCTCTCCCTCCAACTGGCCCCAAACTGAAGCCTTCCTTCAAAGAGTGTGCTCTGTCCTCTGTTCCATGAGTGTCCTATACAAGTTGGCTCCTCTTGAGCTCCCAACTCCGCAAGCTCCCTCCCAATGGCTGGTACACCAGAAGCAAGACCCTGAGTCTCTTTGTCCTTCTTCCCCTTTTCCTCCCTTCCCTTCACCACCATATTTTCCTGCCTGTGCAACCCAGATGCTGTTCACATACGCATCTTATTTTCTCCCTCTCCCTCCATTCCGTGCTTCTCCCTCAGTCACAGGTACCCCTCCCACTGCCTTCTTCCCTTCCAGGGTGTGCTAGTAGTTCCTTTCCCACCACCAGCAAACACTTTGTGCCCAATGCAGAGTCCCTTTCTTTTCCTTTCCTTCTCCTACACCAAGTTGCTTCACTTCAAGCCAATAAGAAAGTATTTATAAATTATTTATTTATTTATTCATTTATTTTGAGAGAGATAGAGAGAGAGATGAAAGACAGTGAGAGAGAGAATGGGTGTGCCAGGGCCTCCTGCCACTGTAAATGAATTCCAGACCATTGCCACTTTGTGTAGCTGGCTTTAGTGGGTACTGGGGAATGGCAGGCTTTACAAGGAGGTACCTTTAACCACTGAAACATTTGATAAAGGATGTGGTGGTTTGAATAGAATAGATGGCCCCCAATATGTTCAGTTGTTTATTTGTTTGTAGTTTGCATCTTTAGCCACCTGGCTGGAGGCAGTGCCATGGTGTGGATCTTAAGGTGTGGTGGTGGGTTTCAGATTTCAATCTAAAGATATGCAAAGTGTGCCTAGTTGGAGTTCCTGAAGTGTGCTTTTGGCTTTTTGCCTTGCACTTCTCTCTGTCTGCTTGGGCCTGTGAAGGCAGGCCAGTTTCTTCTGCCATTATGGAACTTCCCCTGGATCTGTAAGCTTCAATAAATCCCTTCCTCCATAACTGTGTCTGGTCTGGAAGTTCATCTCAGCGAACTTGAAGCTGTCTGTTATAGAACTTGGTACCGAGGAGTGGGGTGAGATGAACCTTACTATGTGGATGTTGATCTTGTGGAACTTTTGTTTTGGAGGAATAGGCATGGACTTGGTGCTTGCAACTGAAGATGTCGTCTGGAGTGGTAAGCCAAGTTTTATGGACTATTCTGATGAGAGTCTGAGAATGCTAAATGCAGGCAGCATTGAACTTCGAGGCTTGGATTATCAACTTTCTAAGGGGAAGGAAAGACTGCAGAGGACTTTGTTGGAACTGGGCTACTGGCATAAGGGTTGGCTGCATCCTGCTGCCCAGGCCCAGAGAGTTTGATCAAGGTTAAATTTGTAATGGACTGATATGCTTGGCTAAAGATATTGTACTGAGAGATTTAAGATTTTAAGATGGAAAACCTCAAGCAAGTTAAAATTACAGGCACTGAGACTGGTTTTAGGTTACTGAACCTGCTATTGTCAAACACATTAGCAATCTTAAGGAAGATGTTCCAACTGCTTTACATTAAAACAATGGAAAGGATGCCTGAGGAAAGACTATCATAGAAATGCAAATACTTTTGGAAAGAGTTGACTGGAGAAGGAACCTGCTTTTCAAGGCTATGATTTGTTTCGTCCCTGAATTAAGAATATGGCTGTGTCCTGCACACCTGGTATTGGTTTCAGAAGCATGAAAAATGCATGGAGTGGCTGTGAATGGCACATGCTTCCAGGAGCCGCTGCTGAGATGCAGCATGAGGTAGGGCCTGATGCCCTGATAGGCTGAAAGAGCCTTTGGAAAATGTGAAGAGTGGTCATGAATTTCACATGGTACCAGGAGCTGCTGCTGAGATGTGGCATGAGGCAGGGCATGATGCCCTGATAGGCTAAAAGAGCCTTTAGAAGATGGACCATGGTTTGCATGAAGACCTGAAGATGTTTTGTATATACCAGGACTGTGCAAGGGCTACCATAGAGCACACTGTTGGCCTGGGATGGAAGTGTTCCCTGGCTACTCTGCCCAGTTGGAGGGGCAGAATTGGAAAGTCTGGAGACTGTTAGTCTCTGGGTATATTGAACTTGAACTGCAGAAGTTTGATGTTTGTTTGATGGTGGTTGAGTTTGCATTGTTTTAGTCTCTCCTTGCTGTGCCTTATACCAGTTGAAAATGTTTACTCTGTGCCTTTATATGTTAGAAGTGTTTAACTTGTTTGATTTTACAGGTCTTCATATCTTAATTGGTCAAGACTGTGGGGACCTTTGAAATTGAACTGAGTACAATTTATAATGTGTGATGGTTATAAATCTATTGGTGGCCAGGGGCAGAATGTGGTGGTTTGAATAGAATAGATGGCCCCCAATATATTCAGTTGCTTATTTCTAGTTTGCATCTCTAGCCACCTGGCTGGAGGCAAGGTCACTGGGTGGATCTTAAGGTGTGGTGGTGGATTTTAGATTTCAATCTAAAGCTATGCAAAGTGTGCCTAGCTGGAGTTCCTGAAGTGTGCTGTGGCTTTTGACCTTTAGGCTTGTACTTCTCTCTCTCTCTGCTTGGGCCTGTGAAGGCAGGCCAGTTTCTTCTGCCATTATGGAACTTCCCCTGGATCTGTAAGCGTCAATAAATCCCTTCCTCCATAACTGTGTCTGGTCTGGAAGTTCATCTCAGCGAACTTGAAGCTGTCTGCTACAAAGGATTTAGGAGGGGCCTCCCAAAATTACAAATACCAATATTGAGTCCTTATGCTATTTTTGAGCAAAAAATTAATAAAAACAGACTCAAAAGGATACATTATGAATTATTGAGTTTATTTAGAGAGAAATTACAAATTATGGGGCTTACTTAAGGTCATTTGGCATCTAGGAAAATTCTGGAATAGAGTTACAAGCACATGGAAGATAAGAAACACACTAGTGTGGCAAAGACAGCATAGTCCATGAGATTCATTTAAGAGAAATTAAGGTTTTTAGGGGAAAATTGGAACAGAGCCACAAGCATGTGGAAGATAGAACCTAGGTGCTTATGTAGAGAGATTTAGAAGAAAGACACACTCATATGGAAGGCACAGCATCAACCCTGATCCTCCCCATGGAAGACAGTTAAAAGGTAAGTCGTGATGATTTGAGAATAGGAGTGAAAGAGAGAGAGAGAGAGAGAGAGAGAGAGAGAGAGTGCCAAGGCAGTAAGAAATGGGTAGTAAAATAGTAGTGGCTTTCAAATAAACAAAAGACCCTTTTGAAAGCCTGTGTAAGACTGAGGTTTATAATCTCTCAACATAGGAAAATAAATTTTAGAACTATATTACCCATGGGAAAAAAAAACTTCATTGTATCTACACAAAGATTTAAGTAAACAAATTGAAAATGGAATTTTTATACTCACCTTTCCCTACCTGTTTAGATACTTAAGAAAATTTGGAAACAAAAAATTAAAAAGAATTCTTTAATAGAGTTATTCAGAAAATTATTTTAGTTATTTTCTCTATGTGGAAACATAGGGTTTCGTATACAGTAAAATGAATATTGATGTTAGATAGATTATAACTGACATTAGATAACCTTAAATATTATTTTTACTCTTTATTTATTTATTTGAGAAAGACAGAGAGAGAAAAAAGGCAAATAGAGAAACAGAAAGAGAGAGAGAGAGAATAGGCACACTAGGGCCTCCAGACACTGAAAACAAACTCCAGATGCATGTGCCACCTTGTGCATCTGGCTTACATGGGTCCTGGGGAATCAAACCTAAATCCTGTGGCTTTGCAGTCAAGTGCCTTAACTGCTAAGCCATCTCTCCAGCCCAGTCTTAAATAATGTATTTTTATATTCAATGAGTAAAAATAGTTTAATCTTTTTTATTGTCACTCACAGATTGTTGAGATGGGGTCTCTTGCTATCTAGTCCAGGCTGGCCTCAAACAGTCCTCCTGCCTCACTCCTGAGTACTGTCATTATGGGAGAAACTTTAGTCTTCTAATACCTTTCTTCCTAATCACTTTCCCAAATATGAAAGAGACATATATTTTTTTATTTTGTATTAGGAACCAAAAAAAATTATAGTCCTTATTGAATTTATAACTTCATAGACAAAAGTCTTGTTCTATATTGTTTTCCATCATGTGATATGGATGTTGGCCAGTAAAATGACAGTAATTATAAAAGTGCCTAATGTCTGTCTAAAGAAAAACTTTTATAATTATTTCAATCATAGCACTTCAAGTCATTTGGAACTCCTTTTAATTTCCTTGCCCAAAGAAGAAATTTAGAAATATCTGTGTCTATCTTAATGAACCTGGTAAATCTCTGAAAATAATCACATTTATATTCTTGTAACCCACTTCCTCAAAGAATATGAGTAGATGTGAATAGGCTCTGTAATATTATACAGCACTTTGCTTTTTGATTTTTTACCCAGGCCACACTTAGCAAAGCTCAGTTTGGGTACCAATGAGCTCAGGTAAAGAGAAGTGAACTTACCTGTGACAAATCAGCAGCAAATAAGAAAAAAATAACAGAACTACAAGGCATTTAACTTTGATCTCAAGATTGCTAAACTCCTTAACAGTAAATATTCTTTTCACAACAATTAAAATCAGTTTACATGATTTTAACTTTATGATTGGCTAAGAGTTCAGCTCAGTGTAAAGGAACCCATATCTGGAATTGAAAACCAGATTAAAATCCCATGGAGACAAAAATTATGCTCTCCAGCGTCAAGCTCTCATTAGTCTTTGACTAAAAGAGGGGTTACATACATCAACTTCTCCCTAAATTAATAATGCTTATCCACTTAAACTATGATGACTTCACTCTCTGTTAGAGAATCTGTTTTCTCTTTCAGAAGGTAGGGAGACCCAAGGAGATTAACTCCTCGCACTTCAGCCAAGCCATGGCTGAAACCACAGAGGAATTGGGGAAATTAGCATGAGTGCTTCTTTCATACCGAACCTTATAATCAGTGCCAGGGTGTAGGAGACAGACCCTGAGGATACTCAACACCTACCAAATCAGAGGTTCCTAAGAGCTCATCACTGAAGTAAACTTAAAACTCACCCACTACAGCTCAGGGAATTTTGTGGAAGGGGTGGACAGATTGTAAAAGCCACAGGTTGAGATGTCATGCCCAGAGGCATTCCCTTACCCCCCAATCCCCTGCCAAATAACTGACTGCTGATCCCACAATTCATAAACCACGGTCCCATAGGGAATACCTGCAACTCCACTGAGAAGTGTCCCCAAGGGAATGGGGGCAGGAACAAAGGAAAAGAGGGTACCAACACATGATAATCCATATGAAATATGTTGTTAATAAATGATAATAATAGATTTAAAAGAATCAACTTATTTTAAGTCTCATAGAAGTGTCTCTGATAGTTAATGATATTTATCACCTTGGCTATATGATACCTAGATATTTGGTCACATGTGAACTGAAATGTGACTGTGAAAGGATTTCATACATTTTGAATTTATCAGCCCTTAGAATCATATGAGAAAATGAATAAAATCATTAAAAAAATTCCTACCCCCATTGGTTCTGTTTTCATGGCTAACCCTACATACTAGTTTGCTCTTTGCTTTGCTTAACTTTTGCTCTAATGAATTATTTTCGTCCACGTATTGGGAGTTTCAGACTCAGGGACTGTTTCTCCTGCCTGTGGTATACAGCACAGCACAGCACAGAACATACTGATGGAGTCACATGGTAGAGGACAAAAGGTCACTATAGGGTGGCAACTAAACAGAGAGAAAGGAAGAGACAAGGGTCTTGCAATCCCCTTTGGGGGCAGTGTTCCCAATGATACAAGATACCCCACCATGTATCACCAACTTTCAGTAACACATGGGCCATATAGGCAGGTTTGGGGGGAATATTCTGCATACAAGTTATAAAAATACTGTGATAATGTCATAATTTATTTCTCTTAAACAGGTTATTCACAATATGGAAGTGACTATACTTTGAATCAGAATGCACTAAGCCAAATTCATGAAATATTACCATAGGCTTTAAGTAATTTTATGTAAGCTTTCCTTCAAAATGTTCCAATTTATTTAATTTTTTATGAGAAAGAGAGAGAGAAAGAGAGAGAGAGAGAATTGGCATGCCAGGGCCTCCAGCCACTGCAATAGAACTCCAGACGCATATGCCATCTTGTGTGAACGTGTGACCTTGTGCACTTGCATCACCTTGTGCATCTGGCTTACGTGGGATCTAGAGAGTAGAATATGGCATGGGTCCTTGGGCTTTTCAGGTAAGCACCTTAACTGCTAAGCCATTTCTCCACCCCAAAAATATCCAGTTTTGTTGCTTTTGATGACCCAGAATTTAAAAAATATCACTTCCCTGCTTTATTCAACAGGAAGAAGAGAATATTTCCATGATGTGTTTATATTGGAAATACATGGAAAAGTGCATTTATAGTAAAATCCCCCCTCTTGCTTGCTACAAATCCTCTCACTCTCTTCAGTTTCATGGTCCAGTGAGTTCCCTTCTTCTCTCTTAAATGCTATTTTCTAATGTCTCTGACCAATGACCCATTTCTCACCTTTGTAAAGGAAGTCATTCACAATTATCTGGTTGTATATTTTAGAGTGATTCTAGTCAGGTATTTTGTCCCAGCAGCAGGAAAGAAACTGATACAGATGTATTCTGTTCTAAAGTGACACTGGTCATCATTTTGATTAGAAAGACATAAGCAGGCAACTTTGCTACTCTTTAAAGTTATGCCCAAATTTGCTTTTTTTTTTTTTTTTGCTTCATGCATATATTGCTTAAATCATTCAACTGCTAGATTCATTTTCTATTATGTATTGCCAAGTAGCACTGTCATCAAAGCTCTACAAACTTGATGAAGAATAAGACTTCCAGAGCATAATGACATGCAAAGTTTATTGAATACACCTACCTTCAATATGCACGCTGCACACATACTCATTGTGCTAAGAGTACATGCTATTCAGGTTTTATGGAACTTGAAGCTTACAAAATTCTGTGTACTTCGTTTTCTAAACAAAAATAATACAATTTCCTGGAGACCAAGGTAAGTAAAAATGTATTCAGAATGTGAAAAGTAATCAAATTAAAATTTTCACAGCTGACAAATACCACAAAAATCATGAAATTATCCAAATGCAATACAATGCAATATGTTTAATAATCACTGTTTAAGATAATTAATATCATCAATTCTTCACCTTAGCTGCATCAGCTTGTTGCACATTTTCTTACTATCAAATCTTTTGTCTCACAATACCAAAGAATGAGTCATACAAATGATGAAGAATGAGTGAAGAAAGGGAGATTTATTGCAGAAAAAGGTGTAAGTGCCTCACAGTGTCAGGGCAGGTATGTTGAGGATTTCAACCTTCATCCAAAAAAGAGAGGGAAAGGAGAAAAGGAAAAGTTACAGTTTCTGAGGTTGGCAGGCTTAGCCAAGAGGATTTGAGAGCAACTTCATGAAGGAAATGGCTTCAGGGGGCAGATAGGTATACATACATTGTTCCATGGCATGTCTTTTTGACCAGGTAATTGACAAACTACAATGGATTGCTCTAAAGGGAGACTACTCTAGGTATTTTAAATCTTATGGAGGGCTGATTATGAAGTTTTCATGATCAATGTTTTCAGGAACATAAGTAGAATCCGTCATTTGATGACCTCCAAGCCTGATAATGTTTGCCCATTCTTCCCTCTTTAAGAGTTGAGACCGTAGGAATGGAGAGATGCCTTAGTGGTTAAGGCACTTGCTGGCAAAGCCAAAGGACCCAAGTTCAATTCCCAAGTATATAAAGCCAGATGCACAATTTGGCACATGTCTCCAGAGTTCCTTTTCAGTGGCTAGAGGCCCTGGCATGCCCATTCTCTCTCTCTCTCTCTCTCTCTCTCTCTCTCTCTCTCTCTTCCCTCCCTCCCTCGCCCTCTCTCTCTCTTTCCCTACTTCTCTCTCTCTCTCTCAAATAAATAAATAAAATATTTTTAAAGAGTTGAGATCCTAAAACATTTAGAAAGTGGGCATTGACTCGATTGGGCTACTTCTGGCTGAAGTGGGGTATAGTAGGTTTCAGGATTTCCAAACTTGTTAACTTTTAGGCCTGGCCAGATGACCAAGTGAACCCAGATAGATGGAGTTAGATTGTCATAGGACCATCTGAGAGTGAATAAACTCTAAATAAGCAAAGATAAAAATTAAACAAATTCTACAGAGTAAGAGGATTACCATTAAAATCATAAAAGACGTAAATCTTTTGGCCATTGAAGATCCAGAGATCCAATTATAAAGTTTTTCACCAAAAGAGATGGTATCTGACATGACTTCAGTCTGATTGTATAGCTCTTATGAAAAAAGGGTGGTTTGAGTAGAATTATCTGGACTATGCACACTATAATTTGTTTGCAGATGGAAAGAGCAATGAGAGGTTTGAATCTGTCTATATTCAGAGTTACTTGGAGTGGGGAGTTATAAGGCATGAATCTTTGTCCCTTTTAGAGTCTAGTTGTTTCTTTTATTTAGGTTTGGTTTATATTATTAGGAACACTTTGCTCTTTGGTTATACTCTTCTGGGTGTGTAAGACCAAGTAGGGAGTAAAAAATGTAACCATTCCTTCAAGGTCAGCTGAGGCTTCTTGTTGTTTGGTCTTCTATTTGTGATTTCATTCCAGTGCTGAGGACCAAACCCAGGGAATTGCACTTGCTAGATAAGTGCGCTTGTACTGAGCTAAATCACCAACCCTGGGAGCTAGTTTTAGGGGCTTGAGAAGAGTCCCCAGTTTCCTTTAGTCTTTTTGTATCACTTGTGCTATCTGCTAGGATGGGTTATAATATTGCTGACCATGCTACCATTGAGGATCTTTTTCTCTGTCTTGATCTTCATATATTAGTTACACTATTTAGAGATATACTTGAGTCTCCATGACCATTCTGATCAAGAGGACAGGTGACTTACCAGAGTTGTAAGACCATTTTAGAGGTATCCTGTTATCTTTCAGGGCCTGGTTAGGCTAAATAGGCTGTGTTTTTAGTTCCAATATCCACATTGACTTTGGCTTACAGGTACAGTGGTCAAACATCCAGAAGACCACATATACTACTATTGAAAGATATGGCTACTGAGCATAGCTAATCACCTTTGGTCATTCAAAAAACAGAACTAGCTAAAGGATGACATTAAAACTTAAATTGTCAGCAGCTGGTCCTTGTACCAACTAACTTAAAATACCTGGTGACATTGTATAGAGTCAAGTCAACCTCTCTCCTATTAAGAGGCCTGGTGACATTGTATAGAGTCAAGTCAACCTCTCTGCTGTTAAAGCTTGGGTATCAAATTTGTCCTAATCATGAAAACTGTATCTGAGAGAAAAACTATAATGAATCAAAATTGAGGAAGGGCCAGGAACTTTTAGTTGACTGGGGCTGTTTCTTGGTTGGTAACAGTCAGGACCCAAAAATTGTCTTCATTTGTGGAGATCAAGAGAGAAAAGTCATTATCTTAATCTTTGGATTATAAGAATAATAGAACCTAGAAGTCCATCCCCAGGTGAGGGCAATTGTTAATGGGGGTGAGGGTGCATCCTAGAGCCTGAGCCATTATGTCATGAGAGCCAATTTATTCTACCATGCAATAGGGACTTCTTAGATCATCCTGTAAAATCAGAACAGAGGCAATGTCTTACCAATCTCAATCTTGACTAAGATTGTTTGATTTCCTATACCACAGGTCATGATTCTCAGACATAAAACACAGGACTCCAAATGTCAAAGACATAGAGTCTAAACAGGTCACTGCTGAGGTTTCAGGCAGACTAGACTGTCAGATACCAAACAGCTTGGTTTCAAAATGACATTTTTTTTTTAAAAGTTTGAATTGGACAAAATACAAACTTGGGAAAAAATCTATCAGGAAAGAAGAGACCACAGCTAGATCAGCAAGATTCTTTATTCCTTAATGCCACAAATGTGAATTAAAATTTATCTTAAAATATAAAATGTTAGTATTTTTGAATTAATAACATAGTCATTTTTTGAGGTATGCCCAATGGACTGTCTTTTTTTGTATGTGATTGTGTGTATATGTGTGTGTGAGAGAGAGAGAGAGAGAATTGGTGTGGCAGGGCCTCCAGCTACCGAAACAGAGTTCAAACATGTGTGCCTCCTTGTGCGCATATGCAACCTTGCATGTTTGGTTCACCATGCATCTAGCTTACTTAGAAAGTTGAACATGAGTCCTTAGGCTTTGCAAGCAAGCACCTAAACTGCTAAGCCAACTCTGCAGCCCAGTCATTTTTCTAATATGCTAAATTTACCTAAATGTTGAACATTTCTTTTTATTTATAAATTTTGTGAGATGATGTATAACATAAAAACATTGCATTTATCCAGGTTCCCTGTTGCCAGTTTGTGTTCAGGCAGTGAGGCAGTGTAGAGTGAGAAGGCCAGACTCCTATTTCCTGGCTCTTCTCAGCTCCCTCCTCTGGGTTCCCTGCACTATCAGTGTGCAGGTGGGTGGAGTGGTGTGGTGTGGAATGGGAAGGTCAGACTCCTGTTTCCTGGCTCCTCCCAGCTCCATGCTCTGGGTTTCCTGCCCAGACTGTGTGCTGGCAGGCACTGAGGTGTGGAGTGAGAGAGCCAGTACCCTGTTCCTCCAGCTTCTCTCAGTTCTCTGGTCCGGGTTTCCTGCACAGATGGGGTGTGCAGGCAGACACTGCAGTGTGCAGTGAGCAGGCCATAACAGTGTTTGCTGGCTCCTCCCACCTCCCTACTCTGGGTTTCCAGCACGGTTGGTATGTGGGTATGCATGGAAGTGTGGAGGGAGTAGACCAGACACAACTTCATGATCAAAACACAGGAAAGAATATGCATGGATGGTTTATATCTCAACATAATACAGGCTATAAATAAAGCTCCTAAAACCCAAATAATAGTTAATAGGGAAAAAACTCAAGGAGTTCCCACTGACATCGGGAACAAGACAGGGGTGCTCACTCTCACCACTGCTCTTTACATAATACTAGAAGTACTAGCCAAAGCAATCAGACAGGAGAAAGAAAAAAAAGGGATTGGAATGGAAGTAGTCAAGTTAGCCCTATTTACAGATAACATGATTCTATATATAAGTGACCCAAAAGTCTCCATTTCAACAGTTTTAAAGGTGATAAATTCAGCAACGAGGCAGAATAAAAAATCAATGCACGAAAACCAGTAGCTTTTCTATATGCAAAGGACAAATACACAGAGAAAGAAATAAGAGTGGTTGTCCCATTTTCAATAATAACAAAAAATTAAATACCTTGGAGTAACACTAACCAAGGATGGGAAAGACTTATATAATGAAAACATAAAAACACTCAAGAAAGAAATAGAGGAAGACTTGAGAAGATGGAAAGTCCTCCCATGCTCCTGGATTAGTAGAATTAATATTGTGAAATTGGCAATTCTATCAAAAGCAATATGCAGATTTAACACAATAACAACAAAAATTCCAGTATCCTTGTCCCATTTTCAATAGCAATCAAAACAATTAAATTATCACCTTTAGAAGTTTTGAGATGGAGACTTTTGTGTCACTTATATATGGAATCATGTTATCTGCAAATAGGGCTAACTTGACTACTTCCATTTTAATTTGAATTTTACTTTTTAAATTATTTTTTAAATTTTATTTCTTCCTCCTATCTTATTGCTTGGGATAGTAGTTCTAGTATTATGTTGAAGAGCAGTGGTGAGCCTTGTGTTGCCATCAGGCTTGCATTGCTGCCAGAAAACCCTTGATCAAGAACAATTTGTGGGGAGAAAAGGGGGTTTATTTAGGCTTACAGGCTCAAGGGGGAGCTCCATGATGGCTAGAGAAAATGATGGCATGAACAGAAAGTGGACATCATCTCTGGCTAACATAAGGTGGAAAATAGCAACAGGAGAGTGTGACAAACACTAGCAAGGGGACTCTGGCTATAATACCCATAAGCCCACTCTCAACAATGCACTGCCAAATCTCCATCATCTGGGAACCTAGCATTCAAAACACTGACGTTTGTGGGGGACAACTGTATCAAACCACCACACCTTGAAATAATACTAACCAAGGATGTGAAAGACCTATATAATGAAAACATTAAAAAAAAAACTCAAGCAGGAAATCAAGGAGGACTTGAGAAGATGGAAAGACCACCCATGCTCCTGTATAGGTGGAAATAATATTGCGAAAATGGCAATTCTACCAAAAGCATATACAGATTTAATGCAATACCAATAAAAATACCAGAATCAATCTTTAGGGATTAAAAAAATGATCTCAAAATTCATATGGAATGGTAACCAAACTCAGATATCCAAACATATCCTCAGGAAAAACAAAAACAAAAGCTCTGGTGGTATAACACCATATCCAATCTAAAGCTATATTTCAAAGTCATGTTGACAAAAAGAACATGGTGATTGCATAAAAACAGAAACATAGACCAATGGAACAGATTGAAGAGCCAGAACTTAGGTCAAGTAACCACAGCTGCTTGATCTTTGACAAAGGTGCCAATAATATGTGCTGAAGAAAAGATAGTATCTTTAACAAATGCTGTTGGACAAATTGGATGACCATATGTTAAAAAAAAAAAATGAAACTAGACCCACTCATTTTGCCATGCACAAAAATCAAGTCCCAATGGAATAGAGACATCAATACAAGACCTGAAACTTTTCAACTGTTTCTATTTCTGCTCTTTCTTTCTCTTTTCCCTTGGCACAGGCCTATAATTCCCTGTGCCAGGATGTGATCTATATCCACAATGATCTGTTGATCAGAGAGCCCTACTAGATTTCCCAAAACAAATAAGACAGACTTCTGTCAGAGCACTTGATTACTCACCAGAGGTTAATGGTAAGACCCTACTGTTGAAGACACCATATGCTGTTGGCACAGCACAGACCATAGAGATATCTGGTTTGAATCCAAGGGAGAGCCAGTCTCCAGACAATTAGCCCATCTAATGTTGGAAGGTGCTACATGAGCTACTGGGACAAAGTGGCCAACATCTGTCTTAGCAACTCAAAGTCTAAGCGACTCAGAAGCAAACAAACTGACGTATGCTCACACAAGTGCAATAGTGGCACACAGCCATGGTGGGTAACCAGCTGTTCTTTGATTGGCTACTAGATCTGCTCAGTGGAAAGGAAACCATATCTTGAACTGGGAAACAAGTCAGAATCATATCCGAATTATGATTCTGTTTTCCATTGTCAAGCTCCAACTAACCTTGGGCTATAAAAGGGTCTACACCCTTTGAATTTTCTCTAAATTAATAATGATTATCCCATTTAACCTATACTTTGGAGAATCTGTTTCTCTTTTTCACATGGGAACTGAACCTGAAGAGATGAACCACCCAGTGCACTCCACCCCAACCCCAGATGAAACCACAGAGGAACAGGGACCTCAGAGACTCAGCTGTTGGATCTGGAGAAAGTTACCAACCCTTGACATGGTTGAGAGTGCTGCTTTCTTAGTAAATCTGATAGCAGCACAAGGGTGAAGGAGATAAACATTGAGGACACTCAACACCTACCAAACCAGAGATCCACAGGCTCCTAAGTGCCCATCACTGAAGTAAACTTAAAATGCACCCAAGATGGCTCAGGGAGTTTTGTGGAAGAGAGGGGCAGAAATATTGTTAGAGCTACAAGTTGGCACATTTTTCAGAGATGTTGACTCTCCCCCATATCTGACTGCCACTCCCATAATGCATTACCCACAATCCCCATGGGGTTGACCTGTATTCCCAATGTGGAAGGCCTCTTCATAAAAGTGGCAGGAAGGAGGGTAAGGAACATATGTTCTTTATATACTAAATATATTCACATCTAATAAATATGAACTAAGAAAATAATAAAATAGAGATTATAAATATTTTTAAATGATTTTAACTTGTATATTAAAAATATTTCTGAAAAATAAATCCATAGCAATTAATTTAATCAAATGTATTTTACATACGTACACTTTGAGAAGTATTTTGGTTGACATACATTTTTATGCCCTGTTGCTTTTATTGCCCTTGACTACTTAAAAATGAAACAGAATTAATCAAATGCTATAAAATCCTCTTTTGGAAAGAACAAAATATATACATCCAATGTTAAATTTTATAGCTCAGTGAAAATTGTTTTATGACCCCAATGAATGATTTTCATGTACAAGCAGAATTCTAAGGTTTTATGAAATATTTGAAGGTATAATTTTAATAGGTTTTGAGAAGTGTGTTTAAATGTATATGCTTTCATGTATTAGGCCCTGACACTCACAGGCATATCCATTCACATATCCTAAGGTGATATGCCAAAAATCAAAAATAAAAATAAAAAAACAATGATATCAGCATATGACTAAATGATTGACAAAAAATAGTATGACCTCAAGTTTTGTGATTGAGTTATTTGGAAAATTATATGGAACAGAAAGAGGTTTGTTTCACTGTTTTAACATAGAATGACATACAATCACATGAAAATAATTACAAACGCATATAACATAGTTACATTAACCAAGTCAAAAATTTTTTTTCAGTTCTGTCTATAATTGTACCTAATAAGATTAACTCATGGAGCTACCTTTTGCTTTTATTTTGTTTGTAAGTCTTTTTTGTTGGGTAGTTTCAGTCCTGTAGGGCAACCATGTCAAGGGTTGGTAACTTTCTCCAGATCCAACAGCTGAGTCTCTGAGGTTCCTGTATTATTGAGAATTCTTGGACTAACATAGGTATTTGGATTAATAAGTTCTAGGAGTAGGCTTTAGTAGTAAAAAGAAAAATGCAGTAGACATGGGATGAGGAAAGTTCTGTCCACTTGGGAAGGCAGAAGGACAAGGAGAATCTGCTATGGGAAGGAATAGAGAAATTGAGTTTTTGGAGGTCCCCATGAGACCAGAGAAAATCATGATAGGAGACAGATTTAATATGGCTTACTAGTATGCACTATTTGTCCACTGATGTACTGAGGGTTATTTTAATTTGGCTGAAGCTGGTTACCAAAAGGTATCCTGGCTGAACAAGATGAGGATCCTGATCAGGGGCCATCTGGCTAACAGAATGTTGACATTGAGGGGATTATCTCATTCAGATCTCTTTCTGGGACTGTATCTCCATGTGTGGCTCTCTATAAACAATTGCTAGAAGGGCAGTATACATTGTAAAGGTTCTACAAAGCCAAGTTTATTTCCCAGGGCAAAGAAGGCTTGTATGCAGATGGTAATGGGGCCCTCTCCTGAAATAGATCAGTTTCTTCTTTATTTAAATTCTATGGTCAACCTGGTTTTATTTGGAGGGAATAAAGCTGCTAATGAGTCTGTCACCCATCTAAGGAGAAAGAGAAGAGAAAGTTATGTCTTTAGTTTTATTCTTTTTCTAGCCTAGGATGTCTCTTAGCAGAGCACCCCCAATCCAAAGGTTAGATTATTAGAAGAAGCTCCATCTGCCCTTTAGGCATTGAGAAGAGGATGTTAGGCCAGAATTAATCAAGATAATCTACACATGAACCCCTTGATCCTTATATGAGGCCCTAGATAAAAGAGAAAAGGCACTGGACAGTTATTACTCAAGCTTAAATATGCCTTAGACCTTGTAGTATCCTGAAGTAACAAGGTTTATTTGAGTTTACCTATGTCTGACTTGAAATCTTCATCTTCCTGGGGACCTTAACAGAAAGAAGTTTAGCCTCCACCCCATTGATTGGTTTTCTGAGATCTGTTGATGCCCGCATTGTATGTTTTCTTTTTACAAACTGGCACCTATCTTACTTTAACTTATATTTTCAAGGGTTCTTTTCCTGGCTAAAATGCTTTCTGTCAGTCCAGCACTCAACATATTTGTTCATAATATTTTCTTCTGTCATTTTTATGACACCAAGAGGTTCCTTTAAAGAAATTCGCCTATCCTTCAATTACAGGAAAAGATCAAGAGAAACCCAACCTTGTCCTGGTGATATGACAAATGGGACAGAGTGGAGCATGCTTCCCAGCCTATCCTGGACCAGGTCTCTTCTCTGAAAGATCCCTGTTATAAGCATTGTAAAAAACTATTGATATTCTTAATAACAGCCCAAAAAACATGAAAGCCAGAGTAGAGCCAAACATGAATCTAACTTACACATAGATACTGTATTACCTGTTGGCTTCTGAACTTCTAAACAATTCCCCTACCTCAGCCCATGAGAGCCACAGCATCTATCTGAAATGTGTATTCAAACATATATACCACCCTAACAATGGTCATGAAAACAAATTTTTAAATCTTTCATACACAAATTATCATGAAGACCCAGAGCATTCAAAATGGAACCAGGGGAAGAGAGTGAAAGGAAGACGCTCCTCATATCCTATATTGCCTCCCCAGCATCACACAGTGCAGAATGAATTCTTGAAAGCAGCCCCATTCCCCTGAGGGAAAACACCTCTTACTCTCAAAGAAGCATAGCACTTAATTGAAATATGGACCATCTGGTTGCATCCAGAGCTGCAAAGGGAAAAACAGAAATTGGCTCAATGTATCTGACTGCAACAGAATTGGTATCTGAGAGAGGATTGTATGTGATGAAGCTGACCATGTGGATTTTGGTCCTTTTGGAACTTTTTTTTTTTCACTTTAATTTTTTTTTTCTTTATTAGTCAGTTTTGTATTCAGCAAATACAGTCAGTTTGGTACCATTATTAGGCTCATCCGTGACCTACCCCCTCCCCTTGGCCCCTCCTTGTTGAGGTATATGGGTCATGCATTGTGGAGTTAGCCCACAGTTATGGGTAAGCTAAATGTCTCTGCATATCATGACCCAACATGTGGCTCTGACATTCTTTCCACCCCCTCTTCCACAAAATTTCCCTGAGCCATGTTGGGTTCACTTTTGATCTGCTTCAGTGATGAGGTGTTGGGGACCTCTGTGGCTCTGGCTCTCTGATTTGGTAGCAGTTGATTTTTCTCTGTGCTGATCTCCTTCCCCCTTGTGCTGGTATCCGGTTCATCAAGAAAACAGCCCCCTTGCTTGATTTGGAGGCATGGACTCACTACTTGCAAATGAAGATACCTTCCAGAGTTGTAAGCCAAGTTTTATGGGCTATTCTGGTGAGAATTTGAAAATGCTAAGTACAGAGAGAATTGTATTTGGAGGCTTTGCTTATGAGCTTTCTAAGGGAAAGGAAAGACTATAGAGAACTTTGTTGAAGCCTTGATCCTGGCCTAAGGGCTGGCTGCATTCTGCTGTCCATGCCTGGAGAGTTTGATTTAGGTTAAATTTGTAATGGACTCATGTACTTGGCTAAATATATGTAAGAAATTTAATATTTAAAGTTGTAAAAAACAAGTTTTAAATTACTGGCATGGAGACTGGTTTCTGGAGCTGCTATTGTCAAACACATTAGAAATCTTAAGGAAAATGACCCAAATTCTTTACATTAAAACAATGGAGAGAATGCCTGAAGTCATTACAATGCAGAAAGAAAAATTGGTAGGAATGCAAACTCTTCGAAAGAAAGGAAACTGCTCTTGAAGGTCATGATTTATTTCATCTCTGAATTAAGAATATGGCTGTATCCTGCATACCTGGTATTGATTTTGAAAGCATGAAAATGTGTGGAGTGAGTCATGAAGTGCACACATTTCCAGAAGCCATTTCTGAGATGTGGTATGAGATGGGGCATGATAACCCTGATAAAGAGGCTGATGAAGCCATTGGAAGATGGACCATGGTTTTCATGGAGACCCAAAGATTTTTTATATATACCAAGACTAAGTGTAAAGGCTACCATGGAGAGCTGTTGGTTTGGGATGGAAGTTTCTCTGGTTTCCTCCAGGTGTAGAGTCAGAATTTGAAAATCTAAAGACTGTCAGTCACTGGTTATGATATTGGTCTTGAGCTAAAGATGTTTGATGTTTGATAAATGGTTACTGAGTTTTCCTTGGTCCAGTCTCTCCTTGTTATGCCTTATAGCAGTTGGAAATGTTTGCTCTGTGCCTTTATATGTTGATAGTATATAATTTGTTTTACAAGACTCATAGCTAATAGACAATCTTAAGTTTCAGATGAGACTTGGGACTTTGGAACTATCTTAATTTGATAAACACTGCAGGGACCTTTCAAGCAGTTAAAAATACAATTTACAATGTGAAATGGCTATAAATCTATTGGGATCCAGGGGTGGAATGTGGTAATTTGAATGAATATCCCCCAATAGATTCAGTTTTATTAAAGCATTGTGGACCTTCAGCCTCCTGGCTGGTGGAGGTGTCGTTGTGGGCATATCCTCGGTCTAGATCTAAGTTGTCTGGTGGTGGATCTGGAATTCCAGCCTAAGATATGCAGAATGCTTGAGCTCTGTTGGGGTTCCTATAGTGTGCCTGCTGTTAGTGGTGATGGTAGTGGTTCCTTTTCTCTCTGTGTACATCTGTGTAAAAGGGGATGCTTCTTCTTCCATTATGGAACTTTCCCTGAATCTGTAGGCTTCAAATAAATGTCATTCCTCCAATAAACTGTGTCAGGTCTGGTGGTTCATCCCAGAAATATGAAACTATCTGCTATAACCTGTTATAATATACTTGGGGCAGTGCAGTTTGAAACTGATCCTGTATACTATAAAAACAAATGAGTATGCAAGATAGAGTTCCAAAAAGGCAATCAATTGTTACTTTAATTTATACAAACAGTTATAGATACACTAAGTACCAATTCAATAATGTTTCCAATCATGTAGCACATACATGTACTCCCAAAACATGGGAGGCTAAGGCAATAGGATCATGAATTTGGGGCTATCCTGGGATACATAGAAAGATTCTGTATCAAAAAAGTTATTTAACAAATTGTGGTCATTTAAGAAAGTATTTTACAACCATCATAACTAGGTTATGGATAAATATGTAATGATGTGGAGACATTAGATATTGAGAAGAGGAAAGCCAGGTAGGTAATAATATGTAAAGGATAATCTTCACTATAGATGAATTATAGGTATATATACACTTTCATATATATTTGCTTTAATACATATATATAGTCAATATAACTAAATATATATATATGTATATATATATGTATATATATATGCAACACATATTTAGATTAAAGCTACCTCAGAAATTCATATATATATGTAATGGTTTACTGACTACTGAATATATATATATAGTAAATATATATTAATGACTACTATATATGTAGGAAACCACTGAATTTCTGAGGTAGCTTTAATTTTTCATTTTCTTTCATTTCCTACCAGATTATAAAAATCTTTCTTGTATTGTTGGAAGTTACACAATTATGAAACTTATCTTTTAGCTAAAAATATGTTTCAATGTCTTAATACATCTTTGTTTCTCTAGTCGAACTATAAAATAAATTTGTATTTGAAAACTTGTGTATAACAAAAGTGTAAGATAACTACCAGGGGTAATTGTTAGGAACTTATTTCATAAATGTTTTCCATGATAACAGCCTGAAAGGGCATAGAAACAATAGTAAGCAGCAGAAAGAGCAAAAAGAAGGCTCTATGGACCTGAAATTAATTAGCATGTTTTAGTAATAAAAATGTTTATTCCTAGATACCCTTAATACTTAAAAGAAAGTCATATTTAGAGTTCAGAATTGGGTTAATAGTAATTCTCCTTACTTTGCTAATTAGCATTCAAAGACCATTCTTCTTTAAGGTTACTTTAAGTGAATCTCTAAGGCAAATTCCCCTGTGTCAGTATAACAGACTATAGAGGACACACTTTTTTCTACCGCAAATTTTAGGAAATAGGCAACTTATAGAAATAATCTAACTTTAAAGGATCCCTGTAGTTATGAAATCATTGAACCACAATATCCATTACTGTGAAATCTCTCAAATCCAATGTTAGTGAGGGGAACAGCCCAGCTGAGCTGCATTTGAATGGTTGCTAGCTATTCACTCACTCAGGGCCATTTACCGGTTATGGGTATAAACTCTGAATGGGCTTAGCCCTCACAAACTTTTAGTGAACAGGATCAAATAGAAAAACAGAGAAATTCAGTCAGTCTCAAATATATATTCAGTTTTATTCTTAGCACATTTTCCCATTTCTGTGCCCAGAAAGGAGACTAGAATAGCAGAGTAAGTGCCTCTAGGAGTAGATGACTTATAGAGGTGCTATGACATTTAATTTTCATTGTCAACATGATGGGATCATGAACCAAACATATCTGTTAGGGCATTTCCAGGAAGGATTCAGTCTGAGGGGAAAACTATCCTCCAGGGTGGATAGGCCTTCCAGTAGCAGCCTAATAAAGAGGTTCTAGGAAAAAGCAGGGCCTTTTTCCTGGGCATCCTTGCTGCTTCCTGGTGAGTGTATCTACCTTGTTGTTCCATCCTTTGCTAACATTGGAACATAGCTTCATTGGCTTTCTGACATGGACTGAAGACTAGTGGCTCTCTGGGAATCGTCCAGACCTTCAGCACCCAGTTGGGACAGCTGAGACATCCATCCTCATGAGTTGAGTAGCTACTCTGTTCTCAGACCCTCCAGCAGGCAGACATCCACTGTTGGACTGCCCAGCTCATATCATAAGCCAATCTAATAAATTCCCTTTATAAGATATTCATTCTATTAGTTCTGTTCCTAAAGAGAATCCTAGTACACATACCCTCAATGTGAAATCTCCAACCCCTGACTATTCAACCATACTGGTTGCTTCAGGCTGCTACGAGGGCACTTTGCCTATGGAATTAAAGATATACATAGTGACTTTAAGGTAGGGAGATTATCTTGGCTAATCCATATGATCCCAATATAATCTCATAAACTTTGAAAAATGAGAAGGGTCTATCAGAGAAACAATGCAAAATGGGATGACAGGAGTTAGAGGAGACAGAAGGAAAGCTTTATGAATATGAAAGGACTTGACCTTGATTTCTCCTTCTGGATTTGAAACTGGGCAAAAAATAGGCACTAGTCAAGGCTTTCAGGAGAACAACCTCCACATGACAGCTAGCAAGGAACAGATTCTTTTTTCAGAGACCCTGGAAAAGAAGAAGGTCCTGCAAGTACCTTGATTTTCACCCTGTGAAACCCAAAGGAGGGTTGACTGAATCATCCTGAGTGTGAGGCTGTAGCTGACACAAATGTAAGCTAAGAAAGGATCTTACTGGAAGCCATATGTGCTCACATTTTTTCCAGCAATGGAAACTAAGATTTGGGTTCTGAGAGTAGGATTTTGCTGTAATAAATAACTAAAAGTATGGAAGTGATTTTAGTTTGAGGATGAGGGGAAGAATTTTGAGTAGTATGATAGAAAATACCTATATTTCCTTGAATAAACTCTTACAGAAATGTAGATGTTAAAATGCTACTGGTGAAAGCTGAAAAATAGATGAGAAATATGTTATTTGAGGCAGGAAGATGGAGGATTCATGCTACATACTGAAGTCTGCAGGATGAATGTCTTCCGGGACTGGGGAAAGTAGAATTTGTAAACAATGTACTTGGATATTAAGCTGAGATATTTCTAGCACAGGGCTCTAAGGGCCACCTGTTTTCTTCTTGTTTTTAGTAAAGTGTAAATAGATGAAGACAAAGATGAACTGGGGGAAAAACTGTTTTAGAAAAATGGAAGCAAAACTTACTAATCTTCATCCTGCACAGAACAGGCTAAAGGTTAAGGTAAGAGGGTGATTGTCTAGAGAAGGTACCTCAAATGGAAAAAAAATAAATAAAAGGCAGGGGATATGATGCAACCCTTGGGCTCAAAGATGGAGAAGGATATGATCCAGCTAATGCAGGTAGTCTTGAGATCTGAATGACACCCAGGGTCCAGCTATTAAGGGGATTTCAGGATTAAACCCACATGGACCCGAATTCCGCCAAAAATGTGAATAAGTTTGGAAATACATTATCCCATAGGCAGGCAACAGACTTTGGTCTGTTGTGATATGGAAATCCAAACAAGCCAACCTGTCAGATTTCATGCCCAAAGATGTAAACAGAGAATATGTGTGATTTTAATCTCCCAAATTTATGAGAATGTATCACAGTAGGATTAGAAAACTAACATACTTCTGAAAAACAGAATGAATTTTCCATCATGCTGCATGCTTAGAAGACAAGATCCAAGGAGAAGGCATCACTTTAAATGCATACTGTCTGTTTCCTAGAACATGTTTGGCAGTTTGAGAAGCTGTCTGGAATGGAAGACTCAGAATTGCACTAGGAACATCTAAGAGAAGCACCCAGTCTCCCACTCAGCCCTCCAGGGCTGAGCAGTCACCAGGGTCTCCATCAGTCCCAGTATCCTTCCAAACAGGCATCAGAGGTTTGCTAAATCTAATTTAAACCTGAGTTCAGCTTCACTCTATAATTTCTAGTTATGTTGAAGGTGATTGTTCCATCTCCCCCTATGGTTAATGGGAAAGGAGGAATCTTCTCTGGTGGAAAGGATTGTCATCCTCAATCTGTCTCCATTTTGGCCATCCTTCTGTAATTTGCTTAACATAAAAGTAATGCTTCTTTGCAAGGTCTTGGCTGATACTTCAATGACTGGAATAACTATGAGTTTCCATTGTCTAATTTTTCTAGATTTTGCATATGCAAAGCTATAGAAAAGACAAGGTGTCCTGCAGCAGGTGTTTATTGTGTTTCACTCTTAATTTCATGGGGTTATATGTTTTGTGTAGGAGGACCACAGAGGTGAAGAACTGTTCTCATGACATCATATCAAGACTGCACATTATCAATATGAACATCAACATTGCTATTGACGTTGGGAATTTGGATGAGAGAGTTTTTTTTTTCAAATTTATTCCCTTTGAAATTATTCTTTCTTGGGCTGGGGAGTTGATTCAGCAAGTTAAGGTGCTTGCTAGCAAAGCTTTATAGCCCAGGTTCAAACGCCCAGTACCCACCGATCCAAAGATACAAAAAGAAAGTGATGCATATGCCTGGTGTTTGTTTCCAACAAGAGGTCCTAAAGTGGCCCCCATAAATAAATAAAATATTTTCTAGAAAGTTATTCATTCCCATATTTCCATACAGTGCTCCTTGGAAAGGAATTATTGTGTAGTACATAGCCCACACTTAAGAGGTATGGTGATATGTTTCCCTTGCTAAAAGGAAAGTATAGGCATAAGTTTGATGGAAATCCTCTGTATGGGAGATTTGTCTCCTTCTCTGTTTATTCATCCATTCATTCATTCAATTAATCAATAATTATATCAGTATAGTCTTATGGCTTTGATTTTACACATTAGTATATAATCCAGTAGAATATTACATAGTTTGTGAATTTTTTTTCTTATTTTAGCTATTGGAAACTATTTCATCAGATATCTTCTCATTGGTTACACCTGTACTTGTGTATTTTTGATTTTATTTAAACATTCTTTACTTATTTATTTATGACACAGTGAAGGAGAGAGAGAGAGGGACAGAGAGAGAGAGAGAATGAGCATGCAAGGGCCTCCAACCATTGCAAACGACCTCCAGATGCATGTGCCATGTGCATCTGGCTGAAGTGGGTCCTGGGGAATTGAACCTGGGTCCTTTGCTTTGCAGGCAAGTGCCTTAACCGCTAAGCCCTATTTTTGTTGTTGTTGTTGATGATTTAAATTGTCTTATTATTCATTTATAAACCAAGTAACATGAAAGATTTTTTTCAATGAGTGTTTTCCTTTACAGCATATGCTTTATATATATTGGTAACTAATACATGATAATTGTATGTACTTATGGGTTTATTGTGACACATACATGATAAGTAAATCAGAGTGAGAGTTAAAAGAGAAAGTAGCGTTTTTTTTTCATTTAGGATCTGATCAATACAAACTGACCAATAATTACTTTGTATATTTTTTGTATATCTCATAGAACAAACTAGTTCTCTCAGGAGCCTTGATTGTTGTTAGCATTATCATTTATTATTTGAAAATTATGTTAGACATGAAGATATATGGGGTCTGTACATTCTTAATTGGGTGCTATTCCTTTAGATTTTCCCACCTCACAGAACAAAGAACCTTAGTACATAGAATTTCTAGGTAAATCTCTATATAAGTGATCTGTGTCTATGTGAGGTTAAGCTTGAGTTCATGCTGGCTTCTTCAACTGTAACCTCTTACACAAAGATAATCTGAAACTCCATCGTTGTTTGTCCAGTAGAACCTGGCTTTTACTCTCCACCATTTATTTATTCATTCAATTTGGATACACATGTTCACTGGTGTCAGACTTGTTAAACCATATCCCATAGGGAACAATTTTTCAATTTATATGTGCTTATTGTACCTCTAGTTATAGAGAGACCTTTGGTTCCAGCGGTTTTTAGGTCAGAACTTAATTGTCCATCCCTATAAGTGACTTTGTGTCACACATCTATTCTGTAGCTGGATCATTTTGTCATATTCTGCATGCAATCCTTGGATTACTCAGCCTCTTAAATATTTTTAATTTATATACTAATGTTAACTCTTTTATAATAAGTTACTGTGAGTTTTGAAGAAAGTATCATGTATCCAACAACAAGAAAACACACAATAATCCCAATGCAAAATACAATTATGAGCTTCATTTCTTCACACTTTCCCTCTTTCCCTCAATCATGACATTCACTGATTTTTTATTATGATTATTTATTTATTTTATTAAATATATATTTTTATATATGGACATATTTTGTATGTAAACATCACATGTTGGTTCCATCCTTTCCCTCCTCCTTGCCCCTTTCCAGAAGAGTCCTTCCTCACTGAGGATGCAGGTCAAATCCGTGGGGATTATGGGTCATACATTATGGGGCAGCAGTCAGTTATTGGGGATAAGCAATGTCTCTGTTCAAAATGTTCCAACTTGTGGCTATAACAATATTTCTGCCCCCTCTTCCGCAAAATTCCTTGAGCCATGCTGGGAACGTTTTAAGTCTACTTCAGTGATGGGCACTTAGGAGCTTCTAGATCACTGGTTTGGTAGGTGTTGCGTGTCTTCAGTATCTTCCTCCATCACCATTATACTGATATCAGCTTAACTAAGAGAGCAGCATCGTTGCTCATTTCCTCAATTCCTCTGTAGCTTTGACTAGAGCCACAGGGCAGTGCACTGTGTCATTTATCTCAAGTTCTGTTCACATCTGAAAAAGAGAAGCAGACTCTCCAAAGGAGAGTGAAGTCAGTGCCAGTTAAATGGGATAGCCATCATTAATTTAGAGAGAATTAAAAGGATTTAGACACACTTATAGTTAGTTAGGTTAGTGGGAGCTTGACAAAGGAAAGCAGAACCATTATCTGAATATGATCCATATTTGTTTCTCAATTCCAGATATGGTTTCCATTCCACTGAGCAGATCTGTTAGCCAATCAAAGAGCAGTTGGTTACTCACCATGGCTGTGTGCCATTATCGCACTTGTGTGAGCATCACATCAAGTGGTTTGCTCCTGAGTAGATTAGACTTTGAGTTGCTTGGACAGATGTTGGCCACATTCCCATGGTAGCTCATGTAGTACCTTCCAGTACTAGAAAGGCTAATTATCTGGGGACTGGCTCTCCTCCAGATTCCAATCAGGTATCTCCATGGTCCATGCCAACAGTGTTTGGTGTCTTCAGCAGTAGGGTTTTATCATTAACCTTTGGTGTGTAATCAAGTGCTCTGACAGAAGTCTGTCTTGTTTGTTTTGGGAGATCTAGTAGGTCTCTCTGATAACCAGATCATTGTGGATGTAGACCACATCCTGGCACAGGAAATTACAGGACAGAACCAAGGGAAAGAGAAAAGAAAAAGCCATAGAAGAAAGATAAACAGGAGAAATTTGAGGTTAGGCTTTGTCTCACTCTCTCCAGGGCCCATAGATTCAGGTACTCTCTCTAAGGTCCTCTTGAGGATTCCACCTTTTAGTCTGACTTTCAGGCTATAGGATTCTATGGTACCAGTTCAATTTTGGTTCACATTTTGTGACTCTCCCCCACTTTTTCCCTTCCACCAAGTCCTACCCTCCCTATTGTGCAAGCCTCGAGATGCTATTAAGTTATGTCAGCAACTTGGGCTGATCCAGGTTAGGAACTGCAGATGAGTGAAATCATGCAACAGTTATCTTTATGTGATTGTGTGAGTTCGCTTAGAATGATCTGTTCCAATTTTGACAATTTGTAATGTGTCATGTTTTTTCTTACTACTGAGTGTATATATACCACGTTTGGTTATCCATTCATCCAATGATGGCCACCTGGGTTGATTTCAGTTTTTAGTTATTATGAATTGAGCAACTATAAACATGGTTGAACATATATTTCTGATATATATGGAGCTTTTAGGGTAAATGCCCAGTAATGGAATAAGAGGGTCTGCTGGTAACTCTATATTCATCCTTTTCAGGAGTCTCAAAATGGATTTCCACAGTGGTTGTACCAGCTTACATTCCCACCAACAGTGAATAAGAGTTCCTATTTCTACACAGCCTCACTAACATTTGTTTTTATTTGATTTGTTAATGTTTACTATACTTACTAGGGTAAGGTAGAATCTCATAGTTGCTTTAATTTGCATTTCCTTAATGGTTAGAGATTTTGAACATTTTCTTAAGTTTCTGTTAGCCATTTGTAATTCTTCCTCTGAGAACTCTCTGTTCAGTTCTCTGCCCAACTTTTGGAGTGGGTTTTTATTGTTTACTTTTTTGAATTCCTTATAGATTCTAGATACTAGGCATCTATCAGTGGTATAGTTAGCAAATATTTTCTCCCATTCAGTGGGTAATCTATTGGCTCTGCTTATGGTATGTTTGTCTGTGCAAAAGCTTTTTAGCTTCATGAGATCCCATTGGTTGAGTGCTTGTTTATTTTCTCTAATTTCCTTGGCTACTGGGGTTTTGTTCACGAAGTCTTTTACCAGTCATATATTGTGGAGAGTGCTTCCTATTTTTTCTTCCATTAGTTGAAGAGTTGCAGGTATTATGTTGAGGTCTTTAGTTCAGTTGGACTCAATTTCTACGTATGGAGAAATGAGTGGGTCTAATTTCATTTTTCCACATATGGTCATCCAATTTTTCCAACACCATTTCTTGAAGATACTGGCTTTTCTCCAGTCTACATTATTGGCACCTTTGTCAAAGATCAAGCAGCTATAGTTGTTTGCCTTAAAGTCTGCGTCTTCAATTCTGTTCCATTGGTCTAGGTTTCTGTTTTTTATCCAGTACTATGCTATTTTTGTCACTGTAGCTTTGTAATATTGCTTTAGATCATGTATGGTGATACCACCAGTGGTGTTTCTTTTGCTGAGAATATCTTTGGATACCCGAGATCTTCTGCCATTCCATATGAATTTTGAGAGCATTTTTCAGCCTCAGTGAAGAATGATGCTGATATTTTTATTGGTATTGAGTTAAAGCTATAAATTGCTTTTGGTAGAATTTCCATTTTCACAATTTTAATTCTACCTATCCAGGAACATGGGAGGTCCTTCCATCTTCTCAAGTCCTCCTCTATTTCTTTCTTGAGTATTTTTATGTTTTCATTTTATAGTTATTTTACATCCTTTGTTAGTCTTATTCCAAGGTATTCAATTTTTTTGTTGCTATTGAAAATGGGACAGCTTCATTTATTTTATTTTATTTTATTTTTTTGGGTTTTCGAGGTAGGGTCTCACTTTATCTCAGGCTGACCTGGAATGGAATTCTCTATGTAGTCTCAAGGTGGCCTCAAACTCACAGTGATCCTCTTACCTATGCTTCCCGAATGCTGGGGTTAAAGGAGTGCACCACCATGCCCAGCTGATTTCTTTATCTGTATGTTTGCCCTTTGCATATAGGAAAGCTACTGATTTTTGTGCATTGATTTTCTATCTGCCACTTTGCTGAAGGAACTTATCAACTTTAGAAGTTTTGTGATGGAGACTTTTGGGTCACTTATATATAGGATCATGCCATCTGCAAATAGGGTAACTTGACTTCTTCCTTTCCAGTTTGAATCCCTTTTATTTCATTCTCCTGTCTCATTGCTTGGGCTATTACTTCTAATACTGTGTTGAAGGCAATGGTGAGAGCAGGCACCCCTGTCTTGTTCCCAATATCAGTTGGAACTCCTTGAGTTTTTCCCCTTTAAGAATTAGTTGAGCTTTAGGAGCTTTATATATAGACTTTATTGTGTTGCGATATAAACCATGCCTATTCCTTCTAGAGTTTTGATCATGAAGTAGTTTTTTATTTTGTCAAAGGCCTTCTCTGCATCAGTGGAGATGATCATGTGGTTCTTATGGTTCAGTTTACTTATGTGGTTTAATACATTAACTGATTTCTGTATGCTAAACCATCCATCTCTGTACCCCTGGGATGAAGCCTACTTGATCAAGGTGGATAATGCTTTTGATGTGTTGTTGAATTAAGTTTGCAAGGATTTTTGTTCAGGATCTCTCATCTAAGTATATAAGGGATATAGGCCTATAATCTTCTTTCCTTGTTACATCTTTATCTGGTTTTGGTATTAGGGTGATGCTCGCTTCATAAAAGGAGTCAGGGAAAATTCCATAGTCTCTGACTATGTAGAATATTTTGAGAAAAATTGGTTTCTGTACTTCTGTGAAGGTTTGATAGAATTCAGCTGAGAAGCCATCTGGTCCAGGACTTTTCTTTTGAGGGAGGTTTTTGATTACCTTTTCAATCATCATGGATGTGATAGGTTGGTTTACGAGATTAATCTGCTCTGAGTTTTGTTTCTGTATGTTTTATATGTCCAGGAATTCATCCATTTCTTCCAGATCATTTAATTTTGTAGAGTAGCAATTATGGAAGTATGTCCTGATGATTCTTCCAATTTCATTGATGCCTGTGGTGATCTCTCCTTTTTCATTTCTGATTTTGTTAAATTGAGATTTCTCTTTTTTATACTTGATCCGTTCGGCCAGGGGTTTGTCAGTCTTGTTTATTTTTTTTAAAGCACCAGCTCTTTGTTTCATTGATTTTTTAAATTGTTTTCATAGTTTTCAATTCATTGATTTCTGCACTAATCTTGATTATTTCTTTCTCTCTGGAGATCTTTGGGTTGGTTATTCTTGTTTCTCTAGCACTTTTGTGATCTCTCTGTCTTTGTAATAAAGGCATGTAGAGCTATAAATTTTCCCCTTAGGATTTCCTTCATGGAATCCCATAAGTTTTGGTGAGTTGTATTTACATTATCATTCCAATCTAGGAACTTTACAATTTCTTATTTGATTTCTTCCACAACCCATTCTTTCTTTAAGTGTGTTGTTTATAGTCTCCAGGAGTTGGTGGAATTCTTGATGTGTCTCTTGTTCTTAATTTCTAGCTTTAAGGCATTGTGATCTGAAATGCTGCAGGAAGTTACTTCAATTTTCCTGACTTTATGAAGGCATGCTCTATGGCCTAATATATGGTCAATTTTGGAGAAGGTTCCATGGGCTGCTGAGAAGAATGTGTATTCTGTAGAGTTGGGATGGAAAGTTCTGTGGATACCTGTTAGGTCTAGTTGATCTGTGATGTTGAGCCCTATTATTTCCCTGTTGATTTTCTGCTTCGATGATCTGTGTATAGTGGAGTATTGAAGTCTCTGACTATGATGGTATTGGTGTTCATTTCTGTTTTATTGTAGAGAAGATTTTGTTTTACAAACTGTGGTACCCCTGTGTTTGGGACATACATATTTATGATCACAATGTGCTCATGTTACATTATTCCCTTAATGAGTAAGAAGTCGCCTTCTTTGTCCTTTTTGATTACTTTCAGTTTGAAGTCTATGTTATCAGCTATTAATATAGCAACACCTGCTTTTTTAAATTTCTATTTGCTTGGAATATCATTTTCCAACCTTTCACCCTGAGGAGGTGCCCATCTTTAGTGGTGATTGGGTTTCTTGAAGACAGCAGATAGAAATGTCCAGTTTTTTGACCCATACTGATAACATGTGTCTTTTGATGGGTGAGTTAAGACCATTATTATTTAAGGTTATTAGTGTGATGTTTGAATTAATCCCTCCCATGATGAGGTGACTTATGGGTTTGGGTGCTTACTTGTGTTATGTACTGTTTTGAGCCCAGTTTATTTTGGTTATTGTGATCTTCTTCTTATTGCCTCTTGAGATTGGTTGTTTGACTGTTCTCTGTGGTATATTCCCTCAAGTATTCTCTGCAGGTTTCACTTTGTGTTCATATAATCATAGAGTTGACATTTTCTTGGAAAGTTTTTCTTTTAATACCTATTATGAGGGATACCCTTGCTGGGTAAAGTAGCTTGGTTTGGAAGCCATCATTTCTCAGACTTTGAAGTGTTCCATTCCAGTTCCTTCTGGCTTTCAGTGTTTTCATTGAGATATATGATATTATTCTAATGGGTTTGCCTTTGTATGTTGTGAATTGCTTCTCTCTTGCTGCTTTTAACACTCTCTCTTTGTTTTCATTGATAAGAGTTTTAACTATGGTATGTCTTATAGAGTTTCTACTTTGGTCCCACCTGTTTGGTGTTCTGTGAGCTTCTTGTATCTGGATGGGCCTCTCTATAGCAAGATTAGGAAATTTTTCTTCAATAATTTTGTTGAGTATGTTTTCTATTTCTTTGGTCTGGATTTTGTCTCTTTCTGGTATACCCATGATCCAGATGGTTGGTTATTTTAGAGTGTCATACATTTCCCTCGTATTCTGTTCTCTTGATTTTTTTGAACTTAGAAAAGTTTTTGGCCTCCTCATCAATTTTTTTTTTTTTTGCCTTATATTCTAGGTCAGAGGTTTTGTCTTCCACATGAGTAATTCTGTTCATGAGTAGTCCTAGAGAAGATTTTGTAAATTCTATTTGATTTTTGTTTTCTGTTGTGTTATTTTGTATCATGTCCATCTCTTTTTTGAGGTATGATTTCAATTCAAATTCTGATATTCTTGATGCTTCCTGTAGTTCATTCTTGCATTTGACCAAGTCTTCATTAAGCTTAATTAATCATTTGTTGAGGTCTTACCTTTAATTTATTCATATATCTTTGGAGGGTTCTAACATTTTCTTCAATCAAGTTAAGCCTACTGTCAAAGGCTGAATGTTCTAGGAGACAATTTTGTTCAATTTCACTGATACAATTGTTGGTTCTTTGATAGTTTGCTTCAAGTTCAGCGATTTTTTGATCAGTGTCACATTGGTGTTGTGTTTTCATTTTAGGAATTAATTTCTGTTGATTTCTCTATGATTTCATTGGAGGCTTCTGTAGTAACACTTGCCATCCTTGGTGCAGTTCTTTCAGTTTTCTGACTTTTGTTGGCTTTTTTACATTGTTGTCTACCCATTTTTGGAAGACTATTTTTTGAGGAGGAAGTAAGTTTGTGTCCTTTGGCCCATTCACCCTCTGACTCATGTGAACAGGGATTGGTACTTAGTGACCAGTCAAGATACCAGGGCAAAAGGCCTTATTTCACAGCTCACACAGGGGTCAAGCCTCCCTAAGCAAGGCACTTTGGGACCTACCAGGACCAGGGAACTAGGAGTAGTAAAGGAACAGGGATTTGCTCTACTTCATACTGAGCCCTCCAGGACATGGACCGGTACAGGCCATCCCGACTGGGGAGATGAGAGGATCCCAGATACAGCTGTCTGGCCTACTCACTGCAGCTGGCCAAGACTGCCTACACACTGACCAGGCAAAGAACTCAGACCTCAGTGGTGGGAGGAGCCCAGAAATGGTTCTAGACAATCACTCCAGACTGCAGCACCTACCCACACACTGACCTGACCATGCAAGGAACTCAGACTTGGGCAGTGGGAGAAGTCCAGATATGGGTCCAGCCTACTTACTCCAGACCACCACCATGCCTGCCCACACATGGACTGCACAAGGAACTCAGACCTGGGAGGAGATGTGGTCACTGAATTTTTTTAATTATCTCTATATCATAGCCTATTCTAGATATGACATAACTGGACACACAGGTAGTATAGAGCCTTCATACTAATCTTCATATAGCATATTCTATATGAAAGTAAAACATTTTTGTGGCTTGATATCTCATTAATGTTCTGTTAGACTTACCAAACTGTTTACCCACAATCCATTTAAAATATCTTGCTTGCTTACATTTTTTGGAGATAATGAATCAACCTACTATAAATATGTTTACATTTTGAGGAATCATATATTTTCAACTCTTGAGTAAATATCAAGGAGTACAATTACATATTTATACAGAAAGACTATATTTAGTAAGAAAGTGTCAAACTATCTTCCAAGGAATGATTCAACTCCCATCAGGAAAGAATAAGACTTCTTATTGTTGTTTTCCTTCTCTAATAATTGGAATCATCAGTTTTGTTTTTGTTTTTGTTTTTGTTTTTTTTTTTTTTTGGTTTTATTCTTTATGTGTGAGGTGTTATCACATGCTGTTCCTAATTTCCAGTTGCCCAATAACAAGTGATGTTGCATAGTCTTTCATCTGTTAATAGACCATATACATATACACATATACACAGTATATGCTGTTTGAAGAACTGTCTATTCACATCATCTTTTAAGGAGGAAGGGTTGTGGTAGGGTCTCACTATAGCCCAGGCTGACCTGGAATTTACTATGTTGTCTCAGACTGATCTTAAAATCACAGAAATCCTCCTGCCTCTGCCTCCTGAGGGCTGGGATTAAAATTGTTTGTCACCACACTCATCTGTTCATAGCTTTTAGTGTTTTATCTGTAAAGTTTTCTGAGTTTTAAGAGTTCTTCACATAAGATAGATACAAATCTCTTCTCAAATATGTGTTTTACAAATATCCCAGTATGTAGCTTAGCTTTCACTTTCTTTAGCATATTATAAGCATAGAATCTTTCAGTTTTAATAAAGTGCAACATCCAAAATTTTTAATGAATCAAACTTTTTAGATTTTTCTTTAAAACTCATCAACAAATCAAAATTAATCTACTTTTTTCACCTGCACTGTCTTCTGAGGGTTTTATGGTTTTGCATTTCACATTTAGGTCTATGACAGGGTGCTAGTTGATATCTGTTAAGGTTGTAAGTTCTGTGTGTCTTTTTGTTTTGTTTTATCATGAATATCCCATTATTCCAGAATATTGGTATAAAGTTGCCTTTTCTCTACTGGCCTACCTTTGCTCCTCTGTCAAAGGGCACTTCACTCTATTTTGGGGGGTCTATTTTTGCACCCCATTGATTTTGTGCCCTATATTTCACCCATACCATGCTGACTTGCTTGCAGAAGCTTTATAGTTATTTAGAAAAATGAGTATGTTGAGTTTCCAAATGTGTTACTAAGGTTTGGTCATTTGGTTTTCCATATAATTGCTTTCTTATTTTGTATGTTAGGAGGGCTCCCATTAATATACTGAATAGAACAGGAGACCAGCTCCTTCAGACCCTTGACTTTTTCCTAGCCTTATAAGTAAAGCAAGTTTCCATCATAAAATGTGGTGCTAGTTAGGTTTTCTTGTAAATATTATTTATAAAATTAAGGAAGTTCCTTTTATTCTTCCTAGGTCTTTTTAAAAAAATGTTTATTTATTTCAGAAGAGAAGACATTATAGGCATATTAAGGTCTCTCACCTCTACAAACTAACTCCAGATGTGTGCACCACCTTAGGCATCTGGCTTTGCATGAGCAATGACAAATCAAACCTCTGATGACAGGCTTTGCAAGTAAACACCTTTATACACTGAGCAATCTCCACAGCCCTATGCCTAGGTTTTGAGGAGATTTTTGTTGTTTTATTTTTTTAGCATTAATAGGTTTGAGAATTTTGTCAAAGATGTTACTACAAAAATTTATGTTATCACATGAGTTTTTCCTCTAATCTGTTCATATGATATAATATACAGACTTTTTTATTCTTTTTAAGTCTAAACTTTGTATGGACACATCATGTAGTTGGTATCATCATTTCCCTCCTTCCTGTGCTCACTACAATGAGGGCCATCCTTAGTGTGATTGCTGGCATTCACCATGTAGTTGTAGATTATGGGTTGTGAGAGCAGCAGCCTGTCATTACGGGGAGGGATATGTCCCTGTATATTCCTTCCCACCCAGTGACTCTTTAATTCTTTCTACCCCCTCTTCTGAAAACTTCCTTGAGCGTTTGTGGGTGTGTTTTAATTCTACTTTAGGGTTGAGTTCTCAGCAACTTCTGGATTTCTGCTTTGCTGCATTTTGACTATCCTCAGTGTTTGTACAGACTTATTTTTCAAATACTGAACAAGTCTTGTATACTTAGATCATTCCCAATTAGTGTTGTCATACAATTTCTTTCAGGCACTCTTAATTTTCTGAGGAATTAGACATCTTTACCATGGCATTAACTTGGGTTTTCTTTTCTTTTGTCTTTATTTTGGTGAAATTACAGAAACAGAAAATGTTCCCTTTGATTATATTTTCTGGAAGAAATTTCAGATTTTTTAAAAAAATCATTTCTTGATTTTGTAACAGAATCCAGTAGTAAAATTTTCTGGTGTGCTACTTTTGGTTCAGCACATTTATTTGGATTAGTAATTAAAATCCAAAAACAGCCGGGCATGGTGGTGCATGCCTTTAATCCCAGCACTTGGGAGGCAGAGGTAGGAGGATCGCCGAGTTCAAGGCCACCCTGAGACTACATAGTTAATTCCAGGTCAGCCTGAGCCAGAGTGAGACCCTACCTCAAAAAATCAAAAACAAACAAACAAAAAAAAATCCAAAAACATTATATATCCATGTTGATTTCCTAGGGTTGCTACAACAAAGTACTGCAAACTTGGGTCTAAAAGAGGGAAAATATATGATTCCTCAAAATGTAAACATATTTCCTTACACAGGAATAATGTTCTGAGATCAAGTCACTGGCTAGACTATGCACTTGTTGAAGTTTCTAAAGGAACATTCTTTTTTTTTATTATTAGTTTTGTACTCAGTGAATACAGTCAAGTTGGTACCATTGTTAGCCTCCTCCCTGACTACCTCCCTCTGCAGGGACCCTCCTTGTTGTGGAATATAGGCCATGCTTTGTGTGGTTACCATCATTTGTGAGTAGGAGGCAATGTCTCTGTGTATCATGACCCAATGTGTGGCTCTGACATTCTTTCCACCCCTTCTTCCACAAATTTCCCTGAGCCATGTTGGGTTCATTTTATGTCTCCTTCAGTGATAAGGTTTTGGGAGCCTCTTTGTCTCTGGATATCTGCTTTGGTAGGAGTTGATTGTTCTCTGTGTCTATCTCCTTCACCCTTGTGCTGGTAGCAGGTTCACCAAGAAAACAACGCTCTTGCTTGTTTCCTCAATTATTCTTAGTTTCAGCTGAGGCCCTTCTGAGGTATGATGGGGTGGTTCTCTCCTTAGGATCTGCATCTATCTGAAAAAGAGAAGCAAATTCTCCAATGGAGAGTAAAGTTAGCACCAGATAAAAGGAATAACCCTTGGGGTTTTTTGTTTGTTTGTTTGTTTGTTTGTTTGTTTGTTTGTTTGTTTAGAGAGAGAATGTAATATGTGTCAGTCCTCTTGTAGCCCACAATTGGTGGAAGCTTGATAATGGAGAGCGGGCTCATTTTTGGATATGATTCTGACTTGTTTCCAAGCTCCAGCTATGGGTTCCATTCCACTGAGCAGATCAGCTTGCCAAATCAAGAGTAGTTGGCTTCCCACCATGGCTCTGTGCCACTATTGCACTTGTGTGAGCATCACTTCAGGTTGTTTGCTGACCATGAGTTGCCTGGACAGATATTGGTCATGTTTCCCCAGTCACTCATGTAGCACCTTCTGGCACTAGATGCACTAACTGTTTGGGGATTGACTCTTTTATAGGTTCCAGCCATGTCACTCCATGTTATGTGCCAACAGTGTATGGTGTCTTCAGCAGAAGGGTCTCACCGCTAACCTTTGGTGGGTCATCAAGGGCTCTGACAGAATTCTGTCTTCTTTTGGGAAACCCTGTAGGTGTCTCTGATTAAGAGCTCATTGTGGATGATAGCCGCTTGCTAGTAGAAATATTCTTTATGGCCTTTTCCAGAGCTTGTGGTGGTACATCTTGATGTCTGCCTCTAATTTTGCACAGTTGTCCTTCCTCACTGTCTGTTTCTTTACATGGGTTTCTCCTCAATGTGTGGCCTTTTTTTCCTCCATATAAAGACTCACCATATTATATTAAGGTGCACTCTAATGGCATGATTACATTTTTGAAAGTCCTGTTTTCAAGTGAGGTCACTCAAAGGTGATAGGTCTAAAGCCTAATGGTCTTAGAGACCACAGTTCAACCCATAACAAGAAGAATCCAGCTTGTGTGTTTGTGTGTTTCTTATGTGTGAATTGTTTAACTTTCAGGGAATTTGCTGATTTAATGAAAGTAATGAAAAATTTGGAACTGAGATGTTGATAGTTCTTTTATTTTCCCTTAGCATCCATGGAATCTCTTTCACTTCCAGCATCCATTGGGTTTTGCCATGTTCATCCCATCTATTTAAGTTTTGGCCTGCTTTCAAGGAACCTTTTGATTATGTTGATTTCAGTGTTTATATTTATCTTATTTTTTATTCCTTTGTTTTATGCTTTAGTTGCTTAGCTTTCTTTGATTTGCTAGTGAAAATTGTTGATCTTAGCTATACCTACTTTTTTTTACATTTTATAGCATGTAGTTGACAAAGATTGAATCTATTCCAGAGGTAGAGCATGATGATTTACCACTCATGCGCACTGAAGGTCTTTACTTTTTCAAGCATATTCATTTCATGTTATAAATTTCTCTCTGTACTACCTTCATTATATCCCATGTTTGATAACTTGTGCTTCCATTTTATGTTAGTTCAAAATATTTATAATTTTTCTCTTAAGTCATGCTATTTGACCCACAATCTACTGAGAATTGTGCTAGATATTTGGGGATGTTTCCAATCATCTTTCTGTTACTGATTCATAGTTGTTTGTTTCCTTTGTGAAATTCTTTAAACTATTTCATTCCTCTTATTTATTGATATGCGCTTTATGGCTGATAATTTGGTCTATCTTACTGACAGGTGACAACTCATATGAGCTTCACAAGAATATGCATTATGTTGTTTTTGAATAAGTTGCTTCATAAATCCATATTGGTTGATAGATGGTGAGATAAATGGAATAAATGGTATTCTGTTTTCTACTTATTTAATGTTTCAAAAACTAAATACGAAGTCTCTAACTCTAATAATACATTTACCTGTTTTTCCTTTAAGTTCTTTCCTGTTTTATCTTTCACACTTTGATGATTTGCTGTTAGTTGTGGGATCATTGTGACTTCATATGCAATGTCCCCATTCCTTCATTATGAATTTCTCTTGCCTTTATATTTAAAAGTGGGTTTTCTTATAAACTGCATGCAGTCTGCTCTTTCATTCTATTCAGCCATTCTAAATTGTTAATATATTGAAATTATTGCCATTTAAAGAGATTATTCATGTGGCATGAAAGTAAACTGATACTGTTTTTTGAAAGGAAGGGGACCATAAGAAGGTCCAATGGGATGGATGAGGGCTACAGGGAAACGGAATTAATAGGAAAAATGTAGAATGACACCTATGTATGAAAATTACAGTGACTCCATTACTTTAATGCTAACTAAAATTACTCTTAAAAAGGACTATAAATAAATTACTGATATAGTTAGATTAACATTAGCTATATCTGTAAGTACTCTCTATGCTTTACATTTTTTTTCTTTCTCAAGATTTTATGTCTTCTTTGGCTTCAATTGACACACTTTATTATCATAATTTATTTCCTTTTCAAAAATAAATTTTAAAATCAATTATACTTTTAATGTCTGTTAATGGCAGCGTCAGATCTTCCAACATACATTTTAGAGTAACCTGTGGTCATCTGTGAATAGCTCTACTACCTTATGTATAATGTTGCTGTTCTGAAATATTTCCAACTTCCCTCTCATCTTCTTTGAGCTTCCTATTATCCATTTCATTTTCTGTATTCTAAAATCATTCAACATTCTGCTCCTATTTTAATTAAATTTTAGATCAGTTGATAATCAGCGTTTCAATATCCGTGTTGAATTTTTCTGCCATATTTATGAATTGTTCCTCAAAGTATTCACTGGTTTATATACTTTGGAGATTCTCTGATCAAGGTCTTGACTATATTTCTTTAGTTCATTCATCTGATTATTTGAGGCATCTATATGGCCATTAATCATTTTTTCAAATAGGGCTCTAAATTCCTTATCAAATGTTTCACCTATTTGTGACTAAAGCTTCCATTGCTGGGGAGTTAAGAGATCAGAAGCATGTTGTCCTGATTCTGTGTTTCTTTGTTGTCTCAGGCATTTGTGGAGATGACTGTGCTTTCAAGATTTTTATATTTTTTAATTTTATTTATTTATTATTTATTTATTTATTTATTTGAGAGAGAAAGAGAGAGAGAATGGGCACACTAAGTTCTTTAGTCACTGCAATTGAACTCCAGATGCATGAGCCACCTTGTGCATCTGGCTTTATGTGGGTACTGGGGAAGCAAACCTGGATCCTTTGGCTTTGCTGGAAAGTGTCTTAACCACTAAACCCTCCAGCCTTTTTTTCTTTTCTTAAATTTATTTATGTATGTGTTTAATTATTTATTTGAGAGAGTGGGGTACATAGAGAAAGAATGGGTGGTAATTTCCAGTTTTATCATGCTTTCTTTTTCAAGCTCTTGTTGGATATTTATTTTGTCATGTGCAAGTCTAGTTCTAGGGAGGGGGTTGTCTTCACCAGGAAGTATGTTTTTTTCACATTTCTTCAGGGTATACTTAGTGTTGAACTGCACTGATAAGTTGGCAGCTCTGATTTTACCTAGATGTAAGAGAACCATTAGCATTAGAGTTGTGTTACCTTTAGGCTACAGAGACTCCAGCATTAATATATTGATATGCAGGGCTGGAGGGATGGCTCAGCAATTAAGGTGCTGGCCTGTGAAGCATATAGACCTGGGTTCAATTCCCCAGGACCCACGTAAGCCAGACGCACAAGGTGGCACATGCATCAGGAGTTCTTTTGCAGGGGCTGGAGGCCCTGGTGTGCCCATTCTCTATCTCTCTTCTCCATATCTCTCTGCTTGCAAATAAGTAAATAAAATATTTTTTCAAAGTTATTGGTTGGTGAATATATGGTTCATAGATTTTTTTTAATAACAAAAGGGCAGCAGTATTTAATTGGGGAAGTGAGAAGGAAATGGGGAATAGAAGAAAGGGAAGGTGAATTGTGAATGAGGAGATAAGTATATGGGTTGGAAGTATGTGAGAAAGATAAAGATTTGTAATTATAGGAAAGTAGATTTTTGTGAACATAGAAAAGTAATGGATAGTCAGGATGGTCTATTCTGTCAACATAGAGGTTTTAAAGAAAGTAGCTTAACAATCGCTGTATGGAATTGTAGTTATTAATAAAAGCAAGCAATTAGAGAGGCTGAACTACTAAGATATTGGTACAAACAAAACAAGATACAAACCAACATCAGTAGCAATAAGAAGAATAAAGAAATTGCAAAGACAAAAACAGTAAACCTAGAAACAAAATAAGAAAATAAGAAGAAAAGAAGAATAAAAAGAACAACAAAATAGACCAATAAGAAGCCAACAAAAATAACAACAAAAGAAAACAGTTGGCAACCTGAAATGGTAGGTTCTGGTCCCAAAGATTCTATATTCTGCTCCAGAGATACTTGCACATCCATATATTTATTGCTATATTCACAATATTAAAATAATAGACCCAGCCTAGGTGTCCATCAATAGATAAATGGGTAATGAAAATATAGTAATACATCAGTAAACAATAAAATTATAAAAAATACAGGAAAATGGATGGATCCAGAAATGATTCTATTAATCATGGTGGCCCAAATGCAGAAATCCAGACTGCATGTTTTCTCTCAGTATATACTGATCCTAGCTTGTGATATTTATATGAATGTATACAAAAGGAAGCACGTAGATTAAATGTTAAATGTTAGAAATGTGACCAAGACAGCGTCAAAAGAGACAACAATAAAGAGGCGTAGAGGAAGGGAAAAAGACATATGTGACATAAAACCAGAGTGATGCAAGTAGTTACAGAGAGATGGAGATGATGTGGAGGTAGGAGAATCAACTGAAACAAAGTGTATTTGAAAATATCATAATGAAACCTAAAATTTTTATGCTAATTAAAAATAAAAATAATATTTTAACTTAGCCTTCACTTATTCCTTCTCTGAAGTTCATTTTTTCAGTAGATCAGAGTTTGTGGACTTATGCTCACTTTATTTTAAATAAATCTTTTGCACATTTTTATTTAGAAATCTTTTGCACACTTTTATTTATCTACTAGAGAGAGAATGATAGAGAGAGAGAGAGAGAGGGAGAGGGAGAGAGAGGTAGATAGAAAGAGAATGGGTGCACCAGGGCCTCCAGCCACTGCAAAGGAACTCCAGACACATGTACCACCTTGTGGTTCTGGCTTATGTGGGTACTGAGGAATTGAACTGGGGTCCTTGATATGCAGGCAAGGGCTTTAACCACTAAGCAATCTCTGTAGCCCTTATGTACACTTTTACTAAAGAACTTGTTTTACTTTGTCCTTGTTAACCATGAATTTTCTGAGTTTTTGTCTAAAAAGTTGTTCATGTCTCCTTTTTATACTCTTTTTGAATAAAGAACTGTAGACTGGTGCTTTGCTTTGTTTTATCAATAATTTAAATATTTTATCTCGACCTCTTTTTTTTTTTCTTGTATGGACCCTTATAAAAAGTGTAATGTAGTTCACATCCTTTTTCTATGAAGGTATGTTGCATCCTTCTCTACCTTCATGGCTGTTTTCAAGATTTTTCTTTGTCTTTAATGTCCTAAAATATAAATTAAATGTGTCTCAGCACAGTTTTTGACTTTTAGCTTTCTAGAAGGGGATATCTACCCTGCTCATCTTGTCATTCATTTGTTTTGAAATAAGTACTGAAGTAAAATAAAAGATAACTCAGAATGAGAGAAAAGCTAAGTAAAGCAGAGAAGAGAAAGCAAATATAAGGTATAGTAGTGAGCTAACCACTACTTGACACAAAGAATAGGTGATAAATAGGTTTTGTAGGAAAGTCCTTCAGGAACCTGATAGAGCTCAGCCTCTTGGGACTATGTGATTAAAAAGAGGTACAGCAGACTCGTTTCCTGACTCAGGATATAATTGGCCAAAGTTGTGGTTTGATCTTAAGTAGTAACTCTGAAAATGCATTTCTCATTCATTATTTTCCACAATGTGTGGCATGTCTTAACTAAATAAGATTCATTTGTGATAGATGCAAGCATGATTTTGTTGTTAGAAACATTAATAAAATGAAAGATAAACCAAATATGAAAAATACAATGACATGCCAAAACAAAGTTTATAATTGAGCTGGCATACCTACTACTAATATGAGTATGACTTTGTACAAAATAACTAAAAATGAATTGAAAAAAGTACTTAACAATTAAGCAATATAATCACAAAATTCCATGTGAGTACAAATAAAGTTTGTGCTTTATTATTTTGACAGTTTCCATCATTAAACACCACAGTACTTTTTTTCCAAATTAAAACCAACTAAAAACTCTTCAAAGAACTGTATGCAACAACAAAATTTAATGGAATTAGAATCATTTCACATGAACATTCAAGCAGCTGAAAAAAACAGAAGTTACAAAATATATTCTAGTTAAAAGGTAAAAGGTGCAAGTCACTACAGACATCGTTTTCAATGCAACAACGTCTGTGCTGGCTGGCAGATATCATATATATTAACTAGATGTGTTTATCTTTAGATTAAGCTTCAAATATTTTGATAAACTATTGCTTATTAAATGCTTTACTCATTTTGTGATGAAGTGTGCCCTTGTCTAGAAAATCAAAAAGCTTATTTTGTCCTAAGTTTCTACAATGTACTTCCAGCAGGCTTACCTTAATTAATCAATTGGCTTACAGTTACCCAAGATTGCTCTAGACTGAGAAGATTTCAAGTCCACAACTTAAAAAAAAAAAAAAAAAACAGAATTCAACCAGTAGTAAGACTTCCAGAAGACTCCCTTCCCTAAAAATGAATTTTTTGGAACTTTGCTACGGAAATAGTAATGGCTTCAGCCAAGATGATTTATGTGAACAGAGATAATTGCAGGTATGATACACTAGAAAAGCAGTACTAAATCAAATGAAACTAGCTAATATTCTAAAATTTGATAGTTACCCAGGAACTCAGATATATATGGTAAAATGCCAATGACTGCTTACATTTCTTTTTCCTATTTTGTGATTCTGGTGGAAATATGTAACAAAAATGCTACTCAACAAATGTTCACAACACAGTACATGAAATGTAGGGATGATGCCAAATAGCACATCTTTACAATATTTTCATCTTGCCATGTATAAACTTTATACCTGTTGAGGATAACCTTGTTTTATCCTTTCTTAGCCCCATTCTACTCTGCTTTCCTATGAGTTTGACCATTTTAGACACCTCATATAAATGGCACCATGGAGTACATACCTTTCTGTGATTGGCCTATTTTACATAGCATACATAACATAATCCAGGTTCACGTACTTTGTAGCATTAAGATCTTCTCTTTGTAAAGTTTGAATATTCTATTTTACATCTGTAATATACTTTCTTTATTCATATGTCAATGAAAAGTTAGGCTGTTTTCATATGTTGGCTCTTCTGAATATTGTTTCAATAAACAAAAGAGTGCAGATAATTTTCAAGGTCCTTATTTTTATTATTTTGAATTGAATATACTGTGAAGTGGGTCATATGGGGGTTTTAGCTTTAAATTTTTGAGGAAGCTGAACACTGCATCTTACAGTGACATTCCTACTGTACATTCCCACTATCAGGCTAAGAAATCTTCTTCTCCACATTCTCATCTGCAGCATCAACAGGTAGTATTTGTGATCTCTCCCTTCCTCCTTCCTTCCTTCTCCCTTTCTCTCCCTTCTTCCAACCCTCTCCATTATTCTAACAGATGTCTCACTGTGGATTTGATTTGTAGTTTCACAGTAATGTTGAGCATATTTTAAGACACCTGATGTTCATTGTATATCTTCTGTAGAAAGTACATCGACTCAGTGTGGTCATCCTGTTATGTGTCTGCAATCCTAGCACTTGGGCAGCCGAGGCAGGAGGACCAGGAGTTCAATAGCAACCTAAGCCACATAATGATATCCTGTCTCAAAAAGTCACAAAACAAGGAAAACAAAAGGGGTATTCAGATCTTTTTTTACATTCCAGGTCAGCCCTGGCTTGAGTGAGATTGTACCACAAAAAATAAAAAATAAGAGTGTGTGGGCAGATGCCTTGGTCTGGAGTGAGTAGGCCAGACCCCTGTATCCAGGCTCCTCCCACCTCCCCAGTCTGAGTTCCTTGAGTAGATAGTGCACTGGCAAACAGAGCAGGCTGGAATGAGTAGACCAGACACCTGTTTCAAGTCTCCTCCCACCTCCCCAGTATAAGTTCCTTTGCAGAAACAGTGTGCCAGCAAGCACTGTGGTCTGAAGTGAGCAGGCCAGACTCCTGTTTCCTGGCTCCTTCCACCTCCCTGGCTGGATTCCCTGCAAAAGTCTGTGTGTGGGTGGGTGCAGTGGTCTGGAGTCAGTAGGCCAGATCACTGTTTCAGGGCTTCTCCTACCTCCCTGTTCTGGGTTCCCTGCACAGCCAGTGTGTAGGGCAAGCCAGGCAGTGTGGAATAAGTAGGACAGATCCCTTCTTCCTTGCTTCTCCCAGTCCCTGTCCTGGTAGGTCCCATTGTGTCTTTCCTGGGGAGGCCTGGTCCCTGTGTGAGCTATGGAATCAGGCCTTTTGTTCTGGTATCCTGACCAGCCAGTGGGTACCAACATCACTGTTCATCTGAGTCAGAGGGTATCAGGCCACCCCTTCCCACAAGCCCTACTCTCACTATTGCACAAGCCTTGATATGCTATTCAGGTATGTCAGCAACTCAGGCTGATCCTGATTACGAACTGCAGATGAGTGAGACCATGCAATGGTTGTCTTTCTTTGATTGTGTGAATTCACTTAGAATGATCTGTTCCAAGTTTGACCATTTTTCTACAAATTTCAATGTGTCTTTTTTTTTTTTTAATTGCTGAGTAGAATCCCATCATGTAGATATATCACATCTTGGTTATTTATTCATCCAATGATGGGCACGTGGGTTGATTCCAGTTTTTAGCTATTATGAATTGAGCAGCTATAAACATGGTTGAGCAAATATTTCTGAACTGAGATGTGGAGTTTTTAGTGTGAATGCCCAGGAGAGGAATAGCAGGGTCCATTGGTAACTCTATATTCATCCTTTTCAGGAGGCTCCATACTGATTTCCATAGTGGTTGTACCATCTTACATTCCCACCAAGAGTGAATGAGGGTTCCTATTTCTTCATATCCTTGTTAACATTTGTTTACATTTGATTTTTTTTTAGTGTTTGCTATCCTTACTGGGGTAAGGTGGAATCTCCTAGTTGTTTCAATTTGCATTTCTCTAATGGTTAGGATGTTGAACATTTTCTTGAGTGTGTGTTAGCCATTTGTAATTCTTCCTCTGAGAAATACCTATTTAGTTTTTTGCCCCACTTTTGGAGTGGGTTGTTTCATCTTTTTTAACTTTATTTTTTATGCATTTGTTTGAGAAAGAGTGAGAGAAAGAGTTAGAGAGAGGGAGAGAGAGAATGGGAAAACCAGAGCCTCCAGCCTTCAAATAAACTTTAGATGCATGTGACACCTTGTGCATCTGTCTTACATGGGTCCTGAGGAATCAAACTGAGGTCCTTTGGCTTTGCAAGCAAACGCCTTAACTGCTAAGCCATCTCTCCAGCACCTGTTTGACCTTTGATTGCTTCATTTTTTGAGTTCTTTGTAGATTCTATATATTAGGCTTCTGTCAGTGGTATAACTGGCAACAAAAAGTGGGAAGGGGGTCACAAAGTCTAAACCAAAATTGAACTATGTCCCGGAAGTCAGACTAAAAGGTGGAGCCCTTAAGAGAACCTTAGAGGGAGTACCTAAATTGATGGGCCCTGGAGAGAGTAAGACAAAACCTAACCTCAAATTTTTCCTGATTATCTTTCTTCTATGGATTTTTCTGTTTTCTTTCTCCTTGGTTCTGGCCTATAATTCCTTGTACCAGGATGTGGTCTAAATCCACAATGAGCTGTTTATCAGAGAGACCTACTAGATCTGGAAGGTGCTACCTGAGCTTCCAGGGGAAAGTGGCCAACATCTGTCCAGCAACTCAAAGTTAAGCCACTCAGTAGCAAACAACTTGATGTGATGCTCATACAAGTGAGATAGTGGCACACAGCCATGGTGGGTAACCAACTGCTTTTTGATTGGCTAACAGATCTGCTCAGTGGAAAGGAAACCATATCTGGAACTGCAAAACAAGTCAGAATCTGATCCAGATAATGATTCTGCTTGCCACTGTCAAGCTCCCACTAACCTTGGGATATAAAAGGGTCTACACCTTTTAAATTCTCTCTAAACTAATAATGGTTGTCCCATTTAACCAGTGCTGTCTTCATTCTCCATTGGAGTATCTACTTTTCTTTTTCAGACGGGAGCTAGACCTGAGGAGATAAGTGACCCTGTGCACTCCACTGTGGCCCCTGATGAAACCACAGAGGAATTGGGGAAAATGTGCAAGATTGCTGCTTTCTTAGTGGATCTGGTATCAGCACAAGGATGAAGGAAATAGACACTGAGGACACTCAACACCTACCAAACCAGAGATCCAGAGGCTCCTAAGTGCCCATAACTGAAGTAGACTTAAAATGTGCCCAGAATGGCTCAGGAATTTTGTGGAAGATGCGGTGGAAAGATTTTCTTTAGTCACAAGTTGGGACATTTTGCACACAGGTATTGCCTCTCCCTTCCATAATGCATGAGATCCTCATGAGATTGACCTGCATCCCCAAAGTAGAAGGCCTCTTCAGAAAAGGGGTAGGGAGGAGGGAAAAGATGGTACCAATATGTGTTCTTAACCTACTAAATATGTCCATATCTTATTTAAAAAAATAAATAAAACAAAAAATAAAGTGTGAGGGGTAATTTATCTTTTCTGTTCTCACTACCTTCTGAAAAAGAACAGATTCTGCAGTAGAAAAGAGGGTAACAGCACATCATGTATCAATACAAAACATGTTGCTCATAATAATAATGAAGAACACTCAATTTTTTAAAAAAATGCTAAATATATTGAATTACATCAAATTATGTTTCTATGTCTATTGAGATTATTGTGTGATATGTTTATCATTGAATTTATTAAACTGCTATATCACGTGATTTAAGCTTTGTATATTAAACCATACTTGCATTTCAAGAAAAATATCACTTTCTTCTGATGTCTGGTAATTTCAATGTGCTGCTTTATTCAGCTTTATACTATTTTGTGAGGTTTTTGTGCCTATTTTCATCAGGGGATTGGTATACAGTTTTGTTTTTTCTTCATGGAGGGCTTTCAAAGAGATTTCTGCTAATTTTATTTAAAATATTTGTTAGAATATGTGACTCAAAATGTTTGACATTGAGATTTTTATTTGTTGGGAGTTTTTGATGACTGACTCATCTCTTTTATTCCTTATTTGTTTGTTCAGATTTTGCCTTCATGATTTCTTCTTGTTAGCTTTCTATCCATTTTTCCATTTTCTCAGTTTTCTAATTTGCTGGTATATAATTGTTCTTAATACTTATACTTATATATTCTTCATAGTTTTGAGTCTTTTATTTTCTTTTGAATTTTTTTCATGTTTTTTTTTCCTTTTCTTTTCTTTTTCTCTTTATTGCTTACTTTTGTATTCAGCAAATACAGTCAGTTTGGTACCAATATTAGGCTCGCCCATGACCTACCCCTCCCCCTGGCCCCTCCTTGTTGAGCTATGTGGGTCATGCATTGTGGAGTTAGCCCACAGTTATGGGGAAGATAAATGTCTCTGCATATCATGACCCAACATGTGGCTCTGACATTCTTTCCGCCCCCTCTTCCGCAAAATTTCCCTGAGCCAAGTTGGGTTCATTTTTGGTCTGCTTCAGTGATGAGGTGTTGGGGACCTCTGATGCTCTGACTCTCTGATTTGGTAGGAGTTGATTTTTCTCTGTGTTGATCTCCTTCCCCCTTCTGCTGGCATCCGTTTCATCAGGAAAACAGCCCCCTTGCTTGTTTCGCCAATTTTTCTTAAGTTCATGAGCTACTGGGGTTTTGTTCAGGAAGTCTTTTTCCATTCCTATATCATGGAATGTACTTCCTAAATTTTCTTCCAGTAGTATTCGAGTTTCTCGTCTTATACTGAGATCTTTGATCCATTTGGACTTGAGTGTAGTGCATGTTGAAATGTGTGGGTCAAGTTTCAGTTTCCTGCATATGGTTATCCAGTTTGTCCAGCACCATTTGTTGAAGATGCTGCCTTTTTTCCAGCCTATATTGTTTGGGCCTTTATCGAATATCAAGTAGCTATAGTAGCTTGACCCAAAGTCCGGGTCCTCAAGTCTATTCCATTGATCTGTACTCCTGTTTTTATGCCAGTACCATGCTGTTTTTATTACTATGGCTTTGTAATATAGCTTTAGATCAGGTATGGTGATGCCTCCAGAGGTATTTCTTTTGCTGAGGATATGTTTCGAAATGCGAGGCCTTCTGCCTTTCCATATGAAATTTGAGATCATTTTTTCTATCTCTGTGAAGAACAAGGTAGGGATTTTAATTGGAATTGCATTAAATCTGTATATTGCCTTTGGTAGGATTGTCATCCTCACAATGTTAATTCTGCCTATCCAGGAACATGGGAGGTCTTTCCATTTTCTCAAGTCCGCCTCAATTTCTTTTTTGAGTGTTTTTATGTTTTCATTGTATAGATCTTTCACTTACTTGGTTAACATTATTCCAAGGTATTTTATTTTTTTTGTTGCAATTGAAAATGGGACTATGTCCCTTATTTCTTTTTCTGTATCTTTGTCCTTTGCATAAAGGAAGGCTACTGATTTTTGTGCATTGATTTTGTATCCTGCTACTTTGCTATAGGAGTTAATCACCTTCAGGAGTTTTGGGATGGAGTCTCTCGGGTCTCTTACATATATAATCATGTCATCAGCGAATAAAGCTAGCTTAACTTCTTCCTTTCCAAATTGTATCCCTTTTATTTCCTTCTCCTGTCTTATTGCTTGAGGTAGGACTTCCAGTACTATAGTGAATAGCAGGGGTGAGAGTGGAAAACCCTGTCTTGTTCCTGATCTTAATGGGAATTCCTCCAGTCTCTCTCCATTAAGTATTATTTGGGCCTTCGGAGCTTCGTATATTGCCTTTATTAGGTTAAGATATGAACCAACCATGCCAATTCTCTCCAATATTTTGAACATGAAGTGATGTTGAATCTTGTCAAAGGCCTTTTCTGCATCTATCGAAATGATCATGCGGTTTTTATGTTTAACCTTGTTTATGTGGTGTATTACATTGACAGATTTCCGTATGTTGAACCACCCCTGTGTTCCTGGGATGAATCCCACTTGGTCGAGGTGGATAATGCTTTTGATGTGTTGTTGGATTCGGTTTGTGAGGATTTTGTTCAGGATCTTTGCATCTAAATTCATCAGGGAAATAGGCCAGTAGTTTTCTTTTCCTGTGCCATCTCTGCCTGGTTTTGGAATTAGGGTGATGTTAGCTTCATAAAAGGAGTTGGGTAGCTTTCCCTGTTCTCCAATTGTGTGGCACAGTTTGAGGAAGATTGGTTTGAGTTCTTCCATGAAGGTTTGATAGAATTCAGCTGAGAAGCCATCTGGTCCTGGACTCTTCTTTTTGGGGAGGTTTTTTATTACTTTTGCAATCTCCATAAGTGTGATGGGTTGATTGAGGTGATTAATTTGCTCTGTGTTTAGCTTTCGTAGATGGTATGTGTCCAGGAATTTATCCATCTACTCCACGTTATCCAGTTTTGTGTAGTAGAGGTTTTTGAAATAAGTCCTGATGATTCTCCCAATTTTGCTTATGTCTGTTGTGATCTCTCCTTTTTCATTTTGAATTTTGTTGATTTGAAGCTTCCCCTTTCTTTTCCTTGATCAGATTGGCCAGGGGTTTGTCAATCTTGTTTATTTTTTGAAGAACCAGCTGTTTGTTTTGTCAATTGTCTTAATTGTTTCCTTGGTTTCCACTTCATTGATTTCTGCTCTGATTTTAATTATTTCTCTCCTTCTGGAGCTCTTTGGGTTGGATTTTTCTTGTTTTTCCAGTGCCTTTAGGTGGATGGTTAGGATATTGATTTGAGACCTTTCTGTCTTTTTTATGAAGGCATTGAGTGCTATGAATTTGCCCCTGAGGACTGCCTTCATTGTGTCCTATAAGTTTTGGTACGATGTGTTGTCATTGTCATTCAATTCCAGAAATTTTGCAATTTTATTTTTTATTTCATCCACTATCCATTTATTGTTTAGAAGTGTGCTGTTCAGTTTCCAGGTGCTGTTGGAGTTCTTGGTGGGTCTTTTGTTGTTGATTTCTAGCAATATAGCATTGTGATCTGATATCATGCAGGGAATTATGTCAATCTTCCTAAATATGTGGAGGCAGTCTTTGTGACCCAGTATATGGTCGATTTTAGAGAACTGTTCCATGGGTTGCTGGGAAGAATGTGTAGTCTGTGGATTTGACATGGAAAGTTCTGTAGATGTCCGTTAGGTCTAAGTGATCTATGGTTTCGTTGAGCTCTCTTACTTCCCTGTTGAGTTTCTGTTTGGATGATCTGTCTATTACTGATAATGGTGTATTGAAGTCCCCAGCTATGATGGTGTTGGTGGTTCTTTCTGGTTTTTTGTCAAGTAGGTTTTGTTTTATGAACTGTGGTGCCCCTGTGTTTGGTGCATACAGATTTATGATTGCAATATCCTCTTGATGGATCGTTCCCTTGATAAGTAGGGAGTGGCCTTCTTTGTCTTTTTTGATAATTTTTGGTTTGAAGTCTATTTTATCTGATATTAATATAGCTATGCCTGCTTGTTTCTTTTTGCCATTTGCTTGGAATATTGTTGTCCACCCTTTCACCCTGAGGAGGTGTCTTTCTTTAGTGGACAGATTGAGGGGTCTAATTTTTTGATCCATCCTGTTAGCTTGTGTCTCTTGATGGGTGAATTAAGGCCATTAATATTTAGGGTAATGACTGTGAGATTTGATTTGATCCCTACCATATTGTGATGATAAATGTGGATTGGTGTTTTCATGGACTTTGAAGTTTTTTGTGCCTACTCTGAGTTTGGTTGTTGTGATCTGCTTCTTGTAGGCAATTGTGTCTGATTATTTTTTTCTTCTCTGTGGAGAATTTCCTGAAATACTCTCTGTAGGTTTGGTTTTGTGTTCATATAATTGTAAAGCTGAGTTTTGTCATGGAATATCTTTTTTTCACCATCTATTATGAGGGACACCTTTGCTGGGTAGAGTAGTTTGGGTTGGGGGCCATAGGTTCTTAGACTTTGCAGTGTTTCATTCCAGGCCCTTCTAGCTTTCAGGGTTTCCACTGAGAAGTCTGAAGTAATTCTCATGGAGTTACCTTTGAAAGTGATGTGCTGTTTTTCCCTAGCTGCTTTTAGGATTTTCTCTTTGGTGTCAATGTTTAGAGTCTTAATGACAATATGTCTTGGAGAGTTTCTCCTTTGGTCCAGTCTGTTTGGAGTTCTGTTGGCTTCTTGTATCTTGATGGGCCTTTCTTTTAAGAGACTGGGGAAGTTTTCTTCAATTATTTTGTTAAATAAGCTCTCCATGCCTTTGGTCTGAATTTCTTCTCCTTCTGGTATTCCAATGATCCTGATATTAGGGTGTTTAAGTGTACCCCACAATTCCCTCATGTTCCGTTCACAGGAACTTTTGAACTTAACTGAAATTTTTGAACTCTTGAACTGTTTCTTCCGTCTTGTCTTCCAGATCAGAGTTTCTATCCTCCACTTGGCTGACTCTATTCTTGAGAGCTTCTAGAGAGTTTTGGACTTGTTCAATTAAGTTTGCATTTTCTACTTCTTTTCTATGTATAATTTCCATCCCTCTGTCAAGCTCCCTTTTCACATCATTTTCTGATTTTCTTGATGATTCTTGGAATTCATCCTTGCATTTATTTATGTCTTCATTTAGCATGGCCAGTTGATTTTTAAGGTCTTCTATTTTTACACTCTCCCTCAAATCTCTAAACTCTCTTTTAAATCCTTCCAATTTCTTATCTATTAGTTCTAGTTTAGTGATGGCAGCATCCACACAATTATCGTTCCTTTGTTGCTTTCCTGCAAGTTCTACCAGTAGGTTGGTCAAGGTGGCATATCTCATAGCTTCAATGTGGTGTTCTCATCCTTATGGTTCTTCTATGTTTTGGTTAGATGTATTCATTGTAGGACTGGATGGTCTAACTGGATTTTCTTGCATTTGACTTTTCATGTTATTTCTTTTGCACTGTGGTCTGTCCATGACAGTGTATGGGCAGGTAGGTGGGCATATCAGCCTGGGCTCAAGCACAAGGGGATCTGAGGCAGCCTTGGGCAGTTGCCTAGCAGCCTGAGCTTGGCCTCTCACTTGCCAAAGCCACCTATCTACTGCCTGGCAGGGGCACCAAAGTTGCCTGAATTCTCAAGCAGTAATGTGCCAAAGCTGCCTGCATTAGAGCTACGAGTGACACTGAGGCACCAAGCACTGAAGCAGCCCAAACTCTGGCTGGGAACACTGGGACCCGGAAGCAGTCTGTGCTTCCCCACCACAGGACAATGGTGTCCCGCCAGCATGGCAGACAGGTAGGGGATGGCACCTGAGCTGGTGCAAGCAAGAAACACAGTCTGAGATTGTGTGGCCATTGCTGTGGGACTGGGCTCACTCAGTAAGTGGGCGAGTAGATGAGTGTGCTGAGCAGTCTAAGCTTCCACATGCAGGTATTGATTGGTGCACAGCGGCAGCAGTGGCAGCTCCAGCAGCAGTGGCAGTGCTGTGGACACGGTGGTTATTTGGGGGGGAGGTGTGCTCTCTCCACCTGCAAGGGGATCCACAATTCCCTCTATCCCCGCCTCTGTGCCCTCCCACTGACAATCTATTGGAGATTTCTCTCCCCTAAAAGTCCCAGTGAACCCTTAATATCTTGCCTTTCTTTCCCCGGGATTTGCAGTGCAGCTAGGCAGTCGCCATCTTGGCCAGAAGTCTCGAGTCTTTTCTTTTACTCTTAGACTAATTCAAGATTTGAAATTTTATTAAATTTGTTTTTAAAAACTTAGATATTTTTACCTCAGTTTGTTCATCTTTTTAGATATTTAAGATGTAAATCAAGATTGTTCATTTTAGATATTTCATTTTTAATGTAGATATTTGACTTCATACACTTTAAATATATCATTTTCCGTTCCATTTTGTTATGAGAAACACCTACTGGAAATCCTCTAATAATCTTATAAGGGATCATGCACCAGATAAATTATTGTTCTTTGGCTGTTTTGAAAACTATCATTATCCATTACTCCTTGACATCAGGTGACATAGAAATTTGGGCATCGGTCAAACACTAAGGGTGCCTGGGCCAGGCTGTGCTTTCTCCATACCTCCTGGGTGACAAATCTTACTATGGACCTTTGCCCAATCTCCCAGAGGCTTGCTGGTAACACCTCTCCCAGACATCTAGGTTTTGTTGATTATGCCATTGGTCCCTGTGAGACATGGTTGCAATTAGCCTCTTCAGAGTGTGCTGAATGGCTATGGACTTTATATATTCATCTACTGCTTCCTTGATCACCCAGGAAGGAGCTTCAGATGCTCTTGAGAATGAGCTGTGTAACCACAGGGAAGCAGCTGACATAGTCACACTTCTCGATTTTCTGGTTTACTGGCTAAATGATAGCCAGTTGAGTTGTTCTGTATGCCTAATTTTCATTTTCTTCTAAATTCTGCCTTATTGTGCAATTGGCTAGAAATTTTGGAATGTGCTCTGGTTCTGAGAGCTTCTTGTTTTGTGGATTGATTTTTGTCTTATTTTCCTCTGCTCAATAAACATGACAGGATTAATTTGCCTAAGAGATTTTTCTTTCAACATAGAATTTCCAGCTAAAAAATTGATAAAACTATATATAATCCCATGCTCAGAACAAAGGAAAAAATCAACAAGGGTTAACAACCACAAGTCAGCATGATGTACTTTCCATCATAGCTGAAGATAATAAAGAGAAATATTGTGAAGTGTGTACATAAAGCATGGCCAAATCAGACAAAAGAGAAGCATTGGCTTACTTGATACTCCTTGTGTTTTTGTGGTGTGATTCATGGGGATTCTAGTGCTACTGAAACCAGTAAAATGCTAGCTTCTTCCAGACCAGGATATCCATTTCATACTTTAACATACTATCCTTATACCCACCTTAACAGAGCAGGTTAAGGGTTAGTGTCCAATCAACAAAACACCACTATGAGATTTAAGTATAACTCAAGTAGGAAATTGGTGGGAGAGTTCACAGAAATCTCAACAGAAAATGAACATAAATTAAATTAAAATTATAAATGCAAAAGTATTAACTGAATAAAATTCACTAAAGAGCACCTGTAGAAGATTGCATAAGTCAAAAAATGGGAGAAAATAGGAGACATGAAAATAAATTAATCGAAAAAACAGGGAAAATGGCTGAAAAGAGAGGGATAAGCTGAGGGACTTGTGTGACACCAAATTGTTCAACATATTTATAACTGGAATTTTATAACACTGAGAGAAGAATTTGAAGAACAAGGTGGAGGGAGATAGGAGCCAAAAACAAGTTTGAAGAAATGGTGAGTAGAAGTCTTCCAATTTGACTTAAAAATGACCTCATAATTCAAAATCATGACAAACACGAAGAGAAAACAAAGAAACCTATTTCTAGGCTTCACAATTGAAAACCAAAATTAAATTAAAATAAAATAGGACAAAATAAACTTAAAAAGACTATATTGAAAGAACTGATTTAAAAGGCAATTAAACATTGGACATAATTATATATATATATATATATATTAGGCACTGCCAGGCACAGGCTGGAGTCTTCAGGAGAGGGGCCTGAACTTCCAGCCACAGCTAAGGACCCACAGGATATAGGAGGACACTCCCTCTATAAGCTTGACACACCTGAACTTAGGTTTTGCCCATAGCTTGTGACCTTTGGCCAGTTGCCTAGGAAACTTCTTATCAGCCAGAAGCCTTCACACAGTCCTACAACCCTCTGTAGATCACCTGACTCTCTCCGTACATGCTGCACCTGACTCTCTACATCCTGGAAAGAATGTCACTAGGCATAGGCTAGCAGCATTTAAACCCACCAATCCCCTTAGGACCCTTCCCCCTGCCCTCAGATGCTTATAAACCCACTTCCCTGACAATAAACCTAGAGAGATCCTCACACCAAAATTCCTCCTGAAAGTCTTACTTTCACGTGTTCACCCACCCTGGTGACCTTGGCATCTTCTGGGGACTGCGGCTGGCCCCAGAGCAAGAACCCAGGAATGCACAGCTGGCGCCTGAACAGGGTCCCTATGAGATGGACAGGGTAGGTGAGTGCTCTCCCAGAGGGACTTGGAGACATCAGTCCATGCGGCCCTGAGGGCTGGCAGGTTTCTCTTTTTCCTCTTTTATTTTCAGTTCGTGCCACCACGTGGGACCAGACAGGACAAACTAGCAACTGATGTCTTTTGGCTGAGGCCACTCTTCAGTATTGCCTGAAGGCCAGACATCCTCTGCTTGGACCCCAACAGCCTGTTGGGCATTGGCAAAAACCCTCTATCTCTTTCTCTTTCCTCCATCAGATGGAAGTTATTTTTCTCTATTTCCTCCTTTAATATTCTCTCCCACCAAAACGCATCACAGTCATAGATTACAGGCTCTCCTGAAAGTTAAGGGAATTAAGCACCCCCAGGGGGAGGCTGGCTCCTTTTGGGAAGTCCTCCAGGTCACCCCATGGATTATTTCTGGGCATCGATGTGGCCCAGACACTTGGACCCATATAGCTTATCTGGCTAGGAAATGAAAAGTTCAGGAAAGAAATTTCCCCTCACTCCCTTCAAGCAGTGAAACTACAAGCCAGCTTGGCAAGTGCTCCAAAGCAGCTCGAGTCAGAGTCAGGCAGCAGGCTCACACATGCCCAGATAATGGCGCCTCAGGCCTGTTCAGGCGCCATGTCTCCACCTCCTTCTGTACTTGCCCGGGTGGTCCCAGGACCCCTTCCCCTCCTTTTGGGTCCCTGACTCACCCCCTACTTTCCTTGGGCCCCTCCGTTCAGGTAGCCAGACTCGGACTTCAGCAGTATCATGGCCAGTCTTGGCCATTACCTCCACGTGTATAAGACTGGATTCTGGGTGAATGCCTGGGAGCTGGGCAGGGCTGATCTAATGTATATGCAAGCCCCGCCCAGCCACCACAGTGCTGGCACCAAAAAGTGGCAAGAAATTAAAAAAAGGTCTTGTTTAACTAAAGCCTACGGTGAACTGAAGTTTTAACTTAACAATGTCATATTTTGTTACCTGATATCATAAATATAATTACTGAGTTTATGTTCTAGGTCAACTTCAACTTACATAGAGATTATTGAAAACAATAGATTTCTCTCTGAAGTGGTGACTTATAATTTGTCAGGTATTTAGAAAAAAATAGATTGTAATGTCCTCTTACTTAAAAGGAGGAGGCAACTGACTTAACCTCTAGGCCAGCCTACCTCAAGATAGCAACAAAATTTGCCTTAGTTACTCCTAACAAAATCACTTCCAAGTGTGTTATTTGTGTTAATGACATAAAATTGTCTTTAGACTACTTTCTTGTTAGTGAGAAATAGGATTAATCAATTTCATGTAGTTTTTCTTAATAGCCTTGTAAAAAAGATGGTTAATAATGGGGTGAGATGAATTGATTGAAGGAACTGGGAAGGAATTTTTCAATGTTGGGACATAGAATGCTCATCAAAAATCCCTTTTAGTTCTAGTACTTAGATCAGAATGTTAAAGTGTGTGGATAAAGATGTGCATGTGTAGGAAAGAATTTTCAGGCTAAACCTAAACACCATGTCTAAAGTTACAGATTTTTCGAATGTTTACAAACTTTAAGGAACAAAAAACTAATTTTCAGGCTAAAATATGTTGGGATAGCTTGCTTAAGCTTTATCATTCATGAGTAAAACATAAAATTGTTTTATGTTAATAAAAATTTCTATGGTACATAAAATCAATAGCTATCAAGATTAAGCCAAAATCATTGGTTGTCAAATAGTGTCATTTCTTTTGAAAAAAACATTTATCAAGGTTTATATTAAAATTTAGCTAGCTGTTTTGGTTCAATAAAGGACCAGATTCTGCTCTATTTTATGTAAAGTTACTGTCTCATTTTGGCATCTTAAGCCCAGTGTTTATAACAAAATTAACTCTTACAACATATTCCCTACTTTAAGGTACAGTCTCATGCTCAAACATTGTTCCTCATCTGACAAAAATAATTTCAAGCTCCATGGTTTTGTTTCCAATGTTCTCGGGATAATTGGTACACACACAGGTATCTGAGCTAGTCAAAGATGTTTTCAAACACAGGTATTAAGAATTTATACTGTCTTATTTGTCCTTTTCTGACAATTTCTAGGTTAAATTAATTAGTTTGTAAATTAATTAGTATTGTTTTCAAGACTGGTAACAGGTTCTGCCTGTACTTAAAACTGTTAGATATTTAAAGTGTAAGATGTACCTACTTCCTATGCTTCAGATATATGGTTTATGCTGCCACAGTTCAAGAAAAATTTAAAAGATTGGACAAAATGATTTTAGAAGCTCTTGTGCCATTCTTTAATCAAATCTACTTCAGTAATCAAATGTGCTCTATATGTACATACATCCAGGCTGGTGTAACTTCCTTTCTAAGTGTTTTAATTACCTATGTAGAAGCCAAAGCCAACTGGAATCATCAGAGCAAAAAGGGCCAATATTTTGGCCTGGGCTCCCAGGTCATAAGGCCACTGGAGATGATGGGACACTTCTACATTGGACCCCTGGTAAGTCACCTGTCTTCCTGAACAAGGAGGATACAGAGACCCAAACATAATTGGTGTACAGTCTGAAACAGGAGAGTCACAATTGAGGAGCAATCAGTCTTCCTGACTTCCCAAAGATGGGAAAACTACTTGGCCCACATGGCCCTGACTCATCCTAACAGACAGAATACACCAGTAAACTATAGGGCTACTCCTGGGTCCCTAAAGTCTCTTTGGAGAGAAATTGGTGACCTCCAAAATTAATCCTTAATTAAATTTTGGTTATCTGCATGGTCTTAAACACTCAGAGAGAAATGTATAACCAAACCCCCCAAAATACCTTAAAATATAAATGGCCTATTACCTAATATGACAAGAACTTTCCAAGAGGGGAAACAAACAAACATTAAGACATCTTTGCCGGGCATGGTGGTGCATGCCTTTAATCCCAGCACTTGGAAGGCAGAGGTAGGAGTATAACCATGAGTTCAAGGCCACCCTGAGGCTACATAGTGAATTCCAGGTCAGCCTGAGCTAGAGTGAGACCCTACCTCGTAAAACCAAAAAAAAAAAAAAAAGATATCTTCTCCCCATAGTTCTAATTCTGTAATAATAATAATAATAATAATAATAATAATAACTATAGATGTCAAAAGGGTTATTTTCACATCTAAAATAAATAAATAAGTTCTGAAATCAAAAAAGTATATTTATACAGCCTTTAATGGCACCCTAGAGCTCTCTATTATTAAGGTTAAATGTTGTATATATGTTTCTGATAACTCTGCTAATATCCCATCTGTTTTACAAGCCATGTCAAATACTACTGTGCCATTTAATGAACAGTTCTGGAAGAAAATTTCAGCCAGCTCATCCTCAGATGGTCCTGAGATGATCCAAGCCTGTCTACCTGGATTCCTTCGACCACAGTAAGGACCAGTTTGCTGTGTGCTCACTTCTCATTAACTCCTTACTTTTATTCTTTCTCCCCAGTATTCTCTTCCAAGATGATATTCCTGCACTCTGAGGTCCATTAGAATAGTTCCCCTCTCTGGGAGAAACTCTTTAACTGCAACAAATCACAACTTCATGTCCCATTCAGCAGGAAATAATAAGTGATCTGATCTCTTTGTCCCTTGTCCCCTAACAACAGTTAGAGTGTCTTCTCTTGAGATGGAGAAATAAAGGGGGATAGAATTAGGGTGACTGCACCCCTAAAGGTAAGAAGGATAAGAAAAATTTTATTTCTTCCCCAGTTCCAAAGAACTGTTTTTCCATGTGTGCTCTGAGACCCTGGCTCTGCAAAGGACAGGCCTCACTCTCTTTGATGCTCATAAAGTTATATCTGTCTGCCTGCCCAGCTGTAAGCCAACTAGAGCTGAATGCCTGCTCAGTATTTTCATAATCAGGACTAGTTGTGTCTAGACACCCGCTTTCCTGCTCAATATTTTCATAATCAGGACTAGTTCTGTCTAGACACCCGCTTTCCTTTGGTATAAAAGAGTGACCACCCTATACATAAATATTTTCTCTCCCACTTATTGTTCCCCAGCCTTCATTTCTTCACAGGTGTATCTCTACAAGAAAAACTCTACAAACACTGCCTGTACCACCTGCCTGCACCAACTGAAAGAGATCTTCATCCCTCTGCTGGTGGGCCTTGGCATAACACTGTCTCTGGGTGCCTCAGGTGACCAACAGCCTCAAATCACTCCAGAGGCAATTGAACTTTCTTGCAGGTGTAGTACTTCAAAACCATCTAGCCTTAGACTTCATTACTGCTGAACTTGGGGGGCATGTATGGTCTTGGAACAAGAATATTGTTTTCTTTGTTAACACATCAAATATTGTTAAGCTGCTTGACTGCTACAAGCCTGAGGTCCCCACCACCTGGTTCCCTAACCCTTTAGTTACTTGGCTTCTCCATAGCCCATTCCTTACTATAGGAACCATATTGCTTGTAGCCCCATGTCTCATCAAATTTCTCAGATAACAAATAACTAATATTGCTGAGGTTCCTACTAATCAGATCCCTGTACACCACTTAACTCCATCTAGACCTCTGGTAAATTATAAAGAAGTCATTTGGTATGACACTGACCCATTATAAAAACAAAGAGGGAGTCGTTGGGCACTGCCAGGCACAGGCTGGAGCCTTCAGGAGAGGGGCCTGAGCTTCCAGGCACAGCTAAGGACCCTGGGCTACAGGAAGCCACTCCCTCTACAAGCCCGGCACACCGGAACTTAGGCTTTGCCCATAGCCCTGAGACTTTTGGCCAGTTGCCTAGGATACTCCTTATCAGCCTGCAGCCTTCACACAGTCCTGTAACCCCCTGTAGATCACCTGACTCTTTCCCTACATGCTGCACCTGACTCCCTACGTGCTGGAAAGAACATCCCTAGGCGTAGGCTAGCAGCATTTAAACCCTTAGGACCCTTCCCCCTGCCCTCAGATGCTTATAAATCCATTTTCCTGACAATAAACTGAGAGAGCTGCTCACACCTAAACTCCTCCTGAAAGTCATTTACTTCCATGCACTCACCCACCCCAGTTGCCTGGGCATCTTCGGGTTATCATGGCCGACCCCAAAGCAAGAACACAGGAAACCCCCCCACACACATATATACATATATAAAATATATGCATATGTGAACAGATATATATTTGGCCAACAACCATGAGATGATGTTTGATATATTTATTTATGTGAGCAGTTCTAGTGAAAAGCCCTCTGAAGTAACCATATACCTCTGTTAATGACTATGACTATGAATAGACCTGCAAAAAAGATCACAGTGTCTCTGCATCCAACACTGTGGGTTAATGGGTTCCCTCACCAGTGACAACTGGCAACCAGTGTTAGAGAACAAAAATTATGCTGAGGGGTGCTGTTGAAAGATATTGTCAACTGAAGCTGTAGAGGGGCTCTGAACACTGCAGTGTATGAGAGTGAGGGAAGAGGCCAATTGCTATAATGAAAAGATAGGAGAAATTCATGGATGCCACAGAGGACTAGAGATACTGAGGACAGAAATGGCATCCTCAAGCACTGTGATTGCAGCCTTGGATTTCTTGAATCAAAATCCTAAAGTGAGAGGGTCACCAGTGAGACAATATATGAACTTATATGCCATCTTGCAGTGTGTGAGGGTTTATGACAACACATATAAATTACATAGTCAGATATATAAATTATGTTACTAAAAATTAACACATCATATACTTCTCATTTATAAAGAACTAGCCAGTGAAGAAAATTAGAAGAAATATTAAATTTACTAGCAGGCAATCACAAGCCCTCCACAGATTATTATTTATACAACTGAGAGCTAATGTACATAAACTACATCAAATGAGTTTATATAAATAATAAGCCAATTGATTTGATTGAATGACAGTGTAATGAGAGAGAGAAAGAGAGAGACGGGAGAATCAATGAGTGTTATGTTGCCAGAATACTCATACATGTTTAGTACTGCCCTGATTTTATATATCATGGCATGACAATAGTATAAATAGTTAGGAAACATTTATGATAAGCTTAAGCAAAGTGCATTGTCTTACATATACTATAGGGAAAGGTTCTAGTAAGAAAGGGTAACTTTATTGTTTGAGCTATACAGCAATTATCTGGATACCTGCAATGTGTCAAGGACTAGAATAAGATTATGTTCTTAATAAAGCAAAAGTTAGAAAAATCAGCAGAAATTGGAATGCATGGAGCATTAATTCATCCAGATATATAGAATTAATGAGATTCCATTTTTCTGAAATAGTTTCATTTTGCCCTAGTAGGCAAGTATATTGCTGAGTCATGTTCCATGGTTTGTCTTGGCTGTCTAATAATAGCTCTAGTGGCTAATATTGCTTTCATTTGTAGCCACTTAAAAATGGAGAATTTTCAGACACCTCCTCATTCAGGTGATGCTTTGTCTGGCCACTAGGCATTTGTTATCAAATAAAACAGGCTATGAAAAGGCAAAAGAGAAAGAAATCTAAGAACTTTGCAAATTGTGAAATACTCTCCTAAGAAAGAGTTGCCTATTAAAGAAAATGAAAGGGAAGTTAGGGTTTTGTCTTTTTACTGTCCTTTAGAAGCATTCTGGCATGGTGACAAAGTCCAGGATTTCTTTGTTTTGGTTTTTGCTTTGTTTTACACATTTCTCCCCTGTGGTGCTGGGAACCTAAGTTGGGGCTTTACACATGCTATTCAAGTAGTTACACTATCACTGAGTTACTTTCATAGCCCTGGTTTGCTTTTTTTTTTTTTTTTTTTTAGTTTTTATTGTATTATTTTATATTTTTTAGAGAGAGAAAGAGAGAAGAGAGAGAATTTGTATGCCAGGGCCTCAGCCACTGAAATAGAACTCCAGATGCCTGAGACACATAGTGGGCATGTGTAACCTTGCACTTGCCTCAACTTTGTGCCTCTGGCTTACTTGGGATCTGGAGAGTCAAACATGCGTCCTTAGGCTTTGCAGGAAAGTGCTTTAACTGCTAAGCCATCTCTCCAGGTCTAGCCCATGGTTTTCTGAGAAAAGGTTTCACCATAAAGCTCAAGATGGCTAGAATTCACAATCTTCCTACTTCAGATTCTTAGATGCTGGGATTTCAAGTGAGCACAATGATACTTGGCCTTCAACCTGCTTTTATCCATTTGGAGCACAGAATAAAGTGTTGGGGTCCACAGCTTCAAAGATATTCTCAGAAATCCTGCCTCCTGTAATAACATTTCATTGTCATGTGTCCCAGCCTCCTATCACTAATAGATCATCAGATGATGTGTCACAAGCATGCTTAAATTATCAAATATCTTCATTGCCATCTCCCCAGTGGACACTTTCCCTTCCCGGCTTCCAAGAAAGTTGCCACATTTGGAATTCTCAGGTATCAAGGCACTGGGAATCAAAGCCCTAGGGCCAAAGGCCTGAAAGAAACCCATGCTGCTAGTGCTATAACCACAGAGCCTGCAAGTGGATACTTGTACCTCAGCCTTCAAATGAGAAATCCCTTTCATCAGTCATCTTGATTGATGCTTCCAGCCAGGTCAAAGGCCCTGGAGCAGAGTGCCTAGCTACATCAGGTCCTGAGTCCAGGTCCACAGAAGCAATGTTGTAATAAGGTATTTTGTTTTCAAGTCATTAAATTGGAGTCATCAGTTACAGAGTAATAGGAAACTAATACAAATGGCAACAGAGGCAGAAAAGCTAAGAAAAGCCAAATTTCTTTATTCTCAATATATTTTATACTATCTAAAACAGTGTGTTAATCCATAGGAAAAAGCATTATTATTCTCTGGTAAATAACTCAATATTACATTGAAATTAGACTATTTCATACTATTCCAATTTCTTTTCTTTTGGGACCTCAAATGGCTTAAGTTTTGAATTCAAGTGGTCAGTGTGAAACAGTCTAGAAAGAAAGAATAAAATATAAATAAAATATTGCATATTTTAAAAACAACTAAGCATAGACTGACCAAAAAATAGTAACTTCATCTTTCACAAAATCTTGGGTTTAGAGGTGAAAAGAATATTAAAAGTAATCAGATATAATCTCAGGAGAAACTGAGCATAGAGAGCCTCCTTTTAGTGTCTCACAAGCTACCATTAGCTTTAACATTTTAAATCCTATAAGTACAAAAACAACCTTTTTTTTTAAAGGCTGGAGAGATGGCTTAGCAGTTAAGTGCTTGCCTGTGAAGCCTAAGGACCCTGGTTTGAAGCTTGATTCCTCAGGACCCACGTAAGCCAGATGCACAAGGTGGCACATGCATGTGGAGTTCGTTTGCAGTGGCTGGAGGCCCTGGCGCCTCTCTCTCTTTCTCTCCCTCTTTCTCTCTCTGTCTGTTGCTCTCAAATATATAAATAAATAAACATTTTTTTTTTAGTCTTATAAGTAAACAAATACAGAAAGAATATATGGCAGAGTTGTATGTGACCAAAGACAGTAGAAATACACACTATCTGAAATTGTACAAAAAGACATGCTGACTTCTATTTTGCAGCACAATATGGGATTGGGTTCTCTGGTGTAAGCACTTCCAAAATTCAGAGAATATACATCTAATACTTTGGCAATCCATTTGAGGTATATTTTATTTCTGACAAAAGCCCTTCCAAACAAATGTAGGATTCTAATTATAATATGGCTATTGAAATAAGTATTTAGAGGAAATTATATTAATGTCTGTAGCTCACTTCAAATTTCCTCAAAAAAGATGGACTTATGAGCTGACAAGGGAATAATTAAATGCAGAGGTATTTGATAAGTGTTGCAATAAAACAGTTGTAATAGAACCTACCTGCTCCTTATATTCATCTTTACCACAAACTTTTTTTCCTGGTGTACTAAGGATACCTGATGCTGTTTGCAATAAGATGTTACTGGCTGGAGAGATGGCTCAGTTGGTAAAGTACCTGCACAAAAGTACAAGAACCTGAGTTCAGATACCTGGCACCCATGTTAAAGTATGTGCTTATCATCCTATCTCTGTAGAGATAGAAACAGGAGGATCCCTATGGCAAGCTGGCTAGCTACTCTAGCCCAATCAGTGAAGTCCAGATTCAGTGAGTGATTTTCTCTTAAAGTACAATGGACATCCATTCAGGAAGACACCCAATATCAACCTCAGATGCACATACATATGAATATACACATGCATTAGTGTACACACCAAGCACACATGCAAAAAGTGTGTGTTTATGCAGGAAAATGTAACATTCTACATGATATTCATCAACCTATTTAGTAAGTATTGTACAATTACTCAAGCCCCCAAACTTAGGTGTGCCAAGTTATAATTTTATAACTCCAATTAAACTTAGGAGTTTGCTTTATATTCAAACTTAGGCAGACAAACTTAAGTCAAATTTAGTTTTATTCTTAACCCAATCCAAAATTCTTGGTCAATTCAAAACTGTAACTTGTATACATGACTAAATACAGTATAGAAGAAAAGAGGGAAGGATAGGAGGAAAGAAAAGAAGGGAGGAAGAGAGGGAACAAAGTAGAAAAGAAAGAGAGGAAAGGAAAGAGGGAAGGCATCTCTGTGGTATTGATCCTAAACCTCTAGGGGTTTGGGGAGGGAGAGTTCTTTGCTGTGTGAGTACACTGTAGACTCCAGACCTAATCAGTCTCTAATCTGGGCACTAGGAACACAGTGAAGTCTGCCTCTTCTAGCCATCTTGGTAGGCAGCCACCCCCACAGCCCTCACTTTGATTCCCTGGCCTGGATCATACTCCAAATTATTACTGGGTTTTCTCTTTTCCTTATGACAGAAAGCCCATGTCACACCGGTCTGATGCATGGGGCCCTCCTGTTAAGGCAGTTGTTCTCTCTCCACTGCTGTCACCCCATGATACTGTATGGATTCTTTTTCTTTCCATCAGAAAACTAAATAAAGCTTAGAAATTCTGGTTGCTCCTTTGTACCTGAGAGGCACATGGTGTTGCATTGGTGAACTGTCTCTCCTCTCACTGCCTGTGGGATGTAAGTCTCCAGCACATACAGGTTCTCATAAGCACCAGGGAGCATTCTGTTCTGTTTGGTGTTCTATCCTTTTGATTATGTGAGCACACAGCACATCTTCCTTCCAGAGAATGCAGCAACAAGGCCAGTTCTGGAAGCAGAGATCAGAACTCACCAGACAATTATTCCTGCTAGAATCTTGATCTTGGACTTCCCAGATTTTGGAACTATGAGAAAATGCAGTCCGTTCTTTGTACACTAAATGCCAAGAGCTGTCTGTCATGCATATTATAATCTTCCAAGCCTGTTTAGTCTCCACCTTCACTTCTGTAACATATTCCAAGCGCATATAGTCACATTGCACCTCTGCCCTTAGTGTTTCCCCTCTAATCCATTTAGCACATTTTCCTTTCAATGTAAATCTTCTAAAATGGAGATAAGAATATGTCATTCTTTTGAATTCTTCAATGTTTCATTGTATTATCAATGAGAGCAGTTTTTTTAATTTTTTTTCTTTATTAGTTAGTTTTGTATTCAGCAAATCCAGTCAGTTTGGTACCATTATTAGGCTTATCCGTGACCTACCCCCTCCCCTTGGCCCCTCCTTGTTGAGGTATATGGGTCATACATTGTGGAGTTAGCCCATAGTTATGTGTAAGATAAATGTCTCTGCATATCATGACCCAACATGTGGCTCTGACATTCTTTCCGCCCCCTCTTCCGCAGAATTTCCCTGAGCCATGTTGGGTTCATTTTTGGTCTGCTTCAGTGATGAGGTGTTGGGGGCCTCTGAGGCTCTGGCTCTCTGATTTGGTAGGAGTTGATTTTTCTCTGTGCTGATCTCCTTCCCCCTTGTGCTGGTATCCGGTTCATCAGGAAAACAGCCCCCTTGTTTGCTTTGCCAATTTTTCTTAGTTTCAGCCGGGGCCCTTTTAAGGTATGATGGGGTGTCTCTCTCCTTAGGATCTACATCTTTCTTTCCCTGGGATTTGCAGTGCAGCTAGGCGGTCGCCATCTTGGCCGGAAGTCCCTGAGAGCAGTTTTGTTTTTTTTTTTTTAATTTTGCAGATAAAGACCAAGGCAATCTAACTTCTCATAGATTTTCTGTTCATGGTTCCTTTCTGTGTTTCTCAGCTGGTGGGTCAAGGAGATGAGAAGAAGGGCTGGTCTAAGCTGGCTATCTCAGTGTTCTTTGAGCTTAGTGCTTAGGTCTAATTCTGATTTTAATGCTAACCTTGCGTGTTTTTACAACACCCATTTCCTGTATCATACTACATTTTATTCAGTAGTTAACACATCTTTATTCCTAGCAGTAGACCTGGAAATTTGGCTTGGTTACCATGTGTTTCTATTGATGTCATGTGCTTTACTGCTGGTAAAATCTTGAAAGATAAGCACCTTATGTCTCATACTCTCCTGCTGCTAGTGTTTGGGATACATGGTAGGTTCCTTTGCTTATGCATTTGAACAGGAGCTTGACATCAGAACTAGTCCTAAGGCAGGCATTAGTGCCTGAGGCAACATTGAGTACATCACTGCACTGCCAGGTATGATGGGCTCTGGAGTCACACTTAAGATTTTAGGTAGTGTAGTGGGAGCTCTATTCCATAGGCAGTTCTGAAAGCTCAGTCTGGTTCATAATGATTCAGTCCTTTTGCCTATTTAATAAGGATTGAATTCTTATATTAAATATCAGCCTGAATATCTAAGTGCTCCATGTTTTTCATCAAGAGATCATCAAGCATTCCCAGCCTGTCTATCCCACATTAACATCAGTGCTTGACTCATAATAGGCTCTCTATACACATTTGATGACTTAATGGGGAGATGTATATCAAAGCTGTTACTCATCTTTTCTGAATGATAATGAGAAATGTCTCAATATTTTAATAAGGGAACAATAAGAATAATAGAATAAATGTGACTGCATATCTAGAGATAGCTAAGTGATTGTTCTTACACATAGTAATAAAAGAATAAGCTTTGTTTGTTAGGGGAGTGCACCCACATGTTACTGCATGTGAATGTAGGTCCAAGGGCAGTTTCCAGGTGTCCGTCCTCACCTTCCGCCTCCTTTGTGGCAGAGTTTTACGCCTTGTTCTTGCAAATGTTTTTGGCTGCACTCACCACAAGCTTCTGAGCTCTCTGTCTTCCCATCTTGTCATCAGCATGCTAGGATTACAGAAGCCCACCATGGCTTCTAGCTTCTTTTCCTTTTTTTAATATGGAGTGTGAAGATTGAATTGTGTACTCAGGATTGAACAGTAAGCATTTTATCCATTAAGCTATCTCTCTGCAGCTCCAGCCCCCCAAAATAAATTTTATTCTACAAGAAATCTTTGGAAGACATGTATTCTAGTTTCTCAACGCCACATTAATTATATTATGAACACAGTTCAGTAGTTCTGTATGAACTCATTTCTATTAAATATTAAACCCTACATTTTCTGTTATATATGTTTTTAGAATGTGGTAACTATTGAAATAATATTATTCCATTTATTAGATTTTGAAAAATAATTAATAAGCCTTCTGTGTAATTACTACATATCTGTGAGAAATGTCAAATACTCTATTAAACAAGTATAAAATTCTCCTAGTCCCAGGAAAAAGAAATAGTTTCACAAAATATTTGACAATGTACCTATGAAAGAAATGTTTGCAAAAACCACATGGACAAATGGTCATTCATCAGAATTTCTCTCCAATCTAATCTTGTATTCATTTCTCAAGCCAGTCAACACTGCAAAATCCCATAGCTATGCCCAATGGCATTGCCCTTTAATCTCCTTAGGTTAACTGTATTTCAGTAGAAAAGAATATTTGCACAATAGACCAAGCCACCCAGGGAAATGCTGAGATAACATTAATTAGAAGTATTAAAGCAAGGCACCTATCCTGTGATGAGAAATTTGAACAGAGGGAGGGAAGGTAAACTTCTGTGTGGAGGAGATAATGGAAGGAGGCTGAGCCAATGTTCAGGAACAATTACTTTCCAGGACAGAATTGGGTTGCTTAGTAACTATTTTATTTTAAAGTCCACACACAAACACTTGCTGGACAGACACTTTTTTCAAATGTGACAGGGTCACATGCTTAGAAAAATACTAATTTTTCACATATGTCCCCAGTACAACAGGTGTACATGTCTTTCATCTCCTCCACAAGCTGTGTTTTTCTCAAGTTCTGTACCTCCTGAAAAAGAGTCAGGATGCAGGTCACTTACGTCAGTTAACATAAGCTTGGTCACTCTAACAAACAGATCCAGAGTACAAATGCCTCAACTACAATAGCAGTTTCCTTCTCTCTCATCTAATGCTTAGCATGTCATGATCCCATAAGGTACTAGCTTACCACTACTCTCTCTGGCTACTTCCACACTAAAGCTACATCATTAGGCCTCTTCATTTACCAGAAACCAGGAATAGGGAACACATAAAATGTCCTCATCATTTACTCACATACTATGCTAGAGATCAAATCCATGTGGTCTACAGCATGTGGTCTACAACTGAATCATAACCCCAGTTCCTCAAACTCATATTGCTCCATCCCAGAGTGAATATTATTTGATATTCTTCCTAGAACCAGTTACTGTCACTTAACTTCTCATAGAGATTTTTTAAAATATGCCCAGCTTTTTGTTAAAAATGTTATTACTCAGCTGGGTGTGGTGGCACATGCCTTTAATCCCAGCACTCGGGAGGCAGAGGCAGGAGGATTGCTGTGAGTTCGAGGCCACCCTGAGACTACATAGTGAATTCCAGGTCAGCCTGGGCTAGAGTGAAACCGTACCTCAAAGAAATGTTATTACTCTTCAATATCTTTAGAAAACTAAATCAATTAATGATAATTCACAGATGTTCCCTACATGCTCTTCTTAATCAATAAGGTCAAGATCTATGGGTGATGTCATACATCCCCAATCATTCAAGGTAGAGCAAGCATATAGCATCTTTTATTTTGCATGTAACAGCCAAAAATATTCACATGCATACTCCTTCTTACCTGTGTATGGCTTACCTAATCATCATTGGTATGATTTATGGAAGAATTGATGAATTGATGTTGATGCATTAATATCATTAACCAAGGCTCGTAGTTTGCACCCAGATTCACTCTTTTATGGTATATACATCATGTTCTTGTTGCTGGGTTAAAATATTCATCCAGAAGCAACTTATGGAAGGAAAAGAGTTTAATTTGACTTTCAGTCCCAGGACTAGTCTATCATGGCAGGGAAAACATGGAAAGAGCATGAAGCAGGCTTACACTGTAACATCAGCAGGAAAGAGAGAGAGCAAGAGAGAGAGGAAGAGAGAGAACATCAGGACATCAAGTAGGGCAAGACTATAAAATCTCAATGCCATCCTTCATTGACACACTTCCTCCAGCAATGCTCCATCTCCTAAAGGTTGCACAACCTTCTAGAACAGTGCCCCAGCTGGGGAAGTATTTGAACCCATGAGTTTATAAGGGTCATATTATATTCAAACCACCACATGTGGGCTTAAACAAATGTGCAATTTCATGGATCCCTTGTACATCTTAATCCCTAGCACCCACTGATCTCTACAGTTTCTGTTGTTCTGCCTTTTCAGTAATGGCATAAAGTTTGAATCATACAGCATTCAGACTAGCTTCTTCTCTTAAGAAATATGTACTTTAAGTTCTTTTATATTTTCCCTAGATTAGTAACATTCGTAACTATGGTGAATCATATTTCATAGCATAGAGATAATAATGTGTTTATTTATGGAAGCACATTTATTTGCTTCTAGGTTTTGACAATTATTAATAAAGATACTCTAAATATTCATGCATAGCTTTCTATATGGACAAAATTTTCAACTCATTTGAATAAATACACATGAAGAAAGTGCTGTAATCTTCTAGGCTTACTAAGATGATAATTTTGTGGAACGGAGGGATCCTGAGTATGGACTAGCATGAAGAAGTAGTATGCCCTATACTTGTGTTCGGTTGTTTTTTTTTTTTTTTTTTTTTTTTTCCAGCAAGCTGAACAAGTTTTCACAAGGAAAATCTCAGAAATATCCTTCCTGTCTCTTGGCACAGGGGGACAGAAAATGTCAAATAAGACCAGAGAATACTCCAGAAGAAAGCCCTACTCACCAGGAGAAAGAACTTTACCAAAGCCAATAACATGTGATATCCTTGAGAATATATGTTTGTTTCTGTTATTTAAGGAATCAAAATAAATTACTGACCTTCTCAAAGAAACAGCTTTTCAGCTAGGCTATTTGAGAGACTGAGGCAGCAGAATTGTAAGTGGGCTTTTGTGTGACTTTACAGTCAAGCTGGCCAACATAATGAGACTCAAAATAAATCTCATAAAAGAAAGTGAGAATATAGCAGAGGCTGTAACTCAGAAGTGCTTATCTAGTATGGGCTCAACCCCCAGGACTGCTTTCATTTTATGAATTTCTTCTAGTCAATCCTTATTCTCAATTTCAGTGACTTATCCCTACATATCTACTATTTCTTTTCTTCTGCTTACTTCAGATTTAATCTACTGTTCTTTTTCTAGTTTCCTAATGAGGAAATTTGGATTATTGTTTCTAGATTTTTCTTACTCTGTATAAATTTATTTAATGCTATAGATTTTCCTTAACACAGTTTTGCTATAAAGTATGTGTCACAAATTATATAATTTTTGTTTTGTTGATTTCTTAAACATTTTTATTTACTTATTTGCTTGTGTGTACACACACACACACACACACACACACACACACACCAGGGTATCTTGACACTGCAAAGGAATTCCCGTCCAGCTTATGTGGGTAGCTTGGGAATTGAACTGAAGCCCATAGACTTTAAAGCAAGGATCTTTACTCAGTCACCTCTCTCCTTAAACTCTGCATTTTCATTTTTTGATGTGTGTATATGTATGGCATGTTTATATGTGTACAGGCACATATATGTGTGTATGCATGTAAAAAATAAGAGTCAATATCAAATGTCCTCTACTATTGTTCATCACCTTATTTATTAAGACAGGGTCCCTATTTTCACTTTCTATCTAGTTTTGCCTTATTTCTCTGAGATGGAATCTATCACTGAAACTGTTTCTTCCTATTTTTCAGTTAGACTAGGGATTTTTCAGTTAGACTAGGGAGCCCCAGCAATCTTCTTGCCCCCACCCCTCTCAGAAGCACTAAGGTTACAGGCACATGCAGCCATGTCCAGCTTTTTATACAGGTGCCAGGAATCAAACCTACATCCTCATGCTCAACAAACATTCTTACCTACTGAGCTTTCTCCCCAGTCCTCAAAATACATTTTTAATCTCAATATTTACCATGTTAGCATTCTTCTGTCATTCCTAAGTTGGAATAATGCCCCTTATAAGTCCACCTTACAACTTTATTTACAAAAGAAAATTCTTTAACCTTAAACTTTGCTGTAAATTTCACTCTTTAAACAATATGACTTAGAAAACCACAGGCATTTTTGTGTATATAATGTATATTACATATAATATGCATTTATTGTAAAGACATTAAGTATGACTTGGGTATCTTGTTATTTTCCTGAGCATCTCATTTTCTGTTAAACTCTGTGCTTAAGAGGTAGCTAAAATGTCTTTTCATAAAGTCCAACTCTGCTTCCTACTAGCTTATCCTAAAGTTCTTTCCTATAGTGAAGCCATGAATACAGGGTTGCCTGAGGAGAGGTCTATGAAAAAGAACTCCTTAGGCTGCTGGAGTAGTGTGGATCTGTGTCTCTATCCCCTCTACTGCTGACAATATGAGATTAAAAAATGTGAATTATGCTGTTTGACTAAGTAGGCCTTAATCCTTGCACTGTGACCTTCACAAGTGCTTCTCCAACCTGCATCCATGCAAGAGGAAGGCTGGAGGGAGCTGGAGTTGGGCAATTTCCTCCTCCATGCTTGGTTAGCATTGGGAAGATCCAAAATAACCAGGCTCTTCAAGCAGAAGTAATTGATGAATATTTTATTTTTTAAATTGTTTTGTTTATAAGAGAAAGAGAGAGGGAGAGAGAGATAAAGTGATATATATATATATATATATAGAGAGAGAGAGAGAGAGAGAGAGAGAGAGAGAGAGAGAGAGAGAGAGAGAGAGAATAGGCTTGACAGGCCTCCACCCACTGCAAACAAACTCCAGACACATGTGCCACCTTGTGCATCTGGCTTGTGTGGATTCTGGAGAATTGAACCTGGGTCCTTGGGCTTTGCAGGCAAGTGTCCTAAACACTAACTCATCTATCCAACCCTTCTTAATTTTTTTTATTGTGGTACTGAAGAGTGACTCTAGGGCCTTGAACTTGTTAGTCAAGTACTTTACCACGAAGCTACTAGCAAACCCATGGGTATGTCTTAAAATGGTAACTTTTAGTGGGTGGGGGCTCAGCAGTTAAAGACATTTGCTTACAAAACCTGTCACCCCAAGTTCAATTCCCCAAGACACATGTGAAAATGCAAAAAGTATCACAAGCCTCTGGTGTGCATTTGCAATGCCAAGAGACACTGGCATTCACACACACACACACACACACACACACACACACTCACATTCACTTGCAGAGGAAGACAGTTGAGGATCTGATGCCCCTTTAGAAAAAAATAGAAACAAATAAAATAAAATGGTTACTTTTTTCCTCTCCTGTCAGAAACACTAGAACATTTAGCTCTTGTCTCCTTTTGGAGAGTGCAGCAAGCATTTTTCTTCTCCATGTAAGTCTAGAGTGTTCTGGAGTGGGCATTTCTGCCTCTCCTTGTCAATTAACTTCTGACAAATTCCAAGTGATTGCTTTGACTAAAGATCCCAATCCCTCAGCATCTACAAGGTACTGGTTCTTGTAGCCATACATATATGAAAATCTATAGATGTTCTTCTTTTCCCTTTTATATGATACTATAGGTCCATTTAACCTGTGTATCTCTCGTATACTTTAAATCATCTCCACATGACTTGTAACACCCAAGATAATAAGCACTAGGTAATAATGACCAGGAAAAAATGACAAACGTTTTCAAGTATTTTCAGCCCATGATTGGTTGAACCCAGGCATGGAACCTGTGGACATGGGGGTTGGCAGCAGTTTCTTTTAGGAGCCTATGTTGAAAACAATGTTGACACATCCCGCTATACTTTCCTAGTACTATAAAAGTATTCTTCTCCACTCTGCGCTGGGAAAACAAGGTAGGACTCTTGAAGGTAAGAATCATGAAAATGAATGTGGAAGATCCCCTTGAGTGCAATTAGACTGTGGCTCTCTGAAGTTATGAATTCTCTAGATTTGCACAATGAGCTTCTAACAGTTCACCAAATCTGTTTTAAGTTTTCTTGTCTGTTGTAGTCAGCTCCACATTTCTGGGATAAACATCCAACCATACATAGCTTATGGTAGGAAAGAGATTTATTTCAGGCTTACAGAGTCCAGAGGAATACCATCAAGGCAGAAGAAGCTGGCTCCATTTTATAGCCCCAAGCAGAGGGACACCCCCAACAGCCAGCACCACAAGCAAGCACAAATCACCAGAGGTCAAACAGTTCTCTCCATATCTTTGGGCTGGAATTCAGGCATGCCCCAGTGACACAAACTCTCTAGCAGAAATCCGCTTGGTAGGGACTCAGGTAGGAAGTTTCATCAGAAATGACTGAGTCTATGGGGCCATACATTCATTGCATTCAAATTACCACACTGACTTTTTACTGTGACTCCATGAACTCACTTGTCATTTGGGGGATCATAATGTTCCTTATGACATCAGTTCTATGATGGATCTCAGAAGAGATGCTGACTTTTAGTTCATTCAGCTTTTTTTTTTTTTTCTGCCATGAGGGCAGTGCTAATGACTTCCAAGCTTCTCCTATGTCAGACACAAAATGAATTATTCATATCTCACATTCTTTTTCACCTGTACATTGTGCATATCACACCAAGATATTAAATATTAGAAAAGAGTGTTTTGGAAGGCCATTGTTTGCTCTGATTACTAATTCTTTAATACTGAGAGTGCCTGTGAGGTTTATATCAAGCAGATATATGCGTCATTAAGTCTTCCTAGCTAAACTTACCTATTGATATTTGTGAGTATTTCTTCTCCATTAAAAAGTGAAAAAGCTGCTGGGCGTGGTGGCGCACGCCTTTAATCCCAGCACTCGGGAGGCAGAGGTCTGAGGATTGCCATGAGTTTGAGGCCACCCCACCCTGAGACTCCATAGTGAATTCCAGGTCAGCCTGGGCTAGAGTGAGTCCCTACCTCGAAAAACAAAAACAAAACAAAAAAAAAAAAAGTGAAAAAGGTAATCACATATACCTTGGAAGCATTCATATCTGGTCAAGTGTGACTGTGTGTGTCTGTTAATTTCACTGATATGTACTATCATCCCTCTTTTCATTTCTGCCCCCCCCAGTGTTTTAGGTAAAGAAAATACTATCTCCCTGTTATAAGAAGTAGAGACTGGATACATACAAACTAGAACTACATTGGATTTTTATTCCCCCTAATCATTAAATGAGATTCCAGAATACTAATGAGGTTCAGTTTTAGTTTTTCAAGCAATGTAACTGTTTCTCAAGGTTATGTTTTCTGCTGGTTCTAAGTTTGATGCTTCATGGTGAAGGACTCAGGAACCAGATGGACGCCATGACAGGCTTCAGAGTCCTCAGTAGGCCTAAATTTCTGTTTCCCGGCAAGGTCTAAGTTTTTATTTTCTGGTAAGGGTGGGTTTAACAGTTACTGGAAACTGCTTAGGCCATACATTCCTGTAGTCATAGGTAAGTTTAATTCCCCTAGCCCCTGCCTGCCAACTTTGCCAGCCAATATCCTAAGCCAATCAGAAGAGTACAAGTGCAGTTACTGTTTAAATCAACCAATCATGTACCCATCCCCTACTTCTTTGTTCAAATCCCTATGAAAACCTTACTGTCCTGCTACTGGAAGTCTTGTATGGATCCACTGTGTTGGTGAAGTCAAGAGTCTGAGCTTAAGCCCAAAATAAAACTCCTTGCCTTTGCATACATGTTTGGTTCTCTTTGGTGGTCATTAGGGGTGCCAAGAACTGGGCATAACAATGGCTCAAGTTGTTCTAATGTACTTTTTTTCAAATTACACATAATTTCATTTTCATAGTTACATATATAACTTTACCAGATGCCACTCAAATAAGAAGCTAAATATATTTCAGCTTTGATAATATCTAGAAGCTAATTACTAAGCCTTTTCATTTATTTTCCTAATGTTGTTAAAGGGCAGGGCCAAGGCTGCTTGTTTATTCAATAACTTTAAACTGTCCTACTCACATATATAAAGTACATGTGGTTATTACAAATTTAGATCAATTAATAAGAATTATTTTCTAAGTTGTTAAGCATTCAAATTATTATTATTGTTATCATTATTATTATTATTTATATGCATGTATATTTGGATGGATGTATATGGTGCATGTGTGTTTGGATCTAGGTACACATGTACCACACCACACAGATGGAGGTCTGAGGGTGTTTGTCCTCAACTTTTATCTTCCTTGAAACACATCTCTTTTATTGTTTTCACCACTATGTGCGTGCTAATTCAGCTGACCTGCAAGCTTCCAGAGTCTCCTGGCTATGCCACCTATTGTCATAGACGCTTTAGGATTATTGACAGATGTGCTAATGAGGGCCAGTTAGAGGGCCCAAAGAGGGATCCAAAAAGAAGGTATCACATAGTGCCTGCCTGCTTCAGCAAAACCAGAATGCAGCCTCTGATCCAGTCTCATCCAATCAGCTCTCTCTTGCCCCCTACTCAAGGCTGTACTAACCTCTTCCTAAGCCAGGTCCCTGAGTCCAGACCAGTCATCTCTTTCTTAGGTTCACCTGGGCCTGAGGGTAGGGCCCACCACAATAAGATTATAAGTAGATCCTTACCAAGTGGGCACAGCCTCTTTGCTGGCTATTCACCTCTCCTGAATTTCCAGGTTCCTGCTCTGGTAAGTCTCCCTCTCATTTTAGCCTGGCTGGGCTGAGACAGGGGGACTCTTCTACTCCCACATGGGCTCCCTGTGCCCTCCTGCCTTCCACATGGCAGGAGCTCTCTGCACTTTTTTCTCTCACCTCCTTTTAATCTTATAAAGTCTAAGCCCTACCTGCTGCTGTATGGATTTTAATTCTTTACAATTCTTTTTTTTTTTTTCTTTGAGGCACCTGCAGGGTCCCTCTCAGCAGGACACTTAGCTGTGGGTACAAGGTGGCATGGCATCTCCAGTCAGCCATGTACTATAGCCATCGGCCTTTTGTTGTGCTGGGCTCTGTAGACTGGAAGTGATCATAGCTGATCACCTGTCAGTTCTGCACCCCTCTCATACTCACCCCAAAGATGACAGACCAAAGCACAATTGCAGTTTTGGTGAACCCATGAGTTTCTTGAGTTACTAACAGGAGCATGACTCAATGATCCAGGGATACCCTAAATTTAGTGGTAGGTTGGTGTATTGCCAAGGAACCCCAAAATCTGGATTTATATGGGTGCTTGGGAATTGAACTCAGGCTAGCAGGTTTGCAAGCAAATGCCTATAAGTTCTGGGCCATCTTCCCAGTGCCAACATATGAATGACCTTAATTGGCAGCTCTATGTTCTGCACAGCAGCTATAAGCAGGTGTTAGGAGAGACAAGAACTCAGTGAGATGAAGGCCTTAAGAACACTTGAAAGCTGGCATTAAAAACAGTAAATAGTTGTAAAATAATTTTGGCATCTCTCACTAAGAAATATTTTGTTGGATTTGCAGTTACTAGTTAAAACATAGTCTTCACTTAAATAAGAATAGCAATAGTAAATATCTTCAAAATAATAAATTATGCAATACATTATGGCAAACACAATGAATAATTTAGTTCCTTTGATCATCAGAACCTTGAGTTTAGCCTCAAAGAAAGAAGACAGCATGTATTACCCAAGGCTGGTAGTTGACAAGAAATAAATAGCATGAAATTGTGAAAAGATGATAAAATAATTAGCATGTTACATAAAGACCGAAAAATTCAGACAGGGGTTAATGGGCTTGTGCACTAGGATGGAACTGAGAAGAGCAAAATTAAGATTCAAACTTAATGAGGAAGAAGAGAAGATTACAGAAATTCAAAAAAATGAATGAATTCAAAAGATACAAAGGCTGGTAAGATTTAGAACAATTTTCCAAAGGGATTTCCCCAAGTTACTAAGGATGATAACTCAAAGCAGAGAAAATGTAATGAGTTTATATTTAATGATAAAGAAAAGACGAACTAAAGTCACTCAAAATAGCAGTGAGGCCTTTCGGATATTTTTTTCCTGAACTAAGACCCTGGTGTTACTTCCTGACACATTCAAGCTTCTATCCTTTGTTCTTAAATTTTGGATTTTTGCACAACATACCAAAATCTCTGACACAATGAAGGCAGTTCTAAGAGGTAAATTTATAGCTTTAAGTGCCTATATTAAGAAATTAGAAAGGTCGCAAGTAAACGACCTAATGCTTCACCTTAAAGCCTTGGAAAAAGAAGAACAAGGCAAACCAAAAATCAGTAGATGGGATGAAATAATAAAGATTAGGGCAGAAATTAATGACATAGAAACAAACAACAAAAAAAAAAAAAAACAATCCAAAGAATCAATGAAGCAAAGAGTGATTCTTTGAAAGAATAAACAAGACTGATAAACCCTTAGCAAATCTGACCAAAAGAAAGAGAGAAGAGACACAAATTAATAAAATTAGAGATGAAAAAGGTAACATCACAACAAATACCACAGAAATTAAAAAAATCATAGAGACATACTATAAAAGCATATACTATACAAAGTATGAAAATATGAAAGAAATGGATGATTTCCTTGATTTATATGACCTACTTAAATTAAATCAAGATGAGATTAATCTCTTAAATAGATGTATAACAAGCATGGAGATCCAAGCAGTTATCAAAAAGCTCCCAACTAAAAGAAGCCCAGGTCCAGATGGATTCACTGCTGAATTTTACCAGGCATTCAGGGAAGAACTAACACCACTGCTTCTTAAGCTTTTCCATAAAATAGAAAAAGAAGGAATCCTACCAAACTCCTTCTATGAAGCCAGCATCACCCTGATACCAAAACCAGGCAAAGATAGAACAAAAAAAGAAAATTACAGACCAATCTCCCTCATGAACATAGAGGCCAAAATTCTCAACAAAATATTGGCAAACAGAATACAAGAATATATCAGAAGATCACTCACCTGGACCAAGTAGACTTTATCCCAGAGATGCAGGGATGGTTCAACATACGCAAATCAATAAATGTAATACATTATATAAATGGACTGAAGGACAAAAATCATATGATCATCTCATTAGACACAGAAAAAGCATTTGACAAAGTCCAACATCCCTTCATGATAAAAGTCCTGCAGAGACTAGGAATAGATGGATCATATCTCAATATAATAAAGGCTATTTATGACAAGACTACAGCCAACGTATTACTAAATGGGGAAAAACTGGAAGCTTCTCCACTAAAATCAGGAACAAGACAAGGGTGTCCACTGTCCCCACTTTTATTTAATATAATACTGGAAGTCTTATCCATAGCAATAAGGCAAGACACACACATAAAAGGGATACAAATTGGAAAGGAAGAGATTAAGCTATCATTTGCAGATGACATGATTCTATATATAAAGGACCCTAAAGACTCTACCAGCAAACTGTTAGAGCTGATAAACACCTATAGCCACATAGCAGGATACAAAATAAATACACAGAAATAAGTAGCTTTCCTATATGCTAACAACAAACACACAGAGAATGAAATCAAAGAATCACTCCCATTCACAATTGCATCAAAGAAAATAAAGTACCTTGGAATAAACCTAAGCAAGGAAGTAAAGGATCTCTACAATGAAAACTTTAAAACATTCAAGCGAGAAATTCCAGAAGACACTAGGAAATGGAAAAACATCCCTTGTTCCTGGATCAGAAGAATCAATATTGTGAAAAGTGCTGGGAAAACTACATATGTATCTGTAGAAGGATGATAATAGATTCTTCTCTCTCTCAATGCAGAAGAATTAAGTCCAAATGGATCAGGCCATAAAGCCACAGTAGCTGGGACCTCATGAAATTACAAAGATATTGTACTGCAAAGGACACTGTGAATAAAGCAAAGAGGCAACCTACAGAATGGGATAAAATCTTTGCCAGCTATACATCTGATAGAGGATTAATATCTAGGATATACAAATAACTCAAAAAATTAAATAATAAGAAATCAAACAAGCCAATTAAAAAATGGGCTATGGAACTAAATGGAGAGTTCTCAAAAGAAGAAATATGAATGGCATATAAGCATCTAAAAAAATGTTCTACATCTCTAGTCATCAGGGAAATGCAGATTAAAACTACGTTGAGATTCCATCTCACTCCTATCAGATTGGCTACCATCATGAAAACAAATGACCATAAATGCTGGCAAGGATGTAGAAAAAGAGGAACCCTTCTACACTGTTGGTGGGAATGCAATCTGGTCCAGCCATTGTGGAAATCAGTGTACAGATTCCTAAAACAGCTAAAAAACTGATCTACCATATGACCCAGCTATAGCACTCCTAGGCATATATCCTAAAGACTCATCTCATTTCCTTAGAAGTATGTGCTCAACCATTTTTATTGTGGCTAAATTTATAATAGCTGGGAAATGGAAACAGCCTAGATGTCCCTCATCTGATGAGTTGATAATGAAGATATGGCACATTTATACAATGGAGTTCTACTCAGTGGTAAAGAAAAATGAAGTTATGAAATTTGCAGGAAAATGGATGGATCTGGAAAGGATTATACTAAGTGAGGTAACACAGTCCCAGAAGGCCAAGCGTCGCATGTTCTCTCTCATATGTGGATCCTAGCTACAGATGACTGGGCTTCTGTGTGAGAAGGAGAAACCTCAGTAGCAGTGTCCAGTAAGCTAGAAAAGAGATATAAAGGGAAGAGAAAGGAGGGGGGGTACTTAATATGATGGTATTGTATATATGTAAGTAGAAGAATAGATTAACGGGGGTGAAAAGGCCCAAAATGAGGTCTGGGGAAGAGATTGAATAAAGGAAAGGTGGAGGGAGGGCTAATCAAAATCTAAGAGGATATAAATAAATCATATGGAATCCTCTGGTTTTGGACAATGGAACACTCAGGAGCCATAGATCATTGTTAGAAAATTTTCATTGCCAGGGATGGGATACCTTCCATTGAGTTGTTGGCCAGGGAGGTCCCTGATGCCCCCAAAACATTATAGGCCATTGCCGAGGCCCTTGGTTTCCCACCAGGAATAGATGGTGTGACCCTATTGCTGAAGACTCCATATACTTGGGCTTCAAGGCCACTGAGAAATCCTGCTGGATCTGAGCTGATAACCTCCTCCATGTAGACCAGCTGACAGAAAGCTGGAAGAAGCATTCTGCATGCAGTTCAATAGGAGAAAGAGAAATCACCAGTGAAGATACTCAACAGTGGGCACTGCAAGACTTCTATTTGGCCAGCCAGGCCAAATGTGCCAACGGGTGCAATAGTGGCACATCTGTTATGGGGGAAACCAACTGCCCTCTAATTGGACTGGAGGCCTGCTCTATGGGAAGGGAATACATCCCTGATACTGAAAACTTAAAACAGGGGTAGTCATGAGCCCTAGGGGTGTAATGTCTGCTGTTGTCTGGCCAAATGTATATACTATGCTTATCAAACTGCCCAGTAAGCACTTCTGTTAATGTTCACACCCTTATATTAATGCTACTCTCACTTTTGGTAGAGAATATTCTCTTTTCAGATGGCAGTGACCTTGGGACGACTCAGAAGGTATCATGGTGATGGAAAGAAATGACCACAGTGTTCAGTACTGCAGTATCTCTATCACACCTTCCAAGGCTCAGCATCTAATGTAGAAGAGGTGGTGGAAACAATGTAAGAGCCAAAGGAAGGGCAGCACTCCATCCAACATGCTCCCTCCAGACACAAAAAGGACTGGATATCCATGGCCTCACAGTGCCTGACACTACCTGCATAAGACCATCATAAGAGGAGGAAAAGATCCAGACATGAAAAGTAAAAGAGAGACTGATTGAGATGGGGAGGGAGTATGATGGAGAATGGAGTTTCAAAGGGGTAAGTGGGGGGAGAGATTGTATTACCATGGGGTATTTTTTATAATCATGGAAGTTGTTAATTAAAAAAATTGCTTTCTGATTCTCCAGGTACCATAGTCCTCCTCAGGTCATCCTCCATGCCTTCCTACAGACACTGGTTCCTGAGTTTTGTAAAATCTGCACACAAAATTCCCCCTGGGCAAGAAGTCAGGCCCTTTCTGCTTCATTTCATTGCTATGTTTTTATTCTTTTACTTTCATCTGCTTATAATACCAAAAACTTAGGTATTATTTTCATCTCAAATCTAAGCTCACACTCATACCATAGCTGAATGACTTGTCTATTCTTTCTGCTGCTGTGGCAACAAGTGACATTATGACTCTCCTTTCATGTAGGAATTTCCCCTGCCCCATGGTAAGAACCTTGAGAAAATGAGCAGTATTTTATTTACCCAATTTTTCTGGTACTTGTATTTATTTAATAAATATTTGTTGATATAAACTCCATAGATACATTACCGCATTGTGTTTATATCTGTATTGCAGTTTGTTCTCTACCATGATGTTAATCAAAACTACTATGTATTAGTCACTTACACATCAGATACTCTATACCCATTTCATCACTTAACACAAGCATCTACTTACAGTATTGCATCCCTAGCAATTGACCACCTGAATGTTTACTTCAGAGCCAAGTCTATATATTTGCTGGTCTTGGATAAATCAGTTGAAATGTATCTATCTCCCCCACCAGAAACCAGAGCCCTTTTTTTTTTTTATTGGAGTAGGTCTGAGCTGTACTAGTAGGGGAATATATCAACACTTTAGTAACTGGAATGTGTACCTTGATAAACAATGTTTGGACAGTGTTGAAACTCACAGAAGATTAGAGTGGAAGCTGTGCCCCTAACTCTATTGAAAACTTGCCAGGGATGCTGAGCTCTGACTCTCCAGAGCACTGAAGATTTAAGTACTGGGGAAAACAAGCTGTTATGTCCTATCAGAAGGGAATTTTTTTCTGAGTAATGTTGGTAGCAGAAAAAACTTAGCTACCATATGGGAAGGTATGTCAAACTTTTTTTTCTAATTCTTAAGTTTGAAAAGAAATGATAAAATAGCCCTAGCAAGAAAATGGCTAATAGATTTTTATCATAAAGAATAGGTGGATGAGTTTAGTATATAAGTGGTAAGAAGACTGGTCTACGAATAAAACAATAGATATGATAGACTTGTAACTGTAAATGTTCTACCTTCAAAGGCAAAGTAAGGTACAGATACATGGGCTTTCCTTGATCTCCATTGGCCTTTAAAGTCTCTAACATCAAGCACTTTATAATTATCCCCCAAATGGTACTGTTCAAAGGTCTTTTATCAGTATTTTAGGAGTTTAGTGGTTTGAGTAGAAAACTAACAGAATAATATGGTATTCTCATTACATCGTATTAAGAATAGATATGGTCAATATGGCTCTCATAGATGATACAAACCTTGGACACCTGGGTAAGGTAGGTTTTCCATTTTCTCTGAATAGTCACCCTCATCCCTCTTCTGTGCTCTTTAGAAGAAAGTTACAGCACCCAGATTTACTTATTTACTTGTTTATTTTAATATCTGTATGGATGCATGCATATTTATTTTATATTTTACATTTTTACCCAATTTTGAATATAGTGATGCACCATATAACAATGCTTTGGTCAAGTATAAAGATAGTCAAATTAGACTGTATCTCCTCATGGTGCTGTTGTCATCTTAGTTTATGGAAGTAAAATGTGCAGTGGTTATAAAATGATGAAGTCACAAGGAGCCATTTCTCAACATAGCCTCTTCATTAAGAGATATATGACTGTACTTACTTTGTTGTTCAAAATCTTACAACACTGGGCATTCTCAAATCACTGAACCTTAGTGTCTATAACCCACTGACATTTCCTCCATGTTGTGATTATTTCAGGAGCACTTCTACTTTCTGGCACTATGAAATGCTTATCTTATACATCTCCTGTCCCAGCTAGAATAGGCCATTTCTGCAGGAACCATTATAGTAGAAACCAAGATTAGATTAAAGGGAAGAATTACCTTGTTTTCCATATGAATAATAATTGAAAGTCACCAGATATTTTAGTCATTCGTGAAATGTGAAAGAAGAAAATAAAACTACTCATGGCCATAAGTAAGCCAATAAAGGAAAAGCAAAACAGGGCTAGAGAGATGGCTTAGCAGTCAAGGCACTTGCCTGCAAAACCAAAGAATCTAGGTTTGATTCCCCAGGATCCACATGAGCCCAATGCACAAGGTGTTGCATGCATCAGGAGTTCATTTGCAGTGGCTAGATGCCCTGGCATGCCCATTCTCTGTCTCTCTCCTAAATAAAATAAATATTTTTTTAAAGAAGGAAAAGCAAAACATTGTCAATGCTAAGCTGTTTTATCTAAAACATAAAAGCAGCATGCTATGGAAAAATTAATTATTTGCATTAAAAAGAGCCCAAGGGAAAAGGGCAACAATACTATATATATATATATATATATATATATATATATATATATATATATATTACATATATTGATGATTTATCTTATATGCATATATATATATGCATATATATATGCATATAAGATAAATCATCAAAATATATGAATGGCATATATAAATACTCAGCAGTCAAAAATAATGCAAATGAAGATTAAAGAATCACAGTTACATGACCACTGAGAGGCAGAAACAGAACATGCAGTGCTCTATATGACTAAATCTTCATTTGTCACAGAAGGAAATAAAGAAATAATTCTACAAATGTTGAATGATGAAAGGACTGACAGAAGAAGTCTAACTAGTATGGGGTTACTCTCTGGAAAAGAACTGGGTACTAAACTAGAGAAAAGAGAGAGCTGCTCATGATTTATTATAAACTAAACCCTTTGTCTTTTTCAGTGATGCATGCATACTCAGTCACAACTGAAAAAAATATATATGTATACATATGTGTGTGTGTGTGTGTGTGTGTATGTATGTATATATGGTGAAGCCCCCAAATTTTGGACGTGCAAATAGAGCTGCTGACTTGGGATGGGGTTTTCCCAAGGCTATGGTAGCCAAACTGGAAGGGTAGAATTGGAGCCCCAGAAACTTCATCAATGGTTACAGATATAGGACTTGGAGCTAGAAGATTTAATATTTGCCCTTTTTGTTTTACATTTTGCATTTGTTCAATCTTTCCTTTGCTATGTTTAGTGCTATATTCTGTAGTGTGAATATTTACTCTGTACCATTATCTGTTTTGGGCTTTACAGTTGCATAGTTAAAAGACCATGAACTATGGGGATGTTTGAACAGTACTGAGATTGAAAATAAAACTATGGGGACTATTGAAGTTGAACTGAATATGCATTTTATATCATGGATGGTCCTGAATTTATAGGGATCAAAGGTGGAATGTGGTGATTTAAGACAGGCTCAAGGGCTCAGAATGCTTGGTCCCCATCTGATGGCAGTTTGAGGGGTGGAGTCATGTTAAAGGAGGTGTGTTGTCAGAGGTGGACTTAGGGGTATTGTAACCCTTGCCAGAGTTCAGCTTACTCTCCTACTGATGTTTTATTCCTTCTATGTCAGAGGTGATATCCAATCTCTGCTCATGCCATGCCATTCCCTGCCATCATGAAGCTTCCCTTGAAAGCTGGTAGCTAAAATAAATCCTTTCCTCCCAACAGGTGCTTTTAATCAGGTGATTTGTCCCAGCAATGAGAAGGCAACTTCAATAATAGCATTATCTGCATTTTGCAAGGGATTCAGGTAGGCATTTGTTAGCTAATAGATCCCCCAAGGTCACATAGTTTATGATGGAAGGTATGGGATTGTTATGAGGCAATCTCTCTATATAGCTCATGTTCTTGGCCATTTAGTTTTTCTAGCAAGTACACAGTGCTAAGAAACCCACCAGAGAGGAGACAAGGTGTTTGATTTAGGGAGGAAGAGGAAAAGAGGGGGCGAGGACAGAAGGAACAGAAACACTAAAAGTTCTTTAGTAAGACTATCCATGAACATAGAGAGGTTAAGAGTTAAAGTCTCAAGCCTACCTAGAGATACCAAAGCTTATTCTTTTTCAGTACCTTATGAACAGAGTAGGGATCAGGGAGGTGTTGTACAATGAGGAAATAGGACCAAGATGTGCTGAAATCACCAAACTTGACTAGCAACACTGTTTTCTTGTATTTCTGTCTGAGAAATATAAGTTTTTCTCAGTTTTTTGAAAAACCTCTATAGACATTTGTTTATAAGGGGCCTGTGAAAGAACATGTTTTTTCACATTTGTCTGTGTATGTGTTGTTTGTGTGCTGCACACACAAGTTAGAAGCTCTCATGTTAGGAAAATACGCAGAATGGAAAGTAAAATTTGAGACTTTAAAATGGCTTCATATACTACATACTTGGGCTGCAGGATACTAAGAGATCAAGCTGGAGCTGAGCTGGGCTAGAAGCCTCCTCCCAGTTGACTAGCTGTCATGATGCTAGCAGGAACTGTGTAGCCTATTGCGGAGAAAAGTCATCAACAAGTTTAAATAGCAGTGCACCCTGGAAGCTTCATGGCAGACCAGCCAGGCAAAATGTGCCAGTTGGTACAAAGGTAGCATGTCTCTTATGGGGAAAATCAACTGCACTCTGATTGAATTCGAGGCCTACTCCATAAGAGGGAATTCATGCCTGGTACTTCAAACCTAATCAAAAGCCTATGTCTGGAAAGGTAATAAGCCCTAGAGGGGAATATACTACTAATGTTTGGCTAAATGGATATAGTATGCCCAACAACTTTCTTTGTAAATACTTATATTTATATATAAATAAACAATCTCACATATATATTCTCACTTTTGGTTAGAGAAGCTTCCTTTTATAGATAGTGGAAACCATTCAAGAGATTAAAAACTCATTGAAGTGCTAAGAATACGTGACATGAGTGTTCAGCACTTAGATATCTCTATCACACTCTTTAAAACTGGGGGATCATTGTGGAAGAGGCAGCAGAAAGAGTTTAAGAGCCAAAGGTAGGGAAGGAGTACTTTGGAATATTATCTTCCAGACAACCATGGCATTCATGTAGCTGATGCTCCCTACATAATGCCTGCATAATATGAAAGGTAAAAAAAATGATGATATCAAAATAGAATAGGGACTACTTGAATATGGAAACAGGGTTAAGTGGATAGGCAATAGGAGAGGATGGAGAAAGAAAGGTGGTAGGAGAGGATTATAATTAGAGTACATTGCATAATTTTATGGAGGTTATCAATAAAAAGTTTTTTAAAAACTAGTTATGTTCAACATATATGTGTTTGTAAGAGAAAGATTAAAATGAAAATAAACAACAAAACACACAAAAACTAAAAATACCCTTTACATATTGGAAAATGATTCCTCATTTTTTCTTGTATATTTCCTAAGATAGTTTTTTAACTTAACATACTATTCTCTGGTTATTATTTCAGGAAACCCTGAGGTATACAAAAGGTTTAAGTACCCACAGTATAAAAATGTCAGGACTTTAAGAGCTGTGAACAAATAAAAGGCTGATACACAAGCAAACACCTTCATGGAGCATTTCTAGTCAGCAGTGGCCTTCAGGCAAATCCACCTGCTCTCTGCTCTCTTCATTTCATGAATATTGATTCTAGGGCTGTTTGATTCAGGTATCTACTGTATCTCCTCACAGGAAAAACAGAAGGGGGAGGAGGCACATGCAGGTGCAATTACACTAGTTTAGCAACACAGCATGGCACATTCCATGAACAAAACACTTTCTTCATTGGGAGGTTGAGCTTTCACCAAGCCAAGTGCCCTAATTTGCCCTAATGTTCTGTCTTCTGAACAATTCCAGGGATCAGCAGACAAGGACTCCAGCCAAGCTGAATGGAAGCATGGTGAGTTCAAAGCACTTTCACTTTAAAGCCAACCCCTTATTAAGACACATGAAATGCAATATTGACTCTGAGCAAAGATAGAGCAATGAAAAGCAAATACAGTGCTGGTAAAAATAGCACACATTTTCTCCCAACACCAGTATTTAATCCATTATGAAATCATTTCTTATCCTTTTTCTAATTCAACACTCCATTCAAAAGCCTCCTCCAAAGCAGGTCAATAAAAGCAGCTGCAATTATCTTAGCAGCAGGTTGCAGAGCTCAGATGGAAAACAAAATAGCTCTCCCCAACAGCTGCCCAAGGAAGCTTGATGACCACTTCCCTTCTTGTGACAAGGACATTCTCTAATGCCTTTGAGAACCAGATCATTTTTGTCACATCCAAACAAAGTGTTCATTCTCATTTAGATAAACTACTGTAAGAGGCTTCTATAAAAAGTGTTAGTCCTACCTGCATGGGGTTGGGGTTTGAGTGTGTAAATGTCTCTGGACACTTCTCATTAATAGTAGCCTGGAGCTACTTCACTGGAAAAAAAAGCCCTAGAGTCTCATGAACTAGCATGATGGCAAGAAATAGAACTTGGTCATAATTGCACCCACTGAAAACATTCTCACTAAAGTTGTCTGACTGAGGAATTAGTCTATGCATATATTTGCTCAGTCCCAAATGTATAAATTAGCTCACATTTCAGACTTACTAGGCATTTCCTTGATAGGACAGAACTGATATATTTTAACAGCATATTTGGCAATGTCCAATCAAGTATTCTCATCCACATGAAAGCTTAGCTGCAAGATCTCAACTATGAAATATATAGGTCATGTCATTTATAACTTATTTTTCCACCACTCAAAACAGGACATGGCATTGTCAATATTTTGTTTAACAATGTATTTTGCAGTTGGTGCGCAGGCATCTCCTCTGATTGGAAACATTCCTTCCTGGATGGAGAACTAAGACTCCTGGGACTCAACCAGCTCAGAAGGTTTCGAGATTCACAAGGCCCCTCCCCAAGGATATAAAAGCAGAAACAGTGGTTAGTGGTTAGGAAATTAATTGACTGAGCTGCTTGTTGCCTGCTAGCTGTGTAAAGAGCTTTAGGGATGAAGCTTCTGTAAGCAGTCACCCATGCTGGAATGGGCTTTTTGATGATGAATCGGCCTTTGAGTCACTCATGCTCTTTAAGCAACCCTTTGCCATGCTTCTGTAGGTAACCCCAGTAAACTCACTGGTTCACTAAACTGGGCTAGGAATCATTTCTTTGATCTGCTCCCAGTGTTCTATCTATAGTAAAGAAATGCTGGTTTGTGTCTCCCCAGAGACACAGTGGCTGTTATATCAGTTATTTTCTCATGTCTGGGACAAAATACCTGATGAGAAGCAGTTTATGGAAGAAAAGGGTTTATTTCATCTTATAATTCCAGATTACAGTCCATTGCAGTAGAGAAGGTATAGACCCAGGAGCCTGAAGCAGAACTTCACACATTCAGCTTTCAGAAGAAGTAGATAGTAATGAATACTGGTCGGTGCTCAGTCCAGGCCACTGGCCTGTGGAATGGTTTTACCCAAGGTGGGTCTTTCCACCTAAACTAACCTAATCAAGATTATCCCACATAGGCTTGTTCAGAGGCTAACCTAACCTTACAGGAGGTTCTGCTTCCTGTCAAGTTGGTAATCAAAATAAACCATCACAGCTGCTATTGTGGGGAGCCGGGAAGGGAAGAAACTATGACTTGGCTGAGGTCTGTGAGTGTAGGAAATGAAGAGCCTCCGGGGCATTCCCCCAGTTCTACCCTTGTGCCTGGATCCAACCCAGCTGGACCCCTTCCCATCTTGGCCTTTTGTTCTTCATCTTTCCATCAAACTACACTTTTTTTTCCCCCTGAGGATCTGCCTGTCTTTTTACCATATAGCTCCAGCCTGTAGGTGGTACATGTCACAAAGTAAATATTTTGTTTCTTTTCATGAATATTTAATGAAAGCTAATCTTTGTTAGAATGTGGATGTAGTCATTTTAAGGGGACCCTGCTGCCTTTGGTTCAAGGCTCTGTAGGAAAGCAATACCTCGCCCCCTGTTGCCTGGTAAACCCAAGACCAACTGAGTAATATCTTGTGCCCTCTTGGCTCCTAACATATAGGTGAGACAAATGGAATAGAACATTTTCCCTCCCCTAAAAACATATAAAAAGCAATATTCTTTGGAATCTGAATCCTTTTCTGGCTTGAGTGACCCTGTTGTGCTGTTCCATGATATACTAACCCCTTAGCATAAAAAAAGAAATATGAATGACGATGAATATGTGGTGCTTTCCTTAGACCTGTACACATGTATGCATAGTATGTATGCATCTGTGCATACATGTGCATGTACTGCACACAACACCACACATGCACGAATATTCACATACTCACACCCACATTGATACACGTTCATATGTGCATACACAATTCACTCACACACTTGTACATGTTAACTTACACATACATGCAATACTTACAACTATCTTCCCCATGACCAAAACTGTCCTGGACGGAGGTGGTAACTCCTATTTTGTTATATGGGATTTGGAAACGAGTTGTTTCCTCTTTCCTGGAAGGGCTATAAAGCTCCAGAATTACCGTGGATATAGTGTGTGGGTAACAGAAAAGCTCGAAAGGTACTCTCTGAGTGGCACATCAACATGTCATAGGAGGAGGAAAAAGTATAATAGTAAAGCCAAGTAAGTCATGGTGAAGAAAAAAAGGATGCCTGGGCCTCAGAGCCCAGTAGACATTACAGACTAGGAATTAGCACCATGCATCTCAAGAGATGCCAGCCAGGGCTGAGGTTCCTCAAGAACAGAGCAAATAGCGGGCCAAGTCTGACAAGAAAGTCTGAGGAACATGAAGAGCTGAAGAGCTGGGGGTTCTTTTGTGTCACTTCAGTGGGAAGTGCGGAGTACAGTGGGGTGGGGCAGGACAGTAGGATGGAGGGATGGAAATTGTAAAGGCAGGAGAGTACATTTCAGAAGGAAAATGATTCTTCTGGCATATATGAATTTATAAACTGAGATTTATAGTCATGACACTTTCAATGAATGTGATTGGTACATTTAATCCACATAAAGAACGAGGTTTTTGGAGGTAACATTTTATTTATTTATTTATTTATCAACAGTATAAATAACATAAACCAGTATCACCAAATTTGTCATTGAAAGCCTTGAGCTACAGCCAATCACCAGGCAAAAACATATCTGTAATGAACTTTTTCTTACTTTATGGATTATCATAAAATCACCAATGGTCAGACCAAGAAACAAAACATTACCAAGTCCCTCAACTCCTACTCACTGCCATATCACCAAATGCTGCTACTCATCACCAAAGATAAACATGGCACATGGCACAGGCTCCCTATCTCTTTCCATATATATATATTTTTTAATTTGGGCGAAGAGTCTTGTCTGTTTTGCTCACTGTTGTAATGCCAAGACACAAACCTACCTGGCATGCAATAGGTATTCAAGATATTCTTGTTGAATAAATAATCCAGTGATTTGAGCAGAATCTTCAAAATATTTTTGTATATACATGTTATTTGAACAACAAAAAAAAAAAGGATTTTGCCTTGTTTACCTGACTCTTACTATTTGTGTGCACTAGATGCCTCAGATCACTTACAAATGATGCTTTATGCATTTGAAGTTTGCTGTTGACATTAGAGTTGCTTCTTTCAGATACAGAAAGGCTTTGAGCTCAGAAGTAGACTTCTCTCACAACAGCAGGAAATATCTTTATGAAAGGAGGCAGGGCATTGTGCACTAAATGGAAGCACATGTCAGAATGAGATGTCTATTTGACTTGGACATCTTAGGAATAAGACCTTTGTGATAATTCTGGTCACTGAATAGAAAAGATGTGTTAGATATGTTTACCATATGGAGTTCACTGTTCAAACCTAGTAACAAAGAATCAGTCATTTCCTTTTTTTATTTTTCTCAATTTTTATTAACATTTTCCAAGATTATAAAAAATATCCCATGGTAATACCCTCCCTCCCCCACTTTCCACTTTGAAATTCCATTCTCCATATCCCCTCCACATCTCAATCAGTCTCTCTTTTATTTTGATGTCATGATCTTTTCCTCCTCTTATGATGGTCTTGTGTAGGTAGTGTCAGGCACTATGAGGTCATGGATATCCAGGCCATTTTATGTCTGGAGGGAGCACATTGTAAGGAGTCCTACCCTTCCTTTGGCTCTTACATTCTTTCCACCACCTCTTCTTATTCTTTCCACCACCTCTTCTGCATTAGACCCTGAGACTGGGAAGGTGTGATCAAGATGTTACTCAATATTCCAGTCACTTCTTTCCAGCACTGTGATACTTTCTGAGTCATCCCAAGGTAACTTCCATCTGAAAAGAGAAAATTCTCTACCCAAAGTGAGAGTAGCATTAATATAAGGGTATGATTATTAAGAGAAGTGCTTACTGGGCAGTTTGATAACCATAGCATATACATTTATCCAGACATCATCAGATGTTACAACCCTAGGGCTCATGACTACCCCTGTTTTAAGTTTTCAGTATCAGGGATGTATTCCCTCCCATGGAGCAGGCCTCCAATCCAATTGGAGGGCAATTGGTTTCCACCATGACAGACATGCCACTATTGCACCCATTGGCTCATTGGCCTGGTTGGCCAATTATAAAGCTTGCAGTGTCCACTGTTGAGTATCTTCACTGGTGGTGTCTCTTTCTCCCATTGAACTGCATGTAGAATGGCTTCTTCCAGCTTTCTGTCAGCTGGTCTACATGGAGGAGGTTATCAGCTCAGATCCAGCAGGATTTCTCAGTGGCCTTGCAGCCCAAGTATATGGAGTCTTCAGCATTAGGGTCTTACCATTTACACCTGGTGGAAAACCAAGGGCCTCGGCAATGGCCTATAATGTTTTGGGGGCATCAGGGACCTCCCTGGCCAACAACTCAATGGAAGGTATCCCATCCTTGGCAATGAAAATTTTCTAGCAACGATCTATGGCTCCTGAGTGTTCCGTTGTCCAAAACTGGAGGATTCCATATGACTTATTTATATCCTCTTAGATTTTGATTAGCCCTCCCTCCACCTTTGCTTTACTCAATCTCTTCCCCTGACCTCACTTTGGGCCTGCTCATCTCCATTAACCTATTCTTCTACTTACATATATACAATACCAACCCATTAAGTACCCCCCTCCCTTCCTTTAACTTCCCTTTATATCTCTTTTCTAGCTTACTGGACTCTGGTACTGATTTTTTTCCTTCTCACACAAAAGCCCAGTCATCTGTAGCTAGGATACACATATGAGAGAGAACATGTGGCGCTTGGCTTCCTGGGACTGTGTTACCTCACTTAGTATAATACTTTCCAGATCCATCCATTTTCCTGCAGATGTCATAACTTCATTTTTCTTTACCACTGAGTAGAACTCCATTGTATAGATGTGCCATATCTTCATTGCCCACTCATCAGATGAGGGACATCTAGGACGGTACCATTTCCCAGCTATTATACATTGAGCCTCAATAAAAATGGTTGAGCACATATTTCTAAGGAAGTGAGATGAGTCTTTAGGATATATGCCTAGGAGTGCTATAGCTTGGTCATATGGTAGATCAGTTTTTTAGCTGTTTTAGAAATCTCTACACTGATTTCCACAATGGCTGGACCAGATTGCACTCCCACCAACAGTGTAGAAGGGTTACTCTTTTTTCCTCATCCTGCCAGACTTTATAATCATTTGTTCTCAAGATGGTAGCCAATCTGACAGGAGTGAGATGGAATCTCAATGAAGTTTTAATCTGCATTTCCCTGATGACTAAGGATGTAGAACATTTTTTAGATGCTTATATGCCATCCATATTTCTTCTTCTGAGAACTCTCTATTTAGCTCCATAGCCAATTTTTTAATTGGCTTGTTTTATTTCTTATTATTTAACTTTTTGAGTTCTTTGTATATCCTAGATATTAATCCTCTATCAGATATATAGGTGGCAAAGATTTTTTCCCATTCTGTAGGTTGCCTCTTTCTTTATTCACAGTGTCCTTTGCAGAACAAAATCTTTGTAATTTCCTGGGGTCCCAGCAGTTAATCTGTGGCTTCATGGCCTGAGCAATTGGGGTTATATTCAGAAAGTCTTTGCAAAGACCAATATGTTGAAGGGTTTCCCCTACTTTTTCCTCTAGCAGTTTCAGAGTTTCCGGTCTGATGTTAAGGTCTTTAATCCATTTGGACTTAATTCTTGTGCATGGAGAGCGAGAAGAATCTATTTTCATCCTTCTACAGATACATATCCAGTTTTCCCAGCATCATTTGCTGAAGATGCTGTCTTCTTTTTTTGCTTTTTCTTTTTTTTTTTTTTGAAAAACAACTACTATAAAAATTTATTAAATAATTAATGTTGTCATTAGGCTTTGAAATTAGTGTGTCTTAAGAAAAATGCCCCAGACAAATCTATCCAAAAATAGTCATGAGAGTGAGATAAATATTAACACTACTTACCACCATGATTACATTCAGAGCATACTTAAGAAATTAAGGACATGAATACATTTTAATTTGTTTTGAATTACTTAAAAAACTTATACATGGTAGACATCATGTTGATGCATATATATTTCTACTTAAAGAAAGAGAAGTTCTCTCTGTTCACCACTGAGTTTCCATGGGACTCAATGGTAAATATAAATATTGAAAACAAGTGGGTATGTTAATGTCTTCTGTCACAATCGCGCTTTTTTTGCTTTTTCTCAACTTTTATTAACATTCCATGATTATAAAAAACATACCATGGTAATACCCTCCCTCTCCTCACTTTCCCCTTTAAAATTCCATTCTCCATCATATCCCCTCCCCATCTCAATCAGCCTCTCTTATTTTCATGTCATGATCTTTTCCTCCTCTTATGATGGTCTTGTTTAGGTAGTGTCAGGCACTATGAGGTCATGGATATCGAGGCCATTTTATGTCTGGAGAGAGCACATTGTAAGGAGTCCTAACCCTTCCCTTGGCTCTTACATTCTTTCAGCCACCTCTTCCACATTAGACCCTAAGCCTTGGAAGGTGTGATCAAGATGTTACTCGGTACTCAGGTCACTTCTTTCCAGCACTGTGATACCTTCTGAGTCATCCCAAGGTAACTTCCATCTGAAAAGAGAAGATTCTCTGCCCAAAGTGAGAGTAGCATTTTTATAAGAGTATAAATAATAAGAGAGGTGCTTACTAGCCAGGCGTGGTGGCACACGCCTTTAATCCCAGCACTCGGGAGGCAGAGGTAGGAGGATCGCCGTGAGTTCGAGGCCACCCTGAGACTCCATATGAATTCCAGGTCAGCCTGGGCTAGAGTGAGACCCTACCTTGAAAAAAAAAAAAAAAAAAAAAAAGAGAAGTGCTTACTGGGCAGTTTGATAAGCATAGTATATACATTTATCCAGACATCAGCAGATGTTACAATCCTAGGGCTCATGACTACCCCTGTTTTAAGTTTTCAGTATCAGGGATATATTCCCTCCCATGGAGCAGGCCTCCAATCCAATTGGAGGGCAATTGGTTTCCACCATGACAGACATGCCACTATTGCACCTGTTGGCTCATTTGGCCTGGCTGGCCAATTATAAGGCTTGCAGTGTCCACTGTTGAGTATCTTCATTGGTGGTATCTCTTTCTCCCATTGAACTACATATAGAATGGCTTCTTCCAGCTTTCTGTCAGCTGGTCTCCATGAAGGAGGTTGTCAGCTCAGTTCCAGCAGGATTTCTCAGTGGCCTTGCAGCCCAAATATGTGGAGTCTTCAGCAATAGGGTCTTACTATCTACTCATGGTGGGAAACCAAGGGCCTTGCCAATGGCCAATAATGTTTTGTGGGCATCAGGGACCTTCCTGGCCAACAACTCACTGGAGGTATCCCATCCCAGGCACTGAAAATTTTCTAACAACTATATGTGGCTCCTGAGTGTTCCGTTGTCCAAAACTGGAGGATTACATATGATTTATTTATATCCTCTTAGATTTTGATTAGCCCTTCCTCCACCTTTGCTTTACTCAATCTCTTCCCCTGACCTCACTTTGGGCCTGTTCACACCCATTAATCTATTCTTCTACTTATATATATACAATGCCAACCTATTAAGGACACTCCCCCCCTTCCTTTAACTTCCCTTTATATCTCCTTTTTAACTTACTGGCCTCTGGTACTGAGTTTTTTCCTTCTCACACAAAAGCCCAGTCATCTGTAGCTAGGATCCACATATGAGAGAGAACATGTGGCACTTGGCTTCCTGGGACTGTGTTACCTCACTTAGTATAATCCTTTCCAGATCCATCCATTTTGCTGCAAATTTCATGACTTCATTTTTCTTTACCACTGAGTAGAACTCCATTGTATAGATGTGCCATATCTTCATTGCCCACTCATCAGATGAGGGACATCTAGGACGGTACCATTTCCCAGCTATTATACATTGAGCCTCAATAAAAATGGTTGAGCACATATTTCTAAGGAAGTGAGATGAGTCTTTAGGATATATGCCTAGGAGTGCTATAGCTGGGTCATATGGTAGATCAATTTTTAGCTGTTTTAGAAATCTCTACACTGATTTCCACAATGGCTGGACCAGATTGCACTCCCACCAACAGTGTAGAAGGGTTACTCTTTTTTCCTCATTCCTGCCAGACTTTATAATCATTTGTTCTCAAGATGGTAGCCAATCTGACAGGAGTGAGATGGAATCTCAATGAAGTTTTAATCTGCATTTCCCTGATGACTAAGGATGTAGAACATTTTTAGATGCTTATATGCCATCCATATTTCTTCTTCTGAGAACTCTCTATTTAGCTCCATAGCCAATTTTTTAATTGGCTTGTTTTATTTCTTATTATTTAACTTTTTGAGTTATTTGTATATCCTAGATATTAATCCTCTATCAGATATATAGGTGGCAAAGATTTTTTCCCATTCTGTAGGTTGCCTCTTTCTTTATTCACAGTGTCCTTTGCAGAACAAAATCTTTGTAATTTCCTGGGGTCCCAGCAGTTAATCTGTGGCTTCATGGCCTGAGCAATTGGGGTTATATTCAGAAAGTCTTTGCAAAGACCAATATGTTGAAGGGTTTCCCCTACTTTTTCCTCTAGCAGTTTCAGAGTTTCTGATCTGATGTTAAGGTCTTTAATCCATTTCTACTTAATTCTTGTGCATGGAGAGCGAGAAGAATCTATTTTCATCTTTCTACAGATAAATATCCAGTTTTACCAGCACCATATGCTGAAGAGGCTCTCTTTTCTCCAATGAGTATTTTTGGCATTTTTATCAAATATAAGGTGGCTATAGTTACCTGGACTTACATCCGGGTCCTGTATTCTGTTCCATTGATCAACATGTTGCCTTTTGTGCCAGTACCATGCTGTTTTTGTTACTATGGCTTTGTAGTATAGTTTAAACTCAGGTATGGTGATACAGCCAGCATTATTTTTGTTGCTCAGTGATATTTTAGATATTCGAGGTTTTCTGTGATTCCAAATGAATTTTTGGATTGTTTTTTCTATTTCTATGAAGAATGCCATTGGAGTTTTGATGGGGATTACATTAAATGTGTAGATTGCTTTTGGAAAGATTGCCATTTTCACAATATTCATTCTTCCAATCCAGGAACAAGGGATGTTTTTCTATTTCCTAGTGTCTTCTGCAATTTCTCGCTTGAGTGTTTTAAAGTTTTCATTGTAGAGATCCTTTACTTCCTTGGTTAGGTTTATTCCAAGGTACTTTATTTTCTTTGATGCAATTGTGAGTGGGAGTGATTCTCTGATTTCATCTTCTGTGTGTTTGTTGTTAGCATATGCGAATGCTAATAATTTCCGTGTATTTATTTTGTATCCTGCTACATGGCCATAGGTGTTTATTAACTCTAACAGTTTGCTGGTTGAGTCTTTAGGGTCCTTTATATATAAAATCATGTCATCTGCAAATAATGATAACTTGATTTCTTCCTTTCCAATTTGTGTCCCTTTTATGTGTGTCTCTTGCCTTATTGCTATGGCTAAAGCTTCCAGTACTATATTAAATAAAAGTCGAGACAGTGGACACCCTTGTCTTGTTCCTGATTTTAGTGGGAAAGCTTCCAGTTTTTCCCCATTTAGTAATATGTTGTCTGTAGGCTTGTCATAAATAGCCTTTATTATATTGAGATATGTTCCTTCTATTCCTAGTCTCTGTAGGACCTTTATCATGAAGGGACGTTAGATTTTGTCCAATGCTTCCTCTGTGTCTAACAAGATGATCATGTGATTTTTGTCCTTCAGTTCATTTATATAATGTACTACATTTATCGATTTGTGTATGTTGCACTATCCCTGCATCTCTGGGATAAAGCCTACTTGGTCAGGGTGAATGATCTTTCTGTTATATTCTTGTGTTTGGATTGCCAATTTTTTGTTGAGAATTTTTGCATCTATGTTCATGAGGGATATTGGTCTGTAATTTTCTTTTTTTGTTCTATCTTTGCCTGGTTTTGGTATCAGGGTGATGCTGGCTTCATAGAAGGAGTTTGGTAGGATTCCTTCTTTTTCTACTTTATGGAATAGCTTAAGAAGCAATGGTGTTAGTTGTTCCCTGAAGTCCTGGTAAAATTCAGCAGTCAATCCATCTGGACCTGGGCTTCTTTTAGTTGGGAGATTTTTGATAACTGCTTAGATCTCCATGCTTGTTATAGGTCTATTTAAGTGATTAATCTCATCTTGATTTAATTTAGGTAGGTTATATAAATCAAGGAAATCATCCATTTCTTTCAGATTTTCATACTTTGTGGAGTATATGCTTTTATAGTATGTCCCTATGATTTTTTGAATTTCTCTCGCATCTGTTGTGATGTTGCCTTTTTCATCTCTAATTTTATTAATTTGTGTCTCTTCTCTCTTTCTATTGATCTGATTAGCCAAGAGTTTATCAATCTTGTTTATCCTTTCAAAGAACCAACTCTTTGTTTCATTGATTCTTTGGATTTTTTTGGGGGGGGTTTCTATGTCATTAATTTCTGCCCTAATCTTTATTATTTCTCCCCATCTACTGATTTTTGGTTTGCCTTGTTCTTTTTCCAAGGCTTTAAGGTGAAGCATTAGGTCGTTTACTTGCAACCTTTCTAATTTCTTAATATGGGCACTTAAAGCTATAAATTTACCCCTTAGGACTGCATTCATTGTGTCCCAGAGATTTTAGTATGTTGTGTTCTCATGATCATTTGACTCTATAAATTTTTGATTTCCTTCTTGATTTCTTCATTGACCCATTCATCATTTAGTAGTGTGGTGTTTAATTTGCATGATTTTGTGTATGCTCTATAGCCTTTCTTGCTATTGATTTGTAGTTTGATTCCATTGTGGTCAGATAGAATGCAAGGAATTATTATCAATTTTCCTGTATTTGTTAAGATTTGCTTTGTGTCCTAATATGTGGTCTATTTTAGAGAATGTTTCATGTGCTGCTGAAAAGAATGTATATTCTGCAGCATTTGGATGAAATGTCCTGTATATATCTGTTAGGTCCATTCCTTCTATGACCTCATTTAGCCCAGATGCCTCTCTGTTTTTTTTTTCCTGGGATGACCTGTCAATTGATGAGACTGGGTGTTGAAGTCACCCACTACTACTGTGTTTGCTGTTATCTGTGACCTTACTTCTAATAGTGTTTGTTTGATGAATTTGGGGCCCCCCATGTTAGGTGCATATGTGTTTAGGATTGTAATGTCCTCCTGTTGGAAAGTGCCTTTAATTAATATAAAGTGGCCTTCCTTATCTTTCTTAACTAATGTTGGACTGACGTCTACATTGTCAGATATTAGGATAGCAACCCCATGCTTGTTTTCTAGGTCCTTTTGCTTGAAACACCATTTTTCAACCTTTCACCCTAAGATAGTTTCCATCCTTTGTATAAAGGTGGGTTTCTTGGAGGCAACAAATTGAAGGATCGTGCTTTTTAACCCAGTCTGCAAACCTATGTCTTTTGTTAGGGGCATTGAGGCTATTGATATTAAGAGATATTATTGAAAGGTATGTGTATTTATTTTTGCCATTTTTTGTAGTTCTTCCAGTTTTACCTTTGCTCTCTTGTGTTAACTAGTATTTGAGTATTGTTTGTTTTATCCCAGTTTCTTATATGGTGCTTTTCTTTTTCTTCAGCATGGAGGATTCTTTCAAGTATTTTCTGTAGACCTGGTTTTGTCTTCAAATACTCCTTTAACTTGCTTTTGTCATGGAATGTCCTTATTTCTCCGCCTATTTGAATGGATAGCTTTGCAGGATAAAGTAACGTTGGTTGACAGTTGTTATCTTTCAGAACTGGGAACACATCACTTCACACCCTTCTGGCTTTTAAAGTTTGTGTTGAGTAATCTGCTGTAATCCTGATAGGCTTGCCTTTGTAGGTAACTTGATTTTTCTCTCTGGCTGCTTTCAATATTTTCTCTTTGGTTTGTGTGTTTGGTAGTTTGATTAGAATATGGCGAGGAGAGGTTCTTGCCAGGTTTTGTCTGGCTTGTGTTCTAAAGGATTCCTGTATCTGCATTGGCACCTTTTTCCCAATTTGGGGAACTTTTTTTCAATTTTGTTGAAGACACCTACTATGCCTTTGGAGTGAAATTCTTCTCCTTCTACTATTCCCTGAATTCTTATGTTTGATCTTTTCATAGTTTCCCGAATATCTTGAAATTTCCACTCATACTTTTCTATTAGTTTGTCTTTCTGTTTGTTGGACTGTATTTGATCTGCCACCTGGTCTTCTAGCTTAGATATTCTGTCCTCTCCTTCATCCATTCTACTGGTGAGATTTTCTACAGAGTTTTTTTTTTTTTTTTCATTAACTGTGTTCTTTATTGCTAGTAATTCTAACTGTTTTTTCTTTATTATTTCTATTTCCTTGTTTATGTCTAATATTGATCTCTTTATTTCATTAAATTGACATCCTGTGTCTTCTTTGCTTCCTTTGATTTCTTCTTTGAGTTCTTTGAACATATTTATAATCATTCTTTTGAAATCTTTCTCAGGCATTTCCTCTAACTTGTTCTCACAGGAGGTCATTTCTGATGCACTAATACTTTTTGGTGGATTTATATAGTCTTGATTTTGGTGTTTCTTGTGTTATAATGTGCTGCTTTTCATTGAAAGTGTTATAATGTATATAATTTTGCATCCTGGATTATTTAATGATTGGATTTTCTAGTTAGCTGGGTATTATGAGATGTATCAATTTGATGTTATATATCTTCAGGGTAGGAGCTTAAGGCACTAGGTGTGGCTCTCAAGACTGTCAGAGTATCTACGAAAGTGACCCTAGGTGTTGGCTTTGCCTGCTGTGAGAGAATTCAAGTAGGCTGAGTGGAACCGAATACAGATAGCTTGTAAAATTTAACTAAACAATGTACACTTTCAATGAAAAGCAGCACAGAGTATCTATGAAAGAGTAGGTATTATGACAAACAGATCCTCTGTCTGTCCCTTAGGCTGTGTGGTGCCTCACCCACTCCCTTAATCCTGACAACAAGGAGGTTAAGAGTTCTGATCTGTTGAGGGTTCCAAGTCAGTTTGTGACCAGGTGAGACCCTTCCCTGGTGTAATCCCATTTACCTCTGCTCCTGCTTGGGTCCCACTGTCGGTTCAAGTTGGCCTGGCCGGGTCCCTGGACCCCTGTTCTGTTCGCTGGAGCTGGGCACCAGCAGTAGGGGAGGGGAGGCTGCCGTTGTTGCTCTAGTTCTCTCACTGTTCCATGTGTTCTTCTACCTTTTGATCTGCTCCTCTGTTGTTTACTGCCATTCTCCCTTCACGTTTCTTGAGTTTGCAGAGAGCTATGGTGTGAGTGGAAAATCCCCTCACCTGGCTTTTCCTGTGGCTCAAGCCAAGCCTGGTGGCTGGCTGGCCTGCCACCACTGCAGTCCTGTGGACCTGCCAGAGCCACTTCTACCAGCCTGTGTGGGCTCTGGATGCTCTGGATCTCTCTTACTTCTCCGCTGCCATTTCAGTTTCCTATACACCTCACTTTTTAGTAAAAGTGTGTATTTTACTGTTTTTTTTTTTGTTTTGTTTTGTTTTTTGTTTTTGTTTTTTTTTGCTTTTTCCCCCCTAGGCTGCTTTGGTGTGGTACCTACATGCCGTCTTAACTGGAAGTCTCAGTCATTTCTTGTATGGTCTGTTTTAGCTGCTCCTCTGTAATGATATTCCATGGTTATTTCTAGTTTAGTAGCAGGTAACTAGATGCTCACTGTCTTGCAAAAAAGAAACTCTTCCAGCAACAGACAAAGCAAGTGCTTTCATTAAGCCAATTTGTTTTCTAAAGGGAGCAGCAGGAGAGAGGTGGAGTGACAGGTCCCCACAGGTCACATCTGTATGGTCATCTTCCATGCTCACTCTATAGATTAGAATCAGAACAGTCAGGAGCATCTTTACTCACAACTTCCCCAAAACAAAGAAGAAGTGGCCAAGAAATCCATGCCATATGGACCAACCAAATCCTTGGAGACTAGCTTTCCCCACCTTGTGACTTATGTTGCCCTACCTGGGGTCATATCACAGGAGGGCACCTGACACTGCCTAAATCACATCTACCACACAGATGTGCCATGGCTCCTGCCCCTTCCCTGCCTCAGCTGCAGGGAACTGAGTCTTTGAGTAATACCAATCATTTCTTCTTTTCTTCTCTTGTTGCTCTGATCTAAAGCAAACTCAAGCAAAAACAAAAGTAGGAAGTAGGAATCACTGGGAATATCAAAATTGTAGCTCATACCTTTATCCCACCTTGCTCGGGAAATTATGTAACTTGTATTGTTTTACTTGCACCCAAACCTAAGGAATATTAAACACCAAGTCTTGAAGCTGCATTTATAGATTACCAAAACAGAATCTCAAAAGCATGTTTCATGATAAAATAGTTCTTTAGGATATTAATAGGACTTCAGTAAAGCTGGGATCAAGTCTTCATAGAAAGTTCATTGAGATAGACCCAATGTGTGCAAGATATCCAGATTAAGCTGACTTGCTGGCTTTAGACACATCCAGATGCTGTAACAGTTACCTTCTCATTGCTGGGACAAAATACCTGGCCAGAAGCAACTTACAGTTTTGAGGGGAACACAGTACCATGGCAGGAAAAGCACAGCAAGAACAGATAACCAGGTGCCATATCTCCATTGCAGCAGGAAGGAAGGAGAGTAAGCTAATTGTAGTAATCAGGACTGGGATATAAAACCCCAAGGCCCACCCACACCCACACCTTCCAGAGCAATGCTCCACTTCCCACAAGATACACTATCCAGGGATTAAGTTTGAGGTTTAATAACAAATGCATGAGCCTGTAGGGAACATTTTTACATTCAAACCATACCAGGTGCACCAAAACTCTAGAGAAAACTGCAGGTTCACAACTTGACTTCTGAATGCCGCTGATTTCTAAAAGCATCTTAGAATTTCAATAATTCTCTCTGACAACAGTAGAGAACAGTAAGTTGGATAAATTCTATACCAACTACAGTAACTTATAATCTAAGAGAAATCTATATCTACCACCTTTTATATGTTAGCCTTCAAGGTTCTTACAGTTTGGAAGTATACATATTTAAATAGATAAGAAAACAAAGGCAAGAGCCTGGACAAGTTTTTAAAGTGATGTGTTCTTTCTGTTTAGAAGTCCAAGGAGGGGAAAAATCAATTCATCATACTACCTCATTCAAAATCAATTTGTTCCCTTGGCCCAACTTATAGAAGTGAAGAGAGGGCATCAAATACCAATTCAGTTTCCTATGTACTTGATGGAAAGAGAGAAGTAAAACTCAATAACAAAGACACTACAAGGGCAGGAATTGAACTGGAAAGGACTTTTACCTCCTCTACCCAAGATAAGACATGTGTCGTCAGCTGTCTCAGTAACTGTACTCTTCTTACCAAGGCAGAATAAGTATACTGGGGAATCCTATTAGAAGTAGCAACTGAAACTGCAAAACAGAAAAAGACAACCAGAGTTAGGGTGATTGAGCAAAGGAAAGAATTCTGCTCAGAGGCGGGTATGGGGGGAAAAATTCAAAGCAAAAGAGTTTTCTGAATCAATGAGAGTTTCCTGCCAGTGATAATTCATTTCTTATGGTACTTACAAATATGTTTGATAAGCAGCCTCTAGGCAAATGCTAGCATAAAGATGGGACACATAACTTATTTTGATACATCCCAAGTGAGATAGGTGGCTAATCTACCACTTCTAGGAAGAACCAATCTGTAACAAGTACTATAATACGCAATAAAACTTAAAAATATTCAATGGATAGGAATTTCTGACAATTCATGAACTTGGAAGAGTAAAAAATTACTGAGTTCCTATGGAATAAATTGACTCAAAATATTTCTAAATGTTTAATGTTACATAATTATGACAACTTGGGAAAAAGGCATAGAATGTTTTCTCTTTTGTTGTATTAATTATAACTGAGATCTAATCAGCTTCACAGGAAGAGAGCAGTGTTGTCACATGCATGCCACCCCTATAGTTCCGGCACTGTTCTTGATCTCCCCGGGAGTCACGGTTCATTTCCCGAAGTCAAGAGATTCCACTGTGAAAGTGCACGTTTAACCATAAGAAGATGTACATGACCAGTTCCCTTTTCTACTGTTGGAGCTTCCAAGCATCACTGCTGTAACAAATGAATTTTTTCTAATTCCCATAAGATAATATTAGAAATGTTTGACTTAGTGTCACTGGCTAAACATTTAGAATAGGGACATTATTTTTATTTCATTGTATTTTTTTCATTTTCATGCATAATACATAATGTATTTTGATGATATTCACCTACCATCACCTTCTCTTATTCCCTCGACACTACTGCTGAATGGCTTTTTCCCCAAATAATTCCTTAGAGGCTACTTAACAAAAGAATTTCATGTCTTGTATGGGGTATATATATGTGTGTGTGTGTGTTCTCCGTGGAGTTTAATTATGATTGCTTGCATGAGAATGGGTAGTGGATAGTTATTTACTGGAACATGGGTATCTTGCCAGTGGCTACAAACACTGAAGAAAATGAATTTTCTCCCACAGCAATTATTGATTGGCAATAGTTCCTCAGGACCTAATGAGCTCCTCCCTATCCATGACAGAATGTTGATATGCCCATAGAATAGGGACATTATTTATTTATTGACAAGTTTATACATGTATATAGTGTATTGTGCCCATATTCACCTCCCATTACCTTCTCTTGTCCTTCACCCCAGCCTCCTGAACCCCTTCTTGCCAACTTGTCCTACATATACTTTCATATACTTTTTTTGTGACCCACAGTCTAATTAGGGTTGTATGAATAAGCATGGGTGGGGAAGTTATTTAACAAAAGTATGGACAACTTAGCAGTGGCTATACCACTGAATAAAATATCTACCCCTCCCTCAGTAACCTAACTGCCAATAATTCCGCAAGGACAGTTGGGAGTCTCATAAGCAGGTGCATTCCACAGAATTCATGCCTGATTCTGAAAACCTAGATTATAGCTAGAGAGATCACAGGCTGTAGGAGAAAAGCTATACTATTGTTGGGCTAAACAGATATGTTGAACCAATCAAGGTACCTTATACTTATGCTCACAGAACAGGAACATTCTTAAAGATATTCACATCCCTACAATGTGTACTGGCCATTGGGGCCTCATTTGCAGTGCCACCAATGATTGCCTTCCACTTCCCGCTTAGGATGCTCCTACTGCTGCATTTCATTTTCTCATGGGACCAGCCCCTTTCCATTCCCCATACCCAACAGGCTTCAGAGAGCCAGAAGCTACAACAATCTCATGCCTCTTGTTATTTAAGATCTGAATTTTACTATTCTTCAAGATTATCTATTGGGTTTATGGATTAAGTCCTCAATATTTATGGTTGTTGTTTCCCATTTGGGAGTTTTAGTAGTTGATCAGATTTAGGATATAGTTGTGCACATATATATACATGTTCAACTATACCTACACAAGCATAACACATAGTTACATGCACAATATATACATATGCATACCCACAGGCAGACCATACCTTGACACATACCTACACACGTTCATTCACATATGCATACCACACATATATACACATAGGTATGTGCCCATGAACACCAAAAACAGGCACCCTTCTCATACCACACACACTTATTGATAAACACGTGAATACCACACACACTTGTGTGCCACACACATAATATGCACAGCATAAACACTTGTCCCATGTGTACAAACACTACATTTACCCATGCCAATAAAGTTCCCAGACACCAGATATGTTTCTCTTATAATCCTGGTGCTGCCTGATACCACTTTTGGTTGCAGTTATTCTGATATATTTGTCTTCAGTTTCAGCCTGCCATCTTGGATGCTCTCTTACTGGATTTTGGAGGTTCTCAGGGTCCCTCTGCTGTCATCTTATACCTGTACCATTATCTAGTCCTGTTTCCTCAAAGAAGCATAACCTTCTTTGGTTAATCTCTTTTACTTGGCATTGATTAGGTTTTTCTCACAAGTTTTGTAAAGCCTAATGACCCACACAATGCACTTGCATTAGCTAAGATTACTTTCTTTCATATAACTCTAAGAGAAGAGATTTTGTAGATCTAAGAAGGCATGGTGGCACACACCTGTGATCTTAGCATTCCACTCAGAAGTTTAAGGCAGAGAGAGAATGCATTCCAGGCACAGGTGGTTGTGGTAGTATGAATGTACGTCACCCATGCACTCAGGTATTTTTTTTAAAGCTTGTAACTTTGATCTCTAGCTGCCTGGCTGGAGGAGGTGTCACTATGGGGCAGATCATGAGGTCCAGCCCTAGGGTGTGTTTGGAGGAAGATCTGAATTCCAGCCTAAGGTAGGCAGAGAGGTTTGAGATGGGGGTGGTCTTGGTTGGTGCAAATGTGGTTTGCTGCTTCTAGTATTTGCTGGCTGCTGGTGATTTTTCTCTCTGCTTGGATTTATAAATAGTAGCCAGCTACTTCCACCATAGATGTAATTTACCCCTGGATCTATATGCAGAAATAAACCCCTTTCTCCTATAAACTATGTCTGGCTTGGATGGTCATCCCAAAAATGTGAAGCTGTCTATCACAGACATTTGGTACTAAAAGACAGGGGTGTTGCTGTTCAGTGAATCTAACCATGTGGATTTTGGTCTTTTGGAACTTATGTGCTAAAGGAATATGTATAGATTTGGTACCTGTGACATCAGAAGCCTTCCAAAGTGGTAAGTCAAAGTTTATGTACTGGATTTCCATAAGCGGTCACTGTGTGGGCAGTCACAGCAGTCTGGAGTGAGTAGACTGGGCTCATATCGGGATTCCTCCCACAGCCCAGGTCTGAGATCCTTGCCTAGTCAGTGTGTGGGTGGGAACGATGGTCTAGAGTGAGTAGACCGAACCCATTTCTGGACCCCTTGCACCACCGAAGTCTGAGTTCCTTGCATGGTCAATGTGTAGGCAGTCATGACAGTCTGGAGTGTGTAGGCAGAACCCTTTTTTGGGGCTCCTCCCACCAACTTCCAGGCTTGAGTTCCTGGTGCAGTCAGTGCATGGGCAGATGTTGCAGTCTGGCATGAGTGACTGGGCCAGGCCCATTTCTGGGCTCCTCCCACCTTCTCCCAGTTCTAAGATCCCTGCACAGTCAGTGTGAGGGCAGGCACAGTGGTCTGGAGTGAGTAGGCTGGACACATATCTGGATTCCTCCCATTTCCCAGGTCTGAGTTCTTTGCTCTGTCAGTGTATAGGCATGTGTGGGCATCTGGTGTGAGTAGGCCAGACCCCTGTATCTGGGCACCTCCCACCTCCCCAGTCTAGGTTGCCTGCACTGGTCTATGTCCTGGAGGGCACAGCACAAAGTAGGACAGATCACTGTTCCCTTGCTCTTCCTAGTCCCCTGGTCCTGGTAGGTCCCATTTTGCCTTGCTCGGGGAGGCATGCTTCTGTATGACCTGTGGAATCAGGCCTAGTGCTCTGGTATCTTGACCGGCCACTAAGTACCAACATTCCTGTTAACCTAAGTCATAGGGTGAACCAACCAAAGGACACAAACTTTCTTCCTCCTCAATAAAATAAAGTCTTCCTAAAATGGGTAGACAACAATGCAAAAAAAAAGCCAACAAAAGTCAGAAAACTGAGAGATACCCACCAAAGATGCCTAGTCCTACTACAGAAGCCTCCAAAGAACTCATAGAGAAATCAACAGAAATTCATTCCCAAAATGAAAACACAACAACCAATGTGACCTTGATCAAAAAAATCATTGAACTTCAAGCAAACTGTCAGAGAACCAAAAATCTTATCAATGAAATTGAACAGAATTGTTTCCTAAGCATTCAGCCTTTGACAGTAGGCTTAACTTGATTGAAGAAAATGTTAGAACTCTCCAAAGAGATATGACTAAATTGAAGGCAAGTCAAGAAATGGAAGATGTCAACAGCTGGTTGATTTTTTTTTTTTTTTTTTTTTTTTGGTTTTTCGAGGTGGGGTCTCACTGTAGCCCAAGCTGACCTGGAATTCACTATGGAGTCTCAGGGTGGCCTCGAACTCACGGCGATCCTCCTACCTCTGCCTCACGAGTGCTGGGATTAAAGGCGTGTGCCACCATGCCCGGCTTGGTTGATTAAATTTAATGAACACTCTATCAAATGCAAGAATGAACTACAAGAATCATCAAGAAAATCAGAGTTTGAATTGAAATCATACTTCAAATAAAAGATGGACAGGATACAAAATAATACAACAGAAAACAAAAATCAAATAAAATTTATATAAACCTCTGTAGAACTACTTATCCAGAGTTACTCATGTGGAAGACAGAACCTCTGAACTGGAAGATAAGACAGAAAAAATTGATCAGCAAGCCAAAAATTAAGTTCAAAAAATCAAGTAAACAGAATATGAAAGAACTGTGGGACACTTTAAAATGACCAAACATTCAGATCATGGGTATACCAGAAGATGAAATCCAAACCAGAGGCATAGAAAACATACTCAACAAAATTATTAAAGAAAAATTTCTGAATCTTGAAAGAGAGGTCCATCCAGATGTATGAAGCCCATAAAACACCAAAGGGGCAGGACCAAAGAAGTTCTCTAACACACATCATAGTTAAAACTGTTAACAATGAAAACAAATAGAGAGTGCTAAAAGCATCAAGAGAGAAGCAATTCACAACATACAAAGGCAATCCCATTAGAATAACAACAGATTTCTCAATGGAAACCGTGAAAGCCAGAAGGGCCTAAATGGAACACTTCAAAATCTGAAAAACTATGGCTTCCAACCCAAGCTAATTTACCTAGCAAAAGTATCCCTCATAAAAGGTGGTGAAAGAAAAATTTCCACAAAAAAAGTCAACTCTTTGATTATATGAACACAAGGCCAAGCCTACAGAGAATACTTGAGGGAATACTCCACGCAGAATAGTCAACCAACCCATCTCAAGAGCCAACAAGAAGAAGATCAGAATAACCAAAATAAACCAGGCTCAAAATAGTACATAACACAAGTAAGCACCCAACCCCATATGCACCTTGATCAAGTAGACTTCATCCCAGAGATGCAGGTATGGTTTAACATATGGAAATCAACCAACATAATACACCACATAAATAAACTGAACCATAAGAACCACATGATCATCTCAATTGATGCAGAAAAAGCCTTTGACAAAACACAACATCACTTCATGATCAAAACACTGGACAGAATAGGCATGGAGGGTTTATATCCAGCACAATAAAGGCTATATGTAAAGCTCCTAAAGCCCAAATAATTCTTAATGGGGAAAAACTCAAGGAGTTTCCACTGAGATTGAGAACAAGACAGGGGTGCCTGCTCTCATCACTGCTCTTCAACATAGTACTAGAAGTACTAGCCAAAGCATTAAGATGGGAGAAAGAAAAAAAAGTTTCAAATTGGAAAGAAAGAATCAAGTTAACCCTATTTGCAGATGACATGACCCTACATATAAGTGACCTGAAAGTCTCCATCCCAAAGCTTCTGAAGGTGATAAATTTCTTCAGCAAAGTGGCAGGATACAAAATCAATGCACAAAAATCAGTAGCTTTTCTATATGCAAAGGGCAAATATATAGAGAAAGAAATCAGTTAGGCTGTCCCATTTTCAATAGCAACCAAAAAAATCAAATACCTTGGAATAACACTAAAAAAAGGATGTGAAAGAACTATAAAATGAACACAAAAACACTCACAGAAGAAATAGAGGAGGGCTTGAGAAGATGGAAGTACCTCCTATGTTCCTGGATAGGTAGAATTAATATTGTGAAAATGGCAATTCTACCAAAAGCAATATACAGATTTAACACAATACCAATAAAAGCCAGTAGCATTCTTCACGAAGACAAAAATAAATGATCTCAAAATTCACGTGGAATGGAAGAAGGCCTTGCATATCCAAACATATCCTGAGCAAAAGAAACACTTCTTTTGAATCACTATACCTCATCTAAAGCTGTATTATAAAGCCATAGTGGTAAAAATAGCATGGTAATGGAATAAAAACAGAAACACTGACCAATGGAACAGAATTGAAGACCCAGACTTTAGGGCAAGCAACTACAGCTGCTTGATCTTTGACAAAGTTGCCAATAATGTGGATTGGAGAAAAGACAGCATCTTCACCAAATGGTATTGGACAAATTGGATGACCATATGTAGTAAACTGAAAGTAGACCCACTCACTTCACCACACACAATTATCAAGCACAAATGGATTACTGACCTCACTATAAGACTTGAAACTCTTCAACTACTGGGTGGGGAGGAACACAAAATCTGAACCCAAATTGAACTGGTAACACAGAATCCTATATCCTGGAAATCAGACTAAAGGTGGAATTCTCAAGCAGACCTTAGAGGGAGCACCTGAATTGAAGAGCGCTGGAGAGTATGAGATGAAACCCTACTGTTGGGCATGGCCAGGTACAGGCTGGAACCTTCAGGATATGGGCCTGACCTGCCAGGCATGGGTAAGGACCCCATGGTCTACAGGAGGCCACTCTCTCTCTCTCCAAGCCTGGGAAACCTGGATGTGCAGTTTTTATTTTAATAAAAATTTCTATTGTACCTAAAATTAATGGCTATCAAGATTAGACAAAAATCACTGGTTGTCAAATGGTGCTTTTTTCTTTCACAGCAGATTTGTCAAGGATTGTATTAGAGCTTTGCTGTTTTGGCACAACAAAGACCAAATTCTGCTCTATTGTATGTAAAGTAACTGTCTCTTTTCTGACATCTCAAGTCCAGGCCAGGATATCCTTAAGTATTTAAAAGGTACCCTCTGTAAGGCTATTAACAACTCTAACTGCCGTAAATTCATGCCCCATTCAGCATGAAATAGTTAATGATCTGACTTCATCATCCCCCTTGTCCCCTAACAGAGTTAGAGTGTCTTCTCATGAGACACAGAAATGAAGGGGGTAGAGTTAGGGTGACTGGACCCATGAAGGTAAAAAGTGCAGGAAAGTTTTTCCTATCTCTTCGACAGTTCCAAAAATTCTTGAGCCCCTCAGGGGGCCCAGGCAGGGCCAAGAGCTCTACCAGCCTACATCTCCACCATTGTGTGTGCTGAATCCCTGACTCTACAAAGAACAGGCCTCACCCTCTTTTGTCAGGGTGTGTCTCTCTGCCTGTCCAGCTCTAAGCTGACCAGACCTGAAGGCCTCCTCAATATTTCCATAACCAGGACCACTTGTGTCAAGGCAGCTGCTCTCCTATGGCATGAAGGGCTAACCAACCCATGAACAAATGTTTCCTCTCCCACTTATTGTTACCCAGTCTTGATTGTTCCACAAGTGTATCTCTATGAGGAAGAAGAAGCAGCCTATCAGCTCTGACCACACCAACCAAGAGATTTTCATCCTTCTGCAGGTGGGCCTTGCCATGATGCTGTCCTTGGATGCCTCCAGTACTGCAGGGGGTGCTCTTGCCCAAACCAACCACCTCATGGGTGACTTCCAAAACAACCTTGACAAATCCATGATATCTAACACTGACAGCCTTGAATCTCTCCAGAGACAATTGAACTCTCTCCCCAGTGTGCTAATTCAAAATTGTAGAGCCTTAGCCTCACCACTGCTGAACATGGGGTGACATGTATGGTCTTGGGAGAAGAATGCTGCTTTTTTGTTAATGAATCAAATGTCGAACAAAATGTTCAAACTCTCAAAAAACTCTGCAAGGAGCAGCTTGACTGCTACAAGCCTGATGACCCCACCACCTGATTATCCAACCCTTTAGTCACTTGGCTTCTCCCCCTCTTAGCTCCCTTCTTGCTATAGGAACCCTATTACTTGTAGCCCCCCTGCCTCATCAAATTTCTCAGACAACAAGTAACTAATATTGCTAAAGTTGCTATTAATCAGGTCCTCATGCACCACCTAGTTATTTGTAGACCTATGGTAAATTATGTAGAAATCACTCAGGCTAATACTGCCCCATTGTAAAAACAAATGGGGAGGTGTTGGGCACTGCCAGGCAAAGGCTGCAGTCATCAGGAGACAGGCCTGAGCTGCAAGGCATGGCTAAGGATGCCCCAGGCTACAGGAGGCCTTTCCCTCTCCAAGCCCAGGACACCTGGACGTCCAGAGACTTAGGCTTTGCTCATAGCCCTGTGACCTTTGGCCAGTTGTGCAGGAAACTCCTCATATAGTATCAGTCAGCAGCCTTCACACAGCCCATCCCCCTGCAACTCTCTTCCCGCCACTGTGTAGATAACCTGACTCTCTTCCTACATGCTGGAATGAATTTTCCTAGGCAAGCAACCTTTGAACCCACCAATCCTCTTAGGACACTCTTCTCGCTCTCTCTCAACTGCTTATAAACCCATTTCCCTATTAAATAAACTGAGCTACTCCCTGAAGTTGTCTGCTGGGTGTATTTCCCATTGCACTCACAGTCACTCAAAACCCTGCTCTCTGTGGTTGCCTGGACGCCTTCAGGGAACCACAGCACTGAGGATCCAGGAACCCACACCTAACCTCAAATTTCTCCTGTTTCTCTTTCTTCTATGGCTTTTTCTTTTTTCTTTTTTCTTTTCCCTTGGTGCTGGCCTGTTATTCCCTGTACCAGGATGTGATCTACACACATATAGAGGTGTTGATCAGAGAGAACTACTAGATCCCCCAAAACAAACAAGACAGACTTCTGTCAGAGCACTTGATTACCCACCAGAGGTTTTTCTGAAGACACCAAATGCTGTTGGCAAGGAGCATGGAAAGACCTGGTTGGAATCCAGAGGAGAGCCAATCTTCAGATTATTAGCCCATCTAGTGCTGGAAGGCACTACATGAGCTACCAGGGGTAAGTGGCCAACATCTGTCCAAGCAAAGCAACTCAAAGCCTAAGCAACTCAGAAGCAAACAACTTGACAGGATGCTCACACAGTGCAATAGCGGCATACAGCCATGATGGGTAACCAGCTGCTCTTGGATTGGTCAACAGATCTGTTCAGTGGAAAGGAAACTGTATCTGGAACTGCGAAACGAGTCAGAAACATATCCAGGTAATGATTCTCCTTTTCATTGTCAAGCTCCCACTAACCTTAGACTATAAGAGTGTCTAAACCCTAATTATCTCTAAATTAATAATGGTTATCCCATTTAACTGGTGCTGACTTCATACCCTGTTGGATAATCTGCTTCTCTTTTTCAGATGGGAACTGGACTTGAGGAAATAAATGACCCACAGCACTCCACCCCCGCCCCAGCTGAAACCACAGGGGAAATGGGGAAATGAGCAAGAATGCTGCTGTCTTAGTTAAGCTGATATCAGCACAAGGGCAATGGAGAAAGATTCTTAGGACACTCAACACTTACCAAACCAGAGATCCAGATGCTTCTCAGTGCCCATCACTGAAATAGACTTAAAATGCTCCCAGCATGGTTCAGGGAATTTTGCAGAAGAGGAGGAAGAAAGATTGTTAGAGCTATAAGTTGGGACATTTTGCACAGACATTACTTCTTTCCCATAACTGACTCCTGCCCCCAAAATGCATGACCCACAATCCCCATGGGGTTGATCTGTATCGCCAATGAGGAAGGCCTTTTCAGAAAAGGGGCAGGGAGGAGAGAAAAGATGGTACCAACATGTGATGTTTACATGCCAAATATATCCATGTTTAATAATAAAAAAGGAAAAAATTATGCTGTATTCTGATAAAAGTTTGAAAAAGCTAAATGCAGAGGGAACTGTATTTGTAGGCTTTGCTTATGAAAACTCAAATGGGAAGGAGAGACTGCAGAGAACATTGTTGGAAGTGGTATACTGGCATATAAGCTAGTTATATTCTGCTGAGCACTCTTCTGTCATATCTTGCCAACACCATCAGCACCATGGTGCCTTCTGAGTCATCCCAAGTTCATTTATATGAACATTAAGAGAAGTGCTTACTGGGAAGCTTGGTGAGCATAGTATATACATTTATCCAGACAGTAGCAGACTTTACACCCTTAGGGCTCATGACTACCCCTGTTATAGCTTTTCAGTATCAGGGATGTATTCCCTCTGATGGAGCAGGCCTCCAGTCAAATTAGAGGGTGGTTGGTTTCCCACATAATAGATGTGCCACTATTGCACCCATTGGCTCATTTGACCTGGCTGGCCAAATATAAGGCTTGCAGTGTCCACTGTTGAGTATCCTCACTGGTGATTTCTCTCTCTCCCATTGAAGTGCATGCAGTGTGACTTTTTCCACCTTTCTGTCATCTGGTATACATAGAGGACATTTTCAGCTCAGCTCCAGGAAGATTTCCCAGTGGCCTTGCAGCCCAAGTTTGTGTAGTTTTCAGCAATAGGGTCTTGCCATCTATTCCTGGTGGGAAACCAAGGGCCTTGGCAATGGCCTGTAATGTTTTGGGGGCATCAGAGATCTCCCTAGCCAATAACTCACTGGAAGGTATCCCATCCCTGGTACTGAAAATTTTCTCATAACAATCTATGGCTCCTGTGTGTTCCATTGCCCAAAAAAGTAGGTTTCCGTATGACTTATTTATATCATCTTAGATTTTGATTAGCCCTCCCTCCATCTTTCCTTACTCAATCTCTTCCCCTGACCTCACTTAGGCCTTTTCACCCCCAGCAATCTGTTCTTCTACTGTTTTTTTTTTTTTTTTAGAGATAGTCTCATTATGTAGTTCAAGCTGGCCTCAACCATGCAGCAGTAATTCTACCTTTGCATCTGAAGTACTGGAATTGCAGGTTTATGCCAACACCCTCTGTGTTGGAATTCTTTATGCTCTTTTCTAAAAAAGTTATATTTTGCATGAGGCAGGCAGAGAAGATACAGTATAAATTTTAAAGGTTGATACAACTCCAAACATTTTGAGAAGATTCCAAACCAACACCATATATATATATATATATATATATATATATATATATACATATATATATATATATATATATATATATATATATATATATATATATCTACATCACTAGCTCTAGGTATTCCCTGATCAAAGACCACAAGCTACAGTGAATTATTATGACTACACAGTGGCTTTGTGACAATAACAAATGTGAAAAAGAAGTAAACTACATGGTTTGTATACATTTGAGTCTTCTAGGACATGATGCTTGGACCCTGTAGTCACCATAGAAATGTGACAAATAGGATTGTATGAGGCAGACACTGGCTGGCCTTTATCTGCCACAGCTTCACTGTTTCCACCATCTTCCAGCTGCTGGTAGTTTTCAGATTCACCACCCAGAGCATCTAAAAACTGTAAGTGGATACATTAGTGTTGACGGCACAAGGAGGTTTCAAAATAAAAAGTCCTTATGGCTTTGTTTTATTTCTCAATAAATACAGCCAGAGGTACCATGCTTCATGTACATGATCATAATTATTAATCAACATTTATTTGATAGTCAAGTCCATTGGTTTTGCAGCTATCTACACCTTATGACAAAGAGGAACGGGATCTTTGTCCCTGTCTCAGATCTCTTGATTTATTAAGACAAGTTTTGTTTCACAATCTCTCCCATCATGCACACGTGTACTCCCCTCAAGTTCAAATGCAATCTTAACTGCCTTAAGGCTATTCCTTTTATCCCAGAAACAGGTTTCCTTCACTCTGAGGTCCCACGAGCCATGATTGACCTTTACACCTAACGGAGAACACAACACAGCAGGAATGTCTCAGATGATTAAATGTTTGGGAATATATAATATACAGGCCATGTCCACTCTGCAGAGATAGCAAGAGGAGAAGTAGACAGAAAGAAAGCCTTGGGTGGCAAAATTTCAGACATCTAAGAACAATTTATGATGGCTTCAGATTACTTAAAATTTATTCTAAAAGATTTTTAAATAGTAGATTATTAACAGCATATTACAGCCTGAATTGCACTCACATCCATATGCTGAAACCCAGTCTGACTGTACTAGAAAAACAGTGTCCACAGGAGGTAATTTAAGTTAAATGAGGCTGGAAGTATGGAGCCCTAATCAGGTGCAGACAGTGTCATAAAGCAAACTCACTCAATCATAGAAAGATAATCGGCACATGGTCTCACTCACCTGTGGCTCCTAACCTGAATCGGCCCAAGATGCTGACATACCTAATAAGCAACTCAAGGACCAGACAATAGGGAGAGTGGGGCGGGAGTGGAAGAGTAAGGGTGGGGGTGGGGGACACAAAACTGGACCCAAATGGCAATGGTAATGGTACCATAAAATTCTACATCCTAAAAGACAGACTAAATGGTTGAATCTTCATCAGGTCCTTAGAGGGAACACCTGAATCACAGAGCACTATAGAGGGTAAGATGAAAACTAAACTTAGTCTTCTCCTGTTTCTCTCTCTCTCTCTCTCTCTCTCTCTCTCTCTCCCTCTTCGTTCTCTTCTCTCTATCTCCTTTATATTGTCTATCTTTTTCTTCCTTCTTTTCCTTGGTGCTGGCCTGTAACTCCCAGTACCAGCATGTGGTTAACATCCACAATAAGCTGTTTATCAGAGAGACCTACAAGGTGTCCCAAAAGTAGACAGATTTCTGTCAGAGTACTTGATGACCCACTAAGGGTTAGTGGTAAGACCCTACTGCTGAAGACACCATATGACACTGGTACAGAACAAGGAGTGACCTGGCTGGAATCTGGAAGAGGGTCAGTCCCCAGTTAGCTTGTCTAGTGCCAGAAGGTGCTACATGAGCAATTGGGGAAAAATGACCAACATCTGTCCTAGCAACTTGTGGTCTAAGCTTCTCAGCAGCAAACAAAATAATGGTTATCTCATCTATCTGGTGCTCACTTCACTCTCCATTGGAGAATTTGCTTCCCTTTTTCAGATGGACACAGATCCTGAGGAGAGAATCAGGCCATCACACCTCAGCCAGGCCCCAGCTGAAACCAAGAGTAATTGGGGAAATAAGCAAAAGTTCTGCTTTCTTGGTGAACCTGGTACCAGCACAAGGGTGGAGGAGATAGACACAGAGAACACTCAACTCCTACAAAACCAGATATCCAGAGACACAGAGGCTCCAAATACCTCATCACTGAAGTAGACGTAAAATGAACCCAACATGGCTCAGGGAAATTTGTGGAAGAGGGGGCGGAAAGATTATGAGCCACAAGTTGGATCATTATGCACAGAGACATTGCCTCTTCTCCATAACTGATGGCTACCACCACAATGTACAACCCATATTCCCCAATGAGGAGGGTCCCTGCAGAGGGGGAAGGACATGGAGGAGGCTAACAATGGTACCAACATGACTGTACACACACTTTGTAAATAACTAATAAAAAGTAAATTTTTTAAAAAAAGGAAGAAATACTAGAAATGCCCAAGCACAGAGAATAGACCATGTAAGGGCACTATAGGAAGATAGCTGTTTTGCTCAAGAGAAGATAAACCTTGGAACTTCATCTCTAACCTCCTATCTCCAGCACTGTGAGGATCCACTCCGTGGTCTAAGCCACCTTCTCTGTAGTATATTGTGATGGCAGAACTTCAGAAATGAATTACAGTCCATACAGAGGTTTAATTAACATTTGGTTAATTATTAAATTTGATTAATTCCAGTGTTTTTCATCATAGTAGTGACTATTGTTTCCAATAACCTATTATATATTTTATAATGAGCTGGAAGAGAGGAGTCTGAAGTTTCTTCACAGAAAAAAAAAATAATGAATGTTTAAAAAGCATTTCATATATATGTACCTTATAAGTATGTATAATTAAATGTATTAAATTAAATGTATTAAATTAAATGTATTAAAACCTAACATAAATAAAAAAAAAAGACTAGGGAGATGGCTGAGTGTTTAAAGGTACTTGCTCACAAGCAAGTCTGCCAGCCAGTATTCAAGTCCCTAGCATCCAAATAAAGCTATTAGCACAGTGGCACACACATCTAATCCCATCATACCTACAGCAATGAGAAGCAGAGCCAAGAGAATCCAGAAGCTCACAGGCACTTTGGCCTGGAGCACACACACACAGATGCAAAAGCAAAGCAAAATAAAACAAAAACAAAGGAGCCCCTTTCTCAAGCAAAGTAGGAGAGGACAAACACCTCAAGGCTGACCTCAGACTTCAACACATATGCTGTGGTACTCGTGAGTGCATGCACGTGCATGCACACAAGCACACACCCACACATGCACATATTAAAAAAGAAAGAAAAATATTATATCTATGAATATTTTCTACTCTTTTTTAACATTTGGGTAAAATGAAAACTTTATTAAAGTTTATGGTTAAGGACTTAAAACAAAAATGAAATTGAAGCCAGATGTGGTGGGATAATTTCCTGGACTGATCATCATGCTAAAATAAGTAAATAAGCTTTATGTTCATTTTCCAAATTGTGCTTATGTAACAGGCAATGAATCATGCTTTATTCCCTCGTAATTTATCTGAGGATATGAAAGAAGGCAAAGGTAATCCTAAAGTAGGTACAATTATCTCTCATAATCTTATCTTGTGACCACCTGTCACTATTACAGATACTTAGTAGTTGATTTTGCTAAAAGTAGACTTCTTATTTGGACCCCAAAGGTAACTAAAAGCAGGATAAGAGCTGGCATCCTTACTCCATTTTGCCTCTGTCAGGTTTGTCTTAAACTTTAGGTCGGACTACTACTGAACTCTGTACACAGACATGTAGAAATGTTAATCACTGAAGAAACATGTTTTCTAGCTATTTCCTCTCAATTGAAACATTCTGTACTGTACTGAATCTCATAAAACTCAATAAGCTCACAAATTTAGAAGACTTATGGAACTGAGGAATTTAATATAAGTCAAATATATACAAATTATAAAAGAAAACACAAAAATGATCGTATTTGTGAAAGATACTCATTAATGAAATCCTAAAGGATATACCATAGAAGGAATAACAATAAGGAAAAGTAAAGAGCAAAGAAGTGCAAAGCTATTACATATGAGTTAACTGGGCACATATTGACCATGAAACAATAGCTGTGTTACAATGTAGAATGAAAGGATGCCAAAAGAAAACATGGATATTAGGGACCAACAAATAGCAAATTGAGGCCCATGCCCTTTTCCAAGTGAAGAGCAGAGAAGTTGCCTTAATTATTAAAATTTATAAAATACCCCCCAAATAATACTAGCAGAGGTGCAACTTCAGCAGCCACAAAGAACAAGGAATGTGATAGAAGTGAAGTGATCCTAAAATGCATGAGAGGTGAGAAATTCTACAGAAGACAGACAAGTCATGAAAATAGAAGCCACAGAAACTATGGTGAAATAAAATCTACATGTCTTAAAAATTACATCAAGTATTCTGTGATGACATGTTTCCATGACAAAACTAAGGTAGTCAGATAATTGACAGAAAACCTCAAAATTCCAGCATGATAAAAAGATGAAGAGACTCAAGACAAAAATGAATCAGAGGATGTGTCTACATTACTTTCATACAAAGTACAGTAAGAAAGTATGGTCTGATAAAATGATTAAATGAGAAACATGATATGATATTATGCATGTAAATGATGACGGAGCTACAACCAAACTATTCTAATTTCCACCATTTGACTAGAAGATGTTCATAAATAGATGCCAATATCTGAATAATTAATCAAATGAAATCTAAGTGAAGTACAGGACCTAAGGGTTGTACTGTTAACTGCACTGATTCTATATGGGGAAGAAATACAGAGTCCTTCCCAATAATGGGATATTTTATATTCACTGCAATTAAAAAGTAAAGATAAGGGATAGATAGACGGCTTAGTGGTTAAGCGCTTGCCTGTGAAGCCTAAGGACCCTGGTTCGAGGCTTGACTCCCCAGGACCCACGTTAGCCAGATGCACAAGGGTGCTCATGCGTCTGGAGTTCGGTTGCAGTGGCTGGAGGCCCTGGCGCGCCCATTCTCTCTCTCTCTCTCTCTCTCTCTCTCTCTCTCTCTCTCTGCCTCTTTCTCTCTCTGTCTGTCGCTCTCAAATAAAAATGAACAAAAAAAATTTTTTTTTAAGTTAAGATAAATACGAACTATGCTGCATTGTGAAGCAAATCTGAATAAATTTTAAAGCTTCGTTATTATGCAGTCAATAATCTTTAACTAAAATGAAACATTTTAGCAATTTATTGAAAAATATTCAATTTACATATATATTAACTAAATTTCTCTATATATTTATATAAATATACATACAAACATATTTAGTTGATTCTAAATGAGCTTTTGAAATTGTATTCAATAATAATCAGGGATTTAGAAATCACTTATAATGGAAACATGAAATACTCTAAAACATGTATGCAAATTTAAATACTCAGACATAAACAGAATATGTCAAAAGAAAGTAAACTGGTAAATGTTCTTGAATGTAACAAATTAGAAGGGAGCAAATAGAAAGAGATTCTAGGCCCTTAAATTGGAAGATTCAATATTAAAAGATGTTAATTTTATTTCTTTATAAATTTAACTCAATTCGTTCAAATCCACTTCTCCACTTCTTCTTCCTTTTCTTTTACTTCTTCTTCCACCTCTACATTCATTTCTATTCTATGTCTAGTGTTAAAAGCTTGATTGCAAACCTTATCTGAACAACATAAGCTATTTCAGAATCTATGAGTGAAGAATACTTCCTTAATCAAAACTCAAAATTCAAAACAAATAAAAATATCATTCAACTTATTTATAAAAATATTTTAAAAAATAATTTTATGTTATTTATTAAAGAGAGAGAGGGGAGGGAGGATAGGCATACCAGGGTCTCTCACCAGTGCAAACGAACTCCAGACACATGTGCCACCATGTGCATCTGGCTTTCATAGGTACTGAAGAATCAAACCTAGGCCCTTAAGGCTTCACAGGCAAACACCTTAACCACTAAGCAATCCCATCAGCTCTATAAAATTATTATCTTTTTTTGTTGTTGTTTTTTGAGGTTGGGTCTCACTCTGGCCAGGCTGGCCTGGAATTCACTATGTAGTCTCAGGGTGGCCTTAAACTCACTGCAATCCTCCTACCTCTGCTTCCCAAGTGCTGGGATTAAAGGCGTGTGCCACCATGCCTGGCTTTATTATCATTTTTTTATGAAAGAGAAAGAGCAAGAGGGACTGAATTGGAGCACCAGGGCCTCCAGCCACTGCAGTAGAACTCCAGATGCATGCACCACCTTGTGCACATGTGTGACCTTGCACAGTTGGGTCACTTTGTGCATCTGGCTTATGTGGGACCTGGAGAGTTGAACATGGGTCCTTAGGCTTGCAAGCAAGCACCTTAACCACTAAGCCATCTCTCCAGCCCTATAAAATAATTTTTAATATTCGATATTTTTATTTTTTTTTATTTTATTTTTATTTTATTTTATTTTTTTTAAGAGCCAGAGGATGGGAAGAATTTATTTTGGGACACTATTGTCGGGACACAAAATGACTGCTACATTTTGATCTTACGGTGGTTTTCAATACCTATCACAAAATTGAGTGCATCAGCTGGGAATGGCGGTGCACACTTTTTTTTTTCTCCATTTTTATTAATATTTTCCATGATAACAAAAAAAATCCCATGGTATTACCCTCCCCCCTTTCCCCTTTGAAATTCCATTCTCCATCATATCCCCTCCCCATCTCAATCTTTCTACTTACATATATACAATACCAACCTAATAAAAGCCCTCCTCCCTTTCTTTCTCTTCCCTTTCTATCTCCTTTTTTAACTTACTGCCCTCTGCTACTGAGTTTTTTCCTTCTCACACAGAAGCCCAATCATCTCTAGCTAAGATCCACATATGAGGGAGAACATGTGGCGCTTGGCTTTCTGGGCCTGGGTTACCTCACTTAGTATAATTCTTTCCAGATCCATCCACTTTTCTGCAAATTTCATAACTTCATTTCTCTTTACTGCTGAGTAAAACTCCATTGTATAAATGTGCCATATCTTCATTATCCACTCATCAGTTGAGGGACATCTAGGCTGGTTCCATTTCCCAGCTATTATAAATTGAGCAGCAATAAACATGGTTGAGCAAGTATCTCTAAGGTAATGAGATGAGTCCTTAGGATATATGCCTAGGAGAGCTATAGCTGGGTCATATGGTAGATCAATCTTTAGCTGTTTTAGGAACCTCCACACTGATTTCCACAATGGCTGGACCAGATTGCATTCCCACCAACAATGTAGAAGGGTTCCTCTTTTTCCACATCCCCACCAACATTTATGATCATTTGTTTTCATGATGGTAGCCAATCTGACAGGAGTGAGATGGAATCTCAATGTAGTCTTAATCTGCATTTCCCTGATGACTAGGGATGTAGAACATTTTTTTAGATGCGTATATGCCATTCGTATTTCTTCCTTTGAGAATTCTCTATTTAGCTCCATTTCCCATTTTTTGATTGGTTTGTTTGATTCCTTATTATTTAACTTCTTGAGTTCTTTGTATATCTTAGATATTAATCCTCTATCAGATATATAGCTGGTGAAGATTTTTTCCCATTCTATAGGTTGCCTCTTTGCTTTCTTCACCGTGTCCTTTGCAGTGCAAAATCTTTGTATTTTCATGAGGTCCCAGTGGTTAATCTGTGGTTTTATTGCCTGAGCGATTGGGGTTGTATTCAGAAAGTCTTTGCCAAGACCAATATGTTGAAGGGTTTCCCCTACTTTTTCCTCTAGCAGTTTCAGAGTTTCAGGTCTGATGTTAAGGTCCTTAATCCATTTGGACTTAATTCTTGTGCACGGAGAAAGAGAAGAATCTATTTTCATCCTTCTACAGATATATATCCAGTTTTCCCAACACCATTTGCTGAAGAGGCTGTCTTTTCTCCAATGAGTATTTTTGGCATTTTTATCAAATATCAGGTGGCTATAACTACATGGGGTTACATTTGGGTCCTCTATTCTGTTCCATTGATCTACGAGTCTGCTTTTGTGCCAGTACCATGCTGTTTTTGTTACTATGGCTCTGTAGTATAGGTTAAAATCAGGTATGGTGATACCACCAGCCTTATTTTTGTTGCTCAGTATTATTTTAGATATTCGAGGTTTTTTGTGATTCCAAATGAATTTTTGGATTGTTTTTTCTATTTCCGTGAAGAATGCCTTTGGAATTTTGATGGGGATTGTGTTAAATGTGTAGATTGCTTTTGGTAAGATTGCCATTTTCACAATATTGATTCTTCCAATCCAGGAACAAGGGATGTTTTTCCACTTCCTAGTGTCTTCTGCAATTTCTCGCTTGAGTGTTTTAAAGTTCTCATTGTATAGATTCTTTACTTCCTTAGTAAGGTTTATTCCAAGGTACTTTATTTTTTTTGATGCAATTGTGAATGGGAGTGATTCTCTGATCTCATCCTCTGTGTGTTTGTTGTTAGCATATATGAAGGCTACTGATTTCTGTGTATTTATTTTGTATCCTGCTACATGACTGTAGGTTTTTATCAGCTCTAACAGTTTGCTAGTAGAGTCTTTAGGGTCCTTTATATATAGAATCATGTCATCTGCAAATAATGATAACTTGACCTCTTCCTTTCCGATTTGTATCCCTTTTATGCATGTCTCTTGCCTTATTGCTACGGCTAAGACTTCCAGAACTATATTAAATAAAAGTGGGGACAGTGGACACCCTTGTCTTGTTCCTGAGTTTAGTGGAAAAGCATCCAGTTTTTCCCCATTTAGTAATATATTGGCTGTAGGCTTATCATAAATAGCCTTTATTATATTGAGATATGTTCCTTCTATTCCCAGTCTCTGTAGGACTTTTATCATGAAGGGATGCTGGATTTTGTCAAATGCTTTCTCTGCGTCTAATGAGATGATCATGTGATTTTTGTCCTTCAACCCATTTATATAATGTATAACATTTATAGATTTGCGTATGTTGAACCATCCCTGCATCTCTGGGATAAAGCCTACTTGGTCAGGGTGAATGATCTTTCTAATGTATTCTTGTATTCTGTTTGCCAATATTTTGTTGAGAATTTTTGCACCTATGTTCATGAGGGAGATTGGTCTGTAATTTTCCTTTTTTGTTCTATCTTTGCCTGGTTTTGGTATCAGAGTGATGCTGGCTTCATAGAAGGAGTTTGGTAGAATTCCTTCTTTTTCTATTTCATGGAAAAGCTTAAGAAGCAATGGTGTTAGCTCTTCCCTGAAGGTCTGGTAAAATTCAGCAGTGAATCCATCTGGGCCTGGGCTTTTTTTAGTTGGGAGATTTTTGATAACTGTTAGGATCTCCATGCTTGTTATAGGTCTATTTAAGTGATTAATCTCATCTTGATTTAATTTAGGTAGGTCATATAAATCAAGGAAATCATCCATTTCTTTCAGATTTTCATACTTTGTGGAGTATATGTTTTTATAATATGTCCCTATGATTTTTTGAATTTCTCTGGCATCTGTCGTGATGTTACCTTTTTCATCTCTAATTTTATTAATTTGTGTCTCTTCTCTCTTTCTTTTGGTCAGATTTGCTAAGGGTTTATCAATCTTGTTTATCCTTTCAAAGAACCAGCTCTTTGTTTCATTAATTCTTTGTATTGTTTTTTTGGTTTCTATTTCATTAATTTCTGCCCTAATCTTTATTATTTCTTCCCGTCTACTGATTTTTGGTTTGCCTTGTTCTTCTTTTTCCAAGGCTTTGAGGTGAAGCATTAGGTCATTTATTTGCGACCTTTCTCATTTCTTAATATAGGCACTTAAAGCTATAAATTTACCTCTTAGAACTGCCTTCATTGTGTCCCAGAGATTTTGGTATGTTGTGTTCTCATTATTGTTTGACTCTATAAATTTTTTGATTTCCTTCTTGATTTCTTCATTAACCCATTCATCATTTAGTAATGTATTGTTTAGTTTCCATGATTTTGTGTATGCTCTATATCCTTTCTTGCTATTGATTTGTAGTTTGATTCCATTGTGGTCAGATAGAATGCAAGGAATTATTTCAATTTTCCTGAATTTGTTAAGATTTGCTTTGTGTCCTAATATATGGTCTATTTTAGAGAATGATCCATGTGCTGCTGAAAAGAATGTATATTCTGCAGCATTTGGATGAAATGTCCTGTATGTGTCTGTTAGGTCCATTCCTTCTATGACCTCGTTTAGTCCAGATGCCTCTCTGTTTATTTTTTCCCGGGATGACCTGTCAATTGATGAGAGTGGGGTGTTAAAGTCACCAACTACCACTGTGTTTGGTGTTATCTGTGACCTTAGTTCTAACAGTGTTTGTTTGATGAATTTGGGAGCCCCCATGTTAGGGGCATATATGTTTAGGATTGTAATGTCCTCCTGTTGGAGTGTGCCCTTAATCAATATAAAGTGACCTTCCTTATCTTTCTTGACTAATGTTGGAGTGAAGTCTGCCTTGTCAGCTATTAGGATAGCAACCCCTGCTTGCTTTCTGGGTCCATTTGCTTGAAACACCGTTTTCCAACCTTTCACCCTAAGATAATGTCCATCCTTTGTAGAAAGGTGAGTTTCTTGGAGACAACAAATTGTAGGGTCCTGCTTTTTAACCCAGTCTGCAAATCTATGTCTTTTGGTTGGAGCATTGAGGCCATTGATATTAAGAGATATTATTGAAAGATGTGTATTTATGCTTGCCATTTTTTTTTTTTTTGTGGTTCTGGTTCTACCTTTGCTCTCTTATATTAACTAGTATTTGAGTGTTGTTTGCTGTTTTCCAGGTTCCTTATATGTGTGTTTTTCTTTCTCTTCGGCATGGAGGATTCTTTCAAGTATTTTGTGTAGAGCTGGTTTTGTCTTCAAATACTCCTTTAGCCTGCTTTTGTCATGGAATGTCCTTATTTCTCCATCTATTTGAATGGATAGTTTTGCAGGATAAAGTAGCCTTGGTTGACAGTTGTTATCTTTCAGAGTTTGGAATACATCACTCCAAGCCCTTCTGGCTTTGAAAGTTTGTGTTGAGTAATCTGCTGTGATCCTGATGGGCTTGCCTTTGTAGGTAACTTGATTTTTCTCTCTAACTGCTTTCAATATTTTTTCTTTGGATTGTGTGTTTGGTAGTTTGATTATAATATGGCGAGGAGAGGTTCTTTCCAGGTTTTGTCTGGCTGGTGTTCTAAATGCTTCCTGTATCTGCATTGGCACCTCTTTCCCAATTTGGGGGAAGTTTTCTTCTATGATTTTGTTGAAGATGCCTACTATACCTTTGGATTGAAATTCTTCTCCTTCTACTATACCCTGAATTCTTATATTTGATCTTTTCATAGTGTCCCGAATATCTTGAAATTCCCATTCATACTTTTCTATTAGTTTGTCTTTCTCTTTGTTGGATTGTATTAGATCTGCCACCTGGTCTTCTAGCTTAGATATTCTGTCCTCTCCTTCATCCATTCTACTGGTGAGATTTTCTACAGAGTTTTTTATTTCATTAACTGTGTTCTTCATTGCTAGTAATTCTGACTGGTTTTTCTTCATTATTTCTATTTCCTTATTTATGTCTTGTATTGATTTCTTTATTTCATTAAATTGGTGTCCTGTATCTTCCCTGATTCCTTTGATTTCTTCTTTGAGTTCATTGAACATATTTACAATCATTCTTTTGAAATCTTTCTCAGGCATTTTCTCTAACTCGTTTTCACTAGAGGTCATTTCTGAAGCATTGATGCTTTTTGGTGGATTTATATTGCCTTGGTTTTTGGTGTTTCTTGTGTTATAATGTATATATTTTTGCATCTTGGATTAAGTTACTGTTTAGATTTTCCAGTTAGCTGGGTATCCTTTGCTGTATCTATTGATCTGATATTGTATATCTTCTATGTAGGAGATTAAGATGTTAGGTGTGGCTCTTACCACTCTCAGAGTATCTAGACACGTGGTCCTAGGGGTTAAGTTTGCCTGCTATGGGAGTATTCAAATAGGTTGAGTGGAATAAAATACAGGTATATTCTAAAATTTAACTAAACCCTATACACATTCAGTCAAGAACAGCACCGAGCATTTATGCAAGATTAGGTATTATAAAAACCAGATCCTCTATCAACAAAGAAGTTAAGATTTCTGGTCTTTTGAGGGATCCAAGTCAGCTTGTGACCAGGTGAGACCCTTCCCTGGTTCAATCCCAGTTACCTCTTTGGATGCTTTTGGTCTCAGTCAAGTTGCTGGCTGGGATGTTGGGCCGCTGTTCTGCTTTCTGGAACTGGGTACTGGCTTTTCCTGTGGGGCAAACCAAGCCTGGCAACTGTGGCCCTGCAGATTGACGCCCCTGATGCTGGATCCCCGCTGCTGCCGCTTGAGCTGCTGCTGCTGGGACCACTGCTGCTGGATCCACCACTGGAGATGCCGCTGCTGGGTCTGCCCCCGCTGATCCACTGGAGCTGCCACTGCTGGGTCCTCCGCCTCTGATCCGCTGGTGCTGCCGCTGCGGGATCCGCCTCTGCCGCTGAAGCCGCTGGAGCCTCCGCTGCTGGATTCGCTGCCCTGAAGCCGCTGTGGCTGGTACCGGAGCAGCTGATGGTGTTTTTGGGGCTGGAGTCACGGCTTCCACCGCCGCTTCCGGCTTCCACCGCCGCTTCCGCTGCCGGGGTCTGAGCCGCCGCTGTTGGATCCCGAGTCGCCACTGCCGGAGCCCGAGATGCAGCTGCCGGTGCCCGTGCTGCCGCTGCCGCTGCCGCTGCCAGAGTCCAAATCGCCGCTACCGGGTCCCGAGGTGCCGCTGCCGGAGCTGCTTCGGCCTGCCCGTGTGGGCTCTGGATATCTCCTACTTCTCCACTGCTGTTTTAATCTCTTATACACCTCCCTTATGTATTTTGCTGAGTTTTCTTTGGCTTTTTCTCCCCTAGGCTGCTTAGGCGTGGTTCCTATGCTGCCATCTTGACCAGAAGTCTAATATTCGATATTTTTAAACAAAACTTCATTTTGTGGGAGGCATTTAGTTTAATACTATAAAATAAAACTTTCACCAACTCTCCCAAAACCACTTTTCCAATGAAGAAACTATAGTAGTTAGGGGTTACAGGATTTACCTAAGGCTGTATCCTAAAAGATGTATAAAATTCAATTCAACACTGGCACATGTATACCCCCAGATGCATGTACTAGACAGTATGCTCATAATACTCTAATGACCATTTAAGAAATTGGATATGCAGTGCAAAAAGAAAGTTGGGAAATTTTATTACTATAGAAGTAATAGTGCCTTAGAGCCTTCAGTAAAATATACCATTGTAAAAATACTACCTTCTTGCTTTATTTATTTAAGTAAACTTAAAGTCATGGAAAGAATAACCAAATAAGCAAATTTCTTAGCTATAAAATCTGAATCACATTAAAATTAGAAATAGCACCAACACTGATACACCACCTGCAAGAAACATGATCAGGTTCCATGAAAATAGAAGGGTGTTAGAAATTTGGAGAACACCGAAGTCTATGCAGACCTTAAGAGGAGAAATTCTCCAAAGGCAGCTGAGGTGCCAACACTTTAAGATATTTTGGAGGCTCAGTGTTGTACATTCTAAACGGGGCCAGAGGGAGTCCAGGGAAGGGAGGAAATGAGAACTTGAAAAAAATTAATAGAAGCCTTGTGGTGATTGTACAAGGGGCAGGGGGAGACACTTTTGTGCTTACTTATCTTACTTAGTTTTCTGCAAAGAACTAAAGCTAAATTGTCCCAGGACATATGAGTTAAGAGCCCACAGTGTAAGTAACATCAGAAAGTACATACATAAACAGGCAAACAATGAACTCCAGTAATGTTAAAGAGCTTAGACAGAACTGTGCAAATGTCTGCAACATACTTTGACATGCATCTAAAATAATGTGGACTCATAAATGATGTTAGAATAGGTAAATGTCAGACAAATGATAAACATAATAAACTGGTAACTATCAACTTTGGGTAATGGCTATAGAGGTGTTCATTGAGCTTTTTTTTTTTTACTTTGGCATATGTCTCAGAATTTTTATAATAAAATGTCTAATATAGCAATATGCTAAATTAATCTTTAAAAAACACTATAAAAGGCAATGATCAGAAAATTATTATTATTTTGAAACAATAAAATAAACTCAAGCCATTGTCAGCCTCAGCTTGTCTTTCTGATCTGTGTACTGGGGTTTGATTGAATTTCACAGAAATGATTATCCTCCCACCCAACATTCTCTGACTTAATGACAGCTAAGAATCAGAAAGTGATTCTGGGGAGATGACTCTGTGGATACCACCCTTGCTGCACCAGCCTGAAGAGGAGTCAAGCACTTTGTAGGTGAAGACAGGGGACCCTCTCCAAATCAAGTTAGAGACTGCCTCTGTAAATCAAGAAGACAGCAACTGAGGAAGGCACCCGAAGTCAACCTCTCATCTCCACACACATGCACACATAGACACACACACACATACCATGCATATACACATGTGCTCACACCACACACACATATGTAAAAAAAGATAAAGAAAGAAACTAGACATTACAAACCTCTACAAAGCCATTTGAAATACAAGAAGAAAGAAATGGACATTGAAAAGCAAACATAGAAAACTTCCGGTCAAGATGGCAGCATAGGAACCACGCCTAAGCAGCCTAGGGGAGAAAAAGCCAAAGAAAACCCAGCAAAATACACAAGGGAGGTGTATAAGAGATTAAAACAGCAGCGGAGAAGTAGGAGATATCCAGAGCCCACACGGGCAGGCCGAAGCAGCTCCGGCAGCGGCAGCTCGGGACCCGGTAGCGGCAGCTCGGGTTCCGGCAGCGGCAGCTCGGGACCCGGTAGCGGCGACTTGGGCTCCGGCAGCGGCACCTCGGGACCCGGTAGCGGCGATTCAGACTCTGGCAGCGGCAGCGGCAGCACGGGCACCGGCAGCTGCATCACAAGCTCCGGCAGTGGCGACTCGGGATCCAACAGCGGCGGCTCAGACCCCGGCAGCGGAAGCGGCGGTAGAAGCCGGAAGCAGCGGTGGAAGCCATGACTCCAGCCCCAAAAACACCATCAGCTGCTCTGGTACCGGCCACAGCGGCTTCAGGGCAGCGAATCCAGCAGCGGAGGCTCCAGCGGCTTCAGCGGCAGAGGCGGATCCCGCAGCGGCAGCACCAGCGGATCAGAGGCGGAGGACCCAGCAGCGGCAGCTCCAGCGGATCAGCGGGGGCAGACCCAGCAGCGGCATCTCCAGTGGCGGATCCAGCAGCAGTGGTCCCAGCAGCGGCAGCTCCAGCGGCAGCAGCGGGGATCCAGCATCAGGGGCGCCAATCTGCAGGGCCACAGTTGCCAGGCTTGGTTTGCCCCACAGGAAAAGCCAGTACCCAGTTCCAGAAAGCAGAACAGCGGCCCAACATCCCAGCCAGCAACTTGACTGAGACCAAAAGCATCCAAAGAGGTAACTGGGATTGAACCAGGGAAGGGTCTCACCTGGTCACAAGCTGACTTGGATCCCTCAAAAGACCAGAAATCTTAACTTCTTTGTTGATAGAGGATCTGGTTTTTATAATACCTAATCTTGCATAAATGCTCGGTGCTGTTCTTGACTGAATGTGTATAGGGTTTAGTTAAATTTTAGAATATACCTGTATTTTATTCCACTCAACCTATTTGAATACCCCCATAGCAGGCAAACTTAACCCCTAGGACCACGTGTCTAGATACTCTGAGAGTGGTAAGAGCCACACCTAACATCTTAATCTCCTACATAGAAGATATACAATATCAGATCAATAGATACAGCAAAGGATACCCAGCTAACTGGAAAATCTAAACAGTAATTTAATCCAAGATGCAAAAATATATACATTATAACACAAGAAACACCAAAAACCAAGGCAATATAAATCCACCAAAAAGCATCAATGCTTCAGAAATGACCTCTAGTGAAAACGAGTTAGAGAAAATGCCTGAGAAAGATTTCAAAAGAATGATTGTAAATATGTTCAATGAACTCAAAGAAGAAATCAAAGGAATCAGAGAAGATACAGGACACCAATTTAACGAAATAAAGAAATCAATACAAGACATAAATAAGGAAATAGAAATAATGAAGAAAAACCAGTCAGAATTACTAGCAATGAAGAACACAGTTAATGAAATAAAAAACTCTGTAGAAAATCTCACCAGTAGAATGGATGAAGGAGAGGACAGAATATCTAAGCTAGAAGACCAGGTGGCAGATCTAATACAATCCAACAAAGAGAAAGACAAACTAATAGAAAAGTATGAATGGGAATTTCAAGATATTCGGGACACTATGAAAAGATCAAATATAAGAATTCAGGGTATAGTAGAAGGAGAAGAATTTCAATCCAAAGGTATAGTAGGCATCTTCAACAAAATCATAGAAGAAAACTTCCCCCAAATTGGGAAAGAGGTGCCAATGCAGATACAGGAAGCATTTAGAACACCAGCCAGACAAAACCTGGAAAGAACCTCTCCTCGCCATATTATAATCAAACTACCAAACACACAATCCAAAGAAAAAATATTGAAAGCAGTTAGAGAGAAAAATCAAGTTACCTACAAAGGCAAGCCCATCAGGATCACAGCAGATTACTCAACACAAACTTTCAAAGCCAGAAGGGCTTGGAGTGATGTATTCCAAACTCTGAAAGATAACAACTGTCAACCAAGACTACTTTATCCTGCAAAACTATCCATTCAAATAGATGGAGAAATAAGGACATTCCATGACAAAAGCAGGCTAAAGGAGTATTTGAAGACAAAACCAGCTCTACACAAAATACTTGAAAGAATCCTCCATGCCGAAGAGAAAGAAAAACACACATATAAGGAACCTGGAAAACAGCAAACAACACTCAAATACTAGTTAATATAAGAGAGCAAAGGTAGAACCAGAACCACAAAAAAAAAAAAAAAATGGCAAGCATAAATACACATCTTTCAATAATATCTCTTAATATCAATGGCCTCAATGCCCCAACCAAAAGACATAGATTTGCAGACTGGGTTAAAAAGCAGGACCCTACAATTTGTTGTCTCCAAGAAACTCACCTTTCTACAAAGGATGGACATTATCTTAGGGTGAAAGGTTGGAAAACGGTGTTTCAAGCAAATGGACCCAGAAAGCAAGCAGGGGTTGCTATCCTAATAGCTGACAAGGCAGACTTCACTCCAACATTAGTCAAGAAAGATAAGGAAGGTCACTTTATATTGATTAAGGGCACACTCCAACAGGAGGACATTACAATCCTAAACATATATGCACCTAACATGGGGGCTCCCAAATTCATCAAACAAACACTGTTAGAACTAAGGTCACAGATAACACCAAACACAGTGGTAGTTGGTGACTTTAACACCCCACTCTCATCAATTGACAGGACATCCCGGGAAAAAATAAACAGAGAGGCATCTGGACTAAACGAGGTCATAGAAGGAATGGACCTAACAGACATATACAGGACATTTCATCCAAATGCTGCAGAATATACATTCTTTTCAGCAGCACATGGATCATTCTCTAAAATAGACCATATATTAGGACACAAAGCAAATCTTAACAAATTCAGGAAAATTGAAATAATTCCTTGCATTCTATCTGACCACAATGGAATCAAACTACAAATCAATAGCAAGAAAGGATATAGAGCATACACAAAATCATGGAAACTAAACAATACATTACTAAATGATGAATGGGTCAATGAAGAAATCAAGAAGGAAATCAAAAAATTTATAGAGTCAAACAATAATGAGAACACAACATACCAAAATCTCTGGGACACAATGAAGGCAGTTCTAAGAGGTAAATTTATAGCTTTAAGTGCCTATATTAAGAAATTAGAAAGGTCGCAAATAAATGACCTAATGCTTCACCTCAAAGCCTCGGAAAAAGAAGAACAAGGCAAACCAAAAATCAGTAGATGGGAAGAAATAATAAAGATTAGGGCAGAAATTAATGAAATAGAAACCAAAAAAACAATACAAAGAATTAATGAAACAAAGAGCTGGTTCTTTGAAAGGATAAACAAGATTGATAAACCCTTAGCAAATCTGACCAAAAGAAAGAGAGAAGAGACACAAATTAATAAAATTAGAGATGAAAAAGGTAACATCACGACAGATGCCAGAGAAATTCAAAAAATCATAGGGACATATTATAAAAACATATACTCCACAAAGTATGAAAATCTGAAAGAAATGGATGATTTCCTTGATTTATATGACCTACCTAAATTAAATCAAGATGAGATTAATCACTTAAATAGACCTATAACAAGCATGGAGATCCTAACAGTTATCAAAAATCTCCCAACTAAAAAAAGCCCAGGCCCAGATGGATTCACTGCTGAATTTTACCAGACCTTCAGGGAAGAGCTAACACCATTGCTTCTTAAGCTTTTCCATGAAATAGAAAAAGAAGGAATTCTACCAAACTCCTTCTATGAAGCCAGCATCACTCTGATACCAAAACCAGGCAAAGATAGAACAAAAAAGGAAAATTACAGACCAATCTCCCTCATGAACATAGATGCAAAAATTCTCAACAAAATATTGGCAAACAGAATACAAGAATACATTAGAAAGATCATTCACCCTGACCAAGTAGGCTTTATCCCAGAGATGCAGGGATGGTTCAACATACGCAAATCTATAAATGTTATACATTATATAAATGGGTTGAAGGACAAAAATCACATGATCATCTCATTAGAGGCAGAGAAAGCATTTGACAAAATCCAGCATCCCTTCATGATAAAAGTCCTACAGAGACTGGGAATAGAAGGAACATAACTCAATATAATAAAGGCTATTTATGATAAGCCTACAGCCAACATATTACTAAATGGGGAAAAACTGGATGCTTTTCCACTAAAGTCAGGAACAAGACAAGGGTGTCCACTGTCCCCACTTTTATTTAATATAGTTCTGGAAGTCTTAGCCATAGCAATAAGGCAAGAGACATGCATAAAAGGGATACAAATCGGAAAGGAAGAGGTCAAGTTATCATTATTTGCAGATGACATGATTCTATATATAAAGGACCCTAAAGACTCTACTAGCAAACTGTTAGAGCTGATAAAAACCTACAGTCATGTAGCAGGATACAAAATAAATACACAGAAATCAGTAGCCTTCATATATGCTAACAACAAACACACAGAGGATGAGATCAGAGAATCACTCCCATTCACAATTGCATCAAAAAAAATAAAGTACCTTGGAATAAACCTTACTAAGGAAGTAAAGAATCTGTACAATGAGAACTTTAAAACACTCAAACGAGAAATTGCAGAAGACACTAGGAAGTGGAAAAACATCCCTTGTTCCTGGATTGGAAGAATCAATATTGTGAAAATGGCAATCTTACCAAAAGCAATCTACACATTTAACACAATCCCCATCAAAATTCCAAAGGCATTCTTCACGGAAATAGAAAAAACAATCCAAAAATTCATTTGGAATCACAAAAAACCTCGAATATCTAAAATAATACTGAGCAACAAAAATAAGGCTGGTGGTATCACCATACCTGATTTTAACCTATACTACAGAGCCATAGTAACAAAAACAGCATGGTACTGGCACAAAAGCAGACTCGTAGATCAATGGAACAGAATAGAGGACCCAAATGTAACCCCATGTAGTTATAGCCACCTGATATTTGATAAAAATGCCAAAAATACTCATTGGAGAAAAGACAGCCTCTTCAGCAAATGGTGTTGGGAAAACTGGATATATATCTGTAGAAGGATGAAAATAGATTCTTCTCTTTCTCCGTGCACAAGAATTAAGCCCAAATGGATTAAGGACCTTAACATCAGACCTGAAACTCTGAAACTGTTAGAGGAAAAAGTAGGGGAAACCCTTCAACATATTGGTCTTGGCAAAGACTTTCTGAATACAACCCCAATCGCTCAGGCAATAAAACCACAGATTAACCACTGGGACCTCATGAAAATACAAAGATTTTGCACTGCAAAGGACACGGTGAAGAAAGCAAAGAGGCAACCTACAGAATGGGAAAAAATCTTCACCAGCTATATATCTGATAGAGGATTAATATCTAAGATATACAAAGAACTCAAGAAGTTAAATAATAAGGAATCAAACAAACCAATCAAAAAATGGGAAATGGAGCTAAATAGAGAATTCTCAAAGGAAGAAATACGAATGGCATATACGCATCTAAAAAAATGTTCTACATCCCTAGTCATCAGGGAAATGCAGATTAAGACTACATTGAGATTCCATCTCACTCCTGTCAGATTGGCTACCATCATGAAAACAAATGATCATAAATGTTGGCGGGGATGTGGAAAAAGAGGAACCCTTCTACATTGTTGGTGGGAATGCAATCTGGTCCAGCCATTGTGGAAATCAGTGTGGAGGTTCCTAAAACAGCTAAAGATTGATCTACCATATGACCCAGCTATAGCTCTCCTAGGCATATATCCTAAGGACTCATCTCATTACCTTAGAGATACTTGCTCAATCATGTTTATTGCTGCTCAATTTATAATAGCTGGGAAATGGAACCAGCCTAGATGTCCCTCAACTGATGAGTGGATAATGAAGATATGGCACATTTATACAATGGAGTTTTACTCAGCAGTAAAGAGAAATGAAGTTATGAAATTTGCAGAAAAGTGGATGGATCTGGAAAGAATTATACTAAGTGAGGTAACCCAGGCCCAGAAAGCCAAGCGCCACATGTTCTCCCTCATATGTGGATCTTAGCTAGAGATGATTGGGCTTCTGTGTGAGAAGGAAAAAACTCAGTAGCAGAGGCCAGTAAGTTAAAAAAGGAGATAGAAAGGGAAGAGAAAGAAAGGGAGGAGGGCTTTTATTAGGTTGGTATTGTATATATGTAAGTAGAAAGATTGAGATGGGGAGGGGATATGATGGAGAATGGAATTTCAAAGGGGAAAGGGGGGAGGGTAATACCATGGGATTTTTTTTGTTATCATGGAAAATATTAATTAAAATGGAGAAAAAAAAAAAGAAAAGAAAATGCCATAATGGCCAGCTACGGTGGTGCACACCTATGATCCCATCATTGAGGAGGCTGAGGTAGGAGTACCACCATGAGTTCCAGACTAGTCTGGACTACAGAATGAGATCCAGATCAGCCTGGGCTAGAGTGAAACTTTCTCTCAATAATAAAAAATTTTATTATTAAAAAAAAAATAAAAAAAAAATAAAAAGAGAATAAAAATAAAAAAAAAAAAAGACCCATTTGGGTACCAGTGATAGACCTAAAATATTTGTCCCAACAAGGGGACACTAACAATCACTTCTCTAGGGAGTGTCCCACCCCTGAGGACTATTCCTAAAATGGTCTTCACCCTGCAAAACCAAACAATTCCCTCCCTTGTGGAGGATTGCTGGCTTTGCCTCTGATCTGGGCCTCCCAGAGGCTGCTTGCAGTACAGTTGCCCATATGACCTTAAAAAATTGCTCAGCCACCTTCCCTATCCCTGTCCAGCTTTTCACAATGTTTCCTCTGGAACCTGCATTTGGGCCTTGCCTTCCCCTGATAATTCCAGTATAGATGTGGGATACATTCATCCTTCCTTATGTACTTTTAACACAACTGAGTCCAGTGCCTAACGCTGCCTGCCTTCTGGAATGGTTTATGTTTGTGGAGGCAGGATGGCCTATGACTTTCTGCCCACCAATTGGACAGGCCTTTGTGCCCCAGCCACCTTAATCCCAGATGTAGATATCATTCCTGGAAATAAGGCCCTCCCTATGCCCTCTTTTTATTATATCGGAGGGAGACCTATCTGCAACAACAGCTAGATTCCCTGGCTAAGGTAGTCCTACAAAACAGGAGGGGACTAGACCTACCAATGGCCGAAAGGGGAGGCATATGCTTGTTTTTACAGGAAAAATGCCGCTTTTATGCCAATAAATCAGGAATTATCCAAGACAAGATTAAGAGGCTCCAGGAAGACTTGGAGAGGAGGCGGCGGGACCTCCAGGACAACCTGCTACGGATGGGCTTACATGGCTTCTTACCCTACCTTCTCCCTCTACTTGGGCCCCTCCTTCTCCCTCTCCTTATCCTCACTGTCAGGCCTTGTGTAATTAATAAAATTACACAATTTATTCACCAGCGGCTAGAGGCAATAAAACTCCATCAGGTTACATTACCACAGACTGGCAACTCAGGAATTAAGTTCCTCAGATGACCCACTGCCACCTCCTCTGCCCTCCATGTGACAGATGACAGGTAAGATCTCAGACTAACTGAGACAACCTAAGAAAGGCCATGGAGTGGGTTCTCAGTGAGCTAAACACATGGTACCCAATGACGGGTAAGATCCCCAGAGGGGGACAACCTGAGACAGGGGCCATGATGAATGCTCTGAGCTAAACACCTGGTACCCAATGATGGGTAAGATCCCCAAAGGGGGACAACCTAAGACAGGGGCCACTGTGACTAATGCTCTTACAAAAACAAAAGGGGGAAATGTTGGGCCCTGAAAGGCCCAGGCGTGAGGCCTAGTGGAACTTCCTGAGCCTCCCTAAAGTTTGGCAACCTGTCTCTGGCCAGCTAGGACTCAGCAAGACGCCTAATGGCTTCTTGCCTGCTACTTCCACGTGGGAGTTGGAATTATCATTTCAATAGTCACAGTTTACTATTGGCCCTTACCTCTCCCCCCATCCTAGAATCCCCGCCTTCGTCTTCAACATTATATAGGCAACTGCTTGTAACAATAAAGCAAGTTCCTGCTTCAACAAGAAAAAAAATAAAAAATAAAAAAATAAAAAAAAATAAAAAAAGAAAAGCAAACATAATGAAGAACCAAGGGGACAACTGGCATCCCCAATGAGGAGGGTTCCTTTGAAGGGGGGGAGGACAGGAAGGAGAGTAAGGATGGTACCAACATGTGCTGTTTACATACTGAGTATGTACATAATGAGCTAAGTAAAAGAAAAAAAAAAGGTTAAAAAGCAGCATTCTGGTGAAAATAGCTAAAACTAAAATAGCAAGCAAAGCATTTCTCTTTGAAAGCAAATGTATTCCCTTTAAAAAACACATGTTTTTAAAAATCAAAAGCAATCTAGAAGAGGTCTAAAAGAAACAAAAGAGAAGGAGTAGGTATGTAGCTCAGTAGAAGGAGGCCTTGGATTCAATTCAGAGCAGTTAAAAATAAATAAATAAACTTTAAAAAGTAATCTTAAAAACAAAAGTAAAATGAATCAAATAAAATTCATTCCAGGAATAAAACAGATATTTTAAAAAATCAATTGGTGAAATAAATTGTTGGAAACAATTAAGAACGTTACCATGGCAAAAGGAGAAAAATGTATCATAAAGTGGAAATCTATCATGAAATATCACAGGAATAAAGATAAAATGTTAGTTCTAGAAAACAGATAAATGATCTTTAAAAATCTTTCTGCCATATCCATGGATCAGCTAACCAGAAAAGTGGAAAAGAAAATTTATTCCCATGTGTAATAGAATGCATTTCATCTAAAATGAAGAAAGACTTGAGTAATTAGTTTAAATTATAACGACAAACAACTCCATCCTGAGAGGATGTACCTCATTTGTCATTTGGTTTCCATTTTCAACAAACTGAAAATTTGATGATTTTACAGCTGGAAATCATTTTCCAATATCTAAAAGGTCACAGCATGCAGACAACTCAGAAGAAAAACGCTATTTTCATTATTATTTTATCACATAGGATTATAATAATCATATATACTACTTAAGTTGCTAGATATATTTTCCTACTTAGAATTGTGTATGTAGATACAATATTGTGGCAGTATAAAAAGACAGGGAATAATGTTATATCATGGGAAGGGGGGGCATAGGCTAAGTTCCTAGGATCTGATTTATGTTTAAGAGGAAAACAGAAGACTTCAGACAACTTCAGACTTCAACCAGTGGCCCACACAGAAAATATCTTGAATCTTTTACTACTCCCTTCTCATTCCTAGTCTGGGAAAGTAGCTGCCATAAACTTTACTGAAAGAAATTCTTTAACTTTTTTTTTTTTTTTTTTTTTTTTTTTTTTTTTTTTTTTGGTTTTTCGAGGTAGGGTCTCACTCTGGTCCAGGCTGACCTGGAATTAACTCTGTAGTCTCAGGGTGGCCTTGAACTCATGGTGATCCTCCTACCTCTGCCTCTCGAGTGCTGGGATTAAAGGCGTGTGCCACCACGCCCGGCTTAAATTCTTGAACTTTGTTACAAGTTGCAATCAGCAATGTTAAAATGAGGGAATGCTTTCCTAGCAACCTTTACAGATCTAACTTGAGAATCAGGTGAAAATTACTTGCCACCTTCCTTTGGGTGTCCATATCCACTCCAGTGAGTCTTCTTTCCCTTAGAGACTAACCACATCAGTTTTATCAGGTGTGATTTTCTCTCCCTCTCTTCCCTAGAGTGCCTTTTTCTTTCTACCTTTTAATAAAGTCTTCAACTTTGCTTCACCAACCAGCTTTTCCTAGAACTCATTCTAGCACAGGAGCCAAGAACCCTGGAGTTTGTCTGGGTGGCATTCTCTGCAAAAGAGCCCCTGAGATTGCTGACAGAGTAACTAGGAGTGGAACTTCCATCCTGTTCTTCTCTGCTAACAATATGAAGGGATAAAGAATTCCTGTTTGCTGAGAGCATGAGTTGCAACCTGCCCTGCCCCACGCCTAGGAAGTTGAGGCCTTCTCACCTCATCATAGGAGCCTTGGTCTCTTGCTTACAGGGAAGATAGAGTTCCTTCTTTCCCTTGCCTGGCAGATTCAACACTTTTCAATGTTTGTTTGCATTTCATGCGCCTTTATTTAGAATCTTCTACAGAGTTTCGGTACAGCATATATGCTATATAGGAATCCTTTAGTGCAACTTGTGGCTGCATTCAATAATTAGGAAAGTTATGAAAATACAACTAAAAGTCTGTCCAAAAGACAGAATTTTTAGGGCTGGAGAAGTGGCTCAGCACATAAGTGTACTTCCAGTACAAGCATGAGGGTTTGAGTAAGCTTGAAACTGCCCAAGTTCAAATCTCCAGGCCCCATGTAGACAGCTAGGTGTGGCCATGTTACTCCAGACCCACAAAGGGAAGGTGAGAACAGGGAATCACTAAGGCTCTTGAACAAACAGCAAGCAAGCTCCATTATCAGTAAGAGACGCCAGCTCAAAATGAGAATGGGTGGAAGAACAACGGAGTGGGGCTCCCACCTTCTGCTCCAGCCACCACATGTAAGCACCTCCCACCACAGCCCTAAGTGACTGTTCTCTCCCATCTGCCCCCACGCAGGTAAGAGCATAGGGTGCTACAAGGGCACATACATGTGCATGTGCCACACACAACACATTATACACATACACACTAGCAAAAATAAGGGGATTTATAGTTAGAAAAATCTATTCAATAAATCTCAGACAAAGAAAGCCATGCTCCAAAGTAAAGAAAATATTTCTCTTGATTTTTTAAATTATAAATGCAAATATGTCTGCACAGAAGGTATTATTTTGACTATGACTAACATTTTAAAATCAAGACGGAAACAAAAAATCTTAAAGCTAATGATCAAGCTAGACAAATCTTTTTAAAAATATAAATACTAAATACTGAGAATGAAAAAGAATTGTCACATTCCTTACTAACAAAAGAGAACAGTCACATAAATCTTCAATAATAGATATTGTGCATATTAATGGGGCACCATGAAATGTTTCTACACATGATTTCCATATATAACTCCACTGCATAATATCTAAATCAGGTTGAACATATTTATTTCCTCAAGCATTTATCATCTCACTATGGTTAAAAAAAAAACTTCAAAATCCTTTTTGCTCGCTTTTGAAAATGTATAGCACATTACTGTTATCACACTGTACAAAAGCTCTGGCTCCCATCAGGTTCATAACTCAAAACTGAGTGATTAAACTTTCCTCTCTCCTCAAAGCCCAGTCTCTTGAAATAAGTATTACATGTATATGTATCTGCTTGTGTCACAAATATGTTCTTACATGTGTCCCATATATGCGTTACATGTATCTGTGTATCATGTGTGCATGTACATGCACATATATGTGCATATTCATTTTCTCTGCATATGAATGTGTCACATATAAGTGTGTGTATATGTTCACATATCTATGTATGTGTGATATAAGTATTTGTCTGCTTGTAGTATGTAGGTGTTTCATTTACTTTCTTGTTTCTGTGAACAAATTCCATAGGTAACTTATGGAAGAAAAGGGTTTATTTTCAGGTTACAATTTTGAAGGGGAAGACACGGCAGAAATAGTGAACTAGTTGTCACACAAACGAACAAGAAACACAGGAAGTAGGGCCAAACCATAAAAGCTTAAGGTCCACCTTGAGTAGTTCTTCAGCAAGACCCTACCTTCTAAAGTTTCCACAACCTTCCCAAACAGCACTACCAAGTAAGGTCCAAATGTTCGCACACATGAGCCTATGAGAGGCATTTATTTTTCTCTATTGGGCAATCATTTTTTAAATTTTTATTTTATTTTATTTGTTTTTTATTTTTTGGTTTTTCAAGGTATGGTTTCACTCTATCTCAGGCTGACCTGGAATTCACTATGTAGTCTTGGGGTGGCCTGGAACTCATGGCGATCCTCCCACCTCTGCCTCCCAAGTACTGGGATTAAAGGCGTGCAACACCACACTGGCCGTTTTTTAAATTTATTAAATTTTTAATAAAATGTTTCACACATAGACCCCATCTCCCCTGCCCCCATTCTGCTGAGTGTCTTTAATGGGGTTATTGGTATTCATTGTGGGAACCAAGAAGCATCAGTCAGTCTCTGCAGGGATGAGGGAAATACGGTGACTCAGGCTATTCCCATCCATCCTGAGGCTCTGACAATCTGTCCACCCCCTTTTCCATGATGCTTCCTGGGCCTTGGTAGGTAAGATAGAGATCTGATTTAGTGTTGCTTTCTCTATGGAATATGAATCTCTGTTTTTATGAGGTTTGAGTGACCACAGTGACTGTCACCATTTACCTGGAACTGGTTTGCAGGCTAGCTGTGAGAGTATTATTCATGTTACCAATTGCCATGCAATGACTTCTGTCCCCCAGGCAGATGAAGTGAAAGTGACCCATTTCCTGGTAGTCAGTTGGCTCTCTCTTCATGATGTAGTGATGTATCTTTGTTCTCCCCCATATTCTCCTTCATCTGTTAAATAGAACAAATGATCCAACAAAAAGTGAGAACAGTTTGAATAAAAGCATATAAGTCTAGTCATTAGAAAGATATAATGATGTGTATATTCATTCTTCTTAGTTAGAGAGCAGTGGAGATTCTCTCTAGAACCTATTGGTTTCCTGTTCTAGGAAATCTGCCTTGGTTCCCAGAACCAGAAATGAGTTCACCCCACTTATTGGGTCTCATGTCCAATCCATGTGCAGTTGGTTGCCTACATCAACTGTGTGCCATTATTGTACAAGTGTATACTTCTTGCTTAGATCATTGATTTTGTAACTGACAGGATCTTCTGCTTAATCAATCAGTTGGCAACTGTTATTCTCCAGCCATTTTCCTGGCACTTTTCAGCACTATGAGGAGGGCTAGCTGAGAGGAAAGTGGATTTTCCCTCTTAGTTCCAGCATGATCACTGGATGTCCTATGGCTACAAGATTGGTGTCAACAGCAATAGGGACTTATCTTTTAGCTCTCACAGATAACCAAGGGTTTTAGCAATAGCCTGTATCATTTTAGGGACCTCATGTCTCCCTGACCAATAGCTCACTGTGCGGGAGAAACCAATTCCAGCTCTGAGAATTACTAGCCAGCACCCATGGTTTCTCTACCTTTCATGGAGGTCTTCAGCACAGGTCCCTCTCCCCTTATTGAAAGTAATGACTTGTAGTGTGGTATTGTAGCAGTCAGCTTCAGGTTCGCTGAGATGAACTTCCAGACCAGGCACAGTTATGGAGGAAGGGATATTTATTGAAGCTTACAGATCCAGGGGAAGTTCCATAATGGCAGAAGAAACTGGCCTGCCTTCACAGGCCCAAGCAGACAGAGAGAAGTACAAGCCAAAAAGCCAAAAGCACACTTCAGGAACTCCAACTAGGTACACTTTGCATATCTTTAGATTGAAATCTGAAACCCACCACCACACCTTAAGATCCACACCATGGCACTGCCTCCAGCCAGGTGGCTAAAGATGCAAACTACAAACAAATAAACAACTGAAATATATTGGGGGCCATCTATTCTATTCAAACTACCACATTCCGCCCGTGGCCCCCAATAGATTTATAACCATCACACATTGTAAATTGTACTCAGTTCAATTTCAAAGGTCCCCACAGTCTTGACCAATTTAAGATATGAAGACCTGTGAAATTAAACAAGTTAAACATTTCTAACATATAAAGGCACAGAGTAAACATTTTCAACTGTTATAAGGCATAGCAAGGAGAGACTGAAACAATGCAAACTCAACCACCATCAAACAAACATCAAACTTCTGCAGTTCAAGTTCAATATAACCGGAGACTAATAGTCTCCAGGCTTTCCAATTCTGCCCCTCCAGCTGGGCAGAGTAGCCAGGAAACACTTCCATCCCAGGCCAACAATGCGCTCTATGGTAGCCCTTGCACAGTCCTAGTATATACAAAACATCTTCAGGTCTTCATGCAAACCATGGTCCATCTTCCAAAGGCTTTTTCAGCCTATCAGGGCATCATGCCCTGCCTCATGCTGCATCTCAGCAGCAGCTCCTGGAACCTTGTGCAATTCATGACCACTCCTCACATTTTCCAAAGGCTCTTTCAGCCTATCAGGGCATCAGGCCCTACCTCATGCAGCATCTCAGCAGCAGCTCCTGGAACCATGTGCAATTCACGGCCACTCCATGCATTTTTCATGCTTCTAAAACCAATACCAGTTGTTCAGGACACAGCCATATTCTTAATTCAGGGACAAAACAAATCATAGCCTTGAAAAGTAGGTTCCTTCTCCAGTCAACTCTTTCCAAAAGTGTTTGCATTTCTATGATAGTCTTTCCTCAGGCATCCTTTCCATGGTAAAGCAGTTGGACCATCTTCCTTTAAGATTGCTAATGTGTTTGACAATAGCAGATTCAATAACCTAAAATCAGTCTCAGTGCCTGTAATTTGAACTTGCTTGAGGTTTTCCAGCTTAAAATCTTTTTTTTTTTTAAGGCCACTTATTTTTTATTTATTTATTTTTCTTTAATAGTTAGTTTTGTATTCAGCAAATAGAGTCAGTTTGGTACCATTATTAGGCTCACCCATGACCTATCCTCTCCCCTTGGCCCCTCCATGTTGAGGTATACGGGTCATGCATTGTGGAGTTAGCCCACAGTTAACGGGTAAGCTAAATGTCTCTGCATATCATGACCCAACATGTGGCTCTGACATTCTTTCCGCCCCCTCTTCCGCAAAATTCCCCTGAGCCATGTTGGGTTCATTTTTGGTCTGCTTCAGTGATGAGGTGTTGGGGGCTTCTGAGGCTCTGGCTCTCTGATTTGGTAGGAGTTGATTTTTCTCTGTGATGATCTCCTTCCCTCTTGTGCTGGTATCCGGTTCATCAGGAAAACAGACCCCTTGCTTGTTTCTCCAGTTTTTCTTAGTTTCAGCTGGGGCCCTTCTGAGGTATGATGGGGTGGCTCTCTCCTTAGGATCTACATCTATCTGAAAAAGAGAAGCAGATTTTCCAACGGAGAGTAAGTTAGCACCAGGACAAATGAGATAACCCTTACTTTTTTTTTTTATAGAGAATTTAATAGGTGTAGGCCCTCTTGTAGCCCACAAATGATGGTAGCTTGATATTGGAGAGTGGGCTTATGTTTGGATACGGTTCTGACTTGTTTCCCAGCTCCAGCTATGTGTCCGATACCAGTGAGGGGATCAGTTAGCCAAATTGAGAGCAGTTGGTTCCCCACCATGGCTGTGTGCCACCACTGCACTTGTGTGGGCATCACAACAAGTTATTTGCTGCTAAGTAGGTTAGAGCATGCATTGCTTCAACAGATATTGGTCATTTTCCCCCAGTTGCCCATGTAGCACCTTCTGGCACTAGACGCGCTGACTGTCTGGGAACTGACTCTCTTCCAACTTCCAGCCATGCCACTCTAATTTGCATGTCAATGACATAAGGTGTCTTCAGCAGTAGGGTCTTACCACTAACCTTTGGTGGGTCATCAAGTACTCTGACAGAAATCTGTCTGTCTTTTATGAATCCTTGTAGGTCTCTGTGATCAAAAGCTCATTGTGGATGATAGCCCCATGCTGGTTCTGGGAGTTACAGGTCAGTGCCCACTAAGAAAATGAGGAAAAAGATAACTAATATACAAGAGTTAGAGATAAGAGAGAGAGAGAGACAGGGAGAGGGGAAGTGAGGGAGGGAAGATGTAGAAGATTAAGGTTAGTCTTGATCTTACCCTCTCCAGTGTCTTGTGGTTCAGGTGTTCCCTGTAAGGGCCTGGTGAAGGATCAGCCATTTGGTCTGTCTTTTAGTAAGTAGAAAATTATGGTACCATTGCCGTTTGGGTCTAGATTTGTGTTTCCCACCCCTTTGATGCCCTCCCCTCCCTCCCCTTCCATCCTAGTGTCTATTCTAGGAGATGCTTGCTGGGTGTGTAAGGTATCTTGGGTAGATTCAGGTTAGGTGCTGTAGATGAGTGAGACTATGTGGCGATTTTTTTTCTGTGATTGGGTAAGTTCACTGAGAATGATCTCTTCCAGGTTCAACCATTTTTCCTCAAATTTCTTTGTGGCATTTTTTCTTACTACTGTATAGAATTCCATTGTGTATATATACCACATCTTAGTTATCCATTCTTCTAGTGATGGACATATGGGTTGATTCCAGCATTTAGCTATTACAAATTGAGCCGCTATAAACATGGTTGAGCAAATCTCTCTAGCCTGTGGTTTGAAGGTTTTAGGGTAGATGCCCAGTAAGGGAATAACTGGATCTGTTAGTATCTCTATGCTCTGGTTCTTCAGAAGTCTCCATATTGCTTTCCAAAGTGGTTGTACCATCCCACCAACAGTGGATGAGTGTTCCTACTTCTCCACATCCTCGCCAGCATTTATTTTTATTTGATTTTTTGATGTTTGCTATCCTTATTGGGGTAAGGTGGAATCTTAAATCTCTCAGTCCAATATCTCTAGCCAAGCACATCAGTCCATTACAAATTTAACCTTGATCAAACACTCTTGACCTGGGCAGCAGGATGCAGCCAGCCCTTATGCCAGTAGCCCAGTTCCAACAAAGTCCTCTGCAGTCTTTCCTTCCCCTTAGAAAGCTCATAAGCCAATCCTCGAAGTTCAATGCTGTCTGCACTTAGCATTCTCAGACTGTCATCAGAATAGTCCATAAAACTTGGCTTACCACTCCAGAAGACATCTTCAGTTCCAAGCACCAAGTCCATGCCTATTCCTCCAAAACAAAGGTTCCTAAAGATCGACATCCACATAGTCAGGTTCAACTCAGCCCACTCCTCAGTACCAAGTTCTATAACAGACAGCTTCAGGGTCGCTGAGATGAACGTTCAGACCAGGCACAGTTATGGAGGAAGGGATATTTATTGAAGCTTACAGATCCAGGGGAAGTTCCATAATGGCAGAAGAAACTGGCCTGCCTTCACAGGCCCAAGCAGACAGAGAGAAGTACAAGCCAAAAAGCCAAAAGCACACTTCAGGAACTCCAACTAGGCACACTTTGCATATCTTTAGATTGAAATCTGAAACCCACCACCACACCTTAAGATCCACACCATGGCACTGCCTCCAGCCAGGTGGCTAAAGATGCAAACTACAAACAAATAAACAACTGAAATATATTGGGGGCCATCTATTCTATTCAAACTACCACAGGTATCTTGGACGAAGGTTTCTGTGGTATTGATTAATGTTGCCATTAGTTTTGTCTATCTCCCCTATTCCCTCCTACGCCTTTCCATACCTTTCCTTCCTTCTTTCTTCTTTTCTTTCTTTGTTTCTTTGTTTCTTTGTCTTCTTTCTTTCTTTCTGCTGATCATTGACTTGTCCAGTAGCCATTCTTCCCTTCCCTCACTACTTTTCCCTTTTCCTATCCTTATTCTAATGTCATGTCCATGTTGTAGATATTTATTACAGCTTACAATTGGCTGAGCTTGACTAGGTTAGGAACTGCATATGAAAGATTCCATCTCACTCCAGCCAGAATGGCAACCATCAAAAAATCAAATGACAGTACATGCTGGCAGGGAAATGGGGAAAGAGGAACCCTCATCCACTGCTGGGGAGAGTACAAACTTGTAGCCACTATGGAAATGAGTATGGAGACTCCTCAAATGGCTGAAAATAGAACTACTATGAGATCCAGCTATATCTCTTTTGTGCATTTATGCTAAAGACTACTATATACCCTAGATACACTTGCTTAACTATTTTTATTGATACTCTTCACAATACTCAGGAACCGGAAGCAGTACAAATGCCTATCAACAATTGGATGGTTAATAAAGATGTGGTACATATACACAATGAAATTCTACTCAGTGGTAAGGAAAAAAAATTAGACAATCAAATTTTCAGGAAAATGGAGGAACTTGGAAAAACTCATGTTGAGTGAGATTATACATGCTCAGAAAGGAAGGCTATATGGGGGACATTTTACATTCAAATCATAATAGTGTGTTTCTCATTACTGTTTCAATAGAACACAGGCATGTATTGCATGTGTGTGTGTTGGTGTATGTGTTTGCACACTACATGAAAAAAGTCATAATGGGGTGCCATCACAAGTACAGGGAAGAGGAGAGGAGAAGAGGAAGGGAAGAAAAGAAGAGAATTACTAAAACACTAGACACTTTCCTTTAGCTGCTGACTCAACAGTCCAAACAAAAGTTCAGAATTCCAGTTCCAACTCATTTACTCAGTGAATTTATTGTAAAAATTCATTTCCCAGTTAATTTGAGCCTGACATCCACATCTAGGAAAAAAACAATAAACACTGTTGTGAGCATACACACATCATAACAGAAATACTGAGGCTGCAGAGAAGTCAACACCAACTGATAACACACTGGCCAAGGCTCAAGGACTGTTGCAGAAGAGAGGTCAGGAAGATTGTAAGAACCTTAAGGCAGTTAGAAACAGCCTGAGCCACAGCTTCCCCCAGAGACAGAGGCCCCAGTTACCCCACAGTGAACAACAATAATAAAAATGAGGAAGGCCTACAGGGAAATGGGAGTGGGGAAGGGGACATACTAGAACATCTGTTAAAATAGTAATTCATTAATTAAAAAGTCTATAAAAAAATAAGATAATTCAAATGCAAAAGAACAATAACAACACTAAACACTATGGCAGGCTGAGATCACCCAACCTCTGGATTAAAGTGTCAAGATCATAGTCAATTATAAAACAATAATAATGCAGCCAGGCCTGGAGCACAGACCTATAATCCTAACTGCTTGGGGGCTGAGGTAGAAGGATTGCAAGTTCAAGTCCTATATTTATGACTTTTCTCATTATTGTGATAAAATATCTGACAGAAACATTTTAAGAAGGAAAGATTTATTTTGGGTCACAGATTCAGAGGGTTCCATCTATCATGGAAGGGCATGGTGGGGAAAAATTATGACAGATTAGTGCAGTTTACATTGTGGAGGGCCAGGAACTGGAAATTAGCATGCCAGCACCTTGTTAACTTTCTGTTTTCTGCTTATTCCATCCAGACCTCTCACTCATGGAATGGCACTGCCCACTAGCAGGATGTGTTTCTGGCCCTCAGTTATCCTCTCTGAAAACGTCATCACAGACATCTCTTTTTGTTCTTTTTGTTCTTTTCTTTTGTGTGTGTGTGTGTGTGTGTGTGTGTGTGTGTGTGTGTGTGTGTGTAGGTCAATCTTCTTGTTCCACCTTGTTTGAGGTAGGTTCTCTCATTCACAACTGTATTTGCCAGACTAGGTGGCCTGTGAACTACCCCCTATCTTGCTTTAGGCATGAAAGGAATACCGACACTCACTATAATGTCCAGCTTTATGTCTGTTCTCAGGATCTGAACCCAGGTACTCATACTTGCATGAAAAACACTTTATCCACTGAATCATGTTCCCAGCCCCCTCTACATATTTATAAATCCTGTCAAGTTAGCAATGAGCATTAGCCATCACAAGGACAGATGGGGCTACTTAACAACACACTGCTAGGATAAAAGAAGGTAGGAAGGAAGCAAATGAAGGAGAAAGGAAGGAGGAAAGAACTTAAGTTCTGGGAAGACATTCATATTCTAAATTCCATTTTTTTAGGAAGAAAGGTATTTATTGAAGCTTACAGATCCAAGGGAAATTAAAAAATGATAGAAGAAGTTGAATCCCTCTTAAAGGACCAGTCCAGTAGAGAGATAGTGAGAGAGAGAGAGAGAGAAAGCCACACCACCCAGCTCTCTCCTGAATCCATCAGGGGATATTTTTTTTATTTTTTTCTTCATTAGTTAGTTTTGTATTCAGCAAATAGAGTCAGTTTGGTACCAATATTAGGCTCATCTGTGACCTACCCCCTCCCCTTGGCCCCTCCTTGTTGAGGTATATGGGTCATGCATTGTGGAGTTAGCCCACAGTTAACGGGTAAGCTAAATGTCTCTGCATATCATGACCCAACATGTGTCTCTGACATTCTTTACCGCCCCCACTTCCACAAAATTTCCCTGACCCATGTTGGGTTCATTTTAGGACTGTTTCAGTGATGAGGCGTTGGGGGCCTCTGAGGCTCTGGCTCTCTGATTTGGTAGGGGTTGATTTTGTCTGTGTTGATCTCCTCCCTTCTGCTGGTATCCGGTTCATCAGGAAAACAGACCCCTTGCTTGTTTCTCCAATTTTTCTTAGTTTCAGCCAGGGCCCTTTAGAGGTATGATGGGGTGGCTCTCTCCTCAGGATCTACATCTATCTGAAAAAGAGAAGCAGATTCTCCAACGGAGAGTAAGTTACCACCAGAACAAAAGACAAAACCCTTATTTTTTTATAGAGAATTTAATAGGTGTAGGCCCTCTTGTATCCCATGATTGATGATAGCTTGATATTGGAGAGTGGGCTTATGTTTGCATATGGTTCTGACTTGTTTCCCAGCTCCAGATATGGGTCCTGTACCACTGAGGAGATCAGTTAGCCAATTTAAGAGCAATTGGTTCCCCACCATGGCTATGTGCCCCTACTGTACTTGTGTGGGCATCACAACAAGTTATTTGCTGCTAAGTAGGTTAGACCATGAGTTGTTTGGACAGATATTGGTCATTTTTCCCCCAGTCGCCCATGTAGCACCTTCTGGCACTAGACGCACTGACTGTCTGGGGACTGACTCTCTTCCAACTTCCAGCCATGCCATTCTATTTGGCATGTCAACCACATAATGTGTCTTCAGCAATAGGGTCTTACCACTAACCTTTGGTGGGTCATCAAATACTCTGACAGAAATTTGTCTTTTAGGAAACCTTGTAGGTCTCTCTGATCAAAAGCTCATTGTGGATGATAGCCCCATGCTGGTTCTGGGAGTTACAGGTCAGTGCCCACTAAGAAAATGAGGAAAAGGATAACTAATATACAAGGGTCAGAGAGAAGAGAGAGAGAGAGAGAGGGAGAGGGAGAAGGAGGGAGGGAAGGTGTAGAAGATTAAGGTTAGTCGTGATCCTACCCTCTCCAGTGTCTTGTGGTTCAGGTGTTCCCTATAAGGGCCTGGTGAAGGATCAGCCATTTGGTCTGTCTTTTAGTAAGTAGAATTTTATGGTACCATTGCCGTTTGGGTCTAGATTTGTGTTTCCCACCCCTTTGATGCCTTCCCCTCCCTCCTCTTCCATCCTAGTGTCTAGACCATGAGATGCTTGCTGGATATGTAAGGTATCTTGGGTAGATTCAGGTTAGGTGTTATAGATGAATGAGACTATGTGGAGATTTTTTTTCTGTGATTGGGTAAGTTCACTGAGCGCTGTGGACATGGTGGTTATTGGGGGGAGGAGTGGGCTACCCGCCCTCGAGGGGATCCGTGATTCCCTCCTTCCCCCCCCCCGTGCCCTCCCAGATTTCTCTCCCCTAAAAGCCCCAATGAACCCTTAATATCTTGCCTTTCTTTCCCCAGGATTTGCAGTGCAGCTAGGCGGTCGCCATCTTGACTGGAAGTTCCCTAATTTCCATTTTTGCTAAATAGAATATTTGGTTTTTCTACATATTCAATCTACCACAATACTTCTATTGATACAACAAAAGAAACAACTTTATCTATCAATCTATCATCTATTGTTATGACAGGGATCAAACAAAGGGCCACAGACATGTTAAACAAATGTCTTCTACTGAGCTGTATCTCTAAGCTATTATTTTTTTACAAATGATAGTTTATCTAACTGCCAATTAATTTGAAAATTTTAGCATTCTTAAATATTAGGAAAACTGTATCAAAGTATCCTTACAAATACATAGACAACGAAAGGTATGTTGGCTTATTATTTTTCTGAAATAAGCTTTATAGCAATAATTTTTTAAAATATTTTTTGTTTATTTTATTTATTTGAGAGCAACAGACAGAGAGAGAAAGAGGCAGATAGAGAGAGAGAGGGAGAATGGGCATGCCAGGGCCTCCAGCCACTGCAAAGGAACTCCAGACGCGTGCGCCCCCTTGTGCATCTGGCTAACGTGGGTCTTGGGGAATCGAGCCTTGAACCGGGGTCCTTAGGCTTCACAGGCAAGCACTTAACCGCTAAGCCATCTCTCCAGCCCTATAGCAATAATTTAAGAAAACTATTTATGTTAAATGTTACTCAGTAGTCTGGATTTAAGTAAAATATAATTTGGTATATTGAAAATTATCCGTAATATAATTGACTTAATCTATATCACAGTTATCAAATTCCTGACATTGCATTTTATAGCTTTCACCTTCAAACAAAGACAGCTACCCTTGGATCTTTATCCCCTCCAGGACTTCATGAATGAAGGCCAGAACTATTGTTTAGAAACCTTTGTGTCCTTGCTGCAGTGACAGTAGGTCAAAGAAAGCCCATGAAACCTGGAAGTGGTGATTTCAATTAGATGTTCCCCATAAACTCAAGTATTCTGAATACTTGGTTCCCAGTAGGTAGCAGTTTGGGAGGTGGACCCTTGCTGGATGAGGTGTAATACTGAGGGAGGAGTTAAGGGTGTTGTAGCCAGCTTCCCCTTGCTAGAGTTCAGTTCATACACCTGCTGTAGCAGAAGAGATATCTAGCCTCTGTTGTACCATCGTTCCCATACTATCATGAGGCTTCCCCTTGAGACTTCAAGCCAAATTATAAACTTTCCTCCATTCAGCTGCTTTTGGTCAGGTGCTTTATCCCAGCCATGAGAAGGTAACTACACCAGAAAAGAAAAATGCTGATAGATAAGTGGGGTTGTTACAGCTAAAAACCTTCCTGTGTGTCTTCTGTCCTTTTGGAACTAATTTGTGGGAAGGGTGTGGAAGGATTTGAAGCCATGGCCTAAGACACATCTTGCAGTGCTGTTTGTAGAGTTTGCTGAACCATTCTGATCAGAGTTAAAAGATCCTACAGGCAGAAAGAACGATAGACTTCACAAGCATGGCTTCTGAGGGGAAGAAAGAACTTTGTCTGTACTTGACTAGAAGCAGCTTGTATGAGAGGCCAACTGTGCTCTGCCTATGTCCTAAAAACTTGAGCGGGTTGAGTTTAGAAGAAATAGACTAGTGTGAGTAGAAGTTTATGGCACAGAAAGAAATGAAAGTTTGGGCAGAAGACAGAAGCCCACTCCAGCTACAATTTTTTTTTAACAAATGAAGGGAAGAAAAGGTCATTGGATTTGGAAAACAGTTTGTACACTGGAAATGGCCACTGGAAGATATGAAGCAGGGTTGTTAGAGTCCCTGCATAGAGACCCAATGGGGCCATGATGATGAACCATGGGTTGCAATGGAGACCAGATATTTTGAGACACCAGGACTGTGGTATTGCTGCTAAGAAGAGCTGCTGGTACAAAATGGAGTTTTCCCCAGGCTGTAAGCAGCCCAGTTGGAGGGGTGGAATTGTAATCATCACTGGTTACAGATGTCAGATTTGGAGCTACAGGATTTGATGTTTTCCCTGTTTATTTTAAATAGTTTATTTTTTTAGTTATTTATTTTCAATAAGAGAAATACAGAAGGAGAGGGAGAGAGAGTGAAAGAGGGAGAGAGAGAGAGAGAGAAAAACATGGGCATACCAAAGCCTCTATTCACTGCAAATGAGCTCCAGACACATGTGTTTTGATTTTTCAGGCTCACAGTTAAGAGACCTTGGACTATGGGAAAGTTTGAACAGCATTAGAATTGATAAAAAACTGTGGAGATTTTTAAAGTTAATCTTTTTTAAATATTTTTTATTTGAGAGCAACAGACAGAGAGAGAAAGAGGCATAAATATAGAGAATGGGCACACCAGGGCCTCTAGCCACTGCAAAAGAACTCCAGATGCATGTGCCACCTTGTGCATCTAGCTTATGGGGGTCCTGGAGAACCAAGCCTCAAACTGAGTCTTTAAGCTTCACAGGCAAGCACTTAACTGCTAAGCCATCTCTCCAGCCCAAAGTAAATCATTTTACATCAAAATGGTCATGAGTTCATGGGGACCAAGGGTAGAATGTGGTGGTTTCAATCAGATGTTCCCCAAAAATTCATGTGTTCTAAATGTTTGGTCCCCAGCTGATGGCAGTTTTGGAGGTGGAGCTTTGCTGGAGGAGGTGAATTGTTGGGGCCAGGCTTAGGGGTGTTATATCCAGCTCCTCCTTACTAGAGTTCAGCTTGCTATCCCACTACTACTTTCCACATGCTGTGGCCGAAAAGATGTGCAGCTTCTACTGTAACATCTTTTCCATGCTATCATGAAGCTTCTCCAAAAGACTGTAAGCTAAAGCAAAACTTTCCTCCCATAAGATGCTCTTGGTTGGGTTCTTTTTTTGTAATATGCATTTTTATTTAATCAATTTATTTGCAAGCAGAGAGAGAAGAGAGGCAGACAGAGAGATAATGGGCATGCCAGGGCCTCCATCCACTACAAACAAACTCCAGATGCCTGTGCCTCTTGTGCATCTGGCTTACATGGTTTCTGGAGAATCGAACCTGGGTCCTTTGGCTTCACAGGCAAGTGCCTTAACCGCTAAGCCATTTCTCCAGCCTTGGTTGGGTTCTTTATCCCAGCAATGAAAACATTCTAGATCTCAGTAAAAATTTGGCATAGTCATAATAGAACTGATTTAATCTGTACGAATCACAGTCATGCAATTCCTGTCCTTGCCTTGTATAGCTTTCACCTTTAGGCAAAATTCTTAGAGCTTTACTCCATAAAGGCCTTAATGAATGATGACCAGCATTGTTATTTGGAAATCATTGTCTCCTTGCAGCAGTAAGAGTAGATTAGAGACATTAGAGATTAGAGAGAGCCCAGGATACTTGGGCATGAACCTGTAATATACCTGAATGCCTGCAGGATTCCTGAGTCTACTCAAGGTTGGATCTTAGTTGCTGGCTCTCATCTCAAGGACTGACTTGAACTGCAATTTTGCCATCAGCTGAAATCCAACACACTGAACTCCAAAGTTTCTTTCCTGGTCCCTGTCAGTGTCTTCATCCTAAAACCTTCTGTTTTGTAGATGAGGCAAAGAGAATTCCTTGCCTTTATTTTATCGACTGCTTGATCTTTTAGCCAGGAAGTCAAAATTTTCCTTGAGTTCAATATAGAAACTTGGTTTCTATAACTTGGGTTACTGTGTCCACAACACTGTTACATACTAGTACTTGTCTAGCTCTTGCCTTTGGACAATGAACCCTCCTACCTTTGTAGTGACTTCCAGCTCTGGGACTAAGTGGTACTAACTTCTTCATACCACCATATTGTATATTAAACTGGCTACAAACCTGGGTTCAGCACACTTAACTGACATAGTATGTAGTCATTTAGACTGGCCAGCTCTTACCCATATCTCACTAGTATCCCACAAGTATATGTTATCTGGAAGTCTGGTCATTAAGGTTGCTCCTTAGATAAATGTAATATTCTTGGTTTTACTCCAAAAACAACTAAGAAATAAAATAAAATATTGACATCCATTTCTCACTCAGTAGAGTACTGAGGAAACAATGCACAAGGCAAGTGCAATCTTGTTTATCCATTCTGAATAAATATCTGGAACATCTGTTATAAGTCCCTGGGACAGAAGCAGTGGTGAGATCAGTGATGAACACAGAATGAATTGAAACTCAATAGAACATTTGGTGAAGTGCAGCGGTAGTAAGGTGTGATAAGATGAATTTTTAGGCAGTCTGTACCTTTATACATATCTGTGATTACAATATAGAATATGTTCCCCACAACAGAAAGCTAATATTGATATGCATTTATAAATTTACAGTTACGGGCTATTATAAATAAAGCTGCTATGAACATTATTATTGTTATGATCATTCAAATACATATAATGCCCTTTTTAATGAAAATGAAATTATGTAGGTCTATTATGAAAATATGTATTTAATTATTCTACCCTCCCTTGTGAGAACAGTCATCAGTTACCAAAGAGTTAAATTTCATAGGTAAAATAAACAACTAAATCAAGAATTTTCCTTCTCCATAAACCATTTGAGAGCAAGTTACAGAGACTTTCTCCTTTTGCCATCACATTCTTCTTTAGTTTTTCTTTGGCTTTCTGGACATTTCTTTTGGGGGTATTTTTTTCTGCTGTTTTGGGAGAATGCAGGCTCATTACAGTGTAGAGTATGATCATCTTGCCTCTGATTTTGTTCTGTAATTCAAATTCTGCACTTTAGACATAATAGCTTTACCCTCAGTATGTCATGCCAAGTATTATCTGATATAATCTATGATCCATTATCAATCATTAACATTATTAAAATGTCATGTTTTAGTTACTATAGTAAGGGGATATATGGTACATAATATGTACATATATAAAGTAGCACTATAGTGTTCAAAATTTGATAAAAATGTGTAACTGAAAAAACATCATATCTAGATATTCATTTCATTGTAAAACTTGATGATAAATAAGCAAAATTTTGATTTTAAAATAGATGACTATTGTTAACATTCTGATGTAAAGGTACATGCTTCAGCATTTTCTTACAGTAATCAGATATACCTATAAATTTTAGACATTATGAAAATAAAATTGCATTTTATAAAATCAGCTTTGTCAATCTTTAGAGGCAATTCACTTCCAAAGTAATAATTAACTTCATACAATTACTCTAGAAGACAAGATAAAGCCTGTACATCAGGATGAAATTGGAGACATAATTTATGGGGTCCATAAGCATAGATATGAGCTTTTGACTGCTTGCTTGAACTTACTTGTCCATATATTATTTTAATTTTCATTTAAATTTGGAATTTAAATTGGATCTTTACTAAATCTATAACTTTCTATTGATGACTCATTTATTCTAGATATTCTCATTGGCCACTGAGAAGAAAAAAAAGATGAGAGTGAGAGCCAGGCATGGTGAAAATACCTGTACTCCCAGTACTTTGCAGGCTGAGGCTGGAGAATCATGAGTTTCAAACTAGACTGGGATACATAGTGAAACTGGTTCCAAAACAAACAAACGAAATGTGAGAGGGGAGAGAGAATGCATAATAGCATGCAAATACATCTTATTGGAAAAGAAAATTTCTATTTATTTCTTTCTTAGAAACAAATAGAGGAACATGAATGGGGAACACTTCATTTCACTGTGTACATGTGTGTGTACAACTGCCTACCCATGCTTCTTCCCTCTGTGATATTATCCCAAAACCACCATGAATAAAGTGTCCAGCCTATAAAGATTAAGAAATACTGGGTTAACATAGGGTTGACCTGCATCCCCAACAAGGAAGGCCTCTTCAGAAAAGGGGCAGGGAGGAAGGGAAAGGATGGTACCAACATGTATTGTTTACATATTAAACATGTCCATATCTAATATATATATATATATATATATATATATATAGTAAATTTTTGAAAAGAAAGAAATACTGGGTTCAGGGAGAAAACACTGTCAACAGAGGGCAGGAATTCCCCATATCCAACCACTCCATGTCTCCCAGAAGCAAACCATCCCTTTGTCCAGCGGGTCCTGGATGTGCACCCTGCTTGGCACTAGCTGCTTACCAGGTGCCAAGTTATTGAACTGACTCTTGTGGACTTGCAGTGTCTGTTCTAGGAACCTTTGCCCCAATTCATAATAACCAGAAGGCACAGGACTGATGATAATGGTGACACATAAATGCCAAAAAGAAGCATGTTGTGCACTTTTTCTCAGTGAAAAGGTAAAAGTTCCCAATAGAAAAAAGGCTAGTATGTGTAATATTCAGTATTCTCCATGATTTTAGGTCTCTATTGGGCATCTTGGAATGCTCTTTTCTATGGACGTGGATTCTGTTTAGTTTGGTGGGGAAAAAAAAGTCTTATCACACAGTGAAATTACTCCAGAACAGCAGGTGAGGGTGGGCCGAGCACAGCAGAGAGAAGAGCAAAGCAACATGCCGAGGCACCAGATACGGTGCCTCTAGAGGAACCTTGTTTCAGGAGCAAACCACAGTCAATAGATCATATGTAGCTCATGTCTTCCATCTGAGTCTCCTGGAGCATGTGGAATGTGGTTTGAGCGGTTCATTAACTGTAAAAGTGTTAGCTACCTAGGACGATGTTTAGTTTAAGCCTAAATTATAAGCTAAAAGAGTGGAGATAATGACAGTGTTGACTAGAAGTCTGATTAAAGGAAAACTGGGCTGTCTTTATTGATTCTTTCACTTTCTAACTATGTATTTGTGCTAGAAATTACCATTGTTCTTCAGTTCTGTTCCACCTACAAAACAGATGTCAGATCACCAGATTCATTTGCTCTACAGAATCACATACAGATAAAGTGAGATGAAGTGGAAAAGTGTGAGCTGTCTTTAGATTGACTGGCATTTACAACTGACAGATTCAAGAAATCAGTGGCTATATGTCAGTGTCTGTGATTTGGATTGTAAACCACATGACTGTAGCCAACTGTCCTTTCTTCACATCCACATGAAGCCATGTTCAAATCATCTCCTATCCCTTAAACTGTATGCTGATGATGACATCTTTTAACTAAGTGTACAAGATAGGAACCCACAAGTTTGTCACTTCTTTAACCTCTGCATTGAATCAGGCACCACAGTCCATCAATTATCCCTCCATCCCAAATTGTCACAAACTTAAATACAGTGACACCTTCACCTTGAATAATGCAGCTGCTGAAGATCATGATGAAGATGATCAACAAGAAGTGTTTTGCCTTGCACTGAACCAAGACATTCCACTTATTAACTCAGACACTCACCCCAACAACTTGCCAACCCTGATATAGAATATTCTCCATTTTCTTTTGTGTGTGTGTGTGTGTGTGTGTATCATGGGTGGGGTGGAGTGTGTGTAATGTATGGGTATATAGATGTGAGAACTCTGTGTGCATGCCTGCAGAGGCCAGACGACTCTAGCATTGCCTTCTTGAGACAGTCTCTCACCAAACCTGGCATGGTCTTTTTTTTATTTTTTTATTTTTTTGGGTCAGAGCAGTGACCAGTGAACCCCAAAGATTCTTTAGTCTTGGCCCACATAGCACTGGCATTACAGATGTATGTGTCTACATCCAGGTTTTTCCCTTTTTACTTTTCATTTTTTATATACATGGGTGCTATGAATAAATAGAAAGCAGAAGAATCTCAGGATCTCTCAGGCCCTCATGGTTGCCGAGCAAGTTCTCTCACCTCTCCCACCCCAAGCCTGTTCTTCACTTTCTCCATTGAAAAAAACTAAAGTACAAAGATCATCTTTTTTTTCTCCCAAATGTAAGCACTCAGGAGTGACTGAAACATAGGCTTCCATCCTGCCAATCTGAGAGCAGTTTTGGGGCTCACTGATACCACATCATGCTGAAAAGACTTTCTTTGCTCTTGGCCAGTTTTGCACACTAAGCCTAGATTATTGTGAATATTTTTGCTTGTCTTTGGAGCAAAAATCCAAATAGCTTCTAAGGACCCAAAGGGTATGGTTCAAGCTCAGCCTTCTTGCCTAATTCCTAAACTCATTCCTAATTCTAATTCCTAATTCCTGAACATCTACCTGCAGCTCATTTATTTAAACACCAGTGTAACATACCTAGCAGGCTATCACACATCTTCTCCATTTGCTGAGGATGCACCCACCACAAAATTTACTTCATTCTTTAAGTATATATTAAGGTATTCTTGTTCTGATACATCTACCCTGATGTCCAACCACCCACGACTATTTACAAGTAACCTTCCAACAGATTCTGATTGTATCTTGTATTCACCCTCAGTTCATTCTGTGTTATAACTATCTGTTCACTTTGCTATGTCTGAGAATTAACTGCAATGTCATTGGTAGGAAAACACTTGAACTGTTTAATTTTGAATCCCAATAGATTCTGAATGAAGAATACTTACAATTATGGGTTCTTTTTAAAAAATATTTCATATATTTAATTGAGAGAAAGAGAGATATAGAAATAAGCAGGTAGCCTCAGCCACTGCAAACCCCAGATGTCGGCTCCCCCTTGTGCATCTGTTTTACATGGGTCCTGGGGAGTCAAACCTGGGTCCTTTGGCTTTGCAGGCAAGTGCATGAAGCGCTAAGCTATCCCTCCAGCCCCCATTATGGGTTCTGAACATGACATCATTGTGTTCCATTAATTCCCACAAAATTGTGCTACATGTTGTGAGTGTATCAGTGTGTACTTTGAGGATGTGAAAAATGATTGCATTCTGTGATTTACTGCTAGGCAAGGTGTGTTCATAGGTGAGATAAGTTGGAGATCCTCCAGTCACAGTTCCATAGTATCTGTTTCAGAAAAGAAACCACATCTTCCTACTATTATCCAGAGTTTGCTCTTCCTAAAATATTGAAGAAAATCACCTTTTATTGGCAAGCTGTGTATACATTTTTAATTACATAGTTCCATTCACATTAGGTAATTGAAGGGTTGTAATCAAGAAATCCAAGTCATAAAGTTCCTATATATAGTAAATATTATCATTGAGCCTGACTAGGAGACTCAAATAGTCTAATTAATGGTGAGCAATCATAGGTAAATGTGATTATGGTGATGGAACAGATTTACGTTAGTGGTTGGAAGAATTGGTCATATCACTTCATAACTGCCATTGAATGCAGAATTCAGGTTTAAAAGAATCAGATAAAGGCATGCTTCTGAGTTGAGTTTGATCTTTGATGAATCCCACCCAGCGCTTGTGGCTCATTGGTAGCTGAATCCGTCAGCAGTGCTATCACTGTATAAGAAACAGATTTTGTGCATGAAGGGTCAGTTAGATGCATCCCATTTAGGCTTTGTGTAATGTTATCAGAACATGAGGAGTAGAGTGTTAAAGCTTTATTGGATGTCTTCATGGAGAATAAAGGAAATCTGTATTCACTGGCTGTGGTGGTTGAATTGTTTTCTGTTCCCTAACATGTATTAACCTTCTACCACCTTCCTGTGGCCTCATGAGGAATTCATTATAACTTTTCTTTTAATGATAAAAGTGTTTGGACCAATTGCTTCATTAAAAGGACAAGCTTGAGCAAGTCCTGAGCACAAACACTTTAGCTCTATAAAGTAGAAAGTTAATGTTCAAAGAAATTCTCATGTCCTTTATATGAAACTGAAGGACAATATCATATTGGCTATTTTTTAGCCTCATTGGGGTTGGAGGTATATAAGAAATAGAAAAGAAGCAAGCATTTCCCTTTCAAGATAATCTGTGGGGTTCTTGGGGCAAGCTCTATGTTCAGTCTAGCATTCATCAGCCTGCTTACACACCTTGTGATTAATTCTGCATAATAATAGATGTATCAAAGAAATCCAGGACTGAAAATACATTTGAATCAAAAATATGAAGCTCACAAAGGACTCAGTCTGTCTTTAATATCTACAGACCCACCTTCCTGACAGCCTGATGGTCATCTCCAAAAGGGTGCTAAATTTATCATGACACAGAGAAAATTTATCATCTTTTTCCCAAATGTAAGCCTCCCATTTGCTACCTTATTTCACAACAGGACAAAGAATTAATTCATCTTCTTGCATACCTCAATACTTTGTTTAATGCACTAATACTAGTTGACTGATCATCTTGTTATATACAGGTAATGAATAGTACAGCTTTCCCTCTCAGAAGACTGATAGACTGAAAGCTTTGCCAGGAGGAGCTGGAGTTCATATTTGTAAGCATGATAACCTATGCAGTGCTAAACTTTAGATAATTTTAAAAATAGGAATATGCACCAAATAGTTAAAATAATCCCCCACTGTAAAAGACATGTTCATTGTACTCATGACCTCACAGCAGCTATAGTTACCTACATATGACCTGTACAAAATCCACATAGTCAACCGGTCCACCTCACCCCTCCCTGAGGAGCTATTGGCAGTGAATGGTTGCTAGAGAAGAAGTAGCCATTTTCTTAAATGGTAAAGTTACTAGTCAGTTGTTCATATCCCAGCAAATAAACCCAATAAAGCTCATTGAGTCACCAAAAAAATAAAGTTAGAAAGATGACTAGTTGAGAAGGGGAGGTTGTTCCACAAAACTGGAAAAGGAGAAGGTAATGGGGGTGAGGGGATGAATGAGATCAAAATGCTTTGTACACATGTATACAATTGTTGACAATAAATTAATTGATTTAAATAAATACATAAATAAATAAATGAATAAGAAAAAAAGTATTCTCTGACTCCATTCTAAAAAAAATTATATGTACCAACTCACTTACTGCATATAACAGGCCTTTTCAAGAACATACTGTGACAAGTTAAGGTGTAAGAACTGAAGCAAGTAAGTTTGTTAGCTCTGAGTGACCACACCCAGAAATAGGAGGAGCCACTGTTCATGTCCAGGTGTCCAGGTACTTACTTGACCTCTCTATGATACTCAGTATTCAACATAATATTATACTTTTCCTATTATTAAACATTTCCCTTTTCTCTCTTTTCCATATATCATAGGAATGTGCTTTATTTGATAAATTCTCTCCAGAAATTACTGCTGATTGGTTCCCCACCAGCTGTTCCTTCTAGTTGAAAGTCTTAACACTTATCACTTGAGTGCTGGACTCATTAGTGGGTTGTACATCTTCTACCTACATTTTGACAGATTATTCTACCCCAAAATACCTTATTGCACTTATAACATTGGAACTTTGCCCTTAACACTGATTCATTATGAACACATTATAGCATAGTTACAAACACAAATGTTGAGTAAACTTACAATCAGTGGACACATGACTATGCTACCATTAATGGTGTATTACATATGGAATCATGGTCCCATAGCCAAGGTGTGTAATGAACTATACCACTGAGGTTTGTATAGGTCTCCTCTATGAGGTTCACATAATATATGGTGCATGCATTTCTCAGGACATATCCCCACTATTGAGCAATGCATAGCTGTATTAAACTAGATATAATTTCTGAAAACAAAATGTCTTGAACAATTCACTGTTTACAGCACATACAAAAATGCTGGAAAATGCTAAAACAAACAGAGGAAAAGCAAAAACTTTAACCTTGAGCTGAAGTAATAGGGAATTAAAATTAGTTTCAAGGAACCAAATAAAGGAGAGGGTCATAGTTTTCAAAGGTACAGTGAAGCTGCAAGTGATCCATAGGGTGCTTGGATTATAATTAGTTCAAGTGGGTTTTAGTGGTCACAAGGGTGGTATTGGTGAGAGCATGGGAATGGGCCTAGGAAAATGGAAGAGTAAGAAGCAAACTGTTTGCATGTAACTATATCCTCAATGAGACAAAGCATCAATAGTAAGGGAAAGGAAACTGAAACTCAACCAATCCTATGAAAGAGACCTGTCTAATTTTGACAAGGCTGTTGGCTCTCAAATAAGCCGTCGTGAATGTTGGAGCTTTGAATGTGCATTTTCTGTTTGATCTGGGAAACACAAAGTTGAAAACTTGTATTAGGTGGGCTAATGGAGATACCATAATTGGCAGATACAAAAGCAAATTGTCTTTGGAGGGCAGACTAAAACAAGCTCCACATCTGAAATTAATAATACCATAAACTACATAAAAGGATATTACAGACTCCCAAAGACACCAAGTATTAGGATTGTAATATAGAAAATGAAAGTAAATATAGAGCAGTTTAATAAGTAATAAACCAGAGAATTGATATGTCCACAAAGTAAGATACTGCCCCCAAAGTTCAGATTTCTTCAAATGGGCAAAGGATATAACTTGTATCCCATGTACTCATCAGAAAATAATTTAGGAGATTATGACTTTAATAATCAAGTAGATAAGATGACTCATCCTGAAGATAACAGTCCATCTCTGTCCATAGCCATGCCTATCAGTGGCAGAGATGGAGGTTATGCATGGGCTCAACAACATGGACTTCTACTTACCAAGGCTTTCCTGGCTACAGCTGCTGCTGATTGCCAAATCTGCCAGCAGCAGAGACCAATATTGAGTCCCTGATAGGGTACCATTCCCTGGGGTGAACAACTAACAACTTGGTTGGCTACATTGGACCACTTCCATAATGGATAGGGCAGCAACTTATTGTTAGAATAATAAATACTTATATTTCATATAAACTTGCCTTTTTTTGCATGTAATTCATCTGCCAAAATGACCATCTGTACTCTTACAAAATGCCTTACACACCATTATGGTATTCCACACATCATTGTTTCTGATAAAGGAACTCACTTTACAGCCAAAGAATTGAGCTTGGAAACTTGTTCTCATGAATTTCACTGGTCTTACCATGTTTCCCACCATTAAAAGGTACCTGCTTTGATAGAACAGTGGGATGGCTTTCTTTAAATTTATCTTTATTAGTTATGGACATACTTAGTCTGTAAGCAACACATGTTGGTATGATCCTTTACCTCATCCCTGCCCCTTTTCCAAAGGGCCCTCCTCATTGGGGATGAAGGTCATCACCATGGGGATTTTGCCTTGTGCCCTGTGGGGGTAGCAGTAAATTATGGGGGAGAGGCAATGTCTCTGTGCTTAATGTCCCAACTTGTGGCTCTAACAATCTTCCCACTCCTTCAAAATTCCCTGAGCCATGTTGGGTGCATTTTAAGTCTACTTCAGTGATGGGCACTTAGGAGCCTCTGGATCTCTGGTTTGGTAGGTGTTGAGGGTCCTCGGTGTCTGTCTCCTTCATCCTTGTGCTGTTATCAACTTCACTGAGAAAGCAGCACTCATGCTCATTCCCCCAATTCCTCTGTAGTTTCAGCTGGGGCTGGGGCTGGCGTGAAGTGCGATGAGTCGTTTATCTCTTCAGGTCCTGCTCCCATCTGGAAAAGAAAAGCAGATTCTCCAACAGAAAGTGAAGTCAGAGACACGGCTTCAGTGCTAACTATGTGGCAAAAACCTAGAGGGCTTGGGCAGAGTTCTGCAAAGGCTATGTTCCCTCTAAATCAGCATCCAGTACCTGGTAGTATTTCTCTTACAACCATGATTCATGGGTGGAATTGAATGGAAATAGAAGTGCTACCACTCTCTACCGCCCCTAGTAACATACCAGCCTACGTTTTGCTTCCTGTCCCTGCAACCTTATGCTGGCCTAGACATTTTGGTTCCAGAGTGGGAGTACTTCTGCTAGGGGCACGGAAAGCATTCCACTGAACTGGAAACTGAGACTTCCCCCTGGCAACTTTGGGACCCTGATGGATGATGCCCTTTAGTCAACAGGCTAATAAAGGAGTTATAGTACTACCAGGGGTAATTGTTCTAGATTAACAGGGTGACCTTGGTTTTCTGATTTCAAGTATGAATCTAAAGTTGCAGTTATTAAAAACTGTGCTGCTCACAAAGGCATATACAAGCAGATTGGTGAAAATGAAGAATCTAAAAATAGACCTATACATATGTCACTGGCTCTTCTAAAAAAAAAAAAGTGTCAAAGCAATTCAATAGGCAAGAGTGTCTTCTCAAGAAATGAAGAGGGAATTGAGCAGGCTATCAATCTTAAAAGTCTGAAATTTTCTTCCATATGGAATGGTACTTCATGCATCATCACCATCAGTTTTTCAGTTTGAAGCAAGTGTTGGCATATGGGATGTTTTAAGAGTTATACTTGATCTGAAGAGATAAAAACTTGTTTTCTGGCAGTGACCTGTGATGGCTCATCCACTTGAAAACCATCAACCCATCACCCTCTACCCCAATACGTTTTACCTAAAGTTGGGTTTATGCTTGCTGCTTGGATTTTCTCTCATCCTTCACACTAACACTTAAAGTCATTTACAGTTTTGTTCTCCCATCCCCATCACAGTAATATATTTGTACACCAATAAAAACGATGGGGTAAATAAATGATGGAAAAGTACGATACTCATAAAATATTATTTAAAAATATTTGTAGGCATTAACTGAAACCCTTACAAAATGTAAGAGGAAAATAAATATCTTCAATTTACAGAGAAGTAACTGATACACAGAATAGTTAGGTAACTTGCCTAAAGTCACAGAACTCAAAACAGCAGAGCCAGGATTCGGACTGATATAGTATGGAGAGTTCAGAGCAGTTAAGATGATGGAGGAACTCTTTCCAGGAGTTTACAGTTTTACTTATTGACAATTTTTGCATTTGTATGTAATGAACTTTGACCATATTCACAACCCATTACCTTCTCTTGCCCCTCATTCCCTCCCAGCAAAACCCTTTTTCTTCCCAACTTATCCTCCTTCTAGTTTCCCTTCTACTTTGATGTCACACACACACACATACACACACACACATGTGTGTGTGTTTTCCAATTAATCTATTTAGGATTAATCTTTTTAGGATTTCTTTATGAGCATGAATGGGGAATTTTTCCTGGAGCATGGGAAGTTCACCAGTGGCTTCACAATTGAAGAAAATGTCACCCCTTCCCCCAGCCACCATTAACTGCAAATAGCTCCTCAGGAAGGGGTAGGTGTAGGTCCAGTTTTGTAAAGGCCTTGTACAGGCAATGACAGCTACAAAAACCACTGCTATTGAAATTCATTTATCTAGGGGATAATGGTAATTTAAGATAGTCTCTGGTTCCCTTTTCTGTGATATGTTTTCTAGGCCCAAAGGGGTCTTCACACTATTCACTTACCAATCAACAGGTGGTGCTCTTGGACTTCAGTGCCCTTCATGTGGGAGGTTTCTATAGCAAAGAATGCTTTGAACCAAGCAAATATAAGCCACAACCCATTCAATATGGAGCATAAAGTTTAACATCCTTATAACTGGATAGCCTACCAGTGTACAAGGAGTTAGCTTAAAAGTGGCAATCGCTTTCAGAACAGAGAATACTGGTTTAGCACATTGCTGGATGTCTCAGCCAGGGCAGAAAGACCAAATATCAGGAAAGAAGAATATATGATAATGGCATGATTGTTAAGACAAAATCACAAAGGATTTATCAAACAAAAGTAAACCCCTCAGAATTACAAAGTGAGATCATCAAGTTTATAGAAACACTATGAGTACTGTAAAATCAGTTGTGTATATATTAAAGATAAACATGGAACACAAAAATTTTAAATGTCATTTATAGTCACTCTAAATGAAAAGTTCACATGTAAGTCTAACAGAAGTATATATAACTAGCATGCATGCATAAAACTACATGCTGAGGAAATAAATCAAAGAAATAAATAAACTGAAAGATACATCAAGTTTAGAAATGGAGCCTTCGTTATACTAACAAAGTTAATTTGCTCCAAATTAATGCAGAATTCTTACTAACATCCTTAAATACATGCTTATAGACCTAGCAAGGCTAGTCTGAAGCTGGCATAAGATGGTAAAAGAACTAGAATAAACACAATTTCAAAGAATAAAATAGGAGATTTAATCTATTTGGCTTTATACCTGACATAGGACCACAGAACTCAAGATTCTGTAGAGATCTCAGAGACTTAGATCTCAGATTAAGATCTCAGAGATCAACAGGTCAGTACAGAATGCTCCAAAACAGACCCGCAGAGAGAGGCCCTGAAGATAGAAAGAAAAAAAAAGGCACTGCAATAGCAGAATAGATTATCCAACAGTTCAGCAAATGGCCCTGGAGCAAGTGCACATCTGTAGATCATAATAAACTTGAAAAGGACCTCTACCTAAGACCCAAACTTCACCCACAATTAACATAAAGCAGACATATGGATCATGGCACTAAGTATAAAACAGAAAATGATAAAACCATAAAGGTTTTAGAGAATGACATAGGTAAGTATAGAATATCAATTATGGAACTAATTATCTATACATTAGCACTAAACGCAGATGCAAATGTATTATGGGTAGTGAAAGCCACATATGTCACTGTTGGAACAAGAGGTAACAAATACTGAATCAGGGAAGCTACACTAAGTCATCAATATTGAAAGCCATTAAGAGGATCCAACAGGTGTGTTTGTTATTCTTTTTAGCATGTATGCAGTACATCAAAATAGAAACAGAGATGTAGTGTGAGATGTGGATGCCTAGAAAAATCCATGCCATCTTCCCATGCCTTTCCACTACAAAGGCCTAAAGCAGTGACACTTCCATGGCAATGAACACATCTACCACTTAGTTCTTAGATTCTGATAATAATAATAATGAGTCTTCTACACCTAACCATGGGAACAACTTGGGAGTGTAATCTACGTGCCCTGTTTGTTGAATATTCATGTGTCTTTCCTATAAACTCAAACCCTGAGACAGGGCAGGAATTACCATCTCTCTCTCCTTATGATGTTATTCACTTAAAAATTCACATCTAGGAGGAACACAGTGCCACCCTGAGACTACATAGTGAATTCCGGGTCAGCCTGAGCTAGAGTGAGACCCTACCTCGAAAAAAAAAAAAAATTCAAGTCTGACTTTTCTTGTCCTGGTGCTAACTTACTCTCCATTGGAGAATCTGCTTCTCTTTTTCAGATAGATGTAGATCCTAAGGAGAGAGCCACCCCATCATACCTCAAAAGGGCCCCAGCTGAAACTAAGAAGAATTGGTGAAACAAGCAAGGGTGCTGTTTTCCTGATGAACCGGATACCAGCACAAGGGGGAAAGAGATCAACACAGAGAAAAATCAACTCCTACCAAATCAGAGAGCCAGACCCTCAGAGGCCCCCAACACCTCATCACTGAAGCAGACCAAAAATGAACCCAACATGGCTCAGGGAAATTTTGTGAAAGAGGGGGCGGAAAGAATGTCAGAGTCACATGTTGGGTCATGATATGCAGAGACATTTATCTTACCCATAACTGTGGGCTAACTCCACAATGCATGACCCATATACCTCAACAAGGAGGGGCCGAGGGGAGGGGGTAGATCACAGATGAGCCTAATAATGGTACCAAACTGACTGCATTTGCTGAATACAAAACTAACTAATAAAGAAAAAAAGAAAAAGAAAAAAAAAGTGTGATTTAGAGTTAGGATGGAATGGCCATCCTGAGATCGAAAAATCTAAAGTGGAAGGATGTCTTCAATGAAAGGAAGTTCATTTCTTATCTTCTTTGATTCATGATGATATTGAAGTGATTGTGAAAACTCCCAAAACTGTGTCTTATGATGTGCACTGTGCACACTCTATTTCATTCCTCAATAAAAAGTTTTAAAAGTAAAAAAAGTAAAATAAAATAAAATTATATTAAGTATATACATATATAAGATAGGGTTTCACTCTAGCCCAGGCTGACCTGGAATTCACTATGTACTCTCAGGGTGGCCTCAAACTCATGGCAATCCTCCTACCTCTACCTCTTGAGTGCTGGGATTAAAGGTGTGTGCCACCACACCTGGCTAAAATGTATTTTTATTAGCACACATATGTATAATAAATAAACTCTCTTCTTTTAGTCAAACTATTATAAAATATTCCATGATATGGATAAATCAGTTTAACCAATCTTTATTGACCAAATTTGTTATTTTAATTTTTTAACTGCCAGGTATGGTGGCACATGCCTTTAATCCCGGCACATGGGAGGCAGGTGTAGAAGAATCACCATGAGTTCAAGGCTACCCTGAAACTACATAGTGAATTCCAGGTCAGCTAGAGAAAGACCCTACCTCAAAAAAAATGATTATTATAAGCAAGGTTGCAATGAGCATTTTCCCTATATTTTCGCCTGACCACATAGGAGCATTTTGTCTATATAAATGAATTTAAGAAAATATTGCATAATATATATGAATACACATATATAAAGCAGTATGTATGCATAGTAATCTCACTTACCTATTTTAATAGCAGTCTGAGGGAAAAAGGAAATAAGGAAATAAGCAAAGTGGAAAGAAGTACAAAATTTAATAATATATTTCTTTAAGAAATGCCCAGCTAAATGTAGGCAAATGTTAACATATGTTCAATCTGAATGCTGGATAGCTAAGTTTCTGTTTCTTGCAGTCTGTTTAAAATATTTAATAATTAGAGAAAATGTCCTGTCACCTGAATTTTAACCATCTTGACAACTGTTGACCATATGTGGTCTCATCAGATGAGATCTCAGGGCTACACCCACCAAACTTCTCTCCAAAAGTTAACATCCACTCACAAATCACATTGCAGTCTCTTACTTGATCTCCACTGGCTACAGCCCTATGAGGAGTCCACAGAGCTATTCACCAGCCAGGTCTTTCATTTCCACACCAGGAAACAAGCTTAGAGGAGACATTTCCTAGCCTCTAATCTGGGATTTGTTACACTGACAGCTGGAGCATGCAAATGGAAATATGCCAAGATTTGGTTAATTAAAGCACACAGGTATAATACACTTGTGTGCTCAATTATATAGCTTCTATTTTGGGGAGGATAAAAGTGCATAAATAAATAGACAAATGAATAAACAAATGACGACAAGCAGGAATGTGGAATAAAAACCCTGTGATAACTTTACACTGTCATTTAATTATGAGCCTTTCAGCACAGCTTCCTTTTTGTCAGACCTGAAACTGAATTTCATTATGGCATCAACAAGAGTTTGCCCTTCTTTGTAATTAAGTTTACTTTTCGATTTAGAGCTGAACATACTGACAGATGCTTTAATTCACTGGAAGGTCCACATTCCACTTTGCATTTGTCTCCTTCTTGCTTCTGGGAACTTGTACATCAGAAATGTCCAGGGATGGATCTGACAGAGAAAAACACTTGGGGGAATATCAATGAGTCAAACTGACTGTGAAACATTTCCCTGTAGACATAAACCTTCCTTCTTCCACAGGCCACTGCAGATTGTCCTGAGAAGCCAACTCATCACTGTTACTTATTTTCTACTCATGTCACATGTTATATTAGAATCTCTATGTATATGTTTCCAAATCCTTATACAAGCCTTGCCCATTAGGTACTGGAATCACCATTTTAAGAAAATTGAAGCTAATAGTTCAAGTTCCATGTCAAGTGCTCAGTGGATGCAGAATGAAAACCCTATGCTGCCTGATTCTAAAACTGTGCAATACACCCTGCACATCACAGATCTTGTTTCAGATGTATAAACATAATTGTTGTGCAACTACAAAAAGACAAGGAATGGGTGAATGATTAAATCTTTTCCAACCTATATTGAACTTCCCTAAAGTGAACATCTAATCACCTTCAAGTTGATTAACACTAAGATGCTAGGTCAACAAGTTAGTTTTAAAATATGCTGGGTAAGATTGATAGCATTTGCTCATTCATCCCCTCACATAAAGCCATGATGGCTTTATGAGATGGCTTAACCAGTTAAGGCACTTGCCCCTGCAAAGCCTAAGGACCCAGGTTCGATTCCCCAGAACCCACAGAAGCCAGATGCACACAGTAGCACATGAATCTGGAGTTTGTTTACAGTGGCTAGAAGCCCTAGTGTGTCCACTCATTCTCTCTCTCTCTCTCTCTCTCTCTCTCTCTCTCGTAAATAAATAAAAATAAAATATTTGTAAAAATAAATAAATAAATAAAAATTTCTCACTATGCATTAGCATTTCAAGGATCCAAACTTATTCTTTTTTATATTTTCTGATATGATTGTTGTTGTTTGAATCAGGTGTCCACCATAACTCATATAGTTTGACAACTTGATCCTCAACAGTTTGGGAGGTGAAGTCTTGCTGGAGGAAGTTTGCTGCTGCAAGTGGGCTTTGGAATATTATAACCCAGGTTCCCCCTTGCTCGACCTCAGCTCACTCTTGCTGTTTTCTACCAGCTACTATGGCAAGATGTGATGTCCAGCCTCTGTTCTACCATCCTCCTAAGGCTTCCCTTCCAGACTGCAGGCCAAAATAAACCTTTGCCTAGTATCAGATTCTTTTGCTTGGGTTTTGTCCCAGCAATGTGAAGGTAACTACAACAATTTATTACAACAAGAAACAAAACCCTTGACTCTCCATTGACAGAAAAACTTAGATGCAAATCATTTTGAGAGAGGCAATGTAAATTTTCTAACAACTCATTCTTCACCAGACTATGATGAAGGTGGTGAGAAATACAAAATGGTACCCTCCTTTCTTTGGGGACAAGGGAAAAGAGAAAATATAACTAATTTGTTGTTTCTTCCTCTAATTTGTTAAGGAGACTTTTAGATTCCTTTTGTATACTCAGATGAACATCTCTGAGATAAGAACAAAATCATCCTTCAGTTTCTCCACACTCCACAGAAAATGTCTTTATAAAATGTCCATACTGGAGAGATGGTTCAGTGTTTAAGAACATGTGAAGATAAGGGCCTGAGAAGGTCTTTAAGACTACACAAATATGATCCCCAGGGCCCAAACATCTGAGAGTGGCACATATGTCTGTAACCCCAGGCCTATGGGAAGCAAAGACATGAAGATCACCAGAGGTCATAAAAAGTAAATGGCAAACTCTGGGATTGGGCCAAATAAGAACATGCAGAAAAGTGATGGAGCAGGACGCTAGACATTCTACTCCACACATAACAGACAAGCATGTCCAGACACAGGTGGGCATCGGATGGGCACATGGACGTTGGATGGGCACATACATGTGCATATAGCCCGTGCCCCTCACAGGTAAAAATAAAAGGTAAAAGAATGTTTAAGTCCAAGGAATTTTGGTATTTGATGAAAGGACAAGTGTGTGTGTGTGTGTGTGTGTACATGCATAGTGCTTGTATGCATAGTCTGATGTGCAATTCAAATTAGGAGATTGATTTCACATGATGATGAGTACAAAGAAGGCTGCAGACTCCAGGTGTCTCTTTCCAACAGCGAAGGGAAGTAGTCAAAGGAATCCTGGCTCTAGTCCAACATCCATCTCCGTTATGTTTCTTTATTTGTGGGAATGGAGACCAGATAGGATATGTCACTGTGATGCTGCATAGGTCACCAAAGGAAAGAAACTTGGGGCCATGGCATTTGCTTTGCTGAAGGAATGGAAGAGCATTTGTGGCAGCATGGCTCCAAGAAGACATGGAGTCATCATTTCTCCAAAGTAGAAACAGATTGGGAGGCACTTATACCTCATCCAATCCATGACGCATAAAACCAAAATGTACCCCCTTCTGTCCTGCTAACTTTTTTTAAAAAGCAGCAAAATATAGAACATAGGAGAAAGGAATGATGAAATTATTCAGTGTTAGTGGATACAAAGAAGTAGATCTGTTGAATGCTCTTGTCTAGAGGTCCAATATATAATACAAGGACTAAAGTTGATAAAGTCATATTGTTATTAGGCACGGTTGTTAAATAAACATATTTCTCTTGTCACAGAAAAGAAGCTATGATTTAATAGCTACATCAATCTATTTCAGAATGTTAATAATTTTGCTGCTTATATACATCCTATAACATCATCTCTAGATATACACAACAAAATTGTTTTATCATGCATATGTTCTACAGTGAGAACAATTGGTCATATCTGACCAACTCCACTCAAACAAAAAATGGATAGTTACAAAACTAGAATTTCTTGCCTCTTCTGTGGAGGGAAAATGTGAAATCTGATAGTTCTCACTAAAGGTCTGCCTTTGTCTGATGCCAAGATGCAGACCTAAGAAGAAAGCTTTCCCACCCAAATTCACTACATATATCCCTATATGTATAAACTGAATACTATTTCAGTAGGAGGCTATAGTTTTTAAAATGTAAAGACCATACCACATTGGAAGATCAACATTCAGCTACATTCAAATTTTCTGTTTCATGTATAAGGTCACGGGATGGCCACCAAGCATGCCCATCCCATAGTGGCACCAGAAGGCTGATTAATGTATGTGATTTCTACAATTAGGATTTAATTTTCCCTTAAGTGATTAAATCTGTTAGTTCTGGATGAGTTACTTTTGTTGTTCTACTTTCTCATTACTGATTTGTATTTTTGCCAGCCTTCTTTTTTTTGAATTTTTTTTGAATTTTTTAATTAACAACTTCCATGATTATAAAAAATACCCCATGGTAATACCCGGCCTCCGCCCACTTACCCCTTTGAAACTCCACTCTCCATCATAACCCCTCCCCATCTCAATCAGTATCTCTTTTACTTTTGATGTCTGGATCTTTTCCTCCTCTTATGGTGGTCTTATTCAGGTAGTGTCAGGCACTGTGAGGCCATGTATATCCAGGCCATTTTGTGTCTGGAGGGAGCATGTTGTATGGAGTCCTGCCCTTCCTTTGGCTCTTACATTCTTTCCGCCACCTCTTCCACATTAGACCCTGAGCCTTGGAAGGTGTGATACAAATATTGCAGTACTGAGCACTATGGTCATTTCTTTCCATCACCATGATACCTTCTGAGTCGTCCCAAGATCACTGCCATTGGAAAAGAGAAGATTCTCTACCAAAAGTGAGAGTAGCATTAATATAAGGGTGTGAACACTAACAGAAGTGCTTACTGGGCAGTTTGATAAGCATAGTATATACATTTGGCCAGACAACAGCAGACATTACACCCCTAGGGCTCATGACTACCCCTGTTTTAAGTTTTTAGTATCAGGGATGTATTCCCTTCCCATGGAGAGGGCCTCCAGTCCAATTAGAGGGCAGTTGGTTTCCCCCATAACAGAAGTGATACTATTGCACTCATTGGCTCATTTGGCCTGGCTGGCCAATTATAAGGCTTGCAGTGTCCACTGATGAGTGTCCTCACTGGTGATTTCTCTTTCTCCATGCATGCAAAATGGCTTCTTCCAGCTTTCTGTCAGCTGGTCTACATGGAGGAGGTTATCAGCTCAGATCCAGCAAGATTTCTCAGTGGCCTTACAGCCCAAGTATATGGAGTCTTCAGCAATAGGGTCTTACCATCTGTTCCTGGTAGGGAACCAAGGGCCTCATTTGCCAGCCTTTTTTAAAAGCATGTAAAAAAAAAAAGATGGCACTAAGCCAATTATTGCTGTTATTCAAATTTCATCTGAATACATATATTTCAATTTGTGACTGGGAAGATGGAGATTCATGTGATACCTATTTGGTGCATGGCCAAAAGGTCTGTGAATATTTGAAAGCCAAATTCCTTTACTTGGCTAAAATGCTCAGGGACTCCCATGTTCCAACAGTGGCTTAGGTCAGAATTTTCATGATAACCTTTGGATACTTAAAGGGACCCATCATGGATGTTATGCTTAAAGGGCTTATTATTTCTAGAAATGAAATGAGCAAATTATCAATTTGTTCTGTAAGGTTTCAATTGCCATGGATAGAAAAACTTGAGTAATAAGCTCAACATGACTCTCTCTGTCCTTGAAGCCATCATTCCCAATGTAAAACATTGTACTTGTATCATTGCATGACACAGAACTGAATTGGCATATATTCTTATCATAATAGATTGTTTTTGTCAAACTGGACACATGTACCTTCTCTCTAGTTATATATGGATTGAACCAGTTGCATTACTCAAAGTTTTTCAAGTAAACAGAAACAATAGAAGATAGCTGTTTCTGTAGCTGTATTGAAATAGAAAGACATGACAGACACATTCATAAACAATTAGCTCACGTAATTGTATGGGAGTACAGAGTCACTGCCCCTGTTCAAGTTTTAAGTCACAAGCTGCTATACATCCCAAAAGAACTAATATTCCACTTGGAAAGTCATTACAAAAGAGAAGAAAGGTCTTTCTTTTGTTCTGTCTAAGCCTCCAACTTATTGGATAAAACCCATCCCCAATTTAGAGGCAATCCATTCTCTTGAGCCTACAAATTTCAACATCAATCTTATTCAGAAATGCTCACAGTGTTTGTATCCCAGTCAAGTAGTATGTAAATTTCACCATTATGTAAGTCCATACTGCTTGCTATGGAAAAACCGTCACTTCACAGATACTAAAAATTAAGAATAACTTGAAAGTATGTCAATCCCTAATTCATCATAATATGTCTCAAACCTGCCACAGCATCTATCACTGTCTGAATTTAGGGGCTCTTGATGGTATGTCAAGGATATGAGTCATTATTATATTTTGAGGTCCCAAGATAAAAACATAAATATACTATATCAGTTCAATAACAATTCTCTGATTGCTGTGATGTATAACTGTTTCTTCTTGTCATTAGTCTAAAAGCTTTGCCTCAAGCTAAGTGCAACCTCATTAGAGCAGAGAGAATGTGAGAAATGGGAGTTAGCCTCAAGCCTACCTACAGATGTAATTTCAACAGTAAGACTTGAATTCAACCCAAAAACTCACCCCACTATGGAAATTAAAGTAAACCAGGACTCTTAAACTGAACTGGCATCTATATCCTGGGCATGAATATTTAGTGAGTTACAGTGAGAAACCACAGGAAGAAAGTAGCATGTTTACTGTTTGCATAGTGGCCCTAATGCTTCTCATATGAAGGAAGAAGAAAATGCAGACCATGGAAAAACTGGAAAGACAAAACTGAATAAAAATGTATAGATCTGAGACAAATAAGTTGAGTCAAAGGAGAGCTATGAGACCAGAAGTAAATAAGGTATTAAACAGAACACTGGGAGAAGCCAAGTCATATAGACAAAGCAGGACCATTGGAAGACTTCAGCTTGTTAGGCAAACACATCAGGACTATCTGAATGAGCTCAGGCATACCTGCCCAAGTCTGTTTAAACACTAGACCCTTTGTCAAAAACTCTTTGACACAAGATGGGGCTGAGAGAGTCCTTCCATGAGAAACAGAGATAGGTTTAGAAAGATGCCATAATACTTAAGTTTCAAGACTATTCAATTACATATTTCCAAGGCCTTGTACCTATTTAATTTATTTTGTTTTATGATTGTATCAGTAACTTTCTAATTAGTAGGACAATGTGCACGACCAGAAGCAAGAAATAGGGTTTAATTTGGCTTACAGTTTGGGAGGATAGCGTCCATCCTGGGGTAAGGAGCATGGAAGGCAAAATAAGCCAGCTCACATCAATACCTCATCATGGAGGAGAGAGAGAGAGAGAGAGAGAGAGAGAACAGCAAGCTGGATAGACTATAAATCCTCATGGCTTATCTCAAGTGACATGCTTACTTCAACAAGGTTGCATCTCCTGAAGGTTCCACAGCCTTCCCAAATTCTCAAACTCATGAGCCTATAGGGAACATGTTGCATTCCAGCCACTACAATAACATTGTATTCTTTTTCATTAAAATTCCATAAATTTAATAAACTTTGGGTCTAACAAAAACTAGATATGTTCCTGTTTAGACTCAGTTAAAATTCTTAGTATACTGCAGTCTTCAGGGCTCATGGAATATATTTTGATTATGGATTTCCCAGGGAAGAGTTAACTTTTCATAGAATGAAGGAATCCCAAAGCCTCATATGAATAAAGCAAGTTCGTAAAAGGGCTCTAGATATTTATCCCAACTGATCCATCCAACAGAGTGAAGTTTAAAGAGGTTTACAAGACATTTGCCAAACAAGAGTCAGCTTTGAGGGCTGTGAAGATGGCTCGATGGGTAAGAATCTTGTTATGTAAGCATAAGGACTTGAGTCCAATCTCCAGAACCCACATAAAAAGCTTGGTGTGGGGCTGGAGAGATGGCTTAGCAGGTTAAGAGCTTGCCTGTGAAGCCTAAGGACCCCGGTTCAAGGCTCGATTCCCCAGGACCCACGTTAGCCAGATGCACAAGGGGGAACACGCATCTGGAGTTCGTTTGCAGTGGCTGGAAGCCCTGGCGTGCCCATTCTCTCTCCCTCTCTCTCTATCTCCCTCTCTCTCTCTCTCTCTCTCTCTCTCTCTCTGTCACTCTCAAATAAATAAATAAAAAATGAACAAAAAAAATTTTTTTTAAAAAGCTTGGTGTGTTCACACATGTGGCCACACACACTACTGATAAGAGGTATACAGACAGAAACATTGCTGGCACTCACTGATCAGCTGGTCTGACTGAAAAAGAGCTCTAAAATTACTAAGAGAGTCTACCATCTCATGAAAATTAAGAAGAAGATTGATAGGGGAGGATACATTAATGCATACAGACAGGGTGTGTATATCTGTGCACACACATGGATACATACAGAGAGTCAACTTTAAAATACATATCCAAAGTTATTCTGCTTATTGGTAGATGTTAAGACAAGTAAGTTGGAAAAAGAAAGCAGGAGCCAAGTTCTGTAAATGAAAAACAATAAACCTACAAGTTTCTAAGCATCTTATCCAACAAACTGTTCCAGAACCAGTCTCAGAAAGTCTCAAAATCAAATCATAGATACTCCATGGGAGACTAATGGACAAGTAATAGGATACTTTAGACCTGAACTTCAAATTACTTCCACTATTAATATTAATCTAATGAGGTGAACACTAAGAAATAATAGACACAGTTAAAAGTCACAACAAAAGCAAAACTCTTATCCAAACATATGTAAAAGTTACAGCTAGAGAAAAGTTCTACTGTGACCTTTGCCTCCAAGAAACCTCTCCACTGTCCTAGGAAACAGAATAAGAAAGTAAACTCATATATTCATAACAGGGCTCTTGACATTTATTCCAACTAATCATCCAACAGAGCGAAGTTTAAAGAGGTTTACAAGACATTTGCATAGAACAAAGTTCTGAAAAGTTATACTATTTCCCCATCTGAAAAGATTGAAGTAAGCCAGTATGTATGCTTACAGGTAGATATTAGAGACCCTGGAAAAACAGTTATACTTCTAATCTCATCTACGTGTGTGTGTGTATGAGATAAAGTTGCCATTTTCAGGGCTTCATATTGAATTCAAGAATCATTGAAGGCTAGAGTCATTATATGTTGGAATAGAATCATTTCTAGCTGTTAGAATTACCGTGTTCAAAATAAACCAACCTCAGGAGGGGCCAGTACATGCAGCCCAGCTGAGCTCTCCCTGCTGGTTTACACAGGACTTTCAAAGCCCAAGCAGGTAACTTACCAACTGCGGTGTGGAGCAGGAGGCACACATGCCTTAGATACACTGCTATGGAAGTCTCCAGCTTCATTGCACATCAAAGTAAATAAACTGCCTAAAAATATTAGCTACAAGTAGAATGTAGAAGAAGAAGAGACTATTCAAAATATTATGACTAAGAAAAGAGGGAAGGAAGGGATAAAAGGAAAAGAGAGAAAGTACAAGAAGCAAGAAGTTCCAAACATAGAATGCAATTAAAACAAAATTTAGAACTCTTTTGAAGGGTAAAATGTAATCAAGGCACACAAAATTTTCCCAATAAATATTCTACTGATATGATGAAAAAAAACTCAATAAAATGTAATCTCAAAGACAAATATTTGAATTGAGAAGACAAGTAACACTACTGCAAAGCTAATCAGTAAATTAGAAGTAGTCAGAAACAAACCAGGCCCAATGAGGCTGGGATTAATTATATAGAGGATAGTCTTAGATAATCACAGCAGATGTAGTGGGGAAAATACTGTTTTTAGCACAAATAGGCAATAATAGAACTGGACATAAAGCCCCAGTCATGGATGTATCTGAGGAGAAGCCAACACATGTAATAAGAAAATATTAAAACATGTAATAGCAGAATGTTTTCCATCCCATTGCTAAATATCCAGCTTAAGTGACTGAAGATCAAGAACAGTGAAATAAATTGTATGTAGATTAATAAAAAACAGAAGAAGAATGAATAAAATAGTGCTTTGATGGAAGAAAAGAAGTCTAAAAGCAATCAATCCGGAGGCATCACAACAATGAATACTGGAAAAATTTGTTCACAAGGTAACAATATATAGAAAATTCTGAAGAGAAGATAGTGCTGCTTTGGGCACAGGAATCATGGCCCTATCCCAGAGGTTCTCCATATGGGGTCACAGGTTTCCCTGGGATCCATAAGAGGCCATTGTGTGTGTGTGTGTGTGTGTGTGTGTGTGTGTGTGTGTGTGTGTGTGCATGTGTGTACTAAATGTCTAAGCCTCTTTCCTAATAGTATTATAATTCTAGTTGCCTCTGTCACTGACCTTTGAGTTGATGATACAAAACAGCAGTAGGTGAGCTGCTGACCCTGGCCCTACCCCCTACCCAGATGGTACCAGTAAACACTTCTGGTTTTATTTACATCACCATGCACTTACAGGAAACAATTTGCATTTTTTTCTTTTAGAAGTTCAGTTTTATTCATGTCACGAATGAAGCAGCAAACATTACTGATTTTGCTAACTTTTAGCTTTTGAATAGATTCTTTTTATTCCCTGTAATGAATTAAGAGATACAAAGTAGAGTTATGTCAAGAAAAATAAACACTTTCATGAGATGATTTAAAATTGTAAGCAGAACTGCACATTTTTCATTGAACATCTATTTAACTTGAAAAATTATTTTCAAGTACTTTTTAAACTTATGCATTTAAAACTTAAGGGTTTGGCCAGTGTTTTCTTTTTTACTAAGTAAAAACTCTGTATGGACACATTATATGTTGGTACTATCATTTACCCTTCCCTGTACCCACTCCACTGAGGGCCCTCCTTAGTGAGATTGCTGGCATTCACCATGTAGTTATAGGTTATGAGTTGTGAAAGCAGCAGTTAGTCATTGTGAGAGGGATGCAATGTCTCTGGGTATTCCCTCCCACCCTGTTAGATAGGCTCTTAGATTATTTCCACCCCTTCTTCTGCAAAATTCCCTGAGCCTTGGTGGGTGTGATATAAATCTACTTTCATGTTGAGCTCTCAGCAGCTTCTGGATTTCTGCTTTGGTGTGTTTTGAGTATCCTCAGTGTCTCATCACCCTGGTACGGGTCATCAGGCTTGCCATGGAAGCAGCATTCTTGCTTATCTCACCAATTCCTCTATTTTCTTTCACCTGGGCCCTAGCTGTTTTGCTAAAGGTGGTTCAATTTCTGCCAGAGAATTACATATCTTTCCTTGTTTGTTGACAGAGTTTTGGTTGTCCTCAGTTCTCTCTGCTTTCAGATTTTATGCCCAGAGCTATAGCATGGTTATGAATCTGCCAACTTGACCAGAAGAAGCCAAAGTCACTCTGGTTAACGTTTTCTACCAAATAAAATTAAATAGTTGCTTCAGGAGAAGTAGTATTTAATCCAAATGACATAATGAATATTTTCATGTCAAAATTAAAATTTAGGAAAATTTACATTTACCACCATAAGTGTCCCAGTTTCTCAGCATCAAAAGACTTTTGCTGTTGTAGAATTATTAACAAATGGGATTTGTTGATATAATGAGAAACATCAACATGGAGAAGATACTGTATAACTCAGTGAACAATATTTTCCAAAGAATCACTGCTTGATAATACAAAATCAAATATGAGCAAAAAATCAACTCACCATACAAGTTAGACTAATCATGTTAAAGTAACAGAGGGGAAAATGTAGACTCCAGATTCCCTACTGAACCATCTACAAAAACTACTCATTTGCCATGTTTTGATTTTGTATCAAAGAAGATGGAATCTCATAGTTGTTTTAATTTGCATTTCTCTGATGATTAGGGATGATGAACATTTTCTTAAGTGTACGTTTGCCAATTGTATTTCTTCCTCTGTGAACTGCCTGTTCACCTCTTTGCCCCATTTTGTGAGTGGGGTGTTTGACTTCTTACTGTTTAGATTTTTGAGTTCTTTGTAGATTCTAGAGATTAATTTACCTAGGCTATCTGAACTAGGTATTAAAATTCATCTTTCTTTTCAATGGCCTGGATAAGACTGAATTTTTCTTCAACAGACTTGAGTCTAAATAATGCATCACAATGGACTGACTGCAGAGAAATGTAAAAATCCCACTGTGTGCTAAGGAAGAAAGAACAGTTAGAAAACTGTACAACAAAGCCATTCTTTAGACTATTCTTTCCTTTGATTGGGCAAAGAATTTTAAGGGAATAAGATATTTATTATTAGATATATGATTTTTATTCTGTAGGAATTAATAAATGTGTTGTGATTTTCAATATGGTTAAGTATGGGTAAAAATGAACAGTTCTTTCTGATTGTCTTAAAATTTTAAGAGTGTGAAGGGGTCCAAATATAAAAACTTGAGAAATGCTGTCTAAGAAACAAATGCAAATGTTAGCAACAAAAATTCACATCTGGCTCAGAATACTAGATAAACTTGACTAAATGTTTTATATTCTCATTTTATGGAACTTTAGTAATGGGCAAAAATTAATATATAGTAAAATGATATATGCATGTAAAGTTTTATATTTCTCTTAATTTTATATCAATTTATTTTATAAAAAGCATTTTCTTCTGATAATATCAAAAGAATTAAATATTAAACATTTTACTAAAAGGATTATATGTAGATTATATATATATAGTTTTATAAACTTATTTCTCTCACTCATCTATATGAAGCTTCCATTTTTAAAAGTGCTTCCACTTTTGCACAGACAGGCAATCTGGAAATGTATTTATAAATGATCATAAAGATTGATAAATTGTAGCAACAGACAACTCTCCTTTGAAACAATCTCCATACCCGGCACATTGCTCACTCTCCTAAATGTAAAACTTAGCCAAAATTGACCTGGTACAAATTATGGTAATAAATCGAGAAGTTCTTCCAAGTAAGCATCTACCACAGAAGCACTTCCTAATCAAGTCCTCAAATTACCCTTTTTCCAGGGTTCCTTGGGGCATCCTCAACTTTGCTATCTTGGCTGTATAATTATGATCATGTTCTAGTTGGCAGACAAGAAAAATCACTGTATGGTATCATTATTTTTTACATTTCCTAATGTGGCTTCCAACTGAGAAACATTAGGGATTTTAAAGTTCTAGTGTTATATCCTTGGGCTACACACAGATTAGTGCTATGGGTACTAACCCTGAGGATTCCAGACACATCTATTATGCAAAACAAAAGGCAACTATGGAAAGGCTTCCTAAGGTCATTCAATTTCTACCATAGTTTACTTCTGCAAGCAAATCAATAAGCCACATCAGACTGGAGAGATGACGCAGAGGTTAATTGTGATTCTTGAACAAGCATGAGTGTCTGAAGGAGTCTGAGACTGCCCAAGTTCAAATCTCCACATCCCACATAAGACAGCTGGGCATAGAAAGACACATGCCTATAACCCTGGTTCAACAGGGGAACCAAGATTCAGGAATTTTTCAAGCCCAATAATAACTGGAATCAGTAAAAAGAGACTCCAGCTAAAAATTAAGACCAGGAAAAACAGCAATGGAGCCCAATACCAGATGTTTCATTCTGTCCTGAAGCCAAATGATTTCACCACAGGAGAGAGTATGGGATGCTGCAATGGAACATACATATGCATACAACACACACACCCCACATTGCATACACATGTATACAAGCACACACATGCAAAATTTTTAAGAAGCCCAATATTTTCTTAGTTAAAACACCTGTCTTGCAACCTAACAAGTATCACTTTAGAAATGTTCTAAATTCTACAGCATTTTCTTTTTTATGAGAGAGTGAACAAGAGAGAGAGAGAGGTAGAGAGAGAGAGAATTGACACACCAGAGCCTCTAACCCCACCACCTTTCACTTGCATCACCTTGTGCGTCCGGCTTACATGAGATCTAGAGAGTTGAACAGGGGTTCTTAGGTTTCATAGGCAAGTTCCTTAACAACTAGGCAATCTCAACAGCCCTAGATCATTTTCTATTGCTGAATACATTATTGGCTTTGGCTAAGTAAGGAAGTGTCGCAGCACCACAGACGTAGATGGCTTGGAGAATCATAAGCAACCTGTAAGAGAGGGTGTGAGGAAGTAAAGGAGCAAGTGAACTGATTTTGGGAAAGTTCTCCATTTACACCCCTCCCCTGGGTGATTACACAGAGTCCTGTGACTGAGCACCACTTATGCACTGACAGTTTTGGAATTATGACAATACTCTTCTAACTGACCTCCTGTTCATAGCTTGTACACAGAGAAGCCAGACTAGTCATTTAAAAGTCAAAAAGAGACCTTCTCACTTCTCATACTCCTGTCATACCTTCTTATTTAACTCAGAGAAATAGTCGACATTTTTCTGATAACCCACAAAGTTCTTCATCATCTACACTCTCATCCACTCAAATCTTTCTGATACCATCTGCTAATACAGTCTTCCAGGTATGTGCTGCACTACACTACTCTATCTAGTTGAAATGCATTTCCTCTAGATACCTACATAGTACACTTCCTCACCATCTTGTATCCTTGATTTGAGTGTTTTATTCATCAAATCTTCCATCCATACTGTAAATATAGTACCTATCTCATCTTTTCACACTCCCATCTATATGTCTTTACTGTCTTTCCTCCCTTACACACTTTGCCTACTTTTTTCTACAATCACATATTCATTGGCAGATAAGTTCCTTGAGAACAATGGGTTTGTTTTGTGACCAACAATACTTCTACATGAATAAAAATGAGAGTAATGCTAAAATAAAAGAAAATAAAGTGATCAGATGGCCACTAATATGGTGTGAAGTTAAACAGTGTGCAGGCTAAAAAGGAGTTTAAAAAATCCATATACTAGGATGTATTTGTTACTTTGCTCATTGCTATGACAAGAATACCTGACAAAGATTCTCAAATTCTCTTTTAATTCAGTTCAGCACCCTAGCTTATGAGGTAGTACTGCCCTCCTTTATGGTGGTTGTTCCTATCCCAGTTAACCCAATCTAGAAACTCCCTTAGAGACATACCCAAGAATTTGTTTCCTAGGTTATGCTAGATCTTATTAAAGTCATGGGCAATATTAACCACTGCAAATCTAACTCTTGTCAACTTGACACACAGCATACCACTTTTAAGCTATAACCTTCCAGCATTTACCGTCATAGGCCCATAGCTGTTTTACAATGAAAACTGTACTCTGTCAATCTCCAAATGTCTCTACAAGCTTTTACAATCCCAACTCTCTTCCAAAGTCCAAAGTCCAAAAACACTTCTGAGACTCAATCTTTTACTATGAGCCTCTATTACAAAAAAAGTTATGTATTTTCAATACACAATGACAGAGAGAAAACATCTCCTTTTAATAGGGAAAATATGGACACATCAAAGAACGATCAAACCAAAGCAAGATCAAAACCCAGAAAGGCAAATACCAAATCTTCTAGTTCCATACCTGACATCTGGGGCTCATGACAGAGTCATCTGGCTTCCAAAGTGTCAGTGTCACACCATATACCCAGCAGTACAGTCTGGAACACACATAGCTTATCTCTTAGACTGGTTCCACTTGGTCCCTGCAGCTTTCCTTGGTGGATATCCCATGGTTCTGGCATCTCCAACAACTTGAGGTCTCCACTGCAACTTAGGTTTCACTTTGAAAGCTTTATATAATGTTATCTCAGCACCTTCTTGCATATAAGAAAAAAATCTTAAGCATAAGTATATGTGGTTCTAAAACCTCGCTCATTCTAACATGTTTTCACAACATTTGTATACACACACCATGTACTACAAATGATCCCTTTCAGCTATTGAGCCTGAATGTTCCCACAAACACATCAGCCTTCTTAATTTAATCACCCTTATTTTCATAATTTTTAAATGAGCCCATCATTTTAATTATACCACCTGATGGAAAAAAATATGATTTGTGGAGCTGGAGAGATGGCTTAGCAGATAAGGAACTTTCCTGCAAAGCCTAATGACCCAGTTTTGATTCCTCAGAACCCACATAAGCCAGATGCACAAGGTGGCACATGTGTCTGGAGTTCATTTGCAGTGGCTGGAGGCCCCAGCATGCCTATTCTCGCTCTCTTTCTCTGTCTGTCTCTGTCTGTCTCTTGCTCTCAAAAAAATAAATAAAATCTTTTTAAAAATATTTTTGTGTCAAATAACAAAATAAGAATTCCCCACAAATCGAGGAGAATAATGTGAAATGATGATGTATGCATTTTTCAGCCTCTACAAATCACACACTGAAAATTTGGATGTACAACAATACCCTAGTTTATATCTTTAAATAATCAAACTAAGTCGCATGTATTTTCACACTGATTTACATTTTACACTGTGTACATGGCATTTGGTATTAGACATCTAATGTAGTCAAAAGTAAATAGTGTCTAGGCACAATGTCTTAAAGTGTTGTTACTATAGAAAAATTGGTCTCATATGATCTTGCCCATACTGATCAGTCATAAATTTTTCCCAAAAGTTCTCTGGCTAATAAAAACTTTGGGGGATGACATTGATTTTGGATTTAAAGGGCATGTCACAAATTGTGCTACATGCTCAGTGTACTGACATCATCTGCTATCCCTTTCTCTCAAGGCAAATCATGAGAAAAACTTAGCCAAAATTCTGCATTGATTCTCTCAGCAGAGGAGCATCTACAATTTTAATGCACTCATCCTCCACATGAAGTTATTAAGTCTATCTTGAAGTTCAATGGCAACAATCAAGTTTCTGACAGTTCTTTGACAATTAATTGGAATAACAGCCCACAATTCTTCTTTTCCTCTCACTAAATCATGTCACCATCCTGCCCCTTCACCTTCAAGCAAATGGCCAAAATGAAACTACCAGATGGACTCCTCAGAACTCTGTGAGTATGATGTCAGGCAAGATGGGCCAGCCAGCATTTACAGTTTTCTCATTACTCAAGTGTCACTCCCTGTTTGTCAACCAGTTAGTCCTATTGCCTTACTACCTGAAGTGATCTCCAAAGGGTTGTGTTATAAACTTCTGGAACCATCAGTGCTCTTAGAAGAAAACAGAAATTATATGTGTATGTATGCATGTGCATGCACGTATGTGTAAATTAAATATTTTCAATACTGAGGATTGAACATAGGGCCACATCCATGATAGCCAAGGGCTGTACTGCTGAGCTATATCCTCATTCTTCTTTTCATGTTGAGACAGAGTCTCACTAAATTACTCAGGCTGTCTTTAGACACATTCTATAGCCAAGAGAGACCTTAAATTTTCAGTACCCCTGCAAATTACAGACATGAGTCACAAGGCCTGGATTGATATATATTTTTTATTACTTGTTTGCATGTATCATCGTACTCATCTCTTCATATCTGATAGTTGTCATTTCCTGAAATTTTATCACCTGTCTCTGCTTGTCAATGTTGGTTATAGAGGTCTTCACAGTTATCATGTACAGGGTTATCCAAGAGAACTCAAGAAAAGAAAAGAAAAAATTCATTAGTCCTTACCTAAAGCCATAAAGCTTTTTTACAAAATCTATAGATTCGAATTTTCTAAAACTTCCATTTATCAAAGCTACAAAATAAGGTAAATCATGAGATTTTGTCTGTTGATAATATACTTTAAAAAAGAGATTTATGTTATTCAGGGACATAAATAAAAAGGACATATTTATATTAGAGTAATTTTTGATAGATTCAAGTAAGACACTACTTATGATGGTACGAGCAGAATGCAGGTGTATCCTAGGAGATAGTGTGGTAGCTTGAATCTGGCATCTGTACAACATTCCTACTTTCAACAAACCAAGGCCATGGAGTAGTTGCTAGTCTGTATATAGGAGTGTTGAAAGAGGTTGTTCTTGAAGAGACAAGGACCTTCATCAAGGACTCATCAGTCTATAACAGCTCTATCTACAGGCCTTGCTCTTTTTAATTTGAACTTACCTCCCATTGGTTGGACCACTTAGAATCTACAAGACAAGGGAATACAGTGAGGTTATACACAGTCCATCCACTAAGCTCTCTATGGAAAAACTAAAACTTACAAGAATGGAGGGTAGATACACATAAGATAAAATAGTGATTTTACAAGTGTAACTTAAAGCAATTTGCAGATGGACTGATAGTTCTAAGTAATGAAAGAAAGGCAAAAAGGATATGTGGAATTAATACCAGGACTCAGTCTTTGGGAGTTCCTGCCATTTATGTAGAATCATTAAAATAATTAATTATATGGATAAAAGCTTGTTCAGTGTCTATTATTCACCCAGACGTTATCAAATGAATCCAGGCAGGTATTTGGAAGAGAGATTTGTAGCTCTCTCCAGAAAATATCAAAACACAGGGATTAAATACATCATGCTCCAAGGCCAGACAACCACAGACCACTGGGGTCAGCACTAGGTCAACAAGGTCACAATGATGCTAGACATGGCAGGTCTACATTTGTATCTCTGTCTACATGTCTATGCTATGTCTATAGCCACACATTATAAAATTTTATCTGTTTATCTTTATCTCTACATTATTTAATAGCTCATTTTCTGTAAGAAGTAAGTTATACTCCTAATATATGCTTCTTTCTATGTATTACTTTCTATAGATGGCAGTGCATATATGGTAGTGCATATGTGTGCACCTTTTGTTCTTTTGGTTATCAAATTTGGATAACTTTTTGGTTGTTTATACTCTCATCTTCTGGAACATAGGACTGATGCAAAAATCTCCTAGATGCATCACGCACACAGAGTTCTTCTTCCCTTTATTGCATTGGGCTACTCTTCACAGCGACCCAATAAATTTTTGCAGACTGACTTGTTTACCTAAATTTTCAGCAGACATTTAAGATAGGCTGTCTGTTCTGATTTCCAAATCTATCACTTCCTTGATCTCTGACTTCAATTCGAGACAATGTGGCAATTTGTTTACTTTTTACTCTAAACACAGTTCATGGCAAATGCAAAGATCAAAGTTTCTGCTATGAATACAAAACTACCTTCCAGAGGTTTGTTATTGAGAGTTCTGTCATGTCAGTACTTTTTAGCAAATATATGTAGGCTTAATGTAATAAGTCAAATTCTGATTTTTTTTAAATCCCGTATCAGATCAATGTCTTTCATATGACCCAAGTCATAGAAAAACTACATTTTACACTGGATTTTTCAGTAATCATCTGTCTTATATCAGGAAAGGGACTAAACTATTCTGACACTCAATTTTCTGATGCAAGCCAACAGGACAGATGAATGGGTCAGCAGATGAGCTCTTGTGCTATTTTCAGCTCCAAGGTTGGGTTTACAATGTAAATTGAATGTGAGTAGGAGAGGTGCATGCAAAAAGAAAGGCCAGGGCTGGAGAGATGGCTTAGAGGTTAAGCACTTGCCTATGAAGCCTCAGGACCCTGGTTCAAGGCTTGACTCCCCAGGACCCAGGTTAGCCAGATGCACAAAGGGGCGCATGTGTCTGGAGTTCGTTTGAAGTGGCTGGAAGCCCTGGCGTGTCCATTCTCTCTCTCTCCCTCTGCCTCTTTCTCTCTCTGTCTCTGTCACTCTCAAATAAATAAATAAAAATGAATAAAATATTTTATAAACATGAAAGGCCAAAACAGCAAAGAATAGAAAAAAAATTGTCATAAGCTGTTAATAATTATAGGATGGCATACAGAGCCCTAGAAGAATGTAGCCACCATGGCAATGCTTAGGAAATAAGTGCCCAATGAATAAGATTCTCCTGGTGGACATCAAAAATTGAGAGTAGAACAGTACTGAGTGATGGATGAACCTGAAATTAAACCCAAGGTTATGCTGGAAGAGACAGTTTATGATGTGAATGTCTTCTGTCTTTGTCAGCTAAATGTCATGGCAGCCCTACTAAATGAGTTCTGTAAGCTTGGTATTTGAATTCCAAGAGCCATGATAGAAAATAGCAGATCTGTTCTTCCATCATCCATTTACAATTAGAAACTATTCTGATAAGAAGTGTAAGTTTCTACAGCCACAGTAAGAAGAAATCACATTCTTGACTCCTGTGTGATAGGTAATGATGAAGGGGAAGGCATGGGGAAGTTTAATTTTTATTTATAAAATATTTTGCTTCTTTTAAAGGAAAAAGTACCACTGACCAAAAATAAAACCCTCATATGATTTAGCCAGAATTAAAAAAGAAATAAATCAATAACCTAAATAAGTAAAAACCCATGTGTAGGTATCTGAAGATACATTCAGGATATATAGGTTTTTTTGTTTGTTTTGGTTTTGGTTTTGGTTTTATGAGGTAGGGTTTCACTTTAGCACAGGCTAACTTGGAATTCACTATGTAGTCTCAGGGTGGCCTCGAACTCACTGTGGTCCTCCTACCTCTGCCTCCCTAGTACTGAGATTAAAGGCATGTACCACCAGGCCTGGCTCAGGATATATAGTTTTATAGGCTACAATAAGTACTTAAAATCTGTTTTTTTCCTACATACTCATACCACATTCTGATAATTTGTATTTTACATTTCAAATGAAACTCCAGGCTAATGCCTTTTTTATCTTTCTCTTCAACTCATTCCTTCTCTTTTTTCCCTCACTTCTTCAACATTAGGGAACATTTAGAAGGTGATGAAGACATGGGTATGGCAACTTCTAAACTCCCTTTTATGGGTATCAAGAAGATGGAGTCAATGAGAACCACCCCTTAAATTATTAGATTACCAGTGCCTTGCAAGAGGATAAAATAAGGAAACAAATAGTTATGAAAGGATGGAAAGTACTAGGGGACACTGTGGCTCCCAGAGACCAGTAATTACTGTCTCTTGAGTTGTGTAGACACATGGTAATGAAGTCATGTCATGCAGAACCCGTAGGAAGTTGGAGTCCAAAGAAAGGCTATATAGAAAAAGCTATATTCAAAGACAGCCCCACCATTTCCAGAGACACTGAATAAACACAGTGAGCAATATAAAAAGGAGAGTCACCACTTTTTCTGCCTTCTTTCTCCTACTATGCTTCCAGTGACCAGTCAGCAAGAGAACATGAGTGCTTCTGCAGGCAGTGTTTACCCTTCCAGGCCCCAGTGCAGGAAGAACAGAAGAAACAGGAATAGAGGGTATGGCAGTTTGAATGTATGTCCCCCATAGACTAAATGCTTTATTAAAGCTTATAACAGGTCTCCGGCTGTCTGACTGGAGGCCATGTCACCAGGGAAAGATCTGAATTCCATCCTAAAGGTATGCAGAGCAGTCTGAGTTCTGTGGGTCCTGCTTGCTGCAGGTTCATTGCTTGCTGTGTGGGTATGCTTTGGTGTGGTGCTGGCTGATGGTGGTTTCTCTGTACTTGGATCTACGAAAGAGGGCCAGCTTCTTCCACCATTATGGAACTTCCCCTGGATCTGTAAGCTTCAAATAAACCCCGTCTCTTGTAAACTGTGTCTTGTTTGGATGTTCAACCAAGCAATGTGAAGCTGACTACAACAAAAATATGGTACCAGGGTTAGAGAGGTGGTTTAATGGTTAAGGTGTTTGCCTGCAAAGCCAAAGGATACAAGTTCAATTCCCTAGAACCCACATTAGCCAGATGCACCAGAAGGCATACGTGTCTGGAGTTTGTTTGCAGTGGCTGGAGGCCCTGGCATGACCATTCATTTTCTCTCTCTCTCCCTTTCTCTCTCTCTCTCTCCGTGTGATGTTGAGATTAATGTTACCATGTGGATTTTGGTCTTTGGAACTTTCATTTCAGAGGAAGGAACATGGAATTTGTACCTTTGACTGAAGACACCACCCAGAGCAACAAGCCACTTTTGGTGAAAATTTAAAAATGCCAAGTGAAGAGAGCATTGCATTTGTTGACTTTGCTTATGAACTTTTAAAGGAGAAGGAAAGACTACCAAAAACTTTGTTGAAACTGGGATACTGTCATAAGGGCTGGCCATGTTCTGCTGCCAATGCCACAGAGTTTAATCAAGATTGAATTAGAAAGCAATAAAATAATGTGCTTGAGGGAAGATATAGAACACAGAGATATAAGATGTAAAGTTGGGAAAAATTAAGGAAGTTTAAGGTTACTGTCACAAAGACTTGTTGCTAAAGGTGCTATTGTTAAGGATGACCAACTGCTTTACATTGAAATAATGGAAAGAATGCTTGAGGTGATTCTATGTAGGAAAGACTGAATGGTAGAAACAAAAATGTTTTTTTTTAAGAATTTAAATTTAATTAATTTATTTATTTTTATTAAAAACTTCCATGATTATAAAAAATACCTCATGGTAATACACTCCAACCCCCACTTTCCCTGTTGAAACTCCATTCTCCATCATTCCCCCCCCCCCATCTCAATCAGGCTCTCTTTTACTTTTGATGTCATGATCTTCTCCTCCTCTTATGATGGTCTTTATGCAGGTAGTATCAGACACTGTGAGGCCATGGATATCCAGGCCATTTTGTGTCTGGAGGCAGCATGTTGTATGGAGTCCAGCCTTTCCTTTGGCTCTTACATTCTTTCCGCCACCTCTTCCACATTAGACCCTGAGCTTTGGAAGGTTTAATACAGATATTGCAGTACTGAGCACTGCGGTCATTTCTTTCCATCACCATGAAACCTTCTGAGTCGTCCCAAGGTCACTGCCATTGGAAAAGAGAAGATTCTCTACCAAAAGTGAGAGTCGCATTAATATAAGGGTGTGAACATTAACAGAAGTGCTTACTGGGCAGTTTGATAAGCATAGTATATACATTTGGCCAGACAACAGCAGACATTACACCCCTAGGGCTCATGACTACCCCTGTTTTAAGTTTTCAGTATCAGGGATGTATTCCCTCCCATGGAGCGGGCCTCCAGTCCAATTAGAGGGCAGTTGGTTTCCCCCATAACAGATGTGCCACTATTTCACCCATTGGGTCATTTGGCCCAGCTGGCCAAATATAAGGCTTGCAGTGTCCACTGTTCAGTATCTTCATTGGTGATTTCTCTTTCTCACATTGAAATGCATGCAGCATAGCTTTTTCCAGCTTTCTATCAGCTGTTGTACATAGAGGAGTTTTTCAGCTCAGGTCCAGAAGGATTTCTCAGTGTCCTTGCAGCCCAAGTATATGGAGTCTTCAGCAATAGGGTCTTACCATCTATTCCTGATGGGAAACCAAGTTCCTCAGCAATAGCCTATGTTTTGGGGGAATGAGAAACCTCCCTGGCCAACAACTCACTGGAAGATGTCCCATCCCTGGCACTGAAAATTTTCTAGCAACAATCTATAGCTCCCGAGTGTTCCATTGTCCAAAAAAGTAGGATTACATATGATTTATTTATATCCTCTTAGATTTTGATTAGCTGCCCCTCCACCTTTCCTTTACTTAATCTCATCCCCAGACCTCATTTAGGGCCTTTTCAGCCACACTAATCTATTCTTCTACTTACATATATACAGTACCATCCTATTAAATACCCCCTTCCCTTCATTTCTCTTCCCTTTATATCTCTTTTCTAGCATACTGGCCTCTGCTACTGAGGTTTTTCCTTCTCACACAGAAGCCCAGTCATCTGTAGCTAGGATCCACATATGAGAGAGAACATGTGATACTTTGCTTTCTGGGCCCGTGTTACCTGACACAGTACAATCCTTTCCCGATCCATCCATTTTCCTGCAGATGTCATAATTTCATTTTTCTTTACCACTGAGTAGAACTCCATTGTATAAATGTGCCATATCTTCATTATCTATTCATCAGTTGAGGGACATCTAGGCTGGTTCCATTACCCAGCTATTGTGAATTGAGCAGCAATAAACATGGTAGAGCACTACTTCTAAGGAAATGAGATGAGTCTTTAAGATATATGCCTAGAAGTGCTATAGCTGGGTCATATGGTAGATCAATTTTTAGTTGTCTGAGGAACCTCCGATCTCCACAATGGCTGGACCAGATTGCATTCCCACCAACAGTGAGGAAGGGTTCCTCTTTTTGTACATCGTTGACAGCATTTATAGTCATTTGTTTTCATGATGGTAGCCAGTCTGATAGGAGTGAAATGGAATCTCAACGTAGTTTTAATCTGCATTTCCCTGATGACTAGGGATGTAGAACATTTTTTTAGATGCTTATACACCATTCATATTTCATCTTTTGAGAACTCTCCATTTAGTTCCATAGCCCATTTTTTAATTGGCTTGTTTGATTTCTTATTATTTAATTTTTTGAGTTCTTTGTATATCCTAGGTATTAATCCTCTGTCAGATGTATAGCTGGCAAAGATTTTATCCCATTCTGTAGGTTGCCTCTTTGCTTTATTCACAGTGTCCTTTGAAGTACAATATCTTTGTAATTTCATGAGGTCCCAGCGGTTAATCTGTGGCTTTATGGCCTGAGCAATTGGAGTTATATCCAGAAAGTCTTTGCCAAGACCAATATGTTGAAGGGTTTCCCCTACTTTTTCCTCTAGCAGTTTCAGAGTTTTTGGTCGGATGTTAAGGTCTTTAATCCATTTGGACTTAATCCTTTGCATGGAGAGAGAGAAGAATCTATTTTCATCCTTCTATAGATACATATGTAGTTTTCCCAGCACTATTTGCTGAAGAGGCTGTCTTTTCTCCAATGAGTATTTTTGGCATTTTTATTGAATATAAGGTGGCTATAGTTACCTGGACTTACATCCAGGTCCTGTATTATGTTCCATTGATCAACATGTCGGCTTTTGTGCCAGTACCATGCTGTTTTTGTTACTATGGCTTTGTAGTATAGGTTAAAATCAGGTATGGTGATACCACCAGCTTTATTTTTGTTGCTCAGTATTATTTTAGATATTCTAGGTTTTCTGTGATTCCAAATGAATTTTTGGATTGTTTTTTCTATTTCCACAAAGAATTCTATTGGAATTTTGATGGGGATTGCATTAAATGTGTAGATTGCTTTTGGTAAGATTGCCATTTTCACAATATTGATTCTTCTGATCTAGGAACAAGGGATGTTTTTCCATTTCCTAGTGTCTTCTGCAATTTATCGCTTGAGTGTTTTAAAGTTTCCATTGTAGAGATCCTTCACTTCCTTGGTTAAGTTTATTCCAAGGTACTTTATTTTCTTTGATGCAATTGTGAATAGGAGTGATTCTCTGATTTCATTCTCTGTGTGTTTGTTGTTAGCATATAGGAATGCTACTGATTTCTGTGTATATATTTTGTATCCTGCTACATGGCTGTAGTTGTTTATCAGCTCTAACAGTTTGCTGGTAGAGTCTTTAGGGTCCTTTATATATAGAATCATGTCATCTGCAAATAATGATAACTTGACCTCTTCCTTTCCAATTTGTACCCCTTTTATGTGCATCTCTTGACTTATTGCTATGGCTAAGACTTCCAGTACTATATTAAGTAAAAGTGGGGACAGTGGACACCCTTGTCTTGTTCCTGATTTTAGTGGAGAAGCTTCCAGTTTTTCCCCATTTAGTAATATGTTGGCTATATGCTTGTCATAAATAGCCTTTATTATATTGAGATATGATCTTTCTATTCTTAGTCTCTGTAGGACTTTTATCATGAAGGGATGTTGGACTTTGTCAAATGCTTTTTATGTGGCTAATGAGGTGATCATATAATTTTTGTCCTTCAGCCTATTTATATAGTGTATTATGTTTATTGATTTGCATGTGTTGAACCATCCCTGCATCTCTGGGATAAAGCCTACTTGGTCTGGGTGAACAATCTTTCTGATATATTCTTGTATTCTGTTTGCCAATATTTTGTTGAGAATTTTGGCCTCTATGTTCATGAGGGAGATTGGTCTGTAATTTTCTTTTTGTTCTATCTTTGCCTGGTTTTGGTATCAGGGTGATGCTGGCTTTGTAGAACGAGTTTGGTGGAATTTCTTCTTTTTCTATTTTATGGAAAAGTTTAAGAAGCAGTGGTGTTAGTTTTTCCCTGAAGGTCCGGTAAAATTCAGCAGTGAATCCATCTGGGCCCGTACTTTTTTTATTTGGGAGATTTTTGATAACTGCTTGGATCTCCATACTTGTTATAGGTCTATTTAAGTTATTAATCTCATCTTGATTTCATTTAGATAAGTCATATAAATCAAAGAAATCATCCATTTCTTTCAGATCTTCATACTTAGTAGAGTATATGTTTTAATAGTATGTCCCTATGATTTTTTTTTAATTTCTCTGGTATCTGTTGTGATGTTGCCTTTTTCATCTCTAATTTTATTAATTTTATTAATTTGTGTCTCTTCTCTCTTTCCTTTGGTGAGATTTGCTAAGCATTTATCAATGTTGTTTATCCTTTCAAAGAACCAACTCTTTGTTTCATTGATTCTTTGGATTGTTTTTGTTTTGTTTTGCTTTGTTTTGTTTCTATTTCATTAATTTCTGCCCTAATCTTTATTATTTCTTCCCATCTACTGATTTTTGGTTTGCCTTTTTCTTCTTTTTCCAAGGCTTTAAGGTGAAGCATTAGGTCATTTACTTGCGACCTTTCTAATTTCTTAATATAGGCACTTAAAGCTATAAATTTACCTCTTAGGACTGCCTTCATTGTGTCCCAGAGATTTTGGTATGTTGTGTTCTCATTATTGTTTGACTCTATGAATTTTTTGATTTCCTTCTTTATTTCTTCATTGACCCATTCATCATTTAGTAGTGTATTGTTTAGTTTCCATGATTTTGTGTATGCTCTATAGCCTTTCTTACTATTGATTTTTGCTAGTAATTCTGACTGGTTTTTCTTTATTATTTTTATTTCCTTATTTATGTGTAGTATTGACCTCTTTATTTTATTAAATTGGTGTCCTGTGTCTTCTTTGATTCCTTTGATTTCCTCTTTGATTCCTTTGATTTCTTCTTTCATTCCTTTAATTTCTTCTTTGACTTCTTTGAACATATTTACAATCATTCTTTTGAAATCTTTCTCAGGCATTTCCTCTAACTCGTTCCACTGGAGGTCATTTCTGATGCATTAATAGTTTTTGGTGGATGTATATTGTCTTGATTTTTGGTGTTTCTTGTGCTATAATGTATATATTTTTGCATCTTGGATTAAGTTAATGCTTGGATTTTCTAGTTAGCTGGGTGTTCTTAGCTGTATCAATTGATCTGATGTTATATATCTTCAGGGTAGGAGTTTAAGCTGTTCAGTGTGGCTCTTAAAACTCTCTGAGTATCTACAAAAGTGTTCCTAGGGGCTGGGTTTGCCTTCTATGGGAGTATTCAAGTAGGCTGAGTGGAACGAAATACAGATAGATTCTAAAATTTAACTAAACAATGTACCCATTCAATCAAATACAGCACCGAGTATTTATGCAAGGGTAGGTACTATAGCAACCAGATGTTTTATCAACAAAGAAGTTAAGATTTCTGTTCTGTTGAGGGTTCCAAGTCAGCTTGTGACCCAGTGAGACCCATCCCTGGTGCAATTCCAGTTGCCTTTCTGGATGATTTTGGTCTCAGTTATGCTATGTTGTGCTTGTGTCCCTCTTGGTGTCCTGTGTGTTCAAGTAGGCTGGCTGGGTCGCTGGACCGCTGTTCTATTTTCTGGAGCTGAGCACTGGCTTTTCCTGTGGGTCACACCGAGCCTGGCAGCTGTGGCCCTGTAGACCGGCCCCGCCGCTGCTGGAACCACTGCTGCCGCTGCCACTGCTGAAGCTGCCTCTGCTGGGTCCACCACTGCTGCAGCTGCCGCTGCTGCCACTGCTGGATCCGCAACAGCTGGAGCTGCTGCTGCTGCTGCTGCTGCTGCTGCCGCTGCCGCTGCCGCTGCCCCAGCCAGAGCCAGAGCGGAGCCGTTGCTTCCACCTCCGCTTTCGCTGTCGCTGCCATAGCTGCCTCTCAGAGAGCCGGAGTTGCCGCTGCTGCTGCCGGTGCCGCTGCTGCTGCCAGAGCCGCTTCGGCCTGCCTGTGTGGGCTCTGCATGCTCTGGATCTCTCCTACTTCGCTGCTGCTGTTTGAATTTCTTATCCACCTCACTTTTTAGTAAAAGTGTGTGTTTTGCTGGGTTTTCTTTGGCTTTTTCTCCCCTGCTTTGGTGTGGTTCCTATGCTGCCATCTTAACCAGAAGTCCTGCTTTTGAAAGGAGATGACTTGGAGAAAGAAATTACTCTTCAAGGTCAAGATTTATTTTCCCCTGTATTAACTAAATGGTTGTGTCACTGCACATCTGGTACTGGTTTTAGAAGTATGAAAAATACATAGAAGTGGTGATGAAGTTCACACAGTTCCAGGAGCCACTGATGAGACATCATATATGAAACAGGAAAATCTCCCTGTTGTGGCCAGTGAGGCAATTGTCTGAAGTTAAATAGGAGCCTTTGATGATATGAAACATGAGAAACAGTATGTTACTGTTTTAAAGGCTGGAAAGACAAGTATATTGGAGTTGAAGATGGACTGTTGTTTGCAATAGTGAACTGAAACTGTTTTTTTATTTATTTATTTATTTTATTTTTAGAGAGAGCAAGATACAGAGACAGAGAGAAAGAGAGAATTGGTGTGCCAGGGCCTCAGCCACTGCAGTTGAACTCCAGATGCTTGAGCTACCTAGTGAGGATATACAAACCTGTGCTTGCCTTACCTTTGTGCATCTGGCTTATGTGGGATCTAGAGAGTCAAACATGGGCCCTTAGGCTTTACAGGCAAGTGTATTAACCACTAAGCCATCTCTCCAGCCCCTGAAAATGTTTTGAATATACCAGGACTGTGCAGAGGCTACTATGGAGCACTACTATATCAGGATGGAAGTTTTCCCTGTCTACTCAGCCCAGTTTGAGGGGCATAATTGAAAAATTCAGACACTATTGTCTCTGGTTGTGGATGTCTGACTTGAACTGAAGATGTTTGATGTTTGCCTAATGGCTATTGAATTTTCATTGGTCCAGTCCTTCCTTGTTATGCATTATAGCAATACAAATTTTTACTTTGTACCATTATATGTTGGAAGTATGTAACTTGTTTTGATTTTATAGGACTCATAGTTAAGGGACACTCTTAACTCTTAGATAATACTTGGGACTTTGGAACAAGTATGGTGACCTCTGAAGTTGGGCTGAATATAATTTACAATGTGAGATGGTTATGAGTCTATTGAGGACCAGAGGCATAATGTGGTAGTTTGAATGTATGTCCTCCATAGACTCAGGTTTTTTACGAAAGCTTATAACTTGGGCCTCCAGCTGTCTAGCTGAAAGGCATGTCCTGGGAGCAGATCTGAATTCCAAACTAAAGTACACAGAGCAGTGTGAGCTCAGGGGGTCCTGCTTGCTGCAGGTTCCTTGTTTGCTCCATGGCCGTGCTTTGGTGTGGTGCTGGCTGGTGGTGGTTTCTCTCTGTTTGGATCTGTGAAAGGGGAGCAGCCTCTTCTGCCATTATGGAACTTTCCCTGGATCTGTAAGCTTCAAATAAATCCCTACCTCCTATAAACTATGTCTGGTTCGGTTGTTCATCCCAGCAACATGAAGCTGACTAAAACAGACAGGTAGCCAGAGAACACCCAACATAGCTATTTCCCTTCTCAAATTAACATGATCACTGAGTCATCATTTCTGGTCACTTCCTAAACAACCAATGTCTTCCTGTCAGGTAGACTCTCTTAGCTCCACTGAAATTACTTCTGAGCCCAGGTCTAAGTTTGAGCTAGAAGATAAATACTGCAAGAATTCCTCTAAATGAAAATCCAGAGGGTAATTTACTTAAACCTATTGAACAGCATGCCTGATCCTCACCACCCCTTTGCTTCTTGATCCTGCACTCTTCCCAGATTATTCATAGAATGATAACAGTCAGGGAATAATTTATAAGATTCTGTCCTTTAGATCACTACATATTGTAGTGTGATTGTAGCATGGCCCTGAATCAACTGCTTTGTCATTCATAGTTTGGAGGTAGAAAGAGTTGGACATCAGATGGTATAGAATTTCCATCAAGGATCAAGACAAATTCAAGTTTGGGACTCAGCACTCACAGGAACCCAGCTTTTGCCTAACAGCAATAACATGTTTTTTATTATGTGTGCTGACATTTGCAGGCATTGACCCATCTGCTCTAATAATCACTCAATAATATTTTGTGGAAATATAACATATATTTCTATAGGGAAAAAATCCAAATTTCTAGTTTAAAGTAAATGACTTATACTGTTTTAGAATCACTTCCAGCTAGATGTAAAGTAGACTACTACTTGCTCCAGAAATATATAGGTTGTAAATTTTACCTTTAGTATTCAAGGAATAAATGAAGAAAAAACATTTGGCCAATTGAGCCTACTTTATTTGCTCAATTTTACTTTTAATACCCCTAAAGCTGGGCATGGTTGTGCACACCTTTAATCCTAGGACTCAACACTTGGGAAGCAGAAATACGAGGATTGCCATGAGTTCAAGGCCACCCTGAGATTAGAGAGTGAATTGCAGGTCAGCTTGAGCTAGAGCCAGGTCCTATCTAAAAAAAAAAAAAAAAAAAAAAAAAAAAAAAAAAAAAAACCCTAAAAGTGGGTTCAAGTTACTCTGTTGAAATTTGCATCAAATATTCCTATAATTGACATCTAAAAAAAAGGGCACTCCAACCTTTGATGTTCTCAGTGAAGTATCCTAGGCAATCATGAGATTGTGTTTGCTTATTTTCCAATAGAGATGCTCCTGGTAGGCTTAGCTATCAAGTGATGTCTTGGTTCATTTTTGGTTGGTATAACTGAACACTACAGACTTAGATTCATGAAGAAAATAATTTTAAATAGTGTATCTTCAATATCACAATAGAGGGTTATACCACATATTTCTTGTCCAGAAAATAATTTTAAGGTACTGCAAATCCAAAATCATTGTGCCAGCATGTGTCCATCAACTAGTAAGGACCTTAGGACACATCATAACATGGTAAGGACACTACACAAAGAGACAGAGAAGGGTGCTAGCTCATATCATTTCCTTTCCTTACAAAGCCACTCATGCCATCACAGATCTCTATCTTTATGACATCATCTAACCCTAATTATCTCCCAAAGGACAAATTCTATATACCATTAACATATGACCTCATGGTTAAGTTTCTAAAACAACATTGAAGGAAATAGCAGCATATTCAAACCCCAGTATAATTGCATTATATACATACCTATTTTCCCTGGAAATGTATTCTGTTACTATATCCACCTCTGAAATTACTTAAAGGAGTTTTCTGCTATTTATGTATATTTTTAACTTTTAAACCAGGCTAATTGCATCCTTCATGAAAATCTTGCTACTTTGGCATTTGTTTTAGGTCTTTAGCAACTGTCTAATCTCCTTTAGCAGGTTATCTTCATCCTCCTACTAACCTAATGTAGGCAATTCCCAAAGCTCTTGTCTTGGGTTTTATAACAAATTGCCAACAACCTGTTGGATTACAGCACACACACACATGCATGCACCAGTTTATTCTCCTGAAGTTCTAGAGGCCAGAAATCTCATATCATTTTCAGTGGATCCAATATCCCTTTGCAGACACTGGAGGAGAATCCCTTGTCATGCCTATTCTAACATAGACTGTAGCAGTGTTGGCCCTTTTCAGCATCTACTTGCTCCTATATTCTGGTCTCTTGGAAGTTTCCTCCCTTAACAGGGCCCACAATGTAAAATCCTTCAAGATCCTTAGGTCAATCTCTCCCATGCCCCACTCCAGGAAAGTATCACTCACTGCCTTCTGTCTTCTTATCTTCCTATAACTCTCAAAAAGATACAGAAGGATCAACCTGATCATTCTTTCAGGATAAACTCCTTATCTCAAGATTTTTAACTAAATGGGCATGGTGGCCCACGCCTTTAATCCCAGTACTAGAGAGGCAGAGGTAGGAGGATCGCCGGGAGTTCAAGGCCAGCCTGAGACGATAGAGTGAATTCCAGGTCAGCCTGAGCTAGTGTGGAACCCTACCTCGAAAAAAAAAAAAAAAGATTTTTAACTAAATTATATCTGCAAGTCTTTTTCTCTTTAGTCATATAAAGCAACTTTCATAGGTTATAGGACTGGGGTGTGAATATCTTTACCAAAGGAATTTTCCAACTTGCTAGCCTTCAAAACTTCAATATAAAGGCAGACCCCTCTGAATGAATTAAGTCATGAGATAGGATTTAAATTATATGGGGAGGTGTGTATAGATTATATCCAAAAACTACACTGTTTATAAAAGTGACTTTAGCATTGGTGATTTTGATATGTGTGGTGGTTTAACTCTAAATGGTTTCATACCCTCAGGTTTTTTTGATTAAGTTCTCTACTTAGTCTCCAGCAAGAAGAGCCCTTCTGGAAGAAGTTTGTCTCTGGGGACAGATCTTGAGTCTAGCCTCCTGTATGGTCAGAGCAAGCTTGAGTTCTGGCTGTTTGTTCTCCTTCTGCCATAGATGTATGAGAAAATGAGCCAGCTTCCTCCACCATGACAAAGCTTCCCCTCAAAACTCTGACTGAAAAAAAAAAAAAAAACCCTTTAGTTCCCATAAGCTGCTTTTTGGTCATGTGTTTTGTCCCAGCAACAATAAGGTAGCTACAAGTATATAAAAGGCTCCATCCTGGAACTAACTTCTTACAGTTGCTGAAGGTCAGCTGTACAGATGCCCCCCGACTTTCAATAGGGCTCTGTGCTAACAGGCCCAATGTAAGTTGGAATACTATAAGTTGAAAATGAATTAGCATACATGACCAAACAAATGATATTGCTTCGCAACCAAGCACACCATGGTCAGGGATCTCCTCTCATGACTATGGGGCTCATTACTAGCAGTGTCTAGCTGCTGTTATGGTCCAGTATCATGACAGAGGGTTGTACCAAATATTGCTTGTCCAAAAAAATGGGGTCCAAAACCAAAATTTGAAGTATAGCTTCTGCTAAGTATAATGCTCTTGCTGTGGGGAGGAACCATTCACAGTCAGGATCTGTCTGATAATGACTGCTTTCACCAAACCCAAATGATTTGAAGCCTGTTCTTCTGAGTGACATTTCAGTCTCCTGGCCTGAGGCCTCAGTCACCTTTGCTACTTCCTGTCATTAATGCTCATGTCTGACACATCCCACATTCCTTTGCTTTTGTTTCTCTGTCCCCACTCTCTTGAGTCCCAACCTATAATTCTTTTATCTTGGTACACTTCCATGATATGTTACTAATATAGTCATTAATAGTCTTCACTATGGATGTCACCACGGGGTAAAATTTTCCTCAATATCAGTTTTAATCCCAAAGCAAATTGCCCACTCTGAGTCTGAAACTCCTAAGGATATCAGACCTCCCTATCTTTGCATTTATTTACAAACTTGTTTTTCTAGGAAAACCATGGAGTCAAACTAAACTGAAGGTTTTTTTTTTTTTTACCTCTAATGTTTTACTAGCTCAAGTAACTCATTTTTCATGACACCTCTATATAAAGGCTCTGTTGACTTTAACAAGATAATATTTACGCTTGGAACAACTGAGCTCTTAGCAACAGGTGTTTTGTATTCCTTGAGACTACTGTGACTTTTGTCCATCATTCTCCCCCTTATAGATATCAATATTCATAAAGTTCCATTCCACTGCATTTTTATAACTTCTACTTTCCTTTCATAGATGCTTGTTTGACATAATAAATGTTTACCAAAACTTGGTAAGTAACATAGTAAATTATAAAGTAGTAAATTTCCCTTTGTGTCTTTCTAGTGGAGTTCTAGTTCTATTTTTACTATGCCCACCATCTTAGTACCAGAGTCCTGTGTTTAAAAAAAAAATGTTATACTTAGATGTCCTTTGAAAATGGATTTGACCTCTTGAGGAAGACTAGAAGGAGGACATTTCAGATACCTAGATCATTTATCACAGCCTAGGTACTAATATAAAATAGCCATAGTTGATCATCTAATTTTCTCCCAAGGAGATCAGACCTCCCTATCTTTATGACACCACTCTCAAGAATCAGTTCCTGCCAGGCATGATCCCAGCACTCAGGAGGCAGAGGTAGGACAATCGCCATGAGTTCCAGGCCACCCTGAGCTTATATACTGAATTCCAGGTCTGGGCTAGAGTGAAACCCTACCTCGGAAAAAAAAAAAAAAAGAATCAGTTCTTTGCTATAATGTGATGTACAAAAATTACTTTTCCATTTGATGAACTTTAGCACCCCATCAGTAGTGATTATAACCACTTACATGTGATAGCACACACACTGTGTGCTAACTTTTGCAAATGAAACATATGACCAGAAAATGGCATTGAACAAGAATTATAATCTAGGCTGCATGTTAAATATAAAATCAAATTACAGATTATTTTACTATTCCATAGTAATTACTTTTAGAAAAGGAGTATAATTATTTAAACAGAATGATGTAGAGGATTGATACATCTAATATATAATTTAGGGAAATAAAAAGAGACTGTATCTCCTTTTCTTTCTAACAGAAGTAATAAAAAAGCAACAGTAACCTTTGAATCTGATTGCCTCTAGTCTTCTGTTGCCCACTCTGCTAGAACAATTAGAAGTTATACATAAACTTTAAGCATATTTATGTTTTATTCTACATAAATGACACATAGAATACACTTGATTCAAGATAAGTAATAAAATTCCTGGAACAGATTCAACCTAAATTGGCCAACATAGCAGTCATTCAACACATGTATGACCAATGAGAATTTTAAATGTGACTAGTCTGATATGAGATCTATTATAAACATAAAACACACACTGTATTTTGAAAGCAGGATATAAAGTACCTCATAAATACCTTTTAATATTAGTAACTTTGAAATTATATGTTGGACATATTGACATATTACAAGTATTTTCCTTCACTTTTTCAATCATGGTTCATGTAAATATTTCAGTTGTCAGTGCTATCCTAGACCAGAATTATTTTTTTATTTAAACAGTACTCTGATATATAATTATTGAATTAATAATCCATGAAGAATCTCAAAAAACAATTTGATTGACCCAAAATGAACATCACAAAGAGACAATTAGATATCATTGTTCATGTAGGATGAGACATATAGTTAGCTTAATATATTTGAGAGAATTTCCCAGAGTACATAGCATATTCTTTTCATTTGATCCATTCAATAATGCTAGTCAGGTACTTTTATCCCTGGAGTGCAAAATAAAGCACAGAGGCCTGAACAATAGCACAGAGGCTAAGAGAAAAATAAAACTATAGCACATCTTTTCTTTCTCTTCTCTGCTCTTCTCTTTCTTTTGCTTCCTCCTTTTTATTTTTCATTGCAGAGATTGAATTCAGGACCCCATTCTAATACTGAACCACAATGCCAAATCAACTCCATATCTTTGTCCCTAGAGCCTGTCTTTCTGGGTTAATTGCCATAAATACAAAAAGCATGTTGTATTAGTTGAGGTTCTGCAGAAAAACAGTGCTAAAAGAAGCAGAGAGAAACAACCACAGATCTGTGTAACAAGGGGCTCCCCTTCCAAATATCCTCCTTACAACCCTAGCAAAAGGTGCGGGCTGTGGATAGTTTGAGGGTAGATGAGCTTTTCTTCTATAATAACTCCATCTTAACATTTTGATTTCCCCAAGCCATTGAATACTTTCCTTTGCAGTGTACCAAAGAAGGTCTGACATTTCAACTTCACTTAATGCAAGCCACCTGTTGGTTCCCGTTTCTGCCAAAGAGTCAAACCACTAGGACTTTGTCTAACTACTTGAGCTATAATGTAAAATTTAGAATCTCTGTGTAGGAAGCCTATATAAATAAATTTGGCCTAACATAACCTCATGTTCCTTCCTCCATTATTCTACATTGTGATGGTTTGAATCAGATGTTCAACATAAACTCATGTGTATTGAATGTTTGCTCCCCAGCTGATGGAAAGTGAAGTCTTGCTGGAGAATGTGTGTGGCTGGAGTCATATTTAGGGGTGTTTTTAGCCATTCCCCCCCCCCACTCACTAGTGCTCAGCTCAGTGTCCTGCTACTCTTTTGTCTCATCTTTCCTCATGCCATGCTATCCCCTACTATCATGGAGCTTCACCTCAAGATTATAAGCCAAAATAAAATCTTTATTTATATTATGTCTTGTATTAGTTTACCTTCTGATAGCTGAGACAGAATACCTAACAAAATATTAGTTTAAGGTCTGGACAGATGGCTTGGCAGTTAAGGCACTTGCCTGTGAAGCCTAAGGACTCATGATTGACTCTCCATATCCCACATAACACAGACACACAAGGTAACACAAATGTGCAAGGTCACACATGCACACAAGATGGCACATGAAATGGAGTTCAATTGCATCAATTCACTCACTCTCTCTCTCTGTCTCTCTGTCTCATTAAAAAAATACAAAAAAAATTACTTTAAGGAAGAAAGTGTTTCTTTGAGTTTATAATTCCAGGGTATGGTCTGTCATGTTGAAGAAAGCATGGAAGCAAGAGCTTGAAGAAGAGATGGTCACATTCAGTGCACAGTGAGGAAGCAGAGATCAGCAAATACTGGTATTCAGCCAGCCCTCTCCTTGGTAGTAGTTCAGGGCTCTGGCCCATGAAATGACACCTGTGATAGTTAAGGTAGGTCTTGCCACCTTAATTAACATAATCAAGATAATCTCTCACAGTCATGCCCAGAAGCTAACCTAATTTGCATAATCCCTCATGGTAAATTTAGGTCCTATCAAGTTGGTAATCGGTTTAAACCATCACATTTGCAAATGGGAAAAACAATGTACAACTTTTAGAATATAATATATCTATCTCCTAATTGGTTACACTCACTCGTTACCTTACCTTTAGAGGCCTGCCATAACTAGAAAAAAAAGGGGAGTAGGGACAGGTGGATCCTAAAGAGACTCAGAACTGCCTTGCAAAGCAACCACCTAAATGGAGGCCATTGTAGGGTCATCAAGGGAAGTGGTCTAACCTTCTCAGGCAGGGGAAGAAGGGCTACTGGAAAAATGGTTTTCTGTTTCATCAGGACTTTCCCATACATTCCTATTTCACACATGAAGATACTGTTCATTCCCAATCAATGTCCTCACTTTAAATCAATATCCTACAAGGTTGGAACTTTAACTTATGTTATAAATTATCCACTTGCAAGAGACTCTGAATTTGGTATTCAGTACTCTGTCCTACAGCTGCAGGAAATGACAACTGTTTTCAAAGTAAATCTAGAAACTGTCATTTGTGCAGTTTTTGGTCTGGAGATTTATACTCATGAAGTTATCTTTTTCTCTCTCCACCTTGTCCAGAGAATTTAGAAAGAACCTACTAACAGAATTATGTGATTTTTCTTGATAACTCTGCTGTGATATGGTGGTTTGAATATGAAAGGTCCCCCACAAGCTCCTGTGCTTAGTAGTTGGTCCCCAGCTAAGTAGCACTATTTGGAAAGTTGTGGAGCCTTTAGGAGATGGAGCTGGGATGGAGGAAGCATGTCATTGGATGCAGGCCTTGAGGAATTATAGCACAGCCTCTCTCTCTCTCTCTCTATCTATCTATCTATCTATCTATCTCTATATCTCTCTCTCTTATTCTTGCTCTGAGTATTTTGTCCAATCAATGAGAAAGTAACCAATGCATGTGCTATCAAACACCAAAAACCTGTCAGCAAGAAGTTTAGCTATTACAAATGTTTAATTAAGAGTATCTAGTAAGATATTTCATATGTGTCTATATAATGTAATGCCATCAAATGTCATTCCCATTTTTCTTACCAAAACAGTCATTAGTGCCTTTAAATTTAATCACATTTAAGAATCATTTCCAGAAACAACCTAGATATTCATTCTTATAATTTGGTTTCTCTAAAATAATGCTGAGAGCTCAAATCTATATTAATAGGTCTTCTCTGGAAGACCAGAATCAATACTACATATATATATATATATATATATATGGAGAGAGAGAGAGAGAGAGACTTACATAGATAACATTATATTTTGGCACTTCTTAACCTAAGCCTTAAGAGGTCTGTGTATTTTCCACTTTCATTCTTGCCATTGCCATAAAAATAAGCTTCCACAAGTTTCTATCCCCCCCTTTGAGCCTGAGATCTAAAAATAAACACACATGGAGTCCAGTCCTCAGGGAAAGCCTCACACTGCTCCATCCTTAGCCCTCATCAATCCACTCACACCAATAATGGGCTTAATAATTTCTATTGTTGTATGGTATCCACATTTTTTATTGTTTCTTATACAGCAACAACTTTGTATTAATAGTAAAAATCATATAGATATGGATTTCTTCAACTCTTCTTAGGATAATATTATTTCCATTTCACCAAGTATCTACGTTTTCACTTGGAAATCTTCCCAGTGGCTCACAAGCTTATCTTAAGTTTGATCTTGAGATGCATGTTGAAGTGAGCATTTGGTGCACAAAGAATTGACTCTGTTATACTCCATGCTTCGTGTTTCAAAAGCCTTCAACATAACCTAATGGTATGGGATTTTTTAAGTGATTATGTTACATTACTAGTTTTTTAAATATTTATTTATTTATTGGAATGAGAGACACACAGAGAGAATGAGTATGGGCATGCCAGGACCTCCTGCCATTGCAAATGAACTCCAGATGCATTCACCACTTTGTGCATCTGGCTTTATGTGGGTACTGGGCAACCAAACCCAGATTGTTAGGCTTTGCAAGCAAGTACCTTTAACTGCCAAGCCTTCTGTCCAGCCTCACATTACTAGTTTTTATTAAATTTGTTTTCAACTGAAAATTAGTTTTTATTTGTAAGTAAACTGCTGTTACTCAAGTTCTAACACTCTCCTGTTTTTTTGAATTGAGTTTTTAAACTTAGCCACATAAATTTACATTTATCACTGTGATATGTAACCTTTTGTTTTGGCCTGTTTATGATTATAAGCTACCTTGTTGGGTACTATTTCTTGGAACAAGCATACTAGCTATGTTTCCAGTATTATATTTACTTGTTTCTTCAAGTATGTTTCAAAAAGTGTTTGGGAAAGCAGAGATAAGGCTTAAAAGTTTAAATGATGAGAGAGAGAGAGATTGAGATTTTGGTTGGTGTTGGCATGTCAAAAATATGTAGAGAAAGATGCCAGACTAGAAAGTTAGGTGTAAGCTGATACTACAGTCATGACTCCAAAACTCTTAGGGCAAGACAGGCTGGAAACCACGGAGTTTTAGTGTTGAGGCAATATTGCTCCCTATAGGCGGTATCTGGTGATGCATGCTTGTAATCCCAGTCCTTGGAAGGCAATGGCAAAAGAACTGTGACCTCAAGGCCAGCCTGGGCTACATAGCAAAGCTGTATCTCAAAATATGTTTTCTTTAATGCCTGGTGTGAGAATGATGAAGCACTCCCACATTGTGAAGAGTAATCTGCTTAAACAAAATCTATTAATTTAAATATAATCATATCCAAACATATATTTGCGGACTAGATTCATACATAACCTAACAAGTAGAGACTAGCCCAGTCGGCACATAACTTAGTTATCACAGGTCATTACTAGTACAAGTTATAAAGTTTATAATTTGGCATTTATATTTTGATTGAGTCACTTTAAATAATTTATACCCACAGAATTCCTAAGGAAATTGTCCAAAGTCCCAAAACTAGCAAGTGGTAGAGCCAGGGACCAAACACAAGGATACATACAAAGTGTAATTTCACAAAGTATGTTGTTACTTGGCATAGGGTCTTTCTATGTAGCATGAGCTGGGCTTGAATTTATGACTTTCCTGTTTCAGCCATACCCACACACCCAGGTTTAGCCAAAAATCTTTAGAAGCAGAGAAATCACAGAGAAAGGACATCAACACTCAAGTAACTTTCCAGTTATCAGAAGGAAATCACCAGTTCTTTCAGATTAACCTTGATAGAATGTACAGTGATACTCATGTGTCCTCAATTACATAGCTGAAAATAACCTCAACTTGGAATGACTCTTATAGATAAGTAAACATAGTTATTTATTTGTCAAAGACTAAAATACAGATGTATTGGTTAAAGGTATTGGTTAAAGCCCTGGGGTGGGAAAAGATAAAACTTAAAAGATTCAAGATAAAATAAAACAAAAGAAGTACTTTTGAAAAATAGATGTTGATGATTATTGTCCTTGGATTTTGTTTTGATATTAAGGAGGAGGAAATAGTAAACTGTCATTTGGAGGAAAACCAGACTTCTCATTGTACTGGGCTGTCTCCTGTAGTGCCCACACTGCCTTTTACTGCACAGATTTCTAGACACCATAACCCAATTACATACCTACTGATTCAGCTCATGGGAAAGAACTCAGAGACTTGCATCATTTGTTTGATTGTGGAGTTCTGCTCTACCATGTTTTTATCATTTCTGCCAGTCCACAAGTGCAAGCTGAATCCTTTTCTGAGACAATGTTCAGAAGTGCCATATAGATCCTTGCTCGCATTACAGAGCTTTTCTCTGGGAGTCAGTAGGGTCACATGTTTTTTGTAGCCTATGATATTAAATGGCTTGTTGCTATGAGGTTTTGAATCCCTTCTCTAATGAAGAAGAGATTATTTGCAGCATGGAGTGCCACTCTGCTGAGAGCTGTAGAAATGAAAAGCTCTCTTCTATTTCTCTGCTTGGCAAAGCTTCTCTTTGGGTTCCATTCACATATAATCTCTTTTTTAAAGTTAGGAAACCCAGGAAAGCAAGGTTTTCCTCCCAGCCATTCTCTCCCTTAGACCTTTACATATACTTCAAATATACCACCACTATTCTGACACCAGTTTGAGGTCCCATTGAGGATGATGCATCATTTAGAGCAAAAAAAAATATATATATATATATATATATGATTGTTATAAAGATCTCATACTTGGTAATTTTCTTTCTAAATATGTACATATGAAATTCTCTAGTGTATTTGTTTGTCTTGGTTTGCTTTTATTTTGTTTTTAAGATAAGGTTTTACTATATAGCTCAAGCTGGCATCAAACTCATTATCCTACCTCAGGCCCCTCCTAAGTGCTGAAAATATAAGGATGACCAACACTGTTTCTATAATCATTTTAAGCTGGAGAATAGCTAAAGTAAAAAGTGATGGAGGCATCAGAATAAGTATATGTTTCTTTTTAATAATATAGCATCTAAAATATATGTGATTTCTATTATCTAAACATATTAACCCCTAACAAAGAAATAGAAGAGCAATGAAGCTAAAAAGCTTCTGCACAGACAACATACCATAAGCAGAGCCAATAGATAACCCGCTGAATGGGAGAAAAATCTTTGCCATCTGTACCACTGACAGAAGCCTAATATCTAGAATCTACAAAGAACTCATAAAACTAAACAATAAAAAAAATCATCCAGTACTCTGACAGAAATCTGTCTGTCTTTTAGGAAACCTTGTAGGTCTCTCTGATCAAAAGCTCATTGTGGATGATAGCCCCATGCTGGTTCTGGGAGTTACAGGTCAGTGCCCACTAAGAAAATGAGGAAAAAGATAACTAATATACAAGAGTTAGAGATAAGAGAGAGAGAGACAGGGAGAGGGGAAGTGAGGGAGGGAAGATGTAGGAGATTAAGATTAGTCTTAATCTTACCCTCTCCAGTGTCTTGTGGTTCAGGTGTTCCCTGTAAGAAATCAAACAACCCACTCCAAAAGTGGGGCAGAGAACTAACTAGAGTATTCTCAGAGGAAAAGTTACAAATGGCTAACACACACTTAAGAAAATGCTCAACATCCCTAACCATTAGGAAAATGCAAATTAAAACAACTATGAGATTCCACCTTACCCAAGTAAGGATAGAAAACATTTTAAAAAATCAAATGAAAACAAATATTGATGAGGATGTGGAGAAATAGGAATACTCATTCACTCTTGGTGGGAACGTAAGCTGTTACAACCACTATGGAAATCAATATGGAGACTCCTGAAAAGGATGAATATAGAGTTACCAACAGACCCTGTTATTCCCTTACTGGGCATTTACCCTAAAAGCTCCACATCTCAGTTCAGAGGTATCTGTTCTACAATATTTAGAGCTGCCCAATTCATAATAGCTAAAAACTGGAATCACCCCAGGTGCCCATCATTGGCTGAATGGATAACCAAGATGTGATATATCTACATGATGAAATTCTATTCAGCAGAAAGAAAAAAAATGACACTTTAAAATCTGTAGAAAAATGGTTGAATTTGGAACAGATCATTTAAGTGAGCTCACACAATCACAGAAAGACAACCATCACATGATCTCACTCATTTGCAGTTCCTAACCGGGATCAGCCCAAATTGCTGACATACCTGAATAGCATCTGGAGGCTTGGACAATAGGGAGGGTAGGGCTTGGGGGAAGAGAAAGGGTTGTGGCAGGGCGGGGTGGGGGGGACACAAAACCGAACCCAGTTTGAAATAGTACCATAGAATTCTATATCCTGGAATTCAATATAGAAAGTGGAACCCTCAAGAGGTCCTTAGGGGAAGCACCTGAATTGAAGGGCCCTGGAGAGGGTCAGAAGAAACCTAACCTCAAATTAATTTCTCCTGTTTCTCTTTCTTCTCTGTTTTTTCTTTTTTATTTTCCCTTGGTGCTGGCCTTTAATTCCTTGTACCAGGATATGGTCTACATCCACAATGAGCTGTTGATCAGAAAGACCTACTAGATCTCCCAAAGCAAACAAGACAGACTTCTGTCAGAGCACTTGATTACCCACCAGGGGTTAATGGTAAGACCCTACTGCTGAAGACACCATAAGCTGTTTTCACAGACCATGGAGAGACCTGGCTAGAATCTGGAAGAGACCCAGTCCCCAGACAGTTAGCCCGTCTAGTGCTAGAAGGTGCTACATGACCTACTGGGGGAAAGTGGCCAACATCTGTCCAAGCAACTCAAAGTATAAGAGACTCAGAAGCAAACAACCTGATGTGATGCTCACATAAGTGCAATAGTGGCACACAGCCATTGTGGGTAACCAACTGCCCTTGGATTGGCTAACAGATCTGCTCAGTGGAAAGGAAACTATATATGGAACTGGAAACAAGTTAGAATCATATCCAGATAATGATTCTGCTTTCCATAATCAAGCTTCAACTAATCTTGGGGTATGAGAGGGTCTACACCCTTTAAATTCTCTTTAAATTAATAATGGTTTTCCCATTTAAACAGTGATGACTTCATTTGCTGGTGGAGAATACAATTCTCTTTTTCAGATGGGATCTGGACCTGAGGAGATAAATAGCCCAGTGCACTCCACCCCCACACCAGATGAAACCACAGACGAATTGGGGAAATGAACAAGAGTGCTGCTTTCTTAGTGAATCTGATGTCAGCACAAGGGTGATGGATATAGACACTGAGGACACTCCACACCTACCAAACCAGAGACCCAGAGGCTCCTAAGTGCCCGTTACTGAAGTAGACTTAAAATGCTCCCAGCATGGCTCAGGAAATTTTGTGGAAGAGGGGGCAGAAGGAATGTTAGAGCCTCACATTGGGACATTTTGCACACAGACATTGCCTATCCCCTGCATAAATCCCCATGGGGTTGACATGCAACCCCAACAAGGAAGCCCTCTTCAGAAAAGGGGCAGGGAGGAAGGAAAGGATGGTACCAAAATGTGCTGTTTACATACTAAATATATCCATATCTGATAAAAAAAAACTGGAAGAAAAATAAAATTAAAAAAGAGAAATAGAAGGGCAAGCTACCCATCTTTGAAGAACTGCAATCACTAAGAACAATGGGAAATTAACAACTGCAACTCAGTGACTAGTGGCTAGGAATGGCTTACACTAGAGCAATTGCTTACAACAGTTCAATGGGTTGTCCTCTTTAACAGATAACAAGCAAAAATCTGCTAGGTTACCACTATGACTGATCGTTAGAAATATTTTTCAAGATTTATTTAAAATATAACATTACTGTGCCCTATACCAGAGCCTAGCAGTCACATACTAAATATGCCTTGATCATTTCCACAGAAACTATGGTGAAGCCATAGCTGATAGCTAAGAAATATACGTTCCAGCCTCCTTTGCAGCTAGATGAGCCAAGACTAGTCAACAAAGCATGAACGTAAAAGGGATATGTCACCTCTTGTCTCACAAGCACCATGATTCCTTCAGGCCACCTTCCTTTCTTATTTAAGCCTGGATGGGCACAGTAATCTAGTATTGACCATATAGGAAATGAAAGAGCTTTGGCTCTATAGGTATCCAAAATAGCAAGTACTGGCCACAGGTGTATATCTAAATGAAAGTAAAAATGTGGTTCCCAGTCACATTAGTTATTCTTCAAGCACTGAGGTGCCACACATGGTAAGTGGCTATTAGACAAATGGTTTTAGAATATTTTCACCACTACAGAAATCTCTCTTGGATAGTGCTATCTGGAGTGTTGAGCAGCCATATGAGGATCCAAAGAAGAGGGTGAATCTCTGAAACTTCAAATGGAGAGACCCACCTACAGATCTAGATGCTGGGACTATTTTATAAATGAGAAATATTTCCTATGATTAAACCACAAAATTTGGATGTCTTATTTGTGATAGCACTTTAGTGCACCTTAACTCTTAAACCAACCAAATCTAATTTTTAAGGAATGGTGTACCTATATTTCATTACCCCCCCCAAAAAAAAAGGCTGGAGAGATGATTGTTGAGTGGTTAAAGCACTTGCCTGCAAAGCCAAAGGACCCAGGTCTGATTCCCCAGAACCTATGTAAAGCCAGATGCACAAGGTGGCACATGCATCTAGAGTTCATTTGCAGCCCCTAGAGGCCTGGCATGCCCATTCTCTATCTGCCTCTTTCTTTCTCCTTCAAATACATTAAAAATTTTTTTTTAAAAATACATACAAAACAGGTCAATCTAAGGAGCCATCAGGATGGAGAGCTGATACATTTTCTTTCAAAATACAATGGGATGATTCAAGAACAAAAGTGTGACTTGTTTAGCTTTGTATTGCCAGCACTTTCAATAGTGCCCTGGCAGGGAGGAGAAAAAGATGAGACACTGGTATTGGTTACAATGAGTAGTGCAGGACTTAGATTCTGTCACTCACCTTTCCACATCTCTTTCTGAAACACCACAGCTCCATGAGTAATCTCTGTTTCTTCTGTTTTTCCGCCATGCCTGCCAGCAAAAACAGAGCACACATAGCTGGCTTGCTCTCTTGGGTTTCATCTCACTGCAGTTTATTTTTGATTTACTTGACTTATACTCACATATAAAAACTCCTCTGAAGTTTTTATAATCACAAAATACACTTTTAATAAATCTTATTTCAAAAGCCACATCTAATGGTATTCTCAAACATGAATGGCTTTCCTAAATATTGAAAAGTGTCTACAGTCCAAGCAAACATCGGAGAAACTACTAGCAGCAAGCTGGCAGGCCATCCATTCCACCCCTGTCAGAGATCTCAAATGCAAAACACAATGGTTATAATCAACTTTGGGAGGACTCTGGTAAGGAGTCAATGGTTTGCAATGGCCAAAGGAATGCTGAACAATTAGAAAAGGGAATTACATCTTGGAAATTCCAGGTAAGCTCGATGGTACTTGCCTTCTCTTTGCCCTACCCCCTTCACTTGTATGGCAGGCCAGGAGCTGGGTTCTTGGCAGAAAACTTGGTGAATGACTCTGGAGGGAGCAAATAACATCCCATCAGTGAAGTATTATGCATGTTGGTTTTACCCAGCCTGGAGGTGCCAATAAACTGTCACCAAACCTGGAATTCACTTAGACCTGAAAAGCTATAGGCACTGCTCACAAACAAACTAGGTCATTACTAAAAATATAGAGAGCACTGCTGTACAGTATTTCTGTTTCAAATAATAAAAACTTTTGGAAATAGTTGGTGGTAAGGAATGAACAACATTGTAAATATATTTAGTGTACCTGAATTTTCCACTTTAAAGGTGTGAAAGTGACTACGTGTGTGTGTGTGTGTGTGTGTGTGTGTGTATATGTACATAAAACCCAAAATATGTGTATATATGTGAGGAGAAATTACAAAGTTTCCTTTGGAAACTATTTTTCCACATTAGGTAAGTTGAGATATTAACATGTAGTGATAGGAACTATATGCACATATCAGGTAAAATCTAATAGATTTTTCTAGCACATAGAATGATATTAATAAGTAATTATTGAATTAAGTAATGCAAAAATATCTGCCAAAGTACAAATGTGTGTGCCTTATATCTTTAAGGAATGCCTAATACTGAGCAAACGAGTTCATGAGTTTCTACTCTCTCACCCATGTACACACATGCACATTCAGGTTTTTTTCCCCCTGCCTAATTGTTCCATTTCCATTCCAACTTAGACAGTTGTAGAATCATAAGAAAAATTATGTCCCTGGAAATGAAAACAATTCCAAAACATTTTCAAAGCATGAATGTTTTGTATGTTTGAGTCACAGGAAGATTAATAACAACAGACCAAAGTTCACATACAGGTAGAACAAGAAATGATCTAGGAGCACTTACACACATAGAAGGAAAGACAGATTTAAAGGTCTATAAAGCTTGCATTTGAGGATGAAGTCTCCATCACTATACTTTAGTACATGACTTACAAATTTTTAAGCACCTACAATATCATACAGAAATAATACATATCACCAAGAGATATAAAAGTGAATGGAACTGGAAAGATGAAATATCATTATATACTTACAAAAGTCTAGCAAGGTATTAAGCTTATAATAAAAGTTAACAAATATTTGGTCATTGGTTGATATATTAATTCATGAATCCTTAAAACATGATAAAGCCTTTTGTTCAAGGCTAGAAAAATGAAAAGGAAAACAAGAGCTGAGCAAGAAGACATGACTGATGCTGCCCATGGCTTCTCTAGCATGCAGACTGGACGCAGGAGGGGAGGACACCTGGCATCAGGACAGGGAAGCAGCACAGGTTCCTGAGAAGCTTGAAGTCTCAATGAAGTGGAGGCAGGGAGGCTTCCCGCAGAATGAGGGCAGAATCCGTGGTTAGAGACATCCTGGGCAAAGGTAAGGTCTGAAGCTATGCAACATAGAACAACATACATGAGGTTAATGACCTGGAATTTTAGAAGTCTTGATGCGTATAAACCAGTGTGCACTGATAAATGATGACACTGGATGTTCTATTTCCTTTGGAGACTGATAAACATAGATCAGTATTCTGAAACAGGAAGATTATACAGACTGAGTAACATATGCATGATTTTTTTAGTTATTCTGCCAAATAATAGTTCATCTATGCAAAGATATTTTCCCATTTATAAATTTGGAAACTTCTGACTATAGATTATAATGAATTGGTTGGAGGAAGAGAACACAAATATATTAGCACAATTAATAGCAGCAATAACAATTTGGAATTGCAGCCTTCTTTAGAAAATACAAAACAAATTAATATTACAATTACAAGATTTCCATTTCTTTTGACATTTTTGTAAGAGTTTTAAAAGTATTATAGCTTATGTCAAAAAGAAAGAGAGAAAATTGAAAGAATGTTAAGCCCACCCATGGGAATCTCAACATGTATTGGTAATATGATGCAGACTAACACAGGGTAAAAACAAAATGCCTTAAATTTATAGCCAAAACTTGTATTTCTCATAAAAATTATAGTTTTGTGCCTTATTGGGAAAAAGCTACAAATACAATGCCATTAAGCACTCATTAGTGTGCTCATTAATATATTTAAGATTTTTCATCTTTTTACTCTCTTCCTTAGGAAACTGTGTTGACAAAATCAGTTAAGACTTATGCTTCAACTTCAAGTGCTAATATGAAGGTGTTCTAAGTGAATATAACTTGTACCCAAACCACAAGGAAGGTGTTAATATCAACCAGGCTCTGAAAGACTATAAGCCTAGAAAGTCAGACATACTGAAAGTTGGAACATGCATGTTTTACTAATTCAGGTGACAAGAAGGAAAATCATAAACTAATCTAAAATCCAAAGAACCTCAAGTCAGCCTCTGTGGCTATGTGAAGTCCTCACGAACCCTCACAGCACTTTAGGAATATTAAGTAATATTACTAAGCAACATAGGTTAAATATCTGACAATAAAACTGAGGGTGATTGTGTAATGTTATTAGCGATAATTCTCACAACAAGGTCCTATGTTTATACACTTAAGCCTTTCTTAAATAAAAGTGTCACCAGAAGGTACAAATCACCTAGGGAGATGAGCACAGGGCCACTGAACAGAGAACATTCATTTTTGAACTCTTTTGTCCATTCTTACATGATTTGTCTATATAGGGGGAACTGAGGGAATCTAGATAAAATTCACAGCATGTCTTCTCTGAATAGCTGTGTAGAGATTCTGGTCTTAAAACACTTGAAATTACATCTTTACTTTTACAAAAAGCAAAAGCAGATGTTGGCGAGGATTTAAGATTGCATTTCTTTGGTGAAATAAGGCATAAGTAATTCAAGGTCATGCCTTGAAATTCCTGCTACTTGCACCCACAGCCTAGAAAATATCAGTCTCACTTGAAAGTCTTTGATATCCCATTTTGACTAATTAAGAAAAATTCTATTTTACAACTTATGATAAAGGAGCTCACATGACATCTTTTTCAACAGATCTTAAATCTTCATTTTTCATGCTACAGGTGTTGAATTTACTAATAAAATACTACAATAGGTCAAAGAACAGATTGCATACATTATAGCATAATAAAAAGGACTTATCCATTTATGTTAATGCAGAACACAGCAAAAAGAACTGGAAAGCACTTCAAAGCAAAGAAGGTCATCAGAGGTTGAATGACACATGAGCAACTTTGCTTTATAACATTGAAATAAAGGCAAGCATGCTCACAGGAACAGTCTACGAAATTAGCAAAGAGGAATAGCAGAGAGATTTCTAACGTATTTCCTTTGAAAACTCCTCTGCTGTAGGTTTGAAATCTGCTTTCCACAGTGGTTAGACTTTGAGGTTCTTCAACAACTGGCAGTGCCCTTTGGAGTTCATTTAACCCTATGATTCCTAAGAGTGTTAATATACTTGGCTCTGAGGGACATAGAACAGAACCTCTTCTGCTCACCAGTGAAGGCCTCCAACCTTGAGGTTTGTTCTTCAGTGGGCTATCTTTGCAGCAGTCTGCTTAGCCATGAAGAACTTGTTTTGGACTGACTCATAGACAAAGTGTCCCCAGCTTGAAAGGCTCATGTCCCAGAGAAGGCATCAAGTTTTGTAATAATTCATAGACTTGGATTTCAGGGTGCCTATAAGAGATATACCCAATCACATGAATCACCAGGAAGCTATGACCTATTCTTATTCAAGGGCAATTTAACCAGGAGGGGTCAGTTTTACACAGGAATGTGCTCATAGCAGAGTTGGTTATCCAACTTTACTCAGATCACTGGGAGAACAGAATGAATGGTCAAATCTTCCTATGCAAGGAGAAAGCTTTTCTTAGTCCTTTAACTCACCATGGCATAGCCTAAGTGAAATAGGTAGAGCAATTATTTTCATTGTAATGCATACAAATATTCATAAGTATCAGGGCGTCTCTGTGTCTCTGGATATCTGGTTTGGTGGGAGTTTAGTGTTCTCTGTGTCTATCTCCTTCACCCTTGTGTCTCAACCTTGTGAAACCAACAGGATGGTGACTGGGAGTAGGGAGAAGGTGGAGTAGTATGAAAATAAATCTGCACATTATTTAAAAAAAGTATTAGGGGCTGTAGAAATGGCTCAGTGAATAAGAATATTTGCCATGCAAGCATGATGACTTGAGTTTGATCCCCAGCACTGACATAAATAGCCGGACATGGCCCTACATGTCTGAAACCCCAACACAGAGTGGAGTAGAGATAAGAAGATCACTGGGGCTCACTGGTCAGTCAGCTTACTAAAAACCAATGAGTTCCAGTTTCCATGGGAAAGGGAAATACGTTGGAAGAGCAATGCAGGAAGGCACCATATACCCCTCTGGCCTCTGAAATTTGCACAGCTTGTATTCACATCTACACACAAACATGCATACATCACATGCATGCATACACCCCACATAAATTACATACACATACACACAGACCCCTCCAAGAAAAGAACTAAAAAAAAGTTAGGTGTGGAAGGAGGGAGAAAGGGCTAAGTTTGTTGGTAAATACCTGCTAAGTTTGAACTTGGTGATCCCTAGAGGAAAACATGGTATGTGTAACTCCCCCTCCACAGCATATAGTATATGTGGGTGTATTACCTCCCAGAATGCTACTTGCACCTTATTTATCCAAACAAAGTACAAGAGTCTTATACTACCAGTACCACTTTGCTAAGGCCAGGGCACCATGATACTGCATGCAAAGCTATGGGGTTGCACAAATAAAAAGAGACATTCTTGATTCTTCTATTAGTTCAGGTCATATTTGACTCCAAATAAGTCAATCAGAAGAGCAACGAAACTTCAGTAACTCATTTTGGTTTGCATTTTCACTTTCCCACATGTAATTGCAGCAAAATAGAATTTAATATGCATAATATTAGAGTAATTGGTTGAGACCTACTTACAATTAGGATTTAGAATTCTATAAAATAGAAACTCTGGACTGGAGGGATGGCTTATCAGATAAGGTGCTCACCTGCAAAGCCAAAGGACCCAGGTTCGGTTGGCCAGGACCCACATAAGCCAGATGCACAAGGTGACACATCCTTCTGGAGTTTGTTAGCAGTGGCTGAATGCCCTGGTGCATCAATTCTCTCTCTCTCTCTCTCTCTCTCTCTCTCTCTCTCCTCTCATAAATAAAATAAAAATTAAAAATATAAACTCTTAATTATAGAAGATAAACAATTCAGCATTTTCAAAATATAAATGATCACATTAAATGTGATCTAGTTAGGCACAAGTCCCAGAATCACCTTTGTAGTATCCTCTGTGAAACTGTACAATTTTCTCAATAATTTTATACCTACTGCCATCTATATAGTGTTTGTTTCAATTTGGAGTTGTTTGTTTCTTAATACAGCTAAATCCATAAAAGTGTGTGCATGTGAATATGAATTTGTGCAGAGTAATTTTCCATGTATACCTGCCACTACAGAATTGAAGATATTTTCAATTTCTTCAAAGATTTGCTTTTTACTTTAAATAGAAAGTAAACTGAACAGAGAAGACTTCTTATGACCAGTTAAAATGACTGAGTAATTCCAAGGGGTTAATGTTGATGATGCTTTAAGACATAATCACCAACAGCAAGCTGTGACTAAGAGCTCCACGAACAGAAGCACCGAGGAACACATGATGTGTTTCTCCTCATCTGATAGACCAATACAAAAGTGGAGTTTATAGCTGTATAATTTAAATCTTGATCAGTGGGAAAACCCAAGTCTTGGCACAAATATAAACAGAGGCCATAAATTAGCCATAAAAGGGCACAACACTACTCAGGATGCGGGAATCTGTCTAAATTTACAAGCTGTTTGTGGGGCCTCTGAGAGTAGTGGATGAATAAAACATTCCAGCCAACTAGTAAAATAAGTAGTATATATGATTGAAAAGTACTATAGCTGACTGCTCTGATTAATGATGGGTAAATTACTGTTAATGCTCTAATAAATGCCATGGACTCTATTTCACTCAGTAGCAGCCAGGACTCTATACAAGCTCCACTGGTTTAAGAGCCCTGGGTAAAACAATGACTGATTAATCACTGGGAAATGTCACAAATCTGTCATGCATTTTGGCTAAAGGCAGAAAGCACTTTCTCCTGATAAGAGAGCTTTATCCAGCCCTACATGAGCCAGAATGGGGTTTTGTCAATTTCGCAGATGATTTTGTTCAAGGTATCTTATAACTTGACCTTGTTTAAAGAAACCTGTCTAAGAGTAAAAGAAAGATGAAACTAAGTTTTAAGCTGTGCTTATTCTTTGCAGTTTAGATACTCTTCTGGACACCATCTGCCTAAGGAGAGAAGTAAGGCTGTGATGCACTCCATGGGCTCACATGTGGCTGGGATTTCTAGGTGGGCCTGCCATAAATAAGAGGGCGGGTACAGAATGTCAAGTACAGAAACTCCTCTGCTTACAGTGAAGTGGCATCTCAGTAAGTCCAGAATAAGTTGAAAATATCATAGGAGAGGGAATGCACCAAGCCTTCTGAGCATCCTAGCTCGGCAATGCAGCACACCATAGGTCACTGTTCTTTCTTCACAGTGGTTGGCTGAATGCAAGCAATTCAGCACTGCTGCTGCCCAGGAGCATGAGAAAGAACCCAATTTACCCCTGAAAAAAGGTCCACATTGGTCCCAGAAAAGACACAAATTCAAAATATGAATACTTACTATTTTTATGACTGCACGTATCTTTGAAAAACTCTTAAGTTAAAGCATTGCAAGAGACTATCTGTAGCCAGGTACAGGGAGCTAGGCTGAATCTTGGTCTTCTAAAGACTGGTAAGTAGAAGGGCATTGTTAATTGTCTATTAGAGAGCCATTGGCTTAGCAAATTTCAGAGATGGTTCCATTCACTTGGAAACAAAGGCCCCTGAACAATGTTAACTCAAGAATAACATCAGGAGGGGTTGAGTAGACTAAGTTAATCATATGAGTTTATAGATAAATTTAGGAGCCCTGAATTGGGGTCAAGGCACATTCAATCCTCAAAGGTTGACTTGGAACTAGAAGAGTAATTAGGATGAGAAATGTCACTAGCCTGATATTGAGTCCACGACTAAGCCCAAACCTGTGATGAGGTGACAGCAGCAACAGCAGCCTGTGTTTGGGGGAAGAGTCTTATCTTGCAAGTAGTTTGGTACATTTTAGCTTCTCACTTATTTTCATACCAGGTTTTAAGAAAAAACAATTGGGCACTTTCTCATTTTTTAAATTAAAGATCAAAATCAAAAGATTTTAAAAGGGGCTGGTGGGATGGTTAGCAGCTAAGGTGTTTGCCTGCAAAGCCAAAGGACCCAGGTTTGATTCCACAGTACCCGCTTTAGCCAGATGCACAAGGGGTGCACATGTCTGGACATAGTTTGCAGTGACTGGAGGCCCTGGTGCGCCCATTGTCTCCCTCCCTCCCCCTCTTTCTCTGTCAAATAAATAAATAAATAAATAAATAATATAAAGGCATGAACCACCATGCCCGGCTTTATTTAGAAAGAAAAGAAAAGATTTTAAAAGATTTGTTCTAAATGATGGACTTGGTATTAGAACTCCAAATAGAACTCCAGTATATTTATCTCTAGTGCAAACATACAAATAGTGAATATGTAATTATAATATGCATTCATTCACTGATCTATCTGTTAACTATCTCTACACTCCTCTTTTTTTCTGCAATTCAGTAAGGTTTGGGTCAAGTGGAGCTTTCGTTATAAAGCATTTCCAGATACCTTGAGGCTGACTTGTACATATTACTAGCTCCTAGCACACATCTTTGGGATCTATTTTTTATTGCATTGCTGAAAAACTCAGAAACTTTGTTCTATAGCCCATTGTTCCCTGTCCCTGAGCACAGTTTACAGTAACATAAAAGCATTAAGAATAAAATAAAATGATAGAATAAGAGATTAAAACACTTCATTATGTAAAGTAAGGTAATCATACAGTGCTGATTATTGAGATGGTTGATGCTAGGGCCAGATAATTCCCACTCTAGCCATGTCTGCCTCTGCGCCCTTCAGAAGGAAGAAATGACTTTGATTCCTTAGGTGCAAAGTGTGTATATCTAATTTCCATGTTAAGGGTGCTGATGAATTGACATAATTATAAAAACTTAAAATAGCCTCAGGTGCACAGCAAATCTCAAAAAGATTAAATGTGGTCACTAACTTCCATTTTTCTCATTATTTTTTAATTAAACTTCTTTCTTCATTTTATTATTTGATTTATTTTAAAAAATAAGAGCACTACATGTCACTTTGGCTAGCTATAAACCCATTTGTCAGTGAATATAGAAACAGGTCATCAAAGGACTAAAGAATCAGGGCTGAAAGTTGCAGGATGTTTCCAATCAGGTAGAAAAGCTTAGCTCTGATACACTAAGAAATACATTTTATTTTTTTTTAATTTTTTAATTTTTTTATTAACAACTTCCATGATTACAAAAAATACCCCATGGTGATACCCTCCCTCCCCCCACTTACCCCTTTGAAACTCCACTCTCCATCACACCCCCTCCCCATCTCAATCACTCTCTCTTTTACTTTTGATGTCTTGATATTTTCCTCCTCTTATGATGGTCTTATGCAGGTAGTATCAGGCACTGTGAGGCCATGGATATCCAGTCCATTTTGTGTCTGGAGGGAGCATGTTGTATGGAGTCCTGCCTTTCCTTTGGCTCTTACATTCTTTCCGCCACCTCTTCCACACACTAAGAAATATTTTTAATGAATGTACATGAGATAGACTCATATACTAGGGGGCTGGAGAGATGGCTCAGCAATTAAAGGCTCTTTCTTACAAGTTCTGACAGTCTGGGTTCAATCCCTATTACCTACATAAAGCCAGATGCACAAAGTGGTACATGTGTCTTGAGTTTGTTTGCATAGGCAGGAGATCCTGTAGTTCTCTTTCTCTTTCTCCCTCCTCTCTCGTTCTCTCTCCATATACGGAACTCCAAAGAAAGGATGGATTTTGATAAATTCTGAGGAGGAAGAAAACATCCAGAAAAATATTGTATTAAGAACAAGGGCCCAGAGACAAACTGTATGATCTATTATTACTTTAGTGGATAATACCCTAGTTGGGCTAGCACAGGGGCTACAATGGTGGGACTCACTAAAGGCAAGAACAGTAAGAGCCATGGCCAGACCATGGTGTACTAGAAGTTTCAGGCTAGTTACCTAGAAGGAGGTTACTCAAGGCTTGGTTGGGAAGATGATTGGAAAGCTCACCAGATGGTCCATGAATATTGACTTTTGTTTATCCTGGGCTAAATAATCCAGGCTCAGATGGGCCCTTGATCAAGACAAAGATCACAATATCAGCAAGTTCTCTGCTATTGAGGTGATTCTCAGGGAAAATAAAGCATGTAATTCCAGACATTGTCAGTTCTATCAGGCACATGGGACAACCGCAGCAACCAGCCAGAGAAGACTAGGGTTTCAAGCTGAGGAAAGAGCACGTTAAGGTTACTGTAGGGAAACAAGAACAGTGAGCTCAAGGACACAAATGTGGTAGCTAGTTGGAGGACAAACAGGAACTGAAGACCAGATAGAGGCTGCCACATCTGTTATGGATCCTTTGCAATTATTCAAGAGAGAGGCAGGAAGAAGCAGTAAGAACAAAAGAAGAGGACATGAGACCAAAGAACGTGACTACCCTTTGCTTCTCATCCTCCCAAAGAACCCAAAATAGAGATGTGCTAAAGGTCAGAGGGGAGGGTTATACAGTAACTTTGGAGTCCGTTCATATACCTGAGGCAAATTAAGAGCTACATTTACTTTCTATATTATTTTTCCTACAACTTAAAACTGCTTTAAGTAATTTGCTCTAATTTCAGACAAATGTCATCATGGGATAACCAGCACAACAATATGATGACTGGTTTCTGGGATATCTGTCAGTTCCTCCTTCTCTCCCTCCTCATACATCTTTAGGACAGGCACATATTTTCATCTACCTGCACTAGCAGCTTCTGATGAATAATATAGCTAGAATTATCATAATTCCTAAAAACATTCTTATTTTTAGATAAGGAGAATTCCTTATTCCCTGAAATTCACTCTGTTACCTTCCAAGCTAGTCATTTGAAATTACAGGGAGGAAATGAAAATGGAAGCAGTGATACAGGTGCTGAGAGAGGCTATCCTTTCCCACATTTCCTTGTTATAGGAGAGTTTGTAAGCCCTCTGAATTTATATATATTAAGCCCAGACTTTCCCGTGGCTTGCCTGAAAATTTGTGCTACTTACTCTCATGTACAAAAATTTATGAAACTAAAGTCAGTAGTAGCCAAAGAGGGAATCATAGAGTTAAGTCTGGAATGGGTCTCAAATATCCAGCTCAATATATTCTCTAATTTTATGAATGATAAGGGTGGAGTCCAAACACGTCATGATTCACCCAGGGCTTTTACTGCCTGGCAGCAGCAAAACAAAGTCAAAATGAGCAGACTCCAAATCTAATGACCATTCCTCTTCGGGCACAATAACAGGTGTTTCTCCAGCAGATAGGCTGATCAGGTCAAGGTGCAGCAGGAGACAGAGGGGATAGGTGGCAAGGGAGCAGTCTGTTCACATTCTAAGAATGAAGACTTCTCACCAGGGACCACTCAGTGGGATGGTAGACATGGGGAAGCTTCCATATGTGATGATGACTTTCACCTTGAAAAGAATGTGCTCCTTATAAGCTGCACCCTCACTGTTCCGTTTATTGTTGGCATGCCCACTCCAGTACACTCCACTGTGTGCCTGCCAGAGGCAAAGGGAATGTAGGAGATGAAACACAAGGGGAACCTTACTTTGAAGTTAAGTTTTATTAATGACTAGTAATTTTAAACATTGCTACTAATTCAGAGTATGTTAGGAAAAAGGATATTACATTCAACTTATAAATTTTTAAGATGGAAACTGAGTCATTAAAACAATTTTCTGACTTGAAAAGGGTTTGAGGGAAGAAGAACAAGCATTTGGAAGGAGAATATGCAATAAAATATTAATTTACAAAACCCAACAGCTGGCATGAAATACCCTGACAAAACAAATGCTATTCTAAATCACATTTCATAATGAATCATGTTGATCTCAAAACTGCAAAGCTGTAATTTCAAGAATTCATTAATATATGTTAAACATATTGAAAGCTAGCTTTCTGCAATGGTTTCAAAATTTCCTCTGGAGTTGAGTCAATTCTGACATTTTATTTATTTATTTATTCATTATTTTTGAGAAAGAGACAGAGAGAGAGAGAATGGGCACATTAGGCACTCCAGACATGTGCACCCCCTTATGCACACGTGCAAAATGCACACTTGTCATCACTTTTGCATCCGGCAACGTGGGACCTGAAGTTTCGGACAAGCATTCTTAGGCTTTGCAGGCAAGCAACTTAACCACCAAGCCATCTCTCTACCCAACATTTTATTTTTTAATGTTTTATTACCATATATTAATTAAATATAATGAATTCCATTAGGACATTTTCATGCATACACAGTACATTTTGAGCATATTAATCCTTACTCTCTATTATCCCCTCCCATTCCCACTGATCCCTTTCCTCTTCCAAACTAGTATTTCTACTCCTTTTATTCCGTGTTTTGTTTTGTGGGGTTTTTTTTGTTTTGTTTTGTTTTTTTACTTTTGATGACTCAGTGAGTTTCATTAGTGTTACTTGCAGGAGCCCAGGTGAGGGGTTGTTCAAAGGAGCATGGGCATCTTACCAATGACTACACCACTGAAAAAATATTTCTCCCACTTTCATCACCCATAAACTGAAGATATATATCACCCGAGGAGGGGTGGTAGCCTCATTAGCTCCTCCATCTTATTTTTTTATTTATTCATTTATTTATTTTTATTATTAGATATGGACATTTTTAAATATTTATATTTTATTCATGTATTTATTAGAGAGAGAAAGATGGAGAGAAAGAGTGAGAATGGACGCACCAGAGCCTCTAGCCACTACAAACAAACTCCAGACGCATGTGCCACCATATGCATCTGGTTTACATGGGACCTGGAGAATCAAACCTGGGTCCTTAGGCTTCACAGCCACATGCCTTAACCATGAAGCCATCTCTCCAGCCCCATATGGACATATTTTGTATGTAGACATCACATGTTGGTACCATCCTTTCCCTCCTCCCTGCCCCTTTTCTAAAGAGGCCTTCCTCATTGGGGATGCAGGTCAACCCTATTGGGATGGTGGGTCATGCATCATGGGGGGAGGAGAGACAATGTCTCTGTGCAAAATGTCCCAACTTGTGGCTCTAACAGTCTTTCTGCCCCTCTTCCACAAAATTCCCTGAGCCATGCTGGGAGCATTATAAGTCTACTTCAGTGATGGGCAGTTAGGAGCATCTGGATCTCTGGTTTGGTAGGTGTTAAGTGTCCTCAGTATCATAAGTTTTGGTAGGTTGTGTTGTCATTATCATTCAACTCTAGAAATTTGACAATTTCTGTTTTTTTTTTCTTTCACAACCCATTCATTGTTTAAAAGTGTGTTCTTTAGACTCCAGGAGTTGGTGGAATTCTTGATGTGTCTCTTGTTATTAATTTCTAGCTTTAGAGCATTGTGATCAGACATGATGCAGGAAGTTACTTCAGTTTTCCTGACTTGATGAATTCATGCTTTATGGCCTAATATATGGTCAATTTTGGAGAAGGTTCCATGGGCTGCTGAGAAGAATGTGTATTCTGTAGAGTTGGGGTGGAAAGTTCTGTAGATATCTGTTATGTCTAGTTGATCTATGATATTGTTGAGCTCTACTATTTACCTGTTTATTTTGTGCTTGGATGATCTGTCTATTGATGACAGTGTAATATTGAAGTCTCTTACTATGATGGTGTTGGTGTTTATTTTTGTTTTATTGTTGAATAGATTTTGTTTTATAAACTGTTGTGCCACTACATTTGGTGCATATATTTATGATTGTGATATGTTCATATTGGATTATACCCTTGATGAGTAAGAAGTGACCTTCTTTGTTGCTGTTGATTACTTTTAGTTTGAAGTCTAATTTATCAGATATTAATATAGCAACACTAGCTTGTTTTTTATTTCCATTTCTTGGAATATCATTTTCCAACCTTTTTCCCTGAGGAAGTGTCTATCTTTAGTGGGGAGGTGGGTTTCTTGAAGACAGCAGATAGAAAGGTTCAGTTTTTTGATTCATCCTGATAATATGTGTCTTTTGAGGGTGAGTTAAGACCATTAATATTTTAGATTATTACTGTGAGGTTTGAATTAATCCCTGCCATGATGAGGTGTTTTATGGGGTTTGGAGCTTTCTTGTGTTATGTACCAGTTTGAACCTGGTGTATTTTGGTTATTGTGATCTTCTTCTTATTGGCTCCTGAGATTGGTTGTTTGACTGGTCTGTGTGGAGTAGTCCTTCAAGTATTCTCTGTAGGTTTGGCTTTGGTTCATATAATCATAGAGTTGATTTTTTTTTTCATGAAAAGTTTCTCTTTCACCATCTATTATGAGGCATAGTTTTGCTGGGTAGAGCAACTTGGGTTGGAAGCCATAGTTTTTCAGACTTTGAAGTGTTCCATTCCAGGCCCTTCTGGCTTTCAGGGTTTCCATTGAGAAATCTGATGTTATTCTAATGGGATTGCCTTAGTATGTTGTGAATTGCTTCTCTCTTGCTGCTTTTAACACTCTTTTTTGTTTCATTGTTAAGAGTTTTAACTATGATGTGTCATGGAGAGTTTCTTCTTTGGTCCCACCTGTTTGGTGTTCTGTGGGCTTGTATCTGGATAGGCCTCTCTTTTGCAAGATTTGGAAAAATTTCAATAATTTTGTTGAGTATGTTCTCTATGCCTCTGTCCTGGATTTTTTCTCCTTCTGGTATACCCATAATCTGGATATTTGGTTGTTTTAGGGTGTCCCACAGTTCCATTGTATTCTGTTCACTTAATTTTTTGAACTTAACAAAGTTTTTGGCCCCCTGATCAATTTTCTCTGTCTTATTTTTCAGGTCAGAGGTTCTGTGTTCCACATGATTAGCTCTCTTGGTGAGTGGTTCTAGAGAGGTTTTTATAATTTCTATTTAATTTTTGTTTTCTGTTATGTTATTTTGTATCATGACCATATCTTTTTTGGGGTACAATTTTAATTTGAGTTCTGATTTTCTTGATAATACCTGTAGTTCATTCTTGCACTTGATCAAGCCTTCATTAAGCTTAATCAACCAGTTGTTGAGGTCTTCCATTTGTTGACTTACCTTCAATTTATTCATATCTGTTGGGAGGGTTCTAACATTTTTTTTTCAATCAAGTTAAACCTACTATGAAATGTTGAATGCTGTATAAGATGATTCTGTTCAATTTCATTGATACGGTTATTGGTTCTTTGATAGTTTGATTCAAGTTCAATAATTTTTTATTAGGGTCTCATTGGTTGTTGTGTTTTCATTTTGGGAATAAATTTCTGTTGATTTTTCTATGAATTCATTGGAAGCTTCTGTATTAAAACTAGGCATTCTTGGTGGAGATCTCTCAGTTTTCTGACTGTTGTTGGCCTGTTATGTGTTGTTGTCTACCCATTTTAGGAAGACTCTATTTTATTGAGGAGGAAGCAAGTTTTTGTCCTTTGGCCCATTCAACCTCTGACTGATGTGAACAGGGATGTTGGTACCTAGTGGCCAGTCAGGATACCAGAGCAAAAGGCCTGATTACACAACTCACACAGGGGCAAGGCCTCCCCAAGCCTGGCACAATGGGACCTACCAGGATCAGGAGACTAGGAGGAGCAAGGGAACAGGGATCTGTCCTACTTCATGCTGTGCCCTCCATGATACAGACAGTACAGGCAACCCAGACTGGGGAGGTGGGTCTGGCCTAATCACTCCAGACTGCTATGAATATACTGTCCATGCAAGAAACTCTGAACAGGGAGGTAGGAGGGGCAATGTCATGGTGGGAGAACAATGTCATGCTCTGAAATCAGGTTTCCACTCTACCCTTCCCCTCTCCACTTCCTTCAGCTCACATATTCTTTCTACTCCCTCTTCCACAGTGCTCCCAGAGCTTTGAAGGAGGTGGTAGAGATCCTCTTTGTATGACTGAGCATTCAAGTAATGTTTATTCTCATCACTTTAACCAGTTATAAGCCCTTGCAGTTACCTCTGCCTAGAGCAAAAAATAAGTTTCTCTAACCAAAGCTGATAGCATCATTCATCTGTAGGCATAAACATAGTTTTTAAGAAGACATTTTGATGGAGAAATCATGTGCACTTAGGAAAACAAGAGCAGTTGCTTCCCCAATAAGGCCTATGGCATCTCCTTTTGACTGGTTTTACAGTAGCAGGGGAGAATCCCCTCTTGTGGAAAGGGCCCCAAATTCAATCATAAAGTTGTTGGCTACCCCCATAATAGACTTGCCACTTGTCAGGAGGAGGTTCTAGGGGGATTTGTGGAAAGGGTGAATCCAGCTGGAAGAAGGTACATGGAATAGACATTTGCAGACACCAGTTCCAATGCAAGACATTGCAGGACAGAGCTCAGCACTTTATTCCAGCCACAGGGGGTGTTTATATAAGGAGTGTGTACACAGACACACACCATACAAATATCACATCTACATAAGGAGTACTGAATAATAGTTATAATAATAAGCTTTTGTCCTTTTGTATACTCAGCTGGAAGTGAAGCTTATTAAAACTATATGCTCCTAAACCACAAAGGCACCAGTGGACAACTTTCATGTGGTTGTTCCGCCATGTTACATGCCAGTCAACAACTGAGTAAGACTGTTGATGACAATTCTCTCCAAGTAGCCTGCATAGCATCTCCCAGCACTATGTGAAGCTAGCCAGCAAGGAGGAAACTTCCACCCCAATTTCAGCTTTATTTCTCTATATCCTATGTGTGTTTATGCATGTGGAGACCAGAGATCAATGTCATGTGTCTTCCTCAATCACATTCAACCATATTTTCTGAGACAAGATCTCTCACTGAATCTGAAGTTCACCAAATGGGGTCTGGATTCTCCATATGCAATATCTAATATATCCAATATGCAGAAATAAAACAATATGCCTTAAAATTCATATAGGAGTTTAAGAGATCCTAAAGCCAAAAAAAATTAAATTTCACAATTAAAAGAGTAATGATAATAAAGTTAGAGATGTCACAATGATGTCACAATTGCTGTTGTAAAAATTTATTATATATATATATATATAATGTTTTTAGTGCTGTTGTGAATATATATATATATATATATATATATATATATATATATATATATTCACAACAGCACTAAAAACATTCATTTGGGTACTGGGGGGTATGTCTCTTCAAATTATGTGGGAAAACTGGGTATTCACATATAAAATAAAGAAATTAAGCTTTTATCTTTTACTGTATGCACAAATAAACTTAAAGTGGGTCACATGTAAATCAAATATATGACCTAAATTTAAAGTTAAATCAAATGTATGACCTAAAACTCTAATTCCAGTAAGAAAACAAAGAGCAAACCTTAATGACATTGAATTCGGCAATATTGTTTTTGGATATGACACCAAAAGACAGGAAAACAAATATAAACAGACAAAACATACTACATCAAAACTCAAACTTCAGTAAACCAAAGGAAATAACATAGTAGACAAGGGGTTAATAATATCCAGGATATATAAAGAACTACAACTCAACAAAAAAATCCAAATAACCTAATAAAAAATGGGCAAAGGGGCCTAGAGAGATGGCTTAGCAGTTAAAGCGCTTGCCTGTGAAGCCAAAGGACTCAGACTCAGGTTTGATTCCCCAGGACCCACGTAAGACAAGGGGTACATGTGTCTGGAGTTGGTTTGCAGTGGCTGGAGGCCCTGGTGCATTCTCTCTCTCTCTCTCTCTCTCTCTCTCTCTCTCTCTCTCTCTCTGTCCCTGCCCCTGCCTCTTTCTCTCTCTCTCAAATAAATAATAATTTTTTAAAAAAACTTTAAAACTGGGCAAAAGATTTGGATAAAAATTTATCCAAATAGAATATACAAGTCATACCAAAATAGTCAATGTTACTAATAATTGGAGAACCTCAAATAAAAGCCAAATGAGATGCAGCTCCAATTCTCTTGCTTGGCTATGATTAAATAAACAAACAAAAAAAAAAAGAATAAATCTTGGCTAGGACATACAGAAATACGAATCCTAACATACTGATTGTGGGACTATAAAATGGTACAGCCCCCATGGAAATCAGAATGGAGATATCCCCAAATCAAATTGCTGTATGCTCCACCAATTATACTTACCAGTATATACCCACAACAATATTAAGCAGGCTCTGAAGGAGACATGTTCATAACAGTATGTTCAAAATAATAAGAAGTGGATGAACCCTAGTATCAAACTATACAGTTAGGAGTGGCACAAGTAAGTGGTAGTTTTATGTTTTATAAACTGCTTGGGAAAATATAAAATATCTTAAACTATAACCAAATTTTGTGCCTTAAGAATAAACTAAATGGAAAATTTTATGTTGTGTATTTTAACACAATAATAAGAGAAACCAAACCAGCCATGGTACTGCACATTTACAATCCTGGTCAAGTAAATGTCCCCATCTTCCAAAATTAAAAGCAAAGAATTTTCTTGGGCTTGTAAGGGAGAATTTTTTTTCCTTATTCCTTTTCACATAAAACATCACCAGGAGAAGTAAACAGATTCCACTGGTCTTAGCTCTTCCTTTCCTAGGAAAGAAAGGAATATAAAGGGATTAGTCTCTTCCCCAAAACTGATGCCACCCAGACACACCAGGCATCAGAACTGAACTGATCTGTTCAGTCCCCAAACTACTAGGCTTCCTTAAAAGACTCTACCCTCTATTTTTCTCTCTCTCTCTCTCATTGGAAATAAATACAATATTTTTTAAATGAAAGACCCTAATATAAGTGGCCATTTTGGGGAACCCAGTTCCTGCTCCCCCTTTTGGGCAACAGCTTTATAGTCTTTCCTTCTCTCCTTTTTTATTAATATTATTTTTAACAGCATATTTCATATGGATACATCATATGTTGATACACTCTTTTCCCTCATCCCTGTTCCCATTCTGTTGAGGATGCTCTTCAGTGGGGTTACAGGTATTCCCCATGGGGTTATGGTTTATGCACTGTGGGAGCAGCAGCCAGTTATGTTTTTTGGGGGAGGGCATGATGTCTTAACTTGTAGCTCTTACACTCTTTTCTGCCCCTTCTGCAAAATTCCATGAGCTGTGGTGAGTGAGTTTTAAATCTGCTTCAGTAATTATCTCTTAGTTGCCTCTAAATATCTGATTTGTAAGTGTTGAGTATTCTCAGGGTCTGTCTCCTTCACCCTGGTGCTGATTATCAGGATCAACATGGAAGCAGCACTCTTGCTCCTCTCCCCAATTCCTCTGTGGTTTCAGCTGTGGCTTAGCTGAAGAGGGGTGGTTTTTCTCTTTGGGTCTCGCTACCTTATGAAAAAGAAGAAGAGAGTCCCCGGTGGAGAGTGAAGTCAGCATAGTTTAAATGGGATAAGCATTATTAATTTAGGAAGAATTTTGATGTGTGTAACCCTTCTTTTAGCCAAAGACTAATGAGAGCTTTACACACTGGAGAGCATGATCTTTGTCTCCATAGGATTCTGATGTGGTTCCCAATTCCAGATATGGGTTCCTTTACACTGAGTGGATCTCTTAGCCAATCATAAAGCTATTGGTTACCCACTGAGGTTGTGTGCCACTATTGCACTGGTGTGTACATCTTGTCAGGGTGTTTGCTTCTGAGTGGCTTAGACCTCCGGTTGCTCAGACCACTTTTGGCCACTTTCCCACAGTAGCTCATGTAGTGCTTACCAGCACAAGACAATCTGTCTGGGGACTTGCTTTCTTCTGCATTCCAGCCAGGTCTCTCTGTGCTCTGTGTCAGCAGTATATGGTGTCTTCAGCAATAGGGTATTAGCTTTTGCCTCAGGCAGGTAATCAAGTGCTTTGACAGAAAGCCGTCCTGATTTGGGGAGCTCGTAGGTCTCTCTGATCAATAGCTCAATGTGGGTAGAAACCAATCTCTGGCACTGGGAGTAAAAGGCCAGAGACAGAAAAAATTTTTTCTTTTAAGCTTAGGCTTCATCCCACCCTCTCCAGGACCCTACTTTCCAGGTGCTCTCCCCTTACTCCTTTTGAGGGTTATATCTTTTAGGCGATCTCCAAGGATAAAGGCTTCTGTAGTACCAGCTCATTTTGGATTTAATTTTGTGTTTATTTTCCCTCCTACTGTTCTCCTCCCCACCAAACCCTTCCATCTGCCTCCACTCCACTGAGGGTCTTCCTTACTGGGTGTTGCAGTCAGGTTCACATTGCTGGCAGAAAACACTCAATAAAGAGCAACTTACGGGGAAAAGGGTTTATTTTGACATACAGACTCAAGAGGAAGCTCCATGATGCAAGGGAAAAACAATGGCATGAACAGAGGGTGGATATCACCTCCTGGCCAACATCACTGGCAAATGGAAGCTGGTTACAACACCTATAAACCCACCCCCACAATATACTGTCTCCAGGAGGGTTTAATTCCCAAATTATCATCAGCTGGGGATATGTCATTCATAACATTTAAAGTTTATGGGATACACCTGAATCAAACCAAATCCATGGGATTGCTGGTATTCATCATGTAGCTGTAGGTTATGAGTTGTGAGAACAACAGTTTGTTATTGTGGGGAGGGCTTTATCTCTGGATATTCCTTCCTAGCCTGTGGCTCTTACATTATTTCCACCCCCCTTCCACAAACTTCCCTGAGTGTAGAGTTCTCAGATGCTTCTGGATTTCTGCTTTGATGCATTTTGAGTATCTCAGTGTCTGTCTGTGTCACCCTGGCCCAGGTTATCAGGCTCGCTGTGAAAGCAGCACACTTGCTCGTCTTGCCAGTTTCCTTGTGGTTTCACCTGGGCCCTGCCTGCTGTGTGAAGGGGTGGTTCATCTCCTGTCAGGGAGTCCGCTATCTATTCTTGTCTTGTTGATAGATTATGGTTGTCCTCAGTTCTCGTGGCTTTCTGAAAAACAAAAACAGATTCCCCAATGGAGAGTAAGGTCAGGATAGGTTAAAGGGGATAAGCATTGTTAATTTAGTGAGATTTTGATGAGTGTAGCCTCGCTTTTGGATAAAAGCTAGTGTGAGCTTCTCATTGGAGTCCATTATCTTTGTCTACATAGGGTTCTGACTTTGTTCCTAGATCCAGTTATGGGTTCCTTTCCACTAAGCAGATCTCATGGCTAATCAAAGAGCCACTAGTTACCCATTTAAGCTGTGTGATACTATTGCAAGGTGTGTACATCTTGTTAGGTTGGTTGTTTTCATATAGCAGTGTCCTCTGCTTGATGATGGCATTGTTGACCATTTCTCCTAGCAGCTCATGTAGCACTTTTCAGCACTGTATGGGCTAACCATCTAGGAACTGGCTTCCTACGAGATTCAGCCGTATCTCTCCATGTTCTGCATCAATAGTGTGCAGTGTCTTCAGCAATAGGGTCTTACCATTCAAAGAAGCCTGTCTTATTTGGAGGACCTCATAAGTCTCTCTAATCAACAGCTGAACATGGATTGTGACCAATTTATGGTAATAGGAGTTGCAAGCTAGAGCCAAATGTTTTAGGGTTAGGCTTCTCCCACCAAACATCTTTTCCTTCTATTATATAGTCTTGTGTAATTAGCATTATCCAATGTGAGGTCATAAGTATGACAAGCCCTTTGTGTCTGGAAGATAGTATTATAAGCAGTCCTCCCCTTCCTTTGGCTTTTAAATTCCTTACAACAACTCTTCTGCAATGTTCTCTGATCTTTGGAGGGTATGATAGAGATGTCTAATTTAGGGCTGAGCTGTTAGTTCTTCTCAGCACTCTTAAGAGTTTTGAGTGACACCAGTGGTCACTGTCATCTGAAAAGACAAGCTTCTATAACTAAAAGTGAGAAGGACATTAACATGTGGGCATAAACATAAGTATTTAGGGAACAGTTTGACAGATATAAAATGTCCGTCTAGCCAGACAATAGTAGCAGTTTCTATTCTACAGCTTAAGACCTCCCAAGCCACCCATGGATTTACAGTTAGATTTACAATGTCAGGTATGAATTCACACCTGTGGAGCTGGCTTCAAATCCAGTCACAGAGTAGTTGGTTTTGTCCATTACAGACATGTCCCCTGTTGCAGTCAGGTTCACATTGATGGTAGAAATCACCCAACCAAATTCAGCTTGTGGGAAAAAGAGGATTTATTTTGGCTTACAGGCTCAAGGGGAAGCTCCACGATGGCAGGGGGAAATGATGGCATGAGCAGAGGGTAGATGTCACCCCCTGGCCAACATAAGGTGGACAATAGCAACAGGGGAGTGTGCCAAACACTGGCAAGTGGAAACTGGCTATAACACCCATGAGCCCGCCCCCAACAGTCCACTCCCACCAGGAGGTGTTAATTTCCAATTTCCATCATCTGGGGAAACTAGCATCTAGAACACGTAAGTTTATGGGGGACACCTGAATCAAACCACCACACCACCTTTGCACCAGTAGGTAAATTTGTCTTGGATTGCTGACCATAAAACTTGGAGGATCTACTACTTTTTAAGACCATTGGTGACTTCCTTCCCCCAAAAGGCTACATTGCTCTCTCCAGCAGTCAGCAGGGAGAAGGCTTCCAGCTCATCCCCAGACTAATTTCCCATTGTCCTGCAACCCAAACTTCTGCTCTTTCTTAAAATACTTTTATTTGAAGATTAGCTCATGCAACACAGCAATTCACCATTGAAAAGTGCACAACAAATACCTTCCCCCAAAAAATCCTCCATTTACTTAGTTTCAATCCTCTCAGCCCATCTTTTCCCACCATGACTAGTCTATTAAAAGCCATTCAGGATGACCTCTTACAAAGACAATAATTACCTGGAAAGTAATTCCCTGTGACAATTCAAGTCCTTACACATTTCTGAGAAGTGTCATTTTCTCAGACAAGAAAAAGATATCCTGTCATCTAACATGAACTTCCTATCTGAGAAGTGATTTAACAGACTTCCTTTTCAAATCTTGATAATAGTGATGGTCCCATGAACATTACTAGATGCTTTAATTACAGACAGATATGAAAGGGACATGATTTTCTTGTTTCCTTTTCCCAGAATAATTTGCTACAGTAAAAATGTCCAGAAATAAGTGTATGTCTAAAGGGTTACCAAAGGTTAATTCTTGCCCATTTAAGATTGCTTGAATTTGCTTTGATTTCCAATAACTTCCTTTAGGTAAGTACCTGGGGTAAGCATTAGCTGATACATGCATGGTTTATACAGCTGTCTTCTGTAATCTTGTAAATTCTGCCTCCTGCTGCAACCTGCCTCACCCTCATTATAATCTTCACTGAGATTTTGCTTTACAGTAAGTAGGATTCAATCCTATAATTGTGCTGATTTTAATAATTTATTTAACAAATACTTTTAATCTGTACAAATACAATTCACATTCTGAAAGTGGAAATATCTGTATTTTAAAAAAGGGTAGTGCACTTGCAAGAAAAGTAACTTTGTTGACCTGGGTCATTTAGTTATAATTATACCAATGAAGATTCCCAGTGGCCCATCAGTCTGTAAACTAGCCTAATCTCAGAGATAAGTACAGCTAGCTGTCTGCATCCTCCACCTGATGCCCCGCTGCCACCAGTCCTTACAGCTGCTAATTTTTCATTCCTTTCTAAGAGAGGAGGTACCAAATGTAATAGCAACACTGGTCTGTCAATGGTAAAAAGATATGACAGTCTGTGCCTTGAGACAAGTAATCTGTGTGATAAAGATTAGATATCAAACATTGGTCAACTTATATAGAAATAGATTAAATAATTTTTCCTAGACACACACAAGTTACTACTAAGTCATGGAGAAGTATCAAAACTAAATTGGGGGCTGGAGAGATGGCTTAGTAGTTGAGGCACTTGCCTGAAAAGCCAAAGAATCCAGGTTCAATTCCCCTTTACTCATGTAAGCCAGATGCAAAAGGTGGTGCATGCTTCCAGTTTGTTTGTAGTGGCTAGAGGCCATGGCATGACCATTCTCTCTATATATGCCTCTCTCAATCACTCTCTTAAACAAATAAATAAATAAAATATTTTAACAAACTAAATTGAGTTCTTTTAACATCTTCTCAATTATGTCTTGCTATCTTGTTCATTGCATATTCTTATTCTTTTAAATAGTTTATTATTTATTTATTTGAGAGAGGGAAAAAGGGAGAGAGAGAGAAAGAGAGAGAGAGACTGGGTTATCCAGGGCTTCCAGCCACTGCAAGAGAACTCCAGACTCATGTGCCACCTTGTACATTTTACTTATGTGGGTCCTGGGGAATCGAACCGAAGTCCTTTGGCTTTGCAGGCAAGTGCCTTAATCACTAAGCCATCTCTCCAGCCCCATATTCTTTTTGTTTTAATTATTTTTGAAAATATATATTTTTAAATCTCCATCTATAATATTGTTTAATGTTGAAAGGGTAATACTTTGTGGTATTTATTACTTGGATTGGTTCATGCTAATTACAATTTCTGTCCTCGCATGTTTTACAATTTTGAATTGAGTAGATTTTCAGTAGAATTGTGTATATGGGGATAATATAATACCTAAGAGGTTTAGATTCCAAATCAATTATGCACTTGCTTTTGTAAATACCTTTGAGATATTTTTAGCCTTCTTTATTACTTTCTCAATAGGACTATTTGAGATCATGAAATATTGTAAAATTAAACTTTAAGCCCATCTATGGTGGTTTGATTATAAATTGTCACCCTATAGCCTCAAGTATTTATGATTAAGCTTGCTACTTAGCTCTGAGATGGTGAAGCTTTTGAAAGATGAGCCTTGATGGACCTTGATTGGTCCAGCTCACTGTGTGTTTAGAAGCAGCTTTCTTTGTGTATTGTAGATGTGCGACGAATTGAGTAAGCTTCTTCTGTCATGATGAAACTTCCCCTTGAAACTGTTTGAAAGTATGTTTCCCTTACTTCAAGTGTTAAAATTAAACTTGTAACTTGGATCTCCAGCCACCTGGTGGGAAGAGGAGTCATTGGGGACAGTTCCTAAAGTCTAGCCCTAAGGTGTCACGGAGGATGAAGTTAAATTCCACACTAAAAGTATAAGAGCAGTTTGAGCTCCGGGGATCCTTCTTGCTGCCTTTTGGTATCTGCTGACTGGTGGTGGTTTCTCTCCACTTATAACTGTGAAATAAAGCCAGCTTCTTCTGCCATTGATAGAACTTCCCCTGGATCTGTAAGCCTGAAAAATACCTTTCTCCCATAAATATTGTCTAGTTGGATGTTCATCCCAACATTGTGGAGCTGATTACAACAGGAACAAAGGATTTTGTTCAAACTAGGCTAGTGGCAAGAAGGCTTGCTGCATTTTGCCCATGTCCTGAGAACTTAAGCAAAGTTAAATTATAAGTAATGGACTAGTATGTTGTAGAAGTATAGGAGAGAAAGATATGGAAAATATAAAGTTAAATCAGAAAGGCATGTAAACAAGTTTGAAGTTCCTAGGCACAGTGATTGATTTTAAACCACTTAAGCTGCAATGGTTAAACAGACTACCACCATTAAAGATGAGATAACTGTTCTGAATTAGAACAATGCTCTGATGTTCAAACCTAACTCAAGCTAGAAAGAATGAAAATTATTTTGAAAGGAGATTCCCTAAAGAAAGAATGCAAATTATTTTGAAAGGAGATACCCTAAAGAAAGAATGCTGAAGGAATATCCTGCTCCTGTCCTCAAGGTCAAGTTTTATTCTCCACTGGATTTACAAATTTGATGGTGAAGTCTACCTGGAACTGATTTTAGAAGTATGGAAAATGCAAGAAAGAGAATGAAAATGTGAAGCATGGTTGAAATCCCTGATGGAGGACTTATGAGGCCATTGTATGGAGATGTGAAGGTGACCCATGAGTTGCAATGGAGACCTCAACATTTTGGAAATGTCAGGACTATAGGAAAACTGCTCATTCTGGCTCAGGTGGATATGCCCAGAAATCAAGCAGCATAGGGGAGAGGTGAAATGTGCCTTTTGGATCCCATAGGACTTGGTCATAGATCCCAGATATCAGACATGGAGCTAGCTGTAGGATTTGATGTTTGCCCTGCTGCTTTTCTATCTTGCATGGGTCCAGTCTTTCCTTATTATGCTTCTGTTTGCAATGGGAATGTATGTGTCATTATGTATTAGAAGTATGTAACTTGTGTTTTGATTTTACAGGTTTATAGTCTTAAATTTCAGAAGACACTTTTATACTTTTGAATAAAGTTGGAATTAGTAAAAACTGTGAAGACTTTTATGGTTATACTAAATTGATTTTGCACTGTGAGATGATCATGAGTCTATGGGAGTTGATGGAGCCTTTGGAAGGTAGAGCTTTGCCAAAGGAGCTGTATTACTGAGATGGAGATGATAAATCCAGCTTACTGTGTATTCAGAGCTAGCTCACCCAGTCTGTTTTCTCTCTCTGCTTTGACAAAGTGATTTAGCTACCTCTGCCATGATGAAGCTTCCCCCCCCCCAAAAAAAAATAACTATAATCCTGAAATAAATCCTTTCCTCCAATAGACTCCATTTGGCCAAAGTTTTGTCCTAGCAATAAGAAGGTAACTGCCATGCCATCTTTATGGAAGACTTTTAGTCCAAATTCTCAGATAGATTGCAGATAAGTGTCCACTTTTGATACTGATGTCGCTTTCTATTTTGGATAGTTTTGCTATGTATGCAAGACTGTCCCTAAACACATGGTTAAACCTCCTGCCTCAGGCTCCTGAATTCATAGAATATATGCACACACCACCATACTTGCGAAGCTTTCACATTTTCCCCCTTATTAATAAGCTGTTCCTTTTTTAAATTTAAGGTGTCCACTGGGAGTTATTCTTTAAGACATGAACCCAATACAGGGCTCTCATTTCTAAGTCTCCACTTTAAGTGGGCACTGTGTTCCACTTTTATTATAACTGAATATATGTTTCTAAGTCACTGAGATTACCACAATGCCCCATAGTTGTGCTTATCCTGTTGTTTGTAATTTTATGCTTATGTTTGACACTTGAGAATTTCCTATGCTTCTCTAAAAATTCACATATAAATTTAAAAATATTTTTGTTACATTTTATCTGACATTTCTAGGTGTTTTGGAACAGGAATAGTTCAGGTAATTGGCCAAGTTGCTGCATATAATAATCCTACCAACCCAATTCTTGTCCCTCCTCCACCCCCAGAAACAGACTTATTAACTTGGGAAATTCACCATTAAAATTCTCACAACAAATACCTTTAAAAAATCCTGCAGTGACTTAGAATCCTCTTGGCCCTTTCCTTTGTCATGACTGTCTATTAAAAGCTATTCAGGATGACCTCTTACAAAGATAACAATTACTAGGAAAGTAACTCCCTGAGACTACTCCTCTCAATATTTCTCTCTCTCTCTCTCTCTCTCTCTCTTTCTCTCTCTCTCTCTCTCTCTCTCACACACACACACACACACACACACATACACCATTATCCCCTAGCCCCTACTATCTCATTTTTACTTTATATCCTAATAAAATGATATCTAAGAGATAAGTCCCACTTAGTAAAAGTCCAATGATGTCTAATAATCCAGCTATTTGTTGCACAGATAGCTCCCTTTTCTATGGATACCTCCATTTTCTAGCTCATAGCACCTTCTTCAGAGGTATGAGAGACAAAGAGATTAGGTAAGCATCAGTGAGTTCTAAGAAGGCTAAAAATAAAGTATAAGGTTGCAAAACTCCAGCAGAAGCTTTGTAGACCAATTGAAGATCAAATCATCTATTTCATTATTTTTAACTATAAAATATTTAGAAATGACTAATTCTCATTAACATAAACATGTCTCCTATTGCACTTGTGTATGTGTCTAAGAATATGTGAAAAGTGTGAGGGGGTCTCATTACCGGATTATTGAAAATAGCAGCCAATTACCTTTGCTTTTGGTGCATTGTAAGAAGGAAGAACATCTTTTATCTCCGGGTTGCACTGACATGCCTGTCTTCTAGGAAACCTATAGCGGAAAGGAAATTCCTTTGTATTTTGTTTCTAAAATGACAAAGGAGGAATGGCAGGCAGGTCACAGGGTATGTGGTGCACTTACAACATGTCATACAAAGATGAAAATTCCCTCAGGTATGGTGATCTGGGCCCTTGATGGATCCTTCTCTACACGATGTGTTCAGAGGATTCCTGAGATTTGTGTTGCAAAAGGACAAGCCCAATTTCCCTCAATTACAGGATAAGAAAGCACTGTGACTCAATAATTGGTTGACAAAAGGCAGCTTGGACCATCTTCACAGTGGCTGGTCCCCAGTGCCATTTGTACATGTGTACATGTTTGAAGTATTTCCATTGTACTCCTGTGTCCACTCATGATTCTTTTAACACATGTCTTTCTCAACACTATCCCCTTTAGTCTTGAAATATTTCTTGGACTCTTAGTTTTGCATTTTGTTTTTTAAAATTCAATTATTCTTAAATCCCCACATGTATGTCTGAGGTTTTCATTCAAGTAAAGTGGGACTAGGTTCCATTTTATATGGCTTTTAGTAGATGGTTCTATGAAACAATCTTTGAGAAACATTGTATTCATACAAACAGAAAGTGAAATTAATATTTATTGAAAAACATTAATAAATAAATCACAGCAGCTCTTGTCTTAAAACAATCATGAACCCCAACAAGAAGTACTCCTAAATAGTAAAGTAGAAAAATTTGAATTTCTGGATCTTAAACAACTAAGGAATTTTTAATGAGAAACAAACCACAGTTGTCTCCTCAGCATTACTTTGAACTAAGTTCCACTATAATTACTCTGTAATACATGATAAAGCCCCCTTGGTTTAGAAATGAGTTGGAGATGGGACATTTTGTTCTTAGGGAATTTTCCAACCAGCTAAATTATAAGTAACCACCTGGGTTGGTTTTTTAACCCCCCCCCCTTTATTGGCAGCTTCCATACTTACAGACAATAAACCATGATAATTGTCTCCCTTGCCCCAGTTTCCCCTTCACAAATCTACACTCTATCATAAACTCTCCCTCTCTCCATGAGTCTCTCTTTCATTTTGGTGACATAATCTTTTCCTCCTATTATAAGGGTCTTCTGAAGATAGTTCTAGGCACTGTGAGGTCATGGATATCAAGGCCAATTTCCATCTGATTGATTGCATTGTAAGCAGTCCTACTCTTCCTTTGGCTCTTACATTCTTTCCACCACCTCTTCCACTTTTGACCCTGAGCCTTAGAAGATGTGATAGGGATGTTTCAGTACTAACATTCCTCTGTCACATCTTCTGAGAACTATGGTGCCTTTAGGGTCATCCCAGTGGTCACTGCCATCTGAAAAAAGAAGCTTCTATAACCAAAAGTGAGAGTATCATTAATAGAAGGGTATGAACACTAAGTAAAGTGTGTACAGGGAAGTTTGGTGGTCATAATGTATGCATTTAACCAGACAAGAGCAGGCATTACATTCCTAATGCTCATGACCTCCCCACCATAAGATTTTGATTAGGTTTTCATTACCAGGCATGCATTCCCTCCCATAGAGTGGGTCTCCACTCCAATTAGAGAGAAGTTGGTTTCCCCCATTACAGACATGCCACTATAGTACCCATTGGCTCATTTGGCCTGGCTGACCAAACTTGAGGCTTGCAGTATCCATTGTTTTCACCACTGATGGCTTCCGTCTCCCATAAGGCTGCATGCAGTACAGCTTTTTCCAACTTCCTGTCAGCTGGTCTACCATGGGAAGGTTTTCAGCTCAGCCCCAGTTTGAGTTCTCAGTGACTTTGCAGCCCAGTCATGTGGAGACTTCAGCAATCGAGTCTTATTATCTGTTCCTGGTGGGAAACTAAGAGCCTTGGCAATATCCTGTAATGTTTGGGGTACATTAGGGACCTCCCTGGCCAACAACTCATAGAAAGGTATCCCATCCCTGGCACTGAAAATTTTCTACTAACAGTTTATGGCTTCTGGGTGTGCCATTATCCCAAAAAAGTAGGTTATCATGTGGCTTGTTTACAATATGCTGAATTTTGATTACCCCTACACTCCTTTTACTAAATATCTTCCCCCTGACCTCACATTTTTCAAGCAACTATAGCTACTTGATATTTGACAAAGGCCCTAATAATATAGGCTGGAAGAAAGACAGCATCTTCAACAAATGGTGCTGGACAAACTGGATAACCATATTCAAGAAATTGAAACTCGATCCACACATTTCGCCATGCACTACGCTCAAGTCCAAATGGATCAAAGACCTCAATATAAGATGAGAAACTTGACTACTACTGGAAGAAAATATAAGAAGTACTTTCCATGATATAGGAATGGAAAAAGACTTCCTGAACAAAACCCCAGTAGCTCACGATCTTAAACAATCACTCAACCAATGGGGTCACATGAAGCTGAAGAGTTTCTTTACAGAGAAGCATACAATAAGCAAAGCCAATAGATTACCCACAGAATGGGAGAAAATATTTGCTGGTTATCCAACTGACAGAGGCCTAATCTCAAGAATCTACAAAGAACTCAAAACTCTAAACAGTAAAAAGTCAAACACCCCACTCACAAAATAGGGCAAAGAGCTCAATAGGCAGTTCACAGAGGAAGAAATACAAATGGCAAACACACACTTAAGAAAATGTTCATCATCCCTAATCATCAGGGAAATGCAAATTAAAACAACTATGAGATTCCACCTTACCCCATTAAGGATAGCAAACATCAAAAAATCAAATGAGGGCTGGAGAGATGACTTAGGAGTTAAGCACTTGCCTGTGAAGCCTAAGGACCCTGGTTCGAGGCTCGACTCCCCAGGACCCATGTTAGCCAGATGCACAAGGGGGCACACATGTCTGGACTTTGTTTGCAGTGGATGGAGGCCCTGGAGCATCCATTCTCTCTCCGTCTCTCTATCTGCCTCTTTCTCTGTCTGTCTATTGCTCTCAAATAAATAAATAAAAATAACAAAAAAAAATTTTAATCAAATGAAAATAAATGCTGGTGAGGATGTGGAGAAGTAGGAACACTCATCCACTGTTGGTGGGAAGGTAAAATGGTACAACCACTTTGAAAGCAATATGGAGAATCCTAAAAGAGCTGACTATAGAGATACCAACAGACCCAGTTATTCCCTTACTGGGCATCTACCCTAAAATCTTCAAACCACAGGCCAGAGATATTTGCTCAACCATGTTTGTAGTGGCTCAATTTGTAATCGCTAAGAACTGGAATCGACCCAGATGTCCATCACTAGAAGAATGGATAACTAAGATGTGGTATATCTACACAATGGAATTCTATACAGCAGTAAGAAAAAATGACACAATGAAATTTGAGGAAAAATGGTTGAACCTGGAACAGATCCTTCTCAGTGAATTTACCTAATCACAGAGAAAAAATCGCCACATAGTCTTACTCATCCATAGCACCTAACCTGAATCCACCCAAGATGCCTTACATATCCAGCAAGCATCTCGTGGCCTAGACAATAGGATGGGTGGGGAGGGAGGAGAGAGCAACGAAGGGGAGGGGAACACAAATCTAGAGCCAAATGGCGATGGTACCATAAAATTCTACATCCTAAAAGGCAGACCAAATGGCTGAACCTTCACCAGGCCCTTAGAGGGAACACCTGAGCCACAAGACACTGGAGAGGGTATGATGAAGACTGATCTTAATCTTCTACGGCTTCTCTCTCTCTCTCTCTCTCTCTCTCTCTCTCTCTCTCTCTCTCTCTCTTCTCTCTAACTCCTTTATATTAGTTATCTTTTTCTTCCTTTTCTTAGTGGGCACTGACCTGTAACTCCTACTACCAGCATGTGGCTATCATCCACAATGAGCTTTTGATCAGAGACACCCACAAGGTTTCCTAAAAGAAAGACAGATTTCTGTCTGAGTACTTGATGACCCACCAAAGGTTAGTGGTAAGACCCTACTGCTGAAGACACCTTATGTGGTTGACACGTAAAATGTAATGGCATGGCTGGAAGTTGGAAGAGAGTCAGTCCCCAGACAGTTAGCACATCTAGTGCCAGAAGATGCTACATGGGCGACAGGGAAAAAATGGCCAATATTTGTCCAAGCAACTCATGGTCTAACCTACTTATCACCACACAAGTGCAATAGTGGTGCACAGCCATGGTGGGCAACCAACTGCTCTCAATTTGGCTAACTGATCCCCTCAGTGGTACAGGACCCATAGCTGGAGCTGGGAAACAAGTCAGAACCATATCCAAACATAAGCCCACTCTCCAATATCAAGCTACCATCAATCATGGGCTACAAGAGGGCCTACACCTATTAAATTCTCCAAAAAAAAAAGTAAGGGTTATCTCATTTGTCCTGGTGCTAACTTACTCTCCATTGGAGAATCTGCTTCTGTTTTTCAGATAGATGTAGATCCTGAGGAGAGAGCCACCCCATCATACCTCAAAAAGGCCCCGGCTGAAACTAAGAAAAATTGGTGAAACAAGCAAGGGTGCTGTTTTCCTGATGAACTGGATACCAGCACAAGGGGAGAGGAGATCAACACAGAGAAAAATCAACTCCTACCAAATCAGAGAGCCAGAGCCTCAGAGGCCCCCAACACCTCATCACTGAAGCAGACCAAAAATGTACCCAACATGGCTCAGGGAAATTTTGCAGAAGAGGGGGTGGAAAGAATGTCAGAGCCATATGTTGGGTCATGATATTAAGAGACATTTATCCTACCCATAACTGTGAGCTATCTCCAGAATGGATGACCCATACACCTCAACAAGGAGGGGCCAAGGGGAGGGGGTAGGTCATGGATGAGCTTAATAATAGTACCAAATTGACTGTATTCGCTCAGTACAAAACTAATTAATAAAAAATAAATAGATAAATAAATAAATATCAAAAAAAGAAAGTAACTGTATTATTTGCTACTTGTTTAAAATGAGTAGATGTTAGACACTGGAAATAGTGGATCATTAGCTTATTGTGTCATATGTAGCAGGAAAATGTTATCATCTTTGGCTTGGAAACAGGTTATATCCCAATAAACCTAGCTTGAAAATGTTGTAAATGGAAAAATGCATTGATCATACATATCCTCCTGAACACCACAGCTTAGCAACACAATCCCCTGAAGTCTTTTTTGTTGTTGTTGTTTTTTCCCCCTTGGGATCCTATGGCTGACTAACTGCTGCAGACAGCTCACTGATGCTGCCCAGGATCAAGATCATGATACCACATAAAGATACCCTGGGAAAAGATTCAAATTAAAAATGCAAAATGCAGTTTCTACTTCATTTGTATTGCTTTGCCATCAACATAAAGTCAAAGAACTATAACCTGAACCATCATGAAGTCAAGACTGTCTGCTTCACATACTACATATCACTTAATCCTCACTACAAGATAAGGCATGCCATTCTTCACTTTTATATAATGTTGGCAGATACCTGTAAGTCCTCAATGTTCCAAGTTCTAGTCTTAATCATGTATCCTTAACAACAGCTCAACAGGGAATGCTCTATTACTATTTCCATCTTTATCAATGAGAAACAAAGGCCCAAACATACTAAACAGCATGCCCAAAGTTACAGAAATGCTATATCTAGACATTGACTCAAGCCTCAGCTGTCCTACTTTGGTTCCTATCTCTGACAGCCAGAACAGTTGTTCTCACACTTGAGCGCTTTGGGACCACCTGGAGTGCTGTTGAAGGTTCAGAGCTCCAGGTCTGCCCACAGGATGTCTGACAGAAAAGGTTAGGTGACACCAGAACTCTTCATTTAAAACCAGTTTCCAGACAATTTAGATGTAGCCCCTCCAAGAACTTACATATTTTAAGACTGATTTTTGAACTCCAGCAAGAAGTAACTCTTTGAAATGACTCCTGACACAAACTACCCAGAATGAAAATAAATCCCGAAGGTGAGGATCACAATCTCTCATAACCCTTCGCCCAATTTCAGATACCAGCCTCAATTATAGCCAGCTGGACACAAGTGTGTACATTCTGTTGCCCTCTTTGTTCAATAACTATCCATAGAGTGGCTCGTGGAATGCAGAACTATGTTTTAGGACACAAACCAGAACAGTGTTGGTAGAAGGGATGTCAGAGTGAGGTGAAGAAGAATCCAGATAGGAAGCTTCTCCTTCGCTCAGTGGGATGATTTGTCACACTGGCTGCACAGTGACGTGTAACAATGTACCCTTAGCATTGTGCATATTCTCTTGGAAATGCATCCAAGCTTTGGTAACCAGATATGTTAATGAAAGGAGAAAGCCTAAGCAGAAAATGTCATTGAGGAGGTTTTGTTCACAGAAATGACTACTTAGGAAAATGTTTCCCTAAGGTTAGCACACCAAGACAAACTAAACTATGGTCTCAGGGGCCCTGGCCACATCCAAAGCTAAGAGCAAAACTATGCAAGGTCATCAATAGGGTACTGGTTTTGAAAACATAAACAATGCAAAATTGAGGTCATGGCATCTTACACCAACATTCTAGAGAACCTCACAGGACATACAATGTGTGCCAGGATTGAAGACCCCAGAAGGAGGCCATGGGAGGAAGGTGAAGTTTAAGTCACAATGGAAACCCTAAGATGTTAAAGATATAAGAATCATGGGTCATTTACCTTAGAAAGCTGGAGACATGGAGTTCAGCTAGCCCAAGGGAGAGACTGTGTATGCTACAGGCAGCAAAGATGGAAAATGGCACTACCCAAGTAATTTGGAGCCTGGGTGATTCCATCACAAGCCTCATATGCCAGACATGGATCACCAAGATTTGACATTGCTTGGTTTTGATCTTACTTTGGTCCCATCTTTCCTTGCTACCTGACCGGCTGTAATGTGATCAGCTGCCTCCTGCACCTGCCACCATGCCACCCCTGCCATAGTGGGCTGTGTCCCCTCAAACTGTAAGTCAAAATAAATCCTCTTTCCTTAAGCTACTTCTTGTCAGTGTTTGGTCATAGGAACAAACAAGTACTAATATCTTCCACCCAACAAACACAGTATTTAGTGCCATTTTTATGACTTGAACTTATGTCTTTCATATAAAAAGGCTTGAGTTCATAATTGCTACATTTTATAACTCCTAATATATATATATATATATATATACATATATATATATATATATATATATATATATATATATATATGAGGCAAGCACAACAGACTGGCCTTTTATGTGAGAGAAAGCGAGCAATACTGAGAGATAATTGGCATGCCAGGGTCTCAGCCACTTGTGCCCTTGTGTCACTTTGTGTGTCTGGCTTATGTGGGACCTGGAGAATCAAACATGAGTCCTTGGGTTTCACAGGCAAATGCATAAACTAAAAAAAAAATCTCTCTATCCCTAATATAATTTTTGTTATCATGAAAACCCACCAAAATTTATTATCAAAGCAGATGACGCAGAGAGGTATGAGTGGGGATGAGAAAGCACTAATCTTGGGAACTGTAAATTGTCATTGTGAAGACTTACACTGAATTTTCTTTCATGTCCTTCAAAGAATGGATCTTTCTCACTTTCCCTAACCCAAATCTGGGCACCTCTAATAGCACTGAAACTAGTTAGCACGCTGCCTGTGAATTTAATTATTATCCTTATCACCAGCAAATACCCTTCCTGCTCTCTTTCACAGCACTTCTATTTATAAATAAAATCTGATCAGTGTTGAGTGGGCCTCCAAATGTTGATATCAGGTATTCAAGAGCTAATTATGAATGACCTATATTTCACAGAGGACAACCCACTTTCTCTACTGCAGTTATCGACTCAGTTAGCACTATATGGATAAATATATGCAAAGAATTAAAGCCAACATATATAAAGTACTTACTAAGTCCAAGATGTACGTATATATCTTACCACATCCAACAATCATAAGCACCATGAGAGGAAATTACTATTATTGTCCTTATTCTTTAAATAGGGAAACAGAGAGAGGGCGGGAGTTAAAAAATTGTTAGTTGCATAGCTTAACATACAAAAAAATAGGACCTAACCCTTTTGACCGTTCCCTTTTAACCACTGTGCCTGGCACGTAAACTAAAATCAAGACCTTCATAAAGCTCTTATTACATACAAACACATTATCTTCGTATTTGTCTTGCTGTGATCCACTAGTTATATTGTGTTTGATAGTGAAGACTGTTGTAGTAGGACAAATGTAAAAGGAAAGCCTATTAGCATGCCTTACATCTAGCATCAGTACAGATCAACTGTTGCATAGTTTTCAAAGTTGAGGGTCAGGTCAATTCCCTGCAGTCATCCCTCATCACCAGAGTACAAGCACACAATGACTGAGCCATGTATGTTTTCTCTAGTGCTATTTTGAAAGGGCCAAATATCAGGCCTAGGAAGATAGACATTGTTTTAATTTAAAAATAAAAAAAAAAACAGTGCCACAAACTATGATATTCAGCACAGGATCTTTTTCAAAAGTGTCATTTGTATGAACTTTTATCAGATGATCATGTTATATTCAGCATGAACTATACATGCCAAAGATACAGTGTGGTTGTTGCTAAATACTTTAAACTTAAAGGGTTAATAGCAGCTGCTCTAACAAACTGTACAACCAAGAGTGACAGGCCCTGTCCTGCCAGGATCCAGGTGCCCACCCATTCTCTGTGGCCTGAGGATGGCCAGATGTTTGGGTAAATGGCCAGTGTCACTACTTCTTAACTAGGGATGCTTTGAATCTTGGTTTGCTTTGGGAAATGATGGATCATAAACGTTTGTTGATAGTGACTGTTGTGTATCCTGCCAAGTGGCTCCACTTCTGACACTCAGTAAGGAGACTGAATAGAAAATGTGATGCCAGTAACTGAAGAAAATTCTCCTGTGTTTACATCTTACACAGAAATGTTGCAGCCACCAACGAGCCTCTATTAGCAGATGTGCCTGTCAGGCAATGTTTTAAAATAATTCTTTTGTGACTATAATTGTATTAAAAAGTTCTGATGTCTTTTCTGACAGTGGTGCTTTATTAAATACTTGCTTCAGTTGTCTTTATTAGGAATTCTCTTCTGGCCTGTCAGCCACATACCCATTCGGAATTTTGCTTATCAAAATGGAAGAGTGTCAAAAAGATAATGAAATTCTTGCATAATAAAGCTCACATTGGAAGCTCTTGCTAATGCAGAAATTTAGTACATATTGCATGCATTTTTCTTTAAATATAGCAGTCTGACAGTTGAGGGCTCTGATTGCTTGCTATACATAGGTACTAAATAGGTAATGTAAGCAGAGGATTCCATTGCATAGCAACTTGGTGATGAAATGGAATAGGATGCACTTGCCCATGCTGTATCTCAGCCGGAAATCTGCACAGCCTTCCTCACTTTCTCTAGGTTTCAGTAGCATGGCAGACATGCCTGGCAACTGAACTGCATCTCATGTGCCCCTCAGCACTGTTTAATGTGGTCATGGGCCATTAGACATGCTGCTTTCCATATAACAGACCGGACTTAGGACTAACAACAAGTATACCATTCACTTCTAGTTGTGTCAAGTTAACTGGTGAATACCCACTTTCTCCTTTCTTAATTATAGGTCAGTTATTTTAACCAGTGTCATTTAAAACACAGGGATGATTGACATTCTGATTCATAGTTCTAGCATATTTAGAATGGTCCTTATGAGAAAAGTGGTTGTTGGTAGTCATTACTAGGAATTTCTCCTCTTAATGTTAAGTAAATTACAACAGTCTCTAGACACAGATAGGCAAGTGTCCTTGATAAGCTTCATCAAAGCTGGTCCAGCTCAGGAATGGGTGTCATTCATCCTGAGGACCTACAGCTTCTCAGAAAGTACATGCAAAGACAGGCTTGTCAGTATGCCTTGCTTAAAATACATTTGGGGGAAGGGGGTTGTGGCTTCCTGAAATAACAAACAGACCTTGGGTTTCCACACTATACATAAATAATTATATTTTCACAAGGGTTCTCTGATATGAAATGTCAGTACTTGATATGGAATGGTGAAGAAGCAAAGGGCTGGTTTGCCAGCTTCTTGGGAGCACAGGGGGACTTAAGTTGAAGGAGAGTATTCAGGGATCACAACTGACCTGCATGACAAGTACCTGGCTGAGAACCAGTTGTCCAGTGGAGCCAGGTTCTTGATGGTGTTACCCCAGCTGAAAGATGCATATAGGAGTTCTGTTGCAGAGCACTGAAAACAGCATTTTGGGTACAGCACCTACACTATTTGGAGAACACTGGGATGAAGCTGTACCTGGCTCTACACAGAATAGGATGTTTCACACAGCTCACCTGGGCCATGAGATAGCCCTCCACTTCTCATTCAAACTGAAATGCAAAACAGTGTGGTTGAGTTATATGGCCACATCAATTGCATGCCCTGGACCTGTGTCTTCTTTGTTCAGTCTACTGGAGTTCTTGCACTGTGATCCTTTCTTTGTTTTGTTTTTTAGGTAGGGTCTCACTCTAGCACAGGCTGCCCTGGAATTCACTATGTAGTCTCAAGGTGGCCTTGAACTCACAGTGATCCTCCTACTTCTGCCTCCTGAGTGCTGGCATTAAAGGCGTGTGTCACCATGTCAAGCTGTGATCCTTTTTTGGTAAAGGTGTCATCCTACTTTCTTCTAGAAGTAACTTCTATAGAAAAAGTTAACCTTTAAAATTACTTCATGGGGTGAACTTTTACAATAAACAATTTATTTAATTTTCCTACAGGTAAAATCCTTTCTGGAGTGACTCTTGTGTATCTGGCTTTAGATAAAAATTCCATGAGAAAGCAAACAAAAGGCATGTCTCTTGGATATCTTTTCTAGATATTGGTGAAATACGTTCTTCTAATTTGCTTGTAGGAGAACAGTTAGAAGAATGGCATCTTAGAAGTTTGTAAAAATAATAAATTAGAATTTTCAAACCAGTTAGCTCTTTGTATGGTTAAGAGTGAGCAGTTCTATTTAGCAAAGTATGTAAACATTAGATAAGACAAAGTGCTAAAACCAACTCTGGGACTAGAGATGGGATTTATAAATGGTTTTGCATATAGGAAAGTAGTGAAAACTCAAGCATAACTAAAGGTCATCTAATAAAAAGACAGGAGACAGAAGAAGGTGGGTCCAATAATATACAGGAAATCAGGAACAAAGGAGAAAACAGTAAGGGCCAAATGCTGGACAAGGAGGGATCAAGAACTTTCTGGAACAGTAATACCTGCTTTCCATAATACATTCTCTCTGTGGATTATGTCAGAAACCATTTTACATTTCAAAATTCTGATAAGAATATCAAGGTACTGTGGAGGAATGAAGACTTGGGTGTTGTCCAGTCCCCCAACCAGCGCCTTGGTGGCCAGTGGTCCATAGCTCCAGCTCTGTGACTTCCGCTCCTGTGCCTCTCTCCCTCCCCAAACACTCCAGTTCCTGGCCTCTCCTCAGGTTCCAAAACACAGTTCCCGTGTCCCAACCCAGGACCTTTGCTCCTCACTCTAGTGTGGCTTCTTTCCAACACTTCCCCTGAAGCCCCTGTTCAGAGACCCGGCCAAACTTGCCAAACTTAACTCCTGCAACATGGTAGTCTGTCCTAGGCTATTTGTACCACTTTGAACTATCTACTTATGTCCATGTTCTTTCTACATTGTTCCCCTCTATATCAAGGGTGCCTAGTTGCCTGCCTAATGAGTATTTGTCAAATGAATAAATTTATAAAATGCAGGACAGTCAAATCAAATTGAAGTTTTCAAGGCAGGTGATAGCAAGCAATAATTTCATATAGCTTAACTTTCTATGAACCTTCAGGTGTTAGACATGAGAGGAAAGTACTAGTAACCCCTGTGAGTTTAAAGAAGAGGTTAACATCAGATTGTTAACACATGGAATACACATCATTTTTGTTCTAGGACCTTTATATCCAAAAGCCTTATCCTATGTGATCTAATCCAAGCCTTAGCAAGAAGCACTATTTGCGTTTATCTTTTATGTATGCATGGTTCTCCACAGTCATGTGTGTTTAATAACTCACAGCACTTATGCACTAGGCATTCTTCTGAGCCCTTAAGAAGTTCTACCTAAGATTTGTTACCATTACTCTACCAAGAAGTTATGCAACCATCACTGTTCTACTGGTGAGAAATAGAGAGAAATACTATCCTGGCTGGGAATGCAGAGCTAGTAAATGGTCTGAGTCCAGGCCAGGAAATGTGGCTCCAGGGAACTGGCTCCAAATCACTGTATTAGGCCTTTTCCTTGGAGTCCACCAAACAGCCTCCAATCTCAAAATCACACTGGTGTTAAAATGCATTCTTCCTCCCGTGCATCCCTTAGTTCTTCATAGCAAAATCCAGGTAAAGCCCATCCTCTTGAGTGTTTCACCCTGAAAGAGAGAGCATCCAGCCCAACAAATGACCTAATAGATTAATAAGTGGTATGGTCTTAAATTTATGCTTCCATATAGAAGCTGTGTTGTGCTTTAATATGAGATGGGAATTACTGAGAAATGGAGGATGTGTGAAAATGAAATATAGTCCACACCACTCTTACCAGTATGCTGCCTGGAAACACTAATGCCAAAGAAATCCCCCAAGGGGATACTTAGAAGTAACATGTTGATAGTATAACAGTAGCACATTTATGAAGTTAATGGTAAGGCTTAATTTAATGCTACCTAACTCTTTGAAAAGACTATCAAGTCTCTTAGCAAACAGTATTTTATCCCACCATTAAGTTGTTATAATTACTCTATATTGGACCAGATGGTAAATAATTCCTAAAGTCAGACCAGGTGTTTGAGAAGCAGAGATAATCACAAAGCTGATGACTGTGGTGAAACTAATTTAAAATGCTGGAACAGTGGCACAGAGGTGCTTGATGAAAGGACTTACCCCAACCCCATAGAAAGAAAGAAAGACAAAAAATGATACCGTGTGAATTTAAGGCTAAATAAATTCAGATGTAAGGCAGTAGCATTTAGTTCCATGGTCCCTAGTGCCAAGTTGTATGTCAATCAACCAATGCTTTCACAAGTGCCATATCTACTTGAAGCCATAAAGACACCATCAATAAACACTTCAAATAGCTCAAAATTAGAACACATTGCAGACAATATCACCTCAAATAAATCTCAGACATAGATGTATTCTGATATTGTCACATTCCTTTTCTATGCATATGTGCATAGATTTCATGATCTCAGACGGAAGTCACAGTTCTCAATTCATTCTCAAAAGAAGGGTTTCTATTAGGCTCCATTCCCAGCTTTCTGCACTACACAGAGATGACACAGCCAGCCATTGTTTAGATTCAGTCACAAGAGGTTTTAGAGTTCTGGGGGATATGTGCACAACAGACTCCAAGGCTATACATCCTGATGTTCTGTTGCTAATATTAGTAAAGTATGGAACAATCTACATTTTCAATAAGGGACCATCTAAATAAGCAGTGATTAGACTGAAGTCAGAAAGTCTTGGCTCTAATGACTATGGGCTGAGCTGGAACAGCACTGTGGATGCATGAACGATAGCCAAGGGCCATCATTAAAATTACTCTATACTTACTATAAGTCTCTGATATCAGCATGTTGAAATTCTAATGGTTTTTAAGCAAAATTCCTTACCTTTTCAAAGTATAGTAAGCCCAAGTTAAGTTGTATTCCTGACTGGTTGACTTCTTTTTTTTTTATTGGCAACTTCCATAATTGTAGACAATAACCCATGGTAATTCCCACCTCCCAATTTCCCCTTTGAAACTCCACTCTCCATCATATCCCTTCCCTCTCTCAATCAGTCTCTTTTTTATTTTGATGTCATAATCTTTTCAGCCTATTATGATGGTCTTATGTAGATAGTGTTAGACACTGTGAGCTCATGGCTATCCAGGCCATTTTGTGTCTGGAGGAGAACATTATAAAGACTCCTACCCTTCCTTTGGCTCTTACATTCTTTCTGCCACCTCTTCTGCAATAGACCCTGAGCCTTGGAAGATGTGATAGAAATATTTCAGTGCTAAGCATTCCTCATCACTTCTTCTCAGCACCATGGTGCCTTCTGAGTCATCCCAAGGTCACTGCCATCTGAAAAGATAAGCTTCTCCAGCCAAAAGTGAGAGTAACACTAATATATGGGTATGAATATTAAGAGAAGTGCTTATTGGGCAGTTTGGTGAGCATAGTGCATACATTTAGCCAGACACCAGCAGATGTTACATCCATAGGGCTCATGACTATCCTTGTTGTAGGTTTTTAGTATCTGGGGTGTATTCCCTCCCTTGGAATGGGCCTCCAGTCCAATTAGAGAGCAGTTGGTTTCCCCCATAAAAGACATGCTACTATTGCACCCATTGGATCATTTGGCCTGGCTGGCCAGATTTAAGGCTTGCAGTGTCCACTGTTGAGTATCTCCACTGGTGATTTCTCTCTCTCCCATTGAACTGTGAGTAGCATGGCTTTTCCCAGCTTTCTGCCAGATGATCTACATGGAAGAGGTTTTCAGCTCAGCTGTAGCAGGATTTCTCAGTGACCTTGCAGCCCAAGTATGTGGAGTCTTCAGGAATAGGGTCTTACCATCTATTCCTGGTGGGAAACCAAGAGCCTCAGCAATGACCTGTAATGTTTTGGGAGTATAAATAACCTCCCTGGCCAACAACTCACTGACACGTGTCTCATCCCTGGCACTGAAAATTTTTTAGTAACCACGTAGGGCTTCTGAGTATTCCATTGTCCAAAAAAGTAGGTTTCCATATTACTTATTTATATTCTCTTAGATTTTGATTAGCCCTCCCTCTACCTTTCTTTTACTCAATCTCTTCCCCTGACCTCACTTAGGCCTTTTTACACCCATTAATCTGTTCTTCTACTTACATATATATAATATATTATATAATATATAATACCATCCTATTAAGTCCCCCCTCCCTCCCTTTCTACTCCCTTTATGTCTCCTTTTTAGCTTACTAGTTGAGTTCTTTAATCTCTCTGAACTATAGCTTCATTATCTAAAAGTACAGACCAGAGAGTGAGGACCACATGAGGTAACTATTGCCTAGTATATAGTGAGTACTCAGTTTCAGCACTATTGTTGATGCTTACCATCACTATTTGCTATTGGTGTTACCATTACTGATAGGATGATGAGTTTCTGTGGGGCTTACTTGCCTTTCAGCAGCTACTGCCAGACACTCAGCTCTCCTCCTTGAAGCCTGTTCCACCTACCATTTAGGAAGTTTGTGATTCTCAAGCATCTCTAACCTCTCCTTTTCTATCTTTTATACTGATTCCTTCTCATTCCTGCAGTTCCTAAAAATTGTAGGGTTTCAAGACATTTCCTAGTCCCTTGGTTATTTTCTATATAATCCATACTCAGTAGTCCTTTTCAGGCTTGTGTGCTAAATGTGACATATGCTGTTGTTATGAGTCAGATTAGTTCTCCCTATCTTCCCATGTTAACCCTAACCCTAAGTATCTCCAAACATGTATTTCCAAGACAGACCTTTAAAGATATGATGAAGTTAGAAAAATGTCATGAGGACACCTCCAGTACAGAGGGAAAGTATATATGAAAACCTGGCCATCTGCAAACCAAAAAGAGAAGAAACCAACTCTGCAGATATTTCATTTCCATTCTCCAGAATCACTTTAAAATGCATTGCTATTGTTTAAGCCACCTAGTCTGTGGCACTTTGTTAGAGCAAACTAATACAACTGGTAGCTCATATATGTGCTCCTAGCTAAGACGACTCACCCCTGCAAACTCTACATGCACAGTAATGTCTCCTTGGCATTCCCACTTATATATCTGTTAAGCACCTTGAACTTGATTTGAGCAAGTCAAAGCTTTACCCTTCTCATTCCCTCATGCTTTGCATTGTATTAGTCAGAAAACTTCTAGCCTTTGCTTTTTTTAAAATTTCCAGTATTCTTTATTTTATCTATTTACTTGAGAAAGAGAGGGAGGGAGGCAGAGAGAGAGACAATGGGCACAGCAGGGCCTCTAGCCTCTGCAAACAAACTCCAAACACACTTTGTGCATCTGGCTTACATGGGTACTAGAGAATCAAACCAGGGTCCTTTGGCTTCACAATCAAGCACCTTAACCACTAAGACATCGCTCCAACACATCTTTGCCTTTCTATGGTAACTATAAGCTTTTACTACCATAACTTTCATCCTTCAATCACTTTTGCTCTGCTTTCTACAGTACATGGAGTGATCCTGAGAAAACAACATAGAGAGGAGCATTTGCTTCTTATTGTAAGATTACTCCAATGGCTTTCCATTATATTTAGAGGAAATCTCCCAATCCCTGACTATGGCCCTGAAATCCTCTCCATTCTTTCTGCCCTCTACTACTACCATCCTTGTTCAGTCTTTTCTAGTAACCTTTCCCCAGGCCATTACCTCAACACCCTGTGCACATTTAAATTCAAGGTCTTCAAATGCTGTTTTCTCTTAGTAGTCTCATAGCTCCCAACATGGGAAGCCTAACTGAAATTTTAACCACTACTTCACAAACACTTCTATATACCTTTGTCTTTCCTCCTCAGCCCTCACACTTTCCAACATGTTCTTTATTTCACTTATTTGTTATTCATTCTTCCTATTAACGGATAACTTTAAACTTTTTTAAGACAGGCATCATTTTGCTTTGCTTTGTAAACTTTCACATTTAAAATGAAAGTATACTTATATATGGACACTAATATTATACCCACATTATTCAAAACATACCATCTTTCTCCTAGAGATGGATAATTTTTTGAAGAATTTCCACTGGGTTTTAGAAGACATATTCCAGACTACAGATGAAATTCAGAAAATTATGTGCAGTGACTGTTACACTGACATTTATGTATAATACACATAGAATTGATATTCCTCAGTGTCTGTAGCAATCTACAAACAATTCCAAATTTTAATTCCTATTACTTAATAGATGAGTATTTGTGCAACAATAGCATAACATGAGCCTCCTACTTTCCAAATTTTCAAACAATCTAAATTACCTGGATTATCCCTCTGGAGGCTTATCCGTGGCTAGCTCAAACTTTCTTCCATGGTGTCCACATTCCAAGACAACAAATGAAGATGGAAATGGTTACCAGGATAGAAGACATCCTTCTGCTGCATTTTACTGATCCAGGGGAAGCTTCATTATGGCAAAAGAACCTGGCTCACATCAGCATATATCCATAGCAGAGACAAAACCCAAACACCAGAAAGCACAAAGACCCAGAGTTGAAAACTGGCTCTATGCATACTTAGTAGGACTGGATTCAAGATCCAAACCCAGTGGTAAACTTTCTACAAGCAGAGATGCACCTACAGAAGACCAAATATGACATAGTCAAAAATACCTGGGCCTATAAGGGATAAACATTTACATTAAAACCACCACATTCCACCGCTGGTCCCAATAGACTCATTGTCATCTCACAATACAAATTGTATTCAGTACAACTTCAAAGGCCCCTATAGTTTTATAAACTTTAACACTGTTCAAAAGTTCAAAGTCTCATCTGAAATTTAGCATGGTCTCTTAACTGTGATGCCTATAAAATCATAACACAAATTGCATATCTACAACACATAATTTCACAGAGTAAACATTGCAAAAAGAAGGCATAATAAGGGCTGGAGATATGGCTTAATGGTTAAGCGCTTGCCTGTGAAGCCTAAGGACCCTGGTTCGAGGCTCAATTCCCCAGGACCCACTTTAGCAGGATGCACAAGGGGGTGCATGCATCTGGAGTTTGTTTGCAGTGGCTGGAGGCCCTGGCACACCCATTCTCTCTCTTTCTCTCTCTCTCTCTCTCTCTCTCTCTCTCTCTCACTCTCACTCTCTTTCTCTCTCTGTCGCTCTCAAATAAATAAATAAAAATAAACAATTTTTTTTAAAAAAATAAGGCATAATAAGGAAAGAGTGGGTCAATACAAAATTGATAACCAGCAGGTAAACATCAAACATCTGCAGTTCCAAGTCTAACATCCATAACTAGTGATAAAGAAGTCTCTGGGTTTCCAATTCTGCCCATTCAGCTCTGATGCTCACAGCCCAGGAAAAATTCCATCCCAAGCTCTCCATGCAGCCATGCCATAGTCCCGGTATATTAAAAACATCTTTGGGTCTACAGTGCAAACCATGGTTCAACTTCATAGCTCCATATAATGACCTTACTGGGTCTTCATGCAGGGATTTCAACCCTGCTTCATAATGCCACATCTCAACTGCTCCTGGAACTAGGAGCACTATATGAACTACTTCCTTGCACTTTTCATGCTTCCAAAGCCAGTAACAGGTGGCAAGAGTAGCCAAATTTATAAATCCAAGGGAGGGAGTAAAGCTTGACCTTTAATATGTTACTCCTTTAGGATTCTTCCTTCAAGCCTTCTCCTTGCACACGAATTTTCATTCCTACTCTTTGGGGCCTTCCATGGATGGGTTTCACCCTTGGGAACATTTTCCATTGTCCTGATGCAAAATAGTTGGCTCACTCTTAAAGGTAGTAATTTTACTTAACGATTAGAGCTTAACTAACCAAAACCAGTGTCTGTGCCTATAACTTCAAAATTCCTTGTGTTTGTGTAATAAACTATGCATCTTTCATATCTTTATGTTCTATACCATCTGTCAGGCACACCAATCTATCACATTTAAATTCAACCTTGCCTAAATTGTAAGGGTATGGTTGGAATTCAGCCAGCCTTTCCACCAGTATCCCAGTGGCAACTGCTTTCCTTTTGAAAGTTCATAAGCAAAGCCTTCACAGTCCATAATTCTCTTTACATTTAACTGTTTCAAACTCTCACCAAAATAGCCCATGAAGCTCAACTCATAGCACTGAAAGCCTTCTCCAGTCCACAGTACCAAATCCTTCCAGTTGCTCATGCAAACACATTCCAAAAGACCAAAACACACATGGTCAGAGTCATTCAGCAACAACCTCACTCTTGATACCAATTATTCTGTTACACATAACTTTTCATTGCTGGAACAAACATCTATCTAGAAGCAGCTTGTGGGAGGAAAAGGTTTGGCTTACAAATTCCAGAGGAAATTTCATCATGGCAAAAGGAGCTGGCTCATTTCATACATCTATAGCAGTGAGACAAAAGCCAACACCAGCAAGCACTCTACACACCTAGTAGGGCTGGTCTCAAGATCTACCCCACTGACATACCTGCTCCAAGTAAGTTTCTGCTTTCTGAAGACTCAGTAAAAAGCCTAATCAAAAAGACCGGAGTATATGGGGGACATACATTTAAAGTCAATCAACACACTTTCCAAGGTACTATTACCTTCCATTTGTCCTAAATTATCCATGAAACATCTATCTGTAAAATAGTTCTATAGTCTCAGAGATCTCATAAACCCTATGTAGAAGACAGCTTCAGGTTCGCTGAGATGAACTTGAAGACCAGGCACCGTTATGGAGGAACGGATATTTACGGAAGCTTACAGATCCAGGGGAAGTTTCATAATGGCAGAAGCTGACCTGCTGTTACAGAACCAGACAGAGAGAGAAAGAAGCACAAACCAAAAGCCACACAGCACAGTGCACTTCAGGAAATCCAGCTAGGCACACTTTGCATTTCTTTAGATTGAAATCTAAAACCCACTACCACACCTTAAGATCTGCCCAGTGACACTGTCTCCTACCAGGTGGCTGCAGATGCAAACTAAAAACTAATAAAAAACTGAATATATCAGGGCCCATCTATTCAAACCACCACATTCCGCCCCTGGTCCCCAATAGATTTATAACCATCACACATTGTAAATTGTACTCAGTTCAATTTCAAAGGTCTCCACTGTCTTGACCAATTTAAGACAGTAAGTTTTGTAAAATCAAACAAGTTAAATACATCCAACATATAAAGGCACAGAGTAAACATTTTCAACTGGAATAATGCATAGCAAGGAGAGACTAAAACAATGCAAACGCAACCACCCTCAAACATCAAACTTCTGCAGTTCAAGTTCAATATTACCAGAGACTGCCAGTCTTCAGATTTTCCAACTGGGCCCTCCAGCTGGGCAGAGTAGCCAGGGAACACTTCCATGCTAGGCAAACAGTGTGCTCCATGGTAGCCCTTGCATAGTCCTGGTATATCCAAAATGACTTTAGGTCTCCATGCAAACCGTGGTCCATCTTCCAAAGGCTGTTTTAGCCTATCAGGGCATCATGCCCTGCTTCATGCCACCTTTCACCAGCAGCTCCTGGAACCTGGTGTAATTCATGATCACTCCTTGTATCTTTTATGCTTCTGAAATCAATACCAATTGTGCATGACACAGCCATATTTTTAACTCAGGGATTAAATAAATCATAGCCTTGAAAAGCAGGTTCCTTCTCCAGGCAACTCTTTCTAAAGAGTTTACATTTCTATGATAGTCTTTCCTCAGGCGTCTTTTCAATTGTTTTAATGTAAAGGAGTCAGTCCATCTTCTTTAAGATTGCTAATGTGTTTGACAATAGCAGGTTCAGTTACTTAAGACAAGTCTCAGTGCCTGTAATTTTAAATTTCTTGAGGTTTTCCAGCTTAAAAATTTTAAATCTCTCAGTCCAATTGTCTTTAGCCAAGCATATAAGTCCATTAAAAATTTAACCTTGATTAAACTCTCTGGGCTTGGGCAGAACACAACCAGCCCTTATGTCAGTAGCCTAGTTCCAGCAAAGTTCTTTGCAGTCTTTCCTTCCCCTTAAAAGTTTATAAGCCAACCCTCGAAGTTCAATACTGTCTGCACTTAGCATTTTCAAACTCTCATCAGAATAGTTCATAAAACTTGGCTTACTACTCCAGAAGGCATCTTCAGTTGCAAGCACCAAGTCCATGTCTATTCCTCCTATATTAAAGTTCCAAACGAGAAATATCCACATTGTAATGTGCATCTCACCCCACTCCGTATCAACTTCTGTAGCAGACAGCTTCAGGTTTGCGGAGATGAACTTCCACACCAGGCACAGTTATGGAGGAAGGGATATTTATTGAAGCTTACAGATCCAGGGGAAGTTTCATAATGGCAGAAGAAGCTGGCCTGCTCTTATAGGACTAGGCATACAGAGAGAGAGAAGCACAAGCCAAAAGCCACACAGCACAGCACACTTCAGAAACTCCAGCTAGGCACACTTTCTATATCTTTAGATTAAAATCTAAAACCCACCACCTTACTTTAAGATCCACCCAGTGACACTGCCTCCAACTAAGTGGCTGCAGATGCAAACTACAAACTAATAAAAAACTGAATATATTAGGGACCATCTATTCAGACCACCATGCCCTATTTCAATTATATCATTTAATTTGAGCTGAGGATCTCATATCAATATCAGATCTAGACATGTATGACACCCAAGATAAGCTCCTTAAATCAATCCAATCTTGATCTAGAGATTATAAACTATAAAGACAGGCTATTGGCTCTCAATGCATGAATAATGGTGAGTTATGGATCAGAAAACTCTATTAGATGCTATCATTCAAAATGGAGAAGAATGTAGGTCTAACATGACCATTATTCCATAATAGTTCTCAACCCTAGTCTAGACATGTTTCCAGGGCCCATTTCTTTGGAAGTGGGGAAAGTTCTTGAATGTCAATGTTCTGTTCCATGAGAGAAGTGCCATAATCCATGGTTCTCCTATGTTCTTACCTCACACTTGGGTTCTTGCCTACAGGTTCTGATGTCTACAACTGTGACATATCAATCAGCTTCCTGCTCACAGAAAGTTAGGTCACTAGAAACCTCTTTTTATTTTTGAATGTCTGTAATTTTTAGACCACGCAGCAAGAGCTCTCACTAATGTGTCTCTATTTCTTAAGGGTTTTGAATCTTACTGGGGTCATAACTGTGGAACTAGACTTTTCTGTCTCAGGTAGGTGAGGCTGTGCAGAGCACACCATGAAGGTTCTCATAAGCCATTTTATTAACTTCAACAGGGCTAACTGTCACAAACTACTGTCTGTCAAGGCCAATGTTTCACAAAATGTGGTTTCCAAACAATCTGTGTTCATCGTCTGTTACTTTGTGCCAAACCATGATAACACAGAATGTTTAAAACAAGGACATCTGTTTCTTCTTGGTGTTTGTCTAGCAATTTGGACCTGACTAAGCTGTGGTTACCAGATCTTCCTATGGTCTTAAAGTCAGTTGATTAGGATGTCTCACATAGTGGTTGGGCTCCACAAAGGCAAAAACAGAAACTTCAAGTCCTCCCATAGTTTTGTGGCATTGCTTATTTTATATTTATTTGGTCCAACCAAGTCATATATACAACATAGTTTCATGGTGAAAAGAGCAACTTTTGCTTAGAGAACAGTATTTTTCAGTGAAATGGCATCCACCCAAAGGCTGGAGAAACATTTGGCCATCTTGTGCAGAGTACTATATCATAATTCACCATCGAAGTTTAAACAAAGTTAGAGTTATATAGACTCTTTTTCTGTCATATAACCTATAAGCTTCATTGTAATAAGAGACTTTCAGTAAATCTATAAGCTAAGAGACCTGAAAATAGATTCGTACATGCATCAAAGCCATCATAAACTGGGCGTGGTGACGCACACCTTTAATCTCAGCACTCGGGAGGCAGAGGTAGGAGTTCGAGGCCACCCTGAGACTCCATAGTGAATTCCAGGTCAGCCTGGGCTAGAGTGAGACCCTACCTCGAAAAACCACAAAAAAAAAAAAGCCATCATAAGCAAAAATAATCACAAATCAGTGTAATATGATGGCACTAAAAGGGACAAAAGAACAATGACATGAATAGTGACTTCTGAAATATAAATGCCAAGAATTTCCCAATCTCGGGCTGGAGAGATAGCTTAGCTATTAAGCGCTGGCCTGTGAAGCCTAAGGACCCCGGTTCAAGGCTCGATTCCCCAGGACCCACGTTAGCCAGATGCGCAAGGGGGTGCACGCGTCTAGAGTTCATTTGCAGTGGCTGGAAGCCCTGGCACACCCATTCTCTCTCTCTCTCTCTCTCTCTCTCTCCCTCTCTCTCTGTGTCTCTTTCTCTGTCTGTCACATTCAAATAAATAAAATTGAACAAAAAAAATTTTTTAAAAAGAATTTCCCAATCTCTATTTCCACTTACTAGATATATAAAATTATATATATATATATATATATATACACACACACACACACATATATATATATATATATAAGTTATATATATATATATATATATATATATATATATATATATAATTGAATGTTATATAAGAAAAATGCAAAAGAAAGAAAAAGCTATTTTTAACTTTAAAAAGATAGAGAAAATACTAGCAGATATAGATATAAAAATATGATTATATCCAATTACACATTAAATATAATTACAATTGAAAATAAAATATGAAAACACATACCTACATGGGATATCTAAAAATGAAAAGCTTCAACAATCTTTTTTTTTTTTTTAGGTAGGGTCTCGCTCTAGGTCAGGCTGACCTGGAATTCATTACATAGTCTCAGGGTGGCCTTGAACTCATGGTGATCCTCTTACTTCTGCCTCCGAGTGTTGGAATTAAAGGTGTGCACCACCACACCTGGCACTTCAACAATCTTTTCTTCAGAATTATAGCTGGATTGTCTGGAAGTTGGTGGATTTCCATGCATTTAATAAAGTGAGACAAGCACAAGAGATTTCATGATGTGAACTAACAAATGAGACCAGTTGCAGGCTGAGTTGCCTTTATCTAAAATGCCTGGAACCAGACATGTTTCAGATTTCAGACATTTTGGATTTTGAAATATTTGCATATATATAATGAGATATTTTAAGGATTGGGTCTAAGTCTGTTTTTTCAGAGAGTCTCATCTAGGCAACAGACTTCTTGTTGCTAGGACAAAACATCTGACCAAAAGCACCATAGAGAAGTAAGGATTTATTTCAACTTATAGTCTCAAAGAGAAGCTTAATTGTGACAGGGGAGAGATGGTAGATCAGAAGCCTGGCACCATGGCTTGCCATAGCAGCTGAGAGATAGCAGTGAGAATAAGCTTAGCTACTACTAAAAAGGGAACTAGACTAGAACACCCCTAAGGCTTCACCCAGAAACATACCTCCTCAAGCAAGGCTCCACGCCCAAATTGCCACCAACTGGGTACCAAGCATTCAAAATACATGAGGATAAAGAAGATACCTCATTCAAACCAAGCTAGCCTCAAACTCACTACATAGCTGACGATAATGCTGATCTTGTAGCCCTCATGCCTTTACCACCCAAATGTTGGATTTACAGGTTGGCTACACCACCCTGCATGGTTTATGTAGTGCTGAGGATAAAACTCAGGTTTTTGTGAATGTTAAGCAGGCACTCTGCTCACCAAAACACAACCCAAGCCTGGAACCAAGACTAAATATGAAATTGATTGACATTTTGCATACATGCAGTATACATAGGCTAAAGGTAATTTTTATATAATTTTCAGATACCATACATGTATTTACTGGATACCTCCAATGTGCCAGGAGCTGTGATGGGAGTATACGGTATACTGGTGGATAAAAACAGCAAGGTAATTGCCCTTATTGTGTTTAAATCTGGATAAGAGACTCAAGAAAATTGGTTGGGATGTCTTGATGAGGGCCTGCAAGATGGAGAAATTTGAATTTGGTTTCCTCTTGCTTTCCTGGGTCTTTGTAATGAATCTATTTTTGTAATGTCAGAGGTGATTGCATTGAACTTCCTTTTTAATACTGTCCCCTAAAATTTTATATGTTATTTCTATTTATATTTTTGTGAAATAATTTTAACTTTTCCTTTTGATTTCTTCAATATCACATTATTCATAAGTTTCCATAAATTTGTATATTTTCAAAAGATTTCCTATTCTGGGAGTTATTCTTTTATTATTTTTTAGTTTAACATATGAATTAATGGGTTTCTTCATGCTTATCTGTCATTACACTTTGTTCTCATTTGCTCCTTTCCCTTCCCATCATTCCCATCTTTCTTCCCCTAGTTAGTCCCAACTTCAACTTTCTTATCACATGTACTCCATTACCCTCTCCTTTTGCCATATCCCTGAAGATCTCTTCATCCCCTCTCATGATTCCCCTTCTAGTATAGTGACCTACATACAGAGACATGTAAATATACACATAGTTTTATATAACTTTTTATATTTATTTTTTCTTTTTTTAAGTTTTTATATAACTTGGGTTTTCATTTACAAGTTGCCACATGCAGTCAGATGTGGAATTTTCCACTGGCTGTGCTATATTAGCAGTCAAAATATTTCCCATTTTGAAGTATTTCATCTCTTAGGTTTTAAAATTGGAGTTTCCTAATCTGCGATATAAAATGTGAAGAAAAATAAAAACCTCAGGAGAAAAAGAAGAGGACAAAAGAGAAGGGAGATGAGACAGAGGAGGGAGCAATAAGACTCATTGAAATACTGTCTCAATCAGGTTAATCCAGGACGCAGGAAAACCAATTTGCCTGAAAGACAAGCTCCAGATTCCTACAAACTACTTATCTGGATTCCTAGTGCTTAAACATATGTAAGTACAGTCTCAGTTTCTCCATAACCCCATTTACTTACCAGAGTGGAAGCAGCCAGTGACAAATTAACAGTTCTTCACTATGTATGCCCAGAGTCTCGTGCTTTTACAGATTCGTGTTTGCTCTTAGTCTCTCCTTTGGTTCAGTCTTACAGATGTTATTTTTCAATGAGAAATAAGCTATGATGTACCAACATGGTGACTATGGATAACATATGTTTAGTTGCTGATTTCAAGAAATTATAAATCGCTGGGCATGGTGGTGCACGCCTTTAATCCCAGTACTTGGGAGGCAGAGGTAGGAGGATTGCCATGAGTTCAAGGCCAACCTGAGACTCCATAGTGAATTCCAGGTCAGCCTGAGCTAGAGTGAGACCCTACCTCAAAAAACCAAAAAAAAAAAAAAAAAAGAAATTATAAATCATTTTATGTTTATCTATTTTCCTATTAAATTCAAGAATAACTACTCCTTTGTCTCAAAACAAAGAGTTTAAATAATACTTTCATGTGATATTACCTAAACTTATAAAACTCATTAAAATTCATGAATATTAGAGATATACATTTTTAGGATTTTGACTGGGATGCTTTAGAATTCCTAAAACCAGTTGACACTATAATTTTAACATAACACTATTTACCTTAAAAAATTAACTGGTGAATAGATAATGAATATGTGGTACATTTACTCAATGGAGTTTTATTCAGTGGTAAAGAAAAATGAAATTATAAAATATGCAGGGAAATGGAATGATCTGGAAAAGATTACATTAAGTAAGGTAACCCAGGCTCAGAAAGTCAAACATCACATGTTCTCTCTTACATGTGGATCCTGGCTTCAAATGCTTAGATTTGTATTTGAGTTGGAGTAAAAGTCAGCAGTAGAGGCCAGGGAGCTAGAAAGGGGCCATGAGGGAGGGAGGAGAAGGGAGAGTTTCAGGGGAGGACAAAAGTGGATATGAATGTAGATGAGCAAAATTTCGGGGGTGAAGTGCTCTAAATAAAGTCAGGGAGGGGGTGAAGGAGAGGAGGGAATGGCAGGAGGATTGATCAAAATTAAAAATGTTATAAATAAGCCATATGGAAACCTACTTCTTCACTAGCTACTAATAAAATAGTAAATAATAATTATTATTATTAATATTATTATTGATGGCCATAGAAATAAACAGTGAATGATTTTTTCCAATGGAAAATTACATAGATTTTCTTTAGATTATATAACAAATGAACACTATTATTATAACCAATTATTGAAGTAATTTTATATCTTTTAAAAAATATGTAACAGTCTCTATCTAATGTAAACATTTGTTAGTAAAAGCCATAAAGTGGTGGGGGGGAGATGCCTAAGCAGATAAGAGTGCTTGCTATGGAAGCCTAAAGACCTGTGCTCAATCCCCAGCACCCGTGAAAAAAGCCAGGCATGGCCACACATGCCTGTAACTTCAGAACTAAGGATCAAAAAGACAAAAGAATCACTAAGGCTCCCTGGGCAGACCATCTAACCCCAAAACAGGGAGATCCAGGTTCAGTGACAGCAATAAGGCAGAAAACTAGTATAAGAGGATACCCAACATCTTCCTCTGGCCTCTGCACTCATGACATGGGACACATGCATCTGCATACACCACACACACATACACATGCACACACACTCATATGCACAAGCACAAGTACATATACACACATATATGCACACATGCACACATAAAAATACCACACATACTATATGCACACACCAAAAAATAAAAGAATATTATGTTTTGTGAACTGCCTATTCAGCTCTTTGCCCCATTTTGTGAGTGGGGTGTTTGACTTCTTACTGTTTAGATTTTTGAGTTCTTTGTAGATTCTAGAGATTAGTCCTCTATCAGTTGGATAACCCACAAATATTTTCTCCCATTCTGTGGGTAATCTATTGGCTTTGCTTACTGTATGCTTGTCTGTAAAGAAACTCTTCAGCTTCATGTGGTCCCATTGGTTGAGTGACGGTTTAAGTTCATGAGCTACTGCGGTTTTGTTCAGGAAGTCTTTTTCCATTCCTATATCATGGAATGTACTTCCTAAATTTTCTTCCAGTATTATTCGAGTTTCGGGTCTTATATTGAGATCTTTGATCCATTTGGACTTGAGTGTAGTGCATGGTGAAATGTGTGGGTCAAGTTTCAGTTTCCTGCATATGGTAATCCAGTTTGTCCAGCACCATTTGTTGAAGATGCTGTCTTTTTTCCAGCCTATGTTGATTGGGCCTTTATCGAATATCAAGTAGCTATAGTTGCTTGACACAAAGTCCGGGTCCTCAAGTCTATTCCATTGATCTATACTCCTGTTTTTATGCCAGTACCATGCTGTTTTTATTACTATGGCTTTGTAATATAGCTTTAGATCAGGTATGGTGATGCCTCCAGAGGTATTTCTTTTGCTGAGGATATGTTTGGAAATGCGAGGCCTTCTGCCTTTCCATATGAAATTTGAGATCATTTTTTCTATCTCTGTGAAGAACACTGTGGGGATTTTAATTGGTATTGCATTAAATCTGTAAATTGCCTTTGGTAGGATTGTCATCTTCACAATGTTAATTCTGCCTATCCAGGAACATGGGAGGTCTTTCCATTTTCTCAAGTCCGCCTCAATTTCTTTTTTGAGTGTTTTTATGTTTTCATTGTATAGATCTTTCACTTCCTTCGTTAATGTTATTCCAAGGTATTTTTGTTGTTGTTGTTGTTGCAATTGAAAATGGGACTATGTCCCTTATTTCTTTTTCTGTATCTTTGTCCTTTGCATAAAGGAAGGCTACTGATTTTTGTGCATTGATTTTGTATCCTGCTACTTTGCTATAGGAGTTAATCACCTTCAGGAGTTTTGGGATGGAGTCTCTCGGGTCTCTTACATATATAATCATGTCATCAGCGAATAATGGCAAACATACACTTAAGAAAATGTTCAGCATCCCTAATCATCAGAGAAATGCAAATTAAAACAACTATGAGATTCCACCTTACCCCAATAAGGATAGCAAGCATCAAAAAATCAAATAAAAATAAATGCTGGCGAGGATGTGGAGAAGTAGGAACACTCATCCACTGTTGGTGGGAATGTAGGATGGTACAACCACTTTGGAAAGCAATATGGAGACTTCTGAAAAAGCTGAGTATAGAGATACCAACAGACCCAGTTATTCCCTTACTGGGCATCTACCCTAAAACCTTCAAACCACAGACTAAAGAGATTTGCTCAACCATGTTTATAGCGGCTCAATTTGTAATAGCTAAGAGCTGGAATCAACCCAGATGTCCATCACTAGAAGAATGGATAACTAAGATGTGGTATATCTACACAATGGAATTCTATACAGCAGTAAGAAAAAATGCCACAATGAAATTTGAGGAAAAATGGTTGAACCTGGAACAGATCATTCTCAGTGAACTTACCCAGTCACAGAAAAAAAATTGCCACATAGTCTCACTCATCTACAGCACCTAACTTGAATCTACCGAAGATACCTTACATACCCAGCAAGCATCTCCTAGATTAGACACTAGGATGGAAGGGGAGGGAGGGGAGGGCATCAAAGGGGTGGGAAACACAAATCTAGACCCAAACGGCAATGGTACCACAATCTTCTACTTACTAAAAGACAGACCAAATGGCTGATCCTTCACCAGGCCCTTACAGGGAACACCTGAACCACAAGACACTGGAGAGGGTAAGATTAAGACTAACCTTAATCTCCTACATCTTCCCTCCCTCACTTCCCCTCTCCCTGTCTCTCTCTCTCTCTCTTATCTCTAACTCTTGTATATTAGTTATCTTTTTCCTCATTTTCTTAGTGGGCACTGACCTGTAACTCCAATATCCAGCATGGGGCTATCATCCACAATGAGCTTTTGATCAGAGAGACCTACAGGGTTTCCTAAAAGACAGACAGATTTCTGTCAGAGTACTTGATGACCCACCAAAGGTTAGTGGTAAGACCCTACTGCTGAAGACACCTTATGTGATTGACATGCAAATTAGAATGGCATGGCTGGAAGTTGGATGAGAGTCAGTCCTCAGACAGTCAGCGCGTCTAGTGCCAGAAGGTGCTACATGGGCAACTGGGGGAAAATGACCAATATCTTTTGAAGCAATGCATGGTCTAACCTACTTAGCAGCAAATAACCTGTTGTGATGCCCACACAAGTGCAATAGTGGCACACAGCCATGGTGGGGAACCAACTGCTCTCAATTTGGCTAACTGATCCCCTCAGTGGTATGGGACCCATAGCTGGAGCTGGGAAACAAGTCAGAACCATATCCAAACATAAGCCCACTCTCCAATATCAAGCTACCATCAATTGTGGGCTACAAGAGGGCCTACACATATTAAATTCTGTATAAAAAAAAGGGAAGGGTTATCTCATTTGTCCTGGTGCTAACTTACTCTCCGTTGGAGAATCTGCTTCTCTTTTTCAGATAGATGTAGATCCTAAGGAGAGAGCCACCCCATCATACCTCAAAAGGGCCCCGGCTGAAACTAAGAAAAATTGGAGAAACAAGCAAGGGGGCTGTTTTCCTGATGAACCGGACACCAGCACAAGGGGGAAGGAGATCAGCACAGAGAAAAATCAACTCCTACCAAATCAGAGAGCCAGAGCCTCAGAGGCCCCCAACACCTCATCACTGAAGCAGACCAAAAATGAACCCAACATGGCTCAGGGAAATTTTGCGGAAGAGGGGGTGGAAAGAATGTCAGAGTCACATGTTGGGTCATGACATGCAGAGACATTTAGCTTACCCATAACTGTGGGCTAACTCCACAATGCATGACCTGTATACCTCAACAAGGAGGGGCAAAGGGGAGGGGGTAGGTCACGGATGAGCCTAATAATGGTACCAAACTGACTGTATTTGCTGAATACAGAACTGACTAATAAAAAATAAAATAAAATAAAAAAATAAACTATATATAACACACACACACACAAAAAAAGAATATTATGTTTTGGAGTCAACAGGGACCTCCCTGGCCAATAACTCACTGGAAGGTATCCCATCCCTAGCACTGAAAATTTTCTAGTAACAATCTATGGCTTCTGGATGTGCCATTATTTAAGAAAGTAGATTTTCATGTGTCTTATTCAGAATATCTTGAATTTTGATTGCCATTCCCTCCCCCCATCTTTCTTTTATACAGTCTCTTCCCCTGACCTCGCTTAGGCCTTTCACCTCCCTGTAATCTGTTCTTCTACTTACATATATACAATACCATCCCTTTAAGACCTTCCTTCTCCACCCTCCCTTACAGCCTTTTTCTATCTTATAGGCCTCTGCTACTGATTTTTGGTTCCAGAACACACACAAGTCTATACATTTGTAGCTAGAATCCACATGTAAGAGAGAACATGTGACATTTGGCTTCCTAGGCCTGGGTTACCTCACTTAGTACAATCCTTACCAGATCCATCCAATTTCCTGGAAATTGCATAATTTCATTTTTCTTTACCACTTAATAGAACGCCATTGTATAGATATACCACATCTTTATTATCCATTCTTCTATGGATGGACATCTAGGCTGGTTCCCTTTCCTAGCTATTGTGAATAGAGCAGCAATAAACATGGTTGTAAAAGTATCTCTAAGGTAGTGAAAAGAGTAATTAGGACATATGCCTAGGAGTACTATAGCTAGATCATATGGTAAATCTATTTTTAGCTGTCTCAAGAACCTCCACACTGATTTCCACAATGGCTGTACCAGATTACATTGCCACCAACAGTGTAAAAGGGTTCCCCTTTTACCACATTCTCGCCAACATTTATTGTCATTTGTTTTCTTGATGGTGGCCATTTTAACTGGACAGAGATGGAATCTCAAGGTAGTTTTAATTTGCATTTCCCTGGTGGCTAAGTACGTAGATTTTAAATGTTTAGATGATTATAGGCTATTGCCAAGGCCCTTGGTTTCCCATGAGAAAGAGATGGTAATACCCTATTGCTGGAGACTTCACATGCCTGAGTTTCGAAGTCAATGAGAAATCAAGCTAGTGCAGAGCAGAAAACCTTCTCCCTGAATCCCTCCAACTGAAAGCTGGAAAAAGCTGCACTGTATACAGTCTTATAGGAGACAGAAGTCATCAGTGGTGAAAACAGTGGACACTGAAAACCTCAAGTTTAGCCAGACAGGTCAAATGACTAAATGACTTCAATAGTGGCATGTCTGCTCTGGGGGAAACCAACTGCTCTCTAATTGGACTGAAGGCTCACTCTATAGGAGCAGATATGTGCCTGGTACTGAAAACCTAATCAAAAGCCTATGGAACAGCACTCGTGAGGCAGTTAGGAGGATCACCATGAGTTCAAGGCCACCCTGAGAGTACATAGTGAATTCCAGGTCAGCCTGGGCCAGAATGAGACACTACCTCAAAAAAACAAACAAACAAACAAACAAACAAAAAAGCCTATGTAAGGAGAGGTCATGAGCCTTAAGGTATAAAGCCCGCTTTTGTCTGGATAAATGCACAGATTACTTTCACCAAATTGCCCTCAAAGCACTACACTTAATGTTCATACTCATATTAATACTACTCTCACTTCTGGTTCGAGAAGCTTCTCTTTTCAGATGGCAGTGACCACTGGGATGACCCAAAAGGCAACATAGTGCTGAGGAGAAGGGATAGAGGAGTGTCCAGCACAGAAACATCTCACACCCTCCAAGGCTCAGGGTCCATTGTGGAAGAAGTGGCAGAAAGAATGTAAGAGCCAAAGAAAGGGTACAACTCCTTACATACACCTGTCCAGACATAATTTGGCCTCGATATCCAAGATCTCACAGTGCCTAGCAATACCCACACAAGACCCTCATAATAGGAGAAAAAGATGATGACATCAAATTAAAAGAGAGAATAATGGAGAGAGGGAGGGGATATGATGAAGAGCAGAGTTATGAAGGGGGAAGAAGGGGAGCAGAGGGGAGGGGAGGGAAATAGCATGGTTGTTTGTTGTCTGTAAGTATATAAGTTGTCATTATATATATAAGTTATATATATAATGACAACTTATATATATATAACATATATGTATGACAACATATATATATATATATATATATATATATTTAAAAAGAATATTATGAAAAACATTAGTGAAAAGCATTTAAAATTTTTAAATCATTCTAAGGCCAGTTAGTATCTAACAGTTAGTATCTAAGAGTTTCTCTTAAGATGAAATATTAAAACAAAACACTTATTTTTATATCTGATACTTCTGACCTTGTTTTATGACATGGCCTAGAATTTTGTGGTTGTTGTTTTACCTGGGTCTTTCTTAAAGAGTTACACATGTTCGTCTGCTTGCCCTGATTTTGGCTTTGCCAATGGAAATAATTTGCTCCAGTTAATTTCAAACTTTCAATAAGTTTCTGATTTTATGTTATTGTATTCCACAACAACCTTTGTGCATTTCTTCTGTTAAATAACTATTGCCTAATACTTAGTGTTCAAAGACTTAGAAGCACCAGAAACACTGAGGTACATTTAAATAAAATAAGATCCATAACCCTTAGCAAGGTTAACAACACTGTACAGAAGCAAGAGTTGAAACTACCAGCTTAGGGAACTATTTTTCTTTCAATATTTCTTTCTTGGACGATCACTCACAGTATAGAATAGGCTATGCATCAAAAAGAATTATAGGTTTTGATTGTGAGAATGACTCACATCAGTAGCAGACTAGTCTTGGACATGTCAGGAGCCATGGGCAGGAGTAGCTGATCAGAGAATGGCAGCCTTTCTCATCCTCTTCCAAAAATCCCCCATGTCAGATGTATTCCTTATTTTATTCTATTTTATGGATTTTCTTAAATTGTTGACACTTCATACATGCGTGCAATGCATTTTGATCCCATTTCCTGCAACCACCTGCCTCCCTGCTGCTAAAATCCTTCTTCTTCCCACTAGATCCACATCCTGCTCCCCAGCATTATTTTTATTTCTTTGTTTTTTATTGACCACTGAGTTAAGTTAGGGTCGCTTGCTTGATCATGGATGAGAGGTTATTTACTGGAGAAGGTACAACCCATGAGTAGTTACACGTCTAAAGGACATGACTCCCCCTCAGTCAGCATCAGTTGCCACTATTTAGTATGGGAGGTATGGAGTCACATTAACATGTATGATGAAATACCAACAAGCTTAACCTTGTTTGGGAAAGCACATCTGCTGTGAGTCCATGAGGATACCAGACATGTCTTATTTGGAAGACAGCACTCCACAGCCCCATTTGCCATCCTTCTGCTCTTACTATTCTTTTCATCCCCAACTCTACAAAGTTCACTGACTGAGCATTGGGTGTGGCTTAGATGTTTTGTTTAGGGCTGAGTATATGCTAGTCATTTATCCTGCCAGTGGATTCTTCAGAGTAATTTATGTCTACATTTAGTGGAAAGTATTAAGTCCAATAAGAAAATAATATCAGTCCTTCCTATTTTCTCAGATTTTTTTTTTCGAGGTAGGGTTTCACTCTAGTCCAGGCTGACCTGGAATTCACTATGGAGTCTCAGGGTGGCCTCGAACTCACGGCCATCCTCCTACCTCTGCCTCCCAAGTGCTGGGATTAAAGTCATGCCCCACCATGCCCAGCTTTTCTCAGATTTTTTACTTATTTTCTGAGCTTGGGATTCAAACAAACAAACAAACAAAAAAAAAGATTCTCAAGGAATCTGGAAAGATATTCCACATAGAAACATTATACTAACTTTCACCATGTTTGTGCTTTGAGACAATTATCTGAATGGAGGATTCTTTCTAAGTAATGGATATTCATAGGTGATTATTCCAAGGCAAAGTGAAGACCTATGTTCCCTTAGATGAGAGGAAATATATGTTTCACATCTGGTTATTTAATTTACTTTCAACCTTTACCTTGCTGTACAAAGACATGAAGTTAGATATGCCTCCCTCTTAAATTACTCAAATAAGCATAAATGAGCCAATGTTTTATGTTCACATTTTGTTGGTTTGATTGAACATTTCATGTTATGAAAACAGATATTTGTCAGCCAGCAAGCATATCACTTGTGTCACATATGAGTAAATGAAAAGGCTGAAAATAGCAGATTCCCGTTAATACATTAACAAAAGGTTTTCCTTCCATTTCAGTATGTAAATTAGAACATGATTTCTGTATCTGCTCCAAGAAAGAATGTTATACAGGTTTTTTCCCCCAGCTTAAAATAATCCTCTGCTATTTCTTTCTTGGCAATTCTGTTTTCTCTTTTGTTGTAAATATCTTACCAAAATATCCTTGAAAATTTCTAGAATTTGTGTCACAAAAAGTTATCATTGTTTCACTTTGTTTTCCTACTTGGTATGACATGGCACTTTGAATTATTGTAGAAACTTACTTGCTCAGCAATTGTTTTAACAATGTTCCCATTTTGTAGTCCCAGGAAAGTGAAATGCTTCTCCTGACTCTAGCTGCCAAATACAGAGCCAAGAGCCAGCAACAGTGACCCTCCACGCACATCCTTAAGGAAGGCACAAAGGAAAGACCCTAAATATTGGGTAGACTTCTGCTTCTTCAAGAACTTCTGAATGTCCTAATGCACATGGTTGTTAAGTCTTTGTATGTGTATGGATGGTGATGCTTAAAATAAGTGGGAGTAGAAATGAGAAGTCATAACATTAGGAAAGGCCACCAAACAACTGGTTCTACTGAGAATGACAAATTCAACAACATTTTGAACCCAACTGAATGTCCACAAAACCTCACTCCACAGAGTGACCGGCACCCACACTGACCACAGAGGCTGATTTACTCTGCAGCTGTGTCACAGTGGGCCAGTCAGACTTGGACTGCAGTGGGGGAGGTGGAAGTTGCAGAACTGCCATTATACTGCCTGCAGATGAGTCTAGTTTCACTCCAAGGGGAGCCAAGCACTGCCTCCCACAGTCCTGGCCACTTTGAAGCTGTTATCCCACACTGCCATTCCAGTGTGAGAGCCTATGAAGAAGACTGTGCTTATCACTTTAGTTGTGTTATCTTCCTGACTATTGCTTTCCATCTTGCCCTGGTGTACTGTCTTTTGGATGACTATTAAAATTAGTTCCGAAATCCTGCCACCCAACGAGGATCCCAGTCCTCCTCTCCACCGGAAGGAGAGTTCCAACAGCAGGAGCCACTCAGCTAGAACTCCAGTTTCATAACTCTCTGCTGCCAACTCTCACTCCCATCTGTAGCCTCAAGTCAATAAGCACAGTTTTCATTCAAGCAAATATAGTAAATTCCACTTAAAGATCCTAAACTGGGAGTAGAACATGCTTGCTGTGAGCATAATGTATACAGCTCATGTAAATGAAGTAAAATATAACTCTTGGTGATGCAATTAATCTGTGATTTTATGCTGCTCCTATTAACAAATTTATGTAAATGCGATTCAGAGCAGGAGGCTCACTAAAATAATCATAAGACATAGTTTATAAAAATAACACAGGACAAATACTCTTAAATATATATGATATATGCCTTTTAAAAACAAATCCTTAAATACATATTCATTTTGCATTTTCTTCTGTAAGCCTGTCTTCACAGACTGAAACTGTCAGTTTCTGGAAGTTGGAGAGGGAATTGCTAATGCTCATGCTGAGCTATGCTCTTCTGAAAGTTTATTTAAGTAGGAATTAAGCTGGAATTACACCTTTCCCAAATCCTTGGGAATTACAGATCCTCTCATGTCATGCAAAGGCTGCTCAGCCTGAAGTGGGCTGCCATAGCCTCTCATCCCCATCTTAGTCTTAGGTACTACTGGCTGCACAGAAGCCAATGGGTCCATTCCTCAATGATTATTGGAAAGACACTGTTGATTTGTCCCTCTGTTCATATAAAATATGCCATCTGTTTCCACTCCTGATGCTGGGTTTTAGTTGAGATGACTTTAAATATAATCAGTAATAAAACCTTATTTTGGTTATAGCCTGGGACTTCCCTCCTGTCAGAACTCAATTAGCTCTTGCTGCTCTCTACCAGCTGCTCTGGCATGATGGGATGCCCAGCCTCTGCTCTACCATCATTTCTCTGCCATGATATAAGCCAAAATAAACACTTTCCTTCCGCACCCCCCAAAAGAACCCTAATTTGACCAAAGGGCTTATAAATGTAAGAGTATCTTCGTAGAAGTAACACAAGGTGTATAACTGATAAACCAGTTTATTTTGTCTATTTTTTCATGGATCAAATGACATGACTGTCTTGTGAAAATATATTTAATCTTTCACACGTGTTTTGTTCTGTTCAACTGGTATTTAAACAGTCGGGATTTTTGTTGTTGTTGTTCATGTGGGAGGAACAGTATAATAAATGGATTGATGTGTTTTAAGTAAATGGTAGCTTGGGAGTCACTGTGACACTGACCCACATTTGTAAAAGCAAATTATCTTCTTCCATCAGTAAATGGAATGAATATTTTAAATGCATCATTAAAAGCCAGTATACCAACAATCTCAGCAATTACAATGGCAGCTGTGCATGGACCAATGGAAGGAAATACTAGACACTTTTTACTCTATTTTGCACCAGCTTAGTAAGTTATCTTCATCATCACAAATATAAAATATATACATATACCCACATACATAAACACAGATTCAAGATGAAAAAAAATTCACAAGTGAGTGGTTGTCCTTACAGTTTATTTATGATCACTGGGTTGCATTGGTAATTTCAGTCCAGTCTCTGACTTAGTCACATTTGACTTAAGGGTCAGCAAATGGCAGGTTAAGCTTCATTCTACTAATGGACACAGTGAAATACAGAGAAGTTACTTGTTATAGTGTTGGAACTAGAAGTAGGTTTCTTTTCATGTTTTTATTTTATTTTTTGTATATAAACATGCATATAATGTGCATGTGTGTATGCATTTTTCATGTGTGTAAGAGTGTGTGTGTATGTACACTTGTGCATGTGAAGAAGCCAGACATTGATATCAGATGTCTTCCTCAATCACTCTTCACCTTTTTTATTGAGACAGGTCTCACCTGAACACAAAGTTTCAGCTAGTCTAACTAGTCAACTTGCCCCTGTGATCCCCTAGCTCTGCCTCCTGAACTCTGGGAATAAAGGTGGAGTGCCACACACACCTCAACTTCTGTGGGTGTTGGGGAGTCAAATCCAGTCTTCATGCTTTTATGTCAAGAGATTTATCCACAGAGTCATCTCCCCAGGCCCTAGAACTAGGTTCTTTTAGAAAGCTATTCTAACTATGCATAAAGGTACCTTTACTCAGCACCTTTAGTGTTTTATATTTCCTATGCCTCAAATAAGCTGTCCATTTCCAAAGATTTGCTCATGTTGGATTATTGATCAAGTGCACTTCCTTCTACTGTTGACCAGGTGATGTATGCTCACTTCATAAGATTTTATTTAAATGTTCTTACCACAGTGATTCTTCTCTGAAGTTGTTTTTTTTTATTATTACTAATTTATTTATTTGAGAGAGAAAGTGACAGATAGAGAGAATGGGTGTGTCAGGGCTTCCAACCCCTGCAAACAAACTCCAGACACATGTTCCACTTTGTGCATCTGGCTTACATGGGTACTAGAGAATTGAACCCAGGTCCTTAGCTTTTCTGGCTAGTGCTTTAACTCCTAAGCCATCTTTCCATCCCTGAATTTCTTTATATATTTGCTCTTTTAGCCACACTGACCTTCTACTCTAATACTTCTCCCATTTGTACTTTATGTCTAATGTGTGTTCTTTTGAATAGACCATCAACATCTGTAAGATGGTGGTGATTTAGCCTTATTACAATTATATCTGCTATCTTGTGAGCAGAGTTTATAACATACCCAATATTCATGGGTCCTGTATCCATGGACTCAGCCAATGTGAGATTGAACATACCTTGGGGAAACTGCGTCTGTACTGAACATTAAAGAGGAAATTTGCAATTTTTATCATTTTCTGAGCAATGCAGTATAACAACTTTTTACATAGCATTTTCACTGTAGGTTTTATAGTCATCTAAAGTATATGAGAAAATGTATGTAGATTCTATTCAAATGTAACATATGGACTTGAGCATTCACATATTGGGGGTTTACAGAGGTCCCAGAACCAAACTCTCAGATATACTGAGGGTTAATGACCATATATATTGAATTTAAATTTAAATTTAAATTTTTTATTAGTTTTGTGGAGAATGTATACAGTCATGTTGGTACCATCATTACCCTCCTCCCTGTCCCTGACCCCTCTACAGGGACCCTCCTCATTGGGGAATATGGATTGTGCATTGTGGGGTTAGCCAAATTTCCTTTACCTGATACCAGCACAAGGGTGAAGGAAATTTAAATTAAATTTAAATGTAAAATTAATATATCAAGCAGACTTGATTCCAGTAATTATCCCTTATTTAGGCCAATACTGCTTCTTAAATTAAAATCACATCTACAAATACACAATTATGAATGCTTGCCATTTTTTGCAAGATGACTTGAGATAGTTCTTTCAGTGATTACAGTTATTATAATTTATAGGGAGTGCATGGTAGAGAAAGTCACCTATCAGAAATGTAAGCATTGATGCTGGACACCAACAATCAATATCAGAATTCTTCCCATTAGAAGTAGACATTGAAACTTTCCCATTAGAAATAAATATTAGGGCAAATGTTATTAATGTTTTATCATACTATTTCTCCTTTCCATTTGTATATCAAATCTGACAGATAAGAAGATTTACATATGTATATTTCTAACTTATTATTTTGTAAAGAAAAGTCTCACTTCTCAAGTCTATTAGATCTTTAAATCAAAATCATATATGTTTCTATTATTCTTCGCAATATTTTTTCATTTCTTGTTTAAGAGCATACATTCTTCTTAACAATGAATATGTTCCATTGCCTGAGACTGAGTTCAAGACAAAACAAATTCTAACATGTGACCTCTTCATGAACACCAAGGGCATCTCTTGCCAACTATCAGCACACTGACCCTGGATGCTATACCATGAGCATGCATGAACACGTGGATGAAGTGCCAAAGATGCTCAGTGTCTAGAGAATTGAAGGGCCCATCTACTCTTATCCACATCTTTTTGGCTTTGAAATTTTAAATTTTAAATCATGTTCAAAGGGTCTGATTCTAAAACACATCAAAAGCATTATCCACCTCGACCAAGTGGGATTCATCCCAGAAACACAGGAGTGGTTCAACATATGGAAATCTGTCAATGTAATACCCCACATAAACAAGGTTAAACATAAAAACCATACGATCAGTTCAGTAGATGCAGAAAAGGCCTTTGACAAGATACAATATCACTTCATGATGAAAACATTGTAGAGAATTGGCATGGTTGGTTCATATCTTAACATAATAAAGGCAATATACAAAGCTCCGAAGGCCCAAATAATACTTAATGGAGAGAGACTGGAGGAATTCCCATTAAGATCAGGAACCAGACAGGGTTGTTCACGTTCACCTCTGCTTTTCAATATAGTACTGGAAGTCCTAGCTTAAGCAATAAGACAGGAGAAGGAAATAAAAGGGATACAATTTGGAAAGGAAGCAGTTAAGTTAGCTCTATTCGCTGATAACATGATTGTATTTGTAAGAGACCCGAGAGACTCCATCCCAAAACTCCTAAAGGTGATTAACTCTTATAGTAAAGTAGCAGGATACAAAATCAATGCACAAAAATCAGTAGCCTTTCTATATGCAAATGACAAAGATACAGAGAAAGAAATAAGGGACATAGTCCCATTTTCAATAGCAACAAAAAAAAATAATAAAATACCTTGGAATAATGGTAACCAAGGAAGTGAAAGATCTATACAACGAAAACATAAAAACACTCAAAAAAGAAATTGAGGCGGACTTGAGAAAATGGAAAGACCTCCCATGTTCCTGGATAGGCAGAATTAACATTGTGGAGATGACAATCCTACCAAAGGCAATATACAGATTTAATGCAATTCCAATTAAAATCCCTACAATGTTCTTCACAGAGATAGAAAAAAATGATCTCAAATTTCATATGGAAAGGCAGAAGGCCTCACATATCCAAACATATCCTCAGCAAAAGAAATACCTCTGGAGGCATCACCATACCTGATCTAAAGCTATATTACAAAGCCATAGTAATAAAAACAGCATGGTACTGGCATGAAAACAGGAGTATAGACCAATGGAATAGACTTGAGGACCCGGACTTTGGGTCAAGCAACTATAGCTACTTGATATTCAACAAAGTCCCGAACAATATAGGCTGGACAAAAGACAGCATCTTCAACAAATGGTGCTGGACAAACTGGATAATCATTTCAAATGTTTTTGTGTTTTACACTAGCTTTGGAGAGAGCACATTCTCAAATATTTTTATATTTTTTTCAAAAAAATCTTTATAATGTTAACATCATTCAGAATGTTTGACATTTCCATCTAGGGTCCCTGCACATGTGGAATTGTCTGACTGAAGAACACAGGATGACACTAATAGGAACAGAAAGAGGTGATAGGAATAACTTGGGAGAAGATGAGTGGCTTGGAAATTCAAAATGAGAAAATTGTGCTTACAGTTATCATCAACATTGCAATACCTAGGATTCAAAGTGGTTATTGTGATCCTGTACCGGGTATCATCTAGACAAGCAGTTGCCTTACAGTGTCATAATGGTTGAATCTCTGTAGGATCAAATGACATTGTTGAGCTTTTTTTAATTGATCCACATATTCACTTAGTTGTTTCACATTTTGTGTGTGTGTGGCCTAATCTCTCTTTAGTTGTTTATAAGTAACTAATTTTTCTGGGCACCGAGCCCATTATGGCTTGCTTTTTATTTATGCATAAATATCATGTCCCAGATTGTTTTGAAAGGAGAACTTGCTAATTAGCATTATCATATATATAGCATAGTTAAAAGTGAACAAAAAGAGATAGAAAGAAAAATATAGTTCCAGCAGCAATAGTATTGTGGTGGTATGGTGTACAAATCTTGCTGAAGAAACTGGAAATCAGCTACAAGTCTGTCTTTGCTTTCCTATCATCTCAAGGGGTCAATGCCCAAGCTATAATGTTTGAACATGAAAAGAAAAATCACTGGGTCCTAAGAGATTTTTTAAAAGCTTATTCAGATTCCATCTCAGCTCAGTGGAGATAAACTCAGTAGTCATATTACATCCCTCTGTACTCTCATTTACCACTCCAATGGGGTAAATGCTCATTAATTTCAAAAGATCTGAGTTGCCCTGGGAAAATGCATAGGAAGGTACAAAGCGGACCATATGACCTTTACCAAGAAATGCTGGAAAATTCTGATTATCTTTGCTAAACAGCAAGCAGACAAAATGCCCAGGGGATTGAAATCTCTTTCATTAAAAATGTAAAGAGTAAACTCATTCCAGGAGACACTAGAAAATTGCCCTCTGGGATTCTTAAAACTAGGTAAGTGCTGGCTAACTAATCAATGCTTTGAACAGAGCTATTCATGCCTTTCTCTCATTACTTAACCTCACAGATGCCCTCCACTCTGTGTCCTGTATTATGGGCCCAAGTGGGAAGGCATGGTTTGCTGTAAAAGATTATTGGAAATCAATGTCTGATGTGATAGTTTTAGAGGTCTCCCTGGTTAATTTTGCCATTTTTGTTGCAGATGGGTGAGTGATGAAGACTTTTCTTCAAAAGTACTTTTAACCATTTTCCTGTCTGAATTAATTGAAAAATTACATCATTCTACTACCTTATTAGTAAAGACCTGAGAGAAAAACTGCTTCAATATTATGTTTATTTTTTTAGTTGAGATATATGTTGAGTGTATTTCAGATATATAATGAATCAATGTAAGTTTATGTATCTCACTTAATGAGAATGAATGAATTACCTTGACTTTAATAAAAAATGAAGGAAAAATTAAATCTTTCCACAAGATGAATCTCTATGATTTCATTCAGAGATTTGTGGCTAAAGAATCAAAATAAACTATGATCAAATATATGAATAAAATGCAACCACAAATTTATAAAACATATCAGGATTATATTGGTTGTGAAAGAGTGAACATCATAGCCCAAATAGTTTAACAATGTAAGGAATGTTTGGTCAATATGGTTGTGGAAGTACAGAGCAGTCCAGGGCAGACAAGGCCCAGTGTTCTGCTCTCCTTGGACTAAACTCACATTCCCAACTTCTTCTCTAATTGTACATTGTGAAATAAAGACAGAAACAGTTGACTCACTTCCTCCCCTGTTTATGCCCCATGGCAAAACAATTTGTTTTACAGAACTATATTACTTTGTCCATGATCATATTCCTATCCCATGATCAATCCTGTTGCCTAAGGAGATGCTGTGTGTTGGGTCATATGCTCCGTCTACCCTGGGACACTTGACTAAAATGGGTCAATGAAGCCATATGACCTAAGTGTAATGTACAGAGTAGCTCTCTATAGGAAAGTGAATGATGGCTTACCAGAAAGTGAGCAAGTTGCTTTTTAGTAGGGGGAAACGTAAAAATAAATCAGATGCTGTCATGAAGATAGTATTTGTCTTTCCAATGAAGATACAGAAGAACCTGCCACCCCCATATCCAGAAATATATCCTATTAATAATTTTTCTTTGTTTATTTTATAGATTACCTATATTTTCTACAAAGCTTGATCTATTATATTTAAGAAATAGGCTTATTTTCTTAATTTATCTTCAAAATCCATATTTTTTGGATAATATGATTTCCTTTACTTTCATTATTCTGTGAAGGCTTTTTACAAGTATCAACATGGTCTTCAGGTTAGTTCCTCCTAAAGGAAAATGGCTAGCAGGGAATCAGACATTTAAGCTTATTCTGCTCTTAGGGCAATTTGGGTATGAAAAGGACACAGAAACTCCTCACTGACAATCATATATACTTACCATAATTTAAAAGATACTCTTTAAATAGCTTTCCCTAAACGTATTACTCTATAGTGATTATTTTTGTTATGCATCTGAATGATACCATGAATTTTAATAGTATCTTCTATGTCTTGGCATACTATTCCATAGTTTATTTGGCTAATCTCTACTGTGACACTTTAAATATTATAATTTTAAACTATTAGATTAAAGATACTTTTAATGAATATTCTTGAATATAAATCTCATTTTGTATCTGCATTTATTTCCTAAGGATATAAACTTCAAAGCCAAATAATTTGAAGTGTTTTAAGTCTTTCAATAGATTGCCAAAATACCCTCCAGAAAGATGATTCAATGGGTATTAAAATTGTTCTACTATAATTTATAAATAATGTATGCATATAGTTAATAAATTCTAAAGGTCCCATTGTTACAATAAATTTTGCTTTCACTGACAGCTGATCAATATCACCAATTCATGTAGCAGGTTTTTAACCATTTACTTATCAGATTTGAATTATATTGATTAATGTCTATACCATAAAATGAGAGAAGCAGCAGATTTACTGAGGGTTTTCCACAAGGACAGAACCAATAGATACATGAGAGGAGATTTGTTAGGGGAATTTGTTCATATGAATATAAATGCAGAGAATTCCTGTGAAGGATCAGCTATCTGCCAGCTGGAGAACCAGAGATGCTAGTAGTATCCAGCCCCAAAGACCTTAGAACCAGAGAATCCAGGCCAAAAGCCTAAGGAATTAGAGAAATTGATACAAAATGTGGAGTACAAAGATGGAAAGTCCTGAAGTTATGATGTCCATAGGCGATTTGAAAAAAAAAAAAAAAAGAAATCAAAAAAAAAGGTTGCCCCGACAACAAGCTAGAAAATTCTCCATTTTTTGCCTTGGTGTTTTGTCAGACCTCAGTGGATTGGGTAGTGCCTGTTCACATTGGGTAAAGGTGAGTCCACTTTATTCCACTAGTTCAAATGTAGGATTGCTTTCAGAGAAATATATATATATCAGAAATAACTAAAGATTGAGAGGAATGAATGTAATTGGTCCAAGGCTACCAATGGAGGATGTACCTTCTGGTCCATTAGTGCATAGTGGGTGGATCAGAAAAACAATAATGTGTTGTATACTCCAAAGAGCTAGAAAAGAGAAACTTGAATGATCTTACTACAAGGAAATGATACATGTTTGAGGTAATACATATCCTAGCTTCCCTGCTTTGGTGTTGTAGGCAGCTCCATGTTGCTGGGATGAACATCTAAACCAGACACATTTTATGGGAGGAAAGTATTTATTTCAAACTTACAGATCCAGGGGAAGTTCCACCAATTGGTGAAAGAAGTTATTGTTCATTTATAAGTCCAAGCACAGCGACACCACCAAATAGCCAGCACCACAAGCAAGCACAGCCAGAGCTCAAAACCTCTCTATATACCTTCAGACTGGAATTCAGATATGCCCCTAGCAACACATCTCTTCCAGCCAAGCTGAAAGAGAGACAAGTCACAAGCTTTAATAAAACACCTGAGTCTATGGGGGACACGCATTTAAACTACCACAGTGGTCATTTCCTAACACCTGGCTTCTTAAACTGTGAGTCACAACCAAACATGGGGTCATGTAACAGAATGCCAAAGTCACACAAAATTTGGCAACAGAAAAAGGTTTCTTAATGTGCCATGAGAAAGATTTAATTCAAAATCAAATGTGTAATAAATTTGAGGTGTTTGCCATAGGGTTCACCCATATTTCATTGTACAACTTCACTACAGCCTTGGTTCTAAACACATTATATGCACACTTAGTACTATGCACGCCTTCATGCCATGTATGACACTGTCTGAAGCACCTCAGCTCAGACTCAAGACTATTGCATGTTATAAATTGCAACGTTTTTACTAGATACTCAAAGTTTTATGTTCTTATAAAAATATAATGACATTTTTAATTAAGATAAAAATAATTAGATTTTATTGTGGCATTTTTCAAGAAAAATTGTTTTTTGTTGTTTCCCTTCCTCCTTTTCCTCCCTCATTTTCCCTCCCTTGTGTCTTCCCTCAACCATAACCTCCTTTCTGCTTTCATAACACATGTGTCTTTTTGCCTTCCCCTCTCCTCAACACATTAATTTAGGATCCACATGAGATCCTAAAACATATTATTTTTGACATTCTGTGTGAGTTACCCCTCTTGAAATATTTTCCAGTTTCCTTTCCTGAATATTTCATAATTTTATTTTTCTCCACAGCTGAATAAAATTCCACAGTGTATATGTAGCATACATTAATTGTCTATTCTTCAGTTGATGAACACTTGGAATGATTCCATTCCCTTAGAATTATAAGTAGAGCAGCAATGAACACAAATGTGCAAGTATCTCTAGTAGGATCTAGAATCCTTTGGCATATGCTCAGGTGTGGTAGAGCTGGTCATATGGTGTCTTGATTTTTATCTTTTTTAAAAATTTTATTTATTTATTTATTTGTGAGCGAGATAAAAAGCAGAGGGAGAGAATGGGAGCACCAGGGGCTTTAGCAACTGCAAACAAAGTCCAGACACATGAGCCCCCTTGTGCACAAGTGCAACATTACATGCTTGCACCACTGTGCATCTGGCTTACGTGAGACCTGGAGACTCAAAAGTGAGTTCCCAGGCTTCACAGGCAAGTGTCTTACCTGCTAAGCCACCTCTCCAGCCCTTGATTTTTATATTTTTTAAGAAACTTCCACACTGGTGTACATTCCCACCAACACTGAGCAAGAGTTCGCCTTTCCTCACATCCTCACCAGCACCTGTCATTCATTGTCCTGATGACAACCATTCTGACTGGGACATGATAGAATTTCAAAGTAGTTTTAACTTACTACAGATGTGGAAATTTAAAAAATATTTGTGGGCTATTTCTGCCTTCTACTTTTCAGAATTGCCTTTTCATTTCATCAGCTTGTTTATTGATTGGCAGTTTTGTTTCTTGATATTTCTTATTTGTGGTTCTTTGTATATTCTAGATATTTGCTCTCTTTTTGAAGCATAGCCAACAAAGATTTGATCCTTTCTGTAGGCTGTTTGCTCTGCTGATAGATTCCTTTGTTGTGCAGAAAGGTTTTAATTTCATATAGACTCATTTGTTGGCTCTTGGGACTATTTTCTGTGTTATAATACAGAAACTGATTGCCTATACCTACAACTTGAAGTGTATTGCCAAATTTTCCTCTAGTAGTTTTAGTATTTCAAGCTTTTTAAATATACTTTTACTTGTGTGCATGTGGTGTGTGCGTGCGTGTGCGTGTGCGTGTGTGTGTGTGTGTGTGTGTGTGTGTGTGTGTGGACATGCATGCGCACATGCTCACGTTCCAAGGTCTCTTACTATTTCAAACAAATGCTGAATGCATGTACCACTTTTGCATCTACCCTTATGTGGATGCTGAGGAATCAAATCCATGTCAGCAGGCTTTATGAGAAAGTACCTTTAACCACTGAGCCATCTCCCAAACCATCAAGTATTTTTTCTTGTGTGTTCATGTGTGTGTGTGTCTGTGTGTGTGCAGGTATTGAGTGTGTTCATGTGTACATACCCATCCCGTGCACTTGCCTATGTCAGGTTGCACTTGCCTACAGTGGCTATAGTGAAACTTCAGGTGTCTGCTTCTTTGCTCTTCTGCCCTTTTCATTTTGAGCCTGAGTCTTTTACTGATCCTAGAGCTTGCCCTTTTTTGTGAGTGCCAGAGATTCTTAGGTCTCTGCTTCCCTGAGAAGTATCATGTCTCTTCTTGCACAAGAAACACTCATAACCAGTGAGAAATAACTCCATTTTAAATTAAGGTCATTGATAATTTTGAATTGATTTTTGCATAGGCAATGTAAAGCAAATGGCATTATTCTACAGGTGTATTCTGTTTTTATTTTTTCCAGCACCATTTGTTGAATAGGTGTCTTTTTTTTTTTTCAGTGTGTGTTGTGATGCTATTGTCAAAAATTATGGGCCGTAACTGTATGGTTTATTTCTGGGTCCTCTATCCTTTTCTATTGCTCTACATGTCTATTTATGTACCAGTGCCATGCTGGTTTTCACACTGTAGCTCTGTAATATATTTTGATATCAGGTATTAGGAATATAATGGCTTAATTGTGGAAAACAAAGACTTTTAATATTTTTCTACCATATCTGTGAAGAAAAATGTTGGGGTTTTTATTGGTATTGCATTAGATCTGTATATTGCCTTTGGTAAGATTGCCATTTTCACAATGTTAATTCTGCCTATCCAGAATCATGGGAGGTTACCATCATTCCTCAGTATGCAAGAATCAAATAAGTATAACTTTGGATTGTATTATGTTAGAATGTTTGATTTTAAACATTATTGTTGGTATTGCTGACTTGAGGTTTCTTTTAATTTTTTTGTTTGTTTATTTATTTGACAGCGACAGAGAGAAGGAGGCAGAGAGAGAGAGAGAGAGAGAGAGAGAGAGAATGGGTGCACCAGAGCTTCCAGCCTCTGTAAATAAACTCCAGATGTGTGCGCCCCCTTGTGCATCTGGCTAATGTGGGTCCTGGGGAATTGAGCCTTGAACCGGAGTCCTTAGGCTTCACAAGGCAAGCGCTTAACCACTAAGCCATCTCTCCAGCCCTGACTTGAGTTTTACAAATGATTAAATGAGTTTTGGCTTGCAATTAGGACAGAATTTCCAGCCATTTCTGAAATAGCCCTAAACATACTTCTGCCATTTTGTAGTATGTATTTCTGCAAAGTAGAGTTCTCAGTATTGACAATTATAAAATTAAAATATCAATAACTCTGAAAAATGTTAAAGGTGTTCTACAATCTGAGTATCAAAACATTGAGCCCAGTTTTAATTTTTTATGTAAAAATAAACAAGCATATTCATGCCTCATCAGTATGAAAATTTATTCTCATTTTTAATAAGTGGAAGAAGCATATATGTGCCATAGAATTGCTTTAAAATAAAGTTATTTATGATTTATTATTAGCAAATGTTTGATTTGTATACTCATATACTCAGGGTTGTATAAAATCTTCTTGGGTGTAAAGAGAACATAAGTGGAAGAAGTTTAAGAAGCCCTGGTCTAATGCATATGAGTATCAAAACATCACACTACACCCCACAAATATGCAAAAACGCTATATGCCCATTAAAAACTTTTAGATATACTTTTCAAAAGCTGATTCTGGTTCAGAAGTAAACTAAGAGTCACACCCAGAAATATTGCCTTACTACAATCTGGGTCAACTTGACACAAAAGATTAGCTTTCATAGGAGTTTAACTTGCCTACATTACCTCCTTCTCTATACTTTCTGCAATTTTCTAAATATTATTACACTTAGATCTCCAAATATTTTTCAATTCTAGACATCAAATCTAGGGTCTTATGCATGCATTTTACCCTAAGCTACATTCCCATCCTCCTTCATTTAATTTTATTTTCTAAAACTAAGTGTTATTTACATCCCATAGAGTTTGGAATCTTTCATCTCTCCACCAAGTGAGATGAGAACTGGTTACAATCACTTGTCTGCCAGCTTCACACCAATCAAATCCTTTTTCCTCCTGCATCTATTAATCACACCATAGCTTCTGCACTAAAGAAGGACCATCCAGGTGGGTAGAGTTTATCAGATATATGTGATGGAAACTACAAAGTGGATGCAACAAAATATCACAAAAACAAAGCTTGAAAGCCTAGTGCGACACTAAAACAATTTTATAGCCTTTTATTCAGGCTGTAGTAGATTTCTTTTTTAAAAAAATATTATTTTCTTTGAGAGACAGAAAGAGAGAGAGAGAATAGTCATACCAGGGCCTCCAGCCACTGCAAACGAAATCCAGATATATGTGCCATCTTGTGCATCTGGCTTACATGGGTCCCAGGAATTAAACCTGGGTCCTTTGACTTTGCAGGCAGGTGCCTTGACTGCTAATCCATCCCTCCAGCCCTAGGATTTCTTGACACTGGTGCTATTGACATTGTAGACCGGTTGTGTTGCACACTGTAGCTTATTTGGTAACATCCACAGCTGCTGCCAACCAGATGCCAGTCCTTACAGTTAAACATGTCTGTAGACATTGCCCAATGTCCCATTTAGGTCAATACTGCCCTGGGTGGAGAGCCACTAGTCTATAGATCTTCACTGATTGAGGTTTTTCTACATCATTGATTTAATTTTAGTGGAAAGAGCAGTCTTATTCCCATGTCCTGGAGCCTGTGAGATCTTCAGAGAAGGTAGCAGGTTTTCAGGCAAAGAGAGCTAACTCAGTGGGCTCTGCCTGCTCGGATCAAATAGATGGCTTTCGCGTGCTTTGTTCTTTGTCTTCCTAGGAAGAATGACTTTTTGTTTCTTTGTTTTTGTTGTTGTTGCTTTGGGGATTTTCTTCAGTTTTCTAGTCAGATTTGTTGTAGACACTTATGTTTTATTCATTCAAGGGATCTTCCCTCCCAGAGCCCAAAGTTTCTAACCCAGGGTTTGAGTTCACTTCCTAACCTACATGTAACATTGATTTTCTAATGTTTCATTCTTTCCTACGGAGTTCAGTTCCACTTCCAGCATTTTGAATACGTTAAGAAAGTTACTTTAAAATTATATTCAAATTACTCTGAATTTCTAGTTCATTGGTTGTGAATTCCCTCTGTGTTTCATTTCCCTTTTGATTTTTGGTTCTGAGCTTCCCTAGCATGTGAATCATTTTCTATTGGAGTCCTGCTGAGATCTGGTGAGGAAGATGTGCCACTTGGGACACATATGGCTTTCACTGGTACATGAGTTGTACCCATTTCACTAATCAAGTCCTTAAGGTTAATTTCTCAGCTTATGAGTTACTCACTGAGGAGAAAATTCAAGATTACTTTCAATAGTTGTATAATACACTAATTTGAGCATTTATTTCCTTGATGCTGGTAACTGTTTCCAAGGGAGATGGCATGCTCCCCATGAACAGAGTTTGGCTTGAATTCCCTATTCATGTGCAAGACTACACAGCTTACTCCCATCAAGGAGCCTCGGTTATATTTTACGTTGAGGACCTAGAGTATAACCTTAATTCTGATGTAGAATTTTGGATTCCAGGGAGGGTCTGTAAACTCAACTTCTGGGTGCTTGTCTATTTTAATGAAGAGTTGAAAAAACTGACTGATATGGATAAATTATGAATTATTGAATTCACTTAGGAAGAAGGTATGAATTATTAGGTTTATTTGGGGAAATTGTTTTCTATGGAAAAGCCAGAATAGTTACACACAGACACTCATCACTTACATGGGAGCAAAGCATAGAAGTGCCAGCCATGCACCTCCACATAGAAGAGTGAAGAGATTCATCAGTTAAGGACCCAGGGTTTATGAAGGATTGCAGAAAGAAAGAACCGAAGCAGGGACAGGAAATTCAGGCACCTGGACAATGAGTAGTAAAGGAAGTGGAGAGCATTATCACACACGTTGTAGACTCCATGTTTAGAGGAAAATTCTACATATAACAAAATGAAAAAAGGCATCTGAAAACAGAATCCAAGTGAGGAACAAACAGAAAAATACCTAGACAGGTAATGAGAACCCTCCCCTCTCCCAGCCAGGGGAGGAAGAAGAAACTTACATACTAGTATTCAAATGAAAGCATCACAGATCAATCAGGGTGCCAAAATGGAAGAGAGGGTGGTTTATATGAGATAAGCCCTTTATTTCCTATTTTTCCTTTGACTCCCTTATAGAGATTATATAAAATCCTCATCTCAAAATATAGATCAAACTCCAATACCTCTTGGGGCTGATGTACATTGTACACTGGTGGTTAACCATCTGAGGATATACCTTTATTATCTCAAAGTTGCTTGTTCTGTCTAGTTTCCTTTACATGTCTATTTTACTGCCTTTATAAGTTATGCACCTTGCCTCTGTTTAGAATGGAGGAGCAAACAGGCAAACTGGTAGACATACTCTGCTCCATCTCTTATAGCACCTTTGTCCATATCAGAGACAAGTGGGATAAAGACAAAGGTTAGGGCCTGAGGAATATTGCAAATAGTAGTGGAATCAGTGAGGCAGATAGACAAATGCAAAAGTTCTCACTTGGCACAACTCCCTGTAGAAAAAGAAGTCAATGGAAATATTTAGGTATTAGCAGTACATGACCAGGATTTTCTATAAGAGACTTTTGGAAGTATGTAAAATCACTCATAATATGGAATACAAAACATCTAGAAAAAAAAGCAAAGATGGTCAATGAAGCTGAGATAACATGATGAGGTAGAGTGTTAACGCAATGGTAGTCATGATAAATAGGAAGCTAAATTCAGAAAACCTTCACGGATCAGTAATAAAGGAAGAGGAAAAGTTTAGCTGATGAAGATATTGAGGTTCCTGCCTGGTGAGGCATACTACATTAAGGTGAAAAGACCAAAAGTTCAGAAGAAGGTGGCTCATTTCCATACATTCAATAGCAGAGAGACACCATCAAACAACCACAAACGCCAAAAAGCATGAACCACCAGACCTCCAGAACTGCTCTGCCTGCACCTTAGGGCTGAACTAAGATCTACCCCCAAACACACTTAGGGCTAGACTCAAAGATCGGCCCCCATACCATGCCACCTGTAGCAGGAGTTTTCCTGCTAGGTACTCATGTTTACAAATTCAATGTTAATAAAACAATAAAACATCTAAGTCTGTGAGGGACACACATTCAAGCTACCACAATAAGTAATGACCATTGTAAACTACCAACATCCAAAATTTTAATGAGCCCAGGACACAGATAAGCAAAATGGATCATTAAAACCTCCTTTGGGACTGGACAATAGGGAGGGTGGGGTGGGAGGGGAGGATAAAGGGGGAGCACAAAACTGGACCTAAATGGAAATTGTACCATAAAATCAAATATCCTAAAAGACAGACAGGTCCTTAGAGGGAGCACCTGAGTCAAAGGGCCCTATAGAGGGTATGATGAAGAGTAACCTTAATCTTCTCCTGTTTATCTCTCTCTCTCTCTCTCTCTTCTTTCTCTTTTATATTACCTATCTTTTTCTTCCTTCTTTTCCCTTGGAGCTGGCCTATAATTCCCTGTACCAGGATGTGGTTAACATCCACAATGATCTGTTGACCAGAAAGACCTACAAGGTTTCCCAAAAGAGGACATATTTCTGTCAGAGCACTTGATTACCCACCGAAGGTTAATGGTAGGACCCTACTGCAGAAGACACCATGTGCTGTTGGCATGGAACATGGAGAGACATGGCTGGAATCTGGAAGAGAGTCAGTCCCCAGAGAGTTAGTTTGTCTAGTGCCAGAAGGTGCTACATGAGCAATTGGGAGAAAATACGAACATCTGTCCAAGAAACTCATGGTCTAAGTTATTCAATAGCAAACAACTTGATGTGATGCTCATGCAAGTGCAATAGTGGCACACAGCCATGGTGGGTAACCAACTGCTCTTGAATTGGCTAACTGATCCACTCAGTAGAATGGAACCCATAGCAGGAACTGGGAAACAAGTCAGAACGTATCTAAAAAAATTGAGTTTGCTCTCCAATATCAAGCTCCCACCAATCTTGGGCTACAAGAGTGCCTACACCTATTAATTTCCATCTAAAATAATAATGGTTATCCCATTTATCCAGATCTGACTTCATTGTCCATTGGAGAATCTGCTTCTCTGTTTCAGATGGAGGCAGAACCTGAGGAGAGATTCAGCCCATCACACCTCACCAGGGCCCCAGCTGAAACCACAGAGTAATTGGGGAAATGAACAGAGTGCTACTTTCTTGTTGAACCTGGTACCAGCACAAGGGTGAAGGAGATAGACACAGAGAACAATCAACTCCTACCAAACCAGACATCCAGAGACACAGAGGTTCCCAAGACCTCATCACTGAAGTAGACCTAAAATGAACCCAACATGGCTCAGGGAAATTCATGGAAGAGGGGGAAGAAAAATTGTTAGAGCCACAATTTGTGACCTTATTCACAGAGACATTGCCTCTTCCCAATAACTGATGGCTACTCCCACAATGCAAGACCCACATACCCCAATGAGGAGGTCCCCTTTGGAGCAGGAAGGACAGGGAGGAAGCTAACGATGGTACCAACATGGCTGTTTATACACTATGTACATAACTAATAAAGAAAAATCAAAAAACTAGAGGAAATGGGAGCTGAGAACACTGAGCTACACTGAAGACTCAAGATGAGACAATAAAAAAGCAATAGTTTAAAAAATTAAATAAAGTTTACATGTGCACCACCAAAACAATAAACTCCTTTAACTATAACTTGATCAACACATAAATTTATATTGAATATGAGACTGCCAAAGAAATCTAGTTTTCATGATGTAGCTTGGCTATCTTTAATTTTTTGTTGTTTATTGACAGAACTTTTCAACCTATTCAGATAGACGGGAATATTTTCTAGTTTAGCTTTCATGGATGGTTATCTTACATTTTACAACAGTTTGGGTTTTGTTTTGAGAAAGGGTATCAGTATCTAAATGGAACTCAAGATCCTCCTGTCTCTGCTTCTTGACTGCTGAGACCATAAGTGTGCACTATGAGGCTGGGTTTTTATTTATTTTTTTAAACATTAACTGCCTGCATATAAGAAGCTTATACAAAAGGCAAGTTTAGTACAATATATGCCTTCTAAGAGTTTACCTTCTACCAAAAGAGAACAGCAGGTGCAATCCAAATAAGAGTGCAGGCTGAATATAGAGCTAGCTCATTAAAATTTTAAATTGGAAATATTTTCTAATAAAATTTTATGTTTTCTATTAATATTTTTGCACTAATTTTATATCTCACCCTAATTGAAAATAGATAAATAGAGGTAAAGAAAGGGTAGACTATTTGAAAAATGTTAAATATTAAGGAACTAAATCTATCTGTAGAGAATATGTATCTTATGTATAATTAAGTACTTTTTATATGTTATTCAAGAATAAAAGAAATTCACTAGTATAATAAAAGTTCATGATTTGGTGTGATTACATAAAGCAGACATCAAGTTTAATCCAGTGGTAAATTTTAAATTTCAGTTTTAGTTTGTTAGGAGGAATAAATAAGGCTCTTTCCAATATGTTTTACATTTTTATAAACATAGACATAGCCAATAAAACCACAAATCTAGCAAAGAAAATATTTTCCTCTATGAGGTCATAAAAATAAAATAACGATTATATTGAGTCTCATTTTAAATTAACTCACAATGCTAGCTTTAATCACATTTCATGGTTACATGAATTATCATTTATTTTCTCTTAGCAGGCCACGATTTTCTCATTTGAAAGGCATATATATTCAAATCTCCAAGTATCATTTCTACACAGAAACCACAATTGGTTGACTTGTATCTGGAACAAACTCAAGCCTGTTTGTATAACAATCAAGCCACCCACACTTTTAGCAGTCATCATGTCTATAGAAGAATCAAACCAGAGTAGGGAGCACACAATGGGATAACTACAGGACTATCCTGTGGACTGACTACAGGTCTCACTTTCAATAATCTTTGGCTCATTTCTGCAGTGAATAGACTTGTTCTTTTTCAGCACTTCAATGTAAGAATGTGTTGCATATTACAATGAAATGATTTAAAACACCTTAGAAAGAGTCTTTGGAATACATGCATTCACTTTCCAGATCATAAAGCCAACTCAAATAATTTAGACTGAAAAGACTGTAACTCACTGTTCTCCAGCACAGCCCATGGCTAATCCATACTTCATGGAACGTGTATATTTAATGAACAAGTAGCTGCATTCTGTTTCAGAATGAAATGAAATGCTGGTGGTTCTGCAGCTGAAGGGAAGAGGCTGCCCTTTGCATTTCACAACTGGCTTCAGGGTGGCAACTATGGCACCAGGGGAGGCCTATCATTGTTGCCTGCCTGTTTATCCTCCTACAGCTGTAGGCCAGAGGCAGGAAGTGCTCACTTACACAGCCCACACCTGTGGCCAGGTACTGACAGCCCACTACATAATTTGCGTCACTCCTCAGGGAGATGAAAGAAGAGGTTCTAGTGGCTTCTCTTGCCACGAGCCAACTTTATCTTGTTAAGCAGATTTGAACCTATATTTGAGGCAGAACTGGGCAAGGCTATGCCACTGTCAGAGTAAGAGAAGAAAAAAAGAGGCCATTTCAACCAGATTCACTCATTTTTCTATGATCTTCTGGAGAGACATACAGAACCCCAGGGCTGAGCCTGATGATGTTCCACGGAGAAGGGTGGGTGCTCAGGGTCAGCCTGAGGTTCCACAGAAACCGATGAAACTCAGGATCAGGCTGAGACACAGTGCAGAGCACCACCTCAGGGGTCTCCCATGCCCAAGACACTGCCTTTGAAGCATTTACCCTGGCTAAAGATTCTTGTATGACCAGGATGATCCCTGAGGTCAGAGCATAACTGGCCATTTATTCCTGGGCACATTTTAGTTATCAAATGACATAGGGGGTTCTAGAGGAAGATGCTTCCAAATAGGTGGGTCTTTCTAAAGGAGCCTATGTATGGTGCTACTCAGTCACTGGGTTAGGCGCATCTGGTTTTTATCACAGTACCTAAAATCAGGATCCCAGATGAAGGCCTTGGGGATGTATTTAAAATATCCTTGATTGAAGAAACTTCAGAATAAAACTTCAAAATCAATTCAGTGTACATTAATTTCATACAGTGCAGAACATCAAATATGTCTAAGTGACTTGAGTACTTTATAGTAGAATGGAACACTTTCACTGGGAAAACAAACTTAGGAGAGTGAGAGAGGGAGAGATATAACTTTGTGGGTACCAAAAAGGGACAAAAGAATGGAAAAGGGATGCACTGATAGGCTGAAGACAAACATCATCTTCCTGGACTTTTATCTAAGCCTCATGTGTCATTACTGTTATTTAGAATAAGTATAGTCGTTGCTACTAATTTTTTTTTTAAGAAATGAAGTCACCCTACAATATTCAAATTGTGAATGTACTTTTCAGAGAAAAGTAGGAGAGAAGGAAGGATAGATGGGCAGGGGATAAGTGGGCAGGAAGAGATGAGTAGGCTTGGCAAGACTAGGAGAGGGGATATACCTCCCAGGTGCCAACTCTTATGGCTAGCGAAATGAAGAGCTTTCTTTTCAATACATAAACAGTCATCTGAACTCTAAAATGCATGAGAGGGGGATTTAACCATGGAATTGGCTCGTTGCTATATTATCTAATATAGTATATGTACAGAAGTTGTTTTCATTTCAAATAATGGATACAGGAGAATTCCAACTTCAAAAAAATTTAAATACTATTCTATAGCCGAGAGAGAGCAGGGAGGGACAGAAGGAGAAGAAAAGACATGGGAGGAGAGCTAGACCTAGATAATAAATAAGTGGTTTGGGGGTTGGAGAGATGACTTAGTGGTTAATGTGTTTGCCTGAAAACCCTAAGGACCCAGGTTCAGTTCCCTAGAACCCACATAGGCCAGATGCACAAGAGGGCACATGCGTCTGGAGTGTTTGCAATGGCTAGAGGCCTTGGTGTGCCCATTCTCCCCCCACCCTCTCTCTTGTTTAAATAAATAAATAATTTTCAAAAAAAAAAAGTACTGCTTTTAATAGGATGTTTCCAGGGCAAACTGAGAGAAGGGAGAGAAGGAGGAACAAAATAACTGTTGGTTGATGCTTTTAACAGGGCACAGAAACAGAAGACAACCAATTCAGTCAATCATCAACTCCTATCTAGTGAAGGCTTTAACTGAACATGCCAAGAAGTTTATCCTCAAAACGAGGGCCTAGGAAAACTAGCATTTCAATTTGCTTCACCATTGGATTTGACATTTGAGCCCAAGTCCATTTATGAAGGTATCTGAGTAATTTTTGGCCTTTCTCTGAAACCTTTTCCTCTACTGCCCCCTAGTGAGTCAATGGCAGCAATACAGAAGAAGCACTTCGAGCCGGGCTTTGTTGAAATTGTAAATTGACAGGAAAAAAGAAATAAATAAATAAAACAACTGCAGTGCACTCACGCTAATGAGCAAAGTAACTTATTAGTCCTAAATAGTTTTCCACTTAGACATTACTTCTATCTTCCTTTACCTCTGTGTAATTGTTTCAGAATATCAATAACGACATCTTCTACAGTAGTATAACATAAATTATAACTATGCTGAAATCAGTGTACTCAGGATCTCTAAGTCACCACTACAAATCATTTCTGAGATAATTCTTGCTTTGACATAACTGGACTGTTTTGTAGAAACACAACTAACAGATGTTTCAAGTTTCCAGGTATATATGTCAATATGTAAGACATACTGATACCTATACTATCAGAATGGTCGAGACACATAGAGAAAAGACAGTGAAAGTCAGACAATCATACCTCTACTGTTCCGCGTTCCACTATTTGAGTCTTTGAGACAAGATTCACAGGATTAGAGGCTTGTGAACCAAAGGCCAATGAGATTCAACCTAATTCTTATTATCTGTATATGCAACAACTGAAACAAAAAAAAAATGGAACAGAAGAGCACACATATTGTGTATTTGTGTTATGCTGAATCAGGGAGGTACATTATGATACTTTCACAGAGTCTAGGAAGGCACAAAATATATCATATAAGGTATTGCATGGGAACTGCAACAGCGTGAACTTCTAAACACGGATCACAGGAGATCACAGTAGCATAGACGAGAGTGGGAGGCTGTAGCAAAGCATGATGGAAGCTTGCTAGGGGTAGATGGTGACATGATGGTGGGGAATGCTACTTCCAGAGTTATTTTCAGGTATCATAGGACATGGCTTTTACACAGTAGCCTTGTATATGAATTTTGGCAGTCCTAGAGTCAAATATTCTCCTGTAGTGTACTTAATTAAAAATCATGATTTTATGACTATGATTTTTAGATAATTCCCATATTTATCAATGTACCATTCATCTATTATATGTATTATACACTGCTCTAGACCTTCATAAACAAATAAGAAGTAGCCTTTACTAATGAACATTTCAGTCTAGTAGAGAAGTCACAAAAATAAGTCTATGACAATGCTATGTAATAAAGTCAGAGATATGAAATTGGGGGGTAGAGAGATTTCTGAGTGGTTAAAGTTGTTTGCTTGCAAAGTCTGATGACCCAGGTTCAATTCCCAGTACCCACATAAAAGCCAGATACACAAAATGGTGCATGTGTCTGGAATTCATTCTGACACACCCATTCATATACATATTCTCTCTCTCTCTCTTTCTCTGTCTTGTGTATGCATATTTCATTCTCCTTATAAGTAAATAAAAACAATCTAAAAATAATAAACAGAGGGCTTATGAAACACAGAGAAGAGATAACCCAGATTGAGTGGGAACACTGGGGAAAACACAGGAACTGTTTCCTGGACAAGGGTCACATGAGCTGACACTGCTTCATTGTGCCTAGAAAAGACCCAAAGACATAAACAAGATTTTCACAGTGACTGATTTCCAAATCACCCTCTAAGAATTGCGCTAATTAAAACTTAAATGACTAGGAATCACACATGATATAAAAATCAATGTTTACCATTGTATCTATAGTTTTTCTGCATTAAATAATAATGCCATTGGATGCTTACTTTATGCCAGTGACTCTTTTAGGTCTCTGGGATCCAGTGGGGGTGAATAGCTAAGGATTCTGCACTCTGGGAGCCCTCCCTGGAAAATAAACCACAGCTGACTAAGCATGTTAGCCCAGTAACCAGGCTTATAATAGCTCTACAAAAGAAAGAAACAGTGATATGCTATAGGACCAAAGGGACGTTGGAGGAACATGCAAGGTCTCATCCAAGACAGCTAATTTGAATCATTGACAGTTATAATAAGACCTTAACTTGAACAAAGAGTAGTACTGTAAAGAGTCATATGGTGTTGTAGTTATCTTCTCATTGCTAAGACAAAGTACCTGACCAAAACCAGCTTGTGGGTGAAAGGTTTTTATTTTTAGCTACAGTCTCAAGAGGAATTTTCATGATGGCAGAGAAAAGCATGGCAGAAGCAAGGCTGGACCACCTCTGCCTCAGCAGGTGGAAAACAGGAGCAAGAGAGCGAGGTGGCCAACACTTGCAAGTGGAGGACTAATAAACTCCTAGGTCTATCACAAGCAACATACCACTCCAGCAAGGCTTCGCCTACCAAGTTGCCATCAGGAGGGAAACAAGCATTCAGAACACATGAGTTTATGGGATACACGTAATTCAAGCCACCAGATTCTGCCCCTTGCCCTCAAGCTGATTACTATCCATGATGCAAAATGCAATGAATTCATTCCAACTTTAAATGACCTACAATCTTTTCAGCCCCAATACTGTTCAAATGTCCCCATATTCTAAGGTCTCTTAATTGTGAGCTGTAAAACCAAATACACATAATAGAACAGAATAAACATTCACACTGAAAAAGATAACATTGTACAAAAAAAAGATTGAAGCAATTCAAGACCTAAAACAAATGGCAAACATCAAATACTGTAGTTCCAGGTCCAACATTTGTAACCAGTGAGTCTCTGGAGTACTAATTCTACCCCTCCAGTTGCGCTGCTTACAACACTGAAAAACCTTAATCCTGAGCCAGCAGCACTACTTGGAAGGCATCTCATAGTTCTGCAAATTCTAAAAACCTCCTTGAGTCTCCATTGCAAGCAACACTTCCTCCCAATGGATGTATCAGGGATTCACTTGGGGACATCAGTAACACTGCCTGTGGTAGTTTGAATAGATGGCCCCCAATATATTCAGTTGTTTATTTGTTTGTAGTTTGCATCTCTAGCCATCTGGCTGGAGGCAATGCCATTGTGTGGATCTTAAGGTGTGGTGGTGGGTTTGAGATTTCAATCTAAAGATATGCAAAGTGTGCCTAGGGGGAGTTCCTGAAGTGTGCTGTGGCCTTTGGCTTTTAGGCTTGTACTCCTCTCTCTCTCTGCTTGGGCCTGTGAAGGCAGGCCAGTTTCTTCTGCCATTATGGAACTTCCCCTGGATCTGTAAGCTCCAATAAATCCCTTCCTCCATAACTGTGCCTGGTCTGGAAGTTCATCTCAGTGAACCTGAATCTGTCTGATACAGAATTTGGTACCAGAAGTGGGGTGAGATGAACCTTACTATGTGGATGTTGATCTTGTGGAACCTTTGTTTTGGAGGAATAGGCATGGACTTGGTGCTTGCAACTGAAGATGTCACCTGGAGTGGTAAGCCAAGTTTTATAGACTATTCTGATGAGAGTCTGAGAATGCTAAGTGCAGATAGCATTGAACTTCAAGGCTTGGCTTATGAGCTTTCTAAGGGGAAGGGAAGACTGCAGAGGACTTTGTTGGAACTGGGCTACTGGCATAAGGGCTGGCTGCGTCCTGCTGCCCAGACCCAGACTGTTTGATCAAGGTTAAATTTGTAATGGACTGATGTGCTTGGCTAGAGATATTGGACTGAGAGATTTAAGATTTTAAACTGGAAAACCTCAAGCAAGTTAAAATTACAGACACTGAGACTGGTTTTAGGTTACTGAACCTGCTATTGTCAAACACATTAGCAATCTTAAGGAAGATGTTCCAACTACTTTACATTAAAACAATGGAAAGGATGCCTGAGGAAAGACTATCATAGAAATGCAAACACTTTTGGAAAGAGTTGACTGGAACCTGCTTTTCAAGGCTATGATTTGTTTCGTCCCTGAATTAAGAATATGGCTGTGTCCTGCATACCTGGTATTGGTTTCAGAAGCATGAAAACTGCGAGGAGTGGTCGTGAATTGCACATGCTTCCAGGAGCTGCTGCTGAGATGCGGCATGAAGCAGGGCCTGATGCCCTGATAGGCTGAAAGAGCCTTTGGAAAATGTGAGGAGTGGTCATGAATTGCACATGGTTCCAGGAGCTGCTGCTGAGATGCGGCATGAAGCAGGGCATGATGCCGTGATAGGCTGAAAGAGCCTTTGGAAGATGGACCATGGTTTGAATGAAGACCTGGCCAGGGGCGGAATGTGGTAGTTTGAATAGATGGCCCCCAATATATTCAGTTGTTTATTTGTTTGTAGTTTGCATCTCTAGCCATCTGGCTGGAGGCAATGCCATTGTGTGGATCTTAAGGTGTGGTGGTGGGTTTGAGATTTCAATCTAAAGATATGCAAAGTGTGCCTAGGGGGAGTTCCTGAAGTGTGCTGTGGCCTTTGGCTTTTAGGCTTGTACTCCTCTCTCTCTCTGCTTGGGCCTGTGAAGGCAGGCCAGTTTCTTCTGCCATTATGGAACTTCCCCTGGATCTGTAAGCTCCAATAAATCCCTTCCTCCATAACTGTGCCTGGTCTGGAAGTTCATCTCAGTGAACCTGAATCTGTCTGATACACTGCCTTATATTGCCCAGGGTCATTTTCAAAAAAACGTGTGTTGCAAATCCAATATCCCTCTCTTACCTGCATTTGCTCTGTACTCCCACAGTACCATGTGGCTTCCAAATTTGTTAATTCATGGGGGGCATAAAGCTAACTTTGAAAAGCAAGACAGTTCTTCAGCACTCAGTCCACCTCCTTTCAAAAGAGTCAGCAGTCTTCCTGCTATCCCAATGCAGAACAGCTGGCCCACTCTCAATGGTGGTAATCTCTCAAACAGTTGCTACTGAATGGAGCTATTATCTCTAGCCTGATACTTTCATTTCTTTCTGTGCCCTATCTATCTGCTTACAACAATCTTTTTCTTCTAAACACAACTGTGCACAAGTTCTGATGACAAAGACAGAACCCAGCAAACCCCTCACATAAACTGCCTCTAGCCCAGTCCAAATAAAGATCTTTCTTCCCTTCATAAGCCAAGCCTACACAATATACAATTCTTTCTGCATTTAGGTCTGTCAACTCTGGCCAGAATGGTCCCTCAAACTCTGTTCACAGGCATCCCCTAGTGCCAAGGTTTCAAATCCTTCCATATTCCTCCCACAAATCAGTTCCAAAAGCCACGCAGTCAGTTTCTAGAAGAAATGAACCCCTACCCCCAACTCCTCTGGTACCAATTTTCTGTTGAAGTTACTTTCTTGTTGCTAGGACAAAGTACCCGACCAAAAGTAGCTGCTGTGAGAAAAGTTCTTTGTTTGTTTTTTTTTCTTTTGGCTTACAGTTTTAAGGGAAAGACTCATGTTGGCAGGGAGAAAGCATGCCATGAATAGAGGCTGAGTGTCACTTATGCCTCAGAAGGTGGAAAAGAGTATAAGGAAAGGGAGTTGAGGTCTGGCAAGGAAGAGCTGACTATAACTCCCTAAAGCCCACCTCCAGCAATACATCTATCCCAGCAAGGGTCCACTTCCCAAATTGCTACCAGCTGTAGGCCAAACATCTAGAACACAGGTTTATGTGGAACATCTGATTCAAACCACCACAAATGGGATAGGAAATATTTCCAGAAAAGGATTGGCCAGGCCAATCACTCAGGCACTAGATGGGAAGGGAGCCTGGCTGACATGCACACAGCAGATGATGTAGGTAGTTGCAAGCTGGAAACATTGGTGGGGGCCAATGAAAGTTAATGAAGGTGACTGGTTCACCATTAAAGGAAGCAACACATCTACTGCAGGATAGAAAGTGGTTTATGGGAGGAGTGGCAAGAGGGACCACAGAGACCAGACAAAGCATCCTCTCCTGCAGCTTATGCAGAAGATGAGGTGGCTCAGACATGGGCTAAAGAGATATGAAGAGTAGGTGAGTTTGAAACACAGATGACGGATGAATAAGACCTGCTGGAAGATCAGATGGAGAGAAAGAGAGCACACACTAATCCAACTTGATTCACAGGTATTTAGGAGATCACCTAGACAGATAGTGGTGGCTTTTACTGACATAGGGATTTTTGGAATAGCAATAGATTTAAAAGGGATGAGTAGAATCAAAGCTTGCCTGAGAGAGTTGGGTGGCATTTTATATTGCAATTTCATAGCACAAAGGGAAATTTTTCTGTATAGCTTGAAGAGCAATGTGACAATAAGTATATAAATCAGCTCTGGGACTGAGGTATAAGTTCTCAGAGGAGGGGCTGGGGTGTGTTACAGGCTAGAAAGGGGTGGGCCCTTCCCACTGTCCTTGAGTCTGAATAAAGGGTCCTGCTGGGTGGCTCATTAAGGGACTAGGTGTCTGCATCTATCCTCAGCTAGGGCTGCTCAAAGATGGAGCAAACCTACTAAAATATAAATAAATAATAGCTAGGTACCAGCTTTCACACAGCATGTATGTTAACTTTTTTCAAAGAAGACAGAAAGCACAGCTTTACAGAATTCTAAAACCAAAATATGTACGAAGCCCTGTAACTCAGTTTTTATAAATGAGAAACTGCAGAGCAACAGACAAGTAATTTGTTAAAATCAGCCAGTGTTGCTCTCACTGAGACAGCCTGTGTTCCTCTCTGAGGCATAATGCTCAGGCATGGTTTCCATCAGGTCAATGCTGAATAGAGGTCAAGCCTCTGTTTACTTGGAAAGCCAGAACATGTCATTTGAGATGAAATAGGAAAGCCTTCTTTGCCCTTATCCACTAAAATGTGTTACCTTGGAACATGAGTTTGTGAGCAATAGACTTGTTTTCATTTAAAAAAATTATAAAAACATTGAGCAATGAGGACTAAAAATAATACAACAAAATAATGCCAAAATCTAGAATCACCTTGACATTATTAAATGAGAAATACATGACTTTGATTTAGTAAACAATTAAATAGCCTTCTGAAATCTTAAACAGGTTTCATTTTATGAGATCACCAGCAGAGGGCACTCTATACCCACATTCTTCTCTCTTCTCTCAACCATTTAAAGTAACTAAAATCTCAAACAACTGGGGATGTTTTAACTTCAGCAGAGGGTACATATGTGTCCTGGGGAAAGGCCTGGGTTCTGGAGGGCATGTGAACAAACACCTGGTATTTGTAGCTATTCCAATGACTACTTCATGAAAGATTCCACATTTGAAATAACAAAGCTAGATTATGTAATATGAAAATTCTTGGGAGAGGCTGAAGCAGGAATATTGTAAATCAAACTCTGCCTGGGTTATAGAGCAAGTTCAAGACCAGCCTGGTGAACCCTGCTTCAAAGACAAAGCAAAAGAAGGCTGGTATATAGCTCTTGCTACAACGTATGAGGGCCTAGGCTCAACCTCTAGTACCACAAAATTCTTATAAATGATATTTCATTTTTAGCATTACAAGAAATGCAAGTAACAAGTGTTTCAAGTACCCATCTTTTTAAAGTGTTTCTTTATGGGCAAAAAACTGGAAAAATAGTCTTCCATCAATCTGGCAATTCCAGGACTGTTGATTTTTATGACTTTTAGTCATAGAAAACAAGTTCAATAAATGTTACTTGTGTCAAGCCTACTTTTAGTTGGTAAATTTAAACTTTCAAAATATAACTTTTTAATGCTATCTCTTTGAAGGATAAACTTCTCTAAATCATAAGCAATCTGATTTCCCTATTTATGTATTGCAAAACATTTAATGGTGAGTAAAAGTCTTTGTAGATTTTTCTGTGGGAAAACCTTATAATCTCTAGATTTTAATTAACCAACAGTTAAGTTTTGTGTTCTGTATGATGTTGTATTGGTAAACATTTGGCATTCAACATTTGCAGAAACATACAGAGCTGTACCACAGAAAGAAATAAATCCCAATGTGAATTATGGAATTTAGTTAACAGTAATGTATCAATCAATATTGGTTTATAAATTCTGACAAATATACCACACCAAACCAGATAATGACCATAGGAAACAGCAACACTCTATTCGATCTTCTGTTTTTACATAAAATTATTAACTGCCCAATAAATCTATTCAAAAATGAAAAAGAGAAGAAGAAAAAAAGTTTTAAGTTTTTACCTGAAATATTCCTCAAAAGGTTTGGTCCCCAGACTTTGGTGTCATTGCATGGTGGAACACTGACAGAAAACTTGGGGGAAGGTTTAGGCCATTGGAGGCATACTCTTGAAGTGGGTACTGAGACCCGGGCCCCTTCCTCTTCCTCTCTTTGCTCCCTGGCTGCCATGAGGTGAGCTTCTTTGTTCTGCCATGAACATTTCCACCACGATGAGCTGTTTAACCACAGGCCTAGAGGCAATGTTGACAAATGACCGTGGCCTGATCTCAAAACTGTGGGCTGAAGTAAGCTTTTTCTCTTTTTGAGTTGATTGCAACAGTTATTTTGTGACAATAACAAAGAGCTTACACAACAGGGAACTAGAATAACACTCTTACAACCTCAACCTCCCATCCCTTCCTGCCTCCAAGGACTCCAAAGGGAGTAGAGACTTTAGAGGCAATGTCTGTCCACTCTCTTCTAGGGAGAGCCTCTGTCAAGTGGAGCCATAGGAAGCTATAGTTGGTAGACTGTTTAACCAGAGTTTCTGTCTCAGGGGTTGGTGAGGAGTCTGAAGAATATCCATTTTCTATAAGAACTGGAGTGACATTTTTATTTTTATTTATTTAAGAGCGACAGAGAAAGAGGCAGAGAGAGAGAGAGAAAGAGGGAGAGAATGGGTGCACCAGGGCCTCCAGCCACTGAAAACGAACTCCAGATGCATGTGCCACCTTGCGCATCTGGCTCATGTGGATACTGGGGAATCCAGCCTCAAACCAGTGTCCTTAGGCTTCACAAGCAAGCACTTAACCGCTAAGCCATCTCTCCAGCCCTGGGAGTGACATTTTAAATATGTCTAGGGGAAAAGGGCTTCCTCATGGAAATTTCAGCCACACCACAAGGCAAGAAAGCCTAAACACTCCTATCCAAGGATTCAGAGACTAAAAGACAGAACATTAACCACCAGAGTGAAGAAAGACCATCACAGGATTCCTGTGTGACCAGTGGTATGCAGACCTGATGGCTTTGGCTTTGCATCTTGCCATGTCAGATCTTCCCAATCTAGAAACAACCCTGAGGAAAATCTTACCACTGTTGATAAGAATATTGTCAATACAACAAAAGAAAAGTAAAGTTCAGCTACCAGAAACAAATTCCATTTGTTATACTCAAAAAAATTTAAAGTTTTGGCTTTTTAATTAATATACGTATATATTTTCTTTTCTCTTGTGTGCTGAGGATCTGAATTTAGGTCCTCGTGTTTGCAAGCATTTTACCCCCTAAGCCATCTCCTCAGCTCCAACTGTTTTAGCAAAAGCTATTCATGTTTATCAGTCCAAGAAATTCCTCAGCAAGCTTTCACCTTTCTTCTGGTCTCTATATGTACACATGTGCATGGGCACCACACACACATGCACCCACACAATTATATACCAAGTGTAATGATGAGCTCTTTGATCATCAAACTTAAAATAAAGGGAAAAATATCATGAGTCATCAGGAGAGAAATTCATTCTTCTCAAGTATGTGGTCTTTTGTTTAGATTATTAAAATAAATACTTTTGGGCTGGAGAGATGGTTTAGTGTTTAAGGCATTTGCCTGTGAAGCCTAAGGACCCTGGTTTGATTCCCCAGTACCCACATAAGCCTGATGCATAAGGGAGTGCATGTATCTGGAGCTGGTTTACAGTGGCCAGAGGCCCTGGCATGCCCATTCTCTCTCTATCAATCATCTATCTATCTGCCTCTTTCTCTCTTCCTTTCTCCTCAAAATAAATAAATACTTTCATTGACTTAAGGTTTAAATAAATATCCTTGAGTTCAAACACAAGGACTAAGCTAAGAAATGTCTTCAAATTTATATGTACTAATAATTTTAATGCATATGCCAGTCAGAGACAATGACACATGCTTTATAATATAAACCAAAGGTCCTACAAAGCTTTTTATGGTTTTGCTGGTTATAAGTTGCTCTTTTGCACAATGCAATAATAGATTATATCCTTGTAAATAATTGCATGCTGGTATCCGGTTCATCAGGAAAACGGCCCCCTTGCTTGTTTCTCCAATTTTTCTTAGTTTCATCCAGGGCCCTTTTGAGGTATGATGGGGTGGCTCTCTCCTTAGGATCTACATCTATCTGAAAAACAGAAGCAGATTCTCCAACGGAGAGTAAGTTAGCACCAGGACAAATGAGATAACCCTTACTTTTTTATAGAGAATTTAATAGGTGTAGGCCCTCTTGTAGCCCACAATTGATGGTAGCTTGATATTGGAGAGTGGGCTTATGTTTGGATGTGGTTCTGACTTGTTTCCCAGCTCCAGCTATGGGTCCCATACCAGTGAGGGTATCAGTTAGCCAAATTGAGAGCAGTTTCCAGAGCCTCAGAGGCCCCCAACACCTCATCACTGAAGCAGACCAAAAATGAACCCAACATGGCTCAGGGAAATTTTGCAGAAGAGGGGGCGGAAAGAATGTCAGAGACACATGCTGGGTCATGATATGCAGAGACATTTATCTTACCCATAACTGTGGGCTAACTCCACAATGCATGACCTGTATACCTCAACAAGGAGGGGCCAAGGGGAGGGGGTAGGTCACGGATGAGCCTAATAATGGTACCAAACTGACTGTATTTGCTGAATACAAAACTAACTAATAAAGAAAAAAAATAATAATTGTATGCTATTCTTCAAATAGAAATTTACTCTCTTCCATTCTGATATTGCTGGCTAATATAATTCATGATCCAGAACTGTTCAATTTTATTACTATTAGAAAGGAAAACACGGCTATAAACCTTAAACCAATGTTAATATGGCAATGTTCAGATGTGTGAGGATATTTCAGGCAATATTCTGTTGTCAAAGTCCTATTTCTGGCATAACTGATCAGATGGGGCCAAGGAAGAAGATAAAGCTATAAGGCTTATTTAAGCTTTTGCAGATGGATTGCATAGATTTTTCTATTCAAATGGATGTGAATACACTCTTTGTACTGTCTGTCTTTGGGGGAACAGATAATTTCCATGGTTTTTGTAGGCTTTGCATTGCTCACATAGGAATTGGTCTATGTGTGTAGTGACAAATTTCATAGGAAATGATAAAAGAACTTGACAGGACCTGCTGAACACTCAGGATCCCCAATATCCCTTGATCATATGCCATCAGAGAAAATTCATAAAGCTCCCTGCAGATTTACCATAAACTTTAAGAAAGTCTCCAATGTTTCTGACCAGCAGTTGCTGGCAGCCTTTCTCATCAGTTAGCTCCAGGAACCTGTGCACAGACTTCACCCACATGCTAGAGGACCTCCATGATGCTCTCGCAGCTCATGGAAACACTATTATCAGATGGACACTGTGGAAGGGTGGGAGGCAACACTAGAGGTTAGGATTCTAGGACTCAGCACCTGGGTTCACCTTTATTGGGTACAAAGGACATGTCCAGGACCCATACCTGTGGGATTTATAAACCGGGACTTCCTCAAGAATCTCAAGAAGCAGATGACAATAAGAAAGTGAAAGCTAGCCGGGCATTGTGGAACACGCCTTTAATCCTAGCACTTGGGAGGTAGAGATAGGAGGATCACCATCAGTTCGAGGCCACCCTGAGACTCCATAGTGAATTCCAGGTCAGCCTGGGATACAGTGAGACCCTACCTTGAAAAACCAAAAATAAGAAAGAAAGAAAGAAAGAAAGAAAGAAAGAAAGAAAGAAAGAAAGTGAAAGTTTACCCAAGAGTTTCTCAGATTGCTAAATGTGAACACCTTTAGTTAAATATTTGAAGGGAGATGGGGTATGGCTTGGGGATAAAGTGCTTCCAAGCATCAGAACCTGGATTCGGATCTCTAACACCCACATAAAATACAGGCATAGTGTTGTGGGCAAGGGGAGCTAGAGACCAGCAGATGTCTTGGACTCGCTGAAAGATTGTCCAGCTGAGTTGTTCAGCTCTGGGTTTAGTGAGACTCTCTGTCTCAAAAATACTTAACGATAAGATGGTCAGTGATAAAAGACACACAATGTTAAATTCTGGCCTCTACATGTAAACATATGCATGTGTACCACACACACACATATAAACACGCACACATACATTCATGCACACCACACACACATGTACATGGAAATATAAGCAAATAAACAATAAATAAATAACAAGGTGTCAAAAATCAAGACTTATGACTTCCAGGAGCCTATGACCTCATCCGTTCTGCTACTTCATGCTCCTTTTGGTTGTCTACTACCCTTTTCTAATTTAATGGTCTGGGTTGCTCATATTCAGTGATGGAGTCTTACTGTGTTTTTATTAAATATGAATGCTTTGATTTCAAAGATAATCTCTACTATTTCTCTGTCACTCAACTGGTAGGCAGAAAACATGTGTAAGCTTGGGAGGCTGTGCTACTCTTTGGGATATCAGGGAACTGATGCAGAGAAAAGGACAAGGGAAAGCGTGTCCAACAGACTGTTACAAACGTTGAATCTAGTGCTTTCCTTCTCACAGTATTGCCTTCTCAAGACTGAGCATATTCTTCATGATTTTTATTTCATCAGGAAAATTGAAAACAAAGACATTTCAATTTCATCTGATGATTTTCCCAGTTTCTTTTCTCCAAACAACAACTTCTGCCTTTTGCCAAGGTTAATTCTGAGGGGAAAAAAATTCAATAACTGTTATTTATTCACACTTCCATTGTTACTTCAATCTTTTTTTTCTTTTTCCCTTTATTATTAGTTTTGTATTCAGCAAATACAGTCAGTTTGGTACCATTATTAGACTCATCCATGACCTACCCCCTCCCTGTGGCGTCTCCCGGTTGAGGTATGCATTGTGGAGTTAGCCCACAGTTATGGGTAAGATAAATGTCTCTGCATATCATGACCCAACATGTGGCTCTGACATTCCTTCTGCCCCCTCTTCCACAAAATTTCCCTGAGGCACGTTGGGTTCATTTTTGGTCTGCTTCAGTGATGAGGTGTTGGGGGCATCTGAGGCTCTGGCTCTCTAATTTGGTAGGAGTTGATTTTTCTCTGTGTTGATCTCCTTCCCCCTTGTGCTGGTATCTGGTTCATAAGGAAAACAGCCCCCTTGCTTGTTTCACCAATTTTTCTTCGTTTCAGCCGAGGCCTTTTTGAAGTATGATGGGGTGGCTCTCTCCTTAGGATCTACATCTATTTGAAAAAGAGAAGCAGATTCTCCAATGGAGAGTAAGTTAGCACCAGGACAAATGAGATAACCATTACTTTTTTTATATAGAGAATTTAATAGGTGTAGGCCCTCTTGTAGCCCATGATTGATGGTAGCTTGATATTGGTGAGTGGGCTTATGTTTGGATATGGTTCTGACTTATTTCCCAGCTCCAGCTATCGGTCCCGTAGCACTGAGGGGATCAGTTAGCCAAATTAAGAGCAGTTGGTTCCCCACCATGGCTGTGTGCCACTATTGCACTTGTGTGGGCATCACAACAAGTTATTTGCTGCTAAGTATGTTAGACCATGAGTTGCTTGGACAGATATTGGTCATTTTCCCCCAGTCGCCCATGTAGCACCTTCTGGAACTAGACGCGCTGTCTGGGGACTGACTCTCTTCCAACTTCCAGCCATGCCATTCTATTTTGCATGTCAACCACATAAGGTGTCTTCAGCAGTAGGGACTTACCACTAACCTTTGGTGGGTCATCAAGTACTCTGACAGAAATCTGTCTGTCTTTTAGGAAACCTTGTAGGTGTCTCTGATCAAAAGCTCATTATGGATGATAGCCCCATGTTGGTACTCGGAGTTACAGGTCAGTGCCCACTAAGAAAATGAGGAAAAAGATAACTGATATGCAAGAGTTAGAGAGAAGAGAGAGAGAGAGACAGAGACAGGGAGAGGGAGAGGCAGGGAGGGAAGATGTAGAAGATTAAGGTTAGTCTTGATCCTACCCTCTCCAGTGTCTTGTGGTTCAGGTGTTCCTGTAAGGGCCTAGTGAAGGTTCAGCCATTTGGTCTGTCTTTTAGAAAGTAGAATTTTATGGTAACATTGGCATTTGGGTCTAGATTTGTGTTTCCCACCCCTTCAATGCCCTCCTCTCCCTCCCCATCCATCCTAGTGTCTAGTCCACGAGATGCATCCTCACCACCATTTTTTTCATTTGATTTTTTGATGTTTGCTATCCTTATTGGGGTAAGGAGGAATCTCATAGTTGTGTTAATCTGCATTTCTCTGATGATAGGGATGATGAACATTTTCTTAAGTGTGTGTTTGCCATTTGTATTTCTTCCTCTGTGAGCTGCCTGTTCAGCTCTTTGCCCCATTTTGTGAGTCGGGTGTTTGACTTCTTACTGTTTAGATTTTTGAGTTCTTTGTAGATTCTAGAGATTAGGCTTCTATCAGTTGGATAACCCACAAATATTTTCTCCCATTCTGTGGGTAATCTATTGGCTTTGCTTATTGTGTGCTTCTCTGTAAAGAAACTCTTCAGCTTCATGTGATCCCATTGGTTGAGTGACTAAGATCGTGAGCTACTGGGGTTTTGTTCAGGAAGTCTTTTTCCATTCCTGAATCATGGAAAATACTTCCTATATTTTCTTCCAGTAGTAGTCGAGTTTCTGGTCTTATATTGAGGTCTTTGATCCATTTGGACTTGAGTGTAGTACATGGTAAAATGTGTGGATCAAGTTTCAGTTTCCTGCATATGGTTATCCAGTTTGTCCAGCACCATTTGTTGAAGATGCTGTCTTTTGTCCAGCCTATATTGTTCGGGCCTTTATCGAATATCAAGTAGCTATAGTTGCTTGACCCAAAGTCCAGGTCCTCAAGTCTATTCCATTGGTCTATACTCCTGTTTTTATGCCAGTACCATGCTGTTTTTATTACTATGGCTTTGCAATATAGTTTTAGATCAGGTATGGTGATGCCTCCAGAGGTATTTCTTTTGCTGAGGATATGTTTGGAAATGCGAGGCCTTCTGCCTTTCCATATGAAATTTGAGATCATTTTTTCTATCTCTGTGAAGAACACTGTAGGGATTTTAATTGGAATTGCATTAAATCTGTACATTGCCTTTGGTAGGATTGTCATCTTCACAATGTTAATTCTGCCTATCCAGGAACATGGGAGGTCTTTCCATTTTCTCAAGTACTCCTCAATTTCTTTTTTGAGTGTTTTTATGTTTTCATTGTATAGTTCTTTCACTTCCTTGGTTAACGTTATTCCAAGGTATTTTTGTTGTTGTTGTTGCTATTGAAAAATGGGACTATGTCCCTTATTTCTTTCTCTGTATCTTTGTCATTTGCATATAGGGAGGCTATGGATTTTTGTGCATTGATTTTGTATCCTGCTACTTTGCTATAGGAGTTAATCACCTTCAGGAGTTTTGGAATGGAGTCTCTCAGGTCTCTTACATATACAATCATGTCATCAGCGAATAGAGCTAACTTAACTGCTTCCTTTCCAAATTGTATCCCTTTTATTTCCTTCTTCTGTCTTATTGCTTGAGCTAGGACTTCCAGTACTATATTAAAAAGCAGAGGTGAGCATGGACAACCCTGTCTTGTTCCTGATCTTAATGGGAATTCCTCCAGTCTCTCTCCATTAAGTATTATTTGGGCCTTCGGAGCTTTGTATATTGCCTTTATTATGTGAAGATATGAACCAACCATGCCAATTCTCTCCAATGTTTTGATCATGAAGTGATGTTGTATCTTGTCAAAGGCCTTTTCTGCATCTATCGAAATGATCATGTGGTTTTTATGTTTAACCTTGTTTATGTGGTGTATTACATTGACAGACTTCCGTATGTTCAGCCCCTCCTGTGTTCCTGGGATGAATCCCACTTGGTCAAGGTGGATAATGCTTTTGATGTGTTGTTGGCTTTGGTTTGTGAGGATTTTTTTCAGGATCTTTGCATCTAAGTTCATCAGGGAAATAGGCCAGTAGTTTTCTTTTCTTGTGGCATTTCTGCCTGGTTTTGGAATTAGGGTGATACTAGCTTCATAAAAGGAGTTGGGTAGCTTTCCCTGTTCTCCAATTGTGTAGCACAGTTTGAGTAAGATTTGTTTGAGTTCTTCCGTGAAGGTTTGATAGAATTCAGCTGAGAAGCCATTTGGTCCTGGACTCTTCTTTTTGGGGAGGTTTTTTATTATTTTTTCAATCTCCATTAGTGTGATGGGTTCATTGAGGTGATTAATCTGCTCTGAGTTTAGCTTTGATAGATGGTATGCATCCAGGAATTTATCCATCTCCTCCACATTATCCAGTTTTGTGGAGTAGAGGTTTTTGAAATAAGTCCTGATGGTTCTCCCAATTTCACTTATGTCTGTTGTGATCTCTCCTTGTTCATTTTGAATTTTGTTAATTTGAAGCTTCTCCTTTTTCTGCTTGATCAAATTGGCCAGGGGTTTGTCAATCTTGTTTATTTTTTTCAAAGAACCAGCTCTTTGTTTTGTCAATTGTCTTAATTGTTTCCTTGGTTTCCAATTCATTAATTTCTGCTCTGATTTTAATTATTTCTTTCCTTCTGGAGCTCTTTGAGTTGGATTTTTGGAGTTTTTCCAGTGCCTTCAGGTGGATAGTTAGGTTATTGATTTGGGATCTCTCTGTCTTTGTTATGAAGGCATTGAATGTTATGAATTTTCCTCTGAGGACCACCTTCATTGTGTCCCATAAGTTTTGGTTCAATGTGTTCTCATTGTCATTCAATTCCAGAAACTTTGCAATTTCATTTTTTATTTCATTCACTATCCATTTATTGTTTAAAAGTGTGCTGTTCAGTTTCCAGGTGCCATTGGGATTCTTGGTGGGTCTTTTGCTGTTGATTTCTAGTAATATAGCATTGTGATCTGATATCATGCAGGGAATTATGTCAATCTTCTTAAATATGTGGAGGCAGTCTTTGTGACCCAGTATATCGTCTATTTTAGAGCATGTTCCATGGGCTGCTGAGAAGAATGTGTAGTCTGTGGATTTGTTAGGGAAAGTTCTGTAGATGTCCGTTAGGTCTAAGTGATCTATGGTTTTGTTGAGCTCTCTTACTTCCCTGTTGAGTTTCTGTTTGGATGATCTGTCTATTACTGATAATGGTGTATTGAAGTCCCCAGCTATGATGGTGTTGGTGGTTATTTCTGTTTTATTGTCAAGTAGGTTTTGTTTTATGAACTGTGGTGCCCCTGTGTTTGGTGCATACAGATTTATGATTGTAATATCCTCTTGATGGATCATTCCCTTGATAAGTAGGAACTGGCCTTCTTTGTGTTTTTTGATTATTTTTTGTTTGAACTCTATTTTATCCGATATTAATATAGCTATAACTGCTTTTTTCATATTCCCATTTTCTTGGAATGTTGTTTTTCATCCTTTCACCCTGAGGATGTGTCTGTCTTTAGTGGTGAGATGGCTTTCTTGAAGGCAATAGATTGAGGGGTCTAATTTTTTGATCCATCCTGCTAGCTTGTGTCTCTTGATGGGTGAATTAAGGCCATTAATATTTAGGGTAATGACTGTGAGATTTGATTTGATCCCTGCCATATTGTGATGGTAGATGTGGGTTGGTGTTTTCATGATCTTTGAAGTTTTTGTGCCTACTCTGAGTTTGGTTATTGTGATCTGCTTCTTGTAGGCATTTGAATTTGATTATTTGTTTCTTCTCTGTGGAGAATTTCCTGACATACTCTCTGTAGGTTTGGTTTTGTGTTCATATAATTGTAAAGCTGAGTTTTGTCTTGGAAAGTTTTTCTTTCACCATCTATTACGAGGGATAGTTTTGCTGAGTAGAGCAGTTTGGGTTGGAAGCCATAGGTTCTTAGACTTTGCAATGTTTCATTCCAGGCCCTTCTAGTTTTCAGGGTTTCCATTGAGAAGTCTGAAGTAATTCTGATGGGGTTACCTCTGAAGGTGGTGTGCTGTTTTTCCCTAGCTGCTTTTAGGATTTTCTCTTTGGTGTCAATGTTTAGAGTCTTAATGACAATATGTCTTGGAGAGTTACTCCTTTGGTCCAGTCTGTTTGGAGTTCCGTTGGCTTCTTGTATCTTGATGGGACTTTCTTTTAAGAGACTGGGGAAGTTTTCTTAAATTATTTTGTTAAATAAGTTCTCCATGCCTTTGGTCTGAATTTCTTCTCCTTCGGTATTCTAATGATCCTGATATTAGGACGTTTAAGTGTATCCCACAATTCCCTCATGTTCTGTTCACAGGAAATTTTGAACTTACTGAATTTTTTGAACTCTTGAACTGATTCTTCCATCTTGTCTTCCAGATCAGAGTTTCTATCCTCCACTTGGCTGACTCTGTTCTTGAGAGCTTCTAGAGAGTTTTGGACTTGTTCAATTAAGTTTGCATTTTCTACTACTTTTCTATGTATAGTTTCCATCCCTCTGTCAAGCTCCCTTTTCACATCATTTTCTGATTTTCTTGATGATTCCAGGAATTCATCCTTGCATTTCTTTATGTCTTCATTTAGCATGGCCAGCTGATTTTTAAGGTCTTCTTTTTTTTCACTCTCCCTCAAATCTCTTAACTCTCTTTGAACTCCTTCTAATTTCTTATCTATTAGTTCTAGTTTAGTGATGGCAGCATCCACACTATTATCGGTCCTTTGTTACTTTCCTGCAAGTTCTACCAGTAGCTTGGTCATTGTTGCATTGGCCATAGCTTCAATTTTGTGTTCTGATCCTAATGACTCTTCTATGTTTTGGTTTGATGTATTCATTGTAGGACTAGGTGATCTAACTGGATTTTCTTGCATTTGATTTTTCATGTTATTTCTTTTGTGCTGTGTTCTGCCCATGACAGTGTACAGGCACGTAGGGGGGTGGATCAGCCTGAGCTCAAGTACAATGGGAATCTGAGGCAGCCTGGGGCAGTTGTCAAGCAGCCTGGACTTTGGCTCTCACTTGCCAAAGCCCCCAATCTACTGCTTGGCAGGGGAGCGAAAGTTGCCTGAATTCTCAAGTCGTAATTCGCCAAAGCTGCCTCCATTGGAGCTATGAGTGACATTGAGGCACCAAGCACTGAAGCAGCCCAAACTGTGGCTGGGAACACTGGGACCCAGAAGTAGTCTGCGCTCCCCCACCACAGGACAATGGCAGACAGGTAGGGGATGGCACCTGAGCTGATGCAAGCAAGAGACACAGTCTGAGCTTGTGTGGCAGTTGCTGTGGGACTGGGCTGGCTGAACGTGCAGCGGCAGGAGCAGTAAGTGAGCAAGTGGGTGGAGTAGTCTAAGCTGCCACATGCAGGGATCGATCTGCGCTCAGCTGCGCTATGGATACGGTGAGGGGTGGGCTACGTGCTCCTGAGGGAATCAGGGATTCCCTGTTATGGCCAGGACATGCTGAACGCACGGTGGCCAGAGCAGTAAGTGGGCGAGTGGGCGAGTGGGCAAGTGGGCGAGTGTGCGGAGCAGTCTAACCTTCCACATGCAGGGATCGATCAGTGCATGGCTGTGGTGGTAGCGGCACCATGGACATGGCGTTTGATTGGGGGGATGGGTGGGCTATCCACCCTCGAAGGGATCCGCGATTCCCTGTCTCCCCCGCCCCCGTGCCCTCCCACTGACAATCTATTGGAGATTTCTCTCCCCTAAACGACCCAGTGAACCCTTAATGTCTTGCCTTTCTTTCCCCAGGATTTGCAGCGCAGCTAGGCAGTTGCCATCTTGGCCAGAAGTTGTTACTTCAATCTTCATGATATTTATTTTATTGAGGTTTTGTAATGTGTGAGATTTGTTCACTTCTAACATGTTTTTCTTCAATAAAATAGAATTGAAAGAAACAGGGTATATGGAGAATTCTCTGAATTTCTATGGTTTCTTTAATAAAAAACAGAATTCATTGAACTCCTGTGCAGACCCACTTCTACATCATTCTCTATTACCACTTATCATCTCACTGAATCCTGAAAATACTATATTGAAATAACATGAATTAGTACTCAAGAAGCCTAAATAATTTACCTACGTCAAAGGATTAGTTGATGATAACATGATTTATGTATAAGATATTAAACATCCATTCTAGAAGCAGCTCAGATAGGTGTCTATGCAAAGGTGATTCTCATTTAAAGTCCAAACATCATTTTATTTAATAGAAAATTACATTGCTAAAAAGTCAACAGAGACCTGAGCTATGAGTGTGAGCTATTAACTTTGGGAGGTTTCTGGCTTCTTGTACAACTAAATAGAACATTAGGTATTGCTACTGTCTGGTAAGTGTTTCTCTCACTCCCCTAGCAGTCCTATGGGGCACTATTTATTGTGCACTGGGTGTGGCTATACTCTATATTGCAACACAGTAGCAAGGTAGTCTTTGTCTTAACTGACAGCCCACATAATCTTGTCCCTTCTTCACTCCAGGTTCCCAGCTCCCACACAAACTGAGGCCTCACTAACAGTTGGCAAATTTCTTTCTATATAGTGCCAGATAATAAATACCTTAGATGTTGTGTAACATCTGATCCCTATTGCAGTCTCTTTCCTTCTTTTCTAACAGTAAAGCAACTATAGATAATACATAAACAAGTCAATATGACTTTTCAATAAAATTGTACTTGCATAAGAAGGTAGTGGGCTGCATTTGACCTGCAAGCTGTTAGTATTAGTTGCAGTTCTAAATATATGAAAGGCTATTAAATAAAGTAAAACTTAGAACACAGACTGCTGTACATTTTAGTTCACATAGGTTAATAAAATGGATGAAAATAAAAGCAGACAATTTTGCAACTCATTAGATACATCATGCTCTCTTATGGCATACCTCAGTGACTCCTTCCTCTTGGAGTTATCTCTCCCCATTCTGCACCTGGATGTCTTTGGTGACCTTCAGTATTTAGTTTGATATTGACCTTTTTCCTCACCTTACATCTCCAGTTTGTTGTGATATGCCTGCCATTGATCTCCCTGTACCCGGTACATGCCCAAAGTAGTCTTCACCACCCCACATGGACATGGTGGCCTGCTCTCTGATCCACTTCCTATCAGATCACAAATGCAATGAAGACAGGAGCTTCATCCTTTGACTTAAATTTTCACATTCCTAACAGGAAGTATTTATAAAAGTCTTATGCTTTTATTTAGTAGATGAATAGATTAATAAATAAAAATCTTCAAATGAATAAACTAAGTTTGTCTATGAGTACCAATTATAATGAAAACTAAAAGTTTACATATTTTATCCAAATTTATTATAATTCATCACAAAAATGGGAAGAAAGATGATATGTTCACTATTAAATAACTATAGGAAATAGTTTATGAACAAAAAGAAAAATTCTCTAAAAACTAGTAAAGAGAGATGGAAATAAAGGTGAAAAAAATAACCTTAAAAGCAGAATGAAAGTAATGTAAGTGCAGGTGCACCTTAACCTGTAGGAACTGCTGTAATGAAACATCCCAACTGGATTTCTCACATGGAAAAGGAAGCCTAAAACTAGACTCAGTGTCTGGAAAGGGCTCTTTTCTGTTTCACAGGTGGCCCCTTCTCACTGTGTGCTCACATGTACATGTGGCTGAGCAGTTCTTCCACATTGATTATGACAGCCCTCATCCTATTCATGAGGAATTCTCAGGACCTAATCCTCTTCCAAGAGTACTAGCTCCTAATATCACCACCTAGGGAATTAGGTTTCAACATGTGAATTTAGGGAAACAGTCACACCAAAGAAATAGTTCCTCTGACTTTATTGTTCAAGAGATGTGTTTAGGACATATTTTTAGCTTTACTGTCCCTAAAAGGAAGTCATATTTATGCATGCTCATGTTTACTAAGCAAATATATGTCATCGTGTTTTTTGTGATAGTGGTATGATAAAATTCAAAAATAAATAAAATAGAGGACACGATATTCCCAATGTGTTTGTGATATCGAAAGCTTATTGAATGACAAATGATAGTGACCATATTCTCTACTTTTGACTGTTCAGCCTTCCTTCCCCTTCTCCAAAGTGAGTCACCTGTTTTCCATGGTAGAGCTTTAGGTGTAGGATTTGGATATACCATGTCATTTGATTTTTACAATAGGCTTTGGTAGTCAGCTCCAATGAGGTTAATCAGACACTGATACAGCTGAAACTAAGAAAAATTGGTGAAACAAGCAAGGGTACTGTTTTCCTGGTGAACTGGGTACCAGCACAAGGGGGAAGGAGATCAACACAGAGAAAAATCAACTCCTACCAAATCAGACAGCCAGAGACCCAGAGACCCCCAACACCTCATCACTGAAGCAGACCAAAAATGAACCCAACATGGCTCAGGGAAATTTTGCAGAAGAGGGGGTGGAAAGAATGTCAGAGCCACATGTTGGGTCATGATATGCAGAGACATTTATCTTACCCATAACTGTGGGCTAACTCCACAATGCATGACCCATATACCTCAATAAGGAGGGGCCAAGGGGAGGGTGTAGGTCATGGATGAGCCTGATAATGGTACCAAACTGACTGTATTTGCTGAATACAAAACTAATTAATAAAAAATTTTAAAAAAACAGAGTCAAAATAATTGGTCTTGAGTCTTTCTATGAGCATCCCAAATACGTTCCCCTTTTCTCCTCTACATACACTAGTTTTGTTTTTATTTTTAATTTATTCATAAAAACATAAAATTGTGCACATTAATGGTCTAACACAAAATATTTTAATACCTATGTATACTTTATGCAATGTTTAAATGATTTTAAATATATTTATCTCCTCAAACATGTCTCATTTCTTTGTTGAAAACTTTCAAGATCTTTTATTCTAGTCTTTTGAAATCTGTATGATTATATCTGATAGTCTTCCTACTATATGATAGCATGCATGAATTTCTTGAGCCTATTGAACTGTAACTTAGTACTCAGTGATCAACCTGTGCTCTCCCATACCTGTGATAACTGATGATATACTTTGACCATCTGTGACATCCTCTTTTTTTAAATTCCACATTTGAGTTAGATTATGCAGTACTTGTCTTTCTATACCTGGATTATTTCACATAACATAATCGTCTCCAGTTTCACCCATATTTCCACATGATATTAAATTATTATTCAACCATAAATAGCATCATGCATATACTTGAAGAACAGTAGCATCGTGTATGGTAATATTATTGTGTGTATCTACCACATTTTCTTTATTCCTTCATGAGTTATGTACTCTCAGGTTGGGATTTTTCCATGTCTTTGCTACTTGAATAGTGCTACACCCTCTTGTACACATTTGAACAAACAGCTTTCTGTTTTACATTTGTATGCTCTTATCACTGACTTATTGCTAAGGAATTTGCTCTTAGAAACTTGTAACCCACCAATAGTATAAAGAATTCAAGGTGGTATCAGACTGCATGACATGCTGGTTACAAAACCCCTGAGCCATCAGAGCTCAATACTTAGGTTTTGGATGTTATTCCCCTGAGTCCATGTTGACATGAATAAGTTTTCTCACTCTCCACTCTATCTCTGGTGTCATCTCTGTGTGACTCAGGTTCCCATATCACTACAAGTCGGCAAGTGATGCAAATAGACAAATACTGGAACACAAATACTTCAGGTGATTATCAACCCTAGTTCTAACATCATTGTAGCAGTTAAATAGGGTTTTTTTTTTTTTTTGGAAAAAGGATCAGATACATTTTGTCATTGGGGCAGAGCCACTATGATAATTCTTGGTGGCTTTATAAGGCTAGGAAGAGAGACCAAACAGACAGGCACATATGTTCCCACGAATGATGTGATACAGTCAAGGGGGCCCTTACCAGAGCCTGCATAATGCTGTTTGAACTGTCCTTTTAATGATGAGTAAAGTTACCCTGTTTTATTTATAAAATACCTTTCTTCTGGTATTTCATTTAGCAGTGAAAAGCTGAGTAAATCAAACACATGACATCAAATTCAGAATTCATAAAAGAAAGTGACAACCTGAGTGTGGTGGAGTGGCACATAACTATAATTCCATAGACAGGTTTAAGGCCAACCTGGGCTACAAGAAACCATGTAAGACAGATAGGAAGAAAGAACGAATGAAGACAGGAGGGAAAGGAAAGAAGGAAGGGGAAAGAGAAGACTTTCTCAAAATTTTTAAAATGTACTGGGAAAACGACACTGTTAGAGATAGAAAAGATAAGCCACAGCTGAATGTGAGTAAAAACAGCAAGTAAGGGCACAGGGAAATGAATATTCCCAAGTTTAGGGGCCAGATCCTTTAGATCTCTAACACTAAGTTTCTTATATTGTCCAGGTACTTGGAGCAACAACATATCACACCCCTGCTACCCCTAGAAGAAAAAAATGAAAAACAAGAAAAGTAACTAATACACTTGAGAAAATTACTAAGAAAGACATTTCCAAGTTATTTGTTCAGACACTTATGGTTGGAAGTGATCCTTATGATTTGAATACATAAGCTTAAAGACTTTTTTATGAGAGAGAGAAAAGAGAGAGGCGGGGGGGGGGAGGGAGACCATTGGCATGCCAGGACTTCCAGCCACTGCAAGCTAACTCCATGCACATGTGTCACCTGTGTGCATGTGTAACCTTGTGCATGAGTCACTTTGTACATCTGGCTTATGTGAGATCTGGGGAGTCAAAAATGAGTCCTTAGGCTTCACAGGCAGGTGCCTTAACTGCTACATCATCACTCCAGCCTGGATTAAAGACTTTTGAGGAAAAAAAAAGATTTTTTAATTTAACAGATGCATCTTATAACAATTCTAAAAACAGTCACATATAAAAGTTCCAGAGTTAAAGTAATAAAGTAAATAATACCTATGTTAAAATTTCAGAGACAAAAGTTATCTTTTTAAAAATATTGTTATTGATTTATTTGACTGTGTGTGCGTGAGAGAGAGAGAGAGGCAGATAGATTGAGAGAGAGAGAATGGGCATGCCAGAACATCTAGCCACTGCAAACAAACTCCAGAGGCATGTGCTGCAATGTGCAACTGGCTTACATGGGCACTAGGGAATCAAACCTGGGTCCTTAGGCTTTGTAGACAAGCTCCTTAACCATTACTCCATCTCTCTAGCCCCAAAGTTATCTTTTCTAAACAATATTCAATATCTTGAAAAATTCTGATTAGTCTTGAGCCCTAGTGAATATAGCATTTTGGTGAAATATAAAGGAAGAGTTTATGGTGATCTCTAACACTAAGTTTCTTATATTGGACTCTTCTTCGCAAAAATAAAAACCCTATGCCTACATATTGACATAGAAATCTCTCAAGAAAATATGGATGACAGTAACCCAGGGAAGGCTTTACACCTGCATTGGTGGCTTAATTTCAAGGGAATCCTATGTCTGACAATCCTTGCTCAACAAGAAAGTCTTATCTATCATCAGTCACAAAAGTCTGGATCATGCTTAAACCACATAAGACTAGAACAGCCAGAGGATGGAAGATATGAACATCTAAAGTTGTGTGTAGCGGGAAATAGATTTTTGCCAGCATTAGAGCTTCCCTGATAAAATGCAATCTCCTGAAACTAGTCAAAAGACAATTTATTAAGACATGAGTTGAGACCCACCAGGTTCTTTCTTCTAAGAAGAACTGATGAACAACTTTCAGAACAGGGCATGAAGAGTGGAGGAATTAAATGGATGATAGTAAGGAGCAACAGTGAGTCTCACTAATGTGATAGCATATAAAACGAAAAGACAGATGGAAAGTTAGTTTTTCTCTTGGTCAGCATAAACCAATGTTTCCCTAAGACTGATTACAAAGCAGAGTTTCTCCAAAAGTGCTGAACAAAATCAAAAGATGAAGTTATATGGTCAACTGTGCTTAGCAAATGCCTTTTCAAAATTACTTTAGCTGATCAAAGGCTTCCAGTTGTCCTTCATGAATAATACGTACTTCTACCTCTTATACCAGCATTTTTCAAACTTAACAGCAGGATTCCCATTTATTTTTTCCCATAATGCCTATCAATTTGAAGAAATCTAACATAAACCTTACTTTTCTTTTCAATTTTGAGCTTCAACAAATGGTCTATTGTTACTAAACATATGTTATCTCCATTTTACATAGTTATATATGTATTAAATACAGGTTAATTTGAGTCCCTAATACAATTATATTCCACATAAATATGTTTATACTAGGTATCTGGTGATTATTTGTAATGCTACTCAGAGGTTCCACCCTGGAGATATGATTAAACGTTAGGTTATTGACACGCACAGAGTATTCCAACATCTATAGTGGCAACTACTCAGAACACATTCATGTTGGTGAGAAGGGAACCAAGGAGAACTCAAGTCTGATTCCAGAAATAAAGAAGATAGACTCCATATTGGGCATGCAAATATATTATAAAGACCAGAGAGAGCATTGATTTAGAATCATAGATAACTGCATCTAAATCCCAATTGCATTACCCATCAACTGTGTGATTTTTAGACAAGTTATTTAATTTTAAGAGGACCTTAGCTATCTCTTGAAAAGTTCAGAAATCAATGCTACAGAATGCTTTGGGTTGACCACAATATTTAATGAATATGAAGCAACTGATATAAATTCTTTCTTCTCTTTTTGCCTAGTCATGTAAAGTAACAAATAAGTGAGTTTAATGTATGTCTTAGTTTATTTCGCTTAGACAATTACATAATCATGCAACCCATTAACAATGATTATATATTGGAATATAGTGATATTAAAAGAGATGTTGAACTCTCTTTTATGGAAGAAAGAATAAATTAAGAGGTATTGTCTTTGAGTAGCAATTAATCACTCAGGCTTGACAGTAGGGCCTTTAGTTTATTACCCAGAAATCTCATATTAATGTTACTATGAAATGAAGATAATTTATAGATGAGACTGAAGATGAAAGAAAATCACTTGCAAAGATCATTTGCTTGCAGAAATATGTAAAGGAAACATTTTCCAGTCTGGTTAGTAGTTCAGGGAAAAGAGTTTATAAAATAAAACTATTTAACCCTTGCATGATTTTTAATATTTGCTAATTGCAAGTATTAAAGATGATAATTCAGTCATATCATTTAAAAACTTATGAACCTAAACTGTGGTCTAAAGATGAAAGGGATAGCAATAGTAAAAAGCAATCCAACCACAGCATTAATTTCCTTCCCAGGCCACAAAAGCTATTAAATGTTTGCTTTTTTTTTTTTTTTTTTTTTTTTTACCTGATCTTGTGTCATTCCTGTGGTTCTGCTGTGAACATTTTTATGCAGGAATAATTTAAGGAGAAACAGGGAACAATAATACAGCCATGTTTCAAGGAAGGCAAGCTCTGATTACTTTCTTGAGGATTTCTTTTCCTGACTGCCATTACTGATCTCCAAATTAAGCCATAGAATTTTCTTTAGCTCCGCTCTGCTTCTTCATAATGGAGAGTCTCTGGCTTCATCGTTAACAGTGTGTCAGCCAATCCACAGTCACCCTGAGAATTACAAAGTTCTCAACACAGCTATCATTTATGTCTTTAAATTCTTAGACCAACAGCTAAAGCCACTGCCATTGTGACTTATGAACTGACTTCTCGCCTGTGGACTCTTTCAAGAGATGGATTAAGAAACAGAAACCTACCATTTTGTGAATCCACCATGTATAATGAAGCTGTTGAAGGCTGGTGACATTAAAGCCTGCTTGAAGATAGATGTTTACATTTTTTTTTATTTTCTGCTCCTAGCAATATTATAAATCTATCAATGGCAAAACTTATTGACTATGACTGATGTTCCAATAACAACAGATAAATTGAGCTATTTTTCTCTGATAAAATTTTCCTTTCCATTAGACATTACTGTAATTCTTACTTTGAATTATCTTTTCCTCAATAATATATTATTATCCTCCTATACAAATCAGCTACTATGGTAATTTTAATATGTATTTTCAACAGCATTAGTAAGTTGGGTACAGTTTTCAATGAAAATAACTTTTGATTTTAGGAGACTGGATTTTCTTTTGATTTATCAAAAATTAAAATACCTTAAAGAACAGTGAGATGTAGAGTTCAGTTTTGGTCCAGGGAATTATGATGCCGCACATGGTAAAAGCAGCCGTATTTTAAATAATGTAAACTGAATTAGGAAACACTCATTAAGGAAGTCTTCTATAGTCACCAAACCATGATAGCAAGATAATGTCTCCTTCCTAGTATAATTTCTGAATCTTTTCCACTGTATTGAATTAAATCAGTGGAATACACATATTTATTTCAACATAATTCTTTGGTATAATAAATGCCACAGCTCTGGGAAGATTGATCAGTGATTAAAGGCATTTCCTTGCAAAACTTGGTAGCCAGGGCTCAATTCTCCAATACCCATGTAAATCCAGATGCAAAAAATGGTGCATACATCTGAAGTTCATTTGCAGTGGCAGAGGCCCTGGCATGTTCATAGTCCCCCTCTCTCCCCGCCGTCCTGTCTCTCTCTGTCCCTCTCCCTCTGTCTCTCTCTCCTTCTCCTCTATCAAATAAATAAATATATTTTTAAAACATGTCACAAAGTAAGTAAAAAAAAAATCTGTTTTACTTAGGTCACAAATTTCGGTAAATCAGAACACCTGAAAGTCAAAATTCACATAAAATTCACATTTCTTATGAATGTTGGAAAGCTCATGTGTTAGTTTCCTGGAGGAGCAGATCTGACTGAATATATGTTATAAAAGAGGATATAATAAATTGGCTTAATCAACAGGGGTCTGGTGGTTCAACGATGGCACCTGCATCCTGGAGGGGCTGAGAACTTGGGAGCTGCTCATTCCGTGATCTGGATGCCTCAGCAGCCCAAATCTGATGCCAAAGAACTGAAAGACTCCAAGAGAGCCACTTGTCTTCAGTCCACATTGGAAGGCTAAAGAAACTGGGTTGTGATATCAGCAAAAGACATTGGCAGTGGCTCCAGCAGCAGCAGCAACAACAGAAAGAATGGAATAGATGCACTTACCAGCAAGAAGTGAAGGCCAGTAGTCAAACAGCACTATGATTTCTTTCTGTCTTTCTTTTTCTTTTTCAAGACAGGGTCTCACTCTAGCTCAGGCTGACCTGGAATTCACTATGTATTCTCAGGGTGGTTTTGAACTCACAGCACCCTCCTACCTCTGCCTCCCCAGTGCTGGGATTAAAGGCATGTGCCACCACACCCGGCCAGCACTATGATTTCTTTATATTGTGTCAGCCCACTGAAAGGCATCACTCATCACTGCTCTAGGAGAGGGTCTTCTCTTGTCAGTTATTCCTTCATGGAAATGCCCTTGCAGGTGCTCCCAGAGCCATGTCTCTTAGTTGAGCCCAGATCACATCAAGTTGACAGTTAGATTAACCATCACAGCTATCTTGGATGGTTAGTTTCCACAAATGAATGCTGGGATGGATAAAGTAGCCATCACTTCCTTTAAATGTGGCCATAGACCCTGCCACCAGCTCTATTTTCTGAGGACAACAGACATTACTGTGCAGTGTTACTTTGTATTCCTCAGAGTAAGGTTACATGGTGAATTAGTTACTTTTCTGGTGGATGTGATAGAATACCTGAAAAATTAAGAGAAGAAATTACTTCTGGCTCATGGCTCACAGGTTTCAATCTATTACGGTAGGGTCACATGGCAGTGGGAGCTGCTCCCATCTCTGGGAGCAAGCATAAGGGTATAGTGTGTGGTCATCCAGGAAGCAGAGAGCTCAGCCAGAATGTACTTACATGAAATGGTGGCATGTCTCTTATGGGAGAAATGGCTCTATGATTGGACCAGAGGCCTGCACCACGAGACAGAATTCCTGATGGCTACTGAAAAATCTAATCAAAAGTCAATGACTTTGGAGGTCATCAGCCCAAGGGGGAAACCACTAAAGTTGGCTGGCTAAGTAGATATATTATGCATACCAATCTGCCCTCTAAATACTTATGTTATATTCGTGCTACTCTCACTGTTACTTAGAGCAGCTTCTCTTTTCAGATGGCAGTGATCACTGGGGAGACTCAAGACTTGCAAAGGTGCTGAGTACTGACAGTGTAGTGTTAAGCACTAAATGAGACATCTTTCTATCACAGCCTCCAAAGCTCAGGGACCATTGTGGAAGATGTTCCAGAAAGAATGTAAGAGCCAAAGGGAGGGAAGGAACGCTTACCATACTGTCTTCCAGGTTCAAAGTAGCCTTGATATTCATGAGCTCACAGTGGCTGATGCCACCTACACAAGGCCTGCATAATAGGAGGGAAAAATTATGACATCAAAATAGAAACTAGTTGGAAAGAAGAAGGGATTCAGTGGAGGAAAAGTCTGAGATGGTATTATTATTTTGGTATATTGTCTATATTTGTGGAAATTATCAATAAAAAGTTTTAAAAGAATAATGTGGGTGTAATTTTGTTTGGGGTTGCACTGAAGCTGTATATTGCTCCTAATCCATGAGTGTGGGAGATCTTTCCATCTTCTCTTCTCTTCCTTGATTTCTTTCTTCAGTGTTTTAAAGTATTCATTGTAGAAGACCTTCACTTCTTTTGTTATGGACATTTTGATATATTTAGTATTTGTGGCTACTGTGAATGGAACTATTTGTCAGATTCCTTCCTCAGTATATTTGTTATTGGTTTATAATTAGGCTACAGATTATTGTGTGTTAATCTTGTATTCCACTACTTTGTCGAAAGTATTTATCAACTCTAGGAGTTTTCTAATGGAATCTTTAAGATTTCTTATATGGAATCATATCATCTGCACATTAGGATAGCTTGACTTCTTCCTTTCCTATTTGTATACATTTATTTCTTTCTTTTGTCTTATTGCTCTAGCTAAGACTTCAAGCACTATATTAAGTAGTAGTGGCAACAGTGGATACTGTTGTCTTAATCTAGATCTCGGTGGAAATGTTTCAAGTTTTCCTTCATTTATCATGATGTTGGCAATAGGTTTGTTATACATATACAGCCTTTGTTATGCTAAGATATGATCTCTCCATTCCTAGTCTCTCCAATGTTTTTGTCATAGGTGGACAGCGAATTTTGGAATGGCTTTTCTATGTCCATTTTATCATATGATTTCTGTCATTGAGTCTATCAATGTGATGGATTTCATTTACTGACTTAGGTATGTTGAAGCAGCTCTGCATCTCCAGCATAATGCCAATGAGTGACATAGATGTTCGTTTTGATATGTCCTTGAATTTGATTTGTAAATATTTTGTTGAGAATTTTTTTTTCAGGATGTAGGAGTGAGGTGTTTTTTTTTTTTTGTAGTCAGTGAGTACAGTCAAGTTGGTACCATTGTTAGCCTCCTCCCTGTCCTCCCCCTCCGCAGGGACCCTCCTTGTTGGGGTATATGGGTCATGCATTGTGGGGTTAGCCTTTAGTTTTATATAGGAAGAAATGTCTCTGTGTGTCATGACCCAACACATGGCTCTGACATTCTTTCTGCCCCCCTCTTCCGCACATTTCCCTGAGCCATGTTGGGTTCATATTGGGTCTGCTTCTGTGTTGAGATCTTGGGTGCCTCTGTGTCTCTGGTTTGGTAGAGGTTGATTGTTCTCTGTGTCTGTCTCCTTCACTGTTGTGCTGGTTCCTGGTTTGCCAAGAAAACAGCATTCTTGCATGTTGCCTCAATTATTCTTAGTTTCAGCTAGGGCCCTTTTGAAGTATGATGGGGTGGTTCTGTCCTTAGGATGTGCGTCTATATGAAAAAGAGAAGCAGATTCTCCAGTGGAGATTAAAGTTAGCACCAAATAAATGTGGTAACCATTGTTTTTTAGAGAATTTAATGGAGAGCGGGTTCATTTTTGGATATGGTTCTGACTTGTTTCCCAGCTCCAGCTATGGGCTCTGATTCCACTGAGCAGATCAGTTGGCCAAATTGAGAGCAGTTGGTTTCCCACCATGGTTATGTACCACTACTGCACTTGTATGAGCATCACATCAGGTTGTTTGCTGCTAAGTAGGTTAGATCATGTGTTGTTGGGCAGTTATTGGTCATTATCACCCCATCGCTCATGTAGCACCTTCTGGCACTAGATGTGCTGTCTGGGGACTGACTCTCTTCCAGCTTCCAGCCATGTCACTCTATGATACATACCAACAGTGCATGGTATCTTCAACAGTAGGGTCTTAGCACTAACCTATGGTGGGTCCTCAAGTGCTCTGACATAAATCTGTCTTCTTTAGGGAGACCTTGTATGTCTCTGTGATCAGAAGTTCATTGTGGATGATAACCACCTGCTGGTACTGGGAGTTACAGGTCAGCGCCCAAAAAGAGAAGGAAGAACAGGATATATGATATAAAAGAGATAGAGAGGCTGGGTGTGGTGGCACACGCTTTTAATCCCAGCACTCAGGAGGCAGAGGTAGGAGGATTGCCATGAGTTTGAGGCCACCCTGAGACTACAGAGTGAATTCCAGGTAAGCCTGAGCTAGAGTGAGACCCTACCTTGAAAAACCAAAAAAAAAAAAAAAAAGAGAGAGAGAGAGAGAGAGATGAGAAAGAAGATGGAGAGAGAAAGAAAGAGAGAGAGAGAGAAGCAGAAATAGCAGAAGGTAATGGACAGTTTTCATCATACCCTCTCCAGGGCCTTGTGAATCCAGTGAATCCAGTGTTCCCTCTAAGGACCTGGTGGAGGTTAAACCATTTGGTCTGTCTTTTCTGATGTAGAGTTTTATGATGCCATTGCCTTTCAGGTCCAGTTTTTTGTCCCCTCCTCCTTCCCTTACCTTCCCCTCCCTTCCCACCCTCCCTATTGTTAGGTCGTTGAGATGCTTGGTAGGTATGTAGGCAACTTGGTTAGATTCAGGTTAGGAGCTGTAGATGAGTGAGACTATCTGGTGATTAACTTTCTGTGATTGGGTGAGTTCACTGAGAATTCCAGGTTCAACCATTTTACTTCAAATTTTATTGTGTTGTTTTTCCTTACTGCTGTGTAGAATTCCATCATGTATATATACCACATCTAGTTACCCATTCGTCTAGTGATGGACATCTGGGTTGATTCCAGCTCTTGGCTATTACGAATTGAGCAGCTATAAACATGGTTGAGCAAATCCCTCTGAGCTAAGGCATGGAGCTTTTAGGTTACATGCCCAGTAAGGGAATAACCTGGTCTGTTGGTAACTCTATAGTTAGTTTTTTTTAGGAGTCTCCATATTGTTTTCCAAATTGGTTGTATCATTTCACATTCCTCCCAGCAGTGGATGAGGGTTCCTATTCCTCCACATCCTTGTCAGCATTTGTTTGCATTCGATTTTTTGATGTTTGCTATCCTTACTGGGGTAAAGTGGAATCTCATAGTAGTTTTAATTTGCATTTCCCTGATGATTGGGGATGATGAACATTTCCTTAAGTGTGTGTTTGCCATTTGTATTTCTTCCTCTGTGAACTTCCTGTCCACTTCCTTGCCCCATTTTGTGAGTGGGTTGTTTGACTTTTTAATGTTTAGGTTTTTGAGTTCTTTGTAGATTCTGGAAATTAGGCCTGTCAGTTGGATATTCAGCAAATATTTTCTCCCATTCTGTGGGTAACCCATTGACTCTCCTTATTGTATGTTTGTCTGTGAAGAAACTTTTCAGCTTCATAAGATCCCATTGGTTGAGTGACTGTTTAAGATCCTGTGCTACTGGGGTTTCGTTCAGAAAGTCTTTACCCATTCCTAAGTCATGAAATGTTCCTGCTAACTTTTCTTCCAATAGTAGCCTAGTTTCTGGTGCTATATTGAGGTCTTGGATCCATTTGGATTTGATTGTTGTGCATGGTGAGATATGTGGATCAAGTTTCAATTTCTTGCATATAGTTATCCAGTTTTTCCAGCACCATTTGTTGAAGATGCTGTCTTTTTTCCAGCCTTTGTCAAATATCAAGTAGCTTTAGTTACTTTCCCCAAAGTCTGGGTCCTCAGTTCTATTCCATTGGCCTATACTCCTGTTTTTATGCCAGTAACATGCTGCTTTTATTACTATTGCTTTATAATATAGCTTTAGTACAGGTAGGGTGATGCCTCCAAACGTTTTTGTTTGTTTGTTTTGATGAAGATATGCTTGGATATCTGAGGCCTTCTGCTTTTCCATATGAATTTTGAGATCAATTTTTCTATCTCTGTGAAGAACAATGTTGGGATTTTGATGGGAATTGCATTAAGTCTGTAGATTGTCTTTGGAATAATTGACGTTTTCAAAATGTTAATTCTGCCTATCCAGCAGCATGGGAGGTTTTATAATTTTCTTAAGTCCTCAATTTCTTTTTTGAGTGTTTTTATGTTACTTCTTCCTTTCCAAATTGTATCCCCTTTATTTCTTTCTCCTGTCTTATTGCTTGAGATAGGACTTCCACTGCTCTTTAAAGAGCAGAGGTGAGAGTGGACACCCCTGTCTTGTTCCTGATCTCAATATGAATTCCTTCAATCTCTCTCCACTAAGTATTATTTGGGCTTTAGGAGCTTTGTAAATAGCCTGTATTGTGTTAAGATATACACCAACCATGCCAGTTCTCTCCAATGACCATGAAGTGAGGTTGTATTTTGTCAGAGGCCTTTTCTCCACTTACTGAAATGATCATGTGTTTTTTGTGTTTAACCTTGTTTATATGGTGTATTACATTGACAGATTTTTGTATGTTGTACCACCCCTGTGTTCCTTGAATGAAGTCCACTTGATCAAGGTGGATAATGAATTTGATGTGTTGTTGAATACATTTTGTGAGGATTTTGTTCAGGATGTTTGAGTCTAAGTTCATCAGGGAAATAGGCCTATAGTTTTCTTTTCTTGTGGCATCTCTGCCTGGTTTTGGTATTAGGGTGATAGTAGCTTCATAGAAGGAATTGGGAACTTTTCCTGATCTCCAATTGTGTGGCACAGTTTGAGAAAAATTGGTTTCAGTTCTTCCAAGAAGGTTTCATAGAATTCAGCTGAGAAGCCATCTGGTCCTGAACTCTTCTTTTTGGGAGGATTTTTATCACATTTTCAATTTCAGTGTGTATGATCGGTTTGTTTAGATTAATTTGCTCTGAGTTTAGCTTTGGTAGATGGTATGTGTTTAGGAATTTATCAATTTCCTCTATAATTTCCAATTTTGTGGAGTAGAGGTTTTTGAAGTAAGACCTGATGATTCTCCCAATTTCAGTTATAACTGTTGTGATCTCTCCCTTTTCATTGGTAATTTTGTTAATTTGAAGCACCTCTTTTTTTCTCTTGATCAAATTGGCCAGAGGTTTGTCAATCTTGTTTATTGTTTCAAAGAACCAACTTTTTGTTTCATCAATTTTCTTAATTGTTTTCTTAGTTTCCAGTTCATTAATTTCTGCTATAATCTTAATTATTTCTTTCCATCTGGAGCTTTTTGGGTTGGATTTTTCTTGCTTTTCCAGTGCCTTTAGGTGGATGGTTAGGTTATTGATTTGGGATCTTTGTCTGTCTTATGAAGGCATTTAGTGCTATGAATTTTCCCCTTAATACTGCCTTTATTGTGTCCCATAAGTTTTGGTACAATGTGTTCTCATTGTCATTCATTTCTAGAATTTTCTCTATTTCATTTTTTATTTCGTCCACTCCCCATTTATTGTTTAAAAGTGTGCTATTCAGTTTCCAGAAGCTGATGGGATTTTTGGTGGATGTTTTGCTGTTAATTTCTAGCAATATAGCATTGTGATCTGATATCATGCAGGGGATTATGTCAATATTCCTAAATCTATGGTGGCAGACTTTGTGGTGTACAGTATATAATCTATTTTAAAGATGGCTCCATGTGCTGCTGAGAAGAATATGTAGTCCATGGATTTGGGGTGGAATGTTCTATAGATGTCCGTTAGGTCTAAATGTTCTATGGTTCCTTGATTTCTCTCCCTTCCCTGTTGAGTTTCTTTTTGGATGACCTATCTGTTGCTGATAATGGTGTATTGAAGTCCCCAACTATGATGGAGTTGGTAGTTATTTCTGTTTTATTGTCAAGGAAGTTTTGTTTTATGAATTGTGGTGCCACTGTTTTTGGTGCATAAAGATTGATGATTGTAATAAAGATTGATGATTGTTGGATTGTTCCCTTGACTAGTAGGAAGTGGCCTTCTTTGCCTTTTTTAATTATTTTTGGTTTTAAGTCTATTTTATTCGATATTAGTATGGCTATGCCTGCTTGTTTCTTATTCCCACTTGCTTAGAATATCATTTTCCATGCTTTCACCCTGAGGAGGTGTCTGTCTTTAGTGGTGAGGTGGGTTTCTGAAGACAACAGATTGAGGGGTCCAATTTTCTGATCCACTATGTTAGCTTATGTCTCTTGTGTGAATTAAGGCCACTGGTATTTATGGTAATAACTGTGAGGTTTGATTTGATCTCTGCCATATTGTGTTGGTTTATGTGGTTTGGTGTTTTCATGGACTTTGATATTTTTTTGTGACTTCTCTCAATTAGGTTATTGTTATCTGCTTCTTATAGGTACTTGAAGTTGATTGATTCTTCTGTGTGGAGAATTTCCTGAAATACTCTCTGTAAGTTTGGTTTTGTGCTCACATAATTCTCAAATTGAGTTTTGTCATGGAAGGTTTTTCTTTCACCGTCTATTATGAGGGATACTTTTGCTAGGTAAAGTAGTTTGGGTTGGAAGCCATAGTTTCTTGGAGTTTGCAGTGTTCCATTCCAGGCTCTTCTGGCTTTTAGGGTTTCCATTGAGAAGTTGGAAGTGATTCTAATGGGGTTACCTTTAAATGTGATGTGTTATTTTTCTCTAGCTGCTTTTAGGACTTTCTCTTTGATGTCAGTGTTTAGAGTCTTAATGACAATATGTCTTGGAGAGTTTCTCCTTTAGTCCAATCTGTTTGGAGTTCTGTTAGTTTCTTGTATCTTGATGGGCCTTTCTTTTGAAAAAGTGGGAAAGTTTTCTTCGATTATTTTGATGAATAAATTCTCCATGCCTTTGGTCTGAATTTCTTCTACTTCTGGTATTCCTATGATCTGAATGTTAGGATGTTTGAGGATATCCCACATTTCCCTCATGTCCTGTTCACAGAAATTTTTGAACTTATTGAAACCTTTGCACTCTTGAACTGTCTCTTCTGTTTTGTCTTCCAGATGTGAGTTTCTATCCTCCACATGGCTGACTCTATTCTTAAGAGCCTCTAAGGAGTTTGGGGCTTGTTCAATTAGGTTTGCATTTTCTACTACTTTTCTATGTATGGTTTCCATCCCTCTGTCAAGTTCCCTTTTCACATCATTTTCTGATTTTCTTGATGCTTCTTGGAATTCCTCCTTGCATTTCTTTTTGTCTTCATTTAACATAGCCAGCTGGTTTTCTAGGGCCTCTTTTTTTTCCCTTTATATCCATTAACTGTGTTTGGACTCCTATTTTCATATCTATTAGGTCTAGTCTAATGATGGCAGCATGCACATGATTATCTGTCCTTTGTTGCTTCTGTGAAAGTTCTACCAATAGCTTGGTCAGGCTTGCATTGCTCATAACTTCCTTTTGGGGTTCTGATCCTATTGTCTCTTGTATGTTTTGATTAGAGACTTCCATGGTAGGACTGGGAGATCTTATTGGATTTACTTGCATTTGACTTTTTATGTTATTTCTTTTGTATTGTGGTCTGCCCATCACAGTGTGGGAGCAGGGAGAATAGGACTGTGGTTGTGATGGGCAGGGGAGGTGGTGCAGCTTTGCCGAGGTGGGGGCACAGGGGCTGGGGTGGAGCATGGGGGCGGGTCTGCAAGGTCTGGACAGAGTGGCAGGGTGGAGCAGAGGAGGTTGGAATTCACAGAAGGCTGAGGCTGGGGCTGAGTAGAGCTGAGCAGAGCAAGTCTGAAGTCCTGGGGGTTGGGAGCCAAGCACAGCGGAGAGGGTGAGAATGCCCATTGGGGTGGGGCCAAGCATATTGGATCTGAAGTTTCAGGGTGGGAGCAGGGCCAAGCAAAGTGGTCCAAGGAGGATGTGGGGTGGGGGGGCCAAGTAGGGCAGATCCAAGGAAGCCACAGTGTGTGGGGCCACATGGGGTGGGTGGAAGTTGAGGGATGGGCTGGGCAGTGTGCAGCAATTCCAAAGTTGCTGCAGGCAGGGTGTCATGTTGGGACAGAGTGGGGTGGATCAAGACTCGACTAGTGGAGGGGCAGGGTGGAGCAGAGGTCTGAATTGGCAGAGGTTGGGGCAGAGCCCAGTGGAGTGGAGTAGAGCAGGTCTGAAGTTGCCTGGGTCAGGGCCAGGGCAGAGCAGAGAGGGTCATAATTCACTTGGGGGCAGGGCCAAGTGGGTTGGATCCGAAGTCCTGGGGTGGTGGTGGTGCCAAGTGGAGTGGATCAAAGGAAGTCACAGAGGGCGAGACTGTGCAAGGTGGGTGTGGTGGGGGGCTGGGCAGAGTGGAGTGATTCCAAAGTCGTGGTGGGTGGTAGTGGAGTGCAGGGGGCTGTTGCATTGGGACAGAGTGGGGAGGGTCAAGACTCACCTGGGGGTGGGATGGGGTGGAGGAGAGCAAGTCTAAATTTTCAGGGGGTAGGACTGAGCAGAGCAGGTCTGAAGTTTGTTGAGAATTTTTGTGTCTACAATCATTCATCAGGGATATTGATATATACTTCTCTTTTTTGATTTGGTTTTGCTATTAGTATAATGCTCATTTAGTAGGAGTTAAGGAGCACTTTCATTTTATACTTTGTGAAATAATTTGAGAAGCAATAGTTTCACTTCTTCAGTACACTTCTGCAGTGAACTACTTTTGACTGGGAGATTGTTTAATATTTTATTTATTTATTTATTTATTTATCTGCAAGGGAGGGACAGAGAGAGATGACCAATGCCTATCAAGTTTTTGAATCATGTCTAAATAATAGTAAGATTATGTCTACTTGCATTTTCTTCCTTACTGAGCAGCTACACTTAATATTAGAATCATAACTAAAGGAATGTATTTACATTCAACATGAATAGAGTAAGCTCATTATAACCATCAATTAAATATGAAGTGTTATGGCCAATTCAGAGGATTCTCAGTAGAGCTAAGGAATTAGTAATACCTCCTATTGTTGTGGATGAGAGAAGACGTACCAAATGGCCATTAGATTCACATTCATAGGACTTTTGAAAACTTGAATTTAATGTATGATAATTGGTTATAGGCTTACTAATCTTTACTATACCAAGATAATTTATTTTAAAAAAATAAGTAATAACACTAGGATATCTTTAACTTTCTGATTTTATTTTTCTATTCTATTTTTTAATTTTTATATGCCCTGAAAATCTACAATTCTATCATTTAAACATAATATCTGAAAAAGGTGTTTATTTTACATGGTATCAAGAAAGCTTAATGATGCTGGGAAAAAGAGAAAGTTCCAAGGTGTTATAGTTAAGTTCTGTTGTCAACTTGATCAGATTAGGAATCCACAGACATTCCTCTTGGTTGTATCTTTGAGGTTGTTTCCAGGATGGATTAAATGAAGAAGGAGGTCCTTCTTCCAGAGTGAACCCTTCTCCCAGAGTAGGCAGCCATTTGGGACAGAAGATTATGTAAGGAAGCTCTGGGAGAAAAGAATCCCTTCCTCCCACCTGGCTGCTTGCTAGACAGTGCCCCATTTGCATGTGCATCTTTCCTGTTTGGCCATCGTTCTTTGGTATTAGAACCAAGTTTCCTCAGCCTTCCAGCATGCACTGAAGACCAGTGTGGACTGAGACCAGAGGCTGTCCAGGAAGCCTTCACACCTTTAGTGCTGTGTTGGGGCTGCTAAGGTATCCAGCCTCCTGAACTGAGAAGCTACCAGGTTCTTTGACTCTTGGGCCTGCAGACTGCTATTGTTGGATGCTGTAAGCTAATGCAATAAATCCTGTTTTGAATAGAATTCCTTCCATTGGTTCTATTCCTCTAGAGAACCCTAATACATCAAGTTAAGGAGAAAGTCTTTGTACCTGGCAGAGTAGAGCTGGGCCTCTTTCCTACAATGTTAAACCTCTCTGGGCAATAAATTGGAAGCATTTGTATCTGGAACCCAGGATTCCAAAGCACTCCTACCCATCCTTTTGAGTCATACATTATTTCTGCCATCTCTTCCACAATGGCTCTTGAACCTTGGAGAATATAATACAGGTGTCTTATTTAGTGCTGAACACTCCATTATTATTTCTCAGAACTTGATGAGTTTTGAGTCTCCCCAGCAGCCACTGACATGTGAAAAGAGAAACTTCTCTAACCAAAAATGAAAGCAGCACTAAAGGCCATAATCATAAATATTTAGATGGCAAGTGGTGGGAATTATATAACCATTTAGCAAATCAACCATAGTAGCTTCCCTCTTAGGGCTTATGACCTTCCCAACCATAGGCTTTTAATTATATTTTCAGTATCAGGCATCAATGTAGGTTCGTCAATTGTAAGAAATATAGTTCCTTCATGGGTGATGTTAAAAATGGAAAAGCTACAGGTGTGGGTGACAGGGGCATGTGGAAATCTCTAGACTTTCTAAACTTTTTCCTGTAAATCTAAAATTGCTCTAAAACATAACATTTTAAAAATTCTAATATCACAAAGTTAGCCAATGCCAAATTGTGCTCAGGCAGCTCACCAACTGATTCTGAAGCAGTTTATTTAATTTACTTGACACTCCATTCATTGTTTATCACAGAAAATTATGTTCTCTACAAATGGAATCTTTGGCAATCAATAAAATGGTATATGTATACCTATTCAAAAGCATAATTTAAATTTATTAGAGAAACTTCTCAAGAAAAATGTTACTCTACTTTTGAAAAATAAAGGCCTTATTTCCTTAATGTAACACATAGTACAATAAAATAGTTTTGTGTATACATACATAAGGAGAAACAATATTGGCCGGGCGTGGTGGCACATGCCTTTAATCCCAGCACTCGGGAGGCAGAGGTAGGAGGATCACTGTGAGTTCGAGGCTACACTGAGAATACAGAGTAAATTCCAGGTCAGCCTGGGCCAGAGTGAGACCCTACCTCAAAAAAAAAAAAAGAGAGAGAGAAACAATATTATCATTATGTATAAGTCATTTTCTGTTTGCTATTTTAACTGAAAAAGTAAAAACAACATTTTTACTGTAAAAGAACTAAGAAATTCTGAAGGGGTAGCAGGAAGTATAATTATAAGGAAAGTGATATAATGAAATGTATAGGAAAATGGATGGACAAAAATAATAGTTAACTCCCTTGCAGGAGATGAACCATTCCTACCACAGTAGCTAGGGCCCAGGTGAAACCACAGAGGAATTGGCACGAAGAACAAGAGTGCTGCTTCTGGGCTGGAGGCCCTGGCGCACTCATTTTCTCCCCCCACCCTTTCTTGGTCAAATAAATAAAATAAAGAGTGCTGCTTCCATTGGGGCCTGATAAGGGTGATGAAGACAAACACTGAGGATACTCAGAGCACACCAAAGCAGAAATCCAGAAGCTGCTGAGAGAGCTCAAAACTAAAGTAGATTTAAAGCACACCCATCAAGGTTCAGAAGATTTTGCAGAAGAGAGGGTGGAAAGAATGTAAAAGCCACAAGGTGTGAGGGAATATACAGAGGCATTGCCTTCCTCCCCACAATGACTGAACACTGCTTTCACAACTCATAACCCACAACTGCATGGGGAGTACCAGCAATCTCACTAAGGAGGGCACTTAGAGGAGTTGGGGCAGGGAGGAGGGAAGTGATGCTACCAACATATGATGTGTCCATACAAAGTTTCTTCTTAATAAAAAATACCTTTCCTCCCTTAAAAACTCATATTGTTATGGAGTCTTTTGAATATAGTTTAGTTAAACTGAGTACTCTTTGTGCTTGTCTATGCTATAGGGTGTACCAATTGCCCACTATTTTCATTACTGAGTAGTTTTCCATTGTATCTTAAATATTGATTATTCACTAGTTTATGGACATTTATTTGTTTCCACTTTAGGCTGTTGTGAATAATTTTGCTATGAACAATTGTGTTTGCATCGTTGTTTAGACGCACATTTCCATTTCCTTTGGATACAAACCCAAATGTGGTATAGACTGTACTGTATGTTATGATTCTTTTTGAAGTTTTAAGTACCTGGAAAGCCATCTTTATAAAATGGCTGTATCATTTTACATTCCTGCCAATATTACATGAAAGTACCACTCTCTGCATACTTTTGCCAATACTTCCTGCTGTTTTTCTTTTTAAAGTTACAGTCATTCTAGTCATGACATGGTAGTAGTATTTCAGTGAGGTTTTAATTTGCATCTCCCAAAGAACAAACTAGGTCTTTCTAAACCTTCTTTAGTGAAATATCCTTTAAATCTCCTTCTAATTTTAAAATTTTGTGCATTAAAATGTGCTATATATAAACAATGGACATTTTTAACCATAAAGAAGAATGATGCTATATCATTTGAAGGAAGATTGATGCTACAGGAGACAATCATATTAAGAGAATTAAGCCAATGTCACAAAGGCAAATGTGTGTTTTCTTTCATATGTGGTTCCTAGATTTTATATAGTATCATTAAATCATTTATATAAAGTAGAAATTAAGTTGTCCAGGGGAACAAACATGGTAATGTAAGGCAGAGGGGAGAAAAAAAATGGGTAAAAATAGGACATAGAGAAATATGTTCAACATTATCCATATACATAAATGTGTACACATAGTATATATTTACGCAAGGAAATTTGGAAAAAAATAAGTAAACAATGCCATGATGAAACCCATTACTTTCTTTGTAGATATCTGTTAGGTCCATTTTTTCCATGACATTATTTAATTCAGATGTCTGTTTATTTTTTGCCAAGATGACCTGTCAATTGATGAGAGTGGAGTATTGAAATCTGCCACTACAATTGCGTTTGATGTTATCTGTTAGCTTAAGTCTAATTGTGTTTATTTGATGAAACTGGGAGCCCCCATATTAGGTGCATATATGTTTAGGACTGTAATGTCCTCCTGCTAGAGAGTTCCTTTAATCAGCATAAAATGATCTTCTTTGTCTTTCCTCACTAATGTTGGTTTGAAGTCTATCCTGTCAGATATTAGGATAGCAACCCCTGCTTGCTTCCTAGGCCCATTTGCTTGAAATACCATTTTCCATCCTTTCACCCTAAGACAGTGTCTACCTTTTATACCTGGAGGCAATAAATGGCAGGGTCCTGCCTTTTAATCCAGTCTGCATGCCCGTCTCTTTTGGTTGGAGCATTGAGGGCACTGATATTAAGAGTTATTATTGAAAGATATGTATTTATGAAACCCACTGCTTTTTAATGTTAACTTAAAATTAGCAATAAATACAAAATCAAACAAGAATAATAAGAAATTGGGCTGGGGAGGTGGCTTAGCAGTTAAGGGGCTGGCTTGCCTGCAAAGCAGGACCCATGTTTGACTCACCAGATCCCACATAAGCCAGATGCACAAGGTGACACAAGTGTGAAAGGTTGCACATGTGCACAAGGTGGCACTTGCATTTGGAGTTCAATTGCGGTGGCTGGAGGCCCTGGCATGCAAATTCCCACCCCCCTTTCTCCTCTCTCTCTCTCTCTCTCTCTCTCTCTCTCTCTTTCTCTTTCTCTGTCATAGTCAAGGCCAGTCTGTTGGGCTTGCCTCAAAAAAATGAAAATCAAGTCTATAAAATGCACACTAAAAATTGTTCATTGAAATTTTATTAAAACAACTATATTTTATTTTTATTTATTTGAAAGAGAGAAAAAGAGAGATGGAGAGAGACAGAGAGAGAGAGAGAGAATGGGTGTGCCAGGGCCTCCAGCCACTGCAATGAACTCCAGAGCATGTGCCACCTTGCATTGTTACCTGGGTCCTGAGGAATCTAACCTGGATCCTTTGGCTTTGCAGGCAAGTGCCTTAACTGCTAAGCCATCTCTCCAACCCTAAGCCAACTATAGATTCACAATTAGTTGTAGTAACTAATATATGGAAATTTACTTTTTTTTCAGTTTGTTCCTCTAATGATACATGGCAAAACTACTGTACATAAACTGTAATATTGACACTGACCCATCTATCAATATTACTCATTTCCATCCCCATTTTGTGCTTTTTATGTGTGTATTTTTACATTTATCTGTAATGTCATTATATGGTGCATGTTTTTACCAATAGAATCAAGATAAGGAACAGTTTCATAGCAAGTATTCCTCATGTTGCCTTCCAACAATATCCATGTTTCCTCTTCTCATCCAATTCCTAACCCCCAGCAACAGCTAATCTGTTCTTCATGTCTCAAATTTTAACATTAAAAATATGATAGAGGTCTGGAGAGATAGCTTAGTGTTTAAGGGACTTGCCTACAAAGCCAAAGGACATAGGGTTCAATTCCCCAGGACCCACGTAAGCCAGATGCTCAAGGTGGAGTATGCATCTAGAATTTATTTGCAGTGGTTGGAAGCCATGGCATGCCCATTCTCTCTATATCTGCCTCTCTCTCTCTACTTCTCTCTCTCTCTGTCTCAAATAAATAAATTTAAAAGAATCAAATTTTAAAAAATAAAAATATGATAGAAATTAAACTACATTCTACATATCCTTTAGGATTCAATTTTCCCCCATAAGATTTCCTTAGAAATTGACCCAATGTATTGTATTTACTATTATTTTCCTTCCTTTCTACTCTTTTGTAATACTGGGGATTACATCCAGAGCCTCATGCATGGTAGACAAGCACTCTACTTGATACCCTGGTCTGTGGTTTATTCTTATTATTAACTACTGTCTTATTGTGGTATGGATGTGCTGTGGTAAGTTTGTGCATTTGCTTGTAGAGGGAAATCTGGGTTATCTCTAATTTGAAGTATTACAAATATATTTACTATGAAATTTCTTATCTATTATATATATAATGCTTTCTCTATAATAAATGCTTGAGTGCAAATGTTTTGCTATTTGATAATTATATATTAATTTTATGCTGCTTTCCAAAGTAACCCTGCCATTTTATATGAAATATGAATATTGTGCCTCTTGAAATTTTACAGCAAAGTATGAGAGGCCCAGTTTGTCCATACCCACAGCAGTTGCTGTTGTAGTGATTTGAGATGTTCTAGTGGGTCATGGTTTGAGTCCTCATACCCCTAACGGTGAGTGCTGCTGAGCAGTTTTTCATTGCCTATTTGCCATGTATATATCATTATCCATGAATTAACTTCATGCTTTCAGCCTGCTTTCTAATTGCATTGTTTCTTTTTATTGTTGGGTTTAACATTACTAATACATTCTATATCCTAGTCATTGGATGGATGTGTGGTCTGTAAATTTTCTTTCATTCTCTGGACTGTCTTTTCATCCTTTTAACAATCTTTCACCCTCATCCTCTTTTGGACCCATTTTGATATAAAGTCTAAGAATTTTTTGCCTGACTTTAGGTCTTGATGATTTTATCCTCTATGCTTTCTACTTTATCTGCCTACTGGGAAAAAGGAAAAACAGAAAAGGAAGGATGTCAGCAAAATGATGGAATGACATTTGCAAATTCCTACAACTCCATAGACTGTCAAAAATGAAAAAATTGTCAGAACTCTGGAAACAAAGGCTTATAGCAACAAAGTGAATGTTATTCCAATAAAATAACTATACTTCTGTTTTTTGTAACTCTACTTTCATTTTTGTAGGATTTTAAACAATGATAGATTACATATCCATGTGTAACATATAAAAATATAAGTATGACAAGATTAACTTATAGTAGAGAGGAGGAACTATATAGGAACAAAGATCTTATGCCCTGTGGAATATAAATTGTATAAATTCAAGATAGGTTTTATATTTTTTTTTCTTTTTTGAGGTATGGTTTCTCTGTAGCCCAAGCTAACCTGGAATTCACTATGTAGTCTTAGGGTGGCCTCAAATTCACAGCAATCCTGAGTGCTGGGATTAAAAGTGTATGTCATCATGCCCAGCTGAGATTTTGTAAATTTTGTGTGTCAATTGTAATTGTTAGGGTATTAACAAGATGATTCAGAGAAATTTAAAATGCTAAGCATGAAAAAATGAGAAAAGAGAGAAGAACTAAAGAAACTGAGGAATGAGGGCTGGAGAGACGGCTTAGTGGTTAAGCGCTTGCCTGTGAAGCCTAAGGACCCCGTTCGAGGCTGGATTCCCCAGGACCTACATTAGCCAGATGCACAAGAGGGTGCACACAGATTTTCTAAAGTATAACCCAATAAGATGTTATATATAATAGATCCAAATGAAATGCAAACACACAAATAATTTGGAGACAAAAAATGGAGCAAGACATTCTATGTGAGCTGTAACTCAGAAAGAAATGATAAGTTTACACTGCCAGACAAAACTTTTACAAGAATAAAAAGGTCATTACATGCTAGTAAGAAGTTCATATAAAAATTGTAAGCTCAAGAGATTAAAGAACACATGTGCCAAACAGCAGAATCCCCAAATACATAAAACAATGACAGATAAAGAAGAGAAATAGTTCTAAAATAATAGAACTCAATAGCCCACTTTCAATAATAGTAATAGTGAGATTAATAAATAGGGGACTGTAGCACCACCACATGATAATCATGCCAAGTGGACATACATATATGATATTCTACTTAGAAACAGCATAATACACATTTTTCTTAAGTGCACATGCAAAGTTTCCCTGATTATACCATATGTGAAGCCAGTAAATAAGTCAAAACTTTTAGACTAAAGTATCAAAGTATTTTATCAATCATTATGGAATGAAACTAGAAATCAATAAAAGCAGGAAACTGGAAAATTCATAGCACATGAAAATTAAATACATTTAATGACAAATTACAGAACTTCAAAGAAAAATCAACAAATGCTAATAGACTAAAAAAGTGAAAATATAATACTCCAAAATTATGAGTCCAAGAGAAATGTCAGCAGCAAAGTTATAGACTAGGGCATATTAAACTGATGTTCCCCATAGAATATCAAAATGAGTATATATGTGTCATGAAAGTCCTGAAAACCACTCAGATTTTCATCTAGGACTGATTACCAGCTCAGAGCTATGAAGAATACCAGCACACTCTCCCTCTCCTGTTCTCCCCTTCCCTCCTTCTTTCCCTCTCTCCCTCCCTCTCTTATTCATATCATTCATATATTCACCTCTGTTTCTATCTCTTAGTCTCCCCTTCCTTTTGCTCCCTTTCCCCTTGGATAATAATTCTCTTTCCATATCTTCTATATGCCTTCGTTTTTCTGTATACTCTTCATCTGAGAGAAAACATGCATGTCAGTCTTTCTAGATTCTTAAGCATGCATTAGTTACTTTCCTCATGGCTGGGAAAAAGATATTCCACAAAGCAACTTAGTGTAGTAGAGGTTTATTTTGGCTAACATTTTAAAGCATATAGTCATTATGTGGGGAAACATGGTTAGTGTGGAGGAAGAAGCTTTTCACTGCCATTTCTTCGTATCTATGAGTGAGCAAACAAAGAGTTTGGTGGAGGCCTACCCCTCAGCAACCCAGGTCCTTAAACGAGGCCCTATCTGCCAAAGATTTCACAATCTCCTAAAACAGTGCTAACAGTTAGGGACTAATTGTTCAAATAATAAGTCCATGGGAAACATTTCACATTCAAACCACAACATATAATCATCTCCAGTTCCATCTATTTTTCTTCACATAATATATTTTTGTTCTCTTTATAGCTAAATTATATATATATATATATATGAAAAGGACAGAAAGAAATACCTGGTGTAGATCATATCAGAAATGGGTTCCACTCTCATTAGCTCATTTAACCTTGATTTTTTTAAAGTCTGTACTGCTAAATACAGCCATCGTGGAGGATATATAGAGAGATGTCTCATTTAGTGCTGAATACTCCACTAACAAACATCAGAAGTGGTGTAGTGATACATGCATATAACCCCAGAACTTGGAAGGCTGAGGCAGTAGAAACTCAAGTTCAAAGCCAGCCTGAGCTACAAAGTTGGACCCTATCTTAAAAATAAATAAAATAAAACGAACAAAAATTTGTTTTTACTAGTGACTACTTTAAAGATAACTGGATTACATAATCCAAGCATAAAGGATAGAGAGTGCCAGAATAGATACAAGGTCAGCATTGAGATACTCTGGTGTTTGTACTTAATCCAAATTCAGTCAGTAAGCCCAAATTTATGCACTTCATTGCATGTGAAGTTCTACCTCAACATAAAAAATATATATACAATTACTGAACTATAGTTAATGATATACTTCCTAAAGTATTTATGATAAGTAAATGAGATAATCAGTAAATAGACAAAAAGATAGATAGGTATGAAATTTACAGAATGTTAATAGATGAGTCTAACTGGTGAGTATATAAGTGTTAGCTATGATACATTTCTCAACCTTGGCATGTTTAAACTTTTTATAATAAGTGTTACAAAATAACTAGAAAGAAAAGTAAGCTTTGAGATGACCAGAACTATAGCAATGCTTATACAGGATGATTATGATGCCACGAATAGAGAGAAACCATTCACCCTACAATACATCATTCAGAACTTCTATACTATTTCTAATCATGATGAAGTTATACAACTACATAAGCCCAGTAACTGCTTATTTTCAAAATATGAAAATTTAATTATCATTTGCCATTTAACATAAAAGTACAAGAAAAGCCATTTGCAGAGCAATTGCATTGGAATCAAAATTATTTGTGTCCAAGTGATTAATTATAATATCATTGCCAGCACAAGCAGGTCTATTACAATATCCTCAGATCTATATAACTGATTCTACCAAAAGTATTCCAGCTTGCCTTACTAACTTGAATCCCTGAACCATTTGCTCTAGGTCTGTCTTGCCACACTGTCTTTCTACTTACAATTTTTTTTTTTTCTTTCAGTTTTTAATACAATAATTGAAAAACCTCCTGAGCTTTGTGTGACAGGCTTAAAATCCCAACTACTTGAGAGCTGGACAGGAGGAACTCAAGTGTAAGGACCATGTGGTCTACAGAGTGAGTTCATGACCAGCCTGGGCAAATTAGCATGATCGTGAATAAAAATAAAAATTAAAACAAGGGCTGGAGAGATATCTTAGTGGTTAAGCGCTTGCCTGTGAAGCCTAAGGACCCCAGTTCGAGGCTCGGTTCCCCAGGACCCACGTTAGCCAGATGCGCAAGGGGGCGCACGCATCTGGAGTTCGTTTGCAGTGGATGGAGGCCCTGGCATGCCCATTCTCTCTCTCTCTCTCTCTCTCTCTCTCTCTCTCTCTCCCTTTCTCTCTCTCTCTCTGTCACTCTCAAATAAATGAATAAAAATGGACAAAAAAATTTTTAAAAAATTAAAACAAGACCTAGCTCTGTGTGATTGTCTAGCAGGTGCAAGGCCTTAGGTTTAATTCCTGGTACTGTAATATCAAGCTGAATGTATAAAAGTGCAGTTTGCATAAAGTTAAAAATTATTCATCAGTGAGGCAAAAGAAACCTTTGATATGCTATTAACTGATTATGTAGCCATACACAAATTAAAGTAAATGAAATTTACAAATACACACACAAAAAAAATCTTCTAGAATGGCCTCTTTTACATCTTTTACATCTCAGTTTTTGCATTAAGATTATGATTTCCAAGATCTCCCTTCCCTTTCAGTCTCTCTCTCTCTCTCTCTCTCTCTCTCTCTCTCTCTCTCTCTCTTTTTTTTTTAAACTTCTGTGAAAAAACAGTTCAGTTCAACTAAGTTTTTTTTGTTTTTGTTTTTGGGATTTTTGTTGTTCTTGTTGTTGTTGTTGTTTCAAGGCAGGGTTTCACTCTAGCCCAGGCTGACCTGAAATTCACTCTGTATTCTCAGGGTGGCCACGAACTCACAGCTATCCTCCTACCTCTGCCTCCCTAGTGCTGGGATCCAAGGCGTGTGCCACCGTGTGCCACCACACCCGGCTTCAACTAAGTTTTGACCAGATGTAGTTTAGGCATGATGCTAACAACCTAGTATATAAAGATAAGTGAACCCCTTTTCCAGTTCACAGACTAACAGAGAAACAAGTATGTTCTCTGGAGAAAGCTGATCCATAATAGAAGCACCACCAAAAGTAGCACATTACTCAGTCTGGCACTGTAAGAGCTCATGGGAGTTTCTCTCATCCATATCTGTGATGAGTCTAAAGCAAGGAAAAGCTTTAACTTTAAGGAGCAAAGCACAGGCAAAGAGGATGTCATTCAAAAGGAGCTTGTTACTGTTGGTGAGGACTGAGTATTAATCAGGGGTAGGAGAAAGGCCGAAATAGAAGCTGTTTGTGTCTTTCAAAAACATCTCTCTCAAGTACGTTATTGCCGCTCTTTCTCCTCCTTGCTCAACTGACAAAGATACAAAATTGATTTTGATAGCAACTTGTCAAAAAGACCATACTCTATGGCACTGCACACAGAGCACTCAGGTCCCTGAAACACCTTGAGGGTATTAGAAATAAAAATAGTTCTAAAAATAAAAGGAAGTGTGTTAGTTACTCTCTCATTACTGTGTCAAATACCAGACATGAGCACCTTAAGGAAGAAAGAGTTTATTTCAACTCATAGCTCAAAGGGTACAATTCCACCATGGCAGGAAAGGCATGGCAGCAAGAGCATGAAGCAGCTGGTCACATTACATCCACAGCCAGGAAGGAGACATGAATGAGCAAGTCCTCTCCTTTTAATAAAGCCTAAGATACCCAGCCCATGGAATTATACCACCCTCTGTTAAGGTGGGTCATTCCACCTCAATAAACTAATTTAGAAAATTCCTCACAGACATGCCCAGATATTTGTTTCCATGGTGATTCTAAATCCTGTCAAGTTGACAACCCAGTTTAACCAACCAAGATTAACAGGGAGGCATGGATATATACTGTACTGCCACATACACTGGCACCCAAGCCTGAGACATCAGCAAATTTAAGAATGAGCCCAATAAACAACAGGCTATCACAGGCATACTGTTTAACATTTATTATTGAGCCCCACTGAGGAAATGTACATTGGACTAAGTACTCTTTTTTTTTTTCCTGAGGCAAAGATGGAAGCTTTTATGCAGGAAAAACACGAGCTGCCAGGACTGACTCTCAAGAGCCGAGCAGTCGACTTGGGATCACAGACAGTGGACTATATAGAGCTCTTCAGTTGGGGGAAGGTGAGGAAGGGGAAGTAAAAAAAAAAAAAAAAAAAAGGTTGCTTTAGGGGAGATCTAAGATAGCCAGGTTGTGACACCAGAATAGTAACCAGGTTGGACTAAGTACTCTTAAATACTGGATAGATAGTACTTGAATTACCTTGAGGCTACTTCCCAACAAACCCATTGGAAAGTTAAAAACATCTTTGTTTTTTTTTTTTTTTTTTTTTTTTTTTTTTTTTTTTTTTGGTTTTTCGAGGTAGGTTCTCACTCTAGCCCAGGCTGACCTGGAATTCACTATGGAGTCTCAGGGTGGCCTCGAACTCACGGCGATCCTCCTACCTCTGCCTCCCGAGTGCTGGGATTAAAGGCGTGCGCCACCACGCCCGGCTAACATCTTAAATTAAAAATTGCATACATCTAACCCATCTTACACCACAACTTAGCCTAATTAGCACTAAACATGCTCAAAACATCAACAGTTGCCTACAGTTGGGCAAAATCATCTAACAGAAAGACCATTAATAGTAAAGGGTTGCATACCCCAGGAAATCTATTGAATACAGTGTGTATTACTAGTTGTTTCCCTCATGATCTGGGAACTGTGGCTCTCTCCTGCTGCTCATCATCAGGAAACAGGATTACATGACAGGTCAGTAGCCTGTAGCTCAGGGTAAGATCCAATTTGAAAATTCAGTTTCTGCTAAATGTGCATTCCTTTAATACCATTGTAAAGTTTAAGTCATTAGTTAAACCATCATAAGTTAGGCACCACTTTGTTTGATTTTAATTAATCCTCACACACCTATGAGATTAGCACTAACCTTACACATTTGTTTCAATTTTACAAATAAGAAAATCAGTAGTTAAGAAGACAGAATAATGGTGATAATGATCCTATAACCATTCAATATGACCTAATGTCTGCTTGAGTTCAAAGTTTTTCACTCTGAAATGCAGTCTCCTCTAAAAGCTAAAAGGTCATCAGGACCACCAGGAAAGGCTTACAAAAAAAACAGAGATAGCCAGACCCTTGCCTGAGGTTTACAGAATTAGAATTACTACTCTGTGACCTTAGCATTTATAATTTTTTAAATTTTATTTATTTATTTATCTATTTGTGAGAAAGAGGCAGGGGGAGAGAGAGCAACTAGGTGGACCAGGATCTTCAGCCACTGGAAATGAACTGGAAATGAACTCCAGATTCATGTGCCACCTTGTGCAGCTGGCTTACATGGGTCCTGGGGAATCAAATCTGTGTCCTTTGGCTTCATAGGCAAGCATCTTAACCACTAAACCATCTCTCCAGCCCAAGATTTGTAATTTTTAAAGCATTTTATAATTTTGATGACTGCCCTGGTTTGAAATGACTGGCCAATTATAATTAAAGACAACTGTAGTCATTTCAAATCCTGAAAAGTCCAAGTTAAAATTGTACAGGGTTAATGGGAAGCTAGGAAAGGTAATGGCTTATGAAAAATAGGCATCCAAACCTCAGTGACGAGGTATGCTCACTATTTGAGTCATGTGCAATATGTACATGTTAAGTGATGACCTTCTCAGAGTACCAATGATTTTAGAGAAATTAAAAAGCTGCTGATGCTATTGTCCCATGAATGAAACAATGACTAACAAGGTCATAAAATTTAAGATCATATGTTGGAGAATCTGCTTCTCTTTTTCAGATAGACGTAGATCCTAAGGAGAGAGCCACCCCATCATAACTAAAAAGGGCCCCAGCTGAAACTAAGAAAAATTGGCGAAACAAGCAAGGGTGCTGTTTTCCTGATGAAACCGATACCAGCAGAAGGGGGAAGGAGATCAACACAGAGGAAAATCAACTCCTACCAAATCAGAGATCGAGAGACCCAGAGGTCCCCAAAACCTCATCACTGAAGCAGACCAAAAATGAACCCAACGTGGCTCAGGGAAATTTTGCGGAAGAGGGGGCGGAAAGAATGTCAGAGCCACATGTTGGGTCATGATATGCAGAGACATTTAGCTTACCCATAACTGTGGGCTAACTCCACAATGCATGACCCATATACCTCAACACGGAGGAGCCAAGGGGAGGGGGTAGGTCACGGATGAGCCTAATAATGGTACCAAACTGACTGTATTTGCTGCATACAAAACTAACTAATAAAGAAAAGAAAAAAGAAAAAGAGGAAAAAAAGAGCATGATTTTAAAGGATCTCTTTGCTTCTTTTACTCAAGGAATCAAGTGCCCGTCACAATTCCCCCATATGTTGCTCCCATGTCTTTGCTGAATGAAAAAAAAACACCCCAAGAAACATACCTCAGTCTAATTAAGAGCTATTTGTGCTGCCCTTAAAATTTGGGTGTAGGAATGTCCAGAGGCACTCCCCCTGCCCTTACAATGACTGACTAATACTCTCGCATGTATACCCTGAGAACCTAGGGTGAATATCAGCAATCCCACTGAGGGCCTTCAGCGGAACAGAGCCAGGGAGATTGAAATGACGGTACTAACATATGATGTATCCATACAACTTTCTACTTAATAAAAAATTGTAAATAAAAAAATTATCAAAACAAGTAAATAATTTGGGTGTGTGAATGTGATGTGCCTTTCCCAGCATGAACAATCAACACTGAACCACAGCTTTGTTTGGTTTGTTTCTTCTTTCCTTTCAGAGGTAGTGCGTTATTGAGGGCAGGAGCTATAGATCATTTTCTACATTTATCCTCAGGTAACTTAGGACAGTGTTTGGAACATAAAATCCTGTTAGGAAATGTGTGTTCAATAAATAAGTGATTGCAAATGCAAAACGTGGTTTTCATTTCCTAAAGGTGGAATTCATCTGCCACTGACATGCATTTCCCTAACTCCAGGCATGCTCACAGGAAAATAGAGGAAGAGGTGGCTAGTGAAGACAAGGAAGAAATGGAGGCAGGGAGGGAAGGCTGAGACCAAAAAGCACATGCAGTGTCATCCTGGGGCAGACACAAGAGCTCACAGGCCTGGGCAGATGAGGAAATGTCTCCCCAGAACTAGACTCAATACATCAGAAGTTGTCATTTTCAACTGGTGCTCTTCATCATGAAGGACAGCTACTCAGCCAGGACAGATTTTTTTTTTTTTTTGAGAGCACTTTCAAGGTCACTATACCCACTCAAATCTGGCACTGAGTCTAGAGGTTGACATGCTTGGCTTCTCAAAGTGAATTAAGTCCCCTGCTCCCACCCTTCCCCAAAGCCTGTGCCCTGGCGGCACTCCGAATTCTCATCCTGAAACACCTAGTGGCATTCTCTGAGGACAGCCACTTCTTTGGACCTGACTCACACTCCTGACCTTAGCCCTATGTATTATTTTAGACACTGCGTTGCTCATGCTTGTTCTGCTGCAACTAAATCTTGCTCATCACCTTTAAGTACATTCTAGAGGAAAAATAAATAAATTAATCTATGGCCTAAGTTCAAAATCAGAAAATGATTAATAAGTGTCAAAAAAAACACAAGAGAATGAATGAAACTCATTTAAAAACTCAAGGAGTTATATGAAATTCCATATTTTTCTTCTGTCAGTCCTTTGAGATATCTTATATTCACACCCCTCTTTATTTAAAGACAGTTTTGTTTGTTTGTTTGTTTGTTCCACAAAAGCACAAAACTTGATCCAGATAACTGTCTACCCAGGCCTTCTGCCCTGCCTTAATTTCTGCTTGAACTCTCCTGAGTTTTCTCACTTAACACAAGGCAGTTGGGCACAGTTACTCTTTGCACACACAGGGAACAAAGAAAAGGGGTAGTATGTAAACTTGAAAGATCCTCTTTAAATCCAGTTTAGAAGATGGTCTGTAGCTTGGCACAGCAGCTCAGCAGCCTGCCTACATACAGCTCTCACCACTCTATGGACTCCAGCTTCTCCACGTGGAGATGAAATGAGTCCTCAGAGTCATCCCACCAGTTATCAGATGGACTGTTTCACTGTCCCATGAACAGGCTTGATGGAATATGGAAAGAAGTGCGATAGTGGCTCCAAGGCTTGTGACTATTTGCAGTTCTTTTGTGCTATTCTTTTTCCTGTGTATCCTTCACACACACACACACACACACACACACACACACACACACACGGGTATCTGTATCTATCTACAATCTATATAGCTGGATATATAAAAGTAACTATAAAGATGTGTACTTTTATATCAAGTACATAAATAATCCAGGCATAACAGTACATAGATATGTGCACTGAAATAGATACAGATATTTAGGTAGGTTTTAATATGTTTTATGAGACAGTGAATGTTTCCTAAAGCTAGAACAGAATCTTTAAGTGAGCATGCAACTTAATTGGTTGGCTCTGCTAAGAAAGCTATTTTGTGTGGCTTGTGTTATAAACTCTTTTGCTAGAATCTTTCTTTTTAATGTTTTTAAATAATATTTCCTATTTATTTATTTATTTGCAAGCAGAGAGACATGGAAGAGAGACAGACAGAGAAAATGGGCACACCAGAGCCTCCAGCCACTGCAAATGGACTCCAGATGCATACACCATTTTGTGCATCTGGCCTTACCTAGGCACTGGGGAATCAAACTCAGGTCGTTAGGCTTTGCAAACAAGCACCTTAACCACTGAGCCATTTCTCTAGCCTGTGACCCCTTTTTTTTTAATGCAACATGTAGGAATGTAAAAAGAAAATAATATAAGATAAAAAGAAGTGGACTTTCAGAAGCCAGCTTGGTGGTGCACGTCTTTAATCCCAGCACTTGGGAGGCAGAGGTAGGAGGATCGAAGTGAGTTCAAGGCCACCTTGAAACTACATAGTGAATTCCAGGTCATCCTGAGCTAGAGTGAGACCATACCTCAAAAAACCAAAAGACAAAGAAAAAAGAAATGGACTTTCTAACCCTTCTTCGCATGTGCCCATCAGCAGACCCTAGGTCCACCAGAGACCCAGAGCTAGGAAGCCCCTGTCCACACAGAGCTCTCACTAAGGTACTTCAAGAGCTGGTGTCTGATTGACCGGGCCCGGGATGTCTCCACTACACTGGACTCCAGCTCCTCCAGTCTGGAGATGACAAGAGAGGACAGTCTGATTCAGAATGACCTTACAGACTTACATGCGCCCTCCTTTCTGGGAGCGCTCCCCGTGACGCGCCTTGGGATGGGGATACCAAAGTGAGTAATAGTAATATGGCCCCAAGCCTAGGTCAGATTCCCTTCGCATCCCACTCGCTCGCGAGGGCACGGTCCCAGCTCACAGCCAGCACCACTTTCCTCTGACGTCCGTGTCTCCGGAGCTCTGAAGATCGCCCCCGCTGGCCACCCTTATAAAGGGGACTTTTCCAATACTTAGGTCGATCCACCTCGCCACGCGCCGCGCGCCCTCCGCGGAGCGCCCCACCTGTCACCCCTGAGCGCGCTCGCGGGACCTCGGCGACGCGAATCCAGGAGCCACGGCTGCCCCTGACCCGGCCGCTGGTCCTCGGTCCTGTCCCCACTGCGGGAGTCCCGGACCCGCCCCTCCGTCTCCGCATCCCGCACACGACCGGGGGCTCGGGTCCACAGCCCCGCACTAGCCCCACCCAGGCTAGCATCCCCGCGCAGCGACCGCAGCAGGTAGGGGAGCAGCGGCCACGGAGCCTGGGGACGCGCCCTCGGGGACGCCTGGGCACGCTGCCCGAGAGGTCTCAGAGCGGAGGGACGCGATTCTGGCCTTGGGGTGTGGTGCACGGGCGGGTCACTGATGAGGCACTTGTGGCTTCAGGATGTTAGCGGCTACTAAGTCTGGGTGCAGGAGAAAGGGGCGGCCGAGGGGCTTGGAGGGGCAGCAAGCGCAGCGGGAGGACGAACTTGAGGGCTCAGTGGCTCACAAAGGCGGAGCCCACCCAGCCCGCGGGCATCAGCGCGGCAGGCGGATCCTGAGGTGAGATTTCTTCCCCCAGCATCTCACCACCCAACTGCCACGAATGTCTACCCCCCCCCCACACACACACACAACATGTGTGTGAATCAGGGTGCATGAAATAGCCCTGGTCATGAGCAGGATAAAATAAAAGAGAACAAGAATTCCAGAAGACAAAGCTTTGGAACTTGGCATTTCTAAGAGTCTTTTAAATATCCTTGATGCTGTTGTGTTTTAAGAATGGGATTTTTAAATTCTTTACCTACAAAAACTATTAATTGGGAGTGAGTATGAAATGAAAGAAGGATGAAGGAAGACCAACAGTGTGTTTCCTTTAAACAACAAAAAGCATATTTAGTTCCCACAGGAACTTGTAAATATGAACTTGATGCATTTTTTAATTTTAAATGAAGTTTTTATCCCAGATAGTTCCATATCAGATCACTTTTGGAACTAGTCCCAATAGTCATTTGAAAGGATGAGTAGAGGGATGACAGGATGAACAGTTTTTTGTAATTCTCGGGGTGTTCCTGTATGATACCCTCACACTGCTAATTCTAGAATAGCAACTTCATTTTGAAAAACACTAATATAGGCATAACCTTTGAAAAATGATTTCTTGTCAGAATTACTAAGTTAAAATACAAGGGTTCATTTTAAGCTGAAAGAATTCATTAAACAGAAAATGTCTACGATTTTATGTGGTAACAGTGCCCCTCACTTGTTTCCTGTTTCTTCTAAACTCGAAACATTATCAACTTGTTAAGTAGAACACTTGTTGGCCTTGGACAGCTTCACAGGGATTTCAGGGCACGCTTTCTTCAAGTGGCACAGGATTTCTCCTGAACCAGCAGCATAAGACCTAGCGGCCTGTGTGGGCACAGTGCTCGGCTGCTTTATAAAGCATTGCTGTGTTTTTTCCAGAAGTCTTAATGAAGTAGCCAGCTGCAGAAGGAGCTGCACCTTGCCTTAGATAAAAATGGCTTTCCATGTGGAAGGACTGGTGGCTATCATCGTGTTCTACCTCCTTATATTTCTGGTTGGAATATGGGCTGCGTGGAAAACCAAGAACAGTGGCAACGCAGAAGAGCGCAGTGAAGCCATAATAGTTGGGGGCCGAGACATTGGTTTGTTGGTTGGTGGATTTACCATGACAGGTAGGTTCTCATGCTCCCTGCTTGGGGAGGCTCACCCTTGGTTTGACAGACAAAGCATACCATGCTTTTTGTCCTTTGGGAATCCTTTAAGTTCACTAGTTATATATTTTAAAATAATATTATGTTTCATTTTATAAACAAATTCGTTTAAACGCAGTAGTACTTGACCAAAATGATTTCAGAATAAATCACTGGATCAAATATTAGTGAAACAAATGAAGGGTGCCTGGACTGGTTACTTGGTGAAAACAATAAAATCAAAAAGGTAGAGAGATAAGACTCTGTCTTTTCAAGTTTAGCATCTGCTAACTAGTGTGGTGGTGTCTCATCTATTAGTAGATGCATAAGGTGAGGTTGTGACTGAGTTCTCTTAAGTGACAAATGAGTACTAACTAGATATGGGTTTTAAGAGAACATCATTCTTTGTGCAGTGCAGTACAGTTACAAACTATGCCCTGTTAGCAACCTAGTGCTCTCATTTAAGAAATGCATTCCTTATAGAAAGTAATCACATGTTAAAACGAGATTTTTCAGGAACCTTAGTATAAAAGGGAAAAAGCTGGGGTGTGCCCTCACAGGAACCCCCAGCCACCATCTGCAGCTCTCTCTTTCACATCTTCTTTGTGTGGTTCTTTCTTTCTTTGCTTTCAGGGTGATCTCTTTCCTTTTTATGTTTGTCTTGGTCTGAAAATATCTTAAAATTGTATCTTTAATATGACTGGCTGCACTTTGACTAACATACTTTATGAGTCTCAGTAGGCATTTAACCTTTGTTCACTGGAAAGATAGCTTATTGGAATTCATATCTAAATGATGGTCAATTTCAGTCCAGAAGTACTGCTTAGACATGATTAATTCTGTATGTCAAATACTTACCTCACCAGTCTATGAAGATGGTATCCATGTTCTGAATATCTTAACTTTGGCTATCTGAAATCTAAAGTAGGAACAATAGATTTTTGCCCCTCAGTCATTCACATTGTGTTGAGCTCTTTACCAGCTATAGATGGTTTTGAGTGCTCTTTACAACAGCACTATGAAAGGGCTCCAAGGTTAAGGACACAACCAGACATACATGGCTAGCAAGGACCAAAGCCATGTCAGAGCTGCACTGTGGGCTCAGGCACACTGTGCTGTGTGTAGCTCTCTCATTGGTACACTGTTTCTTCATAATGATGCTTAGTTTACAAAAACATAAGAATAAATGAGCTGCTGAACAACAAAGAATTTTATTCATTGCCAATTATATTATGCTACCCTAGTTTAATATTCTATCCAATATGATCATGAAGACAATATCTCAGAATTTTCTTCTTTGCCATGTACAGTGATTTTTAAAACCCAATACACTATTAATGTATAAAGAAAATATCCAAATGACGCTATAGCTTCTAAGATGTCTTCATGGCCTACAAGTCTTTTTAATGATTTTTCTTCTCAAAACTCAGAAGAACCTTGGTAACTCTAACCATTCATTTACAATCTGAGCTGCATTATTTAAGCATGGACAGAGTCATGTATGCATGTATTTCATAAGAAATAGAGGTTGAAAATGTTGACCCTTTTTAAATGCATGTAGTTTAAAAGAATTGGTGTCCACACCCATTATTGGATACAAAGTATACAACTATGGATAACAAATTTTGGCACAGAAAGGACAAAATTGGTGATAAAAAGCATATTTTGTTCAATAGTAATAAGTAACCTCATTTTCACTTCTACATTATAGTAAGCATAATCACTAGGGCACCAGTTTTCTTTTGGGACAAGGGACTGCAGAGCTAGCTACACAACAAAAAAGGACTACTAATCAGCTTTGTGCTTAGACCATGGAGTCTTGTACTTTACACATTGTGGCATCTGAGCAGCTTTAGTTACCTTAGCTGGAAGATACAATCATGGATTCTGAACCTTTAATAGTTTATGTCTTCTGGTCCTTGTTTACACACCCAGTGTTATGGGGAGGAGAAGAAAACTCTAATATTTCACCAGTGTTTAGAATGAGAAAGACAATGGAAAGCATTGTTAGTTGTTACTCGTCAACAGTCAATATAAAGCTACTATGAAAATGAGAGTGGTTTCTGAGTACTGACTACTCACTTGAAAAGACTTTTCAAGTTAATGTTTTAAAAAGTGGCATTAATCTCAATACTCTGTTGCTCTGTGTTGAATTAAAAGGTAGATAAAATTCTGGCATGAGAACAACTTGTCTTAGTGTCATAGACATGACTTCGTTTACATACACCCTGTGTGATTTAAGAAAATTCTTCAGTTACATTGAATTCTCACTGGGATGATCCAGCCTAGAAATACATCTCCTGTTTGATAAGCTTCTTACCAGCCCAGTACCTTTATCACTTCATATAAACTAGACACACAGGTCATTTGCATATTTTTACTATACTCTTATTATAGTATTGTGAGGGAATATGATAGATTATAGATCATTCTTGGCTCAATTTTGTTTAACCAAAACGTACTTTCTTTGGGTTTTAAGTTGCTTTCATTCAGAAATTATGCCACAAAAATTTTATATATTTGAAGAAAACATATTCTTTTAGAATAACTAGTGGGGACCAGCCACATTGCAGGTGCTTAACAGCCACATGAAGCCAGCAGTTACTGTGTTTGGACAGTTTGGCCTAGGGTATGGTAAGTGGCAAGCCTTCACTTTTTGTTTTATTTCAGCCACCTGGGTTGGAGGAGGTTACATCAATGGGACAGCTGAAGCAGTTTATGGACCAGGTTGTGGTCTAGCTTGGGCTCAGGCACCAATTGGATATTCACTTAGTCTGATTGTAGGTAAGTGAACTTTAAATCTCAGTGACTCATTCAGTAAGGCATAAAGAATATGGGGTATAAATAACAAGTGGAATTACAAGTCAAAAAATGTGAATAACTATTGTGGAGAAAATGTCACCAGAAATTTCCAAGTATCAGTTACCAGAAATTGGTATGTAGTAAAATATTAATGCTTAGATTATTTGTTCTCTTGATTATGGAATATATAAAAAAACTACAAGAACTGTGAATTTTTTAGCATAATCACATTTTATTTCTTTCAAAAATACTATGTATATATCATTAAAAATGAGTTAACTTCATTACACCTGAGTTTCTTTTATAACTGAAACTAATGGAAGCTTAAGCATTATATAAGTTGCTCTTTATGACACACTTTTTTTTTTTTTTTTTTTTTTTTTTTTTGGTTTTTCGAGGTAGGGTCTCACTCTGGTCCAGGCTGACCTGGAATTAGCTATGTAGTCTCAGGGTGGCCTCTAACTCACGGTGATCCTCCTACCTCTGCCTCCCAAGTGCTGGGATTAAAGACGTGTGCCACCACGCCCAGCTGCAACACACAAAATTCTTTTATTGGATCTTGTACTTAATCAAATGTCTAAATGTTATGCTTGGTGATGCAAATACATAAAGGTATTTAGTGAGTACTGTTCTATTCCCTATTTTTCAATTCTCATACTTCACTGATACCCAACTGCCTGTTGGGCACATATAATATTAAATGTACTAAAGAATTTATATTAGGTTGTTAAATAGTTCCTGGTACTGTATTCATAAGGTATGCCAGATTTGCTTCAAAAAATGTATTTTCCTTAAAAAAATTATCATATAGTTAAAGGTTGACTACTGCTATATAATTCTATGATTTTCCTTCTTATAAGCACTTTTTCATTTTTCTTAGGTGGTCTGTTCTTTGCAAAACCCATGCGTTCCAAGGGATATGTGACCATGTTAGACCCATTTCAACAGGTCTATGGAAAGCGCATGGGTGGGCTCCTGTTCATTCCTGCCCTAATGGGAGAGATGTTCTGGGCTGCAGCAATTTTCTCTGCATTAGGTAAGGATTCTAGCTGCATCTTCCAGTTCCTGAACATTAGCATTGGCCTCTTAAAATTATTAAAACCATATCCTCAGCCATATTTGTGCTCATAAAATCTCAATGGAAATCCCATATTTACTGTCGTACAGCTGCAGAGGTTAAAAAATCTCAACTTCATGTTTTTTACTTGACTCATAGCATCAGATGATGACCATTAATCACAATGATTGTGAGAAGTTTTTGTAAGTTTCATATTATTTTGATTCAAATCTAATTAATTAAGCATAACCAAAAGGTGTGGTTTACATCAAAGAAAAATTTTAAACTTGTGTCCATGAGACAGGGACTAAGAGAAACCCTTGGGGCTGAATAAATTTAAATAAATGAGATATGCCTTCATTCCTTCCTTTCTATAAACTGAGCACTTTTAACTCTCCCCATTTTACTTTCTAATAACTGCTGTCACTTGATATAAAATGTGCAAAACTAAACACCTTGAAGAATTTTTAAAGCACTAATATTTATAGAGATATTGGGGTATTGCATAAAGTATACATAATTAAAGACAACTATGAAACCAAGTGTGAGTCCCAACAGTAAATAAGATCAAAATGAGATAACACTGACATGGTGACTAAATAGACCATTATTGCAAGCAAGGCCATCTGACTTGAGATGTGTCAATACATTGATCATTGCAAAAGCACAAGGCTCTGGTTGATTAGAAGGATAATTTAGTATAGTAAAACACAGCAATGATTTCCCCACCAATTTGTTTTCATAATAACTCATACCAGCCTTGTTCCTGAGCTTCTCTTCATTTCCAGTCAGCTCTTAGAGAAGCAGTTTGTAGGTAAAACACCTGTTCCTGTTGCTAATGCCTGTCCATCCAATGGGCAGCCTACAGACCACCTGCAGCCAAGAATAGCTATGAATGTAGTCCAATACAAGATCATAAACTTACTTGAAACACTGTAAGAAGGTTGGGTGATTTTGTTTTACTCAATTGCAGTTCTTGAGCATGAACCTTGTAGAGATGACATTGAATTGCAATCTCAGAAGGTTGACGAGCCTGCCTGTGCTATGTGCATCCACCTTTATTTTCCACGGTACTCAGCTCAGCTCTAGGACCACCTTGAGTGGCTCACTGCCCCACCTTGTTCCTCCATCAGCCACCCTCCTCACCTTTGCCCACCTGTGTCTCAGCCCCTCAAAGGTATTGATGCTAAAGTATACCTGCTTGCAGATCTGCCTTCCTCTAGAGGTTCCACATGATAGTCTTCTTCTAAAGTCAAATCTTATCATGTCTCTTTTCTGTTTTCAACCAAATTTTGTAACAGAACCCACGAATATGACCTAGGCTGTGTTTTCTATTATTATTCCACCTACATTTATCCTTCTTCCAGAACTATGTTCCTCTTCTCCTGCCCTGCTCTGGGCTCATCTCATGAGTATGTGAGATCCTCAGACTCACCTCTGCACCTTTTGATCAAGAGCAAACTTGTATCAGCCTTCAGTGAGCTGAATCACCCTCTGTTGGCCGCTGGACACTCATGTACATGAAATTCTGCCATCTCTTCTTACAAATGAAAATGTAGGGCTTAAGACTACAGCCAGACTTTTACGTGATCAGAGAAAAAGTCAAGTAAGGTGAACTTATTCCCATATTCTACATTCCAGAATACAAACATATCTTCTGGCTTCTGTACTATCATCCTAGGTAGTCTTGGTAATATCAGAAGTTCATTTACATTAACTTTGTCTCCCTTTTCTCCCAGCTTCCTATATATTATTGTCTTGCTATCTGGCTATAGAAAGAAAGAAGTGACTCAATGTAGAATACAAGACAACTTGGTACTTATAATAATAACTCAGTTTAAAAAATGTACTTTTCTGGTTATAGATAACAATCCTTCTCAACTTAAACCCTAATGAAATAATGCATTACAATACACCTTTCTCCCACCTTGCTCTCATTAGCCAGAGAAGATGGGAGTTTATTTGCCATTGGTATTACCACCAGAAATTTTAATTTTAAGAACAAACTGCCTGCTGAGGTATGAAGAAAAGGAGTGGGCTAAATATCTAACAGAATACAAAATGTTCACTCTGACTGAATAAAGATCACTTTACTTAATGGAGCCTTGAAAGGTGAATAGAACTACCCAGTTAATGCTCCTATGGTATTTTACAAACATGAAAAAAAGTGAGTAGGTCTGAATTGGATACAATTAGTTGTTTTTGCATATATGTTTGTGTGACTGTGTATTACTTCAGTGCATATGTAAAACACATTAAAAGTCACTATAGAGACACACACATAGCAAACAACACATATACACACACATATACAGAAGTATATATTGCTCTTCTTGTTTAAAATCTCTAGTAGAGTGTGACTATTTTTAAATTATTACCTATTTTTCTTTAAATATAATTGCTGGACATATTTCAAAATTAGTGCTTTATAAAGAATAAATTGGGATACCTAAGAAGAGGCTGTATAAGACATCTATTTTAACCTCAGTATGATTGTGTATGGTGAATGAAAGCATAGTAAAATCCTTTGTAACCATGAATATAATAGACATTTATCTAAGGCAGTACCACTGCAGAAGAAATAATTCTAAAAACCAGGCATGGTGGTGCAAGCCTTTAATCCCAGCACTTGGGAGGCAGAGGTGGGCAGATCGCCATGAGTTCAAGGCCACCCTGATACTACATAGTGAATTCCAGATCATCCTGGGACTTAAAGGAGTGTGTTCCAGATATAAGCAACTTCACATATGAAGACAGCTACATTTACAGACCTTATCTGCATGGTCACTTATCTGCCCATCTCATCCTTCTCTCTTTATTCTTTCCTAAATAACCTTTTTCAGGTATGGCTCAAGGTAGAATTTATCCTTCTCATATTTTGCCCACTGCTATTTGAGAAAAATCTGGCTAATGATTACACTCATGTTTACTGAATGAAAAACACCCTCTTATTATAAAAATTCTCAGGAAGCCTTTGTATAACTTACGTTACACCTTCATCTTCTATAAACGTATCATATCATATTATATTAGAGTACTGAATCTTACTGCATTGTGACATTATTTTTAATTGTTTCATACATATATATTGCATTTTGATGTATTCTACATTATCCGTTTTTATACTCTAAGCCCTATTCTATTCCTCCTCCTCCTCCTCCTGCTTGTTCTTCTCCTCCTTCTCCTTCTTCTCATCTCTGTCATTAGGTTACTGAAGAAGGGAGTAACCTTGCAAGCCTATCCTCCCTCTACCCAACCCAGAAAGCTGTCTGGCTCTTTCATGTATAGGTCTTCTGCAATAACCACAGCAACTATGAGTTGACAGGCTCAATGACCTTGTCCTGTCTAGGCAACAGAGTTCCACAATTCTCCTCCAAATTTTCTAACTCTTACATTCCCATCTTCCATGATGTTCCTTGAGCTCTGGAGAGGACTATGTATAAGTCCCATGTAGAGCCAAATACTCATGGTTATGTATTTTCAGTTCTTGACCAGTTATGGTTCTTTGCATTTTCTGGCCCCTACTGCTGAAAAAAGGAAACAGCTTTTCTGATTAGGGCTTTATATCTATGAGTATAAAGTGAATTGTTTAGGAAGCAGTTTGACAACATTTGAGCAAAACAGTTGTTCAACAACAGTTTAGCAATACAACAATGGTAGATTTTTCCCTAAGGCTATAACACCCACTCTTAGGCTTTGACCTGGTTTTCAATACCAGACAAGAGTTCCCTCCTGTGGAATTAGCCTCAAATCCAATAGAGCTGTGGGTTACTCTCATAATAGCCATGTCACTGTGGCACTAAAGGGCATGTCTTACCTGATACATTGGCACTGTAGGATGTAAGATTCGCTGCTGGGTGATATCATCATGACTTTTCTCTGCCAGAAGTCTGCATAGCGCTATGAAAACTAACCAGTGGAAAGGAAGATTCTACTTTGGATACAACTTGATTTCTCTATGTCCTGGATATAGTGGCTTAGCAATAGGGTCTTACCTTTCAATTATGGTGATGTTGAAAGGCGTTTATGGCAATAGCCTGTATTATGGAAGCCTCATAGGTTTTCCTGAACCATAACTCACAAAGAGGTATCCCTGGCATTGGTATTATTGTTTGATAAGCCTTGGCTACTAGGAGCAGCATTACCCAACTGTGTAAAATAGCTTCATTCATTCTATTATATTTTGTCTATTTTTATTAAGTTTACAAAGTAGTAGGTTTTCTTATGTATTTTTTATATCTCCTAAGGTTTAGTTATCCCTTCCTCACTTCCTATTCTCACCCATCTCCTTGTCTTCATCCATACTTAACTTTCTCCAACTCCAGTATTACCTGCTACTGTTTTCATATTGCTTAGGTCAAGCCTGTTCATCACTTTGACCTAAAAGAAAAGCTATCATTTCACTTTCCCATATGGAAATCTGTTTGGTATGGCTGGACAACATTTTAGGACATGAAAGAAATGTGTGCTTGTACTTCTAATAGTTCAAACTCAGTGAGTTATTTCATACTTTTATAGCATGCTTACTTTGATATGAATAAGAGTAATATTTCAAAGAATATCTGGAATAGAATTTTCCTTTGCTCACAGTCATTAATGTTATTATCTAGAAAATATTTTAAGGAAAAATTCAACTCAAATGCAATTGTGATAGCAAAGCAGGTGACTTCTCTAAAATCACTGAGTTGCATCCAAATGATACAACCATTTTAAAGGCTATAAACCTTAGTACTATAAACTCTCTTCTGTGATTAAGCTACTTATAGTTCATGGGACTATAACTTGGAAATGGCATTAAAGCAAAGATCTACATCAAGAGAAAAACAGCAGAGAGACATGACTGAAGTTCCAACATCAAAAAAGGCTTCAGGAAAAAAATAGCCTGTTAAATATTTGTACAATAACTCAGCCAATTGTCTAATATCACATAAATAACTCACCCCTTTTTGTGTTTAAATCACATCTCCTTATTACATTTCTCTTTTTAATTGGTTTTTATTCAAGGAAATGATTTTATTTTATTACCAAACTAAAGCTCAAAATTATTTTGTATTGCAATTGGAAATCTATCTGAATTGGTTTTGGAAATAATGAATGTTCATCCTGGCCCGTGATGTACACCATTAGCATACCCTTGAAAAACTGAGACAACTGGAGGCATTAGATGATACAGAAAAATCAAAGATTTATTGCATGCGTGCTTACAATACCTAACATTACTACTGACACCAATGGGAAAAGGGCTTGTAAAAACAGTGAGTTAGGAAGCATTGCCCATAAACTACAGTGTTCCAAACTGGCCATGCCTTGAAACTCTCAGTGGAAATTCAGGCACAAACACAAAAAACAGTGTCATAAAGTAGGAGAGACAAAAACAAGTGATGATAAAAGTCACTTAAAATATGATCTTCAAAGCCAGGATTGTTTAGTCTATTGGTATCCTAGGAGTAGAATTTGGACATTATACTACTTAAACAAAATTAAAATGATCCTTTATGACTTTAGGAGTGACAGGGGTAATAGAGACAATTTAACAATTTTATGATTTTATCCTGCAAATTTGTCTCAATTCTTTGATATCCTATAGGATTTTCCAATTATTATGGGAAACTATAGGGCAAAATAGCAAGTAAATATTCATTATACAATGTAGAAATAGTGCTTATGCTTGTAAGGTAGACATTTTTTCTTATAGACGTGAGTAGATATATTGCATATATTTAAGACAGAATTTCAGAATTTAAAACCAATACAAGTTCTTAGATGAAATTAAATTCACTGGTATTTCAGGGTGTGTTGTTATGATAATGTTTTACATTACATAGCAAAGCATTAATTTCAGAAAGAATCTAGTGATAGATGTGAAGAGACACATAATTTACTATCTTATAAAATTTTCAGTGTTACATTTCACTATAATTTTCATCCAATATGTTACATAGCAGACAGGGAAAATACCCACTATCACTGAACCTTGGAAATGTCCTTCCACGGGAAGCAGAATTCACCTGAACAGCTTAACCACAGAGATCACCTGTTTCTTTCTCCAGGAGCCACCATCAGTGTGATCATTGACGTGGATGTGCACGCATCTGTCATCGTCTCTGCGCTCATTGCCATTCTATACACCCTGGTGGGTGGGCTCTACTCTGTGGCCTACACAGATGTTGTCCAGTTATTCTGCATTTTTATAGGATTGGTAAGTAAAGAAACCTTGATGTTTTCTTTTCTTTATTCATTCCTTTCCTTCTTTCCTTCATTTTAAAAGATAAAGTAGCGATTTATACTCAGAAAAAAGTAGAAATATTTTTCATGAATAATGTACAGTAAATTTAATACTATTTGAATAGTAAAATTTTCCATGAACTGGAATGTTTTCCAAAACATTGGTCATTTTTTTAGTTGACAAAAAGTGTCTTAACGCTTAGAGAAAACATGGGCCCTGCTTTCCATAATGCTTAGATAGGATGAGAATGTTCATGTGATCTTCTTTGAGAATCCATGGTAACAAAATTTCCTCAAGTTAAAATTAAGGATCAGTGGTAACCTGGACAAGTTCTTATGCTCTTGGTATGTTAGTTCAATTATCCATTAGACCATTCATAGAGCATAGAGATTTTCTCATTAGAGCCTGGGAAGATGGCTCAGTGGGTAAAGTACTTGCTATATAAGCATTAGGACCTGAGTTTGGATCCACAGAAACATCATAAAATGCTGGCTGGTGGTACAAGCATAGGCTTACCCTATAGCTAGTTTAGCCAAATTGGTGATCCCCCAGTGAAAAACCCTGTATCAAAAAGAGCCGGGCGTGGTGGCGCATGCCTTTAATCCCAGCACTCGGGAGGCAGAGGTAGGAGGATCGCTGAGAGTTCGAGGCCACCCTGAGACTACATAGTGAATTCCAGGTCAGCCTGAGCCAGAGTGAGACCCTACCTCAAGAAAAACAAAACAAACAAAAAAACACACGAAAAAAAGAGTAAGGTAAAAATATGACTGAGGAGGATGCCCATTGTCAATTTCTGACTTACACACACACACACACATATACAAGTATCCACATATATCACATGCACCTATACACATATGAACTCATTCATACATACCACACACACATATGTGCATGCCAAATAAGAAAAATATATCCTATGTGAAATGCTATAGGTTTTGATTATTAATTATCACTCTCTGGTAGTTAAAAACAATTGGCTTAATTAGAAAGATTAACTATTTCTCTTAATTCCTAGATTAAATTACATTACACATGTGTATTGTACTGAATAATGAATATTGCATAATTATGAAACATTACTATCAATTTATATTAATATAAACATAATAGCATCTATGTATGTGTTAACTATATGGTAGTCAATTTCTGAATCTTTGTAAATTCACATCTTAAAATATAGAGATTATGCATATTATCCAACACATATATCAAAAGAAGTTAAGTGAAAATGTATGTCTACTCTATAATAGGTACATGATTTCCATCAAGCACAAACATGTTAGTTGTCCTTGTGAGAGGCCACAGAAAGAGCATGTTTACTTTTCTCAGACATGGTCAAAGTATCCTTGATTTTCCTTGATGCTCTTAATTTTTCTTATACTGAAAACTTTTCCCTCTAGCCTTATTTTTACATTAGACATTTAGATATGAAAAATGAAGGATAAATTATATACTTTCTCCATTTTACTTTCTGACATCTATAGTAATATCTTAGAGAAATTTTTAAAAACTGACCAAAATTACACTTACATTTTAACTATGAATTTATATAATGGCAAAAACTGTATATCCCTATTCCCTATTCTTCTCCTAGACCTTGCATTTACATGTCATGAAATTTCATTCACTCACCATTTGATTAAATTTAATTTGTTCAAAAACTCCCACCTTTTTATTTTGTAAATTACTTAAATAAGTGAACAGTACAGAAATTCTGATTTTTACCAACCATAATCATAAACTCCAAGTAGACAGAGAACACAGAAATGAACCTCTCTCCAGAATCTCAGAAGCAAGGTTAGTTTGATAATGGCAGCTATCATAACTGATACACTTGATGTTCCAAGAAACCCAACCCCAGGGGATAACTCTCTGTGCTGATGATATCTGTGATGTCTCAACTAGAACTTAAGACACACGGGTACATAAGTCAAATGTGCAGGTATAAAATAGTAGGGCTAATATACATAGGAATGTTTTAAGCTATAAAATAAACAATGGATAAGGAATAAAGTTCTGTAGGTTACTTATTTAAAGTACTATTGAATTGACTCACTAAATATGTTTTTTCCAAGCTTTAATACCAATTCATGCATACACAATTAAGCAATCTATACGTTAAGCCATCCCTTATAAGATTCCATAATTCTGTGGATTTCATATCACCATTGGCTCTCCAAACAAAACACTGAGTTCTGCTTAGTTTTCCTTCCTGGCTCCTCTCCCTGCAGTAGTCTAGAGGCTGCTTACTCTCTTCGTCATCTTCCTTGTGCCAGAACTTTTCAATTCCCAGTGTCACTGCTGGACTACAGACCTTTGTTCAAGAGGCATCCACTACCCATGACATTACTATTTTTCCCTTTTTCCAAGTTCACTGTTTATATCCATGACATTAAAATGAAAAATAAATTCCTCTAGCTTCCAACTACCTACAAAACAAAATTCAAATACTTTAGCTTACAGCTTAAGGTCCTCTTCACACATCTGTCTTTATTTCTTCCATGTCCCTAAGTCACTCCCCTGACAGAAAGCCTTGATGTCCAGCACATGTGGACATACACTACACATACAAAACATATGCAAGTAGCTAACTTTTGATGTTTCCACTTATGATTTTTTGAATTTACAATGGTGTTAAAACTAAGACACTTCTCTTTGAATTTTGAATTTGGAGCTTCCTGGGCTGGCAAAATACAATATGATCCTCTCTGACACTGGTCAGTGGCAGAGAGCTATGGTTGCCAGTCAACCACACAATCATGTGTGTGAACAACTGCCATTCTACAGTGTGTTGTGTTGCTGAGCTACAATATCTGGTAGGTCACGTGGATTAAATGAATTCTTACAGTGTTCTCACCTTGTGATGAGTTGTTTGTTCTGTAGCCTCCCATAAACTGAGTAATATCTCCATTCTTCTACTCTTACTTTATTGCCCCATGACCACCACCATCACCCTAAATTTCTCTTCTTCCTACTAGTCCTGAATGCATCCTTCAAGGCTTGTTGCTCTCACAAACTTCTCAAATTTTTTATTTATCTCCATTTAATGATTGGATAAATTGCCACAATTTACACACAGAAAAAAAAGTTTAAAATGATTAGGCATGTTTCTCAAATGTAATGTTTTCTTCTCAAAGGATTAGGTGACTGCTCCTATAGTTTATATGATATGGTATAGTCAAGCACACATAAACAATGTGTTATCTCAGTTTTTCTAAATCAGTATTTTATGATGATAAATAGAGAATTTGTTTGTAGGTCCTTCTCTGAGGAACTATCTAGCTATGCCAACTGAGGTAAAAAAAATAAATAAATAAACTAGGAGCATAAATTAGGTATATTGGACAGTTAAAGGCTACAGCCAAGGCTCCAATGTTGCTCTTTTTTTCCAGTGGATCAGTGTCCCCTTCGCCCTGTCACATCCTGCAGTCACTGACATTGGGTTTACCGCTGTGCATACCAAATACCAAAGTCCCTGGCTGGGGACCATTGAATCCATTGAAGTGTACACCTGGCTTGATAATTTTCTACTACTGGTAAGTGATGCCGTGACCTGAAAAATATGGTCTAATTGTTCCTAAAAATCAAAGGCATTTTTCTAACTTATACCTAAAAACTTTGCATACTGTGTCATGGTTATTTCTGAATTGACTCTTATCCTGGAAAGTTGGAGCCATAAAGTAGAAAGCAAATGGAGGCTTAAAGATCTAGCATCCATACTAGGTTCACATTTCTGCAATAATAGAAGCACATAAATCTAGAAATCCTATACCCTATCACAAAGACCTTCCATAATGGGAAAGCAAAGTTATCTGAACATTTTAATCTTGTATTAAGGCATTAAAGGACAATTTTTTAAATGAGTAACTTAGTCTTGAATTATAGATCAAGCCAACTAGAGGTGCGATAGGTTCTAAGTGCATGAGGCAAGTTTGGACAGGATGTATGTGGTGGCTTGAGTCAGATGCCCCCATAAACTCATGTGATCTGAATGCTTGGTCCCCAGCTGGTGGAATTTTGAGAGATGGAGCCTTGCTGGAGAAGGTGTGCTTCTGAGAGTGGACTTGGGGATGTTATAGTCAGCTCCTCCTTTCCAGGACTTCCAGAACTTAGCTCATTCTTTTGCTGTTGTTTTCCTCCTGCTGTGGCAGAGGTGATGTCCAGCCTCTGCTCATGCCATGCTTTCCCCTGTCATCATGAAGCTTCTCCTCAAGACTGTAAGCAAAAACAAACCTTTTTCTCTCATCAGCTGCTGTTGTTTGGGTACTTTGTCTGAGGAACAAAAAGGAAACTGCAACAAAAACAAATGGTACTAGAGGCTTGGGGACATTACTTCTAGAAACATGACTGTGTGGCTTTTGATTTTTTTTTTGTAAGTTATTTGAAGGAAACATGTGGAAGGATTTAAAACTATAGACTAAGAGATGCTTTGCAATCCTGTAAGTAAAGCTGGATTGTTGAGGGTTGAAAGCCTTAAGTGCAGAAAGAACAATGGACTTACAGAGTTGACTTATGAGAGAATAAAGAGCTTTGTGCAGACTGGCTAGAAGCAGTTTGTGTGAGAGGCTTGCTGTGTTCTGCCTGTGTCATAAGAATTTAAGCAGGGTTTAGTTTATAAGAAATGGACCAGTGTGAGAAGAAAGATATGGCACAGAAAGAAATGAGTTTTGAGCAGGAGACACCACCCATTCAATTGTTTGAGAGATTTCCATAATTGAAATTGGGCTAGATAATTTTTCACTGAGTACATAGGAGGAAAACTGAAGTTTTCCTAGTCTTCAAAGGTGGCTTTATTCATCATGGGTTAATAAATTTGGTAGTCCACCTCTTACTATTGGAGTGTAACAAATGCCAGAAGAAAGGGTCATTGGATTTGGATTTGCAACACAGTTTATTTTTGGGAAAATGCCACGGGCAGAGTTGTGAGAGTTCTGGTGTGGAGTCATGAGGACAAACTGCGGGCTGTAGTGGAGACATTGGGGATTTTGAATTCCTAGGACTATAGAATGGCTGCAAATGAGAGTTCCTGGCTTGGAATAGAGTCCCCCTTCCCTGGCTGTGGGTAGCCCAGATATAGAAGCAGAACTGGAATTCCAGAGACTTCTATCAGTCGTTACAGATGTTGCACTTGGAACTAACAGAAGTTTGATATTTGTCCTACTTGTTTTAGAGCTTGCATTGGTTCCATTTTTTACTTGCAATGCCATCTTTTGCAGTGTGAATGTTTACTCTGTGCCATTATGTGATTTGTGATTTCATAGGCTCACAGTTAACAGACCTTGCACTATGGAGATGTTTGGAGGGTGTTGTGAGTGATAAAAACTGTGGGGATTTTTAAAAGTTGGGCTGGATGCATTTTCATCAAGATGGTATGAGCCTATGGGGCCAGGGGCAGAATGTGGTGGCTTGAAGTAGATGTTCCCCCATAAACTCATGTGGCTTAGGGATGTTATAGCCAGCTGCTACTTGCCAGAGCTTAGCTCACTCTCTTTTTGCTGTTTGCCATCAGCTATGGCAGAAGGTATTTGACTAGTTAGAAAGGTTACCTATGAAAATAATGTACTGCCTTTAATTTCACCAATAAAAAATTTGTTATTTCTTGTTGCAAAGTGAATAGAGAAATTGGTTATTTTTATCTTCTCTTAACAGAACTGATATAATTTTATGATTGGTGTTGGTGGCACTCTGCTGAATTTTAGCAATGCCTCAGTGCCCATAATGAGTCTGTCTTTCTCAGTAAGCAGACAGGAAAATTTGAAGTGGGAATATGTTTCCAGTAGTAAATTGGATTATTTCTCTCCCTAAAGATTGTGAAGAAATTCCTCAGTTTTCCTTTTCTTGGGATAGTTTATAACTATGAATGTGAGGAGTAATGGATTAAATACTATGCAAATGAATAACACCTTTATGACAAGTATGCTTCTGTTACATGGAGGTGATGAGAGGCAACAAGGCAGAAAACTTTGGGCCATCACACTATGTCTGTGCGTTAAAGCAGAGTGCCAAGAGCTCATTATTCTTTCCCCCAACCACACTTAAGTGTTTGGACCACTTATCTATAAAATAAAACATTATATCCAACAACTTCTAAGTGTCTTCCAGCTCGAAGTCATAGTCATAGTTCCAATTGTAATATACATGGAAATCAAATGCCAGATGTTTAGTGGAAGAATACACTGAAAAATTAAGCCTAACTATTCCACCAATGGTCTTTGAGCTTCCAGTGGTCTTTCACATTTCCCCACATCATAATTTCTAGGTCCTGCTTACAGTAGTGTTTAAGTCTCTCTCTGTCCCACTGTCCCTACTTTAGTTCTTCATTTAACTCATGGCTTTCTTCACCTAGTCTCACTGTTGGCAGCTGCCCACCTGTCATTTCTCCAATCTCATTTTCCAAATTGCCCTCTGTCTTAGTCAGAAGGGCTGCTAATACAAAGTACCACAGATGGAATGTTATTTTTAATAATTCTGGGGGCTGGAATATGAGGTCAGAGCAGGTCTGGAAAAGACCTTTCTCAGGTTTTCAGACTATTGTCTTCTCACTGTGCCCTCACGGGGGAGGGGGGGGAGAAAGTGGCAAGGAGCTTCTTGGCTCCTTCTTAAAGGGGCTCTGATTCTGTTTATGAAAGTTTCGCACACATCATCTTAATTATCTTTGCAAAATTCAAAGATTCTTATTAGTGTTTTCAATATATGAACTACGAGGTGGATGCAGAGACATTCAGTCCATTTGTAAACACTGATCATATTTTACCTTACTTAAAAACTTCTGGTGATATAACATAGTCCAGGGTGATTACTTTATAAATTTTGATGAGTTAGTTCATATAAGTCATTCACATGGAAGATGTTAATGATATATTGGTTCACAGGTTGCAAAATGAAAGTAAAATGACTTTGGGAGACAATAGAGTTAAGGAATAGAATTATGAATTTTTAGCTTTCGTTTGTTTGTTTGTTTGTTTGTTTGTTTGTTTTCGAGGTAGGGTCTCACTGTGGCCCAGGCTGACCTGGAATTCACTATGTAGTCTCAGAGCGGCCTCAAACTCATGGCGATCCTCCTACTTCTGCCTCCCGAGTGCTGGATTAAAGGCATGAACCACCATGGCCAGCTTGAATTATAAATTTTTAGAATTCAGTTTTCTATTTATTTTTGCTTTTGAATGTGCATATCTTTAACAGGAAGGAAAATGCTCTGGAATCAGTATGTGTCAGACACTGTGTTTGGCACATATGAAATAATGATAAATAAAGTAAATAAAATAGTCATATCAAGAATTCATAAATTAAGGCCCAAAGGGAAAGGTGGGCAATTAAAGAAATTTCAATGCATTGAGACATAGTAAGTTCATTTATCAATTCACTCACTTATATAATAAATATCTAATGAAGACCAGCTCTGCAACGCCCTTCCAACTAGAAAAATGGCAATGATCCTGGGAAAGTGAGTGATTTTCCAGCTTCCTCTCTAAACACTTCAGTACATCCTGAGCGCTGCTCACACCATACGTGCAGTGATCCCATAGCAGCCTGAGTTTTGTTGAGATTTTACTTTTGACATATTAGTTTCTTTTCAAGGAACTCTCCTAGGTGCACTCCACCTAGACATGTCTGCTGCATCCCTAAGGACCAATTCAGATGTCATGTCTTCATTGCCATGTAGCTACTCCCATTTGTCACCCAAATAATTACTTCTCATTTTTGTTGCCATGTAACCAATCACATTGTAATTCGGTGCCACCAACGTTTTTGAATGTGTCTTCAATAGAAATGTTAAACACACCTCTAGCAAACCTAAATTTATTAGTATCTTACTTGTGCTATGTTAATATTTGTGAACCATCTAACACTTAGGGATAAGGTAAAAATAAGTATAAATAGAAGTTTTAATACTCTCTTCAATGCCCCACTTTAGCAAATGTACACCACACTGAGCAAAAGTACCACAGTGCATTGACTGTCCCAGAGGAGAGCAAGAATGATGTCATCTCTATCTTTGCAACCATTACATTGCCCAGTATGTGATTAGTCTATAAATATTTATTAGACTGCATTGATTCAGATTTCACTTCCTACTTCTAGAATCTTAATTATTCTTTGACAAAAATATATGATGGTTGAAATTTCTGGATGAGAACAAATTGAAGGCTTATATGTTATTTTAAGGCAGCTAAAAGTGGGACATTAAGGAAAAGAAAGGACTGCCCTATGTAATTACAAAGGAAAAAAATCTGAGGAAATGTATATAATCAAAAGAATGACAATTGCCACACACTGTCTCTGTCCTGGCTGTTGTCACAAGCCACCATAACCTATGTGACTTACAACCAATAGACTTTAGTTTTCATAGTCTATAAGCAGGAAGACCTTGATGAAGGCATTGGCAGGCTCAGTGTCTAAGGCCATCCCTTTACAGACAGCCTCTTCTTGCTATGCCTTCACCTGAGGGAAGAGGGTCCAAGCTCTCTTGAGTGTCTTTGTCTTTTTTTGTTTTGTTTTTAACAAGGCTACTAGTTTCATTCATGAGAACTCCACTGTCATGACCTACATGGCTCCCAATGGCTCCATATAATAATTCCTAATTCTATCACACTGGAGATTAGAATTTAAATAGACAAATTTGGAAAGGGATAAAAGTTCAGAACATGGTAAACACACACAAAGATATTGAAATCTGTGGCCTACAGAGTATTTTCCATATTTCATGCTCTGCTTATCACTCTTCTAAATGCAATTATTATAAATCTCTTGAAAAAAATAACATGTTAATTGCTTCCAACTCACTGTTTATGAATTCCGTGGGGTTCTCATGCAGATGCTGGGTGGAATCCCATGGCAAGCCTACTTCCAGAGGGTCCTTTCTTCATCCTCAGCTGCCTATGCTCAGGTGCTGTCCTTCCTGGCAGCTTTTGGATGTCTGGTGATGGCTCTACCAGCCATATGCATTGGGGCCATCGGAGCTTCAACAGGTAAACCTCTTGCATCTTCACGACAGTTGCAAGTTAGTTTCCCAAACCCCTTACAGCTGCCCTCCCTGTCCCACTTGCCTCTCACCCCTACGTAGCAAATTATTCTTCATCATGATTCCACCTATGCCTTTGTGAAAGCGTTCAGCATACTGAATTATAGTTTAGAGGTCTCCATGGGTTTTTGTTTGCTCGCCTGATGGTGAAACACTTCTTAACGCACCTCACCAGCTTTGGTGTGTTACCAGCTGTTTGTATCCTGTCCACTTTGGTTCTCAACCATGATGTACACTGACATCACCTGGTGGATGGAGAGGGACTTAAAAATAATCATTTCTGTCTGATGCCATGGTGAAGTTAACTATTAACTAAGATAGAGATGGTCAGTAGTGTCTTTTTACATACCATTAGTGAGTCAAAGTGAACCAGAAGTTGCCAGCCACTGGTTTAGGAGCAATCTGTCTGTCATCACTGTGACCACCTAGGTATCTCTGTGAACTTGAGAGTCTGTCTTTAACCAAGAAGAGTTTACCTTTGTAGAAACCAAGCAATAAGCATATGGGTTAAGACAGACCAGAAACTGAATATCAAAACAACAAAAAGAACAATATGAAACAGTTTATTTACCTGTTGAACTCTGTGGGAAACCTTTCTAAAATCTTGCTTTTCATTTATTTCAACTTAACTATTAACGAGTGTTACATTCCTCACGAAGGAAAGAGGAAGTAAGCTCTTTTGTAAGGATGCTAATTACATTCATGAGGACTCTGTGTTTGTGACCAATTTGCCAATGTTCTTGTCAAATTCCTAATGACATCATCTTAGGAATTACAGATTAAAGGAATTAGTGGAGGCATGAACTTCATTCAGACCATAGCCAACATAGTGATATGAACTAGGATTTGTGTCATTGAAACCTTTAATATACTTCAGAACTATCTTAAATTTTTTTGTTTATTTTTATTTATTTATTTGAAAGTGATGGACAGAGAGAGAGAAAGAGGCAGATAGAGAGAGAGAGAGAATGGGTGCGTCAGGGCCTCCAGCCACTGCAAACGAACTCCAGACGCATCCACCCCCTTGTGCATCTGGCTAACGTGGGTCCTGGAGAATCAAGCCTTGAACCAGGGTCCTTAGGTGTCACAGGCAAGCGCTTAACCACTAAGCCATCTCTCCAGCCCACTTCAGAACTATCTTAAGGTTATTCTAATGTGATTGGAAAACAACCTGTAAGAGCATTCAATGAAACATGTCACATTATACCTAATTGAAAACAGTTCTCTGTGTAAAGGTAATGAAAACAGATGAGAAAGTGTTCTCCTTTCATCCTGTTGTGTTTTATAGAGAAGATTCAGACGGAGGCCCACATGACAACTTTGTCAATTAATAGAGTAATTTATTGGATTATCTTGGGAGTGTTTTGGTTTTTATTTTTGTTTTTATGAGAGCAATCATAGTTGATAGCATAATCTTCACCTTCCACTTGTTTATCTATCACATGAATAAACACCTAAAAGGTTCCTTTAAAAGGTGGTATATTAGCTTCTGCCTTTGTAAAAAACAAAAAAACAAAAAAAAAAAAGGATTTTTTTCACAAGCAGAAGACAGAGTAAGTGTGTGTGTGTGTGTGTGTGTGTGTGTGTGTGTGTGTGTTAGGACAACAGGTTAACAAAAGATAGCATATAACTTATGTTTTTCTTGGATTAGCTATACATTCTTGGTTGTGGTTTCTGATAACATGCCTTCTCAGTTAGAGCCTTAGAGTTCTCATCATCAAAGCAGGGTTTTAATAGCTATTTTGATGGAAGAAAAAGAAACCACTTCTCCTGGTTCTATCATCATGACATCAAGGAACTCAACAAATATAAAGATGGTCTGTATTAATGTGCATTTCCAGGTCCCTTGTCTTCTTCAACACAGCACATAACCAAACAGTAAAGAAACAAAGTATTCAAAGATAACCTGATGTTTCAAGTCATCTTATTGTACTAAAGTCCAGGACTTCCCAAAAGTCTCAGCCTCATGAATCAAAATGGACAGTCTTTAATATAATTTGCCTCTTGTTTCTCAAGGGTAAAACTCTGTGTGTGTTAGAATATAGTTGGAAGAAAATTAATGTAAGGCTTCTCCAAAGCCAAGCATGTACTCAGGAAGGAGGTATGAGAAGAACCCAACTGTGGTTTCTTTATGAATAGATAATTAGCCCTGCAGAAGGGAGTACAAGTATTCTTTATGCTCCAGGGGGTTGAAGGAAAACTCTGTGGTTCACCTTAAGAGCAACCATTGCTGTGATTCTCCAAAATGTAATATTACTCTTGCAGAATTCCAGAACAAAAGCATATAGCTCAGTGCCCAACTCTGGGCAGATGTTATGAATAAGAGTGAATGCTTCCAACACCTGCAGGAGCCAGAGCATGTCAAACATCTTCACATGACCAACATGTGGACATCCCACCCAAGTAGGCTGACATGTGATTCTGAATTGTTCCAAAAACACTTAGGAAACAGCATGAGGCCCAGATGAGCATGTGGCTCTCGGTTGACATTGTGGTTGTTGTTTCTGCTCAACAGATTGGAACCAGACTGCCTATGGGTTCCCAGACCCCAAGAGCAAAGAGGAAGCAGACATGATTCTCCCAATTGTTCTGCAGTACCTCTGTCCTGTGTACATTTCTTTCTTTGGCCTTGGTGCAGTTTCTGCTGCGGTTATGTCATCAGCTGACTCTTCTATCCTGTCAGCAAGTTCAATGTTTGCGCGGAACATTTACCAGCTTTCCTTCAGACAAAATGTAAGATCAGCTTCTTAGTTGGCCGTTTTTTATTGTTGATATTATCATCGCCTTTGTTGTATTTACTGTCTGTCTAGCATCTCACTTTGAATCTCCCTAATTGAAAATATTAAATTTAAAAAGTTCCAAATTCCAAACTTTTAAAAATAATGCCACAAATAAACATAATGCCACAAATGGGAAATTATACTATGAAATTCTTATGCACAAAATTATTAAATATAACGTACAGAATTACCATCATGCTATATCTACAAGGCATGAATGAAATATAAATTAACTGCCTTTTCAGATGTTCTTCATCCCTAACATATCACATTACAAATATATATGTACTCCAAAAAAATAATATTTAAGACCCTAAAATCCCAAACACTTCAGATTTCAAGCATTTGGATAAAGAACACTCAATCTGCCAGGCATGGTGGCACAAGCCTTTAATCCCAGCACTTGGGAGGCAGAGGTAGGAGGATTGCCATGAGTTCGAGGCCACCATGAGACTCCATAGTGAATTCCAGGTCAGCCTGGGCTAGAGTGAGACCCTACCTCAAAAAACCAAAAAAAAAAAAAAAAAAGAAGAAGAAGAAGAAGAACACTCAATCTGTATATACATATTGAGAGTCCAGCCCTATTTGTATTAAAAGTTTAAATAACAATGAATTTACTTATGCATGTTATCAAGATTGTCTTAATACTAGAGGGAACAAATCAATATTTCTTTTTTTCTTTACTTGAGAGCGACAGACAGAGAAAGAGGCAGAGAGAGAGAGAGAGAAAGAATGGGCGCGCCAGGGCCTCCAGCCACTGCAAACGAACTCCAGACGCGTGTGCCCCCTTGTGCACCTGGCTAACGTGGGTCCTGGGGAATTAAGCCTCGAACCAGGGTCCTCAGGCTTCATAGGCAAGCGCTTAACCACTAAGCCATCTCTCCAGCCCACAAATCAATATTTCTAATTCCCAAGAAGTTGCCATGTTACTATAGAAAACTTATTTTTCTGATTAAAGAAAATACAGCTTCAAATATCTTCAGAAACATAAAGTATGATTAAATATGCCAGGAGACATGACAAGTTATCTCACACATAGTTCTGTAACATCTGTAGTGCTCTTCATTTAAATTCCCAAGCACATCTTTGACATAAAATGTCTGCTCAGTTTGATTATCTTCTTACTGAATCAAATGTTCGCAGGCCAGCCTTGCTCTTGTGGGCCCCAAGGGACAAGGAGCCCACTAGAGATCCATTTGTTCTCAATTAAAGCTTGGCCTCTCACCAAATTTCCAAAATCATAACAAAATGGGCCCACTAGTGTTTTACCAAGGAATGCCCTGAAAATACCCTGTAATGGTATGTTCCTGCAATGGTCCTTCAAAGAGAAGCAGCAAGGATGCCCAAGCTCTCAGTGCCACAGAACTGTTTCCTACCTTTACAAGTAAATTTTGCCTTTGCCTTATAACCCCTTACCTTTCCATCTGTGCATTCAGAGAAAGGATCTATGGCCCTGCTTCATACTACTTCAGGTGATAGAGGTTACATTGACTTTGACCTGAACCATTTGACACAGAGTGCTTTGCTAGACCAGTTTTAAAGCATATACATGTATCTTGCTCATTATTTAAGGAGCGTGAAGCTGAGCCTTGTGTCGATTTCTTACAGGCATCAGACAAAGAAATTGTTTGGGTTATGAGGATCACAGTGCTTGTGTTTGGAGCATCTGCAACCGCCATGGCCTTGCTGACAAAGACTGTCTATGGGCTCTGGTACCTCAGCTCAGACCTTGTCTACATCATCATCTTCCCACAGCTGCTCTGTGTACTCTTCATCAAGGGGACCAACACGTATGGGGCTGTGGCAGGTTACATTTTTGGGCTTTTCCTGAGAATTACTGGAGGGGAGCCATACCTATACCTGCAGCCCTTGATTTTCTATCCTGGTTATTACATTGATAAGAATGGTATATATAATCAGCGATTCCCATTTAAAACTCTTTCCATGGTTACCTCATTCTTAACCAACATTTGTGTCTCTTACCTAGCCAAATATCTATTTGAAAGTGGAACTTTGCCACCAAAATTAGATGTATTTGATGCAGTTGTTGCAAGGCACAGTGAAGAGAACATGGATAAGACAATCCTTGTCAGAAATGAAAATATCAAATTAAATGAACTTGCACCTGTGAAACCTCGCCAGAGCCTAACTCTCAGTTCAACTTTCACCAATAAAGAGGCTCTTCTTGACGTCGATTCCAGTCCAGAAGGGTCTGGCACTGAAGACAACTTACACTGACCCCATCTGAGTAAAATACTCTTGCAAACAGAGCACTATAGTAGGGCAGCTTTGGAAAGAAATGTGTAGCATATAAGATATATACATTAAAATATAAACTAAGGGGGGGGTACAAAAATTCTTCAGAGAGGAAAATGAGTTGTAAAGAAGGAATTTAAAAAATGCAACCACACAAACATGCACCAGGCAAGAATGAAGCAGCTATGAGAGCAGCAACTTTTTTTCTCATTCATAGTACTTTCAGTTTTGATAACATATTTTCTAGGAATATAAAAAATGAATAAAACCCCAGACAAACAGAGTTATTGATCTTTATTATGGGCACAGAAACTATATCTGAAAGAGATATAGGAGGAAAGGAGATTGGATGGTCTTAATCCAACTTTGCTAGATAATATACTAGAAGCCAGTTTAATTGTAACACTGAGTCTATGAATTAACTCATAGGCACTCCTGTGAATGATGCAATGAGTTAGGCTACTGACTAGTCTTCCTATGTTAATTGACCCATTCTTTCATATATATTAAAATCATTATTACATTTTCTGAATATGCACTGTGTTATCCTTTGCCTACATGCCATCCCTCCCTCCCTTTCCCTATCATTTGCCCCTCTCAGTGGTGCCTGGGATTCTATTCCAGGACCTTGCACAGCGAGGCAAGAGATCTGCCATTGAGTTATAACCCCATCCCTGCAATCTGTTATTCTTTTAGCAATGGTATATATTATTCTAAGCACAAGCAACACTAACACACAAAACAATTTCATAGTGAATTTTAATATGCAAGGTGATGAGAAATAGAGTCCATTTGGGAGAATACTGGACTCCTTGAGAATGTCCATAATTGCCATATGCTTAGATAAGAGTGCCTGGATCATGGGAAGATAATCAGGCATTGTTACAGCAATAAATCAGGAAGAACACTACAATAAGGAACAGGTAGAACAGCTATTTATCTCCAGGTAAAATACATAAAAGAGATATGTTTTAGCTTACCATCCAAATCAGTATTAAAATTGAATTGAACCACATGTTAAAAAGTGGCTGATGAGAGAAATTGCTAAGTTAACATGTGCTCATCAAATATTTATTACCAGCAGTTTCCAAAACACTTCTTCACAGTGTAACTAGAAAAATTAACCCCTGACCCTTTTGGATGCTCATTAATGGGATGGTTTGGTGTTAAGGGCTCTACTTTGGGGATTTTCTTTTGTATAAGCCAGTTTTAGGGACTAGACAGATTGCCACCAAAGCAAGTATACATTGAATTTTGAAATGTAATTTAAAATTTAAATTAAGTCCTAAAGGGAAAAAGCCATCATTTTTAATACTTGTTTAGATTGCTTTCAAGAGATCAATCATTAAATATTATTTTGCTCCTTTTCCGGAGTAGAAAATATATGTACATATAAATAAGAATATATGGAATGGGTTGTACCCATTATAGAATTTCAAATGCCTTTCCACAAGTCACACATTACAGAAATAACTAAAACTGTCAACAAAATCAGAGTGAACTGACAAAATGAAAAATTATCTGGGAATTTCAACTAATGAAGGGAACCAGTCTAGATTATAAAAAGAAAAGCACTTTACAAAAAGTAATTTTTATAATCATAAAGTGGCATTGATTAAATTCCCAGCATTAGGTATAAAAGCTGTGTTCCAAACACTATAATTCTTTTTTATAGATTTAATTGGAATTATCTCAGAACATCAGATAATGTACCCTTGTTTAAAAAATTAATTAATTCCTAATATGTTTAAGAGTAAAATTAAATAACTTTAAGTTGCAATACTTTACATTTTTAATCCTTTAGCAAAACTTGAAGGTGAGTATAGCATTGTATTCAAAAACTTTATTAAATATAATATACTCCTACATGAACAGAAAATTCCTTTTACTCACTAGTTTACTTAGAATCAACTCAGTACTAGAGAATGTCTGAGGAGTAGGTACATTTAAAAAACTGTCAGTATGGCAGCCCAGGATTCTGAATAATAGGTTGAGAAAAGGTCTACAAAGGAAAATGAGAAAAAAGATAAAATATTGGACATATAAATGTAACTAACTGATGGACAGTACAGCTTCTAGAAAACATGGTATTTCAGATATTCTGTGCTTCCCAACACCTACCTAAAGAATAACTCGCCCATCCCCTAAGGTTTCTCTCAGACACAGACATATTGTTCCACTATGCACACTACTAAGCAAATCAGCTGTATCATAGAACACAGCAGCAAAACGAAGTCTCCTTACAGATGTGGTATTTTGCAATGTTATTGGTCAATAACCCTCCAAACAAATAACCATATTTAAATCAAGTGAAACTTACAGTAATTAGAAAATAAACATATGTGCTTTCCAAAATATTAAAACTATACATGAATTTAAGCTAATAAACAATGTATTTTATTTAGCCTATTATTTCTGATATATTGTCAAACCAGATATGCAAAAAATCATTTTATCCATAAAAGTTTCCTATGTGTCAACGAAATGATATTTAAAAGTACAAAAAAATAACCAAAATAATGAAACAGCAATCCCAAGATCTTTATTTATTTGTACACATCCATGCACAAGTCTCTCCCCAGTTTCTAAGGAAGAACCACAGCTTCAAGATGGAGAATTATTGCTTGGTTTTGACATGGAGTCAGTGCTGAATTCTTTCAGTTTCATTCAGTGGACCTAATTTTCCAAACCTATCCTCCTTAGGAGGTAATATATGTAGATATAGCATTAGAGTAAAACAGATATTTATTTTCATACTTTACCAATGACCATAACATGCTCCTTAGGTAATCTTGATATTTTTTCCCCTCATAGATCCAGAACATCAAGCTTATAGCTGGAGTAGTACATCCACAACCTTTCAAACTACTCAGTGTCAAAATCCAACTTCATTGCTATACTTATAAGTAATAAATTTTATGTGAATATCATATGAATGTAACCTTGAAATATGTGAATTTAATATAATGGCTATTATCTTTTTATTTGTAAATAATGAATTAGCATTATATTTTAAACATAAATTATCATTTCTTTTGATCATTCTAGAAAATTTACTCTAGAATCATATATAACTTATATATGTTTGCTAAAATATATGTTTGCTATTTAATGGTGAGATGCACATAATGGTTCTAAAACATATATTTTTGTCTGTCAAAATGTTATATAAAGTTATGCTCAAAATAAGTAGATTTTCAACTGTACATTTATGTGTTTAAATGTAATGATATTGTATTAAATTGTGCTGTTGCAACTCAGGATATTATTGTCTAGGTTTCACTTTTTGAGGTCCTCTCTTAAATATAAATGGCACTTGTAGATAACTATACAATAGAATTTACATAAAGTATCCCCATTATGGAAGGATATTCAAATGTCAAGTGGAAAACTGCAACTTGTGTAAGTCTTGTGGACATATACCATGTCTCAGAACAAGTTGAATATTATCTTTCTTGGGTAGAACATTCCTCTGCAATACACAGGCCTTTCTCTGAATAAAATCAGTAGAGAAACTATCCATTCTGTTAATGTAAAAATACATATCTTTAAAAAGTACAGCTGTCGGACAGTTGGTGATACAAGACATATAGCCAATCAGGGGATCACAAACTGGCTGTCATTAAGTTCCCAGAATATAGTCAGTATCTTTTACCTAACTCTTGCAAGGTAGCTTTAAAAGTAAAATAACATGTAGCCTCAGCAGAACTTTGGTCTCTTATTCCTTAATGTTTTTAGATATGAGCAGGGTAGGGTATAAAGGGCCTAGAAAGAGCTCAAAGAATGATGGAAAAAAATAGTACTTTTGGCAGGGAAACACAACATCATTTTTTCTGTCATTGTGATTGCTTTATTTCAAATCTATACTACTTTTGGAAGTGAAAAAATAGAAAGCACAATAACAGTCAAGACTGGTAGTACAGACCTATACTCCCACTAATCAGGAGGCTAAGGAAAGAGGATCTCAAGCTCAAGACCAAGCTAGACTATAGGGTAAGTTCAAGACCAACCTGGGAAAGTTAGTAAGTTTTTGTCTCAAAAAGAAAAAAAAAAAAAGTTTGGCTGTGCATGTAGTCCAGTCTAGCATGTGTAAAGTCCAGGTTCAATCCTCATTACTGAAAAAAAATAGTAACAGTCCTGAGAAATGAGGAAGCCGCTGGAAAATGCTAATAATTTCCTTCACAGTTTTTTGTACCATCACCTAAAGAAAAGCTCCAACCAAACACAGTGAGAACAATCATATTATTAAAGGTCTCTAATATTAAAGAGTACATAATTGGAAAACAGTAGTTACCTATTTTTAAACTTTATAATGTATCTTGAAGCCAGTCTGATTTATCCATTTGTGATCTAGAAGTGCTATAATACATAAACCAGGTAGTATAATGATAGAATTTGGAACAGCGGGTATTACTGAAAGGAGTAACTGTAAACAGGCCCTGATCATGATGTGAAAGCAGAAACAGTAAAAATTTTGGTTGGTGGGGTTGGGGGGTAATTTGTTTGTTTTTTGCTTGTTTGTATTGAGATAGGGTTCCATGCAGCCCAGGCTGGTCTCAAACTCATTATTTAGCCAAAGATGACTTTAACTTCTGACTCTTCTGCTTCTACCTCTAAAGTGCTGGGATTATAGGCATATGCTATCATGCCCATTTAAATAATTATTTTTGAATATTCCAGAAATTTATTTGATGTTTGCTTGACACATTTTTTTCTATAGAAAGATCAGGATTGTTTTGGGTGCTCTAGCAAATCTCATGGGAGCCCTGAACTACACAAAGAGCCAATCTGGAGACATCAGAAATGGAAATCATAAACCCAATTCTAGAATTGTTGTTAAAAAAATGGTTTTGGTCAAATCAAGCTACTCCCTTAAAAATGTTTGATGTGTTTGAGCTTCTGTGTGAAAATGGCTGACATCTAGGAGGGCCTTTCATGGTCTAGTTTGTTGGATACCTAAATACTTGGAAATAAAAAATATTCACCTTTGAAGTTTTCAGTACTGGAAAACATTTTAAATGTAGGGTTTCCAGTTCAAGCACTGCTTCCTGCTCCTTGATCTGGACTGTTGCCCACAAGTTAATCTTCCGCTTTGGCTTCCATTTCTTCAGCATCATTGTCTCCATCCACTTCTGCATTTTCTCTCTGAAGCCTTTCCAGCTGTCCTGCATGTTCAGATTCATCTATATTTGTGATCACTTTGGGCTCCATTTGAACATTGAAGAAACCTTTCTTTTCTTTGATGATAGCCATAGCTTGACTAAAATCAGAGAGGCTTTCTGTTCTCTCCTCCAGAGGTGTTGTCATCACGTATCAAGGAGGCGCTATTAGATTAACCTTGATGGGCATGGTTTCCATAGAATAATTCAACCCTACTCTCAGAGCTTCTTTTAAAGCATCAATGTCTTCATAACCATAGTAAGCCACTTCAATATCTGCTCTAATTTTTATAGCTTGTGGGGTCAAACACCTATTAATATTGTTAATTAGTACCTCACGTTCATCTTCATTCAAATCCAAACTACCCAAAATAGCTGGGTCTGAGACTGAATGCTTAAAGGCATCACAGGTACCACATACAGGTCCCTTGCACTTGTCGTCAAAAACCCAGGCAATGCTATGGAACAGACTTTCCAGCTGCTCATCCTTGTATTCCAAAACCTCAGTAATTTGGTGAAGAATTTGTCTTCACATTTGATTGCTTCTTCTGGAGAAACTCTTCTGCTTGACAAATCAATATATCCTTCTCCTTTGTCCACTCTAATGACAACTACACAATCATTCCTGCCAATTCAGATGAGTTTGTTTATGGAATGGATACATCTTCTGGATAATTCACTAAATCGAATCATGCCTTCAATGTTGTTATATTCCAACAAGATGACAGAAACCCTCATTTCAGCAATGGACCTGACATTCACCATCACTACATCTGCCACTTCAGGAAATTTGTGTGGATAAAATCTACAATTTATGGGCTGGAGGATGGCTTAGCAATTAAGGTGTTTGTCTGCAAAGCCAAAGGACCCAGGTTCTATTCCCCAGGACCCACGTTAACCAGATGCACAAGGGGGCGCATGCATCTGGAGTTCATTTGCAGTGGCTGGAGGCCCTAGCGTACCCATTCTGTCTGTCTGTCTCTCTCTCTCTTTCCCTCTTTCTCTGTCAAATGAATAATTTTTTTTTTAATCTACAACTTAGAACTGGCATTCTGAGGTATATCTGAGGATCCCATGCTGGGGTCCCACACCATGCGCGCCAGAGCTTCCAGCCTCTGTAAACAAACTCCTGATGCATGCGCCCCCTTGTGCATCTGGCTAACGTGGGTCCTGGGGAATTGAGCCTCGAACTGGGGTCCTTAGGCTTCACAGGCAAGCGCTTAACCGCTAAGCCATCTCCCCAGCCCCTACACCATGCTCTTTAAATCACAGCCACCTCCAAAAAAATTAAAGAATTACAAAGATGATAGGAGATTGAAACTATAATTTTTTTTTGTTTTTTTTTTTGTTTTTTTTTTTTTTTTTGGTTTTTAGAGGTAGGGTCTCACTGTAGCCCAGGCTGACCTGGAATTCACTATGGAGTCTCAGGGTGGCCTCGAACTCATGGCAATCCTCCTACCTCTGCACCACCATGCCAGACCTGAAACCATAAATTTTTAAATGTAACCAAAGTTGGACTTTAAGCCCTTAAATATGTATGCATGTGGTAAAGTGGGAAACAAGTGCTGATGGCTATCAAGCAAGGTTAAAATGAAATTTGAAAACATTGAGGTCATGAAAGTATTAAAAATCATATAATTCAATATAGGTTGAAATGTTTCAGGCACTGATAGCCATTGGCATAAATGTGAGCGGTGACTAAGTGCAGAGAACAATGCGGGCTGAGCACCACAGTCCCAAGCACATTTGTTCCTGTTCACAGAACCCGAGCATACACAGTGGATACCATGCGACCCAGCATCTGTTAATCAAATTCAGCCCATAGGAAAAATCTAACCTACATTGGGTTCTGTTTTATAACAGTTTCCTTTTCATTTCCTTTAATTCATAGAGTAAAATGTCTATCAAATAAAAACATATCAGCAACTGCTTCTCAAATTACATTTTAGCCTCTTATTCTTTTTGTACCTATTAGAAACAACGAAATTCTGACACCATACATATTTTTAAATGTGCTTATAAAACAAATAGCAAAAAAAAACCTAAATGTAATACATTCTACTTTCTAACTTAAAATAAAAATAAATCTTTAAAAATGATATCCAATATAAGAGCAAGTTTTCAACATTATTGCTATTGGCCTATTGGAGTGTGTTAGGGAGACTAGTATTTTATTTTCATCTCCTAAACGTAGTTTTTAGATGTTTCCCTCAATTCTAGCCTTTCTCTTAACTATCTGATAGTTTAGTTAATTGATGTTGAGCGCTTTCTGTAAATATATAAATTACTACAAATAATCTTTAACACATGTATATAGTTTGAAATTTTAACAACTTCATTCACCCAGAAACTCTTCATTATTCATACTGGAACAATGTGAGTTAATTCCAAACCTCACATTCAGTGTTTGCTGTGACTTCAAATATATCCATCCTCACGCCCTTTGCTGTTCCCAGCAGTTGTGGACACTGTCTTCCCTAAGTAACCACCCATTTCCCTCTGAGAAGATAAGGCTTACTAGGGGAGAAGCACTCCTGCTCCCCTCTACATCCCACTCTCTCATCATAGAGATGAGCAGTTTATGTCCGTTCATGTATTCAAACTATGTGGAGATGACAGCAGCTATTAAAACTTGAAAAACTATACTTTTCACCTTAGCTACTCAGCAAACAAATGTAACATATTAAACAACTCAAAGTTACCCAACAGGTGCCCCCTTGAGTTTGCTGTCCTATCCTAGTCCATTCTGGAATATCTGTCTCCCAGGCAAAGTTGAACTAAGATCCATACATTTTTACATTTTTGATTCAACAAGATTTTTTATTCAACAAGATTTTATTGAGCACCAACCATGCTAGGAATTGAGGATATACATGTAAAGATGCCAAGGTGCTTGTCCTCATAGTTCAAATTCTAGTTAAGAGTAATAATCTTCACTAAGCAGACAACAAAAACAAGAGTTAACTGTCAAGGGGTCTGGAGAAATGGCTCAGTAGTTAAGAGTGCTTTGAGGTTAAACACGAAGGCCTGGGATTACCTGAGACCACTTGAGTTTGGTTCCTCCAGATGTTCTCATGTTTATAACCCCCCTCTGTGTGCATACGAGGGAGATAGGTGAAAACCAGAGAATCACTGGTGCTTGCTGACCAAAATCTGAAGCTTTGGGTGTAGGGAGAAGGCCTGTCTCAAGGAAGTATCCTGTTGAGTGATGGAAAAGGACACCCAAAGTTCTTCTCTGGCTGCAGCTAGTACCACTTAGAACACCCATACAGCACCCCTCCCACGTGCCACCTATGTTTATTCATCCATACATATGGATGTATGTGCATCCATCACACATAACACACGCATGCAAAAAATAAGTTAACTGCCAAAGTAATCATGTAAATTCATGAAGAAAATGCATGGATTTCTATAGCTGCTTACATAGAGGATGAAAGGCCACTTTGCACTGGATAAGCATGGGAGTCCTCTAAGAAGCAGCCTTGAAAAGTGCAGACAGTGATGGGTCAGGGTGGGAATGAGAAAAATACACCTCTCCAAAGATGAAATGGAGAAACGAGAATAGGTCAGGGTGGAGAACAGGAAAAGCACAACTCAATAGAGGAAGTGGTCAATTGTTTCACACTATTTTTCTTACAGCCACTTTTCTATTTCTGAGTCCTGATGATATGAATCTTGTGATAAGCTTTCTTCCATTTATTTGAGTCACCATACTTTCTTGGTTAATTGAACCTGATTATAATCAAGCTACAACATCTTCCCGTGCTTTTCATTATCATCACCTTTCTTCACTCATAATGTTGTCTAGACTGCACATGCCTGGTGGAGAAGTTTTAGGAATTACATGAAGTGCTGTGTGAAAATATAGGTGAGAATAAAAGAGAAGAAACCAAAGCAATATACTGGATTGGAAACAAACATGAAAGGAGATAAGAGCCTGGGGAAGGAGGGCTGAACTAGGGCGGTGGCCCTGTGCATGTGAAGGATAGAATGGATTGGAGATAAGCTCCAAAGACATCCTAAACCTACTAGGATGAGTGCAGAAGGACTAGTGGAGAGTGGTTGATCTGCTTTTCTATGTACAGTTGTCCCACAGGGAATATTTCCAGAACTCCTTCCATCTACCACCCTAAGATTACTGAAATCCATGACATACCAATCCTTTATATAAACAGTCATGGAGTTTTTCCTATAGCCTATTCACATCCTCCTTTATCATTTAAATCAGCTCCAGATTATGGAGAACATCTAATGCAAAGTTAGTGCTGTAGAAGTACTCATCATACTCTATTGTTTATGGAAACATGACACCAGTCAGTTGACACCATAGGGGTAGAAAACATAGAACTCATGGAGAGCTGGTGATACTTGTTGGAACAGTTCATATGACGTCACAGGTGGAGTCTGGTAGCCACTAGAATATGTGGTTCATGTGCTTAAGGTCAGATTGGACTACATCCTTATCTGTTGAATGAGCCTAGTATATACAGCACTGGGTCTCCATCCAAATGTGTATTAGAGTCTCTTGAAAGGTTTTGAAACACATTGGACCCAAACATGGTCTGACTAAGAACATCTGGAAGTGGGCTAGAGAGATGGCTTAGCAGTTAAGGTGCTAGCCTACAAAGTTAAAGTACCCAGGTTCAATTCCACAGGACCCATGTAAACCAGATGCACAAGGTGGCATTGTAAGGAATCCTACCCTTCCTTTGGCTCTTATATTCTTTCCGCCACCTCTTCTGCAATGGAACCTGAGCCTTGGAAGGTGTGATAGAAATATTTCAGTGCGGCACACTCCTCTGTCACTTCTTCTCAGCACTATGGTCATCCCAAGGTCACTGCCATCTGAAAACAGAGGCTTCTCTAACCAAAAGTGAGAGTATCATTAATATATGGGTATGAACATTAACAGAAGTGCTTACTGGGCAGTTCGGTGAGCATAGTATATACAGTTAGCCAGACATTAGCAGATGTTACACCCCTAGGGTTCATGACTACTCCTGTTGTAGGCTTACAGTATCAGGGATGTATTCCTTCCCATGGAGTAGGCTTCCAGTCAAATTAGAGGGCAGTTGGTTTCCCCTATAACAGATGTGCCACTATGGCACCCATTGGCTCATTAGAACTGGCTGGCCAAATATAAGGCTTGCAGTGTCCACTGCTGAGTATCTCCACTGGTGATTTCTCTCTCTCCCATTGAACTGCATGCAGAATAGCTTCCTCTAGCTTTCTGTCAGCTGATCTACATGGAAGAGGTTTTCAGGCTCAGCTCCAGCAAGATTTCTCAGTGACCTTGCAGACCAAGCATGTACAGTCTTCAGCAATAGGGTCTTACCATCTACTCCTGGTGGGAAACCAAGGGCCTTGGCAATGGTCTGTAATGTTTTCAGAGTATCAGTGACCTCCCTGGCCAATAACTCACTGGAAGATATCCCATCCCTAGCACTGAAACTTTTCTAGTAATAATCTACAGCTTCTGAGTATTGTCCAAAAAAGTAGGTTTCCATATGATCTATTTATATCCTCTTAGATTTTGATTAGCCTTCCCTCCACCTTTCCTTTACTCAATCTTTCCCCTGACCTCACTTGGGCCTTTTCATCCCCATTAATCTGTACTTCTACTTACTTATATACAATACCATCCTATTAAGTACCCCTTCCCTCCCTTTCTATTCCCTTTATATCCCCTTTCTCACTTACTGGCCTCTGCTACTAAGTGTCATTCCTACTCACACAGAAGTCCAGTCATTTGTAGCTAGGATCCACATATGAGAAAGAACATGAGACATTTGGCTTTCTGGGCCTGGGTTACCTCACTTAGTATAATCCTTTCTAGATCCATCCATTTTCCTGCAAATTTCAAATTTTCATTTTTCTTTACCACTGAGTAGAACTCCATTGTGTAAATGTGCCACATCTTCATTATCCACTCATCAGTTGAGGGACATCTAGGCTGGTTCCATTTCCTAGCCATGGTGGTTTGATTCAGGTGTCCCCCATAAACTTAGGTATTCTGAATGCTAGGTTCCCAGCTGATAGAGATATGGGAATTAAAGCCTCCTGGAGGCGGTGTATTGTTGGGGGTGGGCTTATGGGTGTTATAGCCAGTTTCCCCATGCCAGTGTTTGGCACACTTTGTGTCACTATTGTCCACCTTATGTGGGCCAGGGGGTGATGTCCACCCTTTTCTCATGCCACCAATTTCCCCTATTATCATGGAGCTTCCCCTTGAGCCTATAAGCCAAAATAAACCTCTTCTCCCACAAGCTGCTTTTGGTTGTGTGATTTCTACCAGCAATGCAAACCTGACTACAACACTAGCTATTGTAAATAGAGTGGCAATAAACATGGTTAAGAAAGTATATCTAAGGTAGTGAGATGAGTCCTTGGAATATGTGCCTAGGAGTGGTATAGCTGGGTCATATGATAAATCTATTTTTAGCTGTCTCAGGAACCTCCACTGATTTCCACAATAGCTGGACCAGATTGCATTCCCACCAACAGTGCAGAAGGGGACCTCTTTTTCTGTACCCTTGCCTGCATTTAGGGTCTTTTTAAAATTTTTTTCATGATGGTAGCCATTCTGACAGGAGTGAGTTGGAATCTCAACATAGTCTTAATCAGCATTTCCCTGATGGCTAGGGATGTAGAACATTGTTTTAGATGTTTATATGCTATATGTATTTCTTCTTTTTAGAACTCTCTTTTTAGTTCCATAATCCCCCCACCCTTTTTTTCCCCAAGGTAGGGTTTCACTCTAGCTCAGGCTGACCTGGAATTCATTATGTAGTCTCAGGGTGACCTTGAGCTCATGGTGATTCTCCTACCTCTGCCTCCCAAGTGCTGGGGTTAAAGGCGTGCGCTGCCACACCCGGCCCAGCCAATGGGAACGCCCATAGCAAATTTTTAAAGTGGGTTGTTTCATTTAGGTTTTTGAGTTCTTTGTATATCCTAGATATTAATCTTCTGTCAGATGAGTAGCTGGCAAAAATTTTCTCCCACTCTGTAGGTTGCCTCTTTGCTCTATTCACAGTGTTCTTTGCTGTACAAAAAGCATTGTAATTTCATGAGGACCCAGCAGTTGATCTGTAGCTATATTTCCTGAGCAACTGGAGTTATATTCAGAAAGTCTTTGCCAAGACCAATATGTTGAAGTATTTCCCCTACTTTTTCCTCTAGCAGTTTCAGAGTTTCAGGTTGATATTAAGGTCTTTGATCCATTCGAACTTAATTCTTGTGCATGGAAATAAGGATCTATTTTCATCATTCTACAGATACATATCCAGTTTTCCCAGCACCATTTTCTGAAGAAACTGTCTTTTCTCTAATGAATATTTTTGGCATTTTTGTCAAATATCAAGTGGCTATAGCTACCTGGACTTATATCTGGGTCCTCTGTTCTGTTCCATTGATCTACATGTCTGTATTTGTGCCAGTACCATGCTGTCTTTGTTACTATGGCTCTGTAATATAGGTTAAAATCATGTATGGTGATACCACCAGCCTCATTTTTGTTGTTCAAAATTTTTTTAGAAGGCTGGGCTTGGTGGTTCATGCCTTTAATCCCAGCACTTGGGAGGCAGAGGTAGGAGGATCACTGTGAGTTTAAGGCTACCCTGAGACTGACTACATAGTGAATTCCAAGTCAGCCTGAGCTAAAGTGAGACCCTACCTCAGAAAAAAAAAAGTTTTAGATATTTGAGGGATTTTGTGCTTCCAAATGAACTTTTGGGTTGTTTTTTCTATTTATGTGAAGAATGCCACTGGAATTTTGATGGGAATTCCATTAAATGTATAGATTGCTTCTGTTAAGATTGCCATTTTCACAATATTGATTCTTCTAATCCAAGAACAAGGGATGTCATTCCATTTCCTAGTGTCTTCTGCAATTTGTCCCTTGAGTGTTTTAAAGTTTTCACTATAGAGATCCTTTACTTCCTTGATTAGATTTATTCCAAGGTCCTTTATTATGTATTTTTCTGCAGTTATGAATGGGATTAACAATCTATGACTCCTGTGTGTTCCATTGTCCAAAAAAGTAGGTTTCCATATGACTTATTTATATCCTCTCAGATTTTGATTAGCCCTCCCTCCATGTTTCCTTTACTCAATCTCTTCCCCTGACCTCACTTAGGCCTTTTCACCCCCATTATCTGTTCTTCTACTTACATATATTTAACCATGTCCACAATGTAATTTTAGAACACTTCCATAATCCTAAAAAGCATCTTTGCCTAGCTGAAATTGGCCTTCCTTGCCAGTCCCAGACAATTGCCAATCTATTTTCTAAAGTACCTTATCTTTATATGCATTTTATAAAAATGAAATTTGTCCAGTGCTTTACTTTTTAATGTGGATTATGAATTATTACTATGTTTGTTGCTGTATATTAAATAGTTGCTAGTAAATGTGGAAAATGAAAATAAATTAAAAATATAACTACAAAATAAAAATACTTGTGTTTTCTTATGAGCTAAATATTTATTTTTAATAGTTTAAATAAATTTATTTTTCTTGTAGATTTATTTCAATTTTTCCTGTTGGTTATGAATGCACTATGCACAGAACAACACAAAATTTATTTGTTTTAGTGTCTGTGCAAAGCAAATTATAAGGATCAAATCAAATATTACAGGTAAAGGGCTTTATAAACTGTAAAAGAAATCAAATGGGCCAGAGCCCTGCTGCTGCTTCTTTGTTTTTTTCTCTTTGAGAAAAATGGGTTTCAAACCATCATGTTAATTGCAAGCTACAAACCAGGAACTGATGACAGATGAGTATCCATTCATGCTAACAGAATTGTAGTCAGACTCAGGCAGGCTCTCCCCTCCAAAGCATCAATATCTAGCAATTGAATGATGAAACACCAGAAGCATTTTGCCTAATTAAATTGATTGCTGAAGTTGACAAGATTGTATGCTATACTCATGTTTTTCCTTTTCATTCATGAATCCAATTAAAAAAATATTAACCACACATTTAATATATAAAACTGTTTCAGCCACACTCCTGCAGCTCAGGATTGGAAATGTGTTTAAAAATTATCATTGATGATTTATGTTAATATTATACATATATGTATGCAAATATATATCTGTCTGATGGCTAGAATGCTAATTTCACAGAATATTCTTCTTACTTAATCTAAAGCGCTTTATACAGTGCCTTTTTTGTGGCCTGTTTATTAGAATTTCCAAGGAAGATTTTTAAAATCCAAAGGCCCAGTTCACTTTCCAGAGTTCATAAATCAGAGCCTCCTACCTTGGGTTTAGGCATCAATATTCCTTGATCTCAAGTATTTTCATTAACACAGGAACCACTGAAAAACTTGTAGACTAAATTACAACCTACATCAACAGGTCCACATCATGCTCATGAACCTGAAAAGATGTTTTTTCTTCAGAGAAATAGTTGTGGATGAAGCCCTCTTAGCACAGATATGTATTCTTTACCTGAAGCTAACTGAATGACAGAGAGCGGCTCCAGGTTAATCCTGAGTGACATGTTTACTCTTGGGATATGCAACCTTGGATGAACTATTGTGAAGATCCCATGCTGGATAGAGATGTTAGTGTGAAGAGGGAAGCAGGTGCAAGGCTTTAGCCATGATGCTGAAGACAGGGATGTAGACAGGAGCTGACCCATCATGGAATAAACCCTCTCCTTCTGAGAATACACATTCCTCTTTGCCATGTTATCTGAAAAGAAAAGTATGACGAAAGACAAAATAATGAATGTGCTTTTCAAAATAGAAGTGGGAAGTAGCTAGGACATGGGACTTCTACGGATTCCAACCACTGCCCAGGAGGGTGGGCTCTGGCCTCTTCTGTTCTCTGACCATGAACTTCACGACAGTCCTCTGACTCAGAGACTCGCAATGCAGTTCAGCAAGACATTTCCTTGTTCTTGTTAGTTACATGGTTACTGCTCACAGTGGTCCGGCTTCCAACAGATGTTTCCGCACAAAGGAGTTTTACTCCCTCATAATATATCAGAATTGATTGTTCACTATAAATTCCTACCATCATTATCCTTATTAGAACACCAACTTACATCTATAGGACTATGTAGCAATGGTGCTGGGAAGACTTCTGCTTTCTGGTTCCTCTCAAATATGCTCAGGGAGGAAGTGCTTTGAAAGTGGCTAAGAAGAGCCAACACTTTTTAACACAGCTGTTTAAAAAGTAAACAGACTTTGGGCTGGGCATGGTGGTACACGCATTTAATCCCAGCACTCGGGAGGCAGAGGTATGATGATCACCATGAGTTCAAGGCCACCCTGAGGTTACATAGTGAATTCTAGGTCAGCCTGGATTAGAGTAAGACTTTACCTCAAAAAACAAACAAAAAGGAAATATATTTACTTAAAAACTACTGGAGAAACAACATAGGGTGTAACATTTCAATATATACACATTTAATATCTCTTATTGGACAATGCATAGAACCAGAAGGGTCTCAAATATTAGATTCTTGTCAGATTTTGCCTATACATAATGAGAACTCTTGGGACAAGACAAAGGCTAAACACAAAGTTCATTTATGTTTCAAATGCATTTTATACATAGATATTAAAGGTAACTTAACACATATTATTGGTGCATTTGCATTTTACTATAACCTTTCACATAAAGCTAACTGTGAAATTTTCTACCATTCTGTCATGTTGGTGACTCAAAAGTTTTGGATTCTGCAGCATTTTACATTTTATGTTGTCTAATTGGGAATGCCTACATATACAGCTTCAATCATCATATGGGATATATACATACCTACTTAAGTGGTAGAAATGGAAATCATGTTGAGTCTGTCTCTCCACTTATCCCACCCAACCTCATGCAGCTGGCTTAGTCCCCAGCAGCTTATAAACTCCCAGAGCAAGACTATCAGGACTTGTTAACCTTCAGCCAATACTAGTCAAGTCTTCTACCCACTAGCTGGTTTGAAATCTAACATATGGCTGCAGAGGTGGCTCAATGGTTAAAAGCACTTGCTTGCAAAGCCTTATGGCCCAAGTCTGATGCCCCATTACCCACATAAAGCCAGATGCACAAAGTGGTACACATATCCGGAGTTCATTTGCCTTGGCAAGAGGTCATGATATGTACCATTCTCTCTCTCCCTCTCTTCCTCTTTCTCACACTCTCTCTGCCTGTAAATAAATAAACAAACAAATAAATAAAATATTTTAATACATAAAATTTAATTTAAAATATTTTTATATTAGTATATCAGTAGATATGATAGCTTTCTGTTGGCAAAACCTTCAAAATTAATCATGTATACTACTGAAGTATGACTCTGAAACAAAGACTATCACAGTCTCACAAATATCTCTTAATTTAGATTTTCTGGCAAAGAAGGGCCCCAAAGAGGGTGGAGAAAGCCTAATCCTAAAACCACTGGCTCTGGCTTACAGTTCCCAGTGCCAGAAATGGGTTTCAGCACAGAGTGAGATATTGGTCAGAGAGACCTATGAAGTCCCTGAAGCAAGGCAGGCTTCTGCAAAATCACTTGATTAACCACACAAGCTAACTGTAAGACCCTATTGCTGAAGACACCACAAGCTATAGACATAGGATATCAGGAAATCATGCTGAAATTTAGAAGGAAGCAAGCTCCCCAATGGGCAGCCCTTACAGTCCTGGAAAGTACTACACAATCTGCTGTGTGGGATAAGGAACATCCACATTGTGAACAAGCAGGGGACGCTGCTAGATCCAAAATCAACCAGGTGGACAAGATATACACACCTGTGCAATAGTGATTCTTAGTTTATGTGGGTAACCAATGGTTCTCTGATTGAATAAGAGGCCTGCTTGGTAGAAAAGAACTCATACCTGGTACTGGGAACCAAGTCAGAATCTTATGGAAACAGTGGTCATAGAATCCAGACTGAAGATCCCACTAGTCTTCAGCTAAAAAGAAAGGCTATACCCATCAAAATCACTCTCAATTAACTATGCTTATCCCCTTCAATCCATGCTGCTCTTACTCTCTGATGGAAAACCTGTTTCCTCTTTTATACAAGGCAGCAAAAACTGGGGAGAAAATCCATCCACATGACAAGAAAAGATAGCTGACTGCTTAACATGAGATGAACCACGTTCTAGAACATCTGCCAGGGTCCAGGTGATACCACAGAGGCAATGGCAAGTTAGGCATGAGTGCTGCTTTCAAAACAAGCCTGACAACCTTCTAGGAAGATGGCGATACACACTGAGAACACTCAAAATATATCAAAGCAGAAATCTAGAATTTGCTGAGAGCTCAACACTAAAGTAAGCTTAAAACCCACCAAGGCTCAAGGAAGAGAAAATGGAAAGATTCTAAGAGCCACAGGATGGGAAGGAGTATCCAAAGGCATTTTCCCCCTCACAGTGTCTACCTGCTGCATTTATAACCCATAAACCCATGGTAAATACTAGTAAGCCCACTGAGGAGGGCTCTCAGTGGAATGGGGGTGGGAGGAGGGTATATAATGGAATAGTATCCAGTGAATAGGAATAACACATGATTTGTACATACAGTAAAGTTTCTACTGAATAAAAATCAATTAATTAACTTTAAAATACACCTCAATTCAGATGTCATTTCTTCCTGAGGATCTTTGTTTAATTTGAAGATAAATTTACATGGCTAACTGCCATTTAGCAAATAAATGCTGATTTCTTTTTAAGTTTTACCAGCCCTTTTGGTTGTAAATAATCTTAATTTTTAATCCTCTATTTTCTGTAATTTTAGAATCTCACTCTCTTGGAAAGCCAACTTTATATATATATATATTTGTGAGGGAGGGAGAGAGAGAGAATGGTCATACCAGAGCCTCCAGCCACTGCAAATGAACTCCAGATGCATACACCCCCTTGTGTATCTGGCTTATGTGGGTCCTGGAGAATCAAACAGGGATCCTTTGGCTTTGCAGGTAAATGCTTTAACTGCTAAGCCATCTCTCCAGCCCCACCAACTTTATTATAAAATTTTCATACATATGCTTACTGTTATAATCACAACCAGAAACCATAGGAAAATAATTTATGTAAATATAAATGTATAAATATTTCAATGTATGTATATAAACTTCCTTACATTCTCAATATTATAAAATTTTAAACCTATAGAAATAAATCTGTAATTATTTAAATTTTTCAACTGCCATCTCAAGGACTATAAATCAAAAGGAGGATTCTAACATTTTCCTTCACAGGGATAATTTACTGAAGAATTGAAACATTAGTCTAAAGGGAAAAAAAAATATTGGTAATCTATCAGCTTCTGTGACCCATTTTTCATTATGTTAATATGTGTGTATTTTGTGATGTTTGACACATTTCAGAAAATTTGAAGTACTGCTATCCCAGCCATGCCAAGCAATTCTCTCTTTTCTCTATTCCCCACATTCTCCCATGCTTCTCTCTCCTTTGCCCTGACTTAGGCACCCTTGAATGATCAGTGGAGCACTGAATGTCTGTGAAAGGCATGAAGCTAAACCAAGAAAACATAGCCTAATTAAACTCACTTGGTATCATCTTAACCACTGTGACCTTCCATGGTCATTACCACCTCACTGTACCAGCTCCACAGTAAGCCTCCTGCCTACCAGTGCCATGAGAGGATATAATTGTTAGTAATTAAGCAAGGCAAGATATGCGCTTCAGGGGCAAATTCCTGTGTTAATGCACCTTCAAAATCTGCTTGCCTTTACTTTCAAACCATTTACTATACAAGCTAATAATTCTCAGAGGCATTTCTGTCTGTCACTTTACACTTTACACATTTTACACATGTATTTCATGACTGTTGTGTCACTATTTTTAAACAAAAATATAGCCTCACCTAAGCATACTAGAAAACAGGACCACCGCTGTGTGAATACATCAAGGAAGACTAATCAAAGAGCTTGATCTTCACTGGCCACTGATAAAGTCCTACCTCTTGGTTTGAATGACCCCTGGAGTGGATACTGGCCCTGCTCTTGGGGTAGAGAGGTATTAAAGAACCATTATAGGCCAGGCAAGGTGGTAGACAGCTTTAACCCCAGCATTCAGGAGGCAGAGGTAGAAGAATCACTATGAGTTTGAGGCCACTCTGAGGCTACACAGTGAATTCTCTGAGACTACATAGTGAATTCCAGGTCAGCCTGGACCAGAGTGAAAACCTACATCAAAGAAACAAACAAACAACAACAACAAAAGAACCAAGATTTGACTGAGCAAAAGTTAGGAAGCACTATGGTGTTGTTTTATGGGTTCGAATAACAATATGCCTGCTATCACATCTGGGAATTGGTTTCAGCAAGCAGGATTGACACTTGAAGAAGGTACCTACACCACATTAAAATTGCTGATAGCCTTTAGCCCTAAGTTGAGATGTTTGAGCCAATGTGTTGTGTAGCATCTTGAATTTGCTTTTTTTGACTACCCTTTAGCAAGCAGCTCAAGAAAGAAGAAAGAATTATCAAGAGCAGTGTGATTTTCACACTGGACAAATAGTCTCCTTCTCCGATTACATTTCTTTCTTCTTTGTTTTAATGTAGTATGGAGAATAATCATGGGGCCCCTGACATTCCAGGTGCATTGCTTAGTTTTTCATGGCTGTGACTAAAATACCTGACATAAACAACTTAAGGGAGAATTTACTTTTACTCACAATTTCAGTGGATTTATCCATGGTGGTTTGGTCCCATGTGCTTTGGAAATACAGCACAGTACCAGGAGTTTACAGTCAAGGATGTTACTCACCTCACTACAGATAAGGAAAGAGATGGGAGGAGCAGACACGAGAGGAGACAATATGAATCAAGATAGCACCAAGTATCTGCCCCCCAGTGACCGACTTATTGCTTCAGGTAGGTTCCACCTTCTAAATTTTTGAGATTTCTCAAAATAGCACCAGTAGCTGGATACCAAGTGTTTAGTACATTAGCATGGGGGGGGGGGCATCGTATTCAAACCATAACACTAGGCAAGTGCTCTGCCACTGAGCTACAACCCTAGCCCCTGTGATTCCACTTTTAAAGGACATGTTAACCAATCCAACCTGCTGTGTAGGTTACAAAAGAGGGCACTGCTCAACACAACTAGAACTTGACTAAATAGGGGTTGCTCAACTGTTATGTACTTAGCACCAAATGGCAGACAAAAAAAAAAAAAAAAAAAAAAAAAAAATCCAAGGGAATGTTGGAAAAGCAGATCCTTAATAAGATCATCACTTACAGAGGCTGGACACTTGCCTAGGGGACAGGCAAATGGCAGAGACATTTATTGGCAGAGTCATTATTGATAGTTCTTTTTCTTTTCCAGTGTAACTTCCAGAACAGGTGCCAAATTCTTTTGATGACTGCCACCCAGGAGGTGGGGGTGGATTGGGCAGTAGAACAGAGTGAGGCTAGGGCTACATTCACCCAAAGCAGCATCTTATATTAAATGAACACAGGATGCAAAAGGCAAATTACTCAAGAGATGAAATCAGCCTTCTTTCTTGGGATATAGTCCCCCAGGGCAGTGAAAATAATGATTCTCTACAAAAAGCAATTTCTTCTGCAGGATGTATTTTTCATAAGACAGTCTATACCCAGTCACACATACATACACATACACACAGACACTCTCTGAGGAAATCTTCACATAGGCATGCATATGCAAATGTATTTCAGGTTGCTTTCACAGTTCACAGGTGTTGAGTATTACCTTTCAGTCTGTAGGTTAATTAGCTTTGATATTTGTTTAGCCTAAATGTAATAGGAATAATGAGAGGAAAAAAGATTTGTTGTCTCTACTGTGGTTGTTTTATTTTCTACTCTGTAGACCATAAAATCAATATATAAAATAGAAAGCAGAATTATGATGCGTAAATGCTGGCAGTAGGCCTGCAAAAAATGACTTTCTCTGCAGGCAAGCTATAAAAATATGCCTACTTTGTTTAGAAAAAAATATTATTTACATACTCAAATATAATGTAGAAGTTAATTATTCTTGGAAGATGTTATTTAATCTCATGTAAGCTTGTACAATGTTTACAATCTCCAATCAGAATAGCAGATCCCAGACAGATGGCAGGAAAGGCTGACGTTTAGAAAAACAATTTAGCCATGCACTGTTTCAGTGTAAGGCCTAGGTTAAAAAGAATACCAAAGTTCTGGACTATTATAAATTCAAAGGATATGGCAATTAAAACTAAAATTGAGGAAAGTTGTCAAAATGTAGAGATAACATGACATGTTAGAAAAAGATTGAAAGCCTATTGCTAAAGTCATCAATGAATGAGGAGAAGGAACAGGAAGCTTTGTCAATTACAGCAACAAGAAGGGGGAAGATTTTGTTCTTCAAAGAAGGAAAATATTTGGAAGAAGAAAATTACTGTCTCACACACAGTATTTGCAGTTATGCTAATTATCCTGAATCAATCACTACCAATATAAACATGTATTGAGACATCAAATTGCACCCCAGGAAGCAATGCAATGATAGTATGTCAATTAAAATCAAATAAAACAAAAAATTTAAATAATGTTTCCAAGTAGCAATAGGTAGTATAATATGTTAGGCTCCAGAGCATAATTCTAGCAATTAAGAAGGAGATTCTGTATGTTTCAGGAGTGACCAAGACCATGGAGACCACTCTGAGGCAAAGACGGAAGTTTTTATTGAGGAAAAACACAAGATGCCAGGACTGACTCTCAAAAGCAAAGCTGTCAACTTGGGATCACAGATAGTGGGCTTTATAGAGCTCTTCAGTTGGGGGAAAGATTAGGAAGGGAAATAGCTAGGGTGTGAGACCAGAACAGTGAACTGCCCTGAGAGATAAAAGGGAAAGATAAGGGGGCAGGAAACCTAGACCTGGGGCATTGTTAGGCAAGGAAGGGATGATGGCTGGGTGGTTCCTTGAGGAATGTGGATGATCCACTTCCTTATGTCTGCTGTCCTCGGTGAGTCCATTTTGTCCTGAACTAACATTCCAGCCTTTTGTCAATGATAAGAGTGATGAATTCTTATGGGAGAGGCTGGATAATGTAGTCAATGGGTCTCTTTTCAGGGCATGTGATGAGGAGGCAGTTTCATGGTGGCTAGAGGTGGCAGAGTGGTGAGATCAATAGTGCCAGTGTAGCATGTTGTTATGACTTGGTCCTGAGTGAAACAGAGACTTCTCTCATACCATCCCTGTATTGAGCTGGCTTCAGGGCAGTCACTGGCAAACACCTGTTATAAAGAAGGTGAGGGAGATGGGCTCTGTGCACCCCATGAGAAGACAAAAGGGAGAATAAAGGAGGCTTTTTTTCTTGTCAAAGTTCCAGGTGTAAAGGGAGGATGAGCATTCAGAGGTGAGAGATAGTGGGCTTGGGGCAAGAGAGGGGAGGCAGAGGGGCATTTTGGGAAGAGGGGAAGAGAAAGAACACAAGAGAAGTTAAGTTTGAGAGTGCCCATTGGGGTGGCAGTGTATTTATCCATGGATGAGACAGGGTAAGGGCTAAGGAAGGAGGGGCCCTGAGGAATAGCTCTGATTCTAAGGCAAGTGGGAGGAGCTGGGGTCAGGGTAGGTGAAGTTAGTCTGGGACAGGCAGAGGCAGAAGACTTGAGTTAATGTTAGAGTCTAATATTGTAAGTCAGCATCAGACAGGGGATCCTATTAGTCTGAATCATTGTTTACCTTGTAGTTATATTTTGTAGTTATATTTTCATCATTGGGTGATTAAGACCATGTAGGCTTCCAGAATTAACTGTATATTTTGTAGGTCAATAATGGGACTGTAGTAGAACTGTGAAAAGTTCTGTGACTCTCAGCAATGTCATCTGCTAGGATAAATCAAGGCTGTGCTGACCAAGTGGCCCTCCCTCTTTTGGGAAGCCTGGAGAACTGATTTTCCTCCAAGGTGACTCTCCTGTTGCAGATACACTGACTTGGAATTCTTTTCTGGGTCTCCACATCCTCTCTGATCAAGAAGACAGTAATTTACCAGAGGCTAGAAGTTCAAGTGTCCCATCATCTCCTGTGGCCTTTTGACCCTGGAGGAGGAACCAAAATATTGGTTATCCTTTTAACTCCAATCGATTTTGGCTTCTACACATGGTTATTACTCACTCACAGAGACTGTACATATCTGATTAGCAAAACAAATTAGTAAAAAGGGTGCAGAGCAGATCTGGTTAGCAAGGCAGATCTGGTCAGAGAATGACACAATAGTTTAAAATCATTCTGATTAATATTTAAATTTAGTTGTCAGGTGACAGTGTAAGCTATATCTGGGACATAGAAAGCATACACATTCTATCTTTTAAGTATATATCAGTTACAAGTATAGACAGAACATTTTAGTAATCCTGAAAACAATATTTTATCAATTATTTTATCAATAACTTTAAGCCAATTGATTTAATCTGGAAATTGTGTGCCAGAACAAAGATAAGACAGTATAAAAACTTGTCATCTGTGTTTGAAAACAATTTTGGCTAGTCTTTATATCAATGCAAGTGATCAATTACCCCCCAAACTGGAAGTAGAACAGCAACTAAAGATTATTTTGTTAGGGCAGGAAACATGTTTTCAGTATCAATATCTCTAAAAGCAATGCACTTAAGATACCATAAATAAGACCATTAATTAAGTGAAACCTTGACTGAGACTGATCATACATAGCTCAAGAATAAAATAAAACTTGTTCATTGTTGAGTTAAGCAAGCCTGATTTTAACATGCATTAAAGACACTACGACAGACACAAAGCAATTTCTTAAATAAGTTCTTTTTACCATTGAACAATTTTAAGGCTTAACTGAAGAAATATTTATGGCTGTTACATGAAGCTTAAATAAACTATATTAACATTATTTGTATATGGTGACTCTTTTTAAGACATGGGGAGCTTTTTTGGTTTTTCTAAGAACAAAATCACAATAAGTCACTTTTTATAAGACTTAGATTATAACTTCAGTGATAATCATCTAGCAAAGCCAGCATGCAGAAGACAAGCACCATTTTAAAATTACAGAGTTTTAGACAGGCATGGTGATGCATGCTTATTGATAGTCAAACATCATGGACTTTGTATAAACCAAATTACAATATTCTGATATCTGGAAAAGACTGATATTAACAAAAAGTAGACTTTACATATTTAAGGCACATGAGGCTACAGAGAGTAAACTATGAACAAAAGATTTGCTAACAGAATTTAAAATAAACAAAAAAATCTATATTATGTAGTAACATTTTTGGCTTAAATATGAAGACATGAAAAATTTTATAATTTTTTAAGTTTAGCAGAATTGAGATACCTTTATAGATATATATTTTTTGAGAAGATTTAGCACTTTTAAAAGCTAGACAAGATATCCATTAGCCAGTTTTTGAAAATAATTTAGCTATATTTAATATACCCAATAGAGGAAATGGATTAAACTGCCTTAATCTAATAAAAAAGGAGACAAGCCTCATAGAAAAGGGAGGGAATAGGCATGCCAGAGCCACTTGTTATTGCAAACAATTTCCAAGTGTATGCTCCACTATGTGCATCTGGCTTTGTAAATAAGCACTTTTAACTGCTGAGCCAAAAAGAAATACTTTTAATCTTAACATACACAAAATTTTATGACACAATCCTTAACTATTTGAACCTTAACCAACTCTATAATTCTGCCTGTGATAAATTAGTAAACTTGTAACAGTAATGACATAAGTTAAAACCAAAATATTAAGACTTATTGTTGGAGGAATTGAGGAATTATATCTTAAAATCACAATATAACTTTGTTTAGAATTTTGTTTTACTGTTTGCCATGAAGTAAATAGTTTTTTAAGTGTGTGACAGATAAGTAGTGTTTAACGTTTTAAGTGTGATCTACTTACCTTATAAGATGGGGGTGGGGAGTAAATATTTCCTCTGTGAGATTTTTTTTTTTTTTGAGTCAGGGTTTTAGATATATTAACCTTAGGAGAAAATTAAATATTACATCAATTTAACCTTAAGATTTAGTTAAAAGGTTGACAAATAGAGGAACCTAGTTAAATTGGTTGGGTTACTCTAAATTCAGTCTTTCATGACCAATATTATGACCAGATTAACATTAATGAGTTAAAGTTAATTTTACAACCTGAATACCAGAGCAACCTGCTACCAGCCAGGGCCATACTTTGTTAGTCTGATGTAAGCCCTAGGCTAATAGTCATTTTATATCTCAAGAAGTCTGTAATCTGATTAAGTACTTTGTCTTTAACCTTCTGTTTAAATATTTTTTTGTTTTTTATTTTTATTTATTTGAGAGTGACAGACAAAGAGAGAAAGAGGCAGTTAGAGAGAGAGAGAGGGAGAGAATGGGCATGCCAAGGCCTCCAGCCACTGCAAACGAACCCCAGACACATGCGCCCCCTTGTGCATCTGGCTAACGTGGGTCCTGGGGAATCGAGCCTCAAACCTGGGTTCTTAGGCTTCACAGGCAAGCGTTTAGCCACTAAGCCATCTCTCCAGCCCTAACCTTCTATTTAAACTTACTCATATCTTCATCTACATACTTTACTCATACTTTCATCTATATACTTTTACTTTACAATCTATCACTCTGTAACAATCTTTTTCTCCAAACATTTAACATCCAACATATGAAGCTTTCTCTCCAGTTTATCTTTTTTAGTCAGTTCATCTCATAACTACCAGCAAAAACTTTTATTGTCCTTACCATAACACTATTAATATGACCATTTTTTTCCTCAAAAGGCCTCTTGAAATAACTTTGAGGTAGGATCTCACTCTAGCCCAGGCTCAACTGGAATTCACTCTATATTCTCACGGTGGCCTCAAACTGACGGCGATCCTCCTACCTCTGCTTCCCGAGTGCTGGGAATAAAGGGGTGCGCCACCACGCCCAGATGAAATAACTTTTTTGAAAAAGTAGACCAGATTTGACTTATACTATTTACTTAGAATAAACATATAGATTTTGTAACTTTGTTTCTTATATCTTTCCTGAAACACATTTTTAAAAATATGAAAGCAGATTTAAACATTATTAGAAATTTTAGAATTTTTTTTTACAAATTTAGTATCAAGTACTTCCAAATTTAAATATAACTCTTGAGGCTATTGTCTGTTAGTAGTTTCATAGAAGCATAGATAAAGTAAATATAAAAGTTACAAATTTCTTATAAGAAGTCCCCATCTGTTTATAGCAACTTGGCATTTTCCTATCATTATGCTGGGGCCAGGATCCTGAGATTTCCTGGCTCTGCAAGGCAGGGAAGCTAAGAAAGAGCCTTCCCCCAAACCCTAAACTCTGAGGAGAGTTTTGGTCTTCCCTCAGGGCTATAAGGCAGCTTTTTGATCCTACCATTTGACAACTCTTTAAGAGTAGGAGAATCTTGCATTTTTTTTCTATGATCTTAATTACTTTTAGTGTTCCTTCTGGGGGACACTCAACAGTAAAATTTGATTATGTCACATGGGTTTGGTGGAAAACATCCCCACAATGAAATGGCAGTGCTCAGAACAGAAATCATTCTGCAGCCTTAGGGCTGTGAGCCACGTACATACTTATACACACACATTCATTTCAAGTGCACTTTCATATAGACTCTAGACAGCCATTTCCCTTTCAAACATTCATTCATTCATTCAGTCAGTCCGAAGTTATGTATTCCCATTTTAAATTTCTATTTTATTTACAACTCTGGGGACTAAAATCAAACCTTGTCATGAGGCAGGGTGTCAGGAGAGGCTGAGGGAGCTTGAGGAGCTATTAGGGCAAGGTGGCTAGAAGGACCTGGTGAGAAAAGCAAGCAGATCAGAGAGAAGGCTATGCATGCATGCAGAGTGAAAAATAGGATAGTTCAGACCCTTTGCCTGAATGTTGGCAGGTTTGTTTTAAATCGGTGAGAATTTGGAAATCAAAAGTACCATTCTCAGACCATTTGGACCCATTGTCCAGTTTATGGATGTGGCCAACCAACCAGAGTTGCAGAGAAAGATAACATGTTATCCAAGAGTTGTAGAGGCTTTAAGTTAAGGAGACAGGGTAAGAGCAAAACAAGGGTGAGAGAAAAATAAACCAGAGCTTAAGCTGGGTTTACACAGAACACCAATATGACCCCCGGCCTGTCAGAGTGAATGGGGCCTGCACCTCCCACATAGACAGAGGCCATACAGGTCGCAAATGTCAACTTTTTAGCCTGTTAGTGGGCAAGGCAGGCAACTGTGCTCCAGATGGTCAAAGCCGCTGGCTGTGGAAGATGAAAGTGGCTGGCTATGGAAGATGAGAGCTCAGGACGGAGAGGAGGGAGGGAGTGGGGGTGTCCCGAGATGGTGCAACTGAACCAAAAGGCACCCCTTCAGGTATGGTAGATCAGAGAGAGAGACCCACGGTGTTGAGAGTGTGTCTTTCTCAAGACCTCTTGAGACCTGGGGTCGGGGCCTAATGGCCGAGGGGTGTAGCCTGGTGTTCCTGCATGGCTTCCACAAGGAGGGATAAACCCTGAGTGCAGGCCAGCCTGAGAGGGACACTTACCGAGAAGTAAGGAGAAGGGAAGAACAGTGAAGCCAAATGGTGGTGGGTGTGAGAGCCTGTATCAGACAGAGATGGTCTGAGACCTCAGAAGCTTGGTGGTCTGGTCAGGGGAAAAGGAGGTCTGGCCACCCAAGAGGGCAACTAGAAGCCTTTCTATCCAAGTCAGGGCACCAGATGTAAGGTCCAGGAGTAACCAAGACCACGGAGAGGCAAAGATGGAAGTTTTTTTAAAATTTTTTTTGTTTATTTGTATTTATTTATTTGAGAGTGACAGACAGAGAGAAAGAGGCAGAGAGAGAAAGAGAGAATGAGTGTGCCAGGACTTCCAGCCACTTCATATGAACTCCAGATGTGTGTGCCCCCTTGTGCATCTGGCTAACATGGGTCCTGGGGAATAGAGCCTTGAACCAGGGTCCTTAGGCTTCACAGGCAAGCGCTTAACCGCTAAGCCATCTCTCCTGCCCCGAAGATGGAAGTTTCTATTCCTGCAATTTAAACCAAAGGAAAATCAATAAACATCATTCATAATATTTAGATAAAGCCTATAATCTCATAAAAATATTCAAACACCCACAATACAAAATTACTCAACAATAGAAATAACCAGAAATATCTCAGCCAAAAGCAAAGAAAAATGGAGTCAACAAAAAACAAACAAGTTGACACAGATCTTGGAATCATCAAACAGACTTAAAGAACCTTCTCAAAGATGTTCCATGAACTAAGGGTAAAATTTTGAAATGAATATTCTCAGCAAAAAAGCTGCAACAGCAAGCAGGAACTTCAGAAATGAAAGTATAATAGAAACAAGCAGTCCGCTCAGTGGGTTTGATATCAGGATGGAAATAGTAGAGGAAAACCTCAGGCAAGAAACAAGGGAGGGGGAATATCCATAAAAATTATTCAACAGAGGAAAAAAGACTGAAAGGAAAATTACAAAGCCTATGAATTATTTTTTGTTTTGTTTTGTTTTTTGTTTTGAAAGGTAGGATCTCATTCTAGCTCAGGCTGACCTGGAATTCACTTCGTAGTCTCAGGGTGGCCTTGAACTCATGGCAATCCTCCCGAGTGCTGGGATTAAAGGTGTGTGCCACCATGCCCAGCTTGCCTGAGAAATATTTTTAAGAGTTCTCATATCCATGGACTTGGGATGCAGCTCAATAGCTCAGTCAGCCAAATGTTTGCCTTGCAAGCATGAGGACCTGCTTTTTTTTTTTCTTTTTTCTAGCTTGGATGTCACTTCATCAACACTGTTTATCCACCTTGGAAGGGTTGGGGGCTTTTGTTGGTGCAAGTTAGGCAACCTGGATAGTCTTAATGGTAGTCTCAGGAGTTAATGACCTTTTTCTGAATGCAATTTACCTAATCTAAGCATTTTCTAGACCAAGGACAGTTGTTAGCTAAAGAAAACAGCAATTTTTCATATGGAAAACAATGTGGAGACTCCTAAAAAGGTTGACTATAGTGTTACCAACAGACCCAGTTATTCCTTTACTGGGCATTGACCCGAAAAGCTCCATACCTCAGTTCAGAGAGATTTGCTCAACCATGTTTATAGCTGCTCAATTCATTACAGCTAAGAACTGGAATCAACCCAGATGTCCATCATTAGACAAATGGATAATCAAGATATGGTATATCTACATGATGGAATTCTACACAGCAATAAGGAAAAATGACACAATGAAATTTGAAGAAAAGTGGCTAAACTTGGAACAGATTATTCTCAGCAAACTCACCCAATCACAGAAAGACAATCATCACATGGTCTCACTCATCTCACTCATCTTACTCATTCACTCCTAACCTGGATCTGCCCAAGATGCTGAGATATCTTAAAGGCATCTTGAGGTCCAGACAATAGGGAGGGTGGGGCAGGAGGGGAGGGTAAGCATGGAAGGGGACACAAAGCTGGACCCAAATGGAAATGGTACCATAAAATCTTATATCCTGAAAGACAGACTAAATGGTTGAACCTTCATCAGGTCCTTAGAGGTAACACCTGAATCAAAGGCCCTGGAGAGGGTATGATGAAGACTAACCTTAATCTTCTCCTGTTTCTTTCTTTCTTTCTCTCTCTCTCTCTCTCTCTCATCTCTTTCTCTTTTATATTACCTATCTTTTTCTTCTTTATTTACCCTTGGCCCTGGTCTATGACTCCTAATACCAGGATGCAGTTAACATCCACAATGAGTTGTTGATCAGAGAGACATTTCCCAAAAGAAGACAGACTTCTGTCAGAGCACTTGATTACCCACCAAAGGTTAATGGTAAGACCCTATTGCTCAAGATACCATATGCTGTTGGTACAGAACATGGAGAGACCCAGCTGGAATCTGGAAAAGATCCAGTCCTCAGACAGTTAGCTCGTCTAGTGCCAATAGGTGCTACATGAGCGACTGGGGAAAAATGGCCAACATCTGTCCAAGCAACTCATGGTCTAAGCTACTCACCCAAGTGCAGTAGTGGCACACAGTCATGGTGGGTAACCACCTGCTCTTGCATTGGCTAATGGATCTGCTCAGTGGAATGGAACCCATAGCTGGAACTAGGAAACAAGTCAGAATCATAATCAAAAAAATGAGTTTGCTCTCCAATATCAAGCTTCTACCAATCTTGGGCTACTAGAGCGTCCACCTATTAAATTCTCTCTAAAATAACAATGGTTATCCCATTTATCCAGTGCTGACTTCACTCTCTGTTGGAGAATCTGGTTCTCTTTTTCAGGTGGATGCAGACCTGAGGAGAGAATCAGCCCATCACACCTCACCAGAGCCCCAGCTGAAACCATAGAGTAATTGGGGAAATGATCAAGAGTGCTGCTTTTTGGTGAACCTGGTATTAGCACAAGGGAGAAGGAGATAAAGATAGAGAACACTCGATTCCTACCAAACCAGAGATCCAGAGACACAGAGGCTCCCAAGACCTCATCGCTGAAGTAGACCTAAAATGAACCCAACATGGCTCAGGGAAATTCATGGAAGAGGAGGCGGAAAGATTGTTAGACCCACAAGTTGGGACATTATTCACAGAGACATTGCCTCTTCCCCATAACTGATGGCTACCCCCACAATGCACATCCCACAATCCCCAACGAGGAGGGTCCCCTCGAAGGGGGGAGGACAGGGAGGAGGCTAGGATGGTATCAATATGTGCTGTTTGCACACTGAGTATGTACATAACTAATAAAGAAAAAATGAAATGAAAAAGCAAGAAGTTTCCCACTGTTAGATGTCACCATTGGAAGTCAGAATAATTATACAGGAGTAAGAATACAGACTGTTCTAGCAGTTTTGGAAAGGCAATTTGCATTGTTGTCTCACAATTTTAAAGTTTTTTTTTTCTCAGTGAAAGAAAGGAAGGAAGAAGGAAAGAAGAAAGAAAGAAAGAAAGAAAGAAAGAAAGAAAGAAAGAAAGAAAGAAAACAGCAATTTTTGCAATTACTTCCACTCCCACTGCTCAGACTGGGCAAGAAACCCTGATCTGAACATATTGCCTGGGCTACAGAGATGGCTTAGTGGTTAAGGCACTTGCCTGCAAAGCCAAAAGACCCAGGTTCGATTCCCCAGGGCCCACGTTAGCCAGATGCACAAGGGGGCGTAAGTGTCTGGAGTTCATTTGCAGTAGCTGGAGGCCGTGGCACACCCATTCTCTCTCTGTCTCTTGCTTGCTGGCTCTCTCTCTTTCCTCTCCTCTCCCTCTTTCTCTGTCAAATAAATAAATAAATAAACATATTGCCCTGTGGATGGGATGTGGGGGACAAGAGGCCACACCCAGGGAGGATGGGAACCAGTCATGAAGGGGGAGGAGGATAACTGTAACATTATTTTTAATTTTTCATACAATGAGCCCCTGAATGACAGAGGCACTCCTCTCTTGCGGGTTGGTAGCTCCCGGCTTAGAGAAGGCAAAGATGAGGGATGTGCAGGCACTGTTGGCGGCGGGTCTAAGCAGGGCCCCTGTGTCATCAGAGAGCCCTGTGCATGCACATTTACACCGCCCTGGGGCCAGAAGGAGCAAGGCCAGCAGCCATGAGCAGTATAGCCACGTAGGACCAGCTTTTCTAAAATATTTTATTTATTTATTTTTATTTATTTGTTTATTTATTTATGAGATAGTATATGGATATACCAGAGCCTCTTGCTGCTGCAAATGAACTGCAGATGTATGCACCACTTTGTGTATTTGATTGTATGTGCCTATTGGGGAATCAAACCTGGGCTGGCAGGATATGCGAATCTATGCAAGCCAGTACCCTAACCATTGAGCTTTCTCTCAAGCCCAAGGACCTGCTTTTGATCCCCAGGACTCATGCTTGTTTGTTTTTTAATATATTATTTTTATTTATTTGTTTGAGAGAGAGAGAGATACAGAAATAAGCAGGGAGAGAGAGAGAGAGAGAATGGGCACCTCAGGGCCTCCAGCCACTGCAAACAAACTCCAGATGCATGCACCCCCTTGTGCATCTGGCTTACGTTGGTCCTGGGGAGTCAGACCTGAGTCCTTTAGCTTTTCAGGCAAGTGTCTTAACTGCTAAGTCATCTCTCCAGCCCTATTTTTTTTTTTTTTTTTTTTTTTTTTTTTTTTTTTTAAGCCAAGACTAAAGCAAGGCGCCATGGTGCATGCCTTTAATTCCAGCACTCCAGAGGCAGTTGGGAGGTTCACAGTGAGTTCCAGGTCAGCCTGGGATAGAACGAGAACCTACCTCGAAAAACAAAATTAAAAAAAAAAATTAAAAGCCAAATATGTGGCACACACTTGTAATACCAGTGCTGGGCAGGCAGAGATAGGTAGATTCCTGGGGCTCACTGGCCAGTCTAGCTGATAGCCTAATTAGGTGAGCTTCAAACCAATAAGAGGGCTTGTCTCAGAAATAAATAAATAAATAAATAAAGGTGGATGGCATCTGAGAATGGCACTCAAGGTTGTCCTCTGGCATGTGTGCATGTGCACACACGCACACATACACCCACAGCTCTAACATTGTGGTGAAGAAAATGATGCTGACATAAAATTTTTTTTCAGAATAATGTATCTGAAACATCAAACGATATCTGAAATTTTCCATTTGTCAAAAGACATAAAATTTGCATGTCCAAGAAGCACAGGAAACCTCAAACAGAACAAAATAAAATTTAAGTCTACGCCTCAAAACATCATAATCAAACTCCTGAGAAACAAAAAATGAAAAGTCTTGAAAGCAGCTTGATAAATAACACCTTACATTTTGAGAATTATAAAATGAACAAACGTAGGCTCCTAAGACATGGGAGAGGCTAGAAAACAGTGAAACAAAATTTTTAGTATACTCTGAAAGAAAATAACTGTAAACCCAGAATCCCATGTGCTCTGAAGATGTTCTTCATAAATGTATGCAAAATAAAGACACTCTTAGTGAGAGGAAATAAAGAGAATTTGTTGATGACCACATGCACTAAAAGAAATGTAAAGGGAAGTTCTTCAGACGAAACAGTGATAGAGAAAACCTTTCTGATACTTTAGAGGGAAGCGAAAGCAGGAGAAATGGAAAATGTCTTGGTAAACAGGGTAAGAGGTGATAATGAAAATTACACCTTAGCCTGAGATGATTTTCCGTATGTAAGAATGCAATATACATGCAAGTATGACCACAGAGGAAAGGTAAAGGACCCCTGTGGCTATGCTAGCTCCATATTATACTTGAAGCAGTAAATTGATGTGGAAAGTTATGTTGCGTATTGGAATGCTTTGATCAATCATAAAAATATGGTGCAAAAGAATACATGTAGCAAATAAAAAATTCAAATAGAAATAACCTTCAAATAAAACTTAAAAGAGATGAAATTAGGAAAGGAGATGTACAGGAAAGGGAAACAACAGGATCAAAACCAATAAATAGTCTAGAAACATCAACAGGTTAAATGCAAACTGAGCAATCATCCATACAAGCCACCCACTGCTCTGCTAGAATTCCAATGAGACACATTCATTCTTTTGCTATTAAAAGTGGCCCCTGGGGGCTGGAGAGATGCCTCAGCAGCTAAAGGTGCTCCCTTGCAAAACCTGACTGCCAGGATTAGGTTCCTCAGTACCCACAAAAAGCTGTATACACAAAGTTGCACATGCATCTGGAGCTCCTTTCAGTGGCTGGAGGCCCTGACCTGCTCATCCTCTCTCTCCCTCATTCACGCATGAATGGACTAGGCCTGACATTTCTACAGACACACCAGGGTTGGATGGATTCCCCAGAGACAAAGGGTGAGAGAGTATGAGATTTCCCCGAGGATTCTGCTGCTGGCCTACCAGTCACCCTTTTCCCCTCTTCCTATGAGTGAGTGCTGCGCTGGGACTGTCTAATCCCAGGCAGAAAGCCCAAGACCTGCTTCCTTTTCCTGTCTGGAATCCATCCCTGTCCCACTTCATTTTCCCATCCTTCCTTTGAACTCCACCATTGCACTATTTTCTACCTTTTGGCTTCCTCATGAGCACATTCACTGTGTCCTTCACACCATGAAGATGAGGATAAATAATTACTCCTGTTTGGAGTTCCAGCTAATTTTATCCTGTTTTTGATCTCTGAGGTATTCACTTATGATAGTTATTCATTGTAAATGTGCTGAATCCCACATTCAAGGGTTTTCTTCTAACTGTTATTATCCACAGGATTATTTGACATGATCAGTCACCGGCTCTGTGAAGTTTAGCTATGACTAAAACCTGAAACTGTCTAACATTTAACATGTAAGGACCCATCAGTCACAATGTTCCTTCTCATTTTCTGGGACTGAGAGGCGTTAGGTAGCCAATCAGGAGAGGACCCAAAGAAGGAACACCGAGCCTGCCTGCTTCAGCAGAGCCAGAGTTAAGCATCCGATTCAGCCAGCAAATCAGCTCTCTCATCCCCTACCCCCTAGCTCAGACCAGTCAGCTCTCTCTGTCAGGCTCACCTGAGCTTGAAGGTAAACCTCATCACAATAAGATTATAAATATACCCTTACCAGGTGAGTAAGGTCTCTTTTCGGCTTTCACCTCTCCTGAACTTCCAGGACCCTATTCAAGCCCCCACCTAGGCCCTGCTGGGCCAAGATGAGGGGGATCCCTACGTGGGCTCTTTACCCCCTCCTGCCTTCCACTTGGCAGGGGCTCTCTGCACTTTCCTTCTCTTTTCCATGCTATTTCTCTGAATAAATGTAATAGTTTCATAATTATCCTTCTCAGTCTGGTTTTTGGGGGTTTTTTTTTTGTTTTTTTTTGTTTTTTGTTTTTTTTAATTTTTATTTATTTATTTGAGAGCGACAGACAGAGAGATAAAGAGGCAGATAGAGAGAGAGAATGAGCGCGCCAGGGCTTCCAGCCACTGCAAACGAACTCCAGACCCGTGCGCCCCCTTGTGCATCTGGCTAACGTGGGTCCTGGGGAATGGAGCCTCGAACCAGGGTCCTTAGGCTTCACAGGCAAGCACTTTACCGCTAAGCCATCTCTCCAGCCCCTCAGTCTGTTTTGTTCCAATTCTTTGTTTAAAAAAGCAGATAAAGCCGGGGGTGGTGGCGCACGCCCTTAATCCCAGCACTCGGGAGGCAGAGGTAGGAGGATTGCCATGAGTTCGAGGCCACCCTGAGACTCCATAGTGAATTCCAGGTCAGCCTGGGCTAGAATGAGACCCTACCCCCCCCCCTAAAAAAAAAAGCAGATAAAAATTCAGGGTTTAGAGTTTAAAGACTTTTCCTGATTACCAAAAACCCCATTACATGACCAGTTTGTTTCTTCATTAATAATAACTATATCTAAATCACAGGGATGGAGATTTCTACCTTCATCCCATTACAGGAAGCTTCCCTTGGAGTTATGCCCTCAGGTACTATAATAAAACAGATCTCAATGGCAATAAATTGGAGTGTTAGGATATATAACTCTTCAGGAAAGGGTGACTGTTTCATTGCTCCTTGGTTGTATTTTACTATTTTACTTGCAAAGGAATTACACATATAATAGAAAATATACATGGTGTATCTCTTTTCTTGCTCTAACAGGGAAAGGTAAAATTCAGATTTATAAATTAGACACTAAAGAGGCTCATTTGAAAAAAAAAATCCAAGCTTTTAACTGTACAGAAAATGCAAAAAAAAAAAAAAAGCCAATGTCAATATTTTGGGTTATAATAAATCTATGATTAGCCTTTTGAGACATGTAGCCAATAGCTAAAGAAATGAGATCCTGTTAGAAATGATAGCTTTCACCCAGCAGGGTGTTTTCCATTAAATTAAAAAGTTCAACACTTCTGCACACATTAGTTCTACTAATTGAAATTATGGTAATACTCTCAAAAGGCTTAAAAGCAAACATGAAAAACTACAGGATTTTAGAAGATTTTACTGACTAACAGTTGGCACAGTGATGGGTTTGCCTGGTGGCATACTATCAAACGTTGATGAAAAATGTTAATTTTCATTTGCATTAGTGGCATTTGACATCAGCACCTCACATACTGCTAACTGGCCTTCTCAGTGGGTACTGATGCCTTGCCCTTCAGGATGGCATGCCGTTTGCATTAAGAATTCATCAGAAAGATAAATTGTCACAGTCCACCCTGTACAACACAGAGGAAAGCTTTGGAGACTTCCAAGCAGGTACAGGAGTGAGAACACAGACATGTGAGGCTTTCTCTTTCACGGGGCTCAGTGGCATCTTTGCAAGGCTGTGGGGCGGTCACCTTCTTCAGCTGGCACAACTCCCCAGATCTAGTGATGTACACACTCATATTCACAACAGTGTCCGTTCATTTATCCCACAAGCATGTTTTCACTGATGACCCATATGAAGCCCAGTCTTAAGGACGTGTTATCTCTCAAGAAGTTTCTAGTTTTAGTGGTGAGAACCAGATGATAAATAAATGCCTCTAGACTGGGAGTGATCTCAGGTTAAAAATAAAGAAAAAAGTCCCGTGCATTTGTGGGAATAGGATCTCAGCAACATGCTCTATTAAACACAATGCTGATCATGCTCCTGGGTGGCTGAGCTCTGCATGGATGTTTATGAACTGTGAAGCAAAGCTTAGGGAATTCCCCAGCACAGCTGCCTGTAAAAGGGAAGGAAAATAGAATACACACAAAAATATGAAATTGAAAAGGGGGTGAGGTAAGCACAGGAAAATGAGAAGACAGACAGAAAAGTAAATGGAAAGAAAGCAAGAAATGTAAGCAAGACAGCCAGGGTTTCACTAATCCTCACATAACACCAGTGTTGACTATGCATGATAGTGTCTTGAGACACCACTACACTGGAATACCTTGTATGGAAGCTTGGGAGTACATGGGTTTCACTGAGGAAGTGTGGCTTCTACAAAGGAGTCAGAGTTTCCTGTCTGCCTCTTTTGGAGTGTCTCCAGAGATAAGAACCAGAAGCCATGTTGTCTGACTCGGTGTAACATAAAAGAATAAGCTCGTTCATGCTGGTAATGGAAGAAGTTGGGAAAGAGTAAGTGGGAGCCATTGAGGTAAAACTGTAAAGTAAGTAAATCTATCTTCACGGGTCCTTGTTGACCTTTCAGAGGAAAAGGCTGTTCATTTAAAACTAAAACAAATAATTATTCTGGGCCTTCTATGCGTCAAGATCTGAGTTTGGCTCTGGAGAGAACAGTAGTAGAACAGCATTGCAAAATCCTTGTCTGGCTTCAGCCCCCAGAGGTTTAACCTTGAAGAGGCTACTTCTTCTTCATCTTTCTGTTCTTTTACTCATTATTCTGCCCAAGTAGCCAGGATAATAAAGTTGCCAAAGCTCTTCCTTCCCTCTTTGGGCCCCTCTGAGGTCTACACGGCTACACCCCAGTCACTTCTCCAGGACTAGGAAGCACTGCAGAAATCCTGCCCTCATCATTCATGGCTGACAGTGGAGATGGTGTGATGGAGACCCAGGAGTGCCACAGTCAGAATCTGATTGCCGACTACCACCAATGAGTTCTCAAAGAGTTGTGCTGCACCAAGGAAGAAACATAAAGAAAGAGTCCATAGGTGGCCTCAGTTTTCATGTTTAATCCTTTAACTTTAATAGGGACTACTGGCTTGGCTTCTTTCTGCTAAGATAAGGAGGTGGAAGGTTGTTCTCCTTATGGGCTGAATGATTTTCTTCCTTTGAAAGCATAACTACTAATTTTCATCACCAAAACCCCCCTCCCAATCCTCGGTCAATTTTCCTGGATCAGAATACCAATAGCACCACTGTAGACAGATACAGGCTGGGCCGTACTTAGCTGTTTTGTTAAATTCTTAATCCACCTACATCCATCCATAGTCTCTCTTCCTTCCAGGCCCTTGTGGTGCAGTATTGATCACTAAGTTCCACCAAAAGTAAGTTTCCTTTGCTGATTTGTGGCCCACAGGTCTCCTCCTTCTGCTTACCTTCACACCTCTACTTCTACACCGTTAGGATCACTTGAGAGCCCCAGGGCCAACCACTGCCTCAAGCATGAGGAATCATAGTAAGATTTCTCAAGCTGAGGAATCCTCAAGCTGAGGAATCATAGTAAGATATGGGACTTGCCATGATGGCCTTTATCTCTGGTTCTGCTTGATGGGAATGCACTATAGAGGAGTCCTTGCATCTCTCTGCCTCAGAGTGGTCTGACCTTAAAGCTAAATTCATGGCCCAAAACCCCATATCTTCTTTCTTTGCGTTAGACTCTCCTCCCTCCCCAAACTACCTGAACCTTATATCTTATCAATTTAATTTCTCTTACAGTCAAAATGTTAATTCAAAAACAGGAGCAAGGATTCAGCTTCTGTAGTAAGGCGGTCCTGTGGTACAGCCAAATACTGCTCCCTTCCCTCACTGGGTCTTCCTTGTGAATATGGGCATAGATATAAGTGCAACCCTAGGATGTCCATGTTTGAAGATTTGGTGACTCAATGTGGGACCCAAAGGATGACCCACTTTCACTGAAGGAGTCATCCAGATTGGTACCAAGTACAAGCAAGTGCCTACCATCCAAGTTGCTCCACAAATAAGCCCACAATGATAAAAAGTCTGGCAACAAAATAGTTATAAATTCCATTAGCAAAAGAATCTTATAGGTCTATGCCACTTCTATGCTATCTTCTGCTTCTTGGGCCCTGAGATGTAACATGCAAATATGCAAGCTCTCACCACAACATATGGAGCTCTAGGTATCATGCCTTTCCTGGCATGACGGACTGTATCCCAAACCACAACCTGTGAAAAACACACCTCTTTCCCATCCTCAAAAAAGCTCATTGGGTACAAAATCATCATCACCATCTCTTGGAGTAAATAATCTTTGGAAACATTCCCCAACAAAGACTCATAATGTATGCTGTTCATCCCAAACATAATCCCCCTAAACTCCTTATGATCACAAGGACTTTTCCCTTTATGAATCACTTGAAGTTCACAATTCAGTTTTATCCAAATGATCCAACTGTTGCCAATGAAACTATGCAAATATGTCTTGATGTTAAGTTTGTATGCTTTTGCATTGGTTTAAAAAGTTTTACCTTGTTGGGAAGCCAACTGCCTCAATAGTAAGACTTTTATTAGAAAGCCATATTGTGGCATTCCAATTGGATTGCATAGTGATCATGGAATTTATTTTGCTGGAAAACGTTTAAATCTATTTGTATCATATTGACAAATATACTGAATTTTCATTGTGCCTACCATCTACTCCTCTAGATGGACTAATGAATGAAAGGCAAAAATGAATCAAATGACAAAATTGGTTACAGCTTTCAGCTTCCTTAGCCAAAGACATTCTCATAAGTTCTTCTAAGATCCGCTCCTTTAAGAAAATATCAATTATCTTCTTATAAAATAAGGAGACACCACATCCTATGAGACCAGGTAAAGGAGTATATGTGACATTTCTGATAAAGAAGACATTACTCACTATTATAAAGCAGGTTTTAAAATGATAACTAGGCATTTATCACTCTCTTTTTCTTTAGTGTAAAGGAACTGTGACCAGCTTCATTTCATGCTCCTGCTGCCATGCCTTTCCTGCCATGATAGACCAAATCACCTTAAACTGCGAGCTGAAATAAACCCTTCCTACCTTCCTTCCTTAAAAAGCTTAACACTAAAAATTTAGAACATTTTCACAGTGATCTCCCAGGAGATGAAGAACCGAACAAACAGAGCTACAACTATGTGGTATCATCTAATGGAAAAGACACCACATGAAAGAGTCCTTCTTGTCTCAGACAGAAGGACTTTATTAGATACTTCTAACCTCCTTTTGTGCTGCAAAACTTTAGGAGATAAATCTCTTGGGCTCTTATTTCTTTCTTCAAATGTTTGCCAGTGCTTGAAGACACAACCATGTACACTGCAGAAACACTGAGAGATACTCATTTTGATTATCTTGACAATAGATAACCCTAATAACTTAACTCCAAACCCCTCTAACAACATTTTTCTCACTTAAACTATATCTTAAATAATTTTATATTTATGTCTTTAAAAAAATATCTGAATTGTTTGAAATTTACCTTGGTTCATTTTATTTTAATAATTTTTGTTTTTTTTATTTATTTGCAAGGAAAGAGAGAATGTACACTCCAGGGCCTCTTGCTGCTGCTAATGAACACCAGACACATGTGCCACTTTGTACATCTGGCTTTACATGGTATTTGGGAATCAAATCAAGGCTGTCAGGCTTTGCTTAGGAAGTATCTTAACCACTTAGCCATCTCTCCAGCTCTTGGTTAATTTTCTTAAATGATAAAAACAATGATGAACTTCATGATTTTACTGAAACTACAAATTAAGATGATACTATGGCCTCTAATTAATTATGTCTTAACTATTACTGCTTACTTACCCAGATCTACTTGGCGCAAGTCATCTTCATGTTTGAAAATACTTTTTACTATCTTTTTTTTTTACTACCTTCATAAAAAGTCTTACATTATTCAATGTAATTTGACTAAAGAAAAATTACAGGTTTTAGATTGGCAGAGGATAATTCTCAATCTCCACAAGGAACTTCGTTTCGGAGATATCCTTATTTTAGATCTAAAACCCCTACAGTCAAAACAATAGAACTTCTTTTCCCTTAAGAAAGGAAAAAATAGGGGCTAGAGAGATGGCTTAGCAGTTAAGCGCTTGCCTGTGAAGTCTAAGGATCCCGGTTCAACGTTCAATTCCCCAGGACCCACGTAAGCCAGATGCATAAGGTGGTGCATGCATCTGGAGTTTGTATGCAGTGGCTGGGAGCCCTGGCACACCCATTCTCTCTCTCTCTCTCTCTCTCTCTCTCTCTCTCTCTCTCTCTCTTGCTTTCAAATAAATAAACATAAACAAAAAAATTTAAAGGAAAAAATATTAACTGGGTCTAATCAATCAGATTACTGTGTTGGTATTGATATTAGAAGTGGCAAAATACAATAAACTCCTGAATATAGTGATCATCCTATTAGAGCTTCCTGTGTTTCCTATCAATAGCATAAATTGTCCTAATGACCATCTGCCTTTTAACTATGGCTGGATAACCCATCCTATGGGATCTCACCTTATCTTTACAATCACAGGAACTCCAATTTATAGGAATAACTTGATGTTTGCAAATTTTATCAAGCCTAGATAGTTTTGGAAAGCCCTATAGCATACTCAATATTTTACCTACTTCAGAGTAACCTCTCCATTTACTTTTATTAGGGGTGGCCAAAGATTTTTGGGTTGCCTTTTTTATCCAAATTGTAATAAAAGAAAAAAAGAAAAAAGTAACAGATCTCCAATGCAATAGCGTTCATGGCCAAATGCTAAAGCCAAAAGAGACCTCACTAGAGGTACATATACTGGACTAGAAGTTAAGACAAGTTGAACTTTCTAGAAAGGAGAGGAGAGGAGAAGAGAGGAGAGGAGAGGAGAGGAGAGGAGAGGAGAGGAGAGGAGGGGAAAAGGGAAGGAAGGGGGAAAGAAAGGGAAGGGAAGGAGGAAGTAAAAGAAGGAAAGAAGGGAGGGAGGGAGGGAGAGAGAGAGGGGAAGGAAAATAAAGAAAGCATGCCTTAGAAAAAGATTTATGCTCACACCTAGGACAAAGAGAAATGTCATCTCAAAAAAAAAAAAAAAAAAGAAAAGAAAAAAGAGTAAGCTTGTAACCTAAAAGACAATATCTTGAAAGTCCATGTTTACTAATTAAATGAGTATTTAAGGTATCCCATAGTATAGTTAACTAGGATTTGAGAAAAATTCTAACCAACACTTGCATATTGCCAATGCATGGAGGGCAATATTAAACATGATCACCTCTGTAGTCTCACATCTCGTTCTGATTATGAAATAAGAATTAGTTACTTCCAGAGAACCTATAAAATTCTGATTTCTCACAAGTCTTACCTCATGTCTGTCCCCTATCTTTTGTAATATTTGGTGCAAGGGGAAAGATAAATTTTGTTGGAAAGGAATTAAAAATACAATATATTTATCTGATTTATTTTGTAATGTGACTATTTACTTCCCAAAACTAAATCTAGTGTAATAGCAAAATGGCAGGGCAAATCAAATGATTAACCTCAAATAAGAGCTAGAATAATTTGAAAATTAAAAATCAATCTTCACTAGAATTACTAATAACCCATCCATACATGATTATAAAATCAAACTGGCCTGATAGAAACAATTATTTCATATGATGCAAAAGGAAAATAAAATATTTTACATAGTACAAATAACTGTGATGCAGTCAATCTGGTTAAAGAACATAGTGACACATACAGAAAACTTTCTGACTAGTTTCGATGTCTATTTCCCATTTCTGCTACCTTCATTCCTTGTGGCTAAAATCTGCTTCTCTCTCCTGAAGACTACTTTTCCAACTGCTCAGCCTCATCTTTACCAAATACTAGGAATAAGCCCTCTTAGAGCCATGGAACAGAAGTCAACATTTGACCTCTGAATGTGCAGAATGTGATGCTTGGTCAATGGAGGGAGGCCCTGTTGAACAGCTCTTTAAAAAGGCATACCTATGTTAAAGATTCCACAGATAGGCTGAGTGGTGAGAACGCCATGATTATGAATATTGCGAATGCTACAGAGTCAAAGTTTTTTTGTGTTTTTTTTTTTTTTTTGTGATACAGCTTTTATTTTTTTATTTTTTTTCCTCATTTTGATTTTTTATTTTATTATTTTTTTTTACAGTCAGTTTGGTACCATTATTAGGCTCATCCGTGACCTACCCCCTCCCCTTGGCCCCTCCTTGTTGAGGTATACGGGTCATGCATTGTGGAGTTAGCCCACAGTTATGGGTAAGATAAATGTCTCTGCATATCATGACCCAACATGTGGCTCTGACATTCTCTCTGCCCCCTCTTCTGCAAAATTTCCCTGAGCCATGTTGGGTCTGCTTCAGTGATGAGGTGTTGGGGGGCTCTGAGGCTCTGGCTCTCTGATTTGGTAGGAGTTGATTTTTCTCTGTGCTGATCTCCTTCCCCCTTCTACTGGTATCCGGTTCATCAGGAAAACAGCGCCCTTGCTTGTTTCTCCAATTTTTCTTAGTTTCAGCCAGGGCCCTTTTGAGGTATGATGGGGTGGCTCTCTCCTTAGGATCTACATCTATCTGAAAAAGAGAAGCAGATTCTCCAACAGAGAGTAAGTTAGCACCAGGACAAATGACATAACCCTTTTTTTATACAGAGAATTTAATAGGTGTAGGCCCTCTTGTAGCCCACAATTGATGGTAGCTTGATATTGGAGAGTGGGTTTATGTTTGGATATGGTTCTGACTTGTTTCCCAGCTCCAGCTATGGGTCTCATACCAGTGAGGGGATCAGTTAGCCGGATTGAGAGCAGTTGGTTCCCCACCATGGCTGTGTGCCACCACTGCACTTGTGTGGGCATCACAACAAGTTATTTGCTGCTAAGTAGGTTAGACCATGCGTTGCTTCGACAGATATTGGTCATTTTCCCCCAGTCACCCATGTAGCACCTTCTGGCACTAGACGCGCTGACTGTCTGGGGACTGACTCTCTTCCAACTTCCAGCCATGCCATTCTAATTTGCATGTCTATCACATAAGGTGTCTTCAGCAGTAGGGTCTTATCACTAGCCTTTGGTGGGTCATCAAGTACTCTGACAGAAATCTGTCTGTCTTTTAGGAAACCTTGTAGGTCTCTCTGATCAAAAGCTCATTGTGGATGATAGCCCCCTGCTGGTTCTGGGAGTTACATGTCAGTGCCCACTAAGAAAATGAGGAAAAAGATAACTAATATACAAGAGTTAGAGATAAAAGAGAGAGAGAGAGGGAGAGGGGAAGTGAGGGAGGGAAGATGTAGAAGATTAAGGTTAGTCTTGATCATACCCTCTCCAGTGTCTTGTGGTTCAGGTGTTCTCTGTCAGGGCCTGGTGAAGGATCAGCCATTTGGTCTGTCTTTTAGTGAGTAGAAAATTATGGTACCATTGTCATTTGGGTCTAGATTTGTGTTTCCCACCCCTTTGATGCCCTCCTCTCCCTCCCCCTCCATCCTAGTGGCTAGTCTGGGAGGTGCTTGCTGGGTATGTAAGGTATCTTGGGTAGATTCAGTTTAGGTGCTGTAGATGAGTGAGACTATGTGGCGATTGTTTTTCTGTGATTGGGTAAGTTCACTGAGAATGATCTGTTCCAGGTTCAACCATTTTTCCTCAAATTTCATTGTGTCATTTTTTCTTACTGCTGTATAGAATTCCATTGTGTAGATTTACCACATCTTAGTTATCCATTCTTCTAGTGATGGACATCTGGGTTGATTCCAGCTCTTAGCTATTACAAATTGAGCCGCTATAAACATGGTTGAGCAAATCTCTCTAGCCTGTGGTTTGAAGGTTTTAGGGTAGATGCCCAGTAAGGGAATAACTGGGTCTGTTGGTATCTCTATAGTCAGCTTTTTCAGAAGTCTCCATATTGCTTTCCAAAGTGGTTGTACCATCCTACATTCCCACCAACAGTGGATGAGTGTTCCTACTTCTCCACATCCTCGACAGCATTTATTTTTATCTGATTTTTTGATGTTTGCTATCCTGATTGGGGTAAGGTGGAATCTCATAGTTGTTTTAATTTGCATTTCTCTGATGATTAGGGATGATGAACATTTTCTTAAGTGTATGTTTGCCATTTCTATTTCTTCCTCTGTAAACTGTCTGTTCAGCTCTTTGCCCCATTTTGTGAGTGGGGTGTTTGAGTTCTTACTGTTTAGATTTTTGAGTTCTTCTGTAGATTCTAGAGATTAGGCCTCTCTCAGTTGGATAACCTGCAAATATTTTCTCCCATTCTGTGGGTGATCTATTGGCTTTGCTTATTGTTTGCTTGTCTGTAAAGAAACTCTTCAGCTTCATGTGATCCCATTGGTTGAGTGACGGTTTAAGTTCATGAGCTACTGAGGTTTTGTTCAGGAAGTCTTTTTCCATTCCTATATCATGGAAAGTACTTCCTAAATTTTCTTCCAGTAGTATACGAGTTTATTGTCTTATATTGAGATCTTTCATCCATTTGGACTTGAGTGTAGTGCATGGTGAAATGTGTGGATCAAGTTTCAGTTTCCTGCACATAGTTATCCAGTTTGTCCAGCACCATTTGTTGAAGATGCTGTCTTTTTTCCAACTTCTATTGTTTGGGCCTTTATCGAATATCAAGTAGCTATAGTTGCTTGACCCAAAGTCCGGGTCCTCAAGTCTATTCCATTGATCTATACTCCTGTTTTTATGCCAGTACCATGCTGTTTTTATTACTATGGCTTTGTAATATAGCTTTAGATCAGGTATGGTGATGCCTCCAGAGGTATTTCTTTTGCTGAGGATATGTTTGGAAATGTGAGGGCCTTCTGCCTTTCCATATGAACTATTTTTAGTCCCTTTAGTAGCTACTTATCACCTATTTGTATCTATCTGATCTAAGATCCTTTAGACTCTCATGTAAAACTTGAAATATGTTAATTAATTATTAGCAGACTACTAGCTCCCACCATCACCAAAGACATCATAACATTAGATAGCATATGAAATCCATAGCAGATTTCCCCATTTTGCAGTAACCTGCTTAGATATTGATGGGCCCATGAGTGCATTTGATAAATGCATTAATTTTATGACTTGCATTTGTGACTATAAAGAATTCATGTAAAACTCTTTCCACAATGGAACATATCCTTTGGGGCAACCTAATTTCATGTCCCTGGGCCTTGGTCACTCATATTTGTCTCAGAATAAACAATATTTTATTCCTTTTAGAGCAAGAGTTGTTTTTATGTTGATTGTCACCTTGAATGGATTAATAAATACCTGTGGGAATGAAATATAGGAATGAACTATGAAAAATAACTGTGGGGTGTTTCCCTCCTACCCCACAGTGACTGGCTGAGGCTTTCATGATAGCACAGTGACTACTGTAACCCCACCAGGGGAACAGGAGCAGGGGCAAGAGGCTAAGAGGCTAAGAGGCTAAGAGTATAACCTGTGTGTGTGAATATATGTATATATAGTGGAAATACTTCTTATAAACTTTACAAATAGTTTTATGAGAATATTTTTGTGAGATGCCTTTCCTGCTAAGTTCCTTTCTTGAACTTACCCTGAAGTTAATCTTGCAACTAGGTAATCAGCCTGCTTACAGCAATGTAGCCAGATTGACTATGTCTTAGACTGCCTTTGTCCTGAACAGCACAGATGACCAATATTGACAAAGAATGTTAAGAGATGCTGTTGCAAACTTAAGCCATACTCTTTGCTTTACCTGGCTGTACTTCTGACCCTGAATAATGTGTGTGGGGGGGGGGCAGGAGCTATGTTGACTACCATTGAAAGCAATGGACATTAAAATTCCAAATTACCTACAGAAATGTTGAAAGCAACAGGTGAACTTAAAATGAAGTGTGTGTGTGTGTGTGTGTGTGTGTGTGTGTGTGTATTTCTGGGTCAGCAAAGTTCACCAGGCTGGCCCTTAAGACCCATCCTTTCAACAAATATATAAAACATATTTTTAGTCAAAGTTCCTTGTTCCTTGCTCACATAATGCTGATGATTCTTCACTCAAATCTCTCACATGTTGCTGTTTTGACTGTTCACTAAAAACACCAATGACAGGAACACAAGAAGCAGTGTCAGCAGCAATAGCAGCAGGTTCACTCCTTATTAAATGAAACCAAGAGTTAATTTTCTTTTTGTCAGGGTCTTCTCTAATAGCAGTGGGCCCACTCTTGGGTAAACAAATTTAAAAGTCATTATTTATATTTCCAGCAACCTATTGCAACTGGGCAAGTACATAGTTAAATCTAGAGTTTATATATGAGGGGCATCATGTGATATGTACCTTTCTGAGTCTGCCTTATTTTATTTAACAGTGATCTCCAGTTTTATCTGTCTTCCTGCAAAAGATATTTTCCTTCAAATTTGTTGCTAAATACAACTGTAGTGTTTATAGGTACCACATTTACTTTATCCATTCATCTGCTGATAGACATCTAGGTAGACTCCATATGGTGGTCATTATCAATAGTACAATAAATATGGGTTTATGAATGAAATTTGAAAGAAAAGACAGGAAGTTCCTGATGTAATAGTGAGCACACTGGACTCAGGAGATGTGCTACTTCAAAATATAAGTAAGTCAGCCAGTTTCGTTTCACTTTAAACCAGTATTCTCCACAGTCGAGGGAAAGCCTTCTCTGTTCTAGGAGAGTAAAATGTTCAATATTGGTTGTGTTTAAAAACATAAGGAGTCCTATCTATTTCTCAACACTCTATCAAGTAAGCTAGAAATAAGGTTAGGGTATTCATACACTGAGCCCCCTTTAGCTGAATATTTGCACCAGTTTTCTGTTCTCAATCCACTTTCTCTCTTCTATTAAATACCCAATTCTTCTGAGTCTCAGAAGCTCCTATACACATTGTACAAATGCAAAGCCAGGTGTTCCAGTCAGGTTCACATTGCTGGCAGAAAACACCCAACCAATAGAGGTTGGGGGGGGAGTTATTTTGGCTTACAGACTTGAGGGGAAGCTCCATGATGGCAGGGGGAAACGATGGCATGAGCACAGGGTGGACATCACCTCCTGGACAACATCGTGTGAACAACAGCAACGAGAGAGCATGCCCCACACTGGCAAGGAGAAACTGGCTATAACAAGCCCAAGTCCAAGCCCATCCCCAACAATACACCACCTCCAGGAGGCATTAATTGCCAAATCCCCATCAGCTGAGAACCTAGCATTCAGAACACCTACGTTTATGGGGGACACCTGAATCAAACCACCACATTCTGCCCATGGTCTCCATAACTGATAACCACACATGATATAAAATGCAATATATTGATCCAGCTTTAAAAGTCTCCATAGTTTTTATCACTCCCAATGATGTTCAAACATCCCCGTAGCCCAAAGTCTTTTAACTGAGTCAAAATACCCAAAATACCCCCCCCCAAAAAAAACCCATAATGGCACAGAACAAACACTCACACTGCAAAAGATGGCATTGGGCATAGCAAAGAAAATATTCAACTAATACAAGATTTAAACAGGGCAAACATCAAACTTTGTAGCTCCAAGTCCAACAACTTTAGTCAGTGACAGATCTCCAAGTCTGATAATTCTAACTAGCAACAAGTCTCTAGAGTTCCAATTCCACCCTTCCAGCTAGGCTACTCACAGTCTTAGAAAACTTCATTGAGCAGGCAGCTCTCCTTGGCAGCTATCTCATGGTCCCGGCATCTCCACTGGGTCTCCACTGCAACCCATGGTCCATCCTCACAGCTCCATCAGGTCTCCATGCAGGCTACCCAGCAAACCTGCTTCACACTGTACATGACCATTTCAAAAACACAAGACAGGGTTGCAAATTCAATGACTTTCTCTTTCCTGCATTTCTTATATGCCATAATACCAGGTGGGGTGCCAATTTGTTAATCCAGGTGGGAATAAAGCAGACTTTGAGGAACAGGAAATTCCTTCAGCATTCAGGCCCCTTCAAAAGATTCTACATTCTTCCTATTGCCCCAGTTCAGATCATCTGGCCCAATCTTAAAGGTGGTAATCTCTCATAGAATGGCAGCTGAACAGGCAGAAGTTTCAGCCCAAAGATTTCATTTCTGTGCCATAGCCCTCTGCTCACACCAGTCTATTTCATTGCAATGCAACCCCACACAAGTTCTCAGGGAACAGGCATAATAGCAAGCCTCTCACACAAACTGCTTCTAGCCCAGTGCAGGAAAAGCTCTTTCTCACCCTCACAAGCCAAGCCTTATAGTCCATAGTGCTTACTGCTTTCAGGTCTTTCAACTCTGACAAGAATAGTCCATCAAGCTGTACTTACAGCACTACAACATATCTCTTAGGCCAAGGTTTCAAATCCTTCCACAGTCCTCTGGAAAATCAGCTTCAAAAGGCCAAATCCACTCAGTCAGGTTTCAAGCAGCAATGACACAGTGACTCTACTGTTACAGTCAGGTTTGCATTGCTGGCAGAAAACACCCAACCAAGAGCAGCTTGTGGGGGGGAAAAAAGGTTGATTTTGGCTTACAGACTTGAGGGGAAGCTCCATGATGGCAGTGGGAAATGATGGCATGAGCACAGGGTGGACATCACCTCCTGGCCAACATCAGGTGGACAACAGCAGCAGGAGAGTGTGTCTCACACTGGCAAGGGGAAGCATCTATAAGCCCACCCCCAACAATACACTGCCTCCAGGAGGCATTAATTCCCAAATCTCCATCAGCTGGGGATCTAGCATTCAGAACACCTAAGTTTACAGGGCATACCTGAATCAAACCACCACACCAGGACTGGCCAGAGAGTGAGCATCATGGTATCCAATCTTACAGAGACTTAGGGATCTTTCTCATGGTGGTTAGCCTTAGTTGTCAACTAGAAGAACTAAGGGGTATCTAGGACATGTTGAGAAAAGATTGGCATGAGAAGTAGTGATTGGAGGGCAAATATCCATCCTCACTTTGGGTACCAATACATGGCTTTGATGAAAAATAATAATTCTGAGGAAAAGCAATGAGAATGTGCCTGACATCTCTTTTTGAGTGACTATCACTGCTTCAGCTGATGCTGAAATCCTCCACTAACCTTAGATCCAAGCTTCTCCAGGTATACTCAATGTCAATAATTTCTAAAGATTTTCCAGACTTTAAATAACAGACTGGAACTGCTCAGCTTTCTGGACTGCATAGTTACCAGGTCTCTGCCTCTTCAGCATGTAGATAGCAATTGCTGGGTTATTCAGCCCTTATGATGTAAATCAATCTAAAAATTCACTTTTATTACAGACACACACACACACTGAACTGGTTCTGTTCTTCTAGAGGACTCTGTCTAATCATTTCCTAACCCCAACATTTTTCACAGACCCATACTTACAGTGCTACTGTTATCATCTATGAAATGAGGAAAATGGAATAGAAAAAATATGAACTCTGATAAGTAATTTTGCTTAGAATGTTGAGACCATAAAGCATAACATGCCACACATATTGTGGTATTGCTCTACCTGTGTGGGCAAGAACAGCTGTGAGCTCAATGCACAGATTATAACTGTTTATACTTGGTGTCCAGATGCTCTTCTCTTACCTACAGCCTTGAGGTATCCCTGGTCTACAGTCTATTTGGTGGCCCATTGGTCTATTTGATCAGACTGCACCCTTAATTTTCCCCTGGTGACAGGAGACATCCTTTTACCTTGCTTCATCCCAGATGCCTGGCATCATGACGACAGCACAGTCTACAATTTTCTGCTATAAACAGTAAGTTTGGGAAATGGTGAGAGGCTTATGCCTGCCAGTTACAAAGTCACATCCCTGGTGAGAACAATGGGCTGAGGACAATGTCCACTTTGAAGGAGGACAGCCTCTTTCATCAGAACAAGGCCAAATGACATGAGTTCTGCGCCTAAAACAAGAGTACTTCTGAAACATTTATTTGGTCTAAATTGTTAGAGAATAATTGGTTCTCACCCAAGGGAAAGAAGAAATTTTTTCACCTTTCAAATAAGCAGTATTTTCTCTCTTTGGCCATCAGTATGTCCTTCTCTCAGCATTGAGGTATAAAAATCCACATATAGAGCCATAATTTCACATTTTCCACTTTATTCTTCAAGTATAAGCAGAAATCCTTCTTAAAATCTTGTGCATTTCTGTGGCTAGGCAGCTGTGGGTACTTCCATCTTCCTTGCCACATGTTTGGATCAACTGTCCTATACATTAATTTATGTTTACTAAGTCTTCAATGAGTCAACAAGACCATGACTTGTCAAAACAATTTTTCTAAAGCAATAATACTTTAAAAACAGGAAGAGTTTTGAAGGATTTCCACATCTACCTCTGAGACACAGACACAGATTAAAACTCCAATTTCTTTTCTGAAATATTTGAATGAAATTCACTTAATAGGCAATGCACAAGATTTTTCTGGGGCTTAAATTTACTCTTGTTTTTTCTTTCACTTTCTTGCCTAGAATACATTTTTGTTTCCCAAATGGACAATGATTCTAGCTTAATATTAGGGAAGATCCCATCCCAAGTTCAAGTAATAATAGATTTGAACAATTTGACCCTCAATTATCTTTTGTTTGTTTTGTTTGTTTGCTTGCTCTTGGTTTTAAAGATAGGATCTCACTATAGCCCAGGCTGGCCTGGAACTCACTATGAAAAAGCCAGGCTGTTCTCAAAATTGTAACAAATCCTTCCACCTCAGTCTCCCTGAGTGCTGAGATTACAAGCATGAGCTACCTTGCTTAATTTCAATTCTTTTTTTCCTTTAAAGATATGTATATTTTTGCCCATAGATTAGTGCTGCTCTCACCATTGGTCAAAGAAACTTCTTTTTACAGTTGGTAGTGACCATTGGGAAGACTCAAAACTCATCAAAGTACTAATAATAAGTGACTGTTGGGCTGGAGAGATGGATCAGTGGTTAAGGCACTTGCCTGTGAAGCCTAAGGACTCATGTTCAACTCTCCAGGTCCCACATAAGCCAGATGCACAGTGACACAAGCACACAATGTTGCACATGCACACAAGGAGGCACACGTGTCTGGAGTTTGATTATAGTGGCTGGAGGCCCTGGCATGTCAATTCTCTCTCTCTCAATGCTAAATAAGATACCTCTATCACCCCTTCACCAAGGATAAGAGAACATTGCAGAAGAAGGGGCCAAAATGTAGTAATTGCTGGGCATGGTGGTACACTCCTTTAATCCCAGCACTCGGGAGGCTGAGGTAGGAGGATCGCTGTGAGTTCAAAGCCACCCTGAGACTACATAGTGAATTCCAGGTCAGCCTGGACTAGAGCAAAACCCTACCTTGAAAGAAAAAAAAAGTAGTAATACCCAAAGGATGTGGAAGATTGCTTTGGAAAGATTTCTTCCATATATGACATGGCAGTTATAGTCATTACTTCACAGTCACTGTTGTTACCTACACAAAATTGGGCCCATTGACATTCTGTATGGATAATAGAGGAGGTATGCAGCACCCATCCCCCCCCCAAGGAGTTATTGGCAGTTAGTTGTTACTGGGATGAGAGGGACACATTTTCTGCAGTGGTAAGTTTCATGTGCTTTGTTAAATAGTCCTTCATCCAGGCTCAGACAAGCAACCCTAGTTAAATTCAGCAGGTCACACATATAAAGAATAAAACAAACAAAAGCCATCAAAGTAGGAAAAACACTGGTTGGGAAGAAAAGGGGGTTCAATAAAAGGAGGTAGGGAAGGGAAGCCAAGAGAATGTAATGGTAGGGGACTATGTTCAAAACATATTATACACATATATTTAAAAAAAGAAGTGCTGATGACTCACCAAAGGTTAGTGGTAAGACCCTACTGCTGAAGATACCTTATGTGGTTGACATGCAAAATAGAATGGCATGGCTGGAAGTTGGAAGAGAGTCAGTCCCCAGACAGTCAGCACATCTAGTGCCAGAAGGTGCTACATGGGTGACTGGGGGAAAATGACCAATATCTGTGCAAGCAACTCATGGTCTAACCTACTTAGCAGCAAATAACTTGTTGTGATGCCCACACAAGTGCAATAGTGGCACACAGCCATGGTGGGGAAGCAACTGCTCTTGATTTGGCTAACTGATTTCCTCAGTGGTACGGGACCCATAGCTGGAGCTGGGAAACAAGTCAGAACCATATCCAAACATAAGCCCACTCTCCAATATCAAGCTACCATCAATCATGGGCTACAAGAAGGCCTACACCTATTAAATTCTCTATATAAAAAAAGTAACGGTTATCTCATTTGTCCTGGTGCTAACTTACTCTCTGTTGGAGAATCTGCTTCTCTTTTTCAGATAGATGTAGATCCTAAGGAGAGAGCCACCCCATCATACCTCAAAAGGGCCCTGGCTGAAACTAAGAAAAATTGGAGAAACAAGCAAGGGCGCTGTTTTCCTGATGAACCGGATAACAGTAGAAGGGGGAAGGAGATCAACACAGAGAAAAATCAACTCCTACCAAATCAGAGAGCCAGAGCCTCAGAGGCCCCCAACACCTCATCACTGAAGCAGACCAAAAATGAACCCAACATGGCTCAGGGAAATTTTGCAGAAGAGGGGGCAGAAGGAATGTCAGAGCCACATGTTGGGTCATGATATGCAGAGACATTTATCTTACCCATTACTGTGGGCTAACTCCACAATGAATGACCCATATACCTCAACAAGGAGGGGCGAAGGGGAGGGGGTAGGTCACGGATGAGCCTAATAATGGTACCAAACTGACTGTATTTGCTGAATACAAAACTAACTAATAAAGAAAAAAACAAAAATAAATAAAAAAGATTAAAAAATAAAAAAAGAAGTGCATCCTTTCAGTATTCTGAGGTTATCATTTGTATACCTACAGATATGCACTATTTTTGTTTTGTTTTATTTTGTTTTGTTGGAGACAGTGTCAAGCCCAGGCTGGCCTCTAGTTAGCTGTGTAGTTGAGGATGACCTAGAACTTCTAATCCTTCTGCTCTACTTCCCAAGTGCTGGTGTTAATGGCTGTGCACTACCACACTCACTTTATTTGGTACTGGGAATTGAACCCAGGGTTTTGTACATGCCAGGCAAGCACTGTACCAACTGAGCTATATTCCCAGTACTGTATTTGATCTACAAACAATAAAAATAGGAATGTGAGAAACACACAACCCTGTAAGATTTGGAGAAATCACCGTATGCAAGGTAAGCCCAGGAATCCTAACAGAATCAATGCTGGGAAGATGTAGGGGCTTCTCAGAGCATCCGCCACCTTAGTAGGGACATATAGGTAGAGTCAAAATCCTGGAGCAATCCATGTGGGCCTCCTTAAAGCAAGTATGATGCAATGGTGACAATTTGGGAACTATTATCTCAACATGATGAGCACACAATTATTGACAGTGACCATTTGGAAGCTGTATAAGAATTTGATATTTCTATGATATTCAAGCATGTGGTCAGTAGGCTTCTATTTTATGATATTTTTTCACTCGTATATGTCTTATTTATTGCATTATATGAAATTTATTAGCTGCAATGGATTAGAACTGTTATGAAAGACTAGTTCTTTCCCTCCAAGGACATAGAAAATGATATCTAGTCAATGGTGTGTGAATGAGGGAGAAGAGCTGAGATTGTCCTGTAAATCTGCAGAGAAGGCCTGTTTTTGGAGCCCTGGCTCCTGCTGCAGCATCAGCCCCAGATACAGCCCTCATTCCTATAGTCTCCAAGCAGTTCTTTGTGTGATAATTACATTTTTTAACAGTACATGCTTTCTGTAATTTGTTAGTTTGTTTGTTTGCTTTTCAAGTTAGGGTCTCACTCTAGCCCATGCTGAGTGGGAACTTACCATGTAGTCTAAGGATGGCCTTGAACTCACAGCTATCTTCTTACCTCTGACTCCCTAGTGCTGGAATTAGAGGAGTGCGCCTGGCTGTTTTCTGTAACTTTTACAACCATTTTATAAGGTGAGTATTATTATCCCAGTTTTATAAATGAGAGACATAAAATACGGAGTTTAGCTGCTTTCATGGATCAGATCCAGGGCCCCACCCCAGGAACTTCAGGTCTCATTGATTCTTCTAGTCCACTTTTTTGAAACTATTATGCAAAGCTCCAATAAAGTCTACACTTAAGGCAGCCCATTTTCTTGTTAAGAAGCTGCTAATTAAGAAGTTCCTAATTCTCATTTCTATAGCTACCCCCAGAATTGTCCCTCCCTCAAAAACTATCTGCTATTCCTGAGCTGTTACCTTTGCTTGCCTGAGATCCAGACACCACCTGTTTACCTCGAGATCTGTTGTGAAAGATGGCTGTGAAGCTTTAGCTACCATAAAGTACACACATCATCTTGATTTCTGACCCCTTTGTTCCAAGAACTTTGGCAACTGTAATTCTTACTTACTAGGGTTATTAAAAGTTTCTGCAGGATCCTTCCTTTTTTTTTTCTTCCTGCTCATTTCAAACTACATTGGAGATGTTGAGTGTGATGCGCTCCATAGTGATGATTAGGGCTCCCCAAGCTGCAGCTCCCGGGCAGTGAGAGCTGATGGTTCATCGAGCAGCTGGTCCCCTTGTGCTTGTAGCCAGCGTCTGCACTGAGTTCCTGCTTCCTGGGAGGCTGACAGCTGACGGAGTAAACAAACAGCCACACACCCTGATTGGAAAACTCTAAAATATGAACATCTCTCACAAGTACCAAGACAGGAAGCTTTTTAATTTTGTTTTGTTTTTGCAAATGTATTCCAGTCCTTAGAGAAGCACAACTGTCTGAGTTTGCCTGTGGTGATAAAAGGGTTTGAGTCTAATGCATGAGGTGATGGCCATATGGACAGCTGCTCTGATGGAGGTAATGAGTAGTTAGGTTTCAGAAAATTTCAAAGAATGTTCCAGCAGGAAAACATATTAAGGTTTAACTAAGACATCTTTTTATCTATTTAACTTTGAAATATAGAATTTTGAAATAATCATCTCCCTTCTGACACACACTATGTTATTAGCATATTAAGTCCCCGTCCTGTAATTTTATTCCCAACATTTTTACTCTCTGGGTTAAACTGGGAGAGTAAGTAGAAAAACTGGCATTGGGAGAGAGGAGCATTCAGATGTACTGCTACAAATTCATTTAATAAGACTCTTCCTCAATCCTATTTCAACCTTTGTCTTGCTCATTTCAGTCTTTGAAGTCATGTGACACATGCACTGCTAGTCATTGTATGGGATCTCTTTGTTACCTTTTGATATTTCAATATTATTTCAAAGGGTATTTCAATCTAGAACTTCATTGCCTACAGAATTAGGCAAAAAGATGGCAAATACAAATCAATTACCATTTTGTCATTTCTACTTTTCACTTTAATATTTTCCTTTTCCTTCAGCTTCAAAAATCTGGCATGCTAGGGTTATTTATTTCTTGGAACAATTATTTCCATTCTATAATATAATGCAAATTGGTCACTTTAAAAGATGCTGGGGGGCTAGGAATATATAATCTCAGTAACAGAGTATATGCCTAGCATTAGCAAGATCTTGGATTTAATCCTCAGCACCGGGAAAAAGAAAAAGAAAGGGAAAACAGAAAGTAAAGAATACCTTTTGTAAGAAAACCATTCTTTGCATATATTGCATATATTGCATACATATATATATATATATATATATATATATATATATATATATATATATTATTTTAAGTGGAAGCACCAGCTTACACAGGAACTGTGTACTTGAACTCTGTAGTTTTATCTTTCTTTAATAACAACAGGTTCTCTTCCTAAGTACATAATTCCTCTCTCCACAAAAAGCAATTAGTAATAGGAGGATTGAAGCAAATCATTAATGCTGTAGCTGAAAAATAAACTAATTTTCATGGTTATTTTCCATTATTTATTAATATTTTGTGATTTATTACATGCATAGTTTTTGTCTTATGTTTCTTTCCAGAGGGTGTTATGGTTAATTAGACCATCAAATGGTATTATAGTTAACTAAAACATCCATACATTTTCAGAATAACCAGATGAAAATATTTAATAATCAACATGCATATTCCAGTTAATTCTGTCTAAAAGTCAAACACAGATTTTTCACTTCATGTTGCACATGTACTCTGAGTACATGTGCCCTCCTTTTAGCCTTGCTTCTCCAGTGCTCTGAAGGTGCAGTGGTCTCTCTACCCTTCTTTATCTGCCATGGGCCATGCTGAAGGTAGTGGCTCAAGTTGTCCATGTAATGACAAGAGACCCAAGGACAAAAATGACCCCATCCTTCACTTCAAACCCATTTTTAGATTATCAATAAGTCACAGCCTTTTGGATTTTTCATGAGCCTAAACCACTGGAGAATGTTAAAGAGGTAGAGTGGATCTCAACCAGTGCACATCAGACCCATGCAGGAAGAGGCATGTTATTAAAATTTAAAAACTTCTACATAACAATGGAAACTATCAAAAGAGCAAACACCCTACAGAAATGGCAGAAAATCTTTGCTAGCTATACTTCAGACAGGGTCTTAGTATTTATAATATATAAAGCACTGCAAAAGTTAAACACAAAAAATAAAACCTTTCATTCACAAATAGGCTAATGAACAGGCAGTTCTCAAAATAAGAAACACAAATAGCTAGTAAGTATATTAAAGTGCTCAATATCCTTAACCATTGGGGAAATGCAAATGAGAATGACTTTGAAATTCTATCAGACCATAATCAAAATTGTTATTAAGAAAAGAGACAATTGGGCTGGAGGGATGGCTTAGCAATTAAGGCATTTGCCTGCAAAGCCAAAGGACCCAAGTTTGATTCCCCAGGACCCAAGTTACCCAGATGCACAAGGGGGCGCACACGTCTGGAGTTCATTTGCAGTGGCTGGAGGCCCTGGTGCGCCCATTCTCTCTCTCTCTCTCTCTCTCTCTCTCTCTCTCTCTCTCCCTCTCCCTCTTTCACTCTGTCAAATAAATAAACACAATAAAATATTAAAAAAGAAAAGAGACAACCATAAATACTGGTGAGGATGTAGGGAAGGGGGAATCCTCATTCACTGCTGGTGAGAGTATAAACTAGTATAGTCATTATAAAAACAAGTATGGTAGCTTCTCAAAAAGTTAAATATAGAACTGCCTTACAATCTAGCTATACTACATCTGGGCATATACCCAAAGGACTCTATATCCTACCAGAGATACTTGCACATCCATATTACTAACAATAACAAGGAAATGGAATCAAGATATCCATCATCAGGAGAATGAATAATAAAATTTTGGAATATATACACAACAAAATTTTATTCAGCTGTAAAGAAAAAAGGAAATCATGAAGTTTTCAGGAAAATGTATGGAGCTATAAAAAATTATGTAAGGTAACTCAGACACAGAAAGACAAAATTTACATATCCTACTCACTAGCTAATAATGTTTACATGCATGTGTATAAGTAGGGATGAGTACGGGTATAGCCTATGAAATAAAAAAGAGACAACAAGAGGGAAAAAAGAGGTGTTGCAGAGGAAGGAAGAGCAATAGGGCATATTGACATGAAAGCAGAGGGAAGCTACAAGGGAGAATGAAAAGGTACAATGAAGGATCAAGGAAGAGAGGAGGGGAATTGACCAAAGTCTTTATTTTGTTTGTTTAAAAATGTCATAATGAAACCTAATACTGTGCATGCTAACTTTTTTAATTTTTTGTTTATTTTTATTTATTTATTTGAGAGCGGCAGACAGAGAGAGAAAGAGGCAGATAGAGAGCGAGAATGGGCGTGCCAGGGCCTCCAGCCACTGCAAACGGACTCCAGACACATGTGCATCTGGCTAACGTGGGTCCTGGGGAACCAACCTCGAGCCAGGGTCCTTAGGCTTCACAAGCAAGTGCTTAACTGCTAAGTCATCTCTCCAGCCCAAAGTTTTTAATTTAAAAGAAATACCAATCTCCAATCCCTATGCCAACCCAGAGATGCCATAATTAAGAAAGGTAGACAATAGTCAATTATTTAAAAGTCCGTCAGGGTCCTCATGCACAACCAGGTTTGGAAACTAACATTGGTGACAAGCTATCCACCTTTGCCACTGGGAACCCCTAGGCTAGGAATTTGTACTTACCATTTCCTTAAATTCTGCATTCTTGGCCGGGCGTGGTGGTGCACACCTTTAAACCCAGCACTTGGGAGACAGAGGTAGGAGGATTGCTGTGAGTTTGAGGCCACGCTGAGACAACAGTGAATTTCAGGATAGCCTGGGCTACAGTGAAATCCTACCTCAAAACAAACAAACAAAAAATTCTGCATTCTTGTCCATATAAATTGAAATAATTATTCTTATGCCACAGGGTTAAGGAAAAGTAATTGCATGAAACAGTATATGGTTAGGTTAAGTTTCCAATAATTAGTGTATTCATTTCCCTGCTCTGACATTGCAAACTGTGTTTCACTCAGAATCGTGTTAGAAATATGTCACATCACATAAGCAAAGACATAAATATCTGCCAATATTTTCCAAATATATGCTTCATTTCTTAAAAAGGTAGTGGTATATTTTTGCACTTCTACATCCAGAAATCCCTTTCCCATTTAGATTGGATTTGTCCAGTGATGATCCAATACTGAGAGCTAACACATGAGCTTCCAAAGCCACATTTATCTATGCCATATTTAAACGCTCTAGTAAAAGGCACCCTGGAAAAATTCCAGAGATGTAGAATATGGCCTCATTCTGTGAAAACATATCATAAAACTGACTCAAAATATGTCCTGAATCCTCTTTCTCTCTCTCTCTCTCTCTCTCTCTCTCTTTCTCTCTCTGTCTGTTGCTCTCAAATAAATAAATAAATAAATAAATAAATAAATAAATTTAAAAAAAAAAAACCCAGTTCGAGGCTTGATTCCCCAGGACCCACCTAAGCCAGACGCACAGGGGACACATTCATCTGGAGTTCGTTTGCAGTGGATGGAAGCCCTGGCGTGCCCATTCTCTCTCTCTGCCTCTTTCTCTCTCTCTATCTCTCTCTCTGTGTCTGTTGCTCTCAAATAAATAAATAAATAAATGTTTTAAAAAAATATGTCCTGAAGTCTTAGTAATAACTGTACCTACCAGGCCAAAGTTCTGTTTTAAGTTATGCTTCAGCTAATTACTAAAAAAAAAAAAAAAGTACTTATGTGTCTAACCTGAGAGACCACAAAATGTCTTGTCACACACTCTCTTGTTACTATTTTTATCTTGTTATTAGATATCTATCATCTGAGGCTCTAGGAAAGTTAAAATTTTCAGAGGAGAGAACAAACTGACAAATCAGAAATACAGGGAGAACGTAAGAAATACATTATTTCTGGGCTGGAGAAATGGCTTAGCAGATAAGGTGTTTGTCTGTGAAGCCTAACGACCCAAGTTTGATTCCGCAGGAACCACGTAAGCCAGATGCACAAGGTGGCATGTGCCTCTATAGTTCGGTTGCAGTGGCTGGAGGCCCTGGTGTGCCTATTCTCTCATTCTCTCTCTCTCTCTCTCTCTCTCTCTCTCTCAAATAAATAAATAAAAATAAAATATTTTAAAGAAACAAATGCACTATTTCTGATTGCATGTTTTGGAAGTGACAGTACATCAAAGAATGTCTGCAGTCACTAAACAGGTCAACAATGTAATTGGGATGAGCAGCACTTGCCTCATCTACCTCAGAGAACAAGGTGATTTCCAGGCTGTGGTATGCACATCTTGGGCAGGAATGCTCCTGTGACTGGTCATGATCACTGCTCATTTAAATTTCATTCCTTAAAGTTTCCATGATTCTGATTTACACTGATTTGCACAGGACCTGCCTAGTCCAAATGTGTTTTTCTCATGCTAGTGATAACTCCGGTCATCCTGATGGAGACAGTGGCTTGGGGAGGCAGGACTATAGCCATCTGTAGACATTTTTCCCCACCCCAGCTAATGCTGCTCACGGAATTAATAGAGACAATTACTTGTAATTGCATGTGCTGTTGCCTGTCCTTAATTACAAACATAACTTCAATTAATAGTGGTCATATATTACTTGTGAGTACCTCTAGAATAAATTGTCATAAATGCAGATTATCAAGGAATGGGGAAAGCTTTTCTTAATAGCACTAAATTTCAAACTAAGGCAGCAATTAATCATCTCCCATCCCGGGCCTTTACTAAAGAGCAAACCAGCTATTTCATACAGAACAGCAAAGGTATCAAGTGTATACCTCAATGTATCAAATCAACTGTATAACCCTCAAGTCGGGAAGCCTAAGGGACTTGTATGACAGATTTTTTTAAACTTTTTGTTGACAATTTTCATACTTGTACATAATATATTTTGATCACAATCCCTTTCTGTTATCTTATTTTGTCTCTTCTATCCTATCCCTTCACAGATTTTTTTTCTTCTTTTTCCCTTCACAGATTTTGAGTCACTTTCTCTCTCACCTCATTTTTTTTTGTTGTTAAGTAGAAACTTTGTATGGATATATCATATGTTGGTACCATCATTTCCCTCCTCCTTGCTCCCAGTCCACTCAGGGCCCTCCTTAGTGGGATTGTTGGTGTTCACCGTGGAGTTGTGGGTTATGAATTGTGACAGCAGCAGTCAGTCATTGTGGGAGGGGGCCAATGCCGCTGGCTGTTCCCACCTACCCTGTGGCTTTTAAATTCTTTCTACCCCCTTTTTCACAAAATTCCCTGAGCCGTGGTGAATGTGCTTTAAGCCTACTTTCTTGCTGAGCTCTCAGCATCTTCTGGATCTCTGCTTTGGTGCATTTTGAGTGTCCTCAGTGTCTATCTCCATCACCCTGACACAGATTGCCAGGCTTGCATGGAAGCAGCATTTTTGCTCATCTCACCAATTCCTCTGTGGTTTCACCTGGGCCCTAGCTGCTATGGTAGGAGTGGCTCATCTCCTGCAAGGGAGTCAGCTGTTTATTCTTGTCTTGTTGATAAATTTTAGTTGTCCTCAGTTCTTGCTGCTTTCTAAAAAGAAAAATATCTTCCAACAGAGAATGAGATCAGGACAGATTAAAGGGGATATGCATTGTTAATTTAGGAACTTTGAGACCAAGCTCATCTCTTTGTCCAAATACCACTCCCTCATAAACATTGGCTGGCTACCTGAAACTTTCCCATTGTTAATACTTTCTTTGTGTTACCAAAACTTCCTATCCATGTGAAAATGTTATCAAGGAATACAACTCACTGAGCTATGACCCAAGTGAAATTATTGGGGTAACAGGCCAAGCATTACATAGACAGAATGGAACTTCTCAAACATTTTTTCTAAAGGCATCTGGTCAACTCAATAGAAATCTGAGAATATTAGAATTTGAAAGTTAAATGTGACAGCTGAAAAGGGAGCTATATAATCTTTGGATGAGAGATGCTTTGCAGCATCTAAGAGATAAAATTGTAAACTTTATAAATGTAAATGAAAATGTTAATATCTATAAACTCACATACAATATGTTAACAACAATTTGAAAGAAAATTAAAGCACTTAGAGTCAGGCAACCCTGAACTTCAATCTTAATTGAACAGGTCAATTTTTTGAGGCTTGTTTTCCTTATCTGTAATGTTATCCATCAGAATACCTATTTTTCAAGGTTTCCTCAAAATTCAATAAAACAGAATCTGAAAAAATATTTAACTGTGCAAATGACAATTTTAAAATGGGGATCTATTCTGGCCATTACCTCTGCTACCTATAATCTTTCTATTTTCTGCAATATAACCTATAGGACCCAAAGGCAGATGATTAAATGTATTAATTTGAAAACTAGAACAAGAAAAGGAATGACAGAGTCTTACTATGCAGAATCCCTCACAAGCAAGATGACACCATGAAAATGAGTAATGGGTCAGTTAGGACTTATTATTTTGAGTCTCCCATTGAATGGACCTCAAGGGGTCCTCTAGCTCAAATTTAGAAACTCTGATGAGGACTTGTTGCCTACATTCTCTATGGCTAGCAGTGTGGCCATGCTGGGCTGTCAGAGTCATTCCTGCTGAAGAGATGTTCAGAGAGTTAATTGTAGAATAATACAGATGAGAAGGAATGCACACTACAAGTGCGTAGATGGATTTGGTCTATATACATATCTCCCTCCAACGACTTAGCTTTATGACTCAGTAGTGGAAGTCATTTTGATACAAGGTCTTTAATAACATTGTTATTCTTCCCAGATGTGGTGGTTTGATTCAGGTGTCTTCCATAAACTTAGGTGTTCTGAATGCTAGGTTCCCAACTGATGGAGATTTGGGATTTAACGCCTCCAGAAGGGAATGTGCTGTTGGAGGCGGGCTTATGGGTGTTATAGTCAGTTTCCCCATGCCAGTGTTTGGCACACTCTCCTGTTGCTGTGGTCCACCTTATGTTGGCCAGGGGGTGATGTCCACCCTCTGCTCATGCCATTGTTTTCCCTGCCATCATGGAGCTTCCCCTTGAGCCTGTAAGCCAAAATAAACCTTTTCCCCACAAACTGCTGTTGGTTGGATGATTTCTGCCAGCAATGCAAACCTGACTGCATCACTAGACTATCTGAAACACCCAATTAATATAGTCTGAAGATGATATGTCACCCTATGAGGCTGCTAAATGAATCAAGCTCATTAAGTGTTGCTCCTTTATTAATAGCACAAATCCCACTGCTGGGCTGCAGAAAAGCTATTAGTGGAGTTGGCTTCTTCCCCTTATTTGAAAACATCTTCTAAATAAGCCGGTGCAGAGAGGGGTATGAATCACCATAACTGGATCCTGACACATAAGCCTGGAACACAGAACGCCATGCCTTGTCTAGGAGGTTGTCATCCACACTTGGGTGAGACTTTCACCCGTGCTCCTATAAGTTAGCCCTCACCCATTCAGCTCATTGTTTCACCAAGTTGGACTTTGGTAGAATTTGTAGTTTGTATCCCCAGGGAAAAGTTCACACAACTTGAAAATTAAGAACAAAGATTTCAGTTATTTTTAAATATTTTATTTATTTGAGAGAGAGGTGGGGGGGGGGAGAATGGGTGCACCAGTACCTCTATACACTGCAAATGAACTCCATATACATGCACCAACTTGTGCATCTGGCTTACATGAGTACTGGAGAATAGAATCTGGGTCCTTAGGCTTCACTGGCAAATATGTTAATCACTGAGTAATCTCTCATATGCCCATAAGAAAAGAGATTTTAAATAATCTTACCATATCAAATAAATGAAATGATGACTACATGAGATAACAGGCATCTTATTAATTTGATATAGTCATTCCATAATGTAAACATATTCTGTTATTTATCATAAATATATACTATATTTATATAGATATATATTTTACTTGTCTTAAATAAATTAGGATTTAAAAATATTTTTTAAATTGTGGGAAATCCTTATAATTCTTATGATGTATACACATGATTCTAAGTTTGATTATGTGAACACATGCTCCTTATGTATATATACATGCTACTGGACAGCTGCTAGACACAATATGTCATCACTTTGTAAAATTAAACAAAACCAAAGCAGGATTATATTGACCCTCTAATGAAACAACTCTGGAAAGTTTATGAAAAGAAAGACGTACTGGGGAGGAAAGGAGGAAAACGTCCAGGGAAGAAGGGCAGGAACAGGATAGAAATGTTACAAATATAGCACCTTCTTCTGTGGTCCTGGCATGGATGATTCTGAAAGCCACTGTAGGGTGACAATGTGGACCAAGTTCAAGCTTTGCACACAGAAGTTGCTTTAGCTGCTGCATTCCCCACAGATAAAATCTCACAGTGGCCTCAGACATGCCAACCACATTTACTGCACCAGCTGAGTTGGTTTTGGAATTTAGAGTAGATGATGCTTATAATGGTACTACATGAGCCATTTTTCCAAAAATGTGGCAATATTTCTTTCTGGCATGAGGTTAACCTGAAACCATACCATATTAGTTCTGAAACTGGCAAGGACCATCTGTCACTGGAGTTGTTAAAAGTCACAGCCTGTACCCTAGAAGCCCTAATACACCAGGTTCTGCTACTCATCCTCAAAAGGCCAATTGAAGAAGCAAGTAATGGTGAAAAGCAGAAAAAAAGACCACATTCAATGTGGCCACATCGGGAAGAGAGACAAAGACATCCAATGATCCTCACACCACTCCTCAAACTGTGTATGGGGTCCTGGCATGAAGTTTAGGTTAAAAGGGAGGTCAAGAGGCATGCATAGCTAAGAGTCCTGGTCAGGGTGTGGTCCTGCCCAGCACTGACCCATCACAGTTTCAGTTCTAATCACTCCTATAAAATAGTCTGACATGTTCTCAGAACTGGATGAAATATTTTTCCAGGAGATCAGCTAACCCTCTAGCTGGCACCAAGCTTCAGCCTTTACCTTTTCCCAGCATGAGACTCATGGGGAAATTTGGAGGGTCCATTGTTTCAATATTGTGATAGCTGAAAGGTAGAGCACATGTGTCTTTAGATTATCCTCATTTCTACCAAGACAATTACACATCAACTGCCCTATCACTTTCTCCAATGCTTAAAAACCCCAAAAGAAATGAGACCGTGCTAACTGAACTGATTCCAAAAGGGTTTGTGTAAACATTGGGAATTTGTTGGTTAATTTGGTTTAATGTCTTGCATGAGCTAACATTTTATTCAAGGAAACTTGATTAAGAGAATAGTTCAGATGGTTTATGAAACTATAGGGATTGTCAGAGCCTTTTAATGGGTAAAATTACTGTTGATACAAATGATGTCCCCCTTGATTATCTTGATTTCTGTGGGGCTTCTCAAAGATGCTACCTACTATTTTATCAACCATCTGCAGATGGTACCCCAGAGACTCAGAGCTGCTGCTCTGGGGTCCAGCTGAAAAATTCTTTATGGATCAATGTAGATTGGAGATGGAGAGGTGGCCAGTGTTCCAGTGGAAGCATGTATCTCTGGTTGTCATGTGTGTGGGCCTTCCACATAATGTGTGTTTTGAATTCAACTAGCATTTAACTTTAGGATTTGGTGTCATACAATTCATAGAAATTACTTGCAGTCTGTCTATTCATTGAGATACCTGCTTCTGTATTTAATAGTTGTAGAAAAATCCTATCAATAATTATTCTATGCTGTATTCAGAGTTCCACAAAATATAATACTGTCATGTCATTGGATACTCAATTAATAGTTTATTTTGTATAATTTTAATTTCTGTTGCAAACAAGGACCATATTTCTTTGCCACTTTTAACATCTAGATTTTATAGATGGCTTGGGAATTGAACCCAGGCTGGCAGGCTTTGTAAATGAGCACTTTTATATGATGAGCTATCCTCCAAGCCCCTCAATTTTTTATTTTTAATTGGTGGACAGTAAATGTATTGTGGTAGCTTAAATGTAAAATTTCCCTTATAGCCTCAAATATTTGTGATTATGCTTCCTGCTTGGTCCCCAGCTGGTGGACCCCTTGGGAGAGGTGGAGCCTTGCTGAAGGAGGCATGTCAGTAAATGCAAGCATTTGTCTAGCCTACTGTATGTTCAGAGCCCATTCACTCTTGCTGTTCTCTCTCTCTCTCTCTCTCTCTGTATCTCTCTTTCTCTTTCTCTCTCATGTGTGTATGTTGTTGTTGTTGTTGATATGTGAAGATGTGAGCTTGTTATTGATGAAACTTTCCCTTGAATCTGTAAGGCTGAAATAAATCCTTTTCTCTCATAAGCTGCTTCCGGTGGAGTGCTTTATCCCAGCAAAAGAAGCTAACTGTTAAAGTACTTAAAGCACTTATTTGTTGTATAGCATTCAATCTGATATTTCAGTTCATGTGTACACTGTGTAGTAGCATATCTATCACCTCAAATGTTGATCTCTGTGTTGAAAATATTGAATATATTTTGACAGTTTATTTTACCTATTAAATAATGCATTGCTCAGAAATGAAATTAAGGTAAAGTCTTATTTCCATCAGAACAGACTCTTGTAGTGAAGCTTGAACCACAGTTTATAAACCAAGAGTTAGCCTTTAGGCTTTCCTACATCTTGCTCATAAATCTACCAGGCTTCTGAGTTATGGCATCAACAAAGTCCAGACCAACCACAGATGCTCCTGGAAAGGAAACTGAAGCTATCATTCTTGTCACTTGTAGAGTGACCAACTGCCCCAAGCTGTCTCCTTTTTAAGAGTTCCCTGGGATATAGAGTGCTCAGGGTTAAAACTAGCAGAAGCCTTCTGTGATGGGATCAGATGGAAATATGGGACAGGTCTAGGGACCAGCACATCACACATAGAAATGCTGGAGCTAGTTAATGATTTACCATCTGTATTTTTCTAGTCACACATCATGTCTGAATGACTAAAACTATTGTGGCACCAAGCTCTTCTGCTGGATTGAAAGATGTGTGTAGGCAAGGGCTCCACACTTAGGGAGTCTGGCTCTCATCCTGATTTTACTACCTACCAGCCACATGAGAGTTTATTACAGTTTGTACTTCAGTGCTCTGGCTTATAATTAGAGTGTGGATTAAAATTGATATGTTTTGAAGGTTGAATATGCACATAAAGCCATGGGTGCTGCTGGCCACATCCAATTTCTCATCATTGCCATCATTACTATTACCTAGGAGGTCAAAAGACCAAGATTTGCAAGTAAAAAAGAAATTCATATGGATAGCCATAAGTTAAATATAGCTTGGCTTACATATTTTTTACTTTATAACAGGGTGAAAAACAGCATTTAATAGAAACCAGACTTGAAATAGTTATGAATTTAGGTAATATCTGATTCTCTCTCCAAAGCTGGGAAATTGCCATGAGGGCAGTTCTGCATCCCTAAGATCCTGAAGGGGAAGCAGCAACACACCACAGCACGCTGCTGCTGAGCTGGGACGTGCAGGAGGGAATGTATTAAATGCGGTTACACTTCCAATATTTTCAATTTATGATGAGTTTATCAGTGTATGATGCCCATCATAAATCTAGAAGTAGTTTTAGTCTTACAGGCATTAACATTTAGTCCCAAAGTCTCTGCTTCTACAATGAATTAACTGTATGATCATGCTTCCTGCTTTGAATTGGAGACTATTAAAATCTTTTTGTTGTTGTTGTTGTTGGTCATATCGACTTCATCTCCCCACCCCCATGGCTTCTTCTTCTTCACTATGAGGATTGAGTAAGACAATATGCCTCACTCAGGTGTTCTGAGACTTGCAAATGTTTTCAAAACTAAAAGGGATAGAATTGGCACCATGCTATCACTAAACCTAAAAACAAACACTCAAAACATTTTCATTTCAATTTTTAAATTATTTATTCATTTTTTATTGTACGCGTGTGTTTTCATGTGTGAATGTGGGTGAGTGCATGCCACAGCACATGTTTGAGGTTTGTCATCATGTTCCACCTCATCTGAGGTAGGTGTCTTTATTTGTTCACTGCTCCATTCATTAGATTCTGGGATAATCTCTTGTATCTGACTCCTTTTGAGCTGGAGGCATGCTGGAATTACATAAATCAGTCACAGCTTCTAGCCTAGGACCAGGGGATCTACTGAGCCATCACTCCAGCTCTACTCCCAATTAATTAGGCCCCTTCGACTTAAAGAGATACTTTTTGTTTTTATTAAGTAGAAATTTTGTGTGGACACATCATGTGTTGGTACCATCATTTCCTTCCTCCCTGCCCCCACTCCACTGAGGGCCCTCCTCAGTGGGATTCCTGCTATTCACCTTAGGGTTGTGGGTTATGAATTGTGAGAGCAGCAGTTAGTCATTGTAGGAAGTGGCAATGCCTCTGGATATTCCCTCCCACTTTATGGCTTTTACAATCTTTCTACTCCCTCTTCCACAAAATTCCCTGAGCTGAGGTGGTGTGCTTTAAGTCTTCGTAAAGTTGGGATCTTAGCAGCTTCTGGATTTCTACTTTGATATGTTCTGAGTATCCTCAATGTCTGTCTCCATCACCCTGGAACAGGCTGTCAGGCTTGCCATGGAAGCAGCACTCTTGCTCATCTTGCCATTTCCTCTGTGGTTTCACCCGGGCCCTGGCTGATGTGTCAGGATTGGTTTATCTCTTTGGTTCTCACTGCCTTCTGAAAACAAAAACAGATTCTTGGTGCTGAAGAAATTGCTCTGTGGTTAGGTGCTTGCCTGCAAAGCCTAATGGACTAATTTGATTCTCCAGTACCCACCTAAAGCCAGATGCACAAAGTGGCACATGCATCTGGAATTTGTTTGCAGAGGCCCTGACATGTCCATTTCCTCACCCCCACACACCCCCTCTCTCTACTTGCAAATAAAAAAATATTTTTTCAAAAGAAGGAAAATAGATTTTCCAGGGGAGATTGAGGTTAGCATAGGTTAAATGGGATAGGTATTGTTGATTAAGAGAGAGGTCTCCTTTAGCTAAAGACTAGTGGGAGCTTCTCATTGGAGTCCATGAACTTGGTCGCCATGGAATTCTGACTCAGTTCCCAGTTCCAGCTATGGCTTCCTGTCCACAGAGCAGATCTCTTAGCCAATCAAAGAGCTATTGGTTACCCAACTAGGCTGGGTGTCGTCACTGCACACGTGTGTATGCCTTCTCAGGCTTGTTGCTTTCATATAGCAGCATGCCCTGCTAACAAACAACATTGTTGGTCATTTTCCCCCAGAAGCTTAAGTAGCACTATCCAGCACTATATGGGCAGGCAATCTGGGAACTGGCTTCCTTCCAGATTCCAGCCGGATCTCTCAAAGTACTGTGTTGATAGCATGTGCTATCTTTAGCAATAGGGTCTTGCCTTTTACCTAAGGTGGGTGGTAATCAAGTGCTTTGATAGAAACTTGACTTGTTTGGAGGACCTCATAGTAATCTCAATAGCTCAATGTGGGTTGTAACCAATTTCTGGTACTGGGACTTACAAGCCAGAGCCAAATGTTTTAGAGTTATGCTTCACCTACCCTCTCCAGGGCCCTTCTTACCAGACAATCTCCACATATTCCTGAGGGTTGTTACATCTTTTAGTCCACTACCTAGAAGGAAGGTTTCTATGGTATCAATTCTTATTGGATTTAGTTTTGTGTGTATCTCCCCCCACCCTCCCATTTCTCTTACCCCAAACACTTCCATCTATTTTATCTGTCCCTTGAGTTGTCTGTCAGATATGCCTACAACTCAGGCTGTTCCAGGTTAGGAACCATAGATGAGGGAAAACATGTGGCATTTGTCTTTCTGTGCTTGGCTGCTCCAAGTCCATCCATTTTTCTACAAATTTCATTATATCATTTTTCCTTATGCTGAGTAGAATTCCATTGTGTATATGTACCACATCTTTATAACCCAATTGTCAGTGTGCATACAGTTTGCTTCTAGTTCTTAGCTATTGTGTACTGAGCAACTATAAACATGGTTGATCAGTGAGGAGTGAAGCCTTTAGGGTAGATGCCCAGTAAGAGAATCAATAGCTGGGTCAGTTGGTAGCTCTATTTTCACCTTTTTCAGGAGTCTCCATATTAATTTTCATAGTGGTTGTTCAAGATTGTACTCCGACTAGCAGTGACTTAGGGGTCCTCTTTCCCCACATCCTAACCAATATTGATTGTCAGTTGATTTTTTTTTTTTTTTTTTTTTACTTTTGAGGTAGGGCCTCGCTCTAGCCCAGGCTGACCTGGAATTCACTATGTACTATCAGGGTGGCCTTGAACTCATGGTGATCCTCCTACCTCTGCCTCCCAAGTGCCAGGATTAAAGGTGTGCACCACCATGCCCAGCTTATCAGTTGTTTGTTTTTTTTTCAGGCTCATTATGGTTTTTATTAACATTTATCTAGTAAACAACTCACCGAGTAGACAACTGAAAGTAAAGACTAGCGCTCTTGAGATGTGAGGGCTGAATCAATGCATATTTTGCAAGGCAAATGCATTGAATGATATGATGAGGGCCATATACTAGTTTAAAAGACAGTGTAGCCCCTCTCACACATTGTTCATTTAAAGTGATATTGAAATATAGTTGTGTATCTAACCCACAGAAAGCCCATCAGAATCTTAATGTTCTGTGTAACAAATACCCACCTCTTATGTGCTTTGAAACTTTTATTTATGCCCAATTGTTAAGTCAAAAGTAATGTAAATAGATATTTAAAATAAGCTAATGACCTGCATATTTTCACATGGATGCCAATATATCTACACAGGAAATACATGGCAATCCTATCTACCTATATAAAAAATAGACTATCTTTCCAGATTTTGCATACTCATCACTGTAAGAAGAGGTATGCAGAATTTAAGGTTTCAAAATGGTCAGAAAACAGCAATTATTCCTGCAATATCTCATTAGCATATAACTCAAATGCTCTTAGATTACATAACCTAGAAGACATTCTGTCCATATAAATATCTGTCATTATTCTGAAAAGGCTCCAATGTTACTCTAGAATCCATCAGAAAGAACAGCGATGCAGTGTAGAACAGTGAATCCACCTGACTGCTGGGGCTCACTCAGAGAAACAATCTGGTCATGGGGAAAGAGTCAAAGCTACCGCTGGGGAGTACTGCCAGTGGGATACTCATCTGGCCAGGGCACACTATTTCTAAACAGGGGGACCATGGGATCAGGATGAAGTTACACTTCAATTACAAACTTACAGACATTCCTAGGCAGTGTAACTGGTCCAACTCCTCTCAAAGTAGTTCAGAACTAGTCTACCCACCTCAACCCAGAGTAACCAAGAGTATATATTGGAGCAGAAGTGGACAGGAGTATAAACTCTAGCACATTCTTATTGCTGTATTAAGTGTGAAGATCAGCACACCTCTACCACAACAGTACTGTCCCCGCACATAGGAAAGAGTAGTGGTAATGAGAAAACAGACAATTGCACAATTAACAGAAAAGTAAAACATATGTGTCAGAATCTACAATAAACCTGTATCCAAAGGAGTCTCACAGGTCAGTGGTGTGCTGAACTCTGGGTTCTGTGGTAGAGTTCTGCAATGGACTTGCAGGCCACTGGCATGAGTAGGCTCATTTCCTGTCTGTTAAAGGGTGAACAAGCTACACAGTGCTATCATGGTTTTTACTGAGCAACAGAATTCACAAAAGTTCCAGGTTATTCGTATCAGAATCATTCCTTGTGCAAAGTTTGATGTAGATGAAGAGAAAGTGGCTTCTTGGTCAATAATTGCAGTTTCTTCCTTTTAAAGTCAGTGGGTTTCTTGTATAGTTCTATTACAGCGGGCCCAGGTTTAATTTCATCCATCTCCATGAAAGCAAAACACTTGTTACTGGTAAACCTCTTTTTAGGCTTGTAGTGTTTGAATTCAAAGAAGATAGCTGCACCTTTGGTTAATTTCTCAACATGCTTCTGGAGCTCAATGTCCACATTAAAATGAACATAGGTATCGTCTTTTCTTGAGGCCACAAGAGTATCTTGCACTGGAGTTAAGTCTATGCCATTCAAATCCTTCACACTGACTGTACTCTAGGGATCTATGCATTGCCCAGCATCCTTCAGACCAATTTTCTCAATTCTGATAGTGAGAAAGGTCATTCCTGGCTCTGAGGGCAACCTGGTAAGGAAGTACCAGGAACTCTAGCAGGAAAAGAATCTGGAGACCCTGCTCCAGCACCACCCTCTCTTCATCCTCTTCAAATTCCAAATTCTCTTCTTCACCATGGGTTAAATTTTTTCTTAATGGGACAGGCTGAACATCAAATGGAAATTCTTTATTATATGTAAGAATATTCTTTAGGACTGGTTCTAGCTTCCTCAGGTCCTCCAATTTATATTCTTCTTGGGACTGTGTGAACTGTAAAGCTGCACTTCGCAATTCCAAGCATGTTGCAATTTTGCCTATGGTTTTCTTTTGTTCTTCTGTGAATGCAGAATTGTTGTGCTGAGTCTGGGCCTCCTTTTGTAGCTATCTTGCTAATATCTGATACTCGTCTATGGCCTCCACCAGCTGGCCCCAGGAGTGGAAGTCGGTGCCTGTCCTAAAACTGGCACCCCAGCGCTGCAGCAGTCTCGGGGTTACCTCCGACATGGCCGGTTGCTACCCCGTCCCCTTCCCGCCCCGACCCCAGTGAGACCGGGCTTTAGGGCGCCACCCTTCCCCGGCCTGGCCCCGACATGAACAGGGCCAGGATCTCAGTTGATTTTTTTACTGATTGCCATCCTGACTAGAGTAAGGTGGAATCTCATAGCTGTTTTAATTTTCATTTCCCTAATAGTTAAGAATGTTGAACATTTTCTTAAGTGAGTATTAGCCATTTGTATTTCTCCCATTGAGAATTCCCTATTCAGTTCTATGCTCCATTTTTTGAGCGGATTGTTTGATTTTTCATTGCTTAATTTTTTTTTTTTTTGAGTTCTTTGTAGATTTTAGATATTAGGTCTCTGTCAGTGGTATTGCTAGCAAAGATTTTCTCCCATTCTGTGCGTAGTCTGTTTATGGTATATTTGTCTATACAAAAGCTTTTTAGCTTCATGAGATCCCACTGGTTCAGTGATTGCTTAATTTCCTGGGCTACTGGGGTATTGTTCAGGAAACCTTTCTCTACTTTGGTATCATGGAGATTTCTCCCTATTTTTTCTTCCAGGCATTTAAGAGATTCAGATCTTATGTTGAGGTATTTCATCCATTTGGAATAGATTTTTGTACATGGTAAGAGGTGTGGGTCTAGTTTTGTTTTTCTACATGCGGTTATCATCCAATGTGTCCAGTACCATTTGTTGAAGATGCTGCTTTTTCTCCAGTGTATATTGTTGGCTCCTTTGTCAACGACCAAGTAGCTATAGTTACTTGAACTAGGGGCTGGATCTTTAGTTCCATTGGTCTGTATTTCTGTTTTATGCCATCATGCTGTTTTTGTTATTACGGTTTTGTAGCTGTGAATAGGGTATGGTGACACCTCCAGAGGTGTTTCCTTTGCTGAGGATAGTTTTGGCTATCTAGGACCTTCTGCCATTCCATATGAATTTTGAGGTATTTTTTCTAACTCTGTGAAGAATAGTGCCAGTGCCAGGAATTATATTGGTATTGTACTGAATCTGTATATTGCTTTTGGTAGGATTGTCTTTTTCACAATATTAATTCTACCTATCCAGGAACAAGGAAGATCTTTCTATCTTCTCATGTCCTCCTCAATTTTTTTCTTAAGTGCTTTTGTTTTCAGTATATAGGTCTTTCACATCCTTGGTTACTGTAATTGCAAGGTATTTTATTTTTTTGTGGCTATTGAAATGAGATATCCTCTCTTATTTCTTCCTCTGTGTATTTATCTTTTGCATGTAGGAAGGCAACTAATTTTTGTGAGTTGATTTTGTATCCTGCACTTTGCTGAAGTAATTTATCACCTTTAGAAGTTTTATGGTAGAGTCTTTTGGGCCACTTATATATGGGATCATATAATCTCCAAATAGGGCTAATTTGGCTTCTTCCTTTCCAATTTGTATTCCTTTTATATCTCTCCTACCTTATTGCTTGGGCTAGGACTTTTAATACTATGCTGAAGGGCAGTGGTGTGATTGGGCTCCCTGTCTTGTTCCCAACCTTAATGAAATGCCTTGATTCTTTCACCATTATGTATGATCTGGGGTTTAGGTGCTTTTTATGTGGACTTTATCATATTGAAATATAAACCCTGCATACCTAGCTGTTCTAGCATTTTGATCATGAAGTGATGTTGTATTTTGTTGAAGGCCTTCTCTGCATCTATTGAAATGAACATATGGTTCTTGTGTTTATTTATGTGGTATATTGCATTAATTGATTTGTGAAAATTAAACCATCCCTGTATCCCTGGTATGAAGTCTGCTTAATCAAGGTGGATAATACTTTTGACATGCTGCTGAATTTGGTTTGCAAGGATTTTGTTCAGGATTTTGTTAAAATTTTGTATCTATTCTGCTTGCAGCAGAGTTTGACATTGTGCACTCATGAATTTTTTTGGACAAGTGGATGGGAATGATTAACATTGAACTGTTTATTAAAATAGCTAGTTAAGGGCTGGGGAAATGGCTTAGCAGTTAAGGTGTTTGCCTGTGAAGCCTAAGGACCCCAGTTCAATTCCCCAGGACTCACCTAAGCCAGATGCACAGGGGGCGCATGCATCTGGAGTTCATTTGCAGTGGCTGGAGGCCCTGGCATGCCCATTCTCTCTTTCTCTCTGGCTCTTCCTCTCTCTCTCTCTCTTTTCCAAATACTTGACTAGACATTGGCCAGTTTTTAGGGTCCTGCAGCTTCAGGAAATGCTAGTAATAATAATGATATTAAATGACCATTTTCTGTGGAGCTTTTAGGAGATTTACATGTTATGAGTAGATCCTATCAATTTTTATATTTTCCATGTAAAGAACCTGCGTGTCAGAAAGAGTAAATAGTTTGCCAAACATCACATAATTCCCATATGGTAGAGGCAGCTCTCATACCAGGATGTCTTCTAGAATGTATGCTGACTTCTTCGTCTCCTTTGAAATGCCTTCTTGAATGAGGACTAGCAATGAACTCAAGGACCAGTAGATGAACAAATCAAGGTCTGTGAACACCTCACAGAGGACAGATTTGCAGCAGCAGGTCATGTTACAACTCTCTGAAGATGGTCACTTCACAGAAATCAGAGGAAAGCTAGCATGGGGTGTTTTCTGGCAAAATCAGAAAGTCTGGGAGTTTACCATACCACTGTTATAAAATGCAACAATTTTAAATAACAAATTTTACAAATAATTTTTATATTTTGACTGAAATAAAACCAAGTTTATAGTTAGTGTCAGCCTATCTTACCTTCCACTCTCTTACTGGATTTAAAATTCCTGGACATGGAAGAAACTGTGTGTGACAGAGAGAGAGAGAGAGAGAAGCATATTTCCTCATAGAACACAAAATATGGTGTTTACTTATGCTGAAATGAGTAGCAGTGAATTCAATGAATTAGATATTTCATTTTTTCTGCTATAATTCCCTTCTCAGACACATTAAAGAGATAATACATTCTTAGGAAACACTTGATAATGAATGAATGATGGAATGAGTACTTCTCCAACATCAGGTTCAAAATCCAGTTACTACAGCCTTTATTGATTCAGCCTCTAAACTATCAAAGTATGAGCAAATATAAGAAAATCAAATGTTTCTTGATCCACATAAAATAAATCAGAGGAAGCCCTTTTAGATCTCAGCTAGCAATGGCTTCTGGTCAAAACTGTGACTTTACTGGAAAATGTGAGAGAATTACAAGTTCAGGTCAGTGGGCAGCTGCCTGTGCAGCTTCACATTGCTCCAGACAGTGGACATTAGGTATATTTATGGGCTTTCAGAGCAGAGCAGGCTGTAATACAATTTTAGCTCATCTAATTGAGAAAGAAAAATGGGAACTGCTTGCCAGGCATGTCAGTGTAAGCCTTCCCTGGATCCCTGGCATTTGTATCAATACAGGAAGCTTGGAGGTAAATTGAATTTATAGACTTGTGAACAATAAATCAATTTTCCATGGAAAAACCCTAGTAACAGAGCTTATACACAAGCTTCCTCCTCAGATATTTTTATTTGTTCTTGCTTAGGGTATTGTACAAAGCAGACAATTGTGACAAGTGTAAACAAGTCATTTTGGCAAGGAAGCTATTTAAACATTTTGCTCTAATAATGGAACTTTCCATTTTTTACATTTGACTACACAATAGACCATGGAACCCCCCACAACCGTTAGGTTTTTATCACTCTTCAGAGTTATAAAACAGAAAAAAGAATGGAGCATATTTTTAATCATTCTCATATCCTCCTAAATGTTCAGCTTTCTTTGGTGTAAAAGACATAATTGAATATACTAGCAAAATACAGTCTTAGAGAAGCCCATGGTGGCCCCAGTAATGAAAACAAGGATCTTAAAAACATGGAAATCTATCCATGTTGCACCATATGGGCCGACAGTAGGAAACATCTGGCCCTTCAGATGGACAGACTGCAGAGCTCAACAGCAGGATGACTCACATGTATGTGGGCTCAATTCAGAATGAGAAGGGTAGTGAAGCTTAGCTGGGCTCATACCATCCTTAGTGAGGAGTGAAAAAAAGGAGCGGTTGTAGGCAGGTTTGCATTGCTGGCAGAAATCACCTGAACAAGAGCACCTTGTAGGAAAAAATGTTTATTTTGGTTTATAGACTTGAGGGGAAGCTCCATAATGGCAGGGGAAACAGCGACATGAGTAGAGGGTGGACATCATCCCCTCACTAACATTAGGTGGGCAACAGCAATAGGAGACTGTGCCAAACACTGGCATGGGAAAACTAGCTATGACACCCATAAACCCACCCCCAACAATACACTGCCTCCAGGAGGTATTAATTCCCAAAACTCAATCAGTGGGGAACCTAACATTCAAAACATATAAGTTTATGGGGGACACCTGAATCAAACCACTACATTCTGCCCCTGGCCCCCATAAACTGATAATCATACATTATATAAAATATAATACATTTAGTCCAACTTTAACAGTCCCCATAGTTTTAATCAATCCTAATGCTTTTCAAACATCCCTATAATCTAAGGTCTTTTAACTGAGCCATAATACCAAAAAATGTCCCCCCAAAAAGCCATAATGTCATGGAATAAATACTCATTCTGCAAAAGATGACACAAGGAAGAGCAAAGAAATATTCAACTAATAAAAGATATAAACAGGGCAAACATCAAATTCTGTAGCTACAAGTCCAACCACTCAAGTCGGTGAAAAGCCTCCTAGTCCAATAATTCTAACCAGCAACAAGTCTCTGGAGTTCCAATTCCACCCCTCCAGCTAGGCTACTCATAGTCCTGGAAAACTTCATCTGGGGCTGGCAGCTCTCCTTAGCAGCCCTCACGTGGTCCCAGAATCGCCACTGGGTCTCCACTGTAACCCATGGTTCATCCTCACAGCTCCATTGGGCTTCCATGCAGGCATCCAGGAAACCTGCTTCACTTTGGCCACGGCTATTTCCAAACCACTAGACTGCACTGCAAACTCAGTGACACTCTCTTTCTTGTATTTTTTTTTATACTCCACAATACCAGGTAGGGTACCGATTTGTTAATTCAGTGGGGAGTAAAGCAGACCTTGAAGAACAGGACACTTCTTGACCTCTCAGGCCCCTTTAAAAGAGTCTACGTTCTTCCTGTTGCCCCAGTGCAGGTCAGCTGGCCCATTCTCAAAGATTATAATCTGTAATATAATTACAACTGAATGGTGAGAAATTTCAGCCCAAAGATTTTTTTCTGTGCCATATCCTTCTGCACACACTAGTCTGTTTCTACACATTGCAACCCTGCACAACTTCTCAGCACATGAGCTTAACAGTAAGCCTCTCACACAAACTTGTTTCTAGCCCAGTCCAAACAAAGCTCCTTTTCGCCCTCATAAGCCAAACCTCACAATCCATAGTCCTTACTGCATTCAGGTCTTGAAACTCTGACAATAATAATCCATCAAACTGTACTTACAGCACTGCAAGGTGTCTCATAGGCCAAGATTTCAAATTCATCCACATTCCTCTTGAAAATCAGCTCCCAAAGGCCAAAGCTACATAATCAGGTGTCTAGCAGCAAATGACTCCACTCTCGTTACTAATGTTACTGTTGCAGTCAGGTTCAGATTGCTGGCAGAAATCACCTTACCAAGACCAGCTTGTGTGAAAAAAAAAAAAGGTTTATTTTGGCTTACAGACTCAAGAGGAAGCTCCATAATGGCAGGGGAAACAATAATATGAGCAGAGGGTGGACATCACCCCCTCACCCATATTAGGTGGACAACAGAAATAGGAGAATGTGTCAAACACTGGCAAGGGGAAACTGGCTATAACACCCATAAGCCTGCCCCCAACAATACACTGCCTTCAGGAGGTATTAGTTCCCAAATCTCCATCATTTGGCACCCTAGCATTCAGAACACCTAAGTTTAAGGGGAACACCTGGATCAAACCACCACAGGAACTATAAGATAGTGATACATGGAGCAACATGGGCTATAGCCTAGAATGAGTTAGTAGAAGAAAAGAAGAAAGCCTTCCTCTTAGCATCAGTCCATTTTCTAGGATCTTGCTGGCAAGTGTCATTGTTCAAACCCAACCAGAACATGAAATGAGAGAAGTAAGGGTTAACTCGCACCAGACCACTTCCCAGCAGGCTAATAGCAAAACCTTTTTTAAAGGCTAGTGAGCCTAGATGCAGCCCAGTGTTTAAGGTCTCAAGGCCAGAGCACCCAAAGCTGGTTATTTCTCTGCACATGCTGATAGGAAAAGGCCAAAGGCCAACTATTTACCACACTATGCTATAACCATGTAGTCCCTAATTGCAGCTAGAAAGGGATAGCTACTTCTAACGTCATAAAGTCCGTAACTCATGGCTCTCATAATAACATCCGGTATCAATATTACTCTAGAATGATTGGGGCATAGCGGTCCTATAATGACTTCAGTCATCACAGTCTTCTCCAGTGAGCTCCTGAGGGGAATGTTGTCCATTTTCTCACTTAGTTTTGCACTCAGCAAAAAAAGCAAAGTACAATGGAAGAGGTCAGCCTTCTCACATAGCATGATGAAACTGTGAAGACTTCACCTGCAGAAACACAGTGTCAGGCACCACACTGGGATTTGAAGTACCTCCACTCTCTGTTGGGAAAAGGGTGCTTTGTTTAAACAGCATAATTGTAATCCCATTCTACACATTAGAAACCAAACCTGAAACACACTGAGAAAGAGAGTGCTGAGACAAGACACGGTATGCCTTCCACCAGATCTGCTTCCTTCAGGTTATCAGCAGTCAACTGGTCATGGCCAAACAAAACTGAGCCCAGTTCACATGCATTTCACATGTTACTTAGCACTATTCTGGCAAAGCTCACCCAAAGGAGAAAGTTATTGGCAGATTGATTGCTGCCATATCCATTAAGGAGTGAGCACTTTATAGTCCCCATTGCCTCCATATTTAATATCCATCAGAATTTCAGTATATTAAGATTAGCAATTATGTCAATAGCTATAACAGCTACTTATGAGCTTTATACGTGTTCACCCCTTTTCACATTTCTCATTTAATTCTCTCAACAACCTTAGTTTTCATTCTTGTTTTGTTTTATTTTGTTTTGTTTTGTTTTTTCAAGATAGGGTCTCAGTCTAGTTCAGGCTGACCAGGAATTTACCATGTAGACTCAGGATGGCCTTGAACTCTCGGCCATCCTCCTACCTCTGCCTCCTGAGTGCTGGGATTAAAGGCATATGCCACCATACCCGGCTCTTATGTTTCATTAAGATGGCAATGCAGAAAGGTCAGGATTCCCACATGTGAGCCCTAAACCTTGGCATAGACACCAGTTTATGAGTCCGCACTTAAAAAATTATTTATTTATTTATTTGCAAGCACAGGGGAGACAGAAAAGAGAGAGAATTGGTGCACTGCAGTTTCCAGCCACTGAAAATGAACTTTAGATGAAAGTACCTCTTTGTGCAGCTGGCTTTACATGGGTACTGGGGAATTGAACCCAGGTTGTTAGGCTTTGCAGGCAAGAACCTTAACAGCTGAGGCATCTCTCCAGACTATTTTGTTTATAACATTGTGTTGACAGTACCTATTCTATTTCACCTAAGGGCTACTATGAAGATCAACTAAAAGAAGCTATAGAAACTCTTTATAGTTTCTAGAAAACATTTTTAGAAAAAGACTGAGTTACATGCCTCTGAACAAATAGCCCATATGCTGTGCACTTTACCCTAGGTTCAAATGAATAGTAGGTCAAGTAACAAGAAAAATCAGAACTAGGCTAAGGAGATGACTCAGCAGTTAAAGGTGCTTGCTCACAAAGTTTGACAACACAGGTTAAATTCCCCAGCACCACATAAAGCCATACTCAAAAAGTGCATATATCTGGCATTTCTTTGCAGCAGCAAGAGACCTTGGCACTGACACATGTGCATGCAAACACACACACACACACACACACACACACACACACACACACAAATAGTTTAAAAAAGAATCATAGCTAATAAAAACCCTTAAGGTCTTTAAAGAGAGAAAAGATGTTACTTCAAATGTACACTTAATGCAAACCATCTTCCCATGCTAAGTGAACTGGATTTATTGTGTGGCAGGGCTCTACACATGCTCCTGAGTGGTTTCCCCCAGCATGGAATGATTTCGAAAGAGCAGCTGTATAGAAATCCAAGTTCTCAGATGTGATGTCTCATGGGACCAATATGCTCCCTTGTGCTTTTAAAGAGATGTCATCATCATATTTCCTATTTGAGTTTAACAGACTGCGTTGTTATCACACATACAGATATCCCTGATTAGCTAGAGGACTATCTCAGAATATGAGGACCATGGGAACAGGCTGCATTTTGTAACTGTGAAATCCAATGTGTTTCAATATTGTGCTAATTCTCAAGAGATAAATTACCCATACAGCTCTACTGATTAAATACTAATGTTTACTTAAATATGGACAGAAAACCTCTGGGAAAGAAATAAATGATTTTAAACCACATTACAGTTCCAAATCACTAATTGAAGAGTGAAGTGAGTAACTATTTCCACTCAATTTTTTAACCAAGTCATTATCTGAGAATGCATTTAACCTGGATCTGTATCTTTTAAAGGAATAATCATGATTACATAGCTTTTCCAAACTATACATTAAGAGAAATACCTAATGGAACAGCTTTCAAGGTTGAGTCTCAGATAATTACAAAGCGAAGGGCTATGGTTTTTAGGTCTAAAATAGAAAAGTGACCTTCCATAAATATCATAAACCCTTTTCACCTGAATTTCCTCACTGAAGGAAGAAGTGACTAGATAAATCTCTGCCCAGCAACACCCTTGCTTTCCAGGATTTCTCTAACACTGCTCATGTTCAGGAAGCCCAGTAAACAGTGGGGATGATCAGGGCAGTAAATTCTGGGTGCTGGGCATATCTCTTGGTCACTTTAGTGTACTTCCCTATGCACAAAGCATTTTTGAAATGTGTTTCAGTTGAACTGTCCTCTGCACATTTTTCTTTCTTTCTTTTTTCTTTTTTTTTTTTTTTTTTTTTTTTTGCAGTTCTTTATGTCCATAGTGACTCCTCTCCCTCTCTCTGCCCCATTAGCTCAGCTGAGCCCAAGGACCTACAGTAACTCCAGCAGAGGCCTCACATATGCAGCTGCAGATAGACAGGATGATGGAAAGTCTGGGTCTGTTCCCCAGGACCATTGCTCTGGGTTTGCTCCATTGCTCAAGGATATAGGAAGGCTCAACTGAACAGCATGTGGCAAAGCACTATTTGCACATGAAAGAAAAGATGGCTACTAGCATCATATTGCCTGAAGCTGGAGTACAATTTCCCTTGAACCTTGATTTAAAAACTCTGGAGAAAATAATAACCCAAATTCTTCACTTATCCTTCCTGCATAGATACTTGCTTTGTTTTTTATCAACTGGAGGATGTTACATTAAACAAAATAAGCCTGACATAGAAAATAATATATGCCATATGATCTCACTCATAGCTAGAATCTAAAAAAGGTTGACCACATCCAGAGAAGAATAGTGTTACCAGAGAGTAGGAAGGCATGTGGGAGGGGAGGGAGAAAGATTGGTCAGCAGGTAGCCACGGGAATAAGTGCCACTGTTCTATTATTGCACAGTATAGTGAACATACTTAGCAATGCATTATATATTACAAAGTAGCTTGGATAGAGTATTTTAAATTTTCTTACTATAAAGAACTGATAATTGTAGGAGGATATGCCAACTATTTTGATTTGATCATTATACAAGTATGCATCAAATAATCCAATTATAACACATAATTTTAAGCAATTATATGTCAGTTAGAACTTTTTTGGAAAAAACTAAAAATCAAATACTTGATATGGGGAGTTGGATCATTGTGTAAAGTGCTTGCTGCCTTGAAGATCTGAATTCATATCACCAGAATCCATGTAAAATGCTGAATTTTCAAGATGCAAATCACTATTGGAGCTACTTGTAGTTTCTCAGAGAAACCAAATTATATTTTTGTTCTTATACATGTATTTAAACCATTTGGATCTTCAAAAATAACAGAGGTTCTGGGAAAATAGCAAAGATAATAAAGTACTTGCCTTGTAAGTATGATGACCTGAGTTTTAACCCAGATACCCACATAAATATCAGGCATGTATGCACACCTTTATTCCTAGCTCCAAGGAAGTGGAGACAGGAGGCAGACTTGATCCCAAGAGCATAAGATCTTTGAAACATGGTGACACATACTGTCATATCCCCCTCCTATACTAAGTAATTTCTCACAGAAGCCTGAAGAACTCCCACAGTGCCAAAATGGCACATGCAAGATGCTCCCTTGTCCCTCTTCTTAAAACTCATGCTAGAAAGGAAATCAGAACATTGTCTGGACATGCACATATTTTATAACAAATGCCACCATCATCTCTTTTAAGGTCTAAACTACAACTTATTAGGAAACGGGGTAAACCTTTTATTACATAGCAGTCATTCCATAGTAAGGAGATGAGAGATCTTACCAGCCACAGCAAACACCTCAGCCTCAAACAAGACTGCTCCAGCCCTAGAGTAAGAAATACCCTGAAGCTACCTAACACCTTAAGAGATTAGTAACATAAGTGCCTTGTAAATGTATGAATAAATGTTCAATATTCTTCCAAGAAGTTAGCATAAATCAGACTTTTGCAACAAAACAACCACAATTTTCAGAAAGCCATAAAAGTGACCAGATCAGCAGATTATCAGATAAAGACTTCAAAAGAGATATGTTCCGGGATTTAAGGGAAAAGAGGACAAAAAGAATGACATGTGGGGGTTCTGAATTGAGATTAATACGAGAAAAGGAATCATATGAAATGTGTCTGAAATTGTAAAACACACATCTGGATTGAAATGTTTACCTGATGGGTATAAGGAAAGTTTGGCTATGACAGAAAAAAAGATTAATGGGATTTTGAATAGAGAATGTACATGGAAAAATATAGAGAAACTTTTCCCCCAAAAAAAGGAAAAAACATTTTGTAAGCCACTGTGAGTCTAGCATTACCCTGATACCAAGGTCAGATGAATACACTATGAGGTGGAAAACAGCTATAATCTGATACCTCTTACACATATATAAAAATCAGTAAATTGCTAGCAAAAGAAGATTAGTAACAACTTGATTAAGTAGGATTCATTCACCTTGTGTGAAAGAGAGATGCAACATATGAAAAATCATCTAGTATCAGGAATGGGATGGCTTGCTGTGGGGACTCTGAGTACCCTAGTTTGGATCCTCAGATCAGACTTCACACAAAGCCAGAAGAAGCTATGGTGGACTTCTGTAAGCCCAGTGCTCCTATGACACAAGGGAGGTGGAGACAGGACAATTTCCCAGAAGCTTAAGAATAGATCAGTAGGGTTGTGCCGATGGCTTAGCAGTTAAGGCACCTGCTTATGAAGCCCAAGGAGGCACACATGCCTAGGGATTCTCCAGGTCCCACATAAGCCAGACACAAAAGGTGACACGGCTGTGCAAGATCCCACATGTGCACAAGGTGGTGCACACGTCTGGAGTTCAATTACAGTGGCTAAAGGTGCACCAATTCTCTCTCTCTCTTTTTCTCCCTTTCTCTCTCTTGCTCTTGCTCTCACTCTCTCACATAAAAAAGAGGCCAGTCTATTGGGCTTACCTCAAAGAAAAAAAAAAGAAAAGAATGGATCACTGAATAATAGTAAGAGACCCTGTCTCAAAACAAGGTGGAAGGCAAGAACTGACCCAAAGTTTGTCCACTGACCTCCACAAACCCTGTGGCACATGTGTGCCCATAGTCACACAAGAACACACATACACACACACTTACACAAGAAAGAAAGGGCAGGGAACACTGCAGAAGAAGGGGACAGAATTATTGTAAGAGCCACAAGGTGAGAAGGAGTATCCTGAACCATTATTCCAACTACCACCCAGAGACTGACTGATGCATTCATGACCCCACAGTGAATACCCATAACCCCCCTGAGGAGGGTGCTCAGTGGAATGGGGCTGGACAAGAGGGAACATAAGAGAATAATCCAATGGAAATATAACCAATATACAATATGTTCATAGAGAAAAGTTCACAATTAATGAAAAAATTAGGAAAGAAACAAACAAAATCAACCAAAACACTCCATACACCACCTTAATAAAATGGAAAGAGAAATGCATAATAATTTCAATTGAAGCAAAAAAAAAATAGTGTATCAGCTGCTTTCTCATTGCTGTGAGCAAATATCCAGCCAGAAGCAACTCAAGGAAAGGAAAGAATCCATGCTGGCTTACAGTTCCTGAATGCAGAGTCCATCATTCCAGGGAAACCATGGCAGGTCAGAGTAGGAACACAGCTGGTTACATCGCTCCAGAGTCGGGAAGCAGAGAGAAAAACAGCAAGTCAGACCTGGTTACAAAACCTCAAGTACTGCCCAGTAACTAATTTCCCTCAGCGAGGCTGTACCTCCTAAAGGTTCTATAACCTTCCCAAACAGCCCCACTCTACTAGTGACTAAGTATTCAAACACATAAACCTACATGGAACATTTTATATTGAAACCACAACAAACAGTAAAGTCCAGAAATTATTTATGATAAATAGCCATTACAAACTAGACATAGAAAGGTATTGCATCTATCTGAAAGAAGGACATTTAATGAAAATTCCATAGCTAATCCTATACCCAATGGTGAAAGCTGGAAGCCATTTTCTTAGGATTACTGACATCCTGAGTCATTCAATAAGCAAAACTATTAAAAAATCTCCAGATTGAGCCGGGCATGGTGGCGCATGCCTTTAATCCCAGCACTCGGGAGGCAGAAATAGGAGGATCACCGTGAGTTCGAGGCCACCCTGAGACTACATAGTGAATTCCAGGTCAGCCTGAGCCAGAGTGAGACCCTACCTTGAAAAGAAAGAAAAAATGAAAAAAAAAAATCTCCAGATTGGAAAGGGGAAAAAGTAATATTATCCCTTTTTTAAGACATAATGACATTTGCTTATATTTAGAAATCCTTCACAACCCACTAAAAAAAAGAACAATAGAATTAATGACTTAGCAAAGTAGCAGGGCATGTGACCAAAATGTATAAAGTACATACATTTTTATGAATTGGAAAGGAAAAATTGAAAAGGAACTTTGGAAAACAATAAAGCATGCAAAAGAATAAAGTAACTATTAATAATTTTAACCCAGAGAGTGAACAACTTATACACTAAAAATTCCAAAACATTGCTTACAGAAAGTTAAAAATACCTGTGGCAGTTAATCTTGATGGTCAACTTGATTGGATCAAAAACTACTAAAAGGCACACCATTGGACCAAGTCCAGGAAGGATTAACTGGGAGAGGAAGAGCCTCCAGATGGGGCAGCCCTCCTTGGTGGCCCAGATATAAAGAGGTCTGAAGGAAAAGCAGTGCTGCTTTTGCCTGTCTGCCATGGACCCTTAGTAGTGAGTGCATCTACCCTGTTGCTACTATTCTTCACTGACATTGGAGCCTAGCTTTGTCAGCTTTCCAATTTGGACTGAAGACCAGCAGCTCTCCAAGAATCCTCCAGGCCTTCAGTATCAGACTGGAATTGCTGCTGCATCTAGCCTCATAGCCTGAGCAGCTCTCAGGTTCTCAGCCTCTCCAGCATGCAGACAGCTATTGTTGGTTTATCTAGCTCATTCATGAAACCCAATTTAATAAGTCCCTTTGTAATACATATTCATTCTATCACTTTTCCTCCTCCAGAGAATCCTGACTGATAGAATACTTACACAATGGTAAGACTTGTACTGGTTTCAGCTGGAAGTCTTAATCTTAAGATTCAATTAAAATTTCAGTGGCCTTTTTGCAGAAACAAAAAGCCAATTTCAAATTCCTAAGGAATTGTACAAATATTTAAAGAGCCACAATAGTCATGAAGAAAGAGAGCTGAGGTGGAAGATTCACAATTCCTGATTTAGAAATGTGATATGAAGCAATATTAATCAATATGACATTGCTTTGTAAAGATAAATATGTAAACTAATGGAATAGAAGGATAAGTATAGAAATTAGCTCATACCTACCTACTGACAAGTGATTTTGGAAAAATTATGAAGACTATTCAGTGAGGAAAGAATAGTCTGCTTTACAAATTATACTGAAATAACTGGATGAAAATCATGAATTTGGCCCTTTATATTAATAAAAATGAACCAAAAAATAAATCAATAGCCTAAATCTAAGAAATAAAGCTCTCAGAAGAAGACATAAGAGTAAATCTTCATATCCCAGAATTGACCCTGGATTCTTCATAAGGCATTAAATCTTTGAGTGAGAAGAGAAGAAAAACAAGAAAAATTGGACTTGTCAAATTTAATTTTTTATATCAAAGAACATTACCAAAAAAGTGAAAGACATTCCAAAACTGATTGAAAACATTTGCTAATTATATATTTAATAGGGATTTAGTATCCAGAAAAAAACATATAAAGAACTTTTAAAACTCAACCATAAAAGACAAGCCAATGAGTTTTTCTCTAAAGAAGATTCATAAATGGCTTCCAAGCACTTGAAAAGATGCTCAGGCTCAGGCATGTGGCTCTGTTCACAGCACACAGGAGGTTTAGGCATGAGTGTGTTGAGTCTAAAGCCAAGTGAGGCTACATGGTGAGTCTCCATCTCAACAAAACAAATGATGTTCAGCATCATTAGTCACTTTGATAAGATGTGAAATCACAATGAGATACATTTGACATTCACTATAATGGTTTTAATAAAAGAGGAAATAATAAATGCTGTTGAGAATTGAAATGATGAAAAGTTCAAACTGGTATATTGTAAATGGGAATATGAAATGTTTCAGCCACTTTACAAAACAGCTTGCTGGTTTCTCAAAAATGTTAAATATAAAATTACCATTTCACCCTAGGTATATATACAAAACAACTAAATATAGATAAATATCCTATATGAAAATTCATAGTAGTATTCAAAATAGTCAAATGGTTGAAAAAACAAAATGTCCATCAACAAATAAAGTATAGTATACAAACACAATGAAACATCATTCAACCATTAGAAGGACCATAGTGCCAATAAGTGCTACAACATGAACAAACCTTAAAAGCATCATGTTAAATGAGATATCAGATATTAACTATCATGTACTTTTCCCACTTATGCAAAATATTCTGAATAGGTAAATCCAGAATAACTAAAATACACTGGTGGTTGTAGGTGGGTTAGGGTAAAGTAGAATGGATGTTATCTTTCTAACATATTCAGAGTTTTCTTTGAGTCAATGAAAATACCTTAGAATGAGATATAAGAAGTGGCTATGCAATATTGTCAATGTATTAAATGGCAAGAATTATACACTTTTCATATTTTATTAGACTTTTTAAAACTAGCATACTAAGTAATGGATTTCATTATGGGAATTTCATTTTGTTTTTGATAATCTTCATTCCCTACTCCCTTACCCTTTCCTGCTCCCTCCTTTTGCTTCCTTTCTTCCCCTTAGTAACCGCTTTTCTACTTTTATGTCACCTGTATTCTAATACATCTTCCCTCTTGATTGCGTCCCTCCACTTGTGGTTTCCTTTCTTGTTTCATGAACTGTACCCAAACCCACATACCTATATAAAATTATAATTGGAGATCTACACATTAGAGAAAAAATACAGTAGTTATCCTTCTAAGTCCGTTTAGTAACACAATGCTACATGAATGAGCCTTGAAAACATTTTGTTAAATGAAAGGAATCAGATAAAAAACAACCTATGTATTTTCAATTTACTACTATTAGCATAGTAATTTCCAGTTCCACAAATTTATTTGAAAATGTCATGATTTTTCTTTATAGCTGAATAAAATTCTGCTATGTATATGGTATTGTACCCCTTTAAAGGGTACATTTCATTTGGTGTGAATTTTGCCTTCATAAAATTTTATATTAATTCATTTAACTCAAAATAGAAAAAATTCATGAGAAAATACACCTTTATTTTATTGGCAACAAATTTCATCCAGGATTAATGAAAATTAGACTTAATTTTTTTTATTTTTTTATTTTTATTTTTTGCTGTTTGTTTGTTTTGAGGTAGGGTCTCACTCTATCCCAGACTGACCTGGATTTACTATATAGTCTCAGGGTAGCCTTGAACTCATGGAGATCCTCCTACCTCTGTCTCCCAAGTGCTGGGATTAAAGGCATGCGCCACCACGCCCAGCTTTAGACTTAATTTTTTATATTCAAATTTTCAACAGATCCACTCAACTAGTTAGTTATAACTCATATTTTTAACTTAATGAACATATTGTACCTATCTTTCACAAATTTATATTAAAGTTATCCACATATTGTCAACTCATAGTACGTCCATCCATCACTGTTCGTTTGTACACACAACTCAGTACTGTTCAACAAGAAAATACAGAAGACCCTGATCCCAGAGTATGTTATGCATAGTTTCCAAACAATATGATATAAGTGTTATGTTATAGACACAGAAAAAGCTCATACTTAATTGATGTTTTGAAAACACAGATTGACCTTCCCAAGTGTAATTAGTTACTTTATCAAGGCTTGAACAAATACTTGACAAGAAGCAATTTAAAGATGGAAAGATTTATTTTGGCTTACAGTTCAAGATTATAGTCTGTCAGGGAAACTGGAAGGTGTGGTGGCAGGAGATTGAGGCAGCTGATCACATTCAGTACATACTTGAAAGCAGAGAGTGATGAGTGTCAGTCCAGGAGCCCAGCCTGTGACATGTTGCCACCCACAATTAGGCTAGGTCCTCTTCCCTCAACTAACCTGACCTAGAAAATCTCTCATAGACATTCATAAAGGTTGTTTCCATAGTGATTATAAATCCAATCAAATTGACAACCAGAGATTAACTATCACAAATCCACCCCTTGTAAACTTGACACTCACATATAACACTTTTAAGCCATAATCATCCACCTTTAACCCCATAGGCTCACAGTCATCTCATAATGCAAAATGCACTATTCAGTCCAACTTCTAAAGTCCCCATAGTCTTTAACAGTTCCAACACTTTTCAAAAGTGTGAATTTTGGGCTGGAGAGATGGCTCAGTAGTTAAAGGCACTTAGCTATAAAAGTATGAATTCAGAGTCTCTTCTGAGACTCAGGAAATCTCTTACCTAACTGTAAGTCCCTACAAAACAAAATAAATAAATTACATACAACATAAAATGGCATGGCATAAACATTCCAATATAAAAATGGAGGAATAGAGGTATAACAAGGAAATTCCAGACAAAATAAAGACTAAAACTCAAACTCCAAATCCTGCAGCTCCATGTCCAGCATCTGAAGTTCATGATGGAATCATCAGGACCCCAAAGAACTTGGGTAACCCTACTTGTCCAGCTCTGCTGCCTTGCAGGACTAATAGCCTGTCTTGTGAGCTGACTCCACTCTGAGCCTACAGCTTTCCTTTTTAGGTATCATATTGCTCTTATATCTGCACCATCGTGAGGTCTCCACTGCAACTTAAGGTTCATTTCACAGCTTCATGCAGTGGCCTCTCAGGACCTAGGTTCAGTGACTTTGACCTGCCATAAATTAACTGGCTTTAGGGACTCTTTTTGGAACTGTGCTGTAATACTCTATGACCCCCCCTCAATACTGCATCTTCTGTCACTCCAAAATAATTACTACATGGATGACACTGCCAAGTTTTTCTGCCAGCTTACAGCCTGACACAATTGAACCAAAACTTTTAGCAACCACTGAATGTTTTCTAGGCTGACCTTGGTGAAACACTTCCCTATGCAGTTGTGTTTGAGCAGTGAATGTCTACAGTTTAAGCTTTCTTCTTTTATATGACTTTGGGTTTTTACAAGATTTCTCCAATGGTAGGGTCTTCCTGTCAGGAAACCATTTCTGTTGTACTAGTGCAGCACAGGACGCTTCTATACAATGTTGATGATCTCTTTAATACTTATAGCTGCTTCCATATCAGCACCAACCTGAATGCTTTCCGGCTTGAGATTCCCTGAGTGAAATAAATTAGTCTATTACTCTTAAATTCAGCTTCCTTCAAGTTTTCTGAACATGGCACAGTGCAGCCACATTCTTTTCCAGGATATGACATGAGTTGCCTCTAGCCTAATTCCTTGATTTCAGTACTTGTTTTCTTCTGAACCTCACAAGCTAGGCTTCCACTATCTGTGTCTCTATTGGCATTATGGCCTTTCAAACTCCCACTAGAATTGCTTATCATTCTGTAGTTATAGTATTTAAGGTCACTTATAGCCAAAGTTACAAGCTCTTGTACATTCCTCCTGAAAATCAGTTCCAAAGGCCTGCAAACCATATGGCAACACCCCCACAATTACCTATATTAGTTACTTTCCCATTACTGCAGAAAAATGGCTAACAAGAAGTAATTTAAGGAAGGGTTTATTTCGATTTACAGTTCAAAGTTTCATTTCATCATGGAAGGGGAGACACATGGAAGGAACTTGAGGCAGCTTGTCACATTAATTCCATAGTGAAAAAGCATAGAATGATGAATGCCAATAATACTTTTCATTCAGTCCAAAACCCTAGCCCATGGAATGATGCCACAGTTAGGGTAGGTCCTCACATCAGTTAACCTAATCTGGAAAATCCCTCACAAACATTCCCATAGGTTTGTTTCCATGGTGGTACTACATCCTGTCAAGTTGACAAACAGAGATTAATCACCATACCAAGGCTAAATTTTAATTGTTTAATTGTTTTAATTGTTACCAAATTCGTAAATATGGAAGTATGTCTGTGTATATAACAAAAAATTCAATAATGCATATACTACACTTTTAGAACTGGATTTTGTACTAGATTTTTTCTTTGAAATTTTGTATTCAATAATAGATTATTTCATAATCTAAAGCATTTATTTTCATTTTGTTTTATACTTGATCTTAGCTAAAATGCCAAGAAGTAAACATCTTTGCTTTTTAAAATGAGAACATATTAAAGATTATTTTATGCATAATAGTGAAATGATAAGCTTTTCATATTGGAAAATTCACTCTCACATATGTGCACATGAAGAAATGATGTGTGCATAGAAAGTTTAACCACTCAGGCTTATGACACAGTGCTGGAAGCAGTGGAAAATAAATGAATCCCAGAAGCAGACAACCATCACAGAAATGATGAGGCTTGGTCACTCTCTAACCCCAATCTACTACTATTTGGGGGCAAATATAGCCAGTGGCTATGGGCATGCTTTATGTCAGCAGCATCACAATGAAATGAATGTGCTGAGTAGTTGCTCTCCCAGCAGTAGACTTGCTTCAGGCTCATAAGAGTAATGAGGACATGAAGACAGAAAGTGGGGAAAGAAAAAGGCTGGTTCATAGGAAATCAAATGGACCACTTATCAGTGCCTTATTTCCCCTTACATCTATTTCTAGCTTATAGAAGCATACTAGTTAGATGTTTTCAGTACGTCCCCTCAAATTTTACTCAGATATGTGTTCCCCAATGCTCATTACTCTCAAATATTCTGCCTTTCCACTATATTCTTTTTTTCTCTAGAAAAATGTACTAAATGTGGATTGCCTTAAACTAGCTTTTCAGTTCCAGAGAGAAAGCTGGACTTCATTTCCCAGAATTCCTTGATTCTTAGAATTAACCAATGGGAACTGACTACACCGTATATAGAAAGCAGTGACTGTTGCTTTAGGAAGGAAGACCATAGGATTCATTAGCACCCCTTGGTTTCCAGACTTTGGAGCATCACCACAGACTGGTGCTGTAAATGTCCGTGCTTGTCACACCACAGACTGGTGCTGTAAATGTCTGTGCTTATCACACCACAGACTGGTGCTGTAAATGTCTGTGCTTGTCACATAATTCCGTTAAAAAAGAAAAAGACATTTTTCTCCCCCAGTCATTGCAGTAAATGTATAATTTCCAATTCTCTTTAAAAAGTATTTGAGGAAACCTGTTCTGTTTATTTTCTAGTTGAAATAATAAACACCTGCATTGGTTTTGATTTTTACTTGAATAAGTCCTTTTAAATATTTAAAGAATTTGGGGGCTGGAGAGATGGCTTAGCGGTTAAGCGCTTGCCTGTGAAGCCTAAGGACCCCGGTTCAAGGCTCCATTCCCCAGGTCCCACCTTAGCCAGATGCACAAGGGGGCGCACGTGCTCTGGAGTTCGTTTGCAGTGGCTGGAGGCCCTGGAGCGCCCATTCTCCCTCTCTCTCTCTATCTGCCTCTTTCTCTCTCTGTCATTCTCAAATAAATAAAATAAACAAAAAATATTATATATATATATATATATATATATATATATATATAAGAATTTGGTTGCAGAATTATTTTTCAGATGCATTGCATTAAAATATTAGATAGTCTTTATGAATAAAGGTAAAGAAAAGGAAAATCAGAGATGTGTTTACTAAAACGAAATTTATATACATACATATAATTTATGTTTTAAAAAACTCTGATAATATTCTGTGTCATCAAGGTTAGCTATGAATTTTTCATTATACATATATATGCTCTAAAACATGTTTTAATATACATAGTGTAATAGTCTAATCAAGCAAATTTACATATTGTATATTAACATATCAGTTATAGTTTAGTGGTAAAAGACACTTATAATCTATTCTTCACAGAATCCATTATTCAATACAACAGTGTTACATATAATCCTCTTAGCTGTAATTTAGTCCCCTTTTGACCTTCAACTCTCCATCCCTACCTCATTCCAATCCTTGTCACCACTGTTCTCTGTTTCTGTATGTTTGCTTTTTTTACATAAGTGAGACCATACAGTATTTTTCTTTCTGTGTCTGGATTATTTTACTTAATATACTATTCTACCAATTCATCCATTTGTTTCCAAAGGACCATCCCTTTTAAGAATATGATTTGGAGTTGGGCGTGGTGGTGTGTGCCTTTAACCCCAGCACTAGGGAGGCAGAAGTAGGAGAATCACCATGAGTTTGAGGCCACCCTGAGATTACATAATGAATTCCACATGAGCCTGAGGTAGAGTCAGACCCTACCTTGAAAAAGCAAAAAAATAAATAAATAAATATACGATCTGGAGTTGGAGAGATGGCTTAGTAGTTAAGGCACTTGACTGCAAAACCCAACAACATGGGTTCAGTTCCCCAGTACCCGCATAAACTCAGATGCACAAGGTGGCACATATGTCTGGAGTTTGTTTACAGTGTCTAGAGACCCTAGCAGCCCATACTTCCCCCTCTCTCTCTCTCTCTCTCTCTCTCTCTCTCTCTCTCTCTCATAAGTAAATAAAATATTTAGAAATATTATTTTAGTAATATGATGACCTAAGTTGAATAGAAAAATAGTGACTGTTACTGGAGGTATTTGTTAACTAATTTATTTGGCAAAATTCTGTTGAGGCCCCATTAACCAACTGTTCTTAGAATAATGTGTTAGAGAATAAATATGATGAACTGGGTAAGAAAGGGTTTTGCTCCCAAACAATTCACAGGGAAGAGGTTGAAGGAACCCAACATTCACTACATTACAATATTATAATGACAACAAAACAGTTGCACCAAATACACACTGTGTGTCAATAGTTAGGATAAACGGTCTATATGAATTATTTCATTTAAGCATTACAATAGCACTATAAGGTATGCAGCATCATAATGCTCATTTCACAGATAAAGAAATAATAATTTGGGAAGATTTTTTTAATGGGTTCGGTGTCCACCAGCTAATTGGTGATAACACAGAGATTTGAATCCAGGTCTGCTTAATCCAGATTACATAAAGAGAGCAATATGCTAGCACAGTGTACAATTTTTAAAGGAAATATGGGACAAAGCGGGAGGCAACTAATTATTTTGAGGAAAATAGGAATTTCACAAAGAGGGACTGTCTCTTGACTTTAGACTTAAATTTTTCATATGCTTAAGAATATAAGACTTCAAGGTAGAGAAAGCAAAATAGGCAGAAGTCAAAACGAAGTCACATTTGATGAGAACACAATGTGGAAAGCTACTGACAGAGGATGAAGGTTCAAAGGAAGTAAAAGTACTTCCTGAATTTAAACTAAGTTCCTTAAATGTCAAGAGCCATGAATGTCATGCTTTCTACCCAGCTAGATGCTCGTTAATTTTTGATGAGTAGGAAGAATTTTGATATGTACATGAAGTTTCATTTTACCACAAGAGGAAATATTGTCAAGCAATTGGCTTTCTTTAGTTAATGGCTGTTAGGGACCGAAAGGTTTTAATATAAAGTAACATAAATACAAGTTTGTCATCTGTGTTGGATTGTGGCTTACCAACAGTTCTTTTAAGTTTAATCACGGATGAAAGAAGCAAAACATGTGTCCCCAGTGAAATGAAGTCACCATGAAGCTCTGCTTACCAGAGTTCTTTATAGTAGCACATTACCAAAGGAGTCGCCTTTTGGGTTTGAAATATACTTCTCAGAAAAATATGAGTAATAGCAAAATATATGTGTATATATATATATATATATATATATATATATATATATATATCATGTCTATTATCAACATAAAATTTCTTTTTAGTTCATGATTAAGCTGAAAACAATGAATTAAAAATAAAAATAATAACAGTCATAAATATATAAAACACATATGCCATTTTTTTAAAATTGCTTATCACAAAATAAAGTCAACAGTTCATGACAATGGAATGTATTTTTTTTCTATAACTCAAAAGTGCCAGCAATAAGTGATCATACTCCAATTTGATAAATTCCTGTTAAAGGACGTTTTCTTAAATCATTATTTCTAGAGCTTAAACTTTGTTCACTATAGGATTAACTGGGTTTGTTTCATAACTATAAGACAGAAAAAGGAGGGAAAGGAACCAGAGGTTGTATATTGGAGTAGGGCTGCAACTAGATACCAAACATAGTCCTCATAATTGAAGAGGGGTGAAAAAGAGAGGTTGCAAGAATTTGGGAAAGGAGACTGGAGAAGAGGCAGGGAAAGGGAAAAAAAAAGTAAGAGGTAACTACCAATTCCAATTTTAGTATGATTTTAGCATGGAACCCATTAGGCCATGAAGAGTTTCAATAAAGGTTTTAATATAAAGGTAAAATTTAGCCATCCTCCTAATTATGCTTCAACTACTGGGGTAATATCAGGAAAGAGTATCACAGCAGATAATCTGCTTATTTCCATGCTCTCTGGTGGACCTCTATGCCCTCAGATCCCCCCAAACAACTGCCCCAGCCTTGCTACCTTGCAGACGCCTGCAGGCTCGGCCAACTGGAGCCCCACAAGCCATCCCCTGTCTCCTGAAGGCTCTGTTGACCAGCCATGGTGTCCCCTGAGCCCTTGACAAGTACCTCACAACCTCCCTGTCTCTCACAGGTATCCGCATTGCATCTGCTGGTGTTCCGTGAACATCACATCTGTCTGTGGCCCACTTGTAACTTATAGGCTCCCACAGCTCCCCTCCACTGCATCTGGGGTGACATGCATGCACTTCCCCTTTCTCCCACAGCCTCCCTCTCCTGGTGTCCAGCCCATACCTGGCTACCATAGGCTCCAGAGACTGAGCCCATGGCCCACTTGCACTCCTGTCTCCTGCTGCAATCCCCTGTCTGGTATCCTTGGTGGGATGGCCTTCAGGGTGCCTCCTCCACTCACAGAACCTCCACACCCTGTGCTGCCTGGAGGCACCCTTGAGTGCACCCCTTGATCCAGCATGGGCTGTGTAAACCAGCCACACTCACCATCTTTCAAATGCCCCATCACACTCCCAGTGACTACTTGGAACATCACATCAGCCCCAGGAAAATCAGGCTATCACCTGCCTGGGGGAACCAGTGAGCTCTCCATAATCTTCCCATCATGGTTCAATAGGAGAGCAAAGCCAAGTTCTATGGCCTGCTGCCACAGGCAAGACACAACTGAAACAAGATCAAAGGGATCCCAGACTTCCACTCCCCGCTTTGGTAGTAAGCACTAGCCCCAAGTGCCTGGTAAATTTTGGCCCTTCACAACCTGCTAATAGCAGAATACTAATCAATGATTAGCCTATTCTAGTGAAACATAAAAGGGAAGACTCACTGAAGACACTACAAGGGAAAACATTGTTTCTCCTTAATTAAATAAGCTTCACACACCATTATGTGCAGACCACAACACACACACACAAAAAAAAAAAAAAAAAAAAAAAAAATGAAGTATCAAATGGAGGGAGCTCCAACAAGGTTGCCTAGTCCTACATTGGAAGTCTTCAGTGAAAACAGAGATGACAACAGGAATAGAACCCCAAAATGAAGGCACAAGATATGTAACCCATGCCAAGCAAATGGAAGAACTGGCGGCAAATCAACAAAACACCAACAATCACATAAAAGATGTTCACACAGCTGTCTTCACTATGCTTGACCTAACAGACAAAACCCAGAGAGATCTCAAGAGAGTTAAGTGAACTGAAGGTTAGTCAAAAAAATAGAGGATCTCAACCACCAGCAGGTTAAGCTTAATGAAGGCATAAGTAAATGCAAGAATGAATTCCAGAAAACATTAAGAATATCAAAACATGACCTGAAACTGAAACTTGACAAAGGGATGGATAGTATACAGAAAAAGGCAACAGAAAATACAAACCATATTTAGTTAATGAAAACCTTTCTGGAAACACTCACAAACAGAGGTAATAATGTTGAGGACAGAACCTCAGAGCTGGAAGACAAAACAGAATAAATAGTTTGGGAGTCCAAAAACTTTAATAAGTTCAAAAATTCTTGTGAACAGAACATGAAGGAACTTCAGGATACCCTAATACACCTTAACATTCAGATCATGGGTGTACTGGAAGGGGAAAAAAATAAGAATCATCAAAGAAAACTTTCCCACCTTTTCAAAACAGAGTCACAGCAACACATAAGAAGCTACCAGAACTCCAAATACACTGGAACAAAGAAGAAACTCTCCAAGGCACATCATCACTAAAACCCTAAGCAATGAAACCAAAGAGAGAGTGATAAAAGCAGCAAGAGAAAAACAACACATCACATACAAAGGCAATCTTATCACAAATACCTCAGATTTCTCAATGGAAAGCCTGCAAGCTAGAAGGGCCTGAAATGGAGCAACTTAAACTCTAAGACACTATGGCTTCAAACCCAAACTACTGTACACAGCAAAAGTATCCCTCATGATAGATGATGAAAGAAAAACTTTCCATGAGAAAAGCCAGCTCTATGATTATGTGAATACAAAGCAAAACCTACAAAAAATATTTCAGGGTATTCTCCATACATAAGAATCAAACAACCAATCTCAAGAGCCTACAAGAAGAAGATACAATAACCAAAACTAAAGCAGGCTCAAAATAGTTCAAAGTCCAAGAATACACATAACCCCATAAAGCACCCAACATGTCAGGGATTAAATCAAACCTCACAGGTATAATCTTAAATGTTAATGCTGTAAATTCACCCATCAAAAGACACAAGTTAATAGGGTAGATCAGAAAATGGACCTTTCAACTTGCTGTCATCAACAAACCCACCTTATACTAAAGACAGATCCCTCGTCAAGGTGAAATGATAGAAAAGGATATTCCAAGAAAATGGAAATAAGGATAAAACAGGTGTTGCTATATTAGTATATGATAAAATAGACTTCAAACCAAAAGTAATCAAAAGGGACAAAGAAGGGCACTTCTTACACATGAAGGGAATGATCCAACAAGAGTACATCATAATCATAAATTTATCTGCACCAAACACAGGTTCGCCACAATTTATAAAATAATACCTATTTGACAACAAAACAGAAATAAACACTATCATAGCTGGGTACTCCAATATTCCCCTATCATCAATAGACAAATCATTCAAACAAAAAATCAACATGGAAGTAGCAGAGCTCAACAACATTATAGCTTCCTATATGCTAACAACAAACACACAGAGGATGAGATCAGAGAATCACTCCCATTCACAATTGCATCAAAAAAAATAAAGTACCTTGGAATAAACCTTACTAAGGAAGTAAAGAATCTATACAATGAGAACTTTAAAACACTCAAGCGAGAAATTGCAGAAGACACTAGGAAGTGGAAAAACATCCCTTGTTCCTGGATTGGAAGAATCAATATTGTGAAAATGGCAATCTTACCAAAAGCAATCTACACATTTAACGCAATCCCCATCAAAATTCCAAAGGCATTCTTCACGGAAATAGAAAAAACAATCCAAAAATTCAACAACATTATAGATCAAATGCATGTAATGGACACTTACAGATGAATTCCTAGACATATACCACATACCAAAACTAAACACAGAGCAGATTAATCTCCTAAACAAACCTATCACATCCATCAAGATTGAAAAAATAATCTAAAACATCCCCCAAAAGTAAAGTCCAAGACTGATGGCTTCTCAACCAAATGCTATCAAACCTTCATTGAAGAAATGAAACCAATCCTTCTCAAACTGTTTCACATAATCAGAGAACAAGGAATACTCCCCAACTCCTTTTATGAAGCTGGCATCACTCTAATACCTAAACCAAACAGAAATAAAACAAGAAAAGAAAACTATAGGCCTGTATTGCTGATGAACTTAGATGCAAAGAACCTGAACAAAATCCTCACAAATCAAATACAACACATCAAAAGCATTATCCACCTTGATTAAGTAGTCTGCATCCCAGAGATGCAGGGATGGTCTAACATATGGAAATTGGTCCACATAATACACCACACAAATATATTTAATCACAAGAACCACATGATCATTGCTATAGATGCAGAGAAGATCTTAGACAAAATACAACACCACTTCATGATCAAAACACAGGAGAGAATAGGCTTGGATGATTTATATCCCAACATAGTAAAGGCTATATACAAAGCATGCAAAGCCCAAATAATACTTAATGGGGAAAGACTCAAGGAGTTCCCATTGAACAAGACAGGGGTGCCCACTCTCACCACTGCTCTTCAACATAGTACTAAATTCCTAGCTCAAGCAATAAGACAGGAGAAAGAAATAAAAGGGATACAAATTGGAAAGGAAGAAGTCAAGTTAGCCATGTTTGCAGATGACATGATCCTATACGTACGTAACCCAAAACTCTCCCCTCAGAACTTCTAAAGCTGATTAATTCCTTCAGTAAAGTGACAGGATATAAAATGAACACACAAAAAATCAGTACCCTTTCTATATGCAAAGAAAAATATACAGAGAAAAAAATCAGTGAGGCTGTCCTATTTTCCATGGCAAGAAAAAACAAATAACTTGGAATAACACTTACCAACGATATGAAAGACCTGTATAATGAAAACATAAAAACACTCAAGAAAGAAATTGAGGAGAACACGAGAAAATGGAAGGATGTCCCATGATCCTGGATAAGTAGAATTAATATTGTGAAAATGGCAATTCTACCAAAAGCATTATACAGATTTAATGCAATACCAATAAAAATTCCAGCATCATTTTTCACAGAGATAAAACAAGTGATCTCAAAATACGCATGAAATGGCTGTAAGCCTTAAATATCCAAACATATCCTTAGCAAAAAAAAAAAAAAACTTCTAGAGGTCTCACCATACCTGATCTAAAACCACATTACAAAGCCATAGTAACAAAAACAGCATGGTACTGGCATAAAAACAGAAATATAGACCAATAAAACAAAATGGAAGACCCAAACTTTAGGTCAAGTAACTAAAGCTAATTGATCTTTAACAAAGGTGCCAATAACATAGCCTGGAGAAAAGACAGCATCTTCAACAAATGTTGCTGGAAAAATTGAACAACCATATGCAGAAAAATAAAACTAGACCCACACATCTCACCATACACAAAAATCAAGTCCAAATGGACTAAAGACCTCAATATAATATCTGAAACTCTTATTCTACTGGAAGAAAAAATAGGAGGAGCACTCCATGATATAGGAGTGGGGAAATACTTCCTGAACAAAACTCCAATAGCCCAGAAAGTTAAACAGTCACTCAACCAATGAGATCGCATGAAGGTAAAAAGCTTTTGCACAGACAAACACACCATAAGGAGAGCCAGTAGATTACCCACTGAATGGGAGAAAAATTTTGCCAGCTATACCACTGACATAAGCCTAATGTCTAGAATCTAAAAGAACTCAAAAAACTAAACAATAAAAAATCAAACAACCCACTCAAACAATGGGGCAGAGAACTGAATAGGGAGTTCTCAGAGAAAGAAATAAATGGCCAACACATACTTTAAAAAATGTTCAGCATCCCTATCAGTGCAATGCAAATTAAAACAATTATGAGATTCCACCTTACTCCAGTAAGGATAGCAATCATTAAAAAATCAAATGACAAAAAAATGTTAGTGAGAATGTGGAGATCCAGACCCCATACAGCTCGCCCCTCTAGTGCTATAAAGCACTACATGAGCTACGGGGGAAAGTGGTCCACAACTGTCTGAGCTACCAGAGGTCTAAGCTACTCAGAAACAAGCACCCTGAGGAGATGTACATACAATAGTAATAGTGGCACACAGCCTTGGAGAATAAACAATAGCGTTCTGGTTGGCAAAGAGATCTGCTCAATGGAAAGGAGCCCAGATCTGGAATTGGGAAACGGGTAAGAATCCTATGGAGATAAAGATTATGCTCTCCAATGTTATGTTTCTACTAATCTTGGGCTAAAAGAGGGACTACATCCATCAAATTCTCCCTAAATTAATACTGTTTATCCCATCTAACCTGTACTGACTTCACTCTCTATTGGAGAATCTGCTTTTCTTTTTCAGAAGGTAGCAAGCCTGGAGGAGATAAACTACCCTGGCACTTCAGCCAAGCCCAGCTGAAACCACAGAGGGATTAAGGAGATGAGCAGGAAGGCAGCTTCTGTGGTGAGCCTGACAATAAACACCAGGATGAAGGAAACAGATGCTGAGAACACTCAACATGTTCCAAAGCAGAGATCCAGAGGGTCCTAATAGCCCATCACTGAAGTAGACTTAAAACTCACCCTACATGGCTCAGGGAATTTGGCAGAAGAGGGGATGGAAAGATTGCTAGAGGCACATGTTGGGACATCATGCCTAGGGGCACTGTCTCCCCCCAATAACTGACTGATGCTCCCAGAATACATAACCCACAACCCCACAAGGAATACTTGCAACCTCACTGAGGAGGGGCCCCAGCAGAATGTGGGCAGGGATGAGGGAAAGGATGGTACCGACACATGATGTACCCATACTAAGTGTGTCCATAATTAATAATTAAATTAAATATACAAATGGTTTAAAAAGCAAAAAATATATCAACACATTAATTAATTGTGATACATAAACTTTAATCAGATCCTAAGATTAAATTTAAATATTCAAGGGATGTATAGGGAATTTTGAATATTTAGCAATGAATATTGGATGATCACCAGGAATTATTGTCTTAGTGGTTGGACAATACTATTCTATTTATTTCAAAAGAATACTTTAGAGTCATATTTGGACTTGTTCCCAATATTATACAGTTCCATTACTCAAAGTACTCGACCAGTCAAATTCAACCTAAATGTTACAAGTCAAAACATTATTCTTTTGAGGAGAACATGAGGACACTTCTTGATTCCTTTGCCAATTAGGTATCTTTATGTAACAATTAATATGTGATAGTATAGGTCTGAAATGCCCCCCACCAGAGGAACTGATTAAGTCTTGGCATATTTGGAGGTGATGGAACATTTATGCAATGAGGCTTATTATATAAGGAAGTTGGGGCACAGTATGTGTGCTCTTGAAGGAGATATTGGAGCCCTTGCTTCTTCTGAGCTTGTTTGGAAGTTCTAGCAGGGAATCCCAGAAGACCAGTCCTCCTCTATTCCCAGAAGTTTGTTCTCTTCCGCCAAGCATTCAACTTTGGGAGAGATGCACATGAAATGGTAGTGGGGAGGGGACACTGGCCTAGCCAGTCAGATCAGCTCAGTCAACCTTGGAAATCAATGGAATGACAGATATCACAGCCAGATACCCCTCACATCTGAACCTAGCTTCTTATTTATTCTTATTTATTTTTTTAGTACCTAGCTTCTTATCTTTTTGATTGCTTTTTCCTGACCATCATACATTGAGCAGTTTACTCCACCTCATATTATCTGCCACCTACTACTTTTCCACAAGTTTAACAGCTGGCTATAGGCTGAATTCTGTGAAACCATGAGCCTTAAATATACCTTTACTCCTCATAAGGCAACTCTCTCAGATATTCCTCACAGTAATGGAAAACCAAAAGAGACAGCATATTTTGAAAAACTTTTCCAGCACTGTGCCATTTGCCCTATGTACCTGTCTGTGAGCATTTTATACTACATAGACTTTTATGAGACCTTAAACAGAGCATGCTATAATGGAAGAGTGTATTGGTCTCACTATTCTTTCTTCAATTAACTAAAATCTCCAAGCACAATAAAGCAAAGAACTGGGCAGATGGCTTACTGGGTAAAGTGCTTGCCATGTAAGCATGAGGACTATTGTTTGAATCCCAAGTACGCATATGAAAATGGCAGGTGTGGTAGTGCACACCTATAGTCCAAGCTCTGGGGAGGTGGAACAGGAAAAGCACTGTGGTTTGCTGCCTAGCTTATCTAGCTGACTCAGTGAGTACTAGGCTCAGTGAGACCCTGTCTCAAAAAAATTAAGATGGAGCACAATTGAAGATAACACCCAACATCAACCTCTGGCTGCCACATGCACCCCTACACACATGACACATAGTTGAACACACAGGGCAGGTATTTGGTCAGCAACAAGAATGTAATTCAGTAAATTAGTACCAAGAAGTGGGGCTATGCTTTGGTATACCTGACCGTGTGGTTTGTAGGCCTTTGGAACTTGTTTGCAAGTAGAATGTGGAATAGTTTGGAAATGAAGGACTATAGAAGCCTTAAAATACTATAAGTACAGCTTAATGGGCCATTCTAATGAGAATTTGGAGGACCAGAATGATGAGAGAAACACCGACAGTAGGCACTTGGCTCATGAAATATCACAGGGGAACAAGGAACACAGGCAGCAGGAGAGATAGGTGTGTTTACACCTTACTCGCAGCCCTGTCTGTTCAGGGCATGGTTATCTTGGTTACCTGGCAGATCTGAGTTTGATAATTATTATAAGAGAACAAAAGCTTGCTGATGTCTCTCTTAAGAGTTAATCCAAATTCTGTCAATCACCTGGACAGAAAAATGCCACTCAGAAAAAAACTGTTCTAGAAGCTTTAAGAAAGAGAGGAAGAATAACCATCCCCTTAACAATATATGTATTTATATGTCCCAGAAACCCTTACATATCCTCACTGCTAAGCCTTTCCACTTTCAGAAGGTGAAACTTTTTCTTTTCACTCTTTTTGTCTCCCTTTTTTGTAAACAAGCCAAAATTCTAATCCTTTCTGCCCTGACACTCTAGGTTCTCTCTCTCTCTCTCTCTCTCTCTCTCTCTCTCTCCCCCCCCTCTTACTCTCTCTCTCTCCCTCTTCTTCTCCGCCTCTCTTCTCTCCAATATCTTTGTCCACAGCTACTTCTAGACTTTCATTGTTGAGTCTTCTTTCCTTCTCTCTAACTCCTAAAGCATGACTTAATCTCTTCCTTTTACTCATCTTTCCCCTCAGCAGCTGCCAAGGTTTCCAGTTTACCTGCTCTTTCTTTCTTTTTTTCTTAAACACTTATCAAATTATCATCAAGTTTTCTTCTGAGTTTATTTACAAATTCTTTTATATATGAGCCTGAGAACCTCAATGGGTACCCTGTGTTCCCTGGTAATACCAGGTATTGATAAATAACCACCTTTCCCAAAATGGAAATCAACTTGCTACCAAGTGGTGTTGGCTCCTATCTCTGCTGCTATCAGTTCACAAATTCAGTGGTGACACTAGTTAGAGTACCCTGAATAAGAAGGAACCCTTACTTCTACCACCTGTATCCCTTCAGCAGAACTGCCTGCATAGCTCCATTGTGCCATCAGGGGACTCCAAGCACAGAGCCTGGCATCTATCCTTTGGACAAGTCATACATCCTTATCTACATCATTCTCATATCTCTCTCTCCAGATCAAAACATGTGCCATTTCCTAAGAGTACTTGTACATCTTTATTACAGACCACACCTTTCTTCACATCAACTTGATGACCTCTAAGAGGATGTATCTTACCCAGGATTTCTCACTTCTACTTGAATATAATCTAACACATGAGAGGAATCTTTAAGGGGTGGGGCCTATTGGAATACGAGTAGATCTTCGGTGTGGCTGCCTTCAAGAGTTCAGTTAGCTCTATGGGGCCCCCTGAGCTCTAGCCAAACTGAACTGTGATAAGAGCAAGTCTGGCTTCTGATCGCTCTCTGGCTTCCTGTTTAATCATATAATTTCACCCTGTCACCCATGTTATTTCCATTTACTATGAGGTCCTCACCAAAGTCAAGTTAATGCTAGCACCATACCATTAAAATTCGGAACTATGAACTATGTAAACCTCTTTTCTTTATAAAATTATACTGATTTGGGTATTTCATTATAGTAATAAAAAAAAAAACCTGACTCTAGTATGAATTTTACAGACAGTTATATCTTTTTTCCCTAATACCAAACATTCATTTATAAACTAAGATGTGATTTTTAATCCTCTCTTGATTGGCTACATAAGATCTTCAATAGATCACAGAGGTGAGTTGAGGGAGGAGCATCAGTACAGCAGAGGCTGTGAGGTGAAGGACTGAGCTACCTGCACATGGAACATGCTTATGACCATGGATCACTTACAATATATGACAGAATGCTACTGTACTCACCCAGCTGCAGGCCTGCCTAGTGCAACACAGTTCAAGAGAGACAGCCTGTGGTCTAGACTTCTACCAGGCTCCACCATTTTGAGAGAGTAAAGGCAGATTGATGGAAAATTAAGCTCAGTGAACTCACCCAATCATAAAAAGACAATTGTTTTTTGGTCTCACTCATCTGTGGCTCCTAGCCTGGATCAACCTATGATGCTGGCATACCTAATAGGCATCTTGAGGACAGGACAATAGAGAGGGTAGGGCTTGATAGGAGGGCAAGGGGGTGGGGTAAGACACAAAACTGAAACCAAATGGAACTGGTACCATAAAATCCTATATCCTGGAAGACAGACTAAATGGTTGAACACTCATCAGGACCTTAGAGGGAACACCTGAAATGAAGGGCCCTGGACAGGGTGAAATGAAGCCTAACCTTAATTTTGTCCTGTTTCTTTTTTTTTTTTTTTCCTTCTCTTTTTATTTTCTTTCTTTCTTTTGCTTTTTTTCTTTCCTTCTTTTCTATATTTTCTTTCTCTTTCTTCTTTCTTTTCCCTTGGCGTGGTCTATAACTCCCAGTACCAGGATACAGTTAACATCCACAATGAGCTCTTGAGCAGACAGATCAACAAGGTTTCCCAAAAGAAGACAGACCTGTCAGAGCACTTGATTAACCACCAGAGGTTAATGGTAAGACCGTATTGCCAAAGACACCATATGCTAGCAGTACAGAACAGGGAGACACCAGGATGAAACAGGGAAGAAAGCCATTCCCCAAACAGTTAGCTTGTCTAGTGCTAGAAGGTGCTAGATGAGCTATTGGGGGAAAGTGGCCAACATCTCTCCAAACCACTTGGGGTTAAAGCTACTCAGAAGCAAACAACCTGACATGATGCTCACCCAAGTGCAATAGTGGCACACAGCCATTGTGGGTAAACAACTGCTTTTGGCTTGGCTAACAGATCTGCTCAGTGGAAAAGAATCCATATCTATAACTGGGAAACAAGTCAGAATCATATCCAGATAACGAGTTTACTCTCCAATATCAAGCTCCTACAAATCTTGGGCTACAAGAGGGCCTACACCATTAAATTCTCTCTAAACTAACAATGGTTATCTTATTTAACCTGTGCTGATCTCACTCTCCATTGGAGAATCTAGTTCTCTTTTTCAGGTGGAAGCAGGCTTGAGGAGAGAAAAAGCTCATCACACTTCACCAGGGCCCCAGTTGAAACCAGACAGGAATTGGGAAATGAGCAAGAGTGCTGCTTTCTCTGTGAACCTGATATCAGCATAAGGGTGAAGTAGATAGACACTGAGGACATCTAACTCCTACCAAACCATAGATCCAGAGGCTCCTAAGAGCCCATCACTGAAGTAGACCTAAAACAATCCCAACATGAATCAGGGAATTTTGCAGAAGAGGGGGCAGAAAGGTTGTTAGAGACACAAGTTGAGGCATTATGCAGAGACATTTTCTCTTCCCCATAACTCATGGATGCCCCCACAATGCATGATCCACAATCCCCATGGGGATAACCAGCATCCCCAATGAGGAGGGTCCCTTTGGAGGGGGGCAGGGGTGAAGATTAGGATGGTACCAACAAGTGCTGTTTACAGAATATGTCCATAACTAGTAAAAAATAAAAAAAAGAACTTTGCATCATAAAAATGCCAAAAAATAAGCAAAATCCATGCTGCTAAAATATGTGACAACAAGATAATCCATAGGCAACACTGTGCCTAGTGAAGACCTGGATGCTGATCATTTCAGCTTCCTGTGTCACCTGGGTGTAGAGACCCAGAGGAGCACCTATAGCCTGGGGCATTCTCTCACCTCACTTAACACCAGCAGAGAATAAGCCAAAGCTCCACAGTCAAGGAAACAGAAGCAATAGGGGGAAAGCCTGCCAGTTCCCAACCTTGACTTTCCAGTGCATCTCACTGAATTTAAACAGTGATTAAAGTTGTCCAGATGCTGTCGTTTCAGGGGAACACTAAAACAGGGAATACAAAATTTATTTAATCGCCTTGGGGTGATTAAAGTTAGAAGTAATGTACTCTCCATCAGCCCAGCCTCCTTCACTAAAAGGCCTGGTTGCATTTATAAACATGTTGATCTGCTGAGGGGTGTGTGTGTATGTGTAACTCTAGGCAGTTTATAAATCTAATCAGCTTTCAGATTCTTAGTGAAGTGTCCCACAATAACTCATCTACTTCCCTTATTCTCTCTTATTGGTTAAGAAAATTCTCACCTGAGTGCACACACAATATCAACACTAGAAGGATATAAAGATTAATTCTCTAAGACAGAAATTCTTATGTGTTCCCTAATATATAGAAGAGATTGATGGGGTCAGTTTTAAAGTAGTTGCCTCTAATGACTTGAAGACCTCCTGGAGCAGGCCAGGGAAAAAGAATCAGTAAGATGAGGCAGCCTCTTCACCAACATTAATGTAGTAGTAGGGCAAGAGGGGGATGGGGAATGACTTCAGGGAGGGTTGTATGGCATTGAGGTTGAGATTAACAACTGAAGACAAATAAAATTAACATTTTAATTTGTATATTCATGAACCAAGTTAGCTATAAAAAATTAATTCCATTAAATCTATAAACATTAACCAAGCAGATAAATTCTACCTCTCTGAAGGGAGTGTTCTATCAGTTGGCAAACAAATGTTTTATTGGAAAATAAGGCATACAAGTCCTTCCCAGTGTGGATGGCACAGGTGTATGGTGATCCATCACTGTTCTTCGAATGCTGGGAGGCTTGGCTGATCCTGTACTTTGCTAATGCGGTCCTGTTGTGTTTTCTCCTTCCAAATGCAGGGCTAGGCTAGAGCCCAGCAAATTTGGACTGAGATTAAACTACAATAGAAAGAGAGTGATCTGAATAATGTATGCATTTCTGGTTAAACTGGATTTACAAAATCTCAGCTGCAGCAATATTCACATACCTGTGGAATGTTAAACGAGGAAGGTCTCAGACAAAGAATGAATCAGGATCTAAAAAATACCACATTGGGGAGGCCACAGTCCTAGCTCTGGCTGTAACCACTGCTCAACCACGGTGAGGTTCAAAGAGCTGCTGGTGCTCCTGGCCACAGCCTTGGTCTATTTCATCATCGTCAGGGGAATGCTTCTTCAAGCATGTCACCATGGGCCTGAGGTCACCAACATGGATTGACTCCATCTTCAAGGTTACAGAGGACAACTTCCTGGATCTCAACATGAATATTACATAAAGAAATTTATAAAGGAGTCCAAGAGTCCAGTGGAAAATATACAATTGGTGCTCACAGGGATCAAATGTATACATTTTGTTTCAGTAATAGGATGTCTGTCATGACTCCCAAGATACAATGTTCACCATTGATGCTGGGGAGGCTCCAAAAGACCAAGAAATGGCAACAGAAGCTCATCAGTGCAAGGTAGGAGAAACGGTGACTGAGCAGGCAGTGGCAATGACAGACAAGAGTACTGGAAGTCCAGGAGAGGATACATAGAGTCACAACAACCAAACAGCAGAGTGGAACAGAGCTACTACCTGAAGGGATTTGTTGAAGTCCAGAGAGTTTTCTAAAGGTACCTTTCCTGATGATACCAAACTCAGAATTTACTTGTTTGCCAAACATGTTGATCATAAAAATCGCACTAGTTTCTACATTTTTATTTATTAACTGTACATTCATAGCTTATGTTTTTGTAATTAATAGTTGAAGGAACAAACCTTTTAAGAAAATGTTAATGAAATTTTGACATGTAATCAGCCTATAATTTCTCATTGGAACGTTTTTCTCATTATTCATGTCTTTCCAGCAGCTCAAAAACTATAAACAAAATATAGGAGTATAGGCATCATCATGTCTTCTTTTCCTTCAATTTTCTTTTTTTTAATTGTTAATAGCTTATCTTTAATTTTACTGTATTATCTATAAGTTACAGAACATAAAATGATTCCTAAACATCATATAAAGACTTCAAAATACAAATTAATGAAGCTATTAGCAAAAGTCTTCAAACTAACCTTTGACAATAACTAAAATAAAACCAAATTAAGTTTATGGCTATATATATATATATATATATATATATATGTATATTTGAAATAAAAATAGCTTCACTTGTACCTTTTTTGTAAGGTTTGGAGTGACCAAGACCACAAAAAACACTCTGAGGCAAAGATGAAAGCTTTTATTGGAGAAAAGCATGGGCTTCCAGGGCCGACTCACAAGAGAGAAGCATAGCCAACCTGAGTTTTCAGATAGTGGGCTTTATAGGACTTTTTTAGTTGGAGGAAGGTGAAGAAGGAAAAATGAACTTGTTTGTTAAGGTGAATAGAAAAGTTCCTTTAGGAGATCATTACATCAACCACTTAAAATAGCTAGGATGTGACACCACAACAGTGACCATGTGACTTATGAGATACGGGGGCAGGAAACCATGACCTAGGGCATTGTTAGGCAAGGAGGGGATAATGACAAAGTGGTTTCTTGAGGAATGTGGATAACCCACTTTCTTATGCTTCTGTCATCATTCTGCTGTCCTTGGTGACATGGGATGCCTTTTGGAGGCCAGTCAAGAGGCAAAGAACCATTCTATCACAGGACACTCATCCGGAAGAGTTAGTAGGAGCATGGTATTCCCAGTCAAGATCCTCTCTGGGGACAGCAAGTGTCCCCACTGGGAAATATTATCAGTTAAGCAAGCCCCATCAGCATGGGCCTGAGCTGCCACCCAGTCACATTCTCATTCTTCTGGAGTGAGAGTGGAGAAAAGAAGTACAAAGAGATCGTGCCAGGTTAGGTCATAGGTCTGGGTGAGGTAGCAAAATTCTTTGGTATAGCATGTTGGATCAGTTGAGAAAGACCCTAGACATATCTCAATCTGGGATAAATCAGACATGGAAAAATTCATGAACATGAATTACTCCTTCAGCACTTGTGACCTCACATAAAGGGTTCATTCCATCTCTGCAAGAACATGTACATTGGGCACGAGGGAAAAGAGGAGGAGAGGAGATGGGAGATGGTGATAGCAGGGGGCACAGAGACGGAACAGGAACAGGAGGTAGATGAAGGGAGGGAAGAGGGGTATGGCACTGGGCAGGGGATCAGGAGAGGCTGAGGGAGCTGGAGGAACCAAAGGAGTTTTGGGGGCCAGGTCATCTATGGTATGTGGGTAGAGGGTGAGGATGACTATAGGGAGGTGTGGAATTAGAGCACATTCCTGAGACCTTGGATAGAAGGACCTAATGAGAAGAGCAGGTAGAGCAGAGAGAAGGCCATCTATACAGAGTAAAAAATGCCTGGATATAGGGTATTTTGGACCACCTGCCTGTACGTTAGCAGAAGTTTTTTAAAACAATGAGAATTTGGAAATCAAAAGTACCACTTTCAGGCCAGTTGGACCCATTGTCCAGCTTATATTGTGGCCAGGCAGAGTTGCAGAGAAAGATCAGATTATGAGGTTTGATGTCATCCAAGAGTCATAGAGGCTTTAATTTCTTAAGGATACAGGCTGGGCAGGTGGAGCATAGAAATTGGTTTAGAGGTTTTATTCCCCATGGAAGCATGAGAGTACAGTAAAAGGGCTAGTGAGAGCACACAAAGAAAGAGCAAAACAAGGGTGGGAGAAAGCAACCAGGGCTTAACCTGGGTTTACACAGAACACCAATATGACACCCTGGCCCATTAGGTTGAATGGTGCCTGCCCCTCACACGTGGACAGAGGCCATATAGGTCACAACTGTAGGCTGTTTAGCCTGTTAGTGGGCAAGGCAGGTGACTATGCTCCTGAAGGACTAAGTGGCTGGTAGTGAAAGATGAGATCTCAGGAGGTAGAGGGAGAGGAGGGAGGGGGAGAGTGTCCCAAAATGGTGCAACTGAACCAAAGGTGCCCCTTAGGGTATGGTAGACCAGAGAGTGATAGACCCAAGGTGTTGAGAGTGCATCTTTCTCAAGAACTGGGATTGGGACTCAAAAGTGGGCAAGGGGAGTAGCCTGGTGTTCTGGCATGGCTTCCATGAGGAGGGATTAAACCCAAGAGCAGGTCAACCCAAGAGGGACACTTACTGAGAAGGAGGGAGGAGACAAAGAAGGGGAGAAGAGTGAGGCCAAATTGTGGTGGGTGTGAGAACCAGTATCAGGCAGAGATGGTCCAAAGCCATCGGAGGGTCAGCGGCAGCTCAGTGGTCTGGTCAGGGGAAAGAAGGTCTTGCCACCCAGGGCAAATGGAAGCCTCCTATCCAACTCACAGCACCAGATGTAAGGTTTGGGAGTGACCAAGACCACACAAACAACCCTGAGGCAAAGATAAAAGCTTTTATTTGGGAAAAGCACAAGCTGCCAGGGCTGACTTTCAAGAGAGGAGCACAGCCAGCCTGAGTTTTCAGGTAGTGGGCTTTATAGGGCTTCCTCAGTTGGGTTATGGTGAGGAAGGAAAAAGAACTCATTTATTAAGTTGACTAGAAAAATTCCTTTAAGGGAGATCATTACATTAACCATTTAAAATAGCTAGGTCATGATACCAGAACAGTGACCATGTGACTTACGAGATAAAGGGGCAGGAAACCATGACCTGGGGCGTTGTTAGGCAAGGAGGGGATAATGACGAAGTGGTTTCCTGAGGAATGTGAATAATCCGCCTCCTTATGCTTCTGTCACCATTCTGCTGTCCTTGGTGACTCCATCTTGGGAGTCCATCCCAACCTAACATTTTTAAATTCTGTCGTTATAGTTAACCCACAACAAGACAAAGTCACATGAATGTATATAAATCTTAAATTGTTTCTTTAAGCATTATGTGAACTTTTACTGCATTTATGTTAAGAAACAATGTCTAAGAGGACACCCTATTTTTATTCCACAGATTAGTATTCTGTTGTATATCCTGGATGGCCCATATATTCACATAAGAGGTGTACATCACTCATTCTCATTGTTAAAACAGTACTTCTATTGCTGTCTGTTATCATTACCCTTTTGGTAAAGTACAAATATCCTAATTTAGTTCTATTGGACTGATACAATCAGGAAGGGAAAATTTATACATATGTGGCTTTTTAAATAAGTAAAACTGGGGATATTTTTAATTTCTGTTTTAAAATATTTAAGAAAAAACACATTGCAATGAAGCTTTACTCAAAAGAACTGCTTGGCTTCCTAATTCTGTAAGTTAAACCCCTCTTTATTTTCCATATTTCCATGAATAAATATTGTTTGTATGCTTCCACAGATGGACTTTCAGTAAGCAGCCTTGTTTCTATGCTTTAGTTTCTAAATCTGTAAAATGAGTGAGCTACATACATCTAGGTGGTATTGAGTAATTTACATAATTGAAAACATTATGATTCAGGCTAGCCATGGTGGTCTATCCATGCCTAAATCCCAGCACTAGAAGGTGGAAGGAGTAAGATCATATTCAAGGCTAGCCTGAGCCATGTAACAGCATGATTTCCCCCAGTTTTCATAATAAAATGCTGCTTATTCAAGAAGTCAGCAAAAGTCTGGCTGTACTTTACTAAGTGACAACATTCTTGGGAATGATTCCCTCATGCTGTAGTTCAAGCCATCAGAGAAGCATTTTGCTGAATTGTTATATTCAATAATAATCTGAATCTTAATATTTTGTGCCTAGCCACATGGCATAGTGACCTAATAGGAGTATACTACCAGGCTGGGTAATTTTATGCATTTTGGGTTTGCTTTAAACATAGGACTCATCCTAACACATTTTCTTTTTTTTTTTAATATTTATTTTTCTTCTTGTTTTTTTTTATTTTTATTTTATTTATTTTTCTTTTTTTCTTTTTCTTTTTTTTTCTTTTTTCTTTATTAGTCAGCTCTGTATTCAGCAAATACAGTCAGTTTGGTACCATTATTAGGCTCATCCGTGACTCTCTACCTAAATTGAGTACAAACCCTAGGACTGAATCATCTCTACCTAAATTGATAACAAATGGTTATTTCTGGTTTCTCCCTAATCTTGTAATAAGTCCCTGTTAAAGTTAGTTTTCTACATTTTTCAACAAGTGAGCTATATTTTTTGTACTGACATATCTCCTTCTCTACTCTTGTCACATAGGGAGTATGCATTCAAACAACTGAAAAAAATATGGATTTATAGTGTCAAAGGGTTAAAGTTTGTTGGATCTCCTTGTAGTGATACATAGCAACTGTTTTCTTTTTGGTCAGTGGCCTCTTGAGCCATTTAACCCAGAGCACTAAATGTGAGTGTTAGCAGTAGGGTTTTTATTTGCCTTCTCCTAGGTCTTTCTTTTCTGACACATGCCAATTTTGTTTTATATAAAATGAAAATCCTTCCCCTTGATCTCTTATGAGGACTTTAAAATAAAGAAAGCCTCTGCTTTTGGTGTGGGAGTGATGTAGGATTATGTCATAACTGATGTATATTAGTTACTTATACATTTTTTATCTTGTAAGAGTTAAATTACAAGTAACAAGTTTTTAGAATTAATTGAAATTTGTTACAGGTTTATATGTTTAAGACAAACAATTTTTTAACCTTAGATAAAAAAAATACTTGCAAATAGTTTATTGATAAGGTGGTTGTTTCACTTTAGACAACAGTTGCATGCCAATTGTGTGTGTGTATGTGTAAACACTTTAGAATTGAATTAAAAGATATACATTTAAAATTGGTTCTGCATGTAATATTCCCCAAGTTCAGTAAATCAAAAAAATCTTTTTAGAAGCAACACTAAAACATTGTGTTTGCCACTGTTTTAGTACTACAAGGCAAAATCCTCACTGTGGTAGGAGTCAAGATGTGTTTATTCTATTTCAATTTAATGAACTGAAAGAATGCTGGGCATGGTGGTATATTCCTATAATCCTAGCAGTCAGAAAGCTGAGGCAGGAGGATTACCACAGGTGTAGGTCAACCTGGGTTACATAGTGAGTTCCAAGCCAGCTTTGGATACAAAGTGAGACACTGATAGAGGGAAGGGAAAGCCTGAATGAGTCATGGAGCTGGGAGGAAAAGAAATGACATCTCTGATTTTTCTGCATTTTGTTTCCCATTTCAAGCACGCCATCACTCTCCCATTCTAAGAAATACGTCTGGTGAAAAATTGGTTAGATTCATCAAACTTGAGTGCCTGAGACAAGGGTTAATTCAAAAGTAATGCTCACAGTTAATGCAGAAAGAAAGGTTCCGGGTTAACCTACCTCCATACCTGTCATCGTCAATTCCAATTGTTCTTGGGATAGGATAAATGCACACACATTAGAAGAGGGCAAACAATAATTTAATACACATTCCAGACCTGTGGGAATCATCATGCTTGCAGAAAGGAGGAAACTTGGCACACCCTCTGGGAATAATATTTAAATTGAATATTAAATTCATGATCAAGGGCTGGAGAGATGGCTTAGCGGTTAAGCGTTTGCCTGTGAAGCCTAAGGACACTGGTTCGAGGCTCGACTCCCCAGGACCCACGTTAGCCAGATGCACAAGGGGCGCACGCGTGTGGAGTTCATTTGCAGTGGCTGGAAGCCCTGGCGCGCCCATTCTCTCTCTCTCTCTCTCTCTCTCTCTCTCTCTCTCTCTCCCTCTTCTGTCTGTCTGTCGCTCTCAAATGAATAAATAAAAATAAAAATAAATTTTTTTTAATTCATGATCAAAATGTTTTCTATTCATCACAATGAAACTTATAAACAAAACTGCATTTTGACAACAAGAACGTTAATGTTTGTTTTAGTAAACCACAAACTAGTGGAACATTTTTAAAGCATATGTTTTGAAATTACCTGAAACAGTGATTGCACTCTTTCCTTGAGAAAGCAATCATCAGATGTTTCATCATATCCCTACTTCATAACTGGAAATATTTCCTTCTACTCAAGGTCACAACAAGACAAACAAATCTGTGGAAGTGGAGATAAAATTTTTTCAGTGTTAAAAAAATTGTTTACAGTTTTCTGATTTAGCTCTGTCAAGTATAGCATTAGTGAAAAAGAACAATGAATGCTAGCAAGTACAAAGAATGCAAGGCTGAACTCCACATCAGTCAAACATCCCAGCCTCATAAATATTCAGACATGCTTCCAAGTACATTTTTCTAAATCATCTATAAGGTTATATTTGGGAAATACCTTCCTGAGTGAATAAATCTGGTGATCTGAGACTAAGGTGCCATAATTGCTTTAAAGGAAAGAATTGCACACAATGCTACTCTAGTTATACTTTTCTTCCCTCAAGTCCATTGTAACATTTGAATATTGATTAAATAAATATTGTTCTTTGCTTTTATATCTCATCATGGATAGCTATACACATATCTAAAGAGGTTCTCTCATGACTGTAAGATATTTATGAGAATTCTGCCATAAACTATAGGTCGAAAGAAGGGAGAAAGAAGGTGAATAAGAAAGAAACAGGAGGGCTGGAGAGATGGCTTAGTGGTTAAGCACTTGCCTGTGAAGCCTAAGGACCCCGGTTCGAGGCTCAATTCCCCAGGACCCACATTAGCCAGATGCACAAGGAGGTGCCCGCATCTGGAGTTCGTTTGCAGTGGCTGGAAGCCCTGGCACACCCATTCTCTCTCTCTCACTCTCACTCTCTCTCTCTCCTTCTTTCTCTCTCTGTCTGTCACTCTCAAATAAATAAATAAAAATAAACAAAAAAATTAAAAAAAGAAACAGGAGAAATGTTAGGAAGGAGGTAAAAAGGTAAGGATGGAAGGAAGGAAGGAAGGAAGGAAGGAAGGAAGGAAGGAAGGAAGGAGGAGGGAGGGAGGGAGGGAGAAGAAATGGGGAGAAAGAGGAAGGAAAGGAAGAAGGAGAAAGAAAAGGAGGGAAGGAGGGAAGGAGGGAAGGAAGGAAGGAAGGAAGGAAGGAAGGAAGGAAGGAAGGAAGGAAGGTAGGAAGGAAGGAAGGAAGAAAGAAAGGGGAAGGAAAGAAAAGGGAGGAAGAGGAGAAAAAGAAAAGGGGAAAAGCCCAGAGTGCTTGAATTCTGCCACAATAGCATCTAAAAGCTGTAATCTCTAACAGTCATAATGAAGGTGGTAGCCAGGGCCTGTATTTCATCTGAGAGTGACTGAAGCAGGATCAGCTCACATGGCTATGAGTGAAATTCAGTTAGCTCATTCTGTTGGGCTGCGGCTCCTGTTACTGACTCTCAGCCAGAGACCACTCTTAGGTCCTTAACAGTGGCCCTCCAGCACAACAGCTTGCTTCATCAAGGCATGAAAGCCACAAAGGTGATATGAATAGTTAACAAGCAGAACAGAAGCCATAATTCCATAATTCCATGTAGCTTACAGAGAAATTATACCTTTTAGCCTGGGCCATGTCATATGAGTTAGAAGCAAGTCACAGGACCTGCTCAAAATCAAAGGACAGGATTCTACAGGGTATAAATAGCAGTTAGAGGGAATTATCTTAGTTTTTCTGTCACAGATAATTTCTGTCATACTGGGATCACTGTGAAGATTAAGTCATTCAGCTTCACTATGACCCTAAACACTTGGGAAATATGAGTTCTTGCCCATAGTGGGACCATGACTTCCTTACTCAGTATACCAATTACATTTAAGGGGTTTGCATCCTTATTGTCTCACTATTCCATGGGTTTCAGGGTTGAAAAAAAAAAGGAGAAAGTGAACTGAACACGAGCAGTCATTTCTTTTATTATTGGCTGTGGGTATCATATATCCAGCCACCTCGCACTCCTGATGCCATGCCTTTCCTGCTATGATGGACTGTACCCTCAAACTGTGAACTAAAATAAATCTTCCTGTATTAGTTACATTTCTCACTGTTATAACCATTCTGGTTTACTGTTAGATTGAATACAGTCCATCATGATGGGAAAGGTACAACAACAGGAGCAGGAAGCAGCAGCTAGTCACATTGAATCCACTGTCAGGAACACTGAATCCACTGTCAGGAAGCAGAGAGGGGTCAAGCTATAAAACATCAAGTTCATTTTCCAATGACCCACTTTCTCTAGTGAGGCCCCACCTTCTAAAAATTCCAAAACCTTTCTAAACAGCACCACCAACTGGGGTCCAAGTGCTCAAACAACGTGTGAAGGACATTTCAAATTCAAACCACAACATTCCTTTCTTAGATTACTCTTTGTTCTCAAGTTGCTTTTGTGAGGTATTTGGTCACAGTAATGAAGAAAGTAACTAATGCCAATATCTTTTACTATGTATTAGAAAATATTAAGAGAACAATTTACCCATGCACAAAAAGGAGGAATGGTTCTGCTCCATTTAGTTTTAAGTCTCTACGATATGTGCCCATGGCAGAACACAAAGGCTGCCTCCTCGGTCCTGTTGCAAGAACAGAGTAAGAAACCCTGAAAATGTGGGGATCTCTTAAGGAATGACCTCAGAGTACATAGATGCTAATGTTTTGAAGAGATCTCAAAGTAGCACTACCTGAATTCCCTTTACAAAATCATCAATAAGTAGTCAGTTCCCACTAAGTGACCCAGCTAGAATCCAGAATGGAGCCAGTCCCCAGATGGTTAGCCCTTTTGGTGCTGGAAAGCGCTACATGAGTTATTGGGAGAAAGTGGCCAACAACATTGTGAGCTGCTAAGCAGGGGTCATAGCTACTCAAAAGCAACCAAACTGTCAAGACACATGCACCTATGTAATGGTGGCACATAGCCTTGGTGGGTAACCAGTGGCTTTCTGATTGGCTAAGAGATCTGCTCTCAGTGGAAAGGAACCCATGGCTAGAAATGGGAACCAGGTCTCCAATGGAGACTATGGTCTCCAACGACAATCTCCGATTAGTCTTTGGTCAAAAGAGGGGCTACACCCATCAAAACCTCTCTAAATTAACAATGCTTATCCCATTTCACTGTGCTGATTTCATTCTTTATTGGAGAATCTGCTGTTTTTCAGAAGGTAGCAAGACCCAAGGAGATGACTCTAACCCCTCACACTTTAGCCAATGCCAAGTTTAAACCACAGAAGATTTGGTGAGATGAATAAGAGTGCTGCTTCCATGGCAAGCCTGACAATCTGCACCAGAGTGATGGAGACAGACGCTGAAGATACTCAATATATACCAAAGCAGAAATCCAGAAGCTCCTGAAAGCTCATAGGTAAAGTAGACTTAAAGCACACCCATCAAGGCTCAAGAAATTTTGTGGAAGAGGAGTAGAAAGATGATAAGAGCCACAGATCAGGAAGGCATATTCAAAGCATTGCCCCACCACCACTGCCCCAATGACTGACTTCTGCTCTCACAGAGCATAATCCACAAACCCATAGGGAATACCAGCAACCCCACTGAGATGGACCCTCAACAGATTAGGTTGAGGGAGGGGGGAAATAATGGTACCAATACATGATGTGTTCATACAAAGCATATTCATAATTTTAAAAAGCAGATGGTTCTCACTTAATTATACCTGGATATAAGAATTTACTTCCTTTCTGGGAACTTGACTCTGTGTATGAACTGGTGAGGTATCCTGCAGGACTGCCTGGGACTGAATTGAGAATATCCCAACCACTGTTTCGGCATTCATTTCTCACTGACATCTTACCTACTATATCAACCATGATTCATTTGCTATTCTTTGTATATCATGCTTGCAAATCCATCTTTTACCCCTGAGAAGAAGGAAGTAGAAAGTTTGTCCTGCAACTGAATAAGGAACTAAGCCATATTCAGACATTATGACCACAGACAATCCCAAGAGCAAAGTCACTGAATGAAAACAAAACAAAGAAGACTCTGTGTTCAAGTCTAAACATAATGATATAGATGCAATGCCATCACAAATAACAGATGTCATATTACCCCTTTCTTAGCAAGTAATATTTTTACCTCTCTCCAATTCTTATCACAGAACTTCCATCACAAGAGGCAGATTATTGTTTCTATAATCAGATCCTTCCCTGAGGAATCACTAAAACTGAAATACGTATGGGTATGCAATATACACCCATGTGAGTAAGTATAGGTATATATATGTGTTAAATATTGTATTATATGCACACATCAGCATATGTATGTATTCCAGTGCATATATAAATATATATGTATACATATATGTGTAGATAATACACACAAATAAATACACACATGTGTGTGAATGAAACAATACTTCAGAGCTGGTTATGATCCACAGTATCTTTCTTGACCTAAGAATTCATTTGTAAATGGTCAAATATAAGGAAAATGATAATCAATACTGCATAATTTAAGTCAGTTATTAACTTCATTCCATTAGCAATAGCACATTCATTCCAATTATTGATCTCTGTCGGCCATGTAATTAGACTACATAAGCATTTGTGGTGGTAATAAACTAAATGGGAGCGGGAGTGAGGCAGGAAACAACGATCTTTATGTCAGCTTGGCTCCTTCAATCTTCAAATTAAGAATTTCATTTCTTGGAGCCATCAAGAGCTCTTCAGTTTTAAACATTCCAGCTATTGTCAATGTTGCTCCAACTTAATAACCAATATTCACTATGTCTTTGATACTTCTTCATAAATAGAACATTAAAATGCCCAACATAAAAATTCTGACATCAACTAAATAAAGCATATATTAGACAGAAGAATGGATGGTAGACAGCACAAGTATGAAACTAAGTCACATTCCACCAAAATATTTGACTGTCTTAAAATCCCTGTCCTCTTTCACCCCAGATCAGAGGCCATCCTCATGTGGGATCCTCTGCAGCCTAGTAGAGTGTCACTCATAGTCCAGCTCTGCTTCAGTTCAGGACTTCAGAAAACTAGTTAAATCAAGATTACATGTAGAAGATTCTGGAAAATGAAAGAGACAGCAGAAGAGGAGTATATATTTAAGCTTTAATCTTAGGAGAAAGGGTATTTATAAATCAAGTCAATGTTTTCTGTGTCTTGTCAGAAGAAGAAGGCAGGAACAACCTTATAATACTACAAATATAAATATAAAGCTATCAGCTCAGAATAGAATATAAAACACAACAACCTGAGATTCCTGGAAACTAAACACAAATAGACATCCTATAGAAGGGGTTCAAAAGTTGGACCAAGGAATCAGCGTGAAAATGTCTGTAGTTTTTCCCTGGGCATAGCAGCTGTCTCAGCAAGATTGGCATAAGGCAGCTCAGGCGCCTGTTAAAAGCCCACCATTGTTCTGACTAATAGAACCAGAACAAGGAAATAGAACAGCTAGACACACCAGAGAGTAAGAGAAGACCCCCCAAATAAATCAATGAAGGAAAGCCCCAAATTCTATACATAAACTCAGATTGAGTTCCTAGGTGGACCCTTAAACCCCAGATATTTACATACAGTGATTGAAAGCAACTTTCAGCTAAAATTTAAAAAGCTGGCCAGAGAGCTGAATCTAACCCTTGTAGGTTACAGAGGCCAAAGCACACAGGAATAATTTCCTCCAAGTTTTTTTTTTAGTTAAAAAAATAGAAATCTATAAGCAGCAAAAATAAGCCTTTAGTGGTAAAGACAAGGAGCCCTTCTGGAGTAATGCCATAAAACCCTCCCATAAAACAGTGACAGCCCTGGAAAAAATTATTAAAATCATAACTTCAAATTAGCTAAAGGCTCGTTGCATTCTGAAGAGTGTTTATGTTTTTCAAGTGGCCATATTTCAGTATAAACTGTAAGTTTTTTGGCATATTTCACTTGCTCAATTCCCAACCTCTGTCCCTTCCCAATTCTGGCAATGCTGAAAACCAACAGCTTTGCAACTTCAGGAGTTGTGAAAAACAGTAGTTGAACAAGCACTAGTAACAGAAGAGGAGATAGAAAGGCCCCCAGGAAACCCTACCCCACAGAACCATCACTATCTGAAAGAATGCCACCAATAAATGCAGTCAATAAACAATGAGACACTTAGTACAGGTATCAAAAGCAACCTCTATTAAATCTTCAATGGGTTACTATGATACCTGAGCCGAAAATTCTATGGCTGCAACATGTAGGAATGCAGACTATATAAAACTAGCCATAGAAGGTCATTAAACTGGGACAACAAACAACAAAACCCTAGGATAGATGCTTCCCTTAAAGGCACCACATTACATTTCCCCAAAATGTCCAATTTTCAACCCAAAGAGAAAGGAGGCATTGCCCACACATGGGGGCGTGGGGTGACAATCAGCCAACACAAACAGAAAAAAACTGTATATCAACTTTATAAATATAGTCAAAGACCAAAAGGAAATAATATCTAAAGAATTAAGGTGTGAGAATGTTCTCTCACCAAATAGAAAATGTCAGTAAAGACAAAATAAATTATTTTTTAAGAACTAAATAAAACTAAAAACAAAATCCAGAAATATATTTTAAAAATAACTAAGTATCACAAGGCAAGGATGACTTAACATTTGGAAATCAACCACTCATATATAACTCACTACATGAAGACTTATAGGAGAAAAATTATATTAGCAAGTGTATAGAAAAAAGATTATTTGACAGAAATCAACATATGTTCATGATCAGAACTGTCCTCAGTTTGTTGAAGATGATGGACTAGAACTAAGGAGCACTTTCTAACTTCTCAGTAGCTTAGACTCCAAATAGTCAGAAAACAGTTTCTCAGTGAGGTAAGTGACTGAGGAAATGTACTGGGCAGAGAGATATTTGGAAAGACCTAGAGACTCTGTTTATCACAACAGATGGTAAAAAGCAGCAAATGGGCCTTGAGCACATGGTGGCCCAGTAGATCAGCATATTCCTATAGACAGTGAGGGATAGTTGGGCATAATGGACACAGAAACAGGTGCAGAGATGATCTGAAAGCTGCAAAGTCTGGTTGGTGGCTCTTGAAAAATGCTATGCATTTCTCAATGTAAAAGCATGTTGCATTCATGGAGAGCCCTCTTAAGAGGGCTGGACCTAAGCTTGCTGCTTTTGGAAATGAGTCCTCACATTCCCCTTGTCCTAAGAATAACAGCAAGTATTGTCCCACTGTCATGACTGGCATGTGCCCTTATCTTATGGCTCACTGTGGACTCCACTGAATACCACTGAAGCAAGCTCACTGAAAACTATATATAGGGGCTGGTGAGATGTCACAACATTTAAAGGGGCTTGCTTGCTATTAAGTGTTACCTTCTTATTGCTGGGATAAAGTGCAAGACTAACAGCAAATGGTTGGAGGAAAGTAATTTCTTCCTTTTATTTTTTAGATTTTGGCTTACAGTCTAAAGGGGAAAGCATCATAATGACAAAGGAAAACATGGCTAGAGAGGCTGGACATCACCCTGTCACAGCAGGTGCAAAACAGCGGCAGGTGAGTGAGCTGACTAGCACTGTCAAGCTAGGGGCTAATAAATCACAAGATCTCCCCCAGTGACATACCTCCTCCAGCAAGGGTCCACCTCCAAAACTGTCATCAGCTGGAGACCAAGCATTCAAATCTCATGAGTTTATGGGGAGTTTCAGACTCAAAATACCACATTTTCAATGCCTCTGGCCAGGTCCGATTCCCCAGTACCCATGTAAAGCCAGATTCACAAAACAGCATAAGCATCTGGAGTTTGCTTGCAGCAGCAAGAGGCCCTGGCACACCCATAATCTCAATATCATGTCCCTTCCTTTCCTCTCTTTTCCCCTTCCCTCCCCTCCCCAACTCTCCTCTAGCTTCTCTTTCCCTCCTCTCTTTTCTCTCTCTCTTTCTGCCTAGGCAGGCGTCTCTTTCTCTCTCAAATAAGTGTGTGTGTGTGTGTGTGTGTGTGTGTGTGTGTGTGTGTGTGTGTGTGTGTGTTTACACTGAGATTTGAGTTGGAGACCTGGAACAGAGTGAAACTCGCTTTCACTTTAAGACTGTGGCTCTGGCAGCTAGCCAAAGAGGGTCAGGAGACCAGGTACACATTGTGTGCAGGGACTGGGCTTTGAAAACTACACTCATGAAACAGATAAGAAAGCTCACTTCTCCCTGGGGTACTAGAATACTAAGCATTTTTAAAGCACTATTAAAATACTTACCGGTGTCAATGGTAAATTCTTTAAGTTTTCATTATTAAATATTAACTCTAGTGCTTATTTTATTGTAAATAAGCAAAAATTTGAGGGAGTAGGACAAATAATTCGCAGCTGCTGAACTCTTGCTTACTTCTTGTCTGCCTTGAGCAAAAGGGCTGTTAGTCAAACCACCATCCAGACTGCCCAAATGCCAGCACCAGCTGTCTTTAACACTCCACTACGTCTTGAGAAGACCACACAGTGATCACAGCTAATTGCCCTGGCCTTGGAGACACAGACTTAGCCAAGCCTACTTTAAATGGTTTGTAACAGAATTTGCCTCACAAGCCTCATTGTTACCACAAGCCTCAGTGAACTCTAAAAGACCCTACAACCATTTCCACCTGCACCAGAGTGGGGAGCACTTCCCACCTGGCCTAGCAGAGGGAATACTATAATAAAAACACAAAGCTTCATTTGCATGTGTGGGCTTCTATGATTGGTCCAAATATCCCTTTTCTGACTATATAATCAGCTGTCCGGGATCACTGAGTCAGCTGGGATACACTGTACCTGCTGCCTCTATTGGTGCAAGAAGAGGCTCAATAAAAGTCTTCACTTAAGTGGCCTTTTCTTGCCTACTTTAAAAATATATTTTTACTTATTTAGTTGATAGAGAGAGAGCGGGGGGGGGGGAGAGAAAGGGTGCACCAGAGCCTCTAGCCACTGCAAACAAACTCCAGATGCATGTGCTACCCTGTGCATCTGGCTTTATGTGGGCACTGGGGAATCAAACCTGGAGCCTTTGGCTTTGTTGGCAAGTGCCTTAACTGGTAAGACATCTCACCAGCTCTCTTTCCTACTTCTAGTAGTGTGGCATGAGCTAGTTACATGAAGGAAGAAGCAGGAGAAGCAGCAGCATGTTGGCCACACAGGCAGCAGAGCAACAGTAGCAGCTGAACAGGCTGCTGGAGACCATCTGCTTCACAGCTGAAAAACAGGCTGGGGAACAGTTTTAAAGAGTGGCCAAAACAGGAGGAAAGGGGGCAGCAGAAACAAACAGATGCTGAGAGAGAGAGAGAGAGAGAAGAGCTCAGGCTGAAGAAAATAAATAAATAAATAAAGGTTGTAAAGAGCCCAAGTAGCAAAAATGTAGGTCCTGGCCACCAGAACATTTGCAGAGAACTGTCAAGTCTTTAGGGCCAATGGTGTTGGACAAGCTAAGACTGGAAGCTGTACCACTAATTCTTGTTAGGGGCTGAGGAGTTCTGATGCCCACCCAGTAGTTACAGCAGCCTCTGCCAAGGGCTGAGCAATCCTGATTTCCTGGGCCTACACAAGCACTAAAATATGTGTACAGCTAAGTGCCCTAATGCCCTAGGCCTACATAGAGCTGTAACACTTATAGAGGAAACCACCTGCTGTGGCTGGCCCCCCCAAATGCCTACTGCTACTTGCTTCTGTCAAGTACTGACACATACAAAAGCTGCCAAAAATCAGTATGTGAAGACCTTCTTGCATACCCATGGTTTCTATCAGAGTAGGATAAAAGGACCCTAGCCAGCTGATTGGTTACAGTCTTGGATGGTGGAAAGCCTGGAATTTGCCAAGTTCTCTTCATCCACTCTAGTTTATTGCCCATTCCCCTATATGGATTTTATAACCAGCCCTGAGATATATACATACAATGAAGCTTGGTGCCAGCCTGGTCTATCTGTCTGGGGTAAAATCCAGACAAGAGAACTTTGGTTTCATGCTACTTTGTACTAGCAAGATGGAAATAAAGTTATTCCAAGCAGTTTCAACGTGGCACTTCTTAATGGACTGGTGAGCAATATAGCATGAAGAGAGTAAGTATCACCTCCCTCCAGGGACAGATAGCTCAAAGACACAGGAAGAAGTGAATATTGGTAGAAATGGTGAATATTTACACTGGCTAGCACAATGAGCTCAGTGGATACAATGCATTCTTTTCAAGTTTCTTTTTTCTGATTTCAATCAAAATATTTCTTTTTTTGTATTGGCTGATTTGTTGATTGGTCTGTGTATATGTTGGTGTTATATATTGTGCAGATGTTCTACTCCTGAGCTACACTTTCAATCCAGCTAATTGTTAGCACACCTTTATCTTCACACAAACTGACACCTACCAAAACTTCAGTGAATATCTTAAATCAAAGAATAGAGGAAATAGAAGTTCAAAGCCAATGACCAGTCATAAAGTAGGCACAGCCTAGTGGAGTGGGACTGAAGACTCATGCCTGGTCATCCATTCCTGTAGTTACAGTAGAAAGAAACAACAAAATTACTGTGGAAATTGCACCTATGTGGGGCTACAGCATAGACCATCATGTCGTACATTGTTGATAAGAATGCAGGAGTGATTACAAAGGGTGCGTGCCATCCTTGCTGTTAGGTATAACACAGCTAGATGATGTACTAGAATAGCCCACTATTGTGAAACTTACAGAGAAAATAGGATCCTCAGTCTCTGAAATAGTTTGTGCTACATAAAATACACTAATCACCACCCAAAAAAGTAACAGAAAAACTACAAAATCCAGTTGAAAATATATTCAACATTTCAAAATAATGTGATATCCAATGGCATAACATCCAGACCAAGTGAAGATTCTTACATAAAAGTGGAAAAGATATCTACCCCAACATATATATATATATATATATATATATATATATATATATATATGCTTTGAAATAAAAGAATATGAAAAATGTAACATGACCAAAAATTCATAATTCTCTAGTAACTGACTCCAAAGTTATTTAATGGATGAAATATCAAATAAAGAATTCAGAAGAAAGATGTTTTAAAATGTTAATGAATTCCAAGAACATATAGGAAAAGATGCATGACTAAGAAATATGTTACACATAGACTCCCCAGGTATGGTGGCTCACACTTGTAATATCAGCATTTGAGAGGTAACAGTGGAAGATTCAGGAGTTCAAAGCCATCTTCAGCACCCTAATGAATTTGATGTCAACCTGTAATACATGAGACCCTGTATCCAAAGAAAAAGATATAGGTTAGCCTGCTAGGTTAAACATAAGATTGTTTTCTTCCTGAAAGAAATACACCTTACCAATACAGACTTATACAGATTGAAAATAAAAGGGTAGAAAATGATATTCTAAATCAGAATAGAATCCAGAGGCAAATGGGAGTAGCTATACTCAAATCTAAAGAAAAAGAAAAGAACTTATGCCAACATGAGTCATAAGTCACAGAGAAGGTCACTACATGTGATAAAGGGAACAATATATCAAGAAGATAGAATGATTGTAAAGATATATCCACTGAATAGTGCAATTTTATAAAATACACACTACTAGACATAAAAGAAGAGATAGTTCCCAATACAATAACAGCAAGTGATTTCAATATCCTGCTCTCACCAAGATCAGTCAACTGGACCAAAAGTCAAGAAAGTCAAGAAAGAAAATTCAGAGTTAAATACTAAAGATCAAGTGGTCTTAACAAACAATTACAGAATATTCCATCCAACAAAGGCAGAATACGCATTCATTTCAGCAGCTCATGAAACTTTTTCCAAATAATCACATTCTGGGCCTAAAAAAAAAAAATCTTAACAATTACAAAAATTAAAATAATTCCTAGCACCTTATTGGATAATGCTGAAATGAAAGTTAAAATCAAAGAGAAACTGTAGAAATTAAACAATATGGAGCTTGAACATTCTGTGAGTGTGATGGTTAACGTATTGTCAACTTGATCTGTTCAGTAATCCATAGAAATCCCTTTCAGGTGGTTCTCTGAGGTTGCTTCCAGGAAGGATTAACTGAAGGAGGAAGTCCCTCCCCCAGCGGGGGCGGCCCCTCTCAGATGGGAACTTTATATAAGGAAGCACTGGGTGAAAAGATCCCCTTCCTTCCACTTGGCTGCCAGAGCTGCTTGCTGTCTTCCAGAGTGGATTGAAGACCAGCACAGACTGAAGACCAGCATCAACTGAAGACCCATGTGGATTGAAAACCAGCAGCTCCTCAGGAGGCCAACAGGCCTTCAATGCCAGATTGGGACTGCTGAGGCATCTGGCCACATGGACCGAGCTACTACCAGGTTCCTTGATTCACGGGCCTGCAACTGCTATTGGACTACCATAAGCTAATCCAACAAATTCCCTTTTTAATATAATTCATTCTAGCAGTTCTGCGTCTCTAGAGAACCCTGACTAATACAGTGAGTCACTAAAGAACTCAGGAAGAAATGTTTAAATTCCTGTAATCAAATGAAAATGGAAACACAATTTACCATAACCTGTGGGATACTGTATATACACTTCTAAAAGAGAAGCTTATAGCTATAATAGTCACATTAACTATGCATTTCAAGGTCTTGGAAAAGTAAGAACAAGCCAAACCCTAAATTGAGAGAAAGCAAAGAACAAAAATGCAAGAAGTAGAGTCTAAAAGAATAATACAATGGATGAATGTTTTTAAAGTAGGTTCTATAAAAAGATAAATAAGACTGACCAACCCAACCAAAAGAAAGAAGAGACAATAGATGCAAATTGGTAGAATTAGCAGAAAAAAGAGGACATTACAATAGATTTTACTGATATACAGAAAATCATTAGGGCTTAGTTTGAAATTTTATATTATAATTGGAAAATCAAGTAGAAATGAATAAATCTCTACATATATCTACCTGTCCTACCAAAATTCAACCAAGAGAATATAAAAAGTAAATAGATCAATTACAAGCAATGAAATTTGTCTCCCAACAAAGAAAAGTCCAGGAATGTCTGATGGATTTTACTAGAACATTAAATAGGTAGCACTAATGCTTCTCAAGTGATTCAATAAAATAGGGAATAAACCTCCATGCTCATTTTTTGAAGCCTCTATTATTCTGACAACAAAACTAGGTAAGGGACAAACAACAAATAACTTATAGAATAAATGACCTTGATGAACATAGGTGCAAAAATTCTCAACAAACTACTTCTAAACCATAGCTGAAAACATATTCTAAAAGGCATCTACCATGACCAAATTTTTTTTGTTGTTTTTGTTTTGCTTTTTGAGGCAGGGTCTCACTGTAGTCCTGGAATTCACTATGTTGTCTCAGGGTGGCCTTGAACTCACGGTGATCCTCGTACCTCTGCCTCCCGAGTGTTGGGATTAAAGGCGTGTGCCACCACACCCAGCTCCAAAATTGGTTTTATTCTAGATATACAAGGATGTTTTACATACACATTTAATTAAATATAAAAATAATCAAGAATAAAAATTGCATGATTATTTAAGATGTGGGAAGAATATTTGCAAAAAAATTAACATGTTTCCTTCATGATAAAAGCCCTAAAGAAACTAAGTACAGAATAATTCTAAGGGATACATATGAAAAACAGCCAGTGGACATGACTAAGTTTCCTTGAAATCAAAAATGGGGCAAGGATGTCCATTCTCACCACTCTTATTCTATAACCCTGAAATATTATCCAGAGAAGTAAATCAAGAGAAGCAAAAAGAAGCAGGGCATGGCGGTGCATGCCTTTAATCCCAGCACTCAGGAGGCAGAGATAGGAGGATTGTCGTGAGTTCATGGCCACTTTGAGATTACATAGTGAATCACAAATCAGCCTGTACTAGCGTGAGACCCTACCTCAGAAAAACCAAAAAAGAGAGAGAGAGAGAGAAATAAAATGGATACAAATAAGAAGGAAGTAAAAAATAACCCTACTTAAAAGACTCTACCAAAAGTAAAAAACGTCTAGGTTTGATGCATTCAGCAAAACAGCATAGTACAAAGTCAACAGAAAAATCAATACATATTTATGTCAGTCATGAATTCTCATAGTGAATTCCAGAAGATCTACACCCTACCTTGGAAAACCAAAAAAAAAAAAAAAAAAAAAGAATTCTCTACAAAATAAATCAGGAAAATAACCTAATTCACAATAGCCTCAAAAAGAGTGAAATACAAAGGAATAAATCTAACCAAGTTGATAAGAGACCTGAACAAAAACAAAAGAATAGAATAGAGCACTCAGAAATATATACACACAGCTAGAACCCTCCAATTCTTGGAAAAGGTACAAAAAACATAGGTTAGATAAAGGAAAACTTCTGATAAATGATTCTGGGAAAACTGGATATTCACATATGAAAGATGAAACTAGATCCCAGTCTATAATATATAAAAGTAAAATATAAATAATAATAATAAAATAAAAATAATCAATAAAAATATATCAAAGACTTTACTTTTACTTGCACTTGCACAAGGCCTGTTCAATATTGATCCCATCCACATTTCATCATGAATGATGGATTAGGGCAAAAGAACAAAAAACCTCAAAGTATAAGAGGGATTAATTTGAAAATAAAGGGTTCAGTGGAAGAGGTGGGAGGGGGAAAATAGATAATAGGAGGGGATCATGATCAAAATACAAACATGTATGAAAATTATCTACATGGCATGAATCAATATATATTTTTGAATAATAACTTGGAATATCAATGGTTGTCATTACCCAACTCAAAATACACAGACTAGGGCTAGAGAGACAGCTCAGTGGTTAAATGTGGGCTGGGTTCAACTCCCCTATACCCACGTGTGATGGTGAAGTTGTTGTCAAGTTGATCTGTTTAGTAATCCACAGACATTCCTTCTGAGTGGGTTTCTAAAGTTGCTTCCAGGAATGGTTAACTGAAAGAGGACATCCTTCCCCCAGGGGGGGCCCTTCCCCCAGAGTGGGTGGACCCTCTTGGATAGGGACTTTACATAAGGAAGCTCTGGGAGAAAAGAATTCCTTTCACCTGGCTGCCAGAGCTGTAGGCTGCCTTGAGTGTGGCCAAAAGATCAGCATGAACTAAAGACCCTTGTGGACTGGAGACCAGTGTGAACTGAAGACCAGCAGCTCTCCAGGAAGCTTACAGGCCTTCAGTGCTGGATTGGGACTGCTGAGGCATCCAGCCTCATGGACTGAGCAGCTACCAAGTTCCTTGACTCTCAGGCCTGAAAACTGCTATTGGACTGCCATAAACTAATCCAATAAATTCCCTTTTAATACAACTCATTCTATCAGTTCTGTTCCTCTAGAGAACCCTGACTAACACAACATGTAAAGCCAGATACACAAGGTGGTGCATGTGCCTGGACTTCACTTTCAGTGGCAGAAGGTTCTAGGACATGCATTCTCTCTCTCTCCTCTCTCTCTCTCTCTCTCTCTCTCTCTCTCTCTCTGTCACCATGAATAAATAAATAATTTTTTTAAAGACACAGACTAGAAGATTGGATTACAAAATAGGATCCATTTTTTTTTTTTTTTGATGTTTCTAAGAAACTCACCTCACTATTGAAGATAGAGACTACATTAGGAAGGATAAAAGACTGTATTCTAAGAAAATGGAACTAGGAAACAAGCAAGTGTCATTATTCTAATATCAGACAAAAAACCTTGATTCCTATCAAAGGGTAAATCAATAAAGAAAATGTGGAATATATATACACAGTAGAATAGTATTGGACCATAAAGAAGAATGTAACCATCTTATTTGTAGGAAAATGGATTGAACTGGGGCTGGAGAGATGGGCTTAGCAGTTAAGGCACATGCATGCGGGCATGCGAAGCCTAAAGGCCTAAGGACCCAGGTTTGATTCTCCAGGTTCCACATAAGCCAGATGCACAAGGGGACACATGCATCTGGAGTTCATTTGCAGTGGCTGGAGGCCCTAGCATGCCCATTCTCTCTCTCTCTCCCTCTCTCTGTCTCTAATAGATAAAAAATAAAATATTTTTTTAAATGGATTGAATTAGAGATCATTATGTTAAGTGAAATAAGCCAAACTCAGAAATGTAAATTTCATATACTTTTTGTTTCTTGTATGGAATCTAGAAAAAGAGACATGAAAATAAGAGGCACTAATAGAGAAGAAGATGATTGAGGAAGTGAGGAGAAGGTAAGAGGAGGGTGGAGATAATTATAATATATTATACGAATATAAGAAAATATCACAATGAGAGATGGCTTGGTGGTTAAAGTACTTGCCTGCTAAGCCTAGGGACTCATGTTTGATTCCCCCAATACCCACATAAGCCAGATGCACAAGGTGGTGCATGCATCTAGAATTCTTTTGCAGTGGCTGGAGGCCATAGTGCACCCATTCTCTCTCTATCTGCTCGCTCTCGCTCGCTCTCTCTCTCTCTCTCTCTCTCTTTCTCTCTCCTTCTCTCTCTGCAATAAACAAATAAATGAAATATTTTTAAAAGAAAGAAAATGTCAGAATGAAACCCATTTAGTATATGCAATTCATATGCACTAATAAAATGTTTTAACATCTCAAACAGAAATAAAAAGCTATCTAAACTTAAAATATGACTCTTATGAAATGCTTAATGTATACTGTATTAATGCTAAGATATTTAGTACTTAAGCCATTTCTTTCCTAATAAAGGAAATAAGGGGGCTGGAGAGATGGTTGAGCAGTTAAGGTGCTTGCCTGCAAAGCCTAAGGACCCATGTTTGATTTCCCCTGTACCCTCATAAGCCAAATGCACAAAGTGGTGCATGAATCTGGAGTTTGTTTACAGTGCCTAGAGGTCCTGGCATGCTCATGTCTCCCCCACCCTATCTATTTGCCTCTCTCTCTCAAATAAACAATATGTAAAAGATAAAGAAAGAAAGAACTAGAGAGATTGCTTTGAGGCTAAGTCACTTACCTGTGAAGCCTAAAGACTCATGTTTGACTATCCAGATCCCCCATAAACCAAATGCACACTGACTCAAGCGAACAATGTCACACATGCACACAAGGGGATATACCTGACTGTAGTTTGACTACAGTGACTGGAGGCCCCAGTGCTCCAATTCTCTCTCTCATAAAAAAAGGCCAGTCTGTTGGGCTTGCCTCAAAAAATATAAGAATGAATAAATAAATAAAGGAAACAAGATAAGAATGTATGTTCTTAGGGCTGGGGAGATGGCTCAGTGGGCCAAAGATACTTGTTTGAAAAGCATAGTTCAATTCCCCAATATCTACATAATGCCAGATGAAAAGTGGCACACACATCTCTGACCCCAATCCTGCTACAACAAGGAGAGGTTAACACAGGAGAATTGGAAACTGGCAGTTTATTTACAAGAGACCATGTCTCAACAAAGGTGGAGTGCTCGCTTTGGCATCATATATACTAAAATTAGAAAGATGCAGAGAAGATTAGCATGTCTTCTGTACAAGGATGACATGAAAATTACTTAAGCATTCCATATTTTTTGGAATTAGCAGGATAATGGATGAACCTGGAAAAATTATGTGAAGTGAGGTTACCCAGGCTCAGAAAATAAACTCCACATGTCCTCTCATATATGGGTACTAACATGGAATGATCAGATTTGTTTATAAGTTGTAGTATCAGTAGTACTGATTAGGAAGCTACACTGAGGCTTGGAGAGAGGAGAAGCAGGGAGGGATTGGAGGAGACAGTAGACGGGCAAGTGGAGGAACAGAATAAAGGAGGTGGACAGGTCTTGGGGATGCAAAGGTAAGGGGAGAGTTACCCTAAACTAAAGATGAGATAGGTCAGTACTACAGAAACATTAAGAGATATATTAAAAAGAGAGAGTTTGAGATGGAGAGAGGGGGATAGTTTGAGCAAAATCACCCTGCAGAAGTGGAGAAAGCTTTACTCTAAAACCATAGGCTATTGCTGGTGAATCCTATTACCAGAACTGGATTACCTCCCCCTGCAGTGTGCTGTTGATCAAGGAGGCACACAAGGCCCCCAAAACAATGCAGAACTAAATGATAAGGCTTATTGCTAAAGACACCACAGACTGCAGTCACAGGACATTGAGAGATCAAGCTGGAACAGGGATGAAAACCAGCTACCTGCTATCTACCTGTCATAGTGCTGTAGGGGTAAAAGTCACCAATAGTATTAACAAGAAGTGGATTCTGCAAGCTACACACTCAACCATCCAGGCAAAATGTACACATTGGCACAATAGTGACACATTGGCTATGGGGGTAATCATTTGTTCTCTGACTGCATATGAAGTGTGCTCATTGGGATGAAATTTGTGTCTAGTACTGAGAACCAAGTCAAAGCCTATGGCTTTGAAGGCCTGAGACCCTAGAGGAAGCTTCCACTGTTCTTTAGCCAAAAGGAGAGTTAATGCCTATCAAAAAGTTTCTGATCCATGCTACTCTCACCCTTGGTTAGAGAACCTGCCTTTTACAGATGACATCAAATACCAAGAAGATACAAGACTCATAAGAATAACAGAAAAAGAAAGTCAAGTACCTTATACAAGAGGAGTCAAATCTATCACCCCCAACAGGCCAAGGAAACATTACAGAGGAAGTGAAAACTTAAATATGAGTGCTGACTTTAAAGCCAGCCTGAGAACCTTCTATAGAGACCTTCTATGATAGGCACTGAGAAGACTCAAAACTCATCAAAGCAGAAAAATTAGAGGCTACTGGTAGTTCAACACTAAAAGAGATTTCTAACATATCCTCCAAGGCTCAGGGAAGCCTGCAGGAGTGGGGGTGGAAAGAATGTAAGATCCACAGGGAAAGTATCCTTTGAGGCATTGTGCTCCCTACAGGGGCTAACTGGTGCATTCCAACCCCATTGAGGAGGGCTCTCAGTGGAACAGGTATGGGAGAGAGGGCACATAAGAGGATAACTCAATGGGAATATGGCCACTTTGAAATGTGTCCATGTGTTTACATTCACAATAAAAATTTTAAAAATAAGAGAGACTCTGTCTCCAAAAGCAAAGATGGAAGGAGAAGACCAACACCCTGAGGTTGCCCTCTGACAACCCAAACACAGGGGGCCGTAGGTGTACTGTGAGGCATTGTTCTCCCCACAAGGACTGACTGGTGCGTTCATGATCCCACAGTGATTCACTGAAAAGGGCCCTCAGGTGGGTGAAGGTGGGGGAGCAGGGTTATAAGAGTAGAACCCAGTGAGAAATGACCAATATGCAACATGTTCATATATTAAAGCTTTCAATTAAAAAAAGTTACAGTAGTGTAAGACACCTTGCAGTGGTCCTCTGACATTCACATGTGCAAGTACACACACACAAAATAAATTTTAATAAAGAATGCATGGTCTTGCCCCTTCTCTTCAATATTATATGAATAGAGCAATAAATAAATACCCAAGACACTACAATAATACATGATTCTCAACTAGTACTATGTATATTTTAGGCTGAATAATTTTATGTTATAAAGAGGTATTCTATACACTCTGTGATGTGAAGCAGGTGCCCTGATTTCTACCCACTACATGTAAATAGCAACTAAGTTGTGCTAAGTTATTACAAAAAAATTAATAATGGGACTGTCCTTTGGGGAGAAAAATCATGCCTAGTTTTTAATCATTGCAATAATACAAGAAAAGGGACTGTATTATAATTTGAAGGTGAGAATTAGAACATTTGGCACATAGCATGTTTTGTCACATTTTTTTCAAAATCCTCAGAAATTTACACAAAATTACTAATAAATTTAGCAAGATACATGGTAAAAAAATCAATTGTCCCGGGCGTGGTGGCACACGCCTTTAATCCCAGCACTCGGGAGGCAGAGGTAGGAGAATTGCCGTGAGTTCGAGGCCACCCTGAGACTCCATAGTGAATTCCAGGTCAGCCTGGGCTAGAGTGAGACCCTACCTCGAAAAACCAAAAAAAAAAAAAAAAAAAAAAAATCAATTGTATCTATAATTTGACAATGATATTAGAATAACAGTTCACTTATATATAGCAAAACATAAAATTATTATTAATTTAATAATCTAACAAAGATATAGAAGGTTTCTATATAGAATATTGCCAAGTTCTACATGCAGAACACCACTGACAGATAAAGATCTAAATAAGTGGAGGGATGATCCATGTTCATTATCTAGAATCAAACAAGCCAGTCATTTTAACATTAAGGAACTTGTATTTATACAAGAAAATTTACATTAGGGGCTATAAAGATGGCTTAACGGTTAAGGCCTGTAAAGCCAAAGGACCTCAGTTCAATTCCCCAGGACCCACGTAAGCCAGATGCACAAAGTGGCACATGCATCTGGAGTTCATTTGCAGTGGCTGGAAGCCCTGGCACACCCATTCTCTCTCTCTCTCTCTCTCTCTCTCTCCCTTTTTCCCTCTCTCAAATAAATAAATATAAATATTTTTTAAAAAGAAAACATATTAATCTTCCCTGAAGGTAGTGGGATGATAAAATTCTGAATGATATAGCCAATAAATATTCCTATTAGGTAATTAGAAAATATGGCTTTCTCTGTGGTTAAAATCCATCTATCTCAGTGTTTGCCTTCCCTCTGAAAACTGACAGTAATGTCTTCTTCACTGGATTAGTTGAGGCTTTTCCTAAATCTGGACAGGCTCTCCTTACCCTCTGCTCCAGCTTGAACACAGAATACTGACTAATTACCATGGCTAAGTAAATGAGCTTCCTAGCTTGCTTGAAACCTGCAGGTCATTTTCCCAAAAATTTCAAAGATGGATACATATTGTTACAAAAATCCACCCTCATTGTCTTTGTCGCATTTCTTAACTACTAAGACCCTTCAAAGAAAAATAAAATGAACTCAAAATATGGTCCTTATGAATCAGAAATATATTACTGCCAAAGAAACATGAAACCACTTTTATACTTCAGTACTATAACCTAAAATTCTCATGTGCATAAGTAAATGAAACAGGAAAGACATGTTATATTAGTGAAGTTCCCATGAACATAAACCCATAGCCCACAAAGCCATCTCCATATTTAGCTTTCTCTGAAGGCAGATCTGCTAGACAAGGCATTTACCCGCCTTGTGACAGAGCACACACCCTTTGTGGGGTCTGACCTTATAACTAATTTCACATGTGCTGCTGTGTTAATGATTTGGGCTAAAATTTAATATGGAAAAGTTAGGAGATATGGTACTGTTTTACTGATATGAGCTGAAACCTGGAGAATAATTAAGAATGCAGCCTCTGGGCGGGAGAGATTGCCTAGTGGTTAAGCACTTGCCTGTGAAGCCTAAGGACCCCAGTTCGAGGCTCGATTCCCCAGGACTCACGTAAGCCAGATGCACAAGGGGGTGCATGTATCTGGAGTTCGTTTGCAGTGGCTGGAGGCCATGGTGCGCCCATCCTCTCTCTCTCTATCTGCCTCTTTCACTATCTGTCTATTGCTCTTAAATAAACACATAAATAAAAATTTAAATTTAAAAAAAGAATTCAGCCTCATTTAACCTTTGGTGGGGCCTCCTTTCCTGCTCAAGGAAACCAAAAAGGAAGATACAGTGATGAGTCATTTCTTTTGGAACTACGAAAGGGAGCCATTATGCGACAATAAATCAAGGAAAGTCTTTTGCAGTGATGTGATTAGTAGTGCCAGGGTTAGAAGCAATGGCAAGAGAACTGATGATGTAAGCTTGTAACCTCCATGGCCTCATCCAACCCGTTACTGAAGGAGCTCAAATGTTACCATTTTATTGTACTCACAACCAACAGCTGGGTCAAAGGGAAGTAAAACAAACCCAGACAATCATGTTCAGCCCCAAAGTACCTTATTTAGTTTTGTAGCAATTGAATAACAAGGATTTCTGGTGAGCTGTTAATGAAATCCTCTTCTCTTTGCATCTAATCAAAATTCACAGCCAGAAGCCACATGGAATGAGTATCCATGCTAAAACATTCATTATTCCTGTGTTAAAACTGTCTCAACAGTGAGCTCCAATCGGATATAGTCGCTGTGACCAGAAATGCTTCTTCACGCATTGTGTTCACTCTTTGATGTTCGAATGTTTCCAATTAGGCAGAAGGGAGGGAAAATAAGCTATCCATTCCCCAACAGGTCCCAGCGGGCAACACAACAATCAGAGGGGAAAACATGAATTTCTATCTTTTGTCTTTCAAAGTTGGGGGGGAATGATCCTTAAATTTCAAACATTATGAACATATGAATCAAGCCACATTTAAAATGAATGATAACTTTGACCCCACTTAGATAATAATAAGGAGACTGTCATTGTGTATTACTGTAGAATTGTCTGGGAGGATGTACTTATTGATATCAGAACAATCTTATGTATACTCACCCATAGTTATGTTTTCTGTAAGGGGACAGGAGGAGCAGCTGTTGGCCAGGCCTCAAACATGAAGCACCATAGGCCATTATCAAAAAGAAAACAGCTCAATATAGTTGGTGCATGCAGAACACTGGGCACGGGGACCTGTAGAGAAATGCAATATGATTTACCTGCCAGATGGCCTATTTTCTGCCTAATCCCTTATGCCTGTCATACATAACCTTCGATTGCCATTTTGTGAACAACCATATTGTGTAATTCAAGAGGAAAGTAGCTCAGAGTTCTGGTTGCCAAAAGGTAAGCAAGTACTATCAGTAATGGAAGTAATATTAATAACTATGATTAGCAAGTGCTTACTGTGAGGAAGATACTTCAGAAAACACTTTACAAGGACCATGTCATTAGGGCCTTATGTAATGAAGATGTACATTATTTTTTATTTTACAGAAGGATAAAAATGATTATTGAAGACACTGTAATTTAGCCTGTTACACTACTGGTAAATTGAGAAGCAAGGTTAATAACCTATAGCCATATGAGTTCAGAGTTGATTTGATCTCTAACTTCTCTGCAAAGAATTAGCAGTCACTGGGCATGGCTGTTCATTTAGTCACCTTCCAAATGCTTTAATCACTTAATTCTCATAATATTATGAGTTAAATATCACTTATTATTATCATTGTCATCATTGCTATTGTTTCCTGCTTATTGAGCAAAAAACACAGAGGCTTGAAGACTACTAGGACCAAGGTCACATAGCTTTCTAGTAGTAGAACTGGGATTTTATCCTTTACTGGCTCTGGAGTCCACATTCTTAATAGTTCTGTGCACTATTCTCAAGTTCCTCATTGCTTCCTTAAGAAACATCCCTCAGCTTATACAGATGAGAGATGTAAGCACCTTTCATTGCCATGTAAGTTATACTATATTCTACCCTTAGATTTTGGGACAAGGAGGTTAGACTTGAAATCAGAAAATAAAGACCCTAATTCTTATTTAAATTAGTTAAAGCTTATGTGACCTTAAGTTCGATTTTTTTTGTATCTCCTAGATTTGATTTCACAACAAAATTGGATGACTTTTAAAGTCAACCAGCAAAACTTCCCTCAGTCTTTGTCTTCCTCCTAAAAGAATGTGCATCCAATTTGTTATGCGTATTTTATTTTGTCTAAAACCAAGATATGGCTTCCCAGGATTTTTTATGAACTTCTTTTATTAACATATTTTGGGTATGGCTTAATTATTCACATCTGAATAGATAACTAATACCAGGAAAATTCCTGATAGAAAAACACACATCGACCAAAGAGAGAACCAGCTTCACACTCACTAGAGAAGTTTCTCTTTTCAGATGGCAGTGAAGAGACTCAAAACTCATGTAAATGTACTGAGAAGAAGTGATGGTAGAGTGCTCAGCACTAAGACATCCTCATCACACCCTTCAAGGCTCAGGGACCACTGAAGAAGCAGAGGTGGAAAGAATGTATGAGCCAAAGGAAAGAGAGGAGGGATTTGCAATACTGTCTTCCAGATACAACGTGGTCATGGTCTTCATGACCTCACAGTGGCTGACACTATCTACACAAGACCTACAGAATAGGAGGGGAAAAGTAGATGAAAGATTAGTTGGAAAGAAGGTACTCAATGGAAGGGATATAGGAGAAGGAAAAAAGAGAGAATGATGGGAAGGAATTAAAATCATGGTATTTTGTCTATATGTATGGAGATTGTCAATAAAAGTTAAAAATAAAAATAATAAACACATAAAATAAATAAATAAATGTATAACCTTTCCTGAGAATTAGATTGAGCATGCTTGTAGTACAAGTTAGCAAAGGTTTCCCTTTTAATCCTTGGGAAAAACCCTTATTATTTGTTATAGAGAAATGGCTTTCCAATATTCACTTAAAAAAAAAACTAAGGGGCTGAAGAGATGGCTCTGTAGGTACAAGCACTTGCTGTGAGCATGAAGGCCTGAGATGGCCTGAGACTACCTAAGTTCAATTCCCCAGAATCTATAGAAACAGTTGAGATAGTTCATGCATGTCTGTAACTCCAGTACTATGAGGAACAAAGAGTGAAAAGAGTGGAGAATCTCAAAGGCTCATAAAAACCACAATTCCTGTTCAGAGGGACTCTGTCTTAAGGAAATACATGGATGAGTTATAGAGGAAGGGCACTGGACATTCTTCTATGGCCCCTGCACTCCTGAAAGTGCACCTGCACAAACATATGTGAACACCACATGCACACACACATATACCCCACACATCACACATAAAATACATGCAAAAAGAATAGTATATAATAAGCCATACTTCCATTTAGCAGACTATTTTAAGTTGTCTTCTAGAAGCTAATTCTCACCAGGAAGCTCAGAAGACAACTCCTCAAAAAGGATACAAAGAACAAGAAAGATGTCATTACTATGTTTCTTAGGTGAAGGCAGAAAAATGGATCTCAGAAAGTAAACAATGGGGGTGTATTTCAAACAACGAAGCATCCCACTGGGAAGAAATGATGTTTTTAAAGAGAAATGCGCCCTAAGAGAGAGTTGAAAAAAACTTGAAGTAAATACATTTATTGTTTATTTATTTAGAGACAGAATGGCACTGGGTAGCCCACACTTGCCTAGAACATACTATATAGCCCAGGCTGTTCTTTCAAAATCCATCATCTCTGCTGTCTAAGTGATTGGATTTCAGCTGTGTGCCATCAAACAAGGATAAGTACTGTCATTTTCATGAAAAAAGTGTTCAAAAGCCATCCACTCTGATCAAATCCTTAAAAACTTGTTTCTATTCTAAAACTACTTCATCAGTGAAATTAATGCTTATAATGCCTACAGAAATCCAAGAAAATAGCCAAAACATATATAACATATTACTTGAGTAAATGTATTGTGAGTGCAATGGGATATGGCTCTGTTGTCAAAAATAATATCCTAGAAGCACTCATTTAACAGAAAAATGTTAATTACATATTTTATATTTTAAAACTATGCTCTAAAACAATAATCCAGCTTCAGTGCTATTTCACAATGTGTGGGTTGGTATATACCAAGCTCATAGCTACTTGCTCTGGCTCTTAAGTTCTTTCTACTTCCTCTTCTGCATTTTTCCTGAGCCATGTCATGCAGTCATACAGATGTCTTGTTTAGCATTCACTACTCCACAGCCACTTATTCTCAGCGCTTGGATGAATTCTGAGTCTCTTCAGTAGTCACAACCACCTGAAAATTAAACCTTCTCTGGCCCAAGGTAAGAATGGAACTACAGGCATAAAAATATGTTTCCAGAGAAATTTTATGGACATAAAACATATTTATTAAGCCAAACAACAGTAGTAGCTTTGTTCTTGGGGTGTAAGACCTCCCCAGCCACAATTTGTTTTCTTTTTTTCAAGGTAAGGTCTCACTCTGGTCCAAGCTGACCTGGAATTAACTATGTAGTCTCAGGGTGGCCTCAAACTCAAGGCGATCCTCCTACCTCTGCCTCCTGAGTGCTGGGATTAAAGGTGTGTGCCACCACGCCCGGCCCCAGCCACAATTTTTAACTAGGCTTTTTAGTATCTATCAGACATTAACTCCATCCCATGGAGTGGGCCTCACATTCAATCAATAAGCAATTGATTGGGCTGGAGAGATGGCTTAGCGATTGAAGCCCTTGCCAGCAAAGCCAAAGGACCCAGGTTCAATTCCCCAGTACCCATAGAAAGCCAGATGCACATGCTGATGCATGCATCTGGAATTCATTTGCAGTGGCTAGAGATCCTGGTATGCCCATTCTTTCCCTCCTCCCTCTCTCTGTCTCTCTCTCTCTCTCTGTCATAGATAAATAAAATATTTTTTTAAAAGAGCAATTGGTTATCCCCATAATAGTTCGCCACTACTGAACCAGTGGGGCTATCCTACTAGGTGATTGGTTGTATAGCTCACCAGGTTCACTACAGAGTAAGACTATTGATGACTTTTTCTCCTAGCATCCTACATAACAACTTCTAGCACTATGACAGTTACCCAGAAGGAGACGCTTCCAGCTTAGTTCCAACTTGATTCTCAGTGCCCTGCAACTGAAGCAAGTTATCTTCAGCAAAAAGGTCTTACCACCTTGTTTTGGTGGGCAACCAAGAACATTGGGAATATTTTTTATATTATTTTGAAGGCTCTAGTGTCCTCCCTGACCAACAACACACTGGGAAGTATCCTACTATGTCTTCTCAAGTGACCACCTACTTCTTTATAAAAAATCAGTTCCTTTATCATTTTAAATTGAGGTGAAACTTGTATTATACTAAACTATCCACACTAAAATGAACAATTCCATAGCACTTAACATATTCACAATGTTGTACAAGCATTACATCTGCTTAGTTCCAAAATATGTTTATCACCTCAAAATAAAACCCTATATTCACTAAGTAATTACTTCCATTCCCTTGCTTTACTTCCATTCCCTTGCTTCCTCAGACTGCGGACAACCACCAATCTGTTCTGTCTTTCTGGACTGCCATACCAGGATATTTCATGGAGTAGAAGAAGATAACTTGAGACTTTGGTGTCTGTTTATTTCAAGTGATATGGGGTTTGCAAAGTTCACAGCATTGTACAACATTTCTAACAGTATTTATTATTAAATTATAATAAATCATATATTGAATATCTGGTAGTCTATTTTATCTGAGATTAATATTCCAAGCTTTCTTAGAATGGATGAAGATCAAATGGCGTAGGTTTTCCAACTATTTACTTTCTACCAGTGTACACCTTTGAAACTAATATGATCCTTGTATAGACAGTATATAATTAATTCTTAGCTATTTGCCAATTCTTCCCTTTTTATTGAGTTACTTAATCTACTCACATTTACTATAATTGTAAGTAAACTTAGTCTGTCTCATATTTCATATTCCCTATATTCTTTTAATTTCTGTTACTCTTTTATTTTCTAGTATTGCATTTTAATCCATTTAACTATTTTCACTATCTTTTCTGAGTTGCTTTCTCAAAAGCTTATACCATAATTTGAACTTGAATTCCATATTAGTCAGCTTTTCTGTGATTGTAACAAATATCTGTGATAACCAAATTATAAAAAGGAAAAGTTTATTGTGACTCAGTTTTTCAGATTTCAGTCTATGATCAGTTGGTTCTATTGTGCTGGGACCTGAGGTGAGACAGCATCTCATAATGGCAGGTGTGGTTTGATTCAGGTGTCCCCCCAAAACTTGAATGTTCTGAATGCTAGGTTTCCAGATGATGGAAATTTGGGAATTAACACCTCCTGGAGGCAGTGTATTATTGGGGGCAGGCTTATGGGTATTATAGCCATTTTCTCCTTGCCAGTGTTTGGCATACTCTCCTGTTGCTATTGTCCACCTTATGATGGCCAGGGGGTGATGCCCACCCTCTGCTCATGCCATTGTTTTCCCCTGCCATCATGGAGCTTCCCCTTGAGACTGTAAGCCAAAATGAATCCTTGTTCTTTTACCAAAAGCTGCTCTTGGTCAGGTGATTTCTACCAGCAATGTGAACCTGACTATAACAGCAAGCAAAATTGTTTACATCATGGCAAATAAGCATGTGAAATAGTGGGTCCCACAATCTCTCTGTGAGTATAATCCAATGACTGAAGACCCACTAAGTTTAAAGTTTTCAAAGTCCCATTACCTTCTAATTGTATCAAACCTTCAATACATGAACCTCTGGGGGACATCCCAGATCCAAACTATGGTACTTCAACAATGGCTTTGACAATGCTCAAGAAAAGTCTGATAGTAGGGCTGAGGAGATGGATCAGCAGTTAACAGCATTTGTTTGCAAAGCCTAACAGCCCCGGTTTAATTCCCCAGTACCCATGTAAAGCCAGATGCACAAAATAGAACATGCATCTGGAGTACATTTGCAGTGACAAGAGGCCCTACTGTGCGCTGTCTCTCTTCCTCTCTCTCTCTCTCTCTCTCTGTTTCTCCCTTCCTCCCTTTCAAATAATAAATATTAAAAAAATAAGTATAGGGCTGGAGAGATGGATTAGCATTATGGTGCTTGCCCACAAAGCCTAAGAACCCAGCTTCAATTCCCCAAAACCCACATAAGTCAGATGCACAAAGTAACACATACATCTGGAGTTCATTTGCGGTGGCTGGAGGCCCTGGTGTACCCATTCTCTCTATCTGTCTCTTTCTCTCTATCTCTATCTCTCTCTCCCTCTCTAATAAGTAAATAAAATAAAATATTTTTTAAAAATAAGTATAATAGTAGTGGATAATAGTTAATAATATATAATATTAATAGTGGATAATAAGTAATATTAACTAACTAGCCTATAAATAAAATATTAGGTTATAAAATATTATGAAATTACTGCCCATTTTACTTTTCTTGATGAGTAATAAAGAATTCTTATAAGTTCAATAGTTTGTGTCTTTGGTCTAGTATATTTGTAAAAACTGAATTTTATTTGCCACTGCTCCATCCTCAAGTGTATTATTAGGTTTTGCTTTAAAAAAAAAAGAACAATTACTACCTCTTGGCAACATGTACAGTTCCTAATAAGGGGAAGATAAATGTTATATTGGTTTCCAAAAAATATCAAAGAAGAAAATAAAGCTCTGTTACCTACAGTGACTCTACTTTATCCCTGTAAGGTAGTGAGATTCCCTGTAATATATATATATATATATATATATATATATATATATATATATATATCCCTATAATCCAACAAGTGTTAATTAAATTCTAAACAGAAAAAAGAAATTAGAGAGGAGGAAGAAAAGCATGAGAAGGAAAAGTAAGCAATCTAAAAGTTAAGAGTCATAATTTGATGAGTCATTAATTATTATACCATCACCTAGCCTTAGCCTATAATACCTTAGCTATCTTAGCCTATAATACCAAGTTTCCTCAATATTATTAATTTATTAAGTATTTAATATATTAAAATGAGTGCAATCATTTCTTCAGCTAGCCTTTCCCATAATAACTGTGCCCTTATCTTAAAGTTCATCTGCATACTTATTCAACCTAATCCCTCCATCAGATTTACCTGTTTGATGTTTTATGATAGCCAGTCAGCTTGTGTCTGTTTAGTCTATAAACATCTTATATTCCCCAAGGAAAGGCAGGAACTACTATTGTAGTTACCTTCTTATTGCTGGAACAAAGCCCACCCAACCAAAAACAACTGATAGGTGGAAAGTTTTTATGTTGGCTTACAGTCTCAGGGGAAAGCTTCATGATGACAGAGGAAAGCATGACATAAGCAGAAGAGGCTGGGCATCATCACCTCTGCCACAGCAGGTGGAAAACAGCAGCAGAAGAGTGAGCTGAGCTCTGGCAATAGGCAGCTGGTTATAAGACCCCAAGTCCAACCCTGACAACACACCTACTCCAGCATCTCTCAAATTACCACCAGTTGGGGACCAAGCATTTAAAACACATGAGTTTATGAGGCTATCTGATTCAAACCACCACACCTATAAACAAGCACAATGCTGTTAACAAGCCAAAGCTTAATAAATACACGCTGTAAAAATCAGTGGTGACACAGTTGAACACAAAGCAACTGAGTAAACTTGCAGCCACATCACCATGGTCATTCTCCATAACAATAGAACCCTACCCACACGTGAACCAAAAACCTATTAAGGACCACAACCTGCTTTCCACTTAGGAATGACATGCTCATTTCTTCCAACTATGATCCATCTTTCACAGAGTAAACTGCTTCAGTCTCTGTAGTGCTGAGATTATAAATGTGCAGCAACACACCCAGTTCAACAACTTCCATTTTATCATTACAAGTGCAGGTTTCAGGAAAGTTGGACTGTGAAGTCAAGCACAATGGTGCACACCCATAGTTCCTACTGACATGAGCTCTGCCACACCCTCCATACCATGATAGACTGAAATCCTTCTGCAACTGTGGGCCAAAATAAGTCCTTCCACCTTTTACTTGTTTCCATAAGGTATTTTGGTAGCAGTGCCAAGAAATTGTGATGGTTAATCTTAACTGTCAACTTGATTGAGTTTAGAATCAACTAGAAGATAAAAACCTAGGTGTGCCTCTGTGGTAATTTCTAGATTAGTGAATTAAATTAGGAAACCCACTGTAACTATAGACTGGAATCCCAGACAGAATGAAAAATGTTAAAGCAAGCTGATCATCAGAACTCATTGCTCTCTGCCTCCTGACTCTGGATAGAATGTGACCAACCCTGCTTTACCATCCTGCCACCATGTCCTCCCCATTAAGATAGACTGTAACCTCAAATAGTAAGCCAAAATAAACCCTTCCTCCATTTAAAAGAAATTGCAATAGTTTCTTTGTCCAACAGCTTCCAATTAGAAGTTATAATATATTGAAAATTGACTACTTGCTGAATAAACATTTGAGGAGTTACTATTGCAAGCAAGTCACAATTGCAACCAACTAGCCTTTCTACTTCCTCTCTTTAAAACCTTTCTACTTCCTCTTTTTAAATCCTGTGGATTAAGGGCGTCTGTTGGGAAATATATTTAAAATTCCTCAGGATACCATTGTGATAGTTTGAATGCATGTCCCCCAATATGACTCAGGTGTTTTATTAAAGCTTGCCTCTAGCTGCCTGGCTGGAAGAAGTGTCACTGGGGACAGACCCTGGGGTCCAGCCCTAAAGTGTTACTGGGAGTGGATCTGATTTCTAGCCCAAAGACATGCAGTGAAGTTTGTGAGCTCTGCATGGGACTCTGATATGCTGGCTGGTGGTGGTTTCTCTCTGCTTGGATCTGTGAAATGGGTATAGCAGACAGTCTCATGTCACTGAGATAAACCTCCAAACCAGACAACATTATGGAGGAAGGAAATTTATTTGAAGTTTACAGATCTAGGAGAAATTCCATAATGGCAGAAGCTAGCCCACTTTCACAGGTGCACACAGAGAGAGAAAAAGCCACACGCCACACCAGCACCATAAGCAAGCACACTTAGAAACTCCAGGTAAAGCTCAGGAACTTTGCATATCTTTAAATTGAAATTGCAAATCCACCCACGCACCTTGGGGCTGGACCCCAGGATCCACTCACAGTGACACCTCCTTCAGTCATGTAGGTGCAGATCTAAATTACAAACTTTAATAAAATCTTGAATACATTGGGGCTACTGATTCAAACAAACACCTTCTGCCCATGTCTCCTAATAGATTTAGAATCACTTCACAGTGTATATTGTATTCAGTCCAAATTTAAATGTTCACATAGTCTTTATCAACTTGACATAGTTCTAAAGTCCCAGGTCTTTTCTGATATTTAAGATTGTCTCTTAGCTATGAGCCCTGTAAAATCAAAGCAAGTTATATACTTTTAAAATATAAAAGCATAGAGTAAACATTTCCAATTGTTCTAAGGCATAGCAAGGAGCAACTGGAACAATATAAACTCAATAACCATTAAGCAAACACCAAACATCTGTACTTCAAATCTGATAACACAATCAGTGAATGTCAGTCTCTGGATTTTTCAATTCTGCCCCTACAGCTGGACTGAATAGTCAGAGAAAACTTCCATCCCAGGCCAGCAGCACTCAACCGTAGCCCTTGCACAGTCCTGGCATATCCACAACATCTTTGGGTCTCCATATAAAATATGGTCCATCTTCCAATGGCTTTGCCAGCCTCAGGTTTGTCACATCCTGCCTATATACATGTCTCAGCAGCAGCTCCTGGAATCATGTGTACTTTATGACCACTCTATGTATTTTTTATGTTTCCAAAACAGGTATGCAGGACTATATCTTAATTCAGGGACAAAATAAACTGTAACCTTGAAAACCAGGTTCCTTCTCCAGTCAACTCTTTTCCAACAGTCTTTCCTCGAGTATTCTTTCCATTGTTTCAATGTATAGTACTTAGGCCATCTCCCTTTTAAATGTTAATATGTTTGACAATAGAAGCTTTAGCATGCTATCTCTTTGTCAGTAATTTTAAATGTGCTTGAATTTTTCCAATTTAAAATCATGAATCTCTCAGTCCAATAGCTTTAGCCAACCACATCAGTCCATTACAAATTTAACCGTGACTAAACTCTCTGGACCTTGGCAACATAATGCAGCTAGCCCATAAGACAGTAGCTCAGTTCCAACAAAGTCCTCTGCAGTCTTTTCTTCCCCTTAGAAAGTTCATAAGCCAAGCCTCTAAATACAATATTCTTTGTACTTAGTACTCTTAAACTCTCATAAGAATCATCCATAATTACTTGACTTACTGCTCCAGAAGGCATCTTTGGTTGTAAGTACCAAGCTCATGCTCATTCCTCCAAAACATTCCAAAAGACCAAGATCCTTATGGTCAGATTCATCTCATCCACACCCCACCCTTGGTACCAGTTCTATCCTTAGACCATTTCTATAACAGACAGTCTCACATTGCTGAGATAAGCCCCCAATGAAGGCATCATTATGGAGGAAGGAAATTTATTTGAAGCTTACAGACCCCAGGGAAGTTCCATAATGGCAGAAGAAGCTGGCCCATTTTAACAGGTCCAAGCAGAGAGAAAAAGCCAATAGCCACACCAGCATCATAAGCAAGCACACTTAGAAATATCAGAAAAAGCTCATGTACATTACATATCTTTAGACTTGAATTCCAAATCCACCCTCAAACCTTAGGGCTAGACCCTGGGATCCACCCAGAGTGACACCTCCTTCAGCCAGGTGGCTGTAGATCTAAATTACAAGATTTGATAAAATACTGAGTGTGGACTGTAGAAATGGCTTAGCAGTTAAAGATGCTTGCTTGCAAAGCCAAGGGACCCAGGTTCAATTCCCCAGGACCCACATAAGCCAGATGCACAAGGTGGTGCATGCATCTGGAGTTTGTTTGCAATGGCTAAAGGCCCTGGAATGCTCTCTCTTTCCCTCTCTCTCTCGCGCTCTTGTTCTCGCTCTCGCTCTCACTCTCTCTCTCTTCCTCTATCCAAATTGATGGAGAAATAGGATATTCCCCAACAAAAACAGACTAAAAGAATTTATGACAACTAAGCCAGCTCTACAGATAATACTTGAAGGAACAATTCATGTTGAAGAGAAAGCAAAGCACACACGTGAGGAAACAGAAAAAAATAAATGATACTCAAATAACAAAATAAGAGAGTAAAGGAAAAACCGGCAGGAAATACGAAACAAGAAGAACAGGGACAATAAACACGTTCCTGTCAATAACTATTAATATCAATGGCCTCAGTGCCCCCAGCCAAAAGACACAGACTTACAGACAAGATAAAAAGGCAGGATCCTTCTGTTTGTTCCCTCCAAGAAACAAAACTCTCCATGAAAGACAGACACTATCTTAGAGTGAAAGGATGAAAAATGGTATTCCAAGCAAATGGGCCTAGGAAGCAAGCAGGTGTTGCTATCATAATGTCTGACAGGATAGATTTCAAACCAACATTAGTGAGGAAAGATAAAGAAGGTCAGTTTATACTGATTAAAGGAACACACCAACAGGAGGACATTACAATCCTAAACATACATGCACCTAACATGAGGGCTCCAAATTTCATGAAACAAACACTACTAGACTTAAGGTCACAGATAACGCCAAACACAATTTTAGTGGGCAATTTCAATAACTCACTCTCATCAACTGACAGGTCATCCAGGCAAAAAAGTAAACAGAGAGACATCTGGATTAAATGATGTCATGGAACAAATGGACATAACAGATATCTACAGAGCTTCCATCCAAATGCTGCAGAATATATGTTTTTCTCAGCAGCACATGAAACATTCTCCAAAATAGACCTTATATTAGGACACAAAGCAAATCTTAACAAACACAGGAAAATTGAAATAATCTCTTATACTCTATCTGACCACAATGAAATTAAACTACAAATCAGCAACAAGAAAAACTACAGAGCATCCACAAATTCATGGAGACCAATCAGTACACTATTGAATGATGAATGGGTCACTGAAGAAATCCAAAAGGAAATCAATAAATTCATAGAATCAAATGATCATGAGAATACCAAGACCTTTGGCACACAATGAAGGCAGTACTAACAGGGAAATATAGCTCTAAGTACCTACGCTAAGAAATTAGAGAGTTCACAAGTAAACAATTTAATGCTTCACCTTATGGCCTTGGAAAAAGAAGAAAAAGGCAAACCAAAATCAGTAGAAGGAAAGAAATAATAAAAATTAGGGCAAAATTTAATGAAATAGAAACAAAAATAATTTCAAACAATCAATGAAACAAAGAGTTGTTTCTTTGAAAGGATAAACAAGGAAACAAGGTTAATAAACCCTTAGGAAATCAGACAGGAAGAGAGAACAGAAAAAATATAATAAAATTAGAGAAGAAAATGGCACCATTAAAACAGATACCAAGGAAAATCATAAGGACATACTTGAATCAATATTGTGAAAATGTCAATCTCTCCAAAAGCAACCTACATTTAATGAAATCCCCATTAAAATTCTAATGCATTATTCACAGAAATAGAAAAAAATCCTAAAATTCATTTGGAAGCACACAAAACCTTGAATAGCCAAAACAATTTTTGTAGCAGAAATAAGACTGGCAGTATCACCATATCTGATTTTAAGCTATATTACAAAGCCATAGTAACAAAACAACATGGTATTGGCACAAAGACAGACATGTATATCAATCAAACAGAATAGAGGACCCAGTTGTTAATCCAGGCAGCTATAGCCATCTGATTTTTGACAAAAACACCAAAAAATCATTGGAGAAAAGATATCCTCTTCAACAAGTGGTGCTGAGAAAACTGGATATCTATATCTATATATGCAGAAGGATGAAAATAGATCCTTGTCTCTCTCCATGCACAAGAATCAAATCCAAATGGATTAGGGACCTTAATATCTGACCTGAAACTCTGAAACTGTTAGAGGAAAAAGTCAGGGGAACCCTTCAACATATTGGCATAGGCAATGACTTTCTGGATAAACCCCAGTTGTTCAGGAATTAACACCACTAATCAACCACTGGGATCTCATAAAATTACAAAGCTTTTGTACAGCAAAGAACACTGTGAATACAACAAAGAGACATCCTACAGAATGGGAGACAATCTTTGCCAGCTATACATCTGACAGAGGTTAATATGCAGAATATACAAAGAACTCAAAAACTAAACAATAAGAAATCAAACAACCCAATTAAAAATGGGCTATGGAACTAAATAGAGTTCTCATCAGAAGAAATACAGGTGGCATATAAGCATCTAAAAAAGTGTTCTACATCCTTAGCCATCAGGGAAATGCAAGTTAAAACTACTTTGAGATTCCATATCACTCCTCTCAAAATGGCTATCATCAAAAAACAATTGACAATTAATGTTGGCAAGGATGTGGAAAAAGGGGAACCCTTCTACACTGTTGATGGGAATGTAGTCTGGTACAACCATTGTGGAAATCAGTGTGGTGGTTGCTGAGACAGCTGTAAATAGATTTACCATACGACCCAGCTATACCACTCCTAGGCATACATCCTAAGGACTCTTCTCACTACCATAGAGATACTTGCACAGCAATGTTTATTGATGCTCTATTCATAATAGCAAGGAAATAAAACCAGCCTATATGTCCTTCAACAGATGAATGGATAATAAAGATGTGGTACATTTACACAATGGAGTTCTAGTTAGTGATAAAGAAAAATGAAATTTGCTGGGAAATGAATGGATCTGAAAAGGATTATACTAAGTGAGGTAACACAGGCCCAGAAAGCCAAATGTTGCATGTTTTCTCTCACATGTGGGTCCTAGTTACAAATGTCCAGACTTGTGTATGAGTTGGAGTAAAACTTGGTAGCAGAGCCCTAGAAATGTGCTACAAGGGAGGTAGGATGGGGTAGAGTTAAGGGAATGGTAATGTATATATGTAAGTAGATGGACAGATTACTATGGGTGGAATGGCCTAAGTGAGGTCAGGGAAAGAGATTGAGTAAAAGGAGAATGAGGGGAGAGGTAATCAAAATTCAGGATATTGTAAGCAACATGATAACCTACTTTTTTGGATAATGGCACACCCAGAAGCCACAGACTATTACTAGAAAAATTTCAGTGCCAGAGATGGGATACCTTCCAGTGAGTTGTTGGCCAGGGAGGTCCTTGATTCCCCCAAAACATTACAGGCTATTGCCAAAAATCTTGTTTTCCCACAAGGAATAGATTATAAGACCCTATCAAGCTGAGCATGGTGGCGCACACCTTTAATCCCAGCACTCGGGAGGCAGAGATAGAAGTATCACCATGAGTTCGAGGCCACTCTGAGACTACATAGTGAATTCCAGGGAAACCTGAACTAAGGTGAAACCCTACCTCGAAAGACAAACAAACAAAAAGACCCTATTGCTGAAGGCTCCACATGCCCTGGCTGCAAGGTCACTGAGAAATCAAACTGGGGCTGAACTGAAAACCTCCTCTCTGTAGACCAGCTGAGAGAAAGCTGGAGAAAGCTGCACTGAATGCAGCCTTATTGGAGACAGAAGCCATCAGTGGTGAAAACAGTGGACACTGCAAGCCTCAACTTTGGCCAGCCATGCAAAATGAGCCAACGTGTGCAATAGTGGCATGTCTGTTACGGGTGAAACCAACTGCTCTCTAAATTTTTTTTTTTTTCCGAGGTAGGGTCTTGCTCTGGCCCAGGCTGACGTGGAATTCACTATGTAGTCTCAGGGTGGCCTCAAACTCACAGCTATCCTTTTACCTCTACCTCCCAAGTGCTGGGATAAAGGTGTGCGCCACCACGCCAGGATTTTTTTGTTTGTTTGTTTGTTTTCCTTAATTTGACTGGAGGCCCACTCTATGGGAGGGGACACATGCCTGGTACTGAAAAGCTAACAAAAAGCCTATGGTGGGGGAGGTCATGAGCATTAGAAATGTAATTCCTGCTCTTGTCTGGCTAAATGCATATACTTACCAAACTGCTCTGTAAGCACTTTACTTAATGTTCATACCCATATATTAATGCTACTCTCACTTTTCACTAGAGAGGCTTCTCTCTTCAGATGGTGGTGACCACTGGGATGATGCAAAAGGCACCATCTACAAGTTGAAGGAATTTTCAGCACCAAAACACCCCTACCACACCTTCCATGGCTCAGGGTCCATTGCAGAATAGGTGGCAGAAAGAGTGTAAGAGCCAAAGGAAGGACAGGACTTCTTGCAATGCAATCGACCAAACAGAAACTGGCCTTGCTATCCATGACCTCACAGTGCCTAGCACTATCTTCACAAGACCTTCATAACAGAAAGGAAAGATGATGACATCAAAATAAAAGAGGGACTGATGGAGAGAGGGAGGGGATATGATGGAGTGTAGATTTGGGAAGGGGAAAGTGAGAGAGAGGAGGGAATTATGGTTTATTGTCTGTAAGTATGGAAGCTGCCAATGAAAAGGAAAAAAATAGTTGCAGATCCCAGGAGTAATAGATGAGCAATCAAATTTTATTATTCTCACCAGGTGAAAAATCACCTTTTATTCAAAATCTTTTTTCATATTTGGACCATTTCAATAACTCCCAAAAGCATGTGACCCCACTGTACCCGAGTTGAGATAATTTCTACAATTATGTTGTGGTTTTCAGATGATGTGATCCCATCATGAACAGTGACACTTCGTGTGGTCTGGCTCTGTGTGTGGCTCTGACGTAGGGGAGAAGCCAGAGGCCATGTGTTAGCCCTGAATTAGACGTACACATGATCCTGAGAAAAGTCCCAAGTTCTAAAGAAGAAAGAAGAGATGACATCGAACAGCTCTTAACTATACTTGTTAAAAGCCTTTATTATGGTGGTAATAAGGTTAAGAGGGTTGAGAAAAGGAGAAGAGGAAAGGTTTGTGATGGGAGAAAAAAGGTTCTGTGCCACAGAACCACTGCTCTAGTTTTATAACTGTGAGACTTATAGGAATGTCATTGCTCTCATCATAAAACCCACAACAGGGCTGGAGAGATTGCTTAGTGGTTAAGTCACTTGCCTGTGAAGCCTAAGGACCCAGGTTTGATTCCCCAGTACCCACATAAGCCAGATATACAAGGTGGCACATGCATCTGGAGTTCATTTGCAGTGGCTAGAGGCCCTGGCACATAGATTTTCTCTCTCTCTCTCTCTCTCTCTCTCTCTCTCTCTCTCTGTCTCTCTCTCCATATACATATATATATATATATATATATATATACATACATATCTATCTATCTATCTATATCTATATATATATATATATATATACCTCTTTCTCTTGTGCTTGCTCTCTCTCTCTCTCTCTCTCTAATGAAAAATAAATCAAATTTAAAAGAGAAAAACACAGGAGCTCTTCAAAGATTCCACAAAGAAATCCACAATTCCTGATCATATTCTGGATGTTTCTCAAGATGACTTCTTGGTCCACAGATCTCAAAAACTTGCACTTCTGCACAGAAAAAAAAAAATCGCCACATAGTCTCACTCATCTACATCACATAACCTGAAACTACCCAAGATGACTTACATACCCAGCAAGCATCTCGTGGACTAGACAATAGGTTGGGAGGGGAGGGAGGGGAGGGAAAGGGAGGGGGTGGGAAACACGAATATAGACCCAAATGGCAATGGTACCATAATATTCTACATCCTAAAAGGCAGACAAAATGGCTGAACCTTCACCAGCCCTTAGAGGGAACACCTGAGCCACAAGACACTGGAGAGGGTATGATGAAGACTGACCTCAATCTTCTACAGCTTCTCTCTCTCTCTCTCTCTCTCTCTCTCTCTCTCTCTCTCTCTTCTCTCTAACTCTTTTATATTAGTTATCTTTTTCTTCCTTTTCTTAGTGGGCACTGACCTATAACTCCCAGTACCAACATGTGGCTATCATCCACAATGAGCTTTTGATCAGAGAGACCTTCAAGGTTTCCTAAAAGAAAGACAGATTTCTGTCAGAGTACTTGATGACCCACCAAAGGTTAGTGGTAAGACCCTACTGCTGAAGACACCTTATGTGGTTGACACGTAAAATGGAATGGCATGACTGGAAGCTGGAAGAGAGTCAGTCCCCAGAGAGTCAGCGCGTCTAGTGCCAGAAGGTGCTACATGGGCGACTTGGGTAAAATGACCAATATCTGTCCAAGAAACTCATGGTCTAACCTACTTAGCAGCAAATAACCTGTCGTGATGCTCACACAAGTGCAATAGTGGCACACAGCCATGGTGGGAAACCAACTGCTCTCCATTTAGCTAACTGATCCCCTCACTGGTATGGGACCCATAGCTGGAGCTGGGAAACAAGTCAGAACCATATCCAAACATAAGCCCGCTCTCCATTATCAAGCTACCATCAATCGTGGGATACAAGAGGGCCTACACCTATTAAATTATCTATAAAAAAGTGAAGGTTATCTCATTTGTCTGGTGCTAACTTACTCTCTGTTGGAGAATCTGCTTCTCTTTTTCAGATAGATGTAGATCCTAAGAGAGAGCCACCCCATCATACCTCAAAAGGGCCCTGGCTGAAACTAAGAACAATTGGTGAAACAAGCAAGGCTGCTGTTTTCTTGGTGAACCGGGTACCAGCACAAGGGGGAAGGAGATCAACACAGAGAAAAATCAACTCCTACCAAATCAGAGATCCAGAGACCCAGAGGCCCCCAACACCTCATCACTGAAGCACACCAAAAATGAACCCAACATGGCTCAGGGAAATTTTGCAGAAGAGGGGGCGGAAAGAATGTCAGAGCCACATGTTGAGTCATGATATGCAGAGACATTTATCCTACCCATAACTGTGGGCTGACTCCAGAATGCATGACCCATATACCTCAACAAGGAAGGGCCAAGGAGAGGGGGAAGGTAACAGATGAGACTAATAAGGGTATCAAATTGACTGTATTCGCTGAGTACAAAACTAATTAATAAAAAATTATAAATAAATAAATAAATAAACCAAAAAAACTTGCACTTCTGAAATGGGAAGAAAAAACTTCAGAAAGACAAGTTTATTTAACCCTACTTCTTTATGTAAAGCCAACACTGCCGATTCTGACTAAATAGTAACTTCATAGTATCTTATAACCAGGTAGAAAAAAATTAACTTCATTATGTATACAACTTCATTAGATATTAAGCTTATCTAACTCTACTGGTAAATTCTGGGATTTTACTGTGAAGTAAATGACAGGAAAGCTATGGGACATGAGAGAAGATGCTGTATCCTTGGGAAATCATTTTCAGAACCAAGGACATCATTGTTCTGACACTTCTTTAAATATTATTTCACATTTACTGAATTCAGGGACTTTATAATGATCAAATGTTCAGATAATGCATATTAGTAGGTAATAATAGTTGAGCACATATTTAACAAATTATGTTAACTTGTTTAAGCAAAAATTTTAGTGCAGCATGTTTTTTTTTTCAATAAATTGAATTGTATCTGTGACTTCATTAGTCATCTAACTTTTTCTTTATAAACTTTCTCTACATACACTCCATGCACATGTACTTCATTTTTATTATTATCAGAACAGTAGAAGCCTTGCATGCTTTGGTCACTGATTAATACCCATTGTTTAAAAGCAGAGGTAATAGGATAACTCTCTGGACCTCCTTGGGCCACACTCAGAGACTGAGTCCTCAGGGGCAAGTATGTTTTTAGAAGCACTACATGAGTTTCTGAGAATTCCAATTTACCCAACTAGTATAGCTTCTGATGAAGAAAATCAATAACAAATTACAGTGAATTAGCAAAAGAAGTTTAAGGATTTAATCTTGAAAGTTGTGCTTATACTACTAAATAGTGATATGGCATTGGCAGATCACTTAATTCTTTAACTCCAGTCTCATAAAATAGGGCATTTCATATTAAATTTTAAGTCATCCTCCAGAAAAAAATGGTATTGGGGCCAAGCATGATCCCAGCACTCAGGAGGCAGAGGTAGAAGGATCACCATGAGTTTGAGGCCACCCTGAGATTACATAGTGAATTCCAGGTTAGCCCAGGCTACAGCAAAACCCTACCTTGAAAGACAAAAAAAAAAATTGTTATTTGTACATAACTGTTTATATTTTATGGTAGCCAAGAAATCAGATAAAAATAATGTCATTCATGGTTTGGGGGTGAGTCTGGGGATTGAATCTTAGCCTTATGTATGTTGACCAAACATTCTCCACTGAACCAGAATTTTATCATCAACTGGGATTTAGATACTTCTTGGTTCTCTATAACCAGATAACAAGCTAGTGTAAATGTGAATTATTAAGGACACTTTTCAATCTAGATAGGTCCATTTTATATATCAAAACTTAGCATGGCTGGACAGATGGATTAGCAGTTCAAGCCACTGTCATGCAAAGCCTCATGGCCTGGCTCAATTCCCCACATAAAGCCAGATGTACAAAGTGACGCATGCATCTGGAGTTCATTTGCAGTCAGTGGAATATGGTCCTTTTGTGCCTGTACATTCTCTCTTTTTCCTTCTCTCCATCTCTCAAACAAAGAAATATATATATATATATATATATATATATATATATATATATATATACATACGTGTATATATATATATTTACAAAACTTAGCCCAGGGGTGGGGATATGTCTCAACAATTAAAGGCAATGGTATGCAAAGCCTGCAGGCCTGGGTTCAATTCCCCCAGTATGCATATAAAGCCAGATACACACATGGTACATGTGTATAGTTGGTTTGCAGCAGCAAGAAGCCAGATACATACACTGTGCATGCATCTAGGATTTGTTTACAGCAGCAGGATGCTCTGGTTCACCCATATATTTTTTCCTTCTACTCATCCTCCTCTTCCTCCTTCTTTTTTTCTCTCTCAAATAGATAAATAAATTTTTTAAAACTCCTAAATTTATAACATCTATAAATGGTAATATAATAACATCTATAAGTGGAAAGGAATGATAATTTTTGTGTTCAACCTAACGAATGAAACTTCAAAGACTTTTAACAGTCCAGACACAATAATTTTAATACAACTTGCCAAAAATATATCAATTCCATTTTACAACAATATTCAGTTTTCTTAAACTATTTTACTATTGGTATTAGTTCATATTTTTGTGGCTATTGCTCAAAGCCAGTGGAAAAGAGGTCATTAGTGTAGCATTTTAACAGTGTTTTTTTTTAATCTCAACATCAAATATAGTAATAGATAAGACATTTGGAGATAGGTGCTATGGTACCTTTCCCTATTAATGTCTAATGAGAATTTTTCTCTTACAAAAGACATTTTGGTGGAACTTCCAGTCACAATGACATCCTCCTAACTACAGTTCAGCTCCAGGATAATATCAGGCAAGATCTGTGGGTCTCTAGTCTTAGTGGCTCTTAGCAGACCTCCAGTGGGTGGGCACAAAGGGCACAGTTGGGAATCTCCTGATTCCCACCCTCTGGGTTAGACAAGACCGTCAGGTCCCCCCAACTACTTGGCCAGCTGGGAAGCAACCACAGCCCTTGCACCTTAGCTCACTCTGTCCCCACCACTGCATCTGTCTGTGACCTGCCTTCCCTCCCTTGCTCCCCCCATACATTTGTTGGGGGTCCCTGCACCTTCCCTTTCCTGGGATGGGCCACAGCATCTGTTGGAGTCCACACACCTTCCTTATCTCCACCCCCCACTGCATCTGTCTGTGACCACATATCTTCCCTGTCTCTAGGCCCCACCACTGAGTCTGTCAGGGTCCTGCACCTTCCTTCTCACCCAGGGGCCCCCCACCAATGTATCTGTCAGTGACCTACACACATTGCATTTGTCAGGGGTCCACACCTTCCCAGTTTTTCAGAGGTCCTGCCCAACTGTCTCTGGCCCATACCTGGTTCCCACAGGCTGCATCTACTGAGCCCACACCCCACCTGTGCTCCTGCCATGCTCCCCTGTCTTGCATACTTAGTGGGATGGTCTGAAGGCTACCACTCCTTCCCCTGGCCACACACCGTCAACATCCTGTGCTGCCTACAAGTGCCCTTGTGTATGACCTTTAGCTAGTGTCCCTGTCTCTCCCCCACTAGCCAACACCCTGATCTGGCCAGGGCTGTGAAACCCAGCAACCCCCACCATTTCTCCAATGCCCTATTCTACTTCCAGTGACTGTTGGGGCACCACATCAACCCTAGAAGTGGAACACAGAAAAACCAAGCAATCACCTGCCTGGGGGAAGCAGTGAGTTCCCCATAACCTGCCTATCTGGGTTCAGTAGGATATCAAGGGCAAGCTCTATGGCCCTGGAGCCACAGATAAGACACAGCGGAGACCAGATAAAAGGGATCCCAGGCCTCCAACCCCACCTTTGGTATTAAGCATCAACCCAAAGGGGCTGGTGCACTTATACCCTTCACAATATGTACATCCCAAAATACACAGCCATCATTAGCCTATTTAAACATAAAACAGAACATTCACTGAAGACCCTATAAGGGAAAACTCTTGCTTCCTCCTTAATTAAATAAGATACCCACACTGTGATAGAAGACCACAATGCAACAGAAACAACACAAAATATCAAACTGAGGGAGCTCTGACAAGGTTACCTAGTCCCACAATGGAAGTCTCCAGTGAAAACATAGAGGAGACAACAGGAGTAGAACGACAAAATAAAGACACAAGATATGTGTCCGTGACCATGACCAAAAAATGGCAGAACTGGCAGCAAATCACCAAAAATCCAACAATCACACAATGAAGTCCATACAACTGTTTTCACTACATTTGACCTAATAGACAAAACCCAGAGAGATCTCAAAACAGAGTTAAGTGAATTGAACCTTAAACAAAAAAAAAAAAAAAAAATAGAAGATCTGAATAACCAGTTGGTTAAGCTTAATGAAGACATAAGTAAATGCAAGAATGAATTCCAGGAAGCATAAAGAAAATCAAAACATGACCTGAAATTAGAACTTGACAAAGGGATGGATACTATACATAAAAAGGCAATGGAAAATACAAACCAAATTGCACTAATGTAAACAGCTCTAGAAACCCTCAAGAACAGAGTTAATCATGTGGAAAATAGAACTCCAGAGCTGGAAGACAAACGAGAAGAAACAGTTCAGGAGTCCAAACACTTTTTAATAAGTTCAAAACATCTTGTGAACAGAACATGAGGGAACTGTGGGATACCCTAGGACAACCTAACATTTAGATCATGGGTATATAAGAAGGGAAAGAAATTCAGACCAAAGGCATGGAGAACTTATTCAACAAAATTATTGATGAAAACTTTCCCACCCTCTCAAAAGAGTCCCATCAGGAAACTAGAAGCTACCAGAACTCCAAATAGACTGCACCAAAGAAGAAACTATCCAAGGCACATCATCATTAAAATTCTGTTCAATGAAAACAAAGAGAGAGTGCTAAAAACAGCAAGAGAGAAAAAACACATTGCATACAAAGGCCATCATAATTACCTCAGGTTTCTCAATAGAAACCCTGAAAGCCAGAAGGGCCTGGAATGGAGCACTTCAGTGTCTGAAAAACTAGGGCTTCCAATGCAAACTACTGTGCCCACCAAAAGTATCCCTCATAATAGATGGTGAAAGGAAAACTTTCCATGACAAAAGCCAGCTCTATGATTAAATGGTTACAAAGCCAAACCTACAGAAAATACTTCAGGGAATTCTCCACATAGAAAAATCAAACAACCAATTTCAAGAGCCTATAAGATCACAACACCAAAATCTAGTCTCCAAATGTAGAAATTCCAAGAAAACATCAAACACCATAAAGCATCCCCACATAGCAGGTTAATCAAACCTCACAAGTTATAACCTAAAATATTAATGGTCTTAATTCATCCATAAAAAACACAAGTTAACAGGGTAGATCAGAAAAACTGACCCTTAAGTTTGCTGCCTTCAAGAAATCCACATCATCACTAAAGGCAGACACCTCCTCAGGGTAAAAGGATGAAACATGGTATTCCAAGCAAATGAAGTGAGAAACAGGAAGGTGTTGCTATATTAACATCTGATAAAATAGACTTCAAACCAAAAGTAATCAAAAAGGAAAGAAGGCCATTTCTTATTCATCAAGGGAATGATTCAACAAGAGGGTATCACAATCATAAATCTATATGCACCAAACACAGGTGTATCACAGTTTATAAAACAAAACCTACTTCACAAGAAAACAGAAAAAACACCAAAACTATCATAGTTTTGTACTATGTACTCCACTATCATTAATAGATGATCCAAACAGAAAATCAACAGGGAAGTAAGAGAGTTCAACAATACCATAAATCAACTAGACCTAATGGATATCTATAGAACATTCCATCCCAATTCTACAGAATACACATTCTTCTCAGCAGTCCATGGAACCTTCTCCAAAATAAAGCACAAAGCATGCCTCCATAAATTCAGGAAAATTGATACAATTACCTGCATCATATCAGATCACAATGCTATAAAGCTAGAAATTAAAACAAGAGACACGTAGGGAATTCCACCAGCTCCTGGAGACTGAATAACGCACTTTTAAATAATAAATGGGTAGTGGAAGAAATCAAAAAAGAACTTGTAAAATTTCTAGAATTGCATGACAATAAGAATACAACTTATCAAGACTTATGGGACACAATGAAGGCAATCCAAAGGGGAAAATTCATAGCAATAAATGACTTAATAACAAAGACAGAGAGATCCCAAATTAATAACCTAATTATCCACTTAAAGGCATTGGAAAAACAAAAAGAATCCAACCCAAAGAGCTCCAGATGGAAAGAAATAATATCAGAGCAGAAATTGATTAAATGGAAACAAAGAAAACAATTAAGAAGTTTGATGAAACAAAGAGCTGGTTCTTTGAAAAAAATAACTAAAGTGATAAACCCCTGGCCAATTTGATCAAGCAAGAGATGTCTCAAATTATCAAAATCAGAAATTAAAAAGGAGAAATCATAACATACATAAATGAAATTGGAAGAATCATCAAGAATTACTTCCAAAATCTCTACTCCACAAAAGTGGATACTCTGGAAGAAATGAATGAATTACTAGACACATGCTACCTACCAAAAATGAACTCAGAGCAGATTAATCTCCTAATCAAACATGTCTCATCCATGGAGATTGAAAAAGTAATCAAAAACATTCCCCAAAAGAAAAGTCCAGTACTGGATGGCTTCTCAGCCAAATTCTATCAAATCTTCATTGAAGAACTAAAGTCAATCTTTCTCAAACTGGTTCACATAATCAGAGAGCAGGAACTCCTTCCAAACTCCTTTTATGAAGCTAGCATCACCCTAATGTGAAAACTTGACAGAGAAACAAGAAAATAAAACTATAGGCCTATATCCTTGATGTACTTAGATACAAAGATCCTGAGTAAAATCCCCGCAAACCAAATTCAACAACATATCAAAAGTACTATCCACCTTGACCAGGTAGGCTTAATCCCAGATACACAGGGATAGTTCAACATATGGAAATCAATCAATGTGTACACCACATAAATAAACTTAATCACAAGAACCACATGATCATTTCAATAAATGCAGAGAAGGCCTTTGACAAAATACAACATCACATCATGATCAAAATACTAGGTATGTATGGTTTATAACTAAACACAATAAAGGCTATATATAAAGAACCTTAAGCACAAATAATACTTAGTGAGGAAAGAATCAAGGAACTCCCATCAAAATCAGGAACAAGACAGGGGTCTCCACTCTTATCACTGCTCTTCAACATAATACTAGACATCCTAGCACATGCAATAAGACAGGAGAAAGAAGTACAAGGGATACAAATTGGAAAGGAAGAAGTCATTAGTCCTATTTGCACATAACATGATCCTATATATAAATAACACAAAGTCTCCATAGCAAAACTTCTAAAGGTGATTAATTCCTTCAGGAAAGTGTCAGAATACAAAATAAGCACAGAAAAAATCAGTAGCCTTTCTATATGCAAAGGAAAATATACAGAGAAAGAAATCAGTGAGGCCAACTATACCACTGACAGAATGCTAATATCCAGAATCTACAAAGAACTCAAAAATACTAAACAACAAAAACTCAAATAACCCACTCAAAAAAATGGGGCCAAAAATTTAATAGGGAGTTCTCAGAGGAAGAAACACAAATGGTTAACACACATTTAATAAAATTTTCAACATAACTAACCAGCAAGAACAAGCAAATTAAAATGACTATGAGATTCCACCTTACTGTCATAAGGATGGCAATCATTTAAAATAAATTACAACAAATACTGGGGAGGATGTCAAGAAAGAGTAACCCTCATTCACTCTTGGTGGAAATGTAAACTTGTACAATCACTATGGAAATCAATATGGAGATATCTGAAAAGGGTGAATATAGAGCTGGCAACAGACCCAGTTATTCCCTTACTGGGCATTTATCATAAATGCTCTATGATTCCTTACAGAGATATTTCCTCAGCCACGTTTACATCTGCTCAATTCATAATAGCTAAGAACTGGAGGCAATCCAGGTGTCCATCATTGGATGAATGGATAAAGAAGTTGTGATACATTTATACAATGGAATTCTATTCAGCAGTAAGAAAAAAATACAACAAAATTTGCAATTTGCAGAAAAGTGGATGCACTTGGAACAGATTATAGTCAGCGAACTGACAAAATCACAGAAAGACAATCACCACATGGTCTCACTCTTCTGCAGTTCCTAACCTGGATCAGCTTGAATTGCTGACTTACATGAATGGTATCTAGAGGACCAGACAATAGGCATGGAAGGGCTTCAGGGGAGGGGCAGGAAGGGTGGGGGAAAAACACAAATCTAAGCCCAAAATGAGCTGGCACCATAGAAACTTTTATCCTTGGAAGATAGATTAAAGATTGAACCCTCAACAGGTGTATGAGGGGAACATGTGCAAAGAAGTGCCCTGGAGAGGATGGGATGAAGACTAACCTTTAAAAAAAATTTTTTTTGGCTCTGGCTGTTGATCAGAGAGACTTACAAGATCCACAAAACAAGACAGGCTTTTTCAAAGCACTTGATTACCCTCCTGAGGTAAAAGGTAAGACCCTATTGCTGAAGACACCATATGCTGCCAACTCCGAACATGGAAACACCTGGCTGGAATTCAGAAGAGAGCAGGACCCCAGACAGTTAGCATATCTAGTGCTGAAAAGTGCAACATGAGCTACCGGGGGAAAGTGGCCAAAAATGGTCCCACCAACCAGAAGTCTGAGCTACTCAGGAACAAACACCCTGACAAGATGTAAATACAAGTGCAGTAGTGGCACACATCCTTGGTGAGTAACCAATAGCTTTCTGATTAGCTAAGAGCTCCACTCAGTGGAAAGGATCCCATATCTGGATGTGGGGACCAGACTAGAATCCTATGGAGACAAAGATTATGCTCTTACACAACTTAACCTGTGCTGACTTCACTCTTCATTGGAGAATCTGTTTTGTCTTTTCAGAAGGTAGTAAGAACCAAGAAGATAAACCACCCCTTGCACTTCAGCCAAGCCCAGCTGAAACCACAGAGGAATTGGGGAGTTGAGCAAAAATGCAGATTCCATGGTGAGCCTGACAACCAGCACCAAGGTGAAGGAGACAGATGCTGGGGATACTCAATACTTACCAAAGTAGAGATCCATAGGCTCCTAAGAGCCCATCACTGAAGTAGACTTAAAATACACCCACCATTGCTCAGGCAATTTTGAGAAGAGGGGAGTGGAAAGATTGTAAGAGCCTCAGGTTGGGACATCATGCCCAAAGGCATTGCCTCCCCCAAGCAACAGACTGATGCTCCCACAACTCCATAGGGAATACCTGAAACCCCACTGAGGAGGCCTTCTAGCAGAATGGAGGCAGGAACAAGTGAAAGAATGGTACCAATTCATGATATATCCATTCTAAGTATGTCCATAATAATGTTTTAAAAAGAAAGAAAGAAAGAAAGAAAGAAAGAAAGAAAGAAAGAAAGAAAGAAAGAAAGAAAGAAAGAAAGATTATTCACAGCATTATGTTGGGCTGAGGAGATAGCTCAGTGTTTAAAGGCCTTTGTTTGCAAAGCCTTCTGGCCCAGGGTTCAATTCCCCAGTACCAACATAAAGACAAATGCAGAAAGTGGTGCATATAGCTGGGTTCATTTGCAGTGGATAGAGACCCTGGTGTGCCCATACTGTGTGTGTCTCTATTGTCTCTGTCTCTGCCTCTGTCTTGACTTTCTCTCCTTACAAAGAAATAAAAATATTTTTAAAACACACTTTGTTAGTTCTTTCTGCATCTCCTATATCCAGGTAGCAAGTCTCCCACAGCGTCATGGAAACAAATGAGTCAGAACTTACTCCATGGACTTCAAATGAGTCTCCATAGGGGAAAGGAGGAAAGTGGCACATGATGCATGACTATGGAGTTCTCAGACCCTGGTCAGCATGAAAGCATAATCTGAGGCTGGGGAGATGGCTCAGTCAATAAAAGTGCTTATGATGCAAGCAGAATGACTTGATTTCATATCCTTAAAACCTACATTAAACCAGACACAGTGGTGCACAGTCTTGGCTACATAGTAACAATCTGTCTCAACAACAATAAAACAAAACAAAACAAAGTAACAAACAACGAAGCAATCTTACCACTTAAGTCTATTTTCCACTCTGAAAGATTACCATTTTGCTGAGCTAACTTCAATAACCATTACGACATTGTGACATCTGTTAAAATTTTCTTTTCAGTGTTACTAAAGCTGCCATGAAAATATCTTTATATACACCAATAAACCAAACTGACATTAAGAGGCCTGAAGTAGAACAATCACATATCTATTCAATAAAGCCTTCTATTTTTATATTGTTTTTGTTCCATATACAGTCTTATTTTCATTGACATAGTCATATCTCTTCCTCAGTTTCTTTGTCCATAGGTTTCCAAATTAAATGCAATTACTTAATGGGAATCAATAACAAAGCTAAAACAGCTAAGACAACAGTCGATTCTTAAAATAATCCTTGATCTCTTTTACGAGAACAATGTTTAGTCAGGTTTGAAGAATATTTTAAGAGGCCATAAATCAGATTAAGTGCCTGTCTGCTTTCAGGCCTCTGTATCTCGGAATGCTGCCAGATAACCATCTTAGAGATTGAGTCATTTCACATACACAGAGCCTGTTCCAGTGATGCCCCAGATGACTCATGGCTTCTAATTCCCTTAAAAAGAGCCATGAGACCTGCAATGTTAATTATGTTATGGGGCTGAGTGAAGGGCTAGTTAATGGAGATGGATCCACATTATGCGTCCCAGACTCTGTCTGCACAGTAAGGTAGAGTATAGGTTTGTACTCACAGAGAAGCCATCTTTGCCTCATTGCACTAGGGTTGTTCACTTAGTACTTTTCAAATATATCTTTAATGAATGAAATGCTAGCTAACATGGCCAGAGTAATTAGAATGCATTGAAGTCAGCCTCATCAGTCCAGGCTGCAGCAGAAAATAAGTGTGCTGGCAGCAGCTGCATGCTCACTTGGTATCCTGGTATAGATTTCATTCTGAAAGGAGTGCTTTATGAAAAGTGGCCCATTTCCCCTGAGCATGAGTGACAGAGCTAGTGGACAGCTTGCTGCAGACATTTGTTTGACAGAAGGAGATTTTGTAATACCTTAACCAAACAAGTGTTACCCATATTAATCAAGGAATTTAATTTCTGTGTTCCACAAGAAAATCTCTTCCATCTCCCATTTTTTGCATTACTTTAGTGGGACAGGTATCTTTGCAGGGAAAAAAAAAATTGGATTGCTCCTATATTCCTAATTTCTGTGCTGTTTTGAAGTATTGGGTTTTGTTTCCCACTTACCCTGCAGTGCCTGAATCATAAATAATCAAATGCTTTGAGGAGTTTTAGCTATGCAAAGTCTACATAGAATGTATTTCACTCTATTAAATAATGAGAGCAACTATACCTACTTCTCTGAGTTCTATTAGCATCCAAAACAGGAGAAAATAAGAATTTGTGCCAATTCACTCATCCGCAGCCTTATCAGTCCAAAAGCCACCTTGACCTAGGTACAAAGCTATGAGCCAGAAGCAAGCTGGCTGTGATTCTCTAAGCTTGCAGCCACAAGGAAAGAATCTCTCACCAAGGAAATCAAGGAAGATCAAGGAAAGGATCTCAGGACTTCCCAGCAACAGTAGGCAAACAAGAATGATTTTCCCAAAGATAATGACACCAACTACCCTGGGATAGAGAAGTCCTGCATGTGAGGCAGGGAGAGAGGGGGAAAAGGCAGAAAGAATTATTAGAGGTGTAGAAGCAGTGGAGGTGGAGAGAATATTGTTCATGAATCAGGAACCTCTGTGAAACCTTATAATGCAGTCTCTTTTAGCCGTTTTGGAAAACTGTTCCCACTTCAGATCATATTATTTCAACTGCATAAGCAGTTAGTGAGAGCATTCAAATGACAGAGTTAAAATGAAGAGGCTCCATAATTGTCTTCTCATATTCCTCAGATCTCTCTGAGGTCAACATTGTGCAATAAATAAGCATTAACTAAGTTCTCTGATACCTTTTGAACTTGCAACTATAGATATGTGTTTTGCTGTCATGAAAGTGTATCTTTAAAAGTAGAAGATATACTTGTGTACATATGCATGTGCATGCATATATACTTAGATTTATTACAAATAAATGCTTAGTTATATAGCATGTAGGACTCCACTGTTCTCTTGTCCAGTACCCTGAAAATGGGCTACTAGATCACTTCTTATATTAGATTTTCTTTCACTTTGTGTATTTGTATTTTCTTCTAACCTATTTGCAAACATTTAGTAAGGACATGTGCATTTATCTATAGTCAAACTAAAGTTATCAGAAACTAAGCATGTAGTCTGTTGGCAAAAAATGCCCACTATAGAGCTGGAGAAATGGCTCAGCATTTAAGGTGCTTGCCTGCAAAGCCCAACACTCAGATTCAAGTCCCCAGTACCCATGTAAAGCCAGATTTATAAAGTGGCAAATACATCCGGAATTTAGTTGCAATGCACTGATGTGCCCATTTCTTTCTTTCTCTCTTTCTCTCTCTCTCTCTCTCTCTCTCTCTCTCTCTCTCTCTCTCTCTCTCTCTCTCCTTGCAAATAAATAAATAAAATGCCTACTGTGAAATAATACTATGAAACAAAATATATTAAAATTTTAAAAATTGCAAAGAAAACCATTTAAGTATCAACAGCTTTCAACTTTGCTGCGTGCTTCCTGTTAGCCTGAGCTCAAAAAGTATCAACTAGTTATACAATTCTTAGTGGAAAATTTCAAGAAAAACAAAACTTTTAAAGAAATTTCTTATGTGGAAGTTCACAACACTTTTACAGCAAATGCCAGAGTGATGAGATATGACTTTTACTTCTGGTGTAGATTTATAATAATATTTGAAACAACTTAAATGCAAGTTACATGTATGTTTCTGTTATTTAATAAACATCTGACCTTTTGGTGATTTATTCTCCATTAGAGAGAGCCAGGAGTTTGCCATCACCCACAGAAGTGATAGTGATTTTCTAAATCTGGGGTGGGTGAGTAAACAGATCATACCTGTGTAACTATTGCTCTTTACTGTCCATGGTTGGAGCAGCAAAGTAAACAACCAGAAACTTTAAGATGCATGTTAGGTGCTCACCCTCACAGCTGAATTCTGTCAGCTCTCCCTTGATGTAAAGGATGTTAAATGCTGGCTCTCACTGAATGCTTTCTTATAGGCTGAAGGAAGCCATACTGAGCCTCAATACTGGTAGCTCTCTGCCCTAGTCTGGAATTCTGGAAATGTCACACTGCCTTGTCTGGAAGTTTCTGACCTCAGACATCATTGCCTTTCCTTTCTAATTTCTCCAAAGCTTTCGGTCTGAGTCCCAGAACAGAATACTTTTGTGATAAATTGACCTTAATTAAATCAATGCATAGGCTGAGTTAGGCTAAAAGGCATTTATTGCCAGCAAATCCATTTAGATATTTAAAAAGATTTACCAACTAAATATGGCAGGCTTAGCATACTTAGCCATAATTATAAGATTTTCTCCAAAAAAGTTACCTCAAATAATAATCAACTAGAATAATTCCACAGTATGGAATCTAACTTAAAATTACAAAAAGATCCATCCTGTTAGCTTGTGTCTCTTGATGGGTGAATTAAGGCCATTAATATTTAGGGTAATGACTGTGAGATTTGATTTGATCCCTGCCATATTGTGATGGTAACTGTGGGTTGGTGTTTTCATGGACGTTGAAGTTTTAAATCAACTCCTACCAAATCAGAGATCCAGAGCCTCAGAGGCCCCCAACACCTCATCACTGAAGCAGACCAAAAATGAACCCAACATGGCTCAGGGAAATTTTGCAGAAGAGGGGGCGGAAAGAATGTCAGAGCCACATGTTGGGTCATGATATGCAGAGACATTTAATTTACCCATAACTGTGGGCTAACTCCACAATGCATGACCCATATACCTCAACAAGGAGGGGCCAAGGAGAGGGGGTAGGTCACAGATGAGCCTAATGATGGTACCAAACTGACTGTATTTGCTGAATACAAAACTAACTAATAAAGAAAAAAATAAAAATAATTACAAAAAGAATAAAGGATGATGCATTTATCATTCTGTTCCCTGCCCCCTTAACACTCCTCTCCCTCCCCTTTTCAGACCTGAGTTCATCACACAGCCCCAGTTTAATCTCCCCATTAACTTTCTGACAATGTGTCCATACTCTCTAACTAGGGCACACTTAGAAACACTAGATTTTTATGCAGCTTACTTTGCAGATAAAAAAAAAATGTGAATTCACTTTGGAATCAAAAATAAGGCATTCCATGATATAGTTGATGCTTTCATTGTCCATAAATGTCAAAACAAAACCTGATAGACTGACAGATCCAGTTGTTAAAGAGCCTTGCTTCAGTGGTTTGGAACTCATAAGCAATCTAACTACTCTGGCCATAAGCCCTGGCTAATGTCAAAGGATCATTTAAAACAACACACACACATTAAATATTATTTTATTGATCAAATAAGCCCCAAGAGTTCATTAACTATGTGCAAGTGTTGGTTCTCACATCAGTAGGTTCACTTTTAATAGTAAATGTATAAAAATACAAGACTGTTACTTAACAAAAGTCTTTATTCCATGACTTAAAGGTCTTGTCTAAAATGTTCTTTATTTTCAATTGCAAATAAATATTTGAAGCATAACAAAGTAATTGTACTATTTCAATATTGAAAATATACAATCACCCTCATGACAATTTAAATCTAGCTATCCATCTATTTATAAGTGTTATAAAGTCAAGTAAAGATTTCACAAATCAGATGTCATATGAATGGGCCAACTTCTCTTTTTACCTGCAGCAAGACAAGAAAAATACAGGGCTGCTTTCAAGCCAATGATTGCACATGATTCAACAGTAGTGTGCTAGGTATTTGTATTTCCATTAAACAGACCAGTAAGAATGTTCATTTATTTATTCCACCAGCATTTATGTATGGTGGTGTTTTAAGAGGCCCCATGATTCTTCCCTGAATGTGGAACCAACTGAAAGATATAAATAACTGTTAGATAAAGAAGGTCAAAATAGCAGGTTTATTACAAATAAAGCCTAGAATGGAATATTTTGCTATTACCATGTTTTGCCTCTCCTATATTTCATGCTTTTGTTCAAAACTGGTGTAACTCCCGAGTTCTCACTAACCATATGTAGAAGCCAAAGCCAAAGCCAATTGGAGACACCAGGATTATAAGGAGCAACGCATATTTGGGCCCCTGATCTCAGGTCAATCAGGCTCCAAGAGATGACAAAACACTTCTAAAGGGTTCTACAGCTCTAATAAGTCACCTGCTCTCTCGATCAGAGACTTCACAAAGACTCAGCTTGTTTCCACAGTCTGCAAAAGAAAAGTACAGAGGGAAGATCCTCAATGCTCCCAAGGGAAGCCACTGTCAGCATTACGCTGACTCACTTCAGCAGATGGGTCAAATGCTGAGAGAGCCATAGAACTGCTCCCAGATCCCTAAAAGTCTCTCCTCATAAGCTAGAACCAACCTTAAAAATACACAGAGTTTAGTTTTGGCTACCTACTTGGCCTTAAGCACTCAGCAGAAGACTATTACCAGAAAGTATGTCTTAATAGCTTTGGCCAACACAGTCCATGGAATTTCCCTTGTTAGATCCAAAAGTCAAATGATAAGAGTGGCAATTGTGCATAACAATGTGACTTTAGGTAGATAGCCCACAGCTACTCAGAGCAACAACTATGCCATTATCAAGGTTAAATGTTGCATATATATTCTTGATAATTCTGCTAATGTCTCATCTGCTTTACAAGACGTAATTACAAGAACAGGTATATACCATATGAGACACCACTGTGCCATTTGGGGAAAACTTTAGAAATGGATTTCTGGGTCGGGCATGGTGGCACACAGCTTTAATTCCAGCACTTGGGAAGCAGTGGTGGAGGATCGCCATGAGTTCAAGGCCACCCTGGGACTACATAGGTAATTCCAGGTCAGTCTTACCTTTAAGAGAAAAAAGAAAGAAAGAAATGGATTTCTGGATCTTCATGGTGAAAGAACATTAAGGCAATCATTTCTGGTAATGATAGTAACTCTGCTAATTTTTGGACCTTGTGTGATCAGCTGCTATTTTAACTTTATTCCCTTTCATTAATGGTCAGTCTGTACTCAGATTGTTCTGTAACAATCTAACTCCATCTACCTTGGTCCCCTCAACCATCCTCCAAGGCCTAAATGTCTAGAAGAATGGGAACCCCAAAGAGCCCTAATTTGCTCAGTGCCCACTTCCTCCTAACTCCTTGCTTTTATTCTTTCTCCCAAACGTATTCATACAGGACTGTCTTCCCACACGATACCAATGCACTTTTGGAGTACCTTAGACCCACTGGAGAGGTACCGTAACTGCCACACCCAATGAACTCCACTCATCTCAAAGCTAGATTAATCATTGACACAGTTCCCTAATGGCAGTAAAGGCAACTTCTTTGTAGGAGAAAATGAGGCAATTTAGGAGTAACATGGCCCCCGACAGTAAAAGTGAGGAATGTCCTTGAGCCTGCCCTTGCAGCTTCCACTTTGATAGAGGTCACAGAAGGATCTGGCTTCTCCTTATCTCGCTGCCTAAAGGAGTTCTCTAGATCTATTTCTCCTTAAACTGGACCAAAGGAAAGGAGCTTCCTAGATGTGTTTTTCTTTCAACTCAACAAGAGCCCTTCCCTAGGAGGAAGTTCTTCTTTCCTAGAATTAAGATTCCTGCGGCCAGGCGTGGTGGCACATGCCTTTAATCCCAGCAGTTGGAAGACAGTGGTAGGAAGATAGCTGTGAATTCAAGGCCACCCTGAGACTCCATACTGCATTCCAGGTAAGCCTGAGCTAGATTGAGACCCTACCTCGAAAAACCAAAATAAATAAATAAATAAATAATCTTAAAATAAAAAATAAAAAGATTTCTATTGTGGCTGGTTAGCTCAACCCACTCCAGAATCTACAAACAGCTCCTGAGTCTCTGGGTGGGTTTACCCTACTCTCCTCCCTTCTCATGGGCAGGAACTCTGTAATATCTTCTTTTCCCTTCTTTTAAGCACCTTATGTTCTATCTATAATCTAATAAAGTCTCTCTAAACCTTAAAAAACATCCCCTAACTTGATTGAGATGGTTAATTCAGATGTTAAGTGGGCAAAATGTTTGCATCCTTTTAAATGTTTCTTTGCTGTGCTGACAGCTAGAGATTACATTTAAATTGAAAGTCCATAAATAGGACTTTCCAAGCTGAGAATGGTGGAACATGCCTGTAATCCAGCACTCTGAAGACTGAGGTAGGAAGATCAGGAGTTTGATTAAAGCCTAGGCAGTGAGATCCTATCTCAAAAGCCTACAAACCAAAACATAAAATAGGCTTTCCATTAAAAAAAACAGAAGGCAGAGCACCAACACTGGCATTCACTTGACACATTGTTTGTTTCACAGCATCCCCATGTCCACTGTGAACAGGAAATAGAAATAAGTAAGATCACAACACCTGCTCAAAGTAAGTTATGTTATACCAAACATCTATCACTTCTCCTCAACTGGATAAAACTTATCCAGTAAAAATAGAGCATCACTGTTGTGTCTACTTTCTAAATCAGGCATTTTAAAGACAGGGAGCAGCTGGATGTGGTAGCCATGCTTTTAGTCTCAGCATTCCAGAAGCTGAGATGGGAAGATCATCATGAATTCTACACTAGACTGGGCTATAGAGCAAAAAGGACTTTTAGTTCAGACTAGGCTAGAATGAGGCCCTACCTCAGGGGGGATAAACAAAGACAGGGACTATTAGTAAAGACTATAGGAAGTTCTTAGAAGTGGACTTCATCCTCAAGGCAGAACAAAATTTCTCAAATATTAGTGATATAATCCTGGAGAAAGAAGATCTTTTAGTTCAGGCTTATAAAATTTCATATCTGTGTATTACCCATTGAATATACCATTGAATATCATATTGAATATGAAGCCATAAATGTTTCAGATTTTTCTTCCAACATTTGCATATTCATAATGACATATCTGGAGGGTAGGCCTTTTTATGGTTCAAATACATAAACTGATGGTAATTTATATACTATTTTAATAATTTTTGCATGGAACAAGGTTTAATGGCATGAAATTTTCTACTTGTGGTATCATACCAAGCTCAGAAAGTTAAATATTTTGGAGGCTCTTATATTATCAGACTAAATATATTCAACCTGGATCAGCAATTTCTATAACTACCATTCAAAACTGAAATTAGTCCTTTATTATTACAGTTAAATCTGGCTCAAATTTTAGAGTTAATGTTGAATTTGCCTTCAGCAACTATGATAAGCCCCCTCTAGCCACAGAGACCTGTACTGGGGAATCTCATCTAAGTCTATTCTTATTTCATTCCCAAGGGAACCCTTGAGAGATAATTTAGTCTGTCTAAGAAAGAATGTTCAACAGGATGGGCTCAAGGAAACTAAAAAAAAAAAAAAAATGCTGAAATATTCACTTTAATTTTTAAAACATCACCAGTAAATTGAGTAAGTGATGGGTCTCTCACTAGAAATATGTGAAATCACACACTGGCTGTTAGGAAGTATTTAACTAACTTGAAATAAAGAAAACCAATGACTGGAAAGATGTCTCAAAGGGTAAAGTTCTTGACACACAAGCATGAGGATTGAGTCTTGATCCCCAGAACGCATGCAAAATGCCAGGCATTATGGTGCATGGTGCATGCCTGTTAGCTCAGTGCGGGGAAAGCAGAGTTGAGGAATCTCTGGGACTCACTGGCTAGCTAGTGTAACTGGATCCATGAGCTCTTGGTTCAACAAGACACCTTCTTTCAATGAATAAAGTTGGAGAGCAATTGTGGAAGACACATGACGCCTACCTCTAGACTTCACTCTCAAGTGCACATGTGTGTACTTGCACCTAAACACACATATGCAACCACACACATAAGAACATACTCCACATGCATACCACATACATATGCAAAAAGATAAAAAACAAAGATGCAGACTCAGCCTTCTACTTTGGCCATAAGTCAAAATCCCAGCCACAGTAGAGGTAGGGGCAGGATTAGTTTTGTTATAGATTAAATAGGTTAAGGTGTAGCACAAGTGGTCACAACAGAAATAACTTTCAGCCAAAAGAAAGAATAGTATAAAAGTCTGTAAGAGAAGCCTTGGGCCTTTGAGAGCTCACACAAGCCCTCAAAGCAGTAGGTACCAAAGGTGGAGACAGAGTGAACAGCTCTGAACTAAGCATTGAAGGTAAAGCAAAGTTGAAAAAGTTGAAAATGGTGTTAAGTGAGAACAAGGGGAATGGAAGGAGAACCTGGATTCCTAATGTACCTTCCTTGGACATCAGTAGTCTTGAAATTCAAATGTATATGCCTAAAATAATTACATACAAGATAGAGTCAGAGGAAATATGGAACTTTTTGTCAGCTTAGAACTTTCCACGTAGTTCATCATCTTACATAGATCCAGCACCCAGCATTTGGAAGCTATGACTTCTCCAGGAATCAAACCCAGAAGTGAAACATCAGCCACAGTTAATCTAACCTTCCAAGCTCAAACCTGAAAAGTGCCATGTCATACCCTCCAACCTCTTCTCAGTTCATTTTTTCATATTCCATTTTCCCATGCCTTAGAGAAAGAACTTGATTAAGGAAACTATAGAATTGATTCATTTTATATTAAGATCTTCAACTCCTAACACAACCTCTGTTCTCCCTTCCTGGTAAATCACAGAAGACAATGACTTAAATAACAAACAAATAGGAAGGGACACACCAGAAACCAGAGCCAAAGGCCCCTGTGAACTTAGGATGACATGTGGCCCTTTACTGAGAGAACTTTGCTTTCATTTGGGAAGAACTTTGTCAGTTTAAAAAAAAAAAAAGACAAGAATTTACTATGAAACTGAAGCAGACCTGGAGGAAGCTATTTTAGAAAGTGTCTGAGTCTGACAGGTGATATTAGACAGACAGAGTGTGAAAATAACTAATTGTTAAAAAGATTAATATCATTAAAGAAAAACAATGTACTTTGCAGAGGAACAAGAAAAGGATACCTGGAGGGCAATAACTCATCTACTTGTGAAAATGCAAATTCATCTGAAAGAAGACAGCTGGAGAATGCCACCTTAGGGTACCCTGCTTGAAAACAACCTCCTAGAGAGGCATTTGCCCAAGGCTAGCCTGGAAGGCTCACAGGGATGATATAACTGTGGTCCAAGGATCCCAGTTGCATCTCAATCTAGCAGCAGAACTTGGCAATGTCATTCATGGGTGCTAGATGTGCAGACATTAATGGTGCAGGAAGAAAGATATCATAAAGACTTGATCCAAGTTAGTTTCAGAAAGCTGCTAAGGTCAAGGTAGTATGTGACAGGGTTCCCTACAAGCAGGCCAGGAGAGGCCATGGCATGAATCAGGGAAGGTAAAGCATAAATTGCAGTGGAGATCTCCGTATGTTTTAGATGCCAGGATCATGAAACATTTACACAGCTCAGGTGCAAATAGAGCCAGTCCAAGAAAGAAGTCACATGTGCTACAGATGGCAGAGCCAGAGGAAGAGGGCTGGACAGGGTCATGGGCGCCCCAATGACTTGATCACAAGCCATAGAAGTTGGGAATGAAGCTGCAGGATTTGGTTTCAGCCCTGCTGGATTTCAGTATTGCTTTTGGTCTAACCTTTCCTTGCTGTGTCCCATTTTTACCCTTTAAAATGGGAATGTGTACTCTGTGCCACTGTATATTGAAAGTATGTAAATTGCTTTTTGATTTTTCATAGGGGTTTATAGTTGAGTCCCTTTAGGCTTCAGAAGAGACTTGGGCCTTGGACTTTTAAACAGTGTTGGAACTGTTAAAAAGAATGAGTACTCTTAAAGTTAAAATAAATGCACTTTGCAATGTAAGATGGCTATGAGCCTATGAAAGCCAGGAGCACAATAACATGGTTTGCACATTCCCCATAGGTTTATGTGTTTGAACACTTGGTCCCCAGCTGGTGGCTGTGTTTTGTAAGGTTGTGGAACCTTTAGGAGATGGAGTCTCACTGAAGGTGGAACTTGAGCTTTCATTGCCTTTTTAAAGAAGACACTTCCTGTCTTCTCTGCTCTCTCCTTTCTCCTCCATAATGAGGTAAAGAGTCCCAGCTCTATACTGTACACTCTGGCCATCATGGAGCCATTTTTTGCCTTGCCTTTCCCTTCGTGATGTACTCAAACTCTTAGACAAAATAAAGCCTTCCTCCCTTAAATTACTTCTTGTCAGGTACTTAGTCATAGAAATAAGTTACTAATATACCAGCCTATTGTGTTTTTTTTTTCAACATTCACAGAAAAGACACATGTTCCTAAACATACTGTTGGGAAAACAACAAGGATCCAGGATGAAAGAAAGTTGAACATAATATGTTACAGCTAAGAGGAACTGTCTAGGCATGCTTTTATGGCTTTTTCCATTTTTTTTTCCTTTTTCCAGCCACCATAATCAATCAACAATCAATCATTACACTAGCCACACAGCAAGCACATCCCTGTCATAGTTGTCTTTTCCATTACTGCACAGAAACCCTCTGAAACACAAAATCCAGGGATGGCTGCTGGGTGCAGCATGGCTTAGCATCTCAGGAGCCATGTCCTTGGAGACTGTGAGTAAGGCAAACTCTTTCCCAGCACCATCCATTTTGTCCTGAAGCAACAATTCAGGACAGCAAACTTGAAGTAATCCAGTTAATGCAAAATATTTCCTCTGCTCCTAACTGAGCCTACTCTGAATTTGTGCCAAAATAGCTATTAGTGGTGATTGAAAGTGGAAGACAAAGGAGAAGGAAACTCCCTCGGGAACAAAGAGTGAAGTACCTTTCCATGCTGGGCTCATCAACACTAATGAGAGATCAGCAGGACCCGGTCAGGCATGGGGCAAAGAACCAGGACAGAGGAGTGTCAGAGCTTCACTTGTGATTAATTTGTCAGCTGTGTGGTATCAAAGAGCTAAGCAGAGTGAATTCCTTTTTTTATTATTGTTTATTTATTTTAAACTACTTCTTTTGGTTGGCCAGGAATAACAGAATAATTATCAGATACAAGTAAATGTCATTTCATTTTAAAAGTCAGTTCAAGTTATTGTCATATGCATGTGACCAACTCTAGAGTTATCTAGTTACCAGTAATTAATTATGCTTAAAGTTCCAGAATTCCAAGTAAACTTTGTTCCCAAATGGTACTACTGTTGTGTCTCACCCTGGGAGCAGAACAGATGTTTGACAGTAATGGGATTACAATGAGAAATAGGTGCCCAGTGTTCCTACTTAATTTTCTTTGGTTTCTGAGTTAGGCTTCCTGAAAAAAAGAATCTAGCTAAGTCCTGGAAAGCAGCTTGGACTGATGTCTTTTTATAGCAATTCTTGAAAAGAGTTAAGAGAAATAGGGAATGTGATATCTGCCTTGTTTGCTCTGAGCTGTTTTCTGCGTGATACCTTTCCTGGGGAACTGGGAGTTAGCAGGCGATCCTGGGTCCTGTGCTATAGCATAATGTAAAAATGATGGAGAACCTACTTTCTCTCCATCAGGATTCCAGCACAATGTGACCACTCCAGCAGTTGCACGTGTTCCATGAGAGGAGCAGTGAGGAACTTAAATACTGGTGTCACCCAAGGAGACAAGATGCTAGGCTTCAGTGAGGCTAAGCATGTGCCTTTCCACATCAAAGCCAGCTGGAGCTTGTGAGCTTGTTGTCAGGAAGGCTGAAAGATTATCCTTTGCAGTGCTGTTAACCTGCTTTTCTGTGATCATGGCAGACTCAAAGCAAGTGAGCACTACTGACTCCAGTTGATATTTAAATTAAAGTACCCAATAATTGAGCTATAAAATATCCATAACTTGATATCCCTATTAATTTTGAATAGAACTTTGTTTTACAATAAAGTCAACCAAAAGGAAACAACAAAAAGGACCCAAGATTTTCAAAGTTAGATTAAATTTTCATTCAAATGTTCTCACTTAGGTAACAGCACAGGAAAAACATTTATGAGCAATTGCTTAAAAATTAATATCCAGTTATGGGTCTGTCAACCCAAGCATTCTTGCATTGTCATTATACAGAGCAATTGTTGCAGTCATCTTCTCATTGCTAGGATAAAGCACTTGACCAAAAGTTTTTATTTTTTTCAATTATTTTTTTTATTTTTGTAGTCAGTGAATACATTCAAGTTGGTACCATTGTTAGCCTCCTCCCTGTCCTCCCCCCTCCACTGGGACCCTCCTTGTTGGGGTATATGGGTCATGCATTGTGGGGTTAGCCTTTAGTTTCAGGTAGGAGGAAATATCTTTGTGTGTCATGACCCAACGTGCGGCTCTGACATTCTTTCCACCCCCTCTTCTGCAAATTTCACTGAGCCATGTTGGGTTCATATTAGGTCTGCTTTCATGTTGAGATCTTGGGTGCCACTGTGTCTCTGGATATCTGGTTTGTTAGGGGTTGATTGTTCTCTGTGTCTATCTCCTTCACTGTTGTGCTGGTTCCCGGTTCACCAAGAAAACAGCATTCGTGCATATTTCCCCAATTATTCCTAGTTTCTGGTGGGGCCCTTTTGAGGTATGATGGGGTGGTTCTCTCCTTAGGATCTGTGTCTATCTGAAAAAGAGAAGCAGATTCTCCAATGGAGAGTAAAGTTAGCACCAAGTAGATGTGTTAAGCATTGTTTTTTAGAGATAGTTTGGTGGAGAGCAGGTTCATTTTTGGATATGGTTCTGACTTGTTTCCCAGCTCCAGCTATGGGTTCTGTTCCACTGAGCAGATCAGTTAGCCAAATTGAGAGCAGTTGGTTTCCCACCATGGCTATGCGCCACTATTGCACTTGTATGAGCATCACATCAGGTTGTTTGCTGTTAGGTAAGATAGACCATGCGGTGCTTGGACAGATATTGGTCTTTATCCCCCAGTCGCTCATGTAGCTAGCACCTTCCAGCACTAGATGCGCTGTCTGGGGACTGACTCCCTTCCAGCTTCCAGCCATGTCGCTCCATGCTACATACCAACAGTGTATGGTGTCTTCAGCAGTCGGGTCTTACCACTAACCTATTTTTTTTTTATTTTTGTTTACAGTCTAGGGGAAGCTCCATGATGGCTGGGGAAAACATGGCATGAGCAAAGCAACTGGGCATCACTCTGGCACAGCAGGTAGAAAACAGCAGCAAGAGAGTGATCTGACAAACACTACATGGTGTCACTTATCTGTGGTTCCTAACCTGGCCCTGCCTCAGTTGCTATCATACCTTATAGACAACTCAAAGCCCAGACAATAGGAATGGAAGAGTTTGGGGGGATGAAAGGGGAGAGAAAGAGGAAGGGGAAAACAAACACAAAATTAAATGCAAAATGAGCTAATACCATAGAAACCTTTATCCTTGGAGATAGCCTAAAATACACAACCCTTAAAGGAGTAAGGAGGGAGCACCTGAAAAGTAGGGCTCTGGTGAGGGTGGGATGAAGCCTAAGCTTAAAAAGAATTTTTTTCTGTCTCTGACCCATAACTCCCAGTACCAGAGATTTGTTGCTATCCACATTGAGCTGTTAATCAGAGAGACGGTCCCCAAATCAAGACAGCTTTCTGTCAAAGCACTTGATTACCTGCCTGAGGCAAAAGCTAAGACCCTATTGCTGAAGACACCATACGCTGCTGACACAAACCATGGAGAGATGTGGCTGGAATTCAGAAGAAAACCAGTCCCCAAACAGTTACCCTATCTGGTGCTAGAAGTGCTGCATGAGCTACTGGGGGGAAATGGCTAACAACAGTCTGAGCATCCAGAGGTCTAAGCTACTCAGAAGCAAACACTCTGACATGATGTAAATGCCAGTGCAATAGTGCTACATAGCCTCAATGGGCAACAAATAGCTTTGTGATTGGCTAGGAGATCCGCTCAGTATAAAGGAACCCATATCTGGAATTGGGAACCAGATCAGAATTCTATGAAGACAAAGATTATGTTCTCCAGTGTCAAGCTCTCACTAGTCTTTGGCTAAAAGAGGAGTTACATACATCAAATTCTCCCTACGTTAAGTTAACCTATACTGACTTCACTCTCAGTTAGAGAATCTTTTTTTTTTTTTTCTTTTTCAGAAGATAGCAAGACCAGAGGAGATAAACTACCCCTTGCACTTCAGCCAAGCCACAGCTAAAACCACAGAGGAATTGGGGAGATCAGCAAGACTGCTGATTCCATGCTTAACCTGATAATCAGCACCAAGGTGTAGGAGACAGGCCCTGAGGATACTCAACACCTACCATAGTAGAGATCCAGAGGCTCCTAAGAGCTCATCACTAAAGTAGTCTTAAAACTCATCCCTCACAGATCGGGAAATTTTTCAGAGGAGGGGTTGATAGATTGTAAGAACCACAGGTTGAGACATCATGCCCAGAGGCATTCCCAGAACTCCTGCCACAGCAGTCTTCGGAGTGTGGAGCAACCAAAAGGGGGATGGAAAGCCCATGTGAGCAAGAACACCACCTCCAGGTACAGAAAACTGTAACAAGTACCAAAACAAAGATCGCATACCACTTCAGAGCCCATAGACCTAGGGGAAAGGACTAGAAGTGGCATCTTTGGGAACAGTTATATTTACATATATAGAATTTAAGAATTCCAACAGTAAGCCAAAAATATTTTTTCATTCCCTTTAGTTTAATATGTAAAGATATTTTTCTCCCTTAAATAATAAAGCCAGTAATTTATATAGCATTTATATTGTTAGGTACTATAAGTGATCTAAAAATGATTTATTGTAGGTTATGGATGGGTTATATACTAGTATCACTCCATCTGTATACTGGACTTGAGATTTATGATCTGCAGAGGGAGTTGGGGACATAGTTCAGTGGTAGAGTATTTGCCTGAAATACTCAAAGCTCTTGATTCAGTTCTCAGAAGTACAGACCTCCAAAAAATATCAGTGTAGGGATGGAGAGATGGCTCAGAAGTTAAGGCGCTTGCCTACAAAGTCTAATGGGCTGGAGGTCTTCAGTGTGCCTATTCTCTATCTTTCCCTCTCTCTACCTCTCTCCATTTGCAAATAAATAAAAATATTTTAATATTTTCTATATAATATATAATATATTTTAATTTTAAAAATCAGTGTTATCAGAAGGGGATCATAGAATTGATCCTTCAAAGATACCAACAGTATTGTATTATGCTAGAAAGAAAAATGGATTTCAGAATGAGAAGGAGCATGTCCGGACATAGAAACTGCTTTAAATGGACCTCTTCAAGCTAAATATGAGGCAGTTAAGAATCAAAATGCCTAAGTACCATAATAAATTATAGAGTACTTTAAAAACCATGTGATGTATGCATAAATGAATACATAAAAGTAGTAGATTGTGTGCCAAGTCCTGAATCGCAAATGATACAAGATTGGGAAAATGATCATATTGCAGCTACCTAGAAAGGATCAGGAATGAATCACCCATGAATGCTAAATCTATAGTAGATTTTGATAAAGAATAAGATGTTTCTATACTCTCCTCACAGTCTTATTAATTTTAAGAGAGAGAGAAAATTAGACAGTAATGAAAAATGATAACACTTTGCAAATGTGGTGGACTTAATCATAAAACATTGTGTAGACACTCCCTGGCATGGCAAAGAAAGATTTTGCTGAAATGATTGCATTAATGATTTTGAAATCAGGAGCTTTTCTATATCATCTATGTGGTTCACAATGTATCCACAAAATATTCACAAGAGGAAACAGAAGGGAGAAGAATTAGACTCAGACAAGGAGATGGAACCCCAAAGCAAAAGTGGATGAATATGAGGCCATAGGCTGAAAAGCATAGGTGGCCCCTGGAAGCAGGCAAGGCAAGAAAACGCTTCTTCCCTAGAGAATGCAAAAGGAACACAGACCCACCAGACTGTTTTAGACCTCTGAACTGTTAATAAACTTGTGTTGTTTTAAGCCACCAAATTTATAGTAATTTTAATATCCACAACAAAACTAACACAGATTTTGTAAATTGAAGCAAATGCTATAACATCTACCTAAAACTGAGGGAGTGGCTTTTCACTGAGCATTGAGCAGATGCTGGAAGAATGTTTACTAGCATGATAGAAGAGCCCAGACTGTTTTAAGCACTTTGAGAGAAGCATGGTAGTGAAACCACTCTGCTGATAAGGATTCCAAAAGATATGAGGAACATGGTGTAGAAATCCCACTCCCGGATGACCATAGATAGACCATTGGTAAAATGGGGTGTTCAAATGTGCACCTGTTAAAAAATCTCAGAAATGGGAAGTTTTTCACTGGAAATGGAAAGAAAATGTCTTTTATCTTATACAGTGGCAGAAAGCTTAGCCAAATTGTGTCCTACAATTACCTGGAAAGTATAACTATTAAATTATGAACTTGGACAGCAGGTAAAGATATTCCCAAGCAAAGCATGGAAGCTGCAGCCTGTTTTTTGTTTTGTTGGAGACTCTGAAAATATTAGTATATTATTTACTGATCACCTCTTAGCTGTCAAAGTGAAAGCTAGATGTAGAGATGGGATGGCTCAAGAAAGAATGAGGAAGGGACCTCTTGTCTAATACAGCACATTCTTGAAACAGTCAGGGAGATTCACAATGTTCTTTAGTACATGATACAGAAACATTGCCAATTGATACTGAGAAGGACAGAAAGAGAACAACATGAAAAAAAATGTTTGACTACCACTGTTCGATAGACATAACATATTGGTAAAACTATTCAGTGGGAAATATATGCTACCTTTCATGAAAAAAAATATATAACTCCATGGTCAAAGCCATGAGTCCAAAGGATGAAGACATGAACCATGAGGATGACTCTCAACCCTGAGCCAGCACCATCTGCTTGGATGCACATTAGAATTGCGTATGCTTAAGGAGTCCTTATTTCTGTCTTTTCAAGTAAATATATCTATAATTTTATACTATCATATCATTGTATTATGATGCAGAAAATTTTGGTTTCCTAGTTTCAAAGATCCAAAGATGAGGAGAAGTTTTGGTCCAAAATGGGCTACAACATCTCTTATAACACTTATAAATTATTTAAATGATAAGACTTGAAAGTTGTAAGCTAATGACATTTAAATTAGATTCTTATTTCATGCTATAGTGGGTTGACAGTTTGGGAGGATCTTATAATGAAGCAGCTGTATTTTGCATATAAACAGATCCAACTCTTTAGTATACTATGATCAATTAATGTCCCTGCCTCAAAAATTACCATGTCCAATCACCAGATCTTGTGACTATGTTAATTTACATGGCCAACGAGACTTTTCAAGATGACATTAAAGAGACCATGAGATTTTCCTGGATTATCTAGATGGGGCCAATATAATCATAAGGGTCTTTGTAAGGGAAAGAGGGAGTCAAGAGTAATAAGAATCAGAGAAGAAAGCTACAAGAGAAGTAGTGGTCAGAATTTGTAGGCAAAGAATGGAGATAGTCTCTACAGCTGTGAAAAGCAAAGAGATGAGTCTCTCTTGGAGCATGTGGAAGGAATGAAGACTTACCAACACATTTTAGACTTCTGCTCCCCAGCTTTCAAAATCATAACCTAGCATTCATTGTATTAAGCTACCAATTTTATATTAATTTGTTATAGCAAAAATAGGAAACTAATATAGATTTAAATTTGTAGCAGTTAGAATTTGACCAGAGACACAAAAACAACAGGAAATATATATAAGGAGATTTATTGCGAGAAATTGGCTTACATAATTATTGCCCATTGAGCAAACCCAATTCCATAGGGGAGACTACCAAGCAGTGCCAGGGGCCATGAACAGGCACTTCTCTACATAGAAAGATTTATTTCTTGCTCTGAAATACCTCAGTGCTGCATTTAAGGCCTCTCACTTGATTGGATGGAGGCTTCCAAGATGACTTGGGATAATCTCCCTGAAAGTCAAATGATTACAAATTTTAATCATATCTACAAAATACCTCAAAGTAACACCTATATTACCATGTGCTTAAATAGCTAGAATCTGCAACCTAGCCAAGTAACTACATAAAACTGATCACATCAATGTAGCAAAACCAACATCATCCAATTGTGGACATCATGTGATTTCAGGTGTGATACTCTGAGGACATAATAAACCATAGAATAGTCACAGTGAAAGTTACATCAAATCTCAAGAAAATATCAGCCAAATCCAAAGTCATAAAAATACTACTTTAAAAGATTATAGAAGCCAGGCATAGTGGAACACATCTGTAAGCCCAGCAACTGGGAGGTAGAGGCAGTAAGATAAGAAGTTCAAGTTTATTTTTAGATACATAGCAACTTTGAAGCCAGTCTGGATTACATAAGACCTTGTCTCAACAAATAAATAATAAAATAAAAGCATTACTGAGGAATGGTTTGGATTCCTTAAAAACTATTAACCGTTTCCAAAGGATAAGACTATAGAAATAATTCAGAGTAAATAGAGACAAGAAGACTTAAATCAATTACTGATTAAAACTTATGTAAGAGAAATACTTATAGAAGACATTTTGGATAATCAAACAAAACATAATTGACATTGAAGAAATAGATAAGGTAAACATACCAATATAAATTGACTAATGACTAATATCATTTGGAAAATACACTTTAAAGTACTCCTTGCCAACACCATAGGTATGTAAATTATCCTTACACAGTTCAGAAATAAGCTTATTTGTGGAGAAAGAGGGAGAATACTTTTTATATTTATACAATGAATGCAGCATTTATTTTGTTAACAGCTGATAATCAAGTCATCAAAGTAGTTGACATAGGCATCTACAGTAATAACTTTAACCTTGGCTCTGGCTCAGTACTGATGGAAATAGCATGTTCAATAATCTCAGAAAGATGGAAAGTCCATGAGTTGCTTATGGATTCTCATTTGGAAAGGATGCCATGTTCTGAACCTGCAGTATATCATTGTTCCTGCAGCAATTCTCAAGTCTTCATGGGCATTCAAACTAGGTTTCCACCATACTCTTCATTTGTGTCTGTGATTGCCCCATAGTCTCTCTGCGGATGTGACCCTGAGATTGCTTGTGTTAATTCCATCTCAGTGAAAGCCACCATGTATTTTCAATATCTTTGAAAACCATGGCTGCAGGGAGGTTTTCCTGACCAATTTTGTTCCTGAGCAGGATAGAACAGGAGAGTCAAAAGAAGTACACAGAACACAGCTCCACAGCATCCCAAACTTCATCTTCCTTCAAGAGCTGAGTGGAGCAATTTCAAAAGAAATAACAGCTGGCATCATGGACGATGAAAAGAAATAGGAAAAACCACAGAATTTATAAATGTGTAGTAAGAACAGGAGATAGAATGTATATTTCGTGCAAAATTATTATAGAACTAAAGTTTCTAGAATTTTCCCAATTAATACTTCCCAGTTCTTCATGCTATATTTGGGGAGCCTTGAGTCTTTCAAGAATTATTATAGCAGCAGTAATCATAACTAGAATTCTAGAATCTACCACTTTGTCGACATATGAATTGGGTTTGCTGTAATCCAATTATAATGCCACAACTTTGGTATTATTATGCATATTAAAATTTAATCTATGCTTATGACTATATTTGACAAATTCTAGGGAAATCAAATTTCTACCAGACTTAAATATTCAGAAACAATAATTCCCAAAGAACACTATTCTTTGTTTATGAGGTATAAATTATTCAACATACTGCTATTACAAAATTTATATTTTAAGCTTTGCACTATAAAGTCAATGTATGTCATCAGCATGATGATACTGTCAGATGGGACCTTAACTTCCTTCTATGTGACAGTTTAAAGATAGTAGTTTCAGAAAGATAGGCAAGCAGCACGATATAAAAATTAGAAAGCTTAGAACAAAGCAAAATATAGCATCTACCACTATGTTTTCAATTGCCTTCTATAGTTAGTTTATTCATCACATCCCAAACTCATGATTTCAACAGTGAAACTACACTGTTATTTCTTTTGAAATTGTTCCACTCAGCTCTTGAAGGAAGATGAAGTTTGGGATGGTGTGGAGCTGTGTTCTGTGTACTTCTTTTGACTCTCCTGTTCTATCCTGCTCAGGAACAAAATTGGTCAGGAAAACCTCTCTGCAGCCATGGTTTTCAAATACACCAATATACACAAAGCTCTCTTTCCATCCATTGTTTATATCTAATAATTCTCAGCTGCTGATGTTTTTTGTCTATACTTAGAGTCAGAAATTACCTCAGACTTCTCTTACTTTCAAGGGATTTAAAAGAAACTTTCATTTATTACTCAATATTGTTTGCAAAAATAAGACAATAATCCTAGCATGTTTTATTTTGTTGTTGTTGTTTTTAATTCAATAGAGTATGTGGACATGATCCTAGCATGCTTTTGATAAGCTTCCATTTTAGTTAATAATTTTCCTCCTGTCCTCAGCTCTATAGTCCTGATTTTTTTAATTAAAAAATCCCATGTCCACTAGTTCAAAAGCAAAATTGCTTCTTTCAGTCACTCTAAACTAATCCAATCAGTGTGGCTTACTGCCAGTTTTACCCAATTCTTAAGAACAATCCTTAAGAATACCATATTTATTTTCTGCTGTGCTGAATGACATAAGATAAAACTACCAACTTAAAACAACGCCCTGGAATCCCTTGTCTCTGCCTCCCAAACACTGGTATTACAGGCAGGCCACCATGCTTACCCATTATTTATGGGAGTACTGGCAATAAAAATTCCAGCCCTTATACTTAAGAGCAATTGAGGAAAGTACTCAATGCAGGTATGGAGTGGGGCCAGTCCAAGGGAGAGGCTATGTGTGCTGAAGGCAGTGGAACTGGAGGGTAAGGGCTATTCAAGCTCACAGGAGACCAGGTAATTCCATCATAAGCACCAGATGATAGGCATGAAGCTGCAGAATCAGATCTTTGTCCTGCTCAGTTTCAGTCTTGCATTGGTCCAAACATTCTTTGATATGCCCCCATTCCTCCTTTGTGGAATGGGAATGTTTATTTTGCTGCTGTATATTAGAACTGTGTAACTTGTTTATTCACTTTTAAAAAATATATTTTATTTTTATTTATTTATTTGACAGAGAAAGAGTGCAAAGGATGAAACTAGTGTGAGATGATTATCAATTTAGATCAAGTCATCACACAGAATTTGGAGTGTTTTGTAATTGTTTATATATCAAATAGACAATACAGTGGACTCAGTGTCAGAATGCACAATGATCCAGGAGCATGATGGTAAGCAGACAGAGTGCTTACCCTCATGACATTTCTCCAGTGAGACCCTCCAACTTCTGTGGGAACTTTTTAACAAATGCTAAGATTTCACAATACATAGGGCTGTTCCTGGCTGGATCACATGCAAACACCATGTGAATCATTACCAGCTAATGGCAAAATGACATGGAAAGGCACTGAGCCTTATACATTATATTGTTTTAGGATCAGAAAGGTAACAGCTATTACTATAGTGTGTTCTGACTCAGCTGAGCTCACTCTTGAGTAAATCCAGCAGGCTTTTGACACAGAGAAAATTTATCTCAATAAACCTTCCTTTTTGGTACTAAAATATTCCAATAGGCATAGTTGCACTGGAATGCAATCACAGACCTCATGAGCCTCTTACATACTTTCAGCACTATAGATAGGACAAAGAAAAAAGAATTACTGGTAACTTTGTGGCATCTACAAATTCAGCTTAGGAAACTTGATAATTTAAATGGTTTTCTTACAGAATTGTCAGGTTGAGCTAAATCAAATGTAGAAACCTTAATTCCCTTTCCAAAATGAAAGAAAGATATTTTTCTTGGTCTGCTAAAATGAAAAAATAAATAAATATCCAATTCCCTATCTCCATTGTCCATCACCTCTCAACTATTAGTAAAAATGCAAATGTTTGATTATTTATGTAACCTCCTGAGGTGTACACAGTTTTGTCTTAACCCAGTGTTATTTGGATAACGGAGTTTTTATCTCACCACTATACAATTCACAGTAAGTTGTCTGAGCACTAGGCCTTTTCCTGTATTCCTTTGTCCATTTTCATCATAATGACCTTATTAAACCAAATGGGTAAAAAAAAAAAAAAATCCTGTATAAAATCTCCACCTTAATATACGTTGGTAACTATATTGATTTATGTCATGTGCAGGTACACTTCAGACAAACCAGGCAACTGTATCTTTCCATAGCAAACATCCAAGAATGTGCAGATTTTATTCCAATCAACACTGCCTTGAAAAATACCCAAAGGAGAGAAATAACACATAACAGCAGAATTTAAATTATTCATCAGGGCTGGAGAGATGGTTTAGCGGTTAAGCACTTGCCTGTGAAGCCTAAGGACCCCGGTTCAAGGTTCGATTCCTCAGGACCCACGTTAGCCAGATGCACAAGGGAGCACATGCATCTGGAGTTTGTTTGCAGTGGCTGGAAGCCCTGGCGTGCCCATTCGCTCTGTCTCCCTGTCTATTTCTGTATATGTATCTCTCTCTCAAATAAATAAATAAAAATAAAATATTTTTAAATTATTCATCATGGGCTAAAATAAAATGTGAAATAAGTATAAAAGACCATAGTCAAGCCAAGTTTTCATAAAATATTACAAAACTAAGAAAACAGAAATACAGAATCAATAATTCACCACTCAAGTGGATTAAATGTGAATGTATGCCAAAAAGAAAAATCAAGCTTGGTTTCTGGCTTTAAGGGCTTTAGGGAAGTGATTTGACTTTTTTTTTTTTAATTGGGAAAGGGCAGCAGGGATATGTATATGTTAACCTTTTATTTCTGCTCTGGAATTAAAAAGAAAATGGGAAGCTATAAATTTAATAGACCTAAAGAAGGTCACTTTATTTCTGCAGAGGGCTTTGGCTTTGTTAAAAGTCAGATAGAAATATAAACATGTATAGAAAAGTCTAGCTTTCTATGTCAAAATAGAAATAGTCATTTTATCATTAAAATATAATTATTTTTAGATCTTTACAGTAGAGTGAACTGTAGAAGGAAATTGAGTTTTCCAGAAGGAACCCTTAAGTATAAATACCAATTATACATGAGAAAATAAGAAGATAAACATTCCCTGTTGATGTCCAAGGCCAGTAAGTACTCATGTTCTCTCCTGCCCTCTGGTGGTCCTGGGGACTGGGACTGGACATCCCAATGCCGCAGCTTTGGTCTCTTGCTACATGGACTGCCTCCAGCTGAGCACTTCTTAGCCAGCACCAAGCAGTGCAAGGGCCCACAAATCCAGAAGCATCCTTCTGTGATCAGGGTCGGACAGCAGGCTTCATGGCTCACTGGAAGTTGCTTTCTACCTAACAACTAGTACACGCAGAGTGACTTGATGTGTGGCTGGGCTCTGGAGAGGAGGCTATTTCTGAATGAGTAAACGGATAATTCTCTTGCCTTCACATATCATCCCTTCTCATGCTGCCAGGGTAGTCCCTCAGGTCCCCCTAGAATCAGAAATTCTGTCCAAGGTTCATCTTGGTGGATCTTTGCCTTGGACATGTCCTAAATCATCTCCAAACTTGTTAACTCCATAATGGACAGATTTATATCAGCACCATTTGGGATTATATTCTCATGCACTAATTCTGAATAAAAGACTGCCTCCTCATCAACAGTTTTAGACCTGGAACATAAGCTGCCATTGAGTGTTTCACGTGTTGTTTTTAGTGATGTTAGAAATGAAATGGAGAAAGGACCCAGATTTGATTCCCCAGGACCCACCTTAGCCAGATGCACAAGGGGGCACACACATCTAGAGTTTGGTTACAGTGGCTGGAGGCCCTGGTGCACTCATTCTCTCTCTCTCTCTCTCCCCCACCCTCTTTCTTTGTCAAATAAATAAATATTTTTAAAAAGAGTGCAAACAATGAAAACCACAGAAGTGAACTATCCTAGAACTTCCTCCCTGTTGCCACCAGAGCACTTGCCTCATTCCCTTGAGTCCCTGGTGGTCTCCGAGACTGCTTACTCTCCCTCAGAAAAGCCTGTTCTTCCTCCCACCACTGCACTGTGATCTTTGTCAGATGTACCGTATATTTTCCCTCTACTCTACACTGGGTGGGACCTTCAGCCAAATGCTGATGACATCCCAACCCATAGCTCTCCTGATCTTCATGCTGTGCCTAGCATTGTCATGTAAATGTTCTGGAGAGCACTCTAAAATAAACTCAGCCTTTTCTGTCCATTGCCAATCTGTCTGACAGCAGGAAGGTTCACCATTGAACTCTGAGGCCTAAGAGGCTCCAGTGCCCCTCACACACACATGGCATTTTCAAGGCCCTGAGAAGCAGGTCGGTACTTCCAAATTCATAATTGTGTATTCCTTTTCTATAAGATGGAGCACCCAACGTTATAAAATAAGATAGTCTCTCTTTTATTTCCAAGTCTCCCCTCCATGTAGCCATTCACTTGTTCCTATTGAATACATGCATGCCAATCCATGCCTGTGGACACTGCTTCAAGTTGGGTTCCCATTATTCTTCTTGTAGTCATTGAAAAACTTCAAACTGAGTTTTCCTGTCTCATTCCACTGCTTTCTATTCGATTTTGTATGCTGAAACTACAGTGAGTTTTCTAAAATAGAAATCTGACCATATCATTTCCTGGTTAGTATTCTTTAACTTTTCTTTTAATTTTCAAGATTGGATAAAATGCCTTAGCATAAAATGTAAGGTTTTTGATGAACTGAGCATTACTTTCAAAATCCTACTACCATTCTATGAAAGAACTAAATTGACTAAATTGACACCATGATAGGCTTCAGCAAAACACCTCCCAGGCTAGGCCTAAAATTAGAACAAAGGGCCATTAATCAGTGACTGTCCTGGCCGAATAAAAGCTGAGTCACTTCCGGGAAATGCAAGGTCTCTCGGCTCCAAACAATCAAAAATATATAGATATAATAGACTAATCAAATGCAATCCTTGTTCAAATTAGCCAGTCAAACTATAGAACTAATTGCCCCTCAGAACCTTCTTTAGTTATGCCTAAAAGAGCCTGTGACTCCTCTCAGGGTTGCCATTTTTATATGAATGATTGACCCCCGCATGTTGGCTGACTCTACGGAATAAATGCTCTTTGCTTTTACATACTATTTGAGTCTGGGGTCTTTCTTCAGCGATTCTCAGACCCTTACATTCTACATATCAGAGAAAATGGGCTGTATGTCATTGACACTTGTGTCAAGAATCAGGTGAGTATAACTATTTGGTTTATTTCTGGATCCTCTATTCTATTCCATTTTTATATTGTTCAATTCTTTCTAAATCAACTCGAATACCAAACCCTTATTAACTTGCTTTCTCTCATTTGAATGTGAGCATCTCTTCCTAACTCTCACATCGCCTAAGGATGTTTTCATGATATTCAAGCCATCCTATGTGTGATCTTCTTGGCAATAACTTTATTCTTTTGTGTACCCTCAGTACCTGGCAAACTTCTAAAGGAAGTTAGGAACTCTATGCATGTTAGTTGAATAGGCTTAAAAGGCAGCTGTGGGTAGAGAAAGGTGCAAGTCACAGAGAATTTATTCAATTTTTTTGCTTAATGGCTGTCACTTACAAATAGGATGGGTCTTATTTTGTTAGAACAAAGCCACGTACATGGAATTTAAGCTTAATGAATGACCAAAAGAAAAAAAATACTCTTTGATAATCATTCACAATTCTGGCAGTGTCATTGTCTCTGAGATACCAAAAGTGGTGGTGGTGGTAGAGGTAGTGGGTGATATGTATATAATGGACAAAGATACTACTTCAGCAAGGATAATACTCAATGCAATACAGTCTTTAAAAATGAAATTATGGTCCCTATTCAGGCCAATTTCCCTAGAAAATTACTCTTTTATTCAGGGGGAAAATAACAGATTGCTCAGTGGAATATGCTAGTCATTAATTAATGGTTATTGAAGACAGGAAATGTTGGCCATCTGAATGCAAACTACTCCGTTGACATTTTGCTATTGCTTATACATTTAAAATTTTGACATATTGAGTAAAATGAAATATTTTCTTAAAATTGATTGTATCTTTTATTTTATTTAGTTCAATGTTTTTCCAGTGTCATGCTCAGAAACTTTAAAAGTACCAATGTGGGTGGCATATTTCTACAGATTAATGCATATCTAAGAGCTAAAGAACAAGTACTGGCTACCAATCTATTTCTGTCTTTAGTAGCAAAGCTTTGGAATTTATGACAATGAATTTCACTCATTCAAAGAAACCTTTATTCCAGTGTTCTAGTAAAATGCAACCACACTGTTCATTCAAAACACTGCCATCTGCTGAGAGAAAATAATAATTGCTTTGAAAGTAATTTTGCTATTTGAGGCTGTTGTATAACAATTTCCTCTGAAATGCATTAGGAAGTTCCAAATTGAAACATAGGCTCATTAAGTTAAGGAAGTTTTGAAGCTAGTTATAGCTCAGAAAACAAGGCTCAGGATGTAAAATCCTCACAAATCTCAGGAGGTTCCTGAAACTTACAAGATGCACAAGTGCCCTCCTCAAGGTTATATAAGGAGTAAAAATCTGCAGAGAGCAGACTCTCCTGCCAGCCCAGCTTTTGCAGTGATCTGGAGTGATGCAGGTTCCAGTATTCTGGAGAGGACCATTCGATGGATAGGTGATGCAGCTTCCTTGAATCTTCCATGCTCCTTTAAGTAATATTTCATCTATGTTCTCTAACCCAAATAAACTCATATAGATATAATAGACTAATCAAAGGCAATCCTTGTTCAAATTAGCCAGTCAAACTGGAGAACTAATTGCCCCTCAGAACTTTGGTGTGATCATACCTTTGGTCTGTTGTCAGTGTCTTATCTAGAGTTACAAGATGTTTGTTACATCTCCATAGGGAAAGTAGTAAATGGCTTCTCAGCTGAATTTTATCAAACCTTCATGGAAGAACTGAAACCAATTTTTCTCAAACTGTGCCACACAATCAGAGAACAGGGAAAGCTCCCCAAATCCTACTATGAAGCTACTATCATGCTCATACCAAAACCAGGCAGAGATGCCACAAGAAAACTATAGGCCTATTTCCCTGATGAACTTAGAAGCAAAGATCCTGAACAAAATCCTCACAAAGCCACAACAACACATCAAATCCATTATCCACCTTGATCAAATGGGCTTTATCCCAGGAACACAGGGGTGGCTCAATATATGGAAATCTGTCAATGTAATACACCACATAAATAGGGCTAAACACAAAAACCACATGATCATTTCGGTAGATGCAGGAAAGACCTTTGACAAAGTACAACATCACTTCATGATCAAAACATTGGAGAGAATAGGTATGGACGGTTTATATCTTAACACAATAAAGGCTATATATAAAGCTCCTAAAGCCCAAATAACACTTAATGGGGAGAGACTGAAGGAATTCAGATTGAGACCATGAACAAGACAGGGATGTCCACCCTCACCTCTGCTCTTCAACATAGTACTGGAAGTCCTAGCTCAAGCAATAAGACAGGAGAAATAAAAAGGGATAAAAATTGTAAAGGAAGAAGTTAAGTTAGTCCTATCCACAGACAGCATGATTCTATACATAAGAGACCAGAGAACCTCCATCTCAAAATTCTTAGAGGTGATTAACTCCTTCAGCAAAGTAGCAGGATAGAAAATCAATGCACAGAAAACAATAGGCTTTCTATATGTAAACCACAAAGATACAAAGAAAGAAATAAGTGACATTGTCCAATTTTCAACAGCAACAAAAAATAAAATAAAATACCTTGGAATAACATTAACCAAGTATGTGAAAGACCTATAAAATGAAAACATAAAAACACTCAAGAAAGAAATTGTGGAAAACTTGAGAACATGGAAAGACCTCCCATGCTCCTGGATAGGCAGAATTAACATTGTGGAAATGGCAATCTTACCAAAGGAAATATACAGATTAAATGCAATACCAATAAAAATTCCAACATTTTTCTTCATGCAGATAGAAAAAATGATCTCAAAATTCATATGGAATGGCAGAAGGCCTCGGATATCCAAGCATATCCTCAGCAAAAGAAACACCTCTGAAGGCATCAACATGCCTGATCTAAAGCTATATTACAAAGCCATAGTAATAAAAACAACATGGTATTGGCATGAAAACAGGATTATAGACAAATGGAGCAGAATGGAGGACCCGGACTTTGGGTCAAGTAACTATAGCTACTTGATATTTGACAAAGGCCCTAACAATGTAGGCTGGAAAAAAGACAGCATCTTCAACAAATGGTGCTGGACAAACTGGGTAACCATATGCAGGAAAATGAAACTCAATCCACACATCTCGCCATGTACAAAAATCAAATCCAAATGGATCAAAGACCTCAATATAAGATTAGTAACTTGGCTACTACTGGAAGTAAAAATAGGGGGAACTTTCCATGATATAAGAATGGGAAAAGACTCCCTGAACAAAACCCCAGTAGCTCAGGAACTAAAACAGTCACTCAACCATTGGGATCTAATGAAGCTGAAGAGTTTCTTCACAGACAAACATACAATAAGCACAGCCAATAAATTACCCACCGAATGGAAGAAAATTTTGCTGAATATCCAACTGACAGAGGCCTAATTTCTAGAATCTACAAAGAACTCAAAAACCTAAACAATAAAAAGTCAAAGAACCCATTCACAAAATGGGGCAAAGAACTAGACAGGCAGTTCTCAGAGGAAGAAATACAAATGGCAAACACATACATAGCAAAATGTTCATCATCCCTAATCATCAGGGAAATGCAAATTAAAACAACTATGAGATTCCACCTTACCCCACTAAGGATAGCAAACATTAAAAAATATAATGAAAACAAATGCTGGCGAGGATGTGGAGAAAAATGAACCCTCATTCACTGTTGGTGGGAATGTAAGATAGTACAACTACTATGGAAAGCAATATGGTGACTCCTAAGAAGGTTGGATATAGAGCTACCACCAACAGACCCAGTTGTTCCCTTACTGGGCATATACCCTAAAAGCTCCATACCTCCATTCAGAAAGATTTGTTCAACCATGTTTATAGCTGCTCACTTCATAATAGCTAAGAGCTGGAATCAACCCAGATGTCCATTATTAGTTGAATGGATAACAAAGATGCGGTATATCTACACAATGGAATTCTACACAGCAGTAAGGAAAAATGACACAATAAACTTTGAAGAAAAATGGTCAAACCTGGAACAGATCATTCTCAGCAAACTCACCCAATCATAGAAAGATAATTGTCACATGGTCTCACTCATCAGTGGCTCCTAACCTGAATCTGTCCAATATGCTGACATACCTAATAGTCATCTCAAGGACTGGACAATAAGGAGGGTGGGGTGGGAGGGGTGGGGGAGGTGGGGGTGGGAGACACAAAACTGGCCCAAATGGCAATGGTACCATAAAACTCTACATCCTAAAAGACAGACTAGGGCTGGAGAGATGGCTTAGTAGTTAAGCGCTTGCCTGTGAAGCCTAAGGACCCCGGTTCGAGGCTCGATTCTCCAGGACCCACGTTAGCCAGATGCACAAGGGGGCGCACGCATCTGGAGTTCGTTTGCAGTGGCTGGATGCCCTGGCGCGCCCATTCTCTCTCTCTCTCTCTCTCTCTCTCTCTCTCTCTCTAACTGCCTCTTTCTCTCTCTGTCACTCTTAAATAAATAAACAGAAAAAAATTAAAAAAACAAAAGACAGTCTAAATGGTTGAACCTTCATCAGGTCCTTAGAGGAAACACCTGAAACACAGGGCCCTGGAGAGGGTATGATGAAGACTAATCTTAATCTTCTCCTATTTCTCTCTCTCTCCCTCTTCTTTCTATATTTTTTATATTACCTACCTTTTTATTCCTTCCTTTCCTTGGTTCTAGCCTGTAACTCCCAGTACCAACATGTGGTTAACATCCACACTGAGCTATTGACCAGAGAGACCTAAAAGGTTTCCCAAAGTAAGACAGATTTCTGTCAGAGTACTTATTGACCCACCAAAGGTTAGTGGTAAGACCCTACTGCTGAAGACACCATATGCTGTTGGTACAAAACATGGAGTGACCTGGCTGGAATCTGGAAGAGAGTCAGTCCCAGACAGTTAGCTTGTCTAGTGCCAGAAGGTGCTACATGAGCGACTGGGGAAAAATGACCAACATCTGTCCAAGCCACTTGTGGTCTAAGCTACTGAGCTGGAAACAACCTGACATGATGCTCACACAAATGCTATAGTGGTACACAGCCATGGAGGGTAACCAACTGCTCTTTATTTGGCTAATGGATTCACTCAGTGGAATGGGATCCATAGCTGGAACTGAGAAATAAATCAGAACCATATCCAAAAAATGAGCCCATTCTCCAATATCAAGCTCCCACCAATTGTGGGCTACAAGAGGGCCTACACCTATTAAATTCTCTCAAAATAATAGTGGTTATCCCATTTATTTGGTGCTGACTTCACTCTCCATTAGAAAATTTGCTTCTCTTTTTCTGATGGACACAGATCCTGAGGACAGAACCAGCCCACCAGGGCCCCAACTGGAACCAAGACTAATTGGGGAAATGAGCAAGAGTGCAGCTTTCTTGGTGAACCTGGCACCAGCACAAGGGTGAAGGAGATAGACACCGAGAACACTCAACTCCTACCAAACCAGATATCTAGAGACACATTGGTTCCCAAGACCTCATCACAGAAGCAAACCTAAAATAAACCCAACATGGCTCAGGGAAATTTGAGGTAGAGGGGGTGGAAAGATTGTTATAGCCACATGTTGGGACATTATGCACAGAGACATTGCCTCTTACCCATAACTGATGGATAACCCCACAATGCACAACCCACATATGCCCCAACAAGGAGGGTCCCTGCTGAGGGGGAAGGACAGGGAGGAGGCTAACTATGGTATCAACGTGACTGTACACACACTGTGTACATAACTAATTTTTTAAAATACAGTAGTAAGTATAGAAAAATATCAAGAGAGCTGCTGCAGTTTAGCCCCTAATGGCCCTGTTCCTACAACTGCCCTCTTTCTCTGTCTCTTTGTCATAATAAAGGAAAGAACAGCACAAATATTATGCCCAGTTCCCAGCTCCAAACTTCTGTCTGGTGACTGGCCAGTAGAGGGAGAGGGGGATGGGGTACCTGGGAATTTCCTGTGGAAGGCACAATTTAGTAGTAGAGCATTCTCCATCTTCACAGACCCTCCTGCAAAGCATCATAGCACTGAGAGCCTGTCTCTGCAACCAAAGGTATTTTCAAACACTTCCAAATAAACTCTGTAGGAAGATTCTTAGTCTAGGCAAACTTTAAACATCCCCCACCTTAACTCCAATTTCTCCATGTCCCTTTGAAGCGTTTTTGATGCTACAATGGCAGCATCTTCAGGGTGCGGATTAGGTAGGAGAGAACTCAATGAATCAAAATATCCCAAAGATCATACAATCCTCTTCTGGAGGAGCTCTGAGGACTATGGTGGTTAACCTCCATTGTCAAGTTTACAGGTTCTAGAATGAGCAGGAGACAAGCCTGTGGGCATGTCTGTGAAGAAGTTTCTAGACTGAATTAATTGAGATGAGAAGACCCACCCTGAATGTAAACAGCACCACACTGTGGGCTGGGGTCTCAGAACTGCATTAAAAGGAGAGAATGAGCTGAGAATCTGCATTCATTGTTTTCTGCTTCCTGACTACAAATACAAAAAATAACCAGCTGCCTCACACTCCTGCCACCGTGCTTTCCTCATCATGATAGACTGTACCCCCCAAAATATAAGCCAAATAAACCCTTCCTTACTTTAGTTGTTCTTATCAGGTATTTTGTCACAGCAATGAAAAAATGTAAACAATATAAGGACCTACCTACCTGAATTCCCAGAACATACTCAAAACAACGCTCCAAAATGGTTTGTGTCACTTTCTGGAAACGTAATTCAGAAGTTGCATTATTTTTTAAATTTATTTTTAATTGACACATAATTGTACATATTTATGGGGGAAAGTGTAAGAATATACGTGTGTGTGTGTGTATGCTGAATAATGATGAAATCAGTTTAATTAGGAGTTCCATCAATTAAATATTGATCAACTCTTTGTGTTAGGAATCTTCTAATTATTCTTTTGTAATTCTTTTTAAAATATCAAAAGCTGTTGTGAGCTGTGGTCAGCCTACTGTGTTCCCATCTAACTTTTATTTTGGTACCTGCTATTTATCTGGCTCTCCTCTTTCTCCCCTCTCCTTACCCTTCCTAGTCTCTAGAAATTACTATTGTACTCCCTTCTTGTTAACTTGTTAGCTTCCACAGATGAGTAAGAAAGAGTATCTGTGCGCCAAGCTCTTCTCTTATGAGGGAAACAGGAGCATTTTACACAGACACACACGCACACACGTGTTATACCCTTTTATTTCCTTGCTCTTGTTCTCGTTTCCCTGGGGGAGGGAGGGCTTCTCAGTAGGGTTATAGTGTTCACTCTGGAGTCATAAAGGCTTCAGTCAGTCCCTGTGGGGTAGCAGGCCAGTGGGGAAGGGTGGCCGGTAAGGGGGGGGGGTGTAGATAGACAGAGTCTCAGGGTATTCCTACCCACTTTGTGGCTCTTACAATATTTCTGACCCCTCTTCTGCAGTGTTCTTTGAGCCATTGCAGACCTGTTGGCAGTCTGATTTGGTGTTAAATTCTCTGTGGCCTCTCAATTTCTGCTTTGATGGGTTTTGATTGAACACTGTGTCTATCACTATCGCCCTGGAGCTGGTTGTCCAGCTAGCAATAATAACAATATTCATGTCACCACTTCCTCTGCAATTTCCTCTGGGTCCTGGTGGATATGGTAGAGGTGACACATTCATGGTGGGCAGCCAACTATCTTCTTGTCTCATCCATGGATCTTGGTTCTCCTCCATTTTCTCTGCCATATGTAAAATAAAGCAGATTCTCCAAACAAGAGTGAAAGTAACTTGGGTTAAAGGTACTATACAAAGTTCCTTGACAGACTTTTTGATGTGCAAGCCCATGCTTCTCCTCCAGAGAGAAGTGGGAACTTCTCTCTAGAGCCTGTGAGCTTCTTGGCCATGGATTCTGACTTGTTTCCAATACCAGATACGAGTTCTCTATCATTGAGTGGGCCAATCAGAGAACAGTGGGTTACAGCAGAGTCTGTGTGCTACTATTGCACAAGCATCTACTTCTTGTCCAGCTGGTTGATATCGTAGTCTGCAGGGTCCCTTGCTTATTCGTGCTGTTAGTCACCATTATCCTCTAGCAGCTCCCATATGGCTTTCCAGCACTATGAGAGTAGCCAGGAGGGAGCTAACTTCCAGTGACTATATTTTAAGAGCCAGTTGTTAGTTAAGAATAATCTATTCTCCTCTCTCTCTTTTTCTCTCTCTAATAAAATAAAATATTTTAAAAAGTAGGGATGGAGAGATGGCTTCGCAGTTAAGGTTCTTACCTGTGAAGCCTAAGGACCCAGGTTTGATTCCCAAGAACCCACATAAGTCAGATGGACATGGTGGTGCATGAGTCTGTAGTATATTTGGAGTGGCTGGAGGCCCTGGTACATCCATTTTCTCACTCTCTTAAATGAATAAATAATAAATAAATAAAATATTTTAAAGAATAGCCTGCTTGACTGTTCTTACTAACCAACAGTCAGTGCTGCACATGAATAATTCATGTCCACACCTCCAGGTGTGTGCTACATGACTGCACACACACCTGCATGAGCACATAGGCATTCATTCTGTGAAATGGCACTGCAGGTTATTTTTGCTTTTGTCTCTAGTATTCTATATTTCTAACTTTTCTACAGTTAACATATATTACTTTTGTGATACAAATAAAAATGTAATCAAAGAAAAGGGAAAAAATAAAAATGGAAAGTAGAGAGAGAGAAATGAAAGAGGGAGGCAAAAAGGAAAACTGAAGGAGGGAGAGGAAGAAAAACAGAGGTAAAGAGAGGAAGAGAAGAAAAGGAAGAGGAGAAAAAGAGGAGAAAGAAAGTGAGAGAAACGCACCAGTGCTGTTCCAAAGCTAATCCTTTCATAACAGGAACTCGGTTAGCTGTCATAAACCCCTTCTCTAAGACTGCTTGGAGGGAAACTTAGAAAGTCTTTAATGTACTTAGATGACCACACACTCCCTCTCTTATACCTTAAAGACTTCTCTAGAAGGAATAGGAAGTATGGTGTGTAGTAAACGTTTGATTTGTTTTGTTTGCTTTATTCAAGACAGAAAGTTTTTTAATTATTCTAATATTGTCAGACCTGGGTGTAGCTGGAAACATTTTTTGGCATTGATTTTAATGCCGTTTCTCCAGATCAACCTTCCTATACTCAAAAGTAATAACTTAAGTGCAACAAAAATAACAACAGAGCTCTGCATTATTTCTCCCCACTAAGTGGACATGCAATCTATATTTTCAAGAATGATATTGACTTGGTGAGCAGTACTACTAGAAGCAATTAGAATAATCTAAAAATTCAATTTATATACATGTATTTCAGATTTCTTAAAATACACTTCAAATTAAAATCCTCATCACGCACCATGACCTTCCGCCCCAAGTCTAGCCATTTTCATATGAAAGACAAATTTACATCCTGAGGAATAGCCAGTGCCAATCTTCTCACTCCAGGTCCAGACAAATGGTCTGAGCACTGGTTTATGTTGAGGTATGGCCTTTTGTCACTCTGTCTTATAAGTTGCGACCATTTGAAACTTTAAAATGCATGAAGTCAGACAGAACGGGCTCTCCTGCTCAGTGAAGCAGAGAGAGGACCAGAGAGCATGCATCTGTCAAAAAGAAAATGCTCTTCCCAGAATAATCCGTCAAGTTTTCAAATCTTCTGACACTTTTCATAACCAATGCATACAAAAATATCCGTGATGTATGCAGACAAACACTGAGGGGGCATCTTTTGTATCTAATATTCACTTTAATAAAGGAATGAGCCATGCAATCCTTTCAACTCAGTAATTACAACTAAGTAATTACAGATCTAACTATTGATTCTAAATGGATGTAGTGTTACTCTAAAATTAAGGAGTTTCATAGAGTATGTCTCGAAACTTTCTTTTAAACAGAGATTTGGCTAGTAAATTATGACTAATTATAACAATGGAAACTTTTAAAAATATAATCCTTATAGCTCTTTTAACTCAGTAATTATGCCTCTGTAAATACACTTAATGATAATATTAAGAATGAATTTGGGGGCTGGAAAGATAGCTTAACGGTTAAGTGCTTGCCTGTGAAGCCTAAGGACCCCGGCTCGGGGCTCGATTCCCTAGGACCCACGTTAGCCAGATGCACAAGGGGGCGCACGGTCTGGAGTTCGTTTGTAGTGGCTGGAGGCTCTGGCGTGCCCGTGCCCATTCTCTCTCTCTCTCTCTCTCTCTCTCTCTCTCTCTCTTTCTCTCTTTCTCTCTCCCTCCCTCCCTCCCTCCATCTCTCTTTCTCTGTCTGTCACTCCCAAATAAATAAATAAAAATAAACTAAAAATACTTGGGCTGGAGGGATGGTTTAGCAGTTAAGGCATTTGCCTGCAAAGCCAAATGACCCAGGTTCGATTTCCCAGGACCCACGTTAGCCAGATGCACAAGGGGGTGCATGCGTCTGGAGTTTGTTTGCAGTGGCTGGAGGCCCTGACACGCCCATTCTCATTCTCTCTCTCCCTCTTTCTCTGTCAAATAAATAAATAAAAATATAAAAAAGAATGAACTTGTTAAAGTGCTATATGTTTTTATAAATCAGAGGGTTTATTAGGAAATTACAATTTATTAAAATCACATTTTAGAGGATTATGTAAAATATATAAGGCTGGTGGGTACAGTCAGTAGTAGAACATTTACCTCGCATAAGGACAAGGGTTTGATCTCAATCATCACACCAAGAAAGAAATGTATCTAAAATATACAGATCATATGAAAAGGATTACCAAATTTTATATCAATATACATATCAATTTAATTAAGATTTACAGATTTACTAACACATAGATAAAAGTGTTCATAAGGTACATTTAAAAACCCTGAAAAATATATACAAAAATGTTAATGTCCTCACTGTGGAATTGTGGTTGATTTTTTTTTTTTAGTTTCCCTGTGTAATTTTATTTTTTCTCTAAATATCTAATTTGTGGATTTGGGGGTGGCTATTTTGTTTTGTGTTTTGTTTATTTTGTTTTGTTGTAGTGCTGGCTCCAACCCAAGGTTTCATGCATGCTAGGCAAGCATGCTATCACTGAACTACATCATTTTCATGCTTCACTAGTGGAAATTGTAATCTGTGAGCCTCTAAACTTTAAACACAGAAGGTAGAATTTTGAGTTAGATTTTTTAGTGTATTTCTGGCTGTTCTCCATTTGCATTTCCCCTTTCTAAATATTTTCCTTGTTGGTCTGTGTCCTGAGAGGTAATCTCCACAGGAACATCACAGGGCTCCTTTGTTGGTGGTATTCTGTTGATTTTGGCCAATGAACAATAGCGTCAAAAAAATAAATCACAAAGAAGTAGCAGTGTATTGGAGCGCTGCTCCCTCCTGTACCATGCCCAATACTCTCCCAGCTACAGCTGCCTCTGGACATCCACCCTCAGAGCAGCTCTCTGTCCCTGTGCTTCAGAGCATCCATAGATTTATTCTATGGCTAATTTCATTTTGCCATGTCTAATCACCCCTCCAGGGAGTAGAAGAGTCTGCTAAGTTACGTGAGTGACATCTGTGTGTGTGTGTGTGTGTGTGTGTGTGTGTTGACTTCTTTCATCTCTCCTCATACATCCCTCTTTTATTGAACTCCTTCTTTCTCTTCTTTCCAACTAGTCTTCCTATTTTGATGGTTTTTACATTTATTTATTTATTTATTTGCAAGGGGAAAGAGAGAGAATGGGCATACCAGGGCCTCTAGCCACTGCAAACAAATTCCAGATGCATGTACCACTTTCTGCACCTAGATTTACGTGGGTACTAGGGGATCGTACCTGGGTCCTTAGGCTTTGCAGGCAAGTGCCTTAACAGCTGAGCCATCTCTCCAGCCCTATTTTGATGCCTTATTTTCTCCATCCTACATCATCCATGACAGATATTGAAGGTAACCATCATCAGCAGGTCACCACCACTTCCAAAAAGAAGCTTTCCTGACCAGCTGAGAGCAGCACTATAGACATAAATATAAATATTTAGGGGCAACTTGAGGGGCACAACATATCGTTTAGCAAAACAGCTTCTTTCTCTTGAGGCTATGACCTTTCCATCCATATGTTTTTTTTTGTTTGTTTTTTGTTTGTTTGTTTGTTTTTTTGCTTTCTTGTTGTTGTTGTTGATGATGATGCTATTGTTTTTCACTAGGTGGTCTGTATTAAGCACAAATTTCCTCATGTGGAGCTAGCCACAAATCCAACAAGAAATCAGTTGGTTACCCCATAAAATTATGGCACTATCAGTATAAAAGAGATACTAATGGAGAGAGGGAGGGGATATGATGGAGAGTGGATTTGTGAAGGGGAAAGTGGGGGAGGGGAGGGAATTGTGATGGTTTATTGTCTATAATTATGGAAGTTGTCAATAAGAATAATTTTATCTCTCCCTTTCCAGTTTTTATCCCTTTTATGTGTCTTTTGCCTTGTTGCTATAGCTAAGACTGGTAGTACTATATTAAGTAAAAATGGGCATAGAGAACACCTTTGTCTTGTTCCTCATTTTAATAGAAACATTTCAAGTTTTTTGCCACTTAGTATTATGTTGGCTGTAGGTTTGTCATAAATAGCCTTTATTGTGTTATGTTCCTTTTACTCCCAGTTTCATTAAGAGTTTTATTATGAAGGTATATTGGATTTTGTCAAATATGTTTGCTGCATCTATTGAGATGATCATGTGACTTTTGTCCTTCAGTCTATTTATATAGTGTATTACATTTATCATTCACATGTGTTGAACCATGACTATGTATCTGGGATAAAGCCTACTTTGTCAGGAGTGAATGATCTTTTTGATATCTTGTATTCTGTTTGCCAATATTTTTGAGAAATTTTGCATCTACTTCCATAAGAGAGATTGGCCTGCAATTTTCTTTTTGTTATTGTTCTGTATTTGTCTGGTTTTGGTATCAGGGTGATTCTGGCTTTGCAGAAGGAAATTGGTAGTATTCCTTCCTTTTCTATTTTATGGAAAAGTTTGAGAAGCAGTGGTGTTAGTTCTTCCATGAAGGTTTGGTAAAATTTACCAGTGAATCCTTCTGGCCCTGGGCTTTTTTTAGTTGGGAGATTTTTTTATAACTGCTGAGGATCTCCATACTTGTTTAAGTCTATTTAAGTGGTTATCTCATCTTGATATAATTTTGATAGGTCATATAAATCTAGGAAATATCCATTTCTTTCAGATTTTCAAACATGACGAGTATATGTTCTTAAATTATGTCCTTATTTCTTTGGTATCTGTTGAAATGGTGCCTTTTTTATCTCTATTTATATTAGTTTGTGTCTCTTCATTTTTTTCTTTTGGTCAGATTTGCTAAGGGTTTATCAATCTAGTTTATCCTTGCAAAGAACCAACTCTTTCTTTGTTTCACTTGTTCTTTCATTACTTTCTGCCATAATCTTTATTATTTCTTCCCTTCTACTGATTTCTGGTTTGCCTTGTTCTTTTTTCTTTTTCCAAGACCTTAAGGTGAAGCATTAATTTGTATATATCTTTCTATTTTGCTAATATAGGCACTTAAAGGTATAAATTTCCCTCTTAGGACTGCCTTCATTGTGTCTCAAAGGTTTTGGTATGTTGTGTGTTCTCATGTTCATTTGATTCTATGAATTTATTGATTTCCTTTTTGACTTCTTCAATGATCCATTGATCATTCAGTAGTGTACTGTTTAGTCTCCATGAATTTCTGTATGCTCTGTAGGTTTTCTTGTTGCTAATTTGTAGTTTAATCCCAATGTAATCAGATAAAATACAAGGAATTATTTCAGTTTTCCTGTATTCATTAAGATTTGCTTTGTGTCCTAATATATGATGTATTTTAGAGAATGTTCTATGTGCCACTGAGAAGAATCCATTTGGAGTTGATTCTTGTACATGAAGAAACATAAAGATCAAGTTTTATTATTTTACACATAGATATCCATTTATCTACACATCATTTGTGAAAGAGGCTGTCTTTTCTCCAGTGAATATTTATAGCATTTTGGTCAAAATTCATATGGGTGCATTTGCATAGCTCTTTATCTAGATAATCTCTGCTCTTCTGTTGATCTACATGTCTGCTTTTGTGCCAGTACCATGCTGTCTTTGTCACTAGGGCTCTGTAATATACCTTGAAGTCAGGCACAGTTATACTTCAGCACTTTCTCCCCTTTCAGTATTGCTTTGGCTATCCAAGGTCTTTTGTGGTTCCAAATGAATTGTAAGATTAAGTTTACTATTTAAGATGGCACTGGAGAGTCCGGAGAGATATTTCAGCAGTTATAGTGCTTGCCTGAAAAGCTTAAAACTTCCCCAGTACCCACATAAAGCCAGATGCACACAGTGACACATGCATTGGAGTTCATTTGTAGTGGCTAGAGGCCCTGGCACACCCATTCCTCTCTCTCTCTCTCTCTCTCTCTCTCTCTCTCTCTCTCTCTCTCTCTCTCCTGTATCTCTCTATGTGTCTTTATCTGCTTGCAAATAAGAAATAAATAAAAATTTTTAAAGATGGCAACTCTAACTTTGTGAGAATTGCATTATATTTGGGGATTGATTTGGGTAATATAATTTATTTTTCTTAAACCAGATATATAAGATATATTCATATACTTTATATTAACATCTTTTTTCAAACCTCATATATTCTTATATTTATATAAAATAATTATAGAATAAAGCTCATTTAGAGTGAGAGATTTGTATGTGCTTCTGCAAAAGCTAGGATTTACTAGGCATGGTTCCTGCAGATTGTTTGCTTAATGAGTCAAAGTCTGGATTCATTGCCTTGGAGCAGTAAGTGAAAGCAGTGAGTGAGTTGAGATTAAAATTTTCCTGGGATATTGATGGAAAATGTAGGCATAAGCAAATGGAAATGCAGAAATGGACCCCTCATGTGTAGCTCAGCTGCCCTGGTGTTTACTCTATGGCACACCAAAAATAAATAAATGAGCATCTTAGCATCCCTACCTTCTGACTACAGTGAAGCCTTAAGATAATAGATCAACTCAGATGCTCTGGATGCTCTGATTTTAGCAAAAAGAACGAGAGTGTGAGATAGAGCACAAGGTGAAAGAATTGTCTCAACAGCCATGACACACCACAGAGCTACAGGAGCAGAGTGCACAGTATGTTATCACTTAGATATCTGGTTTATTAGTGGCTTGCTAGATGAATTGCCAACTAACTGGTTTTTTTCTGAATCCATAGCCAGATCTTAGACCTGAGCCAGGTCATAGACTCTGATCTTCTTACTGAGGAGACAGGAAACAATTAGGGGAATACTCCAGAATCATGACCTCAAGAACATGTTGCAAATGTCCCTCAACTCTTTCCCAGGGTAAAGTATACCTATTATAAAGAAGGACTGGGTGTAGGAAAGATGCCTAGACATTTGAGATATGTCTGAATTGAACCCAATCCCCATGTCACAATGGTTGAATGGTCAGAGTGGGGGAATTTTGGAAGGACACATCATTAAAAGCCAATGTAAATTTGTGGTACAGCGGTTTCTGCAAGTATAATAGACTAAATATACTGAGGGTTGGCAGAATTTCTACATTGTTCCCCTGGCCTATCATGTTAGCAAGGGCCAAGGAAGACCCTGGAACACCTATTCTACCTCTGGGCAAAATGGTAAACCAAAAGCAATATTGCATTTCTAAGAGAAATTCCAGAGCTTGGTGTTATCATAAAGAATATGAAAGAGTGGTAAAACCAAGTGACATTTTCAGGAGAACTTTGAGTTATTATAAACTTAATCAGGATGCAGCATATTTATTGAGAAAACCAACACAACTGCTGGCACCTGATATATTGACAGTTGATTTGGAACACACTTTTCTTTCCATTTCACTTTATTAGTCCAAATAGGACTACTTTATCTCTATATGGTAGAGACAACATTGCACCCTTATTGGAGAGCCAGAGCCATTAACAATGACTATTGCTCTCCTCTGCCTTAGGTAGATGGAAGGGACCTTAGATATCTGACCCATTATATTAATTAATTTATGTTAATAACAATAGGAAATACCAAATAACCTAGTTACCATGATGTCAGAATAAGAAAAATAAAATTTATGCAATTTAGATGTATGCCTCATTGTCGGGAGCTGCAGCTGCTCTTTGACTTCGGGAGCTGCAGGTGGTCTTTGATCTCTTAACACAAAGGCCTTATCCTACAGCCTAGGTGAGAAGGCAGCCCAGGTGAGATGCCAGTTACAATGGCATTATTTAACATACAGCCTAGGTGAGGTGAGCGCCAGGAAGAGGCATTACCATATGGCCCTGATGAAGCTGACCTTAGGCACGTAGGCATTATCCAGAAAGTTTTGTCTTCTGTATATAAGCTTGTGTCCGCCTGAATAAAGCAGAGCCTTGATCAGAACTTGTCTTGGTTCCATTCCTTGTGTTCTTGTCTCAGGTTCATTCCCACTCCCTCCTTCGAGGTCTGTTTCGACTTGTGCTGCAGGCCGGCACACCTCATTGGTGAGGTTTCACTGGATAATAGAGTCTCAGTGGTACTGATACTGTAAATTATACCCCCTAAAGTGAAGGGAAGGGCTTAATTTAGCACTGATTTCCAGAAATGTGAAACATTTCTAGCTGCACACATTATGGGAGTAAATGGCAGATATTCTCAGAAAACAAATATTAGGGAAAAACCAACCTGATGCAGAAACAAACTTGCCCTGAAAATGAAGAGGAAACCAAAATGACCATATTGTGGGTAGCAGGAAGTAAGGTCAACATTTATGGATGAAGTGGGTATAGCATGGTTAGCTCACAAATTTCATAGGTCACAGTCAGTATTTTGAATTTGAATTGAAGACTTTTAAGCTGGGGTGGGGATGAGGGACACTGATGTGCTTTAATTTGTTTGTAAATGATGGATCTGGTTACAAAGGAAAGATTAGAAAAAAAGACTAGAAAGACTGGAGGCACTAATTTGACTAATTGACACCAAAAAAAGAAAGTAATAGTAGAGCTGAGATGTCACTTTTGATAAGTTACATGTGTGCTATTATCCTTCGCTATAGCCTCAAGATAAGAGTATGTGCTTAGAGCAGAGAGTGAACAATAATAGGCATAAACAATTGAAGTAGTTACCTTCTTCACATTTCTGGGACAAAACACCTAGCCAGAAGCAGCTTATGGGAGTAAAGAGTTTATTTTGGTTTACAAATTCAAGGGGCAGCTTCATCATGGTAGGTATATGACATATGCTGGAAGCTTACTCACATCACCATATATCAACAGCAAGAGTGAGCTCTTGAACACCCAGCTGGCTACACTAACCAACCTCCAAATATGCCACCAATGACATACCTCATCCACCAAGGCTCCACCTCCCAAAGGCTCCATCAGCTAGGATGCTTAATCGTAAACACTGAGGCTAAGGGGAACATTTTGCCTTTGAATCACCATAATAATCTTCCTGATCATGTCTACCTTATGGTAATGGTGTCTTACTAGAACTAAACAGACTTTCATTAACTTTACCACATGTCACACTATCATATAGTCTATACTAAGAGGGGCAGGGTCAACTTGACTACTTCCTTATCTTTCACTTGCAGGATTTTTTTTGCAGGATTTTTCAGAAGTTTTGTCCATTTCTTTATTATTAATTAGTTTTGTACTCAGTGAATACAGTCAAGTTGGTACCATTGTTAGCCTCCTCCCTGTCATCCCCCTCCCTCTGGCCCCTCCTTGTTGGGGTATATAGGTGGTGCTTTGTGAGATTAGCCTTCAGTTCTCCGTAGGAGGAAATGTCTCTGTGTATCATGACCCAACATGTGGCTCTGACATTCTTTCCAACCCCTCTTCCACAAATTTCCCTGAGCCATGTTGGGTGCATTTTAGGTCTGCTTCAGTAATGAAGTCTTTTTGAGGATGAGTTTATATCAGAATAATGAGCCTAACAGATCCATTTAATTGGTGTCAATCACTATTCAATAAAAGCAAAACAAGCAATAGCCATGAGAACCCTTCCAACACATGGTTGTGAGGTAGAGTATCAGCATTAAGTAGGGGCTAATTTAGTTTTGCTTAAGCAAGAATAAATTAAAATAGAAAGTCCAATATATTCTTCCTTCACTTATCTAACATTCCTTAGAATGTACATGCTCCACTTTGAATACTGACATCAAGTAAGAAGAGATTCTATGAAAGATAGGTAATGACAACTTTAAAAAGATGAACAAAAGCAAGCTACACTTCCAAACCTGCTGGGAAAAGCACAGAAGCCCTGAAGAAACTGGCTAATAAAGTCCCTCCATCAATCACACTAAACCTTTCTCAAGTATCTAGAAATTTAAGGAAGAAAATAAAACTCCCTGACTTCCTTTTCTATTTCTCTAACTTTTTTCCAGGTAGTTACACAAACCTAGCTCACCAAACATCTAGCAAGCTGATCATTTAATAATCCTTTGGTCATCAGAGATGCACTGAGGAGAAGAGGAACATAATCTTTCTTTATTAAGGTTATCCAGGGCTGGAGACATGGCTTAGCAGTTAAGGTGCTTGCCTGCAAAGCCTAAGGACCCAGGTTCAATTCCTCTGTACACATATAAGCACAAAGTGGCACATGTGTCTAGAGTACATTTGCATTGGCTAGAAGTCCTAGTGTTCTCTCTCTCTCTCTCTCTCTCTCTCTCTCTCTCTCTCTCTCTCTCTCTGTCAAATAAATAAGTAAAATGGAATAAAAATTTATAAGTTTACCAGCCCATGGGAAGGAATGGTGGGTTACTAACGGGACTGAGAATTTATAAGGTAAGAGTTACATGTATGCGCATAAGGATTGACCTACATGGAGTCATTGTGTTCAAAGTAGCAGCACTGAATGACCCACACTTCCCTATGGCAAAGAGTAGTCACCACTTATCAAGTGCATGGCAACCAGCCATGAGCTCAGTGCCTTAGGTGAGCATCCCTAATCCTCCCTGTCAGCTATGTTCTGCTCAGTTTCTGCAGTTTCAGAAACCAAGGCTCAAAGGGTTAAAGTGAATAGACCAAGGTCATTACATCATTCCATATATCATTTTCATGAATGCCTACTAGAAGGTAATGCTAACTTTTATTTATTATTCTGAAAATGTAAAATTGAGTGTATCTGTTTGAAACCAACATAAATCTCAGCTTAGATTGATTTTCTGGCCAGCCTGAAGCACACAAAAATAAACAGCAGGACCCAAATTGGAAGTGAGCCTTGTGTTTCTCCTGGAACATAGCCAAACATTCTATAGAATAATTCCGGATAGAAATGGAGCCTTTGCATATATTGTCTCTGTTAGCAGACTCTCAGTATTCAGACACATTCTTTATTTCTTCACTTGAAAGTCCAGAATATCAGAAGTCTGCTGGGTCCTTAGGCAGATGTGAAATCATCCTATACTATAAACAAAGGCAAAACACAGAAAGACACAGACATTGAAATGTGTAATACCCTGTGGGAGGCAATGCAGAGAGTGCAGATAACACAGAAAAACAGTCAAGCCACTTGTTGTCCTGGACCTTAGCACATATATTCCTCTCACTATGCCTCTTTTCTTCATCTGTATAGTGGGAAGGAATGATGCAGATATAATTTAGCATTGATATAAGGATGAGGTAAGATGGAAACAAGCATCATATAGTATGATAATAGGGAAACAAACTTCCTGGACTTAGGTCCTGTTTCTTACTAGCTCTGTGATCCTTGGCACACTGCTTAACAGTTTATTCTACAAAACATCAATATTGTCTTTAAGGTTCCAATTAGGATTGCATGAGTATACACACGAAAACTTATAATATAGACATGGCATGTGCTTGTTTCCAGTAAGTGTCAGCCGTGGTGACATTGACAGTGAAGATGATCCTGAACAAGAGCAAAAATATCTATACCTATGGCATGTGAAATAACTAAAACATATGCCCTAATTATATGAGATGTTTCCCATAGTCAATGATCCACATTCTTAACCATGTATTCAAGATAGCAATGAAGTAGAAAATAGCAGCCTAAATAGCAAAGACATCTTATATAAAGCTCGTGGTATCATGATGTAAAGAGATCATGTGATTGATTTGCATTTTTCCAGGGCCCATAAATTCCTCCTTAAACCAACCCATCTCAAATTTTTCTAAAAACAATCCAACCATTTTCTTCTTTTGTTGTAAGATTATGAGAAACCTATTCAAAAGCTTCTGGTAAAAAGAACTATCCTAAATAATCAAAATACTCCAGGAACTAAAATATCACTGGCACTTTTAGAGAGTTTGATGATGGGTAAGAAACACGTATTTAGAAGCACTCAAGAAAAAGGTCATTATTACATTCACATTCCACTGCTTTCAGGCACCCTTACAGACACTACGGGGAAAAGAAAGTGACAGCTCTATGCAGCATGATTTGGGCATTCCAGAGACTTGGCTTCACCATGAAACATAAATTTCTGGGCAATTTCACATTTTTGTTTTTCAGGTTGTCATATTTCCTGAGAAAAATAACAAAATAGTTGGAACAAGTAGACGTATTTCTTATGTACTTACCTTCTGCATCTCTAGTGAATTTATGTTTATATACTTGGAAGCTACAATAGCCATTACTGCACCCAACTAATAATACTGAAACCAAGGATGTACTTGCATCCTGGTAAACAAATCATAGAAGATAGCATCTATCTTAGTAGGGCCTAAAGACAGTAAAAGAACAGATAGTTGCCTTCTGAGTAGAAAATATGTGTGTACATGTGCATATTTCTTTGATACTATAAAAAAGTCTGTGATTTTCTTCCTTCTGAGTGTTCTTTTGAATTCATATGTTTCTTATAGTCCTGTCATGCCTTGCAGAAATATAGACTAATCAATTTAGAAAAATGATAGAGCCAATGTAATGAAAAATAGTGGCTCTCAAATTTAGTCCTGCGTCAGAATCCCTGAAGCTTGTTTTGTCAGATTCCAGTGCCTGATTCCAAAAGTTTCTGATCCAATAGATTCACTGAGACTACAGTCCTACAGTTTCTGGGTGAAGCTGATGCTGCTGGCATAGAGAGAACCAATGACACAGAAGGTTGGTTATCAACTTTATTTGCAGTCACAGAACCAGTGCCCTGCCCTTGAATTTGTTATATGGCCCAGCATATTTTATCTTGAATAATTTACTTAATGATATTACTGTTTTCTATTACTACAGCAAATTATCTAAGAACACCAATTTATTAAGATCAAATGATTATTTTGGCTCATGGTTTCAAAGTTTTCAGTCCATGGTCAGTTGGGTCCATGGCTTTTGGGATTATGAAATGACTAAGGCACTGTAACATACAGTGTAACAAAGCTGCTCACCCCAGGCATCAGGAGAGCAAAGAGAGAAAAGGGAACAGACTAGAGTCTCACAACCCTCATCAAGGACACACCCTCAAATACTCAACTTCCACTAGGCCCTACCTCTCCACCACTTCTCAGTAACACCACAGAGTTGGGAGAAAGCCTTTAACACATAAGTCTTCAGAAGACAGTATCCAAACCACAGAAATGGTGAAATGAGACATTTGTACAAGATGACTTTCAAAATCTCTCTAGCACCAATGGCCCATGAACATTATTATGCTCTGTCTTCAGCCCCAGAAATGACTCCATTCCAGCTGGGATGCTGCTCTTCCACAGGGAGTAGCAATAATTTGCAAAGGTTGTTGGAAATAGCAAGAGCAATTAAATAGAGGCATTCTATTGAAGAAAAAAAAAAAAAAAAAAAACCTCTTCCAATTGTCTTTCTTGTTCTCTCTGTCTATCTCTTTCTCTCTCTCTCTCTCTCATAAAAAGGGCTGGAGAGATTGCTTAGTGGTTAAGGTACTTGCCTGCAAAGACTAAGGACCCAAGTTTGACTCCCCAGATCCCATGTAAGCCAGACACACAAGGTGACACATGTGCACGGTTACAAATGCGCACAAGGTGACATACATATCTGGAATTCAATTGCAGAGGCTGGAGGCCCTAGCATGCCAATTCTCTCTCTTTCTCTCTCATAAAAAAGAAAAACTCTTTACAACTAGTTAGATTCTTGTCCTGTGTTTCATAGACGAAAGTAAACTATGTGTTTTGGCTTTAAATGATCAAGCTTCCTGGTGTCATCTTAGTAGGGGAACCAAAATAGTAATAACAAAAACAAGTGACATTTACCAAGTTCTCACTATATGTCTGATACATACATCCATATATATATATATATATATATATATATTGCATCATTTAATCCTTGTGAAACCCTGTAAGGTATTCATTTTTGTCAGTCTTTTCTTCAGCAAGAGAAAATATATTCAAGAGATGGGGAGATGGCTCAGCAGTTAAAGGTGCCTGCTTGCAAGCCCAAGTTTGATCTTCCAAAGCACCCACATACAGCCAGAAGCAAACTAGCATGTCCTTATATGTGCCTATAATCCCAGCACCTAAGGCAATGGAAGATGGAGAAGGGAGGATGCATAAGCTTACAAGCAGTAGCAACAAGAGAGACTCCGTCTCAAAGAAAAAGGTGGAAGGGGGAGAGAAACACCCTAAGGTTGTCCTCTGAGCTCCACACATGTGCCATGATATGCACAAATCCAAACACACACAGACTATACACATATATACACACACAAATAGTAAGAATAGAAAAATAATTTAAACATAAAGTATACTATGACTAACCCTTTAACATACCTCAAATTGTGCATGGAACAAGTAGCCTAGCTGAGATACAAAAGCAGTTTAGTCTGACCAAACTAGACCCTTTGCCCATGATGAGAGTTTAAACTGAAATAGAAGATAGATAGTTAGATAGATAGATAGATAGATAGATAGATAGATAGATAGATAGACAGATAGACAGACAGACAGACATAGATAGATGATAGATAATAAATACATTACAGATAGATGACTTATAGATTATAAAATTATAGTTGTACCCTAAGATGAATTTCCAACAAAGGATCAGATGAAGGGACAAGTGGGAGAGGGGGAAAGGTGGAAATACACTGGATGTAGCAAATGATTGAGCCAGAAGTACAAGGTCAAGCACCAGCATCAAGTCAAGAAGAAGAAGGCCCAACACTCATGCCAGGGGTTGTTTCTCAAGAGATGCATCATGGGATCCAGGCACGTTCAAAACACAAAAGGTGCTGATGCAGGTCAGAATCCAACCTAGCATGCTAATGTGTGACTGGGAAGATGTAAGAAATGGAAATTAAGTGGGAGCTAGTCCAGGATGGCTCATGGAATGAAACTTGTCAGTACTAAGAGACAGATACCACTTTTCCTCTGCTCCCAGGGCCTGACCCAGTGAGCACTGGGGCATGAGAGGTCAGTGGTCTACAGACATTATTGTCAGTCTCATGTTAGGCAACAGGAAACATATTCAGAATAACCTCTCAACACACCCAAAATCACAGATGAAGAAAGTAACCTAACTAAGGTACAAGATGAGTTTACTTTGATTCTAAACTTAGGTCCTACCCTCTAATATAGTGAGAGTTTATTCTTTAGACATTAGGCCCATTCAAAGTACTCAATAAAATTACCTGATTTCTTAAATTACGTAACATCAAATAATTTTGATTTCAGCAACAAATAAAATTAAATACAATACTGTTAAATTTAGATGACCCTAAGTGAGTTGTTAGAAATCTGCCAGTCTTCAATGGCCCTATACCATTATCCATGTGATTCTTCCTCCCTCTTGTGGCTATAAAAACATCTACAAAATTACAAAAATAAAATAAAAGGGGCTAGAGAGATGGCTTAGCAGTTAAGGCTCTTGCCTGCAAAAACTAAGGACCCAAGTTCCATTTCCCAGTACCCACATAAGCCAGATGCAGAAGGTGGCACATGCACAAGGAGTTTGTTTGCAGTGGCTGGAGGCCCCAGCATGTCCATTCTCTCTCTTCTCTTCTCTTCTCTTCTCTTCTCTTCTCTTCTCTTCTCTTCTCTCCTCTCCTCTCCTCTCTCTCTCTCTCTCCCCCCCCCTCAAATAAATAAATTAAATAATCCATAGTAGTTACCTCAAGATTCTAAGAGAAAGGTCTTTCTGACTCAACAAGCAAGCCATGTGATCCTTCAAATGCCATTCATTTGCCCTTTTTATATGATTGCACATTTATCTGAGATGCCTTAAAAGTCGTGTTTTACAAACACATTTAGATTAATGAAACAGAATAGAGGACCCAGATGTAAATCCAGGCTGCTACAGCCATTTGATTTTTGATAAAAATGCCAAAAACATACATTAGAAAAAAGATAGCCTCTTTAACAAATTGGGAAAACTGGATATCTATATGTAGAAGGATGAAAATAGGTCCTTATCTCTCTCCATGCACAAGAATCAAGTCCAAATGGATCAAAGACCTTAATATCAGACCTGAAACTTTGAAACTACTAGAGAAAAATGTAGGGGAAAACCTTCAGTATATTGGCATAGGCAATGACACTTTGAATATAACCCCAGTTGCTCAGGATATAAAACCACTAATCAACCAATGTGACATCATGAAATTTCAAAGCTTTCATACAGCAAAGGACACTATGAATAGAGCAAAGAGACAACCTATAGGATGGGAGAAAATCTTTGCTAGATACAGAGGATTAATATTTAGGACATACAAAGAACTCAGAAAACTAAATAATAAGAAATCAAATAACCCAATTAAAAAGTGGGCTAAGTAGAAGTTGTCGATAAAAATATACATATAAAAAATGGGTTAAGGCCTTCTGGTTAAGATGGCAGCTTAGGAGCCACACCAAACCAGCCTAGGGAGGTATTTCAGCAAAATTTCAGCAAAATACATTCTTCTTCTGAAAAGTGAAGGAGTATAGGTTATTACTAGACACAGCGGAGAAGCCGGAGAGACCAAGACCCACCAGAAAGGAGGAAACCAGCCAGAGTCCCACCCACTGCCCAGCAAAAAACTCCCTCCCAGGTTAAAGGTGTGGCTTCCATTGAGGAGTCCAGGCTGAGGCCACAACCCTGAATAAACTCCGTTGGCCCAGAACCTTCAGCTGTGAGTGGGACAGTTCCATAGGTGTTAACTTGCATTGGTCTGTGTGTGGACAAAAGGTGATGGTGACTGGTGAGGGCTAATGACAGAATTACCAGACCACCCTTCCAAGCCACGCCTGAAAAAATCATGGCGGGACATATGCTGGTCAGGAATGCCTGACTCCTAGTTCTTTGCCTGGCCTACTTTCTTCCAAGCTTGCCTAGGGCCTGGCCCAGCTAGAAGCTACAGCACTTTACAAGCAAGGCAGTCCTTATCCCGCCCCTGGGCTGTGGGAGCTGTATACAAGGGGAACTTCCTTTCCCTCACTTCCCCAGCCTCTAGTCAGAGAATTTCAGCCGTTTGCTACCTCGATTTCTCCTGTATGGGACAGAGGCTGGGAACAGTGCCAGCCTGATTCTCCCCATCTACCTGCCATATGTCCCTGCTCTAGGATGGACAAGTTATTGGCTGTTAAATAGGAATGGGGAGTGGCATGGGAGGGTTTTCCTTTCTCCCAGGGCTGGGCTGATCCCCAATTGCAACTAGTTGTTTCCCTCCCCACAGCTGAGAGAGTGCAGGCCAGGGTCGGGACAGGCTATGGGCTCCCAAGCCACCTATTATGTCGAATCCCCCTTGCCTTGGCACCAATCCCCTCTTCCCTGTTGGGGAAAGGCTGTCCACACCCAGTGGTAAGAAGCAGCAGCCACTCCAGGACTGGTGCCAGTGTCCATGAGGAACCCACTGCCCTTTCCCTACAGCGTCTTCACCGCTTCAGGATCAGTCAGTGGAAAGGACTGGAGCCCCTTCAAAGGGACAGAAAGGAGGGGCAAACCATAAAAGAAACACTTAAAATGTGAAGATTTGTAAATAGTGTAGACTATAATGGTGTTGGGCAAAGTCCAATTTCTAGAGATGACTTTAAAAAAAAATTGCTTAATGTGAAAGCTGTGTGCTTCTAAAGTGTGGGAAATGGCTTGGGGAAGGTAGCCTCAGCATAGGAATACTGTTGTATCCTTTGTTCAATTTCAGTAGAATTATTTGTAGACCCTAGGGAAAAAAAAAAAAAAAAACTTAGGAATCCCTCATGAGAGTCTCATGAGACCCTTCCCTTCCATGAGATTGTGTAGTGGCAAATGATTGACTAGGGCAGCACTCTTCAGAGGCACAGTTTTCATGAGTCATCAATGCTGGAAGTGGAATTCTCCAATGGTGTAGCTACCGAGAGTCACCACACTCTTATAATTCTAGTAAACTCATTGTTTAACCAAACTGGACTTGTATGCAATCTTCTCTTTTGTCTGTTGGTGCCCTATCTAGGGTGAATAGATAATGCTTTACATCTCCCCAGGAAAAATCATGCAACACTGAAACAGTGCCTAACATGAATACACATGTGAACTGAAGTACATAGGCACATTCATAAATGCTCTACAATACTATTTATAGTAGGCAATAACTGAAAACACCCAAAATTTGTACACATAGAATATATCTTGGCACAGTCCCGTCATGGAATACCATACAAAATAAAAATAAGCAAATTGGGCTGGAGGGATGGCTTAGCGGTTAAGCGCTTGCCTGTGAAGCCTAAGAACCCCGGTTCAAGGCTTGATTCCCCAGAACCCACGTTAACCAGATGCACAAGCGGGTGCACACGTCTGGAGTTTGTTTGCAGTGGTGGCTGGAAGCACTGGCGCTCCCATTCTCATTCTCTCTCTCTCTCTCTCTCTCTCTCTCTGCCTCTCTCTCTCTCTATCTGTCTTTCTCTCTCTCCCTCTCTGTCACTCTCAAATAAAGAAATAAAAATGAACAAAAAAATTAAAAAATAAATAAGCAAACTAAGCTGGGTGTGGAGGCACACACCTTTAATCCCAGCACTCGGGAGGCAGAGGTAGGAGGATTGCTGTGAGTTTGAGGCCACCCTGAGGATTCAGAGTGAATTCTAGGCCAGCCTGGGCTAGAGTGAGACCCTACCTGGAAAAAAAAAAAAAAGCCCCTACATGTAAACTGGGTGATAAAAAAACAAATATAAAATGTATCACCTACCTATGTACTTACCTCTAATTCAAACCTACAGATAAAAACTAAGCTATGAAGAATAACTCAGAATCATGGTTATGCTTTAGAAATAAGGTCAATCAGAATAGGAAGGAGTGGCTAGAGGGGTTCAGAGGTCTGGGGGCTGCTGGAAGCTGGTTATCTCCATTGCTTGATCTATATGTCACTTATATAGATGTGTCCTCTTTGAAAATTTCCTGGGGTGTGTGATCTCCCATGTTTAATTTTGTATGGAGTTCACTACAAACTGTAAACTCAGAATCTCAGTATGTCAGATAGGGCCCATGCTCTCTAGACCACTAGGGCTCTTGTTTTGTCTGTTGTTTTACCTGGCACTGCCTGGTAGTTACCTCCTTGCTGCTGAGTCATTTGGATCTAATCCCTGAGTAAGTCAGTGGGGCCTTCACCATCCCTCATTCTTCCATTGTGTATACAGCTTCCACATCAGGATTTCTCCCATCCAGGTACTAACCAGGCCTGACCATGCTTAGTTTCTGAGATTAAATGAGACTGGACACGTGTTCAAAGTGGTATGGTCCTAGACTTAGGTAGATTTCTCATAAACCAGCAAACTAACTGAAAACATGTTTCTCATTCCTCGTTAAACAAAGCTATGAAATAGGAAACAAGGGCCCTGATAGGATGAAGGCTTGATTTAAACTTCAGGGAATTCATCTCATTAATTAAAACATTGAATAACACTGGAGAAAGGCGCTGAAAGTATAATCCAAGACACTTCATACCACCCTGCATTGTTCCTGAAATTCATGCGCATATCCACAAGGACTCAGCAGTCTCAACAGATGAAAGGAAATCAGAAGCGGCTGCCCTTCTGATTGACTGATGGGCACACACTGACACTGGAAGTGCTAGCACAGAGAGGGCCCACAGGAAGTCTCCAGCTCCACAAAACACTCCAGACTTGATGCTGGGACGTGTGGCTTGCATAAATTAAGTGCACACTGCAAATCACAGAGAGACTAATCCAAAGGACCAGGGTGTCTCATGTTCACAGAGGGGACTGGGCATCCACCTATACCCACGTTCTGGCATCTCTATGCTTGTATCTCTGGCCTCTGAACTATTGTCAGACAGTAAGTGAAATGTAAAGTTTCCTAAAATTAAAGATAGAAAGACGCATAAAGTCATGTGCCACAGAACACCTTTCATTAACAACTGAATGGACAATACTGGGTTCCATAAGAATATGGGCAAGTGATGTTACAGCCATCTCACTTTAAATTCACTGGATTATTCACACAAAGACAAAATTATCTAATGACACAGTTACCAGAATATGTGCCCAAAATCCATGATTCTCCCTTTCTTATCTTTTCCTTCTTTCCATCAGTGAGTCTGCATTGGTCTGTTCATGCTGCTATGCTAAAATACTATAGACTTGATGGCTTATAAACATGGAGATTTGGTTCTCTCAGTTCTGGATCCTTGGCAATCCAAGATCAAGGCACAGCTGCTTCCTTCATAAGTAATCTGTAATCTAGAACTAGCTACCTATCTGGGGTCTCCTTTATAAACATACTAATCTCACTCATGAGGACTCCACATTCTTGACCTAGTCACCCCTGAAAGTACCTACCTGTTAGTATCACCACCTTAGGGGTTAGTATTTCAACATTTGAATTTGAAAAGGAGACAAACATTCACACTATAGCAGAAACCAACAATTTTATGTCAAAAAAGTGAAAGTACTTTTTTACTTAAATAATAGCAAATGTTAATTTCTTGGAATAAGAATAGAAAACATTTAATTTTATATGCCTCTCAAAATGAAGCAATAAACAAATTCTGATTCTGTCCTTATTAGTGTATACTTAGCTGTCAATGGTCTTTTGTGCTTCTCTGTGAAATTAATTTTTTTTCCATTTTGGTGAAGAATGTCATTAGAATTTTGATTGAGATTACATTGAATCTGTAAATTTCTTTTGGTAATATAGACAGTTTCACAATATTCATTCTGCTGCTTCATGAACATGGAAGATCATTCTTTCTTCTGTTTCTTTAAAAAGTTTTCACATCACTGATAAGGTTTATTCCAGATAAATAAGGGGTTTGTTGGTTGGTTTGTTGCTCTCATGAATAGGATTTTTTCTCTAATAACTGTCTCAGTGTGTTTGTTGTTGGTTCACAGAAAAACTACTGATTTTTGGATGTTGATTTCATATCTGGCTATTTTTCCAAAAGTGGGTTGTGTTTTCTAAGGGTTTTCTGGTCACTATGTCTTCGGAGCCTTTTAAGTATAGGACCACATCATTGGTCAAGTCTTTATGATCTTAAGTTTAGAATCATGTCATCTATAAATAGGGGTAATTTAACTTCTTTATTTCCATTTGCATCCTTTTCATTTATTTCCCTTACCTTATTGCTCTGGCTAAGACTTCAAAAATAATAAGATTAAGAGTGAGGTGGAAGGATGCCTTGTTTCATTCCTAATTTTAAAGAAAATGTTTTCAACTTATCCCCATTTAGTACAATGTTGGTTGTAAATTTATCTTACATTGCCTTTACTATCTATGTTGGGCAATGTTCATTCTATTCCTATTTGCTTCAGGGTCCTTTGTAGCCTCTTGGTTTAATTAGAGAGGTGCTTAACTTTGTCAAAGGCCTTTTCTACTCCTGTGGAGATGATTATATGATGTCTTTGAATCTACTTATTTGCTGTATTGCCTCTATTGATTAGCGAATATTAAATAATCATTTTATCCCTGGAATAAAGCCAACTTAGGTACGGCATATTATCTTTTAATGTGTTCTTGAATTTTGTTTGCCAAATTTTTATTATGAACTTTTGCATTCAGTTTTATCAGAAAAATCGGTCTTTTGTTGTTGTTACTGCTATCCAAAATAATGGTAGCTATAAAATAATTTTGGCAGCATACTTTCTTTTTTCTGTTTTGTGGAATAATCTGAAAAGTATTCATGCTACTTCTTCTTGAAAGGTCTGGTAGAATTCCACCATGAATCCATCTACTCCTAGACTTAATTTAAGTGAAAGACTCTTAATTATTGCTTGAGTCTCATAGTTAATTGTATATCTGTTAAAGTTGCTTATATCTCTTTGGTTTAATTTCTGTAGGCCATGTATATATATAGAAATTTATTACTTTCTTCTCTATTTTCTGATTTACTGGAGTGTAAGCTTTCAAAGAACTCCTAATGATTCTGAAAATTTTACTGGTATCTCATGTAATCTTTCCCTTTTATCTCTAATTTCATTAATTTAGATCTGCTCTGTTTTGTTTAGTTTGGTTTACAGTTTGTCAATCTGATTTATCTTTGCAAAGAAACAATTTCTGACTGCTTGTTTCTTTGTATTTTTCTTTTCCATTTCATTAATTTCTACCCTAATCTTTATTTCTTTCCATCCACTACTTTGGGATTTGATTTGTTCATGTTTTCCTAGGACCTTGGGATGGTTTAGTAAGTTAGTAGGTTATTTATTTAAGATCTATTTGGATTTTTTAACATAGGCATTTATTACAGTTATAAATTTACCTTATACAACCACTTTCATTGTATCCTACTAGTTCTGATATGTTGTTTTTATTTTCATTTGATTCATAACAATTTTCAATTTCCCTCCTGATTTCTTCAATGAAACATGGATCATTTAATTGCGTGTCATTCAGCCTCCATTAAGTTTGTATAGTTTTTGCAGTTTCTCTTGCTATTGGTTTCTAATTTTACTGTTTTATCCAGATAGAATGCTAAAAGTTATTCCAAATTTCTGGTATTTGTTTAATATTTACTTTCTGTCCTAAGATATAGATCATTTTTGGATAAAGTTACTTTTATGTATAACTTTATTATTGACTTCCATCCTTACAGACAGTAAACCATGATAATTCCCTCACTTCCCCCACTTTCCCCTTCACAAATCCACTCGCCATCATATCCCCTCCCTCTCTCCATTAGTCTCTCTTCTTTTTGATGTCATTGTCTTTTTCTCCTATTATGAGGGTCTTGTGAAGGTATTGCTAGGCACTGCGAGGTCATAGATATCAAGGCCAATTTCTGTCTGGACAGTTGCATTGTAAAGATTGGTACCCTTCCTTTAGCTCTTACATTCTTTCTGCCACCTTTTCTGCATATATATATATATATATATATATATATATATATATATGAATTTAGGCTGACAAGATGATTCTGAATTTTATATGAAAATCCAAAAGGCCAAAAGCAGTGCAGAAAATTATGAAGAACAATGTCAAAGGATTTATCCTGCCAAATACTAAGATCTGTTACAAAGTGTGAGGTAAGCAATAGGTAAGATAAATAGACCAAAGTAGCACATAAAAATAGAAATGGACCTACCCACATAAGTTATGATAAAGGTCGGGCAAGAGAGAAATAGGGATCTTTCTCAATGATGGGAAGCTGAATAGATGGAAATAAGTCAATATGACTTCTACTTCACAAGTGATTAAAATTCCAGAAACCTGAATGAAACTAGTAAGACAATTAAACTGTTAGAAGAAAATGTATGTGAATGTCATCATGACATTAGAGTAAGCAAAAGTTCCTCGGGCAGTTCATTAAAGAAAGCTTCGCTAGGGCTGGAGAGATGTCATAGCAGTTAAGATGTCTACCTGCAAAGCCAAAGGACCTCAGTTCGATTCCCCAGGACCGATGTAAGCCAGATGCACAAGGTGGTAGATGTGTCTGGAGTCTGTTTGCAGTGACTGGAGGCTCTGATGCACCCATTCTTTCTCTTTCCCTCTCTTTTTTTTTTTCTCTCTCTCTCTCTCCCTCTGTGCGTCTCTTTTCCTCTCTCAAATAAATAAAATTTTTAAAAAATTAAAAAAAGAAAGCTTTGCTAAATTGGACTATACTGATTTATCAAAAGACATAATTAAAAGACTATCTCAGACTGTAGAATAGAAGAAGACATACCTAACAGTTGTAACTTGTATGGATACACATTCAGAATATATAGAGAACTTCTACAAGGAGAAAATAGAGTACAAGGCTAAACGTTTCAGGGCTGGGGAGATGGCTCAGCTGTTACGAGAGCTTACCACCAAAGCATGAGGACTTCTCTATCCAGAGACCCCTAAGTTGAACTCCCCAGAGCCCCCATTAAAAGCTGGTGGTGGCCAGGAATAGATGGTAAGACCCTATTGCTGAAGACTCCACATACTTGGGCTGCAAGGCCACTGAAAAATCCTACTGGAACTAAGCTGATAACCTCTTCCATGTATACCAACTAACAGAAAGCTGGAAGAAGCCATTCTGCATGCAGTTCAATGCAAGAGAGAAAAATCACCAGTGAAGACACTCAACAGTGGACACTGCAAGCCTTATATTTGGCCAGCCAGGCCAAATGAGCCAATGGGTGCAATAGTGGCACGTCTGTCATGGTGGAAACCAACTGCCCTCTAATTGGACTGGAGGCTTGCTCCATGGGAGGGAATACATCCCTGATACTGAAAACAACAGGGGTAGTCATGAGCCCTAGGGGTGTAACATCTGCTGCTGTCTCGCTAAATGTATATACTATGCCCATCAGACTGCCCAGTAAGCACTTCTCTTAATGTTCATACCTATATATTAATGCTACTCTCACTTTTGGTTGAGAACCTTCTCTTTTCAGAGGGAAGTGACCTTGGGATGACTCAGAAGGCATCGTGGTGCTGGGAAGAAGTGACAGGATTGCTCAGTACTGCAATATCTCTATCACACCTTCCAAGGCTCAGGGTCCATTGCAGAAGAGTTGGCAGAAAGAATGTAAGAGCCAAAGGAAGGATAGGACACCTTACAACGTGATCCTTCAGACACAAAATGGCCTGGATATCCATGACTTCACAGTGCCTGACACTACCTACACAAGACTATCATAATAGGAGGAAAAGATAATGACATCAAAAAGAGAGACTGATTGAGAGGAGGAGGGGATATGATGGAGAATGGAGTTTCAAAGGGGAAAGTGGGGATAGGGAGGGCATTACCATGGGATATTGTTTATACTCATGGAAGTTGTTAATAAAAATAAATACTTTAAAAAAAACTGGTGGTGGCCATGCATGTCTGTAAGGTGGGGAGATAGAGACTAGAAGTATTGCTGTGGCTCATAGGCAGTATCTCCATGGAGAGACCTGGGGACCTTCCCAGCCATAAGCTATTGACTAGGTTTTTAGTATCAGGCAAGAATTCTCTCTAGTGGAGCAGGCCTCAAACCCAATCAGAGAGCAATTGGTTACCCCTTCCCCTACCCCCGTGATGGTTTGAATGGAAAATGCCTATGTTTTTGTGATTAATCCCAAGCTGGTGGAGCCTTTAGGAGGCAGGGCTGCTGCTGTGTAAATACAACCCAGGATTGCTGCTCAGGCCTGTCGTGCTTTGCCCGCCATGATGAAGCTTTCCATTGAAACTGTAGGCTGAAATAATCCCTTTCCTTTCATAAACTGCTTCTGTTCCAGTGTTGTCATAGCTACAAGAAGGTAAGTGATACAGTCTTCCCTCCCCATAATAGTCCACCACTATTGCACCAGTGAGTATATCATACCTGGTTGGTCAGCTGTGCAGCTCAGAGTATCCACTGTTGATTAAAACTCTTGTGACTTTTCTCCTCCAGCAGCCTTTGCTAAATGTGGAATCAAATCCCTGCTCAACCCATAAAGATACACCAGAAAAAAGACATACAGTATATCATAACTGTCATCAGAGGAGACAAAGGACAGGATATCCCATGCTGGTTTTAAACTCCCAAGGGCCAGAAGTTTACCTAGTGGGTCATGAACACTCCTCATTTGGGGCTGCACTCACCTGGGCACCTTTGAGAAACTTTGGGGTCAGGAGGCTGAGGTGGACAGTGAGGGCAAGAAGTGAGAGACAGCTTGGTGGCATTTGCAGAATGGCCAACACAGCCCAGGTGGAGGTAGAAGGAGAGGCTGGGGAGCAGGCCTAGTGCAATGCCATTAACTACTGCTAGTGCAACTATGGCAGGCAAACACAAGGAAATTCTAATGACCAGCACCCTCTGCAATATCTTATCCTAGAAAACCCAGTACCAATCAACCTGGATTTATCTCATTTAACACAGGTCTTCCCCTTTGAACATTTTGCCAACATCTGAAAGTCAAAACCAAAAATTGAAAGTCTCCCTCTACTGTCCAAACTGATGTTTTACAATTATTGGCTATAAATGTAGAAGTAAATTTACCCAATACTATTTAATCTTCCAGAGGAAAGATCTAATGTAATACCAAATTATTTATGATAAGGCAGGAATTGGCAAATGTTTCTGCAGAGGCAGGTGATACTGTTTTGAAGCACAGCAAAGCTCATTCAGTCTGCTGCAGGTTTTCCTTTTCCTGACAACCTACTACAGGTACAAAAACCACTCTTAGCACATTGGCCACAGTAAAGACTCAAGTTCAATGACCCTGTGAAGGATGCCTCCCATGACTGAGCTTTATTTTTTATCTTTATATCCATTTCTAATTAGCATGTCATTTATTAGTTATACATACAAATTATATTACCACATGTTTATAAGGTCAAGTGCCTTACAGATTATTTATAATGTTTGTGCTTAGATTAAAATTCTGAAGAAAGCCAAATGTGGTGGCTCATGCCTTTAATCCCAGAACTTGGGAGGTTGAATAAGAGGAACACTGTGAGTTTGAGGCCAGCCTGTGCTAAGGTGATACCCTACTTAAGAGAAAGAAAGAAAGAAAGAAAGAAAGAAAGAAAGAAAGAAAGAAAGAAAGAAAGAAAGGGAAAGAAAAAGAAAAAATATTGTGTAGGAAAAAGAAATAGAGCTTTGGGTAGGTAACTAGTATTAGACAACCCACTCTCAGAGCAGTCTTAGTGCAATACATGTAGTATTTTTGCTTCTGGTGAAAATGCTTCCATTATATCTCTCTTTTTTTGAAGCAGAGTTGGAATTTTAATGAAATTTTTTTATTTATTTTCAAGAAGACAGATAGACAAAGAGAAGATGTTCTAGGGCCTCCAGCCACTTCAAACAGAACCCAGATGCACGTACAACTTTGTGCATCTGACTTACGTCGATACTGGAGAATCGAACTTGGGTTGTTAGGTTTTACACACAAGCACCTTAACCACTGAGTTATTTCTCTCGCCCCATGAAAATATTTTAATGTAGAATTTAAGTTCAAAGGTTATGCAAAAATGTCACTCAGGAGCAAAGTAAGATACCTCAGAGCATGGCTGTGGGCTTCTCTGGGGGTGTAACCCCATTATACTTTCTGCCTATGATTTCCTGCCTAATAGTTAAATAACTCTGATTGTTACAATATTTGAGTGGCATATAGTTTGTTGAAATTTAATTTCAACATATGGTAATTTCTCTGTGAAGTTACTCAAGGTTGTCCAACCTACCTTTCTTATTACTATTCCTCACATATTTAAAGATATTATGTCCGCCTCTACAATTTCCCTTTGTTTGAGATTTTGTGACACTGTAAGCCTCGTGTTGTGCAAGACCTTTGGGTTAGCTATTGTTTCGGGCACAGCACCTGGATTTACTGATTGTTCATCTTGTAGCTGCATAGACACCTACACCCCTGAACTAGAGCAGAGCAACGTGGCACACAATCACAGTAATAGCATTTAAATCCCGATTTCCACTCAAGTGAAAACTATTGACTGACATGCACCTGTTTCCTCATCCACAAATATATGTGACACACCACAATCATAGGCTTTTTAACATGTTTGTTAGGAAGAAAAGTGTAAAATGTTTAATCAATAACCAAAGCATACAAATTACTAATCAATCACTGGCTTATTATATTTTATGAATAATTTTAGTGGCTGATGAACAATCATCATGAACATGTGTATTGTTCATTGTCTCATATTAATCATTTTCTAAAATCTTTTATCAGTTTAGGCTCCATCAGCAGTGTTTATATATTTGTATTTATTTATTTGCAAGTAGTGAGAGAAGGAGAAGAGAGAGAAAGACAGAATGATCATGTCAGGGCCTCCAGCCACTTGAAATGAACTCCAGATGCATGTGCCACTGTGCATCTGGATTTATGTGGGTACTGAGGAATCAAACCTAAGTCCTTAGCTTTTGTAGGAAAGAGCTCTAACTGCTGAACCATCTCTCCAATGCTCCATCAAAAATTTTTCAAGTTTTTTTAAAGTTTATTTTTATATATTTACTTGAGAGAGAGAGGGAGGGAGGGAATGGGCATGCCAGGGCCTCCAACCACTGCAAACCAACTCCAGACACATTTGCCAGACACCTTGTGCATGGGTTATGTGGGTCCTGGGGAATCAAACCTGGGTCCTTTGGCTTTGCAGGCAAGTACCTTAACTGCTAAGTAATCTCTCCAGCCCTGCATCAGCAATTTTTAAGTGTGAGCATCCAAATGTATCTTTATCAGTATTTGGTTACTGGTGTTAAAATGTTAATGTTAGGTCATTTTTAAGGTCTCTCTTTCTCTGTCTCCCTTCTCTCTCCTTTTTTTTATTTTGTCTCCTCTCTCTTTCTCTTTCTCTATTCCTTCTTTCCTCTCTCCCTTCTTTGAGACAGGGTCTCACTATGTAGCCCAGGATGTCCTGGAACACAAAATTCTACCTCAGCTTTCCAGTACTTCAAATACCCAGCGTTCTTGTAATAGCTTAAGATAGATGAGGGAAGTTAATTATTCAAAAATAAACATGTATAGACAGAACTTTAATAACATTCCAGAAAAAATGAATAAATGTATATTTAACCTTTATTACAATGAAATTGACCCCAATAAATGAACTGTTTCTTACCCTTATTTAATTGGGCACTATTTACCTTTAGTCATCTTTAAAAAGAAGTTAAATCACGTTAGGAGAGTCTATACCAAGGCATTTTCTTCTATAAATTACATGAATTCCTACTAGTCCTATCTCTTTGGATAAGGCAGAGATACTTTTGAAAAATATAGCTACAGGGAAATACAAGTCAAAACACAATTGAATATCACTTTATGCACACTAGGATAAAAAAAAGTTGGGCTGGAGAGATTGCTAAGTGGTTAAAGTTGTTGATTGCAAAGCCTAAGGGCCTGGATTCAATTCCCCAGTACCACATAAAGCCAGATACACAGTGTTACATGCATCTGGAGTTCATATGCAGTAGTAGGAGGCCCAGGCACACCCATACACTCCCTCTCTCTCTCTCTCTCTCCCCCCTCTTGCAAATAAAAAATAAAAATATTAGCTTAAAAAAAGTAAAATAATCAGTGTTAGTGGGGATACTAAGAAATTTGAATACTCATGTAACAACTTCCACTTTGGAAAAGAACTTATCTATTTCTCAAAATGTTGAGATATGTCATCTTTATATGATCTAATGCTTTCATTCCTATGTATATACCTAACAGAATCAAAAACATGTCTACACAAAAAACACAAATTTCCATATACGCATTACTCATACTCATCAAAAAGATGAAAATAATGCAAATATTCATGCTTTGTTGAATGGACAATCAATAAAAAGAAACATTTAATCATAGAAAGACATGAAACTACAACATGGATGAATGAACCTTGAAAATACTATACTATGTAAAAGAGACACAAACAGCCACATAGTCTATGACTCTGATTGTATGAAATGTTCTGAAGAGAAAGTAAAAGTAAATGTGTGATTTCTTGGATGCAAAAGAATGGGAAGTGACTGCTGATGGGCATAAGGGTTCTTATTAGAAATGTTCTGACATTAAATAGCAATAATGTTATGTGATTCTGTGACTACTCTAAAGAAACACAGAGTTGTACACTTTTAAAAGGGAAATTGTATGTGTATTGCATCACATATGCTATACAACAAAACAAATAAAAGCCATAAGTGAATAACTGATGAATTTTCACAGTAATTCACACATATAACTGGCATGTAGTTAAGAACCAAGAACATTTCTGGTGTGTCAGAGACATCCTTGTGCCCTCTCTCTGTCAATATTTTTATACTTGACATCATGAATTAATTTTTCTGCATTTCGCCTTCATATAGAATAGCAAAGAATATTTTTTGTGTCTGGCTTCAATATAATGTTACTTAACAATATGTATCATTCTTCCACATTGTTGAATGCTTTTTCATACTTGGTGTTGAATCGTATTACCTTCTATAAAATACGCCAGACTTCACACATTCCTGTCTTTGTGGCTGTGTAGGCTCTTCTCAAATTTAAGTAACTGTGAATAGTGCTGCTATAAATGTCCTTGTAAGCTTATGTGTGGCACTTTTATGAGCATGTGTGTGAATTTCCACTGGTTATGGTCCTGGGATGGACTTACTAGAACCCAGGTTACACATGAACTCAGGTTTCAAAAATGCTGCCAGTTTTCTTAAGTAGTTAGATTCTGAAATTCACACTGTGACAAAACTGTGTGAAAATTTCAAATTACATATCCTTTCAAATGCTTTGTACTTTTTTGTAAATGTTATAATACTTAGGGGTCTGTAGGACCCTCACTGCAGTTTAACCCTTAATTTTCTTGGCATATAACTAAACTGACCATTTTCAATTCTACACAAATTTATAATTGGGAAAAATTTAGAATTGGCTGATCAATCTAGGAACAACATAGATGATAGATAGATAGAAAGATAGACAGATAGGGGAGGAGAGATTTTGACTCTGTTTCCAAAAATTGATATCTTTTCAATATTTGCTTTGTTTTGGTACTAGGGGTTTGTGTTTCATTTTATATGAGACAGGGTCTCATTTTGTAACCTGTCTGTGTTTTTAATTAAGTATATAATCCAGTCTGGCCTTGATTTTTTGTCTCTATCTCCTAAGTGCTAGAATTATGAGCATGCATCATCATGCCCAGCTTATTTTGTCAATACTTAATCCTCCAATTCATAAATATGATATATTCCCACCATATGTTTAAACTTCTTTAATTTCTTTCACTAATGTCTTTTAAAAGTTAATAGTAGTTTTGCATATCTTTTAATAATTTATTCCTTTGCATATAATGCTTTAAATAATAATATTACTTTCTGAGATTTTTATATATATACACAGTCTATTAAGGTCCATTATATGCTTTTGAATTGGGTTCATTCCTATTCTTTGTTGAGTGTTTGAGGTTCTTCTTGTCTTCAGAGAAAACAAGCAACATGAGATTTTATATATATATATATATGTATATATATATATATATGTATATATATATATATATATATACATATATATATATATAAACTTTTTTTTTTTTTGGTTTTTCGAGGTAGGGTCTCACTCTAGCCCAGGCTGACCTGGAATTCACTATGTAGTCTCAGGCTGGCCTCAAACTCTTGGCCATCCTCCTACCTCTGCCTCCCGAGTACTGGAATTAAAGGCGTGCACCACCACACTTGGCTCTAGATTTACATTTTTATATTTAGAAATATATATTTATATTATATATTCATACTATATAGTAGAGCATATAATATATAATATGCTATATAAAATGTATGTATATATATATATATATATATATATATATATATATATATATATTCAGTTCAAATCCCCAAAATAATGTGAAGACACATTAACATAGATGGATTTGTTTACAGTGAGATTATTTTCATTAATAAGGGCAGCTATGGGGGGGAGGGTATTACCATGGGATATTTTTTATAATCATGGAAGTTGTTAATAAAAATTTGAAAATAGATAAGGGCAGCTATAGGAAAATTCAGGAGATAATTCAGTAAACCAAATGATAGCAAGAGATAGTGACCCCAAGAACCAAGAAATTTGCCACAATAGAAGCAGAGATGTTAGATCAATGGGCACAGACAAACATCCTTGTCCATGTAGATGGTACATAATTTGTCCTGAATCTCAGCTCAACTTTCTTGTTTTCTCAGAAACTCAACAATAAAAGAAGAAACAGCCAGGTGTGGTGGCTCATGTCTTTAATCTAAGCACTTGGGAGGCAGAGGTATGAGGATTTCTGTGAGCTCAAGGCCACCCTGAGACTACAGAGTGAATTCCAGTTCAGCCTGGGCTAAAGTGAGAGCCTACCTCAAAAAACCAAACCAAAAAGAGAAGATGAAGGGCCAGGTGTGGTGGAGCATGCCTTTAATCCCAGCACTTGGGAGGCAGAGGTAGGAGGATTGCTGTGAGTTCGAGGCCACCCTGAGACTACAGAGTAAATTCCAGGTCAGCCTGAGCTAGAGTGAAACCCTAACTCAAGAAACAAAATAAACAAATAAATAAAGAGAGAGAGAGAGAAGAAGGAGGAGGAGAAGGAGAAGGAGAAGGAGAAGGAGGAGAAGAAGAAGAAACAACCTAATTCAAAGGCAAGTAATAGAATTGAGTACACATTTCTCTGAAAGATATATGAATGGCAATAAGAACATAAAAAGAAGTTCCCTATCTGATGTGGTGTGATTTGGATTTCAATTGTCCCCCAAAGGTCCATATGCTAAAAGGCCTGGACATAAGTCTGTGGCACTGTTAGAAGATATAAGGCCTGCTTTGAGGAAGTGAGGTCACTTGGGATACACTCTTGAATGAGATGAAGGAGATGCCAGTGTCTCCACTTCCCCTCACTTGCTCTTCTTTCGAAACTCCTTCTTTTCCATCTCCTCCTCCTCTTTCTCCTTTTCTCACTCTCCTTCTCCCCCTTCCTGGCCACCATGAGCATAGAACCATACACTGTACACTTCTGCCGCAGTGATATACTATGTCACCATAGACTCAAAGCAATCAAATCAAGTGTCCATGAAACTCAGAAACTGTGAGATAAAATTAGTCTTTGTTTGCTATAAGTTCTTTGTGGCAGGTATTTTTGTTAATAGCGAATGGAAAGCTGACTAATACAACATCAGTAGTTTTAAGGGAAACACAAATCAAACCCAAAATTATATACCACTTTGTATGCATTACAATAGCCATGTAAAAAAATATCTGTGGTAGTTTATCTTTGTTGTCAACTTGGCAAGATAAGAATCATCATAGAAACAAATCTCTGGGTATGCCTGTGAAGAATTTTCTCAATTAAGTTAATTGAGGTGGGAAAAATATCCCTAAATATAGGTGGTCCCAATTCCATGGCTGGGCCTTCTGAGTTGCATAAAAAGGAGAAAGCTAGCTGAGCACCAGCATTCATCTCTCTTCTTTCTGACTAAATGTGACCTGCTGCTTCATGCTCCTGCCACGATTCCTTCTTTACCATGATAAGCTGTATCTCCTCAAACTGTAAGCAAAAATAAACTCTTCCTCCTTAAGTTGCTTTTGTCACCACAATGAGAAAAATAACTAATAGGTATCTAATACAGAAAATATATACCAAGAAGTGGGACCGCTGCTTTGACAAACCTGACTGTGTGGACATAGGACTTTGGAACTGGCTTGTAGAAATTGTTTGGAACTTTGATCTATAAAAGCCCTAAAATGCTGTAATCAGAGCTTGATTGGCCATTCTGTTGGGAATTTGGAAGGCCAGGATGCTGAGAAAAATATGCACAGTGGAGGCTGGCTCATAAGGTTTCAGAGGAGAACAGGAACCTATCAGGAACTAGGGAATAAGCAGTCCACATTACTGCTGATAAAGAAATAGGCTGCATTCTGCTAGCGTTCTAAAAACTTGAATGAGGCTGAATTCAAAAGTAATGGACTAATTTGGTGAAGAAAATCTCAAGACAGGATATTAAATCTTAAGACAAAATTCTGGTGTTGAGGCTGCAGCTCTAATTATTAAACATATCAGCACTAAGAGAAACCTAGTGTGTTGCACTGGAACAATAGGAAATACATAAATATATTGAAGATACTGGTTAGTAATTGAAATACTCTGTTAACTGTGTATGTGTGTTTATGTGCACTATGACATAATAAAAATTAATTCATAAAAATTTTTATGATATATCTATTACCAATTTATTTCTACTCATCTCCAAATTCACTTTGTCTACCAGTTCTGAAAACATGAAACGTTTATTTTTCCTTTGCTAGCCAGTATGGTATTAAGAATTGTCAGTAGAAGGCGCTGGAGAGACATTGGAGGAGAAGAGTCTGGTGTCTGCTGCCAAGAGACTGTTGCAGTTTAATCTGTACTGAGGACAAATCCTCCACCTCGGACTCCTGAATGACAAACTGGTATTAGCTCTTTAAAGTTCTGCAGTGAATCCATCTGATCCAGAACTTTTTTTACTTGATTTTGTTTATTAATGTTTCTATCTCATTGATTGTTATAAATTTGTTTAAATTTTTTATCTCAATTTTGGTAGTATATGTTCATTCACAACATCCTTTTATTTTTTCAGGTTTTCCAGTTTGGAATATAAGTCTTGTATATCCTAATAACTTTCTGAATTTCACTGGTAGTTGTAGTGATATCTCCCTTATCATCTCTAATTTTACAAATGTATATCTTTTCTCTTTTATTTTTGATTAGTTTGTCTAAGGGTTTGTGGATTTTGTTTATCTTTTCAAAGAACCAGCTCTTTGTTTCACTGATTCTTTGTATTATTTCTCCCTTTTCAATTCATTAACTTCTTTACTGGTCTCAATTATTTATTTTTGTCTACTTTTCTTATTTATTTGAGATAGAGAAAGATAGAAAGTAGCAGAGAGCGTGAGAGAGAGTATGGGAATGCCAGAGCCTCTTGCCACTGCAAGTGAACTCCAACTGCATGTGTCACTGTGCATATCTGGCTTTATGTGGGTACCGGGGAATCAAGGTCAGGAATCAGTCTCTGCAAGCAAGTACCTGTAACCAGTGAGGCATCTCTCCAGCCTCTATCTACTTACTCTGGGTATGATTCATTTATATTTTTCCAAGGCACTAAGGGACATTGTTAAGCATTTATTTATGTCTCTAATATTTTAACACAGGCACTTATAACTATAAACATCCCTCTTTTGACTGCTTTCCTTATATCCCACAGGTTTTGTTATGTTGTGTTTTACATTCATTCGATTCTAGGAATGTTTTTATTTCCCCCTTGATTTCTTTGATGACTCATTCACCATTCAATATGTGTTGTTCAAACTCCATAAGTCTAAGTATATTCTATAATTTCTCTTTTTATATTGTAGTCTAATAGAATACAAGAAATCATTTCAGTTTTCCTATGTTTTTTTAAATTTGCTTTGTGTCATATTATAGGATCTATTTTGAAGAATGTTCCATGAGCCACTGAGAAGAATGTATATTCTGAAGTGTTATGGTAGATTTTTCTGTACATGTATGTTAAATTCATATTATCTATGATGTCTTTTAACTCTGATGTTTCCCCTTTTATTTTTTTGTTGAGATTTTTTGTCCATTAGTGAGAGTGAGGTGTTGAAGCAGTTTTCAAGAATATAATGAATTGTTATAAACTACAATCACCATGTTGTACAACCAACCTCTTGAATTTATTTCTTCTGCCTGGCTGAACAAAGAGAGGATATTGAAAGCATCAAGAGAAAGCAATTTGTCTCCACGAGAAGCACTTCCAAATATCATAACCCAATTTCTCAGCAGAAACTTTTCAGGCCAGGAGCAGTGGGACAATATATTCCAATATAGTCTAAGTAATAAAAGTAAGAAAAAACAATCACGAATACAGTGAATACCAATAATCACTGGGGAAGGTCCTCGGGGAAGTTGGAACCAGGCGAGAGGGGATATAAGACTATAACCTTAATAATATAATTATTTGTTTCTATAAAAAAAAAATACTGCTGGGCATGGTGACACACACCTTTAATCCCAGCACTTGGGAGGCAGAGGTAGGAGGATCACTGTGAATTCAAAGTGAGTCTGAGACCACATAGTAAATTCCAGATCAGCTTTGGCTTGAGCAAGACCCTACCTCAAACAAACAAACATATAAGCAAGCAAACAAACAAACAAAAGAATACTGTGTTCAGCAAAACTGACCTTCAAAATGAAAGAAAAATCAAGAAAGAAAACTAACGGAGTTCATTACCACTAGACAGATGTTCTCTAAAAGAGAAAATAAAGGAGTCTTTCAAACTACAATGAAAGAAAGAGTAATTGTAACATAAAACAATATGAAGCCATGAAGTTCTCTTATAAGATCTTATAAGAGTACATGAACACATTCAGTACCTGCTTTATTGTCATTTCAGCAAATAGAATTTAAATGATATAAACACTTTTCAAACCATTACTATATGACAGTGGATATAGGACATGTAGTATGCATTTGAAACATCCATAACATAAGCTGTGGAAGGAGGATTGCAGCAAAGGGGCAGAGTTTTGTATACAATTGAAGGTCTTATCATTTTGAAATAGAATGCTGTAACTCAAAGAGATTTATATAACTGCAATGGTAACCACAAAGAAAATACCTATATACTCATTTTAAGTCTTATGACATACTGAAAATAAAAGGATAGAAAAAGATATTCCATGTAAATGGTATCCAAAAGAGCAGGTGGGGCTATATTAATGTCAGCTTAAAAAACAGGCTTAAATCAAAATTTGTTAACAAAGAAGCACAATACATAAGTGCTAATTCACCCACAAGATACAATTATAAATTGTTCTGTACCAAATCTAAAATCTTGGAGTCAGGGGAGATGTCTCAGTCGGTAAAGTGCCTGCCATACAAGCATCTATGCAGATGAGATACACGGAAAGGCATTCTATGCCTAGGGATGGTAAGGCATAACATTTTTTTAATATCCAACTACCCCAAATAATCTACAGATTGAATGTAATTCCCATTAAAATCCCCATGACATATTTTTAATTTTTTATTTGTGTGTATGGGTTGTCAAAGGCCAATCTCTGGGTGTTGGTCTTCTCCTTCCATTTTTTTTCTTTTTGAGGCTGTGTCTCTCTCGTTTTTACCACTGGGAAGGCCAGCTAACCTTCAAGATTCTTCTGGCTTGGCCTCCCATTGCCATAGGTACATTGGGATTACAGATATGTGCACTGCTTTGTGTTACATACATTACTGCTTTACATGGGTGCTGAAAATTTGAGCTCTAGTCAGTAGGTTTTCAGAGCAAGCACCTTAAATCTATGAGCCATCTCCCCTTCCCCCCAAATACACAAGGTATTTTTTTAACAAAAGAAAAAGCAACCCTAAAATGTATTCAGAATCATGGCATATCCCAACTAGTTAAAACAAGTTATGAAAACAAAACTTTACACATAACACCTAATTCTGAAGTATAAGATGGCTTTGTATGTGTGTGCATGTATATAAAATGATATTGGTGAGGATATGGATGAACTTGTGTACTTGTACACTGTTGGTGGTAAAAATGGTCCTACTGTTATGAAAACCAGCTTCTTAAAATTTTAAAATAGAACATATATAATGCAATATTCATGTATATGAATATATATTCATATTCCAGCAATATTACTGTTGATACATAACCCCCCAAAATTGAAATCAGAGTCTTGAAGAGATAGCTGTATACCCATGTTCATAGCAAACTCAGTTATAATAACCATGAGATGCAAGCAACCAAACTCTTCATCAAGGGACAGAAGGATAAACAAAGTTAGACATACAGCCAATATAATAATATTTTGACTTTAAAATTGAAGTTAACCCTTCATATGATGCAACATGATGAACCTTTATAATCAGTGAGTCACAAGAACATTACTCCATTTTTATGGGTTATCTATATAGACAAAATGATGGAAAGAGAAAGTAGAATTGTAGTTACCAGAGACTGAGGGGAGGAGGAAAATGAGAGGTAATATAGGGACAGTTTCAGATTAGCAAGATGAGATACTTCTGGGGAGCTATTTTACAACAACATGCATACACCACTGAGCCAGATACTTAAAAAAATAGTTACAATCATAAATTTTATACATGGTATTTGTTTTCTACAATGAAAAATAAGAATGATAACATGACCTAGCAATGTCACTCCTGGATATGTCCAAAGAATGTGAAAAAAGATACTCAAATAAATATGTATAGGAATGTTCATAGCCATGCTAGCTCTAGTCACAATGGCCAAAAGACGCAAACAACTCCCAATTCCTCTAATGTAATCAGTAAGCAAAATGCTGTACAGTAGTAGGAACTCACAAGCTGATGGCACTCCCCAGCTCCAAGTACTGAGTAGGCCATCCAAGGCCCAGGTGACTGCTCCCCTGACCCACTCACCCGCTGAGTACAACTCTGACCTTCACTCACTGAGACTGAGGATCAGCCCATTTGGCACTGACCTTATTCCCTGGCTTGTCCACCTGCACTGCCTAGAATAGGGACTTCCAAACCAATCACTCTTCACAGCCCTAGGCACCAAGTAGGCAAGGCTGCCCAGGGTCTAGCCTGTACCCATGTGAAAATTGTACACATAAAGAGTCTGCTCAGCTTCTAGTATTCTGAAACCTGCAAATAGATATACTTCCCATGGCCACCTAGATCATGGCCTGCATTTGCCCTCCAAGGTTGTGAGTTCAGTTAGACTCATCCACTTGCTCCACATACTCTTCCCCCACCCAGCTGCCTACACAATGCAAAAACTCTGGCTTGCAAAAGCAGGGGCTGTGCATGCCCACCAGCTGAACTGAGGCCACCTCACCTCCTTCATCCATAAATCTACTCCATGTCAGTGACTGAGCCTGAAATAACACTGAGCCAAGCAAAGACATGCTAATACAAAGAAGCACCAAACATTGACTGACCCAATAACTTAACACAAATATGCCAGAAAGACTTGGACAATACAATATCTCCAGATGGGCAAGTCTCAACAGAAAAAAAGTAACATGGAAAATCCTCCAAGAACGTCCAATCCCATAGTAGGGCTCTCCATGAGGGCCATTTGGAGTACAGTCCAGTCAGAATTCAAAAGCACAATTATAAATATACACATAGAATTTAAAATGACATGAATAAACACCTGAGTGAAATCCAAGAGAACTTCACTAACAACAGAATGAACTCAAAGAGAACACAAATAGACACCAGAATGAAATATAAGAGAACACAAGCAGACATTGGAATGAACTCAAAGAGAACCCAGTCAGATGCCAGAATGAAATCCAAAGAATACAAACAGCTTAATCAAATGAGGAAGTCAAACCAGGATATAAAAATAAAATTCAATACAGAGATAAAAATGCTAGAGAAAAAAATGAACTGAAATGAGGCTGGACATGAAAAAGGTAACAAGTCAAATAAAATGGAAAGCCTCACCAATAGTCTGAATTATTTGGAGAAAAGAATATCCAGGCTCAAATAAAGGGTAAAGAAAAAAAATAAGTTAGTCAGAATCAATGAGAAGTTAAAAAAAAAGTATCAGCAGACTATTTGGGACACCATGAAAAGACCAGGTCTATATATAATGGGCATACTGGAAATTTCAAAGCCAAAGGAATAGAAAATATTTTCAATAAAATTATAAAAGAAAGCCGGGCATGGTGGCACATGCCTTTAATCCCAGCACTCAGGAGGCAGAGATAGGAGGATTGCCATGAATTCAAGGCCACCCTGAGACTGCAGAGTGAATTCCAGGTCAGCCTGAGCTAGAGTGAGACCCTACCTTGAAAAAACAAAAAACAAAAAAATTATAAAAGAAAATTTTCCAAGTCTAGGAAAGCCTAGCTAGATACAAGAGGCAAACATAACACCAAATAGACAATACCAGAAAAGAAACTTTCCATGTCATATTATTGCCAAAGTACTAAATACACAAAAGAAATGGTGCTAAGAGCAAGAGAGAAACATCTCATCACATAAAAAGGTAAGCTTACAAAAATAACAGCTAGTTTTCCAGTGGAAACTCTAAAAGCTATAAGGGCATAGAATGATGTATGCCTAGCAATTTTTTTTTCGTGTAATGTAAGGACAAAGAAAATTTGTCCATGATAAAAATCAAACTAGGGCTGTTCAGTTATAGTGCACAGGCAATGATTTTGTGCATATAACCTCAATTGCTCAGGAAATAAATCCACTAATCAACCACTGGGATATCATGAAATTGCAAAGCTTTTTTACAGCAAAGGACACTATGAATAGAGCAAAGAGACAACCTGCAGAATGGGAGAATATCTTTGCCAGTTAAACATCTGATAAAGTATTAATATCCAGAATATACAAAGAATTCAAAAAAACAGAACAATAAAAAATTATTAACCCATTTAAAAAATGGGCTATGGAACTAAATATAGAGTTCTCAAAAGAAGAAATATAGATGGCATACAAACATCAAAAAAAAGTGTTCTACATCATTAGCTATCAGTGAAATGCAAATTAAAACTGCTCTGAGATTCTATCTCACTCCTGTCAAAATGGCTATCATCAAGAAAACAAATGACAATAAATGTTGGTAAGAATATGGAAAAGGAAGAACCCTTCTATACTTTTGGTGGGAATGTATTTTCATACAGCCATTGTGGAAATCAGTGTGGAGGTTCTTGAGACAGCTAAAAATAGATTTACCATATGATCCATCTATAGCACTCCTAAGCATATATCCAAGTGACTCTTCTCACTACCTTAGAAATAGCTGCCCAACCATGTTTATTGCTACTCTATTCACAATAGCTAGGAAATGGAACCAGCATAGAAATCCCTCAATTGATGAATTGATATTAAAGAAGTGGTACATTTCTACAATGGAGTTCTATTCAGCAGTAAAGAAAAATGAAATTATGAAATTTGCTGGGAAATGGATGGATCTGGAAATGATTATATTAAGTGAGGTAACCCAGGCCCAGAAAGCCAAACATTATATGTTCTTTCTCATATGTGGATCCTAGCTATAAATGTTTAGACTTGTGTGTGAGCTGGAATCAAATAATTGATAGCAGAGGCAAGTAAGCTGGAAAAAGGTATAAGAGGGGAAGGAGAAGGAAGGACTTTAGCAGATGGTATTGTATACATGTAAGTAGAAGAACAGATTACAGGGAATGGAATGGCCTAAGTGAGTCCAGGGGAAGAGATTGAGTAAGAGAAGGGTGGGGAGAGGGTCAATCAAAATTCAAGATATTCTGAATAAGACATATGAAAGTCTACTTTTTTGGATAATGGCACATCCAGAAGCCATAGGTTGCTACTAGAAAATATTTAGTGCCAGGGATGGAATACCCACCAGTGACTTATTGGCCAAAGAGGTCCCTGTTACCTCCAAAACATTATAGGCAAGACTCTTGGCTTCCCATGAGTAACAGATGGTAAGATCCTATTGCCAAAGACTTCACATACATGTTCAGCAAGGTCACTGAAAAATCAAGGTGGTGCTGAGCTGAAAACCTTCTCTCTGTAGACCAGCCAACTGAAAGCAGGAAAAGTCTGCACTGCATGCAGCCCTATGAGAGACAGAAGTCATCAGTGGTGAAAACAGTGGACACTGGAAGCCTCAAGTTTAGCCAGACAGGCCAAATGACTAAACAGGTGCAATAGTGGCATGTCTGCTCTGGGGGAAACCAATTGCTCCCTAATTAGACTGCAGGCCTGCTCTATGGGAGGGAATACATGTCTGGTACTGAAAACCTAATCAAAAGCCTGTGGCAGGGAGGTCATTTGCCTTAGGGGTATAAAGCCTGCTCTTGTCTGACTAAATGCATATATTATTCTCACCAAACAGCCCTGAAAGCACTACACTTAATGTTCATGTTCATATGTTAATGCTACTCTCACTTAGGTTAGAGAAGCTTCTCTTTTCAGATGGTGATGACCAATGGGATAACCCAAAAGGCAACAGAGTGCTGAGAAGAAGTGACAGAGGAGTGCTCAGCACTGAATCATCTCTATCACACCCTCCAAGCCTCATGGTCCATTGCAGAAAAGGTGGCAAAAAGAATGTAAGAGCCAAAGGATGGGTAACACTCCTTACAATGCAACTGTCCACACAGAAATTGGCCTCGATATCCATGACCTTGCAGTGCCTAGCAATACCTTCACAAGGCCCTCATAATAGGAGAAAAAGATGATGACATCAAAATAAAAGAGAGACTAATGGAGAGAGGGAGGGGATATGATGGAGAGCAGAGTTGCAAAGGGGAAAATGGGGGAGGGGAGGGAAATATCATGGTTTATTGTCTGTAAGTATAGAAGTTGTCAATTAAAAATTAAATAAAATAAATAATAAAAATAAAATAGGAGGAAGGCACGGGGCACAGCAAGTATGGAAGATCCTGGGTACATTATTGTGGATCTTGTGAGACAAGCATCACTTCTTGAACTTGGGGATGTCTGGACAGCTTTGAGCATGGATCTCTGTCCTCAGCAGCCACAACAGTTGTTATAATTTATGTGGGACCTCCTGACCCCTGCCTTTATGGGGGGTCATACAGAAGGCAACCAGTGATCCCAGCTACTCAGAACCAAGTAGTGCCAAGGAAAGTATTCTGGAAGGTTCATCAGTGTTAATACCATGATGTCCTCCCACTCCTTTCCCTACTGTCAGCCAGCAGAGGGGAGAGATGATCCAGGCCTCTCTATCATATGGCATGTCACTGTTGTGACAACCACAGAGGTGAATAAACACTCAGCCCAGCCACGATTCAGGACAACAGCTTTTGCTGGTAGGAAACATTTGATCAAAACAGAAATTTCTATGGCAAAATTCCATAAGAAGGGTTATTAATAAATTAAATTGAAATAATACAAAAATGAAGGCTGAAGAGCATGACTTCTGGGTAAGATGGGGGCATAGGACCCATGACAAAGCGGCCTGGGGGGGGAGCAAAAAACAGCAAAATGCACTCTTCTACTGAAAAGTGAAGGTGTATAACAAATTATCAACCAGAGCAGAGAAGTAGGAGAGATCAGAGCATCTAGAGACCACAAAAGCAGGCAGAAATGGCTTGAGCAGTGGTGGCACCAGGTCTGGGTGACTGTGGTTGCCAGGCTCTGCCTGAGCAGCAGGTAAAGCCAGGTGAGGTGATTTCCCACTCACACAAGCCTCCTCACAAATTCAAGAAACCTGAAGGGGAAGACAGCAGGGACCAGCTGAGTGGCTCATGAGGAACAGGATTGTAGGGACCAGTGGTACAACTTCAGCCACTATCTACAGCCTCTCCTTCCCAAACTGCCAGCACACCTGCATAGCACCCAGCACAGGCTATCAGTGACCCACTGATCCAGCCAGCCTACTTGAGCCCACAGCACAGCAAAGAAGGACCGAAGCAAGGGTGCAGCATAGCTGAGACCAAAGCCATCCCAAAAGGTAACTGGGCTTACACCAGGTCAGTACTCACCAAAAAAGCCAAGTATATAAGTTTGCATTAGAAGTGCTTATTACACCTTCCATGTCAAAGAAAATTATGTGTTAAATGTGATCAATAGTCAGATTTGCAATTCTTAAATAAGCTATATTTTGGGGTTGTCATTTGTTGCTTCCTGATTTACGGTGCCTTTGTCTCCTCTTCAGTCATTTGTGGGGGCAGGGTCTCACGAGCAGAACTTGGAACACTGTATAGGCCAGAAATCTCAGCCTCCCAGTTAAGAGAATTAAGGGTGTGGAGCAACACACATCCTTAGGGATTTTTTGATTTTCTTGAGGATCTGTTTGTTTTACTATCTACACTTGCATAAATACTCTGTGCTGATTTTCACTGAATGCGTATGCTGTCCAGTTAAATTTTAGAATTTTCCTGCATTATTTTCCACCCAGCCTACTAGCATACTCACATATAAGGCAACCCCAACACCTAGGGTCACTTTTGCAGTTACTCTAAGAGTCTTCTAAGAGCCATACCTAACACCTTAAGATCCTACCCTGAAGATATATAACATCAGATTTATGGATACATCTAAGAATACTACAGATAACTTGAAAACACAGGCATCAAATAAATCCAAGTTGTAAAAATCTCTACATTATAATATAAGAAACACAAAAAATCAAGACAATATGATTCCACCAAAAATTATAAATCCATCAGAAATGACCTCCAGTGAGACTGATTTAGAGGAAATGCCTGAGAAAATGTCAAAAGAAAGATAATAACTATGCTCAAAGATATCAAAGAGTAAATCAAAGGAATCAAAAAATACACAGGAAACCAATTGAATGAAATAAGAAGACATGAATAGGAAATTGAAAAAAGAAAAACCAGTCAAAATACTAGCAATGAAAGATACATTAAGTCAAATAAAAAACTCTGTAGAAAGTCTCACCAATAGAATGAATGAAGGAGAAAACAGAATATCTAAAATAGAAGACCAGGTGGCAGATCTAATACAGTCCAACAAAGAGAAAGACAAGCTAATAGGAAGGTATGAATGGGAATTTCAAGATATTCAGGACACTATGAAAACATAAAACATAAGAATTCAGGGTATAATACAAGGAGAAGAATTTCACTCCAAAGGCATAGTAGGAGTTTTCAACAAAATCACAGAAGAAAATTTCCTCGTAATTGGAAAAGAGATGCCACAGCAGATACAGGAAGCCTTTAGAACACCAAACAGACAAAACCTGGAAAGAACTTACACTACAAAACATGCAAGCCAAAGGAAATATATTGCAAGCAGTTGGAAAAAGCAAGTCACTTGTAAAGGCAAGCCCATTAGGATAACAGCAGTTTACTCAACACAAACTTTAAAAGCCAGAAGGGCGTACAATGATGTATTCCAAGTTCTGAAAGAATGCTTTACCCAGCAAAGCTATCCATCCAAATTGATGGAGAAATAAGGACATTCCACAACAAAAGCAGGCTAAAGGAATATATGACAACTAAGCCAGCTCTACAGAAAATGCTTGAAGGGATCCTCCATGCTGAAGAGAAAGGGAAGCACGCATATGAGGAAACAGGGAAAAATAAGTCATACTCAAAAAAAACAGTTAATACAAGAGAGTAAAGGGGAAAAGGGAAGCACTACAAAACAAGAAAAATGGGGAGTACAAATACATACATTTCAATAATAACTCAATGTCAGTGGCCTCAATGCCCCAACCAAAACACACAAGCTTGCAGATTAGATTAAAAGGAAGGAGCCTTCTGTTTGTTACCTCCAATAAAAATATCTCTCCATAAAAAACAGACACTATCTTAGGGTGAAAAGATGGAAAATGGCATTTCAAACAATGGGCCTAGGAAACCAACAGGTATTGCTATCCTAATAGCTGACAGGATAGACTTCAAACCAACATTAGTGAGGAAAGATAAAGAAGGACACTTTATACTGATTAAAGGAACACTCCAACAGGAGGACATTGCAATCCTAAACATATATGCACCTAACATGGGTGCACCTAATTTCATCAAACACTATTTGACTTAAGGTCATAGATAACACCAAGCACAATTGTAGTGGGTGACTTCAATACCTCACTCTCATCTATTGACAGATCATCCTGGCAAAAAAAATAAACAGAGAGACGTCTGGATTAAATGTTGTTATAGAACAAATGGCTTAACAGATATCTACAGAACATTCCATCCAGATCCTACAGATTGCACATTTTTCTCTGTGGCACATGGAACATTCTCTAAAACAAACTATATATTAGGACACAAAACAAATCTTACCAAACACAGGAAAATTGAAATAATTCCTTGTACTCTATCTTATCACAATGGGACTAAATAACAAATAAGCAACAAGAAAATTAAAGAGCATTCAAAAATCATGCAGACTAAACAGTACACTACTGAATAATGATTAGGTCATTGAAGAAATAAAACAGGAAATCAAAAATTTCATGGAATCAAATGATAATGGTAACACAACATACCAAAACTTTTGGGACACAATGAAGGAAGTCCTAAGAGGAAAATTTATAGCTTTAAGTGCCTATATTAATAAACTACAAAGTTCACAAGTAAACAATTTAATGCTTCACCTTAAAGCCTTGGAAAAAGAAGAACAAGACAAACCAAAAATCAGTAGAAGGGGAAAAATAATAAAGATTAGGGCAGAAATTAATGAAATAAGCCCCCCCCCCATAAAAAATAAAAGAATCAATGAAACAAAGAGTTTGTTCTTTGACAGGATAAACTAGATTGATAAACTCTTAGCAAATATGACCAGAAGAAAGAGAGAAGAGACATAAATTAATAAAATTAGAAATGAAAAAGGCACCATTACAACAGACACCAAAGAAATTCAAAAAATCATAATGATATATTTTAAGAACATATACTCTGCTAAGTTAGAAAATCTGAAAAAAATAGATGATATCCTTGATTTATATGACTTACCAAAATTAAATCAAGATGAGATAAACCTTTAAATAGACCTAAAGAAGTATAGATATCCAAGCAGTTATAAAAAAATAATCTCCCAACTAAGCTGGACATGAGGAGACAAATGACCCAGCTCTCTCCACCCAACCCCAGCTGAAACCACAGAGGAACTGGGGAAATGAGCAAGAGTGATGCTTTCTTAGTGAATCTGATATCAGCACAAGGATGAAAGAGATACACACTGAGGACACTCAACACCTACCAAACCAGACATGCAGAGGCTCCTAAATGCACATCACTCTAGTAGACTTAAAATGCACCCAACATGGCTCAGGGAATTTTGTGGAAGAGAAGGTGGAAAGATTGTTAGAGCCACAAGTTGGGACATTTTGCACAGAGACATTGCATCTCCCCCATAACTGACTGCTGCCCCCATAATGCATGACCCACAGTCCCCATGGGGTTGACCTGCATCCCCAACAATGAAGGCTTCTTCAGAAAAGGGGCAGGGATGAGGGAAAGGATGGTACCAACATATGTTGTTTATATACTAAATATGTTGTGGTAGTTTGAATAGCTGGCCCCTGATATATTCACTGTTTTATTAGGTTGTAGTTTGCATCTGCAGCCACCTAGCTGGAGGCGGTGTCTGATCTTAAGGTGTGGTGGTGGGTTTGAGATTTCAATCTAAAGATATGCAAAGTGTGCCTAGCTGCAGTTCCTGAAGTGTGTTATGCTGTGTGGCTTTTGGCTTTTAGGCTTGTACTTCTCTCTGTGTGTTTGGTCCTGTGAAAGCAGGCAGCTTCTTCTGCCATTATGGAACTTCCCCTGGATCTGTAAGCTTCAATAAATCCCTTCCTCTATAACTGTGCCTGGTCTGGAAGTTTATCTCCGCAAACCTGAAGCTGTCTGCTACATATGTCCACATCTAATAAAAAATAAATTAAAAAAAATTTACTCTCTCAAATTAAAAAAAAGTCCAGTGACAGATGGATTCACTGGTGAAATTTTACCAGCCTTCATGGAAAAACATCATGCTTCTCAAACTTTTCCATAAAATAGAAAAGGAAGGAATACTACCAAATTCCTTCTACAAAGCTAGCATTACTCTGATACCAAAACCAGACAAAGACAGAAGAACAACAAAAATAATTACAGAACAATCAGCCTCATGGACATAGATGCAAAAATTCTGAGCAAAATTTTGGCAAACAGAATACACGAATATATCAGAATGATCATTCACCCCAAACAACTAGGCTTTATCCTAGAGATTCAGGGATGGTTCAACACATGCAAATTGATAAATGTAATACACTATATAAATGGACGGAAGGACAAAAATCACATGATCATCTCAATAGATGCAGAAAATGCATTTGACAATATCCCTTCATGGTAAAAGTCCTACAGAAACTGGTAATAGAAGGAACATATCTCAACATAATAAAGGCTATTTATGACAAACCTATAGCCAACATAATACTAAATGGGGAAAAACTTGAAGATTTTCTGCTAAATTCAGGAACAAGACAAGAGTGCACACTGTCCCCCCTTTTATTTAATATAGTACTGAAAATCTTAGCTATAACAATAAGGCAAGAGACACTCACAAAAGGGATACAAATTGGAAAAGATCAAATTATCCTTATTTGCACATAGTATGATTCTATGCATAAAGGACCCTAAAGACTCTACCAGCAAACTGTTAGAGCTGATAAACACTTTTAGCAACATAGCAGGATACAAAATAAATGCACAGAAATCAGTAGTTTTCCTATATACTAACAACAAACATGCAGAGGATGAAATCATAGCATGTCTCCCATACACAATTGCCTCAAAAAATTAATAAATAAAGTATCTCAGAATAAACCTAACCAAAGAAGCGAGGGATCTCTACAATGAAAACTTTAAAACACTAAATGGAGAAATTGATGAAGACACTAGGAAATGGAAAGACACCCATGTTCTTGTATTGAAAGAATCAATATTGTGAAAATGTCAATCTTACCAAAAGCAATCTACACATTTAATGCAATCTCCATTAAAATTCCAATGGCATTCTTCACAGAAACAGAAATATGTAGAGGGATAAAAATAAATCTTTGTCTCTCTCCATGCACAAGAATCAAGTCCAAATTGATCAGAGACCTTAATATGAGACCTGAAACACTGAAACTGCTAGAGGAAAAAGTAGGGGAAACCCTTCAACATATTGGCATAGAAAGTGATTTTCTGAATATAACCCCAGTTGCTCAGGAAATAAATCCACTAATCCACTGGGACCTCATGAAATTACAAAGCTTTTGTACAGCAAAGGACACTGTGAATATAGCAAAAAGACAACCTACAGAATGGGAGAAAATCTTTGCCAGCTATACATCTGACAGAGGATTAATATCCAGAATATACAAAGAACTCAAAAAATTAAACAATAAGAAATCAAACAACCCAATTAAAAAATGGGCTGTGGAACTAAATAGAGAATTCTCAAAAGAAGAAATACAGATGGCATATAAACATCTAAAAAAGTGTTCTACATCTTATCCATCAGGGAAATGCAAATGAAATGAAGAAAGAAACATCCCAAGGTCTTAGCTACCACTGGAGATATTTGTAAGTCTAGCCACTCAGCTTTAGAGATGGTACTCTGAAGGGCTATGTTTTTTTTTTTAATTTTTTTTTGTTTATTTTTATTTATTTGAAAGAGACGGACAGAGAGAGAGAGAGAGAGAATGAGCACACCAGGGCCTCCGGCCACTGCAAACGAACTCCAGATGCGTGTGCCCCCTTGTGCATGTGGCTAACGTGGGTCCTGGAGAATTGAGCCTCGAACCAGGGTCCTTAGGCTTCATAGGCAAGCGCTTAACCGCTAAGCCATCTCTCCAGCCCATGAAGGGCTATGTTTTATTGCCTCTTGATAATGAATCCAGTTCTAGAAAGAAAAAAGTAACTTTGTCCACAAAGTATAACTAAAGTCGGGAGTTAGCATCCAGTGGAGACAACACAAAGCTGACTTGTGCAAAGTCCTGTCTCTGGGATACACCTACCACAAGGCTTTACACCAGCCCAGCATTCTTCCTGTCCCTCTCTCCATCTGGCTTTCAAAGTCCTGCTCAAGCAACACTTCTTTACCTGCTGGGCTGAGGCTTGCTCAGCATCCACAGCACTCAGGTCTAGCTTTCCATCAGCCAGTTTTTTTTTTTTAATATTTTTTGTTTTTTATTTATTTGAGAGCGACAGACAGAGAGAGAAAGAGGCAGATAGAGAGAGAGAGGGAGAATGGGCGTGCCAGGGCCTCCAGCCTCTGCAAACGAACTCCAGACGCGTGCGCCCCCTTGTGCATCTGGCTAACGTGGGTCCTGGGGAATCGAGCCTCGAACCGGGGTCCTTAGGCTTCACAAGCAAGCGCTTAACCGCTAAGTCATCTCTCCAGCCCCATCAGCCAGTTTTGACTGAAGCCAGCAGGCAACTTTCTATGATCCCTCACCTCCCAAGTGGGCTTTGCCAGTTTTGGTAAAAAAAAAAAAAAAAAAAAAAAAAAAACACCAGAACACAGGTAAGAGCAGAGCCATTCAGTCCTCAGTAATAATTTTAAAAATACTTTAATACAGCTTGGGGGCCCCAGAAGAAAGTACATTTATTTCACATACAATAGAGACTTGGGTAGTGAATGATCCAAAGCCCTCATGCCCCTACAGAAAGTCTTGTTCCTCCTCAGTGAGACACAGCATTGAAGTAGAAATGAAACTATTCGTATGTAATGGGCTAGGAGGATGAAGGAATGTATTTAGGAAACATTTGTGCCTTACAACCCCATTTTTCTGGGCAGAGGGACAGATGGGGGCTTTCTCTACTACAGAGGGGATTCTGATTAGCTGTCAAAGCTTAACCAAAGAGTGATAGGCAGGCTCCACATCTCAGCCTTGCCACTTACTATCAAATGACATAGCCTTCTAGTCAGTAAAATACTTCTTGTACTTATTGTAAGACTAAAATAAGAAGTTCTATGCAAACTGGTTAGCATAGATTAGCCCTTTAATAAATGATAGCTATTGTGCTGTTAATACTAGTAAGCAAAAAATAGTTAAAGACATGTTTATTCTTTTGGGGGAAGGAGTGCTATGCAGAGTCTCACTCTAGAGCAGGGTGACCTCAAACTCATAGTGATCCTCCTACCTCAGCCTCCCGAGTGGTGGGACTAAAGGCATGTGCCACCACACCTGGTTGCCATTTGTCTTTGTTTAATTGACAAGAAAAAATGACAGACATGCCTGGCATGGTGGTACACACCTTTAATCCCAACAATCAGCAGGCCAAGGTGGGAGGAACACTGAGTTTGAGACCAGCCTGAGACTATATAGTGAATTCCAGGTCAGCCAGGTCAGGGTTAGAGTGCTAATTGCACTTTCCATGTCAGGGCAGGTTATGTGTTAGATTTGATTGATATATCCTTGGTTGGCTTTATCATTCTTAAATAAACTGCAGTTTGTGGTTTACTTTTGTTGCTTTTGATGTTTCCTGATTTATAGTGCATTTTGTCTTTTTCTTCTGTTATTCTTCCGGGCAGGGTGTCACTGGGCCCCAGGCTGACCCGGAACCCATTATAGACCAGAAATTTCAGCCTCCTAGTTGACAGGATTAAAGATGTGGGGCAACACACACACTTGGGGACTTTGATTTTATTAGATTGTCTATTTGTTTTATTTATTTATTTATTTATTTATTTTTTTTTTTTTTTTTTTTTTTTTTTTTTTTTTTGGTTTTTCGAGGTAGGGTTTCACTCTAGCCCAGGCTGACCTGGAATTCACTATGGAGTCTCAGGGTGGCCTTGAACTCACGGCGATCCTCCTACCTCTGCCTCCCGAGTGCTGGGATTAAAGGCGTGCGCCACCACGCCCGGCTTGTCTATTTGTTTTAATCCCCACTCTTATATAAATATTCCTTGAGCTGGTTTTGGTTGAGTATATATATTGCTCCACTAAATTTTAGAACTTTCCTATATTTTGCTCCACCCAACCTACTAGAATACTTGAATATCAGGCAAACTCAACAACTAGGGCCACTTCTGCTGTTACTCTGAAAGAAATAGAAGAGGCACACCTGGCACCTTAATCTCCTAGCCTAAAGATATAATGCTTGATTTCCACACCCACGAATATTGCAAATAATTAGAAAACCCAAATTAATTCAAGATGCAGAAATCTCTACATTATAATACAACAAACACAAAAATATACTATATTTCCACCAAAAATTATAAATTCATCAAAAATGACCTCCAGAAAGACTGATTTAGATAAAATGCCTAAGAAAAATTTCAAAAGAATGATTATATCTATGTTCAAAGAACTCAAAGGAATCAAACAAGAAAACAAACAGCTGGAGGAATCCCAAGAGAACACAGGAAGCAAACTTAATGAAATAATGAGGTCAATACAAGACATGAGTAAGGAAAGAGAAATAATGAAGAAATAGCAATTAGAAATGCAAAATGGAGTAAGTTAAATAGAAAACTCTGCAGAAAATCTCACCAGTAGAATGAATCAAGGACAGGACAAAATTACCTAAACTAGAAGTCCAGGTAGAAGATCTAATACAGTCCAACAAAGAGAAAGACAAACTAATAGGAAAGCATGAATGGGAATTTCAAGATATTTGGGACATTATGAAAAGATCAAACATATGAATTCAAAATATAGTAGAGGTGAAGAATTTCACTTCAAAGGCATAGGAAGTATTTTCAACAAAACCATAGAAGAAAATTTCCCCTAAATAGGGAAAGAGATACCAATACAGATCCAGGAAGCCTCTAGAACACTAAACAGACAAAACCAGAACAAAACCTCTCTTTGCCATATTATAATGAAACTACTAAACACACAAACCAAAGAAAATATGTTGAAAGAAGATAGAAACATCAAGTCATTTAAAGGCAAGCCCATCAGGATCACAGCAGATTACTGAACATAAACTTGAAAAGCCAGAAGAGCTTGGAATGATGTATTCCAAGTTCTGAAAGATAACAAGTGTCAACCAAGATTACTATATTCTGCAAAGCTATCCATCCAATTTGATGGAGAAATAAGAACATTCAATAACAAAAATAGGCTAAAAGAATATATACAATAAGCCAGCTCTACAGAAATATTTGAAGGGATCCTTCACACTGAAGAGAAAGAAAAGCACACACATGAGGAAATAGGGAAAATAAACCATACTCAAATAATAGTTAATACAAGAGAGTAAAGGAAAACAGGAAGCACTACAAAACAAGAATGGCAAGAATAAATACACACATTTCAATAATAACTCTTAATATCAATGGCCCCAATGCACCAACTAAAAGACACAGACTTGCAGACTGGATCAAAAGGCAGTATCTATCTGTTTGTTGCCACTAAGAAGCTTACCACTCTGGCATAAAAATTGTAAGAGCCACAGGTTGGGACATCATGTCCAAAAATCTTTGCCTACCCCCAACAACTGACTACCCACAACCCCATGGAGAATACATGCAAACCCATTGAGGAGGGCCCTCAGTGGAATGGGGGCAGGGATGAGGAAAGGGTGGTACCAACACATGATGTATCCATACTAAGTATGTATGTAATAATAATGATGATGATTAAAAACAGAAGAGGGCCGGGCGAGGTGGCCCACGCCTTTAATCCCAGCGCTCGGGAGGCAAAGGTGGGAGGATCGCTGTGAGTTCAAGGCTACCCTGAGACTACAGAGTGAATTCCAGGTCAGCCTGAGCTAGAGTGAGACCCTACCTCGAAAAAAAAAAAAAAAAACAGAAGAAAATTTTAAAAAGTAACTCACATCTCCATAAAAGACAGACACAATCTTGGGGTGAAAGGATGTAAAATGGCATTTGAAGCAATGGGCCTAGAAAACAAGAAGGTGTTTATATCCTAATATCTGACAGGATACACTTCAAACCAACATTCTTGAGGAAAGATAACAAGGTCACTTTATATTGGTAAAAGGAACACTTCTACAGGAGGATATTACAATTCTAAACATATATGCACCTAACATGGGTGCTCCCAGTTTGATAAAACAAACACTATTATACTGAAGGTCACAGATAACACCAAGCACAATTATAGTGGGTGGCTTCAATACCCCACTCTCATCAATTGACAAGTCATCCCAGCAAAAAATAAAGAGAATCATCAGATTAAATGATGTCATAGAACAAATGAACCTAACAGATATCTAAGGAACATTCCATCCAAATTTTACAGCACACATATTCTTTTCAGCAGCACATGGAACATTTTCTAAAATAGACCATATATATTTGACACAAAGCAAAATTTAGCAAATATAGGAAATTTGAAATAATTCCTTGCACTCTATCTGATCACAATGGGATTAAACTACAAATCAACAACAGGAAAACCTATGGCACATACACAAAATCATGGAAACTAAACAGTACATTACTGAATGATGAATGGGGTCATTGAAGAAATCCAGAAGGAAATCAAAAAATTCATAGAATCAAATGATAATGACAATACAACATACTAAAACATTTGGGACACAATGAAAGCAGTCCTAAGAGGGAAATTTATAGCTTTAAATGTCTGTATTAAGAAATTAGAAAGGTTGCAATTAAACAACTTAATGCTTCACCTTAAGTCCTTGGAAAAAAAAGAGCAAGGCAAACCAAAAATCAGTAGAAGAGGAGAAATAATAAAGATTAGGGCAGAAATTAATGAACTAGAAACCATATATATATATATATATATATATATATATATGTGTGTGTGTGTGTGTGTGTGTGTGTGTGTGTGTGTATGTGTGTGTGTGTATATATATATATATATGGAATCAATGTGGGCTGGAGAGATGGCTTAGCCGTTAAGGCACTTGCCTACAAAGCCAAAGGACCTCCATTCAATTCCTCAGGACTAGATGCACAAGGTGGCACATGCATCTGGAGTTCGTTTGCAGTGGCTGGAAGCCCTGGTATACCCATTCTCTCCCTCCCTCTCCCCTCTTTCCCTCTCTCAAATAAGTAAATAAAAATAAATTTTAAAAAAGAATCAATGAAAAACAGCTGGTTCTTTGAAAGAATAAACAATATTGATAAACCCTTAGCAAATCTGACCAAAAGAAATAGAGAAGAGACACAAATTAATAAAGTTAGAGATGAAAAAAGCATCATTATAGCAGATACCAATAAAATTCAGAAAATTTTCAGGGCATACTTTAAGAACATATGCTCCCTAAGTTTGAAAATTTGAAAGCAATAGATGGTTTCCTAGATTTATATGACCTACCAAAAGTAGCATTTCAAATCAATAGAGAAATGGGAAATATAAACCATTCAATAAAGTATATTTATTCATAGGCATATGTGGGTGTGTGTAAGCCCATGCTTATGGGTGTGCAGATGCATGTAAATATGGAAGCCAAAGGCCAACTTCAGTGCTGTTCCTTAAGTGCCATCTACCTTTTTACTAAAAGAAGTTCTCTAATTGACTGGAACTAGCCAAGTAGGTATACTGGCTGGCCAGTGAGCGCCAGGGATCTGCCTGACTGCATCCCAGCACTAAAGTTACAAGCATGCCACTACTTCCAGCATTTTTGTGTTAATTTGAGTTCTGGGGACCATACTCAAGTGTTAATTTTTTTAAAGGCAAGCCTGTTATCAACTGAGCTATCTCCTCAGTTACTCAACAAAGTTTTTATTTGTATTTAATTATGTGTATGTGTGAGTGTGTATGTATGCATGTGTGTGCATGTATGGGCTACCCAGGGTCTCTTTCTGCTGCAAATTCAGGCCAGACACTTGCACCGCTTTTTAAGTCTGGTTTACATGAGTGGCTGGGGAATTGAACCCAGGCTAGAAGGTTTTTCAAGAAAGCACTTTAACCACTAAGCCATCTCTTCTGCCCTTCCATAAAGATATTTAAACATTGACTGACATGTGAACAAAATATAGCTTGAGGGCTGGAGAGATGGCTTAGTGGTTAAGCGCTTGCCTGTGAAGCCTAAGGACCCCAGTTCAAGGCTCGATTCCCCAGGACCCACGTTAGCCAGATGCACAAGGGGGCGCACGCATCTGGAGTTCGTTTGCAGTGGCTGGAAGCTCTAGTGCGCCCATTTTCTCTCTCTCTCTCTCTCTCTCTCTCTCTCTCTCTCTGACTCTTTCTCTGTCTGTCGCTCTCAAATAAATAAATAAAAATAACAAAAAAATTTTAAAAAATATAGCTAGCTGGGCGTGGTGGCGCACGCCTTTATTCCTAGCACTCAGGAGGCAGAGGTAGGAGGATTGCCGTAAGTTCGAGGCCACCCTGAGACTCCATAGTGAATTCCAGGTCAGCCTGGGCTAGAGTGAGACCCTACCTTGAAAAACCAAAAAAAAAAAAAAAAAAAATACATATACATATGGCTAGAGGCTTCCTTAGTTTACCTATTAAGATGAATTCCTGAAGAATCAATGGTTGGAAGGCAACAAAAAAAGTCAAAGGGTTGAAGAAAACTGCCTGAGTTAACTTATTTCTGTGAGAATGAAGAAACTGCAAAAGTGAACACAAGTGCCATAAACTATACATGAAATATTGAGAACTTAGAACATATATTTATACATTTTTATTTCAGAATAAATATGCCATAAACAATTTTAATAATAAACTCTAGAAACACAAGTGCAATATATGACATGACAAATAGCCAGCTTTATTAATTAGAAATAGCTCACATAAAGTAGTATAAAAACACCTGGCTGGTTAGCTTAGTTGGTTAAAACTACAACTGGCCCAATATAAAGTATGTTTATAGCTGAATCTTCACCTTTAAGGAAAGGCTTCCTGTTGAGCAGCAGAAGGGACGAGGTAGTGCAGAGGCTAGAACTGAGCTAGCAGCCCTGCTTCTATAATTGATAAGCTTTCTACTGTCAGTAAAACCCATTGTCTCATATTCCTCATTTCTCTAAACCAGTTCTAAAGGTAGAAGAGGGGCATGGTGTGCTACAGTACAGTAGAAAAATAGCATAGGTTTCAGGATGGGTCACTGTTCCAGCCTTGTTCCTTACTAGTTGGTAGAGCATTAGAGAAATGCCCTGGCCTTTTGAGGTAAGAATGAGTATCCCTTAATGCCCTTGGCTGCTCAGGTGCTCTATGGGAACCGATGCACTGTGGCCAGCAATGAAGTTGTATGATGGTTAATCTCCATTGTCAATTTGATGCAAGACTAAGGGGTCAACAAGTCTTACTCCACAGTTTCAGAGAGCCACTGAAGTCAAGCAATGTGTAACAGAGTCAGATTCCCTGCAAGGAGCTCTGAGAAGCCACTATGTGAAGTTATGAAGATACAGACTGAGTGGCAATGGATGTTGGAGAAGGCAGGACCATGGAACCTCCACAAAGAAAGCTACAGGAACAGCCCAAGTGAGAGGCTATGTGTACTCCAGACCAGACATACAGGAGTGGGGTAACCCAAGGCCTTTGGAGCCTCAATGATTCCATCACAAGTCTCAAATGCTGCTTTAGTTTTTGTTTTTCTAGGTTTCAAGTCTTACTTTGGTCCACTCTTTTCTTGTTAAGCCTCTGTTCCTTCTTTTTAGATTGGAAATATTCACTCTGTTCAATGGCTGGAAGTATGTAACTTGTTTTTTGAAGTTACAAGAACTCACACTTTGCCTGACTCTCTAAAGAGACTCTTTACTTGACACTTTTGTACAGAGTTAGAATTATTAAAGACTATAGGGACCTTGAAGTTGGACAGAATGTATTTTGATGGCCAAGAGCCTATGGGTCTAAGGAGTAGAAGATTATGGCGTCAAAGTGAATGTTTGAGTGTCAAGTTGACAAGAGGTGAACTTATGACGGTTCATATTGATTGTCAACTTGACAGAATTTAGAACCACTATGGAAACAAATCTCTGTGCATGCTTCCAAAGGATTTTCTACATTAGGTTAATTGAAGTGTGAAGACCCACTATAAATATGGATAGTATCATTCCACAGGCAGGGGTCCCAGACTGAACAACAAAGAGAAGATCTGTTGAGTGCTACCTTTCATCCATCTGTGCTTCCTGACTGAAGATGTGATGTGACCCACATTAGAAAGGGCTGGGGAAGTAGGTACCTCCTTACTGTATAGTGGAAGTATACCCCTTTCTTTGAGGAAAATTAGGTTATATCTATCAAAACCTTAAGTATACATTCCCATTTCATGCAATACACCTTGCAGATATTGTCTCAAATATTTCAAACACAGGCCCAAAGATATCCCTTACAAATAAATCACAGTGACTATATAACAAATACATCACATCCACTCAAAAATGGAGAAGGAATAATAGGAGGAAAAGACGATGACATCAAAAATAAAAGAGAGACTGATTGAGAGAGGGAGGGGATATAATGGAGGGTAGAGCTGCAAAGGGGAAGATGGGGGAGGGAATTACCATAGTTTATTGTCTATAATTATCAAAGTTGTCAATAAGAAAAATAAAATAAAATAAAGAGAAAGAATAATTGAGAGGGGAAAGGTATATGATGGAGAATAGATTTATGAAGGGGAAAGTGGGGGAAGGGCGGAATTATCATGGTCTATTGTCTATAATTATACAAGTTGGCAATAAAAAAGTTTTTTAGAGTAAATGGCCCTTGGGATTCAGATTCCCTGACTTTGCCCCCCATTATCATAGGCAAATTGGGATCACAGGTGTGTGTGCCACTTCACATCTGGCTTATATGTGGGAGTTAAGAGAATTAAACATGGGCCAGCAGGCTTTGCAACCAAAAAAAAAATGGAGAAGGAATATCTGTAAGTACTGATATTTGAATATCTAGGAACCACATCTAGTTTTTTTTTAAGATGCTACAAAACAATATGGTCATAATACTCTTTTGTATAAATAAAGCAGAAAAATGATAGATAGCTGGATTACAGAATAGATATATACATACATAAAACTTTAAGACACTAGAGAACTACTGACAATATTTAATCTTCACAAAGATGAGTGGGACTGGGAGACAGAAAATTTAACTTCTATACTATATCTTTTTATGCTTTTAATTTTTCTTATTTTTATTTGTCACTTAATACTAATAAATTTATTAGTTCATAAAATTATATTCACTTTTTCCTTCTACACTTTGTGGATTTTTTGACCAAAAATAACATTATTGTTGGGTTAAGGCTATGAAGTCGTTGGGTTTGAATATACATTTGGTAAACATTTGTTGAGTACATAGACCATGTCATTCCAGGGACTAGGGACATCAAGACCACAAGATACAAACCATCTATGAATAAGCCTATGGCTTGACTGATAGGGGGAAATGCCCACTAAAGTGACTCACTGACTAAACGCACAAACTTCCATCATGGAGGGAATTGTAAGGTATCATGGTGATGAGAAAAATATAGGTTATGTCTACCACCTTTGTTGCTTAGGAAGACACACATTTACAGAAACCATCCTGTCCTATTAAAAGTGGGCATTTTTGGGCTGGAGAATTTGCTTAGCAGTTAAGCGCTTGCCTGTGAAGCCTAAGGACCCCGATTCAAGTCGATTCCCCAGGACCCACGTTAGCCAGATGCACAAGGGGGCACACGCGTCTGGAGCTCGTTTGCAGTGGCTGGAGGTCCTGGTGTGCCCATTCTCTCTCTCTATCTTTCTCTCTCTCTCTCTCTCTCTCTCTCTCTCTGTCAAATAAATAAATAAAAATAAAAATAATTTTTTTTAAAAAGTGGCCACTTTTATTCCACTGCTTGGTAACTTACACAGTCACCTCAGGAGAAACACCAACAGTCTGGATTGTGGACCCAGGTCAAGAAATCTCTACAGTGTTAACTAGGTCTTAAAGAATGAACAGGTTTGTATTAGTCTTAAAAACAAAAGGCAGCTTAAACAATAAAAATTATTGAGTTACAGTTCTGAAGGTTGGAAGTCAAGATCAAGGTGTGGGCAAGGTTGGTTTCTCTCCTCTGCTCTCCTTGACTGGTAGATACTACTTTCTGGTAGACTTCCCTCTGCATGTCTGTGTTCTACATGCTACATGTAGAACATGTAGGATAAGGACTCACCCTAAAGACCTCATTTTAATCTAATCATTTCTTAAAGGCCCCATCTCCTAGTACAGCCATGTTCCAAGGTACAAGGGGGTAGGACTTGAACATATAAACTGGGAGTTGGGGCAGGAAGGCGCACCACACTAAAAGATATTGGCCTGACTAGACAGTGGCCCAGGCAAAGGAAAATGGCATCTTAAGACTGCCATTCAAGCCATACTTTCTCTCAACTTTGAGCTGATTCCTGTTCAGCGTGCTCTACACCTCTTGCAGCAGAGAGCTGAAAGTGAGACACTTTCATACGACCCTGAGCAAGAGTCATTGTCTTCATTTCCCTGCCCAATCCAGAGAAGAGCTCAGCACTTGTCTAGGAACCCTAACTGTTGAATTCTCAGGAAAAGCTTCTGTTTCCATCATGAGTGTCCCACTTGCCACCCCAATTGGTTCCAATTCAACTTAGAAGTCCTGGGTCCAGCCGCTTTTGCTTTGGAATCATGGTCCCACCTTGTAAGAACATGATTCCATTCACACTGAAGTCCTAGGCAGCTCTTCTCTGAGGTAGTGCCCTGTGGTACCCACCCTAAACTAGCACCAGTGACAAGCACCGGAGATGCACAGGTAAGGCTCAGCCCTTCGTCTCAGGAGCGTCAATCTTCATACAACACTCTATTAACAACAGAGGGAATCAAATTTCCTGCGTGTGTGGCTACATCTCCAAAAGTTTACCCCCTCCCAGCAGTTTTTTGAATGGTTTGTTTATTTCCCAATGTACACTTACCTACAATTATAGGCCTGACCTCTTCTGAGAGGTTCATTTCATCCAACTGCATTTTCCTTCTGCACTTAATAAGGAAGAGGAAGTCAGTGGGAGGCTCCAGCTAGGCCTCTCTTCCTCTGCCCATGCATCTGTTCACAGGCTCTACCTCTTTGTGCCCAGGTAAACAATTCCTTAATCCTTTTGTGATTGCACACGAATGAGCTTATCTCCACCAATGATGAAAGCCTGTAAACCCCCAGGTAACTGAGCAGTGAGTCTGGCTTTCACTGGAAACATTCCCACCGTGAGAGAAAAAAGTAATCCCTACAGGTGTCCCAGAGGTAAGTCAATCCATCCCAACAGGTGTTCCCCCTAAAAAGGAACCAACGGCAAGGCAGCTGTGATCTGTGACTAGCTCTTTCCCAGGGACAACGCAGGTCTGGAATGGTGTTAGATAATAATATCCAGAGTATGTGTTCCCAGGGTCATTGCCAGACCATTAAGTACAGATCAAGTCTACAAAGTGATTGTTTTCTTAGAATTTCTCCAAGGTTGAGTAAAGGCTAGTGAGCAATTCTATGACTGCAGAAGAGTTGCTGAGCTGGTCTCACCATTGCATTTCTGTCCCTTACAAATAATCCTCTAGAAGCAACCTGTACAGTGGGAAACAATCGGCCCTGTTTTTACCCATGGGATCCAAACCCTTCAAAAAGAACCTTCGTGACTTAGAATAAAAGCCAAACTCTCTCCCAGTCCCAAAGTCTCCTTGAGCTGCCTTTCTTAGCTTACCCCATACCACCAGTGCCTTATGACCACACAGATTCAAACCTCTTTTGTGTCCAGGAGCAAGTCAAACCCCAGACTTTAGAATCTGCAGCTACCTCTGGATGGAAACCATTTACCAAAGCTTTTCACCAACCTGACACTCTCATGTCTAAATTCCACCTGCCTCAGAGTTTCCCTGACAACTAAAGCTCACCCACTAATTTCCATCACTAACTATTTTTTTACACAGCATAGTACCTGCTACAATCTTGTTTACTGTTACCTGTCTACTTGCACTGAATAGGAGGCTTCTTGCCACATCAACACTCAAGCAGTGGCCAACACATAGAAAGTACCAGCATTGTTGTACAGATGAGTAGATGGAAGGGTTTTAGGTAAGAGATAGAATGAAGACCATGTGTCTACCTGTTGCATTTGACAAAAACTGACTTGTTCTCTAGTTTTGAATTATCTTACTAAGTTTATATCCTCTCTCTTTCACTCCACTCTTCCCACAAGTTCAATATCTTTAAATGTAGTCCACATGTGAATGGCAGTCTGGTCTACAGTTGTCATTTCCCCTTCAGGAGTCCATGTTCCCTCCCATTGGCTAGTCCAACTAGAAGTTCTAAGGCATTTATATGGGGACAGAATAAATACAGTTATTAAAAGTTTTATTAATAATTTACGACTAAATATATAACTTGTGCATAATAATTACTTAAGTTCTAGGTATACTCATCACTAGTTGGTAAATATTAATAGTGTCACTGAAAGTCCAGAACACAGTTTCCAAAAATTACCAATAAAGAGAAAATACATTATTTCTTCCACCTTTCTTTTCCCCCAGTACAAACAGAAATTTGGAATAGATTGAGATCAAAGACCTATACTTAGAATTTCAAGTCTTAAAGTTTTACAGCAAGTATCTTTTGAAGACACTTGGCATAAAAACATGTTTAAATATAACTTGGTAGGCTCCATATATATTAGTTTAACATGTAAGATTTTGAGGTATGCTGGACATGGTGGTGCATGCCTTTAATCCCAACACTCAGGAGGCAGAGGTAGGAGGATCACTGTGAGTTCAAGGCCATCCTGAGACTACATAATGAATTCCAGGTCATCCTGGGCTAGGGCAAGACCCTACCTCAAAGCAAAAAAAAAAAAGATTTTGAGGTAGAGTTAATTTGGGCAACTGTGCTTGTGTTATATTTTAAGCAATCTCTCTCTCTCTCTCTCTCTCCCCCCCCCCCCACCCTTCTCCACAGCTGCAACAGGCAGCTCAATGTGCCTTGGTCTGTGACTTTGTAATTCCCACTACTGAAGAAATCTACTAAACCCCACTGTTTCAGGGTTTTGATAAGGAATACTAACTACCTCCTCCTCATCAGAGAAACAAAGACATAGCATTTCAAGCCCTACTTCCCTCAAGGAGTTTAACAAATATTACAGATAACTGAACACCAATCAGTGATCATAAAAACCCTATCCAGAGAAAGTGTAACTGCCATCGTGTAGGCCAGGATTACAGGTGTCCAGCTCTCCCTCTCATCACACATGTTCCGGGGAAGGCTCCTCCCTCACAATGCAACACCCTCACCACTATCCTTCCCCTATGGGGCAGCTTGAAGCCTCCTTCCCCAAGCTTTGCACCCTGCCATTCTCTCACCTAGTGTTAAGTAAATTTTGGGGCCCTAAGACACAGTTCATCTCAGAGTCCTCTACTGTCAAACCCAAACTTATAGTATGCTAATCTAAGTTCCTGTAAAATCTGGAGAACCAAATAGATCAAATAATTCTTGTTTCATATATTCAACATGAACATCAAGTTGCACAAACACCTTTGCAAAAGAGATCTCTCCACTGTAGAGAGAATTGTAGTGGACAAGAGGCTTTAAGCCTCAGCTTCCTAGGTTCATGCCTAGTCTAGATATCTAACTCCAGCTGAATTCAGAAATTCTCAGACCTTAGATTACCCAGAAAGCCATGCCCAGCTTTTTTGCATTGGTGCTAGGGATCAAATTCAGGTCTTTATCATGCAAGACCTCTTACCCATTGAGCCATCTCCTCAGCCCAGATCACATTCTTCTGACAATACAAACCAAAAGGATTAAATAAAATTAAATCTATAAGATACTCATGATGTACCAAAAGGAAATAGCCTCTCTTTGTGGGCCTCAGCAAAGCCCTGCTATCTCCATCATCTTCCCTTTCATATGGTGAATCTTAAGGAGAGAAACAATTGTGATTCTTGTTCCATTCCCTCTTTTCACATGGTATTTCTAATCCTAAAGAAGACAATTGTGACACCCTTCTTAAGATTACTATACTACCAGGGACAAAGGAGATGGGATCCAAAGATGACTTTTGGGTGGGAGGGGCATTCCATCCTAAAGGCCTTCTAAACTGCTAATGTCTGACTAGCTGTCTACTGACTGGCTGCCTAATCGGGAAGAATACCTTGGCTCGAACTACACCCTACACCAACAGGAAGTCTGGTGATATTGGTGAACAAGTTCTCACTGGTCGTTTTCTTTACCTCCTTTTGGTTGCTATGCAGGGTGGCTGCGTAGCCTGATCCACGGACCGCCTTAAGCAGGTTCCTATATCTAGGGAAAGAAGGACAGGATTAAGGCAGAAATCGCCTGCTTCCTCTGCAGGTGGCAAGTAGCAGCAGCAGTGGAGAGCAAACACAAGAGCTATCCTAGATAGAGCAAGAGTCCACAGACAGTAAAGTCATCTAAGGACAGCCAGCAGGAAGCAACAGTCAAGGCATTGAAAGCCCCTTCCCCAGAATCTGGTGAGTATCACTGAATATCCTCTCACTAAATTTTCAGATAAGCCTCTCTCAAGAACAGATAGCAAGGTCAGGAAGATGGGAAGAGGTGGCCCTTCTTCCAGCACAGAAGAGAAAAACATTGTTTCAAAGATGAAGAGGGGGAAAGTACTCTTTTTCCTTCTTTCTTTCTTCCTTCCTTCCTTCCTTCCTTCCTTCCTTCCTTCCTTCCTTCCTTTTTCTTTCTTTCTTCCTTTTCTTAATTTAATTTTTTGCCTCTGGTCCCAAATTTTCCAAGGCCTCTTTCTATTGGTTTCAGGACAGTCTTATTAGATTCAAGATTGACAGAAATCCCCCTGAGAAAGAACTGTGAGGTCCCTCCCCTACCTGCTGAAAGGCACTCAGGTTAATGACATCTACCCTAAAATAGAGGATCTGCTCAGTGAAGGGAACAGAGAAGACCAAGCCCCATCTGTATTCTCTGGACAGGAGATCACCGTTGTGCCAGCCTTGCTCCCTGGTCATAGACAAATGTCATTTTGTAAAGTCCCTCCAGAGATTGAGGAGCCCAGGCAAGTTAACTATAGTATCCTAGCCAGGCACTAAGGAGCAAGTCCTTACTTCCTTCCCTGGTGAAAAAGATCACTTCCTCACACTCATCCCCAGAAAGGGCTTGGAGCACAGCTGCAATCACTAGGATCTAACAGCCTGGGTTTACTGGCAAGTCTTGCAAAGCTCTTCAGGGAGCATGAGGGCATGTATGCAGGTGGCCCTGGGGCTCTACAGCCTTGGCCATTTGCCATGATATTCCAAGACCATAGGATAAACAGAAAAGGGTTCTTCTTCAAGTACCCAGATCTGAGACTAAACAGGCTCAGTTTCCTTGAAAGCTTCAACCTTCAACCCAGAGACAAGTTGAACTATTGAAAGTCCCCTTGAGGACTAGAAGCACTACAGCATGAGCTTGACTCATGGAGGCAGGGCCTTGTCACTTGGCATAATCAAGTTCATGGACCTTCCTGTGACCTCCCAGCACCTCTGGCCTCCACTGAGATAAGAACCTCAGAGACGAATGCTGCCCCTGAGGTGGATTCCAACAGAGAGTTGAGGGGCCCAGCTCCTGAATATCCTTCCAGTTGCCCCATAGGACCACTGCAGCTAAAGTTTCTGGGTCATTCACCCTACCTCACAAAAGTGCATAAGGACAGAGTAAATAGGTGGATTAGGAAGCAAGACATATCGCTAGCCTCATGAGATACATTCACATGCCCTCATGTTACCATTGGAGATAACTGGGTCCAGGAGTACCAGAATTATTTCACTTAACACAATAAAGAATTGGCTTTGCCATCAACCACCTTAACCACTAACCCATTTCTCCAATCCTGGAAGTTTTAACTCAGAAAATAAAAAAAGGTGCCTTCCTATATAATGGGTGGATAACCAAGATTAGTCACTTAACAACATAACAGAAATCAGGCCCTCCCTCTGTCTACCAAACCAGCCACAGTGGCACTGAGCTATATGTTTTTGAAGCTGATAGCATCAGAGTCTGGGCGCTGGAAACCCTAATAAGCCAGACTTGACCACCCACCCTCAACAGGCCAACTAAAGGTAAAATAGTAAAAAGCAGAAAAAGATATTTTCAGTGTGACCACATTGGGAAGATGAACAAATAAAGAGATCCAGTGACTCCTGTCCCCCAGGTCCTTTTTCATGGTCCTGACATGAGGATTAGGTTGAAAAGAAGGCAAAGGGTACATGTAACTAAGTAGTCCTAGTTGAAGCATGGTCCTATCCATAACTGACCCATCATTGTCTAGGCTCCAGTCTCTCCTGCGAGGTGATCTCAAAAGGTGCTGACTGTACAAACTCTCTGCAAGACAGGTTTTTCTATGGCTTCAGCCTTTTCCTTCTCCCAGCATGAGGTTCCTGGGAAAATTTCAATGTCTTGGGGATCATTGTTTCAGCATTTCAATAGTCTGAGAACAGAAAGGAGAGACACAATGTCTTCATCCCAACTTGGCAGCAGAATTTGGCATAATGTCTTCATTCTTTCCAAGAATGTTACATGCAGACATGGTTCCAGCTGTAAAAAGTCTAAAACTGGTTTGCTGATAGATTTCTAGAGCAAGGTTTGCTTAAGTATCATTATTTTTCTATTTCATTGAAATAATTTTTCTAAACTTAATGTGTTTATATTCACTATTAATTTAAGAGTTTATTTCTTGAAGAATATAGTATTTAACTTTTGACTTGTAAGAACCTAAAAAAAATATTTGAAATATATATCCTGATGTCCCTTTTTATAGAATGTTTATAGAATGTTATTTTACTTAAATCAAAAATAATAGATTAAGGAACATCTAGTTATGATTACAAAACAAAACAAGCTACTTGAAAAATCTCCCCTAAGGACTATTTGCAGGGCTTCTGGGGGAGGAGTAGACATTGTTTTCAGTGGCATATTGGTAAGTTGCCCATGCGTCTATAAAAAAATTCTCACCCATGTTCCCTTAAGTAATCCTAATTAAGCTCATTGATTCATGTACCAGTTACTTTCTCATTGCTATGAAAAAGACATGTCCAGAAGCAAATTAGGGAAGGAAAAGATTTATATTTCAGCTCACAATTTAAGAGTCCATTATGGTGGGGAAAACATGGAAAGAGCAGGAAAGCAGTATCATATCTTCATATAAGCATGGAGAAAGTGAAGAGATGTGATGCTCAGCTAGCTATTTCCTTTCTATACATAATTAAGGACCTCCAGCCCATGGAATGGTGCCATTTATGGTTAGGGAATGTCTTCCCACATTGATTAATCCAACCTAGGAAATTTCAATCAAGAAATTTGTTTTCACAGTGATCCTAAATCCTGTCAAGTTGACAACCAGAGATTAACTATCACAAGCCTACCCCTTTTCAAGTTCAAAGTCTCATCTAAGATAGAACTCAATCTCTTCATTATGAGCACCATAAAAATCAAAACACAAGTTACATCCTTCTAACATATAATGGTACAGAACAGACTTCCCCATTCCAAAAGGGTATAGCAAAAATGATCACGCCAAAGAAAGACCAAAGCCCAGAAGAGCAAACACCAAATCCTGAAACAGCATGTTCAGCAGGTAGGACTCATGATGAAATCCTCTGGGATTCAAAAGGCTTAGAAAACTTTGCCCTTTAGCTGTTATGGCTATAGCCTCCCTCACAAGCCAGGTCTACCCTGAGCCCACAGATTTTCTTGACAGATGTCCCATGGTTCTGGCATCACTAACATCCTAATGTCTCCATTGCAACTTAGGGTTCACTTTCAGAGCCTCACACAGTGACTTCACAGGGTCTCCTGGCAGGGACTCCAACCCTGCCTCACATTTCTTGGCCTCAGTGGCTCTCAGGAACCTTGGTGCAACACTCTGCTTCCTGTATCTTTCATTCTTCCAAAACCAATACCATGTGGTTAGTGCTGCTGCCAAGTTCTGCGGCAAGTTGGGATGAAGACTGGTACTAAAATACAACTGTAGCATCCTTTGTGTGCTGAACTTGAGAAGCAGGGAACTCCTTTGGCACTCTTCTTTCAGGTCTTTTTTTCCTTCAAAAAAGAATTTGCATTCATCCTAGATTGAATCTTCAATGTATTGGGGCTTGCCCTCAGGCCATCTTTCCCATTGATAAAGTGCAGAGCAATTGGCTTACCTTTAATGTTAGTCATCTCTTTAACAATTACAAGCTAAAGAAACTGAAATTTCTGTGTCTGGAATTTAAAACTTGCTTATATTTCTTTCAGTACCAAACTTTACATTTTTCCCATCATTTCTCCTCTTTATTTTTCTCTCTTTCACTGTAGATCAGAGTAAGAGCAACTAAGAGAAGCCACACCACACACAGAATATCACATAAACTGCCTCTAGCCCAGTTACTGATAGAGTCCTTTTTACCTTCTGTAACCTCATGATCCAAGCCTCAACAGTCTACATTTCTCTCATCTTCTGGTTTTCCAAACTCTCACCAGAATGGCCCATTGAGGTATGTTTCTAGTGTTGTAAGGCTTTTCTAGACCAAAGTTACAAGTACTTCCACATTTTTCCTGAAAACCAGTTCCAAAAGACTGAGAACCACATGGTCATTTTAATCACAGCTACAACCCCACTTCTCAGTGACAATTTTCTATATCAGTTACTTTCTCATTGCTGAGATATAACACCCAACCAGAAAGCATATTGGGGGATAAAAGGGCTTATTTTGGCTTACAGGTCCAAAGAGTAGAATCCATCGTGGCAGGGAAAGCATGGCAGGGGCAGAAACCAGCATCACATCTTCATATTAGCAGAGAGGAAGTAGAACGAGATGATGCTCATGCTCAGATAGCTTTATCCTCTTCGGGAGGCAGAGGTAGGAGGATTGCCGTGAGCTAGAGGCCACCCTGAGACTCCATAGTGAATTCCAGGTCAGCCTGGGCTAGAGTGAGACCCTGCCTCAAAAAACCAAATAAATAAATAAATAAATAGATAGATAGATAGATAGATAGATAGATAGATAGATAAATAATAGATCTTATGCCATATGTTCAGGTGCCTAGTAATCTGATTCATATCTTCCTGTCAGGTTCAAGGACATTTCCTGCTTCTAGCCAAGGGAAGATTTGTTCACTTTGATGCCCTGTTACCCTCAGCTGCCTAAACAATTTCTGTCTCCTATTCTTTATCAGAAGGAAGGAATAAATTAAGGAAGGAAGAAAAGACAGACAGAGATCAAAGTAGAAAAGGCACTATTTGGATGAGAAAAAGCAGTGGGAAGGGGATAAGAGAAAGTAATGGGGGGTGAGTATGATGACCAAAGTCCATTTATACATGTATAAAATTTTCATAAGAAAATACATAATATATATACTTAACAAAAAAGCTTCTTTAAAATATGTTTATTTATTTATAAGCAGGGAGAGACAGAGAGAGGGTGAGAGAGAGAGAATGAGTGTGAATATGGGTGTACCAGGACCTCTGGCCACTGCAAATAAATTCCAGATGTATGTGCCACTTTTGTGCATCTGGCTTTATGTGGGTACTAAGGAATTGAACCCAGGCTGTCAGGCTTTGCAAACAAGCACCTATAAATGCTGACCCATCTCTCCAGCCCCATAACAAATATTTTTTAAAACAGAAAAGTCTTCCCAGTGTGGGGACGTATGCCTTTAATCTCTGCACTCAGGAGGCAGAAGTAGGATGATTACCATGAGTCTGAGGCCAGCCTCAGACAGCCTAGACTAAGGTGAGAAAAATCTTCCCAAGACAAACACCAAGAAGCTCTAGATAGGTACATTGAACATCATGCTAAATATGAAGTTGATCTTGAAGAGAGAGGACATGCCTAGGTTCCCAGAAAGAAAGAATGAAGCACGTATAACAGTTGAACAGCTGGCACATGGGTAGGATAGATGAAATGCCGAACTGGTATTTTAATGCCTGTGAAAGTCAGCACAGGAGAGCCTAGGTCTTTCAGTGAAGGGAGTTAGAAATGAATGGCCTAGTTCAAGCCTGTACTCTTCAGAAGTCCTAGAGAAAAATGGCCCCCAGTGTGTCATTCAGGGTTATAGATTAAAAAAAAAAAAAAACTTTCCTGCACAACAGAGTAAGCTATACAACTCACTTGAACCAACAACCTAAAAGACAATAATTAACATAAAAAATGAATCACAAGTTAGTAATGTCCCAATGCCACCAAGCATGTCCTGAACTTCTATGCAGACATAAGCCCTGAACCAAGCTATAGCATTCTCACATTTATCCTGCAGAAAATAAAATCACTTTCCAAATCAAAACCCCACTCTAAATAATGGGCAGAAAAATAATACACAACATATTAAGGCTTCCTAAAATAGTGCAGAGTAGTGGCACATGCCTTTAATAAAGGCACTTAGGAGACTAAGAAGGATTGCAAGTTTGAGGCCCGCTATAGCTGCACAGTGACTTTAAAGCCATTCTAGGTTACATGGTATGATGCTGTCTCAAAAAAAGTTACAATAGAGCAGAGGAGATTGCTTAGTGGTTTAAGGTACTTGCTTACAATGCCTGACAACCCAAGTTTGATTCCCCAGTATCTACATAAAGCCAAATGCACAAAGTGGCACATGTGTCTGGGGTTTGTTTGCAGAGGCAGGAGGTACTGGTGTACTCATTCTCTCTCTCTCTCTTTCTCTCTCTCTCTCTCTCTCTCTCTCTCTCTCTCTCTCTGTGTGTGTGTGTGTGTGTGTGTGTGTGTGTGTGTGTGTGTGTTGAATAAATAAATATTTAAAATAATAGTAATGGGCTGGAGGGGCTGGAGAGATTACTTAGTGGATAAGGTACTTGCCTGAAAAGCCTAACAACCCAAGTTTGATTCCCCAGTACCCACATAAAGCCAGATACACAATGTAGTGCATGCATCTGGAGTTCATTTATAGCAGCTCAAAAAGCCCTGGTGCACTCAGTCTCTCTGTCTATGCCTCTTCTCTCTAGGTCTCCCTGCATGCAAATAAATAAAATAATAATAATAATAATAATAAACTCCTAGAATTTCATCTAATAAAATATGAATAACATTGATATCCAAACAAATGGACATAACCAAAACAATTTATTGATACAAATGTATGGAGAAGTATATGTCCTGAGAAAGTAAGTTACAGAAACATCTTTTTTAAAAAATCTATTTAGAATACTTTTTAAAACATACATCTTTCAATGCATTGTGCAACTAGCAAAACCCTAAAGGAAATACAGAGAGATGAAAAGCAAGTACAAACACCCTGTGATGGGAAGGCTCTCATCACACCAGGGGGCACGGGGCCAAGAGACAGACATGGGGAGTCTGATCAGAGAGCTAGCTGTGAGAAGATGAGCAACTATAAAGATTGCAGCCTTGGTGAGGACATTACGAGAGACGAGGAAAATTCTCACTATAAATTTGAAATCATAAGTTTACCATCACATGCCTAAGCTCACATTCATGTTAATAAGCAATATGATGAACAAATTAGACCTTTGTTCTATTCATATCTCTTCCTTTAAAATAATTTTAAGCCTACAAACAGTGGAAAGATTAGTAGAAAAAAAAGGCAAATCCGGTCCTAAACTCACCAACTGATATTTCACTTCAAGCTCCCCCAATCCTTCCCCTATGTTTATGCACATGTGTATATACATCTATATGTACATGTATACCTACATACATGTGCACTATTCTACTAACCCAACAGAACTTTTTGTGGTCAATGCAACACTGGCCCTACATACTTCAGCTGAGAGCTCTAGTAAAAGAGACCTTTCCTCCCTTGTCACCGTTAAATATGCATGCTGTGCTCAACTGCCCCCACTGTCTGCTAAAGCTTTCTTTATTTTATTTCAAAATCCAACTAGATTCTGTCTTCCTTCATTGCATTTGCCTATATGTCTTTAGCTTTTTCTAATTAGCCTGAGCCATTTTGTTTTCTTTTATTTTATATTGATATGTAATGTCCCTTGATCTGGGTCAGCTATCTCATACTCTGTATCCAATTGCTTCTTCATATTCATATTCAGGTTAAACATTGCCACTAGAATACTTCTCAGGCCATGGTGTTGATATGTGATTGCATCACATTGGGCATGATGCCAGGGACTCCTGTTACCACAGATATTAACTCAGAACACCTGGTTAAAGTGAGAACCCCCAGATCTCTTCATTATACTGGGATATTTTCCCCTCAATAATCTGAAGCTATATGACATCATGTTTCCTTTCAATACTTTAATCAGTGGTTGTTTTATGTCTTCTAACTTTCCTTGAAATCTAAGGGGGAAAAAGACAAATAAAATATTTAAAGCACTAGAGTTGTTTAGCTATTTTATTTAAAAAAAAAAAAACTATTAGAGGGCTGGAGGGATGGCTTAGTGGTTAAGGTATCTGCCTGCAAAGCCAAAGGACCCTGGTTGGCCCTAACATGCCCATTCTCTCTCTCTCTCTCTCTCTCTCTCTCTCTCTCTCTCTCAAATAAATAAAACTTGGCTGGTGGGGTGGCACACACCTTTAATCCCAGCACTCGGGAGGCAGAGGTAGGAGGATCGCCGTGAGTTCGAGGCCACCCTGAGACAACATAGTGAATTCCAGGTCAGCCTGGGCTAGAGTGAGACCCTACCTCAAAAAAACAAAAATAAATAAATAAATAAATAAATAAATCTTTAAAAAAATTTTAAAAAACTGTTTGAGAGTGTGGATTGCTCTGTAATAAAAGAAAGAAGGGGGAAAGGGAGGGAGGGAGGGAAGGAGGGAGGAAGGGAGGGAAGGAGGGGAGTAGAGAAGCAGGGCAGAAGAGAGAGAAGAAGGAAGGAAGGAAGGAAGGAAGGAAGGAAGGAAGGAAAGAAGGAAGGAAGGGAAATTCATACCAGAAAATGAGAAAAAAAATGGAATAACAAGGTTGAAAATTAAAAGGGACCAGAAAGTACTGTGTAAATACTGTGGGTATCAGTTTGGATTCAGGAATAGAAGACTCAGACAGTTTCTTGGGCCCAAAGATTTTATTTAATGCCTGATAAGAGAATAATGGGTTTAGAGCAAGAGGAAAGGGGGTCTGAATCACCAAGTAGAGAAAGGAAGTGATTTAAGTCTCTTTTGGGAAGAGGAAGGAGCGCAATCTTATACTGTGCTTCATGGAGTGTGTGGGAAATGACTCAACCCTAAGTGATAAAGTTGTCTGGACCCTCTATTGAACTTTTTTGGGAAGTGACGCTTAGAATGTTTGTTTCTAGTTAGAGATATGGGTGATAGCTAGAGAAAGTCGAATTCTTCCTTTCAAGCCGGGTGCCCCCCAAGAGACCACTTATATTCCCATGACTCAGTCCTGACACCTCCAGTGCCATGTCAGGGGACTCAGAGCTCAGTAAAGTGTTGGTTCTGGGGACTTTCACAGCCCGTGGCATCTGTGTGTGTGCTGTTGGAGCTGTCATTATAGACTTCCAGAGAGATTTCTGTGTCACTGAGATGTCCATGCTATGATATTATAATAGCTGTCCAATAGGGGAACCCTAGCAGGAGTTTAATGATGTCAATCTTGTTACTGGGGTTCTTTTTTGTGGGTTCTTAGTCTTGCTAGTAAAAAGAAGTTAGAAATCGGCTCATATGGAAGCTTGAGGACAATTTTATTGGCATTTGAGAGAAAAACAACAGGGCAGGCATGTTATAAATCTTGGCAGCTACTGGGAGGATGGTGGATCTTAATAGAAATGACGGGAAAACACAGGTCAGGGTAGCAACACAAGCAACCTGAGACCCTCTGTGACTCACACTCTCAAGAAACTTAGACCAAGTGTCATGAAACTATAAGCTAAAACTCAACAAAAAGAACACTGCAAGACTATGGAAAAGAAATTGAATCATATTTGCACAGCAATCAGACAGCTGAAAACCTTGTGGGAACCAAAGTATACACAGAAATTTCCATACAGATTCCAAGTCAGACCCAATGTTGGCAAGAGCTTCACAGAGATGGGGCCAGTATTCCTGAGAGGACCCTGCCTGAATTCACAGAGAAATATCCAGATTTCAGACTTTGCCTGTAAAGCCAACAAACCTGGACACTTATTGATAATCCTATAATCCAAAAATAGATTCAGAAGGGAGGATAAAATCATTCATCTGAGAAGAATCCTAGCAGAGGAGTCAATATTCCAGGAGCCAGGAAAGGAACACAGAAAGAGTTAAGAGCCAATAATCTGGCCAGTCAATTTTCATATCCTATATCTCTACTCAGCAATCTCTCCCATTACACGTATTCCATCCTTAATACCCAATGCCATTTTAGCAGGCCAACTTGGGCTGCTCTGCTGTTTACCCGTTTTTATTATTGTTGTTATTATTATTATCATAATCATTGTTATTATTATTAATTATTTCTTCTTTCTTTTTGGCTTTTTTGTTTTGTGTCTTCTTTTTTCTCCTCTCTCTTCCATTTTACTTTTTCGTCTTCCAAAGAACATAGTCTAGTCTGGTTTGTAACATCTCCATGCCTCTGCCTCCTAAAAGATGAGACTAGTCTATATTATCTAATAACATATGTTTCTCTCACATATCTCTCTTGTTCTACCTTTAGCCAAAATTCCTTCACCTCCCTACTAACTTTTTGCCCATACAACTCTCACTTCTATTTACATTCCCCTCATCTACTTTCTCAATAGTATCCCAGTATTCATCACTAATCTTTTTATATTTGTTCCCAATTTTGGGGTTTTTTTTCTTCCCATAATACCCACATTAAAACACAGACTACTATCATGTCCTTTTACTCCCTAAAATGATTAGCACTTAAAGGGTGATTCTTTTCCAATAGACTATTACTCTATGGTCATAGTGGGTCTATTGTTGTTATAGATAGTAGTATATTCTCAGAGAAGGGTAGAGCCTGATGCCCTGTACACCAGCATGATATGGGCACAAAAACCTACATATAGGTCAATTGAATAAAATGAGAGACTCATATATAAGTTCATGAAACTATAGTCACCTAATTGCTGACGATGATGCCAAAAGTAAACACTGGAGAAAAGATGCCTTCTTCAACAAATGGTGCTAGTTAAACTGGATAGCTACATGTAGGAAAATGAAACTAGATCCTTCCTTCACTCTTTATAAAAACCAGCTCCAAACGGATCAAGAACCTCACAATAAGACCTGAAACTGCTAGAGAAAAAAGTAGGGAGTTTACAACCAGAGAAAGGCATAAGGAAGAACTTTCTGAATAGGATTCTAATCACTCAAGAAATAAGGCCAACAACTGAGAAATGGGAACTCAAAATTAAAAGGCTTTGGTATAGCAAAGGAAATTGTCAAATGAGTGAAGAGGCAGCCTAAAGAATGAGAGAAAATCTTTGCCAGCTATACATTTAATAGAAGATTGATATATAGATACAAAGAACTCAAAAAACTAAACATAGAGAAAACAAACAACCCAATCAATAAAATGGACTGTGGAACTACTGAACAGAGAATACTCAAAAGAAAAACACAAATGGCTAATAAGTATTTTTAAGCATTCAATATCTTTAGTCATCAAGTGAATACAAATTAAAACCACTTTGAGATTCCATCCCACCCCAGTCAGAATAATTGCCATCAAGAAAGCAAATGAGGGCTGGAGAAATGGCTTAGTGGTTAAGGTGCTTGCCTGTGCAGCCTAAGGATCCATATTTGATCTCTCTCCAGGTCCCATATGAATGTAAGTCAGATACATAAAGGTGACACAAGTGCAAGGTCTTACAAGCGCACTAGGTGGCACAGGCGTCTGGAGTTTGATTTCAGTGACTGAGGCCCTGGCACACCAATTCTGTCTCTCTCACTCTCCCTAAAAAAAGAAAGAAAGAAAACAAATGACAATGAATGTTGAAAGGATGTGGGGAAAGGTGAACCCTTATTGACTGTTGGGAGTGTAAACTGATGCAGCCATTATGGAAATCATTGTGGAGCTTTCTCAAAAAGCTAAAAGTAGATTACCATATGACTCAGTTATAACTCTTGGACATACACCTAAAGAATTCTATATTGTACAACAAAGATCCATCCATGTTCATTGATGTTATATTGGTAATAGCTAGGAAATGTGATCTGCCTAGATGTCCATCATTGTGGTGGTTTGATTCAGGTGTCCCCCATAAACTTAGGTATCCTGAATGCAAGTCTCCTCAGCTGATGGCAGTTGAGAATGAACACCTCCTGGAGCCAGTGTATTGTTGGGGGCAGGCTTATGATATTATAGCCAGTGTCCCCTTGCCAGTGTTTGGCACACTGTCCTGTTGCTATTGTCCACGTTATGTTGGCCAGAGGATGATGTACACCCTTTGCTCATGCCATTGTTTTCCTTACCATGATGGAGCATTCCCTTGAGTCTGTAAGCCAAAATAAACCCTTTTTTCCCAAAAGCTGCTCTTGGTCTGGTGATTTCTGCTAGCAATGTGAACCTAACTGCAACAGTAATGTTGGTAATGAAGAATGATGTCAGTTGTTGCTAGACACTTGACTCTGTGACTTTTGGCCTTTGGGAGCTGATTTTCAAGAGGAATGTGGATGGGTTTGAAACCTTGGCCTAAGAGACACCTTGCAGTGCTGTAAGTACAGCTTGATGGATTCTTCTGGTCAGAGTTACAAGACCAAAATGCAGTAAGAACTATGGACTGTGAGGTTTGGTTTATGAGAGTGAAAAGGAGCTTTGTCTGGACTGGGCAAGAGGCAGTTTGTGTGAGAGACTTGCTGTTATGGCCGTGTCCTGAGAACTTGTGCAGGGTGGCATTGCATAGAAACAGACATGTGAGCAGAGGGATGTGGCACAGAAAAAATGGAATCTTTGTGTGAACTGCTGCCTGATCAGCTGCAATTGAGAGATTACGACCTTTGAGATTGGGCCAGCTGACCTGCACGGAGGCAACAGGAAGAATGTGGACTCTTTTGAAGGTGTCTGAATGCTCAAGGAGTGTCCTGTTCTTCAAAGTCTGCTTTATTCCCCCCAGATTAACAAATTGGCACCCTACCTAGTATTGTGGAATCTAAGAAATGCAGGAAAGAGAGGGTCATTGAGTTTGCAACACAGTCTTGTGTTTTGGAAATGGCTATGGTCAGTGTGAAGCAGGTTTGCTGGATGCCTGCCTGGAGACATGATAGAGCTGTGAGGATGAACCATGGGTTGCAGTGGAGACCCGGTGGAGATGCCGGGACCACTAGATGGCTGCTAAGGAGAGCTACTGATCCTGGATGATGTTTCCCAGGACTGTGAGTAGCCTACCTGGAGTGGCAGAATTAGAACTCCATAGACTTAATTAGGATTATCAGACTTAGAGACTTGTCACTGGCTAGTTGTTGGTCTTGGAGCTACAGAGTTTGATGTTGGCCCTGGTTGTTTTAAATCTTTTATTGGTTGATTATTTTTTTGCTATGCCCAGTGTCATCTTTTGCAATGTGAATATTTATTCTGTGCCATTATGGGTTTTGAGGAGATTTTTTTGGTATTATGGCTCAGTTAAAAGATCTCTGAATATGGGAATGTTTGAACATCATTAGGACTGATTAAAAAAAATCTGGGGACTTTGAAAGTTGTACTGAATGCATTGCATTCTACATCATGGATGGTTAACAGTTTGTGGGGGCCAGGGCAGAATGTGGTGGTTTTATTCAGGTGTCCCCATAAACTTAGACATTCTGAATGCTAGTCTCCCCAGCTGATGGCAATTGGAAATTAAAACCTCCTGGAGGCCATGTATTGTTGGGGTAGGGCTTATGGTATTATAGCCAGTGTCCCCTTGCCAGTGTTTGGCACACTCTTCTGTTGCTATTGTCCACCTTATGTTGGCCAGGGCTGATGTCCATCTTTTGCTCAAGCCATCTTTTTACCCTGCCATTATGGAGCATCCCCTTGAGTCTGTAAGCCAAAATAAACCCTTTTTTCCCAAAAGCTGCTCTTGGTTGGGTGATTTCCACCAGCAATGCAAACCTGACTGCAACAATCATATTATGAATAGATAATAAAGATATAATGTATATACACAGTGGAATTGTATTCAGCTGTTAAGGAAAATAAATGGAACTGGAAAATACTACCCTGAAATAACTCAAGCTCAAGAAGACAAATGCCACATATTTTCTCTCATATACAGATTCTAGATTTGGATTTGTGAATTTAAGTTTGACTGAGTCTATGAAATCATAAAGGGGCCATGGGGTCCTATAGTAAGAGGTAGAGAAAGAAGTTTGGGAGGGGTGGTAGAATATATGTTATATGAAGGAAGACTGGGGAGTAGTGTGAGAAAAACCTTAAGCAGAGATGAGGCAGTAGGCTAGAGGAGAGGATGGGGTGGGGGTTGATTAACCTGAACTTAAGATGTATAAAGACACAGTGTGGAAACCTATTACTTAAGCTAATTAATAATGTAATTTTTAAAAAGAGAGAGTTCAGGAAGAAGTACCCCGCATGGGTGGATAATGCTGCTCCCAGAATCCATAAGTTGCTATAGGAAGACCACAATGCCAGGAGTGGGATACCTCCCAGTGAGTTGTTGGTCAGGGAGATCCTTGAGGCCCCCAACACAATAGAGGTTACTGCCACTACTCTTGGTTTCCCACAAAACTAGATGGTGAGTCCCTACTGCTGAAGAAACACATGCTTCAGTTGCAGAACATAGAGAAAGCAAGTTGGAATTGAGCTAGAAGCTTTCCTCCTGATGGCTTGCTTTCATAGTGCCAAAAGGTGCTATGCAGGCTTCTGAGGGAGAAAAATTATCAACATTCTTATCCAGCTGCAGATCCTGCATGCTACACAACCAACCTTCCAGGCAAGTTATGACCACTGGTATCGTAATGATATGATTATTATGGGGTAACCAACTGTTTTCTGATTCGACTTGAGGCCCATTCACAGAAAGGATTTCATGTCTGGTACTATGAACTTGGTCAAAAGGCTTTGGCTGAGAAGGTCATAGCCTATGAGGCATTCTCCTGCTGTTGTTATCCTAAATTTCCAGTTTGTCAAGCTGCCTTCTAAATATTATTTCTATGCCTATAGATTAGTTCTGCTCTCAGTTTCTACCATAGAAATTTCTTTTTTCAATGGGCAGAAGTTAATGCAAAGATGTATATGGGTCCAAAGTATTGAGAATAAGTGACTATTGTGTGTCCAGTTTTAAAGGAGACATCTATATCATCCCTTCCAAGGCTCAAGGAACACCCGGGAAGAGGGCTTGGAAAGAATGTCAAAGCCAGAGGATGGGGAGAAGTGCTTTGGAATGCTGTTACCTGAACATGACATAGTCATTATACTTGTGAACACAGCTGTGGTTTCCTGCACAAATTTGAGCCCATCAACATTCCATAATGGATAGGGGATGGGCTCATGATATCATCCCTCCATGAGAAGTTATTGGCAGTTAATGGTTGCAGGGGAAAGGAAAGACATGTTCTTCATAGTCCAGTAAATAAGTTCCCCTATGCCTGTGCAATCCTCACCAATTTAACTCAATGGGCCATAAAAAGAAAGATATTAAAGTAAGGAAGGTACTAGTTGGAAAGAAGGGGTTTCACAGGACTGGGATAGGAACAAGAGAGTATAATTGGGGGTGAATATGATCACAATACATTACATACATGTATGAAATTGTCAAAAATAGAATGCCAGATCCTGCTATTGTCCAGTGCTTTTGTTTTTCTTTTTTGACATTCTAAACCTGTTTAGTGTTATCTCATTTTGGTTTTACTTTGTATTTCTCTAATAAGTAATGAACATCATTTCATGTGCTTTTTTGCTCTATTTTATTTGTTCGTTTGCTTATTTGTTTTGGGAAAGGAACTTCAAATATTTGGCTCTTAAAAAATTTTGTTTCTTTATTGCCTACCTCAAAACCAGGCTACTTAAAATGCTTCCAGTACCCACAGTTTTTACTTTTTCTGCTAAATAAACACTGAGCATGGTAATAAATTCTAACATATCTTCTATCTCAGAGAATGATTTTCTAAATCTGTTCTAAATATTAGAAATAACACTAGTTCACCTTTCCTTGAAGTACATGTCAAGTCCCCATTCTAAGATGCCCTTGGAGAAAATGAAAGATTTGCACCTGGATGACAAGTGTCTGCAGCCGGAAACCAAAGAAGTGAATGGGATCCTCATGTCCAAGATGATAAGTGATAACTGGGACAAAATCTGGAACTTCCAGGCAAAGCCTGATGACCTCCTCATTGCTACCTACGCAAAGGCAGGTGGGTGTGAGGAAGTAGTGACAGGTGAAGTCACTTCTCAGGGCTGATTTCTGAAGTGGGCCTCCTATTTCAAAAAACCCAGAGCTTTACCAGGACTGGTTCCTAAGAAAAAATGCAGCCCAGACCTTCCCATGAGCATCAATGCCCAAGCTTTCAAGATCCTTCTTTAATTATGTCCCTGGGGGAGAGAGATAGACCAACCATCATAAATCTGAATGAATTACAAATTGATGTAAGAGCACAGACTCTGAGAACTACGATAGAATCCTTAGGGTTAAACCTGTCATCCAGGCTCTCCTGAGTATCCTCTACTAACCCTCCTGCATTTCCTGTGCTCTCTACACATGAAGTGCTCCTCTTGGTGGCCCAAACCAACAAAAGCCCATGTGCTTGTGGCGGTGCTAAGAGCTGGGTCCATACCCAGGGCAGGAGGTTCCCTTATCAGTGTCCTATAGAATTAAGAGGAATCTGTGAGGAAATAGTCTGGAAAGACAAGAGGCTTATACAAGTGGGACACTCAGGGGATGACCATAGGAATGACAGTGATAAATGACCAGTGGACCCCACACATATCTGTTTTCACCATCCCATACAGTGTGACCCAGCCAGTGAAGAACTATAAACAGTCACCAGTTTGGCCATTTATTTCATTCAGTAAAAGAGACATCATACACCTAGATTGTACAGTATTTGAGGAAAGGGTCACCTATCAAAGGTTCTGTGTGGTTTCTGTTTTTAGGTGCTAAGCTCCACCTTGGCCTCTCTGGCTCTGTGGCTCAGCATTTCTGGCTGAAGAAGTTGGATAGAGGCTTCTTCTGGAAACTTCTGTTCCTCCAGACTCTTCATTTCCACCTGGTTTGCATTGGACATGAACTGAAACCTACACTGACCCTCAGAAATTCTTGTTCACCATTATGGCTCAGGGAAATTTGCAGAAGAGGGGGCGGAAAGATTGTTAGAACCACATGTTAGGACATTATGCACAGAGACATTGCCTCTTACCCATAACTGATGGCTAACCCCACAATGCAAGACCCATATTCCCCAACAAGAAGGGTCCCTGTGGAGGGGAAGGACAAGGAGAAAGCTAATGATGCTACCAACATGGCTGTATACACACTGTGTGCATAACTAATAAAAAGAAAAAAAGAAAGAAATTCTGGTTCAACCCACCTTATGAATCATGCAGTCAACCACAAGCTACTCCATGTGATGGTCCCAAACTAAATCTTGCCCACATCTCCTGCCACATATCAGCCTCACATGAAATTATATATTTTTTTTCTCCCAGCATGGACTATGCCTACTCCCACCCTTTAAGAATCCCCTCATACCACAATTGACTCCTTAGTACAGTGGGTATTCTATTGTGTTTATACTCTTTATTCCAATGCCATTTTGGTTCTGCTCAATTGAACCTCTCTGACCCTTCACAGTAAGTCAGTCTCCCTCCTTTGAACTTCCCCCAGCACATTCCTCATCACTATATTCTTTCCTGTGTACTGTTTACCTTTGGGCTTTGTATATGCCTCATGTATCAGTTTGCATCAGGTTTAGCTATAAGACACTGAGCCACCAAAGTTAGTAAAAAGGAAAATGGACAATTAGCATGCTCTGCTTTTTGCCTAACTATATGTCCATTTCCACTCTTCTTCTGTGTCAGAATTGAGATTAGCTACAAGTATCTAGAGACCTAAAAATAGCACAGAAGAGAAGAGAGCCTATGTGTTGGTAGTCCAGAGCAGTCCTGGAGTTCCTAACTTTCTACTCTACCATGTTCAGATGTGGCTTTAGATTTTATGCTCCAGTATGACTGCTGGGAGGGCCAGCATTCACATTCACATTCCAAATATAAATAAGAAGGTAGGAAGGAAAGAATACAGTTATGTGAGCCAAGCGTGGTGGCACAGCCTTTAATCCCAGCACTTGGGAAGCAGAGGTAGGAGGATCGCCATGAGTTGAGGCCATCCTGAGACTACATAATGGATTCTAGGTCAGCCTGGGCTAAAGTGAAACCCTACCTCAAAAAAAAAAATACAGTTATGTTGCTATTGCAGATTTTCTTACTGACAAGTCCTTATCTTATGACCAGGAAAAGTTAGCCAGACAGACAATGAGGAATAAGCAAAGCAAAGGAAAGTTTGTGACTCCAGAGAGCAGCTGGACCTGCTGCTCAGACAGGGTGAAAAAGCAGCTAGGCAGGAGTTGGCCAAGTTCATCTGCACTTGATTCCTACTGTCCTCCCATATGGGACTGTGGCCAAAGGAGAAGAGGCACTGGAGAAGGTTTGCTCAAAACTATATGTGCTTTGGACCACATGGTACCTCAGGGTGACAGAGTTTATTCAAGTTTCCTCATGTCCATATTAGAATCCTCTGTTCTTTTTTAGATATCCACAGAAAGAAGCTGAGCCCAAGCTATTTCAGCCTTAATGCCATCCATCCATTGACGTGTCTCCTAAAATATGCTGATGCCCTGTAATCTACCCCTTTTCCAAACTGACCACTAGTACATTGACCCCATTTGCCTCTTAGCTTTAGTGCCTCCTGTCCCTTCTTTCTTATTTCCTTCCAGAAATCATCCATCTCCTCCTCAGTCTAATGTTTTGCTATCTTTTGATTAGAGGGGAAGGCTGAGAGAAATGTATCTTTCTCCTGAAGGAGATGACCAGTGACATCAGTGGGACATGCTTCTAACAGCTTACCCAGGAGAGGGTATCTCACCCCCACAACCCCTGCTAGAAGTCAGGAAAAGTATTGATCTAGTCCTGGAGAGATGGATTAGCAGTTAAGGCCTTTGTCTGTGAAGCCTAAGGACCCATGTTCAACTTTACAGGTCCCATATAAGCCAGACACACAAGGTGACACAAGCGCAAGATCGCACATGAGCACAAGGTGGCACACGCATCTGGTGTTCAATTGCAGTGGCTGGAGGCACTGGCATGCCAATTCTCTTTCTCTCTCTCTCTCTCTTTCTCTCTCATAAAAAGTACAAAAAATGTATTGATCTATTTTTAATGGCAGCCCAAACAAAATGACAGCCCAACTTGACTCCAATGTACACCCAGTGTACACACATAGATTTTGTCTCCTGTTGGCTTCTGAACAATATACTCCTCCACAAAACCAATCTCCAAAGAAATCTCCCCAATAAAAGTCATGACAACAAATTAAAATAAATTCCATAAACAAAGTACTATGAGAACCCAGAGCCCTCAGGGGTGGAGTGTGAGGAAAAGAGCAAGAGGAAAGTGCTCCATCCTTTATTGCCTGCACTGGCACTGGGCAAAGCCCCAGCCCCATGTCCCCGAGGGAGAATGCCTCTTATTCACCTCCAGAGAAGAGTGACCTTAGATTGGAAATGGAACCATTGGGCTGCATCTGGAACATCAGGTGTGGGCAGGCTTAGCAGTGAAGATCTGCAAGTAGCTGCACTGAAGGAGGGACTTCTGGGAATATTTGTATATTACCCCATTAAAGGGATAACTGTTCCTCTTACCTCCTTAACATGTCTTTAGGTGACAAGTGGGGAGAGGTAGTCTCTTGACCAGGTGATTGACAGGTACAGTTGGATTAACCCTTAAGGAAAGATTCAACAATATGTCTTTGAAGCCTTGTTTTGGATAACTTAGAATGTCATGTCTCCACCTAGAGCCAGAGGTAGAACATATGCTTTATTCCTTTGGCCATGAAGAAGTATTTTTTCCATTAATGGGCCTAAACAAACGCTCTGATACCTCTCTGTTTTTGCCTTTTCTGTAGTATTTTAAATCCTATGGGGGATAGTCATGATGCTTTCCTGTTTCATGTTACCAGGAAGACAGGAGGTGCTGTCCATCCTTCATGACTTCCAAGCCTGCCAATATCTGTCCAGCCACCTAGCATTACCTTCCCCTAAAGACATCTTCCCAGAAGTGAATGGCCTAACTAGATCTGACTACAAGAAAGACTAAAAAACTGTAACCTTTAACACAAGCTAAAGGTTTTTAAAATTTGAGAATCTCAATTTGAAAGAGAAGAAATCATCTATAGCCATACCACCCTGAACATGACTAACCTTATCTGGTCAGTGTGGATGGTAGATAGGTAAGAAGCAGTCTCTGGAACATCACCTCCAAAAGCTGTACTGAGCAGGAGTGGGCTCACTCATCTTGTCAATCAAGCGTCGCCTTTAAGGAGAAAGCCCTTGCTGAGCACTAGGGGGAAAGAAGATAAGTGTTATAAGGAACTGTACATCATAAGCAGATAGGGCATAAGAGAGGGCAACCAGTGCTCAGAGGAGAAGCCAACACATCCTGTGGGGTGAGCCTAGGACCTAAAGTTGAGCTAATCCTGCTCAGAATTCAGCAAGTATGAATGTAGGTGGAAATATTAAGGATGCATGAAATGGAATCAGTTCGTGCCACAAATGAGCAGGTAAGCTGACCATAACTAATGCTTCCAGGTACCACTTGGACACAGGAAATTGTAGACATGATCCAACATAATGGGGATGTGCAGAAGTGCCAGCGGGCCAGCACCTTTGACCGGCATCCTTTCATCGAGTGGGCTTTGCCTCCACCACTCAACTCAGGTAAAGTTGCCAACTCGGGCACAGGAGACATGACCTCTGTGCAAGGCCAGGTTTCACCCCAAAGGAAGATAATCTCTACACCTGCCTTTTAGAAAGACTTCCAACAGGAACCTTAAAGGAGAGTAAAAGTGGCCCTTGTGACTTGGCAGCACAAGGAATGCAGCCTGAGCGACAACATGTGGAACATGGTGAAGGGAAGGGCTACAGTTGGGATCCTATGCAAACCCAAGTCCACATGGTTAAAGTTTGCTCCTACAGAGGAATGGCGGAGGCAATGGGACTGCAGGAGGTGGGAGCTAAGAGGGAAGTGTTTAGGTCATTTATGATCCTGCCCTTTCAGAGCACAGTGGAATCAACCTCAGCCCATTTTGCTCTCTCTGCCTCTTGCCTCCAGCCATGAGGTGAGTTGTTTTGCCCCGCTGCATGCTCCCACTGTGATATTCCACCTCACTACAGCCCAAAGCAATAGAGCCAATAGCCACAGACTGAAAATTACAAAGTTGTGAGCCAAATTAGAACTTTTTTCTCTGCAAGTTGTTGATCTCAGGTGCTTACTAAAGAACAGGAAACTGACTAACAGAATAGAGTGAGGATACTCAGCAACTAGTGACCTAGAACCATGTTTCTTACACAGTGGAGTAATACTCAAAAAAGAAGGAAAAGATACTACTTTGAGATAAGTAAGGCACAGAGAGACAAATACTGCATGTTCTTGTTAAGAAGTGGAAGATAAATTTAATTTTACATAAATATAATAGTAGTCACAAAAGGCTAAGAAAGAGAGCAACAAGAAAGTCAATAACAAACACCAAGACAGGAGGAATGGGTCCTAGTATCCTATAGCATGTCAGAGTGCATGATTTCATTACATACTATAATAGAAGAACAGAACTGGTAGAATGAATATGAATTATAAAGAGGATTTATTAAATTAGTTTACAGCACATGGGTTGGGTATCCAACAATGGCTATCCACAGCCGAGACAGTCAGAGAACCCAGTAGCTGCTGCTCAGTCCACAAGGCTGGATGCCTCAACTGTCCCAATCTGCTACTGAAAACCTGGGGAATTCCTGGAGATCCTCTAGTCTTCAGTCTAGGTTACAATGTTGTTGAATCTGGGTTCCAATGTCCATGAAGCAGCAACAAGGTAGTCATGCACCAGTGAGCACTCAGTGAGCATCCAGGCAAAAGACCTATGTTCTCTTGGAGTTTTTAAATATATAGTCCACTTCTGGAATGGCTGCCCACTCTGGGAGAAGGTTTTCTTCATTCTTGGAATCCTCCCTGAAAATGCCTTTATAGACCTGTCCAGCGGACATATATCTTATTTGATTCCTGATTGATTAGGTTTACAATAGAACTGAACTTGATCTGGTTTCTTCAAGCTGAGTGGGGTGTGGCAGTTGGGATACCTCTCTAGTGACTCTATCTAAGGGACCTTGAAAGTGCATTGGCATTGTACAGGAAGACAGTCTGGGATAAAAATGTTGAGGAGAAAGAATACAACAAGAAGACAAAAAATCACTGTCCCAATTCCCTAAGAGTAATTAGACTTATTTCTTCAGAGGGGATATATTGAGACAGTTTATGGGTGGCAGGGCCCCAAAGTGAATAGCTTTCCCTAGACTAAATGTAGAAATTTTCCCCAGGCCTCTAGGGTAAAATCTAGGTAATTTCACTTGACCACAAGTCAGAAATCTCAGAAGAGACTTTTCTCATCTCTACCCCCTTAGAGAACCTTCCATCCCCTTCCACAAAGGTTCTTCCTTGAGAATTAAGATTTCTGGGAAGATTTCCCTTTCCCAGAAATCTTGACCCCAGATACTTGACATCAAGACTAGACTGGCGAGACCAGCTACCCATTCAGGGGGCTCACATTAAAAAAAAAAAAAAAAAAAACCCAACCTGAGTCTTGAAGTGAGCTTTTAAAAGTTCATCTTGCCCACTTGGACAAGAGCTATATCTTCTTTCCCTTAAGCTCCCCTTCTCTTAAAGCTCTCCCTCCTAAAGCTTTAAGCCATATTAAAATCTTCTTGAACCTTATCCTCTGGCCTGTATATTTCATTCATTGAATTTTCAAAGACATTATATGTACATATATATATTTAAATGTTATGCATATATATTCATACACATTTCAAAATTGATCATAATTCTTACTATAAAGTAAAGGAGAAAATGCAAAAATTAAGTTGGCAAAAGTTTTGATATAGGAATATGGGGTGTCTTTGAAAGCTATGAAGTCTTTCTTAGCTCTTGGGGAGGCTTTCAACTCAGAAGTTAGGGTGCTGGACACTTACAGCCACATAAAACTTCCACTGAGTCTGTGGCCTCCAAGTTCTTACCTTGTGAGTTAGATTAAAAAAAAAAAAATCCAGGGACCATAGAGGGTGAGGCATAGAAAAAAATTATTATAGCTTTTAAGAGACAGAAAGAAGACAGAGATTCTGTACAGCAGGAAGGGTCCCCAAAATTTGGGTACCATTAAGCAAGATGTAATTTAGGAAAGAAAATAAAGCAGAAAGTGCATATGAATTGGGGTGTTAGGGGTTTAGGAAAGTCCTTGAATCCCAAACCCTGTGTTCGCATTTGCATTTAACGAAAGAATTGGGACAAAGCAAACTGAGAAGGATAATTCCTAAATTATTATATTTTGAGGAAAATACAAAACCAAGGGAAGTAAAATAAAAATGTCCACATGGCCTCAGAGCTCAAGTGGTGGGCCTGGAAAAACCACGGAGACTGAAAAAAACGTACAAAGAGCTCCTGCCATGTGGATGGCAGGAGTGGGTAAAGAGTCCATGTCGGAAGTTAGGGGGTTCTCACCAGAACTTGGAGGTTCACAAGTGGTCAAATAGCCCAGAGAGCTTGCCCTCCCTTCGCAAATGTATTTATAACCTTATGGTGGTGGGTTCTACCTTCCAGTTCAAGGAGAGCCGGAGAGACAACTGATTGGTCTGGACTAGAAGCTGGCTCAGGAAGAGGCTAGCCATGACATCGAGTTCTGGGGTCTAAACTTGACCAAACACAATGTCAGAATTAGGCTTGAATCCTAGAAAAAGACCTTCCTCCCAGGGAGGGGCTCCGATATGGAGAAACTGGTGTAGGGAACTAGGCAAGAAGTCAGATAATCCTTTGATCTCTAGCAAGTGCAGCCCTACTTTCATACTTACTTTCAGGGGCCACCCTGACTGCCTAACAAAGCTACCTGACTCTTTCTCACATGAGTTGGGAGGGAACCCAAGTTGGTAATCCACATGTTGACTTGGATCAGAGTTTCTTATAACCTTGGAGATGTAAATTAGGTATCAGGTTGGGATAAGCTTTCTGGTTCCATTTAAATGTATGGCGAGGGCCTTGATTGATTTGTGGGTCAAGGAAAAGAAGGCAGACTCAAAATAGTAAGGCTTTATTGGATAGGGGAATGAGCTGTTCAGTCCACATGCCAGGTCTGATTTCTAGGAAAGGGGAACTCCTTTAAGGAAAAAAGATAAGGAGGGGCTGGGGAAATGGCTTAGCAGTTAAGGCGTTTGCCTGTGAAGCCTAAGGACCCTGCTGGTTCAATTCCCCAGGACCCACGTAAGCCAGATGCATGCATTTGGAGTTCTTTGCAGTGGCACAAGGCCCTGGCACACCCATTCTCTCTTTCTCTCTGCCTCTTCTTCTTTCCCTCTCTCTCTTTCTCAAATAAATAAATTAAATATATTTTTTTAAAAAAAAAAAGGATAAGGAAAAGGCAGACTCTCTCTTGAAGGACCAAGGGCATTTCTTGATTTTAGCCAAGAAAAAAAATATTCACTTTCAGGGCCCTGCTACCCTAAATTGCCTAGCCAATTTCTATCTCCTGTTCTACATCACTTTATTATTCAGTCATTTTAGGAGCTCCTGGAACAATTTTCTTTCAACTCGTGCTGTTTTAAAAATCATATAGCTGGTTGTAGTGGCTCCTACACTTAATCCCAGCATTTGATGGGGGGAGGTAGGACGATTACTGTGAGTTCAAGGCCAGCCTGGGTTACAAAGTGATTTCCAGGTCAGCCTAGGCTACAGTGAGCCCTGCCTCCAAAAAGTAAGCCAGGCATGGTGGCACATGCCTTTAACCCTATCCCTAGGAGGCAGAGGAAGGAGGATAGAGTTCAAGGTTAAGGTAGGCTACAGAGTGAGTTTCAGGTCAACTTGGGCTAGAGTGAGACCCTGCTTCAAAACAAACAAACAAAAAGTAATAAGAACTAATTGTCGTATAGTTAGTAAAGAGTTAGTATTTTTTCAAAATTACACAAATCACAATAGAGTTTTCAGCACTCTTGTTTCTCCATCATAAATGGTTCAACAGAACCCAAGGTGGCTCTGAAGAGCACCCAAAGGACTGGCATGCTAAGAGTTCAAGGCCTGTCATACCAATAGTACAAAAGCCCAAAACTGTTCCCAGAAGAGCATGTAGAAACTGTTGTGGAGAACCATGGAGCCTTGCTCAACTCAGGTGATATAGTTTAGGGGATTAGAGTGCTGGATACTGCTAAAATCCCCAGCCAGTGGCTCTCGAGTTCATTGTTGCCCAGTTGTATTGATCAGCAAAAGAGGACACAGAAGGAGGGTTTGAAAGCAAAGGTGATTTGAAACAAGTAAAACAAACTCCCCATAGAGGGAAAAGGACTCAAAAAGAGTTAGTAACCAGCACTCAAGACTGAAGTGGCTTTTATAGACTTGGAATGAGCCTGAGTGGTGACTCATATGGAAATCAGGCATTGAATAGGTACAGATGTGATAAGTCTACTGAAACATATCTGTGGGGCTCTGGTTGATGAAGAGGTGAGCCCACCAAAATATCAGGAAGTGGAGAGAACAATGGACAAAGGCTAGTGGTCAGTCAGCATGCAGTTATCAGCCTCTGTCTGGATGAGTCAGAGTTTTCTCAGAATTTCAGACCCTGGACTGAAATTGCCTTATTGTCATATTAGTTAGGACATCAGGGTAGATCAATATATACCTCAGGGCCCATGAACTTAAACTGCCCACAATGCAAGCTACCAGGCTCTTAATCTCCATCAGAATAAGCCAATCACCAAATAGCTCATATTAGCACAAAAAACAAACAAGAAGGCAAAGTTCAACATGCACAGATTAGGGGGAAATTTACCAAGGGCCAAACTTTCTCACTAATCCAAAATAAAGTCCAAATACTAGATTTTCTGCTTCATAAAACAGGCTAAAAGCAAGAACTGATGCTGGCTAAGGTGGGACTATTAAGAAAATGTCATAGAACTACTTTTCAGCAGCTGATTGTGACCCTCCAAAATCTTTCTTCTCTATCCAGGGTCAACTTGCTGTGGGTGGCAGACACCCCAAAAATGTGTTTTTTCCTTGCTTTGGTCCACCAAAATTGTTACTGGACTTAGGATCAGAGCCTGTGGCCTGGCCTGGCAGTCTTAACATACAAGTCTCAGCTACACATCTTCAGTAAGCCAATTAAAGGAGCCAAATTAATAACAAAAAGCAGAAAAGGGAGATTTATTTAATTTGGCCACATTGGGAAGAGACAAAAAGACCCAGTGACCACAAAGTTCATCTTAGGGTCCAGATAAGAGGTTTGGGTTTAAGTAGAGGGCCAGAGGTATGCATTGCTAAGCAGTCCTGGTCAAGGTATTTTCCAACCCATCATTATCTGGGCTTCAGTCTCTCTTATAAGATGGTCTCACAAGTTGGCAGCACTGCATAAAACCTGGTACTAGGCATTGGCTTTTTCTCACAGCACGGGATTCCTGGGGGAGTTTTGTTCTCTTGGGGATCATCATTTTAATGGCCTAATAGCCAAAGAAAATGGCACAAGTGCCTCTTTAGAATACCTTTCTTCCTGTTCTCACATTTACAGGATCATAGCTATACTTCAACATTCCTGCTTTCATGAAGTGCTTGGGATTGAACCAAGGGCTTCAATGCATGCCAAGCACTCTACCAACTGAGCTATACCCCCTCAGCCCCATTAAGAACATTATTTTATACAGCAAATCACTGCAATAGAATAGTCTCAGAGTGAAAAGACATAGACTTTGAAATCAAATAGTCCATCTAGGAATGTTGGTTTGCATCCTTATCTGGCCATGGACAAATTATTAATACCTAATATTTCAATTACTTTTAATAGATACAACCACCCACTAGCACCACCTAAGGAGCAAGACTTTACTCCAGGGTCCTTGGAAGGCATTTAAGATCCAAACTCTAATTTCTGAAAATATGTCTTCACCTGTAAAATATCTGATATCTATTTAAAAACCTATTGCTGAAGTGACTAGCTATTCCAGAAACATTTGCTGAAAGGTTTAGTGTTTCTCCCATTGAAATTGGCTTGGCACATTTATAAAAATCAATTAGCGATGTGTGTATATTTCTGGGTTTTCTATTGTATTTTCTTGTTTGTTTGTTTTTCGAGGTAGGGTCTCACTCTAGCCCAGGCTGACCTGGAATTCACTATGTAGTCTCAGGGTGGCCTTGAACTCATGGCAATTCTCCTACCTTTGCCCTCCTGAGAGCTGGGATCTACTGTATTTTTGATGGTAGTTTTATAAATTTTGAAAAAAATATTTTATTATTTATTTGTTTGCAAGAAGAGAGAGAGAAAGAGAAAAGAGAGAGACAGAGAGAGAATGGGCAAGCCAGGGCCTCCAGCCTCTGCAAACCAACTCCAAATGCATGCACCACTGTGCATCTGGCTTTACTTGGGTAGTGGGGAATGAAACTCGGATTGTTAGGCTTTGCAGGCAAGCACCTTAGCTGCTGAACCATCTCTCCAGCCATATAATTTTTTTTAATTTTTTTGTTTATTTATTTATTTATTTGAGAGTGACAGAGAGAAGGAGGTAGAGAGATAGAGAGAGAATGGGCGCGCCAGAGCTTCCAGCCTCTGTAAACGAACTCCAGATGCGTACGCCACCTTGTGCATCTGGCTAACATGGGTCCTGGCGCATTGAGCCTCGAACTGGGGTCCTTAGGCTTCACAGGCAAGCACTTAACTGCTAAGCCATCTCTCCAGCCCAATCCAGCCATATAATTTTTTAATGAAACTGACAAGAACCACCCCCCTCCAGTTTTTCTTCTTCTTTAGTATTGCTTGAGCTTTTCTAGGATCTTTGCATTTCTATATAAATTCTAGAATCAGTATCCTATTATTAATGTGTTTCCAGTTCCCCTTGTATCTGCTAAGGAGTCTGTTTTCTATAAGCGATTGGTTATTTAGTCAATGATTATTCATGAAGGTTATATTTTACTGTTATAATGGGGCCTTTTCATCTCCTGTGATGATGCTTTTTTTTCAATGTAGGATCTCACTCTACTCCAGGCCAACCTGGACTTCAGTATATAGACTCAGGGTGTTCTTGAACTTATAGCAGTTCTCCTACCTCTGCCTCCCAAGTGCTGGGATTAAAGACGTGCACCACCATGCCCGGCTTGATGATGATTTTTTTGTTGTTGTTGTTAAATAGAAACTTTATATGGACAGATCATGTGTTGGTACCATTCCCTCCTCCCTGTCCCCACTCCACTGATGGCCCTCCTCAGTAGAGTTACTGGTGTTATTCACCATGGAGTTATGGGTTATGAGTTGTGAGAGCAGAGTCAGTCATTGTGGGTTCAGGGGGCAATGCCTTTGGATATTCCTCACCCTATGACTCTTACACTTGTTCCACCCCCTCTTCCGCAATGTTCCCTGAGCCTTGGTGGGTATTTTATAAGTCACTTTAGTGTTGAACAATCAGCAGCTTCTGAAATTCTGCTTTGATACCTTTTGAATGTCCTCAGTATCTATCACCATCACCCTGGCACAGGTTGTCAGGCTTGCCTTGAGAGCAGCACTCTTGTTTAACTCACCAATTCCTCTGTGGTTTCACCTGGACCTAGCTAATGTGCTAGAGGTGGCTCATTTCATGATAGGAAGTCAGCTGTCGTTTCTTACCATGCTCATAGACTTTGGTTATCTGTTGCCATCTGTGAAAGAAAAACACATTTTCCATCATAGAGTGAGAACAGCATAGGTTAAAGGGGATAAGCATAGTTAAAAGGGACATTTTGATGGGTGTAACCTCTCTTTTGGCCAAAGACTAGTGGGAGCTTCCCACTGGAGTCCATGACACTCATCCCCATTGGATTTTAACTCAATTCCCAGTACCAGCTATAAGTTCGTTCGCACTGAGTGGGTCTCTTAACCGATCAGAGAGCCACTGGTTACCTGCCTAGCCTAGAAGCCACTACTGCACAGGTGTGTATATCCTGTCAGGCTGTTTGATTTTGTAAAGCAGGGTCCCCTGTATGTTGTAATGATGCTTTTAGGGTTGAATCCTGCTCTATCTGATGGCACCAAAATCCTACTATTTTATAGTCTTAATTTATATGTCTCCATCCATTCTTGCTTTTATTCAAATTATTGATCAATAAAACATTATTTTTTTGACAATTGTAACTTTTTTATTTTTTTATTTTTATTGTTTTTTATTAATTCGTTTTGTACTCAGCAAATACAGTCAATTTGGTACCATTATTAGGCTCATCCATTACCTACCCCTCCCCCCTGGCCCCTTCTTGTTGAGGTATATGGGTCATGCATTCTGGAGTTAGCCCACAGTTATGGGTAGGATAAATGTCTGCATATCATGACCCAACATGTGGCTCTGACATTCTTTCTACCCCCTCTTCCGCAAAATTTCCCTGAGCCATGTTGGGTTCATTTTTGGTCTGCTTCAGTGATGAGGTGTTGGGGGCCTCTGGGTCTCTGGATCTCTGATTTAGTAAGAGTTGATTTTTCTCTGTGTTGATCTCCTTCACCCTTGTGCTGGTACCCAGTTCACCAAGAAAACAGCACCCTTGCTTATTTCGCCACTTGTTCTTAGTTTTAGCCGGGGCCCTTTTGAGGTATGATGGGGTGGCTCTCTCCTTAGGATCTACATCTATCTGAAAAAGAGAAGCAGATTTTTTATTTCCTTTATTAATCATTCTTGTTTGAGCAGGTCTTTTAAAATTTAAACCCATTCACATTTATGGGTATAACTGATATATTTGGTCACAATTCATCAATTTCATGTTGGTATGTAGATCAAGTGACATTTGTGATGTCTCCTTTTCATTTTTCTTTCCTTGTTATTTTTGGCAAGTATATGTAGGGTGTTTTTTTTTTTTTTAGAAAAGTGTTCTTAGTGGGGGTAGGAAAGATTCTTTTGTCCTAGTGTTTATTTGTACATTGTTACCTTTTTTGAAGCCTTATTCCCTTCCCTTACCTGACCTTTTGCAACCTTGTCCTGCTAGCTTCTAAAGAATCCTTTAACACCCTGACCATTATTTACACAGCAACCAATGGCTTGTTCAAGGTTCTAAATTGTATTCTATTTCATTAGTACTTACCATATTTATGCATCATTCTTCAATTTATGACTTCACACCTTGTTAATTGCAGCTCCAGTGGACCATAATGTGAAATACTCATCAGTGCTTTTGGTAAAGTTTTCTTTTGCCTTCTATTGTGTTTATTTCTGTCAAGAACATTGCTTTGGAAGGGTACATTTCTACTCTATTTCCTAAGTGTATGCACATTTCATAAATTTTTCTATGCCTTGATACTTGGAGTATAGATCCCCTGGATAAGTATCTCGCATTAACACTTCCTTTTGTTATGCTTCCTAAAATGTTGCTCTGCTTGTTCCTTTTTATGCTTCTTGTTTTAGCAGTCTGATGGTAGTTTTATTCTCTTGACTTTATGAATTATTTCTTTTGCCTGGAGGCCCTCAGAAGTTTTTTCCTTATCTTAAAATACAATACATTTGTCATGTCTCAGAGCTGATCATTACAAATCAACTTTTCTGGTGTCCAAATGTTATTTATATATTGAAGTCTTCAAAAACAGTGGTGGCGCACGCCTTTAATCCCAGCACTCAGGAGGCAGAGGTAGGAGGATCGCCGTGAGCTCGAGACCACCCTGAGACTCCATAGTGAATTCCAGGTCAGCCTGGACTAGAGTGAGACCTTACCTCGAAAAACCAAAAAAAAAAAAAAAAAAAAAAAAAAAAAAACAGTTTGTCAAAGCTAGGTGTAGTGGTGCACACACCTTTAATCCCAGCACTTGGGAGGCAGAGATAGGAGGTTGACCATGAGTTTGAGGCCAGCCTGAGACTATATAGTGAATTCCAGATCAGCCTAGACTAGAGCAACACCTATCTCAAAAAAGAAAATGTTTGTCAGATTCTATCCCACCATTCTGACTTATTTCTCAGGAACTCCAATTTGTACCTCTTTACCTTTCTTCAACATCAGCCACTTTCTTCTCTTCTTCTAATTTCTTCATCTCATTGTCATTCTTGTGGTTGTTTTCTTACTTTTATTTACTGACTTTTTTAATATTTCTACTTATTTATGTGAGACAAAGAGAAAGAGGCAGACAGAGAGATAGAGTATGGGTACACCAGGGCCTCTTACCATTGCAAATGAACCCCAGGTGTATGCACCACTCTGTGCATCATACCATCATCTGAGTGCCTGATAAACAACAGAAATTAATTTCTCATGATACTAGAGGTTGGGGAATCCAATATGAAGGTGTTAATAGATTCAGTCTAGTGCAAGTCTGCTTCCTCACAAATAGCTGAGAGGTCTAAATGCAGAGAGAGCTATGGACTGTGCAGATTTGTCTTATGAGGGGAAGAAAGAGCTTTGCCTGGGCTGGGGTAGAGGGAGTTTGTGTGACAGCTGGCTTTGTGAAATGTTTTGGAAATGGCCACTGGGCAATGTGAGGCAGGGTGGTTGGAGTCCCTGTGGAGGCCCAATGGAGCCATAACATAGAAGAACTATGGGTTGCAGTGGATATGTCAGGATTTTAGACATGCCAGGACTTCAGAACAACCACCAAGGAGAGCTGCCAGTTCAGGATGGAGATTTTTCCTGGGCTGTAGGCAGCCCAGCTGGAAGGGCAGAATTGGAACCCCAGATACTTTGTCACTGGTTGCTGGACAAGGAACTACCAAACTTGATTATTTACCCTGCTCATTTTAGATCTTACATTTGTTCAATGTTTCCTTACAACACCTTCTTTTGCAGTTAGAATGTTTACTCTGTATCATGAAATATATGTAACTTGTGTTTTGGTTTTACAGACTCATAGTTCACAGACTTTGGACTACAGGGATGTTTGAACAGTATTGGGATTGATAAAAACTATGAGGACTTCTAAAGTTGGAATGAATACATTTTTATATCATGAAATAGTCATGAGTTTATATGGGCCAGGAGTGGAATCTGGTGGTTTGAATCACATGTACCCCATAAGCTCATGTGCTTTGAGTGCTGGGTTTCTAGTTGGTGGCAATTTGATAGGTAGAGCCTTGCTGGAGGTGTGTTGATGGTGGGCTTTGAAGTGTTATAGCCAGATCCCCTTGTCAGAGCTTGGCTCACTCTCCTGCTATTTCCCACCTGCTGAGGCAGATTATGTTGTCCAGCCTCTGCTCTACCATTTTTCCTCTATCATCATAAATCTTCCTCTTAAGACTGTAAGCCAAAGTAAATCCTTTCTTCCCATCAGCTGCTTTTGGTTAGATATTTTGTTCCAGCAACACAAAGGTAACTATAACACTTGTAAAGTCTTCCAGCGCAGATTCAATTGCCAAAACACCCACATAAGCTAGAAGGATACAATAATGACATGTCTAACATTTGTTTGCAGTAGCAAGAGGCCCTGGTTCATGCATACACACATGCATATAAATAAATAAATAACTTTTTTTCATTTTTTTGAGTCAAGCCCAACAGACTGGCCTTTTTATGCAAGAGACTGAGAGAGAGACTTGGTATGCCAGGGCCTCCAGCCACTTGTAATCAAACTCCAGACATGTGCACCACCTTGTGCACATGTGCAACCTTGCACACTTGCATCACTTTGTGCATCTGGCCTATGTGGGATCTGGAGAGTTGAACATGGGTCTTTAGGCTTCACAGACAAGTGCCTTAACTGCTAAACCATCTCTCCAGCCCGATAAATAATTTTTAAAGAATATTTTTTTAATGTGCCAGATGCCAGGCATGGTGGTACACACTTTTAATCCCAGAACTTGGAAGGCAGAGGTAGGAAGATCAACATGAGTTTGAGGCCAGCCTGGGACTACAGAGTGAGTGCCCAGTCAGCTTGATCTAGAGTAAGAACCTATCTCAGAAAAAAAAAAAAAGTATGAGCAGACAGTACACCATAGTCACAGAACAGGAGTGGATGTGATTTTTTAGCTTTGAAAATAAACATTGAAGGAAAAGATGACAATCTTTAGATGTAGTTTCTAGGGTTATAGGTGTCTGTCTGTCTCCTGTTCCTCATTGAAGGAATAGAAAAAATCCAAAGAAAAATAGCTAAGGGCTTGTTGGTCCATAGTTGTCACAAGGGCTTGTTGTTAGTGAATGGTTGTCACAACCTCATATCCTCCCAGGCATCTTCACCTGCTCACACAAGCTCACACCAACACTCAACAGACAAGGGAGCAGTGTTGCCCCATAGTTCACAGTACCTTGTTAGTGCTTTCCTGAGTCAACAGGAAAGCTGCTATCAGGAGGGGCACACAGACCTATCACACCATGTTTTAGGCTATAGTCAACCATTGACCAATACATTTCCCAGCGTTTGACACAACATTGTATCTACATAGCTGAGGAAAAACATCTACCTAAACAGTATGGCCTTATTTCCCAGGTCTGGATCTGGCTAACAAAATGCCTTCGCCTAGAACCCTGAAGACTCATCTGCCTGTTCAGATGCTGCCACCTTCCTTCTGGGACGAAAATTCAAAGGTATGACAAGCCCATTCTTCAAGCCCAGTTTGAATCATTAAAACAAAAATAGCCAGTGAAAATACAAGGTAGGCATTGGTATTACCCCAAGGCCCACACACTCCATTCTGTACCCACCTTTCCTTCAAAATGTTATTGCTGGGTACTTGTTGGAAATCTTCAGACAAATTATTTTTTGTTCAAAGAGAGTGACAGGTGAAGCAAAGCAGGGATTTCTTGAGAAAGGCTGAGGCTAATTTGGGTCCTCTAGGAAGGGTTAGATATGAATGAGATCTGCTGGGAGAAACCTGCAAAGGGAGAGCTTAAATAAGACAAGGAGTATGCCGAGTCATGAGGCCACGATGCAGGTCTGACTCTGTGAGGCAGAGTCCAGGAATCCTGGTTTCCGATACACAGCTGCAGTGAAGCCCTAGGCAGAGCTCAGCCAAATTGCAAGGTAAAGCCAGCCATCAGCAAGTACTATCTGGCCCTCCATGTCCCTTTCCAGCTAAGAGAAGCCCTTTGGAAAGGTTGTCTTTCCCAGGACATGGTAGTGGATTTAGACTCCAGCAATTGAGGGTGTCAGTCACACTCTCCACAGCCAGAGACAGGAACAACCCATTCTCATGCCACCAGTGAGCATATACACCTTGGTGTCCAAAATCTGATGTTATTCCCTTGGGATGATAAGGGTGGGAAAGGGGAAGGAAGACCAAGAAAATGTCTCTCAACTAAGGAAAGAAAGAAGAGGCAAAGAAGGGGCTTGCATACGTTTCAGGCCCATTTAAAAGAATCAGCTATCCAGTTAGATAAGCTTCATCACCAGGCTCAGATATGCAGGGAGTGACCCAATTGGCTGGTGGGTCCCACAAGTACAATGACTTAGGAAGGGCCCACTCACAGAGAAAAAGCCCTGGAAATAAGGGAAGAAATAGGAAGCTGTTGGTGAAGAGGTGTTAGGAAAGTTGTTGTTTTCAGCCATCTTGGATGAAACTGAATCAAGCACAAGTTCTAGTCCTATCAGGGAAAGCAAAATGGCATCCATATGCCTGTGTGCCAGTCCCTAGCTACCTATCAGGAAAAAGCTACCTTGCTCCTAATCCATAACACCACTTCAGTGAAATACTTGATACAGGCAACTAATGAAGTATGGAAAAGTTAATTGGGCCTATGGTTCTTAATGTTCACGTCCAAGATTGGGCAGCCCTCTTGTTTCAGCCTCTGGTGAGAAGAGTATGTCATGATGGGAATGTGTGTCAAAATGAGTGATTACATCTCAAAGCAGGAAGGAGAGAGACTGGGGTACTATAGGTGATCGCCTTGATCATAGAAAGTACGTGTGCATCCACTTCCTCCAATAGGATAGCCCACAGTTAGACAAAAAGCTTTCCGAGGACATGGACATCTGTTCTGAATGTTGATATTTTCTGTCTTCTTTTCTCTCTGCCTCTCACTCCCTTTGCTGGATCAATGTAGATTATCTATGTGGCTAGAAATGCCAAAGACTGCTTAGTGTCCTACTACCATTTCTCAAGAATGAATAAAATGCTGCCTGACCCTGGCACATGGGAAGAATATATTGAAGCATTCAAAGCTGGAAAAGGTGAGTGAAAGAAAACCATGTTCCACTTTCCTAACTCCCTTGTCTACTGAGATCAGGAAAGCTTTTCCAATGGACGATTGTATCCCTCAAGGTCCTTTGAGGAAGATGGCCTCATCTGACTAGTGACTTTAACAAAGACACTACTGAAAAAGCTGTGGGCAGAGTTTGGGAGAGCCAGCAAAAGCTAGTGGAGGATTCTGGGAGTACATGCCCCTGGAGATATCAGAGAGCCTCTTACAGGAGCTAAGAGCTTTGATGTGGGCAGCAGTCAACCACAGTGAGACAACAGGGAGCATACCAGGGAAATAAGTGTGCCATCTCATTTTCCTCCCTCCTTTGAAAGCCTTCTAGTGCCCTTTGGAGCAAAGTCCAACCACAAGCTAGGCACTGTGGACAAAACAGAAGGTGGGATTGGCAGAGTCACCAAAAGGCAACCGGTATACTCTACTCCCTCCAATTCACCATCACAGTGAGCAAAGGTGCCCAAATACCAGGTAGTTAGACATTTTTACAAGTAGAAGTCTGTTTTAAAAATTGGACTTTTAAGCCAGGCGTGGTGACGCATGCCTTTAATCCCAGCACTTGGGAGGCAGAGGTAGGAGGATTGCCATGAGTTCAAGGCCACCCTGAGACTACATAGTGAATTCCAGGTCAGCCTGGGCCAGAGTGAGACCCTACCTCGAAAAACCAAAAATATATATATATATATTGGACTTTTAGGAAATAATATGGTGCTTCATATTAATCTATGCACCAGGTGGTGATACAAGAAAAATACATATTTAGAATACCTTGCCAGACACAGTCCTTCATAGCAGAGAAAGTTGAAAGAAGGGAGTATAAACTAAGGAATCAGAATACATACATACATACATGCACACACACACACACACACACACACAACTAAGCCATCTCTCCAGCCCCAGGATATTTTTTAACATCTATCTAAATGAATTAAAAAACTGGCTTCTACAAATAAAATCTGCTCAGGACCTTTGTGTTTTGTTGTACTTATTAAATACCCTATCGGGGGGGGAGCTGGAGAGATGGCTTAGCGATTAAGACACTTGCCTGCAAAACCTAAGGACCCAGATTTGATTCCTCAGAGTCCACCTAAGCTAGATGCACAGGGTGGTGCATGTGTCTGGAGTTCATTTGCAGTGGCTAGAGGCCCTGGTGCACCCATTCTCTTTGTGTGTGTGTGTGTGTGTGTGTGTGTGTGTGTGTGTGTGTGTGTTTCTCACTCCCTCTCCCATAAATAAATAAAATAAATAAATAAATAAAAATAAAATATTTTTAAATGCCCTATTTTATTTATGTATGACACTGATATCCCATCTCTCTCCTCAGTGATGTGGGGCTCCTGGTATGACCACGTGAAAGGATGGTGGGATATCAAAGACAAGCACCGCATTCTCTACCTCTTCTATGAGGACATGAAGGAGGTGAGGGACAGTGAGATCTGAATTGTTTTGTTTTGTGGAAGAGAGAAGAGAGGGGTAGGTTCAAGAGAAAAGTGCTAAGTTGAATGTCCTTTGGGTAAGAGCTTTATTAACACTACAGATATGGAGGGGCTCCATGGTAAGAGAGGCTTCAGTCACACAAGACAAAGAGAAGTCTCTATTCTTAAAGGTTCTTCAGGGAGGGCCATAAGGGGTTGGCTTAGTTAATATGTAATCTATGTTATGTGCCTGCTGTCAGGTTACCTACAGTTCCAGGGTGGCAGAGGGAGGAAGAGGATGTGGCTGTTTGGGATTGCTGTGGGGAGCAAGGCTTCAGGGTCTATGAGGTTCTTCGGAACACTAGGGTATGACCTGCCAACTCTTGACAGCATCTGAGGGAAGAGAAATTGCAGGGGTGTGGGAGCTGGTCTGGGAAGCATTTTGCAGTAGTGTCTTGAGGGTCTGGGTTCTAATCTCCTTCACATCCTCCCACCAATCCCAATGAGGACCCTGGCATATATACTTGCCAGCAAGAGACTCTTTAGGGCACTCTGCAATTCAACTTTATCTTAGAAGCTCTATCTACTTGCTTGGTCTTCAAAGTTTTTGTTTTAGTTTCCAGTTTCCAGAATATCCTTCTTCCCCAAGAAATGCACATGCTTTATTACCAGAACTTACTAGATCCTGAAGTTTATGAGCCATGCTTCTTGACCTACAGAATAGCTTATGGTGATCTCATGAGATTGCTGCAAAGATTTATGCCCTCATATTCATAAAGTGCATGTAGTTGTGTTCAAGTTAAGCTTTCTTCTCTCTCTTTCACACCCCAAACCTCCATCACTACCTGAAGTCTAGTCTATAGAAACATTGGCAAGATTAAACCCATACATTGGGGTGGTGAGCCGATCAGTCCCTGTCATTGTGAAAGTCCACAGATCCATTCTCATGACCCTGACCTCCTACGTCAGTATAAAGATGTCCAAAGAGATTTAACCAGAAGCTGAGACTCCTTCTATGTTCTTGTATCTCTTTTATCAGAAAAAAGCAGGATCAGAGATTCACATCTTTAGGTCAACTTGAGATCATTTTTATTCATACTTTTATGAGCTGTCTGTTAATCACAGAATCCTTTTGCTGTCTCTTAGAGCCCATAAGTAAGAGTTAATCATATTAACATGGCCTCTGCTTTGCGCAATCTTCACACAATCTTCTCTGACACCCAGGATACAATTCCTCCCCCAGGGCATCAGGTGCTCTTTCTAAAAGCAGGAATCAAGAGCACTTGAGTCCTCTCTTGCAGGGTGATATCCTTGAGAGAAGTATCAAGGACTGGGACAATCAGTGCCCTGGCTCTAGCATCACTTGAGAACTATTTGATCTCTTAACATATACCTCTGTAATCATTATATACCCAAACAGAACACCATTCCTAATGGAAGATCAATATTATTTATTTTGTATAACTATTCCATACACAGAACCCGAAGAGGGAAATTGAGAAGATAGTGAAGTTCCTGGAAAAAGACATATCAGAGGAAGTTCTTAATAAAATCATCTATCACACCTCCTTTGATGTAATGAAGCAAAACCCAATGGCCAATTATACCACTTTACCTTCCAGCATCATGGACCACTCCATCTCCCCTTTCATGAGGAAAGGTAGGTGAGATTAATAAAAGCAACTAAAAGAAAGATTGACTAAAAGCAAAATGTCAGGTCAGTAGAGAAAAATTCTGAGGAAGATTTCTTTCTTTGTGGGAAAAAAATTATTAGAGGGAGGTTAGCTCTTCATGAAAGAGCATGGCAGGGTCACAAAGCTGAAGTTGGGCTTTGGCTTCCTTCCAAAGGAAGCGGGGAAAGTTTCATTCCACATGACTCAGTCTCCACACTAGGAGCCATGGAGGCACCAGATAGGATACAAGTCCATAATCCATGCGGACTAGGGCTTCCCTGTAAAGTGGGGGGGGGGGCATTTCTGCTACAGCAGGGGTCAGGGTGAGGGTGAGGCATGAAGGCACATAGATAAGACAGTACATTATAATTCTAGATTGCCTCAGCTTAGTTAGGGCAACAAGGAGGCTGTTAAGGTAACCTTATATGTTCTAACAAGATTTACACTGAGGGACAACAAATGAGTAATTGTGGTCCTAAGGCCTGCTTCGATTTTCCACTCACATCCCATGATGCCTTGCTTATTCTGTACATGTTTGAAGAGGCAGCTGGTGTGTCTGCCCAGCAGGTACAAGTCCTACAGGAACATACTCCTTCCTGCCTCCATGCTGCAGCAATCCCTGAGATTTTGCCTTGTTTCAGGGATGCCTGGGGATTGGAAGAATTACTTTACTGTGGCTCAAAGTGAAGATTTTGACAAAGACTACCAGAAGAAAATGGAGGGGAGCACCTTGACTTTCCGCACAGAGATCTGAGAGCAGTGGAGCAGGTGGAGGCAAAAGCTCCAGACTTTCTGACTAGATTTTACATATTTGAGCCTCACATTTAAAGACACTTAATACCTTTCCTCTAGTCATGAACTGGCACATGTAGGTCCTGTGCCACCATGATAATACTTCATCAAAATGTAATCAAAGTAAATCTTCAGTTGAGTTATGTGTTCATTCTTATGGACACCCAGCACATAATCATGCATTTATCTAAACATAGGCAACATAAAGGACACTTAATCTCTGGCCTGTGTCTGCTAGTGGCAAAATTCCTGAAAAGATCTTAAATGAGAACAGGGTTTCAATTTAAGAGAAAGTAAATAAGAAAAGCAAAGAGAAAGCTGGGTGTAGTGACACATGCCTCTAATCCCAGCGCTCTGGAGGCAGAAGTAGAAGGATCACCAAGAGTTTGAGGCCAGCCTGGAGCTACAGAGTGAGTTGCAGGTCAGGCTGGGCTAGAGTGAGATCCTACCTAGAAAATAAGCAAGGAAAAACAAGAAAAGAAAAGAGAATGTGGAACACTGTCCAATATGTGAAAGAGAACTTGTTTTCATTCTTAGAAGTTGTCTCAATCTGTTTTGTGCTATTATATAATAACTCTTAGACAATTTATAAAGAACATACACTTATTTCCTATGATTCTGAAGACTGTGAAGTAAAAAGGCTCTTGTGTTCAATGGCCTTCTTATTGTACTTTTCCATGATGGATGGTGTGGAAGGACAAGAGAGGTAGGGAAGGAGATCAAATTCATCCCTTTATCAGGAACATGCTTCTGAGATAACTAACTCACTTTCATGGTGTTGCCATTAATCTATTCATGAAAGTCAGGTCCTAGTGCCATACTTATGTCTACTGAGGCTCCGCCTCCCAACCTTATTCTATTAGGGGTTCAGTTTCCAATACATAAACTTTGGTGGGCTTGCTCAACAATAGCAATGATCAAGAATAAGACATATGGCCCAGTTCTTAGAGACAGTAGATTATGTGATATAGAGGAGAGCATGAAGACTAGAATCCAGTAAACCAGGTCTATTCAGGATGACTTTGAATAAATGAATGAATGAATGATAGTGGTCACTAGTCTACTATAGCAATCTCAGTATCTCCTTTTTTTTCTCTTTTATTTCTGAAGGGAGAGTCCTCTAAGCCCTTCTCCATCTTTTTATAGAACTCCCTAGCTCCCCTCAACCGCTTCCAGAAACTTCTGGCTTTTCATAACTGAAACATGATGGCAGAAGCAAACATCTATGCTAGTAGCGACCCCCCAGTGGATCCCCTTAGGCCTCAGAGAAAGTGCATGTTATCCTCTCACTGTAGCCTGATTTCCACAAAGGGTGAAAATCACTCAGTCACTTCCTCCCTGATAATGAATTCTGCTTGTGTGCACTTACCCCCAGAGAACAGAAATCTAATCTTAATTCCAAAGCCAGGTGTGGCCAATGCTACCAAATGTAAATACATTAATCATAACCTTGATAAGATAATGCTGGGAAAGGAGTTTGTTAAGAAGAAAGGCGCAACAGCCTATTAGCAACAGCTGTGATAAGATGGGACCAATATGCCTCCGTGGAGAGGCAATGAGACTGACTTCAGTGCTGCCAGGTAACCTGGTTCTTGAGCACTCAAGTAGTCCAAAGAAGGGTCCTGGTAAGAGGCCCTCTCAGAAAAACCAGGTCCTGAGCTCAACCTGCTACACTTGGTTACATGCGGTTTATCTTTAAAAGCCAACTGTAAGTAATTAGAGTAAGACAGCCTGAATCCTTTAATGAACCACACTTAAACATTAAACAACAAAAAACTGTCTACCATGAGATGGGTCACTCCACATCATCTGCCTTAGCCAAGAAGTTATTATAGGGCTGGAGAGATGGCTTAGTGGTTAAACACTTGCCTGAGAAGCCTAAGGACCCCGGTTCGAGGCTCAGCTCCCAAGGACCCACGTTAGCCAGATGCACAAGGGGGCGCACGCATCTGGAGTTCGTTTGCAGTGGCTGGAGGCCCTGGCGTGCCCATTCTCTCTTTCTCTGCCTCTCTCTGTGTCTGTCGCTCTCAAATAAATAAATGAAAATAAATATAAAGAAAGAGAAGTTATTATAGAGGAGGTGATGACACATTATTGCTCTCAAGGCTAGCCTGCAAACCAGTTCCAGGGAAGTGGCCACAGATACTATGGTCACCCAAACCTTATAAAAACAGAGATCTAGAGGTTACAGAGAAAGTAACACTAAATCAGATCTCTATCTTGCCATCCAACTCACTTGTGGAAGAGGGGTTAGAAAGATTGTAAGAGCCTCAGGGTGGATGGGAATAGCCTGAGACACCATGATTCCATCATCCCTGCAGAGACTGAGCCCTCTTGGTCCCCACAATAAATACCAATAACCTCACTGAACACCCTCAGCAGAATTAGGGTGGGAGAGAGGGAGTCTATATGTGCATCCTTTTTATAAAAAAAAAATTTTAAGTGAAAATAAAAAATATGTTAAGAATTAAAAATGCTATTAATTTTATAATGTGGGTAGATTGTTGGACTTTAAAAGGTAGTAATAGGTTTTAAATGAGCTTCACTAATAAAAGAAATGTTTTGTTTTGTTTTAAAGTGATATCAGTTTGGGGTATAACTTAGTGGTAGACTGCTTGCTAACATGCATGAAACCCTGATTCCCTCCCCAGAACCACAAAAAATTAAAAATAATAGTGGTCCATACCCTGAACTATAAAATTGCCTTTTATTCTCAACATGAGATCCCAAGGATGAGAGAATAATCCCCACAGAGGCTAAAGATAAAAGAATGTAGCTCAGACCTTCCTCTGGCACTTCATGGTTGTGCTATAAGAAAGTAGAAGAGATAGGGCTGGGTAGATTGCTCAGTGGTTAAAGGGGCTTGATTACAAAGCCTGATGCCCCAGGTTAGAGTCCCCATTACCCACACAAAACCAGATGCACAAAGTGGCACATGTGTCTGGAGTTCACTTGCAGTGGCTGGAGACCCTGGGATGCCTATACTCAATCAATCTCTCTCTCCCTCTGTGTGTGTGTGTGTGTGTGTGTGTGTGTGTGTGTGTGTCTATCTTCCTCTTTCTGTTTCTCTCTCAAATAAAAATCAAAACAAATACTTGAGATAAATAAACCCCCAAACAGAAAAGGTTTATTTTGGCTAAAAATTTTAGAGGTTTCAGTCCAGTCACTTGACCCCATTGTTTCTCGTGTCTGTCAAAGCATAACACATCAGAGTGGGACTATATGGTAGAGAAGGCTACTTCATGGCAACTGGGAAGTAAAGAAAGAGGAAGAGTTGCAACCTCAATAACACCTTCAAGGCGTGGTCTCAATGACCTAACTTCCTCCCACTGGGCCCCATCTCCTAAAGGTCCCACCACCTCCCAAATAGTACAATAAGCTTGCAACCAAGCCTTCAACACAGCCCTGTGGAGAATGCTGATCTGAACTGCAGGACCCAGCAAGGGGCATTTCTCCAGCCCGTTCCACTACTCTCCACTTACCAGGAAGTGAAGATACAGAGGCTGGGTGTAAAATGTACAGTGATGGTATTGAGAAGCCTGGACTAGAGAAGCAGCTTGCTCAAGTCTGCGCTCTGCTGCTGCCATCTGGAGCCACTTATATGCCCCTCAAATATCTCAGAGTCCTCACAGCAGGGAAACAGCAGCAGCAACTACCAGGGTTGAAAGAGTAAGAATTGAAATGCAAGCCGGGCGTGGTGGCGCACACCTTTAATCCCAGCACTCGGGAGGCAGAGGTAGGAGGATCGCCATGAGTTCAAGGCCACCCTGAGGTGACAGAGTTAATTCCAGGTCAGCCTGGACCAGAGTGAGACCCTATCTCGAAAAACCAAAAAAAAAAAAAAAACAAAAAGAATTGAAATGCCAGAAATGTGTCAGGCATGCCATAAGACATTATCTTATCATCACTAATATCATAGTAAGAGGAATTTTAATTTAAATAAAGGAAAGAACTCCACAGTACACTAAGGCAGTTTATATACTGGGACACAAATTCCTTGAAGAGCATTACTAGGTGTTCAAAAGAGCCACGCAGCCCAATTAACACCCACTTCCAGAACACATGTGGAAAGATAAAATGCCAGTCTATAGGACCCTAATGCATGTTTGGATGGGCAGGAACCATAACAATTCCTAGAGCTAGTCTGTCACCCTCAGAAGTCTCAGAATAACTGAAGTAACTACAGCAGCAGCCATCAAGAGCTCATGTGCCCCATCAAAGCATTTCAGCAAGACGTACATCGGCATGTAACCTTTCATTTTGGTTGTCTGTTCTTTGCATGTATCTGTCCTTTGGTTTTGGATTCAGAGCTAAAAAGTATTAAGGAAAAAATATTCTGCTGTAGAGAAAATATCATTATATTCAATTGCAAAGAAACATGAATTCAGTATAAAATGTGAAAAACAGACACAAAAAAATTAAGAGCAGTTACCATTGGATCCCAGCTTCTCATCCTCACTAATATTTGGCATGTCCACCTTGTTGACTATAGGCATTCTAGTGGTTGGTTGTAGTAATAAATTGTGATTTGAAACTTAATTGGATGCTTTTAAATTAATTGATTTAATTAACTAACTTAATATCCTTCTTGGGAAACTACTGATGCTGGTATCTCTGGGTATGTACTGCCATGTTGTCACTTGTGAAGTGCACACTTGAACCTTTGTACATTTTACATGAGATTGCCAGAAGCACCTTATATGATCTAATTATTAGGGGTGTTTTATTGGTGTTGTAGTCAGATTTACATTGCTGGTAGAAATCACCCAACCAAGAGAAGCTTGTGGGAAAAAGAGATTTATTTTGGCTTATAGGCTCAAGAGGAAGCTCCACGATGGCAGGAGAAAACAATGGCATGAGCAGAGGGTGGGCATCACCCTCTGGCCCACATAAGGTGGACAACAGGTACAAGATTGTGCCAAGCACTGGCATTGGGAAACTGGCTGTAACACCCATAAGCCTGCCCCCCAAAATACACTCCCTCCAGAAGGTGTTAATTCTCAAATCTCCATCAGCTGGGAACGTAGCATTCAGAACACCTAAGTTCATGGGAGACACCTGAATAAAACCCCCACATTCCACCCCTGGCCCCCATAAACTGATAACCATCTATGATATAAAATGCAATGCATTCATCCAGCTTTAAAATTTCCTATAGTTTTATCAATTCCAATGCTGTTCATACATCCTCATAGTCCAAGATCTTTTAACTGAGCCATAATACCAAAAAATAACCTCAAAAAACCCATAATGGCACAGACTAAACATTCACACTGCAAAAGATAGCACTGGGCATAGCAAAGAAATACTCAAGCAATACATGATTTAAATACCAGACTCTCTAGCTCCAAGTCCAACAACTCTAGCCGGTAACAAGTCTCCTAGTCCAATAACTCTAGCCAGCAATTCTGCCCCTCCAGCTAGGCTACTCACAGTCCTGGAAAACTTCATCTGAGGCTGGCAGCTCTCCTTGGCAGCCATCTCATGGTCCTGGCATCTCCACTAGGTCTACACTACAATCCACAGTTCATCCTCACCGCTCTATGGGGGTCTCCATGCAGGCATCCAGCAAACCTGCTTCACACTGCCCATGGCCATTTCCAAAACACAAGACCATGTTGCAAAGTCAATGACCTTCTCTTTCCTGCATTTCTCACATTCCACAATAGGGTGCCAATTTGTTAATGGGGGCCGGGGAATAAAGCAGATTTTGAAGAACAGGACACTCCTTGAGCCCTCAGGCCCCTTCAAAAGAATCTACATTCTTCCTGTTTTACCGGTGCAGGTCAGCTGGCCCAATCTCAATAGTTGTTATCTCTCAAACAATTTGCAGGTGAATGAGCAGAAATTTAAGCCCAAAGATTTTTTTTTTTTTTTCTGTGCCATATCCCTCTGTTCACACCAGTTCATTTCTACACAAAGCAACCCTGCACAACTTTTCAGGACATGGGCATAACAGCAATCTCTTCACACAAACTGCCTCTAGCCCAGTCCAAGCAAAGCTCTTTCTCATCCTCACAAGCCAAACCTCACAGTCCATAGTTCTTACTGCATTCAGGTCTTTCAACTCTAACCAGAATAGCCCATCAAGCTGTACTTACAACACTGAAAGGCATCTCTTAGGCCAAGGTTTCAAATCCTTCCACATTCCTCTTGAAAATCAGCTCCAAAAGGCCAAAGCCACACAAGTCAGGTGTCTAGCAGCAATTCCACTCCTTGGTACCACTTTACTGTTGCAGTGAGATTCATATTGCTGGTAGAAATCACCCAACCAAGAGCAGCTTGTGGGAAAAAGAGATTTATTTTGGCTTATAGGCTCGAGGGGAAGCTCCACAATGGCAGGGGAAAACAACGGCATGAGCAGAGGGTGGACATCACCCCCTGGCCCATATAAGGTGGACAATAGGAACAAGAGAGTATGCCAAACACTGGCTTGGAGAAACTGGTATAACACTCATAAACCCACCCCCAATAATATACTCCTTCTAGGAGGTGTTAATTCCCAAATCTCCATCAGCTGGGAACCTAGCATTCAGAACACGCAAGTTTATGGAGGATACCTGAATCAAATGACCACAATTGGTATATGTTCACTTTCCATACTGCTGGGTTTCATAAGGACATTTTAGTTAGTAGGGCTTTGGGGGAAGGTTTTGATGACTTGTTTATCACAAATGTCTTTTCCCCAGTTTGTGGCTTGCAGTTTTAGGAGTCTTTTATTAACATCGTTTTACATTTGAATTTAATCTAATCTTATGATTATTTTCCTTCATAGAAAATGTTTGTTGCAGCCCATTTAATAAATCTTGACCTCTTCAAATCAGAAAAAAAAAGCTCTCTTAATATGCTTTTTAAAAGCTTTATTGTTAACTCCCTCATTTAGATCTACAGTTCACTATAAGTAATTTTTGTGTGTGGCATTGTAAAGATTGTAAGAATTAAAAATGTTTCAACCGTAGGGAAAAAAAAGAACAAATATTTAGCCAGGCGTGGTGGTACACACCTTTAATCCCAGCAGGCTGAGGTAGGAGGATCACTGTGAGTTTGAGAAAGCCACCCTGAAAATACAGTTGAATTCCAGGTCAACATGGGCTAGAGTGAGACCCTACCTTGAAAAAAAATATATATATAATATATATATAATATAAAATATATATTTAAGATGGGGAAGTCATAAGGGAGGGGCTCAACTGGTTCTTTCAAGATGTCTAATATAATCCTCCCATTTTTTTGCCTTTTAAAAACTTTTTTAAAAACTTTTCTTTGCCTTACCCTTTTTTTAATGTATTCATAATTTACTGTCACATTCATTCCTAGTCCAGTGCTCAGCTATTCCCAAATAAATACTATTAGCAGGGAATCTCTCTCTGGTTAGTATTAACTTGACTGCAAATAAATGGCATGAGGACTTGCTGTCTCTAACTGATCCACAGCTAATTGTTGGGACACTACCTGCCCCTTCCATTGAAATACCAGAAACCTGCAAATCCAGCTGCTTCAACTTGTGGGCCTGCTTCAGGACTCTCTGTTGTGTTTCACTGGTACTTTGTCCTTCCTTGCACAAATGCCATACTTTTTTTTTTTTTCTTTTTTTGGTATGGTTTCACTCTAGTTCAGGCACTCCTGGGATTAACTATGTTGTGTCACGGTGGCCTCAAACTCAAATTGATTCTCCTACCTCTGCCTCCTGAGTGTTGGGATTAAAGGTGTGCACCACCATGCCTGGCTTCCAAATGCCATACTTAATGTTCTTTTATAATAAGTCTTGATAACAGTTCATGTAAGTTCTCTGGCTTTGACCATCCTCAACATTGGTTTGCCTATTCTACACTTTTTACATATTTTTATAAATTTAAGCTTCTCAATTCTAGTGTAGAAAACTGCTGACAAGTTTTACAAAGACTTTGTAGATTGGGCCTATACTCAATCAATCTCTCTCTCTCTGTGTGTGTGTGTGTGTGTGTGTGTGTGTGTGTCTATCTTCCTCTTTCTGTTTCTCTCTCAAATAAAAATCAAAACAAATACTTGAGATAAATAAACCCCCAAACAGAAAAGGTTTATTTTGGCTAAAAATTTTAGAGGTTTCAGTCCAGTCACTTGACCCCATTGTTTCTCGTGTCTGTCAAAGCATAACACATCAGAGTGGGACTATATGGTAGAGAAGGCTACTTCATGGCAACTGGGAAGTAAAGAAAGAGGAAGAGTTGCAACCTCAATAACACCTTCAAGGCGTGGTCTCAATGACCTAACTTCCTCCCACTGGGCCCCATCTCCTAAAGGTCCCACCACCTCCCAAATAGTACAATAAGCTTGCAACCAAGCCTTCAACACAGCCCTGTGGAGAATGCTGATCTGAACTGCAGGACCCAGCAAGGGGCATTTCTCCAGCCCGTTCCACTACTCTCCACTTACCAGGAAGTGAAGATACAGAGGCTGGGTGTAAAATGTACAGTGATGGTATTGAGAAGCCTGGACTAGAGAAGCAGCTTGCTCAAGTCTGCGCTCTGCTGCTGCCATCTGGAGCCACTTATATGCCCCTCAAATATCTCAGAGTCCTCACAGCAGGGAAACAGCAGCAGCAACTACCAGGGTTGAAAGAGTAAGAATTGAAATGCAAGCCGGGCGTGGTGGCGCACACCTTTAATCCCAGCACTCGGGAGGCAGAGGTAGGAGGATCGCCATGAGTTCAAGGCCACCCTGAGGTGACAGAGTTAATTCCAGGTCAGCCTGGACCAGAGTGAGACCCTATCTCGAAAAACCAAAAAAAAAAAAAAAAAAACAAAAAGAATTGAAATGCCAGAAATGTGTCAGGCATGCCATAAGACATTATCTTATCATCACTAATATCATAGTAAGAGGAATTTTAATTTAAATAAAGGAAAGAACTCCACAGTACACTAAGGCAGTTTATATACTGGGACACAAATTCCTTGAAGAGCATTACTAGGTGTTCAAAAGAGCCACGCAGCCCAATTAACACCCACTTCCAGAACACATGTGGAAAGATAAAATGCCAGTCTATAGGACCCTAATGCATGTTTGGATGGGCAGGAACCATAACAATTCCTAGAGCTAGTCTGTCACCCTCAGAAGTCTCAGAATAACTGAAGTAACTACAGCAGCAGCCATCAAGAGCTCATGTGCCCCATCAAAGCATTTCAGCAAGACGTACATCGGCATGTAACCTTTCATTTTGGTTGTCTGTTCTTTGCATGTATCTGTCCTTTGGTTTTGGATTCAGAGCTAAAAAGTATTAAGGAAAAAATATTCTGCTGTAGAGAAAATATCATTATATTCAATTGCAAAGAAACATGAATTCAATATAAAATGTGAAAAACAGACACAAAAAAATTAAGAGCAGTTACCATTGGATCCCAGCTTCTCATCCTCACTAATATTTGGCATGTCCACCTTGTTGACTATAGGCATTCTAGTGGTTGGTTGTAGTAATAAATTGTGATTTGAAACTTAATTGGATGCTTTTAAATTAATTGATTTAATTAACTAACTTAATATCCTTCTTGGGAAACTACTGATGCTGGTATCTCTGGGTATGTACTGCCATGTTGTCACTTGTGAAGTGCACACTTGAACCTTTGTACATTTTACATGAGATTGCCAGAAGCACCTTATATGATCTAATTATTAGGGGTGTTTTATTGGTGTTGCAGTCAGATTTACATTGCTGGTAGAAATCACCCAACCAAGAGAAGCTTGTGGGAAAAAGAGATTTATTTTGGCTTATAGGCTCAAGAGGAAGCTCCACGATGGCAGGAGAAAACAATGGCATGAGCAGAGGGTGGGCATCACCCTCTGGCCCACATAAGGTGGACAACAGGTACAAGATTGTGCCAAGCACTGGCATTGGGAAACTGGCTGTAACACCCATAAGCCTGCCCCCCAAAATACACTCCCTCCAGAAGGTGTTAATTCTCAAATCTCCATCAGCTGGGAACGTAGCATTCAGAACACCTAAGTTCATGGGAGACACCTGAATAAAACCCCCACATTCCACCCCTGGCCCCCATAAACTGATAACCATCTATGATATAAAATGCAATGCATTCATCCAGCTTTAAAATTTCCTATAGTTTTATCAATTCCAATGCTGTTCATACATCCTCATAGTCCAAGATCTTTTAACTGAGCCATAATACCAAAAAATAACCTCAAAAAACCCATAATGGCACAGACTAAACATTCACACTGCAAAAGATAGCACTGGGCATAGCAAAGAAATACTCAAGCAATACATGATTTAAATACCAGACTCTCTAGCTCCAAGTCCAACAACTCTAGCCGGTAACAAGTCTCCTAGTCCAATAACTCTAGCCAGCAATTCTGCCCCTCCAGCTAGGCTACTCACAGTCCTGGAAAACTTCATCTGAGGCTGGCAGCTCTCCTTGGCAGCCATCTCATGGTCCTGGCATCTCCACTAGGTCTACACTACAATCCACAGTTCATCCTCACCGCTCTATGGGGGTCTCCATGCAGGCATCCAGCAAACCTGCTTCACACTGCCCATGGCCATTTCCAAAACACAAGACCATGTTGCAAAGTCAATGACCTTCTCTTTCCTGCATTTCTCACATTCCACAATAGGGTGCCAATTTGTTAATGGGGGCCGGGGAATAAAGCAGATTTTGAAGAACAGGACACTCCTTGAGCCCTCAGGCCCCTTCAAAAGAATCTACATTCTTCCTGTTTTACCGGTGCAGGTCAGCTGGCCCAATCTCAATAGTTGTTATCTCTCAAACAATTTGCAGGTGAATGAGCATAAATTTAAGCCCAAAGATTTTTTTTTTTTTCTGTGCCATATCCCTCTGTTCACACCAGTTCATTTCTACACAAAGCAACCCTGCACAACTTTTCAGGACATGGGCATAACAGCAATCGCTTCACACAAACTGCCTCTAGCCCAGTCCAAGCAAAGCTCTTTCTCATCCTCACAAGCCAAACCTCACAGTCCATAGTTCTTACTGCATTCAGGTCTTTCAACTCTAACCAGAATAGCCCATCAAGCTGTACTTACAACACTGAAAGGCATCTCTTAGGCCAAGGTTTCAAATCCTTCCACATTCCTCTTGAAAATCAGCTCCAAAAGGCCAAAGCCACACAAGTCAGGTGTCTAGCAGCAATTCCACTCCTTGGTACCACTTTACTGTTGCAGTGAGATTCATATTGCTGGTAGAAATCACCCAACCAAGAGCAGCTTGTGGGAAAAAGAGATTTATTTTGGCTTATAGGCTCGAGGGGAAGCTCCACAATGGCAGGGGAAAACAATGGCATGAGCAGAGGGTGGACATCACCCCCTGGCCCATATAAGGTGGACAATAGGAACAAGAGAGTATGCCAAACACTGGCTTGGAGAAACTGGTATAACACTCATAAACCCACCCCCAATAATATACTCCTTCTAGGAGGTGTTAATTCCCAAATCTCCATCAGCTGGGAACCTAGCATTCAGAACACGCAAGTTTATGGAGGATACCTGAATCAAATGACCACAATTGGTATATGTTCACTTTCCATACTGCTGGGTTTCATAAGGACATTTTAGTTAGTAGGGCTTTGGGGGAAGGTTTTGATGACTTGTTTATCACAAATGTCTTTTCCCAGTTTGTGGCTTGCAGTTTTAGGAGTCTTTTATTAACATCGTTTTACATTTGAATTTAATCTAATCTTATGATTATTTTCCTTCATAGAAAATGTTTGTTGCAGCCCATTTAATAAATCTTGACCTCTTCAAATCAGAAAAAAAAAGCTCTCTTAATATGCTTTTTAAAAGCTTTATTGTTAACTCCCTCATTTAGATCTACAGTTCACTATAAGTAATTTTTGTGTGTGGCATTGTAAAGATTGTAAGAATTAAAAATGTTTCAACCGTAGGGAAAAAAAAGAACAAATATTTAGCCAGGCGTGGTGGTACACACCTTTAATCCCAGCAGGCTGAGGTAGGAGGATCACTGTGAGTTTGAGAAAGCCACCCTGAAAATACAGTTGAATTCCAGGTCAACATGGGCTAGAGTGAGACCCTACCTTGAAAAAAAATATATATATAATATATATATAATATAAAATATATATTTAAGATGGGGAAGTCATAAGGGAGGGGCTCAACTGGTTCTTTCAAGATGTCTAATATAATCCTCCCATTTTTTTGCCTTTTAAAAACTTTTTTAAAAACTTTTCTTTGCCTTACCCTTTTTTTAATGTATTCATAATTTACTGTCACATTCATTCCTAGTCCAGTGCTCAGCTATTCCCAAATAAATACTATTAGCAGGGAATCTCTCTCTGGTTAGTATTAACTTGACTGCAAATAAATGGCATGAGGACTTGCTGTCTCTAACTGATCCACAGCTAATTGTTGGGACACTACCTGCCCCTTCCATTGAAATACCAGAAACCGCAAATCCAGCTGCTTCAACTTGTGGGCCTGCTTCAGGACTCTCTGTTGTGTTTCACTGGTACTTTGTCCTTCCTTGCACAAATGCCATACTTTTTTTTTTTTTTTCTTTTTTTTGGTATGGTTTCACTCTAGTTCAGGCACTCCTGGGATTAACTATGTTGTGTCACGGTGGCCTCAAACTCAAATTGATTCTCCTACCTCTGCCTCCTGAGTGTTGGGATTAAAGGTGTGCACCACCATGCCTGGCTTCCAAATGCCATACTTAATGTTCTTTTATAATAAGTCTTGATAACAGTTCATGTAAGTTCTCTGGCTTTGACCATCCTCAACATTGGTTTGCCTATTCTACACTTTTTACATATTTTTATAAATTTAAGCTTCTCAATTCTAGTGTAGAAAACTGCTGACAAGTTTTACAAAGACTTTGTAGATTCTGGCTTAATTTCAACAGAATAAACATCTTTACCTTATTGATATTTGTGTGTGTGTGTGTGTGTATGTGTGTGTGTACAGTATGAGTGGTGTTCTGTGTGATTACTGCATGTGTGTAGTATACACACATATGTGTGCACATGTGTATGTACATCCTGTGCACACTCAAGTGGAAGCCAGAGGAGAATGTCAGATGCCTTCCTCTTTTTGCTCATCTACATGTTTCCTTGAGACTAAGTCTCTCACTCAACCTAGAGCTACCATTTTTGCTGGGATTTTTTTTTGTTTGTTGGTTTTTTTGTTTTGTTTTGTTTTGTTTTTGCCATCAGCAAGCCCCAGCAATTTTCCTGTCTCTGCCTCCTGACTAGGGTTTTACACATGTGTGCCCACACCCATCTGTTTATATAAGTGCTAGGGAATGGAACATGAGCAGTCTCAGTCACTCAGGTTGGCATAGGAAGGGCTCTTAACCTTTGAGCCATCTCCCCAGCCCCACATTACTGAGATTTCTAATGTTTCAGAATGGTATATCCCACCATTTATTCAAATATTTTTTACTTTACCCTATAGGTCACATAGATTTCTGCATAGCAGTGTAACACATGCTGCTTTTATTTGATGCTTTATGATGCTAAGAGTGATATTGCTTCAAACTGCTCATCATCTGTTGTCACCAGTACATAGTGTGGATAAGTAAACCACACTGTGTAACTGCACATATAATATAGCAGACAAACTATGATAAACCCATCACGTAGGCTCATGTTTAACCCTCTTGCAATGCAGTGGTAAAACAAACCAAAATAGAATGGAAAAATCATATTTATACATGTAGCAGCCTAAAAGACTAACAAACACGATTTGGGGCAAAAGATAGCCACAAAGACAGTGTAATTTCATTTTATCTTATCTACATTAAATTGAACCAAATAAAATTGTAGTTTTAAGGGTAAAGTAGTTAAATATAAGCATTTCATCTGGCTCAATACAATATAACGTTCATAAATATGTAACACTAGTCAGTAATATAGAGGTCAGAATAGGGATGACTTGAAGGGAAGAAGTTACCAAGGTGTTGATTATGTCCATCACTTCTTCTGGCTGTTCATATGCACTTGTGACATTTTAATAAAGTTGTACTCATCGAATTTGCACATCTGTGTGTGTGTCTTATGTAATTTACAAAGTTTAAAACAGACTCCTCATCTTGCCTTAGTTACTGTGTTAGTCATCTTTCCATTACTATAGCAATACTAAAAAAAAAAAAGTCAACTTAAAAAGAAGGAAAGTTTTGATTGGCTCACAGTTATAGAGGTTTCAGTCCATGATTAGTTGGCCCCATTGCTTTAGGGACTGTGAAAAGACAGCACATGGTGGGAGTATGTGGCAGAGGAAACTGCTTACCCAACAGAGAACAAGAGACCATCACTCCACAATCCCGTTCAAAGACAACCAGTCAACTAAAACTTCCTACTAGGCTCCTTCTCCTTCCACTCCCCCCTCAATAGCTCCAACCTAGGATTCAAGCCTTTAACACAGAGACTTTGCAAAGAAAACCATCAAGATCATTACACTCATGAGCTCATAGTATCTGTGTTTACCTGCACAACACCTACACAAGATTAGGCCTGTCACCATCCCATCATGGATGTGGAGGGGCTCATGAGGTCCCACCCTTCCCCAAGGAGCTATTGGTAGTTAATGATACCTCAGGAGGAGGAGTCATTTTCTGCATGTTGTAGCCACTGCTGACCCCCAACCATGCTCATGCAAATAACCTTAATTAAACTCAATGGATCACACACAAAAAAAGACATTAAAGTAGGAAAGGTACTAGTTGAGAAGAAGAGGTTCAGTGGGAGTAGAAGGGGGAGAAGAAAGGACAATGGGGAGTGAATATAATAAAATTACACTATATATGTACAAAATTGTCAAGAATATATGTAAAATAGCCAAACTATAGCAGTTGTGACCTGAGAATATTAATTATCAAATATGTTTAATAAATATTAATTATCAAAAAAGAGAGAGAACCAGGCATGGTGGTGCATTCAGGAGGCAGAGATAGGAGGATTGCCATGAGTTCAAGGCTACCCAGAGACTGCAGAGTGAATTCTAGGCTAGCCTGGGCTTGAGTGAGACCCTACCTCAAAAAAACATAATATACAAAGAACTCAAAACACTAAATAATAAGAAATCAAACAACCCAATTAAAAAATGGGCTATGGAACTAGTAGAGAGTTCTCAAAAGAAGAAATACAGATGGCATATAAACATCTAAAAAAAAATGTTCTACATCCCTAGTCATCAGGAAAATGCAGATTAAAACTACGTTGAAATCCCATCTCACTCCTGTCAGATTGGCTACCATCATGAAAATAAGTGACCATAAATGCTGACAAGGATGTGGAAAAAGAGGAACCCTTCTACACTGTTGGTGGGAATGCAATCTGGTCCAGCCATTGTAGAAATCAGTGTGGAGGTTCCTGAGACAGCTAAAAATAAATTTACCATATGACCCAGCTATACCACTCCTAGGCATATATCCTAAGGACTGATCGCACTACCTTAGAGATACTTGCTCAACCATGTTTACTGCCACTCTAGTCACAGTAGCTAGGAAATGGAACTAGCCTAGATGTCCCTCAACTGATGAGTGGATAATGAAGATGTGGCACATTTACACAATGGAGTTCTACTCAGTAATAAAGAAAAATGGAATTATTAAATTTGCAGGAAAATGGATGGATCTGGAAAGGATTATACTTAGCAAGGTAACTCAGGCCCAGAAAGTCAAATGTCACATATTCTGTCTCGTATGTGTATCCTAGCTACAAATGATTGGACTTCTATGTGCGTAGGAATAAAACTTAGTAGCAGAGGCCAGTAAGCTAGATAGGGGATATAAAAGGAAGAGAAAGGGAGGGGCGCTTAATAGGATGGTATTGTATATATGTAAGTAGAAGAATTGACTAATGGGGGTGAAAAGGCCTAAATGAGGTCAGGGGAAGAGACTGAATAAAAGAAAGGTGGAGGGAGAGCTAATCAAAATCTAAGAGTATATAAATAAGTCATATGGAAACCTAGTTTTTTGGACAATGGAATACACAGGAGCCATAGATTGTTACTAGAAAATTTTCAGTGCCAGGGATAAGACACCTTCTAGTGAGTTGTTGGCCAGGGAGGTCACTGATACCCTAAAAACATTACAGGTCATTGCTGAGGCTCTTGGTTTCCCACCAGGAATAGGTAGTAAGACTCTATTTCTGAAGATTTCACATACTTGGGCTGCAAGGTCACTGAGAAATCCTGCTGGAGCTGAGCTGAAAACCTCCTCCATATAGAGCAGCTGACAGAAAGCTGGAAAGAGCTACGCTGCATGCAGTTCCATAGGAGAGAGAGAAATCACCAGTGGAGATACCCAACAGTGGACATTGCAAGCCTTAAATTTGGCCAGCCAGTCCAAATGAGCCAACGGGTGCAATAGTGGTATGTCTGTTTATGGGGGAAACCACTCTGTAGTGGGACTGGAGGCCCGCTCCATGGGAGGGAATACATCCCTGATACTGAAAATCTACAACAGAGGTAATCATGAGCCCTAGGGATGCAACATCTGCTGGTGTCTAGCTAAATGTATATACTGTGCTCACAAAACTGCCCAGTAAGCACTTCTCTTAACGTTCATTGCCATATACTAATGCTACTCTCACTTTTGGTTAGAAAAGCTTCTCTTTGCAGATAGCAGTGACCTTGGGATGACTCAGAAGGCACCATGGTGCTGAGAAGAAGTGACAGAACAGTACTCAGCACTGAAATATCTCTTATCACATCTTCCAAGGTTCAGGGTCCATTGCAGAAGAGGTGGTGGAAAGAATGTAAGAGCCAAAGGAAGGGTAAGACTCCTTACAACGTGCTCCTCCAGACACAAAATGGCCTGGATATCCATGACCTCACAATGCCTGACACTACCTACACCAGACCATCATAATAGGAGGAAAAGATCATGACATCAAAATAAAAGAGAGGAGCTGGGCATGGTGGCACACACCTTTAACCCCAGAACTCGGGAGGCAGAGGTAGGAGGATCACTGTGAGTTCAAGGACACCCTGAGACTACATAGTGAAATCCAGCCTGAGCTAGAGACCTTACCTCGAAAAAAACAAATAAATAATAATAATAATAATAATAAAAGAGAGACTAATTGAGAGGGAGAGGGGATATGATGGAGAGTGGAGTTTCGAAGGGGAAAGTGGGGGGAGAGAGGGAATTACCATGGGTTATTTTCTACAGTTATGGAAGTTGTCAATAAAAAAATAAATTTAAAAAATAAAAATAAAATAAAATAGTGACCTCTTTTTCCAGATGCAAAATTGCCAAAAATAAGTGACTACCGTGTGATCAACCTCAAACAGGGCTTATTCCAGGTTAGCCTGGACTACAGTAAGACTCTACCTCAAAAATAGAGGGGGGTCTGGAGAGATGGTTTAGTGGTTAAGGCACTTGCCTGCAAAGCCAAAGAACCCAGGTTCAATTCCCCAGGGCCCATGTAAACCAGATGCACAAGGTGGCGCATGCATCTGGAATTCATTTACAGTGGCTAGAGGCCTTGACACACCCATTCATTCTCTCTCTCTCTCTCTCTCATAAATAAATATTCAAAAATATTTTTTAAAAAGAGAATTCAGGGTTGGAGAGATGGTTTAGTGGCTAAGATACTTGCCTGTGAAGCCTAAGAACCTAGGTTCAATTCTCCAGTTCTCACATAAGCCAGATTCACAAGGTGGCACATGTGTCTGGAGTTCATTTGTAGTGGTTGGGGGCCCTGGCGCACCCATTCTCTCTCTCTCTCTGCCTCTTTCTCTCTGTCTCTTCCTCTCTCTCTCTCTCTCTCTCTCAATCAAATAAAACAATAAAATATTTCGAACAAAAATAAAGAGAATTCAAATATTCAGGAGTTAAAGTCATCATCAATAAATCACTTCTTCTGGGTTGAGGATTTAGCTCAGTGGGAGGACACATGCCTAGAGCAAGAGCTCTGAGTTTAGTCCTCAGCACCAAAAAAAGGAAAAAAAAAGAAAAAGAAAAAAATGTTCTTTGTTCCATGGAGCGCTTATTCAGATCAAAAATATAGAAATCCATTGGTGTGTGGAATAGAGTGGACTATGAAAGAGATCTGTGCAGGCAGAGTAGGTAGGTGGTGTGTGTCCCCACACCAGGCTCATGGGAGGGTAAGGTGCTCTTTCCTTCATCTCTAGCCTACAAAGTGTGGGTTTCAAAATCTCATTACTGAGGTGCCCTGAACATGGGTTGCCCAGTGGACTGTAGGTTCCAGGCCTCACCGAGGAAAACTAGAGAACCAGACAGGACTACTGGATTCGTATTGCCCTATAACCCCATGGGCAGGGGGACAGAACAAAGATATGGATGTTTCCCATAAAGCGGGGCCACTGGACAAAGACACAATGGGGCTGTCACAGTGAGGAACTAGGGCTGACTGTAAAGATCTGACAGAGTGTGTGTACCCAAGACACAAGTGAGGCTACTGAAGATGCATAAGCCTCCAACACCAACACCCAAGTGCTAAATCAAAGGGCACAAAAGAACCCAGTCACATTAGCAAGTTAAATGTATTATCTTTATTTCTACTGTTAGAATGCCTGAGACATGCAAATTGTAAAGAATGGAGATTTATTTCTTATAGTTCTAAAGGCAAGAAGATCCAAGATCTGGCCCCCTCCTATGTCAGCCCCTTGAGTCCACCATCCAGACAGGTCTCTCCCTTACACATCTGAGCCTGATGGCAACGCTTATCCTAATTGGATGTCTGACCCATATAAATGGGCCTGATATGTGTGAGTGTGTGTAACTCTTGGCTATTCATTGCCCCGGCCAGCGGGGCTTCAACGGGAGCGCGGACCCCAGAAAACCTGAAATGAAAGGGACAAGAGACACAAGGAACCGACAGCAAGACAGGAGTCTGATCAAGCTGCAATTTTTATTTTTCTCAGGGTGCCTTTTATACAGCAGAACAGGGAAGCTTGTCAGCAGTTTAGGTATTGCTACAGTAGGTATTGCTACAATAGGATAAGGTCCCAGCCCCAAAATCACAAGATGTTCCACAGGATAAGGCCCCAGCCCCAAAGCCACAAGATAATGACTTTCTCATTCTTTATGGGTTACATTGTTCTTTCTCCGTGCATGGGTTAACAAACAACTACAGACCTTGTGACTTTCCAGAACAGACAACTTATCACAAAATGGAGTCATTATTCAGGATGGAGGCACTTTTGGTTTCCTAGTGCCCAATGGTTCCCCACAATTCATTCTCCTGATACCTGACTCTCCTGGTCCCTGCTTTAGGAATCTCTCTCCATCCCAGCTTGGTATTTGCTTGGAGATTGTCCTGTTTGTTTTCTATGTATATTTTGTCTCTGGATGCTTTACTGGTTTACTACATCTGTAATCTCTCTTTTCTTCTTTGCCTTGGCCCCCTTCATCCCATGATTCTGCTTGAACACCAGTGTGTAAGTGTCTTTCCCTCTTCCCAGATTGGCTGGGAAGAGGGGGCACTTCCTGCTGCCTGGGTGTTTTCCTGCTTGCTTCCTACAAGTATTTTCTTTCTGAATACCTTCTTGCTTTGTTATATATATGATCTCTCTTTAAGCTCAGAGCCATTCACAATCCTATGTCTTAGTCTTTTCTGACCCCCTCTGTGAGTGTGAAGGTGAAAGGAATCTCTTGACTTGGACTTTCACGTGTGTGTGATGTGTGTGTGGTGTGTTTGTGTGTTTGTGTGTGTGTGTGTCCACCCGTGCTCTCTTCAGAGGCTTGTTCCCTGGAGATTTCTCCATGTGAAGAGGATTCTCTCCATTCTCCCCTCTCCCTTTCTAGCCAGGCAAGGAGGAAAATTTCCTTATGGCTTCAGTCTTTCAGCTAGACGTCCCCTGGATACTAATTTTCCCTAAAATAAACCTCATCTTTCATAATTTACTCTTCGCGGAGTCTTTTTTTTTCCTCAATCCTTTGCTAAAATGAAATAGGGACTCAAAAATTGGGGCCCACATGCCTGGGATCTCCTGCATCTTTACAGAATTTAATCCCTCCCTGGACCCACAATCTTGCATCAGAAGCCTCTTGACATTGTACCACAGATAAGCAGAAGGATAACATATGGAAGAAACAGCTATGAGCCATGCTTACTAACAGTTGTAGGCACTGTGGGTTTATCCCATGAACAGTTGCCCTCAATAAATATCTGTTAAATGACCTTGCTAGGGGGAAGGAAGAGTCCAAGGCAAGGGGAGTTATGTGTGAAGATGGCAGTATACAGTGCAGGGTGTCTCCATGACAGACACGCAAGCAGACAGGAGGATATGAGGGACTTCATCTGCAGGGAGACTATGAGTTAGTTTAGCATATTGCTAAAAGATGACAACACTTGAGAAAGTGAGCTGGAAGAAAAGAACAGTTGCTCACAAGTACAGAAAGAAAATCCCTTTTGAAAAAGAGAAGGAAAAAGAGGTGTTAGTCAGAAAACATTAAGAAAGACAAGATCCTAGAAAATATGACAGGGTTTTGTGGGTGTCCATAAAGCAAGCACTGGTTTCTGAACAAGGCTGAGGGTTGGCAGAAGGAATTAACATGCAATATGCTTGTTTTCCAACAACACTCGAGAATCTATTCTGCCTCCATGAAAGTATTTTTTGTAGGACAAGGTAAAGTGCAAACAAATACATATGTAAGCCCCAGACTTTTGTTTCGTCCCTTCTTTATGAGAGGAACAAGAAAAAAGAACCAGCAAATATAAGTACTTACTGTGTGCTAGGCAGGGTATATTCATATAATCTTAAGGCATAAGTGGAGACAGTAAGCCCCACATTTTATAGATATGTGAAGTGAATCTCAGGCTAAGAAGATCCCCAAAGGAGGAGCCCATTTGGAGCTACATGCATCTGGATCTGAAGCCAGCTTTCCATTTTCCCCATTACTGAACCCACATCCATTTACTTGCCACTGCATGAGGGTCCAGTGAATTAAAGACAAGTTGTTGGAGAAGGTGAAAGATTTATTCAGGTAGCCAGAAAGACTAAGAAAATTTAACTCAGCACAAGTTTTAATCTCCTTTTCTCTGCACGAAGGAGTGCAAAAAATAGAGCTTAGCCAGAGAATGATTGATGGCACTTGGTGGCTGGTAAGCTATTTAGCATCCTCGGTCTTGTAAAGAGAAGAGAGAGATGGGTAAATCATCTGCATGCTGCTGCTTTAAGTAACTAACGAGGGCTGAACTCAGAAAGAGACAGGCAGTTTCCAGCAAAGGGCAGAGCATGGAGGCTGTGGAACTAAGTTTGAACCATGAGCATGGCTATACCCTAGTCACAGCCTGGGGAGGGAAGCCTAGACAATAAGATCATGGGGCTCTGCTACAGAGCCAGGAAGCTGAGGCACAGTGGGTCAGTAGGTGATAACAGAGGAAAGAATAGGATGCTCATCTCCATGCATTTATCCAAATAGCCTTGAGTCTGCAAGAGCTTGAGGGAGATTTACAGAATGATAGGGGCTGCAATTGAGCAATCACTATACAATGAGGGCAGGTGACAGGGCTTGTTTCTGGAAATCCTTACTGACACAGTCAGTTAGGGTTCTAGCTGATTAGGCAGACTTGAGAACCTCCCCAAGAGCCTGCTTCCTGCTAAAGGTTAGGTACCTCTGGCACAGAGGTAATTTGAGCCTCTGTGATTGCCACACCCAGGAAGTACTGCCCTGTGTCCTTGGAATGTGCTTTCTGTGTCCACTGAATCCCTAGAGGGACCTTGGAACTGCAGACTCTCAGCTGGAGCCTGAAGGTAAGAACACAGCTTAAATGAAACGTTTTGTCTTAACTCTTGGTGTGTTTTTAGTCTGCAGTCATGTTAAATGTTCCTAAAAAGGCAACTGCTCAGGGACAGTTTGTGCGTCATCTGCCCCATTCCACAAATGGCAGGAACCGCAAGAAGAAAGGGTGGCAGCCTGAAAAGGACTTGCAATTTGTCTCCTGGGAGCTGGAAGAGCCCTCTACTCCCCAGCATCACCTGATGTCTGCCCCCTCCTGCTGCACCCCCTTCCCTAGAGCTTCAACCAGGTCCCAACTGCTCTGTGTGGGCCCCCAAGACAGCAGGATGGGGTCAGCAACCACTGTACGTGAACAGCAAGCCCTTGGCAACAGGTGCAGATTTGGGTGGCTTTTCCTCCTCTCTCACACGTGCATGCTGTGTGTGACCCATAGGTCTCCAAGTGCCCTTCTATACCTGTGCTTCTTGACTTACAATGGGGTTACATCCTGACAAACCCAGCAGAAGTGGAAAATATCATACGTCTAAAATGCGTTGAGTATGCCTAACCTCCTCACCCCGGCTGCTCAGCAGCACAGCTGCTGCAGGGTCAGTTGTGATCACAGGCCCTTCACCTGCTTCCCTCTGGCCAATACACTACCACACCACCCTATACATTTCATATTCTGCATTCATGATTTTATTACTAAGTAGAAAACAATGCAAGACATAACACATGATTATGATACATACATATGTCCTTGTATATATCACGAAGGCCAGGTTAGGTCAGGACAAAATGGAGTTAGAGCAGGAGGGCAACAGAAGAGTCATCCACATTCCTCAAGAAATTGTTTAGCCATTATCCCTCCCCTGCATAACAAGGCTCCAGGTCTAGATTTACTGCCCCCTTATCTCTCACTGGGTCACTTCTGGTCTCACCTTATGGCTAATGTAAAGAACAGAGATTTACTGCCCCAACAAACAAATTCCTTCCCTACCTCACCTCCCCCAAATGAAGAGCCTATAAAGCCCACTATCTGTAACCCCAAGCTGACTGCTCCACTCTTGAGACTCAGTCCTGGCAGCTCATGCCCCTCCCCCCCCGAATAAAATCTTCCATCTTTGCCTCAGAGTGGCCTCTGTGGTCCTTGATCACTCCTGAACCTTACATGTGGTGCCTGACTTGGATAGGAAGGCTTCTGATTGCCCTCTTAGGCAGCCAGACCTCCTTTTCTCTGACTGGACCACAAAGCTGCCATTTGACCCTCTGAAGGCTTCGGACCATCTCTGCCTGATACAGGCTCTCACACCCACCACAATTTGGTCTCACTGTGCTTTTCTCTGTCATCTCCTCCCTCCTTCTCGGTAAATCTCTCTCTCTCTCTCTCTCTCTCTCTCTCTCTCTCTCTCAGGTTGGCCTATCTCGGGTTTCATCCCTTCTAGTGGAAGCCATGCCTGCACGCCAGGCTACACCCCTCAGCTGCTAGGCCCCAACCCCAGGGTGGTCTACAGAAAGACGCACTCTGGACACTGGGTCTCTCGCTCTCTGGTCTACTGTACCCTACGGGGCGCCTTTTGGTTCGGTTGCACCATCTCGGGACACCCCCCCTCCCCACTCTCCCTCTTCCTCCTGAGCTCACATCTTCCACTGCCAGCAGCTTTCGCTATCGGGAGCACAGTCACCCTCACTGCCCACTAACAGGCTAAAAAGCTGACAGCTACAACCTGTATGGCCTCTGTCCATGTGAGAGGTGCAGGCCCCATTCACCCTGATGGGCCAGGGGGTCATATTGGTGTTCTGTGTAAACCCAGCTTAAGCTCTGGTTTATTTTTCTCTCAGCCTTGTTTTGCTTTTTCCCTGTCTCCTTAAGAACTTAAAGCCTCTATGACTCTTGGACATCTTATCTTTCTCTGCAACTCTGCTTGGCCACATCCATAATTTGGACAATAGGTCCAAATGGCCTGAGAATGATACTTTTGATTTCCAAACTCTCACTGAATTAAAACAAACTTCTGCCAATGTGCAGGCAAATGGTCCACAGTACCCTATTTTTCACCCTTTATGCAAGGCCTTCTCTCTGCTCTACCTGCCATTCTCACCAGGTCTCAGGCAAGGTCTCAGAAATGTGCTCTCACTCAACCTCTCCCCCATACTAGTCCTCACCCTCTGCTGTTGACCCTGACACCATAGAGGACCTCGCCCCAACAGCTCCTCCAGCTCCCTCAGCCTCTCCTGACACCCTGTCTGGTAACACGGTTTGATTTTAGTCTCCGGAGTTGTAAATAGAATAGAAATTTAACATGGGAATGCATAACTTCTGAATAAATGAATGAATGAATATGTGAAGGGGAAATGGTTGTCTAGAGTCTATATGAAAAGTGCACTTAAAATGAAGGTGTGTGTGTGAATATGTATGTGGCTCACAGCCCTAAGGTTGCAGAATGATTTCTATTCTGAGCAGTGTCATTTCATTGTGGGGATGTTTTCCACCAAGCCCATTGTACTAGACAGCATAGCCAATTTTTACTGTTGAGTGTCCCCCAGAAGGAACACTAAAAATAATTAAGATCATAGAAAAAAAATACAAGATTCTCCTACTCTTAAAGACTTGTAAAATGACAGGATTGAAAAACAGACTATAGCCCTGAGGGAACTCTTCCTGGAATTTGGGTGGGGGGAGGCTCTTTTTTAGCTTCCCTGCCTTGCAGAGCCAGGGAACTGCAAGCACAAGGACTCTCAAGATCCTGGCCCCAGCATGATGATGAATGAATGCCAAGTCGCTATGGGAACTTCTTTTATAAAAAATTTCTAACTGTTTATGTTTACTTTATCTTTCTATTCCTCCATGGAACTACTAACAGACAATAGCCTCAAGATTTATGTTTAAATTTAAAAGTACTCGATACTAAATTTGTAAAAAAAAATTTCTAAAATTTCTAGTAATGTTTAAATCTGCTTTCATATTTTTAAAAATATGTTTCAGGAAAGTTATAAGAAACAAAATTCCAAAATCTATATGTTTATTTTGGATAAATAACATAAGTCAAATCTGATCTACACTTTCTTTTAAAAAGTTATTTCAAAAGGCTTTTTTTGTTTGTTTGCTTGTTTGTTTTTGTTTTTTGAGGTAGGGTCTCTAGCCCAGGCTGACCTGGAATTCACTATGGAGTCTCAGGGTGGCCTCGAACTCACAGCGCTCCTCCTACCTGTGCCTCCAGAATGCTGGGATTAAAGACGTGCACCACCATGCCCGGCAGTTCAAAAGGCCTTTTAAACGGAAAAAAAAAATGGTCATATTAAAATTCTTACGATAAGGACAATAAAAGTTTTTGTCGATAGTTATGAGATGAACGTGACTGAAAAAGATAAGCTGAAGAGGAAACTTTATATGTTGTATGTTAAATGTTTTATAAAAAAGATTGTTACAGAGTGGTTACATGGATTGTAAGGTAAAAGTATGTAGATGAAGGTATGAGTAAAGTATGTAGATGAAGGTATGAGTAAGCTTAAACAAGTTAAAGACAAGGTACTTAATCAGATTATAGACTTCTTGAGATATAAAATGACTATTAGCCTAGGGTTTACATCAGACTAACAAAGTATGGCCCTGGCTGGTAGCAGGATGCTAATGGTATTCAGGTTGTAAACTTAACTTTAACTCATTGATATTAACCTGGTCATAATAATGATTATAAAAGACTGAATTTAAAGTACCCAACCAAGTTAAATAGGTTCCTCTATTTGTCAACCTTTTAACTAAATCTTAAGGTTAAAATTGACTTAATATTTAATTCTTTCCTAAGGTTATTATATCTAAAACCCTGCCTCAAAAAAAAATCTCACAGAGGAACTATTTACTCTTTTTTCTCCCCTATTTTGTAAAGCAAATAGACCACATTTGAAACATTAAACAGTATTTATCTGCCATACACTTGAAAACTATTTACCTCATGGTGAACAATAAAAAAAATTTCTATACAGAGTTATGTTGTGATTTAAGATATAATTCCTCAATTTGTCCAACAATCAGTCTTAATACTTTAATTTTAACTTATGTCCTTACTAAACAAGTTTACCAAATTATCACAGGCAGAATTATAGAGTTGGTTAAGTTAAAGATTGTGTCATAAAGTTTTGTGTATGTTAAGAGATCAAAAATATTTCATTTTGGCTCATTTTTCATTTAGTTAAAGGTGCTTATTTGCAAAGCCAGATTCACATAGTGGAACATACATTTGAAAATTGTTTTAAAAATCATTAACAGTGGCAAGTAGCCCTGACATGCTCATTCCCTCTCTTTTTCATGAGACTTGTCTCCTTTTTTGTTAGATCATGGCAATTTAATCCAATTCCTCTACTCTTTGGGTATGTTAAATATAACTAAAGTAATTTCAAAAACTGACTTATAGATTGAATGGACATCTTATTTAGCTTTTAAAAGTGCTAAATCTCCTCATAAAAAATATATATAATATAAAGGTATTCACCTCTGATGAACTTTAAAAATCATAAAATTTTTCATGTCTTCATATTTAAGCCAAAAAATGTTACTACATAATATGTATTTCTTGTTTACTTTAAATTCTGTCAGCAGATCTTTTGTTCATAGTTTACTCTCTGTAGCCTCATGTGCCTTAAATATGTAAACTCTACTTTTTATTAATATCAGACTTTTCCAGATGTCAGAATATTAGAATATTGTAATTTGATTTATACAAAGTCCATGATGTTTAGCTATCAATAAGTATGCATCATCATGCCTGGCTAAAACTCTGTAATTTTAAGATGATTCTTGTCCTGTCCATGCTGGTTTTGGTAGATGATTATTGAAAGGTCAATGGCCTTCCCCGAAAACCAAAAGGGAACTAAAGAGTTAATGGCTATCCCCAAGGCTCAGGGCAATAAAAGAAACAACAGAGGCATTCAGCCCCTTTAAGTTTGACACCTTTCCTGATTGTTGTACTCCCCATCAGCCTAGATGACCTTGAAGGACCAGGGACCATCTGAGTATCCTCCCTTAAACATTTCTGACTAAAGAAGTCTATTCTGAACAAGGACACAAACAGCTATAATTTTTTCTTAACTACACCTGATACAGCCTGACTTTTCCTTAGGATTTTCCTTATAAACTCACACCCTAGCCTGGCTCAGTGCTTCAGCCTTCATCCCACGGGAAAGCTGAGGTCCCTCGCTGTTTTCTGTCAATAAGACAGTCTTGTCTGTACAGATCAAGTCCAATATTCTCTATTGTTTTCTCTGACACTTTCTTTACAATTATTACTGAGGTTATAATCTAAGTCTTATAAAAAGTGACTTATTGTAATATTTCTTTAGTTAAGCCTTAGAATTGTTCAATGATAAAAATTGCTTTGTGTCTGTTATATTGATTCTAATGCATGTTAAAATCAGGCTTGCTTAACTCAACAATGACAAAATTTTATTTTATTCTTGAGCTATGTATAATCAGTCTCAGTCAAGGTTTCACTTAATTGTCTCATTTCTGACATCTTAAGTTCATTGCTTATAGAAATATTCATACTTAAGACATGTTTCCTGCCCTAAAAAATCATTTAAATTGCTGTTCTACTTCCAGTTTTGGGGGGGGAGGGTAATTAGTACTTACATTGGTATACAGACTAACCAAAGTTGTTTTCAGACACAGATGCTAAGTTTTTATACTGTCTTGTCTTTTTCCTGGCATATGATTTTTGGATTAAATCAATTGCCTTAAAGTTATTGATAAAAATATTGTCTTTAGGGCTACTAAAATGTTCTACCTATACTTATAACTGGCAAATACTTAAAAGATAGAATGTGTATGCTTTCTATGTCCCAGATATAGCAAACACTGTCACCTGACAACTGAACTTAAATATTGATCAGAATGATTTTAAGCTATTGTGTCATTCTCTAACCACATTTGCTTTGCTAACCAGATCTGGTCTGCACCCTTTTTAACTAATCTGTTTTGCTAATCAGATATGTACAGTCTCTCTGAGTGAGTAATAATGATATGTAGAAGCCAAAATCTATTGGAAACATTGGAGTTAAAAGAATAACCAATATTTTGGTTCCTGCTCCTGGGTCAAAGGCCACAGGAGATGATGGGACACTTGAACTTCTAGCCTCTGGTAAGTTATCTGTCTTCTTGGTCAGACAGGATGTAGAGACCCAGAAATGAATGCCAAGTCAGCGTATCTGCAACAGGAGAGTCACATCAGAGGAAAATCAGTCCTCCAGGCTTCCCAAAAGAGGGAGGACCACCTGGTCAGCATGGCCTTGACTTATCCTAGAAGATGACAATGCTGAGAGACATAGAACTTCTCACAGGTCCCTAAAAGTCTCTCCTACAGAGCCATTATTGACCTCCAAAGTATACAGTTAACCTTGACAGCCTACATGGTCTTAATCACCCAATAAGAAAAATATAACTACAATATAAACAATGAGTCAGACTAATAGGCTCCCCTGTCTCATGCTGATTTACAATACTAAACTCTAACATTAACTCATGCCTTCTGCCTCTGCCTATCCCAGATTAACTTTACCTACCCTGACCCCAGCTCCTCCATTTGCCTTAGCCAAAATCAGAACTATTCCTCGGACCCCCTCCTTCCATAGCCATTACCCTATCTCACCCAGGGATAAGTATACTGCCACCCCAATAGACACTCACAAACTTAAACTCTTTTGTGATCCTACTCTTCTCCTGACCGCAAAATGCCCCTCTGCCTTCTCTCTCTTTCCCCAAGTCCTCTACCTCTCACCTCTAAATACTCATCCTCCCTTTACACCTGACATTGTGACAAGAGTAACAAGCTCCTTTATTCTCCCTTCTGTCTTCTCATGGGATTCACAGAGCCCATCTCCCTCACCTTCTCTATAATAGGTGTCTGCCACTGACTGCACTGGTTATGAGAGAATTCTCTGCTTCACTCAGGCCCAATTCATAACAACATGCTACACTGGCGCTGTGGATCTCACCACTCTGCTGCCTCTAGCCACCATAAAACTTCCTCCTCATCGCCTGCCCTGAAGAGAGATCCATCAACTGCCTCTCCCATAACAACTCATCACCCTTATGGTCAGCATGAACCTTCCTCTCTTATCATTAACAAAAGGCTGAAATGTTAGGTCAGGACAAAATGGAGTTACAGCAGGAGGGCAACAGAGGAGTCATCCACATTCCTCAAGAAATTGTTCAGCCATTATCCCTCCCCTGCATAACAAGGCTCCAGGTCTAGATTTACTTCCCCTTTATCTCTCACTGGGTCACTTCTGGTCTCACCCTATGGCTAATGTAAAGAACAGATATTTACTGCCCCAACAAAGAAATTCCTTCCCTTCCTCACCTTCCCCTAACTGAAGAGCCTATAAAGCCCACTATCTGTAACCCCAAGCTGACTGCTCCACTCTTGAGAGTCACTCCTGGCAGCTCATGCCACCCTCCCTCCCCCCCCATGAATAAAAATTTCCATTTTTGCCTCAGAGTGGTCTCCATGGTCCTTGCTCACTCCTGAACCTTAAAATAACAATGCAAAACATAACACATGATTATGATACATATGTCCTTGTACATATCATGTAGGCCAGGAGGTTTTGCCAACCAAAAAAAGAAGCCTCAACATATGGATCTATTCCTCCTCTTTAGAAGTAGTCACTGTCCTAACACTTTTTTTAAACCCACTTTACTTTTTTTAAGTGTGTGTGTGTGGATGGTGCTGGGAATTGAGCCCTCAGCCTCATAAATGCAAGTGCTGTATCACCAAGTTTTACTCCTACCCTTCTTTCCTTCTTTACTTTCTTTTTTCTTCCTTTTTTTCTTCCTTTTTATTTATTTATTTTTTTTTTTTTTTAGGTAGAGTCTCACTCTAGTCCAGGCTGACCTGGAACTCACTATGTAGTCTCAGAATGGCTTTGAACTCCAAGTGCTACCATGCCCTGCTTACTTTCTTTTTGTTTTGTTTTATTTTGTTTTGCTTCAAGGTAGTGTCACACTCTAGTCCAAGCTGACCTGGCACTCACTCTGTAGTTCCAGACTGGCCTTGAACTCATAATGATCCTCCTACCTTTGCCTCCCAAGTGCTGGGATTAAAGGCATGTGCCACCATACCTGGCTTTCCTTACTTTCTTTAATTGTTTATTCACCCAAGTGAACATCTTTAAACTTAATGGTTTAGATTGGTCTATTGGTCTTTGGTAATGTCTTTCTAGCATTCTGTAAATGTATAGGCCCCTCACCATCTTTAAAATATATCCCTTACAAGCCGGGCATGGTGGCGCACGCCTTTAATCCCAACACTTGGGAGGCAGATGTAGGAGAATTGCCGTGAGTTCAAGGCCACTCTGAGACTCCATATTGAATTCCAGGTCATCCTGAGCTTGAGTGAGACCCTACTTTGAAAAAAAAAAAAAAAAAATCTCTTACAGTTTATTTGAAGGAAACTTATTGCTTTCTAGTAGACTACGCTTTGCTGATTCTGTCTGTGTGGTGAAGTTTCACAGGCCCATGTCCCCTGCATTTCCCAACATTCATATTTGGATACAGACTTAGGGCCAGTGTTTTTAGGAGGACCATTTCATAAATGGTGTATTCTCTACCAAGGAGCAAACAAAGGGGTGAGAGCTAACTTGATTGGTAAAGTGCTTGCTACACAAGCATGAGAACCCAAGTTCAGATGCCCAGCTCCTACATAAAAGCTGGGAGCAGTGGCACACACCTATAGTCAGCACACAGCACTGGGGATGTAGAGCCAGGAAATCTTTAGGGCTTTCTTGCTATCTAATCTTGCTGAATCAGTTGTTCCAGATTCAGTGAGAGACCTTGCTCAGAATAAGGAGAGTGATTGTTGCTGACCTCTGGCACATACATGTGCACATACACTTGCACACACACCAGTGCCAACATACATATGCATGCACAGCACACACTTGTGCACATGCACAAAAGAGCCAGCCAATGATGTGTGACTGTCTGTGTTTGTGGTTTAGAATCCATGAATATTAAAGACCCAGTTTTTTAATTTTTTATTTATTTGAGAGAGAGAGAGAGAATGGGTCTGCCAGAGCCACTAGCCACTGCAAATGAACTCCAGATGCATGCACCACCTGAGTCTTTGCAAGCAAGCACCTTAACTGCTAAGCCATCTCTCCAGCCTAGAGTCCCATATTTTTGTATTCATTAAGTTTCAAAAGAATATTACTGTTCTATGATATTTTTCTTTTATTTATTAGAATGATTCTATAAAGACAATGTTCCTTCCTATATTATTTGGTCATATATTTGTACAATTGATGTAGAAAAGTCAAGACAGGGCTGGAGAGATGGCTTAGCGGTTAAGGCGTTTGCCTGCAAAGCCAAAGGAATCCAGTTCGACTCTCCAGGACCCACGTGAGCCAGATGCACAAAGGGCATGTGCATCTGGAGCTCGTTTGCAGTGACTGGAAGCCCTGGCCTGGTGTGCCCATTCTCTCTCTCTCTCTCTCCTTCAAATAAATAAATTAAATTAAAATATTTTAAAAAAGAAAATCCAAGACAAATCACTAATTATTTCCATTTACTTACCAATTTTCAAAAGAAACTTGGTTTCTGAGCTCCAGGGAAAACATCTGTATTTGTCAACTCAGATTGTCATAACAAAGCACCATAGATAAAATGGCTTAAACAACATTCATTTTCCCACAGCTCTGGGCAAGAAGTCCAAGATAAAGGTGTCAGCAAGCTTGACTTCTCCTTGGCTTGCAAATGGCTACCTTCAAGTTACCTCACTGTGGTCTTTTCTTGTGTATCCCTGGTGTCCCTTTGTGGGTCCAAATCTCTACTGTCAAGGACCCCAGTATAATTGGATTACAGCTTACCCTGTAGGGGAACAATTTAATCACCCTTCTAAAGCCCTGTTTCCAAATAGTCACATTCTAAGACACTGGAGATCAAAGCTAAACATTAATTTAGGGGCACACAATTCAGGGCATCATGACATTCAATGGTACTTTTTTTGTATGTATTTTCTATTGATGCCATAATAAATTACTACAAATTTAACAACTTAAAACAACATGAGTGAGACACGGTGCACACCTGTAACTGCAGCACTCAGGAAGCAGAGGCTAGCCTGGTCTACATGGTAATACATAGTATGTCCCTATTTCTAAAAAGCTAGAGAGGTGCTGGGGAGACGACTTGGCAGTGCTTGCTGCTTAAGCATAAGGACCTCTTGGGCCATATACCACCATGTTTAACTCCTTAGCACCCACATAAGAAACTGAGTGTGGCCACACATGTCTGGGAGAATGGCTGGGGTTCACTGACAGATGGCAGCTTCAGGTTGAAGAAGAGACTTGTCTCAAGGAAATAGTGCATGAGTAATAAGAAAAGGACTCTCAAAGTTCTCCTCTGGCCTCCCCACTCACACATGGAGTACATCCATCTGAACACACAAGTGCATACATCATATAGCACCACCCCCACAAACACACACACACACACAAGCACACCTATTACCTCATTTGTTTTTTCATTTTGATTTGGTGTTTTCAGACAAGCAAACCAGGCTGACCTCAAACTCACAATCCTCCTGGCTCAGCTTCCTTCATGCTGCAATACAACTCTGTGCCACTACACCCTGCAGATTAGCTTCTGTAGGTCAGAGCTTTCAGCATTGTACTTCCCTCTGGAGATGATGGAATAGAATCCCTCCCCAGCCCATCTGCTAGTTGACAGCATTCAGTTTCACGCAAGTGCAGGACTGAGGTCCCTTCCTTGTCTACTGATAACTGGGCTTCATCCTTTACTTACAGAGTTCAAGCCTTAGCACCTTTTCCCCTTTGTCTCTGAGCTGTCAGTGGTCAGCAAGTCACTCATGTTTTAAGTCCTTTCTCCTTTTCTGACAGTGTTCCAAATGGTTCTGCTCCCTCCTTCACTTTCACCTGCTCTTGTGCTTACATTGGGCCACCTGGATAATCTGCAAGGATCTCTTTGCCATAGGTCCTTGACCACAATACCATTTGCAAGTCCCTGTGCTATGCAGTGGTACCTGTAAGAGATTAGGGTGTAAATGTTTTTGGGAACCATTATTCTGCACATCACAATCTTCATTTGAAAAGGACAGAGAGGGGTTGGATAGATGGCTCAGTGGTTGAGTATTTGCCTGAACAGGACAGAGATACATCAATACAATAATAATTCCTGGGTGATATGCTTTCTCCTACAGGCCTATTGCAAAGGTATTTGTTGTTATTGATTTGAGTTTTGCTTTGTTTTACAATACACACATGAATACTCCCAACTTATAATAAGACAATGCTAAAAGAAAGATGGTCAAACTTGTAGACAAATGCTGGCTGCAATCCTGGGTAAGTCATTCCCCATATGACCCTCAGCCTTCTCATGTTTCTAATGGTGATAAGGATTTCTTCCTGTTAAAATTATGGGATGAATTAAAAGAGAAGGGGAAAACCTATGGAAGACCTCACAGGAAGGGTTAGTCCTCCAAACTGAGCATGATGACAAACAGCTGCAAGCCCATCACTGAGCAGTAAAGGATTGTGAGTTCAAGGCAAACTTGGGCTGCATAATGACTTCTAGAGCAGCCTGAGATCTGTAGAGAGACCCTGACCAAAAGAAGAAAAAGAGATGATATTAGTACTCCTTCCCCCCTGAAAGTGATACATTAGAGACTTGGGGTATCATCCAAAGTCTGCTCTCTCTGAGATAATAATAGCTGCTTCTTGTATTTGAAAAGTTTCAGGAATAACTTGTTTTTCATTTTCTAAATGCATAGTCTCTACTCTAAGGAGTCAACTATCTCTGAGAGTCAAAGCCACCATGAAAACTAGCCTGGCTGGGCTGGACACTTTGTCATCTCCTTCGCTCTCTAGAGTGACCAGGCTAGCTTCCTTTATTTAATTGCTATACATCATTTAATTTTACATTCTCTATAAGGACTCTTCACCTCTATTGTTCTGTGGCTCAAATTATTCAGGAGTTAAAATTAGTTCATGTATATATTCACTGAACCCAGCACTGGATAGTATTCACTAAATGTTAACTTGTAACTATTATCATTGCCTTGTTAGCAATGGTAATAACTGTAGTCTGGAATTATGGTAGCCATTATTCTTGAGCAATAGTGGCTCATTCCTCCTGCTCTCTTCTTTTTGTGCAATTAAGACTTCTCTTGGTACAACAATCAGAAACAATCAGACAACCAATCAAAAATTTGCAAAGGAATTTAATAGACATTTCTACAAAGATGAAGTATAAATGGACAATAAACACACATGGGAAGATGTTCACCTTCACAGTCAATGGGGAAATACAAATCAAATCAATTGGGATGACCATTTAAAACAGAAAATATTAAGTGTCAGTGACAATTTAAAGAAATGAAATAGTTAAGCACTGCTGGTGGGCATCTAAAATCATGCAACCACTGGGGAAAAGCTTTAATAGTCTCTCACAACCAAAAAAAAAAAAAAAAAAAAAAAAAAAAAGCCGGGCATGGTGGCACACGCCTTTAATCCCAGCACTCGGGAGGCAGAGGTAGGAGGATCGCCATGAGTTCGAGGCCACCCTGAGACTCCATAGTGAATTCCAGGTCAGCCTGGGCTAGAGTGAGACCCTACCTCGTAAAACAAAAAAAAAAAAAAAAAAAAAAGTCTCTCACAAACCATAAACAGGAAACTGGGGAGATGGTTCAGTGGTTAAACATTTGCCACACAAGCATGAGGATTGGAGTTTGAAACCCTAGCATTTATTGAAAATGTTGGGTGGGTGTGGCATTCTACCTATAATCCCAGCACTTAGGAGGCAGAAACACAGGATCTCCTGGAGTTAGATTAACCAAATAAACAAGACTTGGGTTAAGTGAAAGATCCTGCCTCAGTAAATATAGTGTACCCTCACACACACACATGCACCTGCACATACATGTGAACACGCATGCACGTACTTATGAGCACCATAGACATGTATACATAAAAACCCATGGAAACATGTTCCAGCAATTGTATTTGGGGCATATAATCAAAAGTATGAATAACAGGAACTCAGAGAAATATCTATGCATATTTGTAGCAGTATCATTCACACTAAACAAAAGGTAGAGACAATCCAAATGTCCATGGCTAAACAAAACATTGTATATGTAAGCATGCAATATTAGCTTTAAATAGGAAGGAAATCCTATAACATGCCATAACATTACTGAACCTTGATTCTATAAAAATAAGCCAGTCACTAGAGGACAAATATGATTTGCTTATATAAAGCATGAAGATTTCAGAGAAAGAAATGAGAGTGCTAGTTGACAAAGACTCAGGGAGGGAGAGGGGCACTGAGTGTTCAGTACATATAGTTTCCATCTGGGAAGGTGGAGAGGTTCTAGAGCTGGAAGGCAATGATGTATGCACAATAGTGTGGATGTAATTAATGTCATTGAACTGTACTCTTAAAAGTTAAAATTTTAAAAAATGTTAAAATTGTTGTTTTAAGTTATATATATTTTACTAGCTTTTTTTTTAATCTGTTCTGCTTTCTTCCCTTAGGGAGCTTCCACCCTGAGACAGTATGGCCCCAACCCCAGAATTGAGCAAAGATGTAAAACTGAAAGAGGTATCAGGTATCCTCCTGCAGGCTGCTACTGCGGATAGCTGGAGCAAGATCCAGACTTTTGAGGCCAAGCCAGATGACCTCCTCATCTGTACCTACCCTAAATCAGGTGACTAGACAGGGAGACAGGGACAATCTGGCCTCTGCCATGCACTATCAGTGGCAGCTGTGAGCTGTGCCTTTGCTATTCTACTATCCCCAGAGATCCAAAGTCCTCCTATCTTGGCTAATGGGATCCTGGCCAGAGAGGAGATTGAAGCCAACACCACCAGGCTCCACATCCCTTATTCAGGATACTTCAGCAAACATTAACAGGTTTATAACTCTCATTCCTCTTCCCTCAGGGACAACATGGATTCAGGAAATTGTGGACATGATTGAACAGAATGGGGATGTGGAGAAGTGCCAGAGAGCCATCATTCAACACCGCCACCCCTTCATTGAGTGGGCACGGCCTCCTCAGCCCTCAGGTGAGAGCCCCAGACTTCTTTGGTCTACCTTTTGCCTCTCCTATATCTGCCCTAACCCTCTCCCTCTTGTCTCTTCATCTCATTTCTCACCCCACTCCCAACAAATTTAAATCACCAAGGAAGAAGGATGTATGTGAAGGTCCAATTCTGTTAATTTTCTTCTTATCCCTCCCTCTGATCATGTCTAAGTGTAGAACACAGAGAAAGTGCAAAATTTTATTCATCAACAATTTACACCCTTTTCTCTCCATACCTGACAACAGTCTGGGGTATCCAGTCCAGAGCAGTGCCTGATACACACACACACACACACACACACACACACACACACACACACAAAATGCAACTGGACCTGATTATTTCTGTTCAGTAGAAAAGCCTTTTCCAGATAATATTTAACCCACAAATTTCTCTTCACATGAAAAAAGGAAGAGCGGGAGGGGAAGGGGAGGAAAAGAAAACGATGATGATTAAATGAAGAAGGAAAGAAGAAGACAAGGAGGGAAAGGAAGAAGGAATACAAATAATAGGAAGAAGGAGGAAGAAGAAGAGGAGAAGAAGAAGACAGAAAAAGAAGGTCAAGAAGCAGCTTCTCAAAAAGACAACACTGCAGAGTGCTGTATGGTAGAAATAGGAATGCTAGAAACTGGTGCTGTGAAAAGGAAGTCAGTGCCACTCTAATGGTGAAGTCTAGTGCTTTTGGAGCAATCACTGTCAGGATCTGATGCATCCTTCCAAATGCCTAGAGAAAAGATGTTCCTGATTAGATGTATATAGATCTATATGGACAAAGAGTGTCTTCAAGTCAGGATGCTCTTACTGCTCATCTGGTTCATCTGGCTTCAGAAATTTCTGGCTGTTCAGGTGGCCCCGTTCTTTGCAATCCAAAGCCTGGTCCTCCTCTGCAATGAACTCTCTGTAGGGTGCTGACCACACCAACTGCACATTGAGTTTCTGTGTGCACTTGGTATCTTCCATTTTGTTTGTGTCTTTTCTGACCCTTGAGCAACAGGATGGAATGATTAAAGGCATCCAGAGTTTAAATCCTCACAGCATCATTCATCTTATGACCTTTGCCAAGTTACTTAACCTCTCTGTTTCCTCAGCCACAAAAAGACAATAGAAAAATGCCTACCTCAGTGCATTGTTGGAAAGATTGAAACAGGACCTGGCACACAGAAGACACTGTTACATGTTATTACTTGCCACCTCTTCAAGCTAAGTCTCTTCTCCCCAAGATGACAGGTGTCTCTTTACCATCTATTCATGCTTCTGTTGCCTCACCTCTGACAATTTAGGAGGTTTTAGAGAGCCAAAAAATTTCTTTTTTCTTTTCTTTTATTTGTTTGTTTGTTTGTTTTTTGTTTTGGGGGGGGACTAGGGAGCCAAACTCAGGTACTCAGGCTTGAGTGGCAAGCACTTTAATCCACTAAGCTAAGCCATCTCCCCAGCCCCTGACATGAGATTTCTAATAAGATGTTCATCACAGAGAGGTACACACTGTCAATTGCTAAAGCAACAAAAAACAGAAGAGAGCTTCTCTCAGGTCAGCTCCAGCAACTGTGGAATTTGGAGACTGTATCGTTGCCAGTTTCCCAGATTGGCACTTCCTCACAAAGGCACAGATGGCTCGTTGTGAACCAAGGTGCCTGTGTCCTAAGAGTAACAAATTGTCACATACAGATGGATTCTGGGTGGAGACTCAGCTGTACAGAGATTTTTTTCTCAGGCAGGTGGTCCGTGTCACAGAGATGAGGACCCCCAAGAGGAGGTGATTGCTGTAACAGAGTATGCAGGTGAGGTGACAGTACAGACCATCCTCAGAGGGCTGTGGGCAACTTGACAATAAATTAGCTTGTCAGTATCCCTCCCAAGCTCCATTCACCTCCAACCAACTCTAGCTATAGAGCTGCTTCACAACAGGGAATCAAGTCTGTGACCTGATGAGAATGGGCTTGGAAAGACTTACAGCCTACTCTTCACTCTGGACACTTAAGGGGATCCCCTTATTTTCTTTTGAGCCTGATTATGCATCTAAAGGACATTTATGATTATTCAGTCTGAGCTGCAAATGTTTTCATAATGTCCAGGCTACCATACAGCCAACAGTGGAAATGCCTGGAGAGAATGTGGGAGATTATATGGTACCAACAAGGTGCAAAGATGAACTCAGGATGGGAGGACACACACATGCAGGGGCCTCAAGCAACAGGATTCATGTGACAGAGGATAAGAGTAGGAACAGGAGAGGAGGTGGGAGCTGAGGAAAGAGATTAGAAGCAGGACAGGTTTGTAGAACTTGTTAAAGAATATAGGCTTTAAAGACCTTCATATGTGGCTTTTAAATCTTCCTTTGTAGTATTAAAATGATTTCTTACTTAAAAAGCATGGGGGGAGATGGAGAGATGATTCAGCAAGTAAAGACACTTGCTTGCAAAGTCTGGTGGCTCAGGTTTGATTCCCCAGTATGCACATAAAGTCACATGCACAAAGTGGCACATGCATCTGGAGTTCGTTTGCAATGGCAGGTTGCCTGTTGTATCTATCCCCACCTCACCCCCACCTCTTTCTCTCAGTCTCTTTCAAATAAATAAATAAATAATATTTTAAAATAATAATAAATAAAAACATGGGATTATTTTATCCACCAATTCCACTTACTAGGCATATGTCCAAAAGAACTAGAGAAGAAACTCAAGCAGATATTTTACACAATATCCATAACAGCATTATTCCAATTCTGTTCCCTTGAGCTTATGTCCTTAAGGAGTGTACATAACCCAGGTGTTCATTAGTAGATGACTGGACAAATAAAATGTGGTATGTACATATAGTAGAATATTATTCCACCTTAAAAGAGGAAGAACTTCTGGCATGCAACATGGCATAAGTAACATGAAAACAAAGGTAAATAAAAAAGGAAAGAAACTGTGATTCCCTTTATATGAATGCTTAGAGTAGTCATAGAGACAGATAGTACAAAAGGCTTGGAGAAGAATTGTGGAGTTAGTAAAATGGGTAGAGTTTCAAGGAAGATGCAAAATTTTAGGAGATGGACAGTGGTAATGTTTATTATATCTACTACTTTCTCATTGCTAGGACAAAATACACCTCTAGGAGTAGCTTAAGGAGGGAAGGGCTTATTTCAGTTTACAATTTTGAGAGGAAGTGTTCATCATAGTGGAGAAATCATGGCAGGAGCAGATAGCCAGTGTCACATCTTCACATCTGCATGGACAACATAGAAAGCACAGGGCTGTAGAGATGGCTTAGTGGTGAAGGCACTTGCCAGTGAAGCCTAAAGACCCAGATTTGATTCTCCAGGTTCTATATAAGCCAGATGCACATGGTGGCACATGCATCTGGAGTTTGTTTGCAGTGGCTAGAGGCTCTAGTGCACCCATTCTCTCTCTCTCTCTCTCTCTCTCTCTCTCGCTCGCTCGCTCTCTCTCCCTCTCCCCCTCCCTCTCCCTCCCTCTCTCTCTCTCTCTCTAATAAATATTTTTTTTAATCTTTTTAAAAAGAAGTAAAAAGTACAAAAATACCAAGGGCTGAACACCTCAAGGCCCACCCCCAGCAACACACTTCCTCCATCAAGGCTCCCCACCTCCTAAAGGTTTCCACAAACTTTCCAAATAGCACCACCAACTGGAGACCAAGTATTCAAACCATGAGTCTATGGGGGACAGTCCACCATTAAACTATCACATTCCTGGCCCACATAGACTCTGGGCCATTTCATGATACAAAATGCATTCAGTCCAATTTTAAAGATCCCCATAATTGGTTACACCATAACAGACTTGCTACTATTGTACCAGTGGGCAAGTCTTACTTGCACAATTGGTAGTGTTACACCTAGGGTCTACAGCTAAGTAAGACTGTTTATAACAGTTCTCTCCTAGCAATCTGAATGACACTTCCAGTACTATGAGTCACCCAATAAAACTGCTCACTCAGGCTCATGTGGATCTTTTTGCAGGCAAGCTCTCTATCAGGAGGGTTGTCCCTGGGCTGGATGGCTCTGGCTACAGGTCTATACTGGCTGGCAACTAGCTACTCAGCAAAATTGGAGGTGAGGGATTTTACTGTCAGCCTGGTATGTAGTTACCTATCTATCTATCCAGGACTTGACACTGGTAGTTTGGCTGAGTATAGGAGCTACCCTGGAACCTCTGTTTATGTACCTTTGTTCCTCTATTCTCTCAAACATGGCTGGTACCCTGCCATCTTCTACCATGTTTTAGTTATATAGACATTTATTCTTCAATTATTTTGAAGGTGTGGAAAAAGCCAACGCAATGCCAGCTCCACGAATTCTGAGGACCCACCTTCCTACTCAGCTGCTGCCACCATCTTTCTGGGAAAAGAACTGTAAGGTAGGCCAGCAGTAGTTGCCCTAGGGGAAGAGGTAGGAAGCTCACGTAGAGCCAGTCTTCCAAAAGCCTGCTCAGAATATCCTCCTTAGCATCTTTGTTCCACTGTCACTGAGTGCTGACAGCTTATCAGTAATAGGGACAAATGTAAACTTATACACTCAGCAGGATGCTCCCCTGGACGGATTCAAACAAGTTGTGAAGACAGAAGTCAGACTGAGTTTTTGGGTGTAACAAAAGAAATGAGACAGTGAGCATTTAGTTTTCAGCAGAGTTGGCTGTGGCAGGAGGTGAGCAGGAACATAGGCTCATGAAATACAGCAAAGGGAAAAGAGTGAGCAAAAAAAAAGAAAGACATAAAGATTGTTCAAAATAGTAAATTAATAACCAAGCAGAGCCACCCTTTAGAACAGTACTTGGCCACAGTAACCTCTGGACTTGTTTTGCTTATTCTGGAACTTTGTTACCAGTATCTAGTATGTTTCTCCCACACAGAGGGCACTGGACCATGCTAGGAATGTACAAGGACAGAATGGCCCTGCAGTAAGTGGAGCCAATGGCCCAGGGTGAACTACTTGTTGAGAGGGATAATGTTTTCAGAAGTGGGAATAAAAGAAAAGAAGGATAAAAAAATTGCTGGTGCCAGGTGTGGTGGCACACATCTTTAATCCCTGCACTTGGGAGGCAGAGGTAGGAGGATTCCCATGAGTTTGAGGCCACCCTGAGACTATATAGTGAATTCTGGACTAGAGCAAGATCCTATCTCAAAAAAACAAACAAAAAATGCTAGATAAGTAATGGTAATTTGTATTTGTTTCCAAGATAATTCAATCACTTCAGCTTTAATGCCTATAAATGGATAGGGTCAGAGTCTGGGTCACAAGCATCCAGAAGAGTGAGAAATGAAAGCTGGGATGCCAAGAGGTAGCATCCTCCATGGATACGTGGAAGAGACAAAGGAAACCCCAGAGAAGCTCCCCAGTATACACTCCAGCCTCCTCTACTTCTACTTGCACTGTACAAGAAACTGCAAGCTGACCAGTCAGCATATGGTGGCCCTCCCACTACCACAGTCTCCAGCACACATGGCAGAAACATGCACAGATCTCTCGAGGGACACAAACTCAGCATAGGCCCCAGAACCTCCACTTGAGCCTACATTACAAAATACACAAAGGAAGTGACTATTATGAGATCCTAGAAAAATAAAAAAAAACCACAATATTAGCTCTCAAAAACTTCAGACAACAGAGTTATCATGTACAGAAATAACAAAAGTTGTACAAACAATAAGAGGTTGTATTGCAGTCAGGTTTTCATTCCTGACAGAAAAGACCAGACCAAGAGCAACTTGTGGGAAAAGGGGGATTATTTTGGCTTACAGACTTTAGGGAAATCTCCATGAAGGCAGGCGGAAACAATGGCATGAACAGAGGGTAGACATCACCTCCTGGCCAACATCAGGTAGATTAAAGCAACAGGAGTGTGCCAAGCACTGGCAAGAACAACCTGGCTATAATACCCAAAAGCCCACCCCCAGCAATGCACTTCTTCCAGGAGGCTTTAATTCCAAAATTGCCGTCAGCTGGGGACTTAGCATTTAGAACACCTAAGTTTATGTTTATTACACCTAAATCAAACCACCACATTCTGCTCCTAACCCCCTTAAACATGATGTAAAATACAATTTAGTCCATCTTTAAAAGTCCCCAGTTATTACCAATCCCAATGATGTTCAAACATCCTCATAGTCCAAGATCTTTTAACTGAGATATAATACAAAAAAAAAAATAGCACAGAATAAACATTCACACTGCAAAAGATATCATTGGGTATAGTAAAGAAATATTCAACCAATACAAGATTTAAACAGGGAAACATCAAACTCTGTAGCTCTAAGTCCAACAACTCTAACTAGTGACAGGTCTCTAGAGTTCCAATTCTGCCCCTCCAACTAGGCTACTCACAGTCCCCGAAAATATCCAGTTTCAGCAGCTCTCCTTGACAGCCATCTCATAGTCCTGGCATTTCCACTGGGTCTCCATTGCAACCCATGGTTCATCCTCATGACTCCATCAGGTCTCCAAGCCTGCTTCACAATGCCCATGACTATTTCCAAAATACAAGACTGTGTTGCAAATTCAATAACCCTCTCTTTCCTACATTTCTTATACTCCATAATACCAGGTAGTGTGCCAGTTTGTTAATCCAGGTGGGGGGCGGGAGAATAAAGCAGACTTTGAAAAATATGACACTCTTCGGCATTCAGGCCCTTTTGAAGACTCTGCATTCTTTCTGTTGTCCCAATGCAATTCATCTGGCCCAGTCTCAATGGTTGTAATCTCTCATAAAATTAAAGCTGAACGAACAGCAGATTCAGCCCAAAAATTTCATTTTTTCTGTGCCATATCCCTCTGCTCACAGTCTGTTTCTATACAAAGCAACCCTGCACAAGTTCTCAGGGCACAGGCATAACAGAAGCTGTTCACACAAACTGCTCCTAGCCCCATCCAGGAAAATCTTTCTCACCCTCATAAGCCAAACCTCACAATCCATAGTTCTTACTACATTCAGGTCTTTCAACTCTGACCAAAATGGTCCATCAAACTGTACTTACAGCCCTATAAGGTGTCTCTTAGGCCAAGTTTCAAATCCTTCCAGGTTCCTCTTGAAAATTAGCTCTAAAATGCCCAAAGCCATGCAGTCAGGTTTTTAGCAGTAATGATCCCACTTTTTGGTACCAACTTTACTATTTCAGTCAAGTTTGCATTGCTGACAGAAAACACCTGACCAAGAGCATCTTGTAGGGAATAAAAGGTTTATTTTGGCCTACAGACTCGAGGGGAAGTACCATGATGCCAGGGGAAAACAGTGGCATCAGCAGAGGATGGACATCACCTCCTCACCAATATCAGGTAGATGAAAGCAACAGGAAAGTGTTCAAACACTGGCAAGAAGAAGCTAGCTATAATACCTATAATTCCATCCCCAACAATACACTTCCTCCAGGAGGCTTTAATTCCCAAATTACCATCAGCTGGGGACCTAGCATTCATAACACCTAAGTTTACGGGGGACACCTGAATCAAACCACCACAGGTTGTATCAAAAATAAAGAAGTGGGCTGAGGAAATGGCTTAGCGGTTAAGGCATTTGCCTGCCAAGCCTAAGGACCCCAGTTCAATTCCCCAGGACCCATGTTAGCCAGATGCACACACGCGTCTGGAGTTCCTTTGCAGTGGCTGGAGGCCCTGGCACTCCCATTCTGTCTCTCTATCTGCCTCTTCCTCTCTCTCATTCTCTCTCTCGCTCTCTCTCTCACTCTCTCTCTCTCAAATAAATAAATAATAAAATATTTTTAAAAAATAAAGAAAGAGGGGCTGGAGAGATGGCTTAGCAGTTAAGGTGCTTGCCTGCAAAGCCAAAGGACCTCGGTTCAATTCCCCAGAACCCACGTAAGCCAGATGCACAAGGGGCACATGCATCTGGAGTTTGTTTACAGGGCTGGAGGCCTTGCTGCACCCATTCTCTCTCTGTCTACCTGCCTATTTCTGTATTTATCTCTCTCTAGCTCTCTCAAATAAATAAATAAAAATAAAATATTTTTAAAAAGAAAGAAAGAAAGAAGATGCTAATAGAAGCAGAATTGTCAAATAAATGGAGTTTCTATAACTGAAAATATATACAATCACTGGAAATTAAAAATCAGAACTAGGCAAATATACAGAATAGGTACAGATGAATAGACTGTGAACTTTGAAAGGAGATGAGACGAGTTTGAGAAGAGAAGAGTCCTATGGCTAGAGGTAAGAAAAATGATTAGTATACAAAAGAGTGGCAGAAAGAATGTAAAAGACAGGGCTGGAGAGATGGCTTGGTGGTTAAGCATATGCCTGTGAAGCCTAAGGATCCAGTGTGACAACTAAAGTTTCCCCAAATATTGCCCTGTATTTTCTAGTGAACAAAATCATCCCTAATTGAGAACCATTATGGTTTTTAAGATTATTTATTTGCATGTGTACATATGTATATGTGTGGCCTCTTGCCACTGCAAATAAACACCAGACTCTTTGTGTGACTCTTTTGTGTCTGGCTTACATGGGTGGCTTATGTAGTTGACTTGGGAACGGAATCAGACTGGCAGGCTTTGCAAGCCTTTAACCACTGAGCCATCTCCACAGTCGCAAGAACCAAAATTTGTTTTCTGGTTTTTTTTTTATTAAGTAGAAACTTGGACAGATCATGTGTTGTTACCATCATTCCCCTTCTGCTTCCTCCCCACTCCACTGACAGTCCTCCTCAGTAGGGTTAATGGTATTCACCATGGGGTTATGGGTTATAAGTTGTGAGAGCAGCATTTAGTCATTGTGTGTGGAGAGACAATGCCTCTAGATACTCCTTCCACCCTGTGGCTCTTATAGTCTTTCCGCCCCCTCTTCCACAATGCTCCCTGAGCCTTGGCACATATGTTATAAGTCTATTTATTGTTAAGCTCTCAGAAGCTTCTGAATTTCTGCTTTGATAGCTTTGGAAAGTCCTCAGGTCTATCACCATTACCCTGGCGCAGGTTGTCAGGCTCGGCGTGATAGCAGCACTCTTGCTTAACTCACCCAATTCCTGTGTAAGAACCATTATTTCAAAATGAAACTCACAGCACTGAAATGGCTGGTCATGAATCCAGGACAACTACTCTTCTGGATACTTTAGGACTAATACTTGAGACATGAAATAGAGAACCTATCTCATTTTAACTAATGAGACAAAAAGTCAAACTTGGTTAAAGTAAAAAGTTGAGAAGAGGAAGGAAATGAAGCAGGTTAAAACAAAACCTAAGGAAATGCTTTTCAGGGCAGAGCCCAAGTAAGTAGAGATGGGAACAGCAGAGTTGGAATATCATGGGGAATATAGTTGTTTTGTTGTTGTGTGAGCCAAACAACTAACCATGAAGCTATCCTGCTTCTCCAGGAAACCAAGCTAAGAAATCTGGAAGGCCCATCACCATATATGTGACAGTTTCTTAGTTGGGTAGCATGTTTTAAAGGAAGATTTTACTCCTGGTACTAAATGGAAAATCAGAAACTGGGTTGATTGATGAATTAAGAGGGTTAGAAATGCAACAAAAAGTTTAAAAAAACATACAAGGCCAAGTTGCATTACCAACGCAGGAGAGGTGAGCATGTGTGTGCAGCCATCCTCAAGAGGATTCAACCCAAGGGAACTCGTAAAACTCATGTTTTATATCATCTTTCACTCAGCTCTCTTCTTATTCCAAAGTTCCTTTATGTAGCTCGAAATGCCAAAGACTGTATGGTTTCCTACTACCATTTCCAAAGGATGAGTCAAGTGCTTCCAGATCCTGGTACCTGGGAAGAATATTTTGAAACCTTCATCAATGGAAAAGGTAAATAAAATGCACTTCTGGGCTGGAGAAAGATGGTTCAGTAGTTATGGAACTTGCCTGCACAGCCAAATGACACTGGTTTGATTCCCTAGTATGCACATAAAGCCAGGAGCACAATGTAGCACATGTATCTGGAATTTGTCTGGAGTGGCTAGAGGCCCTGTCCATTTTTTTTTCTCTCTCCCTCTTTTCTTCACTCCACACACTGTCTTCCTCTACTTGCAAATAAGTAAGTATTTTTTGTAAAAAGTGTACTCCTGTGTTCTCACTTTAGTGAGGATCTGTTGAGGGAACCACACATGAAATTCTATTCCTGAGAATATAATGTGCCTCCTTAGATTTGTCTAACCATTTGATGGGAGCCAGATGAACAGTCAGTTGCTTCATAGTGAAGACCCACATCCCTCAGGAGACATCTCCCCCCTTACTCAAAGCCTTAATTCTTGGGCTGGAGAAACGGCTTCATGGTTAAGGTGCTTGCCTACAAAGCCTAAGGACCCAGGTTCAATTCTCCAGGTCCCATGTAAGCTGATGCACAAGGTGGCGCATGTGTCTGGAGTTTGTTTGCGGTGGCTAGAGGCCCTGCCATGCCCATTCTCTCTTGCACACTGTCTCGCTCACTCTCTCTCTCTCTGTGTGTCTGTTACAAATAAAGATTAATTAATTAATTTTTAAAATTTTTAAAAATCCTTAATTCTGAAATGTCTGACCTGTAGGCACCCTCATTCCAGAGTGTGTTACTGTCCTGCTTTGAAGGTATATGTGGTTGTATATAATAACATAAAGCAACTTTAGGTAGCATGTTAAGATAACCCCAAGATTGCCCCAAAACACTTGACTTCAAAATCAAAGAGCTCATAACCTTGAGGATATATCTGATTCAGGGTTTTATCTTCCATCTCTCCAGTACACTTCAGGTCAACAAACTTTGACCCTCAGAAGATTTTATGTCTATGAAAACTGTTCTTTTGTGTCTGTTACAGTGAGTTGGGGATCCTGGTTTGACCATGTGAAAGGATGGTGGAAAATGAGAGACAAACACCAAATTCTTTTCATCTTTTATGAGGACATAAAGAGGGTAAGCAAATAAATGCATCAGACTGGGGCATCAGATTTTATTGTGATTCCAACCCAGTCCCATCAGACTGGACTTCTGAAAACCATGTCTAGAGGAAAGTAATCATGTCTTTCTGAAACTCTTCCGCTTCAATCTAATGTTGTCTTTACCCCAGGACCCAAAGCATGAAATCCAGAAGGTGATACAGTTCATGGGAAAGCACCTGGATGAAGCAGTGCTGGATAAAATTGTCCAGGAGACGTCATTTGAGAAAATGAAAGAAAATCCTATGACAAATCGTTCTACAGTCCCCAAGTCTGTCATGGACCAGTCCATTTCCCCCTTCATGAGAAAAGGTTTGTAGGACCTCTTTATCACTAATTCTGAGGCAAGGCATCTCAACTCTGCATATTATCTATTTCTAACAAGGCTGTTTTTTTTTTTTAACCTGTGGTACAAGCAAGTTATACAAACAACAAAGAAAATGCAGTATTGTAGATAACTAGGGACAGAGCCACTGTTAGTCCAGACCTCATGCAGAAAGTAAGGACCTGGGAACTCAGTAACATGAAGCTTCTGGAAGCCACGGCTGTTTGCTACTGCCCATGTCTATGCCTACTTCCTCCACTGATCAGCCTCCTGTCTCTCCATCCCTTGTGTTCTTTTCCCTACTCTATAGCCTCTGCTTTCTCCTCTTCTGCTCATACCTTAGTCTTGATCATGGCCCAAACTGTTCCACATTGTGACTTTCAATGACTATTGCTAAGAACCTCCTTCTTCTCTTTTTCTTTTTTGTACTAAACTTTTATTGACAATTTTTCTGTATGTACAAAATGATTTTTTATTATAGTCCCCTCACCTCCCTCTGTATCCTCCCCATAATCTTTCTACTGCACCCTCCCTTCCTCCAACTACTCCTTCTACTATTTTTCATTTCTTAATTATAAACTTTATTGTATAAGCCTATTGGATGTTGTTCATATGTCCATCAGGTTATACTCTTATATCCTCTCTCACCCAGGCCCTCCTCAGTGGAAATATTAGTGTTCCCTGTGGGGTCATGAATGCATCAGTCAGTCTCTTATTGCTTTATGTTCAAGTTCCCAAGGGAGGAGTTCTAACTGTCCTAGCTCATCAAGTTTTAAGGAAAAAAAAACGACTTCACCACTTTATTTTAAAAGTAATACATTAAATAGTTATTTAAAAATTAAATCAATATAGATTTAACTGTTTGACAAAGTTTTCCACTAAAACCCCACTCTCATAAAAAAAAACTAAAAACATAGTGGTCTCTTCCTCTCTGTTTTAAATATATATTATTTTTAATGACAATGGAACTGTTTGAACACTGCTTTGTAACATCTTTTCTTTTTTATTTATTTTTTTCACAAGTATATTTATTCCATTGCACTTTCCAACAAGAACATCCCATGCTATAGCACCTACAATAGCATCCACTGCTCCTGCATAAATCAGTTTTACCTCTTTTTTCTTTAGATAATCAGTGGTGAGAATTTGCCACATAGATTTCTTCAGGCCCATATATACTCACTATTCTATGCACACTTTTTTGATTGGTTTGTTTATTTGACCCATAGAAACATAAAGATATACATACTATGATGAAAACTTGCTCACTAAAATGTGTTTATAGTATATACTTGCTCACTAAAATGTGTTTATAGTATATACCTTTGCCTACCAGAATGTGAGATATCCCTCCAGAGCAAGTCATAAAGATCCATATATGTTGTAGTTACCTTCTCATTGCTGGGATAAAGCACCTGACCAAAAGCAGCTGATGGGAGGAAAGGATGTATTTTGGCTTAAAGTCTCAAGGACAAGCTTCATGATGGCAAGGGTAAACACAGCAGAAGCTGAAAATCACCTCTGCCACAGCAAGTAGAAAATAGCAGAAGGAAAGTGAGCCAAACTCTAGCAAAGGGTACCTGGCTATAACACCCCTAAGCTTGTCCCCAGCAATACGTCTCCTGCAACAAGGCTCTACCTCCCAAATTGCCATTAGCTGGGGACCAAGCATCCAGAACATATGAGTTTTGGGGAGACATTGGATTGAAGCAACCACAAAGCACATCACAGTTCTAAAAGATATCAGGTTATACCAAAGCATGCATAGATTTATATATAGATAGAGAGAGATAGAGATAGACATACAATATTTTACAGAACAATTTCTCTAATGATAGAAACTATAGATACTAGGCTGGGGAGTTTACTCAGTTGCTAAAGTCACTTGCTTACAAAGCCTTCCAGCCTGGGTTTGATTCCCCAGTACCCACATAAAGCCAGACACACAGTGGAGCATGTACTCTGGACTTTGCATCCCCAAGAGGCCCTGACATGTCCATACTCACACATTCTCTATTTCTCTCCTTCCTCTCAAATTAATAAATACAAATATGTAAAAAAGAAGAAGCTATAGCTACTGTTGTTTTTTATTTTGTCTTATAAATAATGCCTCAATGAACATTTTTATACATAATTTTTTTAATTTATTTAATTTTTTATTAATTAGTTTTATACTCAGTGAATACAGTCAAATTGGTACCAATTTTAGGCTCATCCATGTCCTACCCCCTTCCCCTGGCCCCTCTTTGTTGAGGTATATGGGTCATGCATTGTGGAGTTAGCCCACAGTTATGGGTAAGAGAAATGTCTCTGCATATCATGACCCAACGTGTGGCTCTGACATTCTTTCCGCCCCCTCTTCTGCAAAATTTCCCTGAGTCATGTTGGGTTCATTTTTGGTCTGCTTCAGTGATGAGGTGTTGGGAGCCTCTATGTCTTTGGATATCTGATTTGGTAGGAATTGATTGTTCTCTGTGTCGATCTCCTTCACCCTTGTGCTGGTACCAGGTTCACCAAGAAAACAACACTCTTGCTTGTTTCGCCAATTATTCTTAGTTTCAGCTGGGGCCCTGTTGAGGTACACTGGGGTGGTTCTCTCCTTACAATCTGCATCTATCTGAAAAAGAGAAGTAGATTCTCCAATGGAGAGTAAAGTTAGCACCAGACAAATGGGACAACCCTTATTTTTTTATACAGAATGTAAAAGGTGTAGGCCCTCTTGTAGCCCATGATTGGTGGTAGCTTCATAATGAACAGCAGGCTCATGTTTTGATATGGTTCTGACTTGTTCCCAGCTCCAGATATGAGTTCTGTTCCACTGAGTGGATCAGTTAGCCAAATCAAGAGCAGTTGGTTTCCCACCATGGCTGTGCACCACTATTGCACTTGTGTGAGCATCACAACAGGTTATTTGCTGCTAAGTAGGTGAGACCATGCGTTGCTTGGACAGGTATTGGTCATTTTCCCCCAGTTGCCCATGTAGCACCTTCTGGCACTAGATGTGCTGACTGTCTGGGGACTGACTCTCTTCCAGCTTCCAGCCATGTCACTCCATTTTACATGTCAACCACATATGGTGTCTTCAACACTAGGGTCTTACCACTAACCTTTGGTGGGTCAAGTACTCTGACCGAAATCTGTCTTTCTTTTAGGAAACCTTGTAGGTCTCTCTGATCAAAAGCTCATTGTTGATGACAGCCACATGCTGGTACTGGGAGTTACAGGTCAGTGCCCACTAAGAGAAGGAAGAAAAAGATAACTAATATAAAAGAGTTAGAGAGAAGAGAGAGAGAGGGGGAAGCTGTAGAAGTTTAAGATCAGTTTTTGTCATACCCTCTCCAGTGTCTTGTGGCTCAGATGTTCCCTCTAAGGGCCTGGGGAAGGTTCTACCATTTAGTCTGCCTTTTAGGGTGTAGAATTTTATGGTACCATTGCTGTTTGGGTCTAGATTTGCGGCCCACCCCCTCCTTTGCCCTCCCCTCCCTCCCCACCCACGCTATTGTCTAGTCCTCAAGATGCATGCTGGGTATGTGGGAATCGTGGGTAGATTCAGGTTAGGTGCTGTAGATGGAGTGAGACTATGTGGCTATTATCTTTCACAATTGGTTAAGTTCACTGAGAATGATTTGTTCCAGTTTCAACCATTTTTCTTCAAATTTCATTGTGTCATTTTTTTCTTACTGCTGTGTAGAATTCCATTGTGTAGATATACCACATCTTAGTTATCCATTCTTCTAGTGATGGACATCTGGGTTGATTCCAGCACTTAGCTATTATGAATTGAGCCACTATAAACATGCTTGAGCAAATCTCTCTGGACTGAGGTTTAAAGGTTTTAGGATACATGCCCAGTAAGGGAATAACTGGATCTGTTGGTAACTCTGTAGTCAGATTTTTTAGGAGTCTCCCTATTGCTTTCCAAAGTGGTTATACCATCTTACATTCCCATCAACAGTGATGAGGGTTCCCATTTCTCCACACCTCGCCAGCATTTTTTTTTTTTTGAGATTTCCTTTGCCACAGATCCTTGAAATACAGTTTATTATGAAGTCACTGAAATTAAAGATACTTATTTATTAGATTCACAGACAGAAGTAAAGGCTGCTTAGTACTTTCAGACTATATTAATTTTACACCAAGTGCCTAATCCAGCTCACAGGATTAAGAGTCTTTGCTCATATCTATGCAGTCTAATGCATCTATTAACAGAGGCCTTACTTTACAGCCTTGACAAAACAATATGCACTCTGCCTCAGTTTCTTCCTCACTGAGATCATGTCGTAGCCCCAGTGCCACATGATGTGAGCTCATAGACAATGGACATTATGCATGCTAAATTGTTACCCTCCCTAATGATATACATAATCTATAACTCACATAGATTGCAAGGTGTGAGTAGAATGCAGAGGAATTTTGGGTAGTGTCTGCTCAACATTGCAACACTGAGATCTGGACATGCTATTCTTCATGTCCAAGGAATCTTTTTTATTATTAATTAGTTTTGTACTCAGTGAATACAGTCAATTTGGTACCACTGTTAGGCTCATCCATGTACTACCTCCTCCCCCTGGCCCCTCCTTGTTAAGGTATATGGGTTGTTCATGCTTGAGCAAATCTCTCTGGACTGTGGTTTAAAGGTTTTAGGGTAGATGCCCAGTAAGGGAATAACTGGGTCTGTTGGTATCTCTATAGTCAGCTCTTTCAGGAGTCTCCATATTGCTTTCCAAAGTGGTTGTACCATCTTACATTCCCATCAACAGTGGATGAGTGTTCCTATTTCTCCACATCCTCGCCAGCATTTATTTTCATTTGATATTTTGATGTTTGCTATTCTTACTGGGGTAAGGTGGAATCTCATAGTTGTTATAATTTGTATTTCCATGACAATTAGAGATGATGAACAGTTTCTTAAGTGTGTGTTTGCCATTTGTATTTCTTCTTCTGTAAGCTGCCTGTTCAGTTCTTTGCCCCATTTTGTGAGTGGGGTGTTTGACTTTTTATTATTTAGGTTTTTGAGATCTTTGTAGATTCTAGAGATTAGGCCTCTGTCAGTTGGATAATCAGCAAATATTTTCTCCCATTCTGTGGGTAATCTATTGGCTTTGCTTATTGTATGCTTGTCTGTAAAGAAACTCTTCAGCTTCATGTGATCCCATTGGTTGAGTGACTATTTAAGATCGTGAGCTACTGGGGTTTTGTTCAGGAAGTCTTTTTCCATTCTTATATCATGGAAAGTTCCTGCTATATTTTCTTCCAGTAGTAGCCAAGTTTCTGGTGTTAGATTGAGGTCTTTGATCCATCTGGACTTGAGTGTTGTGCATGGTGAGATGTGTGGATCAAGTTTCAATTTCCTGCATATGGCTATCCACTTTGTCCAGCACCATTTGTTGAAGATGCTGTCTTTTTTCTAGCCTATATTGTTAGGCCTTTTGTCAAATATCAAGTAGCTGTAGTTGCTTGACCCAAAGTCCAGGTCCTCAAGTCTATTCCATTGGTCTATACTCCTGTTTTTATGCCAGTGCCATGCTGTTTTTATTACTATGGCTTTGTAATATAGCTTTAGATCAGGTATGGTGATGCCTCCAGAGGTATTTCTTTTGTTGAGGATATGCTTGGCTATCCAAGGCCTTCTGCCTTTCCATATGAAATTTGACATCATGTTTTCTATCTCTGTGAAGAACAATGTTGGGATTTTAATTGGAATTTCATTAAATCTGTATATTGCCTTTGGTAGGATTGCCATCTTCACAATGTTAATTCTGCCTATCCAGGAGCATGAGAGGTCTTTCCATTTTCTCAAGTCCTCCTCAATTTATTTTTTGAGTGTTTTTAAGTTTTCGTTCTATAGATCTTTCACTTCCTTGGTTAACATTATTCCAAGGTATTTTATTTTGTTGTTGTTGTTGCTATTGAAAATGGGACCATGTCCCTTATTTCTTTCTCTGTATCTTTGTCATTTGCATATAGAAAGGTTACTGATTTTTGTGCATTGATTTTGTATCCTGCTACTTTGCTGTAGGAGTTAATCACTTTCAAGAGTTTTGGGATGGAGTCTCTTGGGTCTTTTACGTATACAATCATGTCATCAGTAAATAGAGCTAACTTAACTTCTTCCTTTCCAAATTGTGTCCCTTTTATTTCTTTCTCCTGTCTTATTGCTTGAGCTAGGACTTTCAGTACTATATTGAAGAGCAGAGGTGAGCATGGACAACCCTGTCTTGTTCCTGATCTTAATGGGAATTCCTCCAGTCTCTCGCCATTAAGTATTATTTGGGCTTTGAGAGCTTTGTATATTGCCTTTATTATGTTAAGATATGAACCAACCATGCCAATTCTCTCCAATGTTTTCATCATGAAATGATGTTGTATTTTTTCAAAGGCCTTTTCTGAATCTATCAAAATGATCATGTGGTTTTTGTGTTTAACCTTGTTTATGTGGTGTATTACATTGACAGATTTCTGTATGTTGAATCATCCCTGTGTTCCTGGGATGAATCCCACTTGATCAAGGTGGATAATATTTTTGATGTGCTGTTGGATTCGGTTTGTGAGGATTTTGTTCAGGATCTTTGCATCTAAATTCATCAGGGAAATAGGCCGGTAGTTTCCTTTTCTTGTGGCATCTCTGCCTGGTTTTGGAATTAGGGTGATACTAGCTTCATAGAAGGAGTTGGGGAGCTTTCCCTATTCTACAATTGTGTGGCACAGTTTGAGAAAGATTGGTTTGAGTTCTTCCATGAAGGTTTGATAGATTTCAGCTGAGAAGCCATCTTGTCTTGAACTCTTCATTTTGGGGAGGTTTTTTATTACTTTTCAATCTCAATGGGTGTGATAGGTTTGTTTAGGACATTAATCTGCTCTGAGTTTAGCTTTGATAGATGGTATGTGTCCAGGGATTTATCCATTTCCTCCATATTGTCCAGTTTTGTAGAGGTTTTTGAAATAAGTCCTAATGATTCTCCCAATTTCACTTATGTTGGTTGTGATCTCTCCTTTTTCATTTTGAATTTTGTTAATTTAAAGCATCTCTTTTTTTTTTTTGCTTGATCAAATTGGCCAGGGGTTTGTCAATCTTGTTTATTTTTTCAGAGAACCAGCTCTTTTTTTTTTCAATTTTCTTAATTGTTTTCTTAGTTTCCAATTCATTAATTTCTGCTCTAATCTTAATTCATTCTTTTCTTAAGGAGCTTTTTTGGGTTGGATTTTTCTTGCTTTTCCAGTGCCTTTATGTGGATGGTTAGTTTATTGATTTGGGATCTCTCTGTCTTTGTTATGAAGGCATTGAGTGCTATGAATTTTCCCCTGAGGACCGCCTTCATTGTGTCCCATAAGTTTTGGTATGATGTGTTCTCATCATCATTCATTTCTACAAATTTTGCAATTTCATTTTTTATTTCGTCCACTATCCATTTATTGTTTAAGAGTGTGCTGTTCAGTTTCCAGGCACCGATGGGATTCCTTGTTCATCTTTTGTTGTTAATTTTTAGTAATATACAATTGTGATGTGATATCATGCAGAGAATTATGTCAATCTTCCTAAATATATGGAGGCAGGCTTTGTGACTCAGTATATGATCTATTTTAGAGAATGTTCCATGGGCTACTGAGAAGAATGTGTAGTCTGTGGATTTGGGATGAAATGTTCTGTAGATGTCTGTTAGGCCTAAGTAATCTATGTTTCTTTTTTTTTTTTTTTTTTTTTTTTTTTTTTTTTTTTTTTTTTTGAGCTCTCATACTTCCCTGTTGAGTTTCTGTTTGGATGATGTGTCTTTACTGATAATGGTATATTGAAGTCCCCAACTATGATGGTGTTGGTGGTTATTTGTTTTATTGTCAAGCAGGTTTTGCTTTATGAACTCTGATGCCCCTGTGTTTGGTGCATACAGATTTATGATTGTAATATCCTCTTGATGGATCGTTCCCTTGATAAGTAGGAAGTGGCCTTTTTTGTCTTTTTTGATTATTTTTGGTTTGAAATCTATTTTATCCAATATTAATATAGCTACACCTGCTTGTTTCTTATTCCCATTTGCTTGGAATATCGTTTTCCACCCTTTTACCCTGAGGAGATGTCTGTCTTTAATGGTGAGGTGGGTTTCTTGAAGACAACACATTGAGGGGTCTAATTTTCTGATCCATCATTTTAGCTTGTGTCTCTTGATGGGTGAATTAAGGCCATTAATATTTAGCATAATGACGTGAGGTTTGATTTGATCCCTGCCATACTGTGTTGGTATATGTGGTTTGGTGTTTTCATGGACTTTGAAGTTTTTTGTGCCTTCTCTGAGTTTGGTTATTGTGATCTGCTTCTTGTAGGCATTTGAGGTTGATTATTTGATTCTTCTCTGTGGAGAATTTCCTGAAATCTCTCTGTAGGTCTGGTTTTGTGTTCATATAATTGTAAAGCTGAGTTTTGTCATGGAAAGTTTTTCTTTCACCGTCTATTATGAGGGATACTTTTGCTGGGTGGAGTAGTTTGGGTTGGAAGCCATAGGTTCTTAGACTTTACAGTATTTAATTCCAGGCCCTTCTGGCTTTCATGGTTTCCATTGAGAAGTCTGAAGTAATTCTGATGGGGTTACCTTTAAAAGTGATGTGCTGTTTTTCCCTAGCTGCTTTTAGGATTTTCTCTTTGGTGTCAATGTTTTAGAGTCTTAATGACAATATGTGTTGGACAGTTTCTCCTTTGGTCCAATCTGTTTGGAGTTCTGTTAGCTTCTTGTATTTTGATGCGCCTTTCTTTTGAGAGAGTGGGAAACTTTTGTTTGATTATTTTGTTAAATAAGTTCTATGTGCCTTTGGTCTGAATTTCTTCTCCTTCTGGTATTCCAATGATCCAGATATTAGGACATTTAAGGGTATCCCACAATTCCCTCATGTTCTGTTCACAGAAATTTTTTAACTTATTGAAACTTTTGAACTCTCAAACTGTTTCTTCCATCTTGTCTTCCAGATCAGAGTTTCTATCCTCCACATGGCTGACTCTATTCTTGAGAGCTTCTAGAGAGTTTTGGGCTAGTTCAATTAGGTTTGCATTTTCTACTACTTTTCTATGTATAGTTTCTATCCCTCTGTCAAGCTCCCTTTTCACATCATTTTCTGATTTTCTTGATGCTTCTTGGAATTCATCTTTGCATTTCTTTATGTTTTCATTTAGCATCACCAGCTTATCTTTGAGGTCCTCTTTTTTTTTCACTCTCCATATCTCTTAACTGTCTTTGAACTCCTTCCATTTTCTTATCTATTTGGTATAGTCTTGTGATGGCAGCATCCACATGATTATCAGTCCTTTGTTGTTTTTCTGCAAGTTCTACCAGTAGCTTTGTCAGGGTTGCATTGCTGATAGCTTCATTTTTGTGTTCTGATCCTAATTTCTCTTCTATGTTTTGATTAGAGATGTTCATTGTAGGACTGGGTGATCTAACTGGATTTACTTGCATTTGATTTATCATGTTATTTCTTTTGTGCTGTGGTCTGCCCATCACAGTGTATGGGCAGGGAGTAGGGCTGTGGTCTCAATGGGTGGAGGAAGTGGTGCCTCTTGGGGGAGCTGACCTGGGCTAGCCAGCAGGCAAGCAGATGGCCTGAGTGGTCCTGAGCCAATATGTGGGTGGGTGGATCAGCCTGAGTTTAAGCACAGTGGGAAGCTGAAGCAGCCTGAGGCCAGATGCTGAAGCAATCTGAGCTCTCACTTGGCACAATGCCAAAGCAGCCTGAGCTCCTGTGTGGCAGGGGCACCAAAGTTTCCTGAACTGAACTCTCACACGGTGATGCACCAAAGTTGTCTGTGCTCATGGTCACAGGGATGCTGAAGCACCAAGCACTGAAGCAGCCTAAACTTGCCCAAGCGGAATACTGGGACACAGAAGCAGTCTGAGCTCACTCACAACAGGACACTGGTGGGCAGCCAGGGCAACAGACAGGCAGGGGGTTGCACCTGAGCTGGTGCAGGTGGACAGGCAGAGTAATCCTGAGCTCATGTGGGCAGGTGGAATGGCCCTGAGCACACGCATGGATGGATGGCGGCTGGATCAATAAGTGGGCAAATGGGCAGAGTAGGCTAAGCTTACACAAGTGGGGATCGGAGGCATGTGTGTGGCGGGCAAATGGACCGATGGAGCCTGAGCTCCAGTGGGCCAGCAGGCGGAGCCTGCCCAAGGTCACACGTGGATAGGGGTAGCACAGTAATCGCCCCTGTGGAGTGAGGCAAGTGGAACTATGTTGTCCTGGGTCCCCTTTCCTACTGTAAGTGTAGGGGTATCCTGAAGCTGGAACTGTGGGTACAGCGGCTCCTTAGGGGAATTGGGGGACTGGTAGGCTACCCGCGAGTGAGGGAATCAGTGATTCCCTTTTTTCCCCTCTGTGCCCTCCCACTGGCAATCTATTTGAGATTGCTTTCCCCTAAAGGCCCAGTGAATCCTTAATGCCTTGTCTTTCTTTCCCGGGGATGTGCGGCACAGTTAGGTGGTCACCATCTTAGCCGGAAGTCCTATACATAAAGTTTTACTTCTGTTGCATAATTTTTCAGAAGTATTGATTGGTGTTACAACTTGTATTTCCATATCTCAAATTACTTGATTACTGTTTGGTGAAAAATAGTATCTCATTCTGATTGTCTCCAAATTCTTCTAGATTAAGTTATAATCTGCATACAAAAAGTACACAGATTGTAACTCAACAAGTTCTAATAAATAGATTCAGACATATAACCAGAACTCCAGTTAAGACTTTCATCACCCCCAGGAAGTTCCCTCTCTTCCTCTTCTAGTCAATATCTTCCTGCAGAGAGGACCACTGTTCTAATTGCTCACTTACATTAATTTTGCTTGATCTTGGATGTCATATACATGGAATCTCACAGCATTTGGATTCTTAATGTCTAGAGTCTTTAGCTGATATAACATCTTAAAATTCTTTTGTGTGGTTATGGGTCTGTAGTTTATTCATTTTTACATCTGTGAGTATCCAACATATGAATGTACCACAGGTAGGACCAAGTCATTCCAGGTCACCAGCTTCCTTGAGCCAGATGTCCACCTAATTTAAAAGCTAGCAGCCCTGTACAGAGCCCTTTATGGCTCCTTCTCAAAAGAGAGAGCTAAGGTGGGCTCAGGTCCATTGAAAAGGATGTGTTTGTTGATAATCCACCTCCCAAATTGGTACTCCACTCTGCTCAGGAATCTTTCAGTCAAAAGTTGATGTTCCTGTCTGGGTTTATATCTTCTAGGAACTGTGGGTGATTGGAAAAACCACTTCACTGTGGCCCAGAATGAGAGGTTTGATGAAATCTACAGGGAAAAGATGGAAGGAACCTCAATAAGCTTCAGCATGGAACTCTGATTGGGATGTAAATAAAAAGATCACAAGAACATAGATGCAGTCTTCTATCCCAAACCCTCAGCCAAAAGTAACTTGAAATCACACCAGAAATGTAGTTGATTTTGATAGTAACTGTCTTTGTAATTATTAACAGTTTGTCACAACTTTGTGAAAATTAGTCATGTCAGGTACTTCCAGTCAAGATGGCGTCCTCCTAACCATGCCACACCATCCAGGGAAGAAAAGGCAATATGTTGAGGGTTCATTGGGTCTTCTAGGGGTGAGCAGACTCTAATAGACCTCCAGTGGAAGGGTGCAGAGGAGCAAAGTAGGTAATCCACTGATTCCCATGCTCTGGAGTAGCCCACCAGTCCCCCAACCCCCTCAAACAGCCATCATAGCCATAGTCCCAGCTGCAGGTTACTCCTGCACTAACCACAGGCAAAAGGACCCAGGCCAGCTGGCTAGTGTAACTCCACACATGGCTCCAAGTTTCTGAACATCATCCCACTTGCCACCACCCCCATGCCCCTGGGTGGACCCAGGCCAGCAGGGTAGCATTCCGCCAGAGGACATCCATGCCCCCCCAGGCAATTCTGCCATCACAGAGCTCCACACAAGAACTCTGCCATCCCCGCACCTATGTGTGGACCCAGGCCAGCAGGTTAGCCTTCCCCCAGGGGACCACCACATGCAAACACCATCCCACTCACTGCCACCCCCACCTCCATACGTGGACCCAGGTCAACAGGCTAGTGCTCCCCCTGCTTTCACCAGGGATCTCCACATGCCACTGCCTCTCCGTGCATGGACCCAGGCCAGCAGGCTAGGGCTCCCCCCCCCTCTAGGCTCTCCCACCACAGGGGACCTCCACATCCCCCCCATGTGTCACCTACCCCACAGCAGTTCCATATCCCCACCCTGCCCTGTCACAGGACCTGTCAGTCCCATCTATCCCCTGCTACAGGGTCCCAAGGGTCCCACTGTCCCATCCCTTCACCCTTCAGTATCTCGGAACCACCACACATTCCCATCCTCACCCCCTCCACAGCCCAGCCGCAACACCAGTATGCTTTGTCCCATTCCCCCTATCCCCATCCCCTTGGGCCACCTGACCATGCACTCCCATACCCCAAATCATGGAACAACAGGACCCTTCATCAGTTCTCTAAGCCCCCACCAGGTAGCAGGTAGGTCCCATTGCCATCAGAAGCCTAGTGGAAGCAAACATAAAAGGGAATGATTACTAAAGACACTTCAAGGTTAGACTACAACTTCCTCCTAAATTAAATAAGACTCCTACACTGTGATGGGCAGACCATAGTGTAAAAGGAATAACATAAAAATCAAATGCAAGAAAATCCAACAAGATTTCCCAGTCCCATAATGGATGTCTCTAATCAAAACATAGAACAGACAATAGGATCAGAATCCTAAAATGAAGATACAAGCTATGCAACCCTGACCAAGCAAATAGTAGAACTTGAAGAAAAGCAACAAAGGGCCAATAATCATATGAATGCTGTCCTCACTAGATTAGACCTAATAGGGGAAAAAAAAAAAAAAAAAAACAGGAAGGGTTCCAAAGACAGTTACATGATCTGAAGGAGAGAGAGAAAAAAAAAGAGGACCTCAATAACCAGCTAGCTAAGCTCAATGAAGACATAAAGAAATACAAGGATGCCAGGTGTGGTGGTGCATGCCTTTAATCCCAGCAATAAGGAGGCAAAGCTAGGAGGATTTCCATGAGTTTGAGGCCACCCTGAGACTACATAGTGAATTCCAGGTCAGCCTGAGCAAAAGTGAGACCCTACCTCGAAAAACCAAAAGAAAAAAAATGCAAGGATGAATTCCAAGAACCATTAAGAAAGTCAGAAAATTATGTGAAAAGGGAACTTGACAGAGGGTTGACAGGGATGGAAAGTATACATAAAAAAGCAGTAGAAAATACAAACCAAATTGGGCAAGCCCAAAACTCTATGGAAGCTCTCAAGAATAGAGTCAGCCATGTGGAGGATAGAAACTCAGAACTGGAAGCAAAAACAGAAGAAACAGTTCATGAGTCCAGAAGCTTCAATAAGTTCAAAATGTTTTGTGAACAGAACATGAGGGAATTGTGGGATACCCTTAAACATCCCAACATTTGGATCATGGGAATGCCAGAAGAGGAAGAAATCCAGACCAAAAGCATAGAGAACTTATTCAACAAAATTATCAAAGAAAACTTTCCCACTCTCTCAAGAGAAGGGCCCATCAAGTTACAATAAGCTAGCAGAACTACAAACAGACATGACAAAAAGAGAAATTTGCCAAGACATATTATCATTAAAACTCTAAACATCAATACTAAAGAGAAAGTCCTAAAAGCAGCTAGGGAGAAACCACATATCACATTTAAAGGTAACCCCATCAGAATTACTTCAGACTTCTCAATGGAAACCCTGAAAGCCAGAAGGGCCTGGAATAGAACACTGTAAAGTCTAAGAACCTATGGCTTCCAACCCAAACTACTCTACCCAGCAAAAGTATCCCTCATAATAGATGGTGAAAGAAAAACTTTCCACAGTAAAACTCAGTTTTACAACTATATGAACACAAAGTAAAGCCTGCAGAGTACTTCAGGGCATTCTCCACACAGAAGAATCAATAACCAACCTCAAGTGCCTATAAGAAGCAGATCACAATAACCAAACTCAGAGAAGGCACAAAAAGCTACAAAATCCAAGAAAATAACAAACCACATAAATCACTACAATATGGCAAAGATTAAATCAAACTTCACAGTCATTACCCTAAATACTGATGGTCTTAATTCACCCACCAAGAGACATAAGCTAACAGGGTGGATCAGAAAATTAGACCCCTCAATCTGCTGTCTTCAAGAAACCCACCTCGCCACTAAAGACAGACACCTCCTCAGGGTAAAAGGGTGGAAAATGATATTCCAAGCAAATAAATAAACAAGCAGGTATAATTATACTAATATGAGATAAAATAGACTTCAAACCAAAAGTAATCAAAAAAGACAAAGAAGGCCACTCCTTACTTACCAAGGGAACGATCCAACAAGAAGATATCACAATCATCAATCTTTATGCACCAAACACAGGTGCACCACAATTCATAAAATAAAACCTAATTGACAACAAAACAGAAATAACTACCAATATCATCATACTTGGGGACTTCAGTACTCCACTATCAGCAATAGATAGGACATCCAAACAGAAAATTAACAGGGAAGTGAGAGAGCTCAACAAAAGCATAGATCAATTAAACCTAACAGACATCTACAGAACATTCTACCCAAAATCCAGACTACATATTATTCTTAGCAGCCCATGGAACCTTCTCTAAAATAGACCATATACTAGATCATAAAGCCTGCCTCCCTATATTTAGGAAGATCAACATAATTTCCTGCATGAAGTCAGATCACACTACTGTATTGCTAGAAATTAACAACAAAAGATGCACCAGGAATCCCATCGGCTCCTGGAAACTGAACAACACACTTTTAAACAATAAATGGATAGTAGACAAAATTAAAAAAATGAAATTGTGAAATTTCTGTAAATGAATGACAATGAGAACACATCATACCAGAACTTATGGGACACAATGAAGGTGGTCCTCAGGGGAAAAATCATAGCACTCAATGCCTTCATAACAAAGACAGAGAGATCCCAAATCAATAACCTAACCATCCACCTAAAGGCACTAGAAAAGCAAGAAAAATCCAACCCAAAAAGCTCCAGACAGAAAGAAATAATTAATATCAGAGCAGAAATTAATAAATTGGAAACTAAGAAAACTGATGAAACAAAGAGCTGGTTCTTTCAAAAAATAAATGAGATTGACAAACCCCTGGACAATTTGATCAAGAAAAAAAAAAGACACTTCAAATTAACAAAATTAGAAATGAAAAAGGAGAGATCACAACAGACATAAGTGAAATTGGGAGAATCATCGGGACTTATTTCAAAAACCTCTACTCCACAAAACTGGATAATATGGAGGAAACATATGAATTCCTGGACACATAACACCTACCAAAGCTAAACTCAGAGCAGATTCATCTCTTAAACATATCTATCACACCCATCGAAATTGAAAAGTTAATCAAAAACCTTCCTGAAAAGAAGAGTCCAGGACCAGATGGCTTCTCAGCTGAATTCTAACAAACCTTCATAGAAAAACAGAAACCAATCTTTCTCAAACTCCTTCTATGAAGCTACTATCACTATAATACCAAAACCAGGCAGAGATGCCACAAGAAAAGAAAACTATAGGCCTATTTCCCTAATGAACTTAGACGCAAAAATCCTGAACAAAATCCTTGCAAACCGAATTCAACAACACATCAAAAGCATTATACAGGGCTGGAGGGATGGCTTAGCAGTTAAGGCATTGCCTGCAAAGCCAAAGGACCCAGGTTCAATTCCCCAGGACCCACATTAGCCAGATGCACAAGGGGTTTACACATCTAGAGTTCATTTGCAGTGGCTGGAGGCCCTGGTGTGCCCATTCATTCTCTCTCTCCCCCCCCGCTTTCTCTGTCAAATAAATAAATAAATAATTTTTTTAAAAAAAAGAGCATTATACACCTTGATCAAGTAAGCTTCATCCCAGGAACGCAGGGGTGGTTCAACATACAGAAATCTGTCTATATAATACACCACATAAGTAAGCTTAAACACAAAAACCACATGATCATTTTGATCAATGCAGAAAAGGCCTTTTTTTTTTTTTTTTCTTGGTTTTTCGAGGTAGGGTCTCACTCTAGCCCAGGCTGACCTGGAATTCACGATGTAGTCTCAGGGTGGCCTTGAACTCACGGCGATCCTCCTACCTCTGCCTCCCGAGTGCTGGGATTAAAGGCGTGTGCCACCACGCCCGGCTCAGAAAAGGCCTTTGACAAAATACAACATCATTTCATGATCAAAACATTGGAGGGAATAGGCATGGACAGTACAAATCTCAACATAAAGGCTATATATAAAGCTCTTAAAGCCCAAATAATACTTAATGGGGAGAGACTGAAGGATTTCCCATTGAGATCAGGAACAAGACAGGGGTGTCCACTTTCACCTCTGCTCTTCAACATAGTACTGGAAGCCCTAGCTCAAGCAATAAGACACACAGTCATGACAGTGATTAACCTACACTTTTCAGTTATAACTCTGAATATCAATGGACTCAATTCCTCATTCAAAGAACACAGGTTAACAGGATTAGAAATGTGATTCATCCATTTGCTGTCTTCAAGAAACCCACCTTACTGTTAAAGATAGATACCACCTTAGGGTAAGAGAATGGGAAAAGATATTCCAAGAAAATGTAAATAGGAAAAAAGTAAGTGAGGCTATATTAATATTTGATTAATATAAGAGTTTTTAAACCAAAGTAATCACTACGTAGTAAATTACTCTTTTTTGTTTTTGTTTCTGTTTTTGTATTTTTGTTTTTTGAGGTAGGGTCTTGCTCTAGCCAAGACTGATCTGGAATTCTCTATGTATTCTCAGGGTGCCTCAAACTCACTGTGATCCTCCTACCTCTGGCTCCCAAGTGCTGGGATTGAAGTGTACCACCAACATCCAGCTTAAACCAAAGTAATCAAACAAGACAAAGAAGGCCACTTCATACTCATCAAGAAAACCAGTTCACAAGGATATTATAATCATAGATATATGCATCAAACACAGGTTCACTAAATCTTATAAAACTGAATCTATTAGACATTAAATCAGATATAAATCTCAACATAACAGCCTTCATATATTAACAATGAAAAACATACTGAGAAATAAAGAAAATAGTCCCACTTATAAGAGCCACAAAAAAGTTAAATATTTTGGAATATCCCTAAACAATAAAGTGAAAGTCTTCTAGAATGAAAACATTAAAACATTGAAGAAGTAAATTGAGGAAGGTATGAGAAGGAAAGATCTCCCAAGATCATGGATTGGGAGAATTAATATTGTGAAATTACTATTCCACTGAGGGCCCAGGAAGCATTACAGAGGAAGGGGCAGATTAAATATGAGTGCTGCTTTCATTGCTAACCTGGGAACCTCCTCCAGGAAGGTAGTAGTAAACATTGAGGAGACTCAAACATCATCAAAGCAGAAAATCAGAGGCTGCTGAATAAAGGAGACTTATAACACACCCAAGGCACAGGAAACATTGCAAAACAGGGGGCAGAAAGAATGTAAGGGCCACAGGGTGAGAAAGATGATTGTGAAGCACTGTCCTCCCCACAGGAACTGTCTAGTACATTCATGACTTCACAGAGACTACTGATACCCCCATTTAGGAGGGCTCTCAGGAATAAGAGTGGAGAAGAGGGGTCAAAAGAAGAAAATTCAGGGCTGGAGAAATGGCTTAGCGGTTAAGCGCTTCCCTGTGAAGGTGAAGCCTAAGGACACTGGTTCAAGGCTCGATTCCCCAGGACCCATGTTAGCCAGATGCACAAGGGGGCGAACGTATCTGGAGTTTGTTTGCACTGGCTAGAGGCCCTGTTATGCCCATTCATTCTCTCTCTCTCTCTCACTCTCTCTCTCCCTCTCTTTCTCGCTCACTCGCTCTCAAGTAAATAAAAAAATGAACAAAAAAACAAACAAAAAAAAGAAGAAAATTCAATGGGATTTCAATTCAGTATGTTCATATATTCTCACTAAAAATTATTTTTTCATTCATTTGAAAGAGAGAGAGAGAGAGAAAGTATGGGTGTACCAAGGCCTCTCGCCACTACAAGTGAACTTCCAATGCATACATTACTTTATGCATCTGGCTTTTTGCAGGTCCTGGGAAGTTGAACCTGACCCAATAGGTTTTTCAAGCAAGCACATGTAACCACTGAACCATCCTGTGCCCCTAAAAATTATTTTAAAAAATAAGTATCGAGGGGGCTAAAGAAATGTGTTATCAGTTAAGGGCACTTGCCTGCAAAGCCAAAGGACCTAGGTTCACTTCCCTGGCTGCACATAAGCCATATTCACAAGGGGATGCCTGCATCTGGAGTTCTTTGCAGTGGCTGGAGGCCCTGGCATGCCCATTCTCTTTCTCTCTCTCTCTCTCTCTCTCTCTCTCTCTCTCTCCCTCTCCCTCTCTCTCAAATAAATAAATAAAGATTAAAAAGTAAAAACTAAGTATTGGCTTGTACTTTTCTTTGGTATTTTTTTCAAGGTAGGTTTTCATTCTAGCCCAGGCTGACCTGGAATTCACTGTAGTCTCTGGATGGCCTCGAACTCACCTCACAGCAATCCACTGACCTTTGTCTCCCTGGTACTGGGATTAAAGGCATTCACCACCATGCCAGGCTAGGGGCTGTACTTTTAATAGACATTTTAGTGTTTTTAGAATTAACTCATGATTGCTGGCATATTTCTAAATACAAAGTTGAATAAAAGAAAAGTTTTAGTTATGCCATTCCTTCACTAATCACTCTTATTATTTCTTTCTACCCATGACTAATACTGAAAGTAATTTTAGTGTAGGGAAAATACATGGAAAAATATGTCAGTCAGTCTAGGCAGATAACTCCATGGATAAAGTACTTGCCTCATAAGCAAGATGTGGTGGTTTGATTCAGTCCATAAACTTAGGTGTTCTGAATGCTAGGTTCCCAGATGATGGATACTTGGGAATTAATGCCTCCTGGAGGCAGTGTATTGTTAAGGGTAGGCTTATGTGTATTATAGCCAGTTTCCCCTTGCCAGTGTTTGGCACACTCTTCTGTTGCTGTTGTCCACCTGATGTTGGCCAGGAGGTGATGTCCACCCTCTGCTCATGCCATCATTTTCCCCTGACATCATGGAGCTTCCCCTCATGTCTGTAAGCCAAATAAGCCCTTTTTCCCCCACATGCTGCCCTTGGTCAGGTGATTTCTGGCAGCAATGCAAACCTAACTGCAACACTAAAGTTCATACCAAGGAGTTGTGTCATTGCCGCTAGACACCTGTGTGGCTTTTGGTCTTTTAGAGCAGATTTTTGAGAGGAATGTGGAAGGATTTGAAACCTTAGCCTAAGAGATGCCTTGCAGCATGGACCATTTTGGTCAGAGTTGAAAGAACTGAATGCAGTAAGAACTGTGGACTGTGAGGTTTGGCTTGTGAGGGTAAGAAAGAGCTATTCTTGGACTGGACTAGAAGCAGTTTGTGTGAGAGACTTGCTTTTATGCCTGAGTCCTGAGAACTTATGCAGGGTTGCATTTCATAGAAATGGACTGGTATGAGCAGAGGGATATGGCACAGAAAAATTGAAATCTTTGGGCCAAAACTGCTGCCCATTCAGCTGCAATTGTATGAGAGATTACAACCATTGAGATTGGGCCAGGTGATCTGTATTGGGACAACAGAAAGAATGCAGTCTTTTGAAGAGGCCTGAATGCTGAAGGAGTATTCTATTCTTCAAAGTCACCTTTATCCCCCCCACCAGATTAACAAATTGGCACCTGTGATAGTTTGAATAGATGGCCCCAATATGTTCATTGTTCTTTTAGTTTGTAGTTTGCATCTGCAGCCACCTGGATGGAGGCAGTGTCACTGGGCGGATCTTAAGGTGTGGTGGTGGGTTTGAGATTTCAATCTAAAGATATGCGAAGTGTGCCTAGCTAGAGTTCCTGAAGTGTACTGGGTTGTGTGGCTTTAGGCTTGTGCTTCTCTTTCTGTGTTCGGTCCTGTGAAAGCAGACAGCTTCTTCTGCCATTATGGAACTTCCCCTGGATCTGTAAGCTTCAATAAATCCCTTCCTCCATAACTGTGTCTGGTCTGGAAGTTCATCTCAGCAAACCTGAAGCTGTCTGCTACAGCACCCCACCTAGTTTTGTGGAGTATGAGAAATGCAGGAAAGAGAGGGTCATCGAATTTACAGCACAGTCTTGTGTTTTGGAAATGGCCATGGGCAATCTGAAGCATGTTTGCCTGCATAGAGATCTGATGGAGCCATGAAGATGGAACATGGGTTGCAGTGGAAACCCACTGGAGATGCTGGGACCATGAGACTGCTGCTAAGGAGAGCTGTCAGCCCTGGATGAAGTTTTCCAAGACTGTGAGTAGCCTAGCGGGAGGGGTGGAATTGGAACACCAGAGACTTGTTGCTGGTTAGAATTATCAGACTTAGAGACTTGTTACTGACAAATTATTATTGGACTTGGAGCTACAGATTTGATGTTTGCCCTGTTTAAATTTTATATTGATTGAATATTTCTTTGCTATACCAAATGTCATCTTTTTCAGTGTGTTATTCTGTACTATTATGGGTTTTTTGAGGATTTTTTTTTATTATGGCTCAGTTAAAAGACCTTGGACTATGAGGATGTTTGAACATCATTGGGATTGATAAAAACTATTGGGACTTTTAAAGTTGGATGAACGGCTGGGCATGGTGGCACACACCTTTAATCCCAGCACTCAGGAGGCAGAGGTAGGATGATTGCTGTGAGTTCGAGGATACCCTGAGACTGCATAGTGAGTTCCAGGTCAACCTGGGCCAGAGTGAGACCCTACCTCGAAAAAAAAAAAAGTTGGATGAATGCATTGCATTTTACATCATAAATGGTTATCAGTTTATGGAGGCCAGGGGCAGAACGTGGTGGTTTGATTCAGGTGTCCCCCACAAACTAGGCTAGGTTTCCAGATGATGGAGATTTGGGAATTAACATCTCTTGGAGGGTAAGCTTATGGGTATTATAGCCAGTGTTTGGCACACTATTGCTATTATCCACCTGATGTTGGCCAGGAGGTGATGTCCACCTTCTGCTCATGCCGTCATTTTCTCCTGCCATCACGGAGCTTCCCTTTGAGCCTGTAAGTCAAAATAAATCCTTTTTTCCACAAACTGCTCTTGGTCAGGTGATTTATGCCAGCAATGCGAACCTGACTACAACACATAAGATCTAAGTTAGATCCTGAGCACCTACATAAAATGCCAGAGTGTGGTAGTACATGGTTTTAATCTCAGCACTGGGAAGGCAGAAATAGGTGGACCCCAGGAGTTTATTGGCCAGTTATTCTAGCCTAACTGGCAAGTCTCTGGTCAATAACAGACCTTGTCGTAAAGAGAAGTGGATATGTGAAGCTGTTTTCTGGCCTGCATATATACTAACACACACCCATACGAACAAGCTTACACACACGAATGTACACCATACATACACACATGCAAAAGAAAGAAAAACCTAGAGTAAGACTGGCCCCAAGTCACAAACAGTATTCCTATATTCTGATTGACTCACTGTTTTGCTGGTTGATTGGTTTAAAGACACTTGTTAAAGTATGGTAAAGCTGACCTTATTCAGTACATCACAAGGTGTAGAGACCATGACAGTAGGGTATTGCAATAGGAAGAGTATGTGCTAAAATGCTGAAACACAGCATGAGCAAGTGGGAATTTATTAGCCAAGAAGTAAGGTAAGCCTTAGCATACTAGAATTACTAAGAGGATATATAAGGGGTAAATGATGTTTATAAAAACATCCCAGCATTCAGGAGGCAGAAGTAGGGGGGCTGAAGTAAATTCAAGGCCAACCTGGGACTACAAAGTGAGTTCCAGGTCAGCCTGGGCTAGAGTAAGACCCAATCTGTAAAAAAAAAAAAAAAAAAAAAAACTGAATTTTCCAACGGAGAAGGTTTAGGATACTGAGTAAAGTTTGGTCATTTCCAGTTATTATAAATTCTTTCTTTTTTCCTTTTCACTTACTAGCTAAAAACCAAATATACCAATTTAGAGATTCAACATTTGTTCTAGAACAACCCAGTCCTCACATATGAGGACTAACCTAAGATATCATGAGACCAAAAAAGAGGGACAGACAAATCCAGACACTATGCACTACACTGGGGAAACTGACTATGTGGTCCTTGGCAGCAGCAAGACCAGTTGCATCCCTGTAATTTGGGTAAGAAAAAGGGGTATATTTACAGGTTAAGAGAAAAGCTATTTCATCCAAGGTAGAATATACTTGCTCACCCTAGGCTAACATCAAAACATCAGACACATTCCTGGCACTGCATACCACTATCCTGGTTTTGTCTATTGGAGCTTGCTTGGAAACTATGCAGGAATCACTAGGTGTTACTTTGGAAGGATCATAGTGCAGTTTTTCAAAGAGTTTTGAATTTTAATGCTATGATATTATATAGGGCCAGAGGTTTTTTAAACACCTGTAAATCACAACTGTGTTCAGGTTTCCAACATACCAATGGAAATTGTATTACAACCAGAACACACCAAAGTCAAGAAAAAAGACTTTTAAAATGTCCACAATGATAAAACAATGTTTTTTTTTAAAAAAAAACATATTTATTTATTTATTTAAGAGAGCGTGACAGCTAGAAAGAGGGAATGGGCATGCCAGGGCTTCTGGCCACTGCAAATGAACTTAAGACAGATGTACCTTGTGCATCTGGCTTTATGTGGGTAATGGGGAATCAAACCTGAGTCCTTAGGCTTTGCAGGCAAGTGCCTTAACAACCAAGCCATCTCTCCAGCCACTAAAGCAATGTTTTGCAACTTGAGTAAAATGGGATCAGAGACAAAAGAAGTTTACTTCTTGTTCCAGGATATTTAATATCGATGCAACAAGTCTTAGAACACACCTTTTGTTGCAGTTACCTTTTTTGTTGCTAGGACATCTGACCAGAAGCTACTTATTGGAGGAAAGGGTTTATTTCAAGCTTACAGATTCCGGGGGAAGTTTCACTGTGGCAGAAGAGGCTGGCTCACTTCAGCATCCACAGCAGAAAGAGAACTGCCAGCACCAACAAGCATGAACAGCCAGAGCTCAAACTCAACACACCTTAGGGATGGACTCAAGATTCACCCCCAGTGACATGCAGAAGAGTAGGAAACCTAATCAAAAGTACATGAGCCATGCCGGGCATGGTGGCACATGCCTTTAATCCCAGCACTCGGGAGGCAGAGGTAGGAGGCTCGCTAATGAGTTCAAGGCCAGCCTGGAACTCAAGGTCAGCCTGGGCTAAAGTGAGACTCTACTTCAAAAAAAAAAAAAAAACATGAGCCAGGAATGGTGGTGCATGCTTTTAATCCCACTTTTCAGAAGGCAAAGATAGGAGAATCACTGTGAGTTCAAGGCCAGCCTGAGACTACACAGTGAATTCCAGGTCAGCCTGGGCTAGAGCAAGACCCTGCCTTGAAAAACAAAACAAAACAAAAAATACCTGAGTCTAATCTGGGCATGTTTGTGCATGATTTTAATCCCAGAACTTGCCAGGCAGAGGTAGGAGGACTGCAGGGAGTTCAAGGCCAACCTAGGACTACAGAGTGAGACCTAGGTCAGCCTGAGCTAGAATGAGACCCTACCTCAAAAAAATTTAAAATATATGTGGCTGGAGAGATTGTTCAGTGGTTAAGGTGCTTGCCTGCAAAGCCTAATGACCAGGTTCAATTCCCCAGTACTCAGGTACTCAGGGGATATACATTTCATTCAAATCACCACACCCTTATATGTGTCAACATTCATAAAGGAACAATTTTAAGATTTTTCTTTTCTGCTTAAAAGAGTTATAACCATACTTCATTCATTCGTCTGTCTTTAGTAAAACACCAATTATGTTTCGAACCCCAGAGGAATGGTGAGGACCATGATAAGGGAAGCCCTTCTCTTGTGCACTTGACACTCTTCTCTGCAAGACAAATGCTAATTCAGTGATGACACATAGTCACCGTTGCAGAGAATGTCATGAAGAAAGGCCACAGTCTTTTGGGCCTGCTTGAGGACTAGAAGAAAAGTCTGTCTATGAAAGGCAAATCAGAGAGCTGTAAGAGAGCCAGCACAATGAGGGGTGGGAGAGAGGCAGACAGACAGAGGTAGTAGAATCACACAGGGCCTGGATGCCCTTGGCAGAGCTGCTGGTCTATATTTCAGAAACATGGGGAAGCCACCAGAGGCTCAAAGAGAGAATAGGAAGCCTTCAGACAAGCACTCTGACATGCCCACTATGGCTATGCTGCCCAGTCAGACTGTGTGGGAACAAAGTTGTTTGGTCAGGGTAGTCCTGGCACTAGCCCAGTTGAAGTGCCAGAAGCAGTGGTGGGAATGGAGGTCATCAGGGCTATAGGAAGAGAAAGAAATTAACTTTCCCTATAGACTGTGCCACCTGGTTACTAAAGCAGCAGGTAATATTAGAGATAAGTGAATTGGACACTCACTTGTGGTGGAACGCTCTTTTATATTGACTACATGGAGATTTCTCCACCACCTCCTCTGCTAGGTATTCTTTAAAATTAGTGAGAAAAGGGAGGTAGAAGACCTGGGGGTGTCAAACCTTTGATCTGCAAGTAAACTGGACAGAATCACGGACCTTTCTGGAAAGGAAAACATGAGCTGAGATAGTAACAGAGTCTCCATCATATCCCTTCATCAGATTCAGCAATAGATCTGATCCGGGGGACACAGAGTAGTCAAGATCTCACTGTGAGATGCAGGGCCAGTCTCAACCAGGTGGGTTTCTGAGATAAGAAGCTCAAAGAGCAAGACAATTATGCAGTGGATACTGGCAAGGAGTGATAGGGGTGGTTTCCTTGGCTTTATCTGGGCAGTGGCATAGCTAGGGCAGCAAAATAGAGGCTGGCCTGGGACCATTTTGCTTGATCCTCTCCTGCCTCTCTCCCAAGCCATTCATTCCCCGTCTAGACAACATCAGGATCCATCATTTTGAGGACACTGATGTTTTGCTTTGTTGGATTTTTCTTTTTTTACTTCGTTGGAGTTTTGTTTGTTTTAGTTTTTTCCAGTATGATGAAATGCTGGGGACTGAACTCAAGTCTCGTACTTGCTAGGCAAGTGACCTACCAGTCATCGATATCCTGAGCTCTCAGACAGATCATTTTGAAATGGAAAACAGGAAGAGCATAGACGAAAAGCAGGTCACATTTAGAACTTCCTAAGGCCAGGTAGGGTGGTAAATACCTTTAATCCCAGCACTTGGGAGACTGAGGTAAAAGAATCACTGTGAGTTTGAGGCCAACCTGGACTACAGAGTGAGTTCCAGGTCAGCCTAGGCTAGAGTAAGACCCTGATTCAAAAAAAAAAAAGATGAAGAAGAAAATTCCTGGGCTGGAGAGATGGCTTAGCAGTTAAGGCACTTGCCTGCAAAGCCAAAAGACCCAAATTTGATTCCCAGGACCCATGTAAGCCAGATGCATAAGGTGGCACATATGTCTGAAGTTTGTTTGCAGTGGCTAAAGGCCTTGGTGCACCTATTCTCTATCTGTCTCTTTGTCTCTCAAATAAAATTAATTAATTAATATACAAAGGAAGTTCCTACTTCAAAATCATACTTACATAAGTTTTAACAAAATAATACAATGTAGGGCTAGAGAGATGGCTTAGCAGTTAAGGAGCTTGCCTGTGAAGCCTAAGGACCCAGGTTCAATGCTCCAGGTCCCACATTAGCCAGATGCACATTGTGGCATATGTATTTGTAGTTCATTTGCAGTGGCTAGAGGCCTGAACGCACCCACTCTCCCTCGCTCTCTCTCTCTCCCTCCCTCCATCCCCCCTGCCCTCTGTCCCTATGTATCTAATAAATAAGTAAATAAAATGATTTTTAAAACTTTTTTAAAAAAGAAAGAATACAATGTGGTGGGATAGGCCTGTAATGCCAGCATTCAGAATCCAGAGGCAAGAGGATCACAGGTTATAAACTAACTACTCTTTAATTGGATTAAAGGCCCACTCTGTGGGAGGGAATACATGCCTGGTACTAAGAACCTAATCAAAAGCCTATGGCAGGGGTGGTCATGAGCCTTAGGGATATAAAGCCTGCTCTTGTCAGGAAAAATGCATATATTATTCTCACCAAATTGCCCTGAAAGTACTACACTTAGTGTTCATATTTATATATTAATGCTACTCTCACTTCTCGTTAGAGACACTTGTTTTTTCAGATGGCAATGACCACTGGGATGACCCAAAAGGCAACATAGTGCTGAGAAGAAGGGACAGAGGAGTATCCAGCACTGAAAGATCTCACACCCTCCAAGGCTCAGGGTCCATTGCAGATGAGGTGGCAGAAAGAATGTAAGAGCCAAAGGAAGGGTACCACTGCTTACCTACAACTGTCTGGACAGAAATTGGCCTTGATATCCATGACCTCGCAGTGCCTAGCAATACCTACACAAGACCATCATAATTGGAGAAAAAGATGATGACATCAAATTAAAAGAGAGACTAATGGAGAGAGGGAAGGGATATGATGGACAGCAGAGTTATGAAGGGGAAAGTGGGGGGGGGAAATACCATGGTTTGTTTTCTGTAAGTATAGAAGTTGTCAACAACAACAACAAAAAAAAAATACACACACACACACACACACACAGAGTAAGTGAAATAAAAAAGTCTCACCAATAGAATGGATCGAGAGACTTGAATATCTAAACTAGAAGACCAGGTAGCAGATCTAATACAGTCCAACAAAGAGAAAGACAAGCTAATAGGAAGGTATGAATGGGAATTTCAAGACATTTGGGACACTATGAAGAGATCAAACAAAAGAATTCAGGGTGTATTATGAGAATAATTTCACTCCAAAGGAATAATAGGTGTTTGCAATAAAATTATAGAACAGAAATTCCCCAAATACAAAAAGAGATGCCAATAGAGATATTTTGTGTATGCTCTGTAGTTTTTCCTGTTGCTGATTTGTAGTTTAATACCATTGTGATCAGATAGAGTACAAAGAATTATGTCAATTTTTCTGCATGTTAAGATTTGCTTCGTGTCCTAATATATTGTCTATTTTAGAGAATGTTCCATGTGCTGCTGAGAAAAATGTGTATTCTATAGCATTTGGATGGAATGTTCTATAGATATCTGTTAGGTCCATTTGTTCTACAACATCATTTAATCCAGATGTGTCTCTGTTTATTTTTTGTATTAACTATTATTTGAGTATGGTTTATTTTTACCTGTTTCCTTATGTGTTTGCTTTCATTTCTCTTCAGCATGAAGGATCCCTTCAAGTATTTTCTGTACAGATGGCTTAGTGGTCATATATTCCTTTAGCCTGTTTTTGTTGTGGAATGATTTCTCCATCAACTTGGATGGATAGCTTTGATAAAGTAATCTTGGTTGGCAGTTGTTATCTTTCAGAATTTGAAATTCGTCATTCCAAGCCCTTTTGGATTTTTTAAAAATTTTTGTTTATTTTTATTTATTTATTTGAAAGTGATGTACAGAGAGAGAGTAAGAGGCAGATAGAGAGAGAGAATGGGCGCGCCAGGGCCTCCGGCCACTGCAAATGAACTCCAGATGTGTGCGCCCCCTTGTGTATCTGGCTTACGTGGGTCCTGGAGAATCGAGCCTTGAACCCGGGTCCTTAGGCTTTACAGGCAAGTGCTTAACCACTAAACCATCTCTCCAGCTCCCCTTTTGGATTTTAAAGTTTGTATTGAGTAATCTGCTGTTATCCTGATGGGCTTGCCTTTGTCATTTGATTTTTCTCTCTATCTGCATTCAATATACTTTCTTTGATTTGTGTATTTAGTAGTTTAATTACAATATAGTGAGGAGAGGTTCTTCTGTTGTTTTTGTTTTTTTTTTTTTCTGTTTGGTGTGCAATAGGCTTCCTGTATCTCTATTGTCATAGAACAAATAAACCTAAGAGATATCTACAGAACATCCCATCCAAATGTTGCAGAATACACATTCTTTTCAGCAGTAAATGAAAAATTCTCTAAAATAGACCATATATTAGGACATAAAACAAATCTTAACAAATACAGAAAAATTGAAAAAAAAATCCTTGTACTCCATCTGATTACAATGGGATCAAACTACAAATCAGCAACAAGAAAAACTATAGAGCATACACAAAATCATGGAAATAAACATTACACTGCTGAATGATGAATGGGTCATTGAAGAAGTTAAAAAGGACATCAAAAATTCATAGAATCAAGCCGGGCATGGTGGCACACGCCTTTAATCCCAGCACTCAGGAGGCAGAGGTAGGAGGATCACCCTGAGAATACAGTGAATTCCAGGTCAGCCTGGGCTAGAGTGAGACCCTACCATGAAAAATCAAAAAAATTCATAGAATCAAATGACAATGATAACACAATACCAAAACCTTTGGGACACAATGAAGGCAGTTCTTAGAGGAAAATTTATAGCTTTAAGTGCCTATATTAATAAACTAGAAAGGTTGCTAATTACCAAATTAATGCTTCACCCTGAGGCCTTATAAAAAGAACAAGGCAACCCAAAAATCAGCAGAAGGGAAGAAATAATAAAGATTAGGGCAGAAATTAATGAAATAGAACCTCCCCCGCCAAAAGAAAAACAAAAACAATACAAAGAATCAATGAAAGAGTTGGTTTTTTGAAAGGATAAACAGGATTGACAACCCCTTGGCAAATCTGACCAAAATAAAGAGAAAAGAGACACAAACTAATAAAATTAGAGATTAAAAAAGCACAATTATAACAGATACCAATGAAATTCAGAAACTCATGAGGACATACTTTAAGAACATATCCTCCACTAAGATTGAAAATCTGAAAGAAATGGATGATTTCCTTGAGTTATATCACCTACCAAAGTTAAATCAAGATGAGATCAACCACTTAAAAAGACCTATAACAAGCACAGAGATCAAAACAGTTACAAAAAAAAAAATCTCCCAACTAAGTAAAGTCCAGGCCCACATGGATTAGCTGGTGAACTTTACCAGACCTTCACAGAAGAACTAATACCAATGTTTCTCAAACATTCCCATAAAATAGGAATACTACCAAACTCCTTCTACCAAGCCAGCATTACCCTGTTAACAAAACCAGACAAGTACAGAACAAAAAAAAAAAAAAAAATAGGGGGGGGAGGGAGAGTAGTACCATGGGATATTTTTTATAATCATGGAAAATGTTAATAAAAATTGTGAAAAGAAAAAAAAAAGAAAGAAAGAAAAGAAAATTTCTGGGCATGGTGACACATGCCTTTAATCCCAGCACTCAGATGGCTGAGGTAGGAGGATCCCAGTGAGTTCAAGGCAAGCCTGGGCCTACAGAGTGAGTTCCAAGTCAGCTTGGGCTAGAGTAGGACCCTACCTAAAAAAAAAAAAAAACAAATAAATAAATAAGAAAGAAAGAAAATTATAGACTGATCTCCCTCATGAACATAGATGCAAAAATTCTCAACAAAATATTGGCAAATAGTCCCTAGTTAGCCCACCTAGTACAGGAAAGCACGACATGAGCTAGTGGGGGAAAGTGGCCAAAAACAGTGTGAGCAAGCAGGGGTCAATGCTACTCAGAAGCAACCAGTATTGCAGGAAGTACACACCTATGCAATGGTGGCACACAGCCTTGATGGGTAACCAATGGCTTTCTAATTGGCTAATAGATCTGCTCAATGGAAAGGAACCCATTATCTGTAACTGGTAACCAGGTCTGAATCATATGAAGATGAAGATTATATTCTCTAATGTCAAGCTCCACTAGTCTTTGGCTAAAAGAGGGGATACATCCATCTAACTCTCCCTAAATTCATAATAGTCATCCAATTTAACCTAGGCTGACTTTACCCTCCGTTGGAGAATCTGTTTTTCTTTTTTAGAAGGTAGTGAGACTTGAGGAAATAAACCACCCCTCACATCTCAGTCAAGGCCTAGGCAAAACCACAAAGGAAGTGGGGAGATGAGCAAGAGTGCTGCTTCCATGGTGAGCCTGACAAGCAGCACAAAGCTGAAGGAGACAGATGCTGAGGATACTCAACACATACCAAAACAGAAATCCAGAGGCTCCTAAGAGCTCATCACTGAAGTAGACTTAAAATACATCCACCAAGGCTCAGGGAATTTGGGGGACGAGGGAGCAGAAGTATTGTAAGAGTCAGAGGTTGGGACATCATGCCCAGAGGCACTGCCTCCTCCCAATAACTGGAGGCTACCCCCACAATGTATAACCTAGGACCCCATGGGGAATACCAGCAGCACCACTGAGGGAGACACCCTGTGGAACGGGGGCAGGGAGGAGGGAAAAAATGGCACTAACACATGATGTATCCACATAAAATGTGTTCTTAATAATAATACACATATATATTGGCAAACAGAATAAAAGAATATATCAAAAAGACTGTTCACCCCTACCAAGAAGGCTTTATCTCAAAGATGCAGGGATGGTTCAACATATGCAAATCGATAATGTAATACATTGTATGAATGGACTGAAGGACAAAAATCACATGATCATCTAAATAGATGTAGAAAAAGCATTTGACAAAAATCCAACATCCCTTCATGGTAAAAGTCCTACAGAAACTGGGAATAGAAGGAACATATCTCAATATAATAAAGGCAATTTATGACAAACCTACAGCCAGCATGATACTAAATGGGGAAAATCTTGAAGCTTTTCAACTATAATCAGGAACAAGACAAGGGTATCCACTGCCCTCACTTTTATTTCATATAGTACTGAAAGTTTTAGCCATATCAATAAGGGAAGAGACACATAAAAGGGATACAAACTGGAAAGAGAGAGATCAAATTATCATTATTTTCAGATTATATGATTCTATACATAAAGGACCCTAAAGACTCTGCCAGCAAACTGTTAGAGCTGATAAACACTTTTAGCAATGTATCAGGATACAAAATAAACACACAAAAATCAGTAGGCTTCCTGTATACTGACAACAAACATGTTGAGGATGAAATCAGAGAATCACTCCCATTCATAATTACCTCAAAAAATAATAAAATACCTTGGAATATATCTAATCAGAGAAGTGAAGGATCTCTACAATTTAAACTTTAAAACACTCAAGACAGAAATTGCAAAGGACACTAGGAAATTGAAAGACATCCCATGTTCTTGGATTGGAAGAACCAATATTGTGAAAATGTCAATCTTACCAAAAGCAATCTATCTACACATTTAATGCAATCCCCATTAAAATTACAATGGCACTCTTCACAGAAATAGAAAAAATAATCCTAAAATTCATGGGGAAGCATAAAAAAACCTCAAATAGACAAAACAATTTTGAGCAACAAAAATAAGGCTGGTGGTATCACCATACCTTATTTTAAGCAATATTACAGAGCCATAGTAACAAAAACAGCATGGTACTGACACAAAAACAGACATGTAGATCAATGGAACAGAACAGAGGACCCAGATGTAAATTCAAGTAGCTATAGCCATCTGATTTTTGACAAAAATACTCATTGGAGAAAAGACAGCCTCTTTAACAAATGGTTCTGGGAAAACTAGATACATATCTGTACAAGGATGAAATAGATCCTTATCTCTCTCCATGCACAAGAATAAAGTCCAAATGTATCAATGACTTTAATATTAGACATGAAACTTTGAAACTGCTAGCAGAAAAGTAGGGAAACCCCTTCAACATATTGGCATAGGCAACTACTTTCTGAATATAACCCCAGTTGTTCAGGAAGTAAAACTAATCAACCCTGGGACCTCATGAAATTAAGAAGCTTTTGTACACCAAAGGACACTGCGAATAGAGCTAAGAGGGAACCTACAGAATGGAAGAAAATCTTTGCCAGCTATACATCTGACAGAGGATTAATATCCAAGATATGCAAAGAACTCAAAAGACTAAATAATAAGAAATGAAACAACCCAATTAAAAATGGGCCATGGAACTAAATAGAGAGTTCTCAAAAGAAGAAATCAGATGGCCTATAAACATCTTTTAAAAAATGTTCTACATACTTAGCCATCAGGGAAATACAAATTAAAACTACTTTGAGATTCCATCTTACTCCTGTTAGAATAGCTATCATCGAGAAAACAAATGACAATAAATGCTGGCGAGGATGCAGAGTGAAAAAGAAGAACCCTTTTACACTGTTGGTGGGAATGTGATCTGGTACAGCCATTGTAGGAAATTAGTGTGGAGGTTCCTGAGACAGCTAAAAATAGATTTACCATATGAGCCAGCTATACCAATCCTAGGCATATATCCTAAGGACATGTCTCACTACCTTAGAGATACTTGCTCATCCATGTTTAATATGGCTCTATTTACAATAGCTAGGAAGTAGAACCAGCCTATATGTCAAATAAATAAATAAAAATATTGGGCTGGAGAGATGGCTTAGCGGTTAAGCGCTTGCCTGTGAAGCCTAAGGACCCCGGTTCGAGGCTCAATTCCCCAGGACCCATGTTAGCCAGATGCACAAGGGGCGCGCATGCATCTGGAGTTCGTTTACAGAGGCTGGAAGCTCTGGCACGCCCATTCTCTCTCTCTCTCTCTCTCTCTCTCTCTCTCTCTCTCTGCCTCCTTCTCTCTGTCGCTGTCAAATAAATAAATAAATAAACAAAAAAATTAAAAAAAAAATATTAACAAAAAAAGAGAGAATGATTTCATTTTACAGTTCCAGGTCCATCAATCAAGGAAAACATGACATTATGAACTAGTCACATTCAGTTCAACAATGAGGAAATAAAGCAGAGAGAACTATAGATACTGTTGCTCAGCCAGCTTTCTCCTTTTATACAGTCCAGGACTACCAACCTACAAAATGGTACCATCTACCATCAGGATGGGTCTTTCCACCTCAATTAATCTGACATAGAAAATCTCTAACAGACATGCAAGATATTTGCCTCCATGGTGATTCTAAATCCTGTCAAATTGACAATCTGAGATTAACCATCACACAATGTTCTAACATTTTATCATCAAAGAGTCATGGCATGTAGAGATCAGACTATGTTCTACTCTAAGTTATTCCATACTGTGTGTATGTAACAAAGAGTTCAGGCTATGCCTTGCCCTAGGTGATTTATTTTTCAAAGCAGCATGTGGCTCCATTTTGAGGGCAAATGCAGAGACAGAATGCCTGCATCTCACTGTATATGTGACATTATTACCTGCCCAGCACTATCCATGAGGCACAGACTAATGAAAAGGTACCATCTATAAGTTTATACATGTAGATTAGGAATATAGGAACACATGGGCATGTTAAGAACTTACCAGCAAAGCCAGACCCAAGAATTTATTGAACACATCAGACCAACAAATGATATAACACCCTCAACTGGATCCTGTAACAAAGACAACTAACGATGCAATGCTGATGGTGCCAAACTCATTAACTGTCATCTGACCACTCATGTACACATGAAGGAACTGAAAGGCAGAGAACTGTCCCTGGAGTTTCAGCTTGGTCCTCTCTGCAGATGTGGCCTACTCAAAATGCCCTCTGTCCATCAACCTGTTGGTCCCTGATGACCTTGTCTATGCTTCTGTACCTCTGCAGTTCAACTCAGCTGGACTTGTGACTGAAGCTCAACTGTGATAAACCTCTAGCATCTCTCCAGCTCGATCCCTTCATGTCTAACCTACCTGCCAAGATTCCCTTGGTATCTGTTGCAGTTACCATTTGCTGTTCAGACTGGGTTTCTACACACCTAGGGCCAAACTCAACATCTGTCCCCAGTGACATGCCTTCTCTAGCAGGGTTCTGCATGTTAGAGACTTAAGTAGGAAGTTCAATTTTAATCAAAATTACTTCAGTCTGTAGCATAGAAGATAGAAATTAGCTAGGCAGTTTAGGGATGACAGGACCCCAAAGTGAATAGCCTTCTCCTTGACTGAAGGAGGGAATTGTCCTTGGCCTACAGGGGGAAATCTAGATCATTACACTTTGCTACAGTTCAGAAACTTCAAAAGGATCTGGCCTTTCCTTATTTCTCCCCTTAGGGAATCCTTCCTTTCTCCACTCAGAAGACCCTTCCGAGAGGATTAAGATTCTAAGAAAATGGCCCTTTTCCAGAGATCCTGACAGCCAAGATTCTCCCCCTTAGAAAGTCTGCCTTCCCATTCCTACTGAGACCTGAGGCCAGGACTACAGGGGCAAAACCAGCTGCCCATCCAAAAGCCTCCCTCCCTCCTGAGTCTCCAAGGATGCTTTTCAAACACCATCTTGCCTCTCTGTGCAAGAGCTCAACCTTGCTTTCTTCTTTTACATTCTCAGCTTAATTCCTCCCTCTGTTCTCCTTCCTAAAGCTTTAAACTATAATAAAATCTTCCTGAACCTTATTTTCTGTTCTGTGGATTCCATTCTTTTTTTTTTTTTTTTTTCGAGGTAGAGTCTCACTCTAGCCCAGGCTGACCTGAATTCACTATGTAATCTCAGGGTGGCCTCGAACTCATGGCGATCCTCCTACCTCTGCCTCTCGAGTGCTGGGATTAAAGGCGTGTGCCACCACGCCCGGCTGGATCCCATTCTTTGAATTTATAAGACAAGGATCTGAGGACACCCCAAATTAGCAGTGCATTGGCTTGCAGGGAACCCCAAAATTCCTATATCAAGTCTATGGGGTCCATACATTCAAACCACCTCAGCATCTGTAATAACTCTCTACCTCCAGTAAGACTTCTTGAACTTTTTGAACTTTACAGTTTTTTTAACCCTTTGTAACCATTCTCTAAGCTACATATGTGCATATGTAATAACTATAATTACTATGCAGTGTGTGACCTGAAGTTAATATGAATTATTAAGATTGGAATTAAGGGGCTGGAAAGATGGCTTAATGGTTAAGGTGCTTGCCCGCAAAACCTAAGGACACAGGTTTGATTCCCCAGTACCTGTGTAAGCCAGATGCACATGTGTCTGGAGTTCATTTGCAGTGCCTGGAGGCCCTGGCACACCCATTCTCTCCCTCTCTCTCAAGTAAATAAATAAAATATTTTACAAAAGAAGGATTAGAATTATAGAAGCTGTGGAGTTTGTTTGCTGTGGCTAGAGGCTCTGGCATACCCGTTTTCTACCTGCCTCTTTCTCTCTCTCTCTCTCCACCCCTCTCAAATAAATAAATATTTCAAAAGAAAAAGCAGCTGTGCTTGCCAATGACCAGTTATCTAGGGAAATCAGGAGCACTTGGCAAATTAAAGCAATAAAACCAATATATCTTGTGAATTTTCTATTTAATAAATTCTGACATTGCAAACAAAAACAAATATGTCCATCTCTGTTTCTGACATAATGCAAATAAAACTGAGGACTAGAAAAATTAATAGTGTATTGAGAACAAAGACACAATGACTAAGTCTTTCTAAGGAAGTGATTGTCTGATGATGTTACTATATTTGGTTTACTAAAAGATGTACCATTTTAGGGCTGGAGAGATAGCCTAGTGGTTAAGCGCTTGCCTGTGAAGGCTAAGGACTGCAGTTCGAGGCTCGATTCCCAGGACCCATGTTAGGCAGATGCACAAGGGGGCAAACACATCTGGAGTTCGTTTGCAGTGGCTAGAGGCCCTGGCGCACCCATTCTCTCTCTCTCTCTCTCTCTCTCTCTCTTTCTCTCCCTCTTTCTCTCTCTGTTGCTCTCAAATAAATAAAAAATAAACAAAAATTATTAAAAAGATGTACCAAATTAAATCAATAGACGGTGGTTCATCACATCCAAAAGTGGATTACAACAAATGATTAGAAGGCCTGCCTTTCTAAATTCATGATCATGATTGGATGGTAGTCTAATTCCAATCACTAAGGGATAGCCCATGGGCCAAATCTATACCACCATGAGTTAAGTTTTATTGGAATACAGACATATTCACTCATTTAATTCATTTATGTATTTTTCTGGCTGCTTTTGCACTACAATAGCAAAGCTGAGTTGTTGGTAACAAAGATTAATGGTGAAGAAAGCCTAAAATATTGGTCATCTGGCCCTTTACAGAAAGGGACAGAGAAAATTTGAGTGCAATAGGGCCTTCTGCCTCTGCAAACAAACTCCAGATGCATATATTTATGTAGTTTTATGTGGGCACTGGGGAATTGAACCTAAGATATCAGGCTTTTCAAACAAGAGCCTTTACCCATTGAGGCATCTCTCCAGCAGCCCCCTGCTTAGCTCTCTAAAGCAGAAAAGAATTAGCACTACTTATGTTCAGGGTGGGGAAGAGACAAGAACAGTCTGAAGGCAGATGCTTCCAAGGTGATATCCTAAGTAAGCCAGTAGCATATAATTCCTTCAACTATAATCCTGGAACTTTAAAACAGCCTTAAAAAGCTTTAATGTCCATGCCCACTCTCCTTTATTCCCTGCACTAATGCCCAATTCCTTACTCCCTTTTGTGCTCCCAGGGTCTTGAATATATTCTGTAATTTGCCTCCTTTCTGAATTAACTAATGATCCTAACTTTCTTCCCCATAAAATATTTAGAAACTACCAAGGGAAATTAGCACAGCTGATTATACTGGAATGGGCTAGCTTTAGATGGAGAGAAAAGAACCATTTATAATGAACTTGAACAAAAGGAATCTTGCTCTTATATGGAGGATATGAACAGATACTCTTTTTTTGCCAAATTGCCTGAGAAACACCCAAGAATCTATTGAGATGTCCATGTTATGAACTGATAATAGAATACCAACAACGTGGGGTGATATTGTATGTAGAAGACAAATTAGCTCATATTTTAGGCTATAACAAAGAAGTTCTTAATCTAAAATGTAAAATCAGCAATATCTCAGAAGTCTTGGGAGCCCTCTACTGGTTATTTTTGTAGTGATTTAGAAGCCTTAAAAACACTGATTTAAAAAAAAAAACAAATGGGGCAAGTTCCCAGCAATCCTGAGAGATCCATTCCACCAAATAGCAGGTTTCCCAAAGGACTAGAACTGGAAGTAGCCTGCCTAATAAGTGAAATTTTAAGTGTCAGCCATGGCTAGGTATAGTGGCCCACTCCTTTAATCCCAGCACTTGGGAGGCTGAAGTAGGAGGATTGTCATGAGTTCAAGGCCATCCTGGGGATACAGAGTGAGTTGCAGGTCAGTCTGCCTTGAAAAAGACAAACAAAAAAAACTCTCATTTTCAGCCAAGCATGGTGGCACACACCTTTAATCCCAGCACTCAGGAGGCAGAGGTGGGATGATCACTGTGAGTTCAAAGCCAGCCTGAGACTACATAGTGAATTCCAGGCCAACCTAGGCTGGAGTGAAACCCTAACCTACCTCAAAAAAAAAAAAAAAAAAAAAAGCTTCATTTTATTATTGACACTATCTACACAAGACCTATATAATAGATAGGGAGAAATGATGACATCAAAATAGAGCAGGGGAGCCAGGCATAATAATGCACATCTTTAATTTTAGCACTCAGGAGGGAGGTAGGAGTATGGCCATGAGTTTGAGGACAGCCTGGGACTCAGGGACTAGTTAGAAAGAAGAAGGTATTCAGTGGAGAGGGGGGGCTCAAAGGAGAATGGTGGGAGAGGGTTATGATCATTCTATATTGTGTTTATGTATGGAGGTTGTCAACAAAACACTGAAAAAATAGAAGTGTCAGCCATGAAAACAAGGTTGGATTTAAACAGTGGTACCTAAGTATCTTGATCCATATGTCTACAGACCTCTTTCTCCATATCTATTTCTTGGACCCTTAATGTTAAAACAGGCAAACCAGGTGGTTCTTCCCAACTTATGCCACCAATAGGATCAGCTTAAACACCACTACTAAGATTTTATTCAGAGCTGGAGAGATGGCTTAGCAGTTAAGGCACTTGCCTGCAAAGCCTAAGGATCCAGGTCCCACATAAGCCAGATGCACAAGGTGGCACATGCTTCTAGAGTTTGTTTGCAGTAGCTGAAAGCCCTGGCACACCAATTCTCTCTCTCTCTCTCTCTCTCTCTCTCTCTCTCTTCCTCCCTCTATCTCTAATAAAAATAAAATAAAAACTTTTTAAAAAGATTTCATTCAGTCATAGGGAATACATGGTATGTTTTCACATAAGGCTCATAAATTAATGTACTCATTCTTTAAATTTTTTTGTTCATTTTTATTTATTTATTTGAGAGCAACAGACAGAGAGAAAGAGGCAGATAGAGAGAGAGAGAATGGGCGCGCCAGGGCTTCCAGCCACTGCAAACGGAACTCCAGATGCGTGCGCCCCCTTGTGCATCTGGCTAACGTGGGTACTGGGGAATTGAGCCTCGAACCGGGGTCCTTAGGCTTCACAGGCAAGCGCTTAACTGCTAAGCCATCTCTCCAGCCCATGTACTCATTCTTTCAACAACATGCACCAACATTACTGTTATGTAACATACATTTCCATAGACACAGCAAATAGAATGTTAAACCTTAGAAGCCTTGGAAAGACAAAGTCCTTCCCTCAGGAACCCTTTATTCTTGTTAGTGCTTAAAAGAGATTTTAAGGGCTGGAGAGATGGCTCAGTGATTAAAGGCACTTGCTTGCAAAGCTAGACAGTACAGGTTTCATTCCACAGTATGCACATAAAGCCAGATGCACAACATGGCACATGCATCTGGAGTTCATTTGGAGTGGCAGAGGACCCTGATATGGCCACACCCATTCTTTCTCTCTCCATCCTTCTCAAATAAATAAAATGTACTTTAAAAGAGAGAGACAGAGAATTTAAAAATTAACTAATAAATAGAATTTTGTGTTTGGTTGGTTTTTTGACACACCTTTTTTTTTTTTTCCCCAAGGTAGGGTTTCACTCTAGCCCAGGCTGACCTGGAATTCACTATGTAGTGTTAGGGTGGCCTTGAACTCATGGTGATCCTCCTAGCTCTGCCTCCCAAGTGCTGGGATTAAATGAATGCGCCTGGCTGAGACATCTTACTTTATATCCCAAGATTGGCCTCAATCTTAGGAGCCTGCTGTCTCTGCATCCTAACTGCTGGGATAACAGGTTTGAGCTATCTCAGCTCAGCAAGCAAATAGAAAATTTAAGACAAGATATGTCATGGAGAAAATAAAGTAGGGTTTAGGGCAATAGAATCTCAGGGGTAAGGGGTAAGGAAATTTTTATGAAGATAATCAGTGAAACATCTCCCAACAGATGAATGTGAGAAACTCAGAAAATGGTAAGAAGTGGGGCTGAAAATGTGAATAAAACCATGGAAAGGAGTTTGAATTTTATTTTAAATGTATTGAGAAGCCATCAGAGGATGGGGACATAAGAAAGGTATCATCGGACTTGAGATGGTTGCTGCATGGGAAAAACCAATGTGAGCAGCAATAGTGAACAAATGTGATCACTTTAGAAGGCTATTACCACTGTAGCTAAGGTCACAGAGAAGACAAGAGATAACACTAACAGTTAGAGGTAGTGCTAAATGGATTAGATGGAGAAAAAGGAAAACAAAGAAAGTCTTAGTTTCTGGTCTGAGAACTGTGTAATGACTACCTTATTCCAGATGATTTTGTCCCATATCACTCTATCTCCCATCCTACATCCTGGATGAATGCATAGCACTCAGGAATGACAACTATCACACAATTGGACCTGGGAGATGGAGCATGTTCACATAAAACCTGAGTGTTTGTCATCACTAAGCTTTGGTATAAAGACTTGAGAGACAGAGAGAGAGTGTGTGTTTATGGGCACACATGTGGAGGTCAGAGGAGAAACTCAGAATATTGGTCTTCACCTTCCATTGGATTGGTTTACGGTAGTCCAATAGCAGTTGCAGGCCCAAGAATCAAGGAACCTGGTAGCTGCTCAGTCCACGTGGCCAGATGCCTCAGCAGTCCCGACCCAGCACTGCAGATAGTGCCAGAAGGCCTGGAGGCTTCCTGAGGAGTTGGTGGGTTTGGATCCACGTGGGTCTTCAGTTGATGCTGGTCTTCAGTCTGTGCTGGTCTTCAATCCACACTGGAAGGCAGCAAGCAGGTCCGGCAGCCAAGTGGAAAGGAGGGAGGGGCTCTTTTCACCCAGAGCTTCCTTATATATAGTCCCCCATCTATAAAGGGCTGCCCGCTCTGGGGGAAGGACTTCCTCCTTCAGTTAATCCTTCCTGGAAGCAACCTCAAGGATCCACCCAAAAGGGATTTCTGTGGATTACTAAACAGATCAAGTTGACAACACCTTAACTATCACACACAGCATGTGCTTGTAAGACTCTGCCCAAGACTGAAGTATTTCTTCATTCAGTGAAACTATTTTCTTTATGGATCCTGCTTCTTCTCTCTTGATCCAATTTCTATTCATTCACCTTTTGTTATATTCTGAATCTGGAATGCTTCCCCACATGTTCAGGTTCTGAATGCTTGGTTCCCAACTTGTGGTGCTATTTTGAAGGTTGTGTAACCTCTATGAGGTGGGCATGGCTGGAGAAAGGATGTTACTTAAGGGGTTCTAACAGGGTTTTAGGAGTTCAGAAAGAGTCTTTAAACTCAAACCCTGAGTTGGTGTCTGTTTTAACCAAATAATTGGAATAAAACAAGACTGAGAAGGATAAATTTTAAATCATTACATTCTTTTATTCACAAATATCAGGGATGAGAGAGAGAGATAGAGAGAGACCCACATGGTCCAAGAGCCCATGTGGGAGTCTAACCAACACGGGCCTTGGGAAAAAAAAAAAATGTAAAAAGAAAAAGGGATTTTTCTAAAAAGTCATGCATTTGCAAAGAAACCTAAAGGCCATAAAAATAGAAACAAATAAATATCCCTTCCCATTTTGGCAGCTGTGGTAGTTTGAATGTATGTCCTCTAACAGACTCAGGAGTTTTAGTCAAGTTTGTAACTTGGATTTCCAGCTGCCTGGCTATAAGAGGTGTCACTGTAGGGTGGACACTGGGGGCGGATCTGATTTCCAAAGGTATAGAGTGCTTGAGCACTGCCTGGATTCCCTATTGCTTTTGCTGGTGGTTTTGCTCTTGTTTGTGATGCTGGCTGGCTAGAGGTGGTTTTCTCTCTGCTGGAATCTGTGAAAGGGAGCCCATCTCTTCAGCCATTATGGAACTTCCCCTGGATCTATAAGCCTGAATTAAAATCATTCTTCCCATAAATTATGTCTGCTTGGAAGTTCATCCCACCAGTATAGAGCTAACTACAACAGCAGCCAAGATTCCAGAGTGGGAAAACATAGTCTTTCAGGTGCTGGGATCCAAACATGGAGATATGAATAGCCAAACAGCCAGAAACAGAATCCCTCCCCAACCCTCAGCCCAGATAAAACCATTTATTTGGACTTAGGAAATTGTCTCTGGAAGAGGTTGGCAAAGCTGTGTGAGGTGTGAAAGTTAAATGGCCTGGAAAAGAGCCAACTGGTGCAATAGTGGCATGTCTGTTATGGGGGAAACCAACTACCCTCTAATTGGACTGGAGGCCTCCTTCTTGAAAGGGAATACACCCATGATACTGAAAACCTACAGCAGGGGTAGTCATGAGCACTAGAGGTGTAATGTCTGCTGGTGTCTGGCTAAATGTATATACTATGCTCATCAAACTACCCAGTGAGCACTTCTCTTAATGTTCATACCCATGTATTAATGCTACTCTCACTTTTGGTTAGAGAAGCTTCTCTTTTCAGATGGTGGTGACCTAGGTATGACTCAGAAAGCACCATGGTGCTGAGAAGTGACAGGGGAGTGCTCAGCACTTAAATATCTCTATCACACCTTCAAAGGCTCAGGGTCCATTTTGGAAGAGGTGGCAGACAGAACATAAAAGCCAACAGAAGGGTAGGGCTCCTTACAACGTGCTCCTCTAGACACAAAATTATCTGGATATCCATAACCTCGCTATGCCTGACAGTTCCTACACAAGACCATCATAATAGGAGGAAAAGATCATGACATCAAAATAAAAGAGAGCCTGACTGAGAGGGGGAAGGAGTATAATAGAGAGTGGAGTTGCAAAGGGGAAAGTGGGGGGAGGGAGGGAAATACCATGAGTTATTGTCTATAATTATGAAAGTTGTCAATTAAAAAAAAAAACTTAAAAAAAAAGTTGGGCTGGAGAGATGGCTTAGTGGTTAAGCACTTGCCTGTGAAGTCTAATGACCCCAGTTCAAGGCTCAATTCCCCAGGACCCACATTAGCCAGATGCACACGGGGCACATGCATCTGGAGTTCGTTTGCAGTGGCTGGAGGCCCTGGCGCACCCATTCCCCCACCACCCCCGCCTCTTTCTCTGTCACCTTCAAATAAATAAATAAAAATAAACAAAAAATGTTTTTTTTTAAATCATCCAACTCTAGAGATAGTGTTTGTTGTTGTTTTTTTTTAAAGTTAATTGGCCTAGGCTCAGAGAAGGGGTCCACCCACACCTGGGTGCAGTGTATACTAGAGAGAAATCTGATTGGGTGAGACAAGCAGATGCTAAATTCCAATTCTACCATTGAGGCAGGCAAGGTGAGAGCATGATGTAAAGTTCCTTTTGTGAGCCTTCCCTATCTAACTACCTATGTATCAAAGCTACCCTCTCAGAGCCTTGGCAGGTTATGTCCACTCCTGGTTCTGGCCTGCTTTCTTTGTCTCCTAGTGTGCCCATGTGAAGTCTCCACTATACTCTATCACCACCATGAACTGAAATATTCCTACCATGCCTTCCCAGCTATGATGGACTGCAGTCCTTTGAAACCTTGAGCCAAAATAAACCTTTCCTCCCTTAAGTTGTCTCTGTCAGATATCTTGGTTACCATTATGAGAAAAGTGATTAGCATGCTCTTCAAGGCCTTGTTGAATTATCAATTCCAATCTTCTCTATCACCATTACCTCTAATTACATTAAACACACACACACTAGTAGTAGTCTGCAGGGCAATCAGGTACACTGGTTAGGAGCGTAGGTTGGTAAGCTTTTTATATAACTATTTTAGTCTTTATGGGATTTATATAATCTCTCTCATGTATTGTTTGTTCTTTTACAAGCCTTTATGAATATTAACACCATCCTTAGTTCACTGACCATACAAAATTAGGCCCAAAATTGACCATAAGGCCATGATTTGCCAATCCCAAGTTAAGAGATTGTTTGAGTTTTGGCCTTGGTTCTTGTGCTACTTAGTTCTCAAATCTGAAACAAGTCACTCAATCTCTCTGCGCCTCAGTTTCCTGTTGGGAGACAATTCTCCATGGTCTCTCTCATTTCTGAACATTTTTGCTCCAGGTTAGCCTTGCAAGCATATTGGTATGGAAAACTGGGTTAAAAGAGAGAGTATCCCACTGGAATGAAAAGCAGTTTTAGTGACTACCCTGCTTAAAGAGCCCTATGAAACATTTGGGTTCCCTGAGTTCAGTGCTCCAGGTCCACTTTAGACTGATGGGACTGAAAAGGGCAGAAAAGAACGTGTACTGAGCTGCTAGCCATCTTGAATCATAACTGCTGTTTAGTACTTGGTAGTTAGTGGTAGGAAGATTATTGCAAGTTCAAGGCAAGTCTGGTCTATGTAGTGAGTGTCAGGCCAGCCAGAGCTACATAGCAAGAACCTGTATCAAAAAAATAACAAACACAAGGCTACTGTTTAGTATTTAAACTCTGAAGCCTCTTGGGGGCTTTTTGTTTTGGTTTGGGTTGGGTTGTTTTTTGTTTTTTGTTTTTTATGAGAGTGGCCTCCAGCCACTAAAATTGAACTACAGACTCATGTGCCACCATGTGTGCTTGCATCACCTTGTGGTGCGTCTGACTTACATGGAACCTGGAGAGTCAAACATGGGTCCTTAGGCTTCACAGGCAAGCATCTTCACTGCTAAGCCATCTTTCCAGCCTGGAGCCTCTTGTTCTAATAAATACTGTTATACTTTTAAATAGATGGTTATACATACACCCTCTAATTCCTCATTTTTCATACATATTTCACACTAGTGCATCAGGCTTCTGTCCTTTGCTGCGTACACCAGTACTGCTTTAACAGGAGTGAAGTACCATGCTTGGCTTTGAAGACTCTTAACTCTGTATCATTGGGGGGGGGGGGGGGATAAGATAGGGTCTCACTCTAACCTGGGATGATTTGACACTCACTCTATAGTTCCAGGCTGGCCTCAAATTCATGGCAATTGTCCTATCTTTGCCTCCCTAGTGCTGGGATTAAAGGCATGTGTCACCACACATAGTCTTTGACAGTACAACCATTGATTATTGAAATGCTCTCATCCCTCAGCTTCTCTGATAACATTCCAGATACCCCTCCTTCCTTTCTCATCTGCTATAGAAGTACATTATCACCAGTTCTCATCTTCTTTCTCAGTCTTCTTTTAATCCCCTTTTTGATGTTCCTGTGTGTGTGTGTGTGTGTGTGTGTGTGTGTGTGTTTCATTCTGTTCACCATTCAATAGCTTTTATTTTCTCTTTTTTTGTTGTTGTTTTATTTTGTTTTTCGAGGTAGGGTATCACTCTAGCCCAGGCTGGCCTTGAACTCATAGTGATCCTCCTAATTTTACCTCCAGAATGCTGAGATTAAAGTCATGTGCCACTACACTGGCTTCCATTTTCTTTATATGCTAATGAGTCTTAGATATGAATCCTAAAGCTAAATCTTATTTTTGAGGCTAGCAGAGTATACTACTTGGATATCATGGTGGCATCTTAAACTTGGCCTTCTAAAACTGAACTTACAACCCTCTACCATTAAGTCTATTTTGTCTGGTTTCTTATTTTATTAAATAGACTACCAGTTGCCAAAGCCAGATGTCCTTTCTCATTTGCAACAACATACTTACCATGCCTAATATTTCTTAAACCCTTCTACTTCTTTCTATTCCAATTGAGTGGGACATTTTTGGTTTCATACCCAGTATCTGCTTCTTTCTTCTTAATACAACTTAATTCTTGTATCCATTCTCCATGTAGACCATGTGGCTAAGAGAAATCAGGCCCACCCTGTCCCCAGGAGTTAGCCTAACTGGCTAAGAACATTGCTGCTCCCCTGGGCAGTTGGCAGTGTGGGAATTTCTGCAGAATGTACTTTGGCCAATAAGAACCATGGAGAAGTATATAGAAAATTCTGACTTACTTAAAGAACTTTCTCACTGTTCTAGGAACTCTTCAAGAATTAACTTTCTAGCTTCTTCTACACATTTCATGTATACAATGTAGGATTTAAACCTAGTGTGGCAATTTTTCCACCATGAATGGCCTAAGAATAAGATAATAAAACTAAGAAAGGATAGGCCAAGAGAAATTCAGTCCTTACCTGTCCAGATCATAAGTAACCCCTAGAAAGCTAAATATTACTCTACAAAAGCACAAAGCTACAGATGTACAATATAATACCAATCTAATCAAATCAGTCAGATTTAAGAATGAGGGAGCTCTTGATGACCTCAGTTTAATCCCCAGCACCTGTAGAAAAATCCAGGCATGGCTGCAAATCCTATAGCTAGCTCTCTAGTGCTGTGGGACAGAGAAAGAATTCTGGGGCTCACTGGTCAGCCAGTCTAACTGAAAAACAGTGAGCTCCTGGTTCAGTGAGTCTATTTCAAGAAAATAAGGCACAAGAGCACTAGAGGACACCCGACATCTTCCTCTGGCCTGTGTACACGAATGTGCACATCTGCACTCACATATGCATATACCACACATACAGTACCCATACAAACCAAAGGGAAAAAAGATTTAATAATAAGCATCCAACATGGTACATTCCAAAATCAAAGGAGAATCTTAGGACAGAAACAGATTGAATTACCTGAACTTACCAGAAACCAAACCATCTTTGTTTGTGTCTGATCAAAATGGATAAAATGACATTTTATAATATGATTTATCTTCAAAAGCAAAATAAAAATTGCCTGGTCCTTTCTTGTGGTGAGGCAGAACTCTATTGTGTATAACGGAGTTAATGACAATTAATATGTACCTAGAAGTAACTAATGCAACAAATAATCTCATCTTTATGCAAGAATTTAGTGGCTTGTACAGAACATCAGAAACCAGAATAACAGGTTTTTTGTAGAGCCAGGTGTCTAGAACTGGACAAAAGGAGAATCACTTAAAATAGATTTAGTTTAGATTATGACAAAAGCCTAGCCAGACATGATGGCATACACCTTTAGTGCCAGCACTCAGGAGGCAAAGGTAAGAGTATCACCTTGAGTTCAAGGCCAGCCTAGGTCTAGGCTAGGTCAGTTTGGACTGCCTCAAAAAAAAATTCAAAAGAAAAGGCCTAAGTGAGGTCAGGGGAAGAGATTGAGTAAAGGAAAGATGGAGGGAGGGCTAATCAAAATCTAAGAGGATATAAATAAGTCATATGGGAAACCTACTTTTTTGGACAATGGAATACTCAAGAGCCATAGATTGTTGCTAGAAAATTTTCAGTGCCAAGGATGGGGTACCTTCCAGTGAGTTGTTGGCCAGGGAGGTCACTGATGCCCCCAAAACATTATAGGCCATTGCTGAGGCCTTTGGTTTCCCACCAGGAATAGATGGTAAGACCCTATTGCTGAAGACCCCACATACTTGGGCTGCAAGGTCACTGAAAAATCCTGCTAGAACTGAGCTGAAAACCTCCTCCATGTAGACCAGCTGACAGAGAGCTGGAAAAAGCCATGCTGCATACAGTTCAATGGAAGAGAAAAATCACCAGTGAAGATACTCAACAATGGGCACTGCAAGCCTTATATTTTGCCAGCCAGGCCAAATGAGCCAATGGGTGCAATAGCAGCACATCTGTTATGGGGGAAACCAACCACCCTCTAATTTGACTGGAGGCCCATTCCATGGGAGAGAATACATCCCTGATACTGAAAACCTAAAGCAAACAGGAGTAGTCATGAGCTCTAGGGGCATAATGTCTGCTACTGTCTGGCTAAATGTATATACTATGCTCATCAAACTGCCCAGTAAGCACTTCTCTTATTGTTCATACCCATATATTAATGTTACTATCATTTTTTCATTAGAGAACTTTCTCTTTTCAGATGGCAGTGACCTTGGGATGACTCAGAAGGCACAACGGTGCTGAGAAGTGACACAGGAGTGCTCAGCGCTGAAATATCTCTATCACACCTTCCAAGGCTTAAGGTCTATTGTGGAAAAGGTGGAGGAAAGAATGTAAGAGCCAAAGGAAGGGTAGGACTCCCTTACAACATGCTCCTCCAGAAACGAAATGGCCTGGATATCCATGACCTCACAGTGCCTGACATTACCTGCACAAGACCATCTTAATAGGAGGAAAACATGATGACATCAAAATAAAAGAGAGAGTGATTGAGAGGAGGAGGGGATATGAAGGACAGTGGAGTTTCAAAGGGGGAAGGAGGGAATTACCATGGGATATTGTTTACAATCATGGAAGCTGTCAATAAAAATAGTAATAATAATAATAGATTTTAAATAAAGAAAAAGAAAAGGGGTTGGGAAGATGGCTCAGCAGTTAAAGGGGCTTGTTTGCCAGACCTGCTGACCCAGGGTTCAATTCCCTAATATCCACATAAAGCCAGATGCATAAAGTGGCACATGTGTGTGGAGTTTGTTTGCAGTTGCTAGAGGCCCTGGCTTGCCCATTCTCCTCCTCACCCTTTGTTTCTAAATAATTTTTTTTTTTTAATGAGAAGGAAGTTTGGGTACTTGGACAAGTATCCCAAAACCAGAAAAGCATAAAATTGGAAATTGATTTAAAAATTAAACCGGGCTGGAGAGATGGCTTAGCAGATAAGGCACTTACCTGTGAAGCCTAAGGACCTGGGTACAATTCCCCTGTACCCACATAAGCCAGATGCCCAAGGTGGTGCATGCATCTGTAGTTCGTTTACAGTGGCTAAAGGCCCTGGCATGCCCCTTCTCTCTCTTTCCCTCTCTCTCTCAAATAAATAAATAAAATATTAAAAAAAAAAAAAAAAACTAAACCAGCTAGGTGTGGTGGTGCATGTCTTTAATCCCAGCACTCAGGAAGCAGAAGTAGGAGGATTGCTGTAAGTTCAAGGCCAGCCTGGGACTACATGGTGAATTCCAGCTCAGCCTGGGCTAGAGTAAGACCCTGCTAAACCGAGCCAGGAGCTGCTGGTTCTGTAGCTCCCTCTGTATCAGTTCTATAGATCTCCAATTACCTAATAGATATGGATCCCTTTCCTGTGCACTAGAATCACCATTGCCTTTAGAAATGTATTTACTATTGAATCCATCTGTGCTGATATAATCATGTGAGAATAAAAGCACAGGATAGACAGGAAACTACTGCCTTTTATGATAGCTGTATACCACATTGTTTGCATTGTTTATAAGGCTAGTCTAAATATATGCATAAAATCATGCAAACAATATGTGATGAAGGACATAAAGTAGCTGGCAACCATCCAGAAGACAGTCAGCTATCCACATTCAAGAAGATTCTCTTCTTTATATGCCAACCACCACACAAAAGGTTTGCATTGTTTCTGTTACATTGTCCTTAACTATCAGCCAAATTTACTTAATCATCCCTCTGAGAAATTTGGTTTTATAAGTTTTTAAATCATATATATAATGTTTTAAGCACATGTGATTTTAGATAAAATGGTATCACAATAATTTCTAAAACGTGTTAGGAATAAAGTACTTTTAACATTCACTGATATTCAATTATGTATAAAACATTAAGTGGGAGGTGGCTGGATAGATGGCTTAGCAGTTAAGGTACTTGCCCATAAAGCCAAAGGACCCAGGTTCAATTGCTCGATTCCCCAGGACCCACGTTAGCCAGATGCACAAGGGGGCGCATGCATCTGGAGTTCGTCTGCAGTGGCTGGAGGCCCTGGCGCACCTATTCTCTCTCTGTGTGTCTGCTCCTTTCTCTCTGTGTCTGTTGCTCTCAAATAAATAAATAAAAATAAAACAAAAAAAATTTAAGAAATAAATAATAAAGTACCTTGGAATAAACTTAACCAAGGAAGGGAAGGATCTCTACAAAGAGGACTTTAAAATACTCAAGACAGAAATTGCAGAAGACACTAGGAAATGGAAAGACATCTCATATTCTTGGATTTGAAAAATCAATATTGTGAAAATGACAATCCTACCAAAAGCACACATTTAATGCAATACCAATTATAATTCCAATGGCATTCTTCACAAAAAATAGAAAAAAAAAATCCTAAAATTCACTAGGAAGAAAAAAAAACTCAAATAGCCCAAAAAAAAAAAATTTGAGTAACAAAAATAAGGCTGGGGGCATCACCATACCCGATTTTAAGCTATATTACAAAGCCATAGCAACAAAACAGCATGGTATTGACACAAAGACAGACATGTAGATAAATGGAACAGAATAGAGGACCCAGATGTTAATTGAGGCAGCCATCTGATTTTTTATAAAAATGTCAAAAATATTCATTGGAGAAAAGATAGTCTCTTCAACAAGTGGGGCTGGGAAAATTGGATATCTATATGTAGAAAGATGAAAACAGATCCTTGTCTTTCTCCATGCACAAGAATCAAATCCAAAAGGATCAGGAACCTTAATATCATACCTGAAATTCTGAAATTACTAGAGGAATAGGTAGGGGAAACCCTACCACATACTGGCATAGGCAATGGCTTTCTGAATATAACCCCAATTGCTCAGGAAATAAAAGCTCTAATCAACCACTGGGATCTCATTAAATTACAAAGCTTTTGTACAGCAAAGGACACTGTGAACAGAGCAAGAGACAACTTACAGAATGGGAGAAATTCTTTGCCAGCTACTTATCTAACAGATGATTAATAACCAGAATACACAAAGAACTCAAAAAATAACAATAAGACATCAAACAACCTGATTAAAAAATGGGCTATGGAACTAAATAGAGAGTTATCAAAAGAAGAAACACAGGTGGCATATAAGCATATAAAAAAGTGTTCCACATCCTTAGCCATCAGGGAAATGCAAATTAAAACACTTTGAAATTCCATCTCACTCCTGTCAGAATGGCTACCATCAAGAAAACAAACGAAAATAAATGCTGGTGAGGATGCGAAAAAAGGGGAACCATTCTACACTGTTGGGGAATGTAATCTGGTACAGCCTTCATGGAAATCAGTGTGAAGGTTCTTGAGACAGCTAAAAATAGATTTACCATATGATCCAGCTATAGCACTCCTAGGAATATATCATAATGACTCTTTTCACTACCTTAAAGACACTTGCACAACCATGTTTATTGCTGCTCTATCCATAATAGCTAGGAAATGGAACCAGCCTAGATGTCCCTCCACACATGAATGGATAATAAAGATGTGGCACATCTACACAATGGAGTTCTATTCAGTGGTAAAGAAAAATGAAATTTTCAGGGAAATGGATGGATCTGGAAAGGATTATACTAAGTGAGGTAACCCAGGACCAGAAAGTCAAATGTCTCATGTTCTCACTTATATGTGGAACCTAGCTACAAATGTATAGACTTGTGTGTGATCTGGAACCAAAAATCAGTAGCAGAGGCCCATAAGCTTAAAAAGGCTATAAGGGAAGGAGGAGAGGGAAGGTCTTAAGAGGATGGTATTGTACATATATAAGTAGAAGAACAGATTACCGGGAGGGGAAAGGCCTAAGCGAGGTCAGGGGAAGAGATTGTATAAAAGAAAACTGGGGGGAGGGTCAATCAAAATTCAAGATATTCTGAATAAGACATATGAAAATAAATCTACTTTCTTAAATAATTGCACAACCAGAAGCCATAGATTGTTACTAGAAAATCTTCAGTGCCTGGGATGGCATACCTTCCAGTGAGTTGTTGGCCAGGGAGGTCCCTGTTGCCTCCAAAACAATACTGGCTATTGCCAAGGCTCTTAGTTCCCTGTGAGAAAGAGGGTAAGACCCTATTGCTAAAGACTTCACATGCCTGAGCAGCAAAGTCACTGAGAAATCAAGTTGGTCCTGAGCAGAAAACCTTCTCTCTGTAGCCCAGCCAACTGAAAGCTGGAAAAAGCTGCACTGGATACAGTCTTATGGAAGACAGAAGTCATCAGCAGTGAAAACAGTGGACACTGAAAGCCTCAAGTTTGGCCAGACAGGCCAAATGGCTAAACAAGTGCTATAGTGGCATGTCTGCTCTTGAGGAAACCAACTGCTCTCTAATTAGACTGAAGGCCCACTCTATGGGAGGGAATATGTGCCTGGTACTGAAAACCTAATCAAAAGCCTATGGCAGGGGAGGTTATGAGCCTTAGGGGTATAAAGCCTGCTCTTATCTGGATAAATGCATATATTACTCTCACCAAATTGTCCTGAAAGCACTACACTTTGGTTAGAGAAACTTCTCTTTTCAGATGGCGATGACCACTGGGATGACCCAAAATGCAACATAGGGCTGAGAAGAAGGGACAAAGGAGTGTCCAGCACTGAAACATCTCACACCCTCCAAGGCTCAGGGTCCATTGCGGAAGAGGTGGCAGAAAGAATGTAAGAGCCAAAGGAAGGATAACACTCCTTACATACAACTATTCGGACAGAATTTGGCCTCAATATCCAAGACCTCACAGTGCCTAGCAATACCCACAGAAGATCTTCATAACAGGAGAAAAAGATGATGACATCAAATTAAAAGAGAGACTAAAGGAGAGAGGGAGGGGTCATGACGGAGAGTAGAGTTGTGAAGGGGGAAAGTGGGGGCAGGGAGGGAAATACCATAGTTTGTTGTCTGTAAGTATAGAAGTTGTCTATCTATCTATCTATCTATTTATCTATCTACTACATACATACATACATACATACATACATACATACATACATAAAATTTGCAGGGAAATGGATGGATCTGGAAAGGACTATACTAAGTGAGGTAACCCAGGACCAGAAAGCCAAACGTCACATGGTCTCTCTCATATGTGGATCCTAGATACAAAAGTATAGACTTGCATATGAGATGGAAACAAAAATCGGTAGCAGAGGCCAGTAAACTAGAAAAAGGCTATACGGGAGGAAGGAGAAGGAAGGACTGAAGGGGATGATATTGCATATATGTAAGTAGAAGAATAGATTATAGGGAGGGGAAAGGCCTAAGTGAGGCCAGGGTAAGAGATTGTGTAAAAGAAGGGTGGGGGAGGGTCAATCAAAATTCAAGATATTCTGAATAAGACACATGAAAACCTACTTTTTTGAATAATGGTACATCCAGAAGCCATAGAGTGTTACTAGAAAATTTTCAGTGCCAGGGATAGGATACCTTCCAGTGAATTGTTGGCCAGGGAGGTCCCTGTTGCTTCCAAAACATTACAGGCTATTGCCAAGGGCCTTAGTTTCCCTTGAAAAACAGATGGTAAGGCCCTATTGCTGAAGACTTCACATGTCTGAGTGGCAAATTCACTAGAACTCAAGCTGGTGATGAACAGAAAACCTTCTCCCTGTATACCAGTCAATTGAAACCTGGAAAAAGCTGCACTGTATGCAGTCTTATGGAAGACAGAAGTCATCAGCAGTAAAAACAGTGGGCACTGGAAGCCTCAAGTTTGGCTAGACAGGCCAAATGACTAAACAAGTGCTATAGTGGCATGTCTGCTCTGGGGGAAACCAAGTGCTCTCTAATTGGACTATGGCAGGGGAGGTCATGAGCCTTAGGGGTATAAAGCCTGCTCTTGTCTGGATAAATGCATATATTATTCTCACTAAATTGCCCTAAAAGCACTACACTTAATGTTCATACTCATATATTAATTATACTCTCACTTTGGTTAGAGAACCTTCTGTTTTCAGACGGTGGTGACCACTGGGATGACCCAAAAAGCAACATAGTGCTGAGAAGGGACGGAGGAGTGTCCAGCACTGAAATATCACTATCACATCCTCCAAGGCTCAGGGTCCATTGAAGAAGAGGTCGCAAAAAGAATGTAACAGTCACTCCTTACAATGCAACTGTCCAGACTGAAATTGGCCTCACAGTGCCTAGCAATACCTACACAAGACCCTTATAATAGAAAAAAAAGATGATGGCATCAAATTAAAAGAGAGACTAATGGAGAGAGTGAGGGGTATGATGGAAAGCAGAGTTGTGAAGGGGAAAGAGGGGGAGTGGAGGGCAATATCATGGTTTATTGTCTGTAAATATAGAAGTTGTCAATAATACATATATATATATATATATATATATATATATATATATATATATACCATATATATATAATGTATATGTATATACATATACATAAGATTAAACTGTGGTGTATTTCAAATAGGAGTGATCTTTAAAACAGTGGATTATTCATGTGTCCTCCTGTGTCTTTCTTTATTCTCAGTAATATGTTCACAAGTGGGAGAAAAGCAAACATTTATTGATGGTTTGGGTTAGCATATGCCACATAATTTCATTCCATACCTTAGTCAGTGTGGCTATGTTTTGTAGATGAAGAAATGAAGGCTGAGAATTATTAACCTCATCCAGAAATGACTTCAGATTCAGTGTACATAAAAAGGGCCATACTTTCAATTGAGAAGTTAAAAGTAATTGTTACAGCTTAGTAGAGACCATCTATATTAAGTTAAATAATAATTATGCCAATAAAGACCATATTTATTAATAGTGTTTGCAATGTATAACAAACACAAACATATATTTTACTTTTCCTAACAAGATAGAAGAGCTCACTTAACTATTTACGTACAGGATTATACAAATTCATTTCTTTTTTTTTTATTTTTTTTTTGTTTATTTATTTATTTGAGAGCCACAGAGAGAAGGAGGCAGAAAGAGAGAGAGAGAGAGAGAGAGAGAGAGAGAATGGGCGCGCCAGAGCTTCCAGCCTCTGTAAACGAACTCCAGATGCGTGTGCCCCCCTTGTGCATCTGGCTAACGTGGGTCCTGGGGAATTGAGCCTCGAACCAGGGTCCTTAGGCTTCACAGGCAAGCGCTTAACCGCTAAGCCATCTCCCCAGCCCTACAAATTCATTTCTATCAGTTTGATAATACTTCTTTTGAAATGGCACTGCCATTTATTGTCTTGACATTAGAAGAGTTTTACTGAGGTTAAAATGAATAAGGATTTATCAATATACTTAATATTTTAAAAAGGAGGAGGAACAGAAGAAGGAAAAGGAGGAGGAAGAGGAGAAGTTTTAGTTGTAGAATGTAGATCTTGATATAAAATAGCTAGCTTCCTTTTCGTTAATTACAGATATAATTTGTGTAATTCTCTATGATACAGGAGTTAACTTAGGAAATTTTTTGTACTTTAAATGAATTTTTTTACTTCATATGTTTGATTTTATTAATGATTATAAAAACAAAAAATACAGTCCTTGTGAATATCTGGCCTCATATTCCCATTATTGGGTACCTCAACTCAGACTCCATGACTGACATTGTGAGAAATAAAAACAGTATATTTGAGAACACATCTGGGGCTGGAGAGATGGGTTAGTGGTTAAGTGCTTGCCTATGAAGCCTAAGGACCCCTGTTTGAGGCTCGATTCCCCAGGACCCACGTTAGCCAGATGCACAAGAGGGCATATGCGTCTGGAGTTCATTTGCAGCGGCTGGAGACCCTGGCGCGCCCATTCTCCCTCTCTTTCTATCTGCCTCTTTCTCTCTCTGTCTGTTATTCTCAAATAAATAAATAATTAATTTTAAAAAAACACATCTGTTTGGCCAAGGGGACCCATGAGGTCCCCAAAACAATGTAGACCATTGCCAAAACATTTGATTACCTGCCAAAGCTAAAAGGTAAGACCCTATTGCTGAAGACATCATAGGCTATAGTCACAGGACATCAGAATACCATGCTGGAACCAAAAATGAAACTAGCTCCCTCCTGGCTATCCCTCATAGTGTTGGAGAGCCCTATAGGAGCTACTGGAGGACAAAGGTCATCAACAGTGTGAATAAGCAGGGGACTATGAAATCAACCAACTGAACAAGAAGTACACACTGTACTACAGTGGCATTCAGCTTCTGTAGGTAACCAACTGTTCTCTGGTTGGACATGCAGCATGCTTACTGGGAGAGAACACATATGTGGTACTGAAAACCAAGTCAGGATCCGATGGTCAGAAAACTCAGACTTCAGAAAGAAGCTCTCACTGCTCTCTGGAGATAAAGAGTGGGATTGCACACCAAAAATCTCTCAAATAATTTTGCATACTCCCTTTAACCCACACTGCTCTCCCTTTTATTTGGAGAATCCGTTTTATTTTACAGATGGCAGAGAAAATAGAGGAGAACCAAGATCCATCAATAAGACAGGTAGACAGCCAACTTCCCACCACAAGACTTGCCAACTCTATCACTTCTGCCAAGGCCCTGGGAAAACTGCATAGGAAGCAGCAACATGGATACTACTCTTACTACTACCCTGACAACCAGCTCCACAATGATGGTGACAAACACAGTAATCAATCAAAACCTATCACAGCAGAAATCTAAAACCTACAGAGAACCCAACGCTAAATTAGACTGCCAATAGGCCTGCCATAGTTCAGGGAACATTGGGATAGAGGAGGCAGAAAGATTGTAAGAGCCACAGAGTGGGTTAGGAACACCCTGAAGCATAGACCCCCCACCCCACCACACACACACAGGGACTTACTGAGACTTTAATGACCCCACAGTGAATACCATAACTCCACTGAGGAGGGCCCCAGGGTAATGGGAGCAAAGGTGAGGGGATACAAGAATATATATATACTTTTTAATTTATATATTTAAAACTTTTTTTAAAGAAAGAACACAGCTGGCCTGGCACCACAGGCAATGGAGCTTTTCATTAAAAGTGGGCTCTTGGCCAGGTGTAGTGGCACATGCGTTTAATCCCAGCACTGGGGAGGCAGAGGTAAGAGGATTGCCATGAGTCTAAGGCCACCTTGAGACTACACAGTGAATTCCAGGTCAGCCTGGGCTTGAGAAAGACCCTACCTCAAAAAAAAAAAAATCCAAATAAAATAGTGGCCTCTTTTTGCCATCTGCAAAATTTCCAAAAATAAGTGAATACTGTGTATTCAGCTTCTAACAAGACATCTAAACCACCCCCTCCAAGGCTGAAGAAGAGGGGAAGGAAAGAATGTAAGTACAGGAAGGTGAGGAGGAGAGCTGTGGAATGCTGTCTTCTGGATATGACATGGCAATTATACTCATGAACTCTTAGTAGTTTTGGTTTCCTGCACCAGATTAAGTCTGTCAATACATCACCATGGATGAGGAAAAGGATACATGAGACCCCACACCTCCAAGAGTAGTTATTGGTAGATAGTGGTTCCTGGGAGATGGGACACAGGTTCATTAGTAATATGTATGAGTTGCCCTATTCCATGGTAAATAATCTTCCACCTGTGAACATGTAAGCAACCCTAATGTAGATTAATGGAGAAAGGCATGTAAGATGGAGATTAATGAGGAAGAAGGGTGTTAATGGAAAGGGGAAAAGGATAAAAGCGGTTAATTTGTAATTAAATCAAAATACATTATATACATGCACCAAAAAGTAGTATCTCTACAGAAAATCTTCTCCCTCACTTAGCCATTTTATTAGCTCAATGAGACTCTCAATTTACAAGGACTATCCTCCATCCTAAGTGTAACTTGGCTTAGTGGAAACTGGTTTCCAGTGGACTGTAGTGGGTTTTCAGTTTCAGTGCCAGCCAAAAACAGAAACATTATTTCCACTCAGAAGACAAGTTGTGGTGGTTTGAATATGAAATGTGCCACCTTCCATGGGCTCATATATTTGGACACTTGGCCCTCAACCATTCTGAAAGGTTGTGGACCCCTAGGAGGTGGCACCTTACTGAAAGAAGTATGTCACTGAGGGCCAGGCTTTGAATTTATAGCCCAGCTCTGTTGTTCCACTTCCTCACTGCACTGCTGATGTGATAATGTGACACAAGTTTCCTGACCATACCATTCTTTCCCTGTCATGATGGACTCTACCCTATGGAACTATAAGCCACAATAAACCCTTTGCTTCCCTGAGTTGCTTCTGGTTGAGCATTTGTCCCACCAATGAGAAAATAACTGATACAGAACTCAAGGCCCTTCTCAGAGGTCTGGTGCATTCTACTGTGTGTTCACTGACTTTTATGATATTGCCAATAGCTCAGCTGTTTGGTCTACCCCTTTGAAAGCCACAGACTGACAAATTTAAACACCCCTATATGGGGCTACATGAAGTAAGGAAACAAATTACAGAGGCTGACTACACTGTCTGAGGCCTCCAAGTAGAAGCTCTCTGGAAAAGCCCACCCTCTTGTGGGACAAACCAGAAATCAAACTTTCAGTTGAACCTGCAATGTCTTTGTACTCAGCTGCTGCCTGGATCCACCACTATACCCAAGATGCTGACACATTAACCAGCATAAAGTAAAGGACTTTCATGCTTCTGCAGTGCCACTGAATGCTAGACTTAAGGCATCTGCTCACAGTTGGTCTGGTTCCTTTCAAGGAGGTGGACTACATTGACCTCTTGTATCAGTTACCTTCTCATTTCTGAGTAAAGCACCTGACAAAAAGCAACTGATGGGAGGAAAGGTATTTATTTTGACTTACAGTCTCAAGGAGAAGTTTCATGATAGCAAGGGAAAACATGGCATGAGCAAAGTCTAGATATCACCTCCGCCACAGCTGTTGTACCGGAGTACTGGCAAGGAGAGCTGGCTATAACACCCCTGTGCCTGCCCCCAACAGCATGCCTCCTCAAGCAAGACTCCCCCTCCCAAATTGCCATCAGCTGAGAACCAAACATTTAAAATGCATGAGTTTATGGGGGACATCTGATTTAAACTACCACATTTTACCCCTGGCCCCCATAAGCTTATAACCACCCATTATGTAAATAGAATGTATTTAATCCAACTTTAAACCCATAGTTTTTATCAATCCCAACACTGTTCAAACATCCCCACAAGTCCAAGGTCTCTTAACTGTGAGCCTATAAAACTGAAAGCACAGAGTAAACATTCACACTGCAAAACATGGCATTGGGCAAGGAAACAATGGAAGATCTTTTAAAAAAAAAAAAGGCAAACATTAAATCCTGGAGCATTAAGTTCAACATTTCTAAACAAGGATGGAGTCTCTGAGGTGCCAATTCTACCTCTTAAGCTGGGCGCTCACATCCTGGGGAAAACTCCATCCCAGGCTAGAAGCTGTCCTTGGCAGCTGTCCTACAGTCCTGGAATACCCCAAAATCCTAAAATCTCCACTACAACCCACAGCTCATCCTCGTGGCTCCATAACCCTCTACACAGAGACTTCAACAACCCTGCCTCACATCACTCAGTGGTCATTTCCAAATAATAAACTATGTTGTAAATCCAATGATCCTCATTTGTTATACTCTATAGTACCAGGAAGGCTACCAAATTTTTGTTAACACAGAGGGAAATAAAGCCAACTTTGAAGAGCAGGACATGCCTTCAGAATTTAGACCCCGTACTTTCAAAAAGTCAGCATTCTTTCTGCTGTCCCAACGCAGAACAGCTTTCCAAATCTCAATGGCGATTATCTATCAAACAATGCAGCTGAAGCAACTATATAGTCTTCAGCACAAAATTTCATTACTTTCTGCATCATATCCTTCAGCCCACACCAGTCCATTTCTTTTCAAGTTCTCAGGACACAGGAGGTGCACAGCTAGCCTCTCACACACTGCCCCTCCCTCCCACGCTCTACTGGTAGTGCCTCACTGACGTGTTTTCAAGTTATGCTGCCATTGCAATTTAACCTTCCAGGTACAGTCACACTTTTATGGCTGCTGAATAATATAGGGTATATGCTTGGTTTTCTGATCAATTTTCAATCTATGTACATCTTTTATTGCAAAAGCTAATCAACAATGGATTGAAAGTCAAGATATCCACTGGACTTCTGAGTTCCCTGCCATCTGTAGACATATGAAATTGTTGAGTATTATGAAAGTCTCCATTGAAAATCAATTAATTCCAAAGAATTAACTCCAAATTCACTTATCTTGTGGTCATAGTACCTTACTCAGGCAACTGGTGACTAAATGCATGCAAGACTGCCTCTCCCAAATTGCCATCAGCTGAGAACCAAGCATTTAAAACACATGAGCTTATGGGGGACATCTGATTTAAACTACCACATTTTACCCCTGACCCTCATAAGCTTATAACCACCCGTTATGTAAAGAGATCATTCTGTCTTAGCTCCTGAGTAATGATAGCAGAATTTGGCAGTTTCTTAAAAAGTAAAACATATGTCAACCAAAGAACCCAGCAACTCTCTCTCCTATTTTCTCTAGAGTAGGAAACGTTTATGTGATACAAAAAAGTACATGAACATATATAATGACCTCAAACAAAAAACAAATTCATATTTCCTATAACTGGTGAATGAAAAAAAAAATTCACATCTATATAAGATTATTTATCCATAAATAAAAAGAAAATTATTGATAAGTGCAACAACTTGAATGATTCTCAAAGGATTTAATACTGTATGAAAAAAAAAAGTCAGTTTCATGTTACAACTTGTGTATTTCCATTTATGTGACTACAGTTTCCATGGATTAAGGACTGAAGGAGAGTGAAACAACAATATAATATAGAAGAATTTGGGGGATAAAAGTACTTACCTAGCCAGGCATGGTCGTGCATACCTTTAATTCCAGCACTTGGGAGGCAGAGGTAGGAGGATTGATGTGAGTTCAAGAGCACCATGAGATTACATAGTGAATTCCAGGTCAGCCTGGCCTAGAGCAAGATTCTACTTCAAAGAAAAAAAATTATAACCTGATTGTTCTAATATTTAAGTTTGTATTAATATTATATAAAGTGTATATATATATATGTATATGTATATATATATATATATGCAAAGATATATATATATCTTTAAACTTTAACTAGTAATTTTCATACATGGACATAATGTATTTTGGACATAATTCTTCCCATTGTTTTTTGTTCCCCCTTCCACTGAGCCCCTTCTTCTTTCCAATTAGTCCCTGTTGTCATCACCTGTTTTTTGTCTTCTGACTTCATCTATGACAGAATGCAGAATGTTGATGGGTCCCAGAACTGCACAAGCCTTGTGCAAGTAAACAGCCACTGTGAGGTCAAGTCAGGAAGTGTTCCAAAGCACTTGTCCCCATCTTACATTCTTTCAGCCCATCTTCCACAATGTTCCCTGAGCCTTGGAGGGTGTGATAGCAATGTCTGTACATTAAGATTTAAAGAACAGAGACCGGGAAGGTGACTCAGCAGTTAAAGGTATTTGCTTGCAAAGCCTGCTAATCAGTACTCAATTCCTAAGCCTCCCACATAAGCCAGATGCAAAAAGAGGCACAAGGGTCTAGCTTTCATTCGCAATGGCAATAGGCCCTGGCATTACACACACACACACAAATAAATTTAAAGGGCTGGAGAGATGGCTTAGTGGTTAAGGCATTTGACTGCAAAGCCTAAGGACTCCAGTTTGATTCTCCACAACCAGATGCACTAGGGGACACATGCATCTGGAGTTCATTAGCAGTGGCTAGAGGCCCCAACACTCCCATTCTCTCTCTCTCTCTCTCTCTCTCTCTCTCTCTCTCTCATACTCTCTACCCCTTTCTCTCATAAATAAATAAATAAAATATATTTTTAAAAATTTAAAAGTAAATAACCATCATAAGAGGAGGAAAAGATCATGACATCAAAATAAAAGAGAGACTGATTGAGATGGGGAGGGGATATGATGGAGAATGGAATTTCAAAGGGGAAAGTGGGGGGAGGGAGGGTAGTACCATGGGATATTTTTTATAATCATGGAAAATGTTAATAAAAATTGAGAAAAGAAAAAAAATTAAGTAAATAAATAAAAATAAAATTTAAATCAGTTGTGGTGGTGCACACCTTTAATCCTAGTACTCAGGAGGCAGAGGTAGAAGTATTGCTGTAAATTCGACTTCAAGGCCACCCTGAGACTTCTAGCAACTTCTAGATCAGCCTGGGCTACATCAAGACCCTACCTTGAAAAACCAATAAAATAAAATTAACTGCATGACAAAAGGAAAGTCTGTTTTAACACATATTAACTGAAAAATTCAAAGATGGGTATAGCAGTCAGTTTTACATCACTGAGATTAACTTCCAAACCAAGCACAAGTGATAGGAAGAAGGGATTGATTGAAGCTTGCAGATCCAGGGGAAGTTCCATAAGGGCAGAAGAAGCTGGCCACCTTTCATAGGTCAGCACAGAAAAACCACCAGCAGCGCCACAAACAAACACACCCCAGGAACCACAGCAGAACTCACTTTGCATATCTTTAGACTGGAATTCCAAATCTACCCCCAAACACATCTTAGGGCTAGACCCAGAGTGACATTAATTTACAAGCTTAATAAAACTCCTGAATCTACTGGGGGACATCCATTCAAACAACCACATTTCACACCTGACCCCCAATAAATTCATAACCATCTCACACTGTAAATACTGTAAATTGTATTCAGTCTCACTTCAAAGATCCCCAGGGTCTTAAGTTGTTAAGATAGTTCCAAAATCCCAAATCTCATCTGAGATTTAAGACTGTTTCTTAGCTATCAGTCCTGTAAAATCTAAACAAGTTACATATTTTCAACATATAAAGGCACACTGTAAATATTTTTAACTGCTATAAAGCACAGCAAGGACAGACTAGAACAATGCAAACTCAGTAACCATCAAGCAAACATCAAACATCTGCAATTCAAGTCTGACATCATAACTAGTGACTGACAGTCTCTGTGGTAGTTAGATTCAGGTGTTCAGGTGTCCCCATAAATTTAGGTGTTCTGTTTTTTATGTTGTTGTTGTTGTTGTTTTTGTTTTGTTTTTGTTTTTGTTTTTCAAGGTGGGCTCTCACTGTAGCTCAGGCTGACCTGGAATTCTCAGGGTGGCCTCAAACTCACAGTAATCCTCCTACCTCTGCCTCCAGAGTGCAAAGATTAAAGGCATGCACCACCACTGCTAGATTCCCAGTTGATGGAGACTTGGGAATTAATGCCTCCTAAAGGGAGTGTATTGTTGGGGGAGGGCTCACGGGTGTTATAGCCAGTTTCCCCAAGCCAGTGTTTGGCACACTCCCTTGTTGCTATTGTTCACCTTATGTTGGCCAGGGGATGATGTCCACCCTCTGCTCATGCCATTGTTTTCCCCTGCCATCATAGAGCTTCCCCTCTAGCCTGTAAGCCAAAGTAAACCTCCTTTTTCCCACAAGTTGCTCTTGGTTGGGGGATTTCTACCAGCAATGTAAACCTGACTGCGGCAGTCTCCATATTTTCCAATTTCACTCCTCCAGCTGGGCTGAACAGCCAGAGGAAACTTCCATCCCAAGCCAACAGAACTCCATGGTAGTTCTTGCACAGTTGTGGTATATCCAAAACATCTTCAGGTCTCCATACAAGCCATCTTCCAATGGCTCCAATGGCCTATCAGTGTCATCACACCCTGCCTCATGCTGTAACTCAGCAGTGGCTTCTAAAACTGTGTGCACTTCGTGACCCACTCGACACATTTTTTCATGCTTCTGAAATCAATACCAGGTGTGCAGGACACAGCCATATTCTTAAATCAGGGACAAATAAATTGTGACCTTCAAGAGCAGGTTCCTTCCTTTCAGTCAACTCTTTTCAAAAGACTTTGCATTTCTACAATTCAGTCTTTCCTTGGGCATCCTTTCCATTATTTCAATTTAAAGTAGTTGAGCCATCTTCCTTCCAAATGCTGAAGTATTTGACAATAAGCTTCAGCAACAAGTCTCAGTGCCCCTAATTTTAAACTTGCTTGAATTTTTCCAACCTTAAATCTTAAATTTCTCAGTTCCATATCTTTAGCCAAGCACATCAGCCCATTAAAAACTTTACTTTGATCAAACTCTCTGGGTATTGGCAGCAGAATACAGCCAGCCCTTTGCCAGTAGCCCAGTTCCAGTAAAGTTCTCTGCCATTTTTCCTTTCCCTTAGAAAGCTCATAAACAAAGTCTCCAAATACAATTCTCTCTGCACTTAGCATTTTCAAACTCTCACCAGAATAATACATAATAGTTGGCTTACCACTATGGAAGGCATCTTCAGTAGCAAGTATCAAGTCCACACCCATTCCTCCAAAACAAATGTTCCAAAAGCCAAAATTCCACATCAGATTCATCATGCAGTAATAACCCACTCTCTAGTAGCAATTCTGCAGCAAATAGCTTTATGTAGCTGGGATGAACTTCCAGACCAAGCACAAGTTATGGGAGGAAGGGATTTATTGAAGCTTACAGATCCAGGGGAAGTTTCATAATGGCAGAAGCTGGCCCCCTTTTACAGGTCCACACAGAGAGAAAATCCACCACCAGCACCACAAGCAAGCACACTCCAGGAACCCCAGGCAGAACTCAGATACTCTACATATCTTTAGGCTGGAATTCCAAATCCACCCCCAAACACACCTTAGGGCTGGACCCTAGTATCCACCCACAATGACATCAACTTACAAGCTTGAATAAAACTCCTGAATATATTGGGGGGGCATTTATTCAAACTACCACAATGGGTAAGAAAAGTGTGGTAATTTGAATGTTTGTCCCCCAATAGACTCAGATGTTTTATTAAAAAGCTTGTCACTTGGATTTCCAGCCACCTGGCTAGAAGAGGGGTCACTGTGGGTGGAGCCTGGAGTCCAGCCCTAAGGTGTATTGGGATGGATCTGATTCCAAGTCCAAAGGTATGCACAGTCTGAGCTGTGCCAGGGTATCTGCTCTGTTGCTGCCTGTTTTGTGTGTGTGGTGCTGGTGGTGATTTCTCTGTTTCCATCTGTGAAAGGGGGCCAGCCTCTTCAGACATTATGGAACTTCCCCTGGATCTGTAAGCTTCAAATAAATCCCTTCCTTCCATAAACTGTGTCTGGTTTGGCTGTTCATCCCAGCAACATGGAACTGACTACAACTAGTCTTTAAAAATGTTCTATTTATTTTAAAAGACCAAGAAAAGCTATGGCAATGTTCCCAATTAAAGAAGGTTGAAGGGACAAGATAAATGTTATACTGGATCCTAGAATGGAACCCATACTGAAAGGGGGTGGGAGGCATTGAAAAAAATAACCCTGAGGTTTCAACCTAATATTACACAAAACCTGAAAAGAAACTGACTAGTGATCTTACATTCTTTTCCTTTGATCTTTTTCTGCATCCATCAATTAATACATTTAATTAAGTAATCCTGAAGTGTCTGCTACAGAAAATGTACTCAATAGAGACAAAGCAGCAAAAATTCCCTTTAAGACTGATCAATACTATGTGCCATGTTTTTTCAATTGAATTTTCTGCCAATAAAATATTAAAATTTAAAAATTAAGTTGGGGGAGGAGCAGTTGTTTTGTTTGTAACAGTGTCTTACTATGTAGTCTAGGCTGGCCTTGAACTTGTAATTCTTCTGACTTGGCCTCCCAAAAGCTGGGATTACATGTTAGCAACACCTTTTGCCTAGCTCAGGAGTAAAACTTTTCTAAATCATTATTTTTCTAATTCCACAGGAATCATCTTACACACTGTATAACATGCAGCTTTGTGAACATCTTCAATAGCCATCTTGTTATTGTGATTTTTTTTCAAGTTGGAAAACTATTCCTCTCAAAATATTTGTACAGTTACAAGTAACAGCAACCCCAAAGCTAACTTGGTTCTCTTAATAAAAGGAGTTTATTGGCTGACCATGGCTTAATCCAAACTCTAGCTTCTGTGGTAGCCTTTTCCTCTGCCATTTTCCTCTCACCAACTTTGTCCTTAGGCTGCCTTCTAATGTAGAGCTGTTTTGATGAGAAAACATTGACTCCCTGTTTACAATAGTAAACAAGTCCCAACCCCACTGACTCTAGCCCTCAGAACCACCCATCCCTGAACCAACCACAGCTGTAATACCATGGGTGCTCTACACCATAGAAGAGAGTAGATGTTAGGGAGGGTGCCAAGTCTATCATAGTACCTCTTTATTAGTTATATGACGCTTCCTTTGCCTAGTATAACTAGCTACCATTTACTTGACAAGACTACTTGGCCTCTTCCCATCCTTGGGCCATTTCAAAAGTTACATACCCAGGTTACCTAGGTTAATGGAAGTGAATGGAACACGAATGGGAAGGTAAGGATCACAGAACATCACTTTAGCAGATAAACAGGAAGGATTTGGGTCACTGGACCACCTCTCAGCACAGCAACAGCACAGTTCTGGTGATTGAACACCAAATCTAATGGTGTGCATCAGAAGTGCGTGAGGCTCTCCTCCCATCTTAGTTCCTGCTCCAGAAAAGATTGTTTATCTTGTGTCTACCCACACCCCTCAGTACAGGGCGGCAGCTGGGCAGCGATCTGCCAGGGCGAAGCGCTGGCTTCAGGAGAGGCCCAGCCCTGAGCTCGAGGCGGACGTCTAAGAAGGCCCAGGGAAGGAGCTACCCATCGGGCAGGTGGTAGGAGGCCATCCCGCCACCACACCTTGAGGGCGATCTCTACTCCAATACGTCTTGCCCGGACAAGCCTTCTCGGAACCGAGGGCCCGGAGCCTCTCCTCTCGCGCCCTCTCGCCCACACCGCAGCCGCTCAAACCCACGGGGCTGGTCACGCGCAGCGCGAAATCGTGAAGCGCAGGCCCCGCCCCACCTTGCGTCAGTCTGCCCTGCTGGCGGCCCGCGGGAAACCTCCCCCCGGACGCAGAGGCGGAAGCGGAAGCGCCGCTGGGTGGTAGCTATGGAGACGCGGGGGGCGGGGCCTCTCCCCGCATAGCGTGACCCTTGACCAGCACTGTGGCTACGTCAGAGGCGGCTGCAGCAGGGTCCTGTGCCGGGCTGCGGGGTCGCGGCTGGCGCGCAGCGATGGAGGTAACGCGGTCCTGGCCGGCTGTGGCCGACTCCCTCCGGGGGACGAGGCTTCCGCGCCAGAACGTGGGTCGTGGGACGTGGGCGGGTTCGGTCTTCACCCCCTGCGCTCCGCAGCCCTGCGCTGGCGGGGTCTCTTACCTGTCCCGGCACGGCAGGCTGTGTGTCTTCCGCCGCTGTGACAGCCCCTCGCTCCTCGGACAGGGACCCGCGCCTGGCGCGCGCGATCAGGAAAAGAGTTGACAATTGTGTTTTGCAGGATCCTGCTCAAGATGGGGTGGCTTCTCCAGCCACCCCCGGGACCGGGAAATCTAAGGTGAGTGTAACTGACCAGCGGGCTTCTTGAAGAGTGGAAGGAGAATGAATTGGAAAACTTGACCTGGGGAGGATGATCTATTTAAATGAAATACCCTTTCTAAAGGGAATTTCAATTTTAATTTACACTCATTCGTTGATTTCCTGCTAGATTTTTTTTTCCTGATATGCCAACGCTTTTTGTTTACTTCCTGCTCCTGGTTGGCACTGCTAGGAGATCCTGCTATTTTTCAAACATTAAAGTAGTCTGATTTATGAAAGTTTTATACAGTATTGCAGTTAAGGGAGCAAGGAAGGGCTTAGGTAGTAGATGTGGGCTCCAATTGCGTAGTGAAATGGGAGTTGAATAAGGTAATTCTAGTGGCTCTGTACAATGTTTAATATTCAATGATTCTGCAAGGTAGTGGCTTATTGCTAAGGTTGATTGCTTGCATACTGAGTTCCAGGCAATTGCCTAAGCACTCGGTTCCTTCATTTTAGTTTTAATGGTAGTTTCTCTTGTTATTCTCATTTTAAGGATGAGAAAATGGATCCCATGGGGGTAGGGAGACGCTAAGTAATTTTATATTTAGTAAAACTGAATATTTTAGTTGAAACCTAAATATTGTCTGAGTCATTTTGTTGCTGTAATAATGCTTACATTTTCATATGGCCTGGGATGACTTTCTGCTTGGAATAGACTGAATTTTACAGCTCTAAAATTAACTTTAGTATTAGTTCCATCCCCTACTTGTACACTTAAAAAAATAATAGTATGTGTAAGAGGTTATATACTGGGGTTTTTGTTTTGTCTAATAACTAATAATCGTTGAGTTAAAGTTACATTTGTTAATTGTATAAAATATGGTTGGCTTGGGCTGGAGAGATGGCTTAACACTTAAGTCATTTGCCTCTGAAGCCTAAGGACCTAGGTTCGATTCCCCAGTACCCACATAAGCCAGATGCATTAGGTGACACGTGCATCTGGACTTTGTTTGCAGTGGCTGGAAGCCCTGGTAAGCCCATTCTTTCTCTCTAGCTGCCCCCCCCCCACAAATTAATAATTTTTTTAAAATATGGCTGGCTTCTGTAGAATGTTTTGATTTTAGGCAGAATTATGTTTAATGGGGGGGCATACTAGAAACATGAGTTATAACAAGTTGGTAACCTGAATACTTTTTCCAGCTGGAAACATTGCCCAAGGAAGATCTCATCAAGTTTGCCAAGAAGCAGATGATGCTGTTACAGAAAGCTAAAGCAAGGTGTACAGGTAGTTCAAAATACTCATCTTAGTTAAAAATGATAGTTTTTTATAAATTAGTATATTGGTCTGGTTTTCCTTTCTGGAGGTTCCAAGTGCATCATAGCAATGAAATTGTGTTGTTATATCCATTCGCTTCTTTATTATTATTACTACTACTTCACAAGCCTGAGCTATTGTAGTTTCTGTTTTTGTTTGTTTTCTGAGATGATCTTGCTATGCAGCCTAGTTTGGCCGGAAGCTTTCATTCCTCCTCAGCCTCCTGAGTGCTAGGATATACCCACCACCATGCCCAACCCTGCAGTTACCTTTGAGTGGTTAAAATTGGGGAGAAATATTTCTTAAAAATCATAAAATGAAGCTTTTTTGTTTTGGATTTTTTTTTTCTTTTCTTGAAGCAAGGTCTCACTGTAGTACAAGCTCACTGGAACTCATTCTGTAGCACAGGTTGGCCTTGAACTCACAGTGATCCTCCTACCTCAGTTTTTTTTTTTTTAAACTTCACATGGATTATAGATTTTTCTGAATTGTATTTTCTAGGGTCTGTTGAAGTGTTAGGCATCAAGAAACTTTAAGTAAAGTAATAAACGTTGTTTGTGAAAATTTGAAATGTATATCGACATGTGAGCTGAAGTTGACTCCCTAGTTCAGTTTCCTTTTTATTTCAAAAGGAAAAAGATGTTTGTATCCTTTATTAGTATAGTTGGATGAACTCTTGAATTCCCAGTAACTTAAAGTTTTTAACTGCCAAGACTTATTTTGTATTTTACTGCCACAGGTCAAATTTATGTTTTAGAACTTGGACCAGCTAGCTTTTATAATCAAGAAACTAATTTATTAGAAAAGATGTCCTCGGCTTTAGAGCTAGATATACAGTGGTGAAATATTCAGGACACTTATGCTAATCGGAGTTTAGTTGTTGCTTTAAAATTATAACATAAGAAGTATTTACAACCCAAACAATAGGATGTGTGATTTGCTTAAAATTATTGGTATACAGTACTGCAGACCCCTAGTCCTTCCTTGCTCCTCTGGAAGCTAAGGCAGAAGGGTCACTTGAGCTCAGGAGTTCAGATTTCAAGACTAGCCTTGGCAAAATAGCAAGAAACCCATCTTAATGTATACATATATTCATGTATGTGTGTATATATGCAGATGAATAAGAAAAGAGGAGAGAGGAAGAAGTGGCTATACTTACAGATGAAACAGAATTGTCCATGTGTTAATTACTGAAGCAAGATGATAGTTACTTTGAGATCATCTCTTCTGTTTGAAACTTTAAGGTTTCTCAAAGTATCTTCTTAAGTATAATTTATAGGATTGGGATTTTTTTTTTCTTAGAACGTACTTGTCAGTTTAGTAATTGTCTTAATTTTTGAACTGAATCTTTATTTAGAATTGGACAAAGAAATTGAAGAACTCAAATCAAAACCTTCTGATGGAGCAACTGATGATATTATTAAGGTAATGAAACTGTTGTAAATATTGCTTTAGTTTTTATTTACTTAGAGAAACTGCCTAATGATAAAATGGAATTACTTTGAATTCTGTCAGTCTCCTAGTGGCAATCTTGTTTTCTGTCCCTGTTCAGTTACTTCCTTTCTGGTCAAGGTTAAGCCTTTTACTTCTCTGGCTCAGTATTTAAGAAAAAAAACAAAAAACAGTAGGGCGTAGTGGTACACACATTTAGTCCCAGCATTCAGGAGGCAGATAGAAGTATCACTATGATTTCCAGACCAACCTGGGACTACAGAGTGAGGTCAGGTCATCCTAGGCTACAGTGAGACTCTACCCCGACAAAAGAGAGAGAGTTAGAGAGAGAGTATTCATGACCTCTAGGTGACTTTTTGCCTGAAACACGTGTTCTGTCTCTTCTTCCTATGTAACACCTAATTGTGATTATTACCTCAGATTCTGTCCTGCTCTTAGCCTGTCCTCAGAAAACCTGGCCATGTGCAGACTGGATATGTGTTGTAGTTACCTTCTCGATGGGACAAAGCACCCGACCAAGAGCAAATGAAGGGAGAAAAGGTTTTATTTTGGCTTATAGTCTCATGGGGAAGCTTCATGATGGCAATGCATAGGCATGAGCAGAGGTTGAACATCTCTTCCACAGCAGGTGAAAAACAGCAGGAAAGTGAGGCAAGCTCTGGAAAGGTGGAGCTGTCTGTAATATCCCAAAGCCTGTCCCCAGCAACATACCACCTGCAGCAAGGCTCCACCTCCCAAATTGCCACCAGCTGGAGATCAAACGTTCAAAGAAAACGAGTTTATGGAAGAGATCTGATTTAAACTACCACACAGCAGAATTACTGACATAGAATTAGCTGCAGCTCCTGCTGTCCAAAGGAAGAAAAAATCTTCACTTATTTCACTTGTCATCTCACAATGGCCAGATCTCCACCACCAGATGTGTCAGTGGCCCCATCATCTTTGCCTCATTTAACTTTAGAGGTGCTTTCTTTCCTCCTTTTTCCACCTGTGTCACCCACCACCGTCCTGTTGCTGCCTGACGACATGACTCCATCTGCACCACTCTCTTCTGCCCTCTTCAGCCTTCTCTCTCCTGCAAGTACTTGGTCTGGCCTTTCTCTAGCCCTGCTGCAGTTTTCCAGAAACTGGCCTTCTGCAATGAGCCTGTGAATCTCTGCATTGCTTTCCTTTGTTTTACCCCTGTCTTGTAGGTCCCTTGCCACTCCTTCCAGCGTTAACATCTCATTTGGTACAGCATATGTTCTGTAGGTTCCTAAGAATATGTACATCGTGGAGGGGTCACTGGAGAGACTCGGGTTCAGTTACCCAGTACCCACCTAAAGCCAGATGCACAAGGTGGTACATGCATCTGTAGTTCATTTTCACTGGCTGGCGGCCCTGGTGCACCCATATGCTATCTGCTTGTTTATCTGTCTGTCTGCCTCCTCTATCTGCCTCTCTCCCTCTCTCTCTCTCTCTCATAAATAAATATTTTTTTAAAAAATGAATGAGTACATGGAAGGTAAATATTTGCACTGTTTTGCATACTAAAATACCCTCATTTTACTCTCTGTTTGATAGCTTTAATGTGATATGGAATTCTAAATTTTGTTACATCTCTTTTGGTTGAAGAGCAAAGTTTTTCGTAATTATTTCACATAAATTAAGAGTAGACGGGAAGTTTTAATGAGTCCTTTGCTCTCCCAAAGCTGTCAAGACAGACGTTCATTCCTGTGTCCTCATCCTGTCAACCTGAGAGATCAGGGAGTTTCAGTTTTAGCTTTTATAGTGTCAGAGACAAATGAGAATGGTTGATTATAGAGACTGAAGGAGACAAGTCTATGGATTATGCCACAGAACTTGGAATGCTCATTAGGAATTATATTTTCATTTCATACTTCCATTTTGTTTACAAAATGAAATTGTCTTTTTTTTCAGCATTATATTGAAATTTCTGTTGGGGGTTAACTGATTTCAATGAGTTCTTTCATGATATCTATGTCCTTTTTCCTCTTAAGATATCAATGCATTCTCTCTGAGGAAATAAATTCATGTTTTCTTAAGAAATTTCTGTTTATTTTGCATTCTGCTTATTTAAGATGTGATTATTTTTAGTGTGATGTCCCATAAACCCAACAGAATAGCTAGATCTTAAAAATAATGTACATTGCCAGGCACGGTGGTGCACACCTTTAATCCCAGCACTCAGGAGACAGAGGTAGGGTGATTGCCATGAGTTCGAGGCCACCCTGAGACTACAGAATGATTTCCAGGTCAGCCTGAGCTGGAGTGAGACCCTACCTCGAAAAAGCAAAAAAATAAAAATAATAATAAAATAATGTACATGTTCCTAGATAGTCCCCACCCACTCTTATCCCCACCCCACCCCTGTTTTCTCATATTCAAGGTTACCTTTCAGCCTGCATCCCATGCTCACTGTTTCTTTTCTTTTCCTTGTATAGTTTTATTGCATCTGTAAGTATCATTTTAAAATACTATTTTTCCATTTTAGTTTTAAACTTATTAAAGGGATAGTATGTTGTTCATAATGTATTAAGGCTTTTTTCACTTAATATTTCCCTGAAGTACATCTGCATCTTTGGATATCACTATGACTGCTCTAGAATATAGCATGATCATACATTTTAATTTTTTTTATGATCAGTGCTTTTTATTACATAGTTAGTAGTCATGCTCAATCAACAAGGCCAACAGAAACTTGTAAATATCCTGCTAAGCAATCTATTTCACCATATTTTACCTCAGGCTTGCCACAAACTTGCAGCTTTCCCGCCTCAGCCTCCTGAGTCCTGGGATTATAGGCATGTACTACCATGCCCAGCTTTATAGTTTTGTCTAGAATTACTTTATAGAAGAAGATTAGGGGGTTGTGTGTGTTTGTGTGTGTGTTATGTATTTTCTTCTAGTTTATGGCATATTTTCTACTTCTTATGTCTTGTTGAATAAAAGGTCATGATTTTAATGTAGTCAGAGATATCATTCTTTTTAAATAATCCTTTTAAACATGAATTATATATGATTGTACATAATTTTATATGTATCTCTGAAATCCATCTGGAGTTGATTTTTTTTAATTTTATTTTTATTTACCTATTTGAGAGAGAGACAGATAAAAGATAGATATATAGAGAGATAATGGGCACACCAGGGCCTCCAGTCGTTGCTAACAAACTCTAGATGCATGTGCTACCTTGTGCATCTGGCTTACATGGGTCCCTGGGGGTTAAACCACTTAGCTAATAAGTTAAAAATATTTTTATTTATTTGAGAGAGAGAGAGAGAGGTAGAGAGAGAGAAAGATAATATGCACACTAGGGCCTTTAGCCACTGCAAATGAACCTCAGAAGCATGCCCCACTTTTTGCATTTGGCTTACGTGGGTACTAGAGAATCGAATCTGGGTCCTTACTGTTAATAGTTAAGGCACTTGCCTGCAAAGCCTAGTGACTTAGATTTTATTTCTGCCCCCCCACACACACACCCACATAAAGCCAGATTCACAGGGTGGTACATGTGTCTGGAATTTATTGCAGCAGCTGGAGGCCCTGGCACACTGTTTCTCTTTCTTTCTCTCCTTGCAAATAAATATACTGTTGAAAGAAAGTAGAAAAATAGGTTATTTCTTACCTATTCTGGCTACTCCCTATTCTCATTACCAACAAAACCCCCATTTTGTTGCTGTTTTATGTCTTGAGGCAGTTTGTCTGTCTCTGTCTCTTTCTCTCTTTCTCCCTCCCTCTCTCACTCTGTAGCATGAGCCACCATGCTCAGCCTAGTCCTCAATTTTTAATTATTTTTTTTTATTGAGGAAGGGGAGGGGAGAGAGAGAGAGAATGAGAGAAAAGGCACACCAGGGCCTCCAGCCACTACAGACGAACTCCAGATTCATGCACCACCTTGTGTATCTGGTTTACATGGGTCCTAGGGAATCCAACCTGGATCCTTTGGCTTTGCAGGCAAGTGCCTTAACCACTAAGCCATCTCTGTAGCCCCAGTCCTCAGGTTTTGAAGTCCACACATTACAAATCCCTTGACAATATCTGTCATCTCCAACTTTTAAAAAATATATATATGTATATTTAATAAAAAGGTTATACTTATAAAAGAGAGACTGATTGAGATGAGGAGGGGTATAATGGAGAGTGGAGTTTCAAGGGGTAAGTGGGGGGAGGGAGGGTACTAGCATGGGGTATTTTTTATAATCATGGAAGTTGTTAATAAAAAAAATAAAAAATTTTAAAAAAGGTTATACTTTTATATTCCCTTTCCCCTTACCCCATTCTACTGAGAGCCCCACCCCCACCCCCATTGGGGTTATTGGTATTCATCTTGGGGTCCTAAAGGCCTCAGTCAGTCTTTGTTGGGGTGGGACATGGTGCCCCAGGATAATCCCACCCACCCTGATGCTCTTATAGTCTTTCTTCCCCTTCTTCCAAAATATTCCCTGAGCCTTGGTGGGCATGGTAAAAATCTGATTTAGTCTTGAATTCTCTGTAGCCCTTGAATCTCTGTTTTGATGAGGTTTGAGTGACCACATTGTCTATCACCATCTCACTGGAACTGTTTATTAGTGAGACATATTGATGTGTATGCCAACTCTTCTTAGCCAAAGAGCAGTGGAGGTTCTCTATGGAGTCTGTTTCCTATCCTTGGGAATCTGGCTTCAATCCCAGTAGTAGATAGGCGTTCTCCCCCACTGAGCAGGTCTCATGTCCAATCATAGAGCAGTTAGCTACCCATATAGGCTGTGTGCCTACTATCTCTTCAGGTATGTACTTTTTGCTCAGCTGGTAGATATCATGAATCTCTAACTTTTTGGCTGGTCTGTCTGTCTGTTTTTACAATGCTGAGGACCCCAGGCTCTCATGTCTTAAGCAAATACTGTATTACTAATAACACTAGACCTTGGTTTCACCAATGGCCGAGCATCGCACTTCTGAAAAGTGTTTGCCAATGTTTCAGATGTACTTCCCTGTACAGGCCTTCATGGTACAGCTTTCTTTCACCTTGATTTTTCCAAAACTATGTTAATTTCTCAAGCCTTTCACATCTTTTCTCATTTCTTGTTCTTCTTTTTTTTTTCTTTTTTTTCTTTTATTTTTTCTCAGTTTTTTAAACATTTTCCATGATTATAAAAAGTATCCCATGGTACTACCCTCCCTCCCCCTCTCCCCCCTTTGAGATTCCATTCTCTATCATATTCGCTCCCCATCTCAATCAGTCTCTCTTTTATTTTGATGTCATGATCTTTCCCTCCTCTTATGATGGTCTTGTGTAGGTAGTGTCAGGCACTATGAGGTCATGAATATCGAGGCCATTTTAAGTCTGGAGGGAGCACGTTGTAAGGAGTCCTACCCTTCCTTTGGCTCTTACATTCTTTCCGCCACCTCTTCGCATTGGACCCTGAGCCTTGGAAGGTGTGATCGAGATGTTACTCAGTACTCTAGTCACTTCTTTCCAGCACCATGATACCTTCTGAGTCGTCCCAAGGTCTCTACCAAAGTGAGAGTAGCATTAATATAAGGGTATGAATATTAAGAGAAGTGCTTACTGGGCAGTTTGATAAGCATAGTATATACACTTATCCAGACATCAGCAGATGTTACACCCCTAGGGCTCATGACTACCCCTGTTTTAAGTTTTCAGTATCAGGGATGTATTCCCTCCCATGGAGCAGGCCTCCAGTCCAATTAGAGGGCAGTTGGTTTCCACCATGATAGACGTGCCACTATTGCACCCGTTGGCTTATTTGGCCTGGCTGGCCAATTATAAGGCTTGCAGTGTCCACTGTTGAGTATCTTCACTGGTGGTATCTCTCCCATTGAACTGCATGTAGAATGGCTTCTTCCAGCTTTCTGTCAGCTGGTCTACATGGAGGAGGTTATCAGCTCAATTCCAGCAGGATTTCTCAGTGGCTTTGCAGCCCAAGTATGTGGAGCCTTCAGCAGTAGGGTCTTACCATCTCTTCCTGGTGGGAAACCAAGGGCCTTGGCAATGGCCTATAATGTTTTGGGGGCATCAGGGACTTCCCTGGCCAACAACTCACTGGAAGGTATCCCATCCCTGGCACTGAAAATTTTCTAGCAAGGATCTACGTCTCCTGAGTGTTCCATTGTCCAAAACCAGAGGATTCCATATGATTTATTTATGTCCTCTTAGATTTTGATTAGCCCTCCCTCTACCTTTCCTTCACTCAATCTCCTCCTCTGACCTCACTTTGGGCCTTTTCACCCCCGTTAATCTATTCTTCTACTTACGTATATACAATACCAATCTATTAAGTACCCTGCTCCCTTCCCTTCTCGTCCCTTTGTATCTCTTTTTTAGCTTACTGGCCTCTGCTACTGAGTTTTTTCCTTCTCACACAGAAGCCCAATCATCTGTAGCTAGGATCCACATATGAGAGAGAACATGCGGCGCTTGGCTTTCTGGGCCTGGATTACCTCACTTAGTATAATCCTTTCCAGATCCATCCATTTTTCTGCAAATTTCATAACTTCATTTTTCTTTACCGCTGAGTAGAACTCCATTGTATAAATGTGCCATATCTTCATTATCCAATCATCAGTTGAGGGACATCTAGGCTGCTTCCATTTCCCAGCTATTATGAATTTAGCAGCAATAAACATGGTTGAGCACATACTTCTAAGGAAATCAGATGAGTCCTTAGGATATATGCCTAGGAGTGCTATAGCTGGGTCATATGGTAGATCAATCTTTAGCTGTTTAAGGGATCTCTACACTGATTTCCACAATGGCTGGACCAGATTGCATTCCCACCAAGGGTTCCTCTTTTTCCACATCCCCGCCAGCGTTTATGATCATTTGTTTTCATGATGGTAGCCAATCTAACAGGAGTGAGATGGAATCTTAATGTAGTTTTAATCTGCATTTTCCTGATGACTAGAGACGTAGAACATTTTTTTAGATGCTTATACACCATCTGTACTTCTTCTTTTGAGAACTCTCTATTTTGTTCCGTAGCCCATTTTTTAATTGGCTTGTTTGATATCTTATTATTTAACTTTTTGAGTTCTTAGTATATCCTAGATATTAATCGTCTATCAGATATATAGCTGGTGAAGATTTTTTCCCATTCTGTAGGTTGCCTCTTTGCTTTATTCACAGGTGTCCTTTGCAGTACAAAGTTTTTGTAATTTCATGAGGTCCCAGCGGTTAATCTGTGGTTTTATTGCCTGAGTAACGGGTTATATTCAGAAAGTCTTGGCCAAGACCAATATGTTGACGGGCTTTCCCCTTTTTCCTCTAGCAGTTTCAGAGTTTCAGGTCTGATGTTAAGGTCTTTAATCCACTTGGAGTTAATTCTTGTGCATGGAGAGAGAGAAGAATCTATTTTCATCCTTCTACAGATACATATCCTGTTTTCCCAACACCATTTGCTGAAGAGGCTGTCTTTTCTCCAATGAGTATTTTTGGCATTTTTGTCAAACATCAGGTGGCTATAGCTACCTGGACTTATATCTGGGTCCTGTTCCATTCATTTACATGTCTGCTTTTGTGCCAGTACCATGCTGTTTTTGTTACTATGGCTCTGTAGTATAGGTTAAAATAAGGTATGGTGAAACCACCAGCCTTATTTTTGTTGCTCAGTATTATTTTAGATATTTGAGGTTTTTTTGTGATTCCAAATGAATTTTTGGATTGTTTTTTCTATTTCCATGAAGAATGCCTTTGGAATTTTGATGGGGATTGCATTAAATGTGTAGATTGCTTTTAGTAAGGTTGCTATTTTCGCAATCTTGATTCTTCCAATCCAGGAACAAGGGTTGTTTTTCCACTTCCTCGTGTCTTCTGCCATTTCTCTCTTGAGTGTTTTAAAGTTTTCATTGTATAGATCCTTTACTTCCCTATGATTTTTTGAATATCTCTGGCATCTGCTGTGATGTTACCTTTTTCATCTCTAATTTTATTAATTTGTATCTCTTCTCTCTTTCTTTTGGTCAGATTTGCTAAGGGTTTATCAATCTTGTTTATCCTTTCAAAGAACCAACTCTTTGTTTCATTGATTCTTTGGATTTTTTTTTTTTTTTTTTGGTTTCTATTTCATTAATTTCTGCCCTAATTTTTATTATTTCTTCCTGTCTGCTGATTTTGGGTTTGCCTTGTTCTTCTTTTCCAAGGCTTTAAGGTGAAGCATTAGGTCATTTACTTGAGAACTTTCTAATTTCTTAATATAGGCACTTAAAGCTATAAATTTACCTCTTAGGACTGCCTTCATTGTGTCCCAGTGATTTTGGTATGTTGTGTTTTCATTATCGTTTGACTCTATACATTTTTTGATTTTCCTCTTGATTTCTTCATTGACCCATTCATCATTTAGTAATGTGTTGTTTAATTTCCATGATTTTGTGTGTGCTCTATAGCCTTTCTTGCTATTGATTTGTAGTTTGATTACATTGTGGTCAGATAGAATGCAAGGAATTATTTCAATTTTCCTGTATTTGTTAAGATTTGCTTTGTGTCCTAATATATGGTCTATTTTAGAGAATGTTCCATGTGCTGCTGAAAAGAATGTATATTCTGCAGCATTTGGATGAAATGTCCTGTAGATATCTGTTAGGTCCATTCCTTCTATGACCACATTTAGTCCAGATGCCTCTCTGTTTATTTTTGCCGGGGATGACCTGTCAATTGATGAGAGTGGGGTGTTGAAGTCACCCACTACCACTGTGTTTGGTGTTATCTGTGCCCTTTCTTCTAATAGCGTTTGTTTGATGAATTTGGGAGCCCCCATGTTAAGTGCATATATGTTTAGGATTGTAATGTCCTCCTGTTGGAGTGTGCCTTTAATCAATATAAAGTGGCTTTCCTTATCTTTCTTAACTAACGTTGGACTGATCTACCTTGTCAGATATTAGGATAGCAACCCCTGCTTGTTTTCTAGGTCCATTTACTTGAAACTCCGTTTTCCAACCTTTCACCCTAAGATAGTGTCCATCCTTTGTAGAAAGGTGGGTTTCTTGGAGGCAACAAATTGAAGGATCCTGCTTTTTAACCCAGTCTGCGAACCTATGCCTTTTGGTTGGGGCATTGAGGCCGTTGATATTAAGGGATAATATTGAAAGATGTGTATTCATTTTTGCCATTTTTTTTTGTAGTTCTTCCAGTTTTACCTTTGCTCTCTTGTGTTAATTAGTATTTGAGTATTGTTTGTTTTTTCCCAGTTCCTTATATGTGTGCTTTTCTTTTTCTTCAGCATGGAGGATTCTTTCAAGTATTTTCTGTAGTGCTGGTATTGTCTTCAAATACTCCTTTAGCCTACTTTTGTCGTGGAATGTCCTTATTTCTCCGTCTATTTGAATGGATAGCTTTTCAGGATAAGGTAACCTTGGTTGACAGTTGTTATCTTTCAGAACTTGGAATACATCACTCCACGCCCTTCTGGCTTTTAAAGTTTGTGTTGAGTAATCTGCTGTAATCCTGATAGGCTAGGCTTGCCTTTGTAGGTGACTTGATTTTTCTGTCTGACTGCTTTCAATATTTTTTCTTTGGTTTGTATGTTTGGTAGGTTGATTATAATACGGCGAGGAGAGGTTCTTTCCAGGTTTTGTCTGGCTGGTGTTCTAAAGGGATTCCTGTATCTGCATTGGCACCTCTTTCCCAATTTGGGGGAAGTTTTCTTCTATGATTTTGTTGAAGACGCCTACTATGCCTTTGGAGTGAAATTCTTCTCCTTCTACTATGCCCTGAATTCTTATGTTCGATCTTTTCATAGTGTCCCGAATATCTTGAAATTCCCACTCATACTTTTCTGTTAGTTTGTCTTTTTGTTGGACTGTATTAGATCTGCCACCTGGTCTTCTAGCTTAGATATTCTGTCCTCTCCTTCATCCATTCTACTGGTGAGATTTTCTACAGAGCTTTTTTATTTCATTAACTGTGTTCTTTATTGCTAGTAATTCTGACTGGTTTTTCTTTATTATTTCTATTTCCTTATTTATGTCTAGTATTGACCTCTTTATTTCATTAAATTGGCATCCTGTGTCTTCTTTGCTTCCTTTGATTTCTTCTTTGAGGTCTTTGAACATATTTATAATCATTCTTTTGAAATCTTTCTCAGGCATTTCCTCTAACTCGTTCTCACTGGAGGTCATTTCTGATGCATTAATACTTTTTGGTGGTTTTATATTGTCTTGATTTTTGGTGTTTCTTGTGTTATAATGTATATATTTTTGCTTCCTGGATTATTTAATGATTGGATTTTCCAGTTAGCTGGGTATTAAGAGATGTATCAATCAATCTGATGTTATATATCTTCAGGGTAGGAGCTTAAGGCGCTAGGTGTGGCTCTGAAGACTCTCAGAATACCTACAAAAGTGACTGTAGGTGTTGGGTGTGCCTGCTATGAGAGAATTCAAGTAGGCTAAGTGGAACAAAATATAGGCAGATTGTAAAATTTAACTAAACAATGTATACTTTCAATGAAAAACAGCACAGAGTATTTATCCAAGAGTAGGTATTATGACAACCAGATCCTCAGTCTGTCTCTTAGGCTTAATCCTGACAGCAAGGCGGTTAAGATTTCTGGTCTGTAGAGGGTTCCAAGTCAGCTTGTGACCAGGTGAGACCCTTCCCTAATGTATAACAGAAGAGTAAACAAAACCACTATAATTCAAGAAGCAACAAATAACAAGCCCAAAATACAGTTTATTTAAGAATGGCAAATTTGACCATCCATCTGATTTAACATATAATTTATCTTGATATGGAAGGTGCAATTAGCACTTCTGGTTTAGGCCTATTTACCAGGTTTATTAGGCAGGTATTGACCTGGTGTAATCCCAGTTCCCTTTTGGGATGATTTTGGTTTCAGCTGCACTCTTGATTGGGTCCCTCTTTGGTTCTCTGTCAGTTCTAGTAGGTGTAGCTGGGTCCCTGGACTGCTGCTCTGTTCCTGAGGGAAGGGCACTGGTAGTGAGGGAGGGGGAGGTATCAGATGCTGCTCTAGTTCCCCTGCTGTTCCACGTGTTCTTCTACCTTGTGATCTGCTCCTCTGTTGTTCGCTGCTGTTCTCCCTTCACGTTTCTTGAGTTTGCAGAGAGCTCTGGTGTGAGTGGAAAATCCCCTCGCCTGGCTTTTCCTGTGGCTCAAGCCAAGCCTGGCGGCTGGCTTGCACGCCGCCAAGGTCTCGCGCGGACCCGCCCCACCTGAGCAGCTTCTGCCTGCCCGAGCGGGCTCTGAATGGTCTGGATCTCTCCTACTTCTTCGCTGCTGTTTCAGTTTCCTATACACCTCACTTTTACTAAAAGTGTGTATTTTGCTGGGTTTTGTTTTGGCTTTTCCCCCCTAGGCTTCTTTGGTGTGGTACCTACGCCACCATCTTAACCGGAAGTCCTTGTTCTTCTTTTTATACTATTTCACATCTCTTTTTGTTGTGGTTTTGGTTTTTCAAGATAGGGTCTCGCACTAGCCCAGGTTGACCTGGTTTTCACTATGTAGTCTCAGGGTGGCCTCAAACCCATGGCAGTCCTCCTACCTCTGCCTCCCAATTGCTAGGATTAAAGGTGTACACCACCACACCCGGCTACTACTTCATATCTTTTATTCTCATTTTCGCATGGTCTGGAAAATGTGGAGAGAATTATGCATGTGGTCAAACCACGATTTTTTTTGTTGTTGTTGTTGTGGTTTTTTTTGTTTTGTTTTGTTTTGTTTTTGTTTTTTAAGGTAGGGTTTCACTCTAGTCCAGGTTGACCTGGAATTCACTATGTAGTCTCAAGGTGGCCTCGAACTCCACAGTGATCCTCCTACCTCTGCCTCCCAAGTGCTGGGATTAAAGGCGTGCACCATGGGCTGGAGAGATGGCTTAGCGGTTTAGCGCTTGCCTGTGAAGCCTAAGGACCCTGGTTCAAGGCTCATTTCCCCAGGACCCATGTTAGCCTGATGCACAAGGGGGCACATGCGTCTGGAGTTCGTTTGCAGTGGCTGGAGGCCCTGGTATGCCCATTCTCTCTCTCTCTCTCTCTCTCTCTCTCTCTCTCTCTGCCTCTTTCTCTGTCACTCTCAACTAAATAAATAAAAATGAATAAAAAAATTAAAAAATAAAGGCATGTGCCACCATGCCTGGCTTAAGCCACCATTTTTTAAAACATTTTTTATCTGTATTTATTTATTTGAGAGAAAGAGACAGAATGGGTACACCAGGGCCTCCAGCCACTGCAAACAATCTCCAGATTCATGCCCCACTTTGTGCATCTGGCTTACATGGGTCCTGGGGAATCGAACCTAGGTCCTTTGGCTTTGCAAGCAAGTGCCTCAACCGCTAAGCCATCTCTTTAGCCTGCCACCATTTTTTTTAACTGCAGGCAAACAATTTGCCTTTCTCAAAAACAGGCATTAACAGAACGTCTAGATGCTATTCTTCTGGAAAAAGCAGAGAATGAGCAGCAGTATCTTTGTCTAAAGAAGGAAAATGTTAAAATGAAGCAAGAAATTGAGGTAAGACAAGATTTAATACTCCTTTTTGTTCACATGCCCAGTTTCGTCATGAACTATGGAGGTAAGTAATATCTTAAAAAAAAAAAAAGAATCTAATGCAGCCAGAAGTGGTAGCACATGCCAGTACTTGGGAGGCTGAGGCTGAGGCAGGAAAAAAGCAAGTTCAAGGCCAGCCTGGGATATAGTCTTTATTAAAAAGGCAGTGGAGTGCGGGGACAGAGTGTGGAAAGTTAGACTATTTAATCTAGTCTTATCACTTTATAACAAAAGAAACAATCAGACTTGGTGATACAAGCCTACATTTTTAGTTACTCAGAAGGCTGAAGCAGAAAGTTCAAGGCCAGGCTGATATGACCCTGTTTCAAACCGTAAAGTGAGGGTTGGGGATATAGCTCAGTAGTAAAGTGCTAGCTTAGCATGTGAGGTTTGATCTCCAGGACAGCCAAAAATACTGAAATCATGCAGTTGCATAGAGAGCAAGCTAACATGTACTTTTTACATTGATTACTCTTCCATAAAGCAGTATCGCTTTTTAATAAAAAAAATTTTGACTTTCACACAGCTTTAAATACCATTATATGTTCAGTTTTAGGATATTCAGTAGCATATTTCTGCTTTCTTGCCTATAAGGTTTGGACTCATTTTCTCAAAAAAGTCTTACTGATTTGTTCAGGAACTATAGGTTGAAGTTTGATGACTCATTTCATTTATAACTTTTTTAAAGATAATTAAATGCAGAGATTTCTTAGTTGTTATTACTTGAAGTACTCAATTTAGTCTTGTTGATTAAAGCATAAACAAAATTCTTGAAATCTTAGTGTCATACATTTTTAAAATTTTTTTATATTTAATATCTTATTAATTTATTAGAGAGAGAGAGGCAGAAAGAGAGAATGGATATGGCAGGGCCTCTAGCCACTGCAAATGAGCTCCAGATGCATGTACCACCTGGTTCTTTTGGCTTATGGTGGGTACTGGGGAATGGAACCCAGGTCCTTAAAGGGCTTTGCAGACAAGTACCTTAACCACTGGGAGCCATCTCTCCAGCCCCTCAGTGTCATCTTTCTTTCTTTCTTTCTTTTTTAGTTTTTTGAGGTGGATCTCAGGCTTACCCATAATTCATTATGTAGTTTCAGGGTGGCCTTGAACTCATGTGCTCCTCCTACCTCTTCCTCCCAAGTGCTGGAATTAAAGGCATGCACCACCATGACCAGCTTCATATTTCTTTAGGTGCATTTCTGTTCATTTTTTTTTTCTATGCTAGTTAACTTATAGTTAATATCTTTTCGGAGGTGTAGAGATTTCTATTATCCTTTTTTTAATTATTTATTTATTTATTTAAGAGCAAGAGAGAGAGAGAGAGAGAGAATGGGCGCACCAGGGATTCCAGCCACTGCAAACTAACTCCAGACACGTGCACCCCCTTGTGCATCTGGCTAACGTGGGTCCTGGGGAATCGAGCCTCGAACTGGGGTCCTTAGGCTTCACAGACAAGCGCTTAACCGCTAAGCCATCTCTCCAGCCTCTATTATCTTAATTGAATAATTTACTTGCATTTATTTTTATAACAGGATTCTGTAACTAAGATGGAAGATATGCACAAACAATTTGAACAGTCACATAGAAACTCTCTGAAAGAAATTGAAAGTTTGAAAGATGAATTGATGACCGTACATTCCAGACACAGTGAAGATACAACCAGCTTACAAAAAGAGCTAAAAGAAGCGTTAAGTAAACAGTTAGAGCTTTCAGAGCAAATTAAATGTCAGAGTGACTCTGAAAATAATGTTAAAAAGCTACAAGAAGAAATTCAGAAAATTAAACCAGTCTTTGAGGAACAAATTTTATGTCTGCAAAAGCAGTTAGAAGCTACCACTAATGAAAAAAATCAAGAGATTATTCAGCTCCAAAAAGTCATTGAGGTAAATTCTCAGCACTATGAGAAAGACATAAGTGGTTTACAGGAAGAGCTTCTGCAGCTGAAAGCTGTGCACCAGGAAGAAGTGAAAGCACTGATGTGCCAGCTTGAAGCATCAGCTAGGAAGCATGAAGCAGAAATAAGTAAGCTAAACCAATTACAAGAGAACCTGCTTAAACAGGGTGAGGCAAGAGAGAAGAACATTCAGGAAAAAGATGAATGTAAATTGGGAAACCTAACAAAAAACACCTCAAATGTTGACCAAGATAATCAGATTTGTCCTGTGCCCTTCCAAGAAGATATTCTTGTAGAACAAGTAGCATATGAAAAAGTCAGACACTTAGAAGATTCCTTAAAAGAATTGGAATCTCAACATAGTATCTTAAAAGATGAGGTAACTTATATGAATAATCTTAAATTAAAACTTGAAATGGATGCCCAGCATATAAAGGATGAGTTTTTTCATGAACGAGAAGACTTGGAATTTAAAATTAATGAGCTATTACTAGCTAAAGAAGAGCAGGGCTCCATCATAGAAAAATTAAAACACGAACTAGAAGATTTAAATAAACAGTTTTGTTGTGCTGTAGAACAACATAACAGGGACATAAATAATCTTAAGGAATGCCATCAAAAAGAAATATCTGAACTAAATGAGTCATTTTTGTCAGGTTCAGAAAAAGAAAAATTATCACTAATGTTTGAAATTCAGGGTCTTAAGGAGCAGTGTGAGCATCTCCAACAAGAAAAGCAAGAAGCAGTCATAAATTATGAGAGTTTACGAGAGATGATGGAAATTTTACAAACAGAACTGGGAGAATCTGCTGGAAAAATAAGTCAAGAATTTGAATCAATGAAGCAACAGCAAGCATCCGATGTTCATGAACTTCAACAGAAGCTAAGGACTGCTTTTAATGAAAAAGATGCTCTTCTTGAAACTGTGAATCGTCTCCAAGGAGAAAATAAAAAGTTACTGTCTCAACAAGAATTAGTACCAGAATTTGAAAATACTATAAAGAGCCTTCAGGAAAACATTAACATGCACTTAGTTAGTCTCAGTCAAAGAGATAACATGTTACAAGAATTAGAAGCAAAGACACATTCTCTTACTGAGGAAAAAGACAGCTTCATAAGTACAATAAAAAATTGCCATCAAGAAATAGATAAACTCCATAAAAAATGTGAACAGGAACAAAGCTTGACTCTAGAACTTAGGGAAAAGTTGGAGCAAACTACCCAGTGTAACAATGAACTAGAACAAAAAATAAATGAATTAACAGAAAGACTAGATGAAGCTTTAAAAGAAAAGAGACAAAATGACCAAGAAATCTTGATTCAAGTGAAAACTAAGTCTGAAGACCAGGAAGCATTGTCCTCTGAAATCAAGTCTCTTTATGAGGAAAATAAAAGATTGAATTCTGAAAACACTCAGTTGAGTAGGGATTTGGAAGCTCTTAATGAACATACTGCTGAATTAGAAAAGAAACTTCAACAAATGGCTGAAGAACAAGATAATTTATATAAGCTGTTGGAACATGAGCAAGTTCAGAAGTCATTTGTCAGAACTCAGTTGTATGAGTATCTTAAACAGTTGGGGTCCAGTTTTTCAGAAGAAAATGAAGAGGAAGGCGTCAGAAATGTCTTACAAGCTGTAGGTGAATCCTTAGCAAAAATAAATGAAGAAAAACATAACTTGGTCTTTCAATATGATGAAAGAGTATTGGAGTTAGAAAAAAAGACTAAGTGCCTTCAAGAAGAGAATATAGCTCAATGTGAAGAACTTAGGTCTTTACTGAGAGACTGTGAGCAAGAGAAAATTCTCTTAAGGAAAGAGTTAGAAGAATCCATCTCAGAAAAAGAGGTCCTACAACTGGATCTTCTAGAAATGAAGAGTGCTAATGAAAAAACAAGGTTTGAAAATCAGAGTCTTTTAACTAAAGTTGAAGAATTATCTCAAACATTGCACAGCAAAAATGAAATCCATAATGAAATACCTTTGCTAATGGAACATGAAAACCTAAGGCCATTACTAGAACAGAAGGAATCTGAACTACAAGAAGTGAGAGCAGAATTGATACTATTAAAGGTACTAATACTTTGAATTTTATTAACTCAAATCAGTTCTAGTTATACTTTGAACTCAAGTGGCAAATTTTTGACCAATGAATTAAACATTTTCAAGTGATATATCCTATTTATGACATTGGTCATTTGGGGGGTATAGATAATATTAAGTAGTTATTGGTAAAACTATAATCGTGAAAAGATTTGAGTTTCATTCTTGTGTGATATATATAGTATCAAAAAAATATTATCAAGAAAATGTGCTACAGTAAGTACTATATATGTAATATATATATATATATATACATATATATATATATATATTACTTACTATATATAGTAAGTACTATATCATTTTAGTTAAAAATTTAGATCCAGGTGTGGTGGCATACACCATTAATCCCAGCACTCCAGAGGCAGAGGTAGGAGGATCGCAGTGAGTTCAAGGCCACCCTGAGACTACATAGTGAATTCCAGGTCAGCCTGCACTAGAGTGAAACCCTACCTGGAAAAAAAAAAATTAAGTTCAGCTGGGCATGGTGGTGTATGCCTTTAATCCCAGCACTTGGAAGGCAGAGATAGAAGGATCTCTGTGAGTTCAAGGCCACCCTGAGAATTCCAGGTCATCCTGGGCTAGAGTGAAACTCTACCTCAAAAAAAAAAAAAAAAAAAAAAAAAAGTTCAAGTCTGGGGAAATGGCTCAGCATTTAAAGGTGCTTGCTTGCAGGCTGTGGTTCAATTCCCCAGCCATTCACATAAAGCTGAACAGACATTCATTTGTAGTATCAGATTCTCTTAAAAATTGTGCTGTGCAAGTATGATAAGCTGTAATAATTTAATCATGTATTCCATATATGGTTGTTATGTGTCAGATTATTCATTTTGCTCCTAATACTAGTACTATTATTTATAGTAAATGTCAAATATGCAATAAAGTTAGTATTACTTGGTCTGTCAATAAAAGAAAAGGACAGACAAATGCTATTTATATAGTTTACCTTGACAATGAGTTAAAATGCTTAAAATGATAGCAAGTTCATTTTGAAGATTGAAATGAACTGTATTCTTTTTTTTTGATCTAGGAGTCCTTAGAGAAACAACCTTCTGTAAAAAATGATCAACTCTCATTAGTAAAAGAGCTGGAAGAAAAAATAGGTAACTGCTTTAATTTATGTTGTCATCATTTATTAGTTTAAATCTTATTAATGTTAGGATAAGTTAGGAAATATAGTCCCAATTAATGAATTATTAGAAACTGTAAATTGGCTGCTTTTTCCTCATACCCCAGTTGCCCTTCTTCTGTCTGCATTCCCTTTCAAGTGTCACTTTCTGTCATTTACTCCAAACAGAGACATTGGTGTGAATTTGTTCACAAATGAGTCTGTGAATTATTGGATATTTTTATGTACTTAGACACTATTTGAGTACCAACTGTCTAGATACTGGTAATAGTAAGCAAGGTACAGACCATATATTCAAAGAACTCAGTGGTATAAGTGAGGTAATTTCAGATGTGAAAAAGATACTATGCTGCCAGCATAGGATGTTGCCTGTTTGAGTTAAGAAAAACATCATAGAATAGTGTCTTCCATTAGGTATTAAAGAATGAGAAGTATGATGCAAGGAAAGAAGGTATTACAGCAAGATGGGATAGCAGATGCTTGTGTATTAACATACATACATCAAGGAACATACCAGACAGTTCCTGAGGAGGTGACTGATTATAAATGCGCTAGTGTGATATATGGAAGAATTGGGCTTTTGTACTTGTTCCTTTTAGTGACGTTATGGGCTGATTTTTGTCCGTATTGAAAGGTGAAATGAAGACTTTAAAAGTGTTGCGCTGTGTGCTCATGATCCTTCAGTTTAGTGCCCAATCTAATGATTGGAGAACGAGGCATTGAAAGAGTTGAAAATGACTCCTAGTCTTCTTTTTCTTTTGAGGTAGGATCTTGCTCTAGCATAGGCTGACCAGGAATTCCCTGTGTACTCTCAGGCCAGCCATGAATTCACAGTGATCTTCCCAAGTCAACCTCCCAAGTGCTGGGACTAAAGGCATGCACAACCACACCTGTCTTTTTATTCTTTTTCTTTTTGAGGACTGGCGGTTTGTTGTTGTTGTTGTTGTTTGTTTTGTTTTGTTTTGTTTTTTTGTTTTTTTTTTTTTTGGTTTTTCGAGGTAGGGTCTCACTCTAGCCCAGGCTGACCTGGAATTCACTATGGAGTCTCAGGGTGGGTCGAGCTCATGGCAGTCCTCCTACACCCCCCCCCCCCCCCCCCCGAGTGCTGGGATTAAAGGCGTGTGCCACCACGCCTGGCCTTTTTTTTTTTTTTTTAATAAGAAATAGAGAATTGGCTTGCCTGGGCCTCCAGCCATTGTAATCAAACTCTAGACGCGTATGAACCATGTATGATGGCACATGCCTGGAATCTCAGTACAGAAGTGGAGGGAAGAGGGTTAAAAGTTCAGAATAATCCTCAGCTGTATAGCAAGTTTGAGACCAGCTTAATTAAACTTAGACTGTCAAAAAAAATCAAAATTAAGAGTTGATATTATTGATTTCTTAGACAATGAGTAAGATGAGATTTCTATTTGAAAAGTTAGTTTTGACTACTTGCCTTAATTTCAAGCAGCAGATCTTGTATTTAAGAATTAAAAAAAAAAATCAGTTTCTAGAGTTAAAATAGGCAATAAATTTGAATATATTTCTTTGTTTTTAGTTATTTTATTTTTATTTATTGTTTGATTTATTAGAGACACAGAGAGAGAGAAAGAGTGAGTGAGAGAGAATGGGCGTGCCAGGGCCTCTAAGCCACTGCAAACAATCTCCAGATGCATGTGCCACCATGTGCAACTGGCTTACATAGGACCTGGAGAATCAAACCTGGGTCCTTAGGCTTCGCAAGCAATCACCTTAACTGCTAAGCCATCTCTCCAGCCCTCTTTAAAAAAAAAAAAATATTTTACTTATTTGCAAAGAGAGAGAATAGCTGTACCAGGGCCTCTTACCATTGCAAACAAACTCCAACTGCAGGTGCCACCTCGTGCTTCCAGCTTTATGTGGGTACTGGGAAGTTGAACCTGGGTCCTTAGGCTTCACAGGTAAGCCTTAACCACTAAGCCATCTGTGTAGCACTATATTGCCTTTTGACTTCATGTATAATCCTTTCATATTTTTACTCTTAGGAAATCTGGAAAAAGAATCCAAAGAAAAGGAAGAAAAAATAAGTAAGATAAAACTAGTTGCTGTGAAAGCAAAGAAAGAACTGGATTCTAACAGAAAAGAGGTAAGTAAAAGAACAAGATTTAGAATCTTGGGTTATAGAAAATCAGGAGTCTTTCTGTTCATGAAAAACTACTGTGTATTTACAATAGGCTCAGACACTAAGGGAAGAGCTTGAATATGTCCGGTCAGAAAAGGATCAGTTGTCTGCTTCTGTGAGAGATCTCATCCAAGGAGCAGAAAGCTATAAGGTATAATGATTAATAATATTATATTCATAACTAGTAAGAAATGTACCAGAAATATAAAGCTTGTTCATGAAATAATGACCTTGTTTTTGTTAGTATAACTTAAATTTTCCTATTCTTTTGTATAATGTACAAAAAATTTAACCTTTATGTTGGGGTTGTCTTTGTTGGGGGTGGGTGGGTTGTATGCCTGTGCAGAATTATACACTTGCCATAACACATGTGTAGAGTTCAGAGGAAAACCTTGGGTGCTAGTCTTCGCCTTCCACCTTGTTTGAGACAAGATCTCTGTTATCCGCTATGTATGCTTGCTGGCTCACAAGCTTCTGGGAGTTTCCCTGACTCCACCTCCTGTCTTGCCATAGGAACATTGGTGTTACAAACACATGCTACTGCATCTGGCTTTACATGGGATCCGAACTCAGGTTCTCTCCCAGCCCCCTAATCTATTGTTTTTCTAAAGTAAGATTCTATTTGAGGATTTCTTAATTTAAAACATAGAAACAAAAGATGGCTATTATTTGCATTACTATATAATATTGTTCTGACCAAGTGAATAAAAATGAAAGTTAAGCCGCACGTGGTGGCACATGCCTTTAATCCCAGCACACGGGAGGCAGAGGTAGGAGGATTGCCGTGAGTTTGAGGCCACCCTGAGACTCCATAGTGAATTCCAGGTCTGCCTGGGCTAGAGTGAGACCCTACCTTGAAGAAAAAAAAAAAAAATGAAGTTAAACAGAATAAGTCTAATGGGAAAGTAGAAACAGTGTAGGTCAGAGCTAATATATTAGTCTGCTTTAATAACATAATACTCTTGGAAAAATAACTTTTAGAATAGTCCAACAAAATCACTAACTGCAAAATAAATGTTACTATATTTCTTCATGCTTTATTCATTTAACAAATAGTTGTATTGCTGTACTAGATTCTGGACTCTGGGGCAGATGTGCCTAACCAAATAGACTATCCAGCATCTCTAAAGTCCTTAGTACTTAAATTCCAGTGTCAATGACATGCAGGCAGACAAAAGGACAAGATATGTGCTATGTAGAAAAGTAGGATGTGTAGGGAACAGTAGAACTCTAATGTCAGAATACAGAGATTAAAGGAACAGAGGAGACAGACTTCTGTATCAAACACATGCCAGGCTCTCTTCTGAGCACTTGCATGTCCTTAACACATGTCATTGTCAAAATATCCAAAAGAAGTTGCTGGCATCACCAGTTTGCAAGTGAGCAACTTGAGGCACAGACTCAAGGTCACAGACTTAAAGGTCTTACGAGACTTCAAGGTCACAGGACAAATAACAGCATAATTGGAATTTTACCAACTGTCCTAAATATGTTTTTGGTTGTTTTTTTAACCATCTAAAGTACACTATTGCACAAAACATTTGAAAACAGAAATAAAGAAAGAAAGAATTAGAAAGCTATTTGAAAAAAAAAATCTAGCCAGGTCTTAACTGCATCCACCAAAATACTGTATGTATTTTAAAATTGCATGAAAATGTTTTTAAAATATCTATGATAAAGTACTCATCCTTTACTAACTTCTGAGACAAGACTTTTTATGAACATAGAAGCAATTTTTAAAATTACAAAAGAAAAAATTTCATTTGAATTTTAAATAAATGTTTTAATGAATTTATAAGACCTCATCTTATATCAGTGATATTAATCCCTTGCCATTATTTTCAAATGTAAATTTATACTTTTTACGTTTTTATATTAAATGTTTTAAGCATCTCAAATAGCCTCATAAACCTTATGTCAGGATAGCTTGATAATACATTCTGACATATTGAGTGCTTAATAAACTAAAGTTAAATCTTCTTGTCTCTTATTGAAGAACCTTTTATTAGAGTATGATAAGCAGTCAGAACAGCTGGATGTGGAAAAAGAACGTGCTAATAATTTTGAGCATCATATAGAAGATCTTACCAAACAATTAAGACATTCAACTTTTCAGGTAATTTTAAATTGGATGAATTTAGACATGAAAATTGTAATAAATACATTTTAATCTCAATATTTTTGCATTAAAATATAGTCAGAAAAAAAAAAGATTTCTTTCTCTTTTATTCTCCTGTAGTAGTAGAAGCTGAGAGAACAGCTAACAACTACCCTGTGGCTTCTACTCTAATCTCCATTCAATAGGATATGTGTTTTAGTTTTTCATTTCTCTTTTATTTTTTTATTTTAAATGTTTTGTATTTTATTCATTTTATTTTATTTATTTGAGAGAGAAAGAAGCAGAGAGAGACAGAGAGAATGGGGACGCCCCGGCATTCAGCCACTGTAAACGAACTCCAGATGCATGCGCCACCTTGTGCATCTGGCTTACGTGGGTCCTGGGGAATTGAACCTGGGTCCTTAGGCTTCTCAGGCAAATGCCTTAACAGCTAAGCCATCTCTCCAGCCCTCATTTCTCTTTTTGTTCTGCGAGGCTGCCAAGTCTCTGGTCTCATGCAAGGTTTCCTATATAAATAGTGATTATTTTTCAAATTTATTCTATTTTTTGGGGGGGTTTTTTTCTTTTTTTTTCGAGGTAGGGTCTCACTCTGGTCCAGGCTGACCTAGAATTAACTCTGTCATCTCAGGGTGGCCTTGAACTCATGGCGATCCTCCTACCTCTGCCTCCTGAGTGCTGGGATTAAAGGCGTGCACCACCACGCCCGGCTGTTCAAATTTATTCTTGATATAACATTATCATTCTATGGAATTGATTTTGAAGTCTTTTTCATACTATGTGTTTCATTGAGCATTTCATCTTCTCCTGTGTATACTTTCTTCATGTTTACAATAGTGAATCATTTGTTATTCCAGAATGAAAAGCTAAATTCAGATAATGAAGATCTCCTAGCTCGTATTGAAACACTACAGTCCAATGCAAAGTTATTAGAAGTACAGATTTTAGAAGTCCAGAGAGCCAAAGCAATGGTAGATAAAGAACTGGAAACTGAAAAACTTCAGAAAGAACAGAAGATAAAGGTAAAAACAATCCTGAGTTGCTTCACACATAGGTAGTTATACTCCAGTCAAGTATTATGTAGATTTAAAAAAAAAAAAAAAGACTTGCTAGAAGAGTAGCATTTGTGAAGACAGCAGGGTTAATTCCTTAAGGTATTCCAGCTCTAAATTTGAGAGTCTAAGCTAAGATTTTTTTAGTGTTTTTTTGTTTTGTTTTATTGTTGTTTGTCTGGTTTGGTTTTTCGAGGTAAGGTCTCCTAGCCCAGGCTGACCTGGAATTCACTCTGTATTCTTATCTCAGGGTGGGCTGGAACTCACAGTGATCCTCCTACCTCTGCCTCCCTTCCGAGTGCTGGGATTAAAGGCGTGTGCCACTACGCCCGGCTCTTGGGTGTATATTTTTAAAATATTGAAAGATTACCAGACTTTGTAGATTTTATATGTCCAGTTTATTTTATATCCCCTAACAAATACCTTTTTTAATGTTAGTTGGCCTGTGAGGGTTGTGTTTGTTTTTAATTTTAGGAGCATGCCAGTACTGTAAACGAGCTTGAAGAACTTCAACTACAATTACAAAAGGAAAAGAAACAGCTTCAAAAAACTGTGCAAGAGTTAGAGCTGGTTAAAAAGGTAAAATAAAATATTAGTGTTACTGGAGATATAACTTAGCGGCAGACTGCCTGCCTAGCATGCCTAAATCCCTAGGCTGGATTCTCTGAACTGAAAAAAGAAAAAAACAAGCTTGCCTATATGACACCAGAGTCAAAACTTACATTGATGCTCCTACCATGGAGCTATTTTATACACATTAGAAATGATTTTAAATGTTGCTTATGATACTAAAATAGTCTTTTATAAATTGCTATCCTCAACAAATTGAAATTTTAACTTTATTTCTCCAAAACTCTATCCAGAAAAATCTAGGCTTATGGATTATTACACATTGGCTTGCTATTTCACTTTGTATATATGATTGTTGTATGACAAATGAAGATTGAAATCCTATTGGAACTTAAAATTTGTATTATACTTACAACTCTGGATAATTTTCCCTAATTTTTCAAAGATTAGTCTGAAAAAAAAGTATTGTAAGAGTTGCTTAAATACTAATATTTCAGGCTGGAGAGATGGCTTAGCAGTTAAGGTACTTTCCTGCAAAGCCAAAGAACCCCGGTTTGATTCCCCAAGATCCATGAAAGCCAGATGCACAAGGTGGTCCATGCATTTGGAGTGTGTGGTGGCTAGAGGCCCCAGTGCACCCATTCTTTCTCTCTCCCGCTCTCTCTCTCAAATAAAGAATTAAAAGATGTAAAAAAAAATATACTTCATTATCAGAGCTCCATAAGACTAGAACTACTGGTTGTAGTTAATGAAAGTTACAATCAAATAAAATGGTATTAAGAAAGTTGAATTCAACTATTAAAAACCACTTTACATAGCTGGGTGTGGTGGCACACATCTTTAATACCAGCATTTGGGAGGCAGAGGTAGGAGGATCGCCATGAGTTCAAGGCCACTCTGAGACTACATTGTAAACTTCCAGGTCATCCTGAGCTAGAGTGAAACACTACATCAGGGGGAAAAAAAATTCTTTACAAAATTCAAAACTAGAAAATATCCAACTAATTGTTTCTTCATTGCTACTTAGATTGTTTCTATATTATAACCTGTTTATTCCTGTGGCATCATTTTAGCAATTTTACAAATAAACTGATCAAATAATATGTGAACATTTTTACAAAATGTGCAGGATGCCCAACAAACTACATTAATGAATATGGAAATAGCAGATTATGAACGTTTGATGAAAGAACTTAATCAAAAGTTAACTAACAAAAACAGCAAGATCGAAGATTTGGAGCAAGAAATAAAAATTCAAAAGCAAAAACAAGAAACCCTCCAAGAAGAAATGAGTGAGTAAAAAAAAAAAATGTCCTACCATATAATTACTTCATCAACAGATTGAAGGGGACAGCATTAGGTATTCATTTTTTTTCCAGTTCTTATTCTCCAACCAGGTAGCTCAAACAGTGGTCAACATTCCTGAGAACCAGAGTGGGGGCAAGCCATATGCCAGTCAGAGGTTAACAGTCAACATCAGCGCTTGGTAAAAGTACCTGTTTCACCTTTCTCTCTCTCTGTCAAATAAAATAAAATAAAATAAAAATTATTTTTAAAAAATGCAGAGTCTGGAGAGATGGCTTAGCAGTTGGCCGGTGAAGCCAAAGGACCCAGGTTTGATTCTCCAGGACCCAAGTAAGCCAGATGCACAAGGTGATGCATGCGTCTGGAGTTTATTTACAGTGGCTGAAGGCCCTGGCGCACCCATTCTCTCTTTCTCTGTCACAAAATAAAAAATTTTTAAAGTCCCTGTTTCACAAACAATACAAAGATAAAAATGGTCTTTGTCCATAATTTGCTGATTGTCAGCAGATTCGAAAATTTTAGTAGCAGAGCAACATTCCTTTTTAAGGTGTGTTTTTAATGTTTTTTATTTTGTTATTTTTAGGAAAGAAATCAATACATATTTATTAGTGTCTTTTAGACTCTTTGAGCCTAACACAGCCAAAATGAATAATGTCAGTAATGAAAAAGATCTCAAAAATATTATAAGGAATGCCTATAAACTTTATATCAATTAGTTTACAAAGTTGGATTTCTTGAAATACGAAATGTAACAGAAATGACATAAGATGGGCTTGGGATATGATTAAGCAGTTAAAGGTGTTAATTACAAAGCCTGCCTGCCTGGCTTCAATTCCCCAGCAAAGTGGCACATGCATCTGTCATCCCAAAACTCCTATGACATTGGGAGGTGGGACAAGGAGAATTAAAATTTGTGGGCCACCTAGTCTGACAGTTTTCAGCCTGGCAGTTAGTTTGCAGTGGCAAGAGGCCCTATCTCAGAGAAGAAGCAAAGACACCTGAAGTGACCTCCACATGCTTGCTTTAACACATGCACACACATGCATACACACTCACACACACAAATAAATTTTTAAAAAAGACACAAGGGCTGCAGAGATGACTCAGTGGTTAAAAATGATGCTTGCAAAGCCACAAGGCCTGGGTTCTCTAGTGCCCACGTAACATAAAGTCACATGCACAGAGTGGTGCATGCATTTGTAGTTTGCAGTGGCAGGAGACCCTGGCACACCCATCCCATGCTCACTTTCCTTCTCTGTCTGCCTCTCTCTTTCTCTCTAAAAAAAAAAAAAAAAATTTTTTAAGACACAAGCCAGGAGTGGTGGCACATGCCTTTAATCCCAGCACTTAGAAAGCAGAGGTAGGATGATCACCGTGAGTTCAAGGCTACCCTGAGACTACATAGTGAATTCCAGGTCAGCCTGAGCTAGAGTGAAACCCTGTCTGGCAAAAAATAAAAATAAAAATAAATTTAAAGAGGCACAGGGACTGGAGAGATGGCTTACCACTTAAGGTGCTTGCCTGCAAAGCCTAAGGACCCAAGTTTGATTCCCCAGTACCCACATAAAGCCAGATGTAGAAATGGCACATGCATCTGGAGTTTATTTGCAATGGTTAGAGGCCCTGGTATGTACATTTGCTCTCTCCTCTCTCTTACTCTTGACTGTCTGTATCTGTTTTTGTGTTGTTTGTTTGTTTGTTTGTTTGTTTGTTTGTTTGAGGCAAGGTCTCACTCTAGCCCAGGCTGACCTGGAATTCGCTATGTAGTCTCAGGGTGGCCTTGAACTCATGGTGATCTTCTTACCTCTGCCTCCCATGTGCTAGGATTAAAGGCGTGCGCCACCACACCCAGCTAATAAAAATATTTTTTAAGGGCTAAAGAGATGGCTTAGCAGTTAAGGCACTTGCCTGCGAAGCCTAAGGACCTAGGTTGGATTCTCCAGAACTCAATAAGCCAGACACACGTGGTGGCACACACATCTAGTGTTTGTTTGCAGTGGCTAGAGGCCCTGGTGCGCCTATTTTCTCTCAAATAAATAAATAAAAATAAAATATTTTTTAAAATTTTTTTTTAAAAAAAGAAGGGCTGAGGAAATGGCTTAACGGTTAAGGCATTTGCCTGCAAAGCCTAAGGACCCCGGTTCGATTCCCCAAGACCCACGTAAGCCACATGCAGAAAGGGGCGCATGCGTCTGCAGTTTGTTTGCAGTGGCTGGAAGCCCTGGTGCACCCATTCTCTTTCTATCTGCCTCTTCTCCCCCCCCCCAAATAAATAAATAATAAGATATATTTTTTTTAAAGAAGATGAAAAAAAGACATAAGATGCCAGTCATGGAGGTGCAGGCCTTTAATCCTAGCACTTGGGAGTCAGGGGTAGGAGAATTATGAGTTTGAGCCCAGCTTGGAGCTACAGAGTGAATTCCAGGTCAACTTAGGCCCTGCCTTGAAAAACCAAAAATAAAACAAATTGCGTTTTACATAAACACTGTCATAAAAGAGAAACAAGAACATTTCCCGATGTCCCCATCACTTTAGCATAATCCTAGCATCAAAATCTGCAAACAGGTCTCTCTCCCTCTCTCTCTTCCTCTTTCTGTCTCTCTCTCTCTCTGTCACTCTCAAATAAATATTTTCTGCAAACAGGGACTCCATGATGCAACTTCCATGAGGTCATCATCCATGAAGTGTGAAACTTTGCAGTGATGCAGCTGCATTGCAGTCACCCATGTGCATATATATTCTATTTTTGTTTTATTTGGCATAGGGTCTCACTCTAGCCCAGGTTAGCTTCAACCTCAGTGATCAGGCTCCTACCTCTACCTTGTGAGTGCTGGTATAAAAGGTATGCACTACTACACCCAGCAGAGTGGTTCTTTGTTTTGTTTTGTTTTGTTTTTTTTGGTTTTTTGGTTTTTCAAGGTAGGGTTTCACTCTAGCTCAGGCTGACCTGGAATTCGCTATGTAGTCCCAGGGCGCGAACTCTCTGTAATCCTCCTACCTCTGCCTCCCGAGTACTGGGATTAAATAAAGGTGTGTACCACCACGCCCAGCTTATTTATTTATTTGAGAGAGAAGAATAAGCATGCCAGGTCCTCCGGCCGCTGCAAATGAACTCCAGACATATGCGTCATCTTGTGCATTTGGTTTACGTGGGTCCTGGGGAATCAAACCAAAGTCCTTTGGCTTTGCAGACAAGTGCCTAATGGCTATGCCATCTCTCCAGCCCTTAAAGTAGTTTTATCAATTTTGTATACATAAAATATGTTCTGTTAACATTGAAAGTTATAAATTTCCCTTTAAGCGTCCTTGAACTGCTTCTCACAAATTGATATGTTATATTCTCGGTTTAATTCAGTTCAAAATATTTTTTAAGGCTGGAGAGATGGCTTAGCAGTTAAGGCACATGCCTGCAAAGCCTAAGGACCTAGATTCAATTCTCCAGGTCCCATGTAAGCCAGATGCACATGGTAGCACATGCATCTGGAGTTCGTTTGCGATGTCTAGAGGCCCTGGAGCACCCGTTCTCACTCACTGTCTCTCTCTTCATCTCTCGGTCTCCAATAAATAAATAACTAAAAATAAATCTTAAAAAATATTTTTTAATATTTATTTATTTATGAGAGAGAGAGGGCGGGGAGAGAAGCAGATAGAGAGTGGGCATGCCAGGGCCTCTAGCTGCTAGAAATGAACTCCAGACACATGTGCCACCTTGTGCATCTGGCTTGCATGTGTTCTGGCAGGCAAGCGCCTTAACCACTGAGCCATCTCTCCAGCCCCCAAAATATTTTTAAATTTCTTTTGTGATTCCTTCTTTGATTCCTAGTTTATATAGAAATGTGTTGTTTAACTTCTAAATATTTAAAGAATTTTTTCAAGTATCTCTCTATTAATAATTTCTAACTTAAATCCTTAGCGGTTAGAGTATGATTTTCAGTCCCTTTACATTTATTGAATTTTTTTTTTTTTCGAGGTAGGGTTTCACTCCAGCCCAGGCTGACCTAGAATTCACTCTAGTTTCAGGGTGGCCTTGAACTCACACTCAGCTACATTTATTGAATTTTGTCTTATGGCCTGGCATATGATTTCTGTCAGTGACTGTTCCTAGTCCCTTTGAAAATCATGTTTGATTATTATTTACATTTTGGCTTTTTTTTTTTTTTTGAGGTATGGTCTCACTCTAGCCCTGGCTGACTTGTAACTCATTCAGTAGCTCAGGCTGGCCTTGAACTCAAAGCAGTCCTTCTACCTGTGCTTCCCACATGCTGGGATTAGTGTGTGCCATCATGTATGTCCCTACATTTGACTTTTAACCTCAGTCTGTAATGTATTCCTTTTTTGGGGGGCCGGAGGGGTGAGGTAGGTTCTCACTCTAGCCCAGGCTGACCTGAAATTCACTCAGTGTTCTTTTAAATAGCATATTGTTGGGTCTTGCTTTTCCTTTCAAGCTAACAATGTCTATTGTTTAAATTGATATGTTTAAGACAACATGTTTGTTTATGAAATTTTATTTAAGTATATAATTTCCTGGTTGCTGTTTATCTTGTCCTCTGCATTTCCTCTTTCTTCTTTTATTTATTTATTTATTTTTGGTTTTCCAAGGCAGGGTCTCACTCTAGTTCAGGCTCACCTGGAATTCACTATGTAGTCTCAGGGTGGCCTTGAACTCATGGCAATCCTACCTCTGCCTCCCTAGTGCTAGGATTAAAGGTGTATGCCACCATGCCTGGCTTTTTTCTTTTATAACTGAGTTTTTTGGAAATACTTTCTCCTCTTTTTTTTCCCCCCTTAAGGTAGGGTTTCACTCTAGTCCAGGCTGACCTGGAATCCACTATGTAGTCTCAGGCTGGCCTCAAACTCATGGCAATCCTCCTACCTCAGTCTCCCGAGTGCTGGGATTAAAGGTATGCACCACCACACCTGGCTTATTTTCTTTTCTTTATTAGCTTATTTGCTGTACTTTGTTTTTTGACTTAATTTCTTGTAGTTAATTTAGGATTTTTAGTCTACATCTTTACTTTTATCATAGCTTGCTTTCAAGTAGCTAGTGCCATTTCCTATATTTACTAGAATCTTACAATAATATAATTTATCCTTCCCCCTTTTTTCTTTGTTCTGTTTTGTCATACATCTTTTAGAATAGCTCTCACTACTAAGGCTATACTGACCTACAGCATCTAATCTGTTAATTCCATCCAGTGATAATATTTACTTTAGATATTACTGTTTTTTCTAGAACTCTAGAAGTTTCATTTACCTCACTTTTTTTACATATATTTTTATTTTGTTACTATTTTCCTTTTTAATCTGAGAGCATATTTTTCTGCTGTCCCACTCCATCACTCTTCTACCTGTTAATTATTTGAACCAGAATCTTTTTTTTAAAGAAAAAATACTTTATTTATATTTATTTATTTGAGAGAAAGAAGCAGATAAAGAGAATGGGTATGCCAGGGCCTGTAACCACTGCAAACAAACTCCAGGTGCATGCACCACCTTGTGTGGTTTTACATGGATACTGGGGAATCTAACCTGGGTCTTTAGGCTTTGCAAGCAAGCACCTTAAACTGCTAAGCCATCTCTCCTTCTCCTAGGGATTGTTTTTCATCTCTTTTAGGACCAGTCTAGAGTAGCTTTTGCATAGGTCTAGTTCAGCTCCACTTCTAAGTTGGCTCTTTTTTGGAGTTTTGAGTGTATATGCATTTAAAAAAAAAAGTCTTCACCCTGGTTGGTAGGAATGCAAATGCCACATAGAATTGTGTGAGCTCCAGAAGTGGTTTTTTAGTTGCTTATGGCAAGAAGGTAATGCTAGGCCATGTTACTCCTTCATAACCAGAAGCAAAATTTCCATAAAATAATTTGTACCTAGCAAAATATTGCCATGCAGCAAGATTTTAGATATATAAGTGAAGAGGAAGTAGTATCGAAGGAAATATTGAGGTATAAGCACGCAAAAAGTCAGATAAGAGATCAAAACATAAAGTAGCATCTTATATACATACATATATATATATATATATATATATTTTTTTTTTTTTTTCTCCTGTGTGCTTTTGCCGGAGCAAAGACAAGACATCATCACTTACAAAGTTGATGTGCAATTTACAGTAAGAGAGCAAATGTGAGAAAAACAGTCCTGGTACTAAAATTTGTGGGATCCTTCTTTTTCTGATATTAAAAAAAGATTATTTATTTGCTTATTTATTTGCAAGCAGAGAGAGAGATAAAAAAGAGAGACAAAAAAATGAGGATGGGTGTGCCAGGGCCTTCGGCCACTGCAAATGAACTCCAGATGCATGTGGCACCTTGTGCATCTGGCTTATGTGGGTACTGGGGAACTGAACCCAGGTCCTTGGGCTTCGCAGGCAAGTGCCTTAAGCACTAAGCCCTCTTTCCAGCCTTTTTTCTGACTTTTTTTAAAAGTTTTTTGAGGTAAGGTCTTGCTGTAGCCCAGGCTGACCTGGAATTCATTATGTAGTCTTAGGGTGGCCTCGAACTCATAGATCCTCTTATCTCTGCCTCCTGAGTGCTGGGATTAAAGGTGTGTGCCACCACGCCCAGCTTTTCTTATATTAAAAAAAAATTTATTTATTGGGCTGGAGAGTGGGCTTAGCGTTTAAGGTGCTTGTCTGCAAAGCCAAGGACCCGCATTCAATTTCCAGGACTCACATAAGCCAGATGCACAAGGTGGTGCATGCATCTGGAGTTTGTTTGCGGCAGCTAGAGGCCCTGGCAAATCCATTCTCTGTCGTCTTCTCTCTCTCACTCCCCCGCCCCAGCCCCAAATAAAAAATTTTTAAAGTTTAGTTATTTATTTGCAAGCAGCAAGAAACAGAGAGACAGAGAGAAAGAGAGAGAAAGAAGATGTGACATGCCAGGGCCTCTAACCATTGCAAACAAACTCCAGATACATGTTCCACTTTGTACTTCTGATTTTATGTGGGTTCTGGGAGATTGAACCCAGGCCATTAGACTTTGCTGGCAAATACTATAATGGCTGAGCCATCTCTCCAGCCACTTTTTTCTGACATTTTTATAAAGGAAGCTCAGTCTACCTTTGGAAAGCCCAATCACAGATATGATGGATCAGAGTCTTGGAATGTCGGACTTCAATTTAAAATTGCATTTTCAAAAGCTTCCTGTGATTTTGAAGTTACTGCTAGTCTAAGACCATTGATATGTTGGATGAATTGGGTGGGTATTCTTAGGAGTGACCCACATGTAATAAAACAGCAAATATTTTGTGGCTATTTCATGATGCATACTTACCAGTCAGTGGCCAAATCACAGCTCAAGAAAGACAGTTCCATAAAGGAACAAAATACTGAAGTCCAAATTTACAGAGTTCTAGTGTCACACTATTTGAGGATGAAGTTTAGATTATTTGAGTAATTAGGACTGTAGTTGGTGGAGTGCTTGTCTAGCCTACGCAAAGCTGGGTTTGATTCCCAGCACTGCATAAGCTTTGTGGTGGCACACATCTGTAATACTAGCACTGGGGAGGCAAGCCAGGAGAATCTGATGTTCAGGGTCATTTTTGCCTACATAGTGAGTTCAAGGCCAGACTAGTTTACATGAGATTATATCTCAAAAAAGGGGGGGATTCAGGGGAGCTGGGGAGATAACTTTGTAAAGAATGTATTTGCTATCCAAGCTAGAGTACCTGAGTTCAATCTGCAGCCCCACATATAAAGCCAAAAAGCTAGAAGTCATGACATGCTTGATGCTGACAGCAAAATGGGAGGCAGAGTATAGAGAACTTCCCAGAAGCTTGTGGAGAGCAAAACAAGGAAGAGCAGAATAAGAACCCAGGGTGAGAAACCCTGCCTCAAATGAGGTGGACAGGCAAGCACTGACCTGAAAGTTGTCTCCTGACCTCCACACTTGCCCCGCACACACACAGTAATAAAGTGTTTATTTAAAGTCCATGTATATGCTTTTTGTTCTGATTAAGCTCCTAATACAAATTTAATAGCAGAGGTGTAATGCAGACATTTGTTCTTGTGAATTAGTGAATTTATGTTTTTGGTAGTCATCCCACTGAAAGAGTGTAGATATCTTGAAAAAATTAAAAAGAGGTACATAGTCAAGAAGGCCTTACATTCAGTGATAAACTGGTGCAGAAATGAGTGGTGTTAACAGTAAGTACTGAGTTCAGAGAAAGAATTCCACAGATTGTAACAAAGTTGGAAGCCTTGCAGATAAAGTTTAGATAGAAACTGTCAAAGGACAATCCTTTGTATAACCATAGTACGAATAAAAACGAAAAGAAATAGTTTTAGCAGTCTTGACTAGTTGGAACAAAAGATTTGACTTGTTAAGGAGAGGTAAAGTTTAACTAGAAAGATATTTTTGATCCAGTTAATGAAAGACCTCCCTCATTACTAGAATGAAGTAGTTGATCCTTTTTTTTTTTTTTTTTTGAGGCAAGCCCAGTAGACCTGCCTTTTTTTTAAGTGTGTGTGAGTGTGTGTGTGTGAGAGAGAGAGAGAGAGAATTGGTGCTGCAGAGCCTTAGCCACTGTGATCCAAGTCCAGATGCATGTGCCACCTAATGGGCATCTACGACCTTGGGCTTGCATCACCTTGTGTGTCTGGCTTATGTGGGATCTGGAGAGTCAAACATGGGTCTTTAGGCTTTGCAGGCAAGCACCTTAACTGCTAAACCATCTCTCCAGCCCCATTTTTAAAAATGGGGGAAGATTACTGTCTGGTGTGTCAGACTAACTAAAGGTTGAAAATCTGGCAACCTCATGGCAGCAAAAGCACTGGAAGGCTGACTAAGGAGTTGTGGTAGAAAAGGAAGCCTTAGAACACTGTTCCGTGCCCCCTCCCACAAAAATGTGGGTGGCTTTCTCCTTACTTTCTCACAGATAGAATGCTAGTCATTTTCTCAAGATAGAGTTTTTACCATAGATGTATATTTCTGTATCTTCTTTTCATGCCTCCACTTTTACATACTCCATGCTCACCTTTTGGCATCCTACTTCTAAATGATTCTTATTCTATGAAACCTCATTTGTTCCATGCAGAGTATATATAACCTTTAGATATGTGACTCTACACATAGTGTTTCATATTCTTTTGTAACATTTAACATTGGCTTATATCATCTTGTAAAATGTTATCCCTAATTTCACTATGTTCCTTGGTCTCAGGAACATCTTACTATAACTCTTGGAGCATTTTACTCTTATGTAGTTTGTACTTTATAAAATACTTTTTAGGGACTAGGGAGATTGCTCAGTGTTGAAAGGTGCTTGCTTGCAAAGTCTGATGACCTGGGTTCGGTTTCCCAATACCCACATAAAAGCCAGATGCACAAAGTGGCACATGCATCTAGAGTTCATTAGCAGTGGCAAGAGGCCCTGGTATGCCTAATCTCTCTTTCTTCTTGCAGTTAAATAAAACAGATATTTTATGTATATATTCTTTTTGGATTGTTTTTTGTTGTTGGTGGTGGCGATAGATTTTTTGTTTTGGGGGGGTTGTTTGTTTTGTTTTTCGAGGTAGGGTCTCACTCTGGCCCAGGCTGACGTGGAATTCACTATGTAGTCTCAGGGTGCCTTTGAACTTATGGCGATCCTCCTACCTCTGCCTCCCGAGTGTTGGGATTAAAGGTATGCACACCACACCTGGCTTATTTTCTTTTCTTTATTAGCTTATTTGCTGTACTTTGTTTTTTGACTTAATTTCTTATAGTTAATTTAGGGTTTTTAGTCTACATCTTTACTTTTATCATAGCTTGCTTTCAAGTAGCTAGTGCCATTTCCTATATTTACTAGAATCTTACAATAATATAATTTATCCTTCCCTCTTTTTTCTTTGTTCTGTTTTGTCATACATCTTTTAGAATAGCTCTCACTACTAAGGCTATACTGACCTATAGCATCTAATCTGTTAATTCCATCCAGTGATAATATTTACTTTAGATATTACTGTTTTTTCTAGAACTCTAGAAGTTTCATTTACCTCACTTTTTTTACATATATTTTTATTTTGTTACTATTTTCCTTTGTAATCTGAGAGCATATTTTTCTGCTGTCCCACTCCATCACTCTTCTACCTGTTAATTATTTGAACCAGAATCTTTTTTTTAAAGAAAAAATACTTTATTTATATTTATTTATTTGAGAGAAAGAAGCAGATAAAGAGAATGGGTATGCCAGGGCCTGTAACCACTGCAAACAAACTCCAGATACATGTTCCACTTTGTACTTCTGATTTTATGTGGGTTCTGGAGATTGAACCCAGGTCCATTAGACTTTGCTGGCAAATACTGTTAATGGCTGAGCCATCTCTCCAGCCCCCAAAATATTTTTAAATTTCTTTTGTGATTCCTTCTTTGATTCCTAGATTTATAGAAATGTGTTTGTTTAACTTCTAAATATTTAAAGAATTTTTTCAAGTATCTCTCTATTAATAATTTCTAACTTAAATCCTTAGCGGTTAGAGTATGATTTTCAGTCCCTTTACATTTATTGAATTTTTTTTTTTTTTTGAGGCAAGCCCAGTAGACCTGCCTTTTTTTTAAGTGTGTGTGAGTGTGTGTGTGTGGAGAGAGAGAGAGAGAGAATTGGTGCTGCAGAGCCTTAGCCACTGTGATCCAAGTCCAGATGCATGTGCCACCTAATGGGCATCTACGACCTTGGCTTGCATCACCATTGTGCAGCTTATGTGGGATCTGGAGAGTCAAACATGGGTCTTTAGGCTTTGCAGGCAAGCACCTTAAACTGCTAAGCCATCTCTCCTTCTCCTAGGGATTGTTTTTCATCTCTTTTAGGACCAGTCTAGAGTAGCTTTTGTATAGGTCTAGTTCAGCTCCACTTCTAAGTTGGCTCTTTTTCGGAGTTTTGAGTGTATATGCATTTAAAAAAAAAAGTCTTCACCCTGGTTGGTAGGAATGCAAATGCCATATAGAATTGTGTGAGCTCCAGAAGTGGTTTTTTAGTTGCTTATGGCAAGAAGGTAATGCTAGGCCATGTTACTCCTTCATAACCAGAAGCAAGATTTCCATAAAATAATTTGTACCTAGCAAAATATTGCCATGCAGCAAGATTTTAGAAATATAAGTGAAGAGGAAGTAGTATCGAAGGAAATATTGAGGTAGAAGCACACAAAAAGTCAGATAAAAGATCAAAACATAAAGTAGCATCATATGTTTTTTTCTCCTGTGTGCTTTTGCCGGAGCAAAGACAAGACATCATCACTTACAAAGTTGACATGCAGTTTACAGTAAGAGAGCAAATGTGAGAAAAACAGTCCTGGTACTAAAATTTGTGGGATCCTTCTTTTTCTGATATTAAAAAAAGATTATTTATTTGCTTATTTATTTGCTTATTTATTTGCTTATTTATTTGCAAGCAGAGAGAGAGAAACATAAAGAAATGGGCTGCCAGGGACTCTACTAGGCTAAATGAACTCCAGATGCATGTGGCACCTTGTGCATCTGGGTTTACATGGATACTGGGAATCTAACCTGGGTCTTTAGGCTTTGCAGGCAAGCACCTTAAACTGCTAAGCCATCTCTCCTTCTCCTAGGGATTGTTTTTCATCTCTTTTAGGACCAGTCTAGAGTAGCTTTTGTATAGGTCTAGTTCAGCTCCACTTCTAAGTTGGCTCTTTTTTGGAGTTTTGAGTGTATATGCATTTAAAAAAAAAAAAAATTTTTTTTAATTTATTTGCAAGCAGCAAGAAACAGAGAGAGAGAGAGAGAGAGAGAGAGAGAGAGAGAGAGAGAGAGAGAGAGAGAGAGAGAGAGAGAGAATTGGTGCTGCAGAGCCTTAGCCACTGTGATCCAAGTCCAGATGCATGTGCCACCTAATGGGCATCTACGACCTTGGCTTGCATCACCATTGTGCAGCTTATGTGGGATCTGGAGAGTCAAACATGGGTCTTTAGGCTTTGCAGGCAAGCACCTTAACTGCTAAGCCATCTCTCCTTCTCCTAGGGATTGTTTTTCATCTCTTTTAGGACCAGTCTAGAGTAGCTTTTGTATAGGTCTAGTTCAGCTCCACTTCTAAGTTGGCTCTTTTTTGGAGTTTTGAGTGTATATGCATTTAAAAAAAAAAAAAATTTTTTAATGGGCTGGAGAGTGGGGCTTAGCGTTTAAGGTGCTTGTCTGCAAAGCCAAGGACCCGCATTCAATTTCCAGGACTCACATAAGCCAGATGCACAAGGTGGTGCATGCATCTGGAGTTTGTTTGCGGCAGCTAGAGGCCCTGGCAAATCCATTCTCTGTCTTCTTCTCTCTCTCACTCCCCCCCCCACCCCCAAATAAAAAAATTTTTAAAGTTTAGTTATTTATTTGCAAGCAGCAAGAAACAGAGAGAGAGAGAGAGAAAGAAAATGTGACATGCCAGGGCCTCTAACCATTGCAAACAAACTCCAGATACATGTTCCACTTTGTACTTCTGGTTTTATGTGGGTTCTGGGAGATTGAACCCAGGTCATTAGACTTTGCTGGCAAATACTGTAATGGCTGAGCCATCTCTCCAGCCACTTTTTTCTGACATTTTTATAAAGGAAGCTCAGTCTACCTTTGGAAAGCCCAATCACAGATATGATGGATCAGAGTCTTGGAATGTGGGACTTCAATTTAAAATTGCATTTTCAAAAGCTTCCTGTGATTTTGAAGTTACTGCTAGTCTAAAGACCATTGATATGTTGGATGAATTGGGTGGGTATTCTTAGGAGTGACCCACACGTAATAAAACAGCAAATATTTTGTGGCTATTTCATAATGCATACTTACCAGTCAGTGGCCAAATCACAGCTCAAGAAAGGCAGTTCCATAAAGGAACAAAATACTGAAGTCCAAATTTACAGAGTTCTAGTGTCACACTATTTGAGGATGAAGTTTAGATTATTTGAGTAATTAGGACTGTAGTTGGTGGAGTGCTTGTCTAGCCTGCGCAAAGCTGGGTTTGATTCCCAGCACTGCATAAGCTTTGTGGTGGCACACATCTGTAATACTAGCACTGGGGAGGCAAGCCAGGAGAATCTGATATTCAGGGTCATTTTTGCCTACATAGTGAGTTCAAGGCCAGACTAGTTTACATGGGATTATATCTCAAAAAAGGGGGGGATTCAGGGGAGCTGGGGAGATAACTTTGTAAAGAATGTATTTGCTATCCAAGCTAGAGTACCTGAGTTCAATCTGCAGCCCACATACAAAGCCAAAAAGCTAGAAGTCATGACATGCTTGATGCTGACAGCAAAATGGAGGCAGAGTATAGAGAACTTCCCAGAAGCTTGTGGAGAGCAAAACAAGGAAGAGCAGAATAAGAATCCAGGGTGAGAAACCCTGCCTCAAATGAGGTGGACAGGCAAGCACTGACCTGAAAGTTGTCTCCTGACCTCCACACTTGCCCCGCACACACACAGTAATAAAGTGTTTATTTAAAGTCCATGTATATGCTTTTTGTTCTGATTAAGCTCCTAATACAAATTTAATAGCAGAGGTGTAATGCAGACATTTGTTCTTGTGAATTAGTGAATTTATGTTTTTGGTAGTCATCCCACTGAAAGAGTAGATATCTTGAAAAAATTAAAAAGAGGTACATAGTCAAGAAGGCCTTACATTCAGTGATAAACTAGGTGCAGAAATGAGTGGTGTTAACAGTAAGTACTGAGTTCAGAGAAAGAATTCCACAGATTGTAACAAAGTTGGAGCCTTGCAGATAAAGTTTAGATAGAAACTGTCAAAGGACAATCCTTTGTATAACCATAGTATGAATAAAAACGAAAAGAAATAGTTTTAGCGGTCTTGACTAGTTGGAACAAAAGATTTGACTTGTTAAGGAGAGGTAAAGTTTAACTAGAAAGATATTTTTGATCCAGTTAATGAAAGACCTCCCTCACTACTAGAATGAAGTAGTTGATCTTTTTTTTTTTTTTTTTGAGGCAAGCCCAGTAGACCTGCCTTTTTTTTAAGTGTGTGTGAGTGTGTGTGTGTGTGAGAGAGAGAGAGAGAGAGAATTGGTGCTGCAGAGCCTTAGCCACTGTGATCCAAGTCCAGATGCATGTGCCACCTAATGGGTATCTACGACCTTGGGCTTGCATCACCTTGTGTGTCTGGCTTATGTGGGATCTGGAGAGTCAAACATGGGTCTTTAGGCTTTGCAGGCAAGCACCTTAACTGCTAAGCCATCTCTCCAGCCCCATTTTTAAAAATGGGAGAAGATTACTGTCTGGTGTGTCAGACTAACTAAAGGTGAAAATCTGGCAACCTCATGGCAGCAAAAGCACTGGAAGGCTGACTAAGGAGTTGTGGTAGAAAAGGAAGCCTTAGAACACTGTTCCGTGCCCCCTCCCACAAAAATGTGGGTGGCTTTCTCCTTACTTTCTCACAGATAGAATGCTAGTCATTTTCTCAAGATAGAGTTTTTACCATAGATGTATATTTCTGTATCTTCTTTTCATGCCTCCACTTTTACATACTCCATGCCTCACCTTTTGGCATCCTACTTCTAAATGATTCTTATTCTATGAAACCTCATTTGTTCCATGCAGAGTATATATAACCTTTAGAATGTGACTCTACACATAGTGTTTCATATTCTTTTGTAACATTTAACATTGGCTTATATCATCTTGTAAAATGTTATCCCTAAATTTCACGATGTTCCTTGGTCTCAGGAACATCTTACTATACTCTTGGAGCATTTTACTCTTATGTAGTTTGTACTTTATAAAATACTTTTTTAGGGACTAGGGAGGTTGCTCCAGTGTTGAAAGGTGCTTGCTTGCAACGTCTGATGACCTGGGTTCAGTTTCCCAATACCCACTAAAAAGCCAGATGCCACAAAGTGGCCACATGCATCTAGTGTTCATTAGCAGTGGCAAGAGGCCCTGGTATGCCTAATCTCTCTTTTCTTCTTGCAGTTAAATAAAACAGATATTTTATGTATATATTCTTTTTGGATTGTTTTTTGTTGTTGGTGGTGGCGATAGATTTTTTTGTTTTGGGGGGGTGTTGTTTGTTTTTTTTTTCGAGGGTAGGGTCTCACTCTGGCCAGGTGACGTGGAATTCACTATGTAGTCTCAGGGTTGCCTTTGAACTATGGCAATCCTCCTACCTCTGCCTCCTGAGTGCTGGGATTAAAGGTATGCACCACCACACTGGCTTATTTTCTTTTCTTTATTAGCTTATTTGCTGTACTTTGTTTTTTGACTTAATTTCTTGTAGTTAATTTAGGATTTTTAGTCTACATCTTTACTTTTATCATAGATTGCTTTCAAGTAGCTAGTGCCATTTCCTATATTTACTAGAATCTTACAATAATATAATTTATCCTTCCCTCTTTTTTCTTTGTTCTGTTGTCATACATCTTTTAGAATAGCTCTCACTACTAAGGCTATACTGACCTACAGCATCTAATCTGTTAATTCCATCCAGTGATAATATTTACTTTAGATATTACTGTTTTTTCTAGAACTCTAGAAGTTTCATTTACCTCACTTTTTTTACATATATTTTTATTTTGTTTACTATTTTCCTTTTTAATCTGAGAGCATATTTTTCTGCTGTCCCACTCCATCACTCTTCTACCTGTTAATTATTTGAACCAGAATCTTTTTTTAAAGAAAAAATACTTTATTTATATTTATTTATTTGAGAGAAAGAAGCAGATAAAGAGAATGGGTATGCCAGGCCTGTAACCACTGCAAACAAACTCCAGATACATGTTCCACTTTGTACTTCTGATTTTATGTGGGTTCTGGAGATTGAACCAAGTCAGTAGACTTTGCTGGCAAATACTAAAATGGCTGAGCCATCTCTCCAGCCCCCAAAATATTTTTTAAATTTCTTTTGTGATTCCTTCTTTGATTCCTAGTTTATATAGAAATGGTTGTTTAACTTCTAAATATTTAAAGAATTTTTTCAAGTATCTCTCTATTAATAATTTCTAACTTAAATCCTTAGCGGTTAGAGTATGATTTTCAGTCCCTTTACATTTATTGAATTTTTTTTTTTTTTTTGAGGCAAGCCCAGTAGACCTGCCTTTTTTTTAAGTGTGTGTGAGTGTGTGTGTGTGGAGAGAGAGAGAGAGAGAGAGAGAGAGAGAGAGAGAGAATTGGTGCTGCAGAGCCTTAGCCACTGTGATCCAAGTCCAGATGCATGTGCCACCTAATGGGCATCTACGACCTTGGCTTGCATCACCATTGTGCAGCTTATGTGGGATCTGGAGAGTCAAACATGGGTCTTTAGGCTTTGCAGGCAAGCACCTTAACTGCTAAGCCATCTCTCCTTCTCCTAGGGATTGTTTTTCATCTCTTTTAGGACCAGTCTAGAGTAGCTTTTGTATAGGTCTAGTTCAGCTCCACTTCTAAGTTGGCTCTTTTTTGGAGTTTTGAGTGTATATGCATTTAAAAAAAAAAAAAATTTTTTTTAATTTATTTGCAAGCAGAGAGAGAGAAACATAAAGAAATGGGCTGCCAGGGACTCTACTAGGCTAATGAACTCCAGATGCATGTGGCACCTTGTGCATCTGGGTTTACATGGATACTGGGAATCTAACCTGGGTCTTTAGGCTTTGCAGGCAAGCACCTTAAACTGCTAAGCCATCTCTCCTTCTCCTAGGGATTGTTTTTCATCTCTTTTAGGACCAGTCTAGAGTAGCTTTTGCATAGGTCTAGTTCAGCTCCACTTCTAAGTTGGCTCTTTTTTGGAGTTTTGAGTGTATATGCATTTAAAAAAAAAAAAAATTTTTTTTAATTTATTTGCAAGCAGAGAGAGAGAAACATAAAGAAATGGGCTGCCAGGGACTCTACTAGGCTAATGAACTCCAGATGCATGTGGCACCTTGTGCATCTGGGTTTACATGGATACTGGGAATCTAACCTGGGTCTTTAGGCTTTGCAGGCAAGCACCTTAACTGCTAAGCCATCTCTCCTTCTCCTAGGGATTGTTTTTCATCTCTTTTAGGACCAGTCTAGAGTAGCTTTTGTATAGGTCTAGTTCAGCTCCACTTCTAAGTTGGCTCTTTTTTGGAGTTTTGAGTGTATATGCATTTAAAAAAAAAAAAAATTTTTTTTAATTTATTTGCAAGCAGAGAGAGAGAAACATAAAGAAATGGGCTGCCAGGGACTCTACTAGGCTAATGAACTCCAGATGCATGTGGCACCTTGTGCATCTGGGTTTACATGGATACTGGGAATCTAACCTGGGTCTTTAGGCTTTGCAGGCAAGCACCTTAACTGCTAAACCATCTCTCCAGCCCCCAAAATATTTTTTAAATTTCTTTTGTGATTCCTTCTTTGATTCCTAGTTTATATAGAAATGGTTGTTTAACTTCTAAATATTTAAAGAATTTTTTCAAGTATCTCTCTATTAATAATTTCTAACTTAAATCCTTAGCGGTTAGAGTATGATTTTCAGTCCCTTTACATTTATTGAATTTTTTTTTTTTTTTGAGGCAAGCCCAGTAGACCTGCCTTTTTTTTAAGTGTGTGTGAGTGTGTGTGTGTGGAGAGAGAGAGAGAGAGAGAGAATTGGTGCTGCAGAGCCTTAGCCACTGTGATCCAAGTCCAGATGCATGTGCCACCTAATGGGCATCTACGACCTTGGCTTGCATCACCATTGTGCAGCTTATGTGGGATCTGGAGAGTCAAACATGGGTCTTTAGGCTTTGCAGGCAAGCACCTTAAACTGCTAAGCCATCTCTCCTTCTCCTAGGGATTGTTTTTCATCTCTTTTAGGACCAGTCTAGAGTAGCTTTTGTATAGGTCTAGTTCAGCTCCACTTCTAAGTTGGCTCTTTTTTGGAGTTTTGAGTGTATATGCATTTAAAAAAAAAAAAAATTTTTTTTAATTTATTTGCAAGCAGAGAGAGAGAAACATAAAGAAATGGGCTGCCAGGGACTCTACTAGGCTAATGAACTCCAGATGCATGTGGCACCTTGTGCATCTGGGTTTACATGGATACTGGGAATCTAACCTGGGTCTTTAGGCTTTGCAGGCAAGCACCTTAACTGCTAAGCCATCTCTCCTTCTCCTAGGGATTGTTTTTCATCTCTTTTAGGACCAGTCTAGAGTAGCTTTTGTATAGGTCTAGTTCAGCTCCACTTCATCTCGTTGCATATTTTTGTATTTATTCATAGCATAAATAACCTCAATTTTTAGTTTAACCAAGATTCTCATTCTGTAGGAAAATGATCACTTAATCTTTCAAGCATCTTTAAAGGGTGAGCTGGAGGCAAGCCAACAGCAAGTGGAAGTCTACAAAGTAAGGTTTCTTGTACCTTTTAAGATTTTTTAAAAGTTTTTTCCATGTAAAAATAAGTTAACTAGGAGTTTTCTAATGATCCAATAAGGAGTTACCCTCTAATGATATTTAGAAAGATTTCTTAGCTGTTTGAGGAAGTAGAAGCAGTGAAATGTACTGTATAGCTTAGTTCAAGCATTACACAACAACAGTGCAAAATAAAATAAATGTGGTCCCAAACCTCATCTGCATCCTCTGAATGAAATTACAGCAACAAGAAACAGTTTATGGAGTGGTTTTATGTTTGTTAGATTTCTGTGTATACTATCTTTAAGTACTTAGTTAAGCATTAAATATATAGTCTAGGATTGATTTTGTGAGCTAACATTATTGTGAGAAAATGTTCCACTCATATTTTCTCGACCTTTTTTGGTGATGATAATATCTAAAATTAATCCACTTCTTATTTCTGCACTTATAAATACTTAATGTCTCACATCTTGAAGTTTGTGGTATACAGAAAATCTTTTTAACCAGTGAAGATCATATTTCAAAAGCTAAACTTAAAGGTTTTGTCCTAGATCCAGCTGGCTGAAATCACGTCTGAGAAACACAAGATCCACGAGCACCTGAAGACCTCTGCAGAGCAGCACCAGCGCACAGTGAGTGCGTACCAGCAGAGGGTGGCTGCACTGCAGGAAGAGAATCGGGCTGCCAAGGTGTGTTCCTCAGGACTGAAATCGCCAACCACACAGGATTTTGTTCTAGCTAGCAAACACTATTCCAGGGCTACTTCTGCCCTTTTAGCAGTGTTCTGCAGTTCTGGGCACTTGCTAGATGAACACCTCGCTCAGCTCATCTGCTCTAAGCCCAACAGCGTGCTCATTTTACCATCATGTTGCCATTTGATAATATTTTTTCTGAAAAGAAACAAGAGCACATTTCAATTTCTGCTTCCTCCCTCCTTTTTTTTTTTTTTTTAACAATTTGTATGTGTGAAAATGGTATGGCTTATTTATTCATATTCGTGTGTGTGTGTGTGTGTGTGTGTGTGTGTGTGTGATTTTTTTGAGGTAGAGTCTCACTCTAGCCCAGGAGGCAGACCTGGATTTCCCTATGTATAGTCTTATACTGTCCTTGAATTTATGTTGATTCTCCTGCCTCTGCCTCCTGAGTGCTGGGATAAAAGGCATGCCACACCTGGCTGGAACTTTTTTTTATTAGAAAAGCACTGTTGTGGGTTTTTTGTTGTTGTTTGTTTGTTTGTTTGTTTGTTTGTTTGTTTGTCTTGCCTGAGAATGAAATAATTACAACATTCTATTATAATGACCTGTGTCCTGGTCCTCAGCATACATAACAGCTATCACAGTCGTTTGTTAGAGGTACAACTCTTTCCTAAGTGATCTTAGCAGAAGTGGTGTGGGAGTGTATAGATCACTTCAGGAAAGGAGAGCATCTAGAATTTTAAGTATACCTTTAACTTTACTATGTTTTAAAAGTGAAGTTCAAGTAATTTAATGTCTTTGAAAAAGTTTTTCTTGTATTTGTAAAAAGAGGGTATTATAAGTGAAAATCTTTGTAAAGTTCCAGAAAAAAATACTGGCATAAAATTTATGAGTAATGACATAGTATACTATGGTGGAAACATGTATTGTCAGAGAAAATTGTAACAGCTTTAAAAAAGTGTACGGGCGGGGCATGGTGGCACACACCTTTAACCCCAGCACTTGGGAGGCAGAGTCAGGAGGATCGCTGTGAGTTCAAGGCCACCCTGAGACTACATAGTGAATTCCAGGTCAGCCTGGGCTAGAGCGAAACCCTCCCTCGAAAAACCAAAAAAAAAGTGTAAGGCCATCAGAACTGGCAGGTGGGTTGTTGTTGTTTTAGTTTATTCATTTGGGTTGGTTGAGATCAAGACAAGTTCTCATTTTGTAGCTGAGGTTGGCCTTGAAATTGTGGCAATCCTCTTGCCTCAGCCTCCCAAGTGCTGGCATGATAGGTGTGAGCCTCCATGCCCAGTTTTAGTGAATTTCATCAGAGGCTACAATGAGTGTCAGCTATTTTCTTCATTTTCACATCAGTTTGTTAACCTTTTAAGGACAAGGTAGGATCATATTACCATGGAAAATTTTTCTTTTAAATGTTATAGGCAGAACAAGCTGCTGTCACCTCTGAATTTGAGAGCTACAAAGTCCGAGTTCATAATGTTCTAAAACAGCAGAAAAATAAATCTGTGTCTCAGATGGAAACTGAGGGAGCTAAACAAGAAAGGTAAAGTTGAAATAAAAGAAACAGTGTTTTCCCCACCCAGCACAGGTTCTTTACCAAGTAGGTTTAAAAAGCCCATTTTGATTGCTTTTGTCTGTGGAATCTGAGGAGTAATTACCAGTAAACAGTTTCTTGGCTTCACTGTATTTCTGGATAGTGACTGAGAGACTGTACTATGAAGGTTACCGTGTTGAAGGGTGTTAAAGTAAAGTGTAGGGCCTGGCATGGTGGCTCACACCTTTAATCCCAGCACTTAGGAGGTCAAGGAAGGAGGATTGTTGTGAGTTTGAAGACAGCCTGAGACTACATAGTGAATTCTAGATCAGCCTGGACTAGAGCGAGACCCTACCTCAAAAAAAAAAAAAAAAAAAAAAAAGTGGGGCAGAGGGTACTGTGAAGCCAGAATGTAGACTCTGAGATGTAGACTAAAAGTTCAGTCTTATCGTAATAGGACCTGGTCATAGTAACAATTTAGGCATTAAAACTGCATTTGGTATTTATGACCATCTCCATTTGTTCCATTGTTTGTAGTATTTAATGCTGGTTTAAAATTAACATCCAGATCCATTTTGTAAGTTACTCAAAAATGGAACAAGAGATAGAAAAGATATCCTATGGTGTGTGTGTGTTGTGGTTTTATAATAGAGATTTCAGTATTCTAAGTTTTTAATCTGGTTCTTACAGTTCTATGCAAGACTGACAATCTTGTACTGTTTGTATTCTTATGTTTATAATTCTGTTACTTTTGGTTTTATTTGAGAGAAAGAGAGGCTGAGAGATTGAGAATGGGTATGCCAGGGCCTCTAGACACTGCAAACAAACTCCAGACACATGTGCCACCTTGTGTATCTGGCGTTATGTGGGTACTGGGGAATCGAATCCAGGCTATTAGGCTTTATAAGCAAGTGCCTTTGATCACAGAGCCATCTTGCCAACCCAAGTTCTCCAATTCACTTTTTGTTGTTGTTGTTGTTGTTGTTGTTTTTGTTTTTTGTTTTTCAAGGTAGTCTTACTCTAGCCCAGGCTGACCTGGAATTCATTATGTAGTCTCAGAGTGGTCTTGAACTCACAGCAATCCTACCTCTGCCTCCTGAGTGCTGGAATTAAAGGCATGTGCCACCATTCCTGGCTCACTCACTTTTTAAAAGTTTTTATTCATTTACTTGAGAAAGAGAGAGAAAAACTATGGGTACATCTGACACTGCAAACAAACTCCAGACACATGCACCATTTCGTGCATCTGGCTTTACGTGAGTACTGGGGAATCAAACTCAGGTTGTTAGGCTTTCTAAGGAAGCACCTTTACCATTTAGTCATCTGTCCAGCCCCCTTAATTCTTGTGATGTGTTTTGTTTGTACTCTTTCATGAGAGCATGAGTATGACATTGAAACATCAAGTATATTAGAAGCCACAAAATGAGGTTCACCTCTTTCAAAAAGACTTTACAATGATGATTTCTATTGCAGGGAACATCTGGAAATGTTGATTGACCAACTGAAAATCAAATTACAAGATAGTCAAAATAGTTTACAGATCAGTGTATCTGAACTCCAGACCCTGCAATCTGAACATGACACTCTTCTGGAGAGGCATAACCGGATGTTGCAAGAAACTGTGACCAAAGAGGCGGAACTCCGGGAAAAGTAAGGCTGCCTTAGCTCTGGTTCTGTTTGTACCAGGCAAGTTGCCTGGATGCCTGTGTGTTGCTCCTGGGGATCAAAACAAATTGGAAGATAAAAACTAGGCATTTCTGGCCTAGTAGCTTTACCTTATCTACTCAAAGCTTCCCCTTTGGACTAGTTTTATCTTTAGCATTTTTTAGAACATTTAATGTTTATGTGCTCATCCAATCTTCTGCCTCTCCTCTAGCTTTCATAACCAGAAAGTTTCTTTAGAAATAAAGCAATTTAGCTGGGTGTGGTGGTGCATGCCTTTAATCCCAGCACTCAGGAGACAGGTAGGAGGATTGCTGTGAGTTCAAGGCTACCCTGAGACCACATAGTGAATTCCAGGTCAGACTGGACTAGAGTGAGACTGTACCTCGAAAAAACAGAAAACTAAATAAATAAATAAAATAAAACAATTTCAAGCTGGTCAAGGTGGCACATGCCTTTAATCCCAGAACTTGGGGGGCAAAGGTAGGAGGATCACTGTGAGTTCAAGACCATTCTGAGACTACATAGGGAATTTCAGCTCACCCTGGGCTAGAGTGAGACCCTACCTCAAAAAGAAATTTTTTTTTTCAGGGACTGACTAAGGTCTTTAGTGAATACCATAACCCAACTGAGGAGGGCTCCCTGGGTGATGGTTGGAGCAAGGGTGAGGGGAAAAAAGAAAAAAAAATATGTATATATGTATTTTTAAAAAAAAACTATTAAAAAATTTTAAACCTACTTTACAACCCAGGTGCCAAATTATACGTATTCTTTATTATCTTTAAGGGGAAACATTCAAGTAGTTACTAACTGAAAAAATATTCAATTTAATTTTGTAACTGTGTTCAACATGTCATATCTTGTTAATCATTACAATACTTTAGACATTAGAAATGTTGACAGAATGAGTAGATTATAATGGAAGATAAAACTTCAATAGTAAGGAAATTGGGTGATACCTTAGGAAATTGAAGAGTTGTTGAACATCTTCTTGAAAGGGTATTAGGATGTTTACATTCTCAAGTACTTCTATATCCAGTCTTGCACTAACTAGAAAAGTGAAAATACTTGAGTTTCTTGGCCTAAAGTTTTTCTTAACAGTGTACTTTTCATGTCAGTCATGTAGACCAAAAGTTTGAGGGACAGCCTATCAATTTTCATATTATTCCTCACCAGAATGCTCAATAAAATTAGCTTCTAAATAGTGGTACTTATTTGATACTTATATCAGAAATTTTAAGCACTTATTCTTTAACCTTGAAATGTTATAAATTATTTTGCGAGCACAAAAATCAGTCCCTCTAAAGTAATTCACTTTACAGTAAATACTGCTCAGTACTATGTACCAGTATGTTTTGAAACAGTTCACACACAGTATTTTCAGATAACTTTAGAAACCTTCCACCCTTCCTCAGATATACCGAAAATCTGAGATTGAGCATTGTAGTGAATACCTGTAATGTCAGCACTCAGAGGGCAGAGGCATAAGGATCTGAACCTGCGTGGTCTACATAGTGGTGTCCAAGTCAACCAGGGCTACCCTGTATGAATTCTTTCACCCAAAAAAGCACTAAAAACTAGTGGTATTTCTGTCTATACCCTAGTACAAAGGTCTTTTCTTTGTATAGGTCTTTACTTTTTGAAGTGTTGTAATAGTCATGCTTTCTCTATAAGACCCCAAAGGAATGTGCTAATTAGGTCAAATAATTAATAATCTGCACTAAGTAGAGGGCCTAACTAATATAAACACTAGTAACAGTTAGAACACAACAATGCATTCTATCACATAAACATCCCTAGTCCCTAATAAAGGGTTCAAACATCTAGCTTGTAAATGAATTCAGAAGTGTCATTGATACTACCTGAATGCTAAAAGCCTCACCTTAGCTCTGAAATGTAACAGGACCAAACATGATGGCACACACCTTTAATCCCAGCTCGTGGGAATTAGGAGGATGGCTGTGAGTTTGAGGCCAGCCTGGGACTACACAGTGAATTCCTGGTCAGCCTAGGCTAGAGTAGACCCTACCTAAAAACAAAGCATTTCCTTGAGTTATCCACAAGCATTCTTTCAAAAATGTAAACAGTACAGAAGCCAGTGGAGAACAAAGAGAGAGCTGCCCTTTACTCACTCTATATCTGATAGTATAACACCGGATTCCAGGACTAAATGAACAGTCGTAACTAGAGTGTAACTTATAAAGGTATTTTTCTATCTACTGTATCTATACACATCATACTAAGCTTATTTTATTTATTTTATTTGGTTTTTCAAGGTAGGGTTTCACTCTAGTCCAGGCTGACCTGGAATTCACTATGTAGTCTCAGGGTGGCCTCAAACTCACAGTGATAATCCTACCTCTGCCTCCCAAGTGCTGGGATTAAAGGTGTGCATCACCATGCCTGGCTTATCATACTAAGTTTAAAACAGGATTTAGGGTCTGGAGATGTGACTTGGTGGTTAAGGTGATTGCCTGCAAAGCCTAATAACCTGGGTTCTATTCCCCAGTACCCGTGTAAAGCCAGATGCTCAAAGTGGCACATGCTCTTTCTAGAGCTCATTTGCAATGGCTGAAAAGCCCTGGTTTCCCATTCTCTCTGTGGGTCTGTCTGTCTTTTTTCTCTCTCTCTCTCTCTCTCTCCTTATAAATGAATAGATAATATTTTTAAAAAGACAACAGGATTTAGGAGTAGAAGAGAGAAAGATGATTTTTAAATGTTCGGGCCACCCTGAGACTCCGTATGAATTCACAGTCAAGCCTGGGCTAGAGTGAGACCCTACCTCGAAAAAAAAAAAAAAAAAAAAAAAAAAAAAAAGACTATGTTTTAGAAGAAACATCTCCATTAATTTAATTTTTTATTTTATTTTTGAGCAGGTCTTACTATGTAGGTCAGAACTTGGTATGTAACCAAGGCTAGTCTCAAACTTGAGTGCTGGGATGTATATCACATGTCTGGCTTTAGAAAAGGCATTTTAATTGCCAAGTGCATGATGATTTGAGTCCAGAGAATGTGTGTGTATATATATATATATATATGTAGTTTTTTGTTAGCATTTTATTCAAACATTATTTACCAAAAAGATAAAGGAAGCACCATTAGCAGCCACCACTATTTTTCTGAGGGCTGCTATAGCTCATTGGTACAGCACTTGCCTGAATTCACTTGTCTCAGCTCCTCTCTCCTCTGGCTTGTTACTTTTTTTTTTTTTTTTTTTTTTAAGTTTCAGTTTTTCAAGGTAGGGTCTCACTCTAACCTAGAATGGCCTGGAATTCACTATGTAGTCCCAAGCTGGCTTCAAACTCACTGAGATCTTCTTACTCTGCCTCCCTGGTGCTGGTATTAAGGGTATGTGCTAGTTTTTTTGTTTGTTTATTCTGTTTTTGCCAAAACCAAACAAAATATCAAAACTAAAAGTAAACTGTTTGAATCAGAGAGCCAGAGCCTCAGAGGCCCCCAACACCTTATCACTGAAGCAGACCCAAAATGAACCCAACATGGCTCAGGGAAATTTTGCGGAAGAGGGGGCGGAAAGAATGTCAGAGTCACATGTTGGGTCATGATATGCAGAGACATTTAGCTTACCCATAACTGTGGGCTAACTCCACAATGCATGACCCGTATACCTCAACAAGGAGGGGCCAAGGGGAGGGGTAGGTCACAGATGAGCCTAATAATGGTACCAAACTGACTGTATTTGCTGAATACAGAACTGACTAATAAAGAAAAAAAAATTTTTTTTAAATAAAATAAAAGTAAACTGTTTGAAGTAATGGCTTCCTTGGGCTTGCAAAGCCTTCCAATTCAGGTTGAATTCCCCATTGCCCATGTAAAGTAGCACATGTGTCTGGAGTAAGTTTTTAGCAGCTAGAAGCCCTGACACAGCCATACATATACTCCATTCTTCTATCTCTCAAATAAATAAAAATATTTTTTAAAGTTAGTGGCTTTAAAATTGTAAATTAAAAAAAATCATCTGGAAAACTGCCAATAATAGCTAATTTCAGGACTACTGCCACAGATTATGTGATATGGCAGCTATAGCATGAAAATTAGATATCTGTATGTTTAACAAAGTAATCCATCAATTCTGAAGGAGCTATAATAAACCAAGTCTTTGTGTTTAAGTGTTTCAAAGTAATTCACTCAAAAATTGATAGTTTTAGCCAGACATGGTAGTGCACGCCTTTAATCCCAGCACTCGGGAGGCAGAGGTAGGAGGATCGCTGCCATGAGTTCGAGGCCACCCTGAGGATACAGAGTGAATTCCAGGTCAGCCTAGGCTAGAGTGTGACCCTACCTTGAAAAACAAAAACAAACAAAAAAGAAAGATAATTTCCTTCTTTTAAGGCTTCATTTATGAAAAATATTGTTTTTCATATTCAAGACAATATTAAAAAGATAGATCGCCAGGCATGGTGGCACACACCTTTAATCCCAGCACTTAGGAGGCAGAAGTAGAAAGAGTGCTGTGAGTTTGAGGCCATCCTGAGACTAACTACATAGTGAATTCCAGGTCAACCTGGGATAGAGTGAACCCTACCTTGAAAAAGAAAAAAAAAAGATTAGTCTTATATTTCTATAGTATGCCTATATTAGGTGACCTAAATAAATGAACTAATTAAAAATACAATTTTTTACCTTGTTTTTAATTTGAGAGAGGGTCTCGTGTATCCCAGGCTAGCTTCAGACTCACTATATAGCTGAGGATAACCTTGAACTTCTTACCTTCCTGCCTCTACCTCCTGAGTACAGGCATGTACCACCACACCTAATTTATGTGGTACTGGCATTTGAACCCAGAGGTTTGTGCATACAAGGCAGGCATTCTACCAGTTGAGCTGCACTCTTCAAATATAATAGTTTTCTAAATATATTCCTATTTTCCTAATGAAGAAACTACGGAATGATCTCTCAACCAAGGTTATTCATCTGAACTGTAGAGCACAGAAAAAGATTGAAACTAGAAGACAACTGATTGATTGTCTGGATTGTAACACAGCCAGTACACCGCAGATGCAGCGAAGAGCAGTTGCTTCACACACTTGGTAGATGACAGGATTCCTCTTACAGAACCCAGTTGAGAAAGGCTGACTCAGGATATAAAGTTTAGAACTCTTACATGCACTAAGACCCTCTCACCTTCAGGTTGTGCTCAGTGCAATCTGAGAACGTGATGATGAAGTCTGAGCATGCCCAGACCGTGTGTCAGCTGACATCCCAGAACGAAGGCCTCCGCAACAGTTTCCGAGATCAAATGCGGCATTTGCAGGAAGAGCACAGAAAGACAATGGAGACTTTGCAGCAGCAGCTCTCCAAGGTGGAAGCTCAGCTCTTCCAGCTCAAGAGTGAACCAACTACAAGAAGTACGTATGTATTTGTGGAAGTGGTGGTTGCTGATGTTTCCACATATAGTTGTATCACTTCAGAACATTGCTCACAAATGTGTGAGAAAGTCAAAAATTCAGAGTATGGGCTGGAGAGATGGCTTAGCAGTTAAGGCACTTGCCTGCAAAGCCAAAGGACCTAGGTTTGATTCCCCAGTAACCATATATAAAGCCAGATGGACAAGGTGGCGCATGCATCTGGAGTTTGTTTGCAGTGGCTAGAGGCCCTGGCATGCCCAGTTTTTTTCCTCTCTTTCTCAGATATATATATATTTTTTTTAATTCAGAGTAAGCTGAATGTGGTGGCACATGCCTTTAATCCCAGTACTCAGGAGGCAGAGGTAGGAGGATCGCTGTGAGTTCGAGGCCACCCTGAGACTACAGAGTGAATTCCAGGTCAGCCTGGACTAGAATGAAACCCTACCTCGAAAAAACCAAAAAAAAAAAAAATTTTTTTTCAGAGTATGGATTTGCATACTGAGGGTATATTTGAAATCTTCCGAATTATATAACATACACTACTGATTTCCATGAGCCTGTTAATCTCCATGCAAAGTATTTCTTTTTCGTGACATGGGTCACAATTGTAGTATTCACCATTTGGTGCTTGATGTCATCAAATAAATGTATTCTTTATTAATGCTAGAACAATAGACTTGAAAACACTCAACTATCACTGAACTTGTGGAATTATTTGGCTAATACAGCATCTTTCCTTTGAAATTCTAGCTAGTTAGAGTTTTAATTTAACCACACCCAATATCTTCTGTTCCGCTTCCAGGAAGAGATAGGGAAATGTCAATCGTCATGATGATGTATTTTAGTTCAGAGTTCATAGTGCTTTGTTTCCCATGGGAAATGTTTCTACTGGAGCTTTAGTAGATTTGAATCACTTATCAGGGTCAAAAACTAATTTAGCCGGGCGTAGTGTCACACAACTTTAGTCCCAGCACTCAGGAGGCAGAGGTAAGAGGATTGCCATAAGTTCGAGGCCACCCTGAGACTACATAGTGAATTCCAGGTCAGCCTGGGCTAGAGTGAGACCCTACCTGGGGGGGGGGGGGGAACTTCAGAAGAATTTAACACATGCCAAGAGTCAACAAAGGAAGTAATCAGCCACAAAAAATCAGGTTGTAATGTAGGAATCAACAGTGGCAGATATGAGAAATTCAGGAAAGTGCTTCAGAAAGAGTAGCTAGAATAATCATGAAAGTTGTTAATAAAAAAATTTTTGAAAAGAAAAAAAAGGTAATGGGAGATTAAGAAAAAAAGAAAGAGTGGCTAGAGGCTCACTAGCTTTAAAAGTACAGGGGAAAAAGATGAGCAAGTGACACATGCCTTTAATCCCAGCACTGAGAGTCAGAGATAGGAGGATTGCCGAGAATTTGAGGCAACCATGAGACTACATAGTGAATTCCAGGTCAGCCTGGGCTAGAGTGAGACCCTACCTCAAAAAAAAAAGAAAAAGAAAAGAAAAAGGAAGTAAGTACAGAGGAGATGATTCATGGAATAGAAAATAACTGAACTTTGAAGCTTTAAAAAAAAAAATGAGGCCGGTGTGGTGGCACACACCTTTAATCCCAGCACTTGGGAGGCAAAGGTAGGAGGATCATCATGAGTCCAAGGCTACCCTGAGACTACAGAGTGAATTCCAAGTCAGCCTAGGCTACATTGAGACCCTACCTCGAAAAAACACACACAAAAAAAGAAAGAAAGAAGGAAGGAAGGAAATTGAATACTGGTTCACAATTCAGCTATGAGACTGCACAAAGGCAGTAAGTTTCTCTGTTTCTCTGAACTTCAGACTCCTTGTAGTCAATAAAGTAATCTATTTGAAAGTGTCTTTTGAACTTCACAGTTCTATTCAAGTGTTCATTATCAACAAGCAACAAGCCTATCCACAGACAGTGATTGATAAGTTTCCTGCACTGAATTCTGGGCCCTGTGTTGGATCGCTGTAGATGTGAGCAGGCAGCACTGGGAGGCAGCACAGGTGAAGATGTGGTCAGTGATTGAGTCTGTCTGCCAATAGACTCCAGCGTGGGTATTGTATTAGAAAGTATGAGAGACAGTAAATACCTACACCACGAAACTAGCTAGAGTATAGCTTTATAGTGTCCCCCAATAGTTAGCAACAGTATAGCTGCTTCCATAATTAATCGAAAGTAAATCAAATAGTACAAGCTTTGTGCTATCCAACTATTCATTGATAGCAGTAGCAACTAATGCATAGCTTCTGGAGTTTGTCAGTTAAAGCTGAATCCATTGATTTTAAACAGTCTCATACTTAACCTCTTTGAAAAAATATTTATTAGGCCCAGCTTCCTCCCACCAACCTGTGAAGAGCCTTCGAGAAAGGAGAAACACAGACCTTCCCCTTCTAGACATGCACACTGCGACCCGGGAAGAGGGAGAAGGGATGGAGACAACTGATGCAGAGTCCGTGTCTTCTGCAGGCACACACGCCCAGTCTTTAGAGCAGCTTCTTAGTTCTCCTGAGACCAAACTTGGTATGTTGCTGTATAGGCTTCCCTTTTTAATTATCTAATTTTATATGCTTTTTTTTTTTTTTTACCTGTTCCAATAAAAAGTCTCACATTATGAAAAAAAAAATGCCTTTAAAAAAAAAAATGTTAGGCCGGGTATGGTGCCATATGTCTTTAATTCAACACTTGGGAGGCAGAAGTAGGAGGATCATCATGAGTTTGAGGCCACCCTGAGAATACAGAGTGAATTCCAGGTCAGCCTGGGCTACAGTGAGACCTTACCTCGAAAAACCAAAAAAAAAATAAATAAATAAAATGTTAGCATTACCCTGGGCTTGAACCAGAAATAGATGGTGTGAAGTCTTGTAGTAATGTTAGAAAGTAGATAAACTATTCTCTCACCTATCCAGAAAAATGACAATTTTATTTATTTCATATGAAGGATAGTGCTATATTGGTAATAAATATAGTGTATTGTTGGTATATGTTGTTCTTACCTGTAATGAATGCTACTGTTAATAATTCAAGGGGTAGGTCTCATTTTTCCAAAGTTTTAAAGGGCCCTCCTGGAGTAAGGGCCATTTGTGTCCATGATTGTTAGTCACTTTTCCATGGCTCAAGAAAATACTTGACAAAATTAGTTTATAGAGAAAAGATTGTTTTGGCTTAGTCTTAGTCCATTGTCGCTTAGCACCTAATAGCAGCTTGGAAGCAGAGGGAGGGATGAGCAGGGATCCCAATATCCCCTTCAAGGCACTTCCCCCAATGACCTAACTTCTACTAAGTCCCAGCTCCTAAAAGGTTCCACCACCTCCCAGTACCACCATTCAGGACCAGTGGACCTAGTACACATAAGGCCCTGTGCTAAACCCATAGCCCAACTAAAAAAAAAATCCAAAAACACAAACCTGAGGGGGTGCATAGGGCCTATACTCAAACTAAAATTCTGTTTTATTTGTATTACTTTTAACATTCTATGTAACATAAATGAATAGCAAAAAGAGTGGCATAATATTGCAAAGATATTTAAATTATTTTTATTTGGAATCTGTAATCTCTGATTTTGAAAATTAATTCTTAGTACATCTTGCAGAACCTCCTTTATGGCATGCTGAATTTACCAAAGAAGAACTGGCCCAGAAGCTCAGTTCCACCACAAAAAGTGCAGATCACTTAAACAGCCTGCTTCGGGAAACAGAAGCAACCAATGCCATCCTTATGGAGCAAATTAAGGTGAGATCAGAACACCTGGCACTGTGAAAATACTCTGAGCCTTTTGGTTTTCTGACCCTTTGCAGACATGTAGCCAAGTTTAAAACTTCACATTCTAGATACATCCATTCCATCTTGGTTTTTTGGATTTCATTCCTGATTATAAGCAATGTTGCTTTAATGTGTACTAAACAAATACTGTTAAGTCCTAGTTTTTAAAAATATTTTTTATTTTATTTTTGTGTATTTGAGAGAGAATGACACCAGGGACTCCAGCCATTGCAGATGAACTTCAGATGCATGTGCCATCTTGTACATCTGGCTTACGTGGATCCTGGGGAATTAAACCTGGGTCCTTTGGCTTTGCAGGCAAGTGCCTTAACTGCTAAGCCATATCTCCAGTCCCCTACCTTTTTCTAAGAAACTATAATATATTAGAAATTGGAGGCATGTTTACAAGTCATTATTCCACACATGCTTAAATAAAGCATAAGGAAGGTCTGAAGAGATGGCTCAGCAGCTAAGTCGCTTGCCTACAAAGCCTCACAACCTGGATTCAATTCCCCAGTACCCATGTAAAGCCAGATGCACAGTGGTTGGTGCATGCATCAGGAATTTTTTAGCAGTAGCTGGAGGCCCTGGCACACCCATTATGTCTTTTCTCCTCTCTCTCTCTCTCTGCTTGCAAATAAATTTTAAAATTAGAAGAAAAAAACATAAGGGAGTATCAGTGCTTGAACCCTAAAAATAAACAGTGGAACATTTCTGATTAAAATCATTCAGCTAGTGTTTGTGGCACTGAACTGTTTGCTTTTGTAGATGGGTTATATGGCTTAGGAAGTTTTTCCTCTTAAAGTCAACACTAAAAACATCTAGGAGTGTTGCAGAACATTTCAGTTGAAGATTCATATTCATCCCCCGTCCCCCCCCCCTCCTTTACTCACTCACTCACTCACTCACTCTTTTGAGACAGGATTTTTTTCTAGCCAAATATGGTCTTGTCCTCTTGATCCTCCTGCCTTTACGTGGGATTATAGGCATTGCAGCACCATGCCTGGCTAAGATTTCTTAAATAAGTTATTTCCACCTGGCTTGCTGTTATTAGTCAGGGTTCTCTAGAGGAACAGAACTGCTAGAATGAATTATTTTAAAAAGGAGATTTATTGGATCAGCTTACGGTAGTCCAATAGCAGTTGCAGGCCTGAGAATCGGAACCTGGTAGCTGTTCAGTCCACGTGGCCAGATGTCTCAGCAGTCCCCACCGGGCACTGCAGATGGTGCCGGAAAGCCTGGAGGCTTCCTGAGGAGCCGCTGGGTTTTGATCCACGCGGGTCTTCAGTTGATGCTGGTCTTTAGTCCGTCTTCAATCCTCACTGGAAGGTAGCAAGTGCAAGGGAGGGAGGAAGGAAGGAAGGAAAGGGAGGGAGAGAGGGAAGGAAGGAAGGAGAAGGGAAGGGGGGAGGGAGGGAGGAAAGGAAAGGAAAGGAAAGGAAAGGAAGGGAAAGGGAAAGGGAAAGGGAAAGGGAAAGGAAAGGAAAGGAAAGGAAGGGAGGAAGGGGCTCTTTTTACCCAGAGCTTCCTTATATCAAGTCCCCCTCTGAGCGGGGCTGCCCACTCTGGGGGAAGGGCTCACTCAGGGGGAAGGACTTCCTTTAGTTGATCCTTCCTAGAAGCAACCTCCAAGACTCACCCGAAAGGGATTTCTGTGGATTACTAAACAGATCAAGTTGACAACACCTTAACTATCACACACGCCAATATATTAACTCTAAGTATAAAACTTATTGAGAGGTTTTTATGTCTCAAGTCCTGATCTTTGTAGTTGATGCTCATAATGAGTAGAAAAAAGAAAAAAAAGTGAAGCTGACAAAACCGGTGGAAGGGGTTTAGACTCAGCTGCTTGAAAAGTGCATACTTTTGCTCTGTTCTGTCTCTGTACAGGCTACTTGAGACCCTTGCCAGGCTGGGTTTTTTACACTAAATTATATTTATGATGATATCCTACCACAAATAGTTTAATATGCATCTAAAATGTTTCTCACCACTCAAACTTTATCATATGTAGCATCTCTGACTAGCTCAATAAACAAACATAAGAGGCTTACTTAAATGTTCTGTTTGAACAGATTTACATTCACCTGACTGCTTGAACTTAGTGTCATTTGTTTGTTCATTTTTTTGAGGTTAGGGTCTCATTCTAGCCCAGGCTGGCCTGGAACTCATTCTGTAGCCCAGGCTGGCCTCAAACCCTCCCACCTTAGGCTCCTGATTACTGGGATTAAAGGAATGTGCTACCACTCCCATTTTAGTGTCACTTTTTTAAATGACCCTGGATTTTAAGGCAGTAAACTAATTTTCCTGGATTAAAACAATTATACTAAATACAACAATAATAGCAAAAGCAACAAGTTTTGCTTAAACTTGGAAACTCTCCTCAAAGATTTTAACTATTACATTTTTATATAATTCCCCATTTTTCTGATAGGAAGTTATAATGTTCATATTCCTTAATGTTCCTGAGCTTAGCTTTTGTTTTGGTAAAGTACTGTTCGCTCTGAACATTTTGATTGCCAGGGCTCTGCAACCAAGCAGATGTTTGCCTCAGCACCTGCTTTCAGACCCACACTCCTCACCTCAGCCGGTGTTTCCCAGAGTAGAAGATGGAGCGTCATAATCTCTTAGTGGCTCAGTACTTTCCAGTAGGTTTCAGCTTTCAAACCCCATTCCCACAATGTTTCTGAGGCAGTAGTAGTTTCTCAGTGTTTATACCAAATGTGTCCATTCTTGTCAGTGGTACTCAGCTGCTAGACTCACTCCTCTGCTTCCTATCTTGAAATTTCTTTTGGTTTGTTTGTTTGTTTGTTTTGTTTGTTTGTTTGTTTTCGAGGTAGGGTTTTACTCTGGCTCAGGCTGACCTGGAATTCACTACGTAGTCTCAAGGTGGCCTTGAACTCACAGTGATCCTCCTACCTCTGCCTGGGATTACAGGCGTGCACCTCCATGCCCGGCTTCTATCTTGAAATTTCTTGATCTCGTTTCATGGGATAGGTGGTTTGTTCAGGGAGAAAACAAGAAAATTACATGTGTGCAAGCTGCTGTATTTAACTAGAATCTCCTAAAACCTATTTTTAACTAATTCTCTAACACCAGCTTCTCAAAAGTGAAATAAGAAGATTGGAAAGAAACCAAGAGCGGGAGAAGTCTGCAGCCAACCTGGAATACTTGAAGAATGTCTTATTGCAGTTCATTTTCCTCAAACCAGGTAGTGAAAGAGAGCGACTCCTTCCTGTTATAGATACAATGCTGCAGCTGAGCCCTGAAGAAAAGGGAAAACTTGCTACAGTTGCTCAAGGTATGTGAAAGGAGTCATTCCCTGTGTGTTTTATAGCTGGGACACTAACCATTGGCCTTGTACTCAAGAGTTTATATGTGTGCTTACAGTCCTTCTGAATCTGTAAAAATTATAACTTAAATTTTGTTCATTTGGATTAATTCTATCATATGTGTAACTAGATATGAAAACTTGGCCCTTTTTCATCATTTGGGGGTAGCTATAGTAAATATATAATTTCAACGTTCAGCAAAATACAATATAGTGCTTAGTTTGATGGTCTAGCTCTTGGAAAATTGGATCTGTGTCTTGGTGTTAAGTTGGGTGTGGTTTTGTTTTTAGCACATAGTGACATGTTCTGATCCTGCTTCTCCCCTTAAATTTCTCTTGTTCCCAGTATAGGAACAACACTTATATGGCCAATGCTTTCTAAGTGAGTTAGCTTTAGGGCTGGAGAGATGGCTCAGTGGCTAAAGGTGCTTGCTTGCAAAGCCTGACAGCCTGGGTTCTATTCCCCAGTACCCATGTAAAGCCAGATGCACAAAGTGGCATATGTGTCTAGAGTTCATTACGAGTGGCAAGAGGCCCTGGCACACCCATACTCACTCTCTGTCTGCCTCTTTCTCTCTGTCGCCCTCTCTCTCAAACTAATAAGATTTTTTTAATTTATTTTTTTAATGCAGAAGTAATTATTTAGAAAAGATAAAATGAGATACTGGAGTACAGGTAAGAAGGAGTTTTGCAGAATTCAGCATGGAGAAATGAGGTGAAGGAAGCAGAAGGGTGATTGAAAGAGAACAGAAAGGAAGCAGTGCATGTATATTTAGGAATTGTGGTTCTGCTGCTTGTCAGGAATTGTGCAGGAAAGGGACTTCTTTAAAAATTTATTTCCTCTGCTTTTTTTTTCTGGTTTTTCTAGGTAGGGTCTCACTGTAGCACAGGCTGACCTGGAATTCACTCTGTATTCTCAGGGTGGCCTCAAGCTCATGGCAGTCCTCCTACTCTGCCTCACGAGTGCTGAGATTAAAGGTGTGTGCCACCATGCCCGGCTCCTCCACTCCTTTTAAATTACTTTTTATTCATTTATTTGAGAGAGAGGGGGGAAGGAGGGAGAGAAACAGACAGAATGTATATGGGTGTGACAGGGCCTCCTGCCACTGCAAACAAACTCCAGACTCATGCACCACTTTGTGTCTGGCTTTACAGGGTTACTGGGGATTCCAACCTTGGCCATTATGCTTTACAAGCACCTTTAACCCCTGAGCCATCTCCTTGGACCCCATTCACTTCTTTTTGAAAATGTGTTTCCTCATGGGGAAAATCCTTTACAACAAGGAGTTGAAGCAGAAACTGTCCTCAATGCCTAGAGAAAGGACTGTTGGGAATATGCTCTGCACTAACCCTGTGGTCTTCTGACAAGTCTCCCAGGTCAGAAAGGAAAATTTGAGAGAAGCATCTTGTAGGGAAGGGAATTGAAGAGGAAATTGTGGTTGGCTGGAGGTGCCTGGGGTAGTACTGTAATTGTCTTTAGGTGTGTGTTATAGTAACTATTTTAAATAAATGGCATTACTAACAATAAAGTTCTAAAAGAAGAGAAGAAAAAGGACAGACAGTAAATGAAGAGAGTAGCAGAAATCTTTCCAGAACTGATGAACGATAACAATCCAAAAGTTCAAAACCCCAAAAAAGATTCTAAACAGAATGAAAAAAAGAAGTCTACTTCTAGTTACATAAATAGGAAAACAGCCCCTCAACAAGGGAAAAAACAAAGGCACACTAAATTTAGTAATTTGACCTCAGTCTTTCTGTATCAGCTTCCCTGGTACCAGGATCAAGGTATGTGTCACCACACCAGCTCTAAAATCATACTCTTAAGAGAAATTCAGAAGAATAATAATGTATCCTTCATGTATCCTTTAATCAATGAAATGGACATTATTTGCTCATGCTGTATAATGATTCTAGTATATATATTTCACATTAAGAAAATTTAATATTTTTTTTAATCTTCTAAAGGCGAGGAAGAAAATGCTTCCCGTTCTTCCGGATGGGCATCCTATCTACATAGTTGGTCTGGCCTCCGATAGATTGACAGAAAGAAAATTCTTATTTAAATATCCACTTGGAAGAAAAATGGTTCGCATATGCTAGTCATTCTTCTCTAAGAAAGTATGTGTATCTGTTCAAATCCTCCTGAATTTGTACATATGTATGACAGATGTATTTAGAATCTCAACATGGAGTAGAAGTAGAACATCTTGAAGCATTGGTACCAATCATCCACAGCCCCCAATTCAGCTTCATGGACTTCACAGTCTCTGTGGATGAGAACACAAGGAAAGAATTCACTCCCACACTCTGAAACTCTGAGAGCTGCCCATTTGTAAATAGTACTGTGAATGTTGAACTAAATTTTGAAACCATACCAACTGGGAGATTTAAGCCTTTAAAGTGATATTTCAAGATTATTTGTTGTTAATAAGATAAAACATTTCCTTAGATGCTATTTTATCAGTAAAGTTGACATGTTTATTAAGGGATTAATGAAGTAAATATGTTGTAGTTAATTATGAGGCTAAGTTAAATTGCAGTTTACATAGTTACTTTAAAATAAACTCTTCTCTCTTTATTTCAAAACTCAGTATGTTGAAGCCCTGTTGCAGGCTGGTGTGACACTAAGCATGTGGACCCCTCAGCTGGGGGTACTTCTGTAGTGTCCCAAGGCTCTTACAGTGGTGCCACAACTTACAAGCCATGACTCTGTTTTGAGAATTTTCTGCATCTCCCCAAATGAAAACTTCTCTGAACAGTGATTGTCTTACTGGACATTAAATCTACTCATGAATCTGGTGCTTCCGGTGTTGGGCAGGCGGGTAGTGTCATTGTGCCCTCCAGAGGGGTCGGGGCTGTGTTGTCACAGCTTTGGTGAATAAGGCTAGCTGTGGAAGTATTATTTGCCTTTGATGCCTCTCAAAATACTTTGTTGACTAGGTTAAAAGTTGTGCTCTTAAATCAAATTTTGAAATTCTATTTTTAGTATTTACTTAATAAATCACCATATAGAATAATCTCTAAAGTTAAGCCTTGCAGTTTATATTCTAATTTTCAGGCTCCACTGGAAGTCTGATTTTGTACTTCAGTTATTAAGAACATGGTTTCCAATCAAGTTTAACTGAAATTTGCTGCTGATATGTTGTTTATTCCTTCAAAACTATCTCTTATTTCTGTTTTTCCTCCTGTCTTAGAACAGACCTAACTAGTGAATGTATTGATGAAAATGCATCTATCAGCTGGGCATGGTGGCGCATGCCTTTAATCCCAGCACTTGGGAGGCAGAGGTAGGTGGATTGCCATGAGTTTGAGGCCAGCCTGCGACTGCATAATGAATTCCAGATCAGCCTGGACTAGAGTGAAACCCTACCTCAAAATAAAAAATAAAGAAAACGAAAAGCATCTATCTCAGAGCTCACTTTAAAATTTTGGGTTTTTTATTTTTTTACTTCATAAGCTGTGAATATGAGTATGCTAATAGCATACAGTGTAACTTTAATAATATTTAAATATACTTTTTCTTTGGGCCTAGGCCTTTTGAAATCTATATAAACTTGTTTTGAAATATAGTCTGTACTTAACTAATGTAATAATAAAATACCTTTTGCATGGTAAAAATTACTTTGATTAGAAAAAGCATATATATACTTTTGTGACATCAGCAATGAGGAAATGTAATGATTATTTTAATACTTCTATTAAACAAGTTTAACTCTATGTTTTTATAGTTACTCTTTTCTTGTTAAACACTGTCTCCTTGGAGTTTTAAGTTGGCTTATGAGTTAGAATTACAAATTCCTATTGCTACTAACCTACCACATTTGGGACCTATAGGGTGCCTAAGAAAATGTAGACTGAACTACTTTGGAAGCAAGAGGACCTTTTGTGCTGAAGAATTTGAAGCCAGCCTAGTGAGACCATCTTCCCTCAGTCTCCTAAAAAAAAAAAAAAAAAAAAAAGAATGCAGGCCAACTCTTTGGCATGTGACAAATGAACCATGGTGCCTACTATTGTGATGCCTTTATTCCAGCGGAACTGAAACCTTTCTTTGGGCAAGATTGACATGGATTGAGTAGCAGAGACAGATACCTGGCTAAGGCCACAGCCTCAGGATGGCCTCAGAAGAAGGATTTTGCTTCTTTGGAGCAAATTCCTTTGAGAATGTGGACTGGGAAGTAAGAGACCGAGCAGAGAAAAATGTTATAAAAAAGGGACAGGCTGACCCTGCAAGGGATTAGCAGGGCACTCAGGCCTAGCAGTTAATGAGTATGAGGAGTGACTCCACGAGTATAGTACAGTGCTTACTGACTGCGTTGTGCCCCGAATAACTTGTTTTTCAAACTTTTTGCCTACCCAGTGCTGGGGTCAAATCCAGATTTTCAGACTTAATTCAGTGTTATCTCTAATGCTAGACTTGTTCTACAGTTAGTATTGAAGTGCCTTCATAAGCTTTTTTAAAAAGTTATTTTTAATTTATGTATTAGAAAGAAAGTGGAAGGTAGAGAGAATGGGTACACCAGGGCCTCTAGTCACTGCAAATGAACTCCAGACACATGTGCCACCTTATGCATTTGACTTCTATGGGTACTGGGAAATCGAACCTAGGTCCTTAGGCTTAGCAGGCAAGTGCCTTAACCTCTAAGCCATCTCTCTAGCACTAAAAAAAAAAAATGTAAAAGCATGCAGAGTCATGGGTTTACTGTGGCATTCTCATACCTATGTCTCATTATACTTTCTCACACCCCCCCCAACATGGCCCTTCCCCATCTTGCAGCAATTGGACATGTGACGAACCACTTTTGTCCAGGTGTCTTTTTTAATATTTTAATTTATCTATTTGAAAAGAGACAGAAAGAGGCAAATGGAAAAAGAGAGAATGCGTGCACCAGGGCCTCCAACCACTGCAAACAAACTCCAGATGCATGCACCACCTTATGCATCTGGATTATGTGGGCCCTGGAGACTCGAACCTGAGTCCTTTGGCTTTGCTGGGAAGTGCCTTAAACACTAAGCCATCTATCTCTCCAGCTCCATCTGGGTGTTTTTAAAGACCATTTTTATGGTCAGAAAAAAACTGAAAGCCGGGCGTGGTGGCGCACACCTTTAATCCCAGCACTCGGGAGGCAGAGGTAGGAGGATTGCCGTGAGTTCGAGGCCACCCTGAGACTCCATAGTGAATTCCAGGTCAGCCTGGGCTAGAGTGAGACCCTACCTCGAAAAACCAAAAAAGAAAGAAAAAAAACAACAACAACAAAAAAAGTTATATAGCTCAGTGCCTATACTCACAGTATGGTCTCTATTGCAGTCAGGTTCGCATTACCGGCAGAAATAACCTGACCAAGAGCAGCTTGTAGGAAAAGGTTTATTTTGGTTTACAGACTTGAGGGGAAGCTCTATGATGGCAGGGGAAAATGATGGCATGAGCAGAGAGTGGACATCACCGCCTGGCCAACATCAGATGGACAACAGTGACAGGACTAGCAAGGGGATACTGGATTATAATACCCATAAGCCCACCACCAACAATACATTGCTTCCAGGAGGCGTTAATTCTCAAATCTCCATCAGCTGGGAACCTAGCATTCAGAACACCTAAGTTTATGGGGGACACCTGAATCAAACCACCACATTCCACCCCTGGACTCCATAAACTGATAACCATATATGATGTAAAATACAATGAATGCAGTCCAACTTTAAAAGTCCCATAGTTTTAATCAATCCCAATGATGTTCAAACATCCCTATAGTCCAAGATCTTTTAACTAAGCCATAATAAAAAAAAAAAAAAACCCCAAAACCCATAATGGCACAGAATAAACATTCACACTGCAAAAGATGGCATTGGGCATACCAAAGAAATATCCAACCAATACAATATTTAAACAGGGAAAACATAAAACTCTGTAGCTCCAAGTGCAACAACTCTAGCCAGCGACGAATCTCCAAGTCCAATAATTCCAGTCAGCAACAAGTCTCTTGAGTTCCAATTCTGCCCCTCCAGCTAGACTACTCACAGTCCTGAAAAACTTCATCCAGAACCAGCAGCTCTCTTAGCAGCCATTTCATGGTCCTGGCATTTCTACTGGGTCTCCACTGAAATCCATGGTTCATCCTCACAGCTCCATCAGGTCTCCATACAGGCAATCCAACACACCTACACACTGCCCATGCCATTTCTAAAATACAAGACTGTGTTGCAAATCCAGTGACCCTTTGTTTCCTGCATTTCTTATACTCCATAATACCAGGTAGGTGCCAATTTGTTAATCCAGGGGGGAATAAAGCAGACTTTGAAGAACAGGACACTCCTTTAGCATTCAGGCTCCTTTAAAAGACTTCATTCTTTCTGTTGTCCCAATGCAGGTCAGCTGGCCCGATCTCAATGGTTGTAATCTCTCATACAATTGCAGCTGAACAGGCAGCAGTTTTGGCCTAAAGATTTCACTTTTTTCCTGTGCCATATCCCCCTGCTCACATCAATCTGTTTCTACACAAAGCAACCCTGCACAAGTTCTCAAGACACGGTCATAACAGCAAGCCTCTCACACAAACTGCTTCTTACCCAGTCGAGGCAAAGATCTTTCTCACCCTCACAAGCCAAACCTCACAGTCCATAGTTCTTACTGCATTCAGGTCTTTCAACTCTGACCAGAATAGTCCATCCAGCTGTACTTACAACACTGCAAGATGTCTCTTAGGCTCGGATTTCAAATCCTTCAACATTCCTCTTGAAAATCAGTTCCAAAAGGCCAAAGCCACACAGTCAGGTGTCTAGCAGCAATCCCACTCCTTGGTACCAACTTTACTGTTGCAGTCATTCTCATTGCTGGCAGAAATCATCAGACCAAGAGCAGCTTGTCGGAAAAGTTTTGTTTTTGGCTTATAGACTCAAGGGGAAGCTCCATAATGTCAGAGGGAAATGGCATGAGCAGAGAGTGGACAATAGCAACAGGAGAGTGCATCAAACACTAGCCAGGGAAGACTGGCCATAATACCCATTAGCCCGCCCCCAACAATACACTTCCTCCAGGAGGCATTAATTTCCAAATCTCCATCAGCTGGGAACCTAGCATTCAGAACACCTAAGTTTATGGGGGACACCTGAATCAAACCACCACAGACTTTATAAGAAGGAAGCCTCTCTCTCTTGCACCACAACAAGGCAGAATGGGTGTGATTGGGCAGTGAGGAGCCCATGGGGTTGGGATAGTCCCACCTTAGCAAGAAGCACTTGAAAAAACAGACTTTTGTTAGCCCAGGTTCAGGTTCTAGGTGCCTAGGACCAGACATGCCAATACAGTAGATGTCACCTGGCATGGCAGGAGCTGCATTCTGTCAAAAACAAGAAGAAGGGTTGGAAATATGGCTTAGGGGTTAAGGTGTTTGCCTGCAAACCCAAAGGAGCCAAGTTAAGTTCCCAAGGACCCATGTGAGCCAGGTGCACAAGGTAGAGCATGTGTCTGGAGTTCATTTGCAGTGGATGGAGGCCCTGGCGTGCCCATTCCCTTTCTCTTTCTCTCTCTCTAGTAAAAAAAAAAAAAAAAAAAATATATATATATATATATATATATATATATATATATATATATTAATGGGAAGGATTAATCCCAGCACTTGGGAGGATCACCATGAGTTTGAGGCCACCCTGAGACTACATAGTGAATTCCAAGTCAGTCTGGACTAGAGTGAAACCCTACCTTGAAAAACTTAAAAAAAAAAAAGAAAGAGAGAGAAGAGAGGAGAGGAAGAAGAGAAGGAAGGAGGAGGGAGAGAAGGAGGAGGGGAAGAAGAAGAAAGAAAGGAGAAAGTACCTCTAGGACTTTGGTCATAGCTCTGGAAATGAAGCTGAATGGAGATAAACCTCTTCAAAAAGGCAGTGTTAGTGTATAACGCAAACTACAGGTGGCGCCACTGACCAGGACCTACAAAGATGTGGGACGCTTTCATCAGTCCAGGGCTTCATTTATTGTTTGCTTGTTTCAATTTATTTATTTATTTATTTTTGAGGCAGGGTCTAATCTTGTGCTCACACTGGTATTAAATGGTGTGCCAGGCTCTAGAAAGAGTGGTCCTTTGATGAGAAAATGTTGTTAATGTGGGCAGTTCAGTCATCATTTGCTTTAGGAGTTTGGCTGACTTCCAAAAGCATGATGTCTATTCCTCCCTTTTTATCCTAAGTAGGATTCAGACCTGCTCAGTGTCATTTCAAAAGTGGTTTGCATTACTTATTTCAGTAATAGTTTAAGACTGCAATAGGATACATTTCCAAAGAGTGAAATACAATGTTTCACAATGTATGCTGCTGTAGTGTTCAATAGAACAATGTAACAATATACCTCCCACACTAAGCATAATTAGAAAATTCCATATTTTGTGATATGATCATGTTGACACTGGACATTGTGCGATTTTTTTAATTCATTTCATCCATTCAAAGTCTGTGACTAAGATATCTCTCTCAGATCATGTTTACTTCTCCTGGGACCCATGAAATACTCTGCTCTAATTCATTTATTTGTGCTTCTTTCCTGGAAAAGGAGAAATCATCTCAGCCAGCTGTCAAATGTTCTTATGTATTATAACTCTGACATATCTTAAAGGAAACCAGACATGGTGGCTCACTCCTGTCGTCCCAGCATTTGGGAGGCTAATCTGGAGGCTAGCTGGAGATACAAAATGAGTTCCAAGCCAATATGGGCTGCAGAGACACCCTGTCTCAGGATATAAACTTGTTTGCTCCAAAACTACCCTAACACTACCCCTAGTCACATGAGGCTAATGAAAAATTAAGATGTGGTCACTCCAAACTGGGATGTAAGTTAAAAACTGCACACCAGATTTCAAAATATTTTTTATTTGCAAAGAGAGAGGGGGAGAGAGAGAGAGAGAAGAAAGAGAATGGGTGCTCCAGGGCCTGTAGCTGGTGCAAATGAACTCCAGATACATGTGCTAACAACGCAGGTTCAGTTCCCCAGTACCCACATAGAGCCAGATGCACAAAGTGGCACACACATCTGAGTTTGTTTGCAGTGGCTATAGGCCCTGGTGCACTCATATTCTCTCTCTCTCTCTGTCTGTCTCGCACGTGTGCTCTCTGCATGCCAATAAGTGAAATATTTTAAAAACAAGAGTCACTGCTAAACTCTAAAATTATTTCCAAGTACCTTTCAGTTACAAGGTGCAAAGTTAAAGATTCCTTGAACTTTAATTTCTTAAAGCTGATGAGGATGAGAAAAAAATCTCTTTGAAAAATATTCACTCCTCAACTCCAGTAGTCTGGTTATACATTATTTGGTGGTGCTTACAGTCTTGTTAGAGATTGTGAATTGAAGACTCATTTTACAATAATTCTCATGTTAGCACAAATTATAATATGAGATGATAATTTTCTTTCCCTAAAACCCAATTTAAAAAATAGTTATTAGAAAGCTGCAATATCACTTTTGTAATGTGATACATTATCTACAGACTAACCTAACATCTCCCTATCACTTGAAGGGTAGCAAACATACAAACCTTTTGAAAAATTCATAAACATTGAAATAAACACATTATAAAAAATTAAATTTAAAAAATTTTACATTAGCTTTGAAAACTCTTTACAATACAGAGAAAACAAGCCATGTGTCATGATGCATGCCTTGAATCTGGAGGCAGAGGAAGGTCTGAGTCTTAGATGTCAGCCTGGCTTCATAGCCTTACAAAACAAATAAATGACTGAATGAATGAGTGATGAAATCCAGGTTTCTCACATCAGAGAAGGAAAGAAATTTCAAATATGCCAAAGAAAGATTAAGAATGGATCTTGTGGTGCTAACCAAGGGTCAAAGATGTTTGTATGAATAAAAATTTTAAATTCTTAAGTATATTCCATATGTATATGTATTATGGACATATGCCTCTTGTGTATATTATATATACAAATACAGAAATACAGGTTGAGAAGTACAGATAAATATGTATATATATATGTATGTATATATTTGGATCAATATACACATGAGCAGGTAGATGGCCCCTAGCTTATGATGGTTCTGCTTTGAATTTTAGTTTTACTAGCATCATGGTTATCAGACACCTCAAGATAAAGAGGCCCTGATGTCTTTGTTACTAATCTTGCTCGTGACAATCTACTGTATTCTTTATTGTTTTAGGTGTTTGATGTCTCAAGTAATTACATCCTTTCTTCCAGATATCCTTCAAATAATGACCCACAAATCTCCAGGCTCTGATCTCATATGTCCCCCTTAGTCTAGAAATGCTGAGACTCTCAATCCCTGTTGAACATGGAAAAAAAATTATATTAAGTGGACCTTCTGCCCTTAGTAACTCTCAAGATTAAGAGATCAAAGTCTTGGAGAGGAAAAATAAGGCAGTTTACAAAAACAGGGAAAATTATGGCCACATGAGAAGGAAAAGGAATACCTTCCTCAGAAGTCTGGTTAAAGCTTGTCACAGAAATGAATTCCAACACAATTAACTGCTTAAAGCCTTTCTCCCTTCCCAACTATAAACTACAGTTTTCTAGGTATCTCATCAGAAACCATGTTTACAGGAAAAAGAGGCACCAATATGGTATGTATGACTAATGTTGAGACATTGATGCAAGATTCTTTTTTTATTTGCAAGCAGGGAGAGAGAGGAGAGAAAGGGAGAAAAAAATGAGCACGCCAAGGGCCTCTTGCTACGGGAAACGAATTTCAGATGCATGCTTCATTTTGTGCATCTGTCTTTACATGGGTACTGGGGAACTGAACCAGGGACATCAGGCTTTGCAAACAAGTGCCTTTACCTGCTGAGTCATCTCTCCAGTCCTGATTTAAGATTCTTGAGGTTTTAGTGAAATTTGAACTCTAACTCAAGTCCTTATCCACATTTAGCAAAGAATTGAAAATCGTGGATACAAAGGGCAAATTATTAAGACATTTTAAAAGAAGAATGTAAGTAAGAGGAGAAAGGAAAAGCTCCCAAGCTGAGTAACTGACAGGGGTCTTGAGCATGTTGCCATGTGGCAGCCTGATTTATGCCTCTATATAACCTCAGAAATGCAAATTAAGAGACATTTAGTTGAGATGTGTCTCCTGGTCAGGTTCAGGTGCAGTGATCTTGGTTGGTCGGTATTCAAAAAAGGTGCACAGGCCCAGAAGGGGTCCACCAACCTTGGATGGGGTTGAAACACAGGTTTGGGAAAGCCCGAGAAAACTTTCAAAGGTCAAAGACCGGAAAGTGGCTCTGAGTGGCCATTTTCTAAGTTGGCCAGGATCCCTGTCATCTGTTTCCCTTGGGCCTCTGTCCCTGGATGACTACCTATTAAAAAAAGGCTACCTTACTCCTATTCTCTGTCAACACTAAGTTGTGGCTGTCCTTGGTGGGGCCCATATCTGTCTATATTTGGGCATGTCTTCGGCTTTTTCTAAACCACTTTCTCTTAGAGAAGCCCCACATCCGTGCTCTCAGGTGTACTTTCACTCTGCCTGAGCATCTTAAATCCTTTTTTAAAAAATTATTTATTTGAGAGGGAGAAGAAAAAGCAACTAGAGAGAATGGGCATGCCCGGGCCTCCAGCCACTGCAAATGAACTCCAGATACATGTGCCATCTGTGCATCTGGCTTACAAGAGTCCTGGGGAATCAAACCTGGGTCCTTAGGCTTCACAGGCAAGCATTTAACTGCTAAGCCATCTCTCCAGCCCATCTTAATAAATCTCCAACTTTAATAAATTTTTAATAGATTCTCCAACTCTGCTTCATACTGACTTCCTGAAATTCTGTTCTGTACCCACAATTCCTGGATTTGCCTGAGTTAAAGTGCCTAGGACATTAGGAGAGCTGCCCAGGCCGCTGAAGGTAATGTATGGAGCTGAGTCTCTGCCCCTCACCACTGACATTGTGGGGGCTCATCCAGGATCCACCTGAATCACTGCTGGTAACCCTACTTACCAACAGTTGGTAACTACTGCTTTTGCTGAGTTGTATTCTTGGTTTACATGTTTTCTTGGTTTCTTTGCTTATGTTTTTCTGGACAGAAACCCACATTGTGCTTAATGAGTGCCACTGACACCAGAAATTGAAATCTTGACTCATCCATACCTCATTCCTGGGTCAGATGGAATAGTAGACAGCTTTTCTGGGGAATATTATCATAAGGGTCAATTGCCTCCAAGGGAGCATCCTGAGATACAGTGTAAGACCTACTCTTAAAAGCAGTACAGTTTGAGCTAGAAAGATAGCACTGTGGTTAAAGGCATTTGCTTGCAAAGCTTGGGGACCAGGGTTTGATTACCCAGGACCTACATAAAGCCAGATGCACAAAGTGGTTCATGCTTCTGGAATTTATAGCAGTAGAAAGCCCTGGTATACCCATTCTCCCCACTGTTAAATAAATAGTTTTTTAAGTTGCAAGGACTTCTCATAGCTATAATTCATATTTTAATTTATTCATTTGATAGAGAGTGAGTATTGGCACACCAGCGTCTCCCACCACTGCAAATGAATTCCAGAACCATGTGCCACTTTGTGCATTTGGCTTCATGTGGGTACTAGGGAATCAAGCCCACGCTCATCAGACTTTGTGAACAAGTGCCTTTAACTACTGAGCCATCTCTCCAGCCCTAAATAATTTTTAAGTAGCCCATTTTGAATACAAAACACACTAGAAATGGCCACTTCTTTTTTTTTCTTAATTTTTATTAACATTTTCCATGATTACAAAAAATATCCCATGGTGCTACCTTCCCTCCCCCGACTTTCCCTTTGAAATTCCATTCTCCATCATATCCCCTCCCCATCCCAATCAGTCTCTCTTTCATTTTGATGTCATGATCTTTTCCTTCTCCTATGATGGTCTTGTGTAGGTAGTGTCAGGCACTATGAGGTCATGGATATCCAGGCCAAGAAATGGCCACTTCTTTTTAAAAAATATTTTTATTTATTTGAGAGAGAGCAAGAGAGAGAGAGAGAGAGAATGGGTGTGCCAGGGCCTCCAGCCACTGCAAATGAACTCCAGACTCAGGCACCACCTTGTGCATCTGGCTTATGTGGGTCCCAGGGAATCAAAACCCGGTCCTTTGGCTTTGCAAACAAGTGCCTTAACTGCCAAGCCATCTCTCCAGTCCAGAAATGGCCACTTCTGTACGTTTACTGTTAACCAATAAATCTTAAAAATGCTCTCTGTTCTTTTCTTTCTTTTCTCCTAATATATATATATATTTGCTGCCATTCTTACCTTAGCTGCCCTGTACACTAATAGCCTTAAATAAGGGGAACCCTCTTTTTTCAATGCCTTACCAGTCTGCTTTACAGTTTCAATTAAGAGAAACTGTGATGTTTTGAGGAAGGGGCATCCATAGCTTTCAAGGCAAAATTCAGTGAATTTAGACTCCTTGTATTATGAAATGTTAAAAACCCAGCTACTTGTGTATTTGTGTCTTTAAACTTTATACTAGCCTGACAGTTGAATTTCTGATGCAAGTATGGAAGTTAGCACAGGTTCCCAGCTTTTCAGTGGCTCAAACAATAAATTCTGTTCCAGCGAACCAACTTGCAGGGACACTTAGAGGGAGCAGTAGCCACCCAGGCTTGGTGATAGATACCAGGTTAATGTCTGCCACTAGATGAGCCATATTGCCTGGTTTAGGAAGGAAACTTTTCCCAAGTTTTTCACTGGACAGATCCAAATCTACAGTTCTTTATATTTTTGTTTTGTTTTGTTTTCCGAGGTAGGTTCTCGCTCTAGCCCAGGCTGACCTGGAATTCACTATGTAGTCTCAGGGTGGCCTTGAACTCATAGCCATCCTCCTACCTCTGCCTCCTGAGTGCTGGGATTAAAGGCATGCACCACCACACCCAGCTCAGATCTATAGTTCTAAAATGAGTATCACAGGTCTATGCTTCTGTTCTTTTACTTTTTTTTTTTTCTTCTTCCAATTTTCTTTCACAAGATATATAAGCAAGCATGGGAAATGTAATATAGCCTCACTATAAATACAAAGAGTGAAAAAAAGCTTTGGCCCAAAATGGTTTTTGAGAAAGACATTTCCATGAGTATAGACATATCCTCCTCTGATGTTTAACTTTTAACTAACTTAAAAAAGATATGACTCTGAAAAAAAAAAGCTGACACTGGGTCTGAATAATAGGGTTCACCCTTTGATATTTTTTGTTATCAAGCCTTTCTTACATCTGAAAGAAATAGGGTTGTAAAGCCGGGCGTTGTGGCACACGCCTTTAATCCCAGCACTCAGGAGGCAGAGGTAGGAGGATCACTGTGAGTTCGAGGCCACCTTGAGACTACATAGTGAATTCCAGATCAGCCTGAGCCAGAGTGAGACCCTACCATGAAAAACCAAAAAAAAAAAAAAAAAAAAAAAAAGAAAGAAAGAAAGAAAAAAGAAATACGGTAGTAAACTTCCTGTTTAGTTTTCATTTTGGAGACAGGAGGCACCCAGATTTTATGTAATTGTGTTATGTGATTTATAATTGTTTTCATGTGATTGTATATCTTTCTATGTTAAGACAACAGAAAATGAAAGGCAGCCTGCCCCTATAATTCCCTCAAATTTAGTAATAAACTTATTCCCCTTCAAATTTTTTCACTCATATTTATTGTGCATGACATGGTTTTTTGTTTTTACTTTTTAAATTTCTTGACATAACCACTAAAATGTGCGAGAAAGTAAATGTTTTAGTGATATATTAAAAGACCTGGGCTCGGGCTGGAGAAATGGCTTAGCAGTTAAGGCATTTGCCTGCAAAGCCAAAGGACCCAGGTTCGATTCCCCTGGGCCCATGTAAGCCGGATGCACAAGGTGGCGCATGCATCTGGAGTTTGTTTGCAGTGGCTAGAGGCCCCGGTGCGCCCATTCTCTCTCTCTCTCTCTCTCATTGCAAATAATAAAAAAAAAAAAAAACTAAAAAACAATGACCTGGGCTGGAGAGATGACTTAGTGGTTAAGGCACTTCTCTGGGAAACCTAAGGACCCAGGTACGACTCCCTAGTACCCATGTAAGCCAGATGCACAAGGTGGCATATGTGTCTGGAGTTTGTCTGTAGTGGCTAGAGGCCTTAATGTGCCCATTCTCTCTCTGTATCTGCTTCTCTCTCCCTCTCAAATATATAAATAAGTAAAACAAAAATTTAAAAAAGACCTTTACATACTTATAAATTTAGGTACTCTTAACTTTTTAAAACTTGCTAAAATGGTACCTTTGGGTCTAGTGAAAGTTTCATAAAGCATTAAAATAACATTTGTTGGGCTGGAGAGATGGCTAAGCGGTTAAGGCACTTGCCTGCAAAGCCTAATGACCTGGTTCTATTCCTCAGTACCCACATAAAGCCAGATGCACAAGGTGGTGCATGCATCTAGAGTTTGTTTGCAGTGGCTAGAGGCCCTGGTGTACCCATATTCTCTCTCTCTCTCTCTCTGTCTCTCTGTCTCTCTGTCTCTCTGTCTCTGTCTCTCTCTCTCTCTCTCTATATATATATATATATATGTATATGTATATGTATATATATGTGTGTGTATATATATATGTGTATATATACATATATATATATGTACCTCTCTGTCTCTAATAAATAATAAAATAGTATTTGTTTATACAAAACAGCATTCAGTGGGGTTGTAAGATAAAAGTTTCAATAAGCTATGAAATTTAACATTGGATGCATAAGTTTTGATAATGATTTCCTTCCAAAACAGGTTCCAGAAAAAATTAATTTTCTTTCATTTTTAAATAAATATAGGACACAAAAACACTTTAACAAATTCCTCTAAGTAACATGCATTAAAATTCTTCTTGTTAGATTAATTGTTATGGATTTGGGTTTTAGAAATATTTTTATAGCTATTAAAAAATATTTTTAAACAACAGAATTTTATTTATTTATTTGCAAGAGACAGAGGGAGTTAGTGAGTATGGGTGTGTCAGGGCCTCTTCCACTACCAATGAATCCCAGATACATATAACCACTTTGTGCATCTGACTTTATTTGGGTACTAGAAAACTGAACCCAGGCTTTGCATGCAAGCATCTTTAACCATTGAACCATCTCCCCAGCTCCAGAATATTATTAATATACAGGGATTAAGTGTAAGGTTTTTGTAAAGGCTGTGACAGATGTAAAATGATGGATATACGTTTGTTAAAAACCTTCATGCTAAAGCCAGATATGGTGGCTCACACCTATAATCCCAGCACTCAAGAGGCTGAAGTAGGAGGATTATGATGTGTTTGAGGACCACCTGGGCTACAGAATGAGTTCTGAGTCAGCCTGAGCTAGAATGAGACCTTGTCTCAAAACAAATAAACAAAATCATTATTGATATAGGAATTTGGGGTGTATTTGAGGGTGACAAAGCCATTCTAGGCTCTTGGTTAGGCTTTAAGATAGTAATTGGGCTGCCAGCCAGTGACAGTCACATAAAACATGCACTGAGTCAAAAGGGTTTTGTCTTATGGATTCAGGGAATGAAATCCACAGACCATACAGGTGAAGTTCAGAAAGATTTTATTATAGAGTTTAAGAGAAGGAAAGAAGGTAGAGCTCCTGCAGATCAGGAGAGGGCCCTCTAGAAATGTGAAACCCACCTGGTAACTCTGACTGGGGCCTTCTTTCTTTTTAATTTTTATTCATTTATTTGAGAGTGACAGACAGAGAGAGAAAGACGCAGAGATATATATATAGAGAGAGAGAGATCGAGAATGGGCATGTCAGGGCCTCCAGCCACTGTAAACGAATTCCAGATGCATGTGCCACCATGTGCATCTGGCTTACATAGGTCCTGGGAATCGAGCCACAAACCAGGGTCCTTAGGCTTCACAGGCAAGTGCTTAATCGCTAAGCCATCTCTCCAGCCCCTGACTGGGGCCTTCCATGGGAATTTACTGTTACTGCCTGTTCAGAAATCAAATTGGATTTTGTGCCTTTGAAATCTAAGTTTTTTACTTTGTTTCTGTTGAGTGATTTTTTTTGTTTTTAATATTTTTATGTATTTGTGAAGAAGAGAGAATGAGCATACCAGAGCCTCTTGTCACTGTAAATAAGTTCAACACATGTACCAGTTTGTGGATCTGGCTTTACATGGGTACTGGGGAATTGAACTGAGGCTGATAGGCTTTGCAATCAAGCACCTTTAACCACTAAATAAGCTCTCCAGCCCTTGAGGGATATCTTTAATAGTAAAGATTTTAGGGCTACAGAAATGGTTCAGAGGTTAAAAGTGCTTAAAGCCTGATGGCACAGGTTCCATTCTCCAGTACCTATGTAAATCCATATACACACTGTGACACATGCATATGGAGTCCATTGGCAGTGGCAGTAGGCCCATATTCTTTCTCACAATCTCTCACATTCTCTCTTTCTGCCCCCCCTCAAAGGAATACATAAATAATTTTTTATGATTTTATTTATTTGCAAGTAGAGAGAAAGAATGAGAATGGTTGCACCAGGATCTAGTGCCACTGCAAACAAACTCCAGACACATGCACCACTTTGTGCATCTGGCTTTACATGGGTACTAGAGAATCGAACCCAGGCCTTCAGCCTTTGCAAGAAGGTGCCTATAACTACTGAGCCATCTCTTCAGCCCAAATAAAATATTTTTTTAAAATAAATACTGGTATAAATTAAAGTTGTTAAATTAGCCTGATTTTTTTTAGTATGTGATAAAACTAAAATTAAAACATATACCACCTGTGGTGGTTTGATTCAGGTGTCCCCCATAAGCTTAGGTGTTCTGAATGCTAAGTTCCCATCTGATGGAGATTTGGGAATTAATGCCTCCTGGAGGGAGTGTACTGTTGGGGGAAGGCTTATTGGTGTTATAGCCAGTTTCCCCATGCCAGTGTTTGGCACATTCTCCTGTTGCTACTGTCCACCTTATGTTGGCCAGGGGGTGATGTCCATCTTCTGCTCATGCTGTTGTTTTCCCTGCCATTATGGAGCCTCCCCCTCAAGCCTGTAAGCCAAAATAAACCTCTTGTTCCCACAAGCTGCTTTTGGTTGGGTGATTTCTACCAGCAATGCTGAACCTGACTGCAACAGTAAAGTGGTACCAAGAGTGGGATTACTGCTGGACATCTGACTGTGTGGCTTTGGCCTTTTGGAGCTGATTTTCAAGAGGAATGTGGAAGGATTTGAAACATTGGCCTAAGATATACCTTGCAGTGCTGTAAGTGCAGCTTGATGGACTATTCTAGTCAGAGTTGAAAGATCTGAATGCAGTAAGAACTATGGACTGTGAGGTTTGGCTTATGAGGGTGAGAAAGAGCTTTGCTTGGACTAGGCTAGCAGTTTGTGTGAAGCTTGCTATTATGCCTGTGTCCTGAGAAGTTGTGCAGGGTTGCATTGCATAGAAATGGGCTGGTGTGAGCAGAGGGATATGGCACAGAAAAAGTAAAATCTTTGGGCCTAAACCACTGCCCATTCACCTGCAAATTGTTTGAGAGATTACAACCTTTAAGATTGGACCAGATGACCTGTACTGAGGCAACAGGAAGAATTTACACTCTTTTGAAGGGGCCAGAGTGCTCAAGGAGTGTGCTGTTCTTCAAAGTCTGCTTTATTCCTCCCTGGATTAATAAACTGGCACCCTACCTGGTATTGTGGAGTACAAGAAATGCAGGAAAGAGAGGGCCATTGAGTTTATAACACGGTCTTGTGTTTTGGAAATGGCCATGGGCAATGTGAAGCAGGTTTGCTAGTTGCCTGCATGGAGACCCCATGGGGGCATGAGGATGAACCATGGATTGCAGTGGAGACCCAGTGGAGATGCCAGGACCACGAGATGGCTGCTAAGGAAAGCTGCCGACCCGATGAAGTTTTCCAGGACTGTGAGTAGCCTAGCTGGACGAGCTGAATTGGAATACCAGAGACTTGTTGCTGGTTAGAGTTATCAGACTAGGAGATTTGTCACTAACGAGAGCTGATGGACTTGGAGCTACAGAGTTTGGTATTTGCCCTGTTTAAATCATGTATTGCTTGAGTATTTATTTGCTATACCCAATGTCATCTTTTGCAGTGTGAATGTTTATTCTGTGCCATTATGGGCTTTGGGGGCATTTTTTTGGTATTATGGCTAAGTTAAAAGGTCTTGGCCTATGGGGATATTTGAACATCATTGGGTTTGATAAAAAGTATGGGGACTTTTAAAGTTGGACTGAATGCATTGTATTTTACATCATGTATGGTTATCAGCTTATGGGGACCAGGGGTGGAATGTGGTGGTTTGATTCAGGTGTCCCTCATAAACTTAGGTGTTCTGAATGCTAGGTTCCCAGCTGATGGAGATTTGGGAATTAATGCCTCTTGGAGGGAATGTACTGTCGGGGCCCGGCTTATGGGTGTTATAGCCAGTTCCCCCATGCCAGTGTTTGGCACACTCTCCTGTTGCTGCTGTCCACCTTATGTTGGCCAGGGGGTGATGTCCATCCTCTGTTCATGCTGTCATTTTCCCTGCCATCGTGGAGCTTCCCCCTCGAACCTGTAAGCCAAAATAAACCTCTTTTCCCACAAGCTGCTCTTGGTTTTTTCTACCAGCAATGCAGACCTGACTGCAACACCACCCCAGCCCAAACAGCCTAAACAGGTTACATACACTTGGCCATCTTTCACTCTGCCAATTAAAGAGACAGAGTAATGACAAGGAACAAAGAGAGGTAATTTAATCAATGTGGCCACCTTGAAGGAAGAAATAGAGGAATCTGATGTTCCCAGTTCCATCTTTGGGATAGGAAAATGAGTCTTAAATTTAAGTAAATAAATAAAACAAAACACAAAAGGTATTTGTAATTAAACAGCTACGGTCAGGGTGTTACTACCTTGATCTCTCTGGTTCTGAAAAAGGATCCAAGATTTTCTTATTGTTGGAGGATTCTAGGGAGCAAGAGATTGATTCTGATTCAGAGTGCAGCATTACCTTCGTGGATCATTGTCCTCATCTTGTCTCTGATGTTCTGGAACCCAAGGATTTAAACGATGACTTGTACCTGTGCTTTCAGCCTTGCTTGTGTAATTACTATTCTTTCCTGCAAAGATATGCAAATAATCCAAAGGAAAGGAAACAGACATGAACTAAAGACCAAAATGCCAGACCTTAGGTATGGCTGTGGTTGTGTTATGAGTCACATAAAAAATAAATTTCTAGACCCGGGCCCGCCGTTCCTCCGCCATCATGCCCATGTTCGTGGTGAACACCGGAAGGCCTCCTCTCTGAGCTCACTCAGCAGCTGGCACAGGCCACGGGGCAAGTCAGCCCAGTACATCGCGGTGCACGGCGTACGTGGTCCCCGACCAGCACATGGCCTTGGGCGACTCCACCGAGCCGTGCGCGCTCTGCAGCCTGCACAGCATCGGAAAGATCTGTGGCGGGCCGCAGAACCGCACCTATAGCAAGCTGCTGTGCGTCGCGATGGCTGACTGCCTGCGCATCAGCCAGGACAGGATCTACATCAACTACTAAGACATGAACGCGGCCAACGTGGGCTGGAATGGCTCCACTTTCGCCTGAGGCCTGCACTGGCCTGATTTTACTGTTTTGCCTCCCACAGCGTTCTGTGCTCTTCCACTCCTGCTATGCCATCCTTCCGGTCGGGAGAAATAAACGGTTTTGAGACCAATAAGTAAATAAATAAATAAATGTACAGCTGGGCATGGTGGTGCACATCTTTAATCCCTGCACTCAGGAAGCAGAAGTATGAGGATTGCAGTGAGCTTGAGGCCAGCCTGAGACTACATAGTGAATTTCAGGTCAGCATTGGCTAGAGCAAGACCCTACCTCAAAAAAACAAAATAAATAAATAAATTTCTTTCAACAAAAATGTTTTCTAGACTTCCAGTTAAGATGGCTGCATAGGAACCATAACAAAGCAGCCTAGGGGGGAAAAAAACAAAAAAGAAAAAAAAAAACAGCAAAATACACTTTTTTTTTAAGGTTTCAAAGGTAGTTTTTTTTTTTTTTTCAGCAAGTCATAATTATTTTCCTCAATACATGGTGCTTTTACTTGGCACCAATCGGGTAGATTTTGAAACAATTCGCTATTATACCAGCTGCCATGATTATTGATCTCTCCATTCCTTTGGGGTGACTCTGCCAACAGGTGACAAGTTCCATTCTATGCCAACTTGTGTTGCTGTATATGCTCACACAGTAATACAGAAAATGGATCCACTTGCTAATATAGCATTGCCATATTTGTCATGGAAATCAGGTGCCCTTTTCTGATGGACCTGTCTTGCCATTGTTTGCTGAATGCTTCAAACTTGGAGACGACTTAGTGCACTTTTGGCCAAGGGAAGCATCATGGAGCTGAAGACTGAAGAGTGTCAACTGCAGCGGCTACTTTGTTGCAAATTCGCCCTGATACCCTTGCAAAGAGCTCTGAAAAAAACCCACTCTTTTACAGAAAACTGAAGGTGTATAAGAAGATATCAAGCACAATAGAGAAGTAGGAGAGATTTAGAGCATCTAAAGACCACAGAAGCAGCTCCAGCAGCAGCAACACCAGGTTTGAATGGCTACAGTTGCCAGGCTCAGCCTGAGCCACAGGAAAAGCCAGGTGAGGGGATTTGCCACTCACACCAGCCTCCTTGCAAACTCGAGAAACATGAAGGGAGGATGGCAGGGACCAGCAGAGCGGCTTGTGAGGAATAGGATTGCAAGGACCAGCAGGAGAACTTCAGGCACCATCCACAGCCTTCCCTTCCCCCACCACCAGCGTAAGCACCAGAGACCTGGGGAAGGGAACTTACTTACACAGCACCAAGCAGGATATCAGAACAGTGACCCACCGACTCAGCATATTTACCAGAGCCCACAGCGCAGCAGAGAGGGACCTGTCGGGCTCCTGACAGGGACCCAAGTTGGTGTGTAGCATAATTGAGACCAAAGCCATCCCAAGAGGTAACTAGGATTACACCAGGTGATTACCTACCAAAAAAGTCTGGTATATAGGCTTGCATCAGAAGAGCTAATTGCACCTTCCATGTCAGGGTAAATTATATGTTAAATCTGATGGGTGGTCAGATTTGCCATTCTTAACTAAGCTATATTTTGGGCTTGTCATTTGTTGCTTCCTGATTTATACTGCCTTTGTCTCCTGTCGTTTGTTGGGGAAGGGTCTCACTTGGTCACAAGCTGACCTTGGAACCTTCTACAAACCAAAAATCTCAGCCTCCCAGTTGACAGGATTAAGGGTGTGGGGCAACACACATTCTTAGGAACTGTGACTTTGTTAGAGGATCTGTTTGTCATAATACCTACTCTCACATAAATACTCTGTGCTGCTTTTCATTGAATGTATATATTGTTTAGTTAAATTTTAGAATGTGCCTGTATTTTATTCCACCCAGCCTACCAGAATACTCTCATAACAGGCAAACCCAACACCTAGGGTCACTTTTGTGGTTACTCTGAGGTTTTAAGAGCCACAGCTAGCACCTTAAGCTCCTACCCTGAAGATATATAGCATCAGATTGATTGATACATCTAATAATGCTGCAGATAATTAGAAAATCTAAATGTTAAAATACACCAAGATGCAAAAATAAATTAAATTAATCCAAGATGCAAAAATCTCTACATTATAATACAAGGAACACAACAAATTAGGACAATATAAATCCACCAAAAAATACAAATCCATCAGAAATGACCTCCAGTGTGGCTGATTTACAGGAAGCCTTTAGGACACCAAACAGACAACACCTGGAAAGAACCTCTCCTTGCCATATTATAATTAAACTACCAAACACACAAACCAAAGAAAATATATTGAAAGCAGTTAGAAAAATCAAGTCACATACAAAGGCAAGCCCATCAGGATAACAGCAGATCACTCAACACAAACTTTAAAAGCCAGAAGGGTTTAGAATGATGTATTCCAAGTTCTGAAAGATAACAGCTATCAACCAAGGTTACATTATCCTGCAAAGCTATCCATTCAAATAGATGGAGAAATAAAGACATTCCATAACAAAAACAGGTGAAATGGATATTTGAAGACAAAACAGGCTCCACAGAAAATACTTCATGCCAGGTGTGGTGGCACATGCCTTTAATCCCAGCACTCAGGAGGCAGAGGTAGTAGGATTGCCACAAGTTCTAGGCCACCCTGAGCCTACATAGTGAATTACAGGTCACCCTGACCTAGCATGAAACCCTACATTGAAAAACCAAAAAGAGAAAAAGAAAGAAAGAAAGAAAGGGAGAAAGAAAGAAGGAAAGAAAGAGCTTGAAAGGACCTTCCATGCTGAAGAGAAAGAAAAGCACACATATAAGGAACATGGGGAAAAAATACTCAAATACTAGTTAATACAAGGGAGCAAAGGTAAAACCGGAAAAACTACCAAAAAAAAAAAAGAAAAATGGCAAAAAAAAAAAATGCACACCTTTCAATAATAACTCTTAATATCAAAAGCCTCAATGCCCCAACCAAAAGACATAGGTTTTCAGACTGGGTTAAAAAGCAGGATCCTTCAATTTGTTGCCTCCAAGAAACTCGCATTTCTATAAAGAATGGACACCATCTTAGGGTGAAAGGTTGGGAAACGGTGTCTCAAGCAAATGGGCCTAGAAAACAAGCAGGGGCCACTACCCTAATATCTGACAGGGTAGACTTCAGATAAACATTAGTTAGGAAAGATAAGGAAGGTCATTTTATATTGATTAAAGGCACACTCCAACAGGAAGACATGACAATCTTAAGCATATATGCACCTAGCATAGAGGATCCCAATTTCATCAAATACTATTAGAACTAAGGTCACAGATAACACCAAACACAGTTGTAGTGGGTGACTTTAAACAAACCACTCTCATCAATTGACAGGTCATCCCAGCAAAAAGTAAATAGGGTTGCATCTGGATTAAATGAAGTCATAGAACAAATGGACCAAACAGATATATACAGGAAATTTCATCCAAAAGCTGCAGAATATATATTCTATTCAGCAGCACAAGGAACATTCTCTAAAATAGACCATATATTAGGACACAAACCAAAGCTTAACAAATACAGGAAAATTGAAATAATTCCTTATACTCTAATCTGATCACATTGGGATCAAGCTACAAACCAATAGCAAGAAAAGCTTTAGAGCATATACAAAATCATGCAAACTAAACAATACACTACTAAATAATGAATTGGTCAATGAAGAAATCAAGAAGGATATCAAAAAATTCATAGAATCAAATGATGATGAGAATATAACATACCAAAACCCTTGGGACACAATGAAGGCAGTCCTAAGAGGGAAATTTATAGCTTTAAGTGCCTATATTAAGAAATTAGAAAGGTCACAAGTAAACAACTTAATACTTCACCTCAAGGCCTTGGAAAAAGAAGAACTGGGCAAACTGAAAATCAGTAGATGGGAAGAAATAATAAAGATTAGTGCAGAAATTAATGAAATATAAACCAAAAAAACAATCCAAAGAATCAATGAAACAAAGAGTTGGTTCTTTGAGAGGATAAACAAGATTGATAAACTCAGCCGGGCGTGGTGGCGCATGCCTTTAATCCCAGCACTCAGGAGGCAGAGGTAGGAGGATCGCCGTGAGTTCGAGGCCACCCTGAGGCTCCATAGTGAATTCCAGGTCAGCCTGGGCTAAGAGTGAGACCCTACCTCGAAAAACCAAAAAAAAAAAAAAAAAAAAAAAAAAAAGATTGATAAACTCTTAGCAAATCTGACCAAAAGTATGACAGAAGAGATACAAATTAATAAAATTAGAGATGACAAAGGCACCATCACAACAGATACCAGAGAAATTCAAAAAAATCATAGGGACATACTATAAGAACATATGCTCCACTAAGTTTGAAAGTATGAAAGAAGTGGATGATTTGATTTATATGTCCTACCAAAATTAAATCAAGATGAGATTAACCACTTAAATAGACCTATAACAAGTATGCAGAACCAAGCAGTTATCAAAAATCTCCCAACTAAAAAAAAGTCCTGGCCCAGATGGATTCACTGGTGAATTTTACCAGCCCTTCAAGAAAAACTAATGCCAATGCTTCTCAAACTTTTCCATACAATAGAAAAAGAAGGAATACTACCAAATTCCTTCTAAGAAGCTAGCATCACCCTGATACCAAAACCAGACAAAGATAGAACAAAAAAAGAAAATTACAGACCAATCTCCCTCATGAACATGGATGCAAAAATTCTCAATAAAATATTATCAAACAGAATACAAGAATATATCAGAAATATCATTCACCCTGACCAAGTAGACTTTATCCCAGAGATGCAGTGATGGTTCAATATACACAAATTGATAAATATAATACATTATATAAATGGACTGAAGGACAAAATTCACACGATCATCTCATTAGATATAGAAAAAAGCATTTGGCAAAATCCAACATCCCTTCATGATAAAAGCCTGATAGAGACTGGGAATAGAAGGAACATATCTCAACATAATAAAGGCTATTTATGACAAACCTACAGCCAACATAATACTAAGTAGGAAAAAATTGAAGCCTTTCCACTAAAATCAAGAACAAGACAACAGTGTCCACGGTCTCCTCTTTTATCTAATATAGTACTGGAAGTCTCAGCCATAGCAATAAGGCAAGAGACACACATAACAGGGATACAAACTGGAAAGGAAGAGATCAAGTTATCATTATTTGCAGACGATATGATTCTATACATAAATGACCTTAAGGACTCTACCAGAAAACTGTTAGAGCTTACATCTGGGTCCGTGTGTTTATTTTGTATCCTGCTACATGGCTATCGGTGTTAATCCAATAGCCATGTAGCAGGATACAAAATAAACACACAGAAATCAATAGCCTTCCTGTATGCTAATAACAAACACCTAGCGGAAGAAATCAGAGAATCACTCCCATTCACAACTGCATTAAAAAAATAATAAAGTACCTTGGAATAAATCTAACCAAGGAAGTGAAGGATCTCTAGAGTGAAAACTTTAAAACACTCAAGGGAGAAATTGCAAAAGACACTAGGAAATGGAACAACATCCCTTGTTCTTGGATTAGAAGAATCAATATTGTGAAAATGGCAATCTTAGCAGAAGCAATCTACACATTTAATGTAATTCTCATCAAAATTCCAATGGCATTCTTCATGGAAATAGAAAAAACAACCCAAAAATTCATTTGGACACACAAAAACCCTTGAATATCTAAAACAATTTTTTTTTTTTTTTGGTGTTTTGAGGTAGGGTCTCACTGTAGCTCAGGCTGACTTGGAATTCACTATGTAGTCAATCTCAGGGTAGCCTTAAACTCACAGTGATCCTTCTACCTCTGCCTCCCAAGTGTTGGGACTAAAGGCATGCACCACCAAGCCCAGCCTTCTAAAACGATTTTGAGCAACAACAACAACAACAAAAAAAAAAAAAAAAAAAAAAAAAAAAAAAATGAGGCTGGTGGTATCACTATACCTGATTTTAACCTATATTACAAAGCCATAGTAACAAAAACAGCATGGCACTGGCACAAAAACAGACATGTGGATCAATGGAACAGAATAGAGGACCCAGATGTAAGTCCAAGTAGCTATAGCCACCTGATGTTTGACAAAAATGCCAAAAATAGTCATTGGAGAAAAGACAACTTCTTCAGCAAATGTTGCTGGGAAAACTGGGTATGTCTCTGTAGAATGATGAAAATAGATCCCTATCTCCATGTACAAGAATTAAGTCCAGATGGATCAAAGACTTTAATATCAGACCGGAAACTCTGAAACTGCTAGAGGAAAAAGTAGGGGAAATACTTCAACATATTGGTCTTGGCAAAGACTTTCTGAATAAAACTCCAATTGCTCAGGAAATAAAGCCACAGATCAACTTCTAGGACCTCATGAAATTACAAAGCTCTTGTACAGCAAACAACACTGTGAATAGAGCAAAGAGGCAACCTACAGAGTGGGAGAAAATTTTTGCCAGCTATACATCTGACAGAAGATTAATATCTAGCATATACAAAGAACTCAAAAACCTAAATGAAACAACCCACTTTAAAAATGGGCTATGGGGGTTCCCATTGGCTGGGCTGGGTGTGGTAGGGCACGCCTTTAACCCCAGCACTTGGGAGGCAGAGGTAGGAGGATCACCATGAGCTCAAGACCACCCTGAGACTACATAATGAATTCCAGGTCAGCCTGAGCTAGAGTGAAACCCTACCTTGGAAAATAAAGGGGTGGGGGGACTATGGAACTAAATAGAGAGTTCTCAAAAGAAGAAATACAGATAGCATATAAACATCTAAAAAAAAAATGTTCTACATCCCTAGCCATCAGGGAAATGCTGATTAAAACTATGTTGAGGGCTGGAGAGATGGCTTAGTGGTTAAGCACTTGCCTGTGAAGCCTAAGGACCCCGGTTCGAGGCTAGACTCCCCAGAACCCACGTTAGCCAGATGCACAAGGGGGCGCACGCGTCTGGAGTCCGTTTGCAGTGGCTGGAGACCCTGGTGCGCCCATTCTCTCTCTCTCTCTCTCTCTCTCTGCCTCTTTCTCTGTGTCTGTCACTCTCAAATAAATAAACAAAAATAACAAAAAAAAATTAAAAAAAAAAACTATGTTGAGATTCCAACTCACTCCTGTCAGAATGGTTACCATCTTGAAAAAAAAAAGACCCTAAACGCAGGCAATGGTGCAGAAAAAGATGTCCCCTTCTGCACTGTTGGTGGGAATGCAATCTGGTCCAGCTATTTTGGAAATCAGTGGAGGTTACTGAGACAGCTAAAAGTAGATTTATCATATGACCCAGCTATACCACTCCTAGGCACATATTCTAAGGACTCGTCTCATTACCTTAGGGATACTTGCTCAACCATGTTTATTGCCACTCTATTTACAATAGCTAGTGTCGCATTCAGGGTTTCATTGCTGGTAGAAATCACTCAACCAAGAGCAGCTTGTGGGAAAAGAGGTTTATTTTGGCTTACAGGCTCGAGGGGAAGCTCCATGATGGCAGGGGAAATTGATGGCATGAGAAAAGGGTGGACATCACCCCCTGGCCCACATAAGGTAGATAATAGAAACAAGAGAGTATGCCAAACACAGGCATGGGGAAACTGGATATAACACCCATAAGCCCGCCCCCAACAATACACTGCCTCCAGGAGGCATTAATTCCCATATCTCTATCAGCTGGGAACCTAGCATTCAGAATACCTAAGCTTATGGGGGACACCTGAATCAAACCACTACAGCTAGGAAATGAAACCAGCCTAGATGTACCTCAACTGATGAGTGGATAATGAAGTTGTGGCACATTTACACAATGGAGTTCTACTCAGCAGTAAAGAAAAATGAAATTTTGAAATTTGCAGGAAAATGGATGGATCTGGAAAGGATTATACTAAGTGAGGTAACCCAGTCCAAGAAAGCCAAATGTCACATGTTCTCTCTCATATGTGGATGCTAGCTACAAATGACTGGACTTCTGTGTGAGTAGGAATAAAACTTAGTAGCAGAGGCCATCAAGCTAGAAAGGTGATATGAAGGGAATAGAAACGGAGGGAGGGGGTACTTAATAGGATGGTATTGTATATATGTAAGTAGAAGTACAGATTAATGGGGATGAAAAGTCCCAAGTGAGGTCAGGGGAAGAGATTGAGTAAAGGAAAGGTGGAGGGATGGCTAATCAAAATCTAAAAGAACATAAATAAGTCATATGGAAACCTACTTTTTTGAACAGTAGAACACTCAGAAGCCATAGATTGTTACTAGAAAGGTTTCAGTGCTAGGGATGGGATATCTTCCAGTGAGTTATTGGCCAGGGAGGTCACTGATACCCCAAAAACATTACAGACCATTGCCGAGACCCTTGGTTTCCCACCAGGAGTAGATGGTAAGACCCTATTGCTGAAGACTCCACGTGCTTGGTCTGCAAGGTCACTGAGAAATTCTGCTGGAGCTGAGCTGAAAACCTTGTCCATGTAGACCAGCTGACAGAAAGCTGGAAAAAAGCTATGTTGCATGCAGTTCAATGGGGGGGAAGAGAAATCACCAGTGGAGATACTCAAAAGTGGACACTGCAAGCCTTGTATTTGGCCAGTCAGGCCATATAAGCCAATGGATGCAATAGTGGCACGTCTGTTATCAGGAAATGAAAACTGCTCTCTAATTGGACTGGAGGCCTGCTCCATGGGAGAGTTACATTCCCTGATATTGAAAACCTACAACAGGGGTAGTCATGAGCCCTAGGGGCATAACATCTACTGGTGTCTAGCTAATTGTATATACTATGCTCACCAAACTGCCTAGTAAGGACTCCTCTTAATGTTCATACCCGTATATTAATGCTACTCTCAGTTTTGGTTAAAGAACCTTCTCTTTTCAGATGGCAGTGACCACTAGGATGACCCAAAAGGCAACATAGTGCTGAGAAGAAGAGACAGAGAAGTTTCCAGCACTGAAACATCTCTTCCACACCCTTCAAGGCTCAGGGTCCATTGTAGAAGAGGTGGTGGAAAGAATATAAGAGCCAAAGGAAGGGTATGACTCCTTACAATGCAACTGTCCAGATGGAAATTGGCCTCAATATCCAAAGCAATCAATACCTTCACGAGACCCTCATAATAGGAGAAAAAGATGATGACATCAAAATAAAAGAGAGACTAACAGAGAGAGGGAGGCGATGTGATGGAGAGTGGACTTGTAAAGGGACAAGTGGGGGAGGGGAGGGGATGAACAAGGTTTATTGTCTGTAAGTATTGAAGTTGTCAATAAAAAAAATTAAAAATAAATAAATAAAAAGGTGCCCTCGGCGTATTAATTAAGACAGAGAACAAAGTCTCAAACTTTAAAAAGTTATCATTTTTACCTATCATGTCAAAATTACCCAAGCATTTGATGGTTATCTAAGTTCTTCCAGTGGAGCTTTTAAAGTAGGCAACAGGTAACCTTTAAGGACAGCCATCAATGGAGCTGAAGGCTTTTTCTTCTGTGGACATCAGCTCTTATGGTGGCTTCCCTCTTTGAAGAGAGTCCAGAGCCCTGTTATTTTAGAACTCCACTGAAGTCAGTTGTATTTTTATGGTCTTAGTGTCCCATAACTGTTGCCCATTTATTTATTTATTTAGAGAGATTGAGAGAGAGAAAGAGAATTTTCATGTCATGGCCTCTAGCCATTGCAATAGAACTCCAGATGCAAGTACCACCTTGTGCATCTGGCTTACGTGGGTTCTAATGAGTCAAACCTGGGCCCTTAGGCTTTGCAGGCATGCGCCTTAACCACTAAGCCATCTCTCCAGTCCCTGTTGCCCCTTTAAATCCTATCTTCAGCCTGGGATCTCTCTGAAGTGGCAAGTGCTTATCTCCACAAGTGAATGTATTATTCCCCAGGGCCCACATAATCAATTGGCTTGCCCCTGCACCTTTTGTGCTATCTCTACTTTTTTTTCAAATAGGGTCTCACTCTAGCCCAGGCTGACCTGGAATTCACTGTGTAGTCTCAGGGTGGCCTTGAATTCATACAATCCTCTTACCATGCCTGGCTCTATCTCTATTTTATTTCCCTTGTACAGAACTCCAGAACTCAAATTTAAAAGTTAACAGATTTTTTTTCGTTCTTCTTCCTTCCTTCTTTCTTTCCTCCTTCCTTCCTTCATCCCTCCCTCCCTCCTTTCCTTCCTTCTTTCCTTCCTTCCTTCCTTCCTTCCTTCCTTCCTTCCTTCCTTCCTTCCTTCCTTCCTCCCTTCCTTTCATTTTTCAAGGTAGAGTCTCTCTCTGGCCCAGGCTGACCTCAAACTCTCTCTGTAGCCCAGGGTGGCCTCAAACTCACAGTAACCCTTCTACCACAGTCTCTTGAATGCTAGGACTAAAGGCATGAGGCACCACACCCAGCTAACTTGGAATTTCTGTCTGTTTTTTTCAGTTTCCTCATAATGTATGGAACAGATTCACTGGTGAAATAAACATTTAGCAATATCTGGGGGAGTAAGAGGTATGAGCCAGCCCAGGACGTGAGGATGGAGGGATAGAGAAAAATAGAGATAGAGAAAGAAAGAACCAAGAGAGGAAGAAAGGCCAGTAAAAAAGAAAGGAGACTAGGAGGCTGAAGTGGAAAACAAACACAGAGAATATATATGCATAACTGTCAGTAAAAGGATGGAGAGAGTGAGGAGAATGGAGCCAGAGCTTTTATGTCTGTGCCCTTAGGGTGTGGAGGACGGGCAAGTGGAAGGGAGGCTTGTGGGGGGATTTTGAGGGTAAAAGGCCAGTGCTCAGGGGAGACAGGTTGGCTGTGTCTGGGAAGAGAGTGGGGAGAGAGCAGGCCCTGTGAAGAAAGACTTCAGTTTTGGCCAGTTGGGAAGGGGAGGGAGCTCTGAGGCTGGCAGTATATTTTTTTTAAATCTTTAATTATACTAACCTTAATGACATGCATGCCATCTTTAAGTTTTAAAGATTTTTCTCTTACAAACCTTCCTGTAACTTACTCAGAACTTCTGTGACATGTTCAAGCACTCTGTTTTTTTTTATATATTTTATTTTTATTTATTTATCTGAGAGAGGGAAAGAGGCAGAGTGAGAGAGAGAGAGAATGGGCATGGCAGGGCTTCTAGCCACTGCAAATGGACTCCAGATGCCTGCTACACTTTGTGCATCCAGCTCTACATAGGGAATACTGGGGACTCGAACCTGGATTGTTAGCCTTGCAGTCAAACACCTTAACCACTAAGCCATCTCTCCAGCCCCAGCCCCCCATCCCTGTTTTTTTTTTTTTGTTTTTGTTTTTTGTTTTGTTTTGTTTGAGTTAGTGTCTTGCTCTATCTTAGGCTGACCTGGAATTCACTATGCAGTGTAAGGCTGGCCTCGAACTCACAGCGATCTCCTACCTCTGCCTCCCAAGTGCCAGGATTAAAGGTATGCACAACCACAGCCCTGGTTTTGTTCTCACTCTTTTTTTTTTTTTGAGAGAGGGAAAGAGGCAGAGTGAGAGAGAGAAAATGGGTGCACCACGGCCTCCAGCCACTACAAACTGCAGATGTATGTGCCCACTTGTGCATTTGGCTTACATGGGTCCTAGGGAATCGAACCTGGGTCCTTTGGCTTTGCAGGCAAGTGCCTTAACCGCAAAGCCATCTCTCCAGCCCCATTTATAGAATATTTTTTACAATATTTAAAATTTTTATCATGAACTGTCTCCCATAAAGAAAATCAACAAATTTCAAAAAATCATCCAAAACTAGTTCTCTGACTATAACACACTTGCATTAGTCAGCTTCGAATTATACAACAAACACCTGAGATAAACAACTTATAAGCAAGAAAAGTTCATTTTGACCTTTATTTTCTTTTTTTCTATTTATTTTATTTTATTTATTTGAGAGAGAGATAGAAAGAGGCAGATAGGGAGCGAGTAAGCAAGAGAGAGAGAGGTGGGGGGAACAGAAAATGGGTGTGCTAGGGCCTTCAAAATGAACTCCAGATGAATGTGCCACCTTGTGCATCTGGATTATGTGGGTTCTGGGGAATCGAACCTGGGTCTCTTGGCTTCGCAGGCAAATGCCTTAACTGCTAAGCCATCTCTCCAGCCCAAGAAAGGTTCATTTTGGCTCACAGACCCAGACCATGGTTCCTTGGCCATGCGACATTTTGTGTGTGTGGCAGAACAATACAATATGGCAGAAGCATGTGGTGGAGGAGGCTGCTGACCTCGTGGCAGCTAGAAGCAAAGGAAAGAGAGGAAAAGGGCTAATAATATTACACCAACTAAAAAGTTTTAATGGGCTTCGCATAGCATATTCCTTTTGTAAAGCTAAGCCAACCTAACTTTGTATATAATACTTATACCTTACTTGCTTACAGTTATGTGTATATGTGTATGTATATATATCTATTCAAGAACACATACGGATGCAATAAAAACTAGCCAAAGGAGACTGAGGATGTAGGGCAGGGTAAAACACTTGTCTAATACCCTCAAAATTATATAAAATGAAAATCAAGGAAATGGTAAACAGGGAATTCAAAAAGCCTGGTACCTTGGCTAGAAAGAGGCAGAAAAGCAGTCTCTGTGTATGTATTCATGAAAATTACTATGAAAATTACTAATTTTTATTTTGAGTGGTATTTTCATTGGATTCTTATTAGCAATTTAAGTGATGAAATGTTTATTTTGACTGAGATTCAAGTTGATCCAGTCCATCAGAGCAGGGGACACAGAGCAACAGGAGCATGAAACAGCTGGTCACATTTAATTGTGCTCAGGAAGCAAAGTATCATGATGCTGATGCTCAGCTCATTTCTCCTTTTTATTCAGTTTAGGACTCCAGTTCATGGCCACCCACTGTTAGGATGGGTCTTCCTCTGTCAATTAACCTAATCTAGAAATGCCCTCACAGACACCATAGTTTTATTACATTATCAGAAATAATCAGCTATTTTAACAAAACAACTAAATAAAACTAAGCCATCCATGGGCCAAAGGTAAGTCTTTATATTATTATATATTATAATTAGTTATAATATATTATAATTAATCAAATTCCCTGCACCTCAAGTTTAAAAATACAAGAAAGTATCAAGATCATGACTTTCCCCCCGTTTTTATGTACATGTATCAATGACTTTCTCATTACTGTGAACAAACCAGAAGCAACTTTAAGGAAGGGAAGGGTTTATTTTCAGTTTACAGTTTTGAGGGAAGTTTCATGATGAGAAGGCATGGCAGGCTGGCTCTCACATTTTAGCCAGAGTCAAGAAGGAAAGGGTAAACAGGAAGTGAGGCCAGGCTATAAAATCTCAAGGCTATACTCAGTAATCCATTTCCTCCAGCAAGGCTCTACTTCCTAAATTTCCATAATCTTCAACTGTGCTCAGGGCTGGTGACCAAATGTTCAAACACATGAGCCTATGCTTTTTGACATTCAAACCACAATATTACAGAAAGAGAGAGAGAGAGAGAGAGAGAGAGCGTGTGTGTGTGTGTGTGTGTGTGTGTGTGTAGCAGTAATTTTTGATTTACCTAGCCCCCTTTATAGTAGGATGTAAGCCACTAGATAATATGATAAAGTCAGACTGGGTGCTTATGAGATTTTACTGACCTCATGATATATAACAACATTGTGGGAATGAGTAATGGGATTGTTCATATACAGCTCAGTGGAGTAAAATTTTAGGAATGCTAAAATGTCCTTTACCCGCAATATCTTGCACAATATCCTCCCAGTACAGGCTTTTCTCTTAACATGTTAAGCATAGGGCTAGAGGGTATAGTTCAGTGATGCAGTGATTGCTTACTGCACACATGAAGAATGCAAAGATATGAAGGATCCCATGGAGGAAACAAAGGAAAGGCAAAAAATTATAATGGTCTATATACTTTAACGAGGCAACAAATCATTTTTTAAGAATCTATAAAATGTTGACAGAAAGCAAATGATTATGTAAAAAGGCACTCAGCATGTGACTGCAGGAGTTTGAGCCTAGGTCAGCCTAACTCCAAGACTTAATTACTGCACAATACTGCTCACTCCACAGTGTTTCTTCTGTTGTAATTAAAAAAAAAAAAAAAAAAAAAAGAGGCGGGCTGGAGAGTTGGCTTAGCGGTTAAGAGCTTGCCTGTGAAGCGTAAGGACCCCGGTTCAAGGCTCGATTCCCCAGGACCCACGTTAGCCAGATGCACAAGGGGGCGCACGCATCTGGAGTTCAGTTTGCAGTGGCTGGAGGCCCTGGCGCGCCCATTCCCTCTCTCTCTCTCTCTCTCTCTGCCTCTTTCCCTCTGTCTGTCGCTCTCAAATAAATAAATAAAAAATGAAGAAAAAAATTAAAAAAAAAAGAGGGTAAAATATATTGAAAGGCAACTGGTGCTGAAAATGCAGGAGAGTTATTTGTTTTAGGCAGAAAATAGCTTTCCCTGCCTTCATGCTTGTCCAATGCAGATTAATGTAGGTAGGAAACAAGAGAAATCATATTTTAAAAAATGTCTTTTGAGTACACCCTTTAAAATATTACTGAGAGTGCTTTGAGTGTGTGTATACACACATATATAACAGGCAGTTATAAATACTAAATTTCATCTTAAGTGAAATTTTGATAATAGCCAGAACAAAAATGAATGAAAATTATGGAGACATCTGTTTTCATCCTGAGAAACTGTACTGAGTAGTAAGAAATTCAATACTACATTCTAGAGCAAGTCATTACTTTTCCAAGTTTTCTTTGTGGTAGACATCGGTCAACCACAGAATCAGAAAAGCACGATGACGATGCATGACTACTTTAAAGCCACTAACTGGAATCAAGAGGCAGCCAATTTTTTAGTCAACTTATCCTGAATTTCTTTTTTTTCCTGTTTGGAAGCAAATATTAGGTAAAAATCCTAGTGAGAACATCTTAAAGTCTGAAGGCTTGAGCCCTCCCAGAGGTCCCCAATCTATACGGGCCCCCTCCTTCCGGAAGTCTCGCTTGCCAGACCTCCCCCCAGTCTCCTGCGGTCCCTCCCTCTGGGGCGGGTGGAGCCCAGTGCATGTCCACGTCCTGCGGCCAGAGCCACGCGGTCCGCAAGGGTGTCTCGGGCCAAGGAGGCTCTCTGGTCGGGCCTCCCTGTCACTCTCGGTCACGTTTCCAACGAGGAACGGGGAGACGCCCACCAGGGAGCTCGAGGAGAGCCCAGGAGCACGCGCCCACCACAGAAGGGCGCCCCGGGGCCAGGTCGCAAGGCGGAGCAAGAGCTGACAGGCGGGGCGTGGCCATGTAGATGTAGGGGCGTGGCCATGCAGATGTGGGGGGTCCAGAGCCGGGGCAGCCCGCCCGAGCGCGAGCACCGAGGCGCGCTCAGTGGGCGGTGGTCGTCGCCGCGCCCCGTCCCCGCGCGCCCTGGCGCGCTGTGCGCCATTGGTCGGCCTCGGGCGGACTCCACGCCCCGGCCCCGCCTACCCTTCCTGCTCGGGGCTCTTGCTGTGCGGGCCGCGGCGACTGGAGAGGAGGGTGCGGCTGGAGCGGCGCGGGACTGAGCTGCTGAGCGACCCGACGTCCTCGGCGCAGAGATGCTGGGCGTGGCGGCCGGAATGACCAACAGGTAACCGCCCGCCACGTCGGCCACCGCTCCTCCCGAGCCTCACGGGGCCTGGGACCAGCCGGGGAGGACGGGAGGGCGGCCTTCCCCACCCCCGCGGCCTCCCTCCCCGAGCCGCGGGCGGCCTGGCCTTGGCGGGCGGCCCGGAGACTCGCCGGCCGAGCTCGGCGGCGGGCGGCCTGCGGCCGGAAGAGGTGTGTCGCGGCGCCCGGAGCACTCACGCGGCTGCCCCTGAGCCTGCTGCAGGTCCGACGCCACGTACATAATATCGTTAGTTTATCAGGTTCTGTCACTTGGAATCTGAACCAGACCGGTGGATCTCAGAGACTTGGTGTCCAAAGAAACTTGCTGTATTAGAAGTGAAAATGGACATCTAAAATGTTTATTCATTGAATAATTCGTGATATGTGAACATGCATAACACATTTTCATGAAGATAGCGTGTACTAAACAGAAAAGCTAGATAAGAAGTCCTTGCACTTCCCTTCCACACCTGGCCTAATAGAAGACAAGCTGGATTCTTCTATTTTGCACACTTCGATTTTTATTTATTTATTTTTGCTGTTGTTTTCGAGGTAGGGTCCCACTCTAGCCCAGGCTGACCTGGAATACACTTTGTAGTCCCTGGCTAGCCTCGAACTCACAGTGATCCTCTTACCTCTGCCTCTCAAATTCTGGGATTAAAGGCCACGCCTGACCGTGATGTGTTTTGATTGAACTGTGTCAAGGATATTTAGTCTTACACAGACTCGTAGTTTGAAGAGAGGAATTTGAATAGCTTTTCCAGATAATTGTGAATATTCTTTGTTACTACAGCAGAGCTTTACAAGTGGTGGTTTTCTCTTATTCATTTGTGTGTGTGCACGTGCTTGTGTGTGTGAGCCTGTATGTGTAGGTCAGAAGCCAACTTTTGACTTGGTTCTCATCTGTTCACCACATTCACAACAGGGTTTCTCACTCTGGATTCTCTTTCTGCTATTCTTTGCTGGACTGCCACCAGCTTCTGAGTAATTCGCCTGTCTGCCACCCATCTCACCATCAGTGTCAGCATGCTGGAGTTAAAGAAGCCTTCCATGGCTTCTGGCTTTTTACATGGGGTTTGGGAATTGAAATTTGGCACTCCAATTTGAGCTGTGAGTGCTTTATCTACTGCATCTCTCCAGCCCCGTTTTTTTATTTTTTATTTTTATTTATTTGCAAGGAGAGAGGGAGGGAGAGAGGAATGGGCACACCAGGGCCTACAGCTGCTGTAAATGAACTCCAGATGGATGCACACTGTGCATGTGGCTTAACGTGGTACTGGAGAATCGAACTCCACTTGTTAGGCTTTGCAGGCAAATACCTTAGCTGCAGAGCCATCTCTCCAGCCATGTTCTTTTTCTTTTCTTTTCTTTTCTTTTCTTTTCTTTCTTTCTTTCTTTTTTTTTGAGGCAGGGTCTCACTCCAGCTCCCACTGATCTGGAATTCACTTTGTATTCCAGGCCTACCTCAGTTTCCTGAGTGTTGGGCATCAGCCACTACAGCCAGCAAAGTGGTGCTTTCTTAAGCTTAGTTTTGATAGGAAATATGAAGCTGAATCACTGGGCTTTTCATAATTAAACTTAAGATTCCTGGGTCTGTCTTGTAGCTTGAATGGACCTGCTTCCTATTATAACATTTTTTGGTTCAGAGTATTAAGCAGGTCCCAAATGCTAACACATTTTGGTTAATGTTTTATTAATGTTTCTACATTTTTGGGAAGCTGTCAAACTCAAGGCACATAAAAGGTTTCCAACATTCTGGCTTTCAGTGGAAAGCTTGATATTTCTCACTGACAACAAAATACTGTCAGTTTTGCACCCAAAGTGACTGGTTCCTATTCAGTTTCAAGGAAGTGTCTGCCAAATGTAAGTCTAAATCACTACCTCTGTCAGTTCTTGTGTATTTCATAAAAAACGCGTCTAATGCAGTTCCCTACTTAATCATATGCACTTTTTTCCCACTTGAGACAATCAGCCCACTTTGGTACACAGCAGACTTCATGTATGTTTACCATTTGGTCCCAGGTACCAAGGAAAAGGGTCAGGAGTTAATAATTTGTTCTGCTTTATCATGGATGTTTTTCCTTTAAAAAAATGCATTGACCGTTAAGTTGATAGGGAATTGACAATCCGTGAGATGTAAAGAAGAATGTATACGCAGTGTAAGCAGAGAGAATATAATACAGTGATCTCCTTGTAAGACCTCAAGTCTCTCCATGATCCAGTGTTCTTTCCTGATCCCATCCCCTTCTCATCCTGAATTTCTCTTTAAAATTTTTTATTTGTAAGTAGGAAGGTAAGAGATTGTGTATGTATGTATATAGGCATGCCAGGGCCTCCAGCCACTGCAGACAAACTCCAGATGCATGCGTCACTTTGTGCATCTGGTTTTACATGGGTACTGGGGAACCAAACCCAGGTCGTTAGGCTTTGAAGGCACATGGCTTAACTCCTGAGCCATCTCTCCTGTCCGAGGATTATTTTTTTATTTATTTTTATTTTTTTGGTTTTTCAAGGCAGGGTCTCCCTCTACCCCAAGCTGACCTGGAATTCACTATGTAGTCTCAGGGTGGCCTCGAACTCACAGTGATCCTCCTACCTCTGCCTCCCAAGTGCTTTCTTTGTTTTGTTTTGTTTGTTTGTTTGTTTTTTAAGGGTCTTTCTCTAGCCCAGGCTGACCTGAAATTCACTATGTAGTCTCAGGCTAGCCTCAGACTCACAGCGATCCTCCTACCTCTGCCTCCTGAATACTGGAATTAATGGTCTGTGCCACCATGCCTGGCCATTCTGAATTTCTGATTGACAGTCCCTTAACTTTCTTTGCTGTGTTTTGAGTCCAGGCTAGTCTCAGTTTTGCAGCAGTTCTGCCTGTCCTTCCTCTTGCTAGGATTACAGGTTTACAGTTGTGAGCTACCATGCCAGGCTCCATTTCTTCCCCCCCTCCCCCTTCCTTCCTTTCATTCCTTCTTTTTTTAGCATTAAGTTCATCCATATTGTTGTGAAATCATCACCATTAGAGATATCTCTAGAATTCATTTTGTCTTGCAAAACAAACTCTAGTGTACATTGAACAGCAACTCATAATTCTTCCACACAGCTCTTGGAAAAACCACCAGTGTTTGTTCATTTGTTCTTTCTATTTCTCATTTTCTTTCCCTCTATGTTTGTTCCTTTTTATTGCTGAGTAGTCCTCCATGGTATGGGTGTTTAACAATTTGTTACACCATTTATCTGAAAAATATTTAAGTATTTACAATTCTTGGAAATTAAGAATGTAGTTACTGTGAAAGTTCATGGACAGATTTTAAGTGCGAACCTAAGTTTTCCTTTCAGTGAACTAAGTGTTCAAGACAAGACAATTGTATAGTAATGATATTGTGGTGGTTTGATTCAGGTGTCCCCCATAAACTTAGGTGTTCTGAATGCTAGGTTCCCAGCTGATGGAGATTTGGGAATTAATGCCTCCTGGAGGGAGTGTATTGTTGGGGGCGGGCTTACGGGTGTTATAGCCAGTTTCCCCATGTTAGTGTTTGGCACACTTTCCTGTTGCTACTGTCCACCTTATGTTGGTCAGGGGGTGATGTCCACCCTCTGCTCATACCACCATTTTCCCTGCCATCATGGAGCTTCCCCCTTGAGCCTGTAAGCCAAAATAAACCTTTTTTTCCCCCCCACAAACTGCTCTTGGTTGGGTGATTTCTACTAGCAGTGCGAACCAGACTGCAACAGGTATATTTAGCTTTTTAAATTTTTTTTTTTTTTTGTTTTGTTTTTTGAGGTCTTGCTCTAGCCCAGGCTGACCTGGAATTCACTATGTAGTCTCAGGCTGGCCTGAAACTCACAGCAGTCCTCCTGCCTCTGCCTCTGCCTCTGCCTCTGCCTCCGAATGCTGGGATTAAAGACGTGTGTCACCACGCATGGCCATATTTAGCTTTTTATAAAGATTTTTTCAGAGTGGCTGCTTCATCAAGGACACTCAAAGGTGGAATTGATGTTCTTTTCCTGTAGGTAAAGAATTTGATGCCAGGTGAGGTGGTGCACCCCTTTAATCCCAGCACTGGGGAGGCAGAGGTAGGGGGATTGCTGAGAGTTTGAGGCCAGCCTGAGACTACATAGTGAATTCCACATCTGCCTGGGATAGAGTGAGAGTGAGACCCTACCTCAAAAATCCAAAACAAAAAAGAATTTGGATATACTACCACTGCCTTTGGTAGTCTTTTATTCTTTTTTTTTTTTTTTTTTTTTTGAGGTAGGGTTTCACTCTAGCCCAAGCTGATCTGGAATTCGCTCTGTAGTCTTTCAGGACAGTTTGGTGAGAATAATATATGCATTTAGCCAAACAAGAACTGCCTTCATTAGTCTTAGGAGGCCAGAAGTTGTACCACCCATTATCACTTTTGCACTGTCAATGTGTCAATGCAGTGCAAAAGGCTACATAACTCCTTAGCGATATCTTAGTGTAATTTAATTTTTTTTCTTTTTTGATATTTTATTTATTTGAGAGAGAAGGAGAGACAAAGGAAGAAGTTATATAGAGAGAATGGGCATTCCAGGGCACCTAGCTACTGCAAAGGAACTCCACACACATGTGCCACCTTGTGCATCTGGCTTATGTTGGTCCTAGGGCACTGAACCTGGGTCTTAGGCTCCTCAGGCAAATGCCTTAACCACTAAGCCATCTCTCCAGCCCGATATTGTAGTATTAATATGAAAAGTGTTGATTTTCCTTGAGAAGATCTTGTAGACCACACTGTGAACCACTGTTAAGATATAGTCCTAAATCATAAGGAGGTACAGGATTTGTACAGCTAAAACAGAATATTTCTAGGGGCTAGAGGGAAGTCTGACAGTCTGGGTTCAGTTCCTCAGAACCCATATAAAACCAGACACTTGAAGTGTCACATGCATCTGGAGTTTGTTTGCGGAGGTAGGGGCCCCGGCACACCCATACTTACTCTTTCTCCCTAAAATAAACAAATAAAAATATGAAAGAAATTCCAAAGGTTTTCTTCAAAAATATTTATTGAGGGTTGGAGAGATGGCTTAAACTTTAAGATGCTTGCCAGCAAAGCAAAAGGACTCAGGTTTGATTCCCCAGTACCCACGTAAAGCCAGAGCACAAGGTGGCCCGTTGTGGTGATTTGATTTAGGTGTCTCCATAAACTTAGGTGTTCTGAATGCTATACTTCCAGCTGATGGATATTTGGGTATTAATGCTTCCTGGAGGGAGTGTATTGCTGGGGGTGGGCCTATGGGTGTTATAGCCAGTTTTCCCATGCCAGTGTTTGGCACACTCTCCTGTTCCTATTGTCCACCTTTTGTTGGCCAGGGGGTGATGTCCACCCTCTGCTCATGCCATCATTTTCCCTGCCATGATGGAGCTTCCCCCTCAGGCCTGTAAGCCAAAATAAACCTCTTTTTTCTCAGAAGCTGCTCTTGGTTGGGTGATTTCTACCAGCAATGCAAACCTGACTGCAACAGTAAAGTGGTACCAAGGAGTGGGGTTGCTGCTAGACATCTGACTTTGGCTTTAACCTTTTGGAGCCAGTTTTCAAGAGGAATGTGGAAGGATTTGAAACCTTGGTCTAAGAGATGCATCTGGAGTTTGTTTATAGTGGCTAGAGGCCTTGGCACACCTATTCTATCTGCCTCTTTCTCTCAAATAAATAAACAAAATATTAAAAAATACTTATTGACTGCATGTTATAGTGTGTATTTTCTACTTTTGGGTAATTTTAATAACTGAAACTTGAAGAACAACCATGGGAAAGTAACTTTAAAAGACTTTTCTTAGTCCTGGTGGGCCAGTGTCATGAATAGAGAAACTGTCATGGCAGGGAGTGGCTTCCTATAACTTCAGTGTTCCATGCCTGCTGGTAAGATAAGGGAATTGAGTTGATTTTAAAGAAGGCCAGTGAAAATTTGGTGGTAGAAAAATTACCTTAGAAGCTGGTCATGGTGGTACATGCCTTTAATCCCAGCACTCTGAAGGCAGAGGTAGGAGGCTTGCTGTGAGTTGAGGCCACCCTGAGAATACATAGTGAATTTCACGTGAGCTTGGGCTAGAGTGAGACCCTACCTCGAAAAACCAAAAAAAGAAAAATTACCTTACTTCTTCCTCTGTTCATAAGCTTAGAGAAAACTACCCATTGGGATTGTACTGTTTTGTTTTGCCATTCCTACTCTTTTCCTCAGTGGGAGCCTTGTGGCTCATCTTGTGGGTAGCTCTTTCTGTTGATAACAATGAGTACTGAGAATGTGCTTGTTTTTAAAAATATATATTATTTATGTATTTGAGGGGGTGGCAGATAGAATGGGAGCGCCAGGGTCTCTAGCCCCTGCCAATGAACTCTAGACACATGCACCACCTTGTGCATCTGGCTTTATGTGGGTCCTGGGGAATCAAACCTGGGTCCTTAGGCTTTGTAGGCAAGTGCCTTAACTAACTAAGCTATCTCTCAGCCCAAGAGAGTAAGCTTTCCTTCTTTCCTGGGAGGGACTCAGAGGCCTTTCTCTGGCAGAGAAACTCAGTAACCTTGGAAATTCATAACGAGAAAGTAGAGCACTATTCTACAATTCTATCTTGCAATGTTGCATTTGTTCTTCAGATACTCATTTAAATAAGCCTCAGTACAGGTCATATTTTTAGGTAGGTTTGCATTGAAATAGAAGAGAAACATCTCAAAATCATTGTTGATACTACAGCTTTTTATTTATTTTTTTATTTTGAGAGAGAAACAGAAAGAGGCAGAGAGGGGGAGAGAGAGAATGGGTGTTCCAGGGCCTTCAGCCTGTGCAGATAAACTCCAGATACGTGCACCCCCTTGTGCACACATGAAACATTGTACACTTTGTGTCTCTGTACATCTGGCTTATGTGGGATCTGGAGATTTGAATGTGAGTCCTTAGACTTCACATGCAAGTGCCTTAACTACTAAGCCATCTCTCCAGCTTGATTTTAGAGCCTTTTTTTTTTTTTTTTTTTTTTTAAGTAGGGTCTTGTTCTAGCCCAGACTGACCTGGAATTCACTATGTAGTCTCAGGGTGGCCTCCAGCTATCTTCCCAACTATGCCTCCCAAGTGCTGGGATTAAAGGCATGCGCCGCCATTCCCAGTCTGATTTTGCAGCTTTTAAAACTGCTCTTAACTGTGGCTTCCCAACCATAGGAGTACCATTTGCATTTCCTGTTGCCACATTATGCTCCTAAAACTTTAAGATGCATAAAGCAAGATTACACTGTCTTATGACATATGCTATACCTCTTTCAGCAGTAGACCCCTCATCTTGATGTCTTGTCTCTTTTATGTGACCATATTGGACATATCCACATTTGAGCTTATTGTGTGTATGTGTGAGGGGGGGAGACCTAGGCATTTTTCCTGCATCTTTTTTTTTTTAATGTTGGAGCATATTTGGAACTTGATGAGTGTGGTGGTTTGATTCAGGTGATCCCCATAAACTTAGGTGTTCTGAATGCTAGGTTCCCAGCTGATGAAGATTTGGGAATTAATGCCTTCTGGAGGGAGTGTGTTGTTGGGAGTGGGCTTATGGGTGTTATAGGCAGTTTTCCCATGCCAGTGTTTGGCATGCTCTCCTGTCCCTATTGCCCACCATATGTTGGCCAGGGGGTGATGCTACCCTCTGCTCATGCCATCATTTTCCCTGCCATCATGGAGCTACGCCCTCGAGGCTGTAAGCCAAAATAAAACTCTTTTTCCCAGAAGCTGCTCTTGGCTGGGTGATTTCTACCAGCAATGCTGAGCCTGACTGTAACAATGAGTCTGCAATGACTTTTAATACAGGAGTAGGGAAGATACAGATAAAGAAATTTCTGATAGTCAACTAAGAATAATGTCTTTCATAGGAAGGAAGGGAAAAGTAGTTCTAGGTAGTGTGAATGCTGACCATGTCTGTTTGACAGTATGAGAACCAGGTTCCAGCATTAGGACACTAGTGTAGAGTTTTACTGGATGTAGAAGGTCAGATAAGATAAAGTAGACAAGGTGTAGTAGCTGTGTGCTAACTGTGAACCCTTGTGCAACAAAAAAGTTTCATACTTCCATCATACAATGACACAGAGTAAACATTCCATTCCAAAAGGGAGGAATGGGGACAAAGCAAGGAAAGATCAGACCAGAGCAAGAAAAAACTCACCGGGGCAAACACCAAGTCCTGAAGCTCCATGTGTAGCATCTGGGCTTGTGATGTAATCATTTAGGCTCTAAAGGTATTAGGTCATCTTAGGCCAACTACAGCTTTCTTTAGAATACTTCCCGTGGTTTGGCATTTCCAACATCATGGGGTCTGCACTGCAATTTAGGCTTTACTTTCACAGATCCACACACTGGCCTCACTGGGTCTTTTTGCAGACTCTGACCTTGCCACACATTGCCTGACCTTAGCAGCTCTTTGGAACTATGACTCCGTGACTCCTTTAATCATGCTCCTTCTGTGCCTGCAAAACCAGGACCACATGAACAATGTCACCAGTCCCAGATGCCATTCCCTTTAAGTGAATTAATGCCTTTTGTGAAATTTTTTCTTGAGGGCATGATATTTCTGAGCATATTACTGCCCCAAATAAGCCTGTCTTACTACTGTAGTAATAGAAGGGAAGAGAGGGAGAATGGCCTTGAATTTGCTATGTAGATGAGGATGACCTTGATCTTCTTGCCTCCTCCAAGTGCAGTGATTTTATGAGATGCCGGGAATTGAATCCAGGCCTTTTTGCATGCTAGATAAGTACTCTACCAGCTGAGCTATATCCCCAGTGTATTCACCAGTATTCTGAAGCTTTTCTTGTCTTATTGCCAAACATATCACACTACTTCCTTCTGAACTTGATTTTCCCACTGTGGTGGTTTGAATGAATGTCTCCCAGTTAATTCAAGAATTTATTAAGAACTTGTAATTTGGATCTCCAGCCACCTCACTGGAAGAGGTGTCACTGTGGGCAGGTCCTAGGGTCCAGCCCTAAGATGTGGGGTGGATTTGGAATTCTAGTCTAAATATATGCAAAGTGCTTGAGCTTTGCATGGAGTTCCTGAGGTGTGCTTGTTTGTTTTTGGTGATGACTTTTCTTTCTGATTGGATCTGTGAAAGGGGGCTACGTCTGCTATTATGGAACCTCCCCTGGATCTCTTAAGCTTCAAATAAATCCCTTCTTCCTCCCATAAACTGTGTCTGGTCTCAAAGTTCATCCCAGCCATGTGAGGCTGTTTGATACACCCACTTTTTTTTTTTTTTTTTTTTTTTTTTTTAGGGTCAAGAGTTCTTAAACTCTGTCTTGAACACAACAACACTTACTCAACTTCTCTTTTAACCTTCTGGAGAACATACTGAGTAAAGTTCAGTGAGAAAGTACTTGTCCGTAATACAAAGACATCAGCTCTTGACTCTGCTTGATATGCTAAAATGATAATTAAACTTGTTGTTAAACTTGTTGACACATCTTAAAATTCAATATGCATTCTTTCTCTGAATTCACAGTACATATTTTGTACTTTGGTGTATGGCCATGGAACGGGTAATAAAGTGAAGGATGGTACATCATATATTTGTATTGCAACTATGTACATATAAGCATTATGAGAGAAGTATTAAAAGTCTTTAAGGGCTGACGAGATGGCTCAGTGCTTTCCTGACAACCCCAGTTCGATACCCCAGTACCCACATAAAGCCAGATGCACAAAGTGGCACATGCGTCTGGAGTTTGTTTGCAGTGACTGGAGGGCCCTGGTATGTCCATTGTCTTTGTTTGTTTGTCTTCTCTATATCTCTCTCTGCTTGCAAATAAATAAATAAAAATATTAAAGTCTTTAAGAGGGCTGGAGAGGTAGCTTAGTGGTTAAAGCGTTTGCCTGCAAAGCCAAAGGACCCAGGTTCGATTCCTCAGGACCCAGGTAAGCCAGCTGCACAAGATGATGCATGTCTCTGTTCGTTTACAGTGGCTGAAGGCCCTGGTGTTTCCATTCTCTCTTTCTCTCTCTCTCTTTTGTCTTCCTTCCTTTTCTCTCTCCCTCCCTCCCTGTTTCTATGTCTCTCAAATAAATAAAATACAAATACAAATGAAAAAGATTAAAACTCAATAAATTTTTTAAAAGTCTTTAAGAAATTTAACTGAGAAGAAGAGATAGAGAAGTGTTCAGCACTGAAATATCTCTACAACACTTTCCAAGGCTCAGGGTCCACTGCAGAAGAGGTCGCAGAAAGTATGCAGGACTTCTCAGACAGAAATTGGCCTTGATATCCATGACCTTGCAGTGCCTAACCACCTTCAATTCATAAGACCCTCATAATAGGAGGAAAAGATGACATCAAAATAAAAGGGAGGCTAATTGAGAGAGGGAAGGGGATATGATGGAGTGGATTTGTGAAGGGGAAAGTGGGGGAGGGGAAGGAATTATCATGGTTTATTGCCTATAATTATGGAACTTGTCAATAAAAAAAATTTAAAAAGTCTTTAAGAAATTTAAAGGAGAAAGTAGTAATTTGTTACCAGCTATTACATATTAATTGTTACTTATTCAAGACATTAGGAATAATGAACTGTTTATTTGTTTTTCAGGAAGTAGAAAGATACTGTTCATGGCAGTGTTTTACCAGAAACTGGATTTGAAATTTTGTAGGGGAACTCCATAAATCTGGCAGAGTAGTTCTCTCAAAATATAGACTGCAGACTGTTTATGATGTAAGCTTCATGCTAAACAATATATATATATTATTTAGCCTCATCCTATACTGGAGAATGAATGTCATAGAGAAATGTCATGAGCTCTCTACTTTTGAAGGAAGTATATCATAAAATTTGTATGTTTGTTTCTCTCTCTCCTTTTTTTTTTTTTTCGAGGTAGGTTCTCACTCTAGCCCAGGCTGACCTGGAATTCACTATGGAGTCTCAGGGTGGCCTCGAACTCATGGCGATCCTCCTACCTCTGCCTCCCGAGTGCTGGGATTAAAGGTGTGCGCCACCATGCCCAGCCTTTTTTTTTTTTAATTTTTTTTTAAGTAGAGAGAATAATGTATCCCCACATACTCAATTTCACTAGTGATTGGTAGTAAGTAAGATTAAGGACAGATGTTTTTCCCTCCATCTTCTATGTCATATCAGAGATTTTACTATGTATCCTTAAAAGGTAGGGACTCTGCTCAGCACTAAATGACATTATATCACTGACTCCAAGGAGCAAGAAACATTGTGGAAGTGCAGAGAGGGGAGCAGGTAGATAGGGAGAAGTGTTGTGGAACGTAGTGCAGACATGACATGGCCATTGCATTAATTGTTTCATAGCTTACCTGCACAAGACTGGCACAATATGGGACTCATCAACCTTCTATCATGGATGATGGGGGAGAAGACCTTAAAATGGAAAGGCAATAGGGAGTTAGGACAAGAGCAGGTAACAGGTCAGGATTATAACTAAAATATATTATACATGTTTTCAGCCGGGCATGGTGGCTCACGCCTTTAATCCCAGCACTCGGGAGGCAGAGGTAGGAGGATCGACGTGAGTTCGAGGCCACCCTGAGACTCCATAGTGAATTCCAGGTCAGCCTGGGCTACAGTGAGACCTTACTACAAAAAGAAAGAAAGAAAGAAAAGAAATACATTATACATGTTTTGAAAAAAAAATTTTTTTTTAGGGCTGGAGAGATGGCTTAGCAGTTAAGATATTTGCCTACAAAGCCAAAGGATCCCAGTTCAACTCTCTAGGACCCAAGTAAGCCAGATGTACAAGGGGCCACATGTGTCTGGGGTTCATTTGCAGTGGCTGGAGGCCCCGGTGCGCCCATTCTCCCCCCCCCCCCCCCGCCTCTTTCTCTCTCTCTCAAGTAAGTAAATAAATAAAAATTAAAAAAAAAAAAAAACAGAGAGAGAGCTCAGTGGTGAAGGTGCTTGCCTGCAAAGACTAAGGACCACGGTTCGATTCCCCAGTACCCACATAAAGCCAGATGCACAAGGTGGCACATGTGTGTCTGTAATTTGTTTGCAGTGGCTAAAGGCCCTGGTATGGCCATTCTCTCTCTCTGTCTGCCTCTCTCTCAGATAAATAACACTGTTTAAAAAGTGGAAGTAGGATAGGGACTCTTCTGAAAATTTAAAACGTAGCCATATTGTAACACTTGATAGTTATTGATATTCCTATCTACTCAGGTAGTATTCAGATTTCTTCTGGCTTAATCAGGCATTTTGTTTTACTGTTTTAAAAAATTTATTTATTTATTTATTTGAGGGGGCACTTCAGGGCCTCCAGCCACTGCAGTCAAACTCCAGACGTATGCACCACCTTGTGTATCTGGCTTACATAAATACTGATGAATTGAATCCAGGTCCACAGACTTTGCAGGCAAATGTTCTGCTAAGCCATTTCTTTAGCTCCTTTTTACTTTTAAAAATATATGTATTTATTTTTAGGCAGAGAGAGAGAATGGGTGCAATAAGGCCTCTAGCACTACAAACAAACTCCAAATGTATGCATCACTTTATGCATCTGGTACATGAGTACTAGGGAATTGAATCTGGGTCGTTAGGCTTTGGAGGCAAGTACCTTAACTGCTGAGCCATTTTTCCAGCCTGCATTTTATTTTATTTTTTATTTTATTTTAGACAGGGTCTATAGGCCTGTAGCTTAGGTTGCCCTCCAAATCGTGGTACTACTCTCTTAGTCTCCTGAGTGTTGGGATTACATTTATAAGCTATCACATACACCTCAAATAGCTATTTTGTGGTTTTCTAAATTAACATTCTAATTTTGATAGATGAATAAGTTTTCCAGTCTTTTTTTTTTTTTTTTCCTTTGTTTTTTTGAGGTAGGGTCTTGTTCTAGCCCAGGCTGACTTAGAATTCATTATGTAGTCTTAGGGTAGCCTCAAACTCATAGTGATCCTCCTATCTCTGCCTCCTGAGTACTGGCATTAAGGGTGTGCCACCACTCTTGGCAGGGAGTTTACCAGTCTTTTTGATGCATAGGTACTCTTCTCACATTTTTTATTCCTCTTTTGATGGTGATAACGTTTGCCTTCAACAATTTTCTGTAGTCTGGCTTTGACAGATTACATCTTTAAGGTTGTAGTTTAACACCTTTTGTTATATATCCAGTAAGCTGGTCATTGGATCTAAAGAATCAATTCTCAAACTTCTTGGATTCAGGACCACGTCACACTTAAAAAATTATTGAGGATTATTATTTTTTTTGTTATTGTTACTCATTTTCTTGACATTCTAGAGACTGAACCTAGGGCCTTGTGCATAAAGCTGAATGGGCATTTGCAGACGCAAGAGACCTAGTTATATGTGTGCATGGATGCGCAAGTGTCCACATGCGTGCGCGCATGCACACACACACACACACACAAATAACTTTAAAAAATATTTATTTTGGAGACAGTGAATGAGTATGGGTGTGCCAGAGCCTTTTACTGCTGCAAACAAATTCTAAGGTGCATGTGCCACTTTGTGCGTCTGCCTTTACATGGGTACTGGGGAATTGAACCTGGGCTGTTTGGCTTTGCAGACAAGTGTCATTAACCACTGAGCGATTTCCACAGCCCACAAACAAATTATTAAAATATTTTAAAATTCAGGACTGGAGAGATGGCTCAGTAGTTAAAGTGCTTGCCTGCAAAGCCTAAGGACCTGGGTTCAATTCTCCATTCCCTACATAAAGCCGGATGCACAGTGGTGCATGCATTTGGAGATTGTAGTGGCTGGAGTTCTGGTGTGTCCATTCTCTGTCTCTGTGCTCGCAAATAAATAAATTAAATTTTAAAAATCATGTTGAAATGTGGATGGTGTTCCTGAGAAATGACACCTGAGCTTGTCCTCTGCGCGCGCGCGCACACACACACACACACACACTTTAAAAATTTGGAGGAGGGGAGAGCAGTTAAGGTACTTGCCTCCAAATTTGGTCCTCCTAGTAATTTTGTTGTTGTTGTTGTTGTTGTTTTTTCAAGGTAGAGTCTCTCTCTAGCCCAGGCTGACCTAGGATTCACTATGTAGTCTCAGGGTGGCCTTGAACACAGAGCAATCTTCCTATTTCAGCCTCCTGATCACTGGGATTAAAGGTGTGCACCACCACATCCAGCTCTTCCGAGTAATTTTAAGGGGAGGTACAAAGTATACCTCATGTCAGATGGTGTTATCCTAGCCACGTCCTACATTTTGGGGAGTTTTTTGGCTCTATCCAAATGTTAGACAATATTGCCAATCAGTAAGTATGTGTGCATACGTACACATACATATTTGATTAGGAGGATTACTTTTTATAATTCCCTTTTGGCCAACTTCCCACAGAAAATATATCTTAACCAGCCAGCACACCTTCATAGCCCTTTCTCAAAGGTGTGTCTCTCACTTGGACTGCTATGGTATTTCAGGGTTACCTCCAAGATCCTCAACCCTTACTACTGCCTTTGATTTTCTGCCCTTTACTGGGGTGCCAGGTGGTTGTTGGTTTTTTTCTTGAGGAGGGGGCGATTTGAATCTGGAGTTTTTTTTCTAATCTGATAAGACAGTTCCTTAAGATTCTGATCCCCTGGAGAATTGGTGTTTTTTTTTTTTTCCTTCACTACTTCTCCCTCTCTTCCTCTATTCCTTACCTTTGTTTTCAGACTTTCTTCTAAAGTGCTGAGAAATCATTTCCTATAAATCAGTTATATATGGGACCTGGGGTATAGCTCAGTAATAAGGAACTTATCTAACATGTGAGACTAAGAGTTTTATTCCCAAAACCTTAAAAATGAGTTACATATGTGTGTATATTATTTCTCATTTATGTGCAGTTGAATGCATTTGTGTTATAGACACCTAGTTGATTGAAAAGATACTGTGGAAATTCCACAACAGGATACCAGTTGTGTTGATTTAATGAGCAGAAAGTGAAGAAATAAAAAGTTTTGAATTAAAAAAAATCATGTTGATATTTAGTTGCCTATGTAGCAATGTAGAAAGATCTTTGAAAGGTAGCAGTAATGCCATTATATAAAAACAGTAATTGGGGCTGGAAAGATGGCTTAGCAGTTAAGGCATTTTCTTGCAAAGCCAAAGGACCCTGGTTCAATTCTCCAGGACCCATGTAAGCCAGATGCACAGGTGGCGCATGTCTGGAGTTTGCTTGCAGTGGCTGGAGGCCCTGGCGTGCCCATTCTCTCTCTCTGTGTCTCAAATAAATAAATAAATAAATAAATAAATAAATAAATAAATAATGTATTTTTTAAAAAAGGGAGTTCTTTCTCTTTTTACTGTTTTGTTCTTGTGACTTCAAGATAGGATGACAATAGCAAAAAGCTACTCACCACATGCTAACATTTTTATCTTAAACTTTCCAACCTCCAGAATTTTGAGAAAATAAGTACTGTTCATTATAAATCACACAACTTCTGGTAGTCTCTCTGAGCAGTACAAAGACAGATTAAGAACTCTGAAGAGGAAAAAAAGAAAGAAACTCTTAGTTTCTTTAAAAGAACTTCAAAAGAAAGTGACTCTTAGTCACTGAGAGATGTCTCAGTGACTAAGTTACTTGCCTGTAAACCCTAACAGCCTGTGTTTGATTCCCAGTACCCACATAAAGCCAGATGCACAAAGTGCTGCATGTATCTGGAGTTCATTTGCAGTGGCTGGAGGCCTTGGCACTACCATTCTCTTTGTCTCTCTTCTCTTCTCTCTCTCTTTCTCACTGCTTGCAGATACATACATACATACCAAAAAAAAAATAAAAAAAACTAAGGTACTTCTCTAAGTTTGACATTTAAAATATCTTTTACATGTTTAAATAAATAATATATTTTATTTATTTTTTATTTCAGAAACAGTAAGCAAAAGGGAGAGAGAGAGAGAATTGGTATGCCAGGGTCTCAGCCACTAAATTGAACTCCAGACACTTGCGCCACCTGGTGGGCATGTGTGACCTTGTGCCTGTCTCACCTTTGTGCATCTGGCTAATGTGGGATCTAGAGAGTTGAACATGGATCCTTAGGCTTCGCAGGCAAGCGCTTTAACTGCTAAGCCATCTCTCCAGTCCAATAATATATTTTGTAATTATTTTTCAAAAAATTAGTGAGAAGAGTGACTTAAAATATTTTTTGCAAGACTTTAATATCTTTCTAGAGTATATCTGCTGACAGCTTGCACTGAATCTGTTTTAATAGGTCATGTCATGGAACTTCTGGAAAACACTGTATATTTGGGAAAGAATCAGAGCTAAAAAGGCAAATGTAATCTTACTGTTATAACAGTAGATTGACCTGTTACATTAGATTGACCTCTTACATCACAGTGCAAAATGCTTATCTAGAAGTTAGTTTCTTGGGATTTGTTTCCCATAGAACCTAAGGGCCATATGTAGACAATATTGGGTTCTTTTATCAGAAGGTATATAATATGTGGTGTATCTCTTGTTGATGATGAGTGTTGTAGTCAGGAATTGGTAAACCTTTTCTCTAAAGGGCCAAATTGTAGATCTTGTCAGTGTTGTGAGCTATAGTCTTTGTTATAATTATTCAATTTGTAGTAGCATGAGAGCAGCCATAGGAATTATGTAGGTAGAGCTTGAGTCCAATATAAATTTAACTGACATTTTAATTTGATTCACATATCACAAAATATTTAAATTTTTTCCCCCAACATTTAAATTTTTAGAACTTGGGTAGAAGGAATAGCAGATCATTTTCCTATTCTTCCCACTCAGCCTAACTAAAAAAGCTAGGCATTATTTATAAAATATGTGACTTTGAAAGATGAAGAAAAGAAAGCAGACATGGTCATTCATGATAAACAACAGGATGCTGAGTTTTTTGGGTTTTCTTTTTACCTTTTACTTAGTATTTCAGAGTTGGACTGAAGAATGTAGCATGTAGCTATTTGGAAATACCAACAGGTACAAATAGCACTGACAAAAGACTGTCTTTCTTGCCAAAATATGAGGAAAGACAAGTCTGGCAATATTAAAAAAAAATGTTCAGAAAACTGAGGTTCTACTCTAGTAAAACACCTAGAAAAAACACTGACTACCACCCATAACCATGCCAACAACAGTCAGGATAGAAGCCCAGGCCTGCACCCTATCCAACTAACATGGCAGGTCACTACCCCTTACAGAACGGTGTCAGATCAACTAAGGAGACGTGAGTTTCATGCTCACCAGGCAGCAATGATTACCTTTCCTCCGTCATCACATTTGTGCCAGTGGAAATGACACAGGAACCAGACGCTCATCCCTGCCTGGCAGTAATGAGTTGTTCACCTCTTAGTTGTTGATGGAAAGAAAATGGAACTTGAGGATTTCTCCATCTGGCAGCAGTAAGATAGTTTCCCTTTCAGAGAGGTATCAGAAAACAAGTTGTAACAGAAATTTCCCATAAGAGTCATTCTCATGGACAATACAAAAATGCCCAAGTTTCATCAGAAAGATAACTTGCCACCTTAAGAGCCAGGAAGAGGGGGAACTTGTGGTTAAGATGGCAGAACAGTAGCCTTGCTAAAAAACCAAGACAACACACAACAAAAAACCCTGGAGGGTTCAAGGTAGAGGCAAGGTAACACACTGTAATTCTTTTAAAATTTTTTATTTTTTTATTTTTATTTATTTATTAGAGACAGAGGGTGAGTGAGAGAGAGAATGGGCACACCGGGGCCTCTGGCCAGTGCAGATGAACTCCCTTAGGGCTGGAGAGATGGCTTAGCGGTTAAGGCGCTTGCATGTGAAGTCTAAGGACCCAGGTTTGATTCCCCAGGTCCCACGTAAGCCAGATGCACAAGGGGGCGTGTAGCAGACAGCTTCAGGTTTACTGAGATGAACTTCCAGACCAGGCACAGTTATGGAGGAAAGGATATTTATTGAAGCCTATAGATCCAGGGGAAGATCCGTAAATGGCAGAAGAAGCTGGCCTCCTTTCACAGGACCAAGCAGAGAGAGAGAAGCACAAGCCTAAAAGCCAAAAGCCACACTGCATAGCACACTTCAGGAACTCCTGCTAGGCACACTTTGCATATCTTTAGATTGAAATCTGAAACCCACCACCACACCTTAAGATCCACCCAGTGACACTGCCTCCAGCCAGGTGGCTGCAGATGCAAACTGCAAACAAATAAACAACTGAATATATTGGGGGCCATCTATTCAAACTACCACAGGGTGCATGTGTCCAGAGTTCGTTTGCAGTGGCTGGAGGCCCAGACGCACCCATCCTGTCCCTCTCTCTCTCAAAAAAATAATAAATAAATAAAAGTAAAAGATTTTTTAATTAAATTATACCCATATATATTATTTATTTGAGAAGTTGGTATCTATGGGTGCACTATGGCCTCTTGCCATTGCAAACCAACTCCACATATAGGTGCCACATTGCACATCTGGCTTTATGTGGGTACTGGGAAATCAAACTATAGGCTTTGCAGGCAAGTGCCTTTAACTGCTGAGCCATCTTCCCAACTCCTCATGGTATTTTTTTTTTTTTTTTTTCGAGGTAGGGTCTCACTCTAGCTCAGGCTGACCTGGAATTCACTATGTAGTCTCAGGGTGGCCTTGAACTCATGGTGATCCTCCTACCTCTGCCTCCCCAGTGCTGGGATTAAAGGCGTGCGCCACCACACCCGGCTCCTCATAATATGTTCCTTTTTTTTATTTTATTTTATTTTTTGCTCTTTTTCTTCTCTTTCTTTTAAATATCTTTTTTAAAAAATATTTTTATTTATTTATTTATGAGGGAGAGAGAGGGAATGGGCATACCAGGGCATCCAGCCATTGCAAATGAACTCTAGACACATGTGCCACCTTGTGCATCTGGTTTATGTGGGTTCTGGAGAATTGAACTTGGGTCCTTAGGCTCCATAGGCGTCTTAATGGCTAAGCCATCTCTCCAGGCCTTTTTATCTTTTAAAATTATTTATTTATTTGCTAGAGAGAATGGTGCACCAGGGCCTCCTGCCACTGCAAACAAACTCTGGATGCATGTGCCACCATGTGCATCTGGCTTTCATGGGTCCTGGTAGTCTAATGTAGGTCCTTAGGCTTCACAGGCAAGCGCCTGAACAGCTGAGCCATCTCCCCAGTCCCGTTTTTTTTCTTTTTTTCAGCTTTTTAAAAAAATTTATTTATTTATTTATTTATTTATTTATTTTACAGTCAGTTTGGTACCATTATTAGGCTCATCCGTGACCTACCCCCTCCCCTTGGCCCCACCTCAAGCTCAATGTCTCTGCATCTCATGACCCAACATGTGGCTCTGACATTCTTTCCGCCCCCTCTTCCGCAAAATTTCTCTGAGCCATGTTGGGTTCATTTTTGGTCTGCTTCAGTGATGAGGTGTTGGGGGCCTCTGAGGCTCTGGCTCTCTGATTTGGCAGGAGTTGATTTTTCTCTGTGCTGATCTCCTTCCCCCTTGTGCTGGTATCCGGTTCATCAGGAAAACAGCCCCTTTGCTTGTTTCTCCAATTTTTCTTAGTTTCAGCCGGGGCCCTTTTGAGGTATGATGGGGTGGCTCTCTCCTTAGGATCTACATCTATCTGAAAAAGAGAAGCAGATTCTCCAACGGAGAGTAAGCATCAGGACAAATGAGATAACCCTTTTTTTTTTTTGTAGAGAATTTAATAGGTGTCGGCCCTCTTGTAGCCCACAATTGATGGTAGCTTGATATTGGAGAGTGGGCTTATGTTTGGATATGGTTCTGACTTGTTTCCCAGCTCCCCATACCAGTGAGGGGATCAGTTAGCCGAATTGAGAGCAGTTGGTTCCCCACCATGGCTGTGTACCACTGCACTTGTGTGGGCATCACAACAAGTTATTTGCTGCTAAGTAGGTTAGACCATGCGTTGCTTCGACAGATATTGGTCATTTTCCCCCATTCGCCCATGTAGCACCTTCTGGCACTAGACACGTTGACTGTCTGGGGACTGACTCTCTTCCAACTTCCAGCCATGCCATTCTAATTTGCATGTCAATCACATAAGGTGTCTTCAGCAGTAGGGTCTTACCACTAGCCTTTGGTGGATCATCAAGTACTCTGACAGAAATCTGTCTGTCTTTTAGGAAACCTTGTAGGTCTCTCTGATCAAAAGCTCATTGTGGATGATAGCCCCATGCTGGTTCTGGGAGTTACAGGTCAGTGCCCACTAAGAAAATGAGGAAAAAGATAACTAATATTCAAGAGTTAGAGATAAGAGAGGGAGAGAGAGGAAGAGGGGAAGTGAGGGAGGGAAGATGTAGAAGATTAAGGTTAGTCTTGATCTTACCCTCTCCAGTGTCTTGTGGTTCAGGTGTTCCCTGTAAGGGCTTGGTGAAGGATCAGCCATTTGGTCTGTCTTTTAGTAAGTAGAAAATTATGGTACCATTGCCATTTGGGTCTAGATTTGTGTTTCCCACCCCCTTGATGCCCTCCCCTCCCTCCCCTTCCATCCTAGTGTCTAGTCTAGGAGGTGCTTGCTGGGTATGTAAGGCATCTTGGGTAGATTCAGTTTAGGTGCTGTAGATGAGTGAGACTATGTGGCGATTTTTTTTCTGTGATTGGGTAAGTTCACTGAGAATGATCTGTTCCAGGTTCAACCATTTTTCCTCAAATTTCATTGTGTCATTTTTTCTTACTGCTGTATAGAATTCCATTGTGTAGATATACCACATCTTAGTTATCCATTCTTCTGGTGATGGATATCTGGGTTGATTCCAGCACTTAGCTATTACAAATTGAGCCGCTATAAACATGGTTGAGCAAATCTCTCTAGCCTGTGGTTTGAAGGTTTTAGGGTATATGCCCAGTAAGGGAATAACTGGGTCTGTTGGTATCTCTATACTCACCTTTTTCAGAATTCTCCATATTGCTTTCCAAAGTGGTTGTACCATCCTACATTCCCACCAACAGTGGATGAGTGTTCCTACTTCTCCACATCCTCGCCAGCATTTATTTTTATTTGATTTTTTGATGTTTGCTATCCTTATTGGGGTAAGGTGGAATCTCATAGTTGTTTTAATTTGCATTTCCCTGATGATTAGGGATGATGAACATTTTCTTAAGTGTATGTTTGCCATTTGTATTTCTTCCTCTGTAAACTGCCTGTTCAGCTCTTTGCCCCATTTTGTGAGTGGGGTGTTTGACTTCTTACTGTTTAGATTTTTGAGTTCTTTGTAGATTCTAGAGATTAGGCCTCTATCAGTTGGATAACCCGCAATTATTTTCTCCCATTCTGTGGGTGATCTATTGGCTTTGCTTACTGTTTGCTTGTCTGTAAAGAAACTCTTCAGCTTCATGTGATCCCATTGGTTGAGTGACGGTTTAAGTTCTTTTTCAACAAGACTCAAGACCTATAAGGAACTTATTTATTAAACCAGATGAGATCCCTGCAGAGAAGCAGGAGGAAGCTCGTGGTGATTCGGGGGGATTGTGCTCCAGCCAGCTGCATCTGGTAAATGCTTCTTTTTTTTTTTCTGGTTTTTCGAGGTGGGGTCTCACTCTAGCCGAGGCTGACCTGGAATTCACTATGGAGTCTCACGGTGGCCTCGAACTCACGGCAATCCTCCTACCTCTGCCTCCCGAGTGCTGGGATTAAAGGCGTGCACCACCACGCCCAGCTGGTAAATGCTTCTTGCCCTTCCTCCGTGCCCGAGCTAGGAAGAGCCTTGGAAACTACAATGGGGAGATTCTGCCCACTCACACTAGCCCTTCGAAAATCAAAAGGAGGAGAGAAAATGGGGACCCAGAGCACCTCCAGACAGCATTCCACAGCCTTCCCTCCCTCTTACACCAGCACTGGGAACACCACAACACAAGAGGATCCTATTCACCCCCAGCCCCAGCATCTAGATCTTCTGATTCAAACTGCTGACCTTTCCTGGCCAGCTAAGACAAGCCCATAGTGCAACAAAGAGGAACCTGTTTCACAACACAACATAGGTGAGATAGAAACTCACCTCAAAAGCCTTGCTAGGGCTGGAGAGATGGCTTAGCAGTTAAGGTGATTGCCTGCAAAACCTAAGGACCTAGGTTTGACTCCCCAGAACCCACGTAAGCCGACGCACATGGTGGTGCATGCATCTAGAATTCGTTTGCCTTGGCTAGAGGCTCTGGTGTCCCCATTCTCTCTCTCTGAAATAAATTAATAAAAATATTTTTTTAAAAAAGGAAAGGCTTGCTAGTTGACTCAGCAGCAGTTATTGAAGTCCAAAAGACCACTGTTGTTAATTCTCTACTAGAACAATCACATAACAGGCATGTCTACCAGTTTGGGTCACTCCTGCTGTTAGTATTCTACTCTGGGAGTTATATAGAGGTCACACTTGGCACCTTGAGCTACTGCTGTGAAGATACAACTGCTGACCTATACATCTAAGAATATAGCTGATAAAGTCTAAGCAATGAAGTAACTCAATGTGAAAATCCCAAGGCAGTATTATAAAAATAAAACTAAGACAACAAAATACTTCCCAAAATTATAAATCCCACAGTAATGACCTCCAGTGAGAATTAGATGAAATACCTGACAGAATTTAAAAAAAATGGTAAGTATCAAAGAAGAAAAAAAATTTCCTGAAGGAATTTCAAGTGAACATAGGAAATCAGCTAAATGAAATGAGGTCTATTTAAGATATGAGTAAGGAAATAGAAATACTGAAGAAAAACCAATCTAAAGTACTAGAAATGAAAATCATAATAGTTCAAATTAAAAAAAAAAAGTATTAAGTCTAATCAATAGGATGGACCAAGGAGAGGACAGAAATGTGAGCTTGAAGACAAAGTGGAGGATTGGAAACATCCAGCAAAGAGAAAGATAATAAAGTAGGATCAGGAATTTCAACACATTAGAAATCTGAGAATTCTCTGCATAGAAGAAGAATCTCAACTAAAGACAGTTTTTTCAACAAAATCATAGAAGGAGATTCTCCCAAATTAGGGAGAGAGATGCCAATGTCTTGTCTGTTGGGTGTTCTGAAACCCTCCTGTATCTGTATTGACATCTCTCTTGCTAATTTGGGTGAAATATTAAAGATGACAGTTTGAGCTGCAAGGCTTCTATTGTACTTTTTTTTTTTTTTTTTTAATTCGAGGTAGGTGTCACTCTAGCTCAGGCTGACCTGGAATTCACTATGTAGTCTCAGGGTGGCCTCAAACTCATGGTGATCCTCTTACCCCTGCCTCCTGAGTGCTGGGATTAAAGGTGTGCACCACCATGCCCGGCTCTATTGCACTTCTTAAAAAAATATTTTACTTATTTATTTGCAAGCAGAGAGAGAGGGATAGAGAGAAGAGAGACGGTGGGAATGGGTGCACCAGGTATTCCAGCCACTGCAAATGAACTCCAGATGAAGGTGACATTTTGTGCATCTGCCTTTTACATCAATACTGGGGAGTTGAACTGGGGTTGTTAGGTTTTGCAGGCAAGTGCCTTAATTGTTGAGCCATTTCTCCAGCCCTTTTTTTTTTTTTTTGCATGAGTGTGGGGTGTGTGTGTGTATACTGTGTTCCTATGGGTGCATGTGTGTACACATGCATGTAGAGGCCAGAAGTTGCCATCAGATATTTCTTTCTGTTGCTCTCTTCATCTTTTTTTGTTTTTTGTTTTTTGTTTTTTGTTTTTAGATTCTGTATTCTCAGGGTGGCCTTGAACTCATGGCAATCCTCCTCCCTCTCCCTACTGAGTGCTGAGCTTAAAGGCATGAGCCATCACACCTGCCTCTTTATCTTATTTTTTGAGACAGGGTCTCTTACTCAACCCGGAGCTTACCAGTTTGGTTAGGATAGCCAGTAAGCCTCCCCAGTGCTGGTATTATAGGTATACACCACCATACACAGCATTTTTATTTATTTATTTGCATGAGAGAGCACGAGAAAGAGTGAGTATGGGCATGCTGGAACCTCTTGCTGCTGCAAATGAATTCCAGATGCATGTGCCACATTGTGCATCTGGCTTTACGTGAGTGCTGGGGAATCAAACCTGGGTCATCAGGCTTTGCAAGCAAGTGCCTTTAACTGCTGAGCCATTTCCCTAGCTCCACACCCAGCATTTGTTTACATGGATTCTGTGAATCCAGACTCCATTCCTTAAACACTGGACCTTAAACGACTGAACTGTCATGTCCCCAGCCCTCTCTTATACCATCTATTTATTTTCAGAGAGACAGAATGGGTGTGCCAGGGCTTTCAGCCACTGCAAATGAACTCCAGGCGCATGTCCCACTTTGTTCTGTCTTTTACGTGGGTACTGGGGAATTGAACCTGAGTTGCTAGGCTTTGCAGGAAGGCCTTAACTGCTAAGCCATCTCTCCGGTGCTATACTTTTTATTTTATTTTAAAAATATTTACTTACTTGCAAGCTGAAGGATGGAGGGAGGAGGGGAAAGAAAGAGAAAAAGAGTGAGAGAGAATGTGAATGAATAAGAATAAGCATGCCAGAACCTCTTGCCACTACTTCAGATTCATGTACCACTTTGTGCATCTGGCTTTATGTGGGTACTGGAGAATCAAACTCAGGCCATTAGGCTTTCCAAACAAATGCCTTTAACCACTGAGCCATCTCTCCAGCCCCTACTGTACTTCTTTTTTCGTTTTTTTTTTTTCCTACTGTACTTCTCAAAGCTGAATGTTACACATAGAAGTGCTTCTGTTGCTTCTAGTACTCTGATGGAATCATGGTTATAAACAACAGAAAGGAATTTTGACTAATCCAATTCAAGAAAGAGAATTACTGAGAGGCTGCAGGAATGCAGATTATCCCAAGTCTTGTGAAGACCAGATATTAGTAAACCTTTTCAGGGTGTTGCAGTGAGTCAGCTTCAGCTGTGTTTCATGCTTGTGTCATTTGGCTTAAGAGTCCTATCTGTAATAGAGAAGACTCTCTGACCTAATTTGGACATGTGCTCACCCTTGGTCTGTAAAAATCAGGGATTTTTTTCCTCTCCTATTTACTTCTTCCTTTAATTTACCCTCCTTTATACATATATATGTGTGTGTGTGTGTGTGTGTGTGTGTCTGTCTGTGTCTGTGTGTATTTATTTATTTATTTTTGGCAGTGCTGGGGATCAGACACAGTACCTTGTATAGTAGAAAATTACAGCATTATCCCCTAGCACTTTCATACTCACTTTTCCCTAATAAGAAACAGATTGGGTGTGTAGATGAACAAGGAAAAACAGTGTATGTCCACTAATAAGGGTTTTACTTAATATGTGGTTGATCTTTAAAACAAACAGCAAGAGTGTAGGTATGTGGCACAATGTACATTCAGAATGCACAAGGCCTTGGATTCAATCCTGAGTAATACATACACACACACATCAACATGTACACACAATAAAGTCCCATTATTTGAAGAAACTAGTATTGAATGGGATGTGCTTCAAAGATCTTCTATCATTTAGGTGTTTTTCTTTTTTTTAAGCCAGCCATGGCACACACCTTCATTTTATCTTATTTCTTAGAGACAGAGAGAGGGAGAGAAAGAAAACAGGCACACCAGGGCCTCTAGCCACTGCAAATGAACTCCAGACACATGCACCACCTTGTGCATCTGGCTTACATGAGAATCGAGCCTGGGTCCTTAGGCTTCACAGGCAAGTGCCTTAACTGCTAAACCATCTCTCCAGCCCTCATTTTTTAAAAATTTGTTTTGACAATTTCATACATGTATATTATGTATGTTGATCATATTCACTCCCATCACCTTCTCTTATCTACTTCCCATTCCTACTAAACTTCCCAGTTAGCCCCCTTCCTAGTTTCATGTCCGTTTTCCTGTTAGAGTTGCAGCTGGGCATGGTGGCATATGCCTTTAATCCCAGCACTTGGGAGGCAGAGGTAGGAGGATCACCATGAGTTCAAGGCCACCCTGAGACTACATAGTGAATTCCAGGTCAGCCTGAGCTAGAGTGAGACCCTACCTCAAATAAACAACAACAAAAAATAGTTGCTTGCATGAGCAGGGGTAGGGTTGGGGGGGTTATTAATTGAAGCATGGGAGTTTACTGGTGGCTAAACCACTAAAGTATATGACTCCCTCTTTCCCAGCAATAGCTCCTCTGGGAGGAGTGAGGTCTCATGAGCTCCTCCTCCTCCATTCATGATGGAATCTTAACAGATCTTGGGGAGGAAATCACAACTGCTATGAATTCATGAGTGAGTGCCACCAGACAGTGTTCCTACAGCACTCCTCTCTGTCTTCCAACTCTTACATTCTTTACACCCCCTCTTGCAGTATTTCCTGAGCCGTGGAGGGGTGATATAGATGCTTGGTTTAGGGTTGCGCACTCAGTAGTCATTTATTCTGAGCACTGTGACCAACTATGTCATTACTCGTTGCCCATTGCAAAAAGATGATTCTCTGGTTGAGGCTGAGAGCAGCACTAATCTATGAATATAAACATAAATAGTGAAAAAGCAGTTTGGCCACATGTCTGATTTTTTTTTTTTTAGACTGCTAGAGAGCCACGCCTGGTGGTGTATGCTTATAATCCCAGCACTAGAGAAAGTGAGGCAGGAGATTTAGGAGTTCAAGACCATCTCCTTAGCAGGTTTGAAGGCAGCTTTGGTTACCTAGTAAGATCCTATCTCAAAGAAAGAGAGGGCAGGGAGAATTAGAGAGGTAGAGAGGGGATAATGGTAGAAAAGTTTTATAGTTAGATATTGGGTAGAGTTGCACTCAGAATTCTGGTTGTGGGCTGAGTCATCAGTATGTAGTAGAGAGTAGCATTCGCATCAGAAAGAAACAGAAGAGTAATAAAGATGTTCAAGTCCACATGATAAAATTTATAGTAGTAGGGACAGGTGGTCTTTGAGAGCAGTGGAAGGTGAGCTTAACTTGGAGAGCTAGGGTGCCAGACGAGTCACCAAAGCCACCCTGAGCTGGTGGCTTTTATGTTTTCTCACTCCATGTGAGCAAAGCAAAAGTAGGTTTTTGTTTTTTTTTAACATGAAGGTTTACATTACTTTATTTGTAAAAGCCAAAAACTAGAAACAATCCCAGTCTGTCAAAAGGTGATTAGATGAACAAACTATCATATGTATACACAAAACAGTGCTTAGCGATTTACAGAAATGTACTTATTACTACCTGCAATAACAGATACATCTCCAGTTGTAATGAAGGAAAGCACAGAAATAAATACATAAATAAATAGATAAACACTTGAAAAAGGAAACTAAATGAGTGCCTGTCTGGTGATGTGACATTAAGGTGGTTACTTTAGTGAAGAAAGGATTAAAAAGAGGCATGAGGAATCTTTTGGGGAGGTGAACATACATACATTATACCTTGATTATGATTTTACAGGTAAATTAATTTGTCATGCATCAATTGTTTATTGTGTCAATTACAATTTAAATAAAGCTGTTAAAGTTTAATCAAGGTCTATGAAAACCTCTGGGAGATTTGGTTTACTTTATACTTTTAGATGTTAATAACTCAAGTCTTATGTTCACTTTGAGAAAGAAAAGCTGTTTCACTGAAAACTTTGGCTCATTATCTCCATGTAAATTACAACATACAACAAATTACAAAATATTGTTGTATTTTTCATTAAAAGGTTTTCATACTTCTATAGGTTACATGTAGACTCTTACTTACGCAGTTAAATCAGGTATAAAAACCTGTGTGCAGAAATAAGCCTATTAACAGTCTTAAGTTTCTTGTCAACATCTCTGAAATACAACTGGCTCACTTTAAATTTTTTTTCTATGAATTTATTGATTGCCTCAGGGCAAGCTCAGACAGTCAATTTTATATTTGATCTTCTTCAACTATCTAAGGGAAGAGAAATAAAAACGATGGGACAGTTTTAAAAATTATTCTATGCAGTGCTGTTCAGGAAGAATGGGACTTTACATTGTGCATGTATCTTACTGAAACAAAAAAAATTCAAGTTTTAGTTTCTTTCAACTTTCAAGTAAACAGATAGAGTTCTAATTAACATAAAAGCCCTGTTTAATTTGACAACGTACTATTTTCTTTTTGTGGTTTTTTTTTTTCAAGGCAGGTTTCAGTCTAGCTCAGGCTAACCTAGGACGCACTCTGTAGTTCCAAGTTGGCCTTGAACTCATAGCGATACTCCTACCTCAGCCTCCTGAGTGCTGGGATTAAAAGCATGTGCAACCACGCCTGTCCAATATTTTTAATAAAACTATAGAAAAGTAGATTAAGCCAGAGTTAGAATGAGCACCACAAAATGCCCTAACTTTCAAATGCTAACAGACTAAATTCATTCAAGAAAAGTTCAATATTGCTGTTCCTGCTCTCTAAATGGAACCTTATTTTCAGTAAGCTGCTGGTGGTAAATAGTCACAATTGCTTCTAAGTCCTCACACTTACTCTTTCAATTAAAATTTCTAGAAGTGAAGCCGGGCGTGGTGGCGCACGCCTTTAATCCCAGCACTCGGGAGGCAGAGGTAGGAGGATCGCCGTGAGTTCGAGGCCACCCTGAGACTCCATAGTGAATTCCAGGTCAGCCTGGGCTAGAGTGAGACCCTACCTTGAAAAACCAAAAAAAAAAAAAAAAAAAAAAATTTCTAGAAGTGCTCTAAAAAACATCTTTTGAACATTTAAACATTCAGTAAGCACATTTAAACATCAAGATTTGGAAAAAGGTAGCTGTGCTTCTCTGAACATTATAGAAAATACTGACTTCACTTTTGGGCTGGAGCCAAAGCTTGGTAGGTTTGAGGCCACCCTGAAACTACATAGTGAATTCCAGGTCAGCCTGGGCCAGAGCGAGACCCTACTTTGAAAAAACAAAAAAGAGTGGCAGCATAGCCAGCGGGGAGGCCCAACTTAACCACCAGCCAGCACTGCCAAAACAGAACAAAACTCCACTTTCCCAGACCTTCCTCCTTCCTCCCCAAACTTGAAGGTCTGTAACACAAAGCACTTTGGTTATCTTATTATCCTAAAATTCCTCCCTTGAAAATGCAAAAACTACAACCACAGAGGTATTACCATCTGGAACACTCTCATCAGTAGAAGTCCTCCTCACCCATCTTGTGGTAGATATAAGCAGCAGGTCACCCAACAAGTGTACTTGGTTCTTTCAATTTTGACAGTTTTACTGTAGTTTACCCCTCAGTAGAGAGCTGATTGCCAGATGTTTCCTGATCTTAAGTACTAAGAACAGGTAATTCTTTCATGAGAACTGTGCTCCCTTTTTAAAGTGTTCTATTTCACATTACTGTACAATGGGATTCAACATGCATATTCACCATTATTGAAGGTAAAATTTTTATCATATCTACATTTAGAAAACCAGCATTTCTCTTGTGTATTCTTGTCTAGATAAACACAGATGGCCTATCAAGAAAACTGACCTTAATCCATTCTCACTTGCCCTGGCATTCCTGTATTTTCAGACTAGATTACTGTTTTATAGTAGCATGTTGCATGTGGGCATTAGAGGTATATAAATACCAGCAGGTTATTGAACTTTTGTCCCTGTGATGCCCCTGTAAACATCCCAAGATGTCAGCTGACTTGTTTTCATCTTATGGAGATACCACCCATGTGAACACTTCTATTGCCTGGAATAACACAAAAGTAGGTTTTATTAAGGAAAAAATGAAAAAGACCTCTGAGCTGGAAGAGTCCCAAGGAAGGGTTGCCCCAGAGCTGCTTTGCCTGGGGCCTTTTATGTCACTTACAAGAGAACTTCATAGTGACTGAGATAACCTTTATTGAGATTGGTTATTCTTCGACCACATCCCAGGCCCAGTAAGGGGCCCACATGCCCATGTCATGCCGCCTCTGCTCATCAGAGATGATCATATGTTGTTTGTCCAGTCAGGGGAGTGGTCATGCTTTGTGGTCACTTTTGTCCTTGCTCTCAACATTTTTCTTTTTTTTTTAATTTATTTTTTTTATTGACAACTTCCTTAATTGTAGACAATAACCCATGGTAATTCCCTCCCTTCCCTCACTTTCCCCTTTGAAACTCCACTCTCCATTATACCCTTTCCCCCTCTTAATCAGTCTCTCTTATTTTGATATCATCATCTTCTCCTCCTATTCCTCCTTTTCCTCCTTGTGTAGGTAGTGTCAGGAACTATGAGATCATGGATATCCAGGCCATTTTGTTCCTGGAGGAGCATGTTGTAAGGAGCCCTACCCTTCCTTTTGGGTCTTACATTCTTTCCGCCACCTCTTCCGCAATGGTCCCTGAACCTTGGAAGGTGTGATAGAGATATTTTGCCGGGCTCCCCTGGCAGGTAGTGCTGAAGAAGGACCAGGCCTGCTGGTTCCTCCCAAGGGGTTGAGGAGGAAGATGTGTCAATGACTCAGAACCTCTCCTAGTCACTGGAGAAAAACCACATTGAGTCGGGAGTCTTGTCGAAGCAGGAACTCATTTTATTGTTACAGGCGGTTGCCTATATAGTGTTGAGAACAAGGGTGGGGATTCTAGGATGGGGGAAGAGGTAAGAGCCAATAGCATACCGCAACTTTTGAGATGATTGGTTCTAAGAGCGCGCACGCACAGGAACTCTAACTTCCTACGCGGAAGTAGCAGGCCAGAGGCCATTTGGCGCCCTGCTGAGTCATAGCTGGCCAGAGACAGGTCGCCAAACTTTAGCTAGGCTCAGGAAGTTCCACTAGGCCTCATCTGCGGGCCTGTCAAGGCCCAACAATATTTCAGTGCTGAACATGCCTCTGTCATTTCTTCTCAGCACCATGCTACCTTCTGAGTCATCCCAAGGTCACTGCCATCTGAAAAGAGAAGGTTCTGTAACCGAAAGTGAGAATAGCATTAATATATGCTTATGAACATTAAGAGGAGTGCTTACTGGGCAGTTTGGTGAGCACAGTATATACATTTAGCCAGACAGCAGCAGATGTTACACCCCTAGGGCTCATGAGTACCCCTGCTGTAGGTTTTCAATATCAGGGATGTATTCCCTTCCATGGAGCGGGGCCTCCAGTCCAATTAGAGGGCAGTTGGTTTCCCCCAAACAGACATGCCACTATTGCATCCATTGGCTCATTTGTCCTGGCTTGCAGTGTTCACTCCATTGGTGATTTTTCTCTCTCTCCCATTGAACTGCATGCAGCATAGCTTTTTCCAGCTTTCTGCCAGCTGTTCTACATAGAGGAGGTTTTCAGCTCAGCTCCAGCAGGATTTCTCAGTGACCTTGCAGCCCAAGTATGTGGAGTCTTCAACAATAAGGTCTTACCATCTATTCCTGGTGGGAAACCAAGAGCCTCGGCAATGGCCTGTAATGTTTTCAGGGTATCAGTGACCTCCCTGGACAACAACTCACTGAAAGGTATCATCTCTCTTAACTTGTTTTCTCCTTTTATAGGCCATTGTGCCAGTCAGTCACTTCCCATCTTTGAACTTGGACTTTGTGACTAGCTTGTAGTTCACCATGTACCCTTGCCCATAATTCCTATAGGTATTTAACTCCAATTTCAGTGATATACACCAGTAATTCAAGCACTTGGGAGATTGAGACAGGAGGATTGCAAGTTGGAGGACAGCCTGAGGTAATACTGAGTCCTTACTGAAAAAGAGTAAAAGGGGGAAGGGGAGAAAGAGAGAAGCAATGAGAACAAGAAAAGATGGGTCCTCATACTACAAGATGTTTCCAAGCCCTTGACTCTGAGACATGCTAGATTAATGTGTTGATCTAAATTCACACTTGTGTATTTTTTTTTTTTTTTACTTATTTATTTGATGGGCGTGCCAGGGCCTCTAGCAAACAAACTCCAAGCACATGTGCCACCATGTGCATCTGGCTTACATGGGTTCTGGGGAATTGAACCTGGGTCCTTAGGCTTCACAGGCAGATACCTTAACTGCTAAGCCATCTCTTCAGCCTGTAATTTTGTGGTTTTAGGGAAAATGAATGCTATTCATCTGAGCCCTCTGTCATGAACATATCTAATAAAAAAATAAATCAAGTTTAATTAGGTAGGTCCCATAAAAGGCCTTAGAGCATCAGAAGTCACTACTGGTACCTGAAAGCTGGTCAGAGTTTGAATAGAGAACTAAGACCTGGGCTTTCTTGTAGTAGCAAGGTTTATTTTGAGTGGTTCAGAGGTGAGTGATTTTAAAAGGGGAGGGAGAAGGGAATACTGGATTTGGGACTGGAAGCAAAGAGGTGGATGGTTTGGAATGAGGTGGGACAGGAGCCAGGAAAGCTGCATTTAACAGAACTGAAAGCCACAACTGTAGACCAAGAATCAGTTCATATGCATACAAACACTATGGGCACACTGACAATAAATAAAATTATAAGTGTGGGAAGCAAGTTCTTCTCAAGTTTTGCTAACATATTATAGTACCAAAAATTTAATCGTAGTCCATTTACATAGTGAAAAAATAAGCATTATTTTTCCTCCAAACAAAAATCTATTTTCTATGATCTGCCCTTAAAGCACGTAACGGCTATGGCAGTTTTGTTAACAAATGGAGTTGGGAAACTGGATATCCACATGCAAAAAAGCACACCATTGAGCCAAAACCAAGTTAAAAGAGAACATGTGAGACCCCAAACTACAAAAGTCCCAGAAGAAAAAATAGTGGAGAATATGAGTGACTTTGGACTAGGAGGTGACGTCTTGAATATGTACCAAAAACATAGCCAACAAAATCAAAAATGGACAAATAGGTCTTTATCAAAGTTGAACACTTTTATGTTTCTAAGGATACCAGCAGAGTGGTAAGAAAAACTATGGATAGGAGAAAATACTTGCAAATCCTACCATATTTGATAAGGACTTAATATCCAAAATATAGAAAGAACTAGAACTTGCAGGGTATGGTGTCGCATGCCTTTAATCCCAACACTAGGGAGGCAGAGGTAGGATCGCCATGAATTCAAGGCTACCCTGAAAATACATAGTGAATTCCAGGTCAGTCTAGGCTAGAGTGAGACCTCAAGAAAGAAATGAAGATGGCGACCGCCTAGCTGCACTGCAAATCCTGGGGAAAGAAAGATGTAGATCCTAAGGAGAGAGCCACCCCATCATACCTCAAAAGGGCCCTGGCTGAAACTAAGAAAAATTGGAGAAACAAGCAAGGGCGCTGTTTTCCTGATGAACCGGATACCAGCACAAGGGGGAAGGAGATCAGCATAGAGAAAAATCAACTCCTACCAAATCAGAGAGCCAGAGCCTCAGAGCCCCCCAACACCTCATCACTGAAGCAGACCAAAAATGAACCCAACTTGGCTCAGGGAAATTTTGCGGAAGAGGGGGCGGAAAGAATGTCAGAGCCACATGTTGGGTCATGATATGCAGAGACATTTAGCTTACCCATAACTGTGGGCTAACTCCACAATGCATGACCCGTATACCTCAACAAGGAGGGGCCAAGGGGAGGGGGTAGGTCATGGATGAGCCTAATAATGGTACCAAACTGACTGTAAAAAAAAATAAAATATAAAATAAAAAATAAAAATGAAAAAAAAATTTTAAAAATTCTAATGAATTAAAAAAAAAAGAAAGAAATGAAAAGAAGGAAGGAAGGAAGGAGGGAAGGGAAGGGATGGGGTGGGAAAGGGAGAAGGAAAAGAAAAAAAGAAAAGAACTCCTAGAACTCAATAGCAACCAGCAAACTTGAATGTGAAGAGGAAAGGTAGGAGTAGGGTGGCACACACCTGAAATGTCAGCCCTGGAGGCTATGGAAGAAGGACTTTTCCTCTAGAGGGACAGTTAGAAATTAGGAGTCACTGATCCCGTTTCATGATGGGACAAGCTCTTTCATCCCTTCAGACTCAAAACTGTTATATATTCTTAAGAGGTAGTATTAATTTCACCTCCTGCCTTAAAAAAGAAATGGCTTATGTATAAGGTGGCTTGGCTACAGTACAGACGCTCAACAGAGTAGGAGGCCTAGCCCATAAGCAGTACAGTACTCTCAACTACAGTAGTATTCTCCAGTTGGAGCTGTCCTGTCCAACCTTTCCAAGTGGCCAGGCCGCTGGGGCTTGATGGTATATGCCTGTAATCCCAGAACTAGACAGGTGAAGAAAGGAGAATCTGAAGTTCAAGGTCATTCCTGGCTACATAAGGAGTTCAAGGCCAGTTTAGAATACACAAAATGCTGTCTGAAAAAGTAAACAAAAGAAAAAGTCCCTAACACCTAGATGAGTTACCAGAATGTCTGGTAGCTTACTGAGACCATCACATTGTGTGTCTGGGCAACCTGGATGCCAGTGGGGGAGCGGGGATCTGGATTTTACAAATGTATTCAATCCTCTTATCTATAACTGCACAGATACAGTAACATAGAGGACATAGCCGGGCGTGGTGGTGCACGCCTTTAATCCCAGCACTTGGGAGGCAGAAGTAGGTGGATCACCGTGAGTTGGAGGCTACCCTGTGATTACATAGTGAATTCCAGGTCAGCCTGGGCTAGAGTGAGACCCTACCTCGAAAAACCAAAGAAAAAAAAAAAAACATAGAGGACATGTTATCCTGAGGCATCTACCAACTCAGAAAGCTTTTTGCAAAAAACAGAACAGAATGATCAATGATGATAAATAAACCATGTGCTTTAGCTCTAAAAGTCGTGAATCTTACACTTTATCACAACATCTCTAGAACAGTTTCTCCACCTACAATAAAAGAAGACATACTTCTTCAGAGAAAGGCAGTAGAGTAGAGTAGAGTAGAGTAGAATAGATTAGATTAGATTAGATTAGATTAGATACAATACTATGGGTTGGTTCTCTAAAGCCTCTTCTATACTCAATACTGTACACTCAAGAAGCACAAGTAATCCTTGGGAATGACAGTGCACACCCTAGAGGTACAATGAGGAGTTGGAGTCAGGAGCTAGTACTGCTCATCCACAAGATGAAGTACAGGGCAGAGTCAAGTGAATACACGGTAGGTAAGCAGCATGACTCTTAAAATTTTCACAGGATCTCAATACTACCTGACCTTAAGAATAGCTGTCATTCCTCCCACATCTCTCCTACCCTCATGTTAGTAGCTGCATAAATAAAACTTGGTAAAATACTTAGCAGTTTTCTTGATTTCATAATTACCAATTTAGGGCTAGCTTGGTGGTTAAAGGTACTTGCTCTGAAAGCCTAACAGCCTGGGTTTGATCCCTCAGTACCCACATAAAGCCAGATGTGCAAAGTGACACATGTGTCTGGTGTTCAAGATGCCCTGGTTAACCCATATTCTCATATGTACTTCTTTGAGACAGTTCAACACCATAGAAACTTTACAGGATTTGAAATCCTAGGATCTAGACGGTAACCTCAGCTTTGCCACTTTACTAACCACCCAAGTGATGAGACAGGATTTTCTGGATTTCAGTCAGCTCGTTGTAATAAACTGGAGTAGGAGAAGAATCTCTGTAAATCATGAAACATACCAAAATGTTCCTCATTATTTTTCAAAGTACTCTAAATGGAGAATGAGCAATTTCAGGTTTGCTTATATTCTAGACACTTCTGTAATTCTGACAATTTGTATACATTCAAATTTAGATGAGGGACTAGGGACAGAGCTCAGAGGTAGGTAAAATGGTTGCCTAATATACATAAGACCCCGGGTTTGATTCCCAGCAGTGAAAAGGAAACGACAGTAACAACAACAAAAAAGTTGAGAATGATTTGGTCCATGATTCCTCCATACTCTGTCAAAACCATTGGAATCCACACCAGGAGTTGCAGTGATGCATGGGTCAAACCAGATCTCCAGAGACTCTGGGAAGGCTGGCTTAGATCTGTATTAGCCTACAACTTGGAATTTCCTGTTCCTAAGCAGTTTATGACCTTGATCAGTTTGCAAAATGAAGGATTCTTCTTTCTCAGCAGCAAGAATAACATAAAACTATCACTTCAGTGTCAAGTATCATTTCTGAAGAAAAAGAATGGGATAGTTCTCTAAAGCCTGTTCTAGGTCTACTGTTTAGGATTCTGTGATCCTGAACCTTGCCTCAGAGAAAGTTTAGCCCAGATTTTACTGCTAACAAAGCCTCCATTATCATGACCCCCATTTAATCCTGCCAAGTCTGAGCCATTGCCCTCAGTTAGCTCTCAAGCTTTACACAGCAATGACTACTGGCCATTTGTGGAAATCATGCAGCAATGATTAAAAGCAACAACAGTTAAAATTACTCAGATAGCAGTGAGTTCCAGAAAAATAAAATTCTATCCCTCAGGAGGAAGTGTCTATACTGAGTGGTGCTGACAAGGAACCTTCAGGCTTATACAACATTCTGGGAGGGCAAAAAAGTCCACAACAGATAACAGCAGCATGGTCCCTTGTGAAAACAGGCACATATAAATTATAACTCTTTTTGAGGGATTCTGTTTAATAGCTATGTTACAGTTTCAGAACCCTGTTGCCAATCCTCTTTCTTCCTACACTTTAGCAAAGTCACCCCTGGAACTCTAGAACTGCCTGCTGTAGAAATTGAGACTTCAGGCTGGAGAGATGGCTCAGTGGTCAAAGGTACTTGCCTGCAAAGCCTGATGGTCTGGGCTCGATTCTCCAGTATGTACCCACATAAACCAGATTTACAAAACGACGGGAGGCTCTAGCACGCCCATATTCTCTTTCATTCTCTCTCTCTGCCCATTTGTCTCTCAAATATGTAAATAAAAATAATTAAAAAATAGATTGAGCCAGGCGTGGTGGCACACACCTTTAATCCCAGCACTCGGGAGGCAGAGGTAGGAGGATTGCCTTGAGTTCGAGGCTACCCTGAGACTCCATAGTGAATTCCAGGTCAGCCTGGGCTAGAGTGAGACCCCATCCCGAAAACCCAAAACAAGAAACAAAAACAAAAACAAAAAATAGATTGAGACTTCAAAGGTTTCATTTCTCCCCCAAAGAACTGGTCATCCAGCCAGCTTGGCTCCCCCCACCCACCCCCGAGCCCCTAGCACACACCTCTGCGCACTTCCCAAGGCCCTTCCCTCACAGGGCAGTTTCCCCTCCCCAGGAGCATATAACCTCGTCCTTTACACTCTAGTTCTCTCTTCTGCCCTTTTCTGCTCTAAAGTGCGTGTTTGTTTCTGTTTTCTCTTCCTCTCCTCAGCTTCTTCTAGACCTAAAGTATGTGCCTCTCGCGTGCTCTCTGTCTCTCTGCTGGAGGCACTTCCATGCTTTCTCTCCCTTCTATCTCTCTGCCTCACTTTGTCCTCTCCCTTTTCAGTTCAGAGTTTCTTCTTCCACCATCCTCCACTCCCATGCTGTTCCTGTTTACCATCCTGACTTTCAGAGTCATGGCCTATCTGCAGGGGCTGTGCATCACACTACTGTATCCATGCGTGGTATAGCTGGGCCATGTTTTTTTTTTTTTTTTCTTTTTGAGGTAGGGTCTCCCTCTAACCCAGGCTGACCTGGAATTCACTATGTAGTCTCAGGGTGGCCTCAACTCACAGCAATTCTCCTACCTCTGCCTCCCGAGCGCTGGGACTAAAGTCATGCACCGCTATGCCCAGCTAGTCTGATATCTTTTTTAAAAAATATTTTTTATATATTTATTTGAGAGGGAGAAAGAGGCACAGAGAGAGAGAGAGAGAATGGTCACACCAGAGCCTCTGGGCACTGCAAATGAACTTCAGATGCATGCACCCCCTTGTCTGGCTTACGTGGGTCCTGGGGAATCGAACTGGGATCCTCTGGCTTTGCAGACAAATGCCTTAACCGCTAAGCCATCTCTCCAGCCCAAGCCTGATACCTTAAGTATACAGTTTGATGAGTTTTCACAAAGTGAACACAGCAAAATGATTTTGAGTATGAATTTATATTAAAGTATAGTCAACAATATTTAATATCTACAGTCTTGTGCTTCCAAATTAATTTTTTAAAAACATTTATTTAAAAAAATTTATTGAGGGAAACATGGTATCTATTTCAGGCTATTCCCACCTACCCTGGGGCTCTTACAATATTTCCGCCCCTCTTCTGTGATGCTCCCTGGAAGTGGTTTTCAGGCTAGCTGTGAAAGCAGTGTTCATGTCACCGCTTCCCCTGTAATGATCTCTGGGCGGATGACGTGAAGGTGAGCCATCTTCTGGTAGACAGTCGGTTTTCTCTTGATGTATCCTTGTTCTCCCCCTGTTTTCTCCATGCCATATGCTTTCAGGGTCCTAGTGGCCCACACAAACCTCAGGAGAGCTGGGAGACAGCTGGGGAACTAGAAACCTAGTCCTACTCACACAGCAGAGAATCCCAACTGCCCCACCTAATTAATTTTTAAGTCTTTACTAGCCTGAACTTTTCTCTGTATCCCATGCTAATATTGAATTTGCAGTGATTCTCTGTTCTACCTTCTGGGTCCTAGGATTCTAGGTGTACCATCATGTCCAGCCAATATACTTATTTTTTAAAATATTTTTATTTTTCATTTCTTTTCCTTTTGTTTTTTTTTTCTTTTTTTGAGACAAGCCCAGCAGACTGGCTTTTTTTTTTTTTTTTTTTTTTTAATGAGTGAGGGAGGGAGAGAAAGAATTGTGGCCTCCAGCCGCTGTAATCAAACTCCAGATATGGGCGCCACGTAGTGCGCATGTGTGACCTATCGGGATTGTGTCATCTTGTTCCTCTGGCTTACATGGAACCTGGAGAGTTGAACATAAGTCTTTAGGCTTGGCAGGCAAGCACCTTAACTGCTAAGCCATCTCTCCAGCCCTATTTATTTTCAAAGAGAAAGAGAGAAAGAATGGGCCTCTAGCCACTGCAAACAAACTCCAGACACAAGTGCCACTTTGTGAATCTGGCTTATGTGGGCACTAGGAAATCGAACTTGGGTTGCTAGGCTTTGCAGGCAAGTGCCTTAACTGTTAAGACATCTCTTTAGCACCCTAACATAGTTACTTTTAAGCTTCTGTGAACACTAATGAATAAAGTGGACTTTTTTTTTTTTTTTTTTTTTTTTTCGAGGTAGGGTCTTGCTCTAGCCCAGTCTGACCTGGAATTCACTATGTAGCCTCAGGGTGTCCTTGGACTTATGGCGATCCTCCTACCTTTGCCTTCCGAGTGCTGGGATTAAAGGTGTGCGCCACCACGCCCTGCTGAATAAAGTGGGTTTCTAATTTCTTTGTTCATTTGAGAAATAGTCACTAAGAATTTAGACTCTGCTAAGCATAGGTATAGAAATTGGATACAACTGTCAATAAGGCTCAGTACTTATAATAACCTCTACTTGGAACCAGGTTGATAAGGAATCATGCAAATTTCCCATAGGAGCATGGCTGTCCAACTTGAAGGGCTGTGGGAAGCTGCAGAGGAAGTGACATCTAGACAGATTACTGAGTGTGACTGGGAATCTTCCAAAGAGGACATCTTTGGGAGGAAGAGCAGAAGGCAGGAGGCCAAGAGGGAAGAGATAACAGGATGTTTAAATCAGTACAGCTGCCTTGAAGGCTGAGCTAGGGCCTGGGAATTAGGGAGGGGAGCCCGGGCAGTGCTGGAGCTGCATAGTCAGGGGATACATTTTACTGGGACTTAGGTTTCCTTGTTACAACAGGAATCTGACAAACATAAGCTATTTATTGGAAAGTAGTGGGTTGACTTCCAGAATTAAAGGGCTGAATATCCAAGTCTCTGAGCAAGAAAATAGCCAGTACACCTCCTGGCCTCTGCAGGATTTATAGAATTTGTCTGCAAGGCCATCTCCTTAGTTGACTTGCTCTGACTGCAAAATGTTGAAGTCAATTTAGATTTCTAGTGTTTGAAAAGAAGTCTGATTAGGTTAGGTTCTTTGACCAAACCAGGACCAATTATTCTGGCCAGTTATTGTGGCCAGAAGGTAGGAATAGGTCCTGTGTCTAGTCATTCTGGGTGGATGGTCTGTTATGTGGTCAGAACAGCAAAGTTATTTTGTTTTCACCTGAAATAGTGTGTGTCCATAATGGCTTACAGTCCAGAAGGCTGTGGTGGTTTAGGAAGGCTTAGGTAAGGTCCTCCAGGAGTGGATGTAGAAGGCTGTTGTATTAATCCAAGTGAGAGATGATGTGCTATCAGTAGCTACTTTATCCATGGAGGAAAAGAAGAAAGTATATTTCAAGATACACAAAATTACCCTCCCCCCTCCTCAAAAAAAAGTATAGAAAGGACCTTGTGATTGGACTTTGGGGATACAACCACCTCTTCTGTGCTAAACACATACTTTACTGTTTGGTCCCTGTTTTAACCTTACTTTTCTTCTTTATTTTATTTAGGAGACCAAGGCCTTTAAGATGATGGTTAGGATATGTTGATAAGTTTATTTTTTTAGCGAGAAATAGTAAACTAAGTTAACATTCTCTCTAGTGAAATAGGGTATAAGACCCAGCACTCGGGAGGCAGAGGTAGGAGGATCACTGTGAGTTCGAGGCCACCCTGAGACTACATAGAGAATTCCAGGTCAGCCTGAGCTAAAGTGAGACCCTACCTCGAAAAAAAAAAAATAGGGTATAAGACAAGGAAAGTATTATTTATTTACTTTTTTGGATTTTGGAGGTAGGGTTTCATTCTAGCCCAGGCTGACTTGAAATTCACTGTGTAACCTCGGGGTGGCCTTGAACTCACAGTGATCCTCCTACCTCTGCCTCCCGAGTGCTTGGGATTAAAGGTGTGCACCACTGCCTGGCAGGAAAGTATATTGTACAGGAAAAAAAATACGATAAACTTGCTAGATTATAAGTGTTTTATAATAAAGATAAGAATTTAAGAATATTTAAGGAATGGGGCTATAGGTCAATGGTAGAGTATTTGTCTAGCATATGTAAGGTCCTGAGTTCAGAGAGAGAAGGAAGGAAGAAGGGAAAGAGGGAGGAGAAAATAGACTGGTTGAGTGAAGTGGGTGAAGACTCTGCTTTATTAAAAGGCCAGAGAGAGGCTGGGTGTGGTGGTGCACTCCTTTAATCCGTGATTGCCCTAAATTCAAGGCCAGCCTGAGACTCCTTAGTGAATTCCAGGTTAGCTTGGGCTAGTGTATACCCTAACTTGAAAAGTGAAAAAAAAAAAAAAAAAAAAAAAAGGCCAGAGAGGAGAAGATAGAGGTATCCTGGACATTGCATAAGTTTAAGTATATATCTGTATCTATTTTAGAGTATTCTCTTTTTAATATTTTATATTTATTTACTTATTTATTTGACAGAAAAAGAGGAAGGGAGGGAGAATAGAAGGGAGAGAGAATGGACGTGCCAAGGCCTCCAGCCACTGCAAATGAGCTCCAGGCACATGCGCCCCCTTGTGCATCTGGCTTATGTGGGTCTTGGGGAACTGAACTTGGGACCTTTGGCTTTGCAGGCAAATGCCTTAACCTCCAAGCCATCCCTCCAGCCCCTATTTAGAGAGTATTCTGTGGTGAACATTTATGCATCTTGTTATATATATATGTTTTATTTCTATGTGAAAGTCATGAGGTAAGAGAAGCACAGTAAGAAAATGTGTCCCTGCCCTAGCTGAGCATGTACAGTGCTCTTGCTCCCTCTGCTGGCAAGAAGCAAATACACCTTTAATTTAAACTTTGACAACTTCCAAATACATAAATACATCATGATCATAGTTCCCTCTCACCACTCTTCCTTTTACCTGTTCTGAATCCTCCCTCTACTGAATCCCTTCCTCTTTCCAACAATTCATCTACTTTTATGTCATCATTTTTTCCCCTCCTATTAAGCAGGTCTTGTGTAAGTATTGTCAGTCACTGTGACGTCACAGCCACTTTGTGTCTGGAAGATAGTATTGCAAAGTACTCTTCCCCTTCCTTTGGTTCTTACATTCTTTTAAAGAAGCGTCTTTTTAAAAATTTTATTAGCCGGGCGTGGAGGTGCATGCCTTTTATCCCAGCAATTGGGAGGCAGAGGTAGGAGGATTGTTGTGAGTTCAAGGCCACCCTGAGACTATGTAGTGAATTCCAGGTCAGCCTGAGCTAGAGTGTGACCCTGCCTGGAGAAAACAAAACAAAAAAATTATTATTTATTTATTTGAGAGACAAAAAGTGGCAAAGAGAAGAGAGAGACAGAAGGAGAGAATGGGCATGCTAGGGCCTCCAGCTGCTGCAAATGAACTCCAGACGCATGTGCCACCTTGTGTATCTGGCTTATGTGGATCCTGGGGTATTGAACCTGGGTCCTTTGGCTAAGTGGTCCCTCCAACCCAGATTCTTACATTTTTTTATTTTTATTATTAGATATGGACATATTTTGTATGTAAACATCACATGTTGATACGATCCTTTTCCTCCTCCCTGCCCCTTTTCTGAAGAGGCCTTCCTCTGTTGGGGATGCAAGTCAACTCCATGGGGATTGTGGGTCAAGCCTTGTAGGGTGGGGAAAGGCAGTGTCTCTGAACAAAATGTCCCAACTTGTGGCTCTAACAATCTTTCCGTCCCCTCTAACACAAAATTCCCTGAGCCATGCTGGGAGCATTTTAAGTGTACTTCAGTGATGGGCACTGAGGAGCATCTGGATCTCTGGTTTGGTAGGTGTTGAGTGACCTCTGTATCTTTTGCCATCACCCTTCTGCTGATATCAGCTTAACTAAGAAAGCAGCACTCTTGCTCATTTTCCCAATTCCTCGTGGTTTCAGCTGGGGCCAGGGTGGAGTGCACTGGGTTATTGATTCTTTACACCACCTCTTCTACAGTGGTTTTTGAGCCTCAGAGGGTGTGACAGAGATGCCTCACTTAGAGCTGTACACTCCACATTCACTTCTCAGCACTTTGCTTTGTTTTGAGTCACCATCATCTGAAAGAGAAGCTTCTGTAGCCATAAGTGAGGGTAGCATTACTATATGGGCATAAACATATGTCTCCCCAGACATAGGCTTTTTTAAAAAAAAATACATATGTTTTGTCTTTATTATTTGAGGGGGGCAGATAGAGAGTGAGAAAGAATGGGTGCATCAGGGCCCCCAGCCACTGCAGACGAACTCCAGGCACATGAGCTACTTGTGCATCTGGTTTACCTGGGTCCTTTAGCTTTGCAGGCAAGCACCTTCACTGCTAAGCCATTTCTAGCCCTTTATTATTTTTTAAAAATTTTTTTCATTTATTTGAGAGAGTGAGGAACTGAGAGAAAAAAACAGAGAGAAAGAATAACCATATACTTTTGATTAGGGTTTCATTACCAAGCAGGAATTCCCTCCCATGCAGTAGACCTCAAGTCCAATCAGAGAGCTGTTGGTTTCCCCCATAGCAGACATGCCACTATTGCACCAGTTGGTATATTTGGTCTGGCTGGCCTATGGGAAAGCTTGCAGGGTCTACTGCTAGTAAAGACCATTGAGGACTTTTCTCCCCCAACCAGCTATATAACTCTTTCTACCATCCTGACAGTTAACAAGGAGGCTTCCAGCTCAGCTCCAGGTCCAGGCATCTGTAGTCTTTGGCAGTAGGGTCTTACTATCTAGTTCTGGTGGACAACCAAGAGCCTTGGTAGTAGCCTGTAATGTTTTGGGAGCATCAGGGCTTCCCTGATTATCTCATTGGAAGGTATCCTACCCCTGGCACTGAAATTTTTCTAATAACAATCTGTGGCTTCTGGGTACACCATTATTCACTTCCACAGGATATTTCTTCTCAAACCTTTTATCTTTTTTTAAAGCATATGTTATTAGCTAGAGAAGAAATAGGTTTCAATATGGCTTATTTGTAACATTTAAATTTGATTAACCCTCCTCCCACTCCTCTTCTCCTGTGTCTCCTCCTCTGACCCTACTTAGATCATTTTACCATCTATACAAATACACTTTTTAAAAACATATTTTTTAATTTATTTATTTGAGACAGAGAGAGAGAATGGGAGTGGGTACGCCAGGGCCTCTAGCCACTACAAACGAATTCCAGATGCATGTTCCACCATGTGCATGTGGTTTACATGGCACCTAGAGAATTGAACCTGTGTTGTTAGGCTTCCCAGGCAAGTACCTTAACCATTAAGCCATCTCTCTGTCCCACAAATAGACTTTTGTTTTGTATGTAATATAGTCACAATGAGCCAGTAGCATGTACTAAGTACTTCCTGGATGTTTGGTTAACACCATTTTGGGCTCTAGGGTAAGAGAGTGAAAAGCTATATATGTTTCCTGCTCTCATCATCCTTAACTCTGAGACATCTTCTGTCAAGAAAATGATCATTTAGTATCTACGTCTTTGTGTTCTCTTCCTAGCCTTTTTCTTGAATAAGAATTGGGGCAGTAGTTCAGTAGAACATTGTATAATTGGCACATGCTAGGCTCCAGATTTAATCTCTAGCACAAAAAAAGAAAATGACCAAAAGCAAAAGAAGGAATATAAAGTTGACTTGTGTGCAGCAACTTTACCTTCCTTGGTTGATCTTCTTAAAGTCATGTAGCTTCTCTCTTCTTTGTTCTCTTCATCTGCAAGGGAAGGCTTACAGTGCCTCTTCCACAGGTTGTGTGTGTGTGTGTGTGTGTGTGTGTGTGTGTGTGTGTGTGTAATTTCTTACATATACCAGGCATAAGCATGAGAGACACAAGTGAGTAGGAAACTAATTCCTTCCCTCAGGGAGGTTAGAAAAAAAAGAGACCATAATCCCCCTCTCTCTCTCTCTCTCTCTCTCTCTGTCAAATAAATAAATAAAAATAAAATATTTTTTAAAAATGGCTGGAGGGATGGCTTGATTCCCCAGAACCCACGTAAGCCAAATCCACAAGGTGGTGCATACATCTAGAGTTTTTTTTTGCAGTGGCTGGAGGTCCTGGTACGCACATTCTCTCCTCTCTCTCTCCTCCCCACTCTCTGCCTATTTCTCTCTGTCAGATAAATAAAAGTAGAATATTTTTTTAAAAGACCATAAACAACCCCTGAAAAATGAGTGAGAAGGCATTACTGGAGCCAGTCTAGATGGGGAGCAGGGCTGGGAAGAGATGCAACAGGTTTTCTGAAATCCTGTGTTCTCACTAAGTTAAATAGGATATTAGAGTTAGTGAGGAGAAGATAGGATAAGACTTTTCAGGCTGAAGGTCCAATGTGAGCAGGAGCTTCAAGATGAGGGCCTACATGGTGTCTTTCTGTCTGTCTGTCTCTGTCTCTCTCTCTCTCTCTCTCTCTCTCTCTCTCACACACACACACACACACACACACACACACACACACACACACACACTGCTGAGTTGCTTGAAGTGAGTGTCCTGAGATGAGGGTTTGGGGAAAGAGAAGGAACCAGGTAATGTTGGGACGTGTGTACTACCTTTAATGGATCTCCACTTTGACTTCAATTTAGTGAGGAACTATTGGAACTATGATAATACCTGATTGCTTAGACCATTTGCAGCCAAGTCTGTTGGATTTGATTGAAGGAGACCTCGCTGGAGGCAGGGCGTCTACTTGGGAAGTTGTGACAACAGACCAAGTGAGTGATGATGATGGTTGGACCATGACAGGTGTAACAACGATAGTGATGTAGGACAGAGAAACAAGTCTGAGCTACTCAGGGCTCAAATTAGCAGCAGTGGATAATGTAATGACAAGAAGTCAGGAATGATTGGGACATTTCTGCCTGGAGTGGCTGGTTTGAGTAATGTTGCCGTTCTTGAGAAGGGGCATATTGGATTTCGTGGCTCAATTCCCCAGGGCCCACGTTAGCCAGATACACAAGGGGGCACACACATCTGGATTTCGTTTGCAGTGGCTGGAGGCCCTGGCTCACCCATTCTCTCTCTCTCTCTCTGCTTCTTTCTCTCTCTGTCACTCTCAAATACATAAATAAAAATTTAAAAAAAGAATATCTATGCAGTGAACATGTATGTACTACAGAAGATAAACAGGTGTCATCATCACAGTTAAAATGGATATACCCATGTGCATTTAAAAATAATTCTGTCCAAAAAAATAAAAAAAAATAATTCTGTCCCAGAAGAAAAGTACACTTTAATATTCAAGTTCAGTTTTCATTTATTTTCCTTTTTCAATCATTTTTCTTTCACCCTGACGATTTTTAGGTTTCTAGTGCCACCAACTGGTGTTAAAAGTTAACAGTGGCCCCCCAAAAGTTGTTTTTAAAGGAAAAAAGGTGACAGCAAAACAGATTAACAGAGTTGACATTTCCAAAGTATGAATGATATGGTTTATAAAAATTATGTCACTAGGGCAGCATATATCCCACTTACAAGATTACTGCTCTGTAATTTTTTTCTTCTTCTAGTAAATCTTAGTTTAATTTTGCATGTAAAAAATCTTTAGAAAACCATATACTTCAAAACAAAATCTTGACACCTGACATGATGGACTCGCCTTTAGGAGAACAAAGTAAGCATCAGTCACATGGTAAGAATCTAGTATCACTTTGTGGTTTCTGGATCTGTTGTCCTCTTGTCTTCAGGAATAACTAAGTATCAAGCTGGGAATAGTTAGGAAATGTGTATCAGTGGCATGAATACAGAAGTCTGCTCTGAGCGGCCAGGCAAGGACTCAGCATCAGAGCTTCATGCTAGGTTCTGATTTCTGGACCACCTCCTTGCCCAAGAAGATGAATCCTCAAACCAGTAATAAGGGGCTGGCATGAGCTTCTCAGGCCCAAATACCTGCTCTGCTATTTTTATTATACTACAATTCCTGACAGGATAGGAAGCAGCTCTCTGGTGTGTTCACCATGATCATAATACCTGTAGGGTACCCAGCAAGGTGGCTGCTAATAAATAGATAACATGGCTAGCCCAACTGAATTACTTTAAATGAGTATTTAGAAATCAAAACCAAAAAAACAAACAAGGGCTGGAGAGATGGCTTAGCGGGTAAGGCCCTTGCCTGCAAAGCCTAAGAATGCTTGTTCAAATCTCCAGGTCCTAAGTGTAGCCATACAGAAAAGTGATGCAAGCATGCAATGTCGCACATGTGCACAAGGGGGCACACACATCTGGAGTTCATTCATAGTGGCTGAAAGGCCCTGACGCATCCATCCTCTCCCTTTCTCTGCTTTTCTCCCTTTATTTCTATCTCTCAAAAATAAAAATAAGTAGCAACAACAACAACAACAAAAAAAATAAAAACACCAGCAAAGTTGAAACTCATTTTTCTGTCCAAATTCAGCATATCTTCAATCCTTGAAACAGTGGGGGTTTTTGTTTGTTTGGTTGGTTGGGTTTTTCTATGTAATGTCTCACTCTAACCCAGGATGACCTAGAACTCACTTTGTAGACCCATGCTGGCCTCAAAGGAAGTAAGGAAATGGGACTGATCCAGGGATAGGTCTTCCCATTGCAGAAGTGAGACAAGTCTAGATGAAGAGGGGCAGGAATTTCACAGATACTTTCATAGATGGCTTGTCTCGGTGTGTAAATCTCTTAGGAGTATGACAGTAGTTTTGATGGAGAATATGAAGTGTCTAGGGAGTGAGGGTAAAAGCGGCAGCTGGGATGGTATACAAAGGTGGCTTGAAAGTCAAAGTAGAATTAGCTTCATTTTTCTCTGACTTTTTTCTCAGAACTATTCCCCTTCTTTTTGACAGTTTCATACATGTATATAATGTATTTTGATCATATCTACCCCATTTCCCTCTTATTCCCCTCCCAATAAACCCCCTTCTTCCCAACTAATATCCTTCCTACTTTCATGTATTTTAGTTTTTAATTTTATTTATTTGAGAGAGAGAAAGAGGGGGAGAGAGAGAGAGAATGGGCATGCCAGGGCCTCCAGCCACTGCAAACGAACTCCAGATGTATGCGCCCCCTTGTGCATCTGGCTAACGTGGGTCCTGGGGAATTGAACCAGGATCCTTTGGCTTTGCAAGTAAACACCTTAACTGCTAAGCCATCTCTCCAGCCCCTGTCTTTTTTTTTCTCAATTTTTAAAAAAATTTTCCTTTATTTTTATTAATTTATTTGAGAGCAATAAACAGAGAGAGAAAGAGGTAGATAGATATAGAGAGAGAATGGGTGTGCCAGGGCCTCCAGCCACTGCAAACGAACTCCAGATGCGTGCACCCCCTTGTGCATCTGGCTAACGTGGGTCCTGGGGAATCGAGCCTCGAACCGGGGTCCTTAGGCTACACAGGCAAGCACTTAACCACTAAGCTATTTCTCCAGCCTCTTTTTTCTCAATTTTTATTGACATTTTCCATGATTATAAAAAATATCCCATGGCAATACCCCTCCTCCCCCCACATTCCCCTTTGAAATTCCATTCTCCATCATATCCCCTCCCCATCTCAATCAGTCTGTCTTTTATTTTGATGTCATGATCTTTTCCTCCTCTTATGATAGTCTTGTGTAGGTAGTGTCAGGCACTGTGAGGTCATGGATATCCAGGCCATTTAATGTCTGGAGGGAGCATGTTGTAAGGAGTCCTAGCCTTCTTTTGGCTCTTACATTCTTTCCGCCACCTCTTCCGCATTAGACCCTGAGGCTTGGAAGGTGTGATCGAGATGTTACTCAGTACTCCAGTCACTTCTTTCCAGCACCATGATACTTTCTGAGTCATCCCAAGGTCACTGCCATCTGAAAAGAGAAGATTCTCTACCCAAAGTGAGAGTAATGTTAATATAAGGGTATAAGTATTAAGAGAAGTGCTTACTGGGAGTTTGATAAGCATAGTATATACATTTAGCCAGACATCAGCAGGTGTTACACCCCTAGGGCTCATGACTATACCTGTTTTAAGTTTTCAGTATCAGGGATGTATTCCCCCCCATGGAGCAGGCCTCCAGTCCAATTGGAGGGCAATTGGTTTCCACCATGACAGACGTGCCACTACTGCACTTGTTGGCTCATTTGGCCTGGCTGGCCAATTATAAGGCTTGCAGTGTCCACTGTTGAGTATCTTCACTGGTGGTATCTCTTTCTCCCATTGAACTACATGTAGAATGGCTTCTTCCAGCTTTCTGTCAGCTGGTCTACATGGAGGAAGTTATCAGCTCAGTTCCAGCAGGATTTCTCAGTGGCCTTGCAGCCCAAGTATGTGGAGTCTTCAGCAATAGGGTCTTACCATCTATTCCTGGTGGGAAACCAAGGGCCTCGGCAATGGCCTATAATGTTTTGGGGGCATCAGGGACCTCCCTGGCCAGCAACTTGCTGTAGGTATCCCATCCCTGGCACTGAAAATTTTCTAACAACAATCTATGGCTCCTGAGTGTTCCATTGTCCAAAACCAGAGGATTCCATATGATTTATTTGCATCCTCTTAGATTTTGATTATCCCTCCCTCCACCTTTCCTTTACTCAATCTCTTCCCCTGACCTTTGGGCCTTTTCACCCCCGTTAATCTATTCTTCTACTTACATATATACAATACCAACCCGTTAAGTACCCTCCTGCCTTCCTTTCTCTTCCCTTTATATCTCCTGTTTAACTTACTGGCCTCTGCTACTGAGTTTTTTCCTTCTCACACAGAAGCCCAATCATCTGTAGCTAGGATCCACATATGAGGGAGAACATGCGGTGCTTGGCTTTCTGGGCCTGGGTTACCTCACTTAGTATGATGCTTTCCAGATCCATCCATTTTCCTGAAAATTTCATAACTTCATTTTTCTTTACCGCTGAGTAGAACTCCGTTGTATAAAGGTGCCACATCTTCATTATCCACTCATCAGTTGAGGGACATCTAGGCTGGTTCCATTTCCCAGCTATTATGAATTGAACTGCAATAAACCTGGTTGAGCTTGTACTTCTAAGGAAATGAGATGAGTCTTTAGGATATATGCCTAGGAGTGCTATAGCTGGGTCATATGGTAGATCAATTTTTAGCTATCTTAGGAACCTCCACACTGATATCCACAATGGCTGGACCAGATTGCATTCCCACCAACAGTGTAGAAGGGTTCCTGTTTTTCCACATCCCTGCCAGCATTTATGATCATTTGTTTTCATGATGGTAGCCAATCTGACAGGAGTGAGATGGAATCTCAACCTAGTTTTAATCTGCATTTCTGTGATGACTGGGGATGTAGAACATTTTTTTAGATGCTTATACACCATCTGTATTTCTTCTTTTGAGAACTCTCTATTTAGCTCCATAGTCCATTTTTTAATTGGCTTGTTTGATTTCTTATTATTTAACTTTTTGAGTTCTTTATATATCCTAGATATTAATCCTCTATCAGATATATAGCTGGCAAAGACTTTTTCCCATTCTGTAGGTTGCCTCTTTGCTTTATTCACACTGTCCTTTGCAGTACAAAATTTTTGTAATTTCATGAGGTCCCCAGCGGTTAATCTGTGGTTTTATTGCCTGAGCAATTGGGGTTATATTCAGAAAGTCTTTGCCAAGACCAATATGTTGAAGGGTTTCCCCTACTTTTTCCTCTAGCAGTTTCAGAGTTTCAGGTCTGGTGTTAAGGTCTTTAGTCCATTTGGACTTAATTCTTGTACATGGAGAAAGAGAAGAATCTATTTTCATCCTTCTACAGATACATATCCAGTTTTCCCAGCACCATTTGCTGAAGAGGCTATCTTTTCTCCAATGAGTATTTTTGGCATTTTTATCAAATATCAGGTGGCTATAGCTACCTGGACTTATATCTGTGTCCTCTATTCTGTTCCACTGATCTACATACCTGCTTTTGTGCCAGTACCATGCTGTTTTTGTTACTAGGGCTCTGTAGTATAGGTTAAAATCAGGTGTGGTGATACGACCCACTTTATTTTTGTTGCTCAGTATTATTTTAGATAATCGAGGTTTTTGTGATTCCAAATGAATTTTTAGATTGTTTTTTTCTATTTCTGTGAAGAATGCCTTTGGAATTTTGATGGGAATTGCATTAAATGTGTAGGTTGCTTTTGTTAAGATTGCCATTTTCACAATATGGATTCTTCCAATCCAGGAACAAAGGATGTTTTTCCATTTCCTAGTGTCTTCTACAATTTGTCACTTGAATGTTTTATAGTTTTCATTGTAGAGCTTCTTTACTTCCTTGGTTAGGTTTATTCCAAGGTACTTTATTTTCTTTGATGCAATTGTGAATGGGAGTGATTCTCTGATCTCATCCTCTGTGTGTTTGTTGTTAGCATATATGAAGGCTACTGATTTCTGTGTATTTATTTTGTATCCTGCTACATGGCTGTAGGTGTTTATCACCTGTAACAGGTTGCTGGTAGAGTCTTTAGGGTCCTTTATATATAGAATCATGTCATCTGCAAATAATGATAACCTGATTTCTTCCTTTCCAATTTGTATCCCTTTTATGTGCATCTCTTGCCTTATTGCTATGCCTAAGACTTCCAGTACTATATTAAATAAAAGTGGGGACAGTGGACACCCTTGTCTTGTTCCTGATTTTAGCGGAAAAGCTTCCAGTTTTTCCCCATTTAGTAATATGTTGGCTGTAGGCTTGTCATAAATAGCCTTTATTATATTGAGGTATGTTCCTTCTATTCCCAGTCTCTGTAGGACTTATCATGAAGGGATGTTGGATTTTGTCAAATGCTTTTTCTGCATCTAATGAGATGATCATATGATTTTTGTCCTTCAGCCCATTTACATAATGTATTACATTTATCGACTTGCATATGTTGAACCATCCCTGCATCTCTGGGATAAAGCCTACTTGGTCAGGGTGAATGATCTTTCTGATATATTCTTGTATTCTGATTGCCAATATTTTGTTGAGCATTTTTGCATCTATGTTCATGAGGGACATTGGTCTGTAATTTTCTTTTTTTTTTTTTTTTTTTTTGGTCTATCTTTGCCTGGTTTTGGTATCATGGTGATGCTGGCTTCATAGAAGGAATTTGGTAGGATTCCTTCTTTTTCTATTTTATGGAAAAGCTTAAGAAGCAATGGTGTTAGTTCTTCCCTGAAGGTCTGGTAAAATTCAGCAGTGAATCCATCTGGGCCTGGACTTTTTTTAGTTGGGAGATTTTTGATAATGGCTTGGTTCTCCATGCTTGTTATAGGTCTATTTAAGTGATTAATCTCATCTTGATTTAATTTAGGTAGGTAATATAGATCAAGGAAATCATCCATTTCTTTCAGATTTTCATACTTTGTGGAGTATATGCTTGAATAGTATGTCCCTACGATATTTTGAATTTCTCTGGTATCTGTTGTGATGTTACCTTTTTCTTTTTTTTTTTAATTTTTATTATTTATTTATTTATTTGAGAGTGACAGACAGAGAGAGAAAGAGGAACAGAGAGAGAGAGAGAGAGAGAGACAGAGAGAATGGGTGCGCCAGGGCCTCCAGCCACTGCAAACGAACTCCAGATGCGTGCGCCCCCTTGTGCATCTGGCTAACGTGGGTCCTGGGGAATCGAGCCTCAAACCGGGGTCCTTAGGCTTGACAGGCAAGCGCTTAACCACTAAGCCATCTCTCCAGCCCTGATGTTACCTTTTTCATCTCTAATTTTATTAATTTGTGTCTCTTCTCTCTTTCTTTTGGTCAGATTTGCTAAGGGTTTATCAATCTTCTTTATCCTTTCAAAGAACTAACTCTTTGTTTCATTGACTCTTTAGATTGTTTTTTTGGTTTCTATTTCATTAATTTCTGCCCTAATCTTTATTATTTCTTCCCGTCTACTGATTTTTGGTTTGCCTTGTTCTTCTTTTTCCAAGGCTTTAAGGTGAAGCATTAGGTCATTTACTTGCGACCTTTCTAATTTCTTAATATGGGCACTTAAAGCTATAAATTTACCTCTTAGGACTGCCTTCATTGTGTCCCAGAGATTTTGGTATGTTGTGTTCTCATTATCATTTGACTCTATAAATTTTTTTATTTCTTTCTTGATTTCTTCATTGACCCATTCATCATTTAGTAGTGTGTTTCAATTTCCATGATTTTGTGTATGCTGTATAGCCTTTTTTGCTATTGATTTGTAGTTTGATTCCATTGTGGTCAGATAGAATATTCCTGTATTTGTTAAGATTTGCTTTGTGTCCTAATATATGGTCTATTTTAGGGAATATTCCATGTGCTGCGGAAAATAATGTATATTCTGCAGCATTTGGATGAAATGTCCTGTAGATATCTGTTAGGTCCATTCCTTCTATGACCACATTTAGTCCAGATGCCTCTCTGTGTATTTTTGCCGGGATGACCTGTCAATTGATGAGAGTGGGGTGTTGAAGTCACCTACTACCACTGTGTTTGGTGTTATCTGTGCCCTTAGTTCTAATAGCACTTGTTTGATGAATGTTTGGGGGCCTCCATGTTAAGTGCATATATGTTTAGGATTGTAATGTCCTCCTGTTGGAGGGTGCCTTTAATCAATATAAAGCGACCTTCCTTATCTTTCTTAACTAATGTTGGACTGAAGTCTACCTTGTCAGATACTAGGATAGCTACCCCTGCTTATTTTCTAGGTCCATTTGCTTGAAACACTGTTTTCCAATCTTTGACCCTAAGATAGTGTCCATCCTTTGTAGAAAGGTGGGTTTCTTGGAGGCAACAAGTTGAAGGATCCTGCTTTTTAACCCAGTCTGCGAACCTATGCCTTTTGGTTGGGGCATTGATATTAAGGGATAATATTGAAAGATGTGTATTCATTTTTGCCATTTTTTTTTTTGTAGTTCTTCCAGTTTTACGTTTGCTCTCTTGTGTTAATTAGTATTTGAGTATTGTTTGTTTTTTCCCGGTTCCTTATATGTGTGCTTTTCTTTTTCTTCAGCATGGAGGATTCTTTCATGTATTTTCTGTAGTGCTGGTTTTGTCTTCAAATACTCCTTTAGCTTGCTTTTGTCGTGGAATGTCCTTATTTCTCCATCTATTTGAATGGATAGCTTTTCAGGATAAAGTAACCTTGGTTGACAGATGTTAATCTTTTAGGACTTGGAATACATCACTCCACGCCCTTGTGGCTTTTAAAGTTTGTGTTGCGTAATCTGCTGTAATCCTGATAGGCTTGCCTTTGTAGGTGACTTGATTTTTCTATCTGACTGCTTTCAATATTTTTTCTTTGGTTTGTGTGTTTGGTAGTTTGATTATAATATGGCGAGGAGAGGTTCTTTACATGTTTTTTTCTGGCTGGTGTTCTAAAGGATTCCTGTATCTGCATTGGCACCTCTTTCCCAATTTGGGGTAAGTTTTCTTCTATGATTTTGTTGAAGACGCCTACTATGCCTTTGGAGTGAAATTCTTTTCCTTCTACTATGCCCTGAATTCTTATATTTGATCTTTTCATAGTGTCCCGAATATCTTGAAATTCCCACTCATACTTTTCTATTAGTTTGTCTTTCTCTTTGTTGGACTGTATTAGATCTGCCACCTGGTCTTCCAGCTTAGATATTCTGTCCTCTCCTTCATCCATTCTACTGATGAGATTTTCTACAGAGTTTTTTATTTCATTAACTGTGTTCTTCATTGCTAGTAATTCTGACTGGTTTTTTTTTTATTATTTCTATTTCCTTACTTATGTCTGGTATTGACCTCTTTATTTCATTAAATTGGTGTCTTGTGTTTTCTTTGATTCCTTTGATTTCCTCTTTCATTCCTTTGATTTCTTCAAACATATTTATAATCATTCTTTTGAAATCTTTCTCATGCATTTCCTCTAACTCGTTCTCACTGGAGGTCATTTCTGATGCCTTAATACTTTTTGGTGGATTTATATTGTCTTGATTTTTGGTGTTTCTTGTGTTATAATGTATATATTTTTGCATCCTGGATTATTTAATGATTGGATTTTCTAGTTAGCTGGATATTATTAGATGTATCAGTCAATCTGATGTTATATAACTTCAGGGTAGGAGCTTAAGGCGGTAGGTGTGGCTCTGAAGACTCTCAGAGTATCTATAAAAGTGACCCTTGGTGTTGGGTTTGCCTGCTATGAGAGTATTCAAGTAGGCTGAGTGGAACCAAATACAGATAGATTCTGAAATTTAATTAAACAATGTACACTTTCAATGAAAAACAGCTCAGAGTATTTATCCAAGAGTAGGTATTATGACAACCAGATCCTCTAACTGTCCCTTAGGGTGTGTGGTGCCCCACCCACAGCCTTAATCCTGACACCAAGGAGGTTAAGAGTTCTGATCTGTTGAGGGTTCCAAGTCAGTTTATGACCAGGTGAGACCCTTCCCTGGTGTAATCCCAGTTACCTCTGCTCCTGCTTGGGTCCCACTGTCGGTTCAAGTTGGCCTGGCCGGGTCCCTGGACCGCTGCTCTGTTCGCTGGAGCTGGGCACTGGCAGTGGGGGAGGGAAGGCTGCCAATGCTGCTCTAGTTCACTCGCTGTTCCACGTGTTCTTCTACCTCGTGATCTGCTCCTCCGTTTTCACTGCCGTTCTCCCTTCACGTTTTTTGAGTTTGGGGAGAGCTCCGGTGTGAGTGGAAAATCCCCTCACCTGGCTTTTCCTGTGGCCTCAAGCCGAGCCTGGCGGCTTTCTGGCCACCGCCGCAGCCGCTGCTGCTGCGGTCTGCAGACCTGCTGGAGCTGCTTCTGCCGGCCTGTGTGGGCTCTGGATGCTCTGGATCTCTCCTACTTCTCCGATGCTGTTTTAATTTGCTATACACCTCACTTTTTAGTAAAAGTGTGTATTTTGCTGCGGTTTTTTTTTTTTATCCCCCCCCCCCCCCCGGCTGCTTTGGTGTGGTACCTACGCCACCATCTTAACCGGAAGTCCCTCTTTCTTTTTTAAGTATACTTTATTTATTTATTTGAGAGAAAGAGAGAGGGAGGGAGAGAGAAAATGGGCGCACCAGGGCTTCCAGCCAGTGCAAACGAACTCCAGATGCATGTGCCCCCTTATGCATCTGGCTTACATGGATCCTGGAGAATCAAACCAGGACCCTTTGGCTTTACAGGCACATGCCTTAACCACTAAGCCATCCCTCCAGCCTTTTAAAATTTGGGTTGCCTACATGAGCATGGGTAGATTTTTTTTCTTACTGGAGAATAGGCAAAATTATCAGTGGTTACACCACTGAAGAACATACTTCCTCTCCCTAGCAAACATTAACAGTAGCAACTCTGAGAGAAGTAGGGTCTTCAGAGGGCCTCCCCCTATCCATGAAGGAATGTTGACATCTGCCCAGAACTTTCTGCCCTTCATTCTCTTCTTTCTAGCCTCAGTTTAAGTGTTCCACTAGAAGGTTTATTCCTGATAACTGCTGACAGCATGTCCTCTTTGCCATCACAACATCCCATATATTTCCTTCTTAGCAACTATAAGGAATTGGAGGCCTGAGTAAAGTTCAAGCCACAGAACCCACATAAACAGCAGTATTCTGGGAGCCATCACATCCTGCTACAGGCAAGTGAATGGGGTACCTGTAAGGGCATATACACATGCACTGCCCCCCACACCTGTTGCTGATGGAATCCAGATTGGTTTCTTGTCCACAAATGGCCTTTTCACTTTCAGTTTCCTTTTGCCTTCCACTCTTACCTTCCTTAAAAAGGTAAATAAATCAAAGCAAAAAAAAAAAAAAAAAAAAAGTTGAGCTTGGACTTGCACTACATCAAATACTATAGGAGAAATCCAAAAGGGTCCCTAAAATTTGGATTTTAGATTACATCATGAAAGTGCAAATGTATTCCTAGGAATATTGGACACAAGCCCTGGGTTCTGAAACTCCTTCTGCTTGAGCCTGCCTGCTCACCTAAGATGACTCTTTTACCTCTCCAAGCCTAAAACTCCTTCCTGTAGGTGAAATGGCCTCCAAGTGCCTTTCAGCTTTGCTCTTGTGCTTCTTGTTAGCCCTAAATGCTGAGTACCCAGTATCTAGAGCTGAATGGTGAAGTAGTGAAACAGGGAGATGTTTTCTTATTTTCAAAGATTAATCTCTGGTCCTAGAACCTAGAAACACCATCTTTAAAATGACTCCTCTATAATAAAAGAATTGGGCAAAGGAACTTTCTTGCTGTATTCTCAGAGAATCAGGACAAGGAAGCCTTCCTTCATTTGTGGAACGGGAAGGGTGTATTTTCTCCTAAGTTATTCCTCGGCCTCAACCAAAGATCACTTTGTCCCTCAGTGGAAACTTGGTATCAAGGAGTCTCAGGAGATGACTTATTCAGCTGGGTGGGGCCTGAGCACACTGGCCTGCTCATCTTCTGCATTATGTTTGTCTAGCTGTGGGAGACAAAAGGAACAGTTTCTGTGCTCAGCCAGCTAGAGTCAGCTTGGCATAATGGTGGTAGAAGCTGTTATTTTAGGAAGGATCACCTCTTGTGCTGATTAGTTATTGACTATTTTTGTTTGTTTGTTTTTGTTTTTGTTTTTCGAGGTAAGGTCTTACTCTAGTCCAGGCTGACCTGGAATTCACTATACAGTCTCAGGCTGGCTTCAAACTCAAAGCAATCCTACCTCTGCCTCCCAAGTGCTGGGATTAGAGGCATGTGCCACCACTCCCTGCTTGCCTATTTTATTAATGGTTGCCTATATATCAGCTTTCAGTAAGTTTGTGGGTGAACGTCTTGTGAAATAAGCTGGTTATGGTAGCACATGCCTTTAGTCCCAGCACTCAGGAGACTGAAAATCATTGTGAGTTGAGGCTGGCCTGGGACTACAGAGTGAGTTACAGGTTCCTGGGCTGCAGTGTAACCCTACCTTGAGAAAAACAGTAACAAAAAAAAAAAAAAAAAAAAAAAAGAATGAAGCAACTTAACAGGATCTAAGTTTGACATTTAGGGGTGTTGGCTTATTGCTTTAGAACCTTGGGGTTATCGTGTAATACACCATGTCACATGACTACTAAATACCAGAAAAAAAAACCCTCAACTTGGTTTTTCATTGGCTCAAATATAGTTCAAGGCAATAGACACAAAGATGAGGAAGTACTGTACAATATAGGAAATGAAAGCTTTTAAAGATAATTCACTCCTGTGAAAGTTGCTGCCCAAGTACTGATAAATGAGTTAAAATAAGAATAGAAGAGCTAGAACAGAGGTCCTTTATTCTAAATTAAGAGAAAGGGAGTGTGGCAGACACTGCATTTGATAACTGGGAATTACCCTTGGCTTAGTAAAGTGATTAGGACGGAGGAGTAGAAGTTGAAGAGAAGAAAAGGACCGTCAACCAGCCTCACACAGGGTATTGTATTTCTGGACTTACTTAATTTTATTTGTTTCACTTATCTTTCTCAGTTACTTAAATCTAAAAGGTGTTTATTTAAACTCCCAAAGAGAATAATAGAAAGGATCCTGGGTAAGTTGTAGTAAGTACCTTTGAACCATGCTAAGTACCATCTCCTTGCTGTAAAGGGCAGTGATTGTGATTCTTCTTACAGATGTGTATTTAATTATTGAACATTTATGAAGGCGACTCTGTGTTCTAATGGTTTCAAAGTAAAGGTAGGTATGGAAAGAAAGCTATACTCTGTTTCCAAAAGAAAAATTTACAACCTTGATGTTTAGAATCATATACTTTTACAGTCCTGTTGAGATTTACATTGTAAAATGTTGAAGATTTTTTAAAAGATTTATTTATTTTTATTTATTTATGTATTTATTAGAGATAGAGTGAAAGAGAGAGAGAGAAAAAGAGAGAGAAAATGGGCACACCAGGGCCTCTAGCCACTGTAAATGAACTCCAGATGCATGTGCCACCATGTTCATCTGGCTTATGTGGGACCTGGAGAATTGAACCTGGGTCCTTAGGCTTTGCAGGCATGTACCTTAACCACTAAGCCATCTCTCCAGCCCTTAAGTAATTCTTTTTTTTTTTTTTTTGACATTGTACAAAACTTTATTTACAGGAAAACTGGGTGAAAATTAAGGCATGTACAAAAGTACACAAGAGAGCCAGAAACATGAATGCAGGGATGACTTTGGGAATAAGCAACAAACATTATGTTCCACAATGGAGCATGAGGCTAGGCAAGGGAAAAGAGCTAGCCTCGGTGCTAATTTCTGGGAAAACCAGTCATTCCAAAAGGAAAGAGTTGAGGGGGATGAGCTACTGGTTTTAACATTGCAGTCTTTCTTTTTTTTTTTTTTTTTTTTTTGAGGTAGGGTCTCACTTTGGCCCAGGCTGACCTGGAATTCACTATGTAGTCACAGGGTTGCCTCGAACTCATGGCGATCCTCCTACTTCTTCCTCCCGAGTGCTGGGATTAAAGGCATGTGCCACCACGCCCGGCTCCTGAACATTGCAGTCTTAATAATCAAGTCACCTTTCTCCTGCCATGTAGCAGAAGCCAGATACTGGTGATTCTTATTCATCATGTTATGTTTTTTCTTTTTGGGTTTTCAAGGTAGGGTTTCACTCTAGCCCAGGCTAACCTGGAACTCACTATGTAGTCTCAGGGTGGCTTCTAACTCACAGCAATCCTCCTACCTCTGCCTCCCGTGTGCTGGGATTAAAAGTGTGCACCTCCACACCTGGCTCTCATGTTATGTTTCTAACCATAAATTCTGCCTGTGGTCTTTGGGGGAAAATGGATTGTTTATGTTTCGTTACCTTTTGTCCTTGCTGTGATAGGAAAAAATAAAAAGAATTACAAGAGTCAAAGAGCTAAAAAATTCTGTTGTTTAAAATAAAGGGCATTCATTCTTAAAGAAACTTTAAAAATAAATAAAAATAAATAAATTAAATTAAAAAAGAAACTTCTATGCATCATATTTAAATTTGTAAAACATTATTAAGAGGTGATATTTGGGCTGGGAGATTGCTTAGTGGTTAAGGGTATTTGCTTGCAAAGCTGCTGGTCCCGGTTCAGTTCTGCAGTACCCATGTAAAGTGAGATGCATACAGTGGCCCATGTGTCTAGAGTTTGCTTGCAGCAACAAGAGGCCCTAATGTTCCCATTCTCTCTCTCCCTCTCTCTCTCCTTTCTTTCAACAACAAAAATTTAAAAATAAAATAAAAACTTCAGCCGGGCATAGTGGTGCACACCTTTAATCCCAGCACTTAGGAGGCAGAGGTAGGAGGATCGCCATGAGTTCAAGGCCACCCTGAGACTACGTAGTGAATTCCAGGTTAGACTGGGCTACAGCGAGATCCTACCTTGAAAAACCAAAAATAAATAAATAAATAATAAACAATTTAAAAGATATAATACTCCAAAAGGATCTTGTGCTTTACCTAGTGAGTTTCCTCACAGATTAAACATATTTATGAAAATATTTATTTCAGCTGGGTATGGTGGTGCATGCCTTTAATCCCAGCACTCGGGAGGCAGAGAGGTAGGAGGATTACCATGAGTTCGAAGTTACCCTGAGACTACATAGTGAATTCCAGATCAGCCTGGACTAGAGTGAAACTCTACCTCGAAAAATTAAAGAAAAAAATATTTATTTCATAAATAATCTTCAGGAAAAGGTTAACATTACAAAGATTCCCCAACCTGCACTTAAGGCCAAATGCACAAAGTGGGACATGAGTCTGGAGTTTGCAGTGGCTAGAAGCCCTGCAATGCCCATTTTTTCTCTCTCTTCCTGTCTTTCTCTCTTTGTCTTCTGTATGTCTCTCTCTGCTTGCAAATAAATATTTTTTTAAAAATAGTGTATAGCACTTAAGGAATGACAATTTGAAGTTATCTTCTGGCCTCCATGTGTATGCACACCTACATGCCTGTACCCCCCCCCATACACAATATTCTGGAGGAATACACAAAATCATTGGTGTTAAAAAAAATGTACATGCACATGGGCTGGTAGGATAGTGTAGGGGTTAAGGAGCTTGCCCATACAGCCAAAGGACCCAGGTTTGATTCCCCAGGACCCACGTAAGCCAGATGCACAAGGTGGCGCATGTGTCGAGTTTGTTTGCAGTGGCTGGAGGCCCTGGCATGCCCATTCTCTCTCTGTGTTTCTGACTCTTCTGTCTCTCAAATAAATAATAAAAATAAAAAATTTAAAAATGTACACAAATAACTAAGCATTTTGGCATAAGTGCTGTCAAATTTTGAGAGATAACCGAAAGTGGGAGAGATGACCAGCAAGTTCAGAGATGACACCATTGGATTAACGATTTGTTGAGTGGAGCTTTGGAAAGAGATATGGCATAAACATTTCCAGAATTATTACAAAGCCAGACTTATTTAGTTAGTTTTCATGCATTGTCTTTTTATGTAACCCAGGCTTACCTTGAACTTGTGACAGTCCTCTTGCCTCAGGCTTTCAAGTACAAGTATTACAAGCATGTCACCATGCCCACCTAAAGAAAGAAATTGATGCTTATTTTGTTTGTCATGCTGGCAATCAAACCCAAGACTTTGCTCATCCCAGGCAGGTACTCTGCAGCTGAGCTTCAGTAGCAGAACACAACCATGTTGAAACGTAGGATAAGGAGAAAATAAGTGGTAGCTAGAGTTTTGATTGGTTAATTTAAATTATTTATCAATACATGGTCCTGCATGCATAGAAATAAAAAGAATGCAGGGACAGAGATGTTTTGCGAAGGAAGCACACCATTTCCTCATTTGGGTGAATTCTGTGGAAATGACTAAACCTGGAGAAGGAATAAAAAAAGCGTTAGAATCCAGATGTCCATGACTCACCCAAGATGACTGAATTAGCTGCCAAGCTTATCCTCAGAAAGGGAAGTAGCATTTACCAAGTACGTATTGTGTGTTGCTTAATGATATGATGTGTTTCTTATTATTTTAGTCTTTACCATTGTTACTTTTATTTTGTCCACATTGTAAATAAGCCATTTGACCTACATATGAAGAAACTTGCCAGGCTAGCAAGAGATGAAGCCAGGATTGTGGTCCAGGCAGCCTCTACCCCTTGCTGCATGATTAAAAAAAATTCAGCCGGGCATGGTGGCACACGCTTTTAATCCCAGCACTCGGGAGGCAGAGGAAGGAGGATCACTATGAGTTTGAGGCCACTCTGAGACTACATAGTGAATACCAGGTCAGCCTGAGCTAGAGTGAGACCCTGCCTCGAAAAAAAAAAAAAAGAAGAAGAAGAAGAAAAAAGAAAAAAGTCAAGGCTTCCTTTCCCCCTGTGTTTGAACATGATCAGTCTGATTTTTCAATGCCTTCTTCTCAAAGTGCTTTCTGGGATACATGATTCTATTCAGTAAATGGGGCATATATTAACTAGCGGTGTTAGCTAGTGGAAAGCATTGTTTAAAATAAAAACGGGGCTGGAGAGATGGTCAGTGGTTAGAGGCCATTGCTCGCAAAGACTGATAGCTTAGATTCAATTCCCCAGTGTTCATGTAAAGCAAGGTGTATGGTAGTGCATGCATCTGGAGTTCATTTGCAGTGGTAGGAGGCCCTGGCACACCCATATTCATTATCTTTCTGTCTGCCTCTTTCTTCCTCTTTCTCTCAAAAAATGCAAACAGGAAGAAGTGAAATTCATTTATTTATTTATTATTTATTTATTTGAGAGAAAGAAGGAGAGAGACAGAGATGAGACTGGGTGCATCAGGGCCTCCAGCCACTGCAAACGAACCCCAGACACATGCGTCACCTTATGCATCTGGCTTACATGGTTACTGGGAATTGAACCAAGGTCCTTTGGCTTTGCAGGCAAGTACCTTAACTGCTAAGCAGTCTCTCCAGCCCAATTTGTTTATTTTTTAAAAAATATTTTATTATTTATTTATTAGAGAGAGAAACACAGGGGGAGAGAGAGAATGAATGAGCACGCCAGGGCCCCAGCCACTGCAAACTAACTCCAGATGTATGTGCCACCTTGTGCATCTGGCTTATGTGGGTCCTGGGGAATTGAACCTGGGTCCTTAGGCTTCATAGGCATGCACCTTAACCACTTAAACCATCTCTCCAGCCCCATATTTTCATAATATGTTTTATTTAACTCAATATATCAACCTGTTAACATGTTAAGCTATGTACATGTAATCAGTATTTGAAAATTAAGATAATCTGGCCAGGCATGGTAGTGCACGTTTTTAATGCCAGCACTTGGGAAGCTTGAGGTAGGAGGATCACTGTGAGTTACAGGCCAGCCTGGAGCTACAGAGTGAGTTCCAGATTAGAGACCCTACATCCAAAAACAATATAAAAGGGAAAGAATGGTTGGGGAGCAGGGGAAAGAAGAAGAGGTAAGAGAGGCCAGGGACAGCGTGTGAGAGAGCTTGCCTGCTAAACTGAAATTGGGTATTAAATAAAAGAGGAATAAATGTGGACACCTGTTTGCTGGTTTCAGTCTTGAGTCTTTCAGCATTTCTTCCCTAACTTCCAGAAACCTATTACACTCCCAGGCATTCCTTTGCAAGGTTGGGTTCTAGTTGCTAGAGTCCAGGGGTCATGCATGATGTGAATGCTGTTTTTTGCTTTTGAATCTTTCTTCAAGAGATTTAGTTATAGATGCTGGTATGATCAGTGGGAAGTCCTTTACAAGTTTAGGCTTGATGATGGTCATATCTTTGGGTAGTCATAGAATCTGGTTGCAAATGCAGATCCCTCCCCTGTACAATCCTTCCTGGTGTCTGGCACATTGCTTGAAATTTGTATTCAGGTTCCCACCTCACAGAATAATTTGTGGTTCCTATTTTTTCTCCTTCCTCTTCTGCCTCCTCCTCCCTCTGTAGCCCAGGTTGGCCTTGAACTCACTGTGTAGCCCAGGATAACCTTGACCTCACTGTATAGCTGAGGATAACCTTGAATTTGATCCTTGTGTCTCTACCTGCTTAGTCCTGCAGTTACAGATGTGTGCCACTTGTTGGGTAGGGTGTTGTTACAGGTTGGATTCTTTGTTGATCCACATAGTCTGTGAACAGTTTTAAATCCTTTATTATGCATAAGACATATTAAGTTCTCTTTTTATATATTTATGAAAGAGAGAGAGAGAATGAATGGGCATGCCAGGGCCTCTAGCCATTGCAAATGAAGTCCAGGACACATGTGCTACCTTGTATGTTTGGCTTACATTGGTTCTGGGGAATCAAACCTGGGTCCTTAGGCTTCACAGGCAAGTGCCTTAACCACTAAACCATCTCTATAGCTCTAAATTTTCTTTTTGATACTTTTGCAATTCCTTTGAATTATTATGCAGTTCTCATTCTCTTCTTCATTTGAAAATTATTGGCTGAGCACCAGCCATAGCTCAACACATGGTTAAATAAGCAAAATATAAGCATGACAGTGCATCAGTGTTTGGATTTTAATAAGTTACTTTCTTAGAGACTCCACAAAACTCTGTCTTACTCTTTGTAACCAAGTTCTTTAAAGAAAGGGAGGGGAAAAGGAGGAAGGGGGGGAAGATAGAGGGAGGGAAAAATACCGATATTGGTAATTTATTTTTTATTGAATATCTACTACTTGCCACTTTGCCTCCAAATATATGTAACCCTCATAAGTAGTTCTTTGGGGGTTGAATATACGCCTCCCTTTTGGTGTTGCCAATTGAACTTAGGACCTCATACATACTAAGTGTTTCCTGTATCACTGAGCTATACTCCTGGCACCCACTCACATTTCAGAAGTAATACACATGGAGGCCCTGAACAAGTACATGATACGTATCTAGTAAGGGCCAAAGCTGGGATGTGAATCTGAGCCTGATTGACTCAACTTCTTCTTTTAAAATAGTTTTTAAATCATTTGTTTGCAAGGGGAGGGGGAGGGAGAAAGAAAAGAATGAGCACACTAGGGCCTCCAGCATGTGCAAATGAACTCCAGACACATGCTCCACACTGTGCATCTCGCTTTACATGGGTACTGGGTTATCAAACCTGAGTCCTTAGGTTTTGCAGGCAGGCACCTTAACCTCTAAGCCATCTCTCCAGCCCTGACTCAGCTTCTTAACCTCTGTACTTCAGGACTTCTTGCTGAGGGGAGAATGTGAGGACCAGCAGTTGGTTGTACAGCAGTGCTAGTGTGGCCTGGGCAGGCAGGGCCTACAGGTACTGTATTTGGGGAAGAAGATAGGAAAGAAGTCACAATTCATGTGTAAAGTCACATGGCTGATGATAAGGGGGGCTAAAGACTTAGAGAGTTCAGCTTGGCAGCCAGGTCACCTGGGCCATATTAGATCTGCCACAAAAAGGGCATTGTAGGTGTGGCTGTACAATATTTCCCCCCAAATGAAATGGAGTGAGAACACAAATGAGCATGCCAGTAGTATAGCATCTTTTTAAAAAATATATATATATTGTTGCCGGGCGTGGTGGTGCACGCCTTTAATCCCAGCACTTGGGAGGCAGAGGTAGGTGGATCACTGTGAGTTCGAGGCCACCCTGAGACTACATAGTGAGTTCCAGGTCAGCCTGGACTAGAGTGAGACCCTACCTTGAAAAACCAATAATATATATATTATATATTCATGAGAGAGAGAGAGAAAGAATGGGTGCACCAGGGAGGGCCTCTAGCCACTGCAAACGAACTTCAGACGCAGGCACCACCTTGTGCATCTGACTTTTGTGGGTGCTAGAGAATTGATCCTGGGTCTTCAGGCTTCACAGGCAAGCACCTTAACCATTAAGCCATCTCTCCAGCCCTACTATCTTTTTACATAAACAACACATGTGCACATGCATGTGAATGATTTTGTAAAGGACATGTTTCTACACATCCAGTAAGATTCCCCTTGTTTTAAGTTGTAGGTTTATTTCTTTCAAACTTGTGTATTCAGTTAAGGAGTACTGATAAGTTTAGTAAATTGTGCTATTGAAAGTAATAAATGCAGGGCTGGAGAAATGGCTTAGTGGTTAAGGTAGTTGCCTGCCAAGCCAAAGGACCCGGGTTCAATTCCCCAGTACCCACGTAAAGCTAGATGCACAAGGTGGTGTATGTTTCTGGAATTCATCTGCAGTGGTTGGAGCCCCAGAGCGCCCATTCATATTCTCATATTCATTCTCTCTCTGTGTGTCTCTCTCTCTGTCTCTCTGCCTCATCCTCTCTCAAATAAATAATTAATGAAATAAAATTACTAAATTTTACAAGTGAATTATTAATACTATACACAGGGTTTCGATTTCCCATACATTTTCTTCTTTTTTACTTACATATTTTGAGGTCTATATATACAAGTAAGTGTTCATTTACTTACTTAATTATTCCTAAAAGCCAGAATTTTTTTCTGTTTATTAATCTTAATGACTTAATCACTAATGTATCTTACACAGATCTTTTCCTCTTATATTCTAAACCCATTATTTTTCTCATTATTGTTTTTCTCTAAATGAGCTCCTTAAGTCTTCTTTTTAATTAGTATTATTTAAGGACATTGTTGTTGTTTTCAGTGATGGAATAAGACCCAGGGTCTGGGCATGCTTGGCAAGCATTCTATCATTGAACTATATCCCTAGTCTATGATACGTTTTTAGTATTGGTTGTGTATTTTTTGCTTTTCACTAGAATTCATGGGAGATAATGACCTGAATATTAAATGCCAGTGAAAGGCATTTTCTGAAAACTGAGTGCTTGTAGTATCTGTAGAAGCCACATGGTGGCAGAAAGAGCACCTAAAAACTGGCCTTATAAGCCCTGTAAAATGTCTGTTTTTCTCTTTCTATTTTTCTCTCTCTCTTTCTTCAATCTCTTTCCATTTATTTTTGGTTTTGAGATAGGGTTTAACTATGTAGCCTAAGCTGTCCTGGAACTTACGCCGGTCCTCCATAGGTATGAGCTACCATTCTGGCTATTTTTCTTTTAAGAAATTATGAAGATACAGAAATTAGCTTAAAAAAATGTAGCACTCACCTTAAGAAATAAATACCAAAGCCGGGCTTGGTGGTCCATACCTTTAATCCCAGCACTCAGGAGGCAGAGATAGGAGGATCACTATGAGTTCAAGGCCACCCTGAGACTGCATAGTGAATTCCAGGTTAGCCTGGGCTAGAGTGAGACTCTACCTCGAAAAACCAAAAAATAAATAAATAAATAAGTAAATAAATATCACAAATATATTTGAAACCCCTTGGTACCCTTTTTTTTCTTTCAATTATCTTCCCTTCAGTTTTTCTTCCTTTAGAGACAGCCTCTTTTGAATTTTGTCTGTGTCATCTATGTGCATGTCTTTATGCTTCAATTACATATTTACATTTTCTTAACAGTGTATGGAATTGTTTTCTTTGTTATGGATTTTGTATGCTTTATTCTATTTGTGTTACTAGATAAGTTGCAGTTGTCACATTTTTATGTTTGTATGGATTTATGTAGCTTGAGTGAATGTTTTTTCTTTTATAGTTATCTGATACCACATTGAAGAGATCACAACTTAAAATTTTTATTTTCTTATTGGCAGACTTTGAGAGAGGCTTCATGGCAGAGTTATTATGGATGGGGTCTTTGGGTACATGGCAACCATTTAGATCCTGGTAGTGTTATGTACTAAGTGTAGACCTTGTGTTTACTTGTACAAAATAAGGGTACTGCTCATTTTACAAGGTGCAGTGAAGATTAAATTCAGTAATATGTAAAGAATAATACCATGTATACCCCTTATGTGAAAGGAATTACTCCAGTTAAAATTATGTATGGAACCCCTCCCGCCCTCCATCCTGCCCCAATGGGTCTTGAACAGATAAGTGACTTTACTAATGAAAGGCTTCTTTCTATGCAAGTCTTACAAAGAGTCCAGGAGTCTATTGTTCCAGCAATCAAGGCTGCTTTTTAGACTTACGCTGTTTTCCCCCATCCCTTTCAGCTCGGCGACAGATCGAGAGATGCTATATTGGGACATTGGAAGGGCCCTCACCAGGTCATCCTAACCACTCCAATGGCCATGAAAATGGATGGGACAAAATAGAAGAGGATTAGACTTTTTTATGAAATGAGGGGGGCTTATGTATGGCTTTAGGTAAAACTTGTTGCTTTTTTTTTTTTTAATATCTTGTATGTAGTCTGGAAGGAAGTCTTTTTTTTAATATTTATTTACTTATTTGAGAGCAACAGAGAGAAAGAGGCAGAGAGAGAGAGAGAGAGAATGGGCGCACCAGGGCCTCCAGCCACTGCAAATGAACTCCAGATGTGTGCGCCCCCTTGTGCATCTGGCTAACGTGGGTCCTGGGGAGTTGAGCCTTGAACCGGGGTCCTTAGGCTTCACAGGCAAGTGCTTAACCGCTAAGCCATCTCTCCAGCCCAACTTGTTGCTTTTATGACAGTCAGTCAGGAATAATCTGAAATACACTGGCTTTAGTTAGAGAAAATCTCAAAGAAAGAGAATTTCAGAGACAAGCCACTAGTAATTGGTTTCAGTCTATGTTTAGTTGGTCTCCGTGGCTAACTTCCCTTGTCTCTTCTATTGCTGGCCCCCTGAGACTTCTGCTCTTAGGCCTTACCATAGGACCATGCATTATTAATGCTCTCAGTCGATACATATAGAACAGAATAAATTCTGTTAAACTCATGATATTATGGATGCAATACACGCCTTTAGATGAAAACACCCTTGTTTGTTTAAACTGAGATCTAAACCAAATCCATAGTTTAATAGTTTGATTGTTATGTCTTGTGAATATTTTTTAATTAATTTATTTATTTGGAGAGAGAGAGAGAGAAAATATGAGTATGCCAGAGCCTCTAGCCACTGCAGATAAAACTCCAGATGCATGTAGTGCATCTGGCTTTATGTGGGTACTAGGGAATTGAACCTTCAGCCTTTGCAGAAAAGCACCTTAGCCACTAAGCAATCTCTCCAGCCCCGTAAATATTTTTTAAAGATCTTTTTATTTATTTATTTGCAAGCAAAGATAGAAAAGAGACAGAGAGAATAGGCACACCAAGGCCTCTAGCTGCTGCAAGTGAACTCCAGATGCATCTGTCTCTTTGTGCATCTGGCTTTACCTGGTTATTGGGGAATAGAAGTCAGGTTGTTAGGCTTTGCAGGCAAGGGCCTTAACCACTAAGCCATCTCCAGCCCCATTGTGAATTTTTGTTTTTTTGAGGTAGGGTCTCACTCTGGCCCAGGCTGACCTGGAATTAACTGTGTATTCTCAGGGTGGCCTCAAACTCATGGTGATCTTCCTACCTACGCCTCCCGAATGCTGGGATTAAAGGCATGCACCACCACACTCAGCTTGTGAATATTTTTTATTTTCAGGAAAATCTCTTCTTATTTTTTTCTCTCCTGTCATTGACTTGTTGGAGTTGCCAGCTCTGTTATGATATAGAATTACAGTTAAACTTTATTTTGGAATTATGTTAGAGTTGTAGGAAAGTACAAAAACAGAGTACAGAGAATCTTCATATACCCTTCTCCTGTTGTCCTATTTTATCAGTACTTTCTATCACCATCATAATGACCCTTTTATGTCTCAGCATTCCATCCAGCTGTGGTTGATGTATAAAATAATTTCTAATCATAAGTTCTTTTCCACGTGGAAAAATTACCATTTTGCATGAGGAAGAAATACACTGTAATTGCTTAAAATCACAATTAAGACAAGACAGAAAAAAAAAGTGTTGATACCTGCCTTATAGGGTGGTGATGACTATTAAAGAGATGGGATCATATGATGCTTGGTGGGCACTCATCCTTAGCTGTTAGTAATAGCTGTGTTATATAAATAGTTGTGAGACTGAGCTTCATCATAATGTGAAGTGAACATGTTCATGTCCCAGCTTTTTTTTTTTTTTTTAGGTGAACTCTTCTTTTTAGACAGTGTTTTGCATAGCCCAGGCTGACCATAAACTCACTAGCCAAGGACAACCTTGAATTTCTAATCTTCCTGCCTCTACATCCCCTAGTGCTGAGATTACAAGTAAGTGCCACCACACCCACTCTTCATGGGGTGTGCTCCTGGAGATTAAAGTCTGGGCTTCCTGAATGTTGGGCACATACTCTACTAGCTAAGCTATATGCCACCCCCAGCCCCCTTTGTGAAGTCTTTTATAACTATTAAATTCAAAGTAGCTTTAAGTTTCTTGCCATCTTATAGACAAGGTGAAGGCAACATGAAGTATAGCTGAGGCTGCACCTCACCAAGTCTGTTTTGTTACTATGAACATAAAAAGAATATGGAGAAAAATGCTAACCATGCCAGAGCCTGCTTCCACCCTTCCTGCTGCTCCTTCAGTCTATCACTCTGGCTTCTCAGAACACTTTACTTCCTGGTGAGCTTCAGACCCTTCTTTCTGATTTCACCACAGAACTAGCTCTAGCAACTGTCTTGTCTCTTCCCTATCCTGCCACTTAGGCTCTGACTGCCCTGCCTGACCTCCTTCCCCTACCCCTGTGCCGTAGTGGGAAGCCCACATGTGATCCTGTCAGCCCTGCTTCAAACAGCAGCTTCATGTCAGTCTTAGAATCAAAAATACCAGGCCCTTTGAAATGTGTAACTGCCTATCCCTCTGATCTCTTGCCTCTAGTTCACCATCCCCACATCTCAAGCCCTTTCAGATTTGGAGAGTATCAGAACCCCTAGTCCAGGCTGACCTCAAATCACACCTGGTTTAAGAGCAAGTGTTTCTGACTCAGGAAATTTTCATATGGCCCCTCCTATCACATTTTCCTAATACTGTACTCTTCTATAACTTGGCATATTTTAAAATACAGGGTTACTTGTGTTGTTATATGGTCAATACCAGTGTCTCCACGAGTCTGCAGGCTCCAGGAGAACCCCCAGTGCTAAGAGCAAAGCCCAGTTTGTGGTAGGTGTTAAGAGCTGGACTACTGGATGGGGAGGCACAGCAGGCTGTTGTAATGTGTGTTTATCTCTCTACCCCTTTCTCACAAGAGCCTTGTCTGGATGGTGACTCCAGACTCTCTTGTGGCTTCTTGTTTTTCCACCAGTCTAAAAGCTGAAGTCTTGGTTTGGAAGGTACCTTATTCCATCATTCTTGTCATTCCCTGACAGGTTATCACATTGCACAGAGGTCTCTACACACAGTGCCATCCATGACCCCTCTCTTCCCTCTACATGATCTTTCCTAGAGTCTCTCAGTTCTCACCAAGTAAACAAACATTTTAAAAATATTTTTTATTTATATTTGAGAGAGAAAGAGGCAGATACAGAGAAAGAGAATGGGTGCACCAGGGCCTTAAGCCACTGCAAACAAACTCCAAAAGCATGCACCACCTTGTGCATCTGGCTTATGTGGCTCCTGGGGAATCAAACCTGGGTCCTTTAGTTTTGCAGGCTAGCGGCTTAACCACTAAGCTATCCCTCCAGCCCCTAAACAAACATATTTTGATAAATATTGCCCCAGAACCAGTTGTGTGTGTATATACATACATAGTATATACAATATGGTCTTTTCCTGTAGAATGAAACCTCATAGTGCCTACTATTCTGTGAGATTTTTATTTACTCAGCAGTATATCATGATCACTGCTGTGGTTTCAATAAGTTGGACCTTCAATACTGTTATTGAGAGGTGGTAGTCTTTAAGAAGTGGAGCCTAGTGGAATACAATTATGTTATGGGAGTGACAGCCTTGAAAGATTGTTACAAAGTGAAGCCACCCTACATGCTTAACTTCTATGTGAATTGTTGACAGCTGTCTCATGCATGAACCCCACTAAGCCTTCCACCACATTTTGACACAGTGTGAGGCCCTCCTCATGAGATGTGGTTGCCCAATCTAGCCTTCAGAACTGTCATCCAAGAAAACCTCTTTGGAAAGTATTCAGCCTCAGGTATTTTATTACGGTAACACAAAGCAGGTTAAGCAGCCTTTCATGTCAAATAGATGGCCACGTTATCATTTTCAATTGCTGTCATGTGCTCTGGAACAGTCATACTGTGCAGGAAATGTTTTTTAGTATGGTTATGTCTTTAGGTCTAGAAATCGTTATATTTCTAAATCCTTTTATTTTTTTTTCTCTTGAGGTAGGGTCTCGTAGCCCAAGCTGACCTGGAATTCACTATGTAGTCTCAGGGCAGCCTCAAACTCACAGCTGTCCTCCTACCTCTGCCTTCTAAGTGCTGGGATTAAAGGCATGCACCACCACCCCCGCCTTCTAAATCCTATTTTTATCAAATTAAACTTCAATCAGAGTTAGAGATTTAAAAAAATAATGAGTAAAAAGCTAATGCTGATGTCAGAAATGAGGGAATACAACTTTAATATTGATGCATTTAAGACTAGACTTCATCCAGAACTTGATAATAGTTAACATGGTGAAATTCTTAAAAATATTTTATTTATTTGAGAGAGAGAGAAAGATAGAGATAGAGAGAAAGAGAATGGGTGCACCAGGGCTTTAGCCACTGCAAACAAACTCCAGATGCATGCACCACCTTGTGTATCTAGCTTATGTGTGTACTGGGAAATTGAACCTGGGTCCTTAGGCTTTACAGGCAAGTACTTTAGCCACTAAGCTGTCTCTCCAGCCCGTGAAGTTAATTTTGACATGAAAGTTGGTATGTCAACAACTCTGACTAAAGTAATGAAATGTACACTTTATTTATTTATTTATTTATTTATTTATTTATTTATTTATTTTAGTGCACACTTCCTCTTGGATTCCAGGGCAGGGAGAACCACATTTGTTCTTCCTGGTCCCCAGAAGAACATTATGGCTTGCAACTGCCTGTCTTTTAATATGAAAGCAACTCTACCTCCTCGACTTTCACTTGCTAGAGATTTCTTTCCTTGAGACAGGGCCCTATGTAGCCCAGGCTGCCTCAAACTCTTGATTCTCCTGCCCAAGAGACCTAAGTGGTATGATTGCAGACATGTGCCACCAAGTCCAGCTTGGTTTTTTTGATTGTTTGTTTGTTTTGAGGTAGAGTCTCACTCTAGCTGACTTGGAACTCCCTCTGTAGTCCCAGGCTGGCCTTGAACTCACAGGGATCCCCTTAGCTCTGTCTCCTGAGTGTTAGGATTAAAGGCATATGTTGCCATACCCAGCTGGATTTTTTTTTTTTTAGTATTTCAAGGTAGGGTCTCACTGTAGCTCAGGCTGACGTGGAATTCACTATGTAGTTTCAGTGGCCTTGAACTCAGTGATCCTCCTACCTCTGCCTCTAGAGTGCTGGGATTTAAGGCATGTGCCACCAAACCTGGCTTTGGATTTTTTTTAATTTAATTTAATTTATTTGCAAGGAGAGAGAGAGAGAGAGAGAGAGAGAGAGAGAGGGAGGGAGGGAGGGAGGGAGGAGATAGAGAGAATGGGCATGCCAGGGCCTCTAGCCACTGCAAATGAACTCCAGATGCATGCACCCTCTTGTACATCTGGCTTACGTGGGTACTGGGGAATTGAACCTGTGTCCTTTGGCTTTGCAGGCAAGTGCCTTAACTACCAAGCCATCCCTCCAGCCTGATTTTTTTTTAAATGGGGATTTGGTTTAGTAATTTGCTTAGTAGACATACATATGCTATATATCTATGTGGTAGGTTGAGAGGTAGAATGGATAGAAATGATATTTATAACTGTGTTGTCTACAAAGTGGTGTATATATATTTATATATCTTAAGTCAAATTTTTGTGTATATAATATGTGTGTGTGTTTACATGTGTATTCAGATGCAAGTGCCCTGTGAGCACATGTGTAGAGGCCAGAGGAAGATGCTAGGTGTCTTCTCTTCTGCCTTACTTTCTTTTTCTTTTTCTTTTTCTTTTTTTTTTTTTTTTTTTTTTGGTTTTTCGAGGTAGGGTCTCACCCTAGTCTAGGCTGACCTGGAACTCACTGTGTAGTCTCAGGGTGGCCTTGAACTCACGGCGATCCTCCTACCTCTGCCTCCTGAGTGCTGGGATTAAAGGCGTGTGCTACCACGCCCGGCTTCTGCTTTACTTTCTTAAGACAGAGTCTTTCTCTGATCCTGGAGGGTCCCCATTTTTCCCTTCAGTTAGATTGAAGCCATTCTTACCAGGGAGCCCCAGCAGTTCTTCTGTCTCACCCCCACCCCCTGCCCAGCATTGAGGTTCCAAACATGCATGATCATGCCTGGCTTTTTTACATAGGTGCTGGGGATCAAACTCAGGTCCTCCTGCTTGCATAGCAAGTGCTCTTACCCACTGAGCCATCTCCTCAGTTTCTCAGTTTTGTGTGAAAATCTGGATTCAGGAAGTGATTACCAGCAGAATTCTTTTTTTTCAAGGTAGGGTTTCACTCTAGCTCAGGCTTACCTGGATTCACTATGTAGTCTCAGGGTGGCCTCGAACTCACAGTGATCCTCCCACCTCTGCCTCCCGAGTGCTGGGATTAAAGGCATGCGCCACCATGCCCAACTCTCAGTAGAATTCTTTTTCAAGGTAAACTCGCTTATAGTATGGAATTATTCTACATACAAAAGTTTAACTTTTTTGTTACTGTTGTTTAGATTTTGGTCTTTATTGTTGTTTTGTTTGGAGTGTTGGGATTTAACCCAGAGTTTGATTCTTGAACGTGCTCTACCAGTGAACTACACCCCAGTCATAAAGTTTATATTTAGTTTCTATAACCGTACCCCCTCAAATGTGGTACATTTTAACCTACCCTAAGGAGGAAGGATATGGTCCTAGAAATGTTTGTCTCCCTGTCCTCCAGTTATGTCGTCCTGTCTTGTGCAGCTAACATTGTGGGTGTAGATGGCCCAAGAGAAAGTCAGCAGGCAGGGAATAAACAGGAAAAGCCCAAAGACTGGCAGTGTCTTTCTCCTCACTCCTCCTGCCTCTGTTCTCGGGCTTGGCATGGATGGGGGCTTCAGGAAATGCTTGCAGAGTGGCTGGGTGTGTGAAGCCTGCCCTTGGTTCCTGTTTACTCAGGAGTAGGATTTCTAACACAGAAGGGACTGAACAAAGTATGTTCCAGGGAGCTCAGGCTGCACAGTGCAGTGAGGTGTGCTGCATATGTCCTTTCTTCGAGAGAGAGAGAGACAGACAGAAAGAGAGAGGAGAGAGAATTGGCACACCAGGGCCTTAGCCACTGCAATCAAACTCCAGACACTTGTGCTACCTAGTCACCTAGTGGGCATGTGCTTGCCTCACCTTTGTGCATCAGGCTAACATGGGATCTGGAGAGTAGAACATGGGTCTTCAGGCTTCACAGGCAAGTGCCTTACTTAACCACTAAGCCATCTCTCCAGCCTGCATATGTTGTTTCTTAATGTCAGGTGATCTTAACTTGGGAACTAGCCAATGAGATCAGCCTCTTTTGTTTCCAAAAGGAGAAGTTGAGGACTTCTAGTATATACAGAATTAAGTTTCCAAAAGTAGAATGAACTGTTAGCTGAATATCACTTGCTGAATATCCCTCATGGAACTTTCTGCTACCTGCATTTCTATATCAGAAAACCTTGCTTTTGAAAACATTTATTGATACCAATTGCTTAGCCGTGGCCCTAAGCTGGGTGTGGTGGTCCTCACCCATCTGTAATCCCAGCACCCAGGAGGCAGAGAGAAGAATTGTGAGTTTGAGGCCAACCTGAGCTACGTAGCAAGTTCAAGGTCCGCTCGGGCTGCATTGTGAGACTCTATCTCAAGAAAACAAGTAGAGAGCCTGTGATGAGACTGTATGTTTGTGATGACAGAAGGGAGCACAGTGATCCCAGAGCAAAGGGGATTGAGGTCCAAAGTGGGAGTGGATCTGTACACTAACAGGTTGGCACTTCCATATACCAGAAAGCCTGAGTAAGCATAGTCCATCCTGGAAACTGCCTGGTTGTCCCCATGCTGGGGGTTGAGGAGTGAGGGCACAGAAGGCTCAGCTGGGGCCAGATGGCCTCCCTCATTCTCCTTGTTTGAACTGTCATAAAGGCAGTGGAGCAATTGAAGGGTTTTTAACAGGGTCAATAAGTGACTAATCTGCATTTAAAAGATCAATTTGAATAGATTAGAAGATTGGTGGCAGAAAGATCAAGTAGGGGCTGAAAGGAATTAAGAGGAATTTTTCTGAAACAGTATCTAGCCCTCTAAGGGGTCAGAGTAGACCCGTACTAAATGGACAAAGGAGACTTAAAAGTCCTACAGTATGAATTGACAGTATTCAAGAAAAGAGGGCGAGATCAATGTGAATGGAAGAATCTAAAGTAGAATTATTTGAGGGCTTCTAATGGGTCTGTCAACTCCCTGAAACTTTTGTAAAATATGATGCACACATAAATTTTCTGGGAGTCAGTAACTTTCAGATTCACAAAAGGTCCATGGCCCCCAGAAGGTGGAAAACTACTGTTAGTTGTTAACTGGGAAGAAGAAAGGCCTTGTATGGTGCTTCATAGAACTTTCCACCATTTCAGTACATATCTTAAATTTATAGAAGAAATTGTCAGCTTTGATGATTAAATTGGAGCATATTGCTTATTCGTGCCAGGAGTCAAGATACAGACTCAGTAAAAAATCCAGCAAGCTGGAAAGGAAAGATTTGGATGGAAAGTTGTAATGAGGCTCACAGACCAGCTACACTAGAGTGGAGGTGTGTTGGAAGACTCTGGTATTAGCAACTATGGGTACCATTCTTTGCAATCACTATGAATTAGAGAAAGGCTGGGTATTTGAGGTGGTGGACACTGCAGGTGTCCAAGAAATGGCAGGTTATGGATGGCATACAGGGGTGAGTCATGTAAAAGCAGGATGGGAGCCGGGCATGGTGCACACACCTTTATTTCCAGCACTTGGGAGGCAGAGGAGGAGGAGGATCGCAATGATTTTGAGGCCACCCAGAGACTACCAAGTGAATTCTAGGTCAGCCTGGGCTAAAGCAAGACCTTACCTCAAAACCCCCTCCCCAAAATAAAAACTGAGGATGGGGCTCCTGAGCTGAGTGGGAGGTTGGATGGGCCTTAAAAAAAATTAAAAATTAAAAAAAGACAGTTCAGAACACACAGTGGCAAATGTGTCTATTTAGAGTCATATGTAAAATGTACTTGGGCCTCTGTCTGTATTATAAAAATCATGCAAAAAGCAGGTGTTTGAAATTGAAAGCCCTTTTGAAATAGACCTTATCTGAAAAATCCAGCACAGTAGTAACTGTTTCTATGGGACAGTGTATTTGAAAGGAACAAAAAGATAGACCCTGAGAGCCAGAGATGTACTCCATAGAGTGCTGGCCTAGTATGCAGGAAGCCCTGGGTTTGATCCCCAGCACTGCATAAAAACTGTGATACATATCTGTAATCCCAACACTAGGGAGGTTGAGGCAGGAGGATCAGAAATTCAAGGCCACCCGTGGCTACATATGAATTGAGACCAGCCTGGGATACATGATACCCTGTCTCAAATAATAATAATTAATGATGATGATGATGAAGAAGGAGGAAGGGAGGAAGAAAGGAAGGAGAGAGAGATCTGGGACCGTCCTTCCCTGTAGCACTCTGCTGTATACTGAGTAAATGTTCCCAACTTGATGCTGCTGCATAGACACACTTTGTGGTGGTATGGTAACAGTCTAGTCAGTGGTGTATTTTGCACTATTTAGAAGTAGGGGCACCTATGGTTACCTGTGTGCTGTCCCCTTGCTCTCCTTACAGCACACCAGGCCTTACTATTCATCTGAAAGGCTGGTGGAGAGAGGGCAAGCCCTTTTCACCATCTCTAGCTTTTTTAACACAGTGGTTACGAGCCTTTCCAAAGGCCCAGAATTTAATTCGACTATGTTTTAGCAGTTTCATTAGAACATAAATTTGATTTACTGAAATGCCTACTTTAAAAATTTTTTTTTAAGTTTTATTTATTTGAGAGAGTGAGAAAGGGAGAGAGAGACAGAGAGAATGGGCATGCCAGGGCCTCCAGCCACTGCAAACGAACTCCAGACGCATGCACCACTTGTGCATCTGGCCTAGGTGGGTCCTGGGGAATTGAACCTGGGTCCTTTAGATTTGCAGGTAAACGCCTTAACCGTTAAGCCATCCCTCCAGCCCAGAAATGCCTGCTTTTTAATCCAGCCATTTGGAAAGTAGAGGGCAAGAGTTGTCATAGCTTGTTTGTTACAGGGCTTGGAACTAGTTTTTGTTTCTCTCATCACACCCTAGACTCTTTCGATACAGGATTCATCCCACACAGTTTGCTGTTTCCTGTCTAGGTAATCTTCAGTAGTCACCAAGGCCTGTTACCTTGTCGGTATCTGCATCAGTTTTTTAAAAAACTTAAGATATTTGTTACATTATTGTACAGAAACCTCTTTTTTCTTCTCTCCTCCTTTCTCTTTCCCTCCCCCCACTCCTTTCCTCTTCTCTCTTTTCTTTTTGTCGAGTGCTTAGTAATCCAGGGCCTTGCACATGCTAAATGTATACTTACCATTGAGTTATACTCCTAACTCCAGAGCCAGATAATATGTAATGTGGAGTTGTCTGTGTCTGAGGAGAGTATATAATTGATTTGTGTTTTACTCATCCGTTATCTGTGCTGTTTTAATGACTATAGCAAACAAATTAAAAAAAAAAAAAGATTGGTGGTTTTTTATTTTGGTTTTTCAAGGTAGGGTCGACCTGGAATTCACTATGTAGTCTCAGGCTGGCCTTGAACTAATGGCAGGTCCTCCTACCTATGCCTCTCAAGTGATGGCACTAAAGGCATGAGCCACCATGCCCGACCCAGAGTGGTGGTTTTTAAAATATTTCATTTAGTTATTTATTTACAAGGCGTGGGGGGTGGGAAAAGGGAGAGAGAGAGAAAGAATAGGTCCACCAGGGCCTCTGGCCACTGCAGAGGAACTCCAGATACATGCACCACTTTGTGCATCTGGTTTTACATGGATACTAGGGAATCGAACCTGGGTCATTAGGCTTTGCAGGCAAGTGACTTAACTGCTAAGCCGTTTCTCCAGCCTGTTGTATTTATTTATTTTAACCTGTCTGGACATAAATGAGAAGATTGAATTAGGAGTCTAAGTCTCGTGTGTTTCTATTACAGTAAACTAACTGTATTTCAGGTCAGTACCTCAGGGCTTTGTGTAAAGGGAACAAAAAGGGCTGGAATATAGTTCAGTACTAGAGCACTGCCCCCCCCAAAGCTAATCTTCTAAATTATTTCTACTAAATTTTTTGTTTGTTTTGGTTTTTTGAGGGAGGGTCTTGCTCTAGCCCAGGCTGACCTGGAATTTACTATGTAGTCTCAGACTGGCCCCTAACTCACAGCAATCCTCCTACCTCAGCTTCCCCATGTGCCACCACACCTGGCCTTATTTCTACTAACTTTAATTTTTTTTAATTTTTATTTATTTATTTGAGTGAGAGAGAGAGGGAAAGAGGCAGAGAGAGTGAGAGAGAAAGAGAGAGAGAATGTGCTAGGGTCTCTAGCCACTGCAAACAAGCTTTATAAGCATGCACCACCTTGTGCATCTGGCTTATGTGCATCCTGGGGAACCGAACCTGGGTCCTTTGGCTTTGCAAGCAAGTACTGTAACTGTTAATCCAGCTCTCCAGCCCTCTATTGATTTTTTTTTCCACAGAACAAGCCTTGGTTTTTATTATTTAGAAAAGCTTCATATTTATTTAGTTTTCTGACTCTGTGCTTGTACCTTCAGCACCTTCATGACGATTTTCTGCTCCTCAATAAGGAAAGCTCACTTGATACTGTCACAGACACATTTAGCACACATGGAAACACCATAGGCCCAGCTGACATGTTTTGTTGTTGTTGTTGTTGTTGTTGTTTCGGACGATCTGGTAAGGACTTTAGGTCTCACAGCACGAACCCCTCGAAGTAGGCCTGGGCACACGCATGCTGACTTTGGCATTTTCCCGACCTTCCTGGTGTTCAGGTAAACAGTCTTTCAGGAGAGCCTAGTTTTGTTAGAGGCTGTGTTGTAGGAAAGCCTACAGTGGTATGTCAAATGCTGGGCCATTCTGAATGCCTTGAAACACCAGCCCCCCCCCCATTAATTTTTAATAGACAATATTTTCATTAATCAGAAGATACAAAGCTGTCTTTTCCTACCTCCAAGTCCCTTCATAGCAACAACCAGGTGTTTGTGTATCCTTCTAGAAAGAAGAGAGCTGTCATCTGATTTTGTAAAACATGTTTCATGGCTCATTAAAACTAATATAGTGACAAAATGAGTTCATTTTTTTCTTTGCACATTTAAACAGATCTGTTAACTTTTTTTTTTTTTTTTTCCGAGGTAGGGTTTCACTGTAGTCCAGGCTGACCTGGAATTAACTATGTAGTCTCAGGGTGGCCTCGAACTCACAGTGATCCTCCTACCTTTGCCTCCCGAGTGCTGGGATTAAAGGCGTGCGCCACCACGCCCGGCTTCAGATCTGTTAACTTTAATGGCAGTTATAAAATGTCATGATTTCCTGTGTGACAGCAGGATTAGGGTAACTGTGGAAAGCCCAATGGTGTCTCTTTCCTGAGTGAAGGAGTAGCATATAGGTCTCCCTGCCCTAGTGGGGTGCCTTAATTTTTATATTTAAAGTACAGATTCAGGTGTGGGGCTATGGCTCAGTGGTTCAAGATGCTTGCTTATAAAGCCTAATGGCCAAAGTTTAATTCTCCAGCCACCTACATAGAGTCAAACTGGCCCATTTTTTTGTAGCAGTGTGCCCACATATAAGTAAAATTTTAAAAAGAAAATATAATACATATTCTCTTAAGGCAGGGAATATATTAACTCTAATTTTTGGTGTAAAATAACTTCAGGCCCATCTTTCTATGTTCTTGTTGAAAGGAGTCTAAAAGGAAACAACAGTGGTCCAAACTGCCCAAAGAGACCTAGAACCAGGAAGTCAGAATTTTGCCTAAGAACTTGTAGCAGCTAGCCTGTTTGAGGGTGATAGGGTGAAAAGTCTTGAGAGATCGTGCCTGTCCTTTATGATCTTTACCACCTTCACCAAGATCAAATACACAGATAAATACAGGCTATCTTGGCACCCATAACATTTTTAGACTGACCACGTTAGTATTGATCAGCTGAGGTGGCTGTGTGAGAGGGGTTATTCAGAATGAGTGGGTGCAGATTCAGAAAATCATTTAATGGAAGCTAGCAGAAGAAACCATCTTCCTTTCCATTATGAATTTTTGAGTAATATTTAATGGGAAAAGGATGGAACAGACATTTCCTTCCTTTCTAAAGAAGATTTAGAGTGGAGTAGGAGAGGGAGGAATTGGACTGCTTCCTTTTAGAATTCTACCCCCCGCCCTTTTTTTCCTAAGGAAAATGTCCCAAAGAACTTCTCATGACCAAGCATTTCTTTTATATTGACAGCTGTCTGTGAAATGTTAATGGATTTCCTGGCAAATAAACTGGGCAAGTTCCTTCTTAAGCATTACTTTACTGAGGCTTTTTAGCTCAATTTTAATTCTGAAGTATCCTGGAGAGACTCTGAAGTAATCAGTGTGATTATTCATAAGGAATTTTGCTCATTGGTGAACTGTGGGTCACTGACTCCCCCTCCCCAAGGTGCAAGGCCCAAAGATAAGGCAAGTCATGCCTTGCTGAGGAGGGTGTGTACCAACCAGAAACAGGAAGCTGTGCTTTAGCAGACTGACCTGGCCTGCTTTGCCTGGAGGTTTCTAACTCTGAATCAGGTGTGCTAGGTCCTTCCGCAGGGGACACTGCTTTTCTGTGCTGGCAGCCACTAGCCTAGCATAAACGCTCCAAAGTGTCAGTAATTGCTGGACAGAGAGAACTATGACTGCATTACAACTTAAAGAGCTTTCACAGTCAGGCCTCTACCGGAGAAGGCGAGACCGGCCTGATAGTCTGAGACTAAATGGGTTCCCTAAAGAAGAGCTAAGGTGAGTGCAAATCAGGGTTGTCTAAAGCTCATAGCTCCAGCCTATTGCAGGGGATGAGGGGTGGATGCAGTGATGGGAAAGCCCATTAGAAAGGAGCCTCTTAATAACTGCAGAGATCATACCCAGGTTTGACTGGATGGGAAAGCACCACTGGAACCCTTTCCCATGTCTTCATAAGCCTCTAAGTTATCTTGGCTTGCCTCCAGACTTAGAGTGCTGGTACGTCTTTAAACATACCCCTACAGTAGTTTTTAAAGTGGAGGCAAATTAGCTTTCGTTGAGGCTGAGACGTAGTTTGTTTAGGCTTATTTGGGTCATATTTCTGTGAGGAATTTTTCTTTGAGTGTGTGGTGGACTAGTTTGTAGTATTTGTTGAGGGGGTGGGGAGGGGTTCCTGGGATTGTTATTGGAATGACGTAATAAAGGAATGCAGTGGGACTACTGAATGTAACCTAGCAAGGAAGGACATCAAAAATCTGGAGACCAAGTTAACAAAAATGAGTTGTTTTGAATATTGAAATTAAGATACCTAAAAATGACACAAGGTTAGTTTTGTGTTATAACTGCTGAAAACTTCTGCATTTGAGGTTCTAAAAATCCTAGCAATATTAAATCTGTGTGTTAAAATATACAGATGTTACTCTGAAAGAAAGAAGGGTTTGGACTTTTTGTTTCTTAGATGGAAAGAGTTCCTTTTTTCCTGCTAACAAAAGGCTGCAGTAGAGTCCTACTTTTTTTTTTTTTTTTTTTTTAAACTGTGTAGTGCTTTAGTTTGTTTTTGAACCTAAGTGTCTGACTATTCTGATTAGGTGGGAAGAGGGCTATCTTTACCTTGTGTATACACCTGCTCTTTTTCCTAGAAATACTCTACTTAAATTTGACAGGAAAAAACTGGCAAGCTTTAAAAACTTATCCAAATTTATATTTGTGATATAGCCACCTGTAGTGCAGGCGCTGTGTCTTGAGAGAGAAACATTTACTTGAAAATTACTGATTTTTCACCAAGACTTTTTGTTTGTTTGTTTTTCAAGTTAGGATCTCACTCTAGCCCAGGCTGACCTGGAACTGACTCTATAGTCCCAAGGAGGCCTCAAACTCAGGGTGGCCCTCCTACCTCTGCTGGGATTAAAGGTATGCATCACCATGCCTGGCTCAAAGGGTTTTTGTTGTTGTTGTTGTTTTTTAATTTTGTTTTGTTTTGTTTTTTTCAAAGTAGGGTTTCACTCTAGCCCAGGCTTGACCTGGCACTCACTGTGCAATTCCAGGCTGGCCTGGAACTCATAATAGTTCTCTTACCTCTGTTCCTCAGTGCTGGGATTATAGGCATGCACCACCATGCCTGGCTTTTTCACCAAGTTTCAAGAGCTTAGTAAGCACTAAAAGACTGTTGCTGAGTGCTGACATTAATAATACCATCTTACTATGTCAGGTTAACTACATTTAATGGATTAAATTTTAATTTATTAGATTAAACAAATGTAAAAGATTTAAACTTCGAATTGTTACAGAATTTACTTGCTTTCCTCCTCCCCACAAGGGGTCTAATCAGGCCTTACACTTGCTAGGCAAGAACTCTACCTCTGAGCTGTAGCCCCAGTTCTCAACTGTAGACTGTGAATCCAAGAGTGAAGTAACCAAAAGCAATTTTCATTTCAGATTTGGTGCTCAAAACTTTTCTATTTTAAAAAATTAAGATATGAAGCCGGGCATGGTAGTGCACACCTTTAATCCTAGCACTCGGGAGCAGAGGTAGGAGGATAGCTATGAATTCAAGGCTACCCTGAAACTACATAGTTAATTCCAGGTCAACCTGGGCCAGAGTGAGACCCTACCATGAAAAACAAACAAACAAGCAACCCCTCCCCCTCCAAAAAAAATTAAGATGTGAAACATTTTAAACTATCCCTCTTACACTTAGCGAAAATAAACATAAATGAAATTATACATCTCCTCATGGAGGTTTATTTACATATTTACAATGCCTTTGAAACAAATATAGGCATATCTCCCAAAATTTAAATTAAGAATAATAATTCTGCTGGGTGTGGTGGTGCACGTCTTTAATCCTAGCACTTGGGAGGCAGAGGCAGGAGAATATCTGTGAATTTGAGGCTACCCTAAGACTACATACTAAATTCTAGGTCAGCCTAGGCGAGTGTAAGACCCTACCTTGGACCCCTCCCCCCCAAAGAAAAGAGTAGTAATTTTAGGCATTGTAATACAGGGACACTGACCACTTTCTGTACTTAGGAATTTAAGTTAGCCAGAAAAAGTAGACAATTTTCAGATATGCATTGGATTTTTTGTGGTGGGGGAGGGGTTCTGAGGTAGGGTCTCATCCTAGCCCAAACTGACCTGGAACTGACTCTGAAGTCCCAGGCTGGCCTTGAACTCAGTCTCACAGTGACCCTCTTGCCTCTGCCTCATGAGTCCTGGGATTAAAGGTGTGTGCCACCATGCTCAGCTCTTGCATTGGATTCTCCCCCCCACCCTCAGGTAGGGTCTCATTCTAGCCCAGGCTGACCTGGAATTCACGATGTAGTTTCAGGGTGGCCTTGAACTCAATGGCGATCCTCCTACCTCTGCCTCCCCAGTGCTGGGATTAAAGGTGTGCGCCACCACACCTGGCTGGATTTTTTTAAAAAACATTTTATTTATTTTTTATTTATGAGAGAAAGAGAAAGGCAGACAGAGAGAGAGAATGGGTGTGCCAGGGCCCCCAGCCACTGTAAAGGAACTCCAGATGCATGCACCACCTTGTGCATCTGGCTTACATGGGTCCTGGGGAATTGAACTGAGGTCCTTTGGCTTTGTAGGCAAATGCCTTAACTGCTAAGCCATCTTTCCAGCCATTGGATTTCTTTTTTAATCATGCTTTATTTATTTGAGAGAAGGAGAGAGAGAAAGAGGCAGATAGAGAGAGAATGGGCATGGCCAGGGCCTCTAGCCACGCCTGGCATGGTGGCATACACCTTTAAACCCAGCAGGGGAGTTCAAGCAAGCTCCATATGCATGGGCCACCTTGTACAGCTGGCTTTACCTAGATACTGGGAAATTGAACCCAGATCCTTAGGCTTTGCAGGCAAGTGCCTTAACTGCTGAGTCATCTCTCTAATCCTTGCATTAGATTTTAAAAAACAGTTTAGAAGGATGGAATCTACCACCACCTATAGTTTATTTTAGTATTAACTGTTTTTTTGGTTGAGAGGAGTTTGGGAGAGCAATAAATTTGAAGTTAGGTGCACCAAAGTTTCAGTGTAATTCAGGTAAACAAGTTGTATAATCTTTTTGAGCCTTGATTTATTCTTTAAATGGGGATAAAAATAACTGCTATTATTGAGCATCATCTACCGTCCCATTAAATCCTCACCACTAACTCAGTGAGGCAGTAGTATTTTCTTGGATTAGTACTAAAGGTTGATAGTGCTATGGGGTTAGTGAATCATTCAACTAGGTTTCTTTTTTCTCTTTTTTTTTTTTTTTTTTTTTTTTACTTTATTTGACAGCGACAGAGAAAGAGGCAGATAGAGAGAATGGGTGTGCCAGGGCCTCCAGCCACTGCAAACGAACTCCAGATGTGTGCGCCCTCTTGTGCATCTGACTAACGTGGGTCCTGGGGAAACAAGCCTCGAACTGGGGTCCTTAGGCTTCACAGGCAAGTGCTTAAATGCTAAGCCATCTCTCCAGCCCTTTTTTTTTCTTTTTTTTTTAATTTGCAGGCAGAGAGATTGAGGCAGAGAGAATTGGTGTGCCAGGGCCTCTGCAAATGAACTCCAGATGCATGTGGCACTTTATGCATCTGGCTTTATATAGGTACTGGGGAATTGAACCCAGGCAGTTAGGCTTTGCAAGCAAGTGCCTTAACGCCTGAGCCATGTCCGCAGCCCTCAGCTAGTTTTTGAGTGATTACTTTGTCTCAAAAGTTCAGAGACAAATATGACACAGACCCTCTATGCAAGAAACATTTACTTGTATTTTGGCACATTGAATATAACTAAAGGTTTTTCCATATGAACAATATTTGAGTAAATAAACTATCAGACATTTTTAATGCTATCTCACCTATCACACAAGACTCAGTACTACTTCTTAAGTGTTTGTTTTCTTGACACGTATGTGGACTCTAATAGAAAAACTGTTAGACTAATGCAGGTTTTTGGGTTCGGGGAGGAATTAAATTCCATAAAGATTTCAGGAGATCCCAGGCCCATGGACCTCAATAGTAGGGGGTTCAGAGCTTAAAGAAAGCATACATGGGGCTGAGCAAGAAAGTACATGAGCTGGGTGTGGCCACCTTTGATCCCAGCCCTTGGGAGGTAGAGGTAGGAGGATTGCCATGAGTCTGAGGCCACCCTGAGACTACATAGTGTCCGGGCCAGAGTGAAACCCTCCCTTGGAAAACAACAACAAGAAAGAAAGAGAGAGAGAGAGGAGAAGGGGAGGGGAGGAAAGGAAGGAAGGAAGGGAACAATGGCTCCTTCTGGAGGTCTCAGGGAGATCCTATTTTTCAGTTTCACTCGTTATATCCTTGCTATCTCACTCCAATCTCTGATCCCACTTCACCTTCTGGTTACATCACTTTTTTTCTTTTTTCTGTACTCAAATTTCCTTTTTGAGAGCAGGGAGAGGAGACAGAACAGCAATATTTAGTACATATGATTCATGCCAGTTAAGTGTAGACGGGAAATAACTTCCCCAGGCAATGTCTTTTCTTTGATCTGGATTATCAGATAGCATTAAGATTTACTCAGCTAAAAAAATCCTTTGATTGTCCACTGCTACGTCTTTGACCTTTGTGCACGTTAGATCCCAGAGATAACTTGGAGCTACACTTGTAAACAGTAGCTTCCATTTCTTGTGACAGCTCTCATTTCTGTTGTATCATTTTTGTCTACTGAGGGTTTTGCTGGCGTGGGCCTTTACTCCAGTTAGAAAGCAATTGGTTTCCCCCATAATGTACATGCCACTGTTGCACCTGTTGGCTCATTTGGCCTAGCTGGCCAAACTTAAGGCTTGCAGTGTCCACTGTTGTTTATCTCTACTGATGACTTCTGTTTCTCCCATGGAGCTGCATGCAGCGTAGCTGTTTTCAGCTCAGCTCCAGCAAGATTTCTCAGTGACCTTATAGGCCAAGCATATGGAGTCTTCAGCAATATGGTCTTTTTTCTCTATCCTTCCCACGTCCTGTTTTTTTTCTGCTCTCCTATTTCCACACTACTCTTAAATTTTTAAAATGTACTCTTCTCTGTGTCCATGTTTTTCAGTTCTTTGATAACTTGGACAAGGACCCAAAGTTGGGGTTCATGAGCTTGAGGTTTTCCTTCATCGTTATGGAGATTTGACCCCTTCCAGGACTCTAATCCCACATCATTTGCTTCTTATTCCTCTATTATGCACTTCTGTGCTCCTTGTTCCTCCACTTTGTAGTTAGATTTGACATACTCATAAAATCAGGGCTATGTCAGTCATTTTAAATGAATGAGAATTAAAAAATGTAATTTAAAACTCGTACTCCTAATAGTTTAGGAATATGATGAAAATGTGAAGCTTTCTGTCCCTTTGCTTGGATTTTTTTTTTTTTTTGCCATATTTCTTAATACTTTGTATTGTAGCAACTATATTGTGGTAAGGAAAAAAACCTTAATACATATACGCACACAAATATATATTAAGATAGTAAAGTTTGGAAGAGTGTTAGGAATTTCCTTACATATTCTGTAAATCAGTTATCAATTGTAGTAGAGTTAGAATTACTATTTGATTTCAAAAGAAGACAATGAAAAAATTACCATTAAGACAGTGTTACCTTTGCTTGGATTTTTTAACCTTTTTAAAAAAAATCTTTTATTTTAGCCAGGCGTGGTGGCACATGCCTTTAATACCAGCACTTGGGAGGCAAAGGTAGAAGGATCATCAAGAGTTCAAGGTCACCCTGAGACTACATAGTGAATTACAGGTCAGCCTGGGCTAGAGTGAGACCCTACCTCGAAAAAAAAATTCTTTAATTTTAATTTTATTTATTTGTGAGAGAGAGAAAAAGGGGGGGGGCTCAAATAAAATGGGCATGCCAGGGCCTCTAGCCACTGCAAATGAAACTCCACCTTATACAACTAGCTTACATGGGTACTGGAGAATCCAACCTGGGTCCTTAAGAAGCTTCACAAGCAAGCACCTTAACCACTGAGCCATCTCTCCAGCCCAGCCTTTTTTTTTTTTTTTTTTTTTTGAGACATGATCTTGCAATGTAGCTATCACTAGTCTAGAATTCACTGTAGCTCAGTTTGGGTCTAACTTGCATCAGTCTTCCTACCTAAACCTCCAGAGTGTGGGTATTATAAGCCTGAACCACCATAAAAGGGAAAATATGAAGTTAACAGAATATAGCAGTGAGCTCATGCTTATCACTTCTTAGAACCTTCCACATGTTCCCCTTTTCTATAAGCTTAACCTTGAAGTACCCTCTGCTGATTTCTAAATGGATCAGGATAACCAGGAATGGAAGTACAAAGAAAAAGTAACCTTTACTTTCTGGTTATTGAATAATCCTTCTTAGTTCATATCTAGATAGAGATAGCATATAAAATCTTTTCAAGAGCTGGGCGTGGTGGCGCACGCGTTTCATCCCAGCACTTGGGAGGCAGAGGTAGGAGGATCGCCATGAGTTCGAGGCCACCCTGAGACTACATAGTGAATTCCAGGTCAGCCTGGGCTAGAATGAGACCCTACCTCAGAAAAACAAACAAACAAACAATAAAATCATTTCAAATAGTAGGAATTTTTTTGTTTTGGTTTGAGAATGAAAACTCAGATCATATATTTCTGAATAATGTTTTAACCATTTATTGAGCTCTTGTTATAGGGCATTTTTTTTAAGTTTGGGGGAGGGCTGGAATGATGGCTAAGCAGTTAAGGTGCTTGCCTGCAAAGCCTAACAGCCTGAGTTTGATTCCCCAGTAAGTCAGATGCACAAAGTGATCCATGCATCTGAAGTTTGTTTGCAATGGCTAGAGGCCCTGGTGTGCCCATACGTGCACACATGCGCGCGCGCACACACACATACACACACACACACACACACACACACACACTGTCTGTCTGTCTATCATCTATCTACTCTGCTTGCAAATAAATAAATGAAATATTTTAAAAATAAAGAATGTGGGGCAGGGCTGGAGTGATGGCTCAGCAGTTAAGGTCCTTGCCCATAAGAATGTGGGATATGTACATATATGTGTTTAACTTGTCACCATCCTGTAAAGGAAAAAGAACTGAGGACTACAAAGGGCAATCATCAGTATATAACCAGCTCCTGTCCTTGGTTCAAGTCAGCCAGTGTGCAGAGTTCTGTTGAAGTTAGAATAGATCAACCTAGGGTATATGCTTTCTTATGTAACCTGATTTGAAGTTTACTGCCTACTTTTTTTGTTTTGTTTTCTGAGGTGGGGTCTCACTCTAGCCCAGGTTGACCTGGAAACTGCCTACTTTTTGGTCTACCTTTTGGCTTATAAACTATGTTCATATTTTACTTTCAGAAATACAACTCATTAAAGATTACATGTTGCCATTTTTGCTCATTCTTATTATTTAATGGTTTAGTGAGAACTAACTGTATTAGTCAGGGTTCTTTAGAGGCACATAACCAATAGAATGGATATATCTATATCTAGATAGATAGATAGATAGATAGATAGATAGATAGATAGATAGATAGATTGATTTATTTTTTTCTTTTGGTTTTTCAAGGTAGGGTCAGCCCAGGCTGACCTGGAGTTCCCTATGTAGTCTCAGGGTGGCCTTGAACTCATGGCAATCCCCCTACCTCTGCCTCCTGAGTGCTGGGATTAAAGGCATGCGCCACCATGCCTGGCTAGAATGAATTTTATAAAAGGGGTTTTAGTAGATTGGCTTGTATGATTCAGGCTGGACAGTCCCAACAGTGGCTGTCTGCAGGCCAGAGAGTCTAAAAACCTGGTAACTGCTTGGTCAACGAAGCTGGATTAATGACTCAGTAGTCCCACTTTTGTACTCATGGCCTGGATGATTCCTGGAGAGCCACTGGTCATCAGTCCAGGTCAGAAGGTTGAAGAAGCTGGATTCTGATATCCATGAAGGATGACAGCAGCAGAGTAGTTTTACTCACCAGCAACTAATGAGGGCAGCCAGGCAAAGAGACATTTTTTCCCTAGAAGCTCTTATTTTTGTTGTCTGTGTGTGTATATGTATGTAGGTTATGTATGTATGTATGTGTGCATGTATGAATATGATGTGTATATGTGTGCACACATATGCTCACATGTACCATGGCACATGTATGTGGAGGTTTTCAGACAGTCTTGGCATGTTGGTCCTCATCTTCCATCTTGTTTGAGACAGGGTCATTGTTTTGTTTTTGTTTTTTTTTTTTTGTTTTGGTAGTTGTATGATGTGTGAGTTTATGTGTGTGTGTCTGGGAATATACATGCTATGGTGCACATGTGGAGTTCAGAAGATAACTTTTCTAGGGTCAGTCCTCACTTTCTACCGCATTTGAGACTAGTTCTCTTGTTCTCATTGTTCGTTGCTATCCTGGTCTGCAAGCTTCTGGGAACTTCTGGTTTGGCTCTAAAGTCTTCCACAGGATCTGGCTTTTATGTGGACTCTGAAGATAAGAACTCAGGTACTCAAGCTTGTGTGACAAGTATTTTATCCACTGAGCCATCTTCATAGCCCTAAACATGTTCTCTAAACCAGTATGGCCTTTCATAGCATTTGTTGCTTTTAAAAAATAATGACATGTGGGGCTAGAGAGATGGCCTAGTGGTTAAGCACTTGCCTGTGAAGCCTAAGGACCCCGATTTGAGGCTCGATTCCCCTGTACCCACATAAGCCAGATGCACAAGGTGGCAATTGCATTTGGAGTTCATTAGCAGTGGCTGGAAGCCCTGGCGCACCCATTCTCTCTCTCTCTCTCTCTCTCTCTTTCTCTCTCTCCTAGTTTCTCTCTCTGTCTGTTGCTCTCAAATAAATAAATAAATAAAAATAAACAAAAATAAATATGATATGCTGGGTGTGGTGGCTCACGCCTTTAATCCTAGCACTCAGAGATAGGAGGTGACTTCAAGGCCAGCCTGAGACTACATAGTGATTCCAGGTCACCCTGGCCTAGAGTGAAACCCTATCTTGAAAAAACAAAATACTAATAGTAATGATATGAGGGGCTGGAGATATGATGGCTCAGCAGTTAAATTGCTTGCTTGCAACACCTAAGGACCCTGGTTTGATTCCCTCATACCCATGTACAGCCAGATGCACAGTATTGCATGCATTTGGAGTTCGTTTGCAGTGATGGGAGGCCCTGGTGTGCCCATTCTGTCTATCTCTTCTATCTTTCTCTGCTTGAAAATAAATAAAAATATTTTTAAAAATAATGGTATGGGGGGGCTGGAGAGATTTCTCAATGGTTAAGGTGCTTGCCTACGAAGGCTAAGGACCCAGGTTCAGTTCCCCAGTACTGATATAAAACCAGATGTACAAGGTGGCTCATGCATCTGGAGTTCATTTGCAGTGTCTAGAGGTCCTGGTGTACCCATTCTCTCTCTCTGACCCCACCCCCCCCCTTTCCATAGCCCCATATTGTTATTTTAAAAAAAATAGGATTGGAGAGATAGGATTAGCAGTTGAGGTACTTGCCTGCAAAGCCGAAGAACCCAGGTCCAGTTGCCCAGAATCCACATAAGTCAGATGTACAAGGTGGCACATGTGTCTGGAGTTTGTTGCAGCAGCTGAAGGCCCTGGCATGCCCATTCTGCCCCCAGCTCATAAATAAATAAAATAAAATTTAAAAATGAAGTTAGGTGTGCTAGCGCGCACCTTTAGTCTCAGCACTCAGGAGGCAGAGGTAGGAGGATCACTGTGAGCTGGAGGCCACCCTGAGACTATGTAGTGAATTCCAGGTCAGCCTGGGCTAGAGTGAGACCTTACCTCCACAAAAAACATCATCATCATCATAATGATGATGATGATATGGGGCTGGGGAGATGGTTCAGTGATTAAAGATGCTGGCTTGTTGCCCAGGGTTAAGTTTTCCATCTGCCCATGTAAAGCTGGACAGGCATTCACTAGCAAACAGCAAGAGACCCTGCCCCCCACACACAATAAGTAAATAAATAAATATGAATAAATATAATTTTTAAAATAATAGGATAAGTACTTGCTCATTGGGTCTTTACAGTAATGTAGTATGCTTTGGTAGGTTTGCCCCTTTTTACAGAGAAGGGAAAAGAAAACACTCAAAGCACAGGGTTGGTAATTTGAGCAGTTGGTATTTGCATTCAGGACTGTACTAAGCAGTTGTCTTATGTTCAAAGTGTGAGGTCCTACCAAAAGTCTTACATAGGTTTTAGAATAAAATTTGCTACCTAGACGTTCTAAATACACTTAATCATATCTTAAAAGTTAAAAATGTACCATTGAACATAAAACTAAAGGCTGATATCCTGTGCTTGCCTGTGTGACAGATATGAAATATTTTTTGCCTCTACTTCGTAGACATTTGCTAGAGAAAATACATAGGTTTTAAAAGTGGAAAATATCACATATATATCACATTGGCATATAACTTAAAATTAAATTTTATGAGAACATCCAGGTTTTTATCTTACTTGAAATACTATCCCCTACCCCAAACAGAATGTGAGAGGAACTACAATGAGGTAGGAAGCCACAATTAAGCATTACTCTTAGGTTGTTTACCTATGCTTGATAGTGTTTTATGTCAATGTTGTCTTTTGTTTGTTTTGGTTTTGGAGACCAAAGTCTCATTCTGTGGCATAGGCTAGTCTTGAACTTGGGTTACTCCTGCTTAAGTTGGGAATACCGGAATGTACCACCCTACCTGCCTCCAACTGTTACAAATGCTGGGGCTAACGTGGGAAAAGAATCCTTAATGACTGCTGGTAGGGATGGAAACTAGTACAACTACTATGTCACTCAGTATGGTGGCTCCTCAAAAACTAAAAATAGAACCACCATATATATGACATAGTTACACAACTCCTAGGTGTCTACCTGAAGGAACCTAAGTCAGCATACCACAGAAATACTTGCACATCCATGTTTATTGCTGCACTATTCACGATAACCTAGATATGAGTCCTGCCTATATGTCCATCAACAGATGAACAAAGAAAATGCAGTATATATACATAATGAAGTTTTATTCTCTGTAGAGAATAAAATTACGTCATTTGAAGGAAAATAGATGGAACTAGATATCATCATGCTAAGCAAAATAAACCAGGCTTAGAAAATATTGCATATTTACTCTTTGTGGCTGTCTAGTTAAATATATGTGTGTATTTATAATATGAAAGTAGAAAGGAGATTAGGTAGTGGGAGGACAGCTCTGAAGGAAAGGAAAGCAAGAGAGGATAATGGAGGAAAAAGAAAAGCAAGGCTCCTACATTCTTTCTCATATGGAACCTATACATGAAAGCAGAGGGCAGGCTCGAATGAGAAAGTGGATAGATAATGGGTTATGAGCAAAGCACAAAGAATATTATTATATACGTATGAAAATGTCTCAAAGTATTTTTTAATTTTTATTTATTTATTTATTTACTTGAGAGCGAGAAAGAGGCAGAGAGAGTGAGAGGGAGGGGAGAGAATGGGTGCACCAGGGCCTCCAGCCACTGCAAATGAATTCCAAGTGCATGCGCCCCCTTGTGCATCTGGCTTACGTGAATCCAACCGGGGTCCTTTGGCTTTGCAGCCATCTCTCTAGCCCCCCAGAGTATTATTTTTTACACTTACTAAAACTTAAAATTTTAGGACCAGAAAGATGATTTAGTGGTTAAGGTGCTTGCCTGCGAAGCCTAAGGACCCAGGTTCATTTCCCCAGATTTCACATAAGCCAGATGTACTTGGTGGTGCATGCCTCTGGAATTCATTTGCAGTGGCTAGAGCCCCTGGCGCACCCATTCTCTTTCTATCTCCCTCCCTCCCTCTCTCCCTTCCTCCTTCCCTCTCTCTCACACACACATGCATACATAAATAAAAATAAAATATATTTTTTAAAAACCTTAAATTTTTAAACTAAGAAAGGGGGTTGGGTAGATGGCTCAGCAGCTAGAGGTGCTTGCTTACAAAGTCTGCTGGCCCAGGTCAGTTCACCCATGTAAAACCAGATGAGCTTTTGTTTGCAGAAGCAAGAGACCCAGGTACCTGTGCATGTGTACGTACACACACATGCATGCGTGCACACACACATAAATAAAACTAAAAATAAAAAGATTTTATTTAATGATATGGTGTATGGAATTAGTTTTAAAATATGAGAAGCCAGGTGGTTCATGCTGGGTGTGGTGATGTACGCCTTTAATAACCCAGCACTCACAAGGCTGAGGTAGGAGGATCACGCTGAGTTTGAAGCCACCCTGAGACTACATAGTGAATTCCAGGTCAGCCTGAGCTACAGTGAGACCCTGCCTTGACAAACATACACACACACACACGCACACAAAGAGAGAGAGAGAGAGAGAGAGAAATATAATGCGGATGTGGTGGCTCATGCTTATAATTTCAGCACTTGAAAGACTGAGGCAGAAGGGTCACTGTGAGTTCAAGGCCAGCCTGAGCTACATATTGAATTCCAGGTCAAATTAGACTACAGAATCAGACCCTGTCTGAATAAAAAGATTAAAAATACTAGTTTGGAGAATAATTGGTAGAGTATGTGTTTGGCATGCATGTAACTCGACTTTATAATCTTTAGCAACAAACAGAAAAAAAAAAAACAACCTTCATGATTGAAGAAGATAAAATTAACTGACCTTTATTTGAACACTGTTGAGGTGGGTAATGGTTTACTAAGATTCATTATAGTCTAGTTTAATAAAAGGAATTTAGTAAACTGGTTGTTGTCTTGTTTTGTTTTTGGACTAGGTGATGAGCGATGAGCGATGGGATTACAATTTTAACCTTTCCCTCCTACATAACTATCACATTATTATTTTTTAAATTTGGGGCTTATCGGTGGTTGTACCCCATCTGTATCAATAGGTGTAGTTGCTGCAGTTACCTGAGTTCAATTCCTAATATCCACATAAAAATGAATGCTGGGCAAGGTGGTGTAAGTGCTTATAATCCGTCTGAGGATTAGATCACTGACCATAAAATGTGTATCAGGCGAATGAGAGAATGAGAGAGACACTATTTCAAAAAAAAAAAAAAAGTGAACAAAGCTGGGTGCTGGGCATGGCAGCAACACACCTTTAATCCCAGCACTCAGAAGGCAGAGGGGTAGGAGGATCACCATGAGTTCCAGGAGTTTGAGGCCAGCCTGAGACTACATAGTGAATTCCAGGTCAGCCTGGGCTAGAGTGAGGCCCTACCTCGGAAAACCACCCCTGTCCTGTGATTGTGCTTTCTGGTTGTGGCACCTTCTGGTCCAAGCATGGTGAGAGCGCATTGAAGACCTCAGGTTCCTCAGTTGTCCTCTTGTGTGCCTCTTTGCTAGGGCAGTATCAGTATAAAACAGGGATCCAGACATGCCACTGGTGTCAGAGTGCTTTAGGGTTTGGGAATTAGCCCTCTCACCTGAGTTGAACAGTCAGTTTCTGTGTGGCTCAGAGTGAAAAAGAAAGGACTAGACTGTGAAGACCCCACAACTACAGAACCTGACTGCACATTTCCTCTGTTGGTCTGAGTGTAATTAGGAAAGAAAACACAATACTTTGAAAAGTGAAGCTTAATATGTGGAAAGAATAACTGTTGTAGTAGCAAGAAGATAGGACAAGCTGCCATAGAACAGCCATTGCCATCCCAAGGGCTTAAATAAGAGTCTCCAATGGGTATCTAGCCTCCCCCTCATGCACAAACAAGGACACTGCGAGCTCGCAGAATGACAGAGAAGTCTCTACTTACTGAAATTTTTCTCTACAGGGTTTGGGGAACCTGTGGTATCCCTTCCTCTTCCTCGTACACTATGCAGAATTGGAAGGGGTGCTGCTAGATTCTGAGTACCACAGGAGCCCAGCATACTGCTGCAAGGGCTGCTATACCACGTTCTGCAGGAGCTAGACAATGGAGAGACCTATGGCTCAGGAGCCTAGTGCCAGAGGTTGCCCTGCAGGCCAGGTAGCAAATCCTTCCCCGTAGCATCTCCCCAGCGCCCTCTGCTGACAAAGCTTCAGTGCTGTTCACAAAGAAGAAAGGTGCAGAGGGGCAGTAAGTAACTCCATGACCAGCACCCAGAGCTGCTTCGCCCAGGCTTATGAAATTCCTCTTGGGCAGAGTGAAGGACCTGAACAAATAGCTTCTCACATAAACCCAGTAACTGCTTTCAGAAGCCAGACCAGGAGGAAGAGCATCTAATGACTTCTAGGGGGAGGCGACAGCCCCACTGGTGCAGAACAGCTGCACCAGCTGGTCATCATCAGGTTCCTGTGACCTTGTTGTGTCATTTCCACATCATCTGAAAATTTAATTCATGATAACTAAAATAGTTCCTTTTCTTCTTTTGCACATTTTATAAAATTAGAGGTTCATGAAAGAAAAGAAACTTTAAGCAAAGCATAGACTTTGTTTTTCTGTGCTTGATTCTGGCCAATCTGTTCAAATGCTATTTATTGCAATAGTATCTGTGTGTATAAATGTGTTTTTTGTCAAGAAGAAAATGAGAGGTTGTAGATTTTAACATGAAAGAGTTGTGTTCACTTGACTTGAGTGAAATGCTTTATTTCTGTCCTTCCATACTGAAGTTCTCTTGGGTTTCTTTACCTTATTAGTGAAGTAGGCCTCCCGTTAAGCTTTATCACAAAATAAAAGTGCACACTGACTTTCTATCACAGTGTGGCTGACAGTTATGTTCACTGAGATAGCCCTGCTGAGTCAGAACTAAAATAAGAATGTAACTTAGAGCCAGAAAGTCTGGTGCTGATGACCACACAGCCATATAAAGAGCTCCCGGCTGCAGTGAAAGGTTTCCCTAGTGATCTGGGTATCTCATAAGTCAACACAGCTAAAAATACTGTTCTATATTTGAAGCTTCCTCAAATGAGGCTATTTTAGTTAGGACACAATATCTTTCTAAATACACGTTTAGAATATGTTAATGCATCACAATAAAAATTAGAAGAAGTGACAAGCAATGAGGAATTCCTACAGGAACCTTTTACCGGGAAAACATTGGGAAAAAAAGACAGCAGGGCTGTAGAGATAGCTTAGTGGCTAAGGCACTTGCTGGCAAAGCCGAAGGACCCAGGTTAGATTCCCCAGTACCCATGTAAAGCTAGGTGCACAAAGTGGCACATGCATCTGGAGTTCATTTTCAGTGGCTAGAGGTACTGATGTGCCCATTCTCTCTCTGTCTGCCCCCCCCCCATAAATAATAATAAAAAAGACAGCAAAGTCACTTAACCAATAAAGGCAATTTTTTGTTGTTTGGTTTTTCAAGGTAGGGTCTCACTGTAGCCTGGGCTGACCAGGAATTCAGTATGTAGTCTCTGGCTGGCCTCAAATTCATAGCTATCCTCCTACCTCTGCTTCCCAAGTGCTGAGATAAAAGGCATGTGCCACCATGCCCAGCATTTTTGTTTTTATTTTCGGGGGAGGGCAGAGTGTCATATAATTTAGAATCACAGAGAAGGAGGAAAATGAGTTTGATATCTGTCTCCTCCACTTTTCTCAAACTGCTATTTCTTTCACACACCCAAGGCTTTGGTGGGTGCATTTTTGTTGCTTTAGTCCTGTTGAAAAACTTCTCTAGCAATATCTAGAAAGAGGTGCTTCATAAGAAAGGGACTCCTAAATAGGCTCTTAATACTTGTTAAATGGGTTAAGAATTGAGTAACTGAATTAGTGACTTGGAGTACCAGTTTGGGGCAGACTATTTCTGATGTTGTATAGCATACTCAGGACCTGTCTTGTGCTGCAGGACCCCTGTGGGCACTGAGCACAGTTTGAGAGGTATGGTGGCCCCTGTCTGTACCACTCTCTTTAGCAGGCACCAAAGGAGCCTGTGGTCCAGGCTGACCTGGAATTAACTATGTATTCTCAGGGTGACCTCAAACTCGCAGTGACCCTCCTACCTCTGCCTCCCGAATGCTGGGATTGCAGGCATGCCAGAGGCATTTTGCTCACCTATATGTACTAGACTCACTGTATTTGATTGTTGATTTGGGGACAAAATATCTGCTAGTTTATTTTCTGTTTCCAACTCTTCATTTTCTTTATGAAGAAAAGAAAATGAACATACTGAAATATCATAAGGTTTGTTTTATGATGCTGTAACTATGACATCAGTGATAATCTTTTTTAGATAAGTTTTGTTTCAAAAGATAATTGTTAGGAACAATAAGATACAAACAGCTTTACACTAGTTACAACCTCATTGTAATTTTTGAACCGTGATATTCTGATCCTAGACTGGGGAATTGACGATATAAGGTGATAATTGGTAATTTAATCCAGTCATTTCATCTTTTAGGTGTTGTTTTTGAACTTTTTTGGGGTGGCGGGGGTTTCGAGGTAAGGTTTTGCTCTAGTCCAGGCTGACCTGGAATTTACTATGTAGTCTCAGCGTGGCCTCGAACTCATGACAATCCTCCTACCTCTGCCTCCGCAGTTCTGGGATTAAAGGCGTGCACCACCACAACCGGATCAGTTTTTTTTAACTTTTTATGATAACCTGCATACATATAAATAATTTACCATGATCAAAATACCTTCCCATGGGCTGGAGTGGTGGCTTAGTGGTTAAGGTGCTTGCCTGTGAAGCCTAAGGACCCAGGTTTGATTTCCCAGAACCCATGTAAACCATATGCATGTGGTGACACATGTGTCTGGAGTTCGTTTGCAGTGGTTAGAGGCCTTGGCACGTCCATTCACACACATACTCTCTCATAAATAAATAAATAAATAAATACAAAATAATTCCTTCCCACTATCTTCCCCTTCCCCCTCCCAAATTCCCCTTCAACTGAATCCCTTCTTTCCAACTAGTCTCTTCAATTTTGATGTTATCATTTTTTATCTCTCCTATTATGCAGGTCTTGTGTAGATAACATCAACCACTGTGAGGTCATGAGTACTCTGGCCACTTTGTGTCTGGAAGTCAGTATTGTAAAGCACTCTTCCCTTCCTTTGACTCTTGCATTCTTTCTACCACCTCTTTTGCAATGGTTCCTGAGTCTTGAAGGGTGTGATAGAGATGTCCCACATAGTGCTGAACACTGCACTATTACTACTTCTCATTACATTCATGAGTTTTGAGGGCTGGAAAGATGGCTTAGTGGACAAGGTGCTTGCCTGCAAGTTTTGAGTCTCCTCAGTGGACATTGCCATCTGAAAAGAGAAGCTTCTGTAACCAAAAGTGAGATTAGCATTAATATATGGGCATAAACAAAAGTGTTTAGTGGGCAGTTTGATTGGCATAGTATATGCATGTAGTCAGACAGTAATAGTAGTTTCCTCCCTCGGGCTGATCACCTCCCTAGCTATAAGCTTTTGAGTAGGTTTTCAGCAGGCATGAATTCCCTCCAGTGGTGCTGCCTCAAGTCCAATCAGAGAGCAGTTGGTTTTCCCTAAAACCTTAACCGCTAAGCCATCTCTCCAGCCCTTAAGTAATTCTTATTCATCATGTTTTGTTTTTTCTTTTTGGTTTTTCAAGGTACGGTCTCACTCTAGCCCAGGCTGACCTGGAACTCACTATGTAGTCTCAGGGTGGCCTCGAACTCACAGCAACCCTCCAACCTCTGCCTCCCGAATGCTAAGGGTGTGCGCCACCACGCCTGGCTCTCATGTTATGTTTCTAACCATAAATTCTGCCTGTGGTCTTCGGGAGGAAATGGATTGTTTATGTTTAGTTACCTTTTGTCCTTGCTGTGGTAGGAAAAAAAAAAAAAAGAATTACAAGCAATTAAAGAGCTGAAAAATTCTGTTGTTTAAAATAAAGGACATTCCTTCTTAAAGAAACGTTTATGCATTTTAGCTAAATTTGTAAAACATTATTAAGAGGTGATATTTGGGCTGGGAGATTGCTTAATGGTAAAGGGTATTTGCTTGCAAAGCTGCTGGTCCCGGTTCAGTTCTGCAGTACCCACATAAAACAAGATGCATACAGTGGCCCATGTGTCTAGAGTTTGCTTGCAGCAACAAGAGGCCCTAATGTTTTCATTCTCATATTCTCTCTCTCTCTCTCTCTCTCTCTTTCTTTCAACAATAAAAATTTTTTTAAAAATAAAAAATAATGCTGGGCATGATGGCACATGCCTTTAATCCAGCACTCGAGAGGCAGAGGTAGGGGGGTCGCTGTGAGTTCGAGGCCACTCTGAGACTACATAGCGAATTCCAGGTCAGCCTGAGCTAGAGTGAGACCCTACCTTGAAAAGCACTCCCCCCACCCCGCCATAAAAAAAAAAAAAAAAAAGAATTAAGAACCAGGCTGAGATTGGTGGCTGAGGTAGGAGGACTGCCATGCGTTTGAGACCAGCCTGGTCTAGAGAAACACCCTTTCTCAAAAAAAATATTAAAAAAACAGTGGGGGAGGCAAAATGGCACATTAATTATAACTTCATATCCTTTTCTATTTGACCTTTGTCTATTTCCCCAGTGTCTGTTGAACGAAAACAGTGCATTTTTCCTAAGAAAGCTGGAAATGGGACAAAACTTTCCATCTCCATTTAATTTACTTGCAAGTCATGTTTGTTTATAGTCATTCTGGGGAAATCAGATTAAATTTTCCATGTAAGTGCAATAGAGAATTGCAGTGAGAATAGTTCATTCGTGTGTGATCATCTAACCATGCCACCTCAACAATTTGAGCACCCCAGTATGACACGGAAATTTGACAGTAGTTGAAGAAGCTTCATCTAGTAGTTGTTCCTGAGTTCTTGGTTTAGTGATCACTTGTGTAATCTGTTTGTGGAAGGAGTAAAATATTTCCTAGCACTCCCCTGTCTATCCCTTGCAATGGAGGGGTGGAAACTGATTCCAAGATACTCCCTTGCACCACCACCTTCTCAGCTAGCCAGGGATAATGAAAATCCATGCTTGCTCATGTTCCTTATATAAAAGGCTTGGTACTTGCATAGAACCTGCACATGCCTTCTATATATTGTAAATCATCTCTGAGTTCTTATGCTAGCTAATATGTAAATAGCGTGCGAGTAATTGACATAGTGCATTATTTATGGAATAATGGTATGAGAAATCTGAACATGTTCAATACAGATGAATCTGACTTTCTTTTACCCTGTGTGTACAGCCCACCAATATGGAGAGATAACTATATTAGAGTCCAATGATTTAGGGGAAGTTGATTAGAATTCTGTGCTGGGGGGGGGGGAGTTGTGCTGAGAATATTGCCTGGGACTCATCTGGCGAGTTCAAGTGTGCATGTGCGCATGCGCACACACACACACACACACACACACACACACACACAAACACACACACACATCTGGCTTTGTTTTTAAAACCTTACAGATAGGGTGTTTGGTAGTTATAGACATAATTCAGTCATGGCTACTTGAAAGAATTTTAATTTGCAAATACAAGTAAAAGGCTGCTTTTGAAGTATGCATGGTCATTCCTACTGCCTATCCATCCCATCACTCAGAAGGCTGAGGCAGAGGGTCCATCAGCTCAAAGCCAGCCTGGACTATATAGAAAAATCTTGTCTTTAAAAAATGTTTTTTGTTTTTGTTTTTGTTTTTGTTTTGTTTTGTTTTGTTGTTGTTTAAAACTCTGCTTTGATCCAGGCGTGGTGGCACACGCCTTTAATCCCAGCACTCGGGAGGCAGAGGTAGGAGAATCGCCATGAGTTCAAGGCCACCCTGAGACTCCATAGTGAATTCCAGGTCAGCCTGGTCTAGAGTGAAACCCTACCTCGAAAAAAAGAAAAGAAAAAAACAAAAAACCTTTGCTTTGGAGGGCTGAGTTTAAAGAACATTGTCTAGCATGTGGGAGGCCCTGAGTTCAATTCTCAGGACTGCCCCCACAAAAAGGGTGCTTTTATTTTGGCAACGGTGCTTAAGATTATGTCCAGACTTTCAAGTATGCTTGGTATGGTATCTCCAAGTAGGTTACTTACCTTTTTTTTTTTTATGTCAAGAGTGAAGTTTGTTTGGCTAAAATCATTGTGTTAGCAAACTGGTGGGATCTGAAGCTCTGAAGTAGTCTTTATGGGATACTTAAGTGGACCAACTTAGTATTAGATGTGTACTGTGTGTGGTTTGGTCCCAACAAGGCAATAAGCTTATTCAGCCAAGCCCCAAAGCTTTATCTTTGGCTGAGGGACAGAGTTTGGCACACAGCAAATGATCAGCATGATGAGTTCATAAAACAGAAACCTCTGGGCCTGGGGAAATGGCTCAGTAGATTTTTTTTTTTTTTTTTATCACACAAGCAGGAGTACCTAAGTTGGATCCCCAGAGCCTAAGTGAAAAGCTAGACATTATTAGTGGGTGTCTATAATCCCAGAGTGTCTACAGTGAAATGGAAAGCAAAGACAGGAGAATCTTCCAGAAGCTTGCAGGCCAGGTAGCCTGGCAAACACAGCAAGACACTGCCTCAAACAAGGTGGAAGGCAAGAACCAGCATCCAATGTTCTCTGACCTCCCCCTGCACATGCCCTTGCAGGGGGGGGGGGGTCGGATATATCTCTACACTTAGTTGTTTAAGAGAATATTTGGAGTTGAAACCTGTCCTAGAGGATCTTCCAAAGATTCCTATCAGCCATAGTGATGAGGCAGGCTAATTAGATTATTGAATCCGCTTGGGAGGTCCCTTAATGAAAACAGGAACTCAGACAACCCTAGTTCTTCAACAGAAGCCTCTAATAGATGCTTTGTTAGAAAAGGAGAACATTTTTGGTAATTGTGAGAACCATGTTCCCACTGTGCTGAAGACTTAATGCTGCTGTGGTGGTGGCAGCAGTTTTGCTCAAGGGTGTTTGGGTTAGTTTTCTAAAGGTTCCAATCTTGGTCCAAAAGGATTGTATGTAATTCTGGGAGTAACAAATTAAGTGTCAGAAATGCTTTAGGAGAAACAAACTACGTGGATAAAAACTTGAGCCATAGTGTTTATTTGGCCTTAAATTATTCTCTTGACCTCCTCTAAAAATAACACAATTTACTTTTAGCTCTGGTCTTTGATAGCTCGAAGAAGTGGAAGACAAACTGACAGTTTAGAATACTGTTCAGCCACAAAATGGGAAGAAAATCTTGGTCATTTCAACATGAATAGAACTGAATAATTATCATTTAAGTGCTATAAAGACAAAGCCTACATATTTTCACTTATATTTGGAAGCTAAAATATTGACTTAAAGGAATTAGGAAGTATAATAGTATTTACCAGAGAATGAGAAGGGGTTGGGACAATGGGAAGGATGGCCAGTGGGTGCCGGGCTGCAGCTGGATAGGAGGAATAACTTCTAATGTTATGCATGCACAGTAGGATAACTTTGGTTAGCAACCATTAATTGACTATTTCAAGATAGCTAGTAGAGAAGATTTTGAATGTTCCCAACACAAAGAAATAACTTATGACTGAGGTGATAAATATGCAAATATTACTGTGATCAGTTCATTATAAATTATGTGCATGTGTTGAAATGTCATATTGTACCACATATATGTGTATAATTGCTGTGTTAATTAAAAAACGAAATAGGGACTGGAGAAATGGCTTAGCAGTTAAGACACTTACCTGCAAAGCCAAAGGACCCAGGTTTGATTCCCCAGTACCCCTGTAAGCCAGATGCCCAGGCCGGCCTGGAATTCACTATGTAGTCGTGTAGTCTCAGGGTGGCCTCGAAATAACAGCAATCCTCCTACCTCTGCCTCCTGGGTGCTAGGAATAAAGGCATACACCACCATACCTGGCCACAAATAAAATTTTAAAAAATTGAAATAGGAGCTGGTTGTGGTGGCACTTGAGAGGCAGAGATAGGAGGATCATTGTGAGTTTGAGGCCAGTCTGGGACTATAGAGCAAGTTCTAAGCCAGCCTGGGCTACAATGAGACCCTACCTCATGAAAAAGCAACAACAACAAAAAATGGGCTGGAGAGATGGGCTCAGCAGTTAAAGGTGCTTTTTTGCAAAGCCTTGTGGCCCAGGCTTGATTCTCCAGTACCCACATAAAGCCAGATGCACAAAGTGGTGCATGCATCTGGAGTTTGTTTGCAGTGGCAAGAAGCCCTGGTGCACCCTTTCTCTCTCTCTTGCAATATATAAATTAAAATATTTTAAAATATAAATTAAAATATTTTTTAAAAAATAAAAGAAAAGCCGGGCTTGGTGGTGGTGCACACCTTTAATCCCAGTACTCAGGAGGCAGAGGTAGGAGGATCTCCGTGAGTTCAAGGCCACCCTGAGACTACATAGTGAATTCCAGGTCAGCGTGGGCTAGAGTGACACCCTTTCTTGAAAAACAAGTAAAATAAAATACAAGCTGGGTTTAGAGGCACATGCCTGTAACCCCATCATGACTAAAGCTGAGGCAGGAGAAGCACAAACTTAAAGCAGACCTGGACTACAAAAGGAGACCCTGTCACAAAACAAGCTAGACATGGTGGTGCTTGCCTTTAGTCCCAGCACTCTGTCTCTCTCTAAAACAAATAAGTACTTTTAACAAAGTGCTGGGAGCTGGGCATGGTGGTGCACACCTTTAGTCCCAGCACTTGGGAACCTGAGGTAGAAGAATCACCATGAATTTCAGGTCATACAGGCTAGAGTAAGATACTGCCTTGAAAACAACAGCAACAAAAATGCTAGGCTGGGAATGTAGCTCAGTTAGTAGAGTGCTTACCTGTCATGCACAAAGCACTGAGTTTGAACTCTCTGTAGTTCCAGGCTGGCCTCAAACTCACAGCGATCCTTCTACCTCTGCCTCCTGAGTGCTGGGATTAAAGGTATGCACAACCACACCCAACCTTTTGGGGTGTTTTTTAGACAGGGTTTCACTGTGTAGCTGAATCTGGCCTCCAGCACTGAGGGACGTCCGACCCAGAGTCCATGGATAGAAACATACTTGAAATGTTATGAATTTTGTGATTTTTTAATAATGTTATTATCTGGTTTTGAAACATGAATTTTTTAAATATTTTTTAATTTTTTAATTTTTTTAATTTATCTTTATTCATTTATTAGAAACAAAGACAGAAGGAGAGAAAGAGAGAGAATGGGTGTGTCAGGGCCTCTAGCCACTGCAAAGAACTCCAGATGCATGCATCACGTATCTGGCTTACATGGGTCCTGGGGAATTGAACCTGGGTCCTTTGGCTTTGCAAGATAATGCCTTAACCGCTGAGCCATTCCCCCACCCCCAAAATATTTTTATTTATTTGAGAGGGAGAGAGAGGCGCAGAGAGTGAGAGAGAGAAAATGGGTGTGCCAAGGCCTCCAGCCCCTGCAAACGAACTCCAGACCCATGTGTTGCCTTATGCATTTGGCTTACATGGGTCCTGGAGAATCAAACTTAGGTCCTTAGGCTTCTCAGGCAAGTGCCTTAACCAGTAAGCAATTTCTCTGGCCTGAGAGCATGACAACTTCATGCCACAATATCACTCAAAACAAACTATGCTCTCTCTTTTGGACACTGTTAAATTATGTGACCCAAAACAGTTCTTCACCCACTTTGCCTCAGGGAAGCCAAAGGTTTGATACCTGAGCATAAATCTTCTGCATCAGGATTACAGACATGCACCCCATGCTGGCAATTTTTTAAACAATTAATCATGTACTTGGAATACTGCATAGCTCTATTCTTGGGCATTTATCCCAGAGAATTAAAAACTTGTGTTCGAGCTGGGCATGGTGGCACAGGCCTTTAAGCACTTGGGTAAGGAGACCCTACCACAAAAAATGGAAAGAAAAAAAAAAAAACTCGTGTTCATGTAGAAGCTTTTTATTTATAATAGCTCAAAAGCAAAGGACTTAAATACCCTTCAGTGGGGTTTGGACCATATATCAATGCCACTAAATACTACTCAGAAGTAAAAGGAGCATAGTGGATAGATATGTATAGCAACCTGGGTTTGCTTTATGCTGAGAGAGAAAAAAAGCAATCTTAAGACATCAAATACTGTAGGATTTCATTTATGTAATATTGTTAAGAAGCAGAATTATACAGATGAAAGACATGTTTATGGTTGCCAGAGGTTAGGGACAGCAGAGTGGGGGTGGTGGTAGTTATGATAGCATGGATAATAATAATGGGATTTCTGAAAATATTTATTTGTAAATGTTTATTTATTTGCAAGCAGAGAGAGAAAAGGGAGACAGAGAGCTATGAGCATATCAGGGCCTCTAGCCACTCACTATAAATAAACTCCAGACACATATGCCACTATCTGCATCTGGGTTTACGCAGGTACTGGGGAATTGAACCTGGGCCATTAGGCCATTAAGGCAACAGCCTTAACCACTGAGAAATCTTTCAGACCTCCCCTCTTTTTCTGAGGTAGGGTCTCACTATTGCCTGGATGACCTGGAACTCACTCTGTAATCCTAGGCTGGCCCCGAAATCACGGTAATCTTCCTACCTCTGCCTGGGATTAAAGGTGTGCACCACCATACCTAGCAGTAATGGGATTTTGTAGGGATGGAGGGCTGTGCCTTGATTGGGTAGTGGTCATGGAATCTATACATGTGAGGAAAGTAAGATTTGTGAGTGTGCTTTATATTTATGTCAGCCTCTTAGTTTGCTATAATTTGCTTACTTCAGAGAAAACCTGAAGGAACATCCTGTATTCAGTCAGCCTGCCACTTTTGGTCTGACTCTGTCCTTCCTGTTTCACATTGTCTTTAAAAAAGAAATCTAGAGGGCCTGGAGAGGTGGCTTAGCAGTTAAAGTGCTTGCCTGTGAAGCCCAAGGACTCAGGTTCGATTCCCCAGGACCCACACAAGCCAGATGCACAAGGTGGCGCATGCATCTGGAGTGTTTGCAGTGGCTAGAGTCCCTGGCGTGCCCATTCCCCCTCTCTCTCTGCCTCTTTTTCTCTCTTTCTCTCTCAAAAACATACAATTAAAAAATAAAAAGAGATTTAATCCCAGCAGTTGGGAGGCAGAGGTAGGAGGATCGCCATGAGTTCAAGGCTACCCTAAGACTACATAGTGAATTCCAGGTCAGCCTGAGCTAGAGTGAGACCCTACCTCGAAAAATCAAAATAAACAAACAAAAAAATGAAAATTAAATAGAGAAATCTAGTGCTGGAGAGATGGCTCAGCAGTTAAGGCTGCTTGCCTGCAAAGCCTAAGGACCTAGGTTCCATTTCCCTGGTACTCACAGAAAGCTAGATGCACTAGGTGGCCCATGTATCTAAATAAATAAATAAATTAGCCAGTTGTGGTGGCTCACACTTTTGATCCCAGCATTTAGGAGGCTGAGGTAGGAGGATTGCTGTGAGTTCGAGGCCAGCTGAGTCTAATTCTAGGTAAGCCTGGGCTAGAGTGAAACCCTACCTCCAAAAACAAACAAAACAGAAAATCTAAACTGCAAGATACGTAGATAAATAGAAAAAGTAACATTTAAAGCATGAAACTGTGTCTTTCCTATTTAAAACCGGTGATTTCCCTGTCCATCAGCCATCAGTAGAATCTGTGGCCCTATCATAGCCTTTGAGTTCCTGGCCTTTACTCTAGTATCTTTAGGGTTCAAAGTGGGAAAAATGAGACTCGGTCTCATTTACTGCTTCTGGTTCCATTTTACACCCACTGTCCACTGCTTTTGAGTTCTTCTGTTTTGTTTCCCAGTGATTCTGTTCAGCCCTTTTCTCACATAGGGGTTACAGCATAGCTCCTAGGTTTAAATATGTCCCCTATCACCTACTTATTATTCAGCCCATTTGTGTCTCAGTCTCCTCATCCTGAATAATATGTATTGTATAGGAATGTGGTGAGGATTAGGTGGTATGCTAGGAGACACTTGCAAACTCTTCTGTATCACCGGTATTTTTATTACTCGGTTTCAACTACATGTCACTTGTTTTCTGCTGGCTTCGTGATTACAGTGTTAACTGCAGTGCCTGTGTCTGTGCCTGTGCCTGCTCTGCTAACTTTTTTCAAAAGTTCCTTTTAGTCTCTCGCTCTGGATAGGATGGCTTACTGGGCTCAAAGGACTGGAACCAAAGAAAAACTCAGTCCTTTTGTGGCCTCTGGTGCTATGTCATCCATTATTGCTAACACAATTGTAAGAGTGGTGTGAACTGAATGTAGCAAGAACATCAAAGCTTGTGGTGGCTTTCTTGGTCATGATAAAGATGAAGAAACAGGATTCACCTGTTATAGGATTAACTGGGATTAAGTAGAAGAGTTATAATTAAACTCTTTCCTATTTGCACTTGCATCCATTCATTGAAGCCCTTAAGACTGTTCTTGTGCCAAGGGTAAAAATAATAGAAGGCGACATAGAGCATAAAGTGGCAGGAGCTCAGAGATCCTTCCTAGAGCTTGTCAGAGGATGTCCTGCAAGCTTTCCTAAAGATTCTATACACATCAAAGTTGAGAGCTGCTCAGAAATAGACTGCCACAGCCTTGTGGAATATTTTTGAGAAGTTCTAGAAAGCCTTGATAGATCCAGACTACAGTGCTGCTGAACTCTTAACATGAAGAGTGAGTAGCGACCCTGGCAGCCAGCTGACGCATGTGGGAACAGTGGGAGTGACCCTGGCAGGGAAGCAGGAGGCCTGGATATTGTTTCTCCTCTCTACATCCTGCTCTTAGTTGTGGCCGGGCTCTGAGCTCTCAAGCATGCAGGATGGCCTTCCCAGGCCGAGTGCTTCCCTACACTATTCCAGAGAATGAAGAAATCACCCAGACAATCAATAATGTCCATGAGGCTAATGGGAATGAAGACGAGAGGGCCGTTTCCAAATTGCAGCGCAGGCACAGTGATATAAAAGTCTACAAGGAGTTTTGTGACTTTTACGCAAAATTGTGAGTCTCCCCCTTCCTGGAATGCCCTCTCTCAGATCTGGAATTCTTCAGCTCTACATTCATAGCCATTGCATGGTTTGTTTAGCAGGGCTTGTCTAGGATGTGCCTGAGGCTCTGAGGGTGGCTCACATTGCAGCATGGTACAGCAAGGCCCACTGGTTCCCTTGTTTTGTAAAACTTACATCAGATGACACCCAGATGTGAAGGAGAATGCCACCTTCCTAGGAAGAATAGCAAACCCTTGTCTTAAGTGAGGTTCCTAATAATGGCACATTTTCATTATTGAGTGAGGTTGACAGTTTTTGTTGTCAGGATTTATAACAGGAAAAGATACATTAAAACATTTCAAAGATAAGGGGCAGGTTGGCAGAAATGAAAATAATTGAATTGAATGATAACCATTTTGTTGAAGAATTATTCTGTAACCACTATTTGAACTGCTTAGTGAAGTCAAGGTATTTGCTATTTGGATTTTACACATTGTTGCATTTTAAGAGCACACATGGTGATAATTGGGGAACTTGAAAACTGGAAAGCTTGATTGCAATCTTGTGTATGAAGCTGGCATGCCAAAGCAGATCAGTATCAACATGTTTGTGTCTTTTAAAAAGCAACTTCTATCATATGTAGTATTAAGTTCAAAGTCAGCTGTAAAATTAAAAGTTCAGAGTGAGCCAGGCGTGGTGGTGCATGCCTTTAATTCCAGTACTCAGGAGGCAGAGGTAGGAGGATCGCCGTGAGTTCAAGGTCACCCTGAGACTACAGAGTGAATTCCAGATTCCAGGTCAGCCTGGGCTAGAGTAAAACCCTACCTTGAAAAAAAAGAAAAAAGAAAGAAAGAAAGAAAAAAACGTTCAGAGTGTCAAAAAGTCAAGACAGCAGAGTTGCTGGGTGTGATGGAACATGCCTGTAATTCTAACACTTGGGAGGTGGAGGATCAGTAGATCAAGGCCACTCTCAGCTACATAGCAACCTGAGGTCACCCTGGGCTACATGAGACCCTGTCTCAGACACAAAAGAAGTAACCAGAAGTGGTGGTACACACCTTTAATCCTAGCATTCAGGAGGCAGAGGTCGGAGGATTACCATAAGTTTGAGGCCACTCTGAGACTATATAGTGCATAGTGAATTCCAGGTCAGCCTGGGCTAGAGGGAAACCCTACCTGGAGGGGAGACCCAAACAACAAAATAATGTCCCCCAACACACAGAAGGCAAGAGGAAAGCAAGGTAATTTGCTGTTTCTTTTTTTCCAGTGGGGAGGGAGAAGGGGACTCTGTTCTTATATGTCTACCTGTTTTTACTAATTCTGTATATCTGTAATGAGATGAATATGAACAGGTCAGTGGTAATAGCATTTTGACTTGAGGACCTCTTTATGTTCTCACAGACCTCCCCCAACACACACACACACACACACACACACACACACACACACACACCAGAGAACTTTATCAATATTTACTATATGAGAAATTTAAAATGAGAAAAATATAAATATTTATCAGTTTACTTAAAAGTAACAACTGATTTCATGTTAATAACATAGAGGGAGAATAGCATTGTCTTAAATTTTTGCAGATCTTATTACATTGTCTTTGTACTGCCCATGATTTATGTCTGCATTCTATCCATTGTGCTATTGATGTAGGAAAGAAACTACAGCCCCCACAGAGATGGAACTGGGAAAAAGAGCATTTCAGACCTTTCATAGGGTCATGGTAATCCCTATACTTGGAGAACCACTGACTTAAGTGATGATTAACCAGGACATTCTGGAATGTTCTTTTCCAGCTTTTTTGGAATTCCATTAAGATGAATGGGGCTTAGGGTATCCTTTGAGAGTTTAAAGTTAACATTAATGCTGTATATTTTACTGGCCACTTGTTTCCTGTTTCTGAGAGTTATTGGCGCACTTTTGCAGCTTAACATCCTTCTTTCCCAGTGACACATGGAGAAAAGAACAGCACCAACCTCTCCAGGGCTTTATTAAGACTGCCCCGCTGCATCAGGATAGAAGGGAACTTGATAGATAATGTTGCCCACCACCCCCCCATTCATTCTGAAATGATAAAGTGGAAATCTGTTTATATGGAGTTGAGGCCAGGGTTGCCCAGCAGTGAGGCTGGCTGGCTTCTTTCCTTCTTTCCTCCTTCCTTCCTTCCTTCCTTCCTTTCTTTCTTTCTTTCTTTCTTTCTTTCTTTCTTTCTTTCTTTCTTTCTTTCTTTTTGAGGCAGAGTTAAACTTTAGCTCAGGCTGGCCTCAAACACAGTGATCATCTTACCTCAGCCCACTGAAAGCTGCAATTAAAGGCATAAGCCAACACACCCTGTTCTCTTTATTTATTTATTATTTTTAAAAAATATTTTTATTTATTTATTTGCAAGCAGAGAGATATAGAAGTGAGACAGAGAATGGCATGCCAGGGCTTTTAGCCACTGCAAATGGACTCCAGATACATGTGTCACTTTGTGCATCTGGCTTTATGTGGGTAGTTGGGAATTGACCTTGGATCATTAGGTTCTTCAGGCAAGTGCCTTAACTGCTGAGCCATTTCTCCAACCCTCTTCCTTTTTATTTCAAAATTTATTATTTTTCTCAGTTTTTTCTAATATTTAATTTAATTAACTTATTTATTTGACAGAGAAAGGGAGGGAGAGAGAGAGAGAATGGACATTCCAGGGCTTCCAGCCACTGTAAACAAACTCCAGACACATGTATCCCCTTGTGCATCTGGCTAACATGGGTCCTGGGAAATCGAACCAGTCCTTTGGCTTTGTACTCAAACGCCTTAACTGCTAAGCCGCCGCTCCAGCCCTCAAAATTATTATTTATTCCTGTATATATATGTACATAAGGGGGTTCATGCATGCCAGGATCTCTTGCCATTGCAGACAGAACCCCAGATGCTTGTGCCACTTTCTGCATTGGCTTTACATGAGTGGCTGGAGAATTGAACCCCGGGCTGTCAGGCTTTGCAAGTGTCTTTTGCCACTGGCCCCATCTTTCCAGAACCCCTCTTCTTCCTTTCTTTAGTGAGATTTTAATTCTATATTCAGACATACTAAATAAAGTTGAGTTTTGATTGATGTAAGATGGTGAGCTTGGGAATTCCACATAAAGGTACTTATGGCAAGGTAGGATCACCCTGAAACATTTGAGGGAAGACAGCAAAGTATAGAACTAGTTGTCTTCCACTGGAGTGGGGTGGAATATAAACACTTTGACTAAGAATAAATCAGAATAAACACTTTCACTAAGTAAGCAGCAAGTCTCACAATCTGACTCACAGGGTTGTTAGTGGTAACTTTACAAGGTGGATGACGAAATATCTGGGAGGTCAGACATTGTACCAGGAAACAACCAACCAAAAAAAAAAAAAGCTTGTGAAACTATGAAGGACTGCTTGTCCAGTGACTGCTCAGCATAGGTGATCATCTCCATTTCTGTCACTTCAGAATCAATACAAGTGTTTGTTTGTGTGGAATCCTCATCTAATCATGTGCCTGTCATCCACGTTGCTTTTCTTCCAAAGCTCGGTGTTTAGAGAACAGAATGTAACCCATGTTCTCAGGTGTAGTGGGATTGTTTCCTGGTTTCACTTTCCTGGCCTGTAAAACATGTGTTGCCTCTGTGATATCCTCTCAAGTGTTTGGAATTAAGGTTATGCTCTGTTATGATCTGATTGTGATTGAGTCTGTAAGCAGTAAACTTGCATTCTATTTCCATGCCTTCCGTTAACTAATTAGCTCTGTGATGTTGAGCTAATTGTCTGTATTTCAACCTTCAACCTGTTTCACCATATGTAAATGGTCTTTATTGTATAAAATTCTGTGATTTTAAGATACATTTTATACTGTTAGTGTTCAGTGTTTGTCTTACCCATTCATTAGTAGGACTGAGACGTCTTGTTTTAAAAAAATTATTTCAAGCCGGGCGTGGTGGCGCACGCTTTTAATCACAGCACTCAGGAGGCAGAGGTAGGAGGATCGCCATGACTTCGAGGCCACCCTGAGACCACATAGTGAATTCCAGGTCAGCCTGGTCTAGAGTGAGACCCTACCTCGAAAAACCAAAAAACGAAAAACCAAAAAAAAATTTATTTCAGACTATATCTTTGTGTGTGTGTGTGTGTGTGCGCGTGCACGCACTTATATGAGTGCAGGTGTTGAGGTCAGAGGAAAACCTCCAGATGTCTGTGTTCCACCTTCTGTGAAATAGGGTATCTCTTGCTGCTACAAATAGGTCTAGCCCTCAAGCTTCAAATTCTCATGGCTCCGCCTCCTTTTGTTTTAAGTGCACTGGGATCACAGAGGTGTGCACCCCCTTTCATATTCAGCTTTATATAGGTGCTAGGGAATTGAACTTGGGTAACAGGCCTTGTAAGTAAGTGCCTTTAACTGCTGAGCAATCTCCTCAGCCCAATCTTGTCTAGTTTTTTGTTTTGTTTTTCAAGGTAGGGTATCCTTCTAGCTCAGGCTGACTTGGAAGTCACTATGTAGCCTCAGGCTGGCCTCGAACTTATAGCAATCTTCCTACCTGGCCTCCAGTACTAGGATTAAAGGTGTGTACCACTATGACTGGCTTGTCTAGCTTTAAGAGTTATTTAAGCAGCTGTTTTCAATGTGATCTAATCAAATAGTCTCATGTTCAGACTATGACATGGTGTTAAATTGACATACAGTTTATATTCTGTTCTTTAATCCTAACACTCAGGAGGCTGAGGGAGCGCTACCTCGGAAAAAACACACACACACACACACACACACACAAAAAAAAAAAAAAAACACCAGACGAAGAGCAGCTTGTGGAAGGAAATAGTTTATTATTTTGACTTATAGACTTGAGGGGAAGCGATGGCATGAGCAGAGGGGATACATCACTTCCTAGCCAACATCAGGTGGTCAGTAGCAGCAGGTGTGTTAAACAGTAGCAAAGGGAAGCTGGCTATATCACCCATAAACCCACCCCCAGCAATACACTGCCTTCAGGAGGCTTCAATTCCCAAATTGCCACCAGCTGGGGACCTAAGCATTCAGAACATACAAGTTCATAGGGGACACCTAAATCATACTACCACAGGTAATATCTCAGTATGGCTGTATTGCTCAGGCTGTCCTTGAACTTGTGGGTTCAAGCAGCCCTTCAGCCTCAGCATCCTGAGAGACTAGAACTACAGATGTAGGCCTCTATGACAGCTAAGGACAATCTTTGACTTTGATCTCTGCTCCTAGTGCCTAACATCTTGTAACTGTACACTCAGTATATTCACAAGAAAATACCAAAAATAGTAAGGACTAAAAGAAGCAAAGCGTACCCTTTCAGAACCTAAGATGCTAGGGTAAAGAGACTGTAACAGTGAGACTGTAACAGTGAGTTAGAGTTCTTAAGGCATAAATAAGAAACCAGGTTTAATGGATAAATACTAGTTTTGTGATCAGATAGAATTTGATCCTCAGTTTGTTATGTTATCTTGTCTCGAGCCTAAGGAAAAGTTGACAACATGTGATTTGCTATCCTTTATGTGTTGCAGCAACATGGCCAATGCCCTGGCCAGTGCTACTTGTGAGCGCTGCAGGGGTGGTTTTGCGCCTGCTGAGAAGATTGTGAACAGTAATGGCGAGCTGTACCATGAACAATGCTTCGTGTGTGCTCAGTGCTTCCAGCAGTTCCCAGAAGGACTCTTCTACGAGGTAGGTCAGCTGAGTTTTCCTTCACTTTCAAGTTCATTATCAAAGGTTGAAGTACCACATACATGCCAGTATTTGGTACCTGAGAGGTCAGTAGACAGCATTTATGTGGAACATGAGGGCCACAGTCTAAATGAGATTCCCATTCAGACTCACCATTCATGTGGTTGAGAACAGTACCTTGTGACTCTGCCAATCAGATCTAAGCACTTACAAATACAGTCTTTCCACTGCCTGCAACTACAATATCTCTGGTCTCACACCTTTACCCTGCATGGACCTTGCCAACTCCCATCTCTGCATCGCAATATGAGAGGGAGGGTCCACCTTGGGCATCTGGCTTACATGGGTCCTGGGGAATTGAACCTGAGTCCTTTGGCTTTACAGGCAAGTACCTTAACTGCTAAGCCATGTCTCCAGCCCAACACTTGTTTTTCTTGATCCTCTGGTGTTATCATGTGGTTTATAGTGTATTCAGCATTCTAACCATTATTGAAACTTTTTTCACAGTAAGAATGTATTCTGGAGGGCTGGAGAGATGGCTTAGCGGTTAAGCGCTTGCCTGTGAAGCCTAAGGACCCCAGTTCGAGGCTTGATTCCCCAGGACCCTTGTTAGCCAGATGCACAAGGGGGCGCACGTGTCTGGAGTTCATTTGCAGTGGCTGGAGGCCCTGGCGCACCCATTCTCTGTGTCTGTCTGTCTGTCTCTCTCTCTCTCTCTCTCTATCAGCCTCATTATCTCTCTGTCTGTCACTCTCAAATAAATAAAACAGAAAAATTAAAAAAAAAAAAAGAATGTATTCTGGAGGATGGCCTAAGGAGGCTTATTTCACAGTGTACATCAAGATGAGAGTGATGTAAGAGAGAAGTCAGTTTGGCAATTGACTTTTCCCACCACATACCAATTAATATATTTGCAAATATGTGTGGTTTTTTTATGATAATAAATGTAACTAGAATTATAATAAGCCAGAGGAGCTGCTCTTTGCTTTCTTTTTTTCCCTGTCAAACTTTTAGATTTTCCTATCTTAACAAAACATACCTGAGGAAGGAAAGTTAGTTTATAAAGGTCATTAGTTAACTAATTGCTGCCATTGAGGCAGCATAAAAACAATCCTCCTAGGAGTGAGGTTCCTAGGCCAGCCTGGAGAAAGGCATTTGTCTGTATGAATGTAACTTAAGGAAATGCTATTAAGCATTTTGTCAGAGAATGAAATTTTTTCACTAGTATACATATTTTTAAGTTTCTACTATATCCCAGAAATACACACTGCCCATCACAAAAACAAACAAAAATCCCTCAGCAATAGGAAGATGTCATTTTCTCTTCCAATAAAATTTTTTGTGTTAAAAATGATAGCTGTAGATTAGGGAGGTCCCTGATGACCCCAAAATTATACAGGCTATTGCCAAGGGTCTCGATTGCCCATCAGAACTAGATGGTAAAACCCAATTGCTGAAGACTCCACATGCTTGGGCTGCAGGTGAGTGAGAAATCAAACTGGAGCTGTTGGCTAGCTGCCATGATGCTGGAAAGAGGTATGTAGCATGTAGCCTTTTGGAGGAGAAAAATTATCAGTTGACCCTGCAAGCTTTAGAGATGACCAGCCAGGCCAAATGTGCCAACTGCTGCAATGGTGGCATGTCTGTTTTGGGGGAAACAATGGCTCTCTGACTGGACTGGAGGCCCATTTTACACAGAGGGGGGATTCATACCTCATACTGAAAACCTAGTCAAAAGCCTTTGGTTGCCGGGCATGGTGGCACATACCTTTAATCCCAGCACTCAGGAGGCAGAGGTAGGAGGATCTCCGTGAGTTCGAGGCCAGCCTGAGACTACATAGTGAATTCCAGGTTAGCCTGAGCTAGAGTGAGACCCTACCTCTAAAAACCAAAGCCTTTGGTTGGGGAGGGTCATGAGCCCTAGGGGGAAACTACTACTGTTACCTGCCAAAACACACATACTATATACACCAAACTACCCTCTAAATACTTACATTTATGTCCACATATTAATGTCACTCTCAGTTTTAGAGAAGCTCCTCTTTTCAGATGGCAGTGACTACTGGGGTAACTCAAAACTCAACATAATGCTGAGAAGAAGTAACAGTGGAGTGTTCAACACTGAGACATTACTATCACACCCTCCAAGGCTTAGGGACTGAAAGAGCCAAAGGAAGGACTGCTTACAATGCTGTCTTCCAGACACAAAGTGGCCTGGATATCATGACTTCTCAGTGGCTGACATGACCTAAACAAGATATGCATAACAATGACATCAAAATAGAAGAGAGTCTGATTGGAAAGAAGGAGGAGTTCAGTGGAGGGGGATATGGGAGGAGGAAGTGAGGGTCTATTGTCTATACTTAGGGAAGTTTTCAATAAAAAGTTAAAAAAAAAAAAAGAGTGATGGCCCTGGGGATGGGAAGTGACAGTGTTGAGGTGGAACAGAAACAAGAGTGGTTAGAGTTCAAAAGCAAGAGAGAAGAGAGGATGGAGAGAAGAGACAAGTTCCTGAGGTATAGATGGTGGCAGCAGGTCAGGCATCCCACTAAGGCTAGGTGGGCTGCGATTGGTGCAGAAGAGGAAAAGGCACCTCCCATGGGCTGTGGCAAGAGGTGGGGAAAAGAACTGTTGGGAGCTGCTGTCAGTCAGTTTGGGGAAAGGAACTTAAGGATTTGCTTCTTGGACCTTGTGACAAAAGGTTCCCAAATTTTCAAATCAGCCAGATGAAACTGTTTTGATTTTGGAGGTTTAAGATGGATTAGAGGAGACAAGATAGAAATGAAGTTGTTATTAGTACTTAACACCTGGAGCTGAACACACGCAGTTTAGGGAGGAGGTGGGGAGAGACCAGGACCCATCGACCAACACTTTAATTGGTACAGACTATGTCCAGACAGGTCTCCTATGGGGAGTTTTCATCAGTGCATTAAAGCAGGCAGGAACAAGTTCCAGGTCACACTGCAGCTGACAGGTGGCTACTGTGACATGCATGTCTGCTAATCTGTGCTAGTGTGGGAGTCAGTAGGGCCACTCAAGCTGTATCTAGATGACCATAGGAAGAGGTCAACAGAGTGCAGTGGTGTGAGATAGAAATTTGGATTGATTGCATTAGGAGTCAGGAGACAGAGGAAATGGGAGACTGTTGAGAGTGAGCTCTGTTTCTGGTGTGAGAAAGTACAACTTATATTCACACTGGATGCTAAATCAGCATGGAATCGTAGAAACATTTACGTACTACCACAGCATACAAAAGGGGGCTCAGAAATTTGATTACACAGGGAGTACTGGTCCTTATATTGGATAAATCCTCTCTCATCCATACCTTCCGTCTTTTCTTCCCTGTGGCCCTGAGATATAGAAGCATCCTTGGTAACACAGTAGGTTTGTGACATGAAAGGTGTTAGAACCTACTTTGACCCCATCATATCCAACACAGGCTTATTTTCAGGGTAAGATTTTGTTGCTGAAAAGCACTTTCTTAGATTCCTGTCTGTTCTGCTCTCTGAGAGTACCCTGAGCTCCAGTTCCTCTTGCTTTTTCTGTCATACTGGTCTTTTGCCTGCCACTTGGACTAAGTGTTACTGTTAAGCTACCTTCCTTAACCAGCATGGCTGCCTCCTGTGCACTTGTTTCTACATGTGATTCTGTCAGCTGCAAAGTGGCATGTTCTTGTTCAGAGGGAAAGGCTGAGCTTGAGCAGAGCAGAATAAAGCATGACTCACACTTGCCCTCCCATCCACTCCTTATTCCTCCCTTCACTTCTGGACTATAAATACTGTCCCTAGTATTAGTCCAAAAGATGTTAGGAATCACATAACTGGGCTCTTAATGGTTTGCCCAATTTACTTAACTAGGCCAGCCATTTTAGCTACACTGTTTGTTGTTTAAGCGCATTTTCCAGGCCAGAAATTTGTAAGTCTGCAGGTGAAGACTAAGGACTTTACTTTTGCTAAATGATGTTAGAGAAAAGGTTATCTAGGTCTTCCAGTAAGTAGCTGCATTTTTACTTATGTCTAGCAATGAGAGTTCTTCCGTAAGTAGAAGACTGAATTATGTGGTTTGAGTTCCATTTGATTTTTTTTTTGTTTGTTTTTAAGGTTTTTGTTGTTGCTTGGTTTTTTTTGTTTGTTTGTTTGTTTTTGGTGTTTTTTTTTTTTTTTTGAGACAAGGTCTCATGTAGCCTAGGCTGCCTTCAAGCTCCCTGTGTGGCCAAGGATGACTTTGAACTCCTTGTCCTCCATTTTTGCCTCCTAAGTGCTGGGATTATTGGCAGACATTGCATTAGAAACATGATTTGCATGTATTGGTCTTTTTGTAATGAACACACACAAGGCTGGGTATATGGTCCAGTGGTAGAGTGCACTTACTTATACATGAGGCCCTGGGTTCAATCCCCATCACTTCAAGAGAGAGACAGACACACAAAGGATGAGGCATCATTTCTAGTTTATACCTTTTTTATTGCTCAAAAAAACATCCTCCCTGTGCTCCCTGTGGTGTTGTGATTCAGATGTCTCCCATAAACTTATGTGTTTGGAATGCTAGTTCGTCAGCTGGTGGCAATTTGAGAATTGGATCCTCCTAGAGGCAATGTATTGTTGGGGGTTTGTTTATGGGTGTTATAGCCAGCTTCCCCTTGCCAGTGTTTGGCACACACTCCTGCTGCTATTGTCCACTCTCTGCTCATGTCATCATTTCCCCCTGCCATCATGGAGCTTCCCCTCGAGTCTGTAAGCCAAATAAACCCTTTCCTTCCACAAGCTGCTCTTGGTTGGGCGTTTTCTGCCAGCAACATGAAGCTGACTGCAACACTCCCCTTATTTCCACAGTTCATATTTTTTTTCTCCTAAAAGACTAGCTATGAAGACTTACAGATGAACCAAACATGGCATCATGTGCCTATAATCCCAGAATTTGGGAAGCTAAGGCAGGAACCTTGCAAGTTCAAGGCCATCTTGGGCTACTTAGAATCTCTCACCAACAAATAAATAAATAAATAAATAAATAGGAGTGGAGGGATGGCTTAGCAGTTAAGGCAAAGCCTGCAAAGCCAAAGGGCACAGGTTCATTTCCCTAGGACACACATAAGCAAGGTGCACAAGGTGGCACATGCTTCTGGAGTTCATTTTCAGTGGCTGAAGCCCATGGTGTACCCATTCTGTCTCTCTCTCTTTCTGTCTCAAATAAAATAATTTTTTTTAAATAACAAGATGAGTTATGTGTATTTATTTCTCCTAGAAAATATGTTGAATGTAGTGGTGCATGCCTTTAATCTCAGCACTTGGGAGGCAGAGGTAGCAGGATTGTCATGCGTTCAAGGCCACTCACTCTGAGACTACATTGTGAATTTCAGGTCAGCCTGAGCAAAGGTACCTTGAAAAATCAAAATAAAGAAAGAGAGAGAGAAATAAAATGCAGGTGTGGTGGTGCATGCCTAACCAGCACTTGGGAGGCAGAGGTAGGACGATCGCCATGAGTTCGAGGCCACCCTGAGAATACATAGTGAATTCCAGGTCAGCCTGGGCTAGTGAGACTCTATCTCAGGGAAATAAATAAATAAATGAAAGAAAGAAAAAGGGGGGGGGGAACCAAAGAAAATGCAACTAATGTGAAATTTCCTGGTGTTTGGGTTCAGATGGCCAGGATATTCTTCCCTTGTACCACAAAGGCAGATCTGGAATCTTGACCCTCGTTTCCTGCTGGTCACTAGGAAACATGGCTAGCGATATGAGCACAGGCATTTCTGGCTCATTTGCAGTTCCTGTTAAGCATGATATAGCCAAGTATAGTTATGCACATTTATAACCTCACCACTTGGGTGGTAGAGGTACGCAAATCAGGAGTTTAAAACCATCTTTAGCTGTACAGTAAGTTCGAGGTCAGCCTGGGCTGCATGAGACCCCAACCCCCAAAAAGTGATATAACAAGCTGGCCTGGTGGTATGCATTTGTATTCCCAGTGTTTTGGAGACTGAGTCAGGAGGATTACTGTAAGTTCAAGGGCAACACGGACTACATAATAAGTTTCAGGCCAATGTCTATAATCATTAATACTTAGGTTACTTAAAAATGACATGCAAATTTGTGAAGCGTTCCATATTTTAAAATAAATAAATAAAATGCGGGGCCAGGAGGGATGGCTTAGCGGTTAAAGTGCTTGCCTGCAAAGCCAGAGGACCCAGATTCAGTTCCCCAGCACCCACCTAAGCCAGATGTACAAGGGGGTGCATATGCATCTGGAGTTCGTTTGCAGTGGCTAGAGGCCCTGGCACACCCATTCTCTCTCTGTCTTTCTCCTCTCCCTATCTTTCTCTCTGCTTGCAAATAAATGAATTAATTAAATTTAAAGAAAAAATTTTAAAATGAATTGCAAGCCAGATGTGGTGGTGCACGTCTTTAATCCTAGCACTTGGGAGGCAGAGGTAGGAGGATTGCCGTGAGTTTGAGGCCACCCTGACACTAAAGAGTGAATTCCAGGTCAGCCCAGGCTAGAGTGAGACCCTACCTGGAAAAATCAAAAAAAAAAAAAAAAAAAGAGAGAGAGAGAGAAAAGAAAAGAAAGAAAAAATGCAGGGCTGGAGAGATGGCTCAGTGATTAAAGTTGCTTGCAAAAATCTGTTGTTCCAGTTTCAATTCCCCAGCACTCATATAGCCACATGCAAAGTGGCACGTGTGTGGCATGTGTGTGTACATACACAAATAAATATACTTAAAAAGACTAAAAAGTAGAAAATGTTGACATATGCTTGTATTTCCAGCACTTAGGAAGTAGATGCAGTAGGATCAGGAGTTCAGGGCTTCAGTTGCAAAGAGTTTGAGGCCAGACTTAACTTCATAAGACTCTGTCTCAAAACAAAATAAATCAGGGCTGGAAAGATGGCTTAGTGGTTGGGGCACTTGCCTGTGAAGCCTAAGGACCAGGTTCGATTCTCCAGGTCCCACATAAGCCAGATGCACATGGTGGTGCATGCATCTGGAGTTTGTTTGCAGCAACTCTGGCACACCCATTCTCTCTCTCTCTCTTTCTCTCTCTATCCTTCTCTCTGTCTCTAATAAATAAATCAGAAAAAAAAAAAACATTTTAAAAAAAACACAAAATAAACCAGATTCTGAAAGGAGGGTGCTTTTTTTTTTTCGTGTTAAAAGTGACATAAGTGGGCCTGGGGTATAACTCAGTAGTAGAGCACATGCTTAGCCTGTCAGAATCTGGGTTTAATCTCAAGCACTTAATAAATGTAAAGTAGCAAACATACAAGAAGTATATAATATCCTGGGTAGTGAGTTACTCAAATCTTTGTAATGAAGAAAACATTATCTTCACTTAGCAGAAAACAGGATTCATTTCACATGTAATAATTATTACTGGTTTTCCAAAGTAAAATTAACTTTCCTATTGTATTCTATTTCTGCATTTCACATATCTATATATTTGAGAGAGAAGAAGCGCAGAATGGGACACACATGCATCTCCCAGTATTGCAAAAAACTCCAGACTCATGCATCACTTTGTGTGGTTACATGGGTACTAAGGAACCCAAGCCATCAAGCTTTATAATCATGCATGTTTAACCTCTGAGCTATCTCTCCAGCACTGCATTACAGTTTTAAATAATCTAAGTGTTAGTGATTATAGACATTATCCGTCTTACAGTTTTCAGTAGATGGTAACTTTTGGTAACAATAAGTACAATATGAACTTGTTAAAACAACAGTAGTGGGGTTAGGGGTATGATTCAGTGATAAAACATTTGTCTAGTATGTTGTCTAGTATGGTCATGTTGCTTCTCCCAAGCCTTGCATGAAATGCTGTTTCTCAATATCTGAAGTGTCTTGAAGGCAGGGCTCATGGTCTTTCCACACCTCTTCAGGAAGATAGTTCTCTGTATAGGAATAAGCACTATATGTTGCTATATTTAGAAGACTTGTGAATTAATATTTACTCCTGAAATAACTATAAATGCCTGCTGTGAGTCATTCACTGCACTAGGTATTATGAATTCTGGCTTTTCTTTCATTTGATTATTGCATCAGCTTACAAGTTAGGTGTTACTGTTTATAGTTTACAAGTGACCAAAGTGAATTATTGCCTGATGATAGTTAAGTCAGGCTTTTATCTCAGGTCCACTATCTCCAAAAGCTGTATTAACTTAAACTATACCCTCTTGTTTGTGGAACTGAACTAGGTTAGATAATTTCATAATATGACATGGTATTCTCTTGAACATAGCCACCACTTCTGCTTCATTCACTCATTTGATAGATATTTATGGGAAGCCTACAATAAAAGGCATGCTACATAAGCCAGACTATGTCCTAGTCCCAGGGAGATAGAAGTCTTCACAATGATTTTTGGTAGAACTCATGGATCTTTTCCTCATTTTCAAAAAAGGCCAATTATAGAAACTATATAAATGTATGGATTATATATGATTACTGATCTTAAGTTTGGTATTGCAGTTGTTTGAAGGGACTATTTCTGGTTTCTATAAGTTTTCAGAATTTCAAATCATCTTCCTATGCATGTGAATAATTGCTTGTAAAGTGATCAATTCAGTGATGGCATGGGAAAGTTAAATAAATTCCATTTTTTTAGAGGAACTGTCCATTTAACCAGAACCCCTAGCCCCAGTTATAGTGGTTCCTAAATCTAGCTTTGTGACATCTAAAAGGAATATTGTTGCAGTCAGGTTTGCATTGCTGGTAGAAATTACCCAACCAAGAGCAGCTTGTGGGGAAAAATAGAGGTTCATTTTGCCTTACAGGCTCGAGGAGAAGCTCCATGATGGCAGGGAAAATGATGGCATGAGCAGAGGGTGGACATCGCCCCCTGGCCAACATCAGGTGGACAATAGCAACAGGAGAGTGTGCCAAACACTGGCATGAGGAAACTGGCTATAACATCCATAAGCCCGCCCCCAACGATACACTGGCTCCAATAAGTTAAATCCAATAGTTAACAGAGTGATATAATTCAAGAAATATTTCAAACTGATATAGACTGAGAACCAATGACCTAGACCAGGAGACCTAATGTACTGCTGATTCAGCCATTGTGGTCAGGGCTAGGTTCTTTGCTAATTCATATTCTCTCTCTTTTTCCCTCTCTCTCTCTCTCTCTCTCCCCCCCCCCCCTGTCTCTCTTCTCTCTCCCTTCCCCTCGTCTTTCCCCATTCTCCCTTCTCTCTCTAGTTTGTTTTTGCCAAATGTGTTCATGTTTCCCCAGCATGAAATGTATTAACAGGAAAGACCATTGGTAATGAGTGGCATAGTGGGAAGATGATTAACAAAGAGTTTCTTCACTCATTTCCTCTAATACCGTATCCTGATTATTCAGGAAGGCTGAAACAGAGAAGTGAAGACTGATGGGAGGAAACACCAGACTAGACTTTCTGCTTATCTACTGACCCATTTGCTTCCGAATAGTTTATGACAAATATATAAAATCATGAAGTGAGTTTTTCAGCATTTGTACTTGACCTGAAACAAGACCACTAACTAAGTTTACAATTCTGAACTTTAAAAAAGCAATTATCTTTTTACCCCCAAAAGGAATCTTCACACAACTCCATCAACTTGTAACAGAGTGGAGCTGTTGATGTTGTTGTTTAGTGTGGTGGAATAGAAACTTCTCTTCCCATGGGTAGTAGGACCCCAAGGTTCTTTAGGCATTTTGTATACAGCCCTAATTTGGCACATTAGTGTTCCTTATAGGTTCCTTGTATTTCTTGTTTTCTGTTGATTTGGGGGTTTAATGTGTAGTTATCTAGAAAGGTATGTGTGGTTTCTGATTTTTCTTCTTATCCTATAGTTTTACTTTCGGTTAGTTTCTGGCCTTCTAGGCTCATAAATTAAGACATATCATGCTTGATTATGCAGCTCATTACAACAGAAACCCTTCACTCAGAATTGGAGTGGTAACCCTCATATTGGGTCAGGGTACAGGATTTGTAAAGCATATAGTTGCAAGAATATGTTTCTGAATCTTTGGAATCTGCTAAAAGGACTCAGTTTGTGGGTCTGTTTTCATTTGTCTAATAATGTATTTGTATTCACAGTAGTATTTCTAGTTTATAAAAAAAAAAAAAAAAAGAATCTTGGGCTGGAGAAATGGCTTAGCACTTATGGCGCATGCCTGCGAAGCCTAAGGACCCAGGTTTGATTCTCCAGGTCCCATGTAAGCCAGAAGCAAATGGTGGTGCATGCATCTGGAGTTTGTTTGCAGTGGCTCGAGGCCCTGGTGTGCCCATTCTTTCTCTCTCTAATAAATAAATAAATAAAATAGATCTTTAAAAAAAAGAAAGGAATCTCAAGTCCTATTAGGTTGAATTGTTCCAGTATGCCTTTCAAATAGCTTCATTTAGGATACCATATGCCTTTAAGGCTTTCCACTTTATCCTGCTCCGTGTATTTTCTTGTTACAGATGAAGCTTGTTGAGTGTTCTGTATTCTGGTTTGTCATGAGTTTGGAAATGTGGAGGAAGTCATGGCATCTTTCTTTTTAGGGTTTGCCTTGTTCACCTCTGATTGATTTCAAAAGAACACATCGGTTTTTTTCTTCTCTCTCTTCTCCTGTCCTTTCCTCTTTTAGTCAGATATTAAAAGATGTCTCCAAGAGCATGTAGCTCAGTGGTTAAGTCCTAGCATCTGTGTGAACCTCAAAAAAGAAGAAAATATATATATGCAAGTTATAATAACCCTGGCTGGGGAAATGGCTCAGGAGTTAAAGGTGCTTGCTTGCAAAGCTGCTGGCCCAGGTTTGAGTTCTAGGCTAGCCTGAGTTACAGAGTGAGTTTCAAGCCAGCCTAGGCTAGAGTGAGACCCTGATTCAAAAAATAAAAAATAACCGGGCGTGGTGGCACACACCTTTAATCCCAGCACTTGAAGGCAGAGGTAGGAAGAACACTGTGAGTTCGAGGCCACCCTAAGACTACATAGTGAATTCCAGGTCAGCTTGGGCTAGAGTGAGACCCTACCTCAAAAAATAAAAACAAAAATAAATAAAATAAAATAACTCAACTTCTTTTAGCTTTACAGAATAATGTATTTTGATAGAATACTGAATAATGGTATATTAGTTTGTTATCTTCTTTCTAAACCAAGAAATGAATGTAATGAATATATTAGAGTTCATCCATTTTAATTTAAAAATGAAGTAAAACTTTTTCTGGTGGAAAATAATCTAGTTTGGTTGGTTTGATAATGAGTACTAATGGCCAATTAGAGTTATGGTGAGTATGTTCACAATATTTTAAGAGCTAAATCAATAGCTATAACTGATGAAATTGGGTTGACAACTGGCACACATTAAAATAGATCTTGGGCTGGGGAGATGGTTTAGCAGTTAATACACTTCCTGCAAAGCCAAAGGACCCATGTTCATTTCCCCAGGGCCCACATAAGCCAGAAGCACAAGATGGTGCATGTGTCTAGAGTTCGTGCTGGAGGCCCTGGCCTGTCCATTCTCTCCCTCTCTTTCCCTCCATCCCTGCCTCTTTCTCTCTCTCTGTCACTCTCAAATAAATAAGTTAAAATAGATCTTAGTAATAAAATAGTATTTATTTTTGGTATGTAACTTAAAGGAAGCTCAAGACTCAAGGGTAGGTATTACTTAACAATAACCACAATTTATTTCTGTGAAGATTCAGCACATATATTTTTTAAAACTATAGAACAGGGAGCCTGGCATGGTGGCACATGCCTTTAAGCCCAGCACTCGGGAGGCAGAGGTAGGAGCAGTGCCGTGAGTTCGAGGCCACCCTGAGACTATAGAATGAATTCCAGGTCAGCCTGGGCTAGAGTGAGACCCTACCTCAAAAAAAAAAAAAAAAAAAAAAAAAAAAGGAACAGGCTGGAGAGATGCCTCAGCAGTTAAAGGTGCTTGCTTCCAAAGCCCAAAAGCCCAGGTTGGATTCCCCAGTATCCTCATAAAGCCAAATGTTCAAAGTGGCACCTGCATCTGGAGTTCATTTGCAATAGCCAGAGGCCCTGGTACACCCATACTTTCTTTCTCCCTCCTTAAAGTAAATAAATCCAAATATTTTTTTAAAAAAATAGGGGGCTGGAGAAATGGCCTAGTGGTTAAGTGCTTGCCTATGAAGCCTAAGGACCCCGGTTTGAGGCTCGGTTCCCCAGGACCCACGTTAGCCAGATGCACAAGGAGGCACACGCCATCTGGAATTCGTTCGGAGGCCCTGGCACGCCTATTCTGTCTCTTTATCTGCCTCTTTCAATCTCTGTCTGTCTCTCTCAAATAAATAAATAAAAATAAACAAAAAAATTTTAACAAAAATAGGGAACAAGGCTGGGCATGGTGGTGCATGCCTTTAATTCCAGTGCTCAGGAGGCAGAGGTAGGAGGATCACCATGAGTTCGAGGTCACCCTGAGACTACATAGTGAATTCTAGGTCAACCTGAGCTAGAGCAAGACCCTACCTTGGAAAAAAAACAGGAACAAAAATTAAAATATAAGAACTAGGGAACAGAGCTAGGTTAAAGTTGAACCCTGACTCTTCCTAGTAAGTCATATTTAGCATGGCCCCATGGAAAATACAGAAGAGGAAAGGATGATCTTGTTCATCTGTATAAGATATGCTTTCCAAGTAATAACTTTATGGTTTTGTTTAGGTTTAGAGGTTATTTTGTTTTGTTTCAGACAGGGTTTCTCTGTGTAGCCTAAGGTAGCCTCAGACTTGTAAAATTTACAGTCCTCCTGCCTTCACTCATGTAGTTGTACTTACCAACAGACCCAGTTATTCCCTTACTGGGCATGTACCCTAAAACCTTTAATCCACAGTACAGAGAGATTTGCTCAACCATGTTTATAGTGGCTCAATTCGTAATAGCTAAGAGCTGGAATCAACTCAGATGTCTATCACTAGAAGAATGGATAACTAAGATGTGGTATATCTACACAATGGAATTCTACACAGCAGTAAGAAAAAAATGACACAATGAAATTTGAGGAAAAATGGTTGAACCTAGAACAGATCATTCTCAGTGAATTTACCCAATCACAGAAAGATAATCTCCTCATAGTCTCACTCATGTACTTGAGAATGTAGGTATGTGTAACACTTCACCAGACTGCTTTATAATTTTTAAATGAGCTTTTGTCATTTAAAAATGTTAATATTGGGCCAGGTGTGGTGGCGCAAGACTTTAATCCCAGCACTTGGGAGGCAGAGGTAGGAGGATTGCTGTGAGTTCAAGGCCACCCTGAGACTAATTCCAGGTCAGCCTGAGCTAGAGTGAGACCCTACCTCAAAAAAAAAAAAAAAAAAAAAAAAAAAAACACTTTGGTAAGATTAAGAATGTAGTTCAGTGGTAGGACACTTGCCTAGCTTGTATAAGGCCCTAGGTTCAATCCCCAGCACCACAAAGAGCCATGTATTTCTATATATTGTATATATTTCTATAAAATAATGAATTTCTTCCTGTGATTATTTTACAAGCTAATGGCATTTGGTGCTCTCTTGCAGTTTGAAGGAAGGAAGTACTGTGAACATGACTTCCAGATGCTCTTTGCTCCCTGCTGCCACCAGTGTGGTAAGTTTTACTGCTAAATGTGAATCAAAAATAAATTTCAAAATGACCAAAAAAAAAAAAAAAAATGACCCAACTCATTTATCACTAGAAAGTGCCAACATTAAGAATGTTTTTAAAAACTTTTTTGCCGGCCATGGTGGTGCACGCCTTTAATCCCAGCACTTGGGAGGCAGAGGTAGGAGGATCTCCATGAGTTCGAGGCCACCCTGAGACTCCATAGTGAATTCCAGGTCAGCCTGGGCTAGAGTGAGACCCTACCTCGAAAAACCAAAAAAAAAAAAAAAAAAAAAAAAAAGTTTTTAAAAACTTTTTTTATAACCTCTGTACATATAAACAATATATCTTGATCATCATCCTTTCTCCCTGCTCTCCCTTTTTACCCTCCTGAATCCCTTCTTTTTAACTAGTCTCTCTTCTATGTTGATGTCATCCTTTTTACCTCTCCTGTTATATAGGCCTTGTGTAGATAGCATCAACCACTGTGAGGTCATGAATATCCTAACTACTTTGTGTAAAAATGTTTTTTGATGCTTATTATAAATATTAGAAGAGGTGCTCTATCTTTCCTGTTCTATATTGTTAATATATACCAAACTGGAGAGAATTGTTGTTGCTTTTTTTAAATGGGTAGTGGGTGAAAGCTTTGGGGGCTAACTGGGACCTTTGTAGCAAGTCTTCTGCAGTGCTCTGCCCTCTGTGACTACAGCCTTTGCTAGCTTATGGAGGGTGGGAAGAGAAGGGAAGCTAAAGATTTCAGGTGTCTGTATCAGCAATGACCAGAAATAGCCAAAAGATACTGAGGCCCTAGGAAATTAAAAAAGGAAAAGCAAGATTTAGATTTATGATAAAAATAACTAAAAATGTGACTACAAAAATTAGAAACAAGGACTAAAGTGAAATAAGCATCATTCAATGTTCTTGTTCTAGTAGAACTAGTCTTAAAGTTTCTCTTCATAATGTGGGCTTGATAGTGTAGGCCTGTAATACCAGCAACTTGAGAGACTGAGGCAGAAGAATCTTAAGTTATAAAATCCTGGGCAATTTAATGAGATCCTGCCTCAAAAATAGAGGGCTGGGGATGTAGCCCAGTGGTGGAGCACTTGCTTAGCATGCAGGAGGCCCTATGTTAAATTCCTAGTTTGGGGAGGAGGGAATTCCTCTTTAAACATTTTTTCTCACATTTTTCCTTACACGTTTAGGAAGTAAGATGCCACATGACATCCTTTGTGTGCTACTTCTCCACAGGTGAATTCATCATTGGCCGAGTTATCAAAGCCATGAACAATAGCTGGCATCCTGAGTGCTTCCGATGTGACCTTTGCCAGGAAGTGTTGGCAGATATTGGATTTGTCAAGAATGCGGGGAGGTAGGAGTTTGCTAACCCCATTGGTTGTGGGTGGATGAAGTGACTGTTGAAAGGCATATTCATTTTCCCTATGAGATGCGAGGGGCTGCTTTAGAGTCTGGGAACTCAGAACAAACCACTTGTTGATGGTTTGGTGTCCTGGACAGTGACCCCAGGGCACTGCTCCATTCATACGTCCCGTTCTGCCAGCAAGACGGGCAGTGATAAAGCTCTGTGAACATCAGTGGATGATCAGAGGTGCAAGAGACTTTCTCTGTGCCTTGAGATTAATCTCTTAAGTATGGTGTCTTGCTTTTCCGAGGTATGGGAAGTATATTTCTGTTTAATGATTAGTGAGAACTTTAGATTTAAAATTTCCTTTTATCATGCAGACACCTTTGTCGGCCCTGTCATAATCGTGAGAAAGCGAGAGGTCTTGGGAAATACATCTGCCAGAAATGCCATGCCATCATTGAAGAGCAACCTCTGATCTTCAAGAATGACCCTTACCACCCAGACCACTTCAACTGTGCCAACTGCGGGTACTATAGTGTGTTTGCTATTATTGTGCAAACAGTGGAATTCAAGTAAAAGATAGCTTTCATCTATATTTCTGCTATTCTGGGAAGCCAATTTGTTTTTCTTCAGCATGTGTGTATGTGCATGTGTAGACATGTATCCAGGGGCTTGTACATGCTTGGCAAGAGCTTTACCACTAAATTAATTGCCAAATCTCCAACTTAAAAAAAAAATTTTTTAATTTATTTGTGAGAAGGGGGTGGGGGAACATGGACATGACAGAACGAACTCTAAGTGCATGCACCGTTTTGTACGTCTGCTGTATGTGGGTACTGGGAAATTGAATATTGGCTGCCAAGCTTTGCAAGCAAGTGGCTTTAACTGCTGAGCCATCTCCCAAGACCATTTTAACTATTTTTATTTATTTATTTTTTTGACGTAGGGTTTCATTCCAGCCTAGGCTGGCCTGTAATTCACTGTGTAGTTTCAGGCTGCCCTCAAACTCACAGTGATACTCCTACCTCTGCCTCCTGAGTGTTGGGACTAAAGGCGTGAGCCACCGCACCCTGCTACATCTCCAACTTTTATTTCTTTTCAAATTTTTTTTATTAACAACTTCCATGATTATAAAAAATATCCCATGGTAATGCCCTCCCTCCCCCCCCCCCCACTTTCCCCTTTGAAACTCCATTCTCCATCATATCTTCTCCCCCTCTCAATCAGTCTCTTTTATTTTTTTAAAGGTTTTTTTTTAATGTTCATTTTTATTTACTTGAGAGCAACAGACAGAGAGAGAAAGAGGCAGAGAGAGAGAGAGAGAGAATGGGTGTGCCACTGCAAAGGAACTCCAGACGTGTGCACACCCTTGTGCGTCTGGCTAACGTGGGTCCTGGGGAATTGAGCCTCGAACCAGGGTCCTTAGGCTTCACAGGCAAGCGCTTAACTGCTAAGCCATCTCTCCAGCCCTCTCTTTTATTTTGAGGTCATGATCTTTTCCTCCTGTTATGATGGTCTTGTGTACGTAGTGTCAGGCACTATGAGGTCATGGATATCCAGGCCATTTTGTGTCTGGGGAGCACATTGTAAGGAGTCCTACCCTTCCTTTGGCTCTTACATTCTTTCCACCACCTCTTCCACAATAGACCCTGAGCCTTGGAAGGTGTGATAGAGATATTGCAGTACTGAGCACTCCTGTCACTTCTTTCCAGCACCATGATGCCTTCTAAGTCATCCCAAGGTCACTGCCATCTGAAAAGAGAAGATTCTCTACCCAAAGTGAGAGTAGCATTAATATAAGGGTGTGAACATTAATAGAAGTGCTTACTGGGCAGTTTGATAAGCACAGTATATACATTTAGCGAGACAGCAGCAAACATTACACCCCTAGGGCTCATGACTACCCCTGTGTTAAGTTTTCAGTATCAGGGATGTATTCTCTCCCATGGAGCAGGCCTCCAGTCCAATTAGAGGGCAGTTGGTTTCCACCATGACAGACATGCCACTATTGCACCCGTTGGCTCATTTGGCCTGACTGGCCAAATTTAAGGCTTGCAGTGTCCACTGTTGAGTATCTTCACTGGTGATTTCTCTCTCTCCTATTGAACTGCATGCAGAATGGCTTCTTCCAGCTTTCTGTCAGCTGGTCTACATGGAGGAGGTTATCAGCTCAGTTCCAGCAGGATTTCTCAGTGGCCTTGCAGCCCAAGTATGTGGAGTCTTCAGCAGTAGGGTCACACCATCTATTCCTGGTGGGAAACCAAGGGCCTCAGTAATGGCCTATAATGTTTTGGGGGCATCAGGGACCTATCTGGCCAACAACTCACTGGAAGGTATCCCATCCCTGGCACTGAAAATTTTCTAGCAAGGATCTACGGCTCCTGAGTGTTCCATTGTCCAAAAAAATAGGTTTCCATATGATTTATTTATATCCTTTTAGATTTTGAGTAGCCCTCCTTCCACCTTTCCTTTACTCAGTCTCTTCTCCTGACCTCACTTGGGCCTTTTCACCCCCATTAATCTATTCTTCTACTTACAGATATACAATACTATCCTAGTAAGTACCCCCCTTCCTTCCTTTCTCTTCCCTTATATCTCTTTTGTAGCTTACTGGCCTTTGCTACTGAGTTTTTTTCCTATTTACACAGAAGTCCAATCATCTGTAGCTGGGATCCACATATGAGAGAGAACATGTGACGCTTGGCTTTCTGGGCCTGGGTTACCTCACTTAGTATAATCCTGTCCAGATCCATCCATTTTCCTGCAAATTTCATAACTTCATTTTTCTTTACCGCTGAGTAGAACTCCATTGTATAAATGTGCCATATCTTCATCAGTTGAGGGACATCTAGGCTGGTTCCATTTCCCATCTATTGTGAATTGAGCAGCAATAAACATGGTTGAGCAATTATCTCTAAGGTGATGAGATGAGTCCTTAGGATATATGCTAGGAGTGCTATAGCTGGGCCATATGATAGATCTATTTTTAGCTGTCTTAGGAACCTCCACACTGATTTCCACAATGGCTGGACCGGATTGCATTCCCACCAACATTGTAGAAGGGTTCCTCTTTTGCCACATCCTCACCAACATTTATGGTCATTTGTTTTCTTGATGGTAGACAATCTGACAGAAGAGAGAGAGAGAATGGGCACACGAGGGCCTCCAGCCACTGCAAACAAACTCCAGATGGATGCACCCCTTGTGCATCTGCCTTACGTGGGTCATGGAGAGTCGAACTGGAATCCTTTGGCTTTGCAGGCAAACGCCTTAACTGCTAAGCCATATTCTCCAGCCCTACATCTCAAATTTTTAATGTGGAAACTTAGAACTGTAGACAGGCCAAGAGAATTATACAATAATCAGTAGCTTAGGTTGGTCTCAAATTCAGTATCCTCCTGCCTCAGCCTACCAAATACTGGGGTTATAGGTCTATACCACCACCAAACTTTGGACCCAATACTGCGATTTTTTTTTTTAAGGCAAATGTAGCCAGGCATGGTGGTGCATGCCTTTAATCCCAGCACTCAGGAGGCAGAGGTAGGAGGATCACCATGAGTTCAAGGTTACCCTGAGACTATATAATGAATTCCCTACCTCGAAAAAACAACAACAACAAAAAAGAAAAAAAGGCAAATTTACTGGAAGGTGATATGATGTTATGATAAATATAACTGATGTGCTAGTATGTATCTGACCAATTCTTGTACTTTACCAGTATTATAAGATATCGATAACTATTTGAAACCTACTCATACATATTAGTTCAGGTTACTCTGATACCCTTTGGTGAAGGAACAAAAAAAGTTACCAGGGATTGTTATGGTAACGTTTTAAAGCCTTCTAATAGGTGTCTTACCCACATTGGCTGCCTGCTTTTTCTCTCTTTGTAGTAGTATTCAGCTTGGGTATCTTTTTTTGTGGGCAGGAAGGAACTGACTGCTGATGCACGGGAGCTGAAAGGGGAACTGTACTGCCTGCCATGTCATGATAAGATGGGGGTCCCCATCTGTGGTGCCTGTCGGAGGCCCATTGAAGGACGTGTGGTAAATGCCATGGGCAAGCAGTGGCATGTGGAGGTGAGTGACATATGGCACAGATGTCTCCAGTACTTTTGAATTTCCATGCCTCAAATGTGCTAGCCTGATTAGAGTATTCTAAAGGTTAAATATGAGCATTTTAAAGATATTTGGCTTTAGCCAGGCATGTGGTGTGCGCTTTTAATCCAGGCAGCACTTGGGAAGCAGAGGTAGGAGGACCACAGTGAGTTCAAGGCCAACCTGTGACTACATAGTGAATTCCAGGACAGCTTGCACTACAGCGAGACCCTACCTCAAAAAAAAAAAAAAGTTGGCTTTATAGAAAGTTAAAGATCTACAACGTACACTGCTGTTATGACATGTCAGTATAATGCAGGATATGTACTATTATTCTTTAATCCTTCTTGAGGGCAAGGGTGCTAGGCTCCATATCCAGCTATAGCTTACTTACCCTCAGGCACAGTGAGTACTGAGATGTTCACCTGTGTCTTATTTAATAGGTTGTTTTTGAAAGCAATGGGTCAGAGACTCAGACACCAGAAATAAGATCATAAAAATACCTGGTCTTAATTCTGTATACTTTCTAGAGTAGAATAATTTTGAGGTTGCTTCATTAAATGAATAAAACATTGGCAATTCAAAAAAGGTTTGTATCAAATATTTTCCAGCATTTTGTTTGTGCCAAGTGTGAAAAACCATTTCTTGGACATCGCCATTATGAAAGGAAGGGCCTGGCCTATTGTGAAACCCACTATAACCAGGTAATGATATTCTCATTTACTGGATACTCGATACACTTGAATTGAAGCTCAATATTTTAGCTGCATGAAAACCTTTTGGAAATGTACATTGGTTTACAAAGATTTGTTTTGAACTTTATTTAAGATGCATAAAAGTTACAAAATAAAATGTACTTAAAATAGGTACTTTTACTCATATTCATCATTTGCTTCATCTGTATGTATTTGATCATGTTATATAAAACATACCCTTATGTAATACACATATCCTTATATACACATATATGCATACATATAAAATCTGCATAGTTTTTAATGACAAGCATTTGCTAATGCCATCATGTTCCTTTACCTTATAAATGTTTCAGTGTTTATGTCCCAAGAATATAGAATTCTCTTGTATAACTGTAGTTATTGGTATTGACAGAATATTTTAATCTATTTTTTCATTTTATCATTTAGGCCAATATTTATTTGTTTGCTTGCTTTCTTAGAGACAGAGTCTCACTGTGTGGCTGAAGCTGATCTTAATATATGTAGCCCAGGCTTGTCTCAAACTTGAGAACCTCTTACCTTGGCCTTCTAAGTACTGGGATTACAGGTGTGTAGCACACCAGGCCCAATAATGTTCTTATAGCACTTTTTTTCCTACCCCAAGACTGGTGTCAACCTAATGTTACTACATTTCTTTAGCATCCTCGGATGTGGAGCATTTCCAGTACCTTAGTAGACTGCTTTTCCCTGGGCTCTTCTGCTAGCTCTTTGTCATTAGATTGAGATTATGGGCTCTTGGATGAATCAGTAAACAAATGGTGCTATGTCCACCTCAGAATCTTCCGTGGAGCACACTGCACTGATTGCTACCCCATTAGTGTCTACCATTGCATGGTGTTGGTTATATCTGCACTATAATTATTGTTTCTCCTTTTTCGTTATATCCAGAGAATAACCTGTGAACACTTTATGACTATGTAAATGTCCTGCTCCACATGACAATTCCTAGATTTGTAGGGTTTTGTTTGTTTGTTTCTTTGTTTGTTTGTGTTGGTGATTGTTTTTGTTTTTGTTTTTCGAGGTAGGGTCTCGCTATAGCCCAGGCTGACCTGGATTTCACTTTATAGTCTCAGGGTGGCCTCAAACTCACAGTGATCCTCCTACCTCAGCCTCCCCAATGCTGGGATTAAAAGTGTGTGCCACTACGCCCGGCTTGATTTGTAGTTTTTTTTTTTTAACTTTTTTATTGACAACTTCCATAATTATAGATAATAAACCATGATAGTTCCCTCCCTTCCCCGATTTGTAGTTCTTGATGATACTACCTGCTCTGGGTAAAAGTGATAGTTCTCCAGTCTCACAACCTCCTTACTCAGTCCGCATTCTGTTGAGCAAGACATTCTCCCATCTATAGGATCATCTATTCATTTCTTTTTTAAAAAATTATTTATTTATGTGCAAGCAGAGTGGGAGAGGGACGGAGTGAGAATATGAGCTTTCCAGGAGCTTTAGCCAGTGCAAATGTACTCTAGACATGTGCAACACTTTGTGCATCTGGACCTGGGTCATCAGGCAAGCACCTTAACTGCTGGGCCATCTCTCCAGCCATACCCATTTCTTAGCTATATAGACTTAAAGGTTCCTGTACTTCTCATTGTAAGAAGTAACACCAAGTCAACTAACTTTGACTAATTTTCTGTATAAATGGTGAATTGTAGAATGTGGTTACCAGCTATTTATTTTTAAGTGATAGGAAGAATATATTTTATTTATATTGAATAGTGTTGAAAACTAATTCTAATTCATCTTGAGCTTTTACTACTTATTTTCTTTCTCAGCTATTTGGTGATGTTTGTTTCCATTGCAACCGTGTCATAGAAGGTGATGGTAAGTATCTACGGATCTATGGGACCATTTTGACACAAAAACACTTAGGTAATGTAAAAATTAAAAGAGGTTGATTGCTGCTATTGTTTTTAATGTGATCATTATCAGTTATGGTTCCGTTCTCTTCGGCATGCCTCCTGAATAATCTACACCAGTGAAATGATAATACCTAGGAGTTGGATTGCTCACTTAGGATAGATAGTACTATAAGCCATGGCCACAGTCTTGCTGGCCCAGCAATTGTATGAGTGCCTGGTGAGTCCTGAGCCCTGTCTGCAGTTCTGGTTTCTGGAAGCTCTGGCACAGTGTTTATTTGGAAGCCCTAATCTGCTATGGTAGTTAGGAAGAACCACACTGGCTAAAAGCTGGCCACTCTGCAAGCATTACCAGGATTTAATCCACCTCATGAAGTAACTAGGCAGGGGAGGTTGGCAGGAACAGAGAGGAAGCAGCTGCGTTTGCTAGTGGTCACAAACTCAGTTCTTCCAGAGACTTCCTGACACAGTTCTAAGCAAATGCTTCCTGGTTCTCAGCAGACATTACTATACTCAGGAAATACTTTATGAAACACTACTCATATGTAGTTTGTGAAAAGGTTCATTCTCTTTAGTGCTATTGAAAACAAAACTGAACTCCCTCTTGCATGAGGCAGTTGTCAGGTAAAGGAAGCTGTGAAAGGAAGCTGCTTTCTTATTGTCAACTTTGGAAGAAAGCCCTTGAAATCAAGTGAGTTAAAGTCTGAAGCTTAAAAACTTTATCTAGCCAGGCGTGGTGGCACACACCTTCAATACAGCACTCGGGAGGGAAAGTTAGGACAATCATTGTGAGTTTGAAGCCAGCCTGAGACTACATAGTTAATTCCAGGTCAGCCTGGGCTAGAGCGAGACCCTACCTCAAAAAAAAGAAAGAAAGAAAAAGAAACAAAAATAAAACTTTATCTAGCTCATGTTTTTTGGTAGGCCAACAGCAAATGTGGATAGCAACACAAAAAGCTCATTTAAGCAACGCAGTGCATGTACAGGTTGCTTTGCCACAGTGCTGAGAGAGAAACTTTTGGTGTCATAGACTTGTAAAGAAAGGGAAGAATTAAAGCCTGAAAAAGGTATGTATAATCTCCCCTAAATTGAAGCCTACAGACACTATTAGGTTTACATTTAGAAAAAGTATTTATTTATTATTTATTTATTTGAGAGAGAGAGAGAATAGGCACACCAGAGCCTCTAGCCACTGCAAATGAACTCGGGATGCATGTGCCACCTTGTGAATCTGGCTTATATGGGTACTGGGGAATCAAACCTGGGTCCATAGGTTTTCATAGGCAAGCACCTTAACTGCTAAGCCATCTTTTAAAAAATATTTTTATTTGTTGCAAGCATTTAATCCTAGTACTTGGGAGGCAGAGGTAGGAGGATTGCTGTGAGTTCAAGGCCACCCTGAGACTACATAGTGAATTCCAGGTCAGCCTGGGTTACGGTGAAACCCTACCTCGGGAGGGGGGGGGCACAAAAAACATATATATAATTTATTTATTTGAGAGAGAGAGAGACTGGGCATGCCAGGGCCCACAGCCATTGCAAACAAACTCCAAATGCATGTGCCACTTAACGCATCTGGCTTTACGTGGGTACTGGGGAATTGAACCTGGGTTTTCAGGCTTTGCAAGAAAGTGCCTTTAATTGCTGAGCCATCTCTCTAGCCCTGAGGTTTACATTTTTTTTTTTTTTTTTGGTTTTTTTTTTTTGAGGTAGGGTTTCACTCTAGCCTAGGCTGACCTGGAATTCACTATGGAGTCTCAGGGTGGCCTCGAACTCACGGCGATCCTCCTACCTCTGCCTCCCGAGTGCTGGGATTAAAGGCGTGCGCCACCACGCCCGGCATGAGGTTTACATTTTTAAATGATGTGAAAAAATAGTTAAATAAACATAGCGGATTTATTTGAAGCATTATAATGGCATAGAGCTTTTTAAAAGACTTTTGTTAAAAGTTTTGTATTTTATCCATTTTATTTTATTTACTTGAGAGAGAAAGAAGTAGAGAGAGAGAGAATGGGCATGCCAGGGCATTCAGCCATTGTAAATGAACTCCAGACTCATGCGCCACCTTGTGCATCTGGCTTACATGGGTCCTGGGGAATCGAACCTGGGTCCTTAGGCTTCTCAGGCAAACATTTTTAACCACTAAACCATCTCTCCAGCTCTGTAATGGCATGGAACTTTTAGCCATGTGATTCTTTGGCAATCACAAAGAACTGCTGGGGTTGGGGAGATGACTCCATGCTTGCTATTCAATCCTGGTGACCAGAGTTTGGATACTCAGAGCCCACATAAAACCAGGTAAAAGTAGCACACACATCTGTAATCCCAACATCACTTATAGCAGTGGGAGGTGGAATCTGAGTCTGGCATCAGCAGCAGCAAACAAGAGAGACCTTGTCTCATACAATATAAAAGGTAGGGACTGATACCTGGAAGGTTTCCTCTGACTTCCACACATACTTCATAGCTTTCATTCCCCATCCCCCACACACATACACACATGCACAGAATTTCTCACCAGATGTGGTGCTGCACACCTGTAATCCCATGATTGGAAATACTGGGTTAGGAAGTTCATGAATTTGAAGCCAACCTGGACTACAGAGTAAGAACTTGTCACTAAATAAATAAATAAACAAACAAACAAATAAATAGGGCTGGAGAGATGGCTTAGTGGTTAAGGCGCTTGCCTGCGAAACCTAAGGACTCGAGTTCGATTCTCCAGGTCCCACATAAACCAGATGCACATGGTGGTGCATGCATCTGGAGTTTATTTGCAGTGGCTAGAGGCCCTGGTGCACCCATTTCTCTCTCTCTCTCTCTCATAAATTTAAATAAAGATAAATCTTCTAAAAAATAAATAAATAAAAAGAGAGCTGGGCTTGGTGGCACATGCCTTTAATCCCAGCACTTGGGGGCAGAGTTAGGAGGATTGACAAGAGTTCGAGGCCACCCTGAGACTCCATAGTGAACTCCAGGTCAGCCTGGACTAGAGTGAAACCCTACATCGAAACACCAAAAATTAAGAGGGCTGGGGAGATGGCTTAGTGGTTAAGGCACTTATTTCAGGGTGTTAGCCCCTCTTCCCATAGTGGATTATTTGCATGTGACCATGTCGCTCTCTCCCCCTAGTGGTGTCTGCTCTCAACAAGGCCTGGTGTGTGAGCTGCTTTGCCTGTTCCACCTGCAACACCAAATTAACACTCAAGTAAGTCTTCAGTCTGGTCCAGTGTTACCCCTATGGACAAAAATTTGGGGGTGACATTTAAGAACTATTCCTAGAATATAAAAAGAAAATGAATTTGGTTCCTGTTTCTTCTTTCTGTTGAGGCCTTCTGAAAGTCAAGTTTTTCCTTTAATTGTTCGCTGTTCTTTTCTCTGTTCCTTCTTTGTTCTACTCAAAGGGATAAGTTTGTTGAAATTGATCTAAAACCTGTCTGCAAACACTGTTATGAGAAAATGCCAGAAGAATTTAAGAGGCGACTTGCCAAACGAGAGAGAGAAGCAAAGGATAAAGAGAAGCAGAAAAAGAAAAAGCCAGTCTGTCTGTAAACTTTTCTATCCTTTCTATCTGTCACCATTTTTACTACCTTTTTGGTTAGTCCTTTAGAACATGTTTTTGTTCTGTATTTGTCTTTTTCTTTTTCTTGGCATGTTTTTGTGGCCATCAGAGATTGAAATATTTGTCTTGTATAGAATTGGTTCTTTTGCCTAATTCTTAAAATGTTAACACTTAATATGGTCCACATTTAATACTGGTATGTATGTACATATTTCCCTTCATCTGTGTATCCACTGACCTCTTATAAGTCATTGTAGCATAGACACCTTTTCTCTCAAGGGTGGGGGGGAGAGTTCCAATCTTTCAAATGATTGTGGGAAAAGTTTTTTAAAGTATTTTTAATCTATGGTTGCTGCTTTTAAAATCCTAGTCTTCGCTTTCTTTGCCTAAAATCATTGAACTGAGAGTTGCTAGGTGCTGGTTGTTTTTAGAACTGCATGTGTTCTCAGTTCTGTGTTCTCTAGCATGTTCCATATCTAAGTAAAGCCGATCTAATTTGATAACATGATATCTGCTCCCTGTGCTACTTGCTCTATCCAGTGCCATATGCTATTGCTGTGCCTTCATTTCCTTGATGTTTTTAGCGTTTTTATTTCTGGTTTTTCTGGGATATATTTCAGTCTTTGACATTTAGTTGAATTACTGGCAGGATTGTTTCATTTTTCTCTCAGGCTTACCACTGTGTTTTGAATTCTAAAAATGTTTTATTGTTTTGGTTTCCATGTTTCCTTTTGTTGAGGAATTAAAAGACAAATATAAACTTAAAACATGGAATACTTCCTAAGTCGTCTTTCTAAAGCAGGAATGATTTATTTAACTTTCACTCCCAACACAGCTTTTGTTCTAAGAAAATTTTGAGAAATTTTTAACTCAATTATGCTATGTATACCAAAGTGTCCCCTTGAAGCATTTGATTTGGTGGTTGAAATATAACATTTGAATTAAGATCAGCATTAGTTTCTCTGTGAAAAACAAGTGGAAAGCCTGGTTCACACCTGTAGTCCCAACACTAGGGAGGTGGAAGCAGGAAGACTGCCATGAGTTTGGGGCCATCCTGACCAGTAGGACATAAAAAAAAGGAACATTTTCATTTTAAATATATGTCTAAGAATTAACTTTGTTGTTAACATTGTCCTTTTAAATTACCTCAAAGCAAGTGGTCTAGTATATTTTTCAATGCATTAAAATATTTATATTGGTATGTTTCATAATTATTGTCATAAGTGACAATGTACTACTAGGCTTGTTCCACAAATACTTATTAAATAATGTCACAGTAAATTAACAAATTATAAAGTTACATATATTTTTACTCAAAAGTATTTAAGAGCCTGTAATAAGCTACTGAACTTACCTCTTGGGATTTCATAGAAATAGTCAGGAGACCATCTAAAAAGTTGTTTTCTACAGAGCCTTGTACAAATAAATGGACAATTTTGATAATGTGTATTGTTTGAGATTTATTTATTTATTTATTTATTTTAGAAAGAGGAGGAGGGAAAGAAAGTATGGGTAAACTGGGGCATCCTGCCACTGTAAACAAACTCCAGATGTGACATACCAATTTGTGCATCTAGCTTTACATGGGTACTGAGGACTTAAACCCAGGCTATCACGCTTTGAAAGAAAGGATTAAAAAAAAAATTTTTTTTTTTGAGGCAAACCCAACAGACTGGCCTTTAAAAATTTTATTTTATTTTTATTTACTCATTTGACAGAGAGAAAGAAGGAGAGAGCTAGAGAATGGGCGCACCAGGGCCTCCAGCCACTGCAAACGAACTCCAGACGCATGTGTCACCTTGTGCATCTGGCTAATGTGTGTCCTAGGGAATTGAACCTGAGTCCTTTGGCTTTGCAGGCAAATGCCTTAACCGCTAAGCTATTCCTCCAGCCCTGGCCATTTTTTTTTTTTTAATGCAACAGAGAGAATTGGTGTGCCAGGCCCACCAGCTATTGAAGTAGAGCTACAGACATGTGCATGCATCCTCTTATGCACATGTGCACCCTTGAGTCATACGTGGGATCTGGGGAGTCAAACATGAGTCCTTGGGCTTTGCAGGCAAGTGCCTTAACCGCTAAGCCATCTCTCCATCCCACAAGCAAGCATTTTTTTTATTGACAACTTCCATAATTATAGACAGTAACCATAGTAATTCCCTGACCCCCCTTTCCCCTTCACAATTCCACTCTTCATCATATACCCTGCCCCCTCAGTCTCTCTTTTATTTTTATTATTTTTGTTTTTATTTTATTTATTTGACAGAAAGGGGGGAGAGAGAAAAAATGGGCAGGCCAGGGCCTCTAGCCACTGCAAATGAACTCCAGATGGGTGCGCTCCCTTGTATATCTGATTAATGTGGGTCCTGGAGAGTCGAACCTGGGTCTTTTAGGTTTGCAGGCAAATACCTTAACTGCTAAGCCATCCCTCCAGCCCCTCTTTTATTTTGATGTCATCATCTTTTCCTCATATTATGATGGTCTTGTGTAGGTAGTGTCAGGCACTGTGAGGTCATGGATATTCAGGCCATTTTGTGTCTGGAAGAGTGCATTGTAAGGAGTCTTAACCTTCTCTTGGCTCTTACATTCTTTCCACCACCTCTTCCACAATGGACCCTGAGCCGTGGAAGGTGTGATAGAGATGTTTCACTGCCGAGCACTCCTCTGTCACTTCTTCTCAGCACTGTGGTGCCTTCTGAGTCATCCCAAGGTCACCACCATCTGAAAAGAGAATCTTCTCTAACCAAAACTGAGAGTAGCATTAGCATATGGGTATGAACATTAAGAGAAGTGCTCACTGGGAAGTTTGGTGAGCATAGTATATACAGTTAGCCAGATACCAGCAGACATTACACCCCTAGGGCTCATGACTTCCCCGGTCATAGGTTTTCAGTATCAGGCATGTGTTCCCTCCCGTTCAGCAGGCATCCAGTCCAATTAGAGAGCAGTTGGTTTCCCCCATGACTGACATGCCACTATTGCACTGTTGGCTCATTTGGCCTAGCTGGCCAAATTTGAGGCTTGCAGTTTCCACTGTTGTTTATCTCCACTGGTGACTTCTATCTCTCCCATGCAGCATAGTTTTTTCCAGCTTTCTGTCAGCTCAAGCAAGCCTTTTTAACCACTGAGCCATCTCCCCAGCCCTTGACTGAGCTTTTAAAATATGAATTTAGTTCTCCATATGGCTACCAGTTACAATATAGCTGTGGTGTTACACATGCCTTTAATCCCAGCATTCAGGAGGCAGAGGTAGGAGGATCACCATGATTTGAGGCCACCCTGAGACTACATAGTGAATTCCAGGTCAGCCTGGGCTGGAGCAAGACCCTACCTCAAAAAACAACAGCCGGGGTGTGCTAGCACACACCTTTAATCCCAGCACTTGGGAGGCAGAGGTAGGAGGATCACCATGAGTTCAAGGCCACCCTGAGACTACATAGGGAATTCCAGGTCAGCCTGGACTAGAGTGAGACCCTACCTCAGGGGAAAAAAAACAAGAATAACAAAAAGTATTCTCATGCTCACACTTAAAATCCCAAAACTAGGTTGGAGAGATGGCTTAATGGTTAAAGTGTTTGCCTGCAAGGCCAAAGAACCTCGGTTTGATTCCCCAGGACCCACGTAAGCCAGATGCACAAGGTGGTGCATGCACCTGGAGTTCAGTGCAATGGCTTGAGGCCCAGGCATACCCGTTCCCCTTTTCCCTTTCCCTTTCCCTTTCTCTCCCTCCCTCCCTCCCTCTCTCTCTCTCAAAAGATAAATAAAAAGGGCTGGACAGATGGCTTAGCGGTTAAGCGCTTGCCTATGAAGCCTAAGGACCCTGGTTCAAGGCTCGATTCCCCAGGACCCACGTTAGCCAGATGCACAAGGGGGCGCACGCAACTGGAGTTCGTTTGCAGTGGCTGGAGGCCCTGGCGCGCCCATTCTCTCTCTGTGTCTATTTGCCTGCCTCTCTCTCTCTCTCTCTCTCTGTCTCTGTCACTCTTAAATAAATAAAAATGAAAAAAAAATTTTTTTTTAAGATAAATAAAAATAAAATATTTTTTTAATACCAACACTTAACAAGAGTGAGGCAGGAGAATCACTAAGGTTTTGAGCCAGCTTGGCTACAAAACAAAAAGATCACCTGGTACTATAAAGTGTTATTGACTTAAGCCGGGTATGGTGGTGCACACCTTTAATCCCAGCACTCAGGAGGCAGATGTAGATTCGCCATGAGTTCAAGGCCACCCTAAGACTACATAGTGAATTCCTGGTCAGCCTGGGCCAGAGCAAGACCCTGCCTCGAAAAATATATATATATGATTTTTAAGATGCTTGCTTGCAAAGCCTGGTGGCCTGGGTTCATTCCCCAGTACCCATGTAAAGCCAGATGCACAAAGTGGCACATTTGTCTGGAGTTCATTCTCAGTGGCAACAGGTTCTAGCAGCCCATTCTCTCTCACACACTCCTCTCTTTCTCTTTTCTCCCTTCTCTCCTTGCAATTTTTTTTTAATTTAAAAAAAATGTAATTGACTTTACCTACATTACAATAAACATTCTGTGTTTTACAAATAGATACGTAGGACCAGCTTATAAGGACACTTTTTTCAATTGATATATTTATTTTTTATATTTATCACAATAAAATTGGCATTTGCATTATAATTCTTTACTAACTTTAATATAGATATTATATATTGCCTTAATTTAGTTCAATGAAATTACATTTTAAATATATATATATTATATGTATGTATGTATGTTTGTATATGTTGGGTACATTTCCACTAATTTCTTTTTTTTTTTTTTTATGATGATCTGTAGGAATAAATTTGTGGAGTTTGACATGAAGCCAGTCTGTAAGAAGTGCTATGAGAAATTTCCACTGGAGCTGAAGAAAAGACTTAAGAAACTAGCGGAGACCTTAGGAAGGAAATAACTTCCTTTATTTTGTTTTTTCTCTTCTATGCAAAGATAGATTACCAACATTACTTGACTTAATATACCTTTATTTAAAACTATGTCTCAAAACATTGAGAAACAGGAATGTTTTTCATTCTTTTCTCATTATAAAGGAAAAAAACATTGTGTAATCATATCTAAAACACAGTTAAAGACATGTCTTTGTTTAGTCATATGTTTGTTGACATGTAGACTATACAGCAAAATACACTGTCAAATGTTAGTTTATAATTAAGGCCCCCAAAATTAAATACTACTTTTCAAAACGAAAGGGGCCAGCTTTTAGATGACTCAGATTAAAAAGAAAACTGTAAACATTTTTCTTTGTATTCAAAAGAAAATTCTCCCACTTTTATTGGGGTGGTATAGAGAAGAGAAATAAACAACTGAAACCAATCTTATGTAATCTTAGTATGTTTATTAAAAACTAGTAGTTGTAAAATGAGTATATAGATTATTGACAAACAAATATGTTCAGAGCTACTTCAGTTCTTTTATTAAATGCAGTTATTATTACATTTAGTTTTCTATTTTATTCTCCTTGTGAACTTTCTTTATACTTAACATAGTTGTACCTAGATGATGCATCTTTTTAAATTTGTGCAAAAAGAAATACCTGGTTTCTGAAAATGTATACTTTGCAATATTGGGCAAATGAAGTGTTTTTAAATATATGCAACAGCTATGTCAAGCTTAATGTCAAATATATAGTATGTAGTAGGGCATGAAATGAAAATTATTTATCACTTTAAAAAAGTGGATGTAGCTGGGCGTGGTGGTGCACGCCTTTAATCCCAGTACTCAGGGGGCAGAGGTAGGAGGATCACCATGAGTTTGAGGCCACCCTGAGACCACATAGTGAATTCCAGGTCAGCCTGGGCTAGAGTGAGACCCTACCTCGAAAAACCAAAAGAAAAAAAAAGTGAATGTGAGCCAAGAATGGTGGCACATTCCTTTAAACCCAGCACTTGAGAGGTGGAGGCAGGTGAGTCAGGAGTTTGAGACCAGTTTGAGCTACATGGACCCTGATTCAAAATATAAATAAATAAAAGTGGATATATAAGATCCTTTTGCTATGCTTATCTATGCTTTATACATAATCCAGTTTGCATTGCCTTAGGGGGAAAATGTATACTGTAATCAAGAATTCTAGCTGTTTCATAGAATACCAACTGAAAATAAATATTTTGACTGTGATGGGTAAATCCAAATGAATTTGCCACTGATATAATTAAGTTGAAAAGCTTTCTCCTTTTCACAGAAATCAATTCCTATTATCTTATTAGAATGGTGTTGATGTGTGCTTTAGGTTTTTCATTTCACATTTTTGTTTGTTTTTGTTTTTCAAGGTAAGGTCTCACTCTAGCCCAGGCTAACCTGGAATTCACTATGTAGTCTCAGGGTGGCCTTGAACTCTCAGCAATCCTTCTACCTCTGCCTTCCAAGTGCTGGGATTAAATTGGATTTTATTTACTTTAGGTAGGATGTATAATGATAATTTTAAATTGGAAGAGGGTTATATGAACATTAACTTTAGGTCAAAATTAATGAATTATTCTTTTTTTTGAGGCAAGCCCAACAGACTGGATTTTTATTTTATTTTATTTTTTTATGAAAGAGAGAGAGAAAAGGAATTGGCGCACTAGGACCTCCAGCCACTGTAATCGAACTCCAGATGTCCAGGTGCATGCACAGCCTTGTGCACATGTGCGACCCTGTGCACTTGCATCAGCTTATGCATCTGGCTTACATGGGATATGAAGAGTCAAACATGGGTCCTTAGGCTTTGCAGGCAAGCGCCTTAAGTGCTAAGCCATCTCGCCAGCCCAAATTACTCTGTTTTATAAAACATTTTATGCTGAAGAGCCTGGACCATTCTTTCTAGATTAATTCCTTACAGAATGCTATGAACTTCTTTTAAATGTTTCAGCTGCTGCTCTGTTACTATTTTTGCTGAAGTTGGCAAAATAAATAATACTACAAGGAAATGAGCTGGGCATAGTGACTTATGCCTATAATTTCAGCACTATGGAGGCTGAGGTGGAAAGACTGTAATTAGTTGGAAGACAGCCTGGGCTACAGTGTGAGACCCTATTTTAAAAAAAAGGAAAAGAAAAAAGAAATTCTGACATAACTGCTTTGCCATAAAGAATATTTTAGGATGCTTCTACTCTGCTATTAAAATATTTGTATGCTTGAAATTTTAAAATATTTGATCATGTACATTATAGAATATGCTTTCTAGTAATCAATTATTTTATTTTAGTGTTCTTTTGTAGTTAAGAGAATTATCATATATTTAAAAAAAAAAAAAAAACAGTACAAGCTGGGCATGTGGCTCATGCCTAGAATCCCAGAACTCAGGAGGCTGACTAAAGTAGGAGGATCACAGTGAGTTCAAGGACAGCATAGGGGTACAGAGTGAGTTCCAGGTCAGCCTGGGCTAGGATGAGACCTTGCCTTAAATAAGACCAAAAATAATAATAACTCGTAGTTTAAATTATATTGCTCAGTAGTTTAAAGCTCTTTGGATTTGACAATAAGAATCAGTCTCCTCAGCGTGCCTTTGTCATCTAATAATGACCAGCAATGAATGCCTTTAAAATATTTATTAAATAATGTACTATGCATATAGACAAAATAGAATTTATAGTATAAGGCCTTGAGCTAAATTCGTATATATCCTTGCACCGGAAATATGGAGCAGAAAAGGAAGCACTTGCATATATTCATGTAGGTACTGAGCTTAACTACTTACTACTTTTGCTTACATACCTTAGCCAGGTGTCTCCTAAAGCCAGGTCCTCTCAGAATATGAATTAATATTTCCTAGTTCTGCTTTAAGGCTTCTAATATGGCAGGGTCATTTATCTACATACAGTACTTTATTCCTTGATAGGTGCATCCTGGAGCACCTTTGAGGGAGAGAAGAAGTGGGAAGGGTTTAAGTGAGTAAAGGACAGACTTGGTGTACTACATATTTTTCATGAGACTTTCCTGGCTACAGAGAAACACTCATCAGTAAATATCACTGTTAAAGCCCAGTGAGAGAATCTGGAATAATTCATTGTTCTTACCAAATTTCCAAGTGCTTTCTTTTTCTTAACTAGCCTAATGTAATTGGGGAAAATGGATATAAGTAAAATATTCTTTGAATCATGTTCAGAGCCTTAACTTTGTACCTATAGGTCATTTTGGCTTATCCATTTGCCAAAATAGCTATTTCTAAGTTAAGGAAATTCTGAGGTAGGCTGATAGCATTCTTGTATTTTATTTTAGATTGTAAGCTAAATGGCAGGGAATTGTATCCATAATGATGCTTTTTATTTAGCAACCGTTGCAGTATTCTTTTGGTGCTTAATAAATGGTCATAATTATTAATAACTTGTGTATCATTTAATTTCAGTGACCTATATTTGAAGAATCAGATATTCATTTAGTATAATGTAATAGAAGTATTCATATAAATAAGTAAAGAAAACAATCTAGGCTTTTTTGTTTCTTTGTTTTTGTGAGGTTGGGTCTTGCTCTAGTCCAGGCTGACCTGGAATTCACTCTGTAGTCTCAGAGTGACCTTGAATTCATGGCAATCATCCTATCTCTGCTTCTCAAGTGTTGGGATTAAAGGCATGCACCACCACACCCGACTTGATCTAGACATTTTGTGTTAGCCAAGTCTTAGTACCTGTTGCATTAACTTTTCCTGGGAACATACGAATGAAAATGCACTCAACCCACATACAGTGCCAACAACAGACAAAAAGAACTAATTATACCTAAGTCTAGCTTGGTGAACCAGTGAGTTTATTGGACTTACTTATTTGCAGGAGTGTGAGAGGCCCCCAAACAGCTGTATCACCAAAAAGTCCCTTCCCCTGCCCCTTGTTTTAGTGATGACCTCTTGAAAGCTGCATAGATAGAATCCCCTTTCAGATAACTTTGCCTACTATACACTTCAGCGCCTCCCAAGACCACATGCAACTGGAGTGGAATTACATGCAGCTTTAGCAGGCAGGGCACAAGAGTAAGTGGCTAGAATCTCAGGTGAGAGTCTAATGACCCTTCCCACCTCCTGTGAGGGTCCAGCAATGGGCCTTTTGTTGAAATGCTTTATGCTGCTCTAATGGTGCCAGAAGTGGTGCATGCCTGTGATACCATCACTTGGGCAGCAGAGGTAGAACGTGTGAGTTCAAGGCCAGCCTGGGACTACAGAGTGAGTTCCAGGTCAAGTTGGATATTGACATAAGTGGTTTTTGGTTTTTCGAGGTAAGGTCTCACTCTAGCCCAGGCTGACCTGGAATTCACTGTGTAGTCTCAGAGTGGCCTTGAACTCATGGCAATTCTCCTACCTCTGCCTCCCAAGTGCTGGGATTAAAGGCGTGCACCACCATGCCCGGCTGACATTATAAGTGTTTTTAAGGATGAAAGATTTGGATTTTAAGGATAAAAGATTGGATCATAGTTTGAAAAGGTACAGTCCTTCATGGCTACCAATGCTTGGCAGCTGAACTGGATAGGTCTGTGGTGGTGGAAGAGTAAGTCTGCCTGCTCCCATCTCAGCAGATCAAGAAGCAGAGAGCCCTAAATTGGAACTGGGTCTGGGCTGTAACCCATAAGGCCTGCTCCAGTGACACTTTCTGCAGCCAGGCTCCATCTCCTCAAAGTTCCACAAAGTCCCCAAATGGCCACAAACACATGAGCAAGTGGGGGTAATTTCACACTCAAATGACAATGGGCAAACGCACTTCAGTGAACTGAATCCCCAACCCTGATGTTTTTAAATCTAACTCAGAACATGCATATCTGAATACAAAATCCAGTCAGTCTGAGCCACTGCAGTTTGTTGGGAAGACACTCACTGCCAGGGCATTTCTCCCAGGCTTCAGTCCACCCTGGCACTTTATCTGCCTTAAACTTCCTAAATTCAGAGACCCCTGAAGCTCAGAGTCTTGCAGTCCCTTTCCTTCCCAGGAGGTAAGAGGTAATTACACCTCACTGTGAGAATAGTGATAGAATAAGCACAATGACAGGACCACCAGAGACAGGAGGCTTCCTAAAAGAGCTCGAGGTATAAGAAATAGAAGGTTTCCAGTCACTGAAGGAGACCAGCAGTGGGCCTCATGCCCTCTTCCATTTTCTCCATCACCAGGTATCTAGTTTCTCAAGCTAATAAATTGACTTCAGTTCTTCCCCACCACCTCCAGCTGTTCCTACATCATCTCACCACTTTAAAAACCATTACCCAGCTGTGGAGAAGCCAGTGAGACTTGTCTTCTGGGTTTTTGTTGTTTTTGTTGTTGTTTGTTTTTACATAAGAGCCAGCAAGCGAGGGAATTGGTGTGCCAGGGCCTCTAGCCAGTGCAATCAAACTCTGCACATTTGTGCCCTCTTGTGTGCATGTGCGACCTTGCACACTTGAATCACTGTGCTTATGTGGGACCTGAAGAGCCGAACATGGGTCCTTAGGCTTCTCAGGCAAGTGCCTTAACTGCTAAGCCATCTCTCCAGCCCTGTCTTCTGTTCTTAACAGGGCACAAAGGACCTCCGTGGGCTGGCTCCAACCTGTTTTCAAGTTTCTTTCTCAGGGCTCAGTGCCCATGTCACAGAATCAATGGCCAGACTTTCTTGCCATAAATGTACCCTCCTCCATTTTGAGATTTACCTGTGAAATCAGTTAATAGAAATTCTAGGGGGAGCTTTTTTTATTTTTTTATTTATTTTTTTGGTTTTTTTGAGGTAGGGTTTCACTCTAGCTCAGGCTGACCTGGAATTCACTATGTAGTCTCAGGGTAGCTTTGAACTCACAGCAGTCCTCCTACCTCTGCCTCCCAAGTTCTGGAATTAAAGGTGTGCTACCACACCTGGCCAAAATTTCTATTATGGTGTTTGGGCTGTAGCCTGGTGATAGAGTGCTTGCCTCACATGCAGAAGAATTAAGCACAGAACAAAATAAATAAAACTTTTGTTAAGTGTTCATAAGACAGGAAGAAAGTGGAGCAGGGAATTCCAGGGTTAGGGAGCTGAGGAACCCAACCTTTTCTCTTTCCATACAGAAACCTCCCTGTGGATTCTGGTCAAGACACAGCAGCCCACTGGTGCTATCCAGTGTTCCCTGGTAATTTTAGAAGTAGGGAGGAGTATGCATGTGGGCCACTGCATTCATGATGTACTGAGCAAGGCTTAATGTGAGCAGTCATAATCCCCTATTTGGAGCATACTAGAACAAGTTCACAACCACCAATGTAAATCTGGCTAATATGGCTCAAGTAGAAGTCTCCAAAAGTAGAAGACACGGCTCAAGTAGGCTCTGCAGTTTACCAAAAGGGTGTTCTTTGGCTACATTTTTAGCATTGTCAGGCCCACAGAAGGGATTATGCTTAGTCAGGAGCTCACTAATTTGAACATTCTATTGCTTTTTAGCTAATAATTTCCCTCCCAAGCTCCACATTTAGTCAAGACACACTGTTCTTGAATATTAGTTTCTGTTTTTGAAACTTTTACATGGATTTCCCCCGCCCCTTTAAAGTTTTAAGTTGTTTCACGGGAGCTGAAGGCTTAGTGGATAAGGCAATTGTGTGCAAAGCCAAAGGACCCAGATTCGATTCCCCAGGACTCACGTAAGCTAGATGCACCTGGAGTTCATTTACAGTGGCTGGTTATCCTGGTACACCCATTCTCTCTCTCCCTCTCAATAAAAATAAGTTAAAAATTTTAAATTGTTGCATAAGACAGCCTTCTAGTTTTGTGTATCTATAATGAGGTGCAAACTATTGGAACCAATCTTGGTAAATTCTGGAAGAACAAGAATCAGACAAAAAAAATAAGCCCTTAAAAAGACAAAATTTGGGACTGGAGAGATGGCTTAGTGATTAAGCACTTGCCTGTGACTCCTAAGGACCCCGGTTCAAGGCTTGATTCCCCAGGACCTACGTTAGCCAGATGCACAAGGGGGAACACGTGTCTGGAGTTTGTTTGCAGGGACTGGAAGCCCTGGCGTGCCTATTCTCTCTCTCTGCCTCTTTCTCTCTCTCTCTGTCAAATAAATAAATAAAAATAAACAACAACAACAACAACAAAAAGACAAATTTTGGTGCTGGAGAGACGGCTTAGCAGTTAAGGTGCTTGCCTGCAAAGTCTAAGGACCCAGGTTTGATTTCCCCAGTACCCACATAAGCCTGAGGTACAAAGTGACTCATGCTTCTGGAATTCATTTCCAGTGGCTAGAGGCCCTGGCGTGCCCATTTTCCATATCTCTCTTCTCTGTATCTCTCTGCTTACAGATACATAAATATAAAAACATTTTTTTAAAAAGGCAAAATTCAGAGCCAGGTGTGGTGGCGCATGCCTTTAATCCCAGCACTCGGGAGGCAGAGGTAGGAGGATCGCTGAGAGTTCGAGCCCACCCTGAGACTACATAGTGAATTCCAGGTCAGCCTGAGCTAGAGTGAGACCCTACCTAAAAAAAAAAAAAAAAAAAAAAAAAAAAAAAAAATCCTAGCTGGGTGTGGTGGGTGGTACATGCTTTTAATCTCAGCACTTGGGAGGCAAAGGTAGGAGGACTGCTGTGAGTTTGAAGCCAGCCTGAAACTACATAGTGAATTCCAGTTCAGCCTGACCCTACTTCAAAAAGCCAAAAGAAAAAAAGAAAATTCTGATGCTGGGGAAATGGCTCAGTGGATAAAACACTTGCTGTGCAAGCATGAGTACCCAAGTTTGGAACTGTTCAGAACCTCAGCCACCCACGTAGAAAGACGGACATTGTGGTAGGTTCTTGTATCTCAGCCACCCGTATATGTGAGAAGAAAACCCTAATGGAAATTCAGGGGGCCATCAAAAAGTAGCAGCAAACAACATGAGATCCTGTCCCTGCTTCAAAGGAAGTAGACGGTGAGACACCTAAAAGTTGTCCTCTGGCCTCCACACATGTTGTGGCACATGAACTCTCCCTCACACACACATACACACACATACAGAGAGAGAGAGAAAATTCTATATACTGAGGTACCTTTTTTTGTTTTTCAAAGTAGGGTCTCAGTATAGCTCAAAAAAAAAAAAAAACAGAGAGAGACTGTCTTGAAAGTGCACAGACACTCCAAAGCTGTCCTCTGACCTACACATGGGCGCACCAACGTGTACACACAATAATAAAAAATAAAAGCTGGGCATGTTGGCACACGCCTTTAATCCCAGCATTTGGGAGGCAGAGGTAGGAGGATCACCATGAGTTCAAGGCTACCCTGAAACTACATAGTGAATTCCAGGTCAGCCTGAGCTACAGCAAGACCCTACCTTGAAAAACAAACAACAAAAAAAAATAAGTAAAAAAGATTTTTATCCAGCAATGGTGGCACATGCCTTTAATCCCAGCACTCGGGAGGCAGAGGTAGGAGGATCGCTATGAGTTCAAGGACACCCTGTGACTACATAGTGAATTTCAGGTCAGCCTGGGCTAGAGCAAGACCCTACATTGAAAAACAAAAAAAAAAAAAAAAGATTTTTAATATTTATTATTTATTTGAGAGAGAGAGAGACTTGGTGTGCCAGGGCTTCCAGCCACCGCAGACAAACTCCGGATGCATGCACCACCTTGTGCATCTAGCTTGCATGGGATCTGGGGAATCAAACCTAGGTCCTTTGGCTTTGCAGGCAAGGGCCTTAACTGCTAAGCCATCTCCCCAGCCCCAAAATATATTTTTTTAAGTAGCAGAAATTCAAAGGCTGTGAACAGGGCCTTGGGAAATGGCTTGGTCAGTAAGAGCACTTGCCCTGAGTTCATTTACCAGCACCCATGTAAAAACGCTGGGTGTGACCATGCATGCCTGTAACACCAGTCCTGAAGGTGGAGGAGACAGGAGAATCTTGGAGGCTTACTGGTCAGCCAGTCTGACAGACAAACAGCAGTTCTAGGTTTAGTGAGAGACCCTGTTTCAAGGAAGTTAAGCAGAACAATAGAGGATACCTGATGTGCTACTCTGGCCTCCTCATGCATGTACATGGGGCATGCACATCTGCACACACATGCATACACCACACACACACACACACACACACAATAGTGAACAGTTTGAGATCCAATGCTTGACAGTCTTCCAAAAGAGATAGGACTTGAGTGTGGCTATGGTAGAGGAAAACTCCAGGGATAGAATGTATATGTGCCCCAGGTAATGTCAAGTTACATCGTTGAGTTCATCTAGTAATGCATAAAGTTCTTTCCAGAGCGTCATTTCTCTGCATATGTACCTGTTGCACTTACCTTTATGTTGCTGGAACAAACACCCAACCAGAAGCAGCTTATGGGAGAAAAGGGTTTTTTTCAGGCCTACAGATTCCAGGGGAAGCATCATCATGGTAGAGGAAGCTGGTCCAGTCAATCATACATCCACAGCAGAGAGACAAAACCAACACCAGCAAGTATGAACAGCTAGAGGTCAAGCTGACTCTCCACAGACCTAGCAGGGTTGGACTCAATATCTCCTCCCAGTGACACACCTCTTCCAGCAGGCCTCCACCTGCTGAAGACTAAGTAGGAAGCTTAATCATAATCAGAAATACCTACAACTATGGAGGTCATGCACTGACATTCAAGCCGCCACAGCACCCAAGTATCCATATTTGAAATTTTAGGCGTGGTAAAGAAGAGGCCTGGGCTGATGCTAAAAGTTCAAGGATTGAACCGAGTTTAGCTGGAGAGATTTTTCAGTGGTTAATGTGCTTGCCTGCAAAGCCTAAGAACCTGCGATCAATCAGTTGCTTAGTACCTACCTAAAACCAGATGCCCAAAGCGGCCCATACATCTGAAGTTTATTTGCAGTGGCTAGAGGCCCTGGTGTGCCTATTCTATCTGCCTCTTTCATTCTGTCAAATAAATAAATAAAGTACTATAAAAAAAAAAAGACAAAAAAGCCTGCCGCGCATGGTGGCGCACACCTTTAATCCCCGCACTGTGGGAGGCAGAGGTAGGAGGAGTGCCATGAGTTCAAGGCCACCCAGGGGTAGGAGAATTGCCATGAGTTTGAGGCCACCCTGAGACTACATAGTGAATTCCAGGTCAGCCTGAGCTAGAGTGAGAACCTACCTCAAAAAAAAAAAAAAAAAAAAAAAAAAAAACCTGTATGTGGTGGCACGTGCCTTTAATCCCAGCATTTGGGGAGGCTGAGGTAGTAGGGTCACTTTGAGTTCAAGGCTAGCCTGGGCTGCAGAGTAAGTTCCAGGTCAGTCTGGGCTACAGTGAGACCCTGCTTCCAAACAAACAACAACAACAAAATGGAGGGCTGGAGAGGTGGTTTAGCAGTTAAGGTGCTTGCCTGCAAAGCCTAAGGACCCAGGTTCAATTTTCCAGTATCCACATAAAGCCAGATGCACAAGGTGGCACGTACATCTGGAGTTGTTTGCAGTGGCTAGAGGCCCTGGCATGCCCATTCTCTCTCTTTCCCTCTTTATCTCTCACTCTCTCTCAAATAAATAAATAAATAAAAATATTGTTTAAAAAGACAAAAAGTAAGTATTGATGAGGATATGGAGAAAAGGGAATACTGATAGTGGGAAATACATTGTGGAAAATAGTATGGAGTTTCCTCAAAAATGTAACCACTATATGACTGAGCAACTCTATTTCTAGAGAGATCAGTGCTGGGGAAGGAAAGAGGAGAGAGTACAGAGAGTTCCCACCATGAGGGGGCTTCATGTATGCTAGGTAAGCACTTTGCCAGTTGAGTTACATCTACAACCTCTTCTAGGGATCTATTTAAGGGAAATGAAATCAGTATGTTGAAGTGATACCTCACTCTAATGTTCACCACAGCATTACTTAAAAGAGGCAAGATAGGAAATTGAAGAACAAGTGATGAAAGAAAATATGATATACATGGAATTCTGTTCTATTTTTACTTTTTATTTGTGTGTGCATGTGCATTCATGTGTGAAGATCAGAAATGATGTTAGTATCTTACTCAATGGCTCTGCACCTTATTTTTTGGCTCACCACCTTACATTTTTAAAATATTTTTATTTATTTGCAAGGAGAGAGTGAGCGAGCAAGAGAGAGAGAGAGAAATGAGACTGGGCACACTAGGGCCTCCTGCCACTGCAATGCCTCTTTGTGCATCTGGATTTATGTAAGTACTGATTAATCAAAGAGCCCTCAGGTTTTGCAAACAAGCACCTTTAACTGCTGAGCCATCGCCCCAGCCCAACCACCACCACATTATTATCATTATTATTATTATTATTGAGGTAGGGTCTCACTCTAGCCCAGGCTGACCTGGAATCCACTATGTAGTCCCAAGGTGGTTTTGAATTCATGGTGATCCTCCTACCTCTGCCTCCCAAATGCTGGGATTAAAGGCACGTGCCACCATACCCACCACCTTATTTTTTGAAACAAACTCTCTCTCTGAACCTGGACCTCACAATTCAGCTAGATTAGCTGGCCAGCAAGCCCCAAGGATCCTGCTGTCTTTGCCACCTCCCCCCCCCCCCCCAGTGCTGGGACTACGGTACACACTTCCATGTCTCGCTTTTGACATGGATGCTTGGGCTCTAAACTCAGTTTCTCATGCTTACATAGCAAGCACTTTACAAACTGAGCATTCTCTCCAAGTTCTTATTCAACTTTTTAAAAAGTGTATTTTTAAATTTTTTTATTTACTTTTTATTTATTTTTGTGAGGCGGGCTCTCTCTCTAGCATAGGCTGACCTGAAATTCACTATGTAGCCTCAGGCTGGTCTTGAACTCATAGCGATCCTCCTACCTCTGCCTCCCAAGTGCTGGGATTTAAGGTGCATGCTACCTTACCCAGCTAGTGTTATTTTTATTTGAGAGAGAAAGAGAGAGAGAGAATTGGCACTCCAGAGCCTCAGCCACTGCAATTGAACACCAAATGCTTGCACTACCTAGTATGCATGTGTGACCTTGTGCTTGCCTCACCATTGTGTGTCTGACTTATGTAGGATCTAGAGAGTTGAACATGGGTACTTAGGCTTCACAGGCAAGCACCTTAACTGCTAAGCCATCTCTCCAGCCCTTAATTTTAATTAATTTATTTATTTGAGAGACAGAGAAAGGCAGATAGAGAATGGGCATGCCAGGGCCTTTGGCTGCTGCAAATAAACTACAGATGCATGCATCACCTTGTGTGTATGGCTTACATGGGTCCTGGGGAATCAAACCTAGGTTCTTTGGCTTTGTAGGCAAGTGCCTTAACCACCAAGCCATATCTCCAACCCCTTATTCAACTTATCAGAAAAGGAAATCTTTAAATTTTTTCTTTTTTCATTTCTGACATTTTCATATATGTATACAATGTATTTTTATCTTATTACCCCCAATTGTCCTCTCTTATTCCCATCCCTCCACTCTTCTTCCCCATTAATCCTCATCTTTTCTTTCTTCCTCCTTCCCTTCTTTTTCTTCTTTTTCCTCATCCATTCCTTCCTTTATCTTTCCCATTGAATTAAATTGGAGTTGCTTGTATGATCATGGGTAAAAGGTTATTTACTGTGGAATGGGCAACCTTCCAGAGACAACACTGTGCCTCTGTCCTCTCCCAATAACCAATAGCTGCTATTAGCTCTTCTGCAAGCTGTGGGATCTCATATACACTCCTCCCACCTTGATGGTGAGGTACTGATAGGTTCAGTCTTGTACAGGAAAACATAGCTACTAAGAATTCACTAGTGTAGATTAATCTCTGAACTTCCAGATCCTCGCCTCAGCTAGAATGGAAGGGAGACCCTCCCTCTACTCCTTAAATGGGCTCTCTCACCTCCCTCATGGTGGCATCTCACTGTACTCACTCCTCTTTCCTTATCTCAATCTAATAAAGTCTCTCTAAACCTTAAAAAATTTCTAAGTGTAAAGGCCATGTTGTGTCTACAAGACAGTTTCTCAGCTATTTTCCTGCTCTTACATTCTTTCCACCCCCTTTTCAGCAAGGCTCCTTGAGCCTTAGAGGGAGTGGTTTAGATGCCCTGTTTGAAGCTGAGCACACAAGTAGTGACTGACTCTTGGAAATTTTGCCAGTATGCTTCTCTGCATCAACTAGAGCCCACTATAGTAAGCAACTTATGTGATTTAGCCTTCAAGCAGAACTAATCTATGGGAATCAATACAGATATTTAGAAGGCAGTTTGACATGTCCATTAAGTATAACCACAGTAGTAGGTTCCGCTTTAGGGTCTATATCTCTAGTCTAGTTTATAGTACCAGGCATGAGAGCCCTTCTGTGGAGCAAGCCTCAAATCCAATCAGAAAGTGGTTAGTTATTTCTACAACCTCCATGCCACTATTTTTCCAGTGGACATATCTTGCCTGCAGAGCAGTTGGGTAAGACTGTTGATGGCTTTTCCCCCAGCATCTTATCTCTGAGACAAAAAAGCTAGCCAGCAGGGAGGAAGCTTCAAGCTCAGTTTCATCTTAGTTTGTTTACATCCTACAACTGAAACATGTTATATCTTCAGCAAAAAGGACTTAACATTTAGTTTTGTTGGGTAACCAAGAGCAATGGCAAATAGCCTTATGAACAGCAATGATGGGCAGAATCACACCTTAATGAGGAATGTTTAGTTATGCATACCTCTTGCCTTCTATTTAAGTGGAGGAGGGTGTCATTGGACTTCGTTTCTCTTCCCAGTGTGGCCACATTGAAGAAATTTTCTTTTTTCTTCTTTTCACTGTTTGTGTATTTAATTGGCCCACTCAGGACTAGTGGCTGATTTTGCTTTGTTATGATTACCAAGGTCTAGACTCTGACCCTAACAACTCTGGTAACAAATTTATGTCATTTTAGTAATCTCAGAATCTTAGTTTCCTTTTGGTATTCACTTCAATATGACTGAAATAAAACAAACAGTGTTATTTTTCTTATAAAGGCAAATTTGTTGACAGAAAGTTTGAAAAACATAAAATGAATAAAAATTACTCATAACACCCAATAAAAATACCATCATACCTAAGTTCATTTTTTCCACAGACTTTTTAATATATACATGTCCTTACCGATGAAAACACTTTATATAAACTTTGTTTAAATTACAATTTGAAAATTCATATACCTAAACATTTTTTGAAAAACTTGAAAATACAGATTACTCAAAATTTTGAGACAAATCCATTTAATATTTTGGTATGTCCTATTCTACAATGAAATACATAAAGATCTTCATGATGGTGGGGAGGGCTATTCATTTACTTTTTTTGTTTGTTTGAGGTAGTGCTTTGCTGTAGCCCATGCTGACCTGGAATTCACTATGTAGTCTCAGGGTGGCCTGGAACTCAAGCGATCCTCCTACCTCTATCTCCTGAATGCTGGGATTAAAGGCGTGCACCACCACGCCTGGCTACTTTACGTTTTAAAGATTTTATTTATTTATTTATTTATGAGAGATAAAGAGAATGGGCACACCAGGGCCTCTAGCCACTGCATGCGCCACTTTGTGTATCTGGCTTTACTTGCGTACTAGGCAATTGAACAAGGTCTTTAGGCTTTGCAGGCAAGCACCTTAATTGCTGAGCCATCTCTACAGCCCTCATTTACTTTTCAAACACCTAATCATAAAAACACAAAGTATTTGTAACCTATCTTTTATGTTGTAGCCCTAAGTTTCTCATGTAATATATTCTTTAAAACTGTATGAATTTAGCCGGGGGTGGTGGCGCACGCCTTTAATCCCAGCACTCGGGAGGCAGAGGTAGGAGGATCGCCGTGAGTTCGAGGCCACCCTGAGACTCCATAGTGAATTCCAGGTCAGCCTGGGCTAGTGAAACCCTACCTCGAAAAACCAAAAAATAAAATAAAATAAAATAAAATAATAAAAAAAATAAACTGTATGAATTTAGCCAGGCGTGGTGGTGCACGCTGTTAATCCCAGCACTTGGGAGGCAGAGGTAGGAGGATCGCAGTGAGTTCAAGACTAGTTTGAGACTACACAGTGAATTCCAGGTCACCCTGGGGTAGAGGGAGACCCTACCTTGAAAAAAAAAAAAAAAACACAAAACCTATGAATTTGAAGTGTATGCATTGTATTCACGTGTCAGACAAATCATCGCCTCTAGGTTGTCTCACATAAGATCAACCTACCAAAACTTCTAAGAACTCAGCAGTTTAAAAATTATCTGAGTTCTTAGCTACCTAGAAGAAAAAAAAAAAAAAAGAAAAAGAAAAAAAATTTTTCTTTGTTTGAGCGTTTCCTAGACGGCCAGGGCCGACTGCAGCCGCTCAAATCTGGCCAGGACTTGGAAGGACGCTAGGAGGAGCCCTGGGCAGCGCCCGAGGCTCGGCGCGCGTCCTGAGCGCCAGCGTTCGCAGCATGGCGCACAGTGATGACGCAGCGCGTACGCACACCGCCCCGTCGCTGGCAACGGAGCTGCGTCACGGGTTCTCAGGCGCTCCTAGAGACGGTCACCGTCGCGGGCCCCAGTGGCGGCCTCCCGCGCTCGGGAGCCAGGTCAGCGGCGCGATGAGGAGGAGCAAGGCGGACGTGGAGCGGTACATCGCCTCGGTGCAGGGTTCCGCTCCGTCTCCTCGAGAGGTGAGGTGGTCCCGCCGCGGCCTCGCCCCGGCCGGCCGCCGCGCCGGCGTCATGGCTCCCGGCGGCCTCCGCTCTCAGGCGCGTTCCGTTGAGGCGCAGGCCTGCTCCCGCGATCCCGTGGGCGGCGTGGCGCTGGTGAACGCTCGGGGGAGGCGCGGACTAGGTGCCGGCGGGCTGCCGGCGGCCCACTCTGGTCAGGGCTTCCTTCGCCTAGGGCGCCGCGGCCCCGTCCGCGCGGTTGGGCGCTGCTGGTGCCCGGCTGGCGCCCCGTCGGCGCCCCGGTGCCACATCCGGCGGGCGCCCGGTCAGTGACGCACCGCGACCTAGGCTCGCGGGCCCGTGGCACCAGTGCGCACTGACGCAGCCCTGTGCCGGGCTTTTAGCGTTGTATTTAGTGACTTCGTTGGACTTCTAGCGGATCGAAGTACGGACAGGCACATTTGCTATGGCTCATCAGAACAAATGACACGGAAATGCCCCTTATTGGAGCCATGTGTCACTGTGCCCTTATAAAGGTTCTGCCTCACTTTCCTCGTATTTCCCTGAAAGTGGCTATTCTTTGCTTTGTTAAGATCAAACGTGGAAACTCAAGGAATTCTAAATTTCTTAGAGACGTGGACCTGGGACTTTCAACTCTCTTCTATAACATGCTCTCGGTCTATTTTTCTTCTTTTAAGGTTGTGTGTTACATTTATTTTAGATTCTTCAAAATAAGTGTCTGCAGGTAGAGAGTAGGGAGGAAATTCCTAAGGTTGGATGTGCCCTGGATTTTGACTTGAGTTTTCCTGGATCTGCTGTTTACAAACTTAATTTAAGAGAAGTTAATCTCATCAGTAAAGTGGATGAAAATAAATATATGATTCATAGTAGTTTACAGTTCATTATTTTTATGGTTGATAAAAAGACATCTGTTCAAAGTCTGTTCTTGGCAAGGGTCTGTGAGGGTAAAAATCCATAAGAAAGATCCATAAGAAAACTTATAATTGTCTTTTTACTGTAACTATGAGATTACATTTTGTGTCCTCAAAAGCTCTGTAGTTATTGAGGCCTGTAGAGATTACAGATACTTGTCCAGGATCTAATAGGTGCTTACCAGGATTATATCCATTATTTTAGTTAGGACCAGTGGAGTAGCTTACAGTTTAGTCTCCTGGTGAAGAGGAATGAATACCTATGTACAGATTATAAATTGTAACTGTTACCTAGTCTAATAAATGGGCATATAACAGTTAATCTAAAACAGAACAGTCAGGTGTAGGATTCTGTAACTTCCAAAATAACAATTTTTGTAAGCAAAATTAGAATTGTCATGAGATTATTTGGGGGCTGGGGAGAGGTGGGATTTGAGACAAGGTGTTTTCCTAGTTTGGGCTGGCCTCAAGCTAGAATCTTACCCCAGCCTCCAGAATGCTGGGACTCCAAGCATGTGCCTGGATTGTTTATGAGATTGTTAGTGGAAACAGTGACTGAGGTAGAAGTTAGAATGTTTTTTACCTATATAACTATATAACTGGGATGGGAATAACATTTTTTTTAAATGTTTTTGAGGTAGAGTCTTGCTCTAGCCCAGGCTGACCTGGAATTCACTGTGTAGTCTCAGGCTGGCCTAGAGTGCACAGCAATTTTCCTACCTTTGCCTCTTGAGTGCTGGGATTAAAGGCATGTATCATCATGCCCAGCTCAACTTTTTTTTGGGGGGTGGGTGGGTTCAAATAGAGTCTCTCTGTAGCCCAGACTGACCTGGATTTCACTATGTAATCTCAGGGTGGCCTCGAGCTCATGGTGATCCTCCTACCTCTGCCTCCTGAGTGCTGGTATTAAAGGCATGCACCATCATGCCCGGCTCGGCTCGGCTCGGCTCAGCATTTTTTAATTTTAATTAATTAATTAATTAATTTTTTGGAGACAGAGCAAGTGACTGAGCATGCTACAGAGGGGGAGAGAGAATTGGTGTGCCAGGGCCCCAGGCATTGCAATTGAACTCCAGACACTTGCGCCATCTCGTGGGCATGTGCCACCTTGCACTTGCCTCGCCTTTGTACGTCTGGCTTATCTGGGATCTGGAGAGTCAAACATGGGTCCTTAGGCTTCAGGCAAGTGCTTTAACTGCAAAGCCATCTCTCCACCCCTCAACATTTTTTTATTGTTGGTTATTATGGCCTCTTTTTTACTTATAAGAGTTTTATTTTAATCATTATTTTTCATTGAACAAGATGAAGTCTTTTACCTTAGAATTTGAGAATTTCAGTTGAATATGGATTGTATGACTTTGGAGCATGTGAGGTTCTAAAACATTTTGAGTGAAATGGCAAAGGGTGCTTTGGATACCTTGGTCAGTAGATATGGTGGGGGCAGAAGCAGATGAGAACAGAAAGACAATAGTATTTACTTCTCTATTGATTTGACAGAGGCTGGCCATCTGAGCCTGGTGTTACTTTATACATCATATGCCTTCTGTTGTTTGTCTCCTATCTTCCCATTCTTCTCTTTGTGCTTTCATTTTTTCATCTTGTTTTGCTGTTTTCCCACTCCATCACAATTGTTTTTATCCTTGTTGATAAGATTTATCCTACTTTTATACTTTCTCAGCTTCCAAGTAGTTTTTTTTTTTTTTTTTTTTTTTTTCCTGAGGTTTGGTCTTGCTCTAGCCTAGACTGACCTGGAATTCATTGTAGTTTCAGGCTGGCTTCAAACTTACAAAATCCTCTTACCTCTACCTTCTGAGTGCTGTGGCTAAAGGCATGCTCCACCATGCCCAGCTAGTTAGGTTTTATTTAGTTGGTTTGCAGTTCTGCACCTAATTCCTACTACTCAGAAGAGATTTGGTAATTTATGTATTCCACTATTTACACATCTATACTTTGTAATTCTTTTTTCTTTTTTCTTTTTGGTTTTACGAGGTAGGGTCTCACTCTAGCCCAGACTGACCTGGAATTCACTATGTAGTCTCAGGGTGCCCTCAAACTCACTGTGACCTCTGCCTCCCGAGTGCTGTGATTAAAGGTGTGCACCACCACGCCTGGCCATACTTTCTAATTCTTGATTCCAGGCTGGCCTCAAACTCAATCACAGCAATCCTACCTGTGCCTCCTCTAAGTGCTGGGATTAAAGGCGTCTGCCACCTTGCCTGGTTTATACTGTATTTCTGAGCAAGACAATTATGTTCCTGGCATCACCCCCCCCCCCCATTTTAGATATTTTCTACTGGCTTTATACTGTGTATCTTCAGAACTTTGTCTATAGGCATTTATTTCCCCTCATTCTGCTCCTACTTGCTGTAATTTTTGGTTAAATGAATACTTAGGATGAAGTAAATATTTTTTGCTCTTGAGATGCTCAAGTTTTGGAGGTTATTTTTTCCTTGAGTTAGTAATTGCTTTCTTTCTTATTTGTTATATTAGGAATTCTTTACTCAAACTCAGCCAATTAAACTCTGAAGTAAGATCATATAATCCAATCTATTTTAGCTTAAGAACTCCTTTTTGAGAGGGGATGGTATGGTCTTGATTTTGTTGTCCAGACTGATCTCAAACTCCTGGACTCAAGTGATCTCTCATTTTAGTCTTCTGAGTAGCTAGAACTACCTGTAATATTCTTTGCTTCAGTCTGGGATGATTTCCTTTGTCTTTGTTACACAGCTCTATTGTTGGGACTTTTGCCCTATCATTGCCTTGAGAAATCTTGTCAATGTTTGATCCTGTTTCTTTTTATCTCATAGTGTTTAATCCCAGCCTTTGGGAGATAGAGGGCAAAAGGATCAGTACAAGTTCAAGGCTAGGCTAGGGTACTGTTGCAGTTAGCATTGTGTTGCTGACAGAAAGCATCCAACCAACAGCAGCTTATGGGAGGAAAGGGTTTATTTTGGCTACAGACTTGAAGGGAGAAAATGATGGTATGAGCAGAGGGTGGACAACAGCAAGAGAGTGTGCCAAACACTGGCAAGGGCAAGCTGGCTAAAACACCCATAAGCCTGCCCCCAACAACACACTGTCTCCACAAGGCTCCAGTTCCCAAATTGCCACCAGCTGGGCACCTAGCTGTCAGAACACTTAAGTTTATGGGGGACACCTGAATCAAACCACCACAGGAACATAGTTCTAGGCTAGGTAGGGCTCCAAAACCCAAAGAGTAAGAATCATAGAACAATGATAGCATTTACAGAACTAGAATTACCATTAAAGTGTAAAAGTGATTAAAGCCAGAAAGACATTTCTTTTGTAATAAGACAGTTGGCCATCACTCTTGTAGCTGGAATTCACTATGTAGTCTCAGGGTGGCCTTGAACTCATGGTGACCCTCCTACCTCCACCACGCCTGGCTTGTTTTTTAATTTTTTATTAACTTTATTTCAGAGAGAGAGAGGGCGGCAGTGAGAGAATGGGCATGCCAGGGCCTTCAGCAGCTGTAAACACACAATAGATGCATGTGCCACCTTGTGCATCTGGCTTACTTGTTAATTGGGTCCTGGAGAATCGAACTTGGGTCCTTTGGTTTCATAGGCACATGCCTTAACCCTTAAGACATCTTTCCACCCTGTCTTGCAGCTTTTTTTGGTATAAATTGTGCTTTTTTTGTAGCTTTTTTTTTTTTCCGGGTAGGGTTTCATTCTACCCCAGACTGACTATAGTCTCAGGGTAGTCTTGAATTCACACCAATCCTCCTACCTCTACCTCCCAAATGCTGGGATTAAAGGCGTGTGTCACCACGCCTGGCTTCTGTGGCCTTCTTAATGCCAGCAAAGATCAGTTTTGTTCTAAGGATGTACGTTTTTGGGGCTCTGTTGCATCAGTGGCTTCTCAAGGTGATGTCTTTGTTCTTACTGGCTTTTGTGTAGAATACAGTGGCCTGATCTGTCTTCCTCCCAAGCAGATCATAGAGATTGAGCCTAGTCTTGTACTTTACTCGCTTTTCCATATTATGACACTGGGCCCACTTATGAAAAGAAATTCTGCCCTTTTCAGCATTACACTTTTTAAATTTGTTCTTCTGTCACTAGTGTGACAAAGAAGTTCCCACTTGGAAAACGGGGATCCCTTGCTTTCACCCTCCTCCTACATTGCATATGCTGGATAAATGCTCTATCACTGAGCTACATTACCCAGTCCCCCAACTGACTTTTCTGATTGTTTATTCTGACATGTATGTTGAACTTGGACTATACATTTGTGTCATAGGTATCTCTGTTGTTTAGGCCAGCACTCTACTACTGTGCTCTGCCCCCAGCCTGAATTCATATTTTACTTTTGCTAGTTCTTGTGGACTTTGGAATAGAAAGGAAAAGCCACTAGAGAGAATGGAATGTTCAGCTTCTGAGTGGGAAGCTTTCAGCACTAGTGACAAAAGAACAAATTAAGAGAGATGGTTTTATATTTTCCTTTCTAATCTGGATGTCTTTTACTTCTTTTGCTTGTCAAATTACCACAACTGGAATTTTCAGAAAAATGTTAAATAGTAGCAGTGAAAGACTTCTCCCTTTTCATATTATTTTATGAGATGTTTTCAATCCTTTTGCCTTTGAGCTAATAATGTTAGTTGTGTGACTTTCCATATGGTCTTTATCATTTTCAGAAATTTCACCTGCATCCCTGGTTTTCTGAGTACTTTGTTGGGCCATATGTGGTGACACGTTCCTGTAACCCTAGCACTTGGGAGGTGGAGGCAGGCATATCAGAAGTTCAGTCATCCTTGGAGTTTGAGACTGTATAGGCAAAAAAGCTGAGTAATCAGTTATGCCAGGCTTTGCAAACAAGTTCTTTTTTTTTTTTTTTTTTGGTTTTTCGAGGTAGGGTCTCACTCTGGCCCAGGCTGACCTCGAATTCACTATGTAGTCTCAGGGTGGCCTCAAACTCATGATGATCCTCCTGCTTCTCTGCCTTTCGAGTGCTGGGATTAAAGGTGTGCGCCACCATGCCTGGCCAAACAAGTTTTTTTTTTTTTTTTGAAGTTTCAATAAAGATTTAATTCTCCAATATTCATATAAAATTTTATCTCAATTCTTTTTTAATTTAACTTTATTAGATATGGACATATTTTGGATGTAAACATCACATGTTGGTACCATCCTTTCCGTCCTCCCTGACCCTTTTCTGAAGAGGCCTTCCTCACTGGGGATGCAGGTCAACCCCATGGGGATTGTGGGTCTTGCATTATGGGGGAAGCAATCAGTTACGGGGAGAGGCGGTGTCTGTTTTTATTCAGTAGCTCATAAACCAGATAATCTTTCTGTGATTCACATAGCAAGGGCTTTCAGGGAGATTATGATTAAAAATGCTCAGAAAACTAGGGATAGTACATAAATCACATGTAGCAGAGCAAAATAGGAATACCTCAATCCAGTTCTGTTAGTGAGGAGCAACAATCCAATGATAAAATAAATTACCCTTCACAGAGATAGGAAGAACTGACACAAAGGATAAAAAAAAAATACTGCTGGGTGTGGTGGCGCATACCTATAATCCCACCAGTGGGGAGGCAGAGGTGGGAGTTCCAAGCCACCCTGAGACTACATAGTGAATTCATGTCAGCCTGGGCTACAGCAAAATCATACCTTGAAGCCAGGCATGGTGTCACATGCCTTTAATCCCAGCACTAGGGAGGCAGAGGTAGGAGGATCACCGTGAGTTCAAGGCCACCCTGAGAATACATAGTGAATTTCAAGTCAGCCTGGACTAGAGCGAAACCCAACCTGGAAAAACAAAAACAAAAACAAAACAAAACAAAAAAATTGAGTGCTTGACCACCCAAAGCCAGTACTAACTTTTCTGGCACTTCTTGCTTAAGATTCCCCCCCCCCCCCCCCCCCCCCCCCCCCGACGTAGGGTCTCACTCTAGCCCAAGCTGGCCTGGAATTCACTGTGTAGTCTCAGGCTGGCCTTGAACTCATGACAATTCTCCTGCCTCTGCCTCCCGGGTGCTGGGATTAAAGACATGTGCCACCATGCCCAGCACTTGCTTAAGATTTTTAAAAGTTAGAATTGGGGCTGGAGAGATGGCTTAGTGGTTAAGGAGCTTGCCTGTAAAGCCAAAGGACCCAGTTTCAATTCCCCAGGACCCACGTAAGCAAGATGCACAAGGTGGCACATGTGTCTGGAGTTTGCTTCCAGCATGTCTCTCTCAAATAAATAAAAATATATTCAAAAAAAGGATTAGACAGCTTTACTTTCAGTATATTTATGCTGAAAAATCAAGATAAAGTGAATCTTTAACATTCTGTTAAGATTTCAGTTTTCTTTCTCCCCTGAACGTGATTTTCTACACCTGCTTTTAGACTCTGGCTGAGCTATAAATAATATGCAAAGGACAGATGAATTGTTTTTGGAGAGGTAGATAGGTGCCTTGTTATGTTACTTCTGTGTGAACATTTGGGTATTTTTATTATAACAGAAAGCAAAATGTAATTTGTTTTATTTTTTTAAAATGATACTTCAGGGCTGGAGAGATGGCTTAGTGGTTAAGCCCTTGCCTGTGAAGCCCAAGGATCCCCGGTTCTAGGCTCGATTACCCAAGACCCATGTTAGCCAGATGCACAAGGGGGCGCACGCATCTGGAGTTCATTTGCACTGACTGGAGGCCCTGCCACGCCCGTTCTCCCTCTCCCTCTCTGCCTCTTTCTCTCTCTGTTGCTCTCAAATAAATAAAAGTAAACAAAAAATTTAAAATGATACTTCCTTTCCCACAAAAGTTATTGACACCTTGTAAGTTATTCGTGTTTCTAATGTATGAAATGTCGAAGTACAAAGTAAAATTGTAGAATAACTGATTCTTCATCTAAATAGAGAAGAAAAGTCTTCTTTTGGTCTCTGAATTTCTAGTTAATGTCTAAGGGAGTGTATACTTTTTTCAAAGAGTGCCATTCAAATCAATCAGCAGTAGGGCTAAAATTCCAAAAATAATAGCCACAGTGAAATTAGATTTTACAGTTAGGCACAAACCTGAGGTTTGCACTGGGAAAGTCACATGGTGAAAGCTACAAAAATTCTTTAAATACTGTTCTATAATTCAGAGGTAATTACTATATATATAGTTGTTGTTGTTTTTTTGAGGTAGGGTCTTGTTCTAGCCTAGGCTGACCTGGAATTCACTGTAGTCTCATTCTGGCCTCAAACTCATGGCTGTCCTCCTCCCTCTGCCTCCTGAGTGCTGGTATTAAAGGTGTGCACCACCATGCCTAGACCAGAGGTAATTATTAATGTACATTTGAAACTACTAATCTATAGATTTCTTTATTTACTTAGCATATTGATTTTTACCCATGTCTTTGTATAGTCCTAAAAGAATATAAGATGTTTGGTAGCTATGAACTATCACACTACGGATAGAAGAACATCGTCCCTTTTTTTGTTTGTTTTTGGTTTTTCAAGGTATGATTTTTTTTATCTTTTTCTTTTTCTTCTTCTTTTTCTTTTTCTTTTTTTTTCCAAGGTAGGGTTTCACTCTGGTCCAGGCTGACCTGGAATTCACTTTGTTGCCTCAGGGTAGCCTTGACCTCATGGTGATCCTTCTACCTCTGCCTCCCGAGTGCTGGGATTAAAGGCATGTGCCACCACGCCTGGCTTCAAGGTATGATTTTGCTGTAGCCCAGGCTGACATGAATTCACTATGTAGTCTCAGGGTGGCTTGGAACTCAAAGGCAATCCTCCCTCCTACCTCTGCCTCCCAAGTGTTTGGATTAAAGGCATGTGCCAACATGGCTGGCTCACATAATCTTATATGTAGCTGCTTTCTGGACTTTGAGGTTTATGGGAATAATGATCCAAGATATGGACTTGGTTTATTGTCTGAGGAATTCAAATTTTATTTCCACCACACCAGGGCGTCTAGCTGCTGCAAACGAACTGCACATGTGGGTATTGGGGAATCAAACGCGGGTTGTTAGGCTTTGCAGACAAGTACCTTACCCACTGAGCCATCATTTTAGCCCCATTTCCACCTTTTTGTTGTTGTTGTTGTTTGTTTGTTTTTTTGTTTTTGTTTTTTCGGGGTAGGGTTTCACTCTAGCTCAGGCTGACCTGAAATTCACTATGTAGTCTCAGGGTGGCCTCGAACTCATGGTGATCCTCCTACCTCTGCCTCCCGAGTGCTGGGATTAAAGGCATGCGTCACCACGCCCGGCCTATTTCCACCTTTTTTTAAAGCATATTTTTAATTTTAATTTTTATTTATTTGAGAGAGAGAGAGAGGGAGGATGAGTGTGCCAGGGTCTCTAGCCAGTGCAAATCAACTCCAGATGCATGCACCACCATGTGCATCTGGCTTACATGGGATCTGGGGAATCAAACCTGGGTCCTTAGGCTTTGCAGGCAAGTGCTTTAACTGCTAAGCCATCTCTCCAGTGCTATTTTCACCTTTTTTTGTTGTTTGTTTTTTGTTTTTTGAGGTAGGGTCTCACTCTGGTCCAGGCTGACCTGGAATTCACTATGTAGTCTCAGGGTGGCCTCAAACTCACAGCGTTCCTCCTACCTTTGCCTCCCGAGTGCTGGGATTAAAGGTGTGTGCCACCACACCCAGCTCTATTTTTACCTTTTTGAATAGCTTTTCATTTAAAAATATTTTTATTTATTTGTATGTGTATTGTGGTGGGGGCAGTGGGCTGGATGTACATACCACAGTGTGTATGTGGAGATCAGAGGACCACTTCAGGGTGGCTGTGCCCCACCTTCTTTGAGACATTGTCTTTTGCCATTGCAAACACACTGTCTAACTATAAAGAAACATCAGTCTAGCTAACCCTGTAGCTCAGTGATCCTCCTACCTAAGCCTCCCTGGCATGAACCACCACACCTGGCTCCTTTCCAATTTATAAGTCTAAAATATGGTCTGTAAAGAGAAATCGTATATGGACCTGGGAACCTCCAGTGTACTCAGTGAACCTGAAGTACTTGCTTGTGCTTTCCCATGTAGGCTTATATGTGATAAGGAAGGAAAAATTTCTGATAGACCTCTCCTCCCTCAGAAGAGCCAATTTTTAAAATAATGAAAGAGGTACTTGATAGGGTATGGTGTCTAAGGTTTCCATGGTGGTCTGAATTGTTCACAAAGAGGCAGATAGAGGGAGAGTGAATATGGGCACATTAGGGCTCCCTGCGATTGCAGACGAACTCCAGGCACATGTGCCACTGTCTGGCTTTATGTGGGTGCTGGGGAATTGAACGTGGGCCTTCAGGATTTGCAAGAGAGTGCCTTTAACCACTGAGCCGTCTCTCTGCCCCTCCTTAAATTTATCTTTCCTTTGTTAAAATATTTTTGTTTATTTGAGAGGAAGAGAGGGTGAGTGACAGGTGCATATGGGTGTGCCGTGGCATCTGTTGCAAACAAACTCCAGACATTCCAGATGCATGTGCCACTTTGTGCATCTTGGGTTTACTGGGGAATTGAACCTGGATCATCAGGCTTTGCAAGCAAGTGCCTTTAACTGCTGAGCCATCTCTAGCCTTGAATTTACTTTCTTTTTATTAAAAAAATGGATTTAGCTGGGCTTAATGGCACATGCCTTTAGACTCAGCACTTAAGACAGAGGTAGGAGGATCACTGAGTTGGAGGCCACCCTGAAACTACATAGTGAATTCCAGGTCAGCTTGGACCAGAGTGAGACCCTACCTCGAAAATCAAAACAAAACAAAACAAAAAAAATAGACAAAACTTATTCACAATCTTCATGCAATGTACCTTGATCATGGTCCCTCCCCCGACCTGCCTTTGTTCCCTCACCGCACTGAACACCATCATCTTTCCAACTACATATTTCCAACTCTTCTATTTTGATTCTTTTTTTTTTTTTTTTTTGGCTTTCCTCTATCATGCATGACAACATCTTGATAAGCCCAGTATTATGTAATAGGTCTTATGCAGGTATTGACAGCTCCTGTGAGGTCATGAATGCACTGGCCACTTTTTGTCTGGAAGTTAGTGTTCCAGAGTGCTCCTTCTCATGCTTTTGGCTCTTACATACTTTCTGCCACCTCTTCGGCGATGGTCTCTGAGCCTTGGAGGGTGTGGTCTCATATAGTATAGAACACCCAGCTGTCATTTCTTCTTGGCACTTTGTGGAGTTTTGTGTTTTCCCAGTAGTTCCCATCCCTACCGAAAAAGAGGAATCTCTCTAACTAGAAGTGAGAGCAGCACTAATATATGGGCATAAACATAAATACTTAGAGGCCAATTTGGTGTGGGCATAATACATTCATTAAACCAAACAACAGTAGTATTTCCCCCCTGTGGGTTATGATCTCTCCAGCCATAGTCTCTTAAAAAATATTTGCGGGGCGTGGTGGCACATGCCTTTAATCCCAGCACTTGGGAGGCAGAGGTAAGAGGATTGCCATGAGTTCAAGGCCACCCTGAGACGACATAGTGAATTCCAGGTCAGCCTGAACTAGAGTGAGACCCTACCTCGAAAAACCAAAAAAAAAAAAAAAAAAAAAAAACCAACTTTATTATTTGTAAGTAGAGAAAGATAGAAGAGAGAATGGGCATGCCAGGGCCTCCAGCTGCTACAGACTCCAGATGCATACATCACTTTGTGCATCTGGTTTTACATGGGTTCTGGGTCATTGAGCTTTTGACTAGGCTTTCAGTATCAAACATGTAGCAGGCTTCAAATTCAGTCGGAAAGCACTTGGTCACACAACTATTGCACCAGTGGACACATCTTGGCTGGCCTGCTGGTTTTGTAGCTTGCACAGTCCACTGCTGGTTAAGACTGCTAATGACGTTTCTTCCCCAGCAGGCTGCATGGCACTTTCTGTCACTGTGACAGCTAGTCAGGAGGGAGGAGGCTTCCAGCTTTGCTCCATCTTGATTTGTTAACTGTGCTGCAGCTGAAACATGTTTTTAGCAGTTGGGTTTTACCACCTAGTTCTGTTGAGCAACTAAGATCCTTGACAATAGTTTGTATTATTTTGGGGCCTTGACCAACAACTCACTGGAAGGTAGTTGAAATTTGTTTTATTTTATGATAGGAATTATATAGTTTGGATCATGACTTTTAGAATATACCTGTGTTTTTCAGGCAATGTATGAAAACATTAATATTCATGTTAATAAACTTGTTAGGACAAATTTTCGTCCTTTTGAAGATCATCTATAGTACATCAAAATATGAAAAGTAAAACTACTAATTTTTTTTTAGAAGTCAATGAAAGGATTCTATTTTGCGAAGCTGTACTATGAAGCTAAAGAATACGATCTTGCTAAAAAGTAAGTCCCAAACTATAAACATGCGCTCATTTTCCAACAGTGCCTTACCTCATTCTTTGTAACAGGAGGAACTACTGAAGAGTATCATGTGTTTAGCTAAGTGTACCCTGGAGTAAGGAATTCATCACTCTCTGATTGATATTAAGTTGAGCCTAGGCTGCTGTTTTTTGATATCAAGTAATTACTTGGTTTAAAACACTATCTCTAGCCGCGGATTGGTGGTACATGCCTTTAATCCCAGCACTCAGAGGCAGAGGTAGGAGGATCACCATGAGTTTGGGGCCACCCTGAGAGACTACATAGTGAATTCCAGGTTAGCCTGGGCTAGAGTGAGATCCTACCTCAAAAAACAAACAAAAAAACAACAAAAAACCCACCATCTGTAAAAACTGCCCAGAGATAGAATTCAAGAGATCATGCATGCCTATCCATATCATAGTTTCTTCCCTGGTTAGAGATCTTGTACTTTAATTATCTGGATGAAGTAACAAATAAAAAAATTAAACTGTGGCTACTGGGCAAGAGAATTGCTTATTTAATAACTCTCACTCTAGTTAATATTTGGGGGTTCTGTCTCATTAATAATTCAAGAACTTGGTTATTTGGTCCTTTGAACCACTTTCAAGTAGGATATTAGGAGGAAAACAGATTATTAAAAACATATATTTAAAGAGAAGAATGGTGGTGACCAAGGAAAATGGAGTAGGAGGTATAACTGGTTTTACTGGAATTGATCATGAGACATTACCTTTAGAGAATCTTTAGTGTTTTATATTATTATAACTTTAACTGTTTATATTACAGTTTATAGATTAATCAACTATTTACATGCAAAACTGTTGGGTGTTTTACCAAATTTATCAAGATGAACAAAACTATGTATTCATTTCTTATATGTAAGTAGCACTAGAAAAAACATTTGACAAATGTAGCATTTAATCAAATGAGTATGTTGTCATCTCTGTGGCATTCATTAAATATAATGAATACATTTGAGTTTTCTGTGTATTACATATTAAGACATGAAAGTAATTAATAATAATAATTGGGTGGTCACTTTGGTTTATGCTGTATTCTTATGTCAGTATTTAAATGCCATTGTCAACTTAATAAAGATTATTTTTGTATTATTTTTAAACAGATATATATCCACATATATTAATGTGCAAGAGAGGGACCCCAAAGCTCACAGATTTCTGGGCCTTCTTTATGAAGTGGAAGAAAACACAGACAAAGCTGTTGAATGTTATAAGGTAATTGTAGGATTAAAATATAGCCTTTGCATAGCAAAACACATGATACATACAGTAGTTTGTACAGTAAATAATTCATATATTTTATTGCTGTACTGAAAACAAGCATTGGTGCTAGTACTAAGTAATACAGTTTTGAACATACTTTAAACTATTTGGGCCCAATTATATAATTTAATACTTATAAAATTTTAAGTCTAACGGTTGGAGCTGATTTTGTGAATGTACTTTATATGTTTATCTAATTAGCGTGGTTTTTATTTATTTCCACAGAAATACTGGATACTTTTAACAACTTTGAAATAACATTGTCATCTAGGAATAGAATTTTTAATGGGTATAGTGATTTTTTTAAGTGTAGATGACTATATTGTACTCTTGTCCAATTTATCAATGCTGTTTTGTTTTTATTTCTTTTCTGATATCAGCGTTCAGTGGAATTAAACCCAACACAAAAAGATCTTGTGTTGAAGATTGCAGAATTGCTTTGTAAAAATGACATTACTGATGGAAAAGCAAAATACTGGGTTGAAAGAGCAGCTAAACTTTTCCCAGGAAGTCCTGCAATTTATAAGCTAAAGGTAAACTCCCAAACCAAACAAATCATGTTTTTATTAAAGGAGAAAATTAAAACATACTCTTTTTAAAAAAAAAATTATTTGGGGGAATAGGGTCCTATGTAATCCAGGTAGGCTTCAAACCTTCTATGTAGCAAAGGACGAATCTGGAACTTCAGATCCTCCTGCTCTACTTTTCTTTTTTTTCTCCTTGAGGCAAGCCCAACAGACTCCCCCTTTTTGTTATGAGAGGGAGTGAGAGTTAAGAGTGTGTGTGTGCATGCACTCATGAGAGGGGGGGGAGGGAGGGAGAGAGGGAGGGAGAGAATTGGCATGCCAGGGCCTCCAGCCACTGCAGTCAAACTCCAGACATGTGCAACTCCTTGTGCGCTTGAGTCACCTTGTACATATGGCTTTAGAGAGTCGAACATGGGTTCACAGGCAAGCACCTTAACTGCTAAGCCACCTGTTCAGCCCTGCTCCACCTTCTGAGGGCAAGATTACAGTCAGGTGCCACCAGGTCTGGTCTAGACAAAATAAGTTCTAATACTTGGAGTTTAAATTACTTCTCAGTATCAAACTTTATATATATATATATATATATATATATATATATATATTATTTTTTTGGTGTGTGTGTGTCTGTGTATCTCCTTTTTTTGTTTTTGTTTTTCAAGGTAGAGTCTCACTCTAGCTCCAAAAAAAAAAAAAAAAAAAAAAAAAAGCAAAATGTATGCTGTTAAGTAATGTTAAGAGAATGTAAGCCAGGCGTGGTGATGCAGGCCTTTAATTCCAGCACTTGGGACACAGAGGTTGGAGGATTGCCATGAGTTCGAGGCCATTCTGAGACTACACAGTGAATTCCAGGTCAGCCTGGGCTAGAGCAAGACCCTACCTCAAAAAATAAAAAATAAGAGTGTGTGACATATGATACATTGTTAGATATGTACAATGTTAAATGAACTATAAATACATTTTTTAAAAAATATTCTTCTCATTGTCATTATACATAGTGCTGATAGAAGTTTTAGAGCTTTTTATTTATTGTTGTTTTTTGAGGTAGGGTCTTACTCTAGCCCAGACTCACCTGGAATTCACTCTGTAGTCTGAGGCTGACCTTGAACTCACAACGATTCATTACCCTACTTCTGCCTACTGAGTGCTGTGATTAAAGATGTGTGCCACCATGCCTGGATTTTAAACTTTATTTTGAATTAGATTTCTTAATTTTTTGTGTGTGTTTGTACTATGTCGTGTGTGTACATTTGTTCATGTGGGGTATGCAGGTGTTCATGCTCCAGGCACACATGTGGAGACCAGAGGAGTTTGTCAGGTGTCCTCCTCTATTGCTTTTCTGCCTTGTCTCCCTGAAACATAGTTTCTCGTAGACATGGTGAACCTTGTTTTACAGTTAGACTAGCTTACTAGTGAGCCACCTTAGTGCTGGGGTTACAGGCATGCATTAGCCCTGCTGGGCTTTTCATGTGTGTGCTGGGGATTGAACTTAGGAATTTGTAAAGCAAGTTTCTTACCCACTGAGCCATCTCCCCAGCCCTGTAATGGTTTGCATATATTTCTAAAATTTTTATGTATTTGTGTGTATGGATTCACCAGAGTCTCTTTGCCAGTGCAAATTAACGCCAATGTACCACTTTTTAAATTTTTTTTATTTTAATGCACCACTTTTTGCATCAAGCTTTATGTGGGTGCTAGGGAAGTGCCTTTAACTGCTGAGCCATCTCCCCAGACCCTTTAAAAAAAAAAAAAAAAGTTTTATTTATTTATTTATTTGAGACAGAGGGAGAGAAAGAGAGAGATAATGGGTGCGCCAAGGCCTCTAGCCACTGCAAATGAACTCCAGACTCATGCACCACCATGTGCATCTGGTTTATGTGGGACCTGGAGAACCAAACCTGGGTACTTAGGATTTTTTTTTTTTTTTTTTTGGTTTTTCGAAGTAGGGTCTCACTCAAGCCCAGGCTGACCTGGAATTCACTATGGAGTCTCAGGGTGGCCTCGAACTCACGGTGATCCTCCTACCTCTGCCTCCTGAGTGCTGGGATTAAAGGCATGAGCCACCACGCCCGGCGGTACTTAGGATTTGAAGGAAGCGCCTTAACCTTTAAGCCATCTCTCCAGACCCCCTTTTGTTTATAAGGGGTGTGTGTGTGTGTGTGTGTGTGTGTGTGTGTGTGTGATGTATGCATGTGTGTATACCCCTGATGCACCCATGTTGTGGCAGGGAACACTTGCCTGCAGTGGTCAGAGGGGAACATTGGGTGCCCCACTCCATTACTCTTCTGCCTGTTTGTTTGTTTTCTTTCTTTCGTTCGTTCGTTCGTTCGTTCGTTCGTTTCTGAGGTAGGGTCTCACTCTAGCTCAGGCTGATGTGGAATTCACTGTGTAGTCTCAGGGTAGCCTTGAACTCACAGCGATCCTACCTCTGCCTCTCAAGTGCTAGGATTAAAGGCTTGCATCACCACACCCAGCTTTGCTTGTTCTTTCTTGAGTTGAAGTCTCTCACTGATTTCAGAGCTTGTCCTTTGTTTTGTCATGAGTTCCCATCAATCTCTGGTGTCTGCTTTCCTATGAGTCTGGGGTTACATACTTGCATAGCCATGCCCAGCTGTTTATGTGGGTCCTAGTATCAAACTTGAATGGTCTCTCAGGAAGTGCTCTTAACCACTGAGCCTTCTCTACAGCTCCTCTATTTTTTTTTTTTTTTTTACAATTAAAGTCCAGAGCTGCTTTTTGCAGATTAAGAGAGGACAAATGTTTGTGGAAATGACCCAGAATAGAGCTTGATGGTGGAAAGAAAAGGAATTAAGCTAATGGAGGGCTTGGTCTTTGCTAGACAGCAAGCAAGGAGAGGATGCATGCAAGTAGTGAAGGCAAAATGAAATTTACACTGGGTCCTCATTTTCTTCAGTAAAGGGTAAGTTGAGGTCATGCTTAAAGTGCCTGTTGAAGAAGATAGAGTATCTTTTTAGGGAGTAGAGAATAGGAATCTGTTAGAAGTAAAATAGTATTTTGTTGTAGGTAGTATTAGTTTGAGGTATAAGATAATGAAAGTCATATTAATCTGAGTTTGAGATTTCCCAAAATCTACCTGCCCTACCCCCACTTGTTCAAATTTTTGTGTGTAAGCATAGAGAAAATGGTGTAGGATTCTTAGAAAAGTGGAGGAGAGTAGGTCAAGTGATTTATGAATAAGCAATAACTGAATATTAAGGATCATTCCATTTTAGCTTGTGATAGAGAAGAAAAGTATACAGGTGTTCTGGATAGTTAACACTTGGTGATAGAATTGTGCTGAAGGAGTTTTCCACAGTGTATGAGAGTATATGTGGCAGTTAGGGCACTTGTGTCCTTAATGAAGTGGAAGGAGATAGTCAAAGTGATAAGAATAAAACACAGATTTTGAAAATGTGTCACTAATAAATGGATAGTAGAGTTTGGAGGGAAGTACACTGTTATTGAGGATGGAGTGATTAAAGAACTAAGTAGCTAACCTACCTATCTTTTTAGAATATTTATATATTTATGAGAGAGAAAGAGGCTGATAGAGAATGGGCATGCCAGGACCTCTAGCCACTGCAAATAAACTCCAGACACATGTGGCACTTTGTGCATCTGGCTTTTGAAGATATTGGGGAATTGAACCTGCATCCTTAGGCAGGCAAGTGCCTTAGCGGCTAAGCCATCTTCTCTCCAGCCCTCATCTACCTGTTTTGTGTTACCTTTTTAATGGCTAATGCTAATGACAGTTGTTAGGAAAAATGTTTACAAAATGTATAGAAAGAAAGCTGGGTGTGGTGGCGCAGCACAGCTTTAATCCCAGCATTTGGGAGGCAGAGGTAGGAGGATTGCCATGAGTTTGAGGCCACCCTGAGACTACATAGTGAATTCCAGGTCAGCCTGGACTAGAGCGAAATCCTATGTGTAAAAAATGAAACAATAACAACAAAACCCCCAAAACAACAAAAATGTATAGAAAAAGATAAAATTTAGAGGTGCTAGTAGAGAGTGAGTAGGTCATGAGTCCCATTTGTGAGTTAAGAGAGAAAGCTGTTAATGACAGGTGGTCATGACATGATAAATATTCTGTTCATTTAAGATCCAGTGGGGAAACAGTGTCTTTGAGAATATGATGAAAATAGCAGAATAGGGTGAACAAGGAATTCAGTCTGATTCAGGGAATTACAGAGCAGATTGAAGTTAAGGACCCTTTGTTCAGGATTGATTGGGAAAATCTTGGCTTTTGGTGATGACTCAAGTATACAGAGTTTGACACGATATAGTCTTGGTAGTCTCTGAGGTAAATATGGGCAACAATAGCTGTAATAATTCTGGATGCTTCTCTACACATAAAGTCCTTGAGCTTTACCTTCTAGAAATAAATCTAAAGGGGCTAATAAGGTATATAGGATGGTACTTTTGTCAGTACCTTCTTAAAGCTAGTTAGTAGTATGTTGTTATGGACCATGGCTTGTTTGAAACTAAGCAGTTACTCTAAATTAATGATTTTTCTCCCAAATAGGAGCAGCTTTTAGATTGTAAAGGTGAAGATGGATGGAATAAATTATTTGACTTGATTCAGTCAGAACTTTATGCAAGACCTGACGATGTCCATGTGAATATCCGACTAGTGGAGTTGTATCGTTCAAATAAAAGATTGAAGGATGCTGTGGCCCATTGCCATGAGGCAGAGAAGAACCTGACTTTGCGTTCAAGTTTAGAATGGAATTCATGTGTTGTACAGACCCTTAAGGTAGATAAAAGCTTTTTGTTTTATTTTTATTTATTTATTAGAGAGAGGGAGAGAGAGATAAAGAGAGAGTGAGAATGGGCACACCAGGGCCTCTTAACTACTGCAAACAAACTTCAGATGAGTGAGCCACCATGTGCATCTGGCTTGCTTGGGACCTGGAGAATTGAGCCTGGATCCTTAGGCTTTGTAAGCATGCACCTTAACCACTAAGCCATCTCTCCAGTCCGGTAAAAGCTTTTAAATTTTCTGTACTTCTATATAGATGTTTCTGTATATCTCTTTGTCTTTGAAGAGTGCTCTCCAAAACTTGAATTTTTTTCATTTATGTCAAGCAACTATGAAATGAAATTTTTATTAGGGTCGTTTTAATTTAAATAGATACATTGGGAAAATGAATATAACATATGTGTATGTATATATATGTTTACTTAAAATGTTTGATTTTTATTTATTATTTATTTGCTAGAAAGAGGCAGGTAGAGAGAGAGAGAGAGAGAGAGAATGGGCACACCAGGGCCTCCAGCCACTGCAAACTCCAGATGCATGTGGCACCTTGTGCATCTGGCTTATGTGGGTACTCAGGAATCAAGCCTGGGTCCTTAGGCTTCACAGGCAAACACCTTAATCATGAACTCATCTCTCCAGCCCTCCTGCCTTTTTTGTTTGTTTGTTTTTCAAGGTAGGGTCTCACTTTAGCCCAGGCTGACTTGGAACTCATTCTGTATTCCCAATCTGGACTCGAACTCATGGTAGTCCTCCTACTTCTGCCTCCCAGGTGCTCAGATTAAAGCGATGTGCCACCATACCTGTCTTATTATTTTTTTTCCAGTTGTAAAAACAGTATAAAAACTGCTGGAGAGATTCCTCAGCACCCACATGAAGCCACTCTGAAAAAGTGACTCAAGCAGCTATTGTTTATTTTCAGGAGATCCTGGTACACCCACATATGCACACATGCATGTACCTGCACAAACACATAGATACAAAATATATAAGAACGAACATATTTTCACTCATTGATAACTGGGCCAAGGAATTTAAAGACCAGTTTCCTGAAATTGGACCAAATTTCGCAACTTTTAGTTTTTTTATTTTTCTGTCTACAAATAGGAATATCTGGAGTCTTTACAGTGTTCGGATTCTGATAAGAGTAACTGGCGAGCAACCAATAAAGACTTACTTCGGGCCTATGCCAACCTTATGCTTCTTACACTTTCCACCAGAGATGTACAGGAAAGTAGAGAACTACTGGAAAGGTATGTTAATATTGAGTATACAGCAGTGTAAGTTACAAATCTTCCCTTTTTTTTTTTAAAGTAATCAGTTCATTATTCTAAGCTTCTTTACAACACCATTATTTCTATAATTTACCTGGGAATTATAGTTAATACAGTGAAATACTTGAAGGGAATAGTTTTATTTTATGGGAGATATTACGGTTTTGTATGATTGATTTTTAGAGAAGTTTTAGTTTAGTTTTAATTAAAAATTAGCCTCATAATTAGTCAGTTTTGGCATAATCACCAGGCCTTAAAATGAATATTCTGACTGCTACAGCACTTTTTTTTTTTTTTTTTTTTTTTTGAGGTAGTAGGTAGTCTTACTGTAGCCCAAGTGGACCAGGAATTCACTTCGTAGTCTGAGGATGGCCTTGAACTCACAGCAATCCTCCTATCTCTGCCTTCCAAGTGCTGTAGGGATTAAAGGCATGCTCCACCATGCCTGCCTCATTTTATTTATTTGAGAGGGGCACATAAAGAGACTGGGTGCACCGGGGTCTCTAGACACTGCAAATGAACTCCAGGTGTATGTGCCACCTTGTGCATATGATTTTACATGGGTACTGGGAAAATGAACCTGGGTCCGTTGGCTTGGCAGTTAAGCACATTAACTGGTAAGGTAACTTTACAGCCCACATTTTACGTTTTTAAAATGAGGTAAGTGGGGCTAGGGAGATGGTTCAGTGGTTAAAGGTGCTTACTTGCAAAATCTACTGGCCTAGGTTAAGTTTCCCAGACATACTTGTAAAGCTGGACACAAAAATGGGTACAAGTGTCTAGTGTTCACTTGCAGCAGAAAGAGACCCTGTGGCATCTTCCCCCCCCCCAAACATATAAAAATAAATAGGTTAGGCAGTTCTGAGTGCAAATCAGATAACTAAATTCTCTGCCTGTTGTCAGGTGGCCTAATTGAAAGTTACTACTATAAGTACCTAGCATCACTTATTTCAGAAAGCAGTTTTGGCTTAGAAACAAAATTACTCAAATATATTGTATGAACACTTTTTTCTGAATATTTGACTTGGTGAATTAGTGTGTCCTGTTTATGAAAATAAATTTCAATGACCAAAAACATAAGTTGGATTTATATAAGGGTGTTAGTTTAGAGCTGGGACTGGTAAGTCATGGGCTAAAGATGGACCACTGCTTGATTTTGAAGGTAAAGAATTATTAGATCCTTTGAAGACTTCAAAGATGTTTGTGTATTATTTCTGTGAATATGTATTATATCAGAAATTCAAAAATAATTCATGAAAAAGTATGTCTACAAATATATCATTGTTTATGGAAAATATTTTTGAAACAATAAATTAGTGCAAAAATTAGCATTGTTTGTCACTGTTGTGATTTCTTTAATGTCTGGTTTAATGAATACAGCTTGATTCTTACTATATGCCATTCAGTCTGTATGCTATTACATATAAGGAAGCCTCTGGAAAATTCACCTACCTATATGTATGTATGTGAGAACATGAGTATTAAAGGCAAAAAATACTTGTTATGACAAAAATAGGCTTAATCTTAGGAATCCCCTTAAGAAGTCTGAGAACCCTCAGAAGTCCTCAGATCTTACTTGGTAGAAGGAAATCTCTGTTGCTTGATTGCTTTATTATAAGCTACACTGAAATAATTCCTCCCCCGTTTTTTTGCTTTGCACAAAGTGTAGATTCTGAGGGTCATTAGAATTTAGAAACAAACAGTAATTAGAATGTAGATTACAAATAATAAGAAATATAGCTTAACTCCTGTATTCAAAGTAAGAGAGAAGTTGTGTTATTGGTAACTAAATATCTGTCATTTATTATAATTTGGAAGTGGCATATCTAATTTGAGATATTTTAGCTTTTAAATATTTATTTATTTGAGAGGAAGAAGCAGAGAGAGAGAGAATGAATGGGTGTGCCAGGGCCTCCAGACGCTTTCACCACCTTGTGCATCTGGCTTATGTGGGTACTGGGGAATCGAACCTGGGTCCTTTGGCTTTGCAGGCATGCACCTTAGCCACTAAACCATCTCTCCAGTCCTCAGCTGTTTCTTTTGGGGGGGGTGAGATAGGGTCTCACTCTAGCTCAGGTGTCCTGGAATTCACTATGTAGTCTCAGGGTGACCTCAAACTCATGGCAATCCTCCTAGCTCTGCCTCCCAAGTGCTGGGATTAAAAGTGTGTGCCACCACGCCCAGCCTATCAGTTTTTAATTAAATAATGAAACTGTGTGGGCCAAGAAGATACTTAGAAAATAATTTCTGAACTTTGCCCTGGTGTATTATAAAATATTTGCCAATTATCAATAATCTTATTTGTGTCATTTCTATGATTGACTAGTACAAATAGTGATTTTGGAGTAGGATATCATTGTAGAAAGAAGTTAAGCTTGAAGTGTCAGAAGTATTCAGGATGAAAATTCACACTGATTCATCTGTGATGAAACATTGGTAACGATTAATTAGGATCTTAAATGTGGGAAATGGAGCTTGAAATACACTTTTTGTTTTTGTTTTGTGTAGTGGTAGGGTCCCACTCTATCCCAGGCTGAACACTTTTAATTTTATTTTGAATTCAGTTAGGAAACTTATAGAGTGGTAGCTATGAGTTATCTGTTTACTGTTTTAATACTACAGATTTGATAGTGCTCTTCGGTCTGTGAAATCATCTGTGGGTGGAAATGATGAACTGTCAGCTACTTTCCTAGAAATGAAAGGACATTTCTACATGCATGCTGGTTCTCTGCTTTTGAAAATGGGTCAGCATAGTGACATCCAGTGGCGAGCCCTCTCTGAGCTGGCTGCATTGTGCTATCTCATAGCCTTTCAGGTAAGCCTTTTCCAGTTTTTTAGGTGTAAGTGACATTTTAACAGTACTTTATTGTATTCCTCATAGAGGAATGCTATGTAGTGTAATGAAAATATGTGAACAAACAATAAAAATAAAAGTCAATTTGATATATTAAAAATAGCAAGGTGGCCAGGTGTGGCAGAAAGAGAGAGAGAATGGGCATGTCAGTTCCTCCAGCCACTGCAAACAAACTCCATATGCATAGTCCATCTTGTGCATTTGGCTTACCTGGGTATTGGGAAATCAAGCTTGGATCCTTAGGGTTTGCAGGCAAACGTGTTAACCACTAAGGCATCTCTACAGCCCCATAAAATCTTTCTTTATACATAGAACATGCAAGGGAAATACACTGAAATGTTAGCCATGTTGTTTAAATAATGGACATTTGCTAATATCCCATTCCCAGACACTTTTTTTGTTTGTTTTGTTGTGGTAGGGTCTCACTGTAGCTCAGGGTGGCTTTGAACTCAGCGATCCTCCTACCCTTGCCTTCTGAGTGCTGGGATTAAAGGTGTGCACCACCACACCCGGCACATTTTTTTTTTTTATTTTAAAGGGGAAATTTTTTCTTTTTAAAATATTTATCAGAGAGAGAGACTGAGAATGGGATGTGAATGGGCATGCCAGTGTCACTTGCCACTACAGATAAACTCCAGGTGCATGTGCCACTTTGTGTGTCTGGTTTACATTGGTATTGTACACTGGTACATGGACCAGTAGGCTTTTTATATAAGCAAGCTCCTGTAACCACTCATCCATCTCTTCAGCTCCCAATATACTTTTCTAGTTTTAATATCTTACCTGATACTGTATTTCATAATAATACTTTAAAAATTGCAGACAGGGGCTGGAGAGATGGCTTAGCGGTTAAGTGCTTGCCTGTGAAGCCTAAGGACCCCGGTTCGAGGCTCAATTCCCCAGGACCCACGTTAGCCAGATGCACAAGGGGGCACATGCATCTGGAGCTCGTTTACAGAGGCTTGAAGCTCTGGCGTGCCCATTCTCTCTCTGTCTCTCTGCCTCCTTCTCTCTGTCGCTCTCAAATAAATAAACAAACAAACAAAATTAAAAAAAATTGCAGACAGGCTTATAAAACTGCTTGTTTGCTTTAGAGAATGTTATTTGCTCAGAAGAAACTTAAAAAATTTAGTTGAAGTCATTAAGACTTCACTAAACTAAATGGTTTTTGTTTTTATTGAGATTCTCAAGTAACTAGATATTTTTAATAGAAAGTTTAAAATTTATTGAGTTTTAAAAATAATTTAAAGTTATACATACAGCCAACTATTTGATATCATTAATTTTTGAAATAATGAAAACTTAAGTCCCTTATCAATCCTTTCATCCTAACCTGGTGTCAGTTATTTATTGGAAGGTGAGTTTTTTTGAAGGTAGAAAATGCCCCCCCCCTTCTTTGCATGTGGTGTACGCACATGTGTATATACACTTGTGGTGCCCTGTGCACTTGCCTATGGCAGCTGAAGGAGAGTATCAATTGTCCTCCTCCATTTCTTACCTGCTGTCTTTTGCTTATGATGCAGTCTCCTAGGAATATTTGAACTTGTTCTTTGTGAATGCTAGCAATTTTTTTGGTCTCTGCTCCCACACAGAACTGGGGATACAGATGCACATCACCATGCCAAGCTGTTTTATGTGAACTCTAGAGCTCTGAGTCATGTTAGTTTTAGGCCCCCTTGGTCCCTCATGCTTGTGCTGGATGCTCACTTAGCCACAGAGCCATCTCTTCAGCCCTTTTCCTTTTTCACTTTTTAAAATATATTTTATTTATTTATTTGAGAGAGAGAAAGAGGCAGACCGGGGGGGTGGTGGAGAATGGGCACGTGAGGGCCTCCAGCCTCTGCAAATAAACTCCAGATGCATGTGCCCCTTGTGCATCTGGCTTACGTGGGTCCTGGAGAATCGAACTGGGATTCTTTGGCTTTGTAGGCAAATGCCTTAACTGCTAAGCCATCTCTCCAGCCCTTCCTTTTAAAATTTTTATTTAGTATTTGTTGGTATGTGCGTATGTGCTTATTTATGTGTGTATGAATGTGCATGTGCACATGGAAGTCAGAGGGCAATTTTAGTCCCATCTTGCTGTCATTGTCAGCATGCTGGCCTCTAGCATTTAACATGCAGCCTGGGGATTGAATTCAAACCCTCCACCTTGAGCAGTGAGTAGATTATTTACTGACCTATCTCTCCAGCTGAGTCATGTTTTCTAATCCAATCTGCTATTCTGTGTTTTTTTTAAGGAGTTAAGACCATTAATATTAAAAATTATTGATACATGGGTATTAATTCCCTTCATTTTGTTGATTTTGTAGTATTTGGTGTTTTCTTAGTCCTAATTTGCTTAATAACTGTCCCAGTATTGTTTATTTTTTCTCTATAGTTTCTTGGATGTGTCTGTCCTTCTCTTTATTTCAAAGGACTTTTCCCAGTATTATTATTATTACTATTATTTATTTTTATTTATTTATTTATTTATTTATTTATTTATTGGATTTTTTCAAGGTAGGCTCTCACACTAGCCCAGGCTGACCAAGAATTCAGTACGTAGTCTCAGGATGGCCTCAAACTCATGGCACCCCTCCTACCTCTGCCTCCCAAGTGCCAGGATTAAAGGCATGCACCACCACACCGGCTCCAGTATTCTTTTTTTTTTTTTTTTTTTTTTTTTTTCAAATTTTTATTAACAACTTCCATGATCCAATATTCTTTATAGAACTCTTTTGGTTATAAAATCTTATTGTCTACTTTTTCATGGAACAGTTTGTTCCCTTAAATTATAACTGATATTTTATTTCATTTTATTTTGGTTTTTCGAGGTAGAGTCTCACTCTAGCCCAGGCTGACCTGGAATTCACTGTAGTCTCAGGGTGGCCTCAAACTCATGGCGATCCTCCTACCTCTGCCTCCCAAGTGCTGGATTAAAGGTTTGTGTCACCACGCTCGGCATAACTGATAATTTTGACAGCTGTGTTCATTTACAAATTAAAATATATGATTTCAAGCCTTTTTGGCTTTTAAAGTTTCCTTATAAATATCACTTGGTAATTTGATGGGCCTTCCTTTATATGTGACTTGGTGTTTCTCTGTTGCTGCTGTCAGTACACTTTCTTTGTTCTCTAGATTGAGTGTTTTAACTATGATGCAACATGGTTAATTTTGTTTTTGGTCTGTTTATTTTGTGTTTTGTATGTCTTGTACTTCAGTGAGCATCTTTACTCTGATTTGAATCGTTTTCTGCTGTGATTGTATTACTATTCATTTTTCTATTCTTTCAGTGTGGAGTTCTTACTTTATGCCCACAATTCATAGAATTGGTCTTTTCATGCTGTCTCAAAGATCTTCATTTTCCATTCATTTATTTTTTTCACTTATTTTTAACCTTGACCAGTTCTAACTCGTCTTCAAACTTTGATATTCTGTTTCCCTCCTCATCCATTGTACTGGCGAGGCTTTCCATTTAGCTTTGTGTTTGACTTGACTGTATTTTTCATTTTTAGCATCATTTCAGTTTTTCTTCAGTATTTCTCTTTATTGAATTCCACTTTCATATCTTGTTTTGAATTCCTTATTTCATTCAGTTAATTATTTGTGTTCTCTCAGAATTCTCTCAGTTCTTTGAACATGCTTATCATCATTCATTGGAATTCTTTTACATTTTTACTTTATTATTTTTTATTTGTGTGGGCACATATGGGTTTGTGTGTTAGTTATAAGCATGCCAGGGCCTCTTGCCAGTATAAACTCCATATGCATTTGACACTTTGCATTTGGCTTGCATGGGTAATGAGTAATGAACTCATCTGCAAGCTTTACAAGCAAACACCTTTAATCACTGAGCCATCTCCCCAGCCCTCCTTGAAATTCTTTGTCTGGAATTTCATCTGAGTCTGTCATTATATACTGATAATACTCTGGTATTGACAGATTTTGGTGGAGGTATGTTGTCTTTATGTTTTTGTGTTGTCTCTTACACTTTAGGAGTTAGATGGTTGGTTGAATTTTAAATAAAGTTCAGTCCACCTTTCTTTCAGTAGAAGGGTTTACATTATTCATGAGGGACTATATTATAGGGTGGAGATTTCATTTTTCTCTGTTAGACTGGTGTTCATGCACCATGCTCTATTCTGTCTTACCCTTGGAACAGAATACCATGTGCAACAACTGTCTAGTGATACACCCACTATGAAGACAGAGTAATAGTTTACTCTAAAACAATCACCCCTGAAGTACTAATCATTTTAGGTGTAAAGGAACACTGGTGATATTGTGTGTGCTAACTAGTTATGTTAATTTCAGGTCAGCCTGGCTAAAATTCAAAGCTAGCAACAAAAATTGTGATAGGAATATCAATTAGAAATAGAAGTACTGTTGAAGTAAGATTTTTTTTTTAATTCAAAAATTCTCAGGTTCCAAGACCAAAGATTAAATTAATAAAAGGAGAAGCTGGACAAAATCTACTGGAAATGATGGCCCATGATCGTCTTAGCCAGTCAGGTAATAATATTTTGACTTGTTTAATTTTAAAAGTGGAAAACTATTAGTGTACATGCTATGTTAAAATCGTCTTCCTTCCAAGAGGTAATTGTCATAATTACTTGTTTCTCTTATATTTGATAAAGATAAACAGGTATGGAAGGATTAGGAGAAATAGTGTATCCTTTAAAAATAACAGACATATGATACAATTTGCTTCCAGGTAGAGATAATCCGTAACTTCTTTATTTAGCTGTTAGGACCTCTATTTTGTTGTTGTTCTTGTTTTTGTTTTGTTTTGTTTTGTTTTTCGAGGTAGGGTCTCACTCTGGTCCAGGCTGACCTGGAATTAACTATGTAGTCTCAGGGTGGCCTCAAACTCACGGTGATCCTCCTGCCTCTGCCTCCCGAGTGCTGTGATTAAAGGTGTGCACTACCACGCCCCGCTTAGGACCTCTGTTTTTAAAAAATATTATTTATTTATTTATTTGAGCTTGAGAAAGAGGCAGAGAGACTGAGAAAATGGGCACACCAGGGCCTCCAGCCACTGCAAATGAACTCTAGATGCATGCGCGCCCCCTGCCTTGTGCATCTGGCTTACCTGGGTCCTGGAGAGTTGAACCGGGTCCTTTGGCTTTGCAGGCAAGCACATTAACCACTAAGCCATCTCTCCAGCCCCAGGACCTCCGTTTTGAGTTTGTCAAAACACTTCTTGAGCCAAATATCATTTTCTAACCATTTAACATCAGCAATTTGTAAAACACTGCTGTGTGGGGATATGAAGATTAAGAATAAAATGACCAGTACCATGTTTTCTTTCATATCTGAATTTTGGTTTATATATACTATATATGCAATATATGAATTACATGAAAGCAGAGGGTACACTGATTAGGGAGGAAATAATTAAGAGTAATGGGGACATAAGGAATGGTAATATAAAAATTAAAACAAAGTAAAATAAGTAAAAGACAGTATAGTTGAAGATGTGACTCGATCTCTTAAAAGCTGAGAGCATAGTGAGCTAGAAGGTATATATAACACCATGTTGGTCTCTGGGAATTTGTAGGTTGGTACTTAGGTTTGGTCGTTAAGAAAGGATTCTAGCCAGGCGTGGTGGTGCACGCCTTTAATCCCAACACTCCAGAGGCAGAGGTAGGAGGATTGCTGTGAGTTCCAGGCCACTCTGAGACTACATAGTGAATTCTAGGTCAGCCTGGGCTAGAGTGAGACTCGACGTTGAAAAAGAGGGAGAGAGAGAGAGAGAGAAAGGATTCTAAAGGTATGTGCACATTACTTGTAATTTGGTAGGTCAGAAATTTCATAGGTTAGATAGCCAGTGAATCAAGTACTGAATTAAAGAAACCATTCTTTATAGAGAACAGTTTTTATATAGAATTGCATGAACTTTGTCAAGAGCAAGAAATAGTAAAGTTGCTTTGCGCTTTGGTCCATTCTTAAGCTTGAGTAGAACACCTGTAGCATTTCTTTTGTTTGTCTTGCCTTTCTTTTGGAGGGGTGGGGGTGTGTGTGGAGTGGTTAAAACTTATCCTTGAAGTGATTTTCATTTTTTCTTCCTTTGTGTCTTCTATTTTTGCCAGGGTCATTACACGTAGTAAAATAAATCTCTTGTCTTTTGTTGTTTTGTTTTGTTTTGTTTTGAGGTAGGGTCTCACTCTAGCCCAAGCTGACCTGGAATTCACTATGTAGTCTCAGGGTGGCCTTGAACTTGCAGCCAACCTCCTACCTCTGCCTCCCTGAGTGCTAGGATTAAACGTGTGTACCACCACGTCCAGCTAACCCTTTGTCTTTGATCTGGGCATCCCAAGATTATTGAGGGAAAATAGTCCAGTGGTAATCAGACCTGACTGACCAGCACAATAAATGCAAGGAATATGTGTATGTGTGTTTTTTTCTTAATTTTTTTTTGTTCGTTTTTTATGTATTTATTTGAGAGTGACAGACACAGAAAGAAAGGAAGGAGGGGGGGGAGAGAATGGGCGCGCCAGGGCCTCCAGCCACTACAAACGAACTCCAGACACGTGCGCCCCCTTGTGCATCTGGCTAACGTGGATCCTGGGGAATCGAGCCTTGAACCAGGGTCCTTAGGATTCACAGGCAAGCGCTTAACCGCTAAGCTATCTCTCCAGCCCGATATGTGTGTGTTTTGACAGCTTAATTGAGATGGAAATCACACACTACACATTTTACCAGTTCATAAGCTCAGCAGATTTAGATATGTTCAGAGTTGTATAACTTACCACAAGGCTTTGAACAAATTTGATTACCCAACAAAGAAACTCCATACTTAAATATAGTAATCAGTCTGCAGTTTCACAGTCCTTCAATCACTGTTCAACTTCTGTTTTGTTTTAATTACCTAGTCTGGATCTATCCTTCTCCCTCTTTCCCTCCCTCCCTCCCTTCCTTTTTTTTCTGATTTATTTTTATTTATCTATTTGAGATGGGGAGTGGTGGGGGAGTGAGTGAGCACACCAGGGCCTCTAGCCACTGCAAACGAGCTCCAGACGCATGTGCACCATGTGCATCTGGCTTTCGTAGGACCTGGAGAATCAAACCTGGGTCTTTAGGCTTCACAGACAAGCGCCTTAACCGCTAAGCCATCTCTCCAGCCCCCTTCCTTCCTTTTTCTTTTTCTTTTTCCTTTTCTTTTTCCTTTTCTTTTTCTTTTTCCTTTTCCTTTTCCTTTTTCTTTTCTTTTTCTTTTTCTTTTTCTTTTTCTTTTTCTTTTTCTTTTTGCTTTGAGGAAAGGTCTCACTCTAGCCCAGGCCAACCTGGAATTCATGTAGTCTGAGTCAAACTCCTACCTCTGTCCCCCAAGTGCTGAGATTAGTGTGTGCTACCATGTCAAGCCTGGTCTTAGTCTGGGTATTTCTTTTTTGGGGGGGGGTTGTATTTCATATAAGCAAAATCATATAAAAAGTGGAGTCTTTCACTTAGCATGTTGTTAGGATTCATCCATGATGTAGCATGTAACAGTACTTTGTACTAAGAAGGACTTTAAGAGCCGGGCATGGTGGCGCATGCCTTTAATCCTAGCACTTGGGAGGCAGAGGTAGCCACCCTGAGACTGCATGAATTTCAGGTCAGCCTGAGCTAGAATGAAACCCTACCTTGAAAAAAAAAAGGACTTCAAATCCTGGGAATAAATACTACTTCAAAGCTGTACAAAGGCAGGTATAATGGTTCACAGCTTTAACTCCAGCACTTGGGAGACCGAGGTAGGAGGATCATTGTGAATTTGAAGCCAGTCTGAGCTAGGGTGAGACCCAAATAAAACTAACAGGAGTCTGATCAGCCAGATTTAGAGATTAGTTTAATTAGAGTGTGGCCCTGCTGCTACCTGAAGGCCACTTAAGTCCTACACTTTTCCATCTAAAATGTAAATACTTGGTTATTTTCTATACATTTTTTTCATTCTCTTTACTCTGTTACATTGACAGTGATATTTTGTAGCATGCATTCTATTATTTTGTGGATATGTTGCCTTTTTGGTTGACAAGACAGGATTTTGGGGTTAGAGGGTGAGGTGTGAGGTAAATTATGCTACTTTTTTCTTGAGTGTGCTAATGAAATGATTAAGAGATATGAGTAAGTAGAATCTAAGTTTTTAAAATAATGATGGAAATGATTTGTTTTTCAGGGCACATGTTGCTAAACTTAAGTTGTGGCAAGCAAGATTTTTTAAAGGAGGTTGTGGAATCTTTTGCTAATAAAAGTGGCCAGTCTGCTCTGTATGATGCTCTGTTTTCTAGCCAGTCACCTAAGGACAAATCTTTCCTTGGCACTGATGATATTAGAAACATTGATGCACAAGTACCGGAGCCTGATGACTTGGCTAGATATGATATTGGTAAGTTGTGTCTTTCAAAGGAAATATTTTACATCTTAATCTTTTTCTATAAGGAAGGCAATACACTACCCACAGTCTCATTAAATAGATAACAACATTTTCTTCATTCCTTTCAGATTTGGGGGGAAGGAATGGGTGGTTTAGAGTATAGATGTGGATGGCGTACATTTTTCATTTGTTGTGTTCAATGAATTCTCTAAATTTATCCACATTAAAGCTATAAATAGAATTTTTAGTGGTAATAGAATCACCTTTGGTTTTACTGCGGTGCTAGGAATCAAATTCAGGACCTTAAGCATGCTAGGCAAGCACTCTACTATTGAGCTAGCCCATAATATCTTTGTGGTGGTTGTTTTTGGTTTTTTGAGGTAGTGTCTTGCTGTAGTCTAGGATGGCTTGGAATTCACTCTGTAGTCTCAGGGTGGCTTTGAACTCACAGCGATCCTTCTACCTTTTTTGCCTCCTGAGTGCTGGGATTAAAGGCATACGCCACCACGCCCAGCTCCATAATATCTTTTATATGAGCTAGCCATAAGTTGCTGGCTACTTTTTATTTTTGGTTATCCAAATTGTTTTCAGTTTTTCACTATTGAAGTCATACTGTGGTGAGAACTTTTAATAGAAAGTATCTGCATTTAAAAATATTTCTGTATTGACTCAAAAACAAAAATACTGAGAGAATCCAGATAATTTTTCTCATTTAAGATTGTCAAAATGACTTTTAAGATTGTTAAAATGAGCCAGGCATGCCTTTAATCCCAGTACTTGGGAGGCAGAAGTAAGAGAATTGGCGTGAGTTCGAGGCCACCCTGAGACTACATAGTGAATTCCAGGTCAGCCTGAGCTACAGTGAGACCCTACTTAAAAAAAAAAGATGTCAAAGTGGGGCTGGGGAGATTGATTGGAAGTCCCTAAGCTTTTCAGTACTAAATTTCTTTTTTCTTTTCTTTTCTTTTTTTTTTTATTTAAGTTCATTTATTTGAGGTGGGGGCCAGATAGAGAATGGGCTCACCAGGGCCTCTGGCCACTGCAAACCAACTCTAGTTATATATGCCACCTTGTGCTTCTGACTTATTTGGGTACTGGGGAATTGAACCTGGGTTCTTAAGCTTTGCAGGCAAGTGCCTTAACAACTAAGCCATCTCTCCAGCTCCTGAATTTTGTTTTTTATAAAATGTGTTTATATTATTACTGTAAGCACTGAGGGAGAGAGAGAGAATGTGTGTGCCACTGCAAACAAACTGCTTATGGAAGCACCACTTTATGCATCTGACTTTACATGGGTATTAGGGATTCTAACCTGGGCCGTTGTCAGGTTTTTACAAGGAAGTGCCTTAATAGTTAAGCCACATCTCCAGCTCCTCAGTACTGAATCTCTATAGAATAAAAGTATCTATTTCATGCTAGTAGATTAACATAATGTCATTAGATTGTTTTTTATTTTATTTTGTTTATTTATTTGAGAGAGAATGGGCATGCCAAACAAACTCCAGATGCACGTGCCCCCTTGTGCATCTGGCTTACATGGGTCCTGGAGAATCGAACCAAGGTCCTTTGGCTTTGCAGATGGACACTTTAACTCCTAAGCCATCTCTGTAGCCCCATTCCATTGTTTTAATGACTTTAAAAAATATTTTTTTTATTTGAAAGAGAGAGAGAGAGGCAGAGAAAGAACGGGCATGCCAGGGCCTTTAACCACTGTAAACTAACTGCAGACATATATGCCACTTTGTGCATCTGGCTTTACACAGGTTGGAAATCGAACTGGTCCTTTGGCTTTGCAGGCAAGCACCTTAACTACTAAGCCATTGCCCCAGCCCCTAATGATTTTTCATCGAAAGAAAAGCACATTGTTTTAACTTTTTTTAATAATGTAGATGTTGTTTATTTGGTCTCTGTCCAGTTTGTTTTACATATATATTATATATATTATCAAGGTAGATCATATATAATAAAATTTAAAAGTGGTATGTTAATAAAAGCGTATTTTTGCTTATCATTCTCCTTCTTATAAATAATAGCAATTTGTAATTAGGATGCATTTAATGTGATTGAATTGTTTTGGCACACTAAAGACAAAAATCTTACCATACCTCAAGTCAACTGTTTTCCTTTTATTTCAGGTGCCATTCGCTCACATAATGGTAGTCTTCAACACCTTACCTGGCTTGGCTTACAGTGGAATTCTCTGCCTGCCTTACCAGCAATTCGAAAATGGCTAAAACAGCTTTTTCATCATTTGCCTCAGGAAACCTCAAGGCTTGAAACAAATGCACCAGAATCAATATGCATTTTAGATCTTGAAGTAAGCAAAGATGATAACAAATTACATATTTTGAGCTTTGTTAATTTTTTCAATCTTAAATTAATTTTTCTTTAAATACAACAGGTGTTTCTACTTGGAGTAATATATACCAGCCACTTGCAATTAAAGGAGAAGTGTAATTCTCATCACAGCTCCTATCAGCCACTGTGCTTGCCACTTCCTGTGTGCAAACAGCTATGCACAGAAAGACAGAAATCTTGGTGGGATGCAGTTTGTGCTTTAATTTACAGAAAGGCAATGTAAGTAGTAAAACAGAAATCCTTCAATTTTTTTGGGGGGGGGCTGGGTTTTATCAGGGACTTAATTAAATTCTCATGTCATCATGTGAGTTATCATACATGTAAGTGTTGAACTATATTTCTTTAAAGCAATTTTATTAAATAAAACATTTTCTAGACCTGGAACCTCAGCAAAATTACGACTTTTAGTTCAGCGTGAAATAAACACTCTAAGGGGCCAGGAGAAACACGGCCTCCAACCTGCTCTGCTTGTGCATTGGGCAAAATGTCTTCAAAGAACGGTGAGTTCACTAAAAGATCATTGCCTTAATTTTTAAAATCCATGAAGATAAGCATTAGCAGTTGTTCATATTCAGATACATTTTTCTTTTTTTGTTGAATATTTTACTTATTTAACACAGAGAAAATAGGTATGCTAGGGCCTCCAGCCACTGCACACGAACTCCAGATGCATGTGCCCCTTTGTGCATCTGGCTTACGTGGGTCATGGAGAATTGAATAGGGGTCCTTAAACTTCTCAGGCAAACATCTTAACCACTAAGCCATCTCTCCAGCCCTCATTGAACTTTTTAAAAAATTTATTTATTTATTTATTTATTTATTTATTTATTAGAGAGGGAGTGGGCATACCAGGGCCTTCAGCCACTGCAAAGGAACTCCAGATGGATGTGCCCCCTTGTGCATATGGCTTACATGGGTCCTAGAGAATTGAGCCAGGATCCTTTGGCTTTGCAGGCAAATCCCTTAACTGCTAAGCTATCTCTGCAGCCCCACTGAATTAGTTTTTAAAAGCTGAGTTATAATACCAGAATAATTTCTAAGGTTAAGGCAATTGGTTACTTCAGTATTTGGGGGAAGTCAAGCTAATGGCTTTGAGATTCCTTTTTATTTTTTCCAATTTGGTTTTGACTTGAAATTTTCACCGTTGTTGTTACCATTTGTAATATTCTAAATTTGCTATTTTAGGGCAACAGTCTTAATTCGTTTTATGATCAACGGGAATACATAGGCAGAAGTGTTCATTATTGGAAGAAAGTTTTGCCATTGTTGAAGACAATCAAAAAGAAAAACAGCATCCCTGAGCCTATTGATCCTCTGTTTAAACATTTTCATAGTGCCGACATTCAGGTAATGGAGAACTCCTAATGAAGTAATTGCATATATAGTTTAAAAATAATATGACAATAAATAATAGCTAAAGTAAATTACCTTGCTATTTAATGAAAGTGTTGCTTTCTAAATCTAGTTAACTAGCTGACAAAAATATGACAAAAGAGTAAAGTGATGTTAATCTCATTTAGATAATATAAAATTTTTGGAAAATCATTGGGTTTAAAGCAGATTGACTAACAGTTACTGAATGTGTTTAGGCATCTGAAATTGGTGAATATGAAGAAGATGCACACATAACTTTTGCTATATTGGATGCAGTAAATGGAAATATAGAAGATGCTATGACTGCTTTTGAATCTATTAAAAATGTAATTTCTTATTGGAATCTGGCACTGGTAAGTAGATGTGGTACTTGAATTAAGAGCTCTTTGTTTTAAAAACCTAATTATTTCATAAAAACATTTTGTATAGATTTTTCACAGGAAAGCAGAAGATATTGAAAATGATGCCCTTTCTCCCGAAGAACAAGAAGAATGCAAAAATTACCTGAGAAAGACCAGGGACTACCTAATAAAGATTTTAGATGACAGTGATTCAAATCTTTCTGTGGTCCAGAAAGTAAGTTGCAGGTTATTGTCTATAATTTAGTAGTCTTCATAATTGCCTTAGAATTTATACACAATGGTATGTGTGTTCACTTTCTTTGTCTTAAGTTTAGTGCATTGATTTTGATAGTTGGTATTCTAGGTATATACTATAATAAAAACTACTTGAGGAATTAGAAAGGTTTTTTAAAACAGGCAGTAATTTTGTCATCTTGGCAATGCACTGAAAATGAATATTATAATTTCAAGATTAGTTCCCACCCTCTCCACTCCGCAAGGTCTCCTAGCCCAGGTTGACCTGGAACTCAACTCTTTTACCTAGGCTTTCCTATATCTTCCTGCTTCAGCCTCCCAATTGCTAGGGTTAAAGATGTTAGCCACCATGCCAGGCTTCCAGAACTACTATTTTGGTGAAAGGGAATGTTGTGGCAGCTAAGAGTATTGGGGGTCAGGAGGTTAAAACAGGGTCTCACTATAGCCCAGGCTGACCTGGAACTCACTCTGTAGTCCAGGTTGGCCTGGAAATCACAGTGAGCCTTGTACCTCAGCCTCCACAGTTCAGATTAAAGCTATGTGCCACTATGTCCTGGTTAATTTAGAGCCTTTTTTTTTTTTTTTTAAATCATTCTTTTCATCTACCATGAATTGTCTTATTTTCTAGTTGTCAGCAGTTTGAGATTGTCATGGTGTGGTGTTCAATTATGTTTAGCCTTTCTGAATATTTTGATGATTAATTTGTATTTCTGCTTTTAGTTTGGGTTTTATATTGCCTGGTGCATTCTACCATGTATATTTCATAATTTTAAATATTTTATAAAAAGAATTAATTTGTTCATATGAAAAAGCTTACCTAGTTCCCATTCCTCTATTGTTATGGCTTACAGAGGTTAATAGAAGCAGCTTATATCTTTTTTATCATCAGAATAGTTTTTCATTTTATATCATTTCATAATTATCTGCAGTGTAATGAAGTGTTTGTTAAAGTAGGTAGTGATACTGTAATAATCAGTTGGGAGGCTGATACAGGAAAGTTGAGAATTCAAAGCCACTCTGGCCTCCAAAGGGAGGTCCTATCTCACATGAAAAAAGTGAGGAAAATGCAAACATTATAATATAATTATTATTTTATTTTATATATTTATTATATATTTATATTATATGTTATATTTTTATGTTATTTTATTTTTTATTATATATTTTATGTTTATTTTATTTTGGTAGTTTTGCAAACTGCAGCCCTTAACTAATAATGCCTTTTGGTTTTAGTTGCCTGTTCCCCTAGAATCTGTCAAAGAGATGCTTAACTCAGTTATGCAGGAACTTGAAGACTATAGTGAAGGAGGTACCCTTTATAAAAATGGTTGCCTGCGAAATGCAGATTCAGAAATAAAACATTCTACACCATCACCTACCAAATACTCTCTGTCTCCAACTAAAAGTTACAAGGCAAGTAGGAAAGAAATGCTAACTACTAGGAAATTTTTTATAAATGTTTTAAATGCTGTTATAATGTTGTGTGTGTGTGTGTGTTTCAGTATTCTCCCAAAACACCACCTCGATGGGCAGAAGATCAAAATTCTTTACTGAAAATGATTTGCCAACAAGTAGAGGCAATTAAGGTAAATTACTTAGTTTATATAAATGTACCTCTTCTTCCAAGATTTTTTTCTCTGATCTGTTTCTTCTCTTACAGTTGGTCATATTGTTGTTTTGCTCTATGCTACTCTAGTTTTTATTTTTTATTTTTTTTGATATTTTTATTTATTTGAGAGAGGTAAAGAGGCAGAGAGAGAGAGAATGGGCATGCCAGGGCTTATAGCCACTGCCAACGAGCTCCAGATGCATGCGCCACCTTGTGCATCTGGCTTACGTGGGTACTGGGGAATGGAACCGAGGTCCTTTGGCTTTGCAGGCAAGTGCCTTAACCACTAAGCCATGTCTCCAGCTCCCTGCTCTTGAATTGATTACACTCTGTTTTGCATACCTTTCTCTTGACTCTTACAATAATTTTCAAGAGTATTTATTTGTCTATCTTCTCCACAAAATGTGAGTACTTCAAAGGCAGAAACTTTTATCCAATATATATGATGATTCTTGGCAGAGAAGTTTCCTAACTGATTGACTTAAACTGCTGAGATAAGCTATAATACCTTATCCTATGAGTTAATTTTTAAACTTTGCTATGGATGAGGTTTGTCAAATTTATTGCTAGGAATTGAAAAGTGTTATGAGCTTCAAATAGGAAAAAAAGGTTTAAATGCTTTTGTACAAAGGACTTAATTATGTCAGAAAATAGTTATATGTATATAACTAATTTATACTGTAACACGCCTAGCTGCTTCTTCAGACTTGGAAGTGCAGATTTTGTTTTTGATATTTATTGGTCAAGAACTAACCTAATGCGTCTAAAGTTATACCAAGGAAATTCTGGTTAGGAGTGTTTGACTTTGAAACTGTCATGTTACATATAGTCTTGGCTTGACATACAAGTTTCTATTGCCTAATATTATGTCTGCAGAAGTGTACTGGAGCACTAGCCAGTGAGCCTATACTCTGCCCTTAATTAATAATCTTGGACCAGTGGCTTGCTTTCTTTTATTTGACTTCTCATCTGTAAAGTAAGACAGTTGTCAAAATGGGTTCCCATCACATTTTTCTGTACTTGCAATTTAAAAATTGTGATTATATCACAGATCGAAATCAAAACTATTATATTGCAGATTAAATTCAAAATTATTGGACTAGATAACAGTAATGACCAGTCATGTACCAGTTTCTTTTTTAAATATTTTATGTTTCATTTATTTACTTGAGAGAAGTAAAGAGGCAGAGAGAGAGAGAGAGAGACAGAGAATGGGTGTGCCAGGGCTTCCAACCACTGCAAACGAACTCCAGATGCCTGTTCCACCTTGTGCATCTGGCTTATTTGGGTCCTGGGGAATCCAGCCATGGTCCTTTGGCTTTGCAGGCAAGTGCCTTAACTGCTAAGCCATCTCTCCAGCCCACTTACCAGTTTCTTAATTGGTGGATATTCAGCATCAAGATTCAGTGGTAGATTAATAAGGAAAACTTCATTTCACTTCAAAATTAAGATGGGAACTACCATGCCAAGCTCTGAACTACCTGTTTGAAACACATTTTTATTTTTTAAAATTTTGCCTTATTTAAATTTTTTTTTTAAAGTTTATTTATGAGAGATTGAGAATGGGCATACCAGGGCCTCTGGCCACTGCAAATGAACTCCAAACACATGTGCCACTGTGTGCATCTGTCTTACATGGGTACTGGGGAATTGAACCTGGGTCCTTAGGATTAGCAGGCGAGCACCTTAACCACTGAGCCATCTATCCAGACCATTCTTTTCAAATATTTTTTATTTATTTTAGAGAGGGGAGAAGGGCAGAGAGAGAGAATGGTGTGTCAAGGCCTCTCGCCACTACTAGTGAACTTCAGATGCATGCACTGCTTTGTGTATCTGTCTTTATGTGGATACTGGAGAAAACAATCTCGGGTCCTTAGGCTTTGCAGGCAAGTGCCTTAACCACTGAGGCATCTTTCCATCCCCTCAATCACTTAAAAAAAATACATTTTTTGCAGAGAGAAGAGAGAGAATGAATGAATGGGTGCACCAGGGTCTCTAGCCATTACAAACAAATTTCAGACACATGTGCCACCTTGTGCATCTGGCTTATGTGCGTACTGGGGAATTTAATCTGGGTTCTTTGGCTTTGCTGGCAAGTGCCTTAACCACTAAGCCATCTCTCCAGTTCAATGCTTTTTATCATTTAGGTTTTTGTGAGACATGGTTTCTGTAGCACCAACTGGCCCCGAACTGTGACTATCCTCCTAATTTCAGCCTCACAAGTGCTAGGTTTATAGTGAGCCACCATTTCCAGTGAAACACCCCTAGAAAAAGAAAACAGTAGATATACTAGTTCTGTTTATGATCTCTCTTATCTGGTTAGACTCCAGGGAAGAGACTTTGAATGTTTCCAAAATTGACCCATCATCTCATAATATTAACCAGTTCTCCTTTGGATAAAGAAATAGTTTCCATATTACAGGTTAATGTTTTGTAGGTTTTCGGGTAGGGTAGGGTGTTGCCATAGGTTTCTATAAAGTAGCAGAGATAAATAGCCATGTGGAAGACAGTAGTACATCTGCATCTTGTCTGGGTTGAAGAGTGGCATTTACCAAAACATGTTGGAGTCAGATGTGGATCTGATTCTAGTTATGTTATTTCCTGTATCTCTTTATCTCATTGTAAGGTAGGGATAATATTGCTGACCTAACAACGTGGTAGAATCAGTTACAAACCTAAATACAGTGCATGGAACATGAAATGAATTCTGGACAGATATTAGTTGTTTTCCTTTTGCTGCTGGAATAATTTGATCACCATCTTGAGAATTATTTGTTACCATACAAGTAGATAAGTATTGAGAGGTAGTTTTGAATCTTATGTAGTCCATATGGCCTGACTAATTACAGCAGTATGTAAAAGAGCCTTGGGCCAGGTGTGGTGGCACATACCTTCAATCTCAACACTTGGGAGGCAGAGGTAGGAGGACTGTTGTGACGGTGGTCACCCTGAGACTACATAGTGAATTCCATGTCAGCCTAGGCTAAAGAAAGAGAGAGAGAAATCCTGGAAATGCGTAATGAGGATGGTCATTGTTTAAAAGAAGCTTGATTTATAGGTCTTGGTTTTTTTTGAATAGGGATGTGTCTTAAGTTGGGCTGAATTTTAAAAAGATGAAGCAGGTTATAGAATGGAAATGGAGATGAGATTGAGAAATTCAATTATTTAGTCTAGAGATACAGTGATTGAATTGGTACGTGATATTAATGTCTGAAGGAATGGATAGGATTGATTTTAACAAATTAAGGATCATGTTCTTGGTACCCAGAGATTTAATTTGAAAGTAGAATTTTCTAAAAATATTAAATATTTAAATTTAAAACATTTATTTAAGAGGGGGGTAAGATAAGAGGATCACTGTGAGTTTGAGGCCAGCCTGGGTTACAGAATGAGTTCCAGGTCATACAGTGCCTAGAATCAGACCTTGTCTCAAAAAATCCAAAACTGGGGCTGGAGGGATGGCTTAGCGGTTAAGGCATTTGCCTGCAAAGCCAAAGGACCCACGTTAGCCAGATGCACAAGGGGGCACACGTGTCTGGAGTTTGTTTGCAATGGCTGGAAGCCCTGGCATGCCCATTCTGTGTGTGTATGTCTCTCCCTCCCTCTCTCTGTCAAATAAATAAATAATATTTTAAAAAGTATTTTTAAAAAATCCAAAACTGCCAGGCGTGGTGGCACACACCTTTAATCCCAGCACTCGGGAGACAGAGGTAGGAGAATCGCCATGAGTTCGAGGTCACCCTGAGACTCCATAGTGAATTCCAGGTCAGCCTGGGCCAGAGTGAGACCCTATCTCAAAAATCCAAAAACAAAAAGAAAAAAAAAAAATCCAAAACTGGGCTTAGCAGTTAAGGCATTTGCCTACAAAGCCATAAGACCCAGGTTCGATTCCACAGGGCCCACATAAGCCAGATGCACAAGGTGGCACATGCGTTTGGAGTTCATTTGCAGTGGCTAGAGGCCCCTGGTGCACCCATTTCCCCTCCCCCATCTGCCCCCCTCTCTCAAATAAATAAATAAATAATCTTTTTAAAAATCCAAAACTGTATAAATGAATTAAAAAAAATTGTTAAGTTTACCATGAGACTGTTTCTGGCAACATATAATTAAGTGTTTAAAGGTGCTTCTTGTTTGTTTTCCAATAGAAAGAAATGCAGGAATTGAGACTAAACAGCAGTAACTCTGCATCCCCTCATCGTTGGCCCACAGAGAATTATGGACCGGACTCAGTACCTGATGGATATCAAGGGTCACAGACTTTTCATGGCGCTCCCTTAACAGGTGAGTTAGCAACTGCATAATTCCCAGAGTTTCATCAAATTATTCTTCTCCCCTTCTGTCCTCTCTCTTCTCTTCTTTCCCTTTCCTTTTCCCTCCCCCTTTCCTCTTCTTTTCTTTTCCTTCTCTCCCTTCCTCTTCTCCCTTCTTCCCTCTCCCCTCTCCTCCTCTTCGGCAAAGCTTTGTTGGTGTTTTTTATTTTATATTTTATTTGAAAGAAAGAGAAAGAGGAAGATAGAATGAGTGTGCCAGGACTTCCAGCCATTGCAAAAATGAACTCTAGACACATACGCTACCTAAAAGTTGGTCCTGGGAAATGGAACCTGGGTCCTTTGGCTTTGCAGCAGCTGCCTTAACTGCTAAGCAATCTTATCTATCCAGCCCTTTGTCAGAGCTTTGAATCGAACCCAGGGAGGACTTCCTGCTTTCTATTCGACTGCTGAATTGTAACTCCAGTGAAATCAACTTGTCTTTGTACATATACATGCCAGTATTTAATGTTTCCTTAGTTACATTTACTCTAAAACATATGTTTATTAAAAAGCTATATTTGGTTTTACTGAAATATTTGGCCATTCCAAGCAGAAACAAAACAAATCTTACATTACTCCATGTATGTGTACTTAAATAATTTTTTTATGGGCTAGAGAGATGGCTTAGCAGTTATGGCGTTTGCCTGCAAAGCCTAAAGACCTATAATTCCACAGTACCCACATAAGCAAGATGCACAAGGTGGTGCATGTGTTTGGAGTTCATTTGCAGTGGCTGGAGGCCCTGGTGTGCCCATTCTCATTCTCCTCTCTCTCTCTGCCTCTTTCTCAAATAAATAAATTTAAATGTGTCTGTGTGTATATATATTATCTAATATAGTTACATGCAGAGTTGCCCAATTACAGACATAAGCCTCTGGGAAATTATTTTAAAATACTTATTCAGGCATGGTGGCGCACACCTTTAATCCCAGTACTTGGGAGGCAGAGGTACAAGGATCGCCATGAGTTTGAGGTCACCCTGAGAATACATAGTGAATTCCAGGTCAGCCTGGGCTAGAGTGAGACCCTACCTTGAAAAAACAAAAAAATTATTATTTACTTATTTGACAGAGTGATAGAGAATGGGCACACCAGCAGCAAACAGACTCCAAGTGCATGTGCCACTTTGTGCACTGTTACAGTTGTTCAAAGAAAAAATCCATAATGTGTTTGTGCATGTCAGGGTTTATTGCTGCTGCAGACAGTATTTACACGGGTGACTGGGAATTAAACCTGGACTGCTAGGCTTTGCAAACAAGCACCTTTAACTGCTAAGCCATCTTCCCAGTCTTCATAGTGGTTTTCCTTTCCTTTTTCCTTTCCTTTCATTCTTTCCTTTTTTTTCCTAAGATTTATTTATTTATTACAGACACACACCCACACACACATAGAGAGAAAGAGAGAATGGGCACACCAGGGCCTCTAGCCACTGCAAACGAATGAACTCCAGACAGCTGCGCCACCATGTGCATCTGGCCTTACATGGAACCTGGAGAATCTAACCTGGGTCCTTAGGCTTCGCAGGCATGTACCCTAACTGCTAAGCCATCTCTCTAGACCCGTAGTGGGTTTTTAAGTTGGACATGTCCTAGCTGAATGATTTAACCTCTTTTTTTTTTTTTTTGCTGTTGTTTGTTTATTTTTATTTATTTATTTGAGAGCTACAGATAGAGGGGGGGGGCAGAAAATGGGCACGCTAGGGCCTCCAGCCATTGTAAAAAAGCTCCAGACACACGTGCCACTTTATACATCTGGCTTACATGGGCCCTGGGGAATTGAGCCTCAAATTGGGGTCTTTAGGCTTCACAGGCAAGTGCTTAACCGCTAAGCCATCTCTGTAGCCCCTGATTAACCTCTTAAACACAGTGATAATACTTGCTTTATGTAACTACTACGGACATTTGTGTATGTGCAGGTATGTGTAAGAATATCATTTATTACACTGTATGGTAAATACCTAATGAACCAAGGTTACTAATATTTATGGTGTGTTAGCTATGTGTAAAAGTACTTTGTATATGTTATTCTATTACAATAACTTAGACTGGTAGGTACCATTGTTTATTTCAGTTTTGCAGATGAGAGAAATGGGTTTAGAAAGGTTAGGTAACTTATCTATTATTATAATACAGCTTGTTCCTGATGCATCTGGGATTTGAACACCTAAAATTTGCTCCTCCAGGCAGATAGAAATAATAATAATGAAAATAGATCCCTTTTTACATGTGATAGATTCTTGAAATGATACAGATTGCATTATTCTTCTCCTAAAAATCTGAAATGCTCCCAGGTTCAATTCCCTAGTACCCATGTAAGCCAGATGTATAAAGTGGCACATGTGTCTGGAGCTTGTTTACAGAGACTAGAAGCCCTGGCACATCCATTCTCTCTATTTGCACCCCCTCATCAAATAAATAAATAAATAAATAAAATATTTTTTTAAAAAAATTAGGCTACCATCTGCCTTTTCTAGGACTTTTTCAGTGCTTTTCTAGAGTTGACTGGTACATTTTGGGTCATAGTTCCATTTCTCCTTATTATGCAGGCATAAAAGTTCTTGTAGTTGCTTAGTCTTCTGATAAAATAGTCAATATGCACATGATGATAGTGCATATTGTGCCTGCCTTTCAATAGTTATTTTTTTAGTAAAACTAACAAAACAGATGGAGCACACAGAGTGTTATGAACATGAGAGAAAATGTGTGTGTGTGTGTGTGTGCGCGCGTGCGTGCATGCATGCTCATGCACAAGCACATGTCTTTAAGCCAGACAGACCATTTTATTAATTGTAATTAATTATTTAATTAATTGTTAATTGTAAGACCTTTTTCATGATTATGTTAGATCATTTTAAACACTTGAATACTCTTAGTAATATTAATGTAACCTTACTCTTCAGATTTTCAAGCCTTGGCCTTGAGGATGCTAGATACATTTTGGTTCTTAAATTTTGTTACTGTTGTATTTCCAGCATTTGTAATGTTGAACTTGACTGTGTTTTTGCATTCTACTTATCTTTCTTAGAAAGTACTAACCTACTTTCCTAGTTTCTTTCTAGATGTTCATTAAGCACATGTTGACAATGGATGTGCTATTTTCTTATGTCTTTTTGTCTGTTCAGTATTTTCTAGTTTATTTGATAATTGCTTTATGGTATATTTTTTAAATACAGAAATGTAAAGATCTCTGTAGTTAAATCTTTGATTCCTATATGTATGCATAGTTCTTGCCTAGTCTTTTTAACTATACTATAAAATTTTAAGTCTTTAATTTCTTTTTTTCATTTTTAGTTGCAACTACGGGCCCTTCAGTATATTATAGTCAGTCACCAGCATATAATTCCCAGTATCTCCTCAGACCAGCATCTAATGTTACTCCCACAAAGGTAACAAAGGAAAAATCTTTCCTTCTTTCTTTGTTTCTTTCTTTTTCTTTTCTTTTCGTTTTTTGAGGTAGGATCTCACTTTAGTCGAGGCTGACCTGGAATTCACTATGTAGTCTCAGGGTGGCCTCGAACTCACGGCGATCTTCCTACGTCCTCCTCCATTGCTGGGATTAAAGGCATATGGCACCACGCCCGGCTTCTATTTTCTTTTTAATTGTTTAGGCTTCATTTAAAGAAATTCAAGGGAAGAGTCAGTAGTAGACCTTACATATCCTTCAAGTTACAGTCAGTTTTTTTGTTGTTGCTTATTTTTTATTATTATTATTTTTATTTATTTGAAAGCGACAGAGAGAGAAAAAGAGGTAGAGATAGAGATAATAGATAGAGAAAATGGGCACACCAGGGCCTCCAACCACTGCTAACAAACTCCAGACACATGTGCCCCTTTGTGTATCTGGCTAACATGGGTCCTGGAGAATTGAGCCTTGAACCAGGGTCCTTAGGCTTCACAGGCAAGCGCTTAACCACTAAGCCATCTCTCCAGCCCTACAGTCAGTTTTAATGTATTCCCATTCTCAAGTTATACTTCTTGGTAATCTTATTTTTGTGTTATAACAGTGTGTAAATACTTTAAATATTTTAAAAATGGCAGTATTGGGTTGGAGAGGTGGCTTAGCGGTTAAGGTGCTTGCTTACGAAGTCTAAGGATCCAGGTTCAGTTCTCCGGGTGCCACTAAGCCAGATGCACAAGGTGGTACATGCGTCTGGAGTTTGTTTGTAATGGCGAGAGGCCTTGGCATGCTCATTCTCCCTCTTCCTTTCTCTCTCTAATAACTAAATAAAAAGAACAAAAGTTAAAATAGCAGTATTTGGACCTTTATCATTCTGTTTTGATGTAAATAAGGCTACCATGTCTTTGCTTTTCTAGGCTTGATGCACTTACATTACTGCTAAGACCCAATATTGCAATAGTAGTTGAATGTGAGGGTTTTAAGATCAGAGGATTGAGGCGCATTTAGATTCTTGTTCAATTTTAACTTTTGGCAAGTTTCTTAACCTCTGTACATTGTATACATTTAAAATGAGAAAAATAATACCTTAATATGGTTTGGGGATCCTTAAAGTGAGGTAAAGTGCTTCAAACTGTGCCCAGTGGTACATTAATAAATGCTCAGTCAATTTTAGTCATCTTCATCACTGTTTATGTCATTTGGTAAATTGTTGATTGAATGAAGATATTCTGTTAAATGCATAGATTTCTTAAGATTCTATCTCAGTTTTCATTATATGGCAAGTATACATGCAATATCTTATATGTTATGTATATGCAAGTAGTAATGCTGCTCTTTCTTAACCCTATCTTCTTTACCTAGTAATACTCAAATTTGAAGTTTGTGAGAATTGATTTGTATTTATTTCTATAGTTTTGTGGGCAGTCTATAAAATATTTTAATTTTTTTCTTGTAGGGTCCAGTTTATGGCATGAATAGACTTCCACCTCAACAGCATATTTATGCCTATTCACAGCAGATGCACACACCACCAGTGCAAAGTTCATCTGCTTGTATGTTCTCTCAGGAGATGTATGGTCCTCCATTGCGTTTTGAGTCTCCTGCAACAGGAATTTTATCACCTAGGGGTGATGATTACTTTAATTATAATGTTCAACAGACAAGCACAAATCCACCTTTGCCAGAACCAGGATATTTCACAAAACCTCCAGCTGTAGCTCATGCTTCAAGAACAGCTGAGTCAAAGGTTATGGAATTTGGTAAAACCAATTTTGTTCAGCCTATGCCGGGTGAAGGCATAAGACCACCCCTGACAACACCAGCGCATACAGCACAGCCGACTCCTTTTAAATTTAACTCAAATTTCAAATCAAATGATGGTGACTTCACATTTTCTTCACCACAGGTTGTGACACAGCCTCCTTCTACAACTTACAGTAATAGTGAAAGCCTTTTGGGTCTCTTGACTTCAGATAAACCTTTGCAAGGAGATGGCTATAGTGGACCAAAACCAGTTCCAGGTCAAACCATTGGGCCTCGAAATACATTCAATTTTGGAAGTAAAAATGTGTCTGGAATCTCATTTACAGAAAACATGGGCCCAAATCAGCAAAAGAATTCTAGTTTTCGTCGAAATGATGATATGTTTACGTTTCATGGCCCAGGGAAATCCATATTTGGAACACCAGCTCCAGACCTGGCAAATAAAAGTCATGATACAGATGGAGGAAGTGCCCATGGTGATGATGATGATGATGGCCCTCATTTTGAGCCTGTGGTTCCTCTTCCTGATAAGATTGAAGTAAAAACGGGTGAAGAAGATGAAGAAGAATTCTTTTGCAATCGTGCCAAATTGTTTCGTTTTGATGGAGAATCCAAGGAATGGAAGGAACGTGGGATAGGCAATGTAAAAATACTGAGGCATAAAACATCTGGTAAAATTCGCCTTCTAATGAGACGAGAACAAGTCTTGAAAATCTGTGCAAATCATTATATCAGCCCAGATATGAAACTGACACCAAATGCTGGCTCAGACAGATCTTTTGTATGGCATGCCCTTGATTATGCCGATGAGTTGCCAAAACCAGAACAGCTTGCAATTAGATTCAAAACTCCTGAGGAAGCATCACTATTTAAGTGCAAATTTGAAGAGGCTCAGGACATTTTAAAAGCATCTGGAACAAATGCACCCGTAACACCCAGTCACACTATCAGAACTGTTAAAGAACCCACAAATCATGATAATAAGGATATTTGCAAATCTGATGCTGGAAACTTAAATTTTGATTTCCAAGTTACGAAGAAAGACGGGTCTTGGTGGCTTTGTAACAGCTGCTCATTAAAGAATGTTGCAACAGCTAAGAAATGCATATCATGCCAAAATGTAAACTCAAGCAATAAAGATCTCATAGGTCCACCATTAGTTGAATGTGGTTATGTTTCTAAAACTGGCCCAGAAAATGCTCAAGATAGACTTGCGTTAATGACTCCAAAGAAAGAAGGCCACTGGGATTGCAGTACATGTTTAGTAAGAAATGAGCCTACTGCATCCAGGTGCAATGCATGTCAGAACACCAAGTCTGCTAACAAAAGTGGATCTTCATTTGCTCAAGCTTCTTTTAAATTTGGGCAAGGAGATCTTCCTAAGTCTGTTTTTCCTAAAAAGGATGGACAGTGGACTTGCAGTGTGTGCTCAGTACGAAATGAAGGAAACTCTACAAAATGTGTGGATTGTCAAAATCCAAAAAAACAAAATCTACCTACTACTTCTGTTTCATCACCTGCCTCTTTTAAGTTTGGTACTTCAGATGTAAGTAAAACTTCAAAAAGTGGATTTGAGGACATGTTTGCTAAGAAGGACGGACAGTGGGATTGTAATTCATGCTCAGTCCGAAATGAAGCAAATGCTACAAAATGTGTTGCTTGTCAGAATCCTGTTAAACCAAGTCCATCTACTACTGCTGTTCCAGCACCTGCCTCTTTCAAATTTGGTACTTCAGAGATAAACAAGTTGACCAAGAGTGGATTTGAAGGAATGTTCACCAAGAAGGAAGGACAGTGGGATTGTACCTCATGCCTAGTACGGAATGAAGCAAGTGCAACCCATTGTATTGCTTGTCAGAATCCAAATAAACAGAATCACTCTACATCTACAGTTCCACCTCCTGCCACTTCAGAAACTAGCAAGATGTCAAAGAATGGATTTGAAGGATTGTTCACCAAGAAGGAAGGGCAGTGGGACTGTGGTGCTTGCTTTGTACAGAATGAGAGTTCTTCTTTAAAATGTGTGGCTTGTGATTCCTCCAAGCCAACTCACAAGCCTATTGCAGAAGAACCTTCAGCTTTTACAGTGGGTTCAAAAACACAGATAAATGAGTCTGCTGGAAGTCAGGTGGGAACAGGATTTAAAAGTAACTTTCCAGAAAAAACTTTTAAGTTTGGTATTACAGAACAAGGATTTAAATTTGGACATGTGGATCAAGAAAATCCACCTTCATTTACATTTCAGGGTTCTTCTAATACAGAATTTAAGTCAATAAAAGAAGGATTTAGCTTTGCAATCCCCATGTCTGCTGATGGGTTTAAATTTGGCATTCAGGAACAGGGAAATCAAGAGCAAAAAAGTGAAGCGCATCTTGAAAGTGAAGAGCATCTTGAAAGTGAAGAACATCATGAAAGTGAGCCTGAAAACCAGGCTCAGGATGCTAGTAGTCAGAAGAATGATAGTGGCGTGATTTTTGGTCAAACAAGTAGCACCTTTACCTTTGCGGATCTTGCAAAATCAACTTCAGGAGAAGGATTTCAATTTGGCAAGAAAGACCCTAATTTTAAGGGATTTTCAGGTGCAGGAGAAAAACTGTTCTCATCACAAAGTAGTAAAAAGACCGAGAAAGCAAACAGTTTGGATATTGAGAAAGATGATGATGCTTATAAGACTGAGGACAGTGATGATATCCATTTTGAACCAGTAGTTCAAATGCCTGAAAAAGTGGAACTTGTAACAGGAGAAGAAGATGAAAAAGTTTTGTATTCACAACGGGTAAAATTATTTAGATTTGATGCTGAGATAAGTCAGTGGAAAGAAAGGGGCTTGGGGAACTTAAAAATTCTCAAAAATGAAGTCAATGGTAAGCTAAGAATGTTGATGCGAAGAGAGCAAGTACTAAAAGTTTGTGCCAATCATTGGATAACCACCACGATGAACTTGAAGCCTCTTTCTGGCTCAGATAGAGCATGGATGTGGCTAGCTAGTGATTTCTCTGATGGTGATGCCAAACTGGAGCAGCTGGCAGCAAAATTTAAAACACCAGAACTAGCTGAAGAATTCAAGCAGAAATTTGAGGAATGCCAGCGACTTCTGTTAGATATTCCACTTCAAACTCCCCATAAACTTGTAGATACTGGCAGAGCTGCTAAATTAATACAGAGAGCTGAAGAAATGAAGAGTGGACTGAAAGATTTCAAAACATTTTTGACAAATGATCAAATAAAAGTCACTGATGATGAAAATACCGGTTCAGGTGCAGATGCCTCAAGTGCTTCTGACACAGTTAAGCCTGAAAACACTGGGCCTACCTTGGAATGGGATAACTATGACTTAAGGGAGGATGCTTTGGATGACAGTGTAAGTAGTAGCTCAGTTCATGCATCTCCATTGGCAAATAGCCCTGTAAGAAAAAACCTTTTCCGCTTTGGTGAGTCAACTACAGGATTTAATTTTAGTTTTAAATCTGCTTTGAGTCCATCTAAGTCTCCTGCCAAATTGAATCAGAGTGGGACTTCAGTTGGCACTGATGAGGAATCTGATATTACTCAAGAAGAAGAACGTGATGGGCAGTACTTTGAACCTGTTGTACCTTTACCTGATCTAGTAGAAGTATCCAGTGGTGAGGAAAATGAACAAGTTGTTTTCAGTCACAGAGCAAAACTCTATAGGTATGATAAAGATGTCAGTCAGTGGAAAGAAAGGGGCATTGGTGATATAAAGATCTTACAGAATTATGATAATAAGCAAGTTCGTATAGTGATGAGACGAGACCAGGTGTTAAAACTTTGTGCCAATCACAGAATAACGCCAGACATGACTTTGCAAAACATGAAAGGAACAGAAAGAGTGTGGGTATGGACTGCATGTGATTTTGCAGATGGAGAAAGAAAAGTAGAACATTTAGCCGTTCGTTTTAAACTACAGGATGTTGCAGATTCATTTAAAAAAATTTTTGATGAAGCAAAAACAGCTCAAGAAAAAGATTCATTGATAACACCTCACGTTTCCCATTTGAGCACTCCTAGAGAGTCACCATGTGGCAAGATTGCAGTAGCTGTATTAGAAGAAACCACAAGAGAGAGGACAGATTTAACTCAGGGTGACGATGTAGCAGATGCAACTTCAGAAGTTGGGGAAATGTCTAGTGCTTCTGAAACAACTCCAAAAGCAGTGGTTTCTCCTCCAAAGTTTGTGTTTGGCTCAGAGTCTGTTAAAAGCATTTTCAGTAGTGAAAAATCAAAGCCATTTGCATTTGGTAACAGTTCAGCCACTGGGTCTTTGTTTGGATTTAGCTTTAATGCACCTTTGAAAAGTAATAGTGAAACTGTTTCAGTAATCCGGAGTGGATCTGAAAGAAAAGTGGAACCTAACAAATGTGAACTGCCACAGGACTCTGATATCAAACAGTCTTCAGATGGCAAAGTCAAAAATCTCTCTGGGTCCTTCCCAAAGGAAGAGCCTTCAACTAATTTTACATTTAAAACACCAGAAAAGGGTAAGTACTTTTCTTTAGAGTTACATTTTTGTATGGTATATTGATGCTGACTAGGAAACTGGTGTTTTAGTAAAAGTCGGATCATAAGCTTATGGTTTGTGAACACCCCCCAAAAAATTTGAGCAGACATTTTTCTTTCTCAAGAAGTAGACGTGTGAATAGTCAGATGAACAGATTGTGTGTAAGTTGTTTAAAAGATTTCAATAAGTGGAAGTTGCTTATCACTAAAGGGCAGAATGGAAGAGCCCAATACAGTATTCATCTAATTGAATCGTGAACACTAAAGTCTATTCATTCTTCAATGTTGTTACTCTTTTTATTCCTCAAAATATATTTTATTGGATTATTCTGTTAATATATAATACGACTTAGCCTTACCACCATTTATTAAATTAGCAAAGAATAAAATCACTGAAATAGTAAGACAACCAGGTTGGTGTATATTGGTGTTCTAGCATATTCCCCCTTCCTCTTCTTCCCTACCAACCTAGGGCTTGAACTCAGCATTGTGCATGCTAAGTTAAGTGCTTTGCCACTGAGCTACACCCCCAACTCTGAAGATTCTGGCCTTTTAATTTTAAGATCATGTTCATTTTGTTTCCCAAGATGTTAAAAAAATGAAATATTTTTTATTTTCTAGGATTTAATTTTAGCCTTTTTAAATCTAATCCAATGGCCTTTTGGACCAGCACCCCTTCCTCACAGCCTGAGAGCAAAGGTATAGAGCTGAGGTGTCTAGTCTGAGGTGACTAGTAGCTGGTAGTCCTTAGCAAAGTAGCTGGTTGTACAAAATTAAGTACTTTAACACTACAATGTGCATGTTAAAGAATGCCATTTTAAGCAACATCCTTTTTGACTCATGGTGTAACAAGCACCTTATGCTACTTATAAAAAAATGTACCTGGGTGTTACCTATGTTTTCTCATGCTGCATTGCTCCTTATTCTTTATTATTTTCAACTCGGCTTAATGAAGACCTATGTTTTATCTAACCTTTGTCTTTAGCCACTAATGTCTGCCAAAAGTGTCAGATCTTTTTTATTTTTATTTATTTTTTTATTTATTTTTCCGAGGTGGAGTGTCACTCTGGCCCTGACCTGGAATTCACTACATAGTCTCAGGCTGGCCTCGAACTCACAGCAATCCTCTCCCAAGTGTTGGGATTAAAGGCGTGTACTACCACTCCTGGCCTACATCTTTTTTTTTATTTTTAAAAACCACTATTGTAGGCTTTATGTTGCACATGTAGCACAGATAATATTAAAAAACAATAAAATTAGAAAATAAATAAATTATTAAAAACAATAAAATTAGAGAATATGTCTCGTAATAACATCATGAGTATGCTAAACAAGTTCATTAATAACAGAGATAGTCTTTGCTTTTGGGGACCTTTATTTTTCAATCATGTCAGTTATTACTAACCAAGTAAGCTTTTAGAATGTTTTTATTCTTAAAGATCCAATCTGGTAAATGAGTTTAAAAGTGTGAAGTCTATAAAGTGTTTATACATGTATTAGCTCTTGGTTCTAGTTTAAGATTTCCCTGACCTAAAGGTAATTTACCAGTAAGCTACTGCAAGGCAGACTGTGCTGTGTCTGCAATCTAATAATGTCATAACTCCAAAGTACCAAAGAAATGAATACTTCAGAGGTCTACAGAGTGTTTCATTTACACAAGACCTCTTTAACTAGCTAGGAGAAGAACTGGAACAAGAATCTGAATCTTAGAATGGTTCTTTATTGTCCCTAGCTAAGATATTGTTAGTAAATGTTTTGTCTGTAATCAAAGAGAGGGGCAAGTTTCACTTTGTAAAAGGATGAGCACTAGTTCTTTATAGCAGACATAAAAAATAATTTGTGTATGTAACTGAGTTTTCTTGTGCCTGCATAAACTAAAAAGAAATAGATGGTATAAGTGGGAAAGATGAGATTAGTTTTAATGTATTAAATGTGTATGTACAAAATATTTTAACTTCTAATCCGTATTTTAAAGTAATAAGATAGTTCACTTTTGTTTTTTCTAAGCTTTTAGAATCTAGTATGTGTGTTTCTACTTGAAGCTTGTCTCAGTTTGGTTTAGTCACTTTTCAAGTATTAATAGTCACATGTGGCTAAGCAACTCTACTGGGCTGTATAGTTATATTGAATGTTTCCCTAGCACTAATTGCACATGCATACTTCATGACTGGTTTACTTTATCCGTTCATTAGGTAGATTACCTACAGAATTCCATTCTTTCCCTCATTTTTTTACCCTTTTTATTGGTTGGGTATGGGAAGGGCTATTTTCAGCAATAGAAATTATCTTAGATTCTTAATGTATTCCCCATAGCATGTCAGTTTAATTTAATATGTTTTCACACTTGGAAAAATGCAAAAATGGATGCAATTCTAATCATCTGCCATTCTTGGGAATTGTTAACTCCTTATAGAAATTAAGCAATGTTGGCTCTGGGTTAATTTTAATGTATACTAATCTTTGCTTATGATATCTTGAAAATTTTTCTTTTTAGTTGTTGTAATTGCATGGACATTTTACTGAATTATTGCTTAGTATGCTGAATGTGATTAGGATAGCACTTTTAAAATTAGTGAGATTAATAGTAATTCACTGACTAGTATGTAAAAATGGGCCTTTTTTTTTTAAGCTTTGTGTTAAGAGTTTTTAGTAGAACACTAAACCGGGCTGCTAATTCTAACTCGATTATTGTAGAGCTTGGTTTGTACCAAAATATGTGTGCTTTCATCATTGTGCAGTTTTAACCTGAAGATAAGTTCCATGGTTGTTATTTTCAGTTAGTACAGTAATATCAATAGTTACCTAATACCTACCTAGTCTTATGTGTTTTTTTTTATTATTACTTTTTGCTTGTGTTATAGCAAAAGAGAAGAAGAAACCTGAAGATTCTCTCTCAGATGATGATGTTTTCATTGTATATGAATTAACTCCAACTCCTGAACAGAAAGCCCTGGCAAAGAAACTGCAACTTCCCCCAACTTTCTTCTGTTATAAGAATAAGCCAAATTATGTTAGTGAAGAAGAGGAGGATGGTAAGTCTTCTGTTATTTAAAACTACTCTCTCCTTAGTAATTGAGAGTATGAATTCATTATTTAACACCTAACTTATTGCTAGATATGGTGGTTCATCCTGTAATCTCAGCACTTGAGAAGTTAAGGTAGGAGGGTTGTCATATGTCCAAGACAGCCTGGGCTACATAGTTAGTTAGTGCAGGACAGTTTGGACTATAAACTGAAATTTTGTCTCAGAAAACAACAATGAAAAAAAGCAAACAAAAAACCCTGACTTAGGTCTTGTCACTAATATCCTTGTCTTAGTTTTGCCTTAAATGTATATGTAAATAATCAGTGATGGTATATAAGGATCAGAAAAATGACATTCATTAGAGAAGATTTTCTTTTTGGTTTTTCGAGGTAGGGTCTCACTCTAACTCAGGCTGACTTGGAATTCACTATGTAAGTCTTAGGCTGGCCTCGAATTCACAGTGATCCTCCTACCTCTGCCTCCCAAGTGCTGGGATTAAAGGTGTGTGCCACCACGCCCAGCTCTTGAGAAGCATTTTTTAATAATTATCATTTGTAAGACAGACCTTTTGAAGAAATTTAAAAGTAATCATGACTTTGTAGAAAGTCTTTAAAAAGTGGATGAAAGATATGGCAGACAGAGTTCACTGGTGGAACACCTTGTATGCCACTTCAGAATTAGTGAGTAGGGACTGGAGAACTTACTTAGTGGTTAAGTGCTTGCCTGGGAAGCCCAAGGACACAGGTTCAATTTTCCAGTACCCACGTGAGCCAGATGACCAAGGTGGCGCATGCATCTGGAGTTCTCTTGCAGTGGCTAGAGACCTTGGCATGCCCATTCTCTCTCTCTGCCTCCTTCTCTCTCAAATAAATAAATAATAAAAATTGGGGGGGAAAAAAAAGAATTAGTAACTAGGGCACATACATGCTTAAAGTCCCAATAAGATGAATTGGGCATGGTGTAGAATGAGTTTGTAGTTGTGCTGAAATGATAGCAACATGTGTAAACATGAAGATAGCACAAGAGAAAGCTCTAGTAGAAGTGGGTTGACAGTCTAGAACTGGGGCTAGAGAGATGGCTCAGGCATTGCTTGTAAAGCTTTTTAGGCCTGGGTTTGATTCCCCAGTACCCCTGTAAATCTAGATGCACAAAGTGGCTCATGCTCCTGGAGTTCATTTGCCAGAGGCAAGAAGTCCTAATGGGGGCTTGTGTTCTCTCTCTCTCATCTTTGTCAATTTTTTAAAATTTATATTTATTTATTTTTAATATATATATTTTTATTGACTTCTATATTTACAGACAACAAACCATGATATTTCCCTCCCCTCCCCCACTTTCCCCTTCATAACTCCGTTCTCCGTCATATCCTCTCCCTCTCTTCATTAGTCTCTTTTAATTTGATGTCATCATCTTTTTCTCCTATTATGAGGGTCTTGTGTGGGTATTGCTAGGCACTGTAAGTAAGGTCTAGGATATCGAGGCCAAATTCTGTCCGGACAGTTGTATGTAAGGAGTGGTACCCTTCCTTTGGCTCTTATATTCTTTCCGCCATTTCTTCCGCAATGGACCCTGAGCCTTGGAGGGTGTGAGATGTTTTAGTGCTGGACAGAACTCTATCCCTTCTTCTCAGCACTATGTTTCCTTTTGGGTCATCCTAGTGGTCATCACCATCTGAAAAGAGAAGCATCTAGAACCAGAAGTGAGAGTAGCATTAATATATGACTGAACGAGTGCATTAGTGGCATGTCTGCTCTGGGGGAAACCAACTGCTCTCTAATTGGACTGAAGGCCCACTCTATGGGAGGGAATACGTGCCTGGTACTGAAAACCTAATCAAAAGCCTATGGCAGGGGAGGTGATGAGCCTTAGGGATATAAAGCCTGCTCTTGTCTGGATAAATGCATATATTGCTCTCACCAAATTGCCCTGAAAGCATTACACTTATTTTATTTATTTATTTATTTTTTTTACGAGTTTAGAGCTGGAAACATGGGCTATCTGTGCATAGGGAGATTAGCAGTGTGAGGCTGGAGATCATGTCTGGGCTTGTGGCTAAGAATGCCTTCAATATTGTAAAATTTTTAAATTTCTATAATCAATTGTATTTTAAGATGAAGATTTTGAAACAGCTGTTAAGAAACTTAATGGAAAACTGTATCTGGACAACTCAGAAAAATGTAAGCCATTGGAAGAAAATCTAGCAGGTATGTTGTTTAATTATAGTGTTTTAAATAAATCTTCTCTTTGAAAGGCACCTCACTAATCATTTCTATTATTATCAGTTTTATTTATGTAGTATAGCCATTAAAAATTATTAAAAGTAATATTAGTTTAGGGCTGGAGAGATGGCTTAGTGGTTAAGCGCTTGCCTGTGAAGCCTATGGACCACAGTTCGAGGCTCTATTCCCCAGGACCCATGCTAGCCAGATGCACAAGGGGGCGCATACATATGGAGTTCGTTTGCAGTGGCTGGAGGCCCTGGCATTCCCATTCTCTCTCTGCCCCCTCCCTCTCTTCTCTTCTATCTGTTGATCTCAAATAAATAAATAAAAATAAACAAAAAATTTAAAAAATTAATATTAGTTTAAAAATAATGTTTTTTTTTTGGCGGTCCCATGTCTCCATTAGCATTCACAGGCTTTGTTACCTATGTCTTTATTTTACATTGAAGACTTAGAGGCTGACCAATGTGGTGGAGTAGCTGGGTTTCATCTAATAATATCCTTTTTTTTTTTTTTTTTGGCTTATGTTATATGGATTTTTTTCAGATGAGAAAGAATGTGTAATTGTTTGGGAAAAGAAGCCAACAGTTGAAGAGAAGGCAAAAGCAGATATATTAAAGCTTCCACCTACATTTTTTTGCGGAGTCTATAGTGACACCGATGAAGACAATGGAAATGCGGAAGACTTCCAATCAGAACTTCAAAAAGTTAAAGAAGCTCAGGTCAGGATATCTCTATTGTTTTCCTTGTTGTTCCTTTGCCCTTTTTTATTTTTATTTTTATTTTATTTTATTTTATTTTTTTGATTTTTCGAGGTAGGGTCTCACTCTGGGTCCAGGCTGATCTGGAATTCACTGTGGAGTCTCAGGGTGGCCTTGAACCCAGAGCAATCCTCCTACTTCTGCCTCCCTGGTGCTGGGATTAAAGGCATGTGCCACCACACCTGGCCCTTTGCCCTTTGCCCTTTTTTTATTTTTTTATTTTTGTTCATTTTTATTTATTTATTTGAGATTGACAGAGAGAGAGGCAGAGAGAGAGAAAGAGAATGGGCACGCCAGGACTTCCAGCCACTGCAAAGAAACTCCAGATGTGTGCGGCCCCCTTGTGCATCTGGCTAATGTGGGTCCTGGGGAATCGAGCCTTGAACCAGGGTTCTTAGGCTTCACAGGCAAGCGCTTAACCACTAAGCCATCTCTCCAGCCCCTTTTGCCCTTTGTGATGCAGTAAACTTGAAAGCTTATGTCATATGGTAATACTGTGCCCTGGCAATCAAATGAATTAGAAAGATTAACTAAATGGAGACCCACATTCTCTTATTCATGGATTAGAACAGTCAAAGTACTAGATCAAGCCTAAAATTGAACCACAGATTTAAGAACAGTACAAGTCATTATGCCACCATTCTTTGTATAAGCAAGCTAATTCTAAAATTTCTGTAGAAAATTTGAATTATGTTACCAATAAACTTGCATAGATACATCATATCAGAGTTTTTAAACCTTAAATGGATGCTGAATTTTGTCACATCTATGTCTGCTGCTGTAGTAAGATCGTTTTATTAAATCTGTGGATAATACTGACTTGTAAAACATGTTCAGAAGTCCAGCATTACATTCATAGGAAAAGTCTCACTTGGTCATGGTATATTATGATTTTATATGCACTTAGCTTCCATTTGGATGGTTTGTTACAATTTTTAAATTTAAAGGCACATGCTTGCAAAGCCTGATGGCCTGTGTTTGATACCCCAGTACCCACGTAAAGCCAGATGCACAAAGTGACACATGCATCTGGAGTTTGCAGTGGTGAATTGCCCTGGTGTACCTATATTCATTCATTCTTTCTCTCTCTCATAAATAATTTTTTCAAAGTCACTCTTTTTTAAAATTTATTTTTAGTTTTATTTATTTGAGAGTGACAGAGGAAGAGAGAGAAAGAGAAAATGGGCACACCAGAGCCTCCAGCCACAGCAAACAAACTCCAGTTGCATGTGCCACCTTGTGCATCTGGCTTACGTGGGTCCTGGGGAATCGAGCCTCGAACCAGGCTCCTTAGGCTTCACAGGCAAGCGCTTAACTGCTAAGCCATCTCTCCAGGCCAAATAATTTTTTTTTTTTTTTGATTTTTCGAGGTAGGGTCTCACTCTAGCCCAGGCTATCCTGGAACTCACTATGTAGTCTCAGGCAAATAATTTTTTTTATAAAAGAGTTAATCCTAGTATATTAAACAGGTTGGGAGATATTTTCCTGTATTTTGTTTTCTGAAAGAGATTGTGTGAGATTGATACAGTTTTTTCTTAAATCATTAGAAGTTTTAACCATACATATCTAGGATTTTTCTAAGATTATTAAGACAAATGTGCATACATCTATACGTATATAAACACATACAGAGACATAGAACATGCGAGCTATAATAGGGTACCATTCAGAAGGACTAGGTTATCTCCTTGTTCTTGAATGGGTTCTAATAATTTGTGTCTTTGGAAGAATTGTCAAATGTGTGTTTGGGGTTGTTTTTTATAATCCTTCATTAACCCTTTTTACTTTAGGAAACTGGTTCTTATCCTGTAGTGTAGGCTGGCCTTGAACACACAGGATCTTCCTGTCTGAGCATGCACAGTGCGAGGATTATGGATATATGACTAGTTCTCACCATTAGTCTTTTGTGTTCTCACCATTAGTCTTTTGTTGTTGTTTTTGTTTTTGGAGGTAGGGTTTCGTTCTAGCCCAGGCTGACTTGAAATTCATTGTGTAACCTCAGGGTGGCCTCAAACTCACAGTGATCCTCCTACCTCTGCCTCCCAAGTACTGGGAGTAAAGGTGTGCACTACTATTTCCAGCTCCATTCGTCCTTTTTTTTCACATTTTATTTATTTGAGAGAGAAGGATAAAGAGGCAGACAGAGTTAGAGAGAGAATGGGCATGCCGGGGCCTGTAGCTACTACTGCAAACTCCAGAAGCATGTACCAATTTGTGCATCTGGCTTGTGTGGGTACTGGGGAATCAAACCTGGTCCTTAGCCTTCATGGGCAAGTGCCTTAACCACTAATCTATCTCTTCAGCCCCTCATCATTAGTCCTTTTTTTTTTTTTTTTTTTGAGGCAAGCCCAACAGACTGACCTTTGTGTGTGTGTGTGTGTGTGTGTGTGGTAGAGAGAGAGATTGGCACGCCAGGGTCTGCAGCTATTGCAGTCGAACTCCAGATGCATGTACCATCTTGTGCGAATGTGCAGCCTTGCGTACTTGTGTCACTGTGCATCTGGCTTACGTGGGACCTGGAGAGTCAAACATGAGTCTTAGGTTTTGCAGGCAAGCACCTTAATCACTAAGCCATCTCTCTGGCCCCGCTAGTCTTAATGTAACTTTTTAATGAACAACTTCCATAAAAATTAACAATACACCATAATTATAATCCTCTCCTACTTCCCCCCTCCCAAGTCTCTTTCCATTGAATCCCTTCTTCCCAACTAGTCTCCTATTTTGATGTTCATTGTTTTCTCCTATTATGTAGCTTAGGTACATAATAGCTTACATAGTGTCAGCCACTATGATGTCATGAATACCATAGCCACTTTGTGAATTTTGCTCTCTTTTTAGAAGGTGAAATACAGATTGAAGACCATTAATTTCTTTTTTTTTTTTTTTTTTTTTTTTTTTTTTTTTTTTTTTTTGAGGTAGGTTCTCTCTTTAGCCCAGGCTGGCCTGGAATTCACTATGTTGTCTCAGATTGGCCTCAAACTCACAGCAATCCTCCTATCTCCCCAATTGCTGAGATTAAAAGCGTGTGCCACCATGCCGAGCCCTAGACCATTAATTTCCAATACAAAGAATTTAGTAAGTTTTCCTATTAGCACTGTTTACATGCCTCAGGTTTTTGTTTGTTTGTTTTTTCAAGGTAGAGTCTTACTCTAACCAAGGCTGACCTGGAATTCACTATGTAGTCTCAGGGTGGCCTTGAACTCATGAAGATCCTCCTACCTCTCCCTTCCAAGTGCTGGGATTAAAGGAATGAGCCTCCAGGCCCGGCATCTCAAGTTTTAATATGTAGTCTTTTCACTTTTATTCAGCTCAGAGTACTTATTTTTCTTTTGACTTGTGCATTAGATAGTAATATGTCATTAAAAATACTTTTTTCTTTTGGTTTTTCGAGGTATGGTCTCACTCTAGCCCAGGCTGACCTGGAATTCACTATGGAGTCTCAGGGTGGCCTCGAATTCACAGAGATCCTCCTACCTCTGCCTCCTGAGTGCTGGGATTAAAGGCATGCACCAGCATGCCCAGCAAAAATACTTTTTAAAAATATTATTTATTCATTTTAGAGAGAGAGAGAATGAGAATAGCTGTTCCAGGGCTTTCTGCCACTGCAAAAGGACTTCAGACGCATGTGCATCTGGCTTTTGTGTGAACTGGGGAATTGAAACTGGGTTCTTAGCACTGTGGTACTGAGCTAAATTCTGTACACTTACTGTTACTTAAAAGCACATTGAGGGGCTGGGTAGCTGCTTCAGCATTTTAAGACACTTGCTTGCAAAGTCTGCCTATCGATGTTCAATTCCCCTGTACCCACATAAAACCAGATGCAGAAAGTGACACATGCATCTGGCACTTGTTTGCAATAGGCCCTGGCATACACACACACACTCACACACAATTTAAATTAAAGCAAAAGCAAATTGGGGGCTGGAGAGATGGTTTAGCCATTAAGATGCTTGTCTCCCTCCCCCCCCCCCATATAAATAAATTACTGGTTCTTATTTTGTTTTGTTTTATTTTATGTTTTGGTTTTTCAAGGTAGGGTTTCACTGTAGCCCATGCTGACCTGAAATTCACTATGTAGTCTCAGGGTGGCCTCAAGCTCTCGGTGATCCTCCTACCTCTTCCTCCCAAGTGCTGGGATTAAAGGCATGTGCCACCACACCCAGTTTGGTTCTTTTTTTTTTTTTTTTTAAGAAAAGCAAATTGGATAATCTTTTTATTCATTTTTAGAATATTTATATTCATTTAGTTCATGAGGTGGTTTATTACTTATTTTTAGTTGGGCCTGTCCCTTCCCTTTTTTTTTTCCTTGAGGTAGGGTCTTGATGTAGCCCATGCTGACCTGGAATTCACTACCTTCTGTTTTTCATCACAGTTTTTTTTTTTTTTTTTTTTCGAGGTAGGGTCTCACTGTAGCCCAGGCTGACCTGGAATTCACTATAGAGTCTCAGGGTGGCCTCGAACTCACGGTGATCCTCCTACCTCTGCCTCCCGAGAGCTGGGATTAAAGGCGTGCGCCACCACGCCCGGCTATCATCACAGTTTTAATTTTCCTGTTGTGTGTGTGTTTGCAGTAGATGTTATAAACACATATTTCCATTTCTTTTCTTGGAGGTCGAAATGAGCAAAGAAGCTAATGGGATAGCATTTTATTCCCTCCTCTGCAGAAATCCCAGAGTGAAAAAACAACTGATGAAACTGGTAATGTGCATACCAGCCAGACAGAAGTGACTACACCTTTTTTCTATAAGGCAGAAGACCTTGATTCTACCACCAAATCTACACATGAACTCCAGACATCCCCTGCTTCTGGGACTGCAGACAAGCCTGTAGATTTGTCTACTAGAAAGGAAACTGATACAAAATCTACAAGTCAAGGTAAAAGTTGATCATGCTATAAGTAAGATATATATTTAAGAAGATGTCTTATTTTCTCTTTAATTACTTATTTTATTATTGCAACTTCCATAATTACAGACAATAAACCATGGTAATCCTCCCCTGCCACTTTTCCCTTTGCAACTCTACTCTCCATCATATCCCCTTCCCCTCTCAGTCAGTCTCTTTTATTTTGATGTCATCATCTTTTTCTCCTATTATACTGGTCCTGTGTAGGTAGTGCCAGGCACTGTGAGGTCATGGAAAAGTGCATTGTAAGGAGCTCTACCCTTCTTTTGGCTCTAACATTCTTTCCACCACCTCTTCTGCAGTGGACTTGAGCCTTGGAAGGTGTGATAGTGACGTTTCAGTGCTGAGTACTCCTCTGTCACTGCTTCTCAGTACCATGGTGCCTTCTGAGTCACCCCAAGGTCCCTACTATCTGATAAGCGGAGCTTCCCTAACCAAAAGTGAGAGTAGCATTAATATATGGGCATGAACATTATGAGAAGTGCTTACCAGGCAGTTTGGTGAGAATATATACATGTATTTAGCCAGACACCAGCAGACATTACATCCCTAGGGCTCATGACATCCCCCGTCATAGGTTTTCAGTATCAAGCATATATATTCCCTCCCGTGGAATGTGCCTCCACTCCAATTAGACAGTGGTTGGTGTCCCCCATGACAGACATGCCACTATTGTACCCGTTGTTTTATTTGGCCTGGCTGTCCAAATTTAAGACTTGCAGTGTCCATTGTTGTTTATCTCCACTGGTGATTTCTCTCTCTTTCATGAAACTGCATGCAGCGTAGCTTTTTCTACCTTTCTGTCTGCTGGTCTACATGGAGGAGGTTTTCAGCTCAGCTCCAGCAGGATTCAGTGACCTTGCAGCCCAAGTATGTGGAGTCTTCAGCAGTAGGGTCTTACCATCTATTCCTTGTGGGAAACCAAGTGCCTCGGCAATGGCCTGTAATGTTTTGGGGGCATCAGGCACCTCCCTGGGCAACAACTCAGTGGAAGGTATCCCATCCCTGGCTCTGAAAATTGCCTAGTAACAATTTATGTCTTCTGGGTATGCTGTTACCCAAAAAAGTCGGTTTCCCTGTGACTTATTCATACCCTCTTAGATTTTGATTAACCTTCCCCTCACCTTTCCTTTACTTAAGTCACTTCTCCTGATCTCACTTAGGCCTTTCTGCCCCCAGTAGTCTGTTCTTCTACTTACATGTATACAATTCCATCCTCTTACATCTCCCCTCTCCTCCCTCCCTTTCTATCCCCTTTCTTGCTTACTGGCCTCTGCTATTTTTATTCCAACTCATATACAAGTCCAAACATTTGTAGCTAGGATCCACATTTGAGAGAGAACATGCAGTGCTTGGCTTTCTGGGCCTGTGTTACCTCACTAAGTATAATCCTTTCCATCCATTTCCCTGCAAATTTCATTTTTCTTTACTGCTAAATAGAACTCCATTGTATAAATGTATCACATCTTCATTATCCACTCATCAGTTGAGGGACAACTAGGCTGGTTCCATTTCATAGCGATTGTGAATAGGACGGCAGTAAACATGGATGTGCAAGTATCTCTAAGGTAGTATGATGAGTCCCTAGGATATATGCCTAGGAGTGGTATATCTGGGTCATATAGTAAATCTATTTTTAACTGTCTCAGGAACCACCTCACTGATTTCCACAATGGCTGTACCAGATTACATTCCCACCAGCAGTTTAGATGGGTTCCTCTTTTTCCTCATCATCACCAGCATTTATTGTCATTTGTTTTCTTGATGGTACCCATTCTAAGAAGACATTTTCAAAGGTAGATTGTAAGAACTCACTTGAACACTTCAGAGCTGAGTATAGGAGTGTGATAAATTAGACATAGTAATCAGAAAAATCATACTGCATTGCCAATAAATATAAATAAACATACAATTTTATTGTTAGATTTTAGTTATTAGGGAATATAAAGCATTGTCCTTGAACTAGCTGCCAGATCATATAACAGGCAGTAGTTGTTTACATGGTAGTTTTCTAGGTGATAAGTGTTTTTTTACTACTGTTTCAGTTACATTGATGCCAGTTAAGCATTTCAGGGTGAAATGCTTAACTTATATGAAGCAGAAATATTACAATTGGTGTTTAAATTTTTATAAAACTTAAGTGGTGTTACATATATATCACTGTAACTTAGTAAGTTAGCACTGTTGAGGCATTTACATAACATCTTTTAAAGATTGCTAACTTAGCCGGGCCTGGTGGTGCACACCTTTAATCTCAGCACTTGGGGAGGCAGAGGTAAGAGGATTGCCATGAGTTCAAGGTCACCGTGAGACGACATAGTGAGTTCCAGGTCAGCCTGGGCTAGAGTGAGACCCTACCTTGAAAGCCAAAAAAATCAAAAAAACAAACAAGCAAACAAACAAACAAAAAAGATTGTTAACTTATAGTAATTGCTACTTAATATTACTATTCCTCTTAAAATTTTTTAAGTATTTTATTTTTATTTATTTGAAAGATAGATAGGCAGATAGAGAGAATGGGTATACCAGGTCTCTAGCCACTGCAAACAAACTCTAGACTCCTTTACCACCTTGTGCATCTGGCTTTATGTGGGTCGTGGGAAATTGAACCTGATTCCTTTGGCTTTGTAGGGAAGCACCTTAACCACTAAGCTGTCTTTCTAGCCCTTAAAATTTGAAGTGGAGGAAGTGTCTATATTTTGGCTTTGAACATGTACATTGTCTTCATTACCTTTTTTTTTTAAAGGAAGCAGCCCTAAATAAGTCACAAATAAAACATTGTGGGCAGTTTAGAATATTCATATGCTAGAAAAGTTAAGTAATTTCATACGTGTGCATTTTCAGATGACTTAAGTTAAGGCAAAGCAGTTTTGGAGATTGTGAAACTATAGTAGAATTCAGACAGAAATTCTAAATTTTTTATGAACATGTATAAATGATACATTTGGTTTTAATGAGTTTATTTATAATACAGAACACACAATTTAATACAGGTGTTTCCTAAAATTCTTCCTTTGATTGCTTGTTTTAGGATCTTAAAGACTCCACAAAGTAGAAACTATATGTCTAGCTTTAGTATAGATGGCTCTAAATCTCATTGATTTTTGGCATGCATTTGGTTTGGGAATTGTATCTACAATTTAATAATTGTAGGTACTGTTCCCAATAGTAGGTATAGAATTAGATATATTTTTGTCCCCCAACTCACCCTGGAATATAGAAAAGTCCAGTCCCTAAGGCTTTTTTTGATGTTCAATATATGTTAAATGACATAGTATATTCTTTTTCTTTTGACAGTTGAAAGTAAAACAGCTTTGTTTGGATTTGGAAGTAGTACGGGCCTGTCATTTGCAGACTTGGCCTCCAGTAACTCTGGAGACTTTGCTTTTGGTCCTAAAGGTAAGATCAGGAGAGATTTTAATGATCATGTCATAAAATCAAGTGTAACTCAAAAAAGCAGTTCTTATTACAGTGTTTTGTCTATAAAGAAAGTATTCTCATCTATGTTTTGTTTAGTGTTTTAATAGATAAAGGTTTCTACATTTTGTTATAATGATAAACCCACAAGGATTTTTTTTAATTTAGTGCTATCCGTGCTGATAGCCCTTTCCATCCTGATACACAGATAGTAGGTTTTGGTTTTTTTTTTTTTTTTTTTTTGCTTTTCAAGGTAGGGTCTCACTCTAGCTCAGGCTCACCTGGAATTCACTACGTAGTCTCAGGGTGGCCTCAAACCCACAGTGATCTTCCTACCTCTGCCTCCCAAGGGCTGGGATTGAAAGCGTGCACCACCATGCCCAGCTAAAATTTCTGATTTTTTATGTCATCTTTACTTTACTAGCAGTTTATACAGCATAAAATATACTTTGATCATATTCACCTCCCATTTGACTATATATGTATTTTAAATTTCACTTATTTATTTGTAAGGAGGGAGGGAGAAAGGAGGGCGGGGATATGGGTGTGCCAGGGCCGCTAGCCACCGCAGATAACTCCAGATGTATGCATCACTTTGTATATCTGGCTTTATGTGGGTACTGGAGAATCAAAACTGTGTCATTAGGCATTGCTGGCAAGTGCCTTAACTGCTGACCAATCTCTCCAGCCCATATTCTTTTTTAACTTTAGTTTATTCCTAAAACCAAAATGGGGCAGGCAAGTGCCTTAACTGCTAAGCCATCTCTCCAGCCCCATTTTGGTAATATTTCTATTAACTAGTCTTTTTATAGAAATGGTGGTTTATTATTGTTCCTAGCTTATCAGCTTTAAGGTCTTTATATTTAGTCGTAATATGAGAGGTCTTTTTACACTGCAAGTGTATGCCAGTTTAGCTGTGGCCCATGAGCTTAAGCTTATTCTGGCTCTGCCTCCCATTGTCCTAGGGCCTTGGGATCACAAATACATGTGCAACTCTGCTTCTGGCTTTATGTGGATGCTGCTGAGGATTGGACTTATGTAGGCTGTTTTTGTAAGCACGCACCTTTAACCACCAACCCACCTCCCCAGCTGCAACATTTTTCAGAAATGATTGTACATTAGAAAATTTGTCTTCACTGACACCAAACTTTTTAACTTTTGTTTTAATCTAATTTTGTTTTTAAGATTTGAAGGACCTTTTTTTTTTTTTAAATAGTGCTTGCCTTTTCTGACAAGATCAGGCGTGTTCAGGGTGGTATGACCGTAGTGTGTGCCTTTCCAAAAAAGCAGCTTTTGGTTCTATCATTTTGTCTTTGTAAAACTTAGCTTCAGAATGTTTTATCTTATTTTCTTTCTTATACTTGTTTTCCTATGATTGTGTCCGCTAAAAATAATTTTGACCTTAAAAAAATCCACTGTAATTAGTTTTGATTCATATATAGTAGTTGAAATTGCATTAAAAAAATTTAAATATGGGCTGGAGAGATAGCTTAGCAGTTAAGGCGTTTGTCTGCAAAGCCAAAGGACCCATGTTTAATTCTCTAGTACCCACATAAAGCCAGATTCACAAGGTGGTGTAGGTATCTAGAATTGGTTTTTCAGTGGCTAGAGGTCCTGGCATGCCTATTCTATCTGCCTCTTTCTCTGTCTCTCCAATAAATAAATATTTTTATTTAAAAAAAAAAAACATTAAAGATGGGTTGGAGAGATGGCTTAGCGGTTAAGGTGTTTGCCTGCAAAGCCAAAGGACCTTGATTCTATTCCCCAGGACCCACGTAAGCCAGATGCACTAGGGGGCGCATGCATCTGGAATTCATTTGCAGTGGCTGGAGGCCCTGGTGTGCCCATTTTCTCTCCCTTTCTCTGCCTCTTCTTTTCTCTCTTTCTCTCAAATAAATAAATAATAAAATATAATAAAAAATTAAAGATATATTTAGCACTTTACTGAAATGAGGTACACTGAATAAGTAATGTAAGAGTGGAATAAGCTTTATAAAAAATTAGAATTTGGGCCTGTCATTGTGGCACACACCTTTAGTCCCAGCACTCGGGAGGCAGAGATAGGAGGATCACTGGGAGTTCGAGGCCACCCTGAGTCTTCATAGTGAATTCCAGGTCAGCCTAGACTAGAGTGAAACCCTACCTCAAAAAAAAAAAAAAAAAAATTAGAATTTGGGCTGGAGAGATGACGTAGCAGTTGAGACACTTGGCTATGAAGCCTAAGGACTCATATTCAACTCTCCAGGTCCCATGTAAGTGAGACACACAGTGACACGTGTGCAAGGTCACACATGCACACAAGATGGCACGTGCATCTGGAGTTCGATTTCAATGGCTAGAGGCCCTGGTTTGCCAATTCTCTCCCCCCCCCATTAAAAAATGATAAAAATCAGATTGTATGCTTACATATACTAATTTGTTCATTAGATAAGAATTTCCAGTGGGCAAATACTGGAGCAACTGTGTTTGGAACACAGTCAGCCAGTAAAAGTGGTGAAGAGGAAGATGGCAGTGATGAAGAAGTAGTTCATAATGAAGATATCCACTTTGAACCAATAGTCTCACTACCAGAGGTAAATGGAAATAAGTAAAATTTTTTAAAAAATATTTATTCATTTGCAAGTGGAAAGAGAAACAGAATGGGAGTGCTAGGGCCTGTTGCCACTGCTTATGTTGTTCCTTGGTTATTGAACCTGGGTGGTTAGGCTTTGCAGGCAAACACCTTAACTGCTAAGCCATCTCTCCAGCCTTAAAATTTTTACTAGTAGTTATTTTCAATTTTTTTAAACTATGGAATGCTTCATGAATTTGCATGTCATCCTTGTGCAGGAACCATGCTAATCTTCTCTGTATGTATTGTTCCTGTTATTGTATATATGCTGTCAAAGTGAGCACTATTTCCCATGTTTCAGTTTAAATTTTATGCTGACTTGATTTTTTTCAGACATTATTACTTGCATTTTTTCTAGAATATCTATATTTCATAATCCATTTCTTAAATTTTCCTAAAACAATTAAACCTTTTAAAGTACAAATTCTCTTAAATTTTTTGGTGGGTGGTGCAGGAAATTGAATCTAGGGTCTTGTTTATATTAGTCAAGCACTGTAACACTCAACGTATACTTGACTTTGACTTTGACTTTCTTTTTTTTGGTTTTTCGAGGTAAGGTCTCACTCTAGCTCAGGCTGACCTGGAATTAGTCTCAGGGTGGCCTTGAACTCATGGTGATCCTCCTACCTCTGCCTCCTGAGTGCTGGGATTAAAGGCATGCATACCCAGCTCCCTTGAGCTTTTTATATAAATGTTGCTTGGTTAATTTTACGCAGTTGTTGGGAAGAAATAAATATTTTACATATGGCATTAGAATATCATGTTTGTTTTCCTGATAGTTCTGGAGTCAGAATATATCTCATGCTTGCCAAAGTCTTCAATAAAAAAGTAACCTTCAGGACTGGGGAGATTGCTTAGAGGTTAAAAGCACTTTCTTGCAAAGCTTGCCAGACCAAGTTCAATTCCCCAGTGTACCTGTGTAAAAACTTGGCACTGCTGGTAGGCCAGAGTTAGTTAGCAACAAGAATATCCTGCCTCAAAGCAGGTGGAAAAAAGATACCTCAAGGTTGTCCCTCTCATCTCCACACATTCTGTGACACACACAAGCATGCAAAGAAATAATTTTTTTTAAGTAACCTTTACAATTTTTGGAGAAAAATGTTTAGAAAATCATCTTGTCTTTTTCAGTCTCAATCAGTAGTTAATATTCAAGAACCAGCACTTTTGGGGGGTGGTATGGAAGGAAGTATTAGTGCCTGGTCTGAAATTCACTGTGTATCCCAGTCTCTCTCCTCAGACTTGTCACAATCCTCTTGCCTCGTCTTCCCAAGTGCTAGAATTACAGGCTTAAGCCATTACACTGTACAAATCCAAGCACCTTTTTTTTTTTTTTTTTGGTTATTTGTTTTTGGAAACAGGTTTTCATGTAGCCCAGGCTGATTCTAAGCTTCTGATCCTTCTGTTTGTACCCCTCCCTGGTAAGTACTAGGATTACAGATTACAGGCGTGCATTGTAATACCTGGCAAGAACAAGTACTTTTGAAACCTCCTTAGGCCTTTAAAGAAAGGCATTTCATTTCAACAAGGAAAGTGAATACTACATGATGATTGCTTAACCAAATTCTAGTCCTTGTATATTAGTTACACTAATACTACAAAATCTGTTAATGTCAGTACATATTAGGGAAATTGGGTTGTTGGCATTTGTTACAGAATTTTTTTTTTTTTTTTTTTTTTTTTTATTTAGTTTTGGTTTTCCAAGGTAGGGTCTCACTCAAGCTCAGGCTGACCTAGAATTCACTATGTAGTCTCAGGGTTGCCTTGAAATCATGATGATCCTCCTGCCTCTGCCTCTGGGATTAAAGGCGTGCGCCACCACGCCCAGCTTGTTACAGAATTTATTATGAGCATCAGTTTATAAATAATCTCATCTGTTATCATAGGTAGAAGTAAAATCTGGAGAAGAAGATGAAGAAATTTTGTTTAAAGAGCGAGCCAAACTTTATAGATGGGATCGAGATGTCAGTCAGTGGAAGGAGCGAGGTGTTGGAGACATAAAGATTCTTTGGCATACAATAAAGAATTATTATCGGATCCTAATGAGAAGAGACCAGGTCTTTAAAGTGTGTGCAAACCATGTTATTACCAAAACAATGGAATTAAAACCCTTAAATGTTTCAAATAATGCTTTGGTTTGGACTGCCTCAGATTATGCTGGTGAGTGTCTGCCTTCCCATGTTACTTTTTTATTCACTTTTTCTAAAATCTGCCACCAACTGAACAATTTATAAGTTATTCTAATATCAAGACCACCTTTTTTTTTTTCTTCAACAGATGGAGAAGCAAAAGTAGAACAGCTTGCAGTGAGATTTAAAACAAAAGAAATGGCTGAGTGTTTTAAGAAAAAGTTTGAAGAGTGTCAACAGAATTTATTGAAACTACAGAAGGAACAAGTATCACTTGCAGCAGAGTTATCAAAGGAGACCAATCCTGTGGTTTTTTTTGATGTTTGTGCGGATGGTGAACCTCTAGGACGTATTACCATGGAATTGTTTTCAAATATTGTTCCTCAAACTGCTGAGAACTTCAGAGTACTATGCACTGGAGAGAAGGGCTTTGGTTTCAAGAACTCTATTTTTCACAGAGTAATTCCAGAAAATTTTTGCCAAGTAAGTATGACTATATATATATCACAGTTGAAACTTTGGAAGTGCTTCTTGACCTAATCCTGTAGTTTTTTTTTTTTTTTTTTAAGATTTTTTTTCAAGCTTTCCCATACACTAGTTGTCATCATATTCTACTTCTGCTTAAAATGTTCAGACTGAAAGAGTCCAAATTTCTAATACATGGTAATTGCTAGAAGCTAAGAATGAGAGGGAAAGGCCATTTTGTTTTATTTTCTTTCAAAAATATGTATTTTGGGGCTTGAGAGATGGCTTAGCTGTTAAGCACTTGCCTGTGAAGCCTAAGGACCTCGGTTTGAGGCTCAATTCCCTAGGACCCGCGTTAGCCAGATGCACAAGGGGGCGCATGTGTCTGGAGTTCATTTGCAATGGCTGGAAGCCCTGGCACACCCATTCTCTCTCTCTATCTGCCTCTTTCTCTCTCTGTCACTGTTTTTTGGTTTTTTGAGGTAGGGTCTCACTCTAGCCCAGGCTGACCTGGAATTCACTATGGAGTCTCAGGGTGGCCTCGAACTCACGGCGATCCTCCTACCTTTGCCTCCCGAGTGCTGGGATTAAAGGCGTGCGCCACCAACGCCCAGCTGTCTGTCACTCTTAAATAAATAAAAATAAACAAAAAAAGTTTGAAAAAATAAGTGTTTTGTTTAATATCAAATGACATTAAGTATGAGTATTTGGGACTTATCTAATAATGATGATTTTTGTATGTGTTAAAATGTTTGACTCAGTATTCCTTCCCATTAATTGATATCTTTCCTCTAACCCCAGGGAGGAGATATCACCAAACATGATGGAACAGGAGGACAGTCCATTTATGGAGAGAAATTTGAAGATGAAAACTTTAATGTGAAACATACTGGTCCTGGCTTTCTGTCTATGGCCAATCGGGGCCCAAATACCAATAATTCTCAATTTTTTATAACACTGAAGAAAGCAGAACATTTGGACTGTAAGCATGTAGTATTTGGATTTGTTAAGGATGGCATGGATACTGTGAAAAAAATTGAATCATTTGGTTCTCCTAAAGGGTCTGTTAGTCGGAGAATTATTATCACCGAATGTGGACAGCTATAAAATCATTTTACATAGTAAATTTTCTATATAAACAGTTGAATGGAAGCTTGGCTGTTAAAATATGGCAGTTATGTTCAGCTTTTGAAAATGGACATTTCCAATGTATAAATGTAAAATTGCAGCTTATAGCTGTTGTCACTTTTTAATGTGTTATAATTGACCTTGCATGGTGTGAAATAAAAGTTTAAACACTGGTGTATTTCAGGTGTACTTGTGTTTATGTACTCCTGACATATCTGTATTAGAATTATTAATACTTATTTTGTTAAAAGCAATAGATCAACCCAGACTATTGAAGGATTATGATATATGCAATTTTATTTTAATTTTTAAGATATTTGGACTTCCTGCATGGATATTTTCCATTTGAATAAAGGGACCATAAACCAGATAATTTTATTTTAGATCTGAAATATATATATATGTATATGGTAATCTTAACTATTCATGTGCTTGTTTATGCATATTCATTTATGAGTAGAGCCACAGAAGGTAGAGAGTTAACCAAAGTGCTCTTCTGTAATCTTTATGCCTCCTGTATAGTTGCAAATTAACTTTGAAGTAGAATACTGCCTTTTCTTAAAAATATGTAGCTTCTTGTGTCCTTTTTAAGGTATTTTTACATTTTAAACGAGTTGATTATTTCCTTATCTAGCGTCTTTAGCTTCTTCCCTCCTTCTTTCTCCCTCCCTCCCCTCCCTCTCTCCCAACCCCCATGTCCTATCTCTACTACCTCAGAAACTTCAGCAGCTTGGTCCTGATTATAGAATTGAAGTTTTTTCCAGTTACTGTGATAAAGTATGACTATTTTTAAAAGGTCTATACCATGTTCTTTGGTTGGTTAAAGATTTGCTTTATATTAGATTGTTGCAGTACACTTTTCTGGTGAATTTTGTAGCAGAAATAAAGTGACAATTGATAACAGTTATGCCATTTAAACAGTTTATTACTTGTGCATCTAAGTTGTTTGTTCATTTTATTACTGGATAATTGTAAAGTGAGAACAATTAAAGGTCAGGACTATAAATTCAAACTGCTACATAATTCTCATGAGTTGGATACAACTGAAAATGTACTTGGAAATGGCTTTATCAAAAGTTAGGCTAATAGCTAAAGGAAAGGGATGTTTCTAATTTATTTTTGACAACTTTATATATGCATATCCTGAATTAATGATTATATGTAGCCATTGCTTTCTCTTTCCCCTGTTGAACCAATTCTTTCCAAGTAGTCCCACATCTACTTTGATGTCTTTGTGTGTGTGTGTTAGTTAGGTTGCTTGTATCAGCATGGGCAGAGGATATTTTTATGAGCAGCTTCAGCTTATCCAGTGGCTGCACCACTGAAGAAGTTGTCGTCTTCACCTCCAGTAATTGTTAACTGCCGCATTACTTCTCAGGGAGGGATAAGGACCTCATGCATCTCTGTACCATCTGTTGGTAGAATGGTGAGCCCAGTTTTGTGCAGGTAGCCACAGCTGCTGTCAGTCTATGAGTTCAACAGCCATACCACATCAGGAAGACAGCATTCTGCAATCCTCCCCATCATGTGGTCCTTACATTCTTATCATTTCTCTCTTCCGAAAATGTTCCTACAACCTTAGGGGGGTGGGGATAGGGTGATACAGGCATCCCATTTAGGGCTGAGAATTCAGTTGTCACTTATTCTTTAGACTGTTGATTTTCCCTCATAGAAGGAGGGCCATGGAGAGAGGAGACATTAAGACCCTCACCTGTGATCAAAGGTGGGCGCTCCCTGTGTCAGCTGTATGCAATGACACATGTGGTCTCAATTAGGGAGGAAGCATGTAGAGAGTGGAAGATAAAGGGACAGGGAGCTCCATCTGTACAGATACGTGGAGATCATTAGCAATGCTTATGATTTTTTGATACTACATCTGCTTTGGGGTCTCCACGCTCCTGTAAGTAGTCCTTTTCCCATTTTTTTTACAATGTTTCCCAATTTGTTTTTTATTTTTCCCTCTACATTTGACTATTAAAAAAGATTTTTATTAATAAATGGGCTCCTTTGTGGTTCATATACAATCATAAATGAACTTGAAATTCCATTTTATACAAACATCTCAAAATATTGGGAGTGAAGTATGGTAGGAAATATTGCTCACATTTCTAATTAACATGCATATATGAAAGGAGGAAAATGTTTTGTTAGTGAATATTCCTCTAGAGCAGAAAACACACCTAAAACAAAAGATCTAAAATAAAACATACAGTAGCGGATTACAAAAAAAGGTAATGTCCACAAAATTAAGTTGTTTATGCTATTCTACTTTCCAGTACTATGCTTCAGGTAATCAATTTGCATGGCTAGATATTGGATGCTTGAGGTATATAAGAAGGGTTTACCTGCACACTAAGGAAAATCTGTCATCTTAAGGGTTGTGTCTTGTCTGTTTATTAGGATACTTTAGTATTTTTCAGAATATTTTACTTACACCAAACTTCACTGAGCTACAGTGACATTCCAATTATAACAGATGACAAATAAAATGCCTCTTAGGCACTTTTAAAAAGGAGTTTAGGCTTTACAGAACCCTTCTGGATGCAGTCCTACTTGACATTACATCATCCCACCACCCTCATCCTGTTGGGCCTTGAGAGGCCTGGACGCGAGGCCTAGTGGAACTTCCTGAGCCTAGCTAAAGTTTGGCGACCTGTCTCTGGCCAGCTAGGACTCAGCAAGACGCCTAATGGCTTCTTGCCTGCTACTTCCGCGTAGGAGTTGGAATTATCATTTCAATAGTCACAGTTTACTATTGGCCCTTACCTCTCCCCCCATCCTAGAATCCCCGCCTTCGTTCTCAACATTATATAGGCAACCGCCTGTAACAATAAAGCGAGTTCCTGCTTCGACAAGACTCCCGACTCAGTGTGGTTTTTCTCCGGTGACTAGGAGAGGTTCTGAGTCTTCCGATGTTCACCCTCTTCCTCAACCCCTTGGGAGGAACCAGCAGTCCTGGTCCTTCCTCAGCACTACCTGCCAGGGGAGCCCGGCATCATCCCACTACAATTACTTTTCAGGGGAAATACTACTTGATACAGCCTGATTAGTTTACTATTTTTCCCATGTTTTGTAAGGTAAGTAAGCCTTGGCCCATGATCTTGTAAACTCCTTGCCTCGCTGTGTTGAACGTTGGTGAAATCAAACTTTTTTCTGTTGGGGGTGCTCTTTCCGTGGGGAATAAGCACTTCTTGTAGGGCATCTTCCCAGAAAAGAGATCATGTTATAGTTATGCAGCATACAGTGTCCACTATTGGGAAGACTTTCTTCCAATACTATGAAAGCTTGATAGCAAGAAGGAAGCTTCGATATCAGTTCAAGTTTGGTTTGTGTCCTACATCAAGCATGTGATGTTCTTAACATCTAGTTCTGACAAGCAGTCAAGAGCAGTCACAATAGCTTGTTTTGGGGGTCTCACCTCTCTGACCAATAACTCACTGGGAAGTTACCCACCTCTAACACTAGGGTTTCCCCATAACCAATGGCTTCTGGGAGCAGTATTACCTACCCACACAGGGTACTTTTATTTAAACTAAAAAATTATGTATTATTTTTGACAATTTTATACATTTATATATTTTGATCATATTCATCTCCCATTACTCTTATTCCACTCCCAGTAAAACCCTTACTGACTACTCCCCTCTTGTCATGTTCTTTTTGTTTGGGTAACCCTCTGTTTTTAGGGTTGTTTACATGATCATGGGGGATTATGGTGTATGGGCAATTTATCAATAGCTACTCCACTGAAGAATCTGACCCTCTTTCCCCTAGCAACCATTACCTGCCAGTAGCTGTTCTGGGAGGAATGGTGTGCTATGTGCGCTCACCATGGATGATGGAATATCAGCTGACTCAATCTTGTGCAGGAAGTCATAGCTGCTGTGAGTTCATGAGGGCAGTGGCTATGTTGTGTCCAGAAGACAGCATTAAATAGTGCTCCTTGCCATCCTCCTCACTCTTAACTGGGTTTGTTTGTTTGTTTGTTTTTTGGATATTTTACTTCCTTCTTCTTTGTTGTTCCTGAGCCTTATAGAAATGTATCTCTTTAGGGCTGAGTACTCAGGAGTCACTTAGCATTTTCTCCAGTTATGCATCTCTGCACTAATCTCTGTTGTATAGCAAATTCCTCTGAACTGAAATATTCCTTCCTGAAGAGTATAGGAAGACAAGGTCAACAGGTCTGAGAGAACTGAAACCTAAAGGGTCAAATGGTCATTCTCCCAGGCTATAGGAGCAATAAAGAACTGTTGGGGCCCTCCTGAGAGGTGGAGGGAGTCGGAGTCAAGGTCACTAAGTCTGGGAAAAAGGTTTCAAGACCCCTCCCTAAGGTTATGTAAAAGGTAAACACTTGCTTGGGTAGATTCATACTAGCTGAGCTGCCTGCTAGTTGTGCAGTGTACTGGAGATAGGCAGCTTCTGTGAGTCAACACCTGCGCTTGGGTGATGTAGCTGCCTTTGAGTCATCCATGATCCTGTATGTAACCCCTCACCCTGCTCTAAGTAACCCAAATAAACTCACTGGTTCACAAAACTGGTTTTGGTGCAGTTGTACTTTGGTCTGTCATCTGAACCCTATCTGGGGTGAATAGATTTGTGTTTGCATCTCCCCAGGAAAAATTCCTGTGACAGCCTCTGACCATTTCATAAGAAACTTCTGTAATCAAGGCTGGGATCTGCACTAATCTAATTATAAGCATAAATATTTAGAGAGCAGTTTGTCCATTTAACATAACAACTGTAGTTGGTTCCCACCCTAGGACCTCCTTAACTAATGGGTTTTGTCCATTTTATAGTACCAGGCATGAATTTCTTTCTGTAGAGTGGGCTTCAAGTCTAGTCAGAAAGTTGGTTGCTCTCATAACAGTCATGCAACTATTGTACCACTGGGCACATCTTGCCTAACAAGTTGGTTGTGGAGCACACAGGGTCCACAGCTGGGTAAGAATGTTGACACTTCTACCCCAGCAGCCTGTATAACACTCATGCAGTGCTGCTAAAGCTAGCCAATAGGTAGGAAGCTATGTCTCAGTCAAAGCATGAGATGTCTTCAACAATAGGGACTTTACATCTAGATTTGCTGTGCAACCAAGAGCAGTGGCAATATCCTATGGTTGTAGGGGGCCTCTGTGGCCTTCCTTACCAATAACTCAGAAAGAGGTATCTGACCTCTGGCACTAAGATTTTTGATTTGCCTTACTGCTTGTGGGAATAGCTTCATCTATGTAGAGTACATTGGTTCAAACTCTTAATTACATTTTAAATTAGCTAACAAGTAGGTTTCCTTCTGGCTTTTTCATAAATCTTTAGTATTGGATACTTCCCCTCCCATCTGCCCTAGAGTGGAGACTTAAACTTTCCACCCCCAAGTACTCCACCCCTCCCCTCTACTTTTCATATTATGTGTTCAACTAAGGAAAAGGATGTTCCTTAGCCTATGATACCTGTTCAATCATCAGGTGAAGGCAAGAAATGTTATAAGTGGTTTGCATAATGAGTGGTGGAATATTACCACTGAATCCATTTGTGTGTAAAACTAGGTATCTGAAATAAACCTGACTCATATATACATGCACATTTAGTATTTAAAACTGAGAGACCAAGGAGAAGTAATGTGCTGCATCTGGCTTCTGTGACCTCATTTACAGGCTGGACAGTGGTGCTGCCATTTTAAATCAGCCATTTTAAGTAAATAAAGAGCCCAGGCCCGGCTTAGATGAGGAACTAGCTGACTAATGTACTATTTTTGCTTTTGTATCCTTGCTTGCTTAGCTATAGCACCCCCCCCCCCATTACTGGGAAGTCTCCACCCAAGAACATTACAGAGATACCTAGCCACGGAGGCCCCAGCCTCTTGCAAAAGATAAGTTCTGCAAACAGCTCTTGCAAAAGATAGGTTCTGGGGCTGGAGAGATGGCTTAGCGGTTAAGCACTTGCCTGTGAAGCCTAAGGACCCCGGTTCGAGGCTCAATTCTCCAGGACCCACGTTAGCCAGATGCATAAGGGGGCACATGCATCTGGAGTTCGTTTCCAGTGGCTGGAGACCCTGGTGAGCCCATTCTCTCTCTCTCTCTCTGTCAACCTCAAAAAAAAAAAAAAAAAAAAAAAAAAAGATAGGTTCTGCAAACAAGTTATTGACCTAAGTAGGCTGGAGTTCCCACGCGTGCCCTCTCTGAAATTCCCGCGTGTGCCCTCTTACAGCCAATCATTTTAAAAGACCCAATGTGATGTAACCTTGGTGGTCTTTTCTGATCAGGCCATACGTCCTGGTGGACGTGCCGTAAGGACAGACCTGGAGGAGGCACGAGACACCCTGCCCCCTCATCTGAGTGGGGCCTCTGTCCCGGAGGACAGAGCAAACCTGCTGGGGAGACCTGATCCCATCTGTACCATGTTTGGCATTATTGAGCCGCCCCTAAGGACTCAGACTCTTCTGGCCACCATGGATCTGAATCTGACTCTGTAGCGCGCACATCTGTTTTTTTTGGGCCCTGTGTGTCTGTGTAATACTTGTGTGTCTTGTCATTGCCCTAATCCTATGGACGTTCCTCCCCTGACTCAATAACATGGGACAGATTCCTTCCTCCCCTTTAGGACACTGCCTCCTGTACTGGAAGGATGTCAAAGCAGTTGCCCATAACAATGGGGTAAATGTTAAAAAGACAGATGGATTACATTTTGTTCCTGTGAATGGCCTACCTTCAATGTAGGATAGCCACCAGAGGGGACCTTTCGTCTAAATACTATACTTGAGGTTGAAAAAAAAATGTTTTACACTCTACGAGTGGACACCCTGATCAAATCCCTTATATTGTGACCTGGAGGAACCTGATAGAAGAGCCTCTCCCCTGGGTGAAGTCTTTCCTCCCTTCCTCACCCCCTCCTTTACAGGTGCTGTCAGTTACACCCAAAAGAGGCACCAAGCCCACTGCTGAAGCCTCCACCCCAATTCTTACGGGGAGCACTGAAGAAGCAGACATCTCCCCCCCCCATGCTCCTCCGCCTCCTCCCCAACCTCCGGCAGGAGCACAGGCCCCTGCTGCTCCTCCTCCCCACTCAGAGGGTCCAGCACAAGCCACGCGGAGCAGGGGGACAGCCACCCCACAAACCCCAGATGTCTCCATGGCTCTGCCGCTCTGTCCTGCCAGACCCATTGGTCAACAATTACTACATATTATCTTTATTACAGAAGAACGAGAGAGAATCCAGACTGAAGCCCAGAAATTGGTTCCAGGCACTGATGGGAGTCCCACCAATAATCAGGCTATCATTCATACCTTCTTCCCTTTGACTAGACCAGACTGGGATTTCAACACAGCAGCAGGTAAGGAGAGAGCTGCTCAACTTTCTCCCGGGAGTATCTTTCTCTCTTCACACGCTCACCCACCCCCAGTTGCCTGGATTCCTTCAGGGTGAACCATGGTGGCCCCCCGAAGAAAAATCCAAAAACCCACAGCTGGTGCCTGAACAGGGACCTTATGAGATGGACAGGGTAGGTGAGTGCTCTCCCAGAGGGACTGGGAGACATCGGCCCATGCAGCCTTGCCTCCATGTTTTTGAGGGCTGGCAGATTTCTCTTTCTCCTCCTTTATTTTTGGTTCGCGCTATTGTTTGGGACCAGGCAACTGATGTCTCTTGGTCAAGGCCACTCTTCGGTATTGACTGAAGGCCAGCCATCCTGTGCCTGGACCCCAACAGCCTGTTGGGTGTTGGCAAAAACCCTCTATCTATTTCTCTCTGACACACACAAAAAACAAACCGGTAACACATCAACCTCTTAAAAACCTGTAGGGCAGGTCGCCGGCCTCTTAAACTTATGGACAAATCCCCTGTGTGCTAATCAGCCCTCGGGAACATTGCCCTCTGGTCTTGGTGTTTCTAATCTTTCTCTGTCATGGGTAACATTGCCTCCCACCTGTGTGTGTGTGTGTATATATATATATATGTATATATATATATATATATGTGTGTGTGTGTGTGTGTGTGTGTGTGTGTCTCAGATTCATGGAATAAGAGCTCTTCTGAAAGTTAAGGGAATTAGCTCTCCCAGAGGGAGGTAGGCTCCTTTTGGGAAGAAGTCCTCCAGGTCATTTCTGGACTTCTGGGCATCCATGTGAACCCACATAGCTTATCTGGCTTGGAAATGAAAAGTTCAGGAAGGAAATTTCCCTCACTCTTTAAGCAGCAAAACTACAAGCCAGCTTTGCAAGCGCTCCAAAGCGGCTTGGGTCAGAGTCAGGTGGCAGACAATGGCACCTCTGCCCATGCAGGTGCCGTGTCTCCGCCTCCTGTCCCAGTGGCCCCCAAGCAGGCCCACTCCTTCAGTGGCCTCCTAGTGGGGCACCTTCTTCAGAGGCCTCCTGGCAGTCCTGGAGGCGCCCCTTTCCCCTTCAGGTAGTCAGAATCCTTGGCCTCCTGGCAGTCTTCTTGGCCATTACCTCCACGTGTACTAGACTGGACCCCTGATGAGTGCCAGGTGTAAGGCAGGGCTGATCTAAGGTGTATACAAGCCTGGCCCAGCTGCACCAGTGCACCAAAAAGCAGCAAAAAAGAAAAAAAAAAAAAATTGTAATGTACTTAAAAGGAGGAGGCAACTGACCTGACTTCTAGGCCAGCCTGCCTCAAGATAGCAACAATAGTCGTCTTAGTTTAGTTTCTTATTGGTATTAATGACATAAAATTTTCTTTAGACTACTCACTTGTTAGTGAGTAATAGGTTAATTAATTTGGTGTAGTTTTTCATAATAGCCTCTAATACAGCCTTATAAGAAGGTGGTTAAAAATGAGATGAATTGATTAAAGGAATTGGGAAGGAATTTTTCAATGTTGGGACATAGAATGCTCATTAAAAATGCTTTTTGAGTGGTACTTACATGAGAATGTTAAAGTATGTGGATAAAGATGTGCGTATGTAGGAAAGAATTTTCAGGCTAAACCTAAACACCATGCCTAAAGTTAGAGATTTTTCAACTCTTCACAGACTCTTAAGGATACTCTAAAAGTTTTATATAGGGACATAGTCTTAATCTAAATTCATCTTACATTAGACACAGGTGATGCCTATGCTAGATGGGTTACAAAGTCATAAGTACAGATGTAATTGGAGGTTTAACCAGGTTAAACATGACAAGAGTCTATCACCTTGTGTTTTGCAAATGGGTAAATTTGCTATGTAAAAACAACTTCAGAATAGGATAAGGAATGTCAGGATGCTTATCTCTCTGCTCTGTAATTTCATTTTGCTCTTGCTTTCCAACATATGCTACTTAAATTCATGGAAAGCTGGACTCTGAAAAAATGGATGGAACCCCTTTATCTCAGACCCCATGCAAGTTTAAGCCATGTGTCCCCCAGACTCTGACTAGAGACACAATGGCCAATTGTCTCTGACAAGGAAAAAGGAGTACAGCATGTAACTGTGGTTCTCTTTAGTTTTTCTCTTTTGAACACCTAAAGTCACATCTGTTAGATAAAGTTTCTCACTAGAAAAAATGTTAAATAGGTAAACTGAGTCAAGGTATTTGATCTGGTTACAAAGTCCTTACATAAGACAAGCATCAGGCTTACCTAATGTGTATATCAGGGTAAGGGCCCCTTCATTAAAACATTTAATTAGATTAAATCTAATGTTTACCAGATGCCAAGGTTTTAATCAGTGGAGAAACTGAGTCTTATGATAAGGCCTCACTCATTAACAGGTCATTGATGATTTAAGGGTTATAAGACTGGCTTTAAGACTCTCTCAGTAAAAGTAAATTAGGTTCCTCTTTTCATCAAGGTTTTAACTATTCTTAAGATAAAGGCTCACATAGAAGTGATTAATTTCCAAAGGTGAAGTACTCATACCTAAAGACATTGTGACTTTAAAGATAGCTTCTGTTTTATTTATGCTAATTCTATTGAAGGGTTATAAGTAGGTTTAATCACTTAGGTTTAAGTGATTTAATTTCAGTAATGATAACCTTCATCTTTCTCAGATATGTTGGGATAGCTTGCTTAAGCTTTATCAAATTTAAGTCATGGGTAAAACATAAAATTTTTTTCTTAATTTTTATTAACATTTTCCATGATTATAATAAATATCCCATGTTGCTACCCTCCCTCCCCCCCCACTTTCCCCTTTGAAATTCCATTCTCCATCATATCCCCTCCCCGTCTCAGTCAGTCTGTCTTTCATTTTGATGTCATGATCTTTTCCTCCTCTTATAATGGTCTTGTGTAGGTAGTGTCAGGCACTATGAGGTCATGGATATCCAGGCCATTTTATGTCTGGAGGGAGGAAGTTGTAAGGAGTCCTACCCTTCCTTTGGCTCTTACATTATTTCCGCCACCTCTTCCGCATTAGACCCTGAGCCTTGGAAGGTGTGATCAAGATGTTACTCAGTACTCCAGTCACTTCTTTCCAGCACTATGATACCTTCTGAGTCATCCCAAGGTCACTGCCATCTGAAAAGAGAAGATTCTCTACCCAAAGTGAGAGTAGTGTTAATATAAGGGTATAAATATTAAGAGAAGTGCTTACTGGGCAGTTTGATAAGCATAGTACATACATTTTTCCAGACATCAGCAGATGTTATACCCCTAGGGCTCCTGACTACCCCTGTTTTAAATTTTCAGTATCAGGGATGTATTCCAAATTTTTTTATGTTAATAAAAGTTTCTGTGGTACATAAAATCAATAGCTATCAAGTTTAAGCCAAAATCATGGGGTTGTCAAATATTTTTTTTTCTTCAAAAAGATTTATCAAGAGTTATATTAGAATTGAGCTAGCTGTTGTGCTCTAAAAGCAAAATTCAAGCTCGGTGGTTCTGTTTCCAATGTTCTCTGGGTAATTTGTACCAACACAGGTATCTGAACTAATCAAAGATATTTTCAAACACAGGTGCTAAGACTTTATACTGTCTTACTTGTCCTTTTCTGACAATTTCTATGTTAAATGAGTTAGTCTGTAAATCAATTGGTACTGTTTTCAAGACTGGTACCAGGTTCTGCCTATATTTATAAATATTAAATATTTAAAATATAAGATATTTATAAATATGATATATTAAAATATGAGATATTTATAAATATTAGATATTTAAAATATGAGATGTGCCTACTTTCTATACCTCATATATAAGGTTTATGCTGCCATAGTACAACTAAAATATTAAAGATAGGACAAAATGATTTTAGAAGCCCTTGTGCCATTCTTTAACTAAGTCTATTTCAGTAATCAAATGTGCTCTATACGTACGTACAACCAGGCTGATGTAACTTCCTTTCTAAGTGTGTTAATTACCTACATGGAAGCCAAAGCAAATTGGAATCATCAGAGCAAGAGGTGCCAATATTTTGGCCTGTGCTCCCAGGTCATGAGGCCACTGGAGATGATGGGACACTTCTACACTGGCCCCCTGGTAAGTCACCTGTCTTCCTGAGCAGGGAGGATATGGAGACCCAAACAAAATTGGTGTACAGTCTGAAACAGGAGAGTCACAATTGAGGAGCAATCAGTCCTCCTGACTTCCCAAAGAAGGGAAAACTACTTGGCCAGCATGGCCCTGACTCATCCTAACAGACAGAAGACACCAGTAAGCTATGGGGCTACTCCTGTGTCCCTAAAGTTTCTTTGGAGAGCCATTAATGACCTCCAAAATTAATCCTTAATTAAACGTGGCTATCTACATGGTCTTAAACACTCAGAGAGAAATGTATAACCAAAGATAAAAAAATACCTTACATATATGAATGGCCTATTAAGTAACACAAGAGCTTTCCAAGAGGGGAAACAAACATTAAGTCATCTTTTCCCCATAGTTTTAATTCTATAATAATAATAAAAAAACAAATATAGATGTTCAAAGGCTTATTTTCAAACCTAAAATATGTAAATAATCTGGGAGACTGGGTGTCACCATCGCCGTGAGACAGTGGAACCCCGCTGGAAGGGACCCTATGCTGGAAGGGACCCTAAATCTTCATTCTGACCACACCTACCTTTGTGAAGATGGACGGAATTGCCACTTGAATTCATCACACCCACATCCGACCGGCAGATCCACTGGCTGAACCTGAGGACTGTCAGCCACAATGGAAATGCAGCACCCCACTCAAGCTTCAACTCAAACGCTCCTGATCCTGACTGTGCTCCTAACTGTATGTATTGTGGCAGCTACCCCCCACCAAGTTTATAATCTGACCTGGATAATAACCAACACTGCCACGGGGGAGATTGGTTACTCCAAATCACATCTTGCCCCACGGGGAACCAGGTTTCCTGATTTGATCTTTGACCTCCATCAACTAGTGGGTAACTCATGGGACTCTGGCAAATCAGGAATTTTCTTATTTCTATGTATGCTGTGGGCACTTAGGGAAAGCAAGAATCAAAGGGGCCTGTGGGGCACCTGAAGCCTTCTACTGTGCTGGCTGACAATGTGTGTCTACCAGAAGCGTATATTAAAACACACCTACTAAGGTGGACTATATGTGGCCTTAGGAAAGAATGTTGTTTTTATATCAACCAATGGCCAAGGTACGAGAGAATTTGGAAAAATGAAAAAAAAAAAAAACTGATAGAGGATAGTTTGAGTCATGGTTCAGTCATTCCCCATGGTTAACAACTCTGCTGTCTGCTTTAGCAGGGCCATTACTTTTATTTTTGTTGGTAATCACAATAGGACCTTGCATTATTAATAGATTAGTTGCTTCTGTTAGGAAACACATTAATACAGTACAGCTTATGGTTTTAAGATCACAGTATATACCATTAGACTCCACTCACTAACTCAATTGGGATTCAAGATTGGCTCCTCATGGTACATAGGGGGGAAATGAGAGACCAAGGAGAAGTAATGTGCTGCATCTGGCTTCTGTGACCTCGCTTAGTGCCTGGACAGTGGTGCTGCCATTTTAAATCAGACAACAATGTGCTGACCTTTGCTTCTGTAAACTTTGCTTGCTTGCTCAATTGCTACCTTTCCCCCTAAAGCTTCTGAGGAATCTCCACTTGAAGAACATTCAGAAACAGTCCACTGCGGGGGCTCCGGCCTCTGACCACCTGCTTAGATAAACCTATCATTTCAAAAGTCCCACTGTTTGCTTAGCTGATCACAATGGAGATTACCTCATTTGGCTGGAGTGCCCCTAGCTCCTGCCCCCAACTTTGCCCGCCGAAACCCCAAGCCAATCAGAACTGTTTAAATCAACCAATCATGTATCTATCCCCTACTTCTTTGTTCAAATTCCTATATGAACCCCTTCCCCCAAAGGAGAGGGCATTTCTCCCTCACTACCAATGTGCCTGACTGTGTGGACGGAGCCCAGGCCTAGGCTTGCAATAAAGAAACCTGTTGCTTTTACATTCGAGTGTCTCAGCTTCTGTGGCGGTTCTCTGGGTGACCCCTGGTTGACCAGGGGTATTGGCTCCTGGTCAGGGGTCTTGGCACAACAATGGCCATCTTCCTACCTTTGCCTCCTGAGTGCTGGGATTGAAGTCGTGTGCCCCCACGACCGGCTACACCTTTTTTTTTTTTTCGGGGTAGGGTCTCACTCTAGCCCAGGCTGACTTAGAATTCACTATGTAGCCTCCCGGTGGCCTGGAACTCATGGCGATCCTCCTACCTCTGCCTCCTGATAAAAGGCGTGCGCCACCACGCTCAGCTGGCTACAACTTTTAATATTAAACTGTACTGTCTTCAGGATATGAATATGTTATATACAGTGGCTTCCTATTGAACAGATGTTTCTTTTTCAGGCCCAAGGTCTGGGAAAATGTTACCAAAGAACGTGAACTTCATTCCCAAGCCTCTGTTTTAGTGCCGGCTTGTCCTAGCAGCTTTAGAACTTCGTTAACTCTTCAACTTTCAAGTCCCCCACCCCCACCCCTTCCCTTTTTTGAGACAGGGTTTCCCTATGGAAGTCGAGATCCTCAGACTACCGAATCCATGTTTCAGATCAGTTACACCGCCTAGGGAATCAAGCAGGGGATGCACTCCTCTGCAGTTGATGTGCCTAGCTTGGATTCTTGATTCTTCCTGTGTGATAGGAAAGGCCTCTGGATGAAGAGACAGGTGTGTTTGGGTAAGTCCAACCACACTAAACCCACTTGCTGAAGTTTCCTCAAATGGTCGAGCTAATTCCAATCTTCAGTGTCCCTAGGTGACAGCCTGGTTGGCAGGGCGTCTAGCTCTGCCCCTCCTTTTCTGCAGAAGCTACTCCTGCTGCTGGCGGGGCCAATAAGTCATCTAAACAGGGCGAGGCTTGCGATGCTAGGACAGACCTGGGCTTTGCTACGAGAGCCAGCCCCGCCGGCGTGAGCCCGCCTTCTAGCACTCCTGCGGGGGCAGGGGCGGGGCTGCGTCATGACGCACGCGCCTCCCCTCCCGCCCGACGCGAGTTTGAGCGCGCTTGGGTTCCCAGGGAGACGGCCGCGGCGAGCGGCGGGTCATGGAGCCCAGGGTTGTCAAGCCGCCAGGGCAGGATCTGGTAGTGGAACGACTCAAAAGCCGCTACGGCCTCGCGGGACGCTGTTTTGTTCAGGTGAGGGCAGAGGTGGGCTGCGCAGGGGTCCGTTTTGCCGGGAAGCCGCCGCCTCAGCTGTGTGGGGGTACTGGGGCTGTGTGAGTGCCTGGCGGCCTGTGTGAGTACCCTGGGGGGGGGCCGTGTGAGTACCCTGGGGGGACCGTGTGGGTACCCTGGGGGGGGGGGCCGTGTGAGTACCCTGGAGGGACCGTGTGAGTACCCTGGGGGGCCGTGTGAGTACCCTGGAGGGGCCGTGTGAGTACCCTGGAGGGACCGTGTGAGTACCCTGGGGGGCCGTGTGAGTACCCTGGAGGGGCCGTGTGAGTCCCTGGGGGGGCCGTGTGAGTACCCTGGGGGGGACCGTGTGAGTACCCTGGGGGGGACCGTGTGAGTACCCTGGGGGACCGTGTGAGTTCCCTGGGGGGGCTGTGTGAGTCCCTGGGGGGCCTTGTGAGTGCCTGGGGGGCCCGTGTGAGTGCCTCGGGAGGCCCGTGTGAGTGCCTGGGGGGGGACTGTGAATCTTGGGAGGCGGGACTGTGAATACCCTGGGGGTCTGTGTGAGGGCCCTGGGGGTACTGTGAATGCTTTGGGGGGCTGTGTGAGTGAGGGGGCACTATGTGAGTACCCTGGGGGGGCTGTGTGAGTGCTCTGGAAGGGGCTTTGTGGGGGTCTGTGTGAATGCCCTGGGGGGCTCTGTGAGTACCCTGGAGGGCTGTTGTGGGTGCCTTGGGGGCAGTGTGAGTGCCCTTGTGGGGCTGAGTGCCCTTGGGGGGGACTATGCCCTGGGGGGCTATGAGTGCCCTGGGGGGCTGTAAGTGCTCTGTGGTCTGTGAGTGCCCTGGGGGTGGCATGTGAGTGTCCTGGGGGGCTGAGTGAGTGCCCTGGGGAGGCTTTGAATGCCTTGGGAGGCTGCCCTTGGGGTGCTGTCAGAATGCTGGGGGGACTGGTAATTCAGTGGGGAGCCACGGGTGCTCTGTGGCGGTGCCCTGTGGACTCTGGGCGTGCCCCCTCCACAGGCCTTCCAAGCCACTGGGAGCCAGAAAGCCAGAAGCTGCACAGGCAGTCCTTCCCAAGTTCATGGGGGCTTTGCTGAAACAGAATTGGAGCCTTGGGATCTGTCACTATCACAAAAGACAATCTCTCTTCAGAAAATATTCAGTCACTAAGCTTCTCAAGGTTACCACCCAAGATTATGGCACTATAGAAATTATTATTAAACTTTTACTTGTAGTAATAGAAGTGAAACAAGCACAGGAATCAGTATAATTCTTTTTGAAAGTCTTTGAAGTTATTTCCAATTTTTAAAGTTGCCAGGCATGGTGGCACTTGCATTTAGTCCCAGCACTTGGGAGGCAGAGATAGGATTGCTGTGAGTTCAAGGCCACTCTGAGACTATATAATGATTCCAGGTCAGCCTGGGATAGAGCAAAACCCTACCTTAAAGAGCAACAACAAGAAGTTGCAATATTATGAATTCTTGTAGCCTTCTCTTGGATTCAGTTGATAACATTTTGCCATATTTGCTTTGCCCCACTGCCTGAACTGTTAGAGCTAATAGAAATATTTTAGTTTGGTTTTCCTATGAATAAAACTAAAATTTGTGGGGAAAAGTTAAGATAAATTCACTCAGTATGCAAACTGTTTTCTCTCTTTTCTTAGCACGAGTTTTCAAATTTTGATCAGGCTAAATATAAGAAATCTCTAACCTCCCCAGGTAAGCCAATAGAATATTGTGTGTGTATTTTATTTTTTGGTGTGTGCATGTTGTATGTGTGGGGTATGCACTTGTGTGTGTGTGTGTGTGTACAGATGTGTGCACCCTGTGTGCATGCATGCAGAGATCAGAGGAGGTATTAAGATATCCTCTTCTATTGTTCTTCAGCCTTACTTCCTTGAGACAATCTGAATGAACCTTGAACTCCCATGGTTTTTTGGTTAGACTGCTTGATCACTAAGCCACAGCAATCATGTCTCTTCTCCTTTCAGCACTTGCTTTACAGGCATGCATGGCCATGCCTGGCTTTATATGGGAGTGATGGAGATTAGTAATAATGAATTTTAGAGAAAAGTTCATTTGACACAACATCTGTAATATGCTTTTGTGTCACTGTAACCAAATACTTGAGAAAAGAAATTTAAATGAAGAAAGGTTAATTTGACTTACAGTTTCAGAGGGTTCAGTTCATGGTTGTTTGGCTCCATGCTCTTGTGTAGAACATTTTGGTGGAGGAACATGCAGTAGAAGAGAGCTTGTTCACTTCATGGCTGACAGAAAGGAGCCAAGGACAAGATACCCCCAAAGACCCATCCTCAGTGTTCTTTCTGTCACTAACTTCTACCTCCTAATGTTTCCATAACCTCCCAAGTATTGCCAACCAGCTGAGAATCAAATGCTTTAAATGTATGCCTGTAGGGGACAGTTCATATTTAAATCATAACTACATCTAAATTTCTTGTCTTAGAAGTTTTACTTTTCACTGGATTTGAGTAGAGGCCCAGCTATTTATTGAAACAAATGTTTGAAGACCATTGAGTGAGGCTCATTGTATTAGGAAAGCAAACTATGTTCTGGATTACCAAGTAACAAACTGGTTCACATCAGTTCTCTGGATTTTTGTTCCTTATCCCTGTAGGATAAGATTAAATTAAGAACATCTATTCTGCTTACTTATGGTTATTGCAAGGGTTAAGTAAAATAATAATGGAAAAGTATTCTGTAATCAGAAAATGGGATAGAAATATAAACTTTGTTATCTGTTCTGTAAGCTCACATTAATAGAACAGATAAAAAATCACTCAATGATTTTTTTATGTCTTTTAACTAGAATAAGATAATATCTGATATGATTATGTAATCTTTTATTAACAGATTATTTGGATGTCTACTGCTCTGGAGATAAAGTTGGTTCATCATTAAGATGTTACTCTGATGAAAGAAAGCATTATACAACACCTTTTTGCAGTTCATTCAAACACTTAAATGTGACTTGGTAATGTATCCTGAATTCATTTTTTTTTTTTAAATTTTTTTCTGATTTTGATGTAGGATCTCACTCTAGCCCAGGCTGACTTGAAACTTATTCTGTAGTTCCAGGCTGGCCTCGAACTCACAGTGATCCTCCTACCTCTGCCTCCTGAGTGCTGGGATTAAAGGTGTGTACCACCATTCCCAGTTTATCCTGAATTCATACTGTTATTGCCCCCTCAGTTATACCAGAAACTGCAAAGGATAAGGGCAGAACATTTCTGTGTGTCTTTTCTTGGAGAGGACATATAAGTATCCTGGAGCCTGCTGAATAGTTGAGGAGACTAATTTGTTCTAGTTATTCTCCTAGGATTCAAATGAAGCTTTGTTCTCTTGCATTATCTCCCCTACCCTGTGGTGTGGTGGTATAGAAGTTAGCGTCTTATTGCTGGGACAAAACACCTGACCAGAAGCAACATATGGGAGGAACGGGTTCATTTCAGGCTTACAGATTCAAGGGGAAGCTTCATCATGGCAGGGAAAGCATAGCACAAGTAGGAAATTAGTTTACATCTCTGGGTGGTGGTAGTATAATTAGAGGACTTGCAGCTGGACTAATAAACCTCAAGGTCCATCCCCAGTGGCACACCTCTCCAGCAGGGTTCCACCTCCCAAATTGCCAACAACTGGAAATTGAGGCTTAATCATAAGCACGTGAGACTGTGGGGAACATTTTACTTTCAAGCTGCCACAGGTAGTCATGACAGGGTCTCATGTAATGCGGGCTGGCTTCAAATACAGTAGGTAGCCAAAGATGACCTTGAGCTTCTGACCTGCCTCTATGTCCCAGGAGCTGAGATTACAGCAGTATGCCACTACACCCTAGTTCATGCAGTGCTAGGGATCAAACTTAATGGCCTTATGCATGCTAGACAAACACTCTACCAACTGAGCTGCAGCATCCTTCTTCCCTTTCTCTAAAAATAAAAACAGAACTGAGAACAAGAATTCAACTTGATGTTTATATAGTAGTGAGCTAAGTATATTAGCTGAGAAACATTCAAAATGAAGTGGTGACTGACTACTTAATATGGATCATACATTGCTAAAATAAATGAGGTGTTGTCTTTTGAAGAGTAGTATTTACAGTAGGTAAAAACAGTAGATGTTAAGGTGAATTAAATTTTAAGCCGGGCGTGGTGGCGCACACCTTTAATCTCAGCACTCGGGAGGCAGAGGTAGAAGGATCGCCGTGAGTTCGAGGCCACCCTGAGACTCCCTAGTGAATTCCAGGTCAGCCTGGGCTAGAGTGAGACCCTACCTTGAAAAACAAAAAAAAAAACAACAAAAAAAAATTTTTTTTAAATATTTTACTATTTGTTTATGATAGAGAATGGACACACCAGGGTCTCTAGCCACTGCAGCATACTTCAGACACATGTGCCACTTTGTGCATCTGGCATTACATGGCTACTGGGGTATTGAACCCCAGTCCCTGGGCTTTGCAGGCAAGCACCTTAACTGCTGAGCCACTCTCTAGTCCCCCCCCCCCCTTTTTTTGTGGTTTTCCAAGGTAGGGTCTCACTCAAGCCCAGGCTGACCTGAAATTCACTGTGTAGTCTCAGGGTGGCCTCGAACTCATGGCAATCCTCCTACCTCTGTCTACTGAGTGCTGGGATTAAAGGCATGCACCACCATGCCTGGCTTCCAGCCTCTTTTTTTTTTTTTAAAGAATATTTGTATTAATTTATTTTTTAAAAGATTTGTTTTTATTTATTTATTAGAGAGGAGGAGAGAGTGAGTGAGAATGGGCATGCCAGGGCTTCCAGCCACTGCAAATTATCTCCAGACACAGGTGCCACCATGTGCATCTGGCTTGTGTAGGACTTGGAGAATTGAACCTGGGTCCTTAGGCTTCGCAGGCATGCGCCTTAACTGCTAAGCATCTCTCCAGCCTATTTTTATTAATTTATAAGTAGAGACAGAAGAGAGAGACAGAGAATGGGTGTGATGGGGCTTCTATCTGCTGCAAACTTGAGATGCATGCATCACCTTGTACATCTGACTTTACATGGGTACTGGGGAGTCAAACCCAGGTTGTCAGGCTTTACAGCCAAGCACCTTAACTGCTGAGACATCTCTCCATCCCTTAAAATTTTAATTGAATATTATTTAATGATGTCAACATGGAGCAGAAGAAATGCTATGGGTATTGGAATAGTAAGCATTTTGAAATAATGTGAAGCCATAAAGATATATGTACATAAAAAATGAGATGATGAACCGGGTGTGGTGGCACATGCATTTAATCCCAGTATTTGGGAGGCAGAGATAGGATCTCTGTGAGCTTGAGGCCATCCTGAGACTACATGGTGAACTCAACCTGGGCTGGAGCAAGACCCTACCTTAATTTTTTTTTTTTTTTTTTTTGAGGTAGGGTCTTCCTCCAGGCCAGGCTGACCTGGAATTCACCATGTAGTCTCAGGGTGGTCTCGAACTCAGGGTGATCCTTCTATTTCTGCCTCCCAAGTGCTGGGATTAAAGGCCTGTGTCACCATGCCCAGATAAGACCCTACCTTGAAAAACCAAAAAAAAAAAAAAAAAAAAAAAAAAGAGATGAGATAGTTGTAGAGAAAAAGACAATGGTGCTGAAAATGTCTAATATTAATGTAATGATATTTGGAGCTGATTTTTTTTAAACAAATTGCCTCTTAAATGAGTTAACCCATTTGAATAGTGCTTGGTTTATTTTATTTTATTTATTTATTTATTTGTTTTTCGAGGTAGGGTCTCACTCTGGCTCAGGATGATCTGGAATTCACTATGGAGTCTCAGGGTGGCCTCAAACTCAGGGTGATCCTCCTACCTCTGCCTCCCGAGTGCTGGGATTAAAGGCGTGCACCACCACGCCCGGCTGTGCTTGGTTTATTTGACAGCACACAAATGTTAGTCTTTCTTTCTTTTTCCTTTTCTTTTTCTTTTTTTCTTTTTCTCTTCCTTTTTCTTTTTTTCCTTTTTCTCTTCCTTTTTCTTTTTTTAAGATAAAGTCTTATAGGTTGCCTGGAACTCCTTATGTAGCCCAGGTTTCCCAAAGGCTCTGTGTATAGGTGTGTGACAACAAACCTGGCTTCTATTACCAATATTATTATTGCTGTTTTTTTGTTTCTTATTATTACTGTTTTTTAAAAAAGTATTTATTGGAGAGAGAGAGAGAGAGAGAATGAGCACACCAGCGCCTCCAGCCACTGCAAACAAACTCCAGACACATGTGCCACCTTGTGCATCTGGTTTACTTGGGTACTGGGGAATTGAACTTTGGCTTCGCAGGCAAATGCCTTAACTGCTAAGCCATTTCCCCAGCCTGATAGAATTTCTTTTAAAGCCTAGATGATGAACTGGATTCTCTGCATGATTGGAAGAAACAGGAAACAGAAGAAGAATTAATTAAGAGGGATCATAATGATACTGCCTCCAAAATAACAAAGCAATCTCTTAAAGATGCAGAAAAAGGTAAAAGGAATATTTATTTACATAGTAAGTAATTTTGTTGAGTAGAGACAATAAAGATTACTTTATAATTATACTTCCTCAGGAATTTATATTGTGGCATTCTGGATTTTTATAAATCATGGTATAATTGATATTTACTACACTTAATTAAACTACTGGAGAAAAAAATTGAGTTGTTTACTAGCATTCTGAAAACATATCAAAATAAGTCAACCAAATATTTTTATTATGTCTTCAGTTCTTTTTCATGTTGTAAAAGAATTCTTGGGTGCTGAAATGATAGCACCTCTCTGTCTACCTGAGTATTTTTCATAGTTTTGTCAGGATTTCAAGAAAAGAGGCAAGCAGACATGGTGTCTATTATCCTTTTGGCTGTAGGATTTAAGAGTACTCTTGCCCCATTGGTAACACTTTTTTGGGGGGAAGGTGTTGTCTACACACATTCTTTTTCCTTCCCTCCTTCATCCTCTTTGTCATATTGATCTCAGTATTTGAGGATGATGCAGACATGGACTTGTTTTCCATTATGTGGCCGTTTTTCCTACCGAAAACATAGTGAAACTGTATGTATTTGAAAAGTGACTAAAGAAATGAAAGGAGTGCTCCTACCAGGGATTGTTGAGTTGGGTATCTGTAGAGATAAGCAGAGCACTGAATAGGTCTTTCGCTTTTAAGTATTTGTTGTTTATATAGTGTAATTTTTATTTATTGATTTATTTGAGAGCAATAGACAGAGAGAGAAAGAGGCAGAGAGAAAAAGAGAGAATGGGTGCGCCAGGGCTTCCAGCCACTGCAAACAAATTCCAGATGTGTGCGCCCCTTGTGCATCTGGCTAACGTGGGTCCTGGGGAATCGAGCCTTGAACTGGGGTCATTAGGCTTCACAGGCAAGCGCTTATGTATTGGGATTACAAGTATATGCTACTTATGAGGCAAAATTAATCTTTTTGTTTTTTATTTTATTTTATTTTTTACTGTCAACCTTTATACTTACAGACAACAAACTATGATATTTCCCTTCCCTCCCTTTCACTTCACAATTCTGCTCTCCCATCATACTCACTCCCTCTCTCCATTGGTCTCTCTGTTAATTTGATGTTATCATTTTTTTTCTCCTTTTTCTCTGTGAGGTGATGGATATCGAGGCCAATTCTGTCTGGACAGTTGCATTGTAACTTCTTTGGCTCTTATATTTTTTCTGCCACCTCTTCCTCGATGTACCCTGAGCCTTGGAGAGTATGGTAGAGATGTTTCAGAGCAGGACATTCCTCTGTCCCTTCTTCTCAGCACTGTGTTGCCTTTTGGCCCATCCCACTGGTCATCACCATCTGAAAAGAGAAGCTTCTCTAACCAGAAGTGAGAGTAGTATTAATATATGAATATGAACATTAAGTGTAATGCTTTCAGGGCAGTTTGGTGAGAATAATATATGTATTTATCCAGACAAGAGCAGGCTTTATACCCCTAAGGCTCATGATCTCCCCTGCCATAGGCTTTTGATTGGGTTTTCAGTACCAGGCATGTTTTCCCTCCCATAGAGTAGGCCTTCAGTCCCATTAGAGAGCAGTTGGTTTCCCCAAGAGCAGACATGCCACTATAGCACTTGTTTAGTCATTTAGCCTGTCTGGCCAAATTTGAGGCTTCCAGTGTCCACTGTTTTCACCGCTGATGACTTCTGTCTCCCATAGGGCTGCATGCAGTGCAGCTTTTTCCAGTTTTCAGTTGACTGGTATACAGGGAGAAGGTTTTCTGCTCAGCACCAACTTGATATTTCAGTGACTTTGCTGCTCACACATGTGAAGTCTTCAGCAATAGGGTCTTATCATCTGTTTCTCAAGGGAAACCAAGGGCCTTTGCCGGGTTCCCGTTGCCCCACGTTGGGCGCCAGGATGTTGGGCTCCCCTGGCAGGTAGTGCTGAGGAAGGACCAGGCCCACTGGTTCCTCCCAAGGGGTTGAGGAGGAGGGTGGGTGTCGACGGCCAGGAACACACTGAGCCGGGAGTCTTGTCGAAGCAGGAACTCGCTTTATTGTAACAAGCAGGTGTTTATATAATGTTGATAACGAAGGCGGGGATCTCAGGAGGGGATAAGGTGTAAGGGCCAATAGCATACTTTGACTTTTGATTTTTTCTTTTTTTTCTTTTTTTTTTTTTTTTTTTTTTTGGTTTTTCAAGATAGGGTCTCACTCTGGTCCAGGCTGACCTGGAATTAACTCTGTCATCTCAGGGTGGCCTTGAACTCATGGCAATCCTCCTACCTCTGCCTCCCAAGTGCTGGGATTAAAGGCATGCGCCACCACGCCCGGCTTATACTTTGACTTTTGAAATGATTGGTTCTAAGTGCGTGTGCTAGAACTTTCTACGCGGAAGTAGCAGGCCAGAGGCCATTAGGCGTCTTGCTGAGTCATAGCTGGCCAGAGACAGGTCGCCAAACTTTAGCTAGGCTTAGGAATTTCCACCAGGCCTCATGTCTGGGCCTCTCAAGGCCCAACAGGCCTTGGCAATAGCCTGTAATGTTTTGGAGGCAACAGGGACCTCCCTGGCCAATAACTCACTGGAAGGAATTCCATCCGTGGCACTGAAAATTTTCTAGTAACAATCTATGGCTTCTGGATGTTCCATTATTCAAAAAAGTAGGTTTTCATATGTCTTATTCAGAATATCTTGAATTTTGATTGACCCTCCCCCACCCTTCTTTTATACAATCTCTTCACCTGGCCTTGCTTAGGCCTTTCCCCTTCCCTCTGTTCTTCTACTTACATATGTACAATACCATCCCCCTTAAGTCCTTCCCTCCTCCCTCCCTTATAGCCTTTTTCTAGCTTACTGGCTTCTGGTACCGATTTTTGGTTCCAGCTCATACACAAGTGTATACATTTGTAGTTAGGATCCACATATAAGAGAGAACATGCAACATTTGGCTTTCTTGGCCTAAGAGAGAACATGCAACATTTGGATTTCTGGGCCTGGGTTATCTCACTTCACATAATCCTTTCCAGATCTATCCATTTCTATTTTTAATTTACTGTATTTGAGAGGGCACATATTGATAAAGGGAGATAGAGAGAGAATGGGCGCTCCAGGGACTTTAGCCACAGCAAATGATCTCCAGATGCATGTGCTACCTTGTGCATCTGGCTTACATGGGTACTGGGGAATCAAATCTGGGTCTTTTGGCTTTGCAGGCAAGTGCCTTAACTGTTAAACCATCTCTTCAGCCCCAAATTAATCTTTTTTTAAAAAAAATTTTGGCTTTTCTAAGGTCTGTCCAAGATGGGAAGTATAATGAGAAATTCTTTTTTTAATGTTTGAACATCCAAAAGATTCATGCAAATTAAAACCATTGTGAAGAAAGCATTTTCTTCTTATTGTTAGTTCTACTTATTATTTACAGATATTTATTTTTTAAAGCATTTTATTTGTTTATTTGAGAAAAAGAGGCAGACAGAAAATACATAGTATCTGACTTGATCCACTTAATATAATAATCTCTAGTTAAATGCATTTACTTGAAAATAGCATTATTTTATTATTGCTGATTAAAATCCTATTGTTTATATATAGCCATGTTTTCTGTATCCATTTCTCTGCTGATGGACACCTAGATTCATTCCATATTGCAGCTATTATGCTGTAGTAAAATTTAATATGCAAATATGTTGTTGATACATTGACTTAGAATCTTTCCAGCAAATACCTAGGAGTGGTATATGTGCGTCATATGGTAGATCTATCTTGTCTTCTCTTGTCTTGTCTCTTTTCTTTTCTTTTCCATTCCATTCCGTCCTTTTCTTTTCCCTTCCCTCTTTTTCTTTTCCTTTTCCTTCAAAGTAGGATCTTGCTCTAGCCCAGGCTGACCTGGACTTCACCATGTAGTCTCAGGGTAGCCTTGAACTCATGGTGATCCTCCTACCTCTGCCTCCCGAGTGCTGGGATTAAAGATGTGCCTCCACCACACTCATCTATTTTTTTGTTTTACTATTTTTTAATTAATTAATTATTTTTATTTATTTATTTTAGAGAGAGAGAGAGGCAGAGATAAAGGAAGGGAGAGAATGGGTGCACCAGGGTTTCCAGCCACTGCATCTGGCTTACATGGGTCCTGGGGAATCAAACCAAGGTCCTTTGGCTTTGCAGGCAAGTGCCTTTACTGCTAAGTCATCTCTCCAGCCCTAAATTTATTATTTCATTTTCTTTTTTGGTTTTTCAAGGTAGGGTCTCACTCTAGCCCAGGCTGACCTGTAATTCACTGTGTATTCTCAGGGTGGCCTCGAACTCACAGTGATCCTCTTACCTCTTCCTCCTGAGTGCTGGGATTAAAGGCATACGCCACCACACCTGGCTCCTAAATTAATTTATATATTTTTAATTTTTTTTGCTCATTTTTATTTATTTGAGAGCGACAGACAGGGAGAGAAAGAGGCAGATAGAGAGAGAGAATGGGCGCGCCAGGGCCTCCAGCCACTGCAAATGAACTCCAGACCCGTGTGCCCCCTTGTGCATCTGGCTAACGTGGGTCCTGGGGAATTGAGCCGCGAACCGGGGTCCTTAGGCTTCACAGGCAAGCGCCTAACTGCTAAGCCATCTCTCCAGCCCCCAATAGAGTATTTCTATGCTATATTTTTTTTGTTGTATGTGTACACGTATAGGTTCTCATGTGTATGTATACATTGTGTGTGTGCATATACACATGTAGGGCAGAGGTTAAATTCAGGTGTCTTCCTCAATTTCTGTCCATCTTATGTATTGAGACAGGGTACCTTGTTTGATCCAAGAGTTCAGCCGCTTTTGGCTAGTCTAGCTAGCCAGCTTGCTTTGTGTGTGTGTGTGTGGGGGGGGGGGCTCCCAATCTTTTCTTCCTGAGTGCTGGGATTACAGCAAGGCTGCCGTGCCCATCCAGCATTTATATGGGTCCATTTATATATATTTATATAGTCAGGTTCTCATGTTTGTATGGGAAGCTCTTTATTAACTGAGCCATCTCCCCAGCTCTGTACTCATTTTTTCCAAAATATTTTTGTTTATTTATTTGCAAGGAGGCGAGAGAGAGAGAATGTATGTGTGTGAGAGAGAATGGGTGCACCAGGGCATCTAGCCACTGCAAATGAACTCCAGATGCATGTGCCACTTTGTGTATCTGGCTTTACATGGGTACTGGGGAACCAAAACCTGGGTTGTTAGGCTTTGCAGGCAAGTGCCTTAATTGCTGAGATATCTCTGCAGCCCCCTATACTCTTAATTACTAACAGAAATTATGTTCTCTGGATACAATGCTTGTAAGAATATGAAGCAAGAGAAACTTATGCACTGCCATTGACATTAAATAATAAGTAATTTTGAAAATAGTTTGTCATCACTAGTAAAGTTGAACCTGCAAGATAAGCCAACAGTTTTGCTACTAGTTATATGTCTCAGAGAAATTCTTGAATATGTGTAACAGGAGCCAAGTGCATGACTTTGTATTCTGTGTAGCCAAAGCACCTTAAATACCCTTCTAGGAAAGTATTGTCTTGTATTTAAAAAATAGGATCAAGCAATAATAATTTCTGAACCCATCATTTTGAGAAGTTGTTAGTATTTAAAGCAAGAGGGTAGAGACATTACATAATCATAAGTGTATGAAGTCTGAAATGGGCAAAACAAGGACTTTTTAAATGTAGGTAGTGGACGTTGAGGAGTAAAGGTAATGATAGCACTGTAACTGGGCTAGTGGTTAATTTGGTTTAGGAGAAGAAAGGAGTAAATGGGATCAGAGGTTTGTGAGGTTACTTTCTATTGTTGCCTTAGGGTAGTTAATATGTGAGGGTTTTCATGCACATTATAACTAAGTTTGAAATAATTTCAGACTTTCAGGAAAGTTGCACAAAGTGCAGAGAGTTCCTTTATATTCTTTTTACCATTTTTACTCTATGATTCTTTCTCTTTCCAAACTTGACAATACTGTAATTTTTACATAAAGTAACTCTTCCTGGAGATTATTCTGTCTGATAATATTTAAAACTTTTGCAGTTGCCCTGCCATCAAGACCTGGGACTGAATGTTGTAATGATGCCAATGACTTTTCTTTGCAACATGTCAGCTCTCCAAAATGTAAAGTCTCAAGCAAGCAAAGCTTACTTCCCCATCAAATAAATCAAATATATGATGAATTATTTCATATACATCTGAAATTACAGGTAAGAATAGATTACTGGATGGAAAACTCAGTAATGTTCTAAGATTAAGCATTTGCAAAATTTGAATATAAGCATGTTTATTTGAAATACTTATAGAGGGCTGGAGAGATGGCTTAGCAGTTAAGGTTCTTGCTTGCAAAACCTAAGGACCCAGGTTTGATTCCCTACTACCCACGTAAGCCAGATGCACAAGGTGGCACATGGATCTGTAGGTTGTTTACAGTGGCTAGAAGCCCTGGTGCACCCAACTCTTTCTCTCTTACTGTCTCTCTCAAATAAGTAGCTACAAAAATAAAACTGCAATATTTATAGATAAATGTGTTAAAGCAAGATCAGAAAGGAACAGATTCAGTTTATAGGAACTGTTGAATGGAAAAATGTGTCTAAAAGAAAAAAAAGTGGTGGTGTATTTGTATGGGTGTTATAGATTTCAGAGGTCTTAGGTTTATTTTTAGCCTATCCAATTCTTAAGAAATAAAATGTCCTTTTTAAGTGCTTTTGAAAGTAGCTGGTATAGAGTTGTTTTAAGTAGCTATATGTAAAAAATCCCTTGTCCCTCTCACCAAAATTCAACTCTGAACATTGTTCTTTATGTTATGTCTGGGTTTTTTTTTTTCTAAAGGGCATAATTTATATGCTCATTAAGAGGAAGAAAGCAGTTTATATAATGCACAGTATCTTTTTGTAACTCTCATTAAAGCACTTTCTATACACATGAAATAGTAAAAACACTTAATTTACTTATGTGCTTTTAAAAACCAATACTGTGGTCTTCAGAGAAGGATCAGTGATTAAAGGCACTTGTTTGCAAAGCGTGCTAGCCCAGTGTTGCAGTCAAGTTCACATTGCTGGCAGAAATCGCCCAACCAAGAGCAGCTTTTTGGGGGAAAATAAAAGGTTTATTTTGGCTTACAGACACAAGGGGAAGTTCCATGATGGCAGGGGAAAATGATGGCATGAGCGGGGGGGGGGGGGGTGGGGGGGGTTGGGGGGGGAGGGGCGGCATCACCCTCTGGCCAACATAAGGTGGATAATAGCAACAGGAGAGTGTATCAAACACTGGCATGGGGAAACTGCCTGTGACACCCTTAAGCCTGCCCCCAACAACACTCCCTCTAGGAGGCATTAATTCCCAAATCTCCATCAGCTGGGGAGACTAGCATTCAGAATACCTAAGTTTATGGGGGACACCTGAATAAAACCAGCACATTCTGCCCCTGGTCCCCATAAACTGATATTCATGCATGATATAAAATACAATGCATTCAGTACAACTTTAAGAGTCCCCATAGGTTTTTTTTTGGCTTTTCAAGGTAGGGTCTCACTCTAGCTCAGGCTGACCTGGAATTCACTCTGTAGTCTCAGGGTAGCCTCAAACTCTCGGCGATCCTCCTACCTCTGCCTCCCGAGTGCTGGGATTAAAGGCGTGCACCACCACGCCTGGCTGAGTCCCCATAGTTTTTATCAATCCTAATGATGTCTGAACATCCCCATAATCCAAGGTCTTTTAACTGAGCCATAATACCAAAAAATCCCCCGAAAACCTATAATGGCCCAGAAAAAAAAAAAAAAAAAACATTCACACTGCAAAACATGGCATTGGGCATAGCAAAGAAATATTCAGCCAATACAAGATTTAAACAGGGCAAACATCAAACTCTGTAGCGCCAAGTCCAACAACTCCAGTCAGTGTGAAGTCTCCAAGTATGATAATTCTAACCAGAACAATCTCTGGAGTTCCAATTCCACCCTTTAAGCTAGACTACTCACAGTCCTGGAAAACTTCTTCCGGGGTCGGCAGCTCTCCTTGGCAGCCATCTTGTGGTCCCGGTATCTCCCCTGGGTTTCCACTGCAACCCACAGTTCATCATGACAGCTCTATCAGGTCTCCATGCAGGCATCCAGCAAACTTGCTTCACACTGCCCGTGGCTGTTTCCAAAACAAGACCATTTTGCAAATTCGATGACCTTGTCTTTCCTGTATTTCTTACACTCCACAATACCAGGTAGGATGCCAACTTGTTAATCCAAGGGGGAATAAAACCGACTTTGAAGAATAGGACAGTCCTTGAGCACTCAGGCCCCTTCAAAATAGTCTACATTCTTCCTGTTGTCCCAGTGCACCTGGCACAATCTCAGTGGTGGTTATCTCTCATACAATTGCAGCTGAACGGGCAGCAGATTTGACCCAAAGATTTCTTTCTGTGCCATATCCCTCTGCACACACCAGTCCGTTTCTATGCACTGCAACCCTGCACATGTTCTTAGGAAATGGGCATAACAGCAAGCCTCTCATACAAATTGCTTCTAGCCCAGTGGAAGCAAAGCTCTTTCTTACCCTCATAAGCTAAACCTCACAGTCCTTATAGTTCTTACTGCTTTCAGGTCTTTCAACTATGACCAGAATAGCCCATCAAGTTGTACTTACAGCACTGTAAGGTTTCGCTTAGGTCAAGGTTTCAAATCCTTCCACATTCCTCTTGAAAATTAGCTCTAAAAGGCCAAAGCCACACAGTCTGGTGTCCAGCAGCAAATGACCCCACTGTCAGTACCAACTTTAATGTTACAGTCAGGTTCACATTGCTGTCAGAAATCACCTGATCACGAGCAGTTTTGGGGGAAGAAAGGTTTATTTTGCCTTACAGATTTGAGGGGAAGCTACATGATGGCAAGGGAAAACAATGGCATGAGCAGAGGGTGGACATCACCCTCTGGCCAACATCGTGGACAACAGGCACAGGAGGGTGTGCCAAACACTGCATGGGGAAACTGGCTATGACACCCATAAGCCTGCTCCCAACAATACACTGGATCCAGAGGCTTTAATTTCCAATTGCCATCAGCTGGGGAGACTATATTCATAATACCTAAGTTTATGGGGGATACCTAACTCAAACCACCACACCCAGGTTTTTGAGGTAGGGTCTTGCTGTAGCCCAGGCTGACCTGAAATTCACTCAGTAGTCTCAGGGTGGCCTTGAACTCATGGCGATCCTTCTGCTTCTGCCTCCCAAGAGCTGGGATTAAAGGCATGCACCACCACGCCTGACTTAAGTATTTAATGGAAGGAGAGACAGTAAAAAATATGTTTTGGGGGCTGCAGAGATGCGTTAGCGGTTAAGGCACTTGCCTGAAAAGCCAGGGACCTAGGTTTGACTCCCTAGGATTCACATAAACCAGGTATACAAGGTGGCACATTCATCTGGAATTCATTTGCAGTGGCTGGAGGCCCTGGCATGCCCATTCTCTTTCTCTGCCTCTTCCTCACACACATACTCTCTCTACCTCTCTAAAATAAATAAATTAAAAAAAATGTGTTGTAGGGGACTGGATAAATGACTTAGCAGTTAAGGTGCTTGCCTGCAAAATCTTAAGAACCCATGTTCGACTCTCCAGATCCCACATAAGCCAAATGCACAAAGTGATGCAAGTGTATAAGGCCGCACATGTGCACAAGAGGGATGCATGCATCTGGAGTTCAATTGTAATGGTTAGCGGCCCTGGCATGCCAATTCTCTTCCTCTCTCTCTCATAAAATAAATAAATAATAAAAATAAATCTGTTTTGGCAAGTTTTTTTATTTTTTATTTTCAAGGTCTTGCTCTAATCCAGGTTGACCAAGAATTAACTATGTAGTCTCAGGATGGCCTTGAATTCATAGCTATCCTCCTACTTCAACCTCCAGAGTGTGGGGATTAAAGGTGTTTGCCACTGTGCCTGTCAAGTATTATTATTTTTTTGGTAAGTTTTATGACAGCAAAGATGTATCTATAATAGCAAACACAGTAAAGAAAAAATAGTGAGGTTCAGGAGATAAATGTGGTTTAATTAACCTACATTTTCACTTTTAAAAATATTTTTATTTATTTAGTTATTTGAGAGAGAGGAAAAAGGAGCGTGAGGGAGACAATGGGCATGCCAAGATCTCTAGCCACTGCAAAGGAACTCTAGATGCATGCACTCCTTTGTGCATCTGGTTTATGTGGGTCCTGGAGAATTAAACTGGGATCCTTTGGTTTTGCTGACAAATGCCTTAACTGCTAAGCCATCTCTCCGGTCCCAGTTTCACTTAAAAAAAAAATTATTTATTTATTTGAGAGAGAGAGAGAGAGAGGAAAGGCAGATAGATAGAAAGAGAGAATGGTCATGCCAGGGCCTCTAGACACAACAAACTAACTCCAGATGCATGAGCCACCTTGTGCAAATGGCTTTATGTGTGTACTGGTGAATCAAACTTGCGTCCTTTGGCTTTGCCGGCAAGCACCTTTACTGCTAACCCATCTCTCCACCCCCCATTTTCATTTAAAAAATATTCTGTGGTGTTCAAGTTGTCATTAAGTACATACAGTTTTGCTACACTATGTGATTTCATCCATTCAACAAATATTTGAGTACCTGTTAATAAGCATGTGTGTGTTCAATAGTAAGTAAGTGTATATGTTTGTGAATAAAACATGTGGCCCTTGCTGATTGTAGCTTATTAGAAGCAAATCATGAGTATACGTACACACACCCCCACACACATACATGTATATGTGTGTGTTTATATAAGGGTTGTTTTTTTATTTATTTTATTATTTATTTTTTTGGTTTTCTGAGGTAGGGTCTCACTGTAGCCCAGGCTGACCTGGAATTCACTATGGAGTCTCAGGGTGGCCTCAAACTCACTGCAATCCTCCTATCTCTGCCTCCCGAGTGCTGGGATTAAAGGCGTGCGCCACCACGCCTGGCTATGTGTTGTTTTTTTAAAACACTTTAAAAAATATTTTTATTATTTATTAGAGATAGGGTGGGGGGAGAGAGAGTGTGAGAATGGGCGTGTCAGGGCCTTTAGCTACTGCAAATGAACTCTAGATGGAAGCATCACCATGTGCATCTGGCTTATGTGGGATTTGGGGAATTGAACCTGGATCCTTAGGCTTCGTAGGCAAGTGCCTTAACCAAAAAAGCCATTTCTCCAGCCCCTCTTTTTTCTGAGACAAGATCATATTATATACCTGAGGCTAATTTCATTAGCCCATTCGTCCTTGATCTCTTTATCCTCCTGCCTTAACATCCTGTATTCTGACCACCATACCTGGCTAATTTTATAATTTTTTTTTCTTTTCAAATTTTTTTTATTAACAACTTCCATGATTATAAGAAATATCCTATGGTAATGCCCTCCCTCCCCCCACTTTCCCCTTTGAAACTCCATTCTCCATCATATCCCTCCCCCTCTCAATCAGTGTCTCTCTTATTTTGATGTCATGATCTTTTACTCCTGTTATGATGGCCTTATGTAGGTAGTGTCAGGCACTGTGAGGTCATGGATATCCACGCCATTTGTGTCTGGGGGGAGCACGTTGTAAGGAGTCCTACCCTTCCTTTGGCTCTTACATACTTTCTGCCACCTCTTCCACAATAGACCCTGAGCCTTGGAAGGTGTGATAGAGATATTGCAGTACTGAGCACTCCTGTCACTTCTTTCCAGGACCATGATGCCTTCTGAGTCATCCCAAGGTCACTGCCATCTGAAAAGAGAAGATTCTCTACCAAAAGTGAGAGTAGCATTAATATAAGGGTGTGAACATTAAGAGAAGTGCTTACTGGGCAGTTTGGTGAACATAGTATATTCATTTAGCCAGACAGCAGCAAGAGGTTATGCCCCTAGGGCTCATGGCTACCCCTGTTTTAAGTTTTCAGTATCAGGGATATATTCCCTCCCATGGAGCGGGCTTCCATTCCAATTAGAGGGCAGTTGGTTTCCACCACGACAGACATGCCACTATTGTACCCGTTGGCTCATTTGGCCTCCTGGCCAAATATAAGGCTTGCAGTGTCCACTGTTGAGTACCTTCACTGGTGGTATCTCTTTCTCCCATTGAACTGCATGCAGAATGGCTTCTTCCAGCTTTCTGTCAGCTGGTCTACATGGAGGAGGTTATCAGCTCAGTTCCAGCAGGTTTTCTCAGTGGCCTTGCAGCCCAAGTATGTGAAATCTTCAGCAATAAGGTCTTGCCATCTATTCCTGGTGGGAAACCAAGGGCCTCGGCAATGGCCTATAATGTTTTGGGAGCATCAGGGACCTCCCTGGCCAACAACTCACTGGAAGGTATCCCATCTCTGGCAATGAAAAATTTCTAGCAACAATCTACGTCTCCTGAGTGTTCCATTGTCCAAAAAAGTAGGTTTCCATATGATTTATTTATATCCTCTTAGATTTTGAGTAGCCCTCCCTCTACCTTTCCTTTACTCAGTCTCTTTACTCAGTATGTTGAACCATTCCTGCATCTCTGGGATAAACCTACTTGGTTGGGATGAATGATCTTTCTGATATATTCTTCTATTCTGTTTGCCAATATTTCGTTGAGAATTTTTGCACCTATGTTCATGACAGAGATTGGTCTGTAATTTTCTTTTTTTGTTCTCTTTGCCTGGTTTTGGTATCAGGGTGATGTTGGCTTCGTAGGAGTTTGGTAGGATTCCTTCTTTTTCTATTTTATGGAAAAGCTTAAGAAGCATTGGTGTTAGTTCTTCTCTGAAGGTCTGGTAAAATAAACCAGTGAATCCATCTGGGCCTGGACTTTTTTTAGTTGGGACATTTTTGATAACTGCTTGGATCTCCATACTTGTCATAGGCCTATTTAAGTGGTTACTCTCATCTTGATTTAATTTAGGTAAGTCATATAAATAAAGGAAATCATCCATTTCTGTCAGATTTTCATACTTAGTGGAGTATATGTTTTTATAGTATGTCCCTATAATATTTTGAATTTTCTCTGGTATCTGTGTGATGTTGCCTTATTCATCTCTAATTTTATTAATTTGTGTCTCTTCTCTCTTTCTTTTGGTCAGATTTGCTAAAGGTTTATCAATCTTGTTTATCCTTTCAAAGAACTAACTCTTTGTTTCATTGACTCTTTGGATTGCTTTTTGGTTTCTGTTTCATTAATTTCTGCCCTAATCTTTTTTTTTTTTTTTTTTTTTTTGGTTTTTCGAGGTAGAGTCTCACTCTAGCCCAGGCTAACCTGGAATTCACTATGGAGTCTCAGGGTGGCCTCGAACTCACAGTGATCCTCCTACCTCTGCCTCCCGAGTGCTGGGATTAAAGGCGTGCGCCACCACGCCCGGCTTTGCCCTAATCTTTAGTATTTCTTCCCGTCTACTGATTTTTGGATTGCCTTGTTCTTCTTTTTCCAATGCTTTAAGGTGAAGCATTAGGCTGTTTTCTTGAGACCTTTCTAATTTCTTAATATAGGCACTTAAAGTTATAAATTTCCCTCTTAGGACTGCCTTCATTGTGTCCCAAAGGTTTTGTTATGTTGTGTTCTCATTATCATTTGACTCTATGAATTTTTTAATTTCCTTCTTGATTTCTTCATTGACCCATTTATCATTTAGTAGTGTATTGTTTAATTTTCATGATTTTGTGTATGCTCTATAGCTTTTCTTGCTATTGATTTGTAGTTTGATTCCATTGTGGTCAGATAGAATGCAAGGAATTATTTCAATTTTCCTATATTTGTTAAGATTTGCTTTGTGTCCTAATATATGGTCTATTTTAGAGAATGTTCCATGTGCTGTTGAAAAGGATGTATATTCTGCAGCATTTGGAGAAATGTGTGTATATATCTGTTAGGTCCATTTCTTCTATGACCTCATTTAATACAGATGCCTCTCTGTTTACTTTTTGCTGTGATGACCTGTCAATTGATGAGAGTGGGGTGTTGAAGTTACCCACTACAACTGTGTTTGGTGTTATCTGTAATATTAGTTCTAATAGTGTTTGTTTGATGAATTTGGGAGCCTCCATTGTAGGTGCATATATGTTTAGGATTGTAATGTCCTCCTGTTGGAGTGTGCCTTTAATCAATATAAAGTGACCTTCTTTATCTTTCCTAACTAATGTTGGACTGAAGTCTACCTTGTGAGATATTAGGATAGCCATCCTTGCTTGTTTTCTGGGCCCATTTGCTTGAAACACCTTTTTCCAACATTTCTCTCTAAGATAGTGTCCATCCTTTGTAGAAAGGTGAGTTTCTTGGAGGCAACAAATTGAAGGATCCTGCTTTTAACCCAGTCTGTAAACCTATGTCTTTTGGTTGGGGCATTGAGGCTGTTGATATTAAGAGTTATTATTGAAAGGTATGTATTTATTTTTGCCATATTGTTTTGCACTTCTTCCGTTTTTACCTTTGCTCTCTTGTGTTAACTAGTATTTGAGTATTGTTTGTGTTTTTCCAGGTTCCTTACGTGTATGCTTTTCTTACTCTTCAGCATGGAGGATCCTTTCAAGTATTTTTCTGTACATCTGGTTTTGTCTTCCAATATTCCTTTAGCCTACTTTTGTTGTGCAATGTCCTTATTTCTCCGTCTATTTGAATGGATAGCTTTGCAGGATAAAGTAGTCTTGGTTGACAGTTGTTATATGTCAGAACTTGGAATACATCACTCCAAGCCCTTTTGGCTTTAAAAGTTTTTTGTGTTGAGTAATCTGCTGTGATCCTGATGGGCTTGCTTTTGTAGGTACTTGATATTTCTTTCTAACTTCTTTCAATATATTTTCTTTGGTTTGTGTGTTTAGTAATTTAATCTTAACACAGAGAGGAGAGGTTCATTCCAGGTTTTGTCTGGTTGGTCTTCTAAAGGATTCCTGTATCTGCACTGGCACCTCTTTCCCAATTTGGGGGAAGTTTTCTTCTATGATTTTGTTGAAAATGTCTACTATGCCTTTGGAGGGAAATTCTTTTCCTTCTACTGTACCCTGAATTCTTAATGTTTGATCTTTTCATAGTGTCCTGAATATCTTGAAATTCCCATATACCTTCTTATTAATTTGTCTTTCTCTTTGTTGGACTATATTAGATATGCCACCTGGTCTTCTAGTTTAGATAATCTGTCCTCTTCTTCATCTATTCTACTGGTGAGATTTTCTATAGAACTTTTTATTTCATTAACTGTGTTCTTTATTGCTAGTAGTTCTGTTTTTTTTTTATTATTTCTATTTCCTTATTTATATCTTGTATTGACCTCTTTATTTCATTAAATTGGTTTCCTGTGTCGTCTTTGAGTCCTTTGATTTCCTCTTTGACTTCTTGGAGCATATTTATAATCATTTTTTTGAAATCTTTCTCAGGCATTTCCTCTAAATCAGTCTCACTGAAGCTCATTTCTGATGCATTAATACTTTTTGGTGGATTTATATTGTCTTGATTTTTAGTGTTTCTTATGTTATAATGTATTTATTTTTGCATCTTGGATTAATTTAATATTTGGATTTTCTCATTAGCTGCAGTAATAGTAGATGTATCAATCAATCTGATGTTATATATTTTCAGGGTAGGAGCGTAAGGTGCTAGGTGTGGCTGTTAAGACTCTCAGTACCTACAAAAGTGGCCCTGGGTGTTGGGAATGCCTGCTCTGAGAGTATTCAAGTAGGCTGAGTGGAACAAAATACAGGTAGCTTCTAAAATTTAACTAAACAATGTACACATTCAATGAAAAACAGCACAGAGTATTTATGCAGAGTAGGTATTATGACAACCAGATCCTCTAACAAATTCACTGTCCCTTAGTATGTGTGGTGCCCCACACCCTTAATCCTGTCAACTAGGAGACTAAGATTTCTGGTCTGTTGAGGGTTCTAAGTCAGGTTGTGACCAAGTGAGACCCTTCCCTAATGTACAACAAAAGAGGAAACAAAACCACTATAAATCAAGAAGCAACAAATAACAAGCCCAAAATACAGCTTATTTAAGAATGGCAAATATGATCATCTATCAGATTTAACATATAATTTATCCTGATATGGAAGGTGCAATTAGCACTGCTGGTTCAAGCCTATATATCAGGCTTATTTGGCGGGTACTGACCTGGTGTAATCCCAGTTACCTTTTGGGATGGTTTTGGTTTCAGTTATGCTGTGCTCCTGCTTGGGTCCCTCTTTGGTGCATTGTGATTTCAAGTAGGCTGGCTGGGTCATTGGATTGCTGCTCTGGTCGTCGGTGTAGGGTGCTGTGAGCTCTCCCTGGTCTCTAGTGCTTGCTGGCGCTTGCCCTGGTGGTGGTGGGTGGGGGTGGAGGTTGTGGATGGTAGGTCTAGTTCTCCTGCTGGTCCACGTGATCCTCTACCTCGTGATCTGCTCCTCCATTGTATGCTGGGGTTCTCCCTTCACATTTCTTGAGTTTGTGAAGAGCTCTAGTGTGAGTGGAAAATCTCCTCACCTGGCTTTTCCTGCAGCTAAACCTGAGCCTTGCAGCTGTGGCCCCATGGATCTGGTGCCACCACTTGTGGAGCTGCTTCTGCCTGCCTATGTGGGCTCTGGATGCTCTGGATCTCTCCTACTTTTCTGCTGCCATTGGTTATTTCTTATACATCTCACTTTTTAGTAGAAGAGTATATTTTCTTTTTATTTCTTTTGGTTTTTTGAGGTAGGGTCTCACTCTAGTCCAGGCTGACCTGGAACTCACTACGTAGTCTCAAGGTGACCTAGGACTCATAGCGATTCTCTTACCTCTGCCTCCCAAGTGCTGGGATTAAAGGTGTGTGCCACCATGCCTGGCTAGAAGAGTGTATTTTTTTTTTCTTGTTTTTTTTTTTTTTTTGGCTTTTTCTCCCATAGGCTACTTGGAGTGGTTCCTACGCCACCATCTTAACTGGAAGTCCTAATTTTATAAATTTAAATAGAGTGATAATAGAAGTATATTATTAATGCCTGATAAGGAGACTTTGAGAGGTTATGTAAAGTTGTTCTGACAAACCTTAATAAAACCATGAAGAATGAGGGTTTAGCCTAAACGAAAGTATATCCTAGACTGAGCCATTCTAGTATTGAGAAGCTCTTGAGGTATAATCAATTATATATTTAGTTATTCTAGGAAAATGTAAAAAAAAAACAATTTTTTTTTCCTTGACTGTTTTCACAGTTTATTCTGAAGTTGAATAGTTAGTGTAGGCATTTTCCCCAAACCATTCCCACCACACAGACTCTACCACTACTCTTGTTACTTCTCTTTACCCATACTTATCACACATAGCTTTTGAAAACACACAGGGGTCAGGACCCCAACTGTTTGGTAATACGAAGAGACCTCAAAATCACACAACAGAATCTTTTACTTCCCTTCCCACTAACAGGCCATGAATGAAAGATTAAGGGCTAAAAGATCACCTTCATTCGGAGGTCAGATTTCCTAACATTCATTTTTCTTTGTCTAAGACGTAAAAGCCCAAAGCAGTTTCACTTACAACTGTAAGTCTGATTTTTTTTTCTTTTCTAAGCTAAAACAAAGCTGACAACCACAGCTTCAGGACTGGCAGGGAGCGAGTTCCAGTTACCACACAGGTGCAGGTGATGCTTCAAGAGTTGTCATAACTGAGAACCAAAACTAATAATGCATTGATATGAAACCTCCACTTTTTCCTGACGCAGCAAAAGTCCTCTAAATGTGGCAGCAGCTGTGACAGAGAAGGCACTTTGTGCTAAAATTTAGTTTCTCATGAAAGAATGCCACAGTAGAGAGGCTGGGTCAGTCTAAGTGGCAGGCACCCTTTTGGATGGGGGCCCAGTTTCCCCCAGAAAGGCATCTATCTGCAAAGGAAAACTTTGTAATCATAATTCCAAGCAAATTGGCTACTTCAAAGTTAGGAGAGGGAAGTATCGAGATAAAACACAGTCGCACCAGGGATGGGGAGAGGAATGAGGGCTACAAGGACTTGCCAGCTGGTTGGACACTCTCCTGGGCCACCTCCACCCCAACTTCCCAGGAAGCTGATCTTGCAAGGTAGCCCTCAGCCGCAAGGGCACCGGGACTTCTACGTCCACCTGCGCTCCTTGCTGTGTTCCCAGGAAAGAACAGTCTGCAAGTACTGCTGGTGGAACATCTGTCAGGGTTCTGACAGTGCCATGAGAAAGTGAGGGCTGTCCACATGATCCAGAACTCCTTGCCAGTGCCCAATGATTTGGTGGGCCTTCTCAGAGCAATAATGGATCAAGCTGGTGTCCCCCATCAACACTCAGAAGAGCAGCTTGAGTCTTTGGATGGGTAGAGGGATAAGAAAAGCGTGGGTTCAGGTCCTGGTGCTGTAAATAAAGTGCCGTGAACGAAGGTTATGGGAGGCCGCTGTCGAGGCCGAGGCATGGGGAGACACCAGCACCAAAGGATGGGAGACTTTGCCTTCAGCCACAGTGTTGGCTGCAGAGACAGGCTTTCATTATTGCTTTACTTCTTTAGTGCTCCAGAACTTTTAGTTACACAGAGAAAAGAAATACTTGGTGGGCTTGGCAGGTAGCACGTCACCATGTCACAGGAATTGGCTGACATTGAGAACACATTACAGTCTTAATAATGTTGGATGATGGCTGTTTTTCCCCTTCATTCTGATGAACTTAGGAAAATTCAAATTCCTCTTAAAAAAATCTTATCAAATTGGCTCACAATGCTTTTTAATGAAAGCAAGACCACTGTTTATAGCCGATATAGAAATGCTTGTCTCTGTTCTATCAGTTTTCAGATGTGCTATGGAAGCAAATCCACTATCACATTTCAGGAGACTTTACTATGACGTATCAATTGGTTCCATGAACTTCTCTGAAGCTCTTTGGAGAGGGTGAGAGAGCTACAGTGCTGCACAGAGAACACTGCTCCACTAGGGGCTCCACAGGTCCTATTTTGCAGCTTTCATATAGGAAGGTATGCCCCCCCTGGCGGTCAGACCCTCAAAGCGCTTGTATGTGTAGTTGATGAAGACGCAGTCCTTGTTCTTATAGTCAGTCTCAGGATGGTTACTTGTGGCCACTGTTGGCTTAAGAATGTCAGATTCTGGAAACTCATCAAAGTTTGAGGTATCGTCAATGCTCTTGATCTCAATAGATATCGCAGCAGGTCTCTCTCTGATATGTTCCCAGTCAACAAAACTTCAAAAAATGAGTTATTTTTTATTTCCTCAACTCCAGGGGCTCCGATTCTATGCTCCCATTCACAGCAAAATCTTAGAATGAGATGCTTGGCTTTCTCAGAGATGGGAACTTCTGGAGGAAAAGTCAGTTTCTTTCCAGTTCATCACCTTCTTATACGTCTCTTGAGGGGTCTCTGAGCAGAATGGTGGGTAGCTGATGAGCATCTCATACATGATCACCCCAAGAGACCACCAGTTGCAGAGTTCTTGTGCCCGGTCTGCAGGAACACCTCAGGGGCTATGAGGTCAGGAGTTGCCCACAGTGGAGAAGGCCAGCTGCCGTTGGTTTCTTTTCCAGGTTTCTGCTTTCCTTTTGGAATTCATGTTCTGGAAAGTGAAGTCACTGGGGAGACTGTGGTTCAGGTTCCTGTAAAATTCTTTCCTGTGTGCTTTTTTTCAGGCCTATGCAAAGGCCAAAGTCAGAAAGTTTCATGTGGCCCTTGCTGTCCAAGAGAAGGTTGTCTGGTTTGATGTCTCTGTGGATGAATCCAAGTTGGTGAATAGAGTCTATGGCTAGCACTGTTTCTGCTATATAAAACCGAGTCTCCTCTTCTGTCAGAGTATCTTTTTTCATCAACAAGGTCATCATGTCTCCTCCAGGCAGGAACTCCATGATTAGGTAGAGGTTTAGCTTATCCTGAAAACTATAGAACATTTTCACAACCCACAAACTGTCTGCCTCCATTAGAATGTCACGCTCTGCACGGATGTGGCCAAACTGCTCCTTTTCAAGCATATCTGTTTTACAGAGGATTTTCATTGCATACACATGCCTTGTGTCTTTCTTCTGAACAAGTCGCACCTCACCAAATGCTCCTCGGCCTATGACTTTTAAGGACTCAAAATCGTCTAGTCCAAGTCTTGTCCTCTTTAAACGAAGAAACTCTGTTTCCTTTCGAGCATGTGCTGATCTCCTGAGGCGTTTCTCTTCATCTTTCAGACCTTCTTCCATCACTTTTTCTAACTTCTTTTGTCTCATTTCTCGTTCTTCATGATGAGCAATAAGGTTACTATAAAAATTTTCCAATGTCACCTTGGTCATTGTCACCCTTTCCTTTGTGTGATTATTCATGGACGAGCAGGGTGTTGAGCCTATCATGGCCATGGCAGACCCGGCGTGGGGATGGAGCTGCCGACGCCCGCCCGAGGTGCACTGAGGTCCCCGCCGTGCAGCCCTGCCGACCCGGCCGACCCGACCAACCAGGATGCACTGGGGCTCGGAGGTAGTGGCCGAGACGCCATAGTGGGTGAGCACTCGGCGAAGTGCCAGGAGAAGATGAATTAAAAAACAAAAAAACAACAGCAGCACGGAGAGACCAAGCTTCTTTCCCAACTCTGCTGCCGCCTCCGCACCCTTGGCTGTGGAGAGGGGCCTGAATTTTTTTTTCTTGGTTTTTCAAGGTGGTTTTGCTCTAGCCCAGGCTGACCTGGAATTCACTATGTAGTCTCAGGGTGGCCTTGAACTCATGGTGATCCTCTTACCTCTGCTTCCCAAGTGCTGGGATTAAAGGCATGTACCACCACACATGGCAAACCTGATGATTTTTAAAGTAAGTTATGTAAGCTACTGTGTCCTTATGCAAATGGATTGGGGGGTGTTTTAGGTGTGGAATTTGGGAGACTAGATCGGATTGTACTATAGGTGAGAAAAATAATGATCAGGTCTAGGGGAGATGGTTCTGTGGTTAATGGTACTTGCTTGCAAAGTCTGCCAGCCTGGGGTCAGTTCCCCAGTACCCATATAAAGCTGGTTGTAAAATGTTGGCCTGTGTCTAGAGTTTATTTGCAGTGGTAAGAGACCCTAGTACACATGTACACACATGTCTGTACACACAAATAATTTATATTTTAAAAGAAAGATTATATTAACATGGACTAGGCTAGTGGCAAGGAACAGAAGTGAAGAAGACTGAAGCTTTAATGTAGAGGTAAACTTGTCTAGACTTGATCTAATACATCGGATGAAGAGGGTAAGAAACCTATCTTTATTTTTATGTTTCTGATTTATACAGCTTGAAGGAAGAATAGATTCCAGGGAAAAGATTGGGGTTTTAGTTTGGAGTAAGTTGGGTTTGGCAATTAAAATGTATCAGCCACAGGGAAATTCACAGAAGGGGGGAGGGGGCGGAAAGATTGTTAGGGCCACATGTTGGGACATTATGCACAGAGACATTTCCTCTTACCCATAACTAATGGCTATCCCTACAATGCACTTCCCACATTCCCCAACGAGTAGGGTCCCTGCGAGTAGGGTCCCTGCGGAGTGAGGAGGGCAGGGAGGAGGCTAATGATGGTGCTAACATGGTTGTATACACACTGTGTACATAACTAATAAAAATAATTTTTTAAAAAAAGAATTCCAGGTAAGCTTGAGATAGGGAAACACCTACCTCAAAAAAAAAAAAAAAAAGTTTGTGCATTCACTTTCAACTTACGAAACTAGAAAAGCTAAAACTACATTTACATTTATCTGGTAGAGAAATGAGAAAGAAAAAGCCAAATGGAAACATTTATTACAGTTCCCCCTAAGGAAAAGCAAGTTCTCCTGTGAATTTTAGGAAGAAGTATTATTTGAACTGGAGTGACAGCTCAGTGGGTAAAATGTTTGCCCCAGTAAGTGTGAGTAAGATAGTTTAGGGGTAATAGAGCCTCTAAAAGTCAAAGTGAGAAATTCCCTTAAATCTGTGAGGAAAAATCTGATTTTTCCTGATCTCTTTCTCCCTAAAGGAGTCCTCGCTGCCATCTCTTGCTGGAGGCCAGAAACATAAGGCAGAAATCTGATTTTTCCTTGTCTCTTACTTTCCTAGAAGAGAAAATTAAGACAGATTATTCCCTTCCGTAGGGATGTAAATGCCATTACTCCCTTTCCTGGAAACGTGGCAGTGCCTGAATATGTGAGATGAAGGCTGGACTAACTAGCTCAGCCCCCATCCAGGAAATTCCCATAAAAGATCCCAATCAGTGTTACCAGGGAGGCTTTTCCATTTCCAGGAGCCCCACTGGTGCTTTACAGTGGGAGCTCTGTCTTCTTTCCTTCTCTTAAGCTCTATTTCTATAACCTCTGTAATAAAATCTTTCTAAACTTCAAAAAAAATGTATCAGCCTTTACAATGACAACATTGCTCTTGGGTGGGAGTCATCATTTGAATTATTGAGTATTCTATCAGAACAAAATACCTGAAGCAATCAACTTAAAAAAAAAACAAATGTTTGTAGGATGTAGTGTTCAAGCCCTGAGTCCTAGCTGCTTGGAAGGCTGAGGATCACTTGAGTCTTATGAATTTAAGACTAGCCAGGACAACATGGGAGATCCCATTTCAACTTAAAAAACAAAAGGAGGAGGCATTATTTTGGCTTATAGCTGTGGAGGTATTGATCAATGGCTGATTTTTTTTCCCCCATGGTTTGGGTCTGTGGTAAGATAAAAGGAAAACTGATCATTTCATGGCCAAGAAGCAGAAGAGAGAAGTGGTCAGAGTCTGACAATGCCTTTCAAAGGCCTATCCAGGCAAACTAAACACCTTCCACAAGTGCTATATCTTAAATGTTCCAGCACCAACTCAAGGGATCAAGTCTTTTAATACATGTCTTTATGGGACATCTAAACTATAACATATAAATAAATATGGGTTAGTATTTTAAGTTGTCAGCAGTAGTTGAAATCTAAAGAGAAGGTAGAATGTGAAGTCATGGCATCCTGGGTTAAGAGGAAGACTTCAAAGATACAGGGAAGTGGAGGAATTCTAGAGCTATTTAAGAGATAGTACTGGGCTGGAGAGATGGCTTAATGGTTAAGGCACTTGCCTACAAAGCCAAAGGACTCTGGTTCGATTCCCCAGGACCCACGTAAACCAGATGCACAAAGTGGTGCATGCATCTGGAGTTCGTTTGCAGTAGTTGAAGGACCTGGTGCACCCATTCTCTCTCTTTCTGCCTCTTTCTTTCTCAAATATATAAAATAAATTAAAGAATTAAAAAAATAGTACTGAGATTGCTTAGGTTTGGTAGGTATGCAGTAAAATTTAGTCATGGGCAAAATATGGTTTGATTTTTTTTTTTCTTTTGGTGGGGGAGTAGTCAAGTGCTTCAGCTTTTCCTGAGTTAGAAAAGTAGAGAAGTTAATTCTTTGCTTTTTAATCCATAACTCATTGTTTTCTTGTGCCTTTTTTTTTTTTTTTTTTGATGTAGGGTCTCGCTCTAGCCCAGGCTGACCTGGAATTCACTATGTAGTCTCAGGGTGGCCTCAAATTCACAGTGATCCTCCTACCTTTGCCTCTGAGGTGCTGGGATTAGAGGTGTGCGCCACCATACCTGGCTTGTTGTGCTCTTTTCAATGTAAGATTTTGCTCTAGCCCAGGTTTGACTTGTAACTCTGGCCCCAGACTAGCCTCAAACATGATCCTCCTACCTCTCTGCCTCCCGTGTGCTGGGATTAAGATGTGCACCATGATGCCCAGCCCTTTAGCATATTTTTAAGGTTTATTTATGTTGTATCATGTATCAGTATGTTTTCTTGTGTGCCTATGGTATCTGAGTGTCTATGTGTGTTTGCATGTGTGTAACTGCATGTGCATGAGAGGCCAGAGGTTAATGTCAGATGTCTTCCTCACTTGCTTCTGCTATATTTATTGAGGTAGGGTATTTGACTTGAACTCAGAGCTTGCCAATTCACCTAGTTTAGCAAACTTGCTGTGGGGATTCCCTGTTTCGCCCTCCCAAGCACTGGGATTACTGGCTTCTTGCCATGCCTGCCTGGCATGTTCATTTATTGCTGGAGATCCAACTGTAGTCCTCATGCTTGAGTGCCAAGTGCTTTATCCTCTGTACTATGTCCCCATCCCAGTACATATGTACATATGTATGTATATACATACATACTACATATGCACATATATATTTGCAAGCAGAAAGGGATAATGAATGAGAATGGATGCACTAGGGCCTCTAGCTGCTGCAAATGAACTTCAGATGCATGTGCCACTTTGTGCATATGCCTTTATGTGGGGAATTGAACCCAGGTCCTTAGGCTCTTCAGAACATGAATTCACAAGGATAATGCCACTTTTCATGGTATGTGATTTTTTCCCCCACTAGTGTTAACCATGTTTATTATGGGGATGGGGAAAAATGATCAGCACATTAACCCAGACTTGGGGTTTCTTAGCTCAAGATGATAGAAAGGCAGTAAGGTAACAAACAGGGGGGTTTAATGGACCATAAAGTTGAACAAGAAATTTAAATTAACTCTGTACAGTAGTGGTCCGTTTTTGGTCCCAAGATTCTCTTAATTCTTCAAGATGGAAACTGGTTTATGAGGAAATTTATATGTTGACTTACTTGCTATATTAAGTGTAATTACTACTCATTTTCCTTAGGAGCCAATGTATTGCTAAAAACCATTTGATTAAACTAATGCCAGTGTTGAATAAGAATATAATTTGCAGAATTGTGAACAAACTTAAAAATCATTTAAATCATGTATTTTGATACAGTGTGAAACTACAGCACAACAGAAATTTGCTGAAGAACTAAAAAAACGAGAACGTTTTCTAGTGGAAAGAGAAAAACTGCTTTTCAGACATGAAAATGCCTTGAGTAAAATTAAAGGTGTTGAAGAAGAGGTTCTTACAAAATTTCAAATTATAAAGGAGGTAATTATACAGCATTTGATTTTAGAGTAATATTTCTCCTTTTTTTTTTTACCTTAGACTCATTAATTTTTACATTTTTACCATATTTACTTACTTCTCCTTCCCTTTTTCTTTTGTGCATACCTCCCTAGACACCTTATTTTCTGAACCATTTGAAAGTAACTTGCAAAAATCAAAATACACTGTTTCCTAAAAGACATTCATATCAATTCAGAAAATTAATGCCTTTTGAGTATAGTTTTTAAAAAATATTTATTTATTTGAGAGAGAGAGAATGGACATGTCAGGGTCTCTAGCCACTGCAAATGAACTCCAGATATACCCACCACCTTGTGTATCTGGCTTATGTGGGTCCTGGGAAATGGAACCTAGGTCCTTAGGCTTCGCTGGCAAGTGCCTTATCTGCTAAGCCAGCCCTGGATACAGTTTGTATTCACTTTCCTAATATACCTCTAAAAGGTCTTTTACTGCTTTTTTGTTTTGTTTTTTGATCAAGGAACTAGACAAAATCATGTAGATTTGTTATTTTATCTTTTTGGTTTCTACAAATCTAGAGTACTAAAGTTTTCTTGGGTCTAGCTCAACAGTCTTTTTTCCTTTTAAATATATTTTTTAACTTTTTATTGTCAACTTCCATAATTATAGACAATAAACCATGAAAATTCCCTCCTCTCCCCCACTTTCCCCTTCACAAATACACTCTCCATCATATCCTCTCTCTCTCTGCATTATTCTCTCTTTTATTTTGATGTCGTCATCTTTTCCTCCTAATAAAGGGCCCTAGTGTTAGGCACATTTGTGCAAATAATTTTTTAAATTTAATTTATTTTTTATTGACAACTTCCATAATTCTAGAAAATAACCCATGGTAATTCCCTCCCTCCCCCCACTTGCCCCTTTGAAACTCCACTCTCCATCATATCCCCTCCCCCTCTCAATCAGTCTCTTTTATTTTGATGTCATGATCTTTTCCTCCTGTTATGACGGTCTTGTGTACGTAGCATCAGGCACTGTGAGGTCATGGATATCCAGGCTATTTTGTGTCTGGAGGAGCATATTGTAAGCAGTCTCATCCTTCCTTTGGCTCTTAAATTCTTTCTGCCACCTCTTCCACAATGGACCCTGGGCCTTGGAAGGTGTGATTGAGATATTTCAGTGCTGAGCAGTCCTATCACTTCTTCTCAGCACCATGGTGCATTCTGAGTCATCCCAAGGTCACTGCCATCTGAAAAGAGATGGTTCTCTAACCAAAAGTGAGAGTAGCATTAATATAAGGGTATGAACATTAAGAGAAGTGCTTACTGGACAGTTTGGTGAACATAGTATATTCATTTAGCCAGACAGTAGCAGACGTTAACACCCCTAGGGCTCATGACTACCCCAGTTTTAAGTTTTCAGTATCAGGGATATATTCCCTCCCATGGAGTAGGCCTTCAGTCAAATTAGAGGGCGGTTGGTTTCCCCTATAACAGATGTGCCAATATTGCACCAATTGCCTCATTTGAACTGGCTGGCCAAATTTAAGACTTGCAGTGTCCACCGTTGTATCCCCACTGGTGATTTCTCTTTCTGCCATTGAATTGCATACAGCATAGCTTTTTCCACCTTTCTGTCAGCTGGTCTACATGAAAGAGGTTTTCAGCTCAGCTCCAGCAGGATTTCTCAGTGATCTTGCAGCCCAAGTATGTGGAGTCTTCAGCAATAGGGTCTTAGCATCTATCTATTCCTGGTGGGAAACCAAGAGCCTTGGCAATGGCCTGTAATGTTTTGGGGGCATCAGTGACCTCCCTGGCCAACAACTCACTGGAAGGTATCTCATCCCTGGCACTGAAAATTTTCTAGTAACAATTTATGGCTTCTGGGTGTCCCATTGTCCAAAAAAGTAGGTTGCTGATGACTTATTTATATCCTCTTAGATTTTGATTAGCCCTCCTTCCACCTTTTCTTTACTCAATCTCTTCCCCTGACCTCACTTAGTCCTTTTCACCCCCATTAATCTGTTCTTCTAATTTCATATATACAATACCATCCTATTAAATATCCCCTCCCTCCCTTTTTATTTTCTTTGTATCCCCTTTCTAGATTACTGGCCTCTGCTACTAAAGAAAATATTTATTTTCAAGCAGAGAGAGAGAGAGCAAGAACAGGCATGCTAGGGCCTCAAGCAGCTACAAACTCCAGATGGCATGTGCCACCTTGTGCATCTGGTTTTAGGTGGGTACTGGAGAACTGAACCTGAGTTATTGGGCTTTGCAGGAAAGCACTTTAACTGCTCAGCCATCTTTCTAGCCCTTCAACAATCTTAATAGAGAATGTCACATTATGAAATTGGCTGATTGTTTCTTCACAGTAACATTCACATTAAATTTATTTATTTATTTATTTGAGAGAAAGAGGCAGATAGGGAGTTGGTGTACCAGGATCTCTTGCCACTGCAAATGAACTCCAGATGCTTGTGCCTCCTTAATGTGTCTGGCTTTACATGGGTACTGGGGAATCAAACCTGGTTCGCCTTAACTGCTAAGCCATCTCTTCAGCCCCAGATTAAATTTTTTGGCAAGAATATTATATATGTATATTATATTTCTTTACTTGATATTAAATATACTGCATGGCATGTATAACTTTGAAGAGTAAATTTCATTCTATTTGTACATTTCTGTAAGTTTTAAAAAAATGTTTATTGTATTATAATTATCACCATGATCAAAAAAAAAAAAACAAAAACCCCGCCACTATCCTAAAAGTTTTCTTAGGCTCCTTTGTAGCTCTTTTTTCTCATCCTCTGTCTTTGGCAGGAACTCATCCATTTCCTGTCCTTGTACTTCTGCTATTAGCAGAATGCTGCATAAAGAAGATCATGTCATGACTTTTATCTTTGGTGTGCAGCAGCAGTTCATTTATGACATACCTTGGCATAATTTTCTTTGAGGTTATCCTTGTGAATTTTGTGCTTCTTTATTGCCTTTGGCCAAGTTTGGGAAATTTTCAGCTAATATTTTTTCAAATATATATATATATTTTTCTAATCCAGTTGCTTTCTTTTCTTCTGTCTGTTCATTCATATGTTCTTTTTCTATGAAAGATAACTGAGGCTATGTTCTGTTTTTCCTATCTTCTATGATCTTTAGATTGAATCATTTCTGTTAATCTATTTAAAAAAAAATCTCATATTCCCTCATGACCTTTACAGGAGCCTGTGTTCCTGGTTTCTCTGCCATAATGACTGGCTTTATTCTAGAGCTTATGTGGAAGGTTTTGCTTTGTTTTTCTATCCTGGAGAATACCCAGGAACAAAGCTTTGAGATAAAAGGAAAAACAAAAGCCATTTGCACAAGGCGGTACATGTGTCTGGTGTTCCCCTGGTTTGCCCATTCTCTCTCTCTCAAATAAGTAAAAATGTTTAAAAAAAAGAAAAAGAAAACCCAAAGAAGATATGGAAACTTTACCCCTGAGGAATTGTTTCTCCAAATTTTAAGGTGCTACTATAAGTTCTGGCTTGTTTCCTTTTCATCGTCACCAAATATTTGCTCTTCTATTCCATCTCATCCCCTTTTTTGAGATAGTGTCTCACTCTAGTCCAGGCTGACTTGGAATTTGCTATGTAGTCTCAGGCTGTCCTCGAGCTCACAGTGATCCTCCTACCTCTGCCTCCTGAGTGCTGGGATTAAAGGCATGTGCTACCACACCCAGCCTCCCTTTCTTTCAATTCAAATATTTTTATCTATTTGCAAGCAGAGTGAGATAGAGGGAAGAGAGACAGACAGAGAGAATGGGTATGCCAGGGTCTGTAGCCTCTGCAGACAAACTCCAGATACATACACCACTTTGTGCATCTGGCTTTATGTGGGAACTGGGGAAGTTAGCCTGGGTTGTTAGGCTTTAAGCGCCTTAACCACTGCACCATCTCTCTAGTCTGATACTTTCTTTTCTTTGGTTTTTCAGGGTAGGGTCTTGCTGTAGTTCAGGCTCACCTGGAATTCACTATGTCATCTCACGGTGGCCTCGAACTCACGGTAATCCTCCTACTTCTGCTTCCCAAGTGCTGGGATTAAAGGTGTGCACCGTCACGCATGGCTGATCCTTTCATTTTTAAAAAAGGTTTTGTACATAGTTGAAAACTTGTCTGGGCTATGTAGGGAGACTCTATCTAAAAAAAAACCTAAACAAAACAAAACAAAGAAGGTGTCACATGTATATTTACATTATTGATAGGTTTCTCAGGGAAGCACTTATGCCTTTTCCCTTCTGATCTTTGGGCAACTACTTTCCTTTCTTATCGCTGATTATTTTGACTCATAATATGTTTATAGTGAGCCATCTCTCCAGATCACCCCCCCCTTTTTTTTTTACAAAAGCCCTTTGGACTTTCATAATTTAAAATAGTACTTTTAGAAGTTTCATTACTGTACTTTCCAGAACAAAGTATGAAGCACGTTAAAGTATTCAGTACACCATTTTCATATATGTACAACATTGGTAGATGGAGAATGTCTTTTAGCTGGTACAAATGAATTCTAGATGCATGCACCACTTTGTGCATCTGACTTTATGTGGATACCGGGCAGGTGTGAGGGAATTGAACCAGGGCTGTCAGGCTTTGCAAGCAAGCACATTTATTCACTGAGCAATCTCTCCAGCCCCTCAGTTTTGTTTCCTGTAACCCCTTCATCTTCCAGTTCACATTTATTACCAGCCAGAATAACTGGCACACAATAGAATCTTTAACTTGAAGAATCTGTTCTCTCAGATCATGTAGAGATCATTGAATATAAACTGTATTTGATAAAATAAACTAAAGCAAAGTTTTGTCCATTTTTCATGTATGCATCCCTCATTACTGTTAACGATTCTGTTCCTGCAGGATCCAAGATTTTAAGCATACATGGACGTGTGTCTACTTTAACTTGTTTTTTATAAGAATTTTTCTCTTATGATTATATATTTCAACAAAAAATCCTTGAGCAAACTGTACAGTCAAAGCCAATTTTCCAATGCCTTATGAACCAAGGCTAGGTAGCATCTGCTCATATCATATACTGTTGCTAAGTGCCTGCAGCTTGCCCTGCACTCCCTTACAGATGGCTGTTCCCAGCACTAGGCTGGTTTATACTCATGACTCTCACTAGTTTTGTCTTGACTAGGGTTTTTTTTGTTTGTTTTGTTTTGTTTTGTTTTTTTCTGAGGTAAGGTCTCATTCTAGCTCAGGCTGACCTGCAATTCACTATGTCATCTCTGGGTGGCCTTGAACTCACGGCAATCCTCCTACCTCTGCCTCCTGAGTGCTGGGATTAAAGGCGTGTGCCACCATGCCTGGCCTTGACTAGGGTTTTTATTTGACATCAGTAGGAGACATAGTGTGTAGTGGGTTTATCCTGAAATGATGGATGTGAAACCCTCATAGTGCATATATATTTTTTTATTTTTAAATATTTTTATTTTTATTTATTTATTTGAGAGAAAAAGAAGCCATCTCTCCAGCCCCCCTGCTATTTTGTGGTAGGGTCTCATTCCAGCCCAGGCTGACTTAGAATTCATAGTGTATATTTTTAATACCTTCTAGGTGTAGAAGAATTAGATAGCAGAAATATTAGACTAATTACAAAATAAGTGTATTACAACTCTCTTCTGTTATGAAAGAAATCATTTAAAATTGAAATAAAATTGAATTAAACTTTTTCAGATTTTTTTTTTTTTTTACAGAGGAGTAAGGAAATGCTGATTAAAAAAAAAGTTTTGGAAGTGCTGAAGATGAAGCCTAGCATATTATGCATGTTAGGCTGGCCACTCAACTACTAAGCTATATGTCTAGCCCTTGTTTTTTTGAGATAAGGCTTGCTGTGTAGCCCAGGCTAGCCTTGAACTTACTCTATAGCTCAGCTGGCCCCAAGTTCACACTCCCTGCCTCAACTTCATATGTGTTAGGATTACAGGTGTGTTTTACCACATCTGGCTCTCCATGCTCCTCTTTTTCTTGATTCTTTCTATTTAGATTTGTCTGGCTGTTACTCTTACTAAGCATAAATATTAACTGAATCATATTTATAATTATTTGCAAGAGAGAAATTAATTCAGTTGTTTAATTTCCTGTAGAAACTTGTTTTAATAGCTTATGATAAATTGAGAGTATAAGGTGAAATAAGTATTCATATTCTAAATCTAAACTATGCTATTGTTTAAGTGTAATTAAAGAGGAAGTTGATTTAAGTTTCTTATGAAACTGATTAGGGAGGAAATTAGTGTGGAATTCAGAGAAATTTTATTACATATTTAATGCTTTCTGAGGGGGCTCAGTGGTTAAAGGCACTTTCTTTCAAAGCCTGCTGGTCTGGGTTTGTTTCCCTAGTACCCACGTAGAGCCAGATGCACATTGTGCATCTGGAGTTTGTTTGCATTCTCAAGAGGCCCTGGTGTACACACATACTGTCTGTCTCTCTCTCTCTTCTCCTTACACATGCACATGCACAAATGAATAAATAAAAGTATTTTATTAGTCTTTTTCTGCTGTCCCCCCCAACAAGGTAGGGTCTCAGTCTATCTCAGGTTGACCTGGAACTCACTCTGTAGTTCCAGGCTGGCCTTGAATTCACAGTTCGAGTGGTCTCTTACTTCTGCCTCCCAAGTGCTGGGATTAAAGGCATGTGTTGCCGTTCCTGGCTTAAATAAAAATATTTTTAAAAATAATCATTTCTGAAATGAAAAGCTGGTATCAAAAATTTCAGTGATGGGCTGGTGAGATGGCTTAGCAGTTATGGCACTTGCCTGCAAAGCCTAGGGTCCTAGATTCTATTCCCCAGTACCCATATAAGCCAGATGCACAAAGTGGCACATGTGTCTGGAGTTTCTTTGTAGTGGCTAGAGGACCTGCATGCCCATATTCATATTTTTTTTCTCTCTTTCTCAAATAAATGCATATTTTTAAAAAGATTTTCTGGGCTGGCTTAGCAGTTAAGGTGTTTGCTTACAAGGCCTAATGACCCAGGTTTGATTCCCTAGAACCCATGTAATCCAGATGCACATAGTGGTACATGCATCAGGAGTTTGTTTGCAGTGGCTAGAGGCCCTGGTGCATCCATTCTCTCTTCATCCCCCCTCAAGTAAATAAATAAAAACTTTAAAAACTTTCGCCAGGCATGGTGGCACATGCCTTTAATCCCAGCACTCGGGAGGCAGAGGTAGGAGGATCATCGTGGGTTTGAGGCCATCCTGAGACTACATAGTGAATTCCAGGTCAGCCTGGGCCAGAGTGAGACCTTACCTCAAAAAAAATAAAAATAAAAAAAATAAAAACTTTCATGTGCCCTGTTCGTATGCAGAAAAAGTCTCTCATTGAACCTGGATTTCCCTAATTTTGGGTTAGACTGGCTGACCAGGGAGCCAACAGTCCACCTCTCTCTGTCCCCACAGTGCTGGAGTTGCAGGCATTCATGGCCACACTGGCTTTGTATGTGGGTGCTAGTGACTGAACCCAAGTCCTCATGCTTGTGCAGCAAGTACTCTTACCCACTGACCTGTCTACCTGGTCTGTCTCTGTTTCCCCCTTTCTTTCTCTCTGTCTCTCTCTCCCTACCTCCTTCCCTCCCTGCCTGTCTCTTTTGCTACATCTCCTTTTTCTCTTTTTCTATTTTTTTTACATTTTTTTGTTTTTATTTATTTATTTGAGAGTGACAGACAGAGAGAGAGAGAGAGAGAGAAAGAGAGAGAGAGAGAGAGAGATTGGGCACATCAGGGCCTCCACCCACTGCAAACAAACTCCAGAAGCATGCGCCCCCTTGTGCATCTGGCTTACGTGGGTCCTGGGGAATCGAGCCTTGATCCGGGGTCCTTAGGCTTCACAGGCAAGCACTTAACCACTAAGCCATCTCTCCAGTCCCTCTTTCTTTTTTTGTTGTGGTACTGGAGATTGAGCATAGAGAGCCTTGTGTATTGTGTGTATTAGCCAACATTCTGCTATAGAGCTCTCCAGCTTTGTAGAATATTTCTTGTATTCTTTAAAGGTAATGTAAACCTTACTGTCTAATCTATGAAACAATGAATATTTTATTACTCCCTTGAAAAGGACCAGAAATCCTTTGTTGCTTTATTATTTTATGATGTTAGATAAAAATATTTTTGACTTTCTGTGGGTGAATTTTTTTTTTGAGCAGAAGCAATAAAATGATTTATTGATACTAAGTTTGAATGATAGTGTTTGGGCTTTTTTCTTTCACAAATGTCCACCCCCCAAAAAAGTAATTTGGTTGATTATACAGCTTTTATTTATTTTTTGTTTGATAATTGTTTTGTTTTTTGAGATATTAACCAAGGATGAACCTGAACTTCTGATCCTCCTGTCTCTACTTACTAAATGCTTGAATTAGTCATGCATCATCACTATGCAAGATTTTATGTGGTGCTGGAAACCAAACCCAGGGTTTCATGCATGCTAGGCAAGCATTCTACCAAACAAGCTACATCCTCTATCCTTGATTATTCAGTTTTTATAAATCGTGTTCTATATTAGTTACCAATGCTTAAATACACTGCTTAGAATTTTTGTAATTGAATGATTTCTGCTTTTTAATTCATTTATTGTGGTGGTTTGAATCATATGTCCCCCATAAACTAATGTGTTTGAATGTTTGGTCCCCAGCTGATGGTAATTTGGGAGATGGATCCTTGGTGGAGGAGCTGTGTTGTTGGGGGCTTATGGGTGTTATAGCGAGCTCCCCATTGCCAGAGTTTAGCTCACTGTCTTGCTGCTATTTTCCACCTGCTGTTGCAGAGATGGTGTCCTCAAGCAATGCTTTCCCCTGCCATTATGAAACTTCCCTGTGAGACTGTAAGCCAGAATGAAAACCTTTCCTCCCATTAGCTGCTTTTGGTCAGGTTCTTTGTTCTAGTAATAAGAAAGTAACTACATTTATGTTCAATAGTATTCTATTTATTTATTATTTTTATGAGAATCTAACCCAGTCATATTCAATAATAATTTGGTGATATGGGATTCTTAACTATTTTTTAGATCATATTTTTTTTCCCTCCTAGCAACATGATGCAGAAATTGAACACTTGATTGAAACTCTCAAGGAAAAGAATAAAGAAAGCAAGAGACTGAGATCCTCTTTTGATACACTGAAAGAACTGAATGATAACTTAAGGAAACAGGTGAGACCTATAATTTGAATTAGATTATAGGTCCTGAGAATTATATTTAATGAATCTTAAGTTTAGAGGATATTTCAGTTAGAGAGAATTTTGATTAAATTTGTAACTGTATTATAAGATATTAACAAATATAAATGAAGTATTAAGTTCTTCCTCTTTTTCACCTGTTTTGGCAGATAGCTAATGCTAATTGCTAATGTTTAGCAATCTGGAAAAAATAAAAGCATTATTAGATTAAACCAAGCAAAAGAAAAAAAACTGATAACTTGGAACCTTTTAGGCACTGATTTCTGGTTCCAGTACTTACTGCAACCACTACTTACAGAATTGGGTAAATTGTGGGCATTATACAAGGGACTAAGCTCAAGACTTCGTGTTGCCCATAGTCTGTTTTTTTTTCCCCCTTTGGTTTTTCAAGGTAGGGTCTCATTTTGGCCCAGGCTGACCTGGAATTCACTCTGTAGTCTCAGGGTGGCCTCAAACTCACGGCAATCCTCCCACCTTTGCCTCCCAAGTGCTGGGATTAAAAGCTTGTGCCACCATGCCTGGCCTTATTTATTTATTTTGTTTTTGTTTTCATAGTCTTTTTTTGTGAGTATAAAATGGTATTACATTGCACAGTACCTGTTTATTTAAAGAATGTTACAATTATGGTCAATACATGATACTAAAATTGCATAGCAGAAATGTGTATTTTTGTGTGTATGTGAGTTTCATCATTTTTAGAGACTGTCTTTTTTTTTTTTTTTTTTTTTGAGGTAGGATTTTGCTGTAGCCCAGGCTGACCTGGAATTCACTATGTAGTTTCAAGGTGGCCTAGAACTCATGACAATTCTCCTATCTCTGCCTCCCAAGTGCTCGGATTAAAAGTGTGCGCCACTACGCCTGACAGTTCTGCTAGGTTTTGAAATAAAGAAATGAAAATGGAGTATGATGGATGGAAGAACAATTATATGTGTATTTGAAAAGTAAATGGGCAGAAATTAGCATAAATCTATAGTCTTTTAAAAATTAAGCATTGGACTTGGAAGCTTTATGAATTTCAAAATGAAAATAAGTTTAGATACCCAGAGACCACTTGCCTTCTGGAGTTCCTTCTCCAGTCTTCGTCCTTCCTTTGTGTTTATGGTTTGATTCTCAGTGGAATTTACTTGTTTTAGCCTAATTCCTTGGTGACACATATGTATCCTATTTTTTACTTGATCTATCTTAGGCTTCCCTGAGTTCATGACCTTAACTGAGAGTTGTCTGTCAGGAAGCTAGTTATGTCTGTTAGAGATATTCTCCCTTTGCAAGCTCAATCCAGTACTGTCTTATAAGAATGGGTTCTTTGCTTACTAGCCCTAGATTCATTATTCCCCATATTCATCTCTTAGGTTTCTGTAATCCTCAACCATTTTGCCTGAGTTTGCATGAGTATTTGGTGATTGGGTGGATCATTAACTGGACTGTCATCTTGGTCTATACTTTGAGAAACTGTCTCAAAAGTAAAAAAATCATAAAATTGGTTAGAGGAAAATATCTTACTTTATCTGGCCTAAGCAGAAACTTATCGGGTACCTTGAACATAAAAGGGAAGAGGGAAAATCTTCCCTGATTATATGAGACCAGCATGGCTTTGAACCTTAAACCTTGATGTTTATTAGAAAGGGAAAAATGCAAAAGAAATACCTCTGGAGGCATCACCATACCTGATCTAAAGCTATATTACAAAGCTATAGTAATAAAAACAGCATGGTACTGGCATAAAAACAGGAGTATAGATCAATGGAATAGACTTGAGGACCCGGACTTTGGGTCAAGCAACTATAGCTACTTGATATTCGATAAAGGCCCAAACAATATAGGCTGGAAAAAAGACAGCATCTTCAACAAATGGTGCTGGACAAACTGGATAACCATATGCAGGAAACTGAAACTTGACCCACACATTTCACCATGCACTACACTCAAGTCCAAATGGATCAAAGATCTCAATATAAGACCAAAAACTCGAATACTACTGGAAGAAAATTTAGGAAGTACTTTCCGTGATATAGGAATGGAAAAAGACTTCCTGAACAAAACCCCAGTAGCTCATGAACTTAAACCGTCACTCAACCAATGGGACCACATGAAGCTGAAGAGTTTCTTTACAGACAAGCATACAATAAGCAAAGCCAATAGATTACCCACAGAATGGGAGAAAATATTTGTGGGTTATCCAACTGATAGAGGACTAATCTCTAGAATCTACAAAGAACTCAAAAATCTAAACAGTAAGAAGTCAAACACCCCACTCACAAAATGGGGCAAAGAGCTGAACAGGCAGTTCACAGAGGAAGAAATAGAAATGGCAAACATACACTTAAGAAAATGTTCAGCATCCCTAATCATCAGAGAAATGCAAATTAAAACAACTGTGAGATTCCACCTTACCCCAATAAGGATAGCAAACATCAAAAAATCAAATAAAAATAAATGCTGGCGAGGATGTGGAGAAGTAGAAACACTCATCCACTGTTGGTGGGAATGTAGGATGGTACAACCACTTTGGAAAGCAATATGGAGACTTCTGAAAAAGCTGAGTATAGAGATACCAACAGACCCAGTTATTCCCTTACTGGGCATCTACCCTAAAACCTTCAAACCACAGACTAAAGAGATTTGCTCAACCATGTTTATAGCGGCTCAATTTGTAATAGCTAAGAGCTGGAATCAACCCAGATGTCCATCACTAGAAGAATGGATAACTAAGATGTGGTATATCTACACAATGGAATTCTATACAGCAGTAAGAAAAAAATGACACAATGAAATTTGAGGAAAAATGGTTGAACCTGGAACAGATCATTCTCAGTGAACTTACCCAATCACAGAAAAAAAATCGCCACATAGTCTCACTCATCTACAGCACCTAACCTGAATCTACCAAAGATACCTTACATACCCAGCAAGCATCTCCTAGACTAGACACTAGGATGGAATGGGAGGGAGGGGAGGGCATCAAAGGGGTGGAAAACACAAATCTAGACTCAAATGGCAATGGTACCATAATCTTCTACTTACTAAAAGACAGACCAAATGGCTGATCCTTCACCAGGCCCTTACAGGGAACACCTGAACCACAAGACACTGGAGAGGGTAAGATTAAGACTAACCTTAATCTCCTACATCTTCCCTCCCTCACTTCCCCTCTCCCTGTCTCTCTCTCTCTTATCTCTAACTCTTGTATATTAGTTATCTTTTTCCTCATTTTCTTAGTGGGCACTGACCTGTAACTCCCAGATCCAGCATGGGGCTATCATCCACAATGAGCTTTTGATCAGAGAGACCTACAAGGTTTCCTAAAAGACAGACAGATTTCTGTCAGAGTACTTGATGACCCACCAAAGGTTAGTGGTAAGACCCTACTGCTGAAGATACCTTATGTGATTGACATGCAAATTAGAATGGCATGGCTGGAAGTTGGAAGAGAGTCAGTCCGCAGACAGTCAGCACGTCTAGTGCCAGAAGGTGCTACATGGGCGACTGGGGGAAATTGACCAATATCTATCGAAGTAACGCATGGTCTAACCTACTTAGCAGCAAATAACTTGTTGTGATGCCCACACAAGTGCAGTGGTGGGCACACAGCCATGGTGGGGAACCAACTGCTCTAAATTTGGCTAACTGATCCCCTCAGTGGTATGGGACCCATAGCTGGAGCTGGGAAACAAGTCAGAACCATATCCAAACATAAGCCCACTCTCCAATATCAAGTTACCATCAATTGTGGGCTACAAGAGGGCCTACACCTATTAAATTCTCTATTAAAAAAAAAAAGTAAGGGTTATCTCATTTGTCCTGGTGCTAACTTACTCTCCGTTGGAGAATCTGCTTCTCTTTTTCAGATAGATGTAGATCCTAAGGAGAGAGCCACCCCATCATACCTCAAAAGGGCCCCGGCTGAAACCAAGAAAAATTGGAGAAAGAAGCAAGGGGGCTGTTTTCCTGATGAACCGGATACCAGCACAAGGGGGAAGGAGATCAGCACAGAGAAAAATCAACTCCTACCAAATCAGAGAGCCAGAGCCTCAGAGGCCCCCAACACCTCATCACTGAAGCAGACCAAAAATGAACCCAACATGGCTCAGGGAAATTTTGCGGAAGAGGGGGCGGAAAGAATGTCAGAGTCACATGTTGGGTCATGATATGCAGAGACATTTAGCTTACCCATAACTGTGGGCTAACTCCACAATGCATGACCTGTATACCTCAACAACGTGGGGCCAAGGGGAGGGGGTAGGTCACAGATGAGCCTAATAATGGTACCAAACGGACTGTATTTGCTGAATATAGAACTGACTAATAAAAAATAAAATTAAATTAAATTTAAAAAAAGGGAAAAATGCAGACCAGTCTCAATCACAGCTTATGATAATTAGAAGAGAATTTCCTTTTTAAGTTTATTTTCCAATTTTTTTATTAGTTATGTACACAGTGTGTATAGTCATGTTGGTACCATCATTAGCCTCCTCCCTGTCCTCTCCTCTCCTCAGGGACCCTACTCATTGGGGAATATGGGTTTTGCATTGTGGGGTTAGACATCAGTTACAGGTAAGAGGCAGTGTCTCTGTGCATAATGTCCCAACTTGTGGCACTAACAATCTTTCCACCCCTCTTCTGCAAATTTCCCTGAGCCATGATGGGTTTGTTTTCACTTGTTTCACTTCAGTGATAAGGTCTTAGGAACCTCTGTGTCGCTGGATATCTGGTTTGGTAGAAGTTGAGTGTTCTCTGTGTGTATCTCCTTCACCTTTGTGCTGGTACCAAGTTCACCAAGAAAGGGACACTCTTGCTCGTTTCCCCAATTACTCTTAGTTTCAGCTGAGACCCTGTTGAGGTGTGATGAGCTGATTCTCTCCTCAGGATCTGTGTCCATCTTTCCTTCCCCAGGAGGTGCTGCTTCGTGGATGCCATCTTGACAGGAAGTCCTTTTAACTTTTTTAAAGGGCTGTTTTTTAAAAATATTTATTTATTTATTTATTTATTTATTTGAGAGATAAAGAGACAGACAGAGAGAAAGGGCTCACCAGGGCCTCTAGCCACTGCAAATGAACTCCAGACGCATGTGCCACCTTGTGCATCTGGCTTATGTGGGTCCTGGGGACTAGAACCTGGGTCCTTTGGTTTTGCAGGCAAGTGCCTTTACCACTAAGCCATCTCTCTAGCCTTTAAAAAAAATTTTTTTTTCTTTTGTTTTTCAAGGTAGGGTCTCACTCTAACCCGGGCTGACCTGGATTTCCCTATGTTATCTCAGGCTGGTCTTGAACTTACAGCGATCCTCCTACCTCTGCCTCCCAAGTGCTGTGATTAAAGGCGTGTGCCACCATGTCTGGCTCCCTTCAAAAAAAAAATTATTTTTTATTTTTTATTATTTTTTAATTTTTTTTGTTTTTTATTTATTTATTTATTTGAGAGCGACAGACAGAGCGAGAAAGAGGCAGAGAGAGAGACAGAGAGAGAATGGGCGCGCCAGGGCCTCCAGCCACTGCAAATGAACTCCAGACGCGTGCGCCCCCTTGTGCATCTGGCTAATGTGGGTCCTGGGGAGCTGAGCCTTGAACCAGGGTCCTTAGGCTTCACAGGCAAGCGCTTAACCACTAAGCCATCTCTCCAGCCCCCAAAAATTTTTTAGTGACAGCTTTCATATATGTACATTTCAGTCATAATCCCCTTGCATTACTAGAAGAGAATTTCTTTAAAAAAAAAATACATTTTATTTGTTTATTTGAGGGAGAGAGAATGGGCATGCCAGGGCCTCCAGCCACTGTAAACGAACTCCAGATGCATGCACCCCCTTGTGCATCTGGCTTATGTGGGTCCTGGAGAGTCAAACCAGGATCCTTTGGCTTTGCAGACAAACGCCTTGACCGCTAAGCCATCTCTCCAGTCCCAAAGAGAATTTCTTAAATCTCGTAGAGTATATCTAACAAACCTAATAATAAAATTATAGTTAATGGCAAGTTATTGAAATTTTTTTCCCATTGATCCTAGAAAAAAGTAAAGAGTATTACCACTTTTTCTTTTTGAAACAAGAGAATTTCTTAAATCTCATAGAGTATGTCTAACAAACCTAATAATAAAATTATAGTTAATGGCAAGTTATTGAAATTTTTTTCCACTGATCCTAGAAAAAAGTAAAGAGTATTACCACTTTTTCTTTTTGAAACAAGAGTTAGAGTTTCTTAAACAGTCCTGAGGAGCACTGAATAGGATTACAGGTCAATAAGATAAAAAACCTTTGCCAAAAGGGTCAAAGGGATTCTTTTTTTTTTTTTAAATATTTTTAAATTTTGGTTTATTTATTAGAGACAAAGAGAGGGAGGGAGAGAGATTGAGAGAGAGAGAGAGAGAGAGAGAGAGAGAGAGAGAGGGAGGGAGAGAGAGAATGGGTACCCAGGGCTTCTAGCCGCTGTAATTGAACTCTAGACGCATGTGTCACCTTGCTCATCTGGCTTATGTGGAACCTAGGGGATTGAACCTGGGCTCTTAAGCTTTGCATGCAAAAGCCGCAAACACCTTAACTGCTAAGCCATCTCCCCAGCCCTCAAAGGAATTCTTACAAGGTCATAAGGAAGTTAAGACAAATGTTTTGACTATAAACAAGGTTTACAATCTTGTTTGTGATTTTCTCAGAAAGTTACAAATATATAGCTGGGCATTTACGTGCAAAGCCAAAGGACCCAGGTTCGATTCCCCAGGACCCATGTAAACCATATGCACAAAGGGCGCATGCATCTAGACTTTGTTTGCAGTGGCTATAGGCCCTGGTGCACCCATTCTCTGTCTGTCTGTCTCTCTGTGCTTGCAAATTAAATAAATAAATTTTTTAAAAGTATTGTATTTATTTATTTAAGAGAAGCAGACAGAGAGAGAGAGAGAGAGAGAGCGAGCGCATATGCGCAGACATACCAGGTCCTCTAGCTATTGCAAATAAACTCCAGACACTTGTGCCTCATTGTGCACTTGCCTTACATGGATACTGGGGAATTGAATCTGGGTCCTTAGGCTCTGCAGGCAAACACCTTAACTACTAAGCCATCTCTCCAGCCTGACTTGGTCGTTTTTGATAAAACTTTGTATTTGAACCCCTAGCAGACAGATACCTGCTACAAGGAGGCTTGTCACTGGGGCATATCTAAGTCCAGCTTTACTAGGTGTGTTCAGAGCAGTTTGAGCTCTGGTTGTTCATGCTTGCTGATGGTGTGGCTGTTTAGTTGTTTCTCTCTGCTTGGACCTATGAAAGAAGCCAGCTTCCTCTGCCAATGATGGTATTCCCCTGGGTTTTGTAAGCCTGAAACATACTCCTTCCTTCCATAAAGCTGTGTATGGTTGGATGTTTGTCCCAGCAACGAGGAACTAACTGCAACAAAATACCTAAATAAGTTGAAATATGTTTTATTTATTGTTGATAAGACTCAATATCGTAAATATGTCACATATAACTCATTGCTGTGACAAAATACCTGAAAGACCACGTATGGAAAGGCTATTTTGGCTCACGGCTTTAGGGTATAGTTAACATGGTTGGTAAGACATGGCAGGAGTATGAGGCATCTGGGCACATTGCATCCACATTCAAGAAGCAGTGAGAGATGCATGCCAGTGCTTAACTCTTTTTCTCCGTTTTACTCAGTCCAGGATCCCAGCTATGTGCCACTCACATTCAGGGTGGGTTTTCCCTTTCTGATGAGATCGGCATGTTCAGGGTGGTATGGCCATAGACCAGGCTTTCCTTTTCTGGAAAACACCTACATAGATTCTACCAGAATTGTGTTTCCATGGTGATTCTAAATTCAGTTAGGTTGACCAAATGAGCCATCGTATATGTATTACAGTCCCAATAATAATTTACTTCAATGCATACCTATGATTTATACATTTTTCATATGTTATAGGTCAGTAAAAATGTTACTTCAAAAACATTTTCCATTATTCTTTTAAGATCTTAGGAGTCTAGGAAATTTTTCATAAAATGTTGCAAACTTCCTTAGATACTATAAATATTTTTAGCTGTTTTGTTACATTGCTTGGTGAGGTATAACAGATTAGATAATAGATTGAGAAACCCTTAGTATGAAACAATTTAAAGTTTGTATTTAAATGTTTAACTTTTCCCTCCCTTAGCTAAATGAAGTAAGTGAAGAAAATAGGAAGATGGAGATTCAGGCTAAAAAAGTTCAAGCTCGTTTAGATAATTTACAGGTAATTAACCTGCTTTTCTCTCAAGAATTTTAAAGTGATTTGCTTTGGATTTGTTTGCAAGTTTAAGATTGTCCTTTAATTCATGAATATGTGCTGTTTCAGAGGAAATATGAGTTTATGACAATACAGAAATTGAAAGGAAATTCTCATGCAGCTCATGAAATGAAAAGTTTAAAGCAAGAAAAAGTACCAGTTTCAAAAAGTTTTAAGGTATGATCAATTATAAACTTTTCCAGTGGAAAAGCCAGGGAAGTTTTTTATTCTTTAATCTTTTTTCATTTATCAAAAATGCTTTTTGTTATGAGATTTTCCATAACTCCTTTTTAAATTAAAAATTTTTAAATCTATTTATTTGAGAGAGAAGCAGAGAGAAAGAAAGAGGGACAGAGGACCCAATAGAGAATGGGCATGCCAGGGCCTCCAGCCACTGCAAATGAATTCCAGATGCATGTGCCACCTTGTGCATCTGGCTTATGTGGGTCGTGGGAAATCAAACCTAGGTCCTTTGCCTTTGCAGGCAAGTGCCTTAACCACTAAGCCATCTCCCCAGCCTAAGATTTACCATAATTCTTTTACAGAGAACTATCTGTAGAATATTTTAATATGCTTTTCAAGAATAAAATGATGTGTGAGCAATGTTTCAACTGTAGTGATGTTGGTGAATAACATGTCCTTTTAAGGTTACTAAAAGCTATATTACCTGATGGTGTGTTTTAAAGTTTGACAAATGTTGGATGCTATTTTTCTGTCCAGACTACAATCCAAGCCAGGCTTGTTGGCACATATCTTTAATTCCAGTTCTTGGGAGACAGAGGTAGGAGGATCAGTGTGAGTTCAAGATCAGCCTGGAACTACAGAATGTGTTCCAGGTCAGCCTGTCAACCTGGGTTAGAGTAAGACCCTACTTTGAAAAAAAAAGAAAAGAAAGAAAAGAAAAAAAGAAAAGACTTCAACCCATCTGTGTATCTATGTTAGCTTTTCATCAGCTTACTTGATTTGCTCAGTTCCTGAGCAACTTAAAAGAAGACACGCCTTGTAGTTTCAGAGATTTAGACCCATGATCATTTGACTCTGTGTTTTGGGGCCTGTGGTGAGGCAGTACATCTTAACAGAAGGTTGTAGTATAGCAGAGCTGTTCAACTCATAGCAGCTGGGAAACAGAGAGACAGAGAGGGATACTGAAAGGTATATCTTTCAAGGCTATACCTCCATTGACCTACTTTCTCCAGTTAAATCTCAATTTCCAGTTTCATATACTAATAATTCCATAAAGCAATTAATGAGGGTTAATATATTAATTATGGATTAATGTGTTGATGAAGTCAGAACCTGCTTGATCCAGTTGTTTTTCTGTCCTGCCTCTCAACATTGCTTGAGTTTTTGGGAGACATTTGATATTTAAACTGTAAAACCATCTCTGTATGGACTCCATTTATATAAGATTCTTTTCTTTATTTTTATTTTTTTGGTTTTTCGAGGTAGGGTGTCACTCTGGCCCAGGCTGACCTGGAATTAGCTATGTAGTTTCAGGGTGGCCTCGAACTCACGGCAATCCTCCTACCTCTGCCTCCCGAGTGTTGGGATTTATAAAGGCGTGCGCCACCATGCCCAGCTAAGATTCTTATTTGAACTTGTGGTAAAAACTGTGTGTCTCTTGCCTTATCGCTATAGCTAAGATTTCCAGTACTATATTAAATAAAGGTGGGAACAGTGGATACCCTTGTTTTAGTGGAAAACTTCCAAGTTTTTTCCCATTTAGTATTTTGTTGTCTGTAAATTTGTCATAAATAGCCTTTATAATGTTGAGATATGCTCCTTCGATTCCCATTTTCTATAGGACTTTTATTATGAAGGGATGTTGGATTTTGTTGAATGCCTTTTCTGCATCTGTTGAGATGATCATGTGGTTTTTGTCCTTCGGTCCATTTATATAGTGTATTACATTTATCGATTTGCATGAGTTGAACCACCCATGCAACTCTAGGATAAGGCCTACTTGGTTAGGGTGAATGATCATTTTGATATATTCTTGTATTCTGTTTGTCAATATCTTGTTGAGAATTTTTGCATCCATGTTCATGAGGGAGATTGGTGTGTAGCTTTTTTTGTTATTTGTTCCCTCTTTCTCCGGTTTTGGTTTTGGCGTGATGCTGGTTTTGTAGAGAGAGCTTGGTAGAATTGCTTCCTTTTCTATTATATGAAAAACTTTGAGAAACATTGGTGTTAGTTCTTCCATGAAGGTCTGGTACTATTCACCACTGAATCCATCTGGGCCTGGACTTTTTTTAGTTGGGAGATTTTTTTTTTCACTGAGGTAGGGTTTCACTCTAGCTCAGGCTGAGCTGGAATTCACTATGTAGTCAGGGTGACCTCAAACTCATGGCGATCCTCCTACCTCTGCCTCCTGAGTGCTGGGATTAAAGGTGTGTGCCACCATGCCTGGCTGGGAGTTTTTTTTTTTTATAACTGCTTGCATGTCCATTCTTTTTTTTTTTTTTTTTTTTTTTTTTGGTTTTTCGAGGTAGGGTCTCACTCTAGCCCAGGCTGACCTGGAATTCACTATGGAGTCTCAGGGTGGCCTTGAACTCACGGCGATCCTCCTACCTCTGCCTCCTGAGTGCTGGGATTAAAGATGTGTGCCACCATGCCTGGCTGGGAGATTTTTTTTATAACTGCTTGCATGTCCATTCTTTTTTTTTTTTTTTTTTGGTTTTTCGAGGTAGGGTCTCACTCTAGCCCAGGCTGACCTGGAATTCACTATGGAGTCTCAGGGTGGCCTTGAACTCACGGCGATCCTCCTACCTCTGCCTCCCGAGTGCTGGGATTAAAGGCATGCGCCACCACGCCCGGCTACTGCATGTCCATTCTTATACATCTATTTAAGTGGTTAATCTCATCTTGATTTGATTTTGGTAGGTCATATAAATCAAGGAAATCATCCATTTCTTTCAGATTTTTCAAACTTAGCGGAGTATATGTTCTTAAATTATGTCTCATGGTTTTCTGAATTTCATTACTATCTGTTGTAATGGGGCATTGTTCATCTCTAATTTTATTAATTTGTGTTTCTTCTCTCTTTCTTCTGGTCAGATTTGCTAAGCGTTTATCAATCCTGTTTTTTCTTTCAAAGAACCAACTCTTTGTTTCATTGTTAGTTTTTGTTTTGTTTCTATTACATTAATTTCTGCCCTAATCTTTATTATTTTTTATTTTTGTTTGTTTTTCAAGGTAGGGTCTCACTCTAGGGTCTTCACTATGGAGTCTCAGGGTGGCCTTGAACTCATGGTGACTCTCCTACCTCTGCCTCTTGTGTGCTGGGATTAAAGCCGTGCACCACCACACTCGGCTATCTTTATTATTTCTTCCCGTCTATTGATTTTTGGTTTGCGTTGTTCTTTTTCCAAGGCCTTCAGGTGGATCATTAAGATGTTTACTTGTGACCTTTCTAATTTCTTAATATAGGCACTTAAAACTGTAAATTTCCCTGTTAGGACTGCCTTTATTGTGTCATAAAGGTTTTGATATGTTATATTCTCATTATCATTTCAGTATATGAATTTTTTTATTTCCTTTTTGTTTTTTTCATTGACCCATTCATCATTTAGTAGTGTATTGTTTAGTTGCTATGATTTTGCATATGCTCTATAGCTTTTCTTGCTGTTGATTTGTAGTTTAATCCCATTGTAATCAGATAGAGTGTAAGGAACTATTTTAGTTTTCCTGTCTTTGTTAAGTTTTGCTTTGTGTCCTAATATGTAGTCTGTTTCAGAGAATGTTCCATGTGCTGCAGATTTCTGTTAGGTCCATTTGTCCTGTGACCTCATTTAATCCAGATGCTTCTCTGTTTATTTATTTATTTATTTTGCCGGGATGATCTATCAATTGATGAGAGTGGAAGTCACCCACTACAACTGTGTTTGGAGTTATCTGTGACCTTAGTTCTAATAGTGTTTATTTGATGAAATTGGGAGCTCCCATGTTAGGTGCATATATGTTTAAGATTGTAATGTCTTCCTGTTGGAGTGTTTCTTCAATCTATAAAGTGGCCTTCTTTATCTTTCCTAACTAGTGTTGGTTTGAAGTCTACCTTGTCTGATATTAGGATAGCAACACCTGCTTGTGTTCTAAGCCCATTTGCTTGCAACATCATTTTCCAACTTTCACCGTAAGACAGTGTCCGTCTTTTATGGAAAGGTGAGTTTCTTGGAGGCAACAAAATAGAAGGATCCTACTTTTTAACCCAGTCAGCAAACCTATATCTTTTGGTTGGGGCATTGAGGCCACTGATAAATTGAGAGTCATTATTGAAAGGTGTGTATTTATTCTTGCCATTCTTGTTGTTTTGTAGTTCTTCTGGTTTTCCCTTTGCACTCTTGTATTAACTATAATTTGAGTATAGTTATTTTTGCATGGTTCCTTACATGTGTGCTTTTCTTTCTCTTCCACATGGAGGATCCTTTCAAGTATTTTCTGTAGACTGGTTTAGTGTTCATATATTCCTTTAGCTTGGTTTTGTTGTGGAATGTCCTTATTTCTCCACCTATTTGGATGGATAGCATTGCAGGATAAAGTAACCTTGGTTGACAGTTGTTAACTTTTACAACTTGAAATATATCATTCCAAGCCCTTTTGGCTTTTTTTTTTTTTTTTTTTTTTTTTTTTTTTTTTTTTTTTTTTTTGGTTTTTCAAGGTAGGGTCTCACTCTGGCCTAGGCTGACCTGGAATTCAATATGGAGTCTCAGGGTGGCCTCGAACTCACGGCAATCCTCCTACCTCTGCCTCCCGAGTGCTGGGATTAAAGGCGTGCACCACTGTGCCCGGCTCCTTTTGGCTTTTAAAGTGTGTTGAGTAATCTGCTGTGATCCTGATGGGCTTGTCTTTGTATGTGACTTGATTTTTCTCTCTAACTGCTTTCAGTATATTTTCTTTGGTTTGTGTGTTTGGTAGTTTAATTATAATATGACAGTGAGAGGTTCTTTCCTGATTTTGTCTGTTTGGTGTTCTAAAGGCTTCCTGGATCTGTATTGGCATCACTTTCCCTATTTGGAGGAAGTTTTCTTCTATGATTTTGTTGAAAATACCTGCTATGCCTTTAGAGTGAAATTCTTCTCCTAATGTGGTAGAAAAGAAGATAAAGGTTGAACTGATTCTCTGAGTTACTGTAAGAATTAATTGCAGAGGAGCAAAAACTTACTTTGTCAGATGGAAAAATCCCAAAGAAGGAACCGTTCAAAGGGATGATAAGAAGCAAAGTTTAGGATAAAACATTTCTTGTATCTTAAGTTCATTTTGCTTATAGATATGTCAATACTTAAGACATGTTCACTGCTCTAGAAAAATGATGTTAAATGGTGATGTTCTGCTTCCAGTTTGTGGTGTAATTGGTACCTACATAGGTATACAGACTCTCCAAAAATGTTTTCAAACACAGATGGCAAGTTTTTGTACTGCCTTGTCTTTTCCTGATATAAAGTTTCCAGATCAAATCAATTGATTTAAAGTTGTGCATAAAGTATTGTTTCAAGGGCTGCTACCATGTTCTGCCTATACTTATAACTGACAAATACTTAAAAGATAAAATGTGTATGTTTTCTCTGTTCCAGATAAAGCTCACATTGTCACCTGACAACTAAATTTAAATGCTAATGAGAATGATTTTAAACTATTATGTCATTCTCTGACCACATCTGCTTTGCTAACCAGTTATTGATTTGTATTAGTTCAATCACTCCTTGACATGTCTTATTAAAAGGAAGTATATCACTAAGGAGAGATCTCACAGCCAAGCCCTAAAATACATTTAGAGCAAATCTAGAGCCTAGCCCTAAGATGTAAAATGAATTTAGAGTTCTGCTGTTTGTACTTGCTAATACTGGTGGTGCTGGTTGTTTCATGGTATCTCTTTGCTTAGATTTATAGAGGTAAGCCAGATTCTTCTGCCACTGATGATGCCTCCTTAAAATTTGTAACACAAGGGGACCCACATACCCTTGCGAAATTTGGCCCACACCTATCAGCCAAGTTAAACTCAACACACCAGAATCAAAAAGACAGTATCCTTAGCCAATTGTAACAGTTAACAGGTCACCAGGGACCCAGAGGGCCCCCTCAAAGCCAAACTCTGGAGGACATCTGCCCCTGCCAAAAAGACTGTGGCACTGCTCCACACATGACAGAAGCCTGAGCACTTCAATATGAGATGCCAAAAAAATCAGTCACATGAGTAGGATCCTAAGCCCTTCCATTTGCTAGAATAATCAGCTCATTTTATAACCTCATGAGATCCAAAGAGAAACTGGTTCCAAGAGACTTTTATGTCTTTTACCCCTGAATAGATACAGTTCTTTACTATTGCCTCATATTACATCCTCTTCCTTCCACAGGAATATCTGTTTCTTTTTGAGGAATGTGGTGCCACCCCCACCTATTGCAGGAATGTCTTATGCTCTCCTCCTCACAATAGGATTAGTCACAGTCTCCCCTGCTGACTAATCTTATACAGAGAAGGCTCTCCTAGCTCTCCATCTTTTATTGTAATAATTCTTTTGTGTTGCCACCTATATTTTGAAGCACAATAATCATGAACCACTTCCTGCTGCTGAAAATTAAATATAAGGTTTAATGGTAACAGTGTCAGTGTTTTCAGTGACAGCTGGTACACACTTGGCCCTCAAAGTCATGTTTACCCAAGACTCTGGAGTATACCCCAAATGTTGAGCCTGTCCCCCTATGTGGACTACATGGGGACTCTGGCTAGGTCCTTTAATGGAACCTCTCATAATAATTATGCTGGGACTCATGTTGAGAACATATGTTCTAAATGTTCTGTCCAGGTTCATCAAATCTAGAATGGAAATAATTAAAATACAGGTGATTCTCCAGGTATACCAGCCATTACAAACAAAATCATAAGGTGGTATGATGATAAAAAGGAGGGAATGTGGTAGAAAAGAAGCTAAAAGTTGAAATGATTCACTGAGTTCACTTGTGAGAGTTAATTGCAATCTAAAACTTATCTTTGTCAGCAGATGGAAAAATCCCAAAGAAGGAACTGTCCAGAAAGGGCCCAAAAAGGGATGATAAGAAGCAAAGAGAGTTTAGGCTGTAGTACATTGTTAGGGTGGCCTGACTACAGAAATAATTGATATGCAAATTATCACATCATGTTTGTTCACTTACTCCTCCTTTTGGCTATGAAAACTATAAAATGGAGATAAAATGTCCATGCAGGGCCAAAGCTTCTTTGGGGGGCTGCCTCAAGCTTTTTGGCTCCTGGGTAGTAAACTCCTCTACTTTCACTCATTCTGGCATTGGCGTGATCTTTCCAGAGAATTTCTACAACACTACTATACCCTGAATTCTTACTTTTGATCTCTTCTTAGTGTCTTTAATTTCCCATTCATGCCTTCCTTTTAGTTTGTCTTTCTCTCTGTTGGACTGTATTAGATCTGCCACGTGGTCTTCTAGTTTAGATATTCTGTCCTCTCCTTGATCCATTCTACTGGTGAGACTTTCTACAGAGTATTCTATTTCACTTACTCTGTTTTTCATTTCTAATATTTCTGAGTTGTATTTTTTCATTATTTTTGTTTCCTTACTCATTTGTTGTATTGACCTCATTTCATTAAGTTGGTTTCCTGTGTTCTCCTTCAGGAGTTTGTTTTCTACTTTTTATTAAGTATTTTTTATTGACAACTTCCAAAATTATAAAAATATCCCATGGTAATTCCCTCCCTTCCCCCACTTTCTCCTTTGAAACTCCACTCTCTATCATATCCCCTCCCCCTCTCAATCAGTCTCTCTTTTATTTTGATGTCATAATCTTTTCCTCCTATTATGATGGTCATGTGTAGGTAGTATCAGACACTGTGAGCTCATGGATATCCAGGCCATTTTGTGTCTGGAGGAGCACATTGTAAGGAGTCCTACCCTTCCTTTGGCTGTTACATTCTTTCCGCCACCTCTTTCGCAATAGACCCTCAGCCATGGAAGTTGTGATAAGATATTTCAGTGCCGAGCACTCCTCTGTCACTTAATTTTCAGCACCATGGTGCCTTCTGAGTCATCCCAAGGTCACTGCCATCTGAAAAGAGAAGGTTCTGTAGCCCAAAGTGAGAGTAGCATTAATATATGGGTATGAATGTTAAGAGAAGTGCTTACTGGGCAGTTTGGTGAGATTGTGTATACTTTTAGCCAGACAGCAGCAGACATTACACTTCTAGGGCTCATGACTACCCCTGTTTTAGGTTTTCAGTATTAGGGACATATTCCCTCCCATGAAGTGGGCCTCCAGTCAAATTAGAGGCCAGTTGGTTTCCCTCATAACAGACGTACCACTATTGCACCTGTTCGCTCATTTGGCCTGTCTGGCCAAATATAAGGCTTGCAGTGTCCACTGTTGGGTATCTTCACTGGTGATTTCTCTCTCTCCTATTGAACTGCGTGCAGCATGGCTTTTTCCAGCTTTCTCCCAGCTGGTCTACATGGAGGAGGTTATCAGCTCAGTTCCAACAGGGTTTCTCAGTGACCTTGCAGACCATGTATGTGGAGTCTTCAGCAATAGGGTCTTACCATCTATTCCTAGTGGGAAACTAAGGGCCTCGGCAATGGCCTGTAATGTTTTGGGGGCATCAGGGACCTCCCTGGCCAACAACTCACTGGAAGGTATCCCATCCCTGACACTGAAAATTTTCTAGTAACAATCTATGGCTCCTGTGTGTTCCATTGTCCAAAAAGTAGGTTTCCATATGACTTATTTCTATCCTCTTAAATTTTGATTAGCCCTCCCTCCACCTTTCCTTACTCAATCTCTTCCCCTGCCCTCACTTAGACCTTTTCACCCCCATTAATCTGTTCTTCTACTTACAATACCATCCTATTAGGTATCCCCCCCCCCTTCCCTTTATATCTCCTTTCTAGCTTACTGGCCTATGCTACTGCATTTTCTTCCTGCTTAAACACAGTTCTAGTTATTTGTAGCTAGGATCCACATATGAGAGAGAACATGAGACGTTTGGTTTTCTGGCCTGGGTTACCTCACTTAGTATAATCTTTTCCAGATCCACCCATTTTCCTGCCAATTTCATAACTTCATTTTTCTTTACTGCTGAGTAGAACTCCATTATATAAATGTGCCACATCTTCATTATCCACTCATTACTTGAGGGACATCTAGGCTGGTTCCATTTCCTAGCTATTGTGAATAAAGCAGCAATAAACATGGTTGAGCAAGTATCTCTACGGTAGTGAGACAAGTCCTTAGGATATATACCTATACCTAGGAGTACTATAGCTGGGTCACATGGTAGATCTATTTTTAGCTGTCTCCATACTGATTTCCATAGTGGCTGGACCAAATTGCAATCCCACCAACAGTGTAGAAGGGTTCCTCTTTTTCTGCATCCTTGCCAGCATTTATGGTCATTTGTTTTCATGATGATAGCCAATCTGACAGTAGTGAGATGGAATCTCAACGTAGTTTTAATCTGCATTTCCCTGATGAGTAGGGATGTCATACATTTTTTTAGATGTTTACATGCCATCTGTATTTCTTCTTTTGAGAACTCTATTTAGTTCCATAGCCCATTTTTTAATTGGGTTGTTTGATTTCTTATTATTTAATTTTTTGAGTTCTTTGTATTTCCTAGATATTAATCCTCTATCAGATGTATAGCTGGTAAGGATTTTCTCCCGTTCTGTAGGTTGCCTCTTTGCTCTATTCACAGTGTCTTTTGCCATACAAAAGGCTTGTAACTTCATTAGGTCCCAGTGATTAATCTGTGGTTTTATTGCCTGATCAATTGGGGTTATAGTCAGAAAGTCCTTGCCAAGACTAATATGTTGAAGGGTTTTTCCTACTTTTTCCTCTAGCAGTTTCAGATCTGATATTAAGGTCTTTGATCCATTTGGACTTAATTCTTGTGCATGAAGAGAGATAAGGATCTATTTTCATCCTTCTACAGATACATATCCAGTTTTCTCAGCACCACTTGCGGAAGAGGCTGTCTTTTCTCCAATGAGTATTTTTGGCATTTTTGTCCAAGATCAGGTGGCTGTAGCTACCTGGACTTAAATCTGGGTCCTCTATTCTGATCCATTGATCTACATATCTGCTTTTGTGCCAGTACTGTGCTGTTTTTGTTATGATGGCTCTGATGTATAGGTTAAGATCAGGTATGGTGATCAGCCTTATTTTTGTTGCTCAGAATTCTTTTATATATTCGAGGATTTTCTTTGTTTCCAAATGAATTTTGATTGTTTTTTCTATTTGCGTGAAGAATGCCATTGAAATTTTGGGGGGGGATTGCATTAAATGTATAGATTGCTTTTGGTAAGACTGCCATTTTCACAATATTGATTCTTCCAGTCCAGGAACAAGGGATGTCTTTCCATTTTCTAGTGTCTCCTGCAATTTCTCACTTGTGTTTTAAATTTTTCATTGTGGAGATTCTTCACTTCCTTGGTTAGGTTTATTCCAAGGTACTTTATTTTATTTTATTTTTTGAAGCAATTGTGAATGGGAGTGATTCTCTGATTTCATCCTCTGTGTGTTTGTTGTTAGCATATAAGAAGGCTACTGATTTCTGAGCGTTTATTTTGTATCCTGCTACATGGTTATAAGTGTTTATCAGCTCTAATAGTTTGCTGGTAGAGTCTTAAGGGTCCTTTATGTATAGAATCATGTCATCTGCAAATAATGCTAACTTGATCTCTTCCTTTCCAGTTTATATTCCTTTTATGTGTGTCTTTTGCTTTATTGCTGTGGCTAAGACTTCCAGTACTATATTAAATGAAAGTGGGGACAGTGGACACCATTGTCTTGTTCTTGATTTTAGTGGAAAAGCTTCAATGGTTTTTCTCCATTTAGTATTATGTTGGCTGTAGGCTTGTTATAAATATCCTTCATTACGTTGAGATATGTTTCTTCTGTTCCCAGTCTCTGTAGAACTTTTTTTTTTTTTCTGTAGAACTTTTATCATGAAAGGATGTTGGATTTTGTCAAATGCTTTTTCTGCATCTAGTGAGATGATCATGTGAATTTTGTCCTTCAGTCCATTTATATACTGTATTACATTTATTGATTTGCATATGTTGAACCATCCCCGCATCTCTGGGAAAAAGCCTACTTGGTCAGGGTGAATTATCTTTCTGATATATTCTTGTCACCTTGTGCATCTGGCTTATGTGGGTCCTGGGGAATCAAACCTGTGTCCTTTGGCTTTGCGGGCAAGCGCCTTAACTGCTAATTCATCCCTCCAGCCCAAAAGTGTCCATTTTTAAGTTGTACCATTTTATAATTCTAATAGTGTATGAAAGTTCTATGTGCTTCACAACTTTACCAACATTTAATGACTTTAGTATTTTTTCATTTTACCTTCTGATGGGTGCATAGTAGTATCTTATTTTGGACATGGATCATTTTGATAATTTTCTACTTTTTTTTTTTTTTTTTCCGAGGTAGGGTCTCACTCTAGCCCAGGCTGACCTGGAATTCACTATGGAGTCTCAGGGTGGCCTTGAACTCACAGGCGATCCTCCTACTTCTGCCTCCCAAGTGCTGGGATTAAAGGCGTGCGCCACCACGCCCGGCAATTTTCTACTTCTTTATGTATTAGAACAAGATAAGAGACTTAGGTATTCAGGGCTGTTCAGATTTCCTCTAAAGGCATTTAGTTTCTAATTGGAAAGGAATTTGGTAGGGATACGAACAAGATAACTACTAGTTATTATTTTGTTTTCAATAATTTGATTTTGTTCTTGTAATTGTACTTACTGCTACATTTTTATTGAAGTTTTTAATGTTTCTTTAGCTTTCCTCTTTTATTCCTTCCCATTTTATTTATTTATTTATTTATTTTGATTTTTTGAGGTGGGGTCTCACTCTGGTCCAGGCTGACCTGCAATTAACTATGTACTCGGGGTGGCCTCGAAATCATGGTGATCCTCCTACCTCTGCTTCCTGAGTGCTGGGATTAAAGGCGTGCACCACCACACCTAGCTCCCTCTCTCTTTTTTTTTTTTTTAAAGAGACAGTTTTGCTATGTAGCACTAATTTGCCTCAAACTTATGCCAGTCTTCCTACTTCACCACCCAAGTGCTGCGATTATAGTGTGCATCTGGCTTGTTTTTGCTTGTTTTATTTATTATTTTCATTATTTTAATTAATTAATTAACTTATTTGCAAGGAGAAAGAGGGAGAGAGGAATGCAAGGGTCTCCTGGCACTGCAAACAAATTCCAGATGCATGTACCACTTTGTGCATCTGGGTTTATGTGGGTAGCAGGTGTATGAACCCCAGCCACCAGGTTTTGCAACCAAGTGCCTTTAACTGCTGAGTCATTTTTCTGGCCCTGTTATATTTATTTATTTATTTTTTGTTTGTTTGTTTATGACAGATTCTCATGTAGCTGAAGGTGGCCCTGAACTCACTATGTAGATGAGGATGATGCATTTTTATTTACTTTTATTGAGAACTTTAATCAATAAACATATTACACATTGGTCATATTCCCATAGGCTAAACTGTTGTGTCTTCTTTCCTCAGCCGCATTCCATTAAGGGCTCTCCTTGGTAGGTTATTGGTAATCACTATAGGGTCATGAATGCACCAGTCAGTTTCTGTGGAGGAGGCAATGATTCAGAGTACATCTTTCTTCCCTTTGGCTCTTACATTCTTTCCAACCCCTCTTCTGAAATGTTCCCTGAGCCTTGAAGAACTTATGTCTCCTTTAGTTTTGAGCTCTTAACTGCCTCTGATTTCTTTTTAAAATTATTTATTTATTTATTAGAGAGAGAAAGGGAGAGAATGAGTATACCAGGGCCTCTAGCCACTGCAAATGAAATCCAGACTCATGGGCCACCTTGTGCATCTGGCTTATATGGGTACTGGGGAATTGAAACTGGGTTCTTAGGTGTCTCAGGCAAGTGCCTTAACCCTTAAGCCATCTCTCCAGCCCTGATTTTCTTCTTTAATGAGTTTTGAGTCTCCTCATTGCTTACCACCATCTTCCTGGAGGAGGGTCCCAATCTAGCACTGAGAGCAGCATTCATATTTAATCCTCTATGTCCTCTGTTATGTTTCCTGGGCCCTTGCAGGATAGCAATGATCTGCATAGTGCTAGGCAGTCAACTTAATTTTCTTACCATTTTGATGGGTCTTGGGTTTCCATGGTATTCACTGCCATCTAAAAATCAGATTCTCTTGCCAAGATTGAGAGTGGTATGGATCAAGAGAGAAACAAAGGCATATAGAAGACTTTTTTGACAGGCACAACCTTTCCTTTTAGTCAACAGTGGAAGTGTCCTTCTAGTGTCTATAATCTTCCAAGCTATGGGCTTCTGTCTTGGTTCTCAGTACCAGGTGTGAATTCCCTCCCACTAAGTGGGCCTCTTACCCATGTGCTATTTTTGCACCAGTGTGTACATCTTCCCTGGCTGGTTGATTTTTTTTTTAATTTTTTTTATTTTTAGCTTGCAGGATCCCCTGTTTGTTCACTTGTTGGTGACTTTTATCTCTCATCTGCTCAGGAGAGCTAACCAGCAGGAAGCTGACTTCCCTCCTAATCCCAGCATGATCTCTCAATATGCTGATGTGGTAGCCTGTGGTGTCTTCAGCAGTAGGGTCTTACTATGTTGTTTTGGTGATATGGTAGTGTGATTGTAATGTCCCTGTAGCCTCAGAATTTGTAGTTAAGCTTCCTAATTAGTACCCTGCTAGAGGAATCTTTGAAAGGTGAATCCTTCCTGTAGTAGGTGTATTGGTTGGGGCCAATCTTGGGGTTGAGGAGTCCATCCTACTATGTTTTCATAGCCAGTTCATACTTGCTGCTCCTCTCTCTGTGCTGCAGATGTATGATGAAGTGTGACAGCTTTCTCTCTCATGGTGAAGTTTCCCCTTAAAACTATAAGCCTGAAATAAATCTTTTTTTCCTATAATCTGATTCTGGTCAGGTGTTTTGTCCCAGCAACCAGAAGCTAACTGCAAGAGGTGGCCAATCAAGTGCTTTGGTAATGGCTTGCATTCTTTTGGGAGCCTCATGGGCCTACCTGACCATCTGCTCACTGTTGGGGGTACCCTAATTCTGGCTACATGATTTTAAGGTAAAGCTTTCTGTACTCCTGTAGGGTGCCTCTGCCCAAACTACTCTTTTCGTTTTCTCTCTTTGTTAAAGAGAGTTATTATGTCTTTTACTTGATCTTAAAACAATATTTGTAAGGAGAGAGAAAGGTGCACCTGGGGCTCCTGCTGCTGCAAACAGACTCCATACACATGTGCCGCTTTGTGCATCTGCCTTTATGTGGGTACTGAAGAATTAAACCCAGGCTGTCAAGCTTTCATGCAAGTACCTTAAACCTCTGAGCCATCTCTTCATCCTGATGGTTCTGTCTTTTCATTAGCTAACAAAGATGTGGGTTTCTATTGTATTGATTCATGTCATCATTTTTGTGTCTCTCCCCCTTCCCCTTCTTTACCACTGCTCCCCAGACCTTACCAACTGCTGTATTCTGTCCCTCTACTTGTCTGTTTACTATTCTCTCTTCTGATCTCTTTCTGCTTCTCTCTGCAAGCCTCATTCTAGTTTCTTAACCAGTACTACTGATGTTTGCTACAACTTACAAACAAATCACTCTTCCATGTTAGGAACTGCATATGAAAGAGAACATGTAGTATTTGTCTTCCTGAGCCTATGAAACCTTGATTAGTAATTTTTTCCAGGTCCATCCATTTTCCTGCAGATTTCATTATTTCATTTTTCTTTACCTCTGAGTAGAATTGTATTGTGTATATGTACCACATCTTTTTATCTGTTCATCAGTTAATGTGCATCTGGGCTGATTTCCTAGCTATTGTGAATAAAGCAGCAACTAACATGGCTGAGCAAGTATCTCTGTAGTAAAGCTTACAATCCATAGGATATATGCCCAAGAGTGACAAAACTAGATCAAGTGGTAGTTCTGGGTATAATTTTTTGAGGAACCTTCATACTGATTTCCATAGTGGTTGTACAAATTTACATTCTGATCAGCAGTAGATGAGGAGAGCTCTTCTTTCCCCACACCCTTTCCAGAATCTGTTGTCATTGTCATTTGTTTTGCTCTAGCCTGGCTGACCTGGAATTTACTATGTAGTCTCAGAGTGGCCTTGAACTCTCCTTGATCCTCCTAACTCTGCCTCCCAAGTGCTGGGATTAAAGGCTTGTGCCACCATTCCTGGCCTTGATTGTTTTGATGATAGCCATTCTGACCAGAATGAGAAGGAATCTCAAAGTAGTTTTAATTTTCATTTCCCTGATGGGTACAGATGTTGAACATCTTTTTAGATGTTTATTGTCCATTTGTATTTTTTCCTTTGTGAACTATCTGTTTAGCTCCCTGCCCCATTTTTTTTTTTTTTTTGGACTGGGTTGCTTGATTATTTTATAGCTCAGTTTCTTGAGTTCTTTGTATATTTTAAATACTGAACCTCTATCAGATGTACAGTTGGCAAAGATTTTTTTTCCCATTCTATAGCTTGTCTGTTGACTCTGTCGATGGTTTGCTTATATGTACAATAGCATTTTAGTTTCATGAATATTCCAGTGGTTGAGTGTTGGTCTAATTCTCTGGACTGCTGGGTTCTTATTCAGAAAGTTTTCCCACTTCCACATCTTGAAGTGTTCTCTTTGCTTTTTCTTCTAGTTATTTTAGAGTTTCAGTTCTTATGTTGAGTCTCTGATCCATTTAGAGTGCTGCTTTTTTTTTTTTTTTTGGTGCAGGGTGAGAGAAGAGGGTCTAGATTCATTCATGTGGCTATCTAGTTTCTCCTGACAAAGAGCCATTTGGCCTCTTTGTCAAAGATCATGTGGCTGTAGTTACCAGAACTTACACTTGGATGTACCGTTTTATTATGTTGTCTGTTACATGTGTCTGTTTTTGTGCCAGTACCACGATGTTTTTATTACTATGGTGTGGTGGTTTGAATAGAATAGATGGCCCCCAACATATTCAGTTGTTTGTTTGTAGTTTGCATCTGCAGCCACCTGGCTGGAGTCAGTGCCATTGTGTGGATCTTAAGGTGTGGTGGTGGGTTTGAGATTTCAATCTAAAGATATGCAAAGTGTGCCAAGCTAGAGTTCCTGAAGTGTGCTGTGGCTTTTGACTTTTGGCTTTTAGGCTTGTACTTCTCTCTCTCTGCTTGGTCCTGTGAAGGCAGGCCAGTTTCTTCTGCCATTATGGAACTTCCCCTGGATCTGTAAGCTTCAATAAATATCCCTTCCTCCATTACTGTGCCTGGTCTGGAAGTTTATCTCAGTGAACCTGAGCTGTCTGCTACATATGGTTTTATAGTATACTTTGAAATCACGTATGGTGATATTCTTTTTACTAAGGACATTTTGGCTAGTCAAGGCCTTTTGTACTTCCATGTGAATTTTGATATTATTTTTTCTAACTCTGAAGAGTATTGCTGGAAATTTGATTGGTATTGCATTCAATCTGTTTATTGCTTTTTGTAAAATGGCCATTTTATATTCTTCCAAACCATGAGGATGGGAAATCTTGCCATTTTCTCACGTCTTCCTTAATTTCTTTTTTAATATTGTTTTTTCTTTCTCTTTTTTCTTTTGCAAGCAGAGAGCGAGAGAGATAGAAGAGAGCCAGACAGAGAGAATGGGCATACCAGAGCCTGTAGCCACTATAAACGAACTCCACATGCATGTGCCCCTTGTGCATCTGGCTTATGTGGGTCCTGGTGAATCGAACCTGGGTCCTTTGGCTTCGTAGGCAAACACCTTAACTGCTAGGCCATCTCTCCAGCCCTAATTTTCTTTTTAGAAGTATTTTACTTCCCTGGTTAAAGATACTACAAGAGGGGCTGGAGAGATTGCTTAGTGATTAAGGCACTTGCCTGAGGACACAGGTTCAATTTTCTAGTACCCATGTAACCCAAATGCCCATGGTGGCACATGCATCTGGAGTTTGTTTGCAATGTCTAGAGGCCCTGGAATACCCATTCTCATTCTCTCTCATAAATAAATAAATAAATATTTTAAAAAAGATATTGTAAGATGTTTAATTTTTGTGGCTATTGCAAATGGGACTGCTTCCCTAATTTTTTTCTATGTATGTTTCTCATTGGTATATATAGGCTGCTGATTTTTTTTTTTTTTTTTTTTTTTTTTTGAGGTAGGGTCTCACTCTAGCTCAGGCTGACCTGGAATTCACTATGTAATCTCAGGGTGGCCATGAAATCATGTGATCCTCCTACCTCTGCTGGGGTTAAAGGCATGCGCTACCACATCCGACCCGAAGGCTAGTGATTTTTTGTGTTGATTTTACAGCAGGCAATTTTGCAGAAAGAATTTATCACCTCTAAAAGTTTGTGTGTGTGTGTGTATGTGTGTGTTAGAGTCTTTTGGGTCACTTATGTATAAAATCTCATCTGCAAATATGGCTAGTCCCCCCCCTCCCCCGCCTCAGTAGGGTCTCCTAGCCCACGCTGACCTGGAATTCACTGTGTAGTGTCAGGGTGGCCTTGAACTCACAGCAATCTTCCTATCTCTGCCTTCTGAGTGCTGGGACTAAAGGTGTGTACCACCATGCCCAGCAAATATGGCTAGTTTTATATTTTTCTTTTGTATTTTTTATTTATTTTATTTGTTTTTCTTATCTTATTGCTTGAGCTAAGAGGTCAAGTACTTTGTTAAGCAGCAGTGGTATGAGTGGACACTCCTGTGTGGTTCTGAACCCTTAGTGAGAATATTTTATGTTTTTCTTCATTTAGTATAATATGGGCCTTAGGTCTATTTAGAAGGAATGTTTTGTAGATGTCTGCTAGGGCCATTTGATCTGTGGTGTTACTTAGTTCCATTTTTTGTTTATTTCTATTTAGATAATCTGTCTGTTGAAGATAGAAGATAGTCAGGTATAAAATGCCCCCTCTGTTATTATGTTGGGATTTATTTATGATTTTTTTTTTTTTTTGAGGTAGGGTCTCACTCTGGCTCAGGCTGACCTGGAATTAACTATGTAGTCTCAGGGTGGCTTCAACCTCATGGCGATCCTCCTACCTCTGCCTCCCGAGTGCTGGGATTACAGGCGTGTGCTACCATGTCCAGCTTTTATTTATGACTTAGTAGCTGGTCGATGGTGCTTTATAAAATTTGGTGCACCTGTATTTGGTGCATAAGTATTTATGATTGTAACATCCTCTTATTGAATTGTTCCCTTGATGACTATAAAGTGGCCTTCTTTATCTCTTTTTATTACTTTTGGTATAAAGTCTATTTTGTCAGATACTAGTATAGCCACACATGCTTGTTTCCTATTTCTATTGTCTTGGAATATCTCTTCCCATCCTTTCACACTAAGATAATGTTTATCTTTTTATTTTATTTTATTTATTTTCAAGCAGAGAGAGAGATATATATAGAGAGAGACAGAAAGAGGAGACAGACAGAGAGAGAATGGGTGCTCCAGGGCCTGTAGCCACTGCAAATGAAATTCAGATGCATGCACCCCCTTTTACATCTGGCTTAAGTGGGTACTGGGGAATCGAACCTGGGTCCATTGGCTTCACAGGCAAACACCTTAACTGCTAAGTCATTTCTCCAGCCCGATGGTACTCATCTTTAATGGTAACTTAGATTTCTTGGAGATAGCAAATGGTTGGATCCAGTTTTATGATCTAGCCTGTTAACCTATGTCTTTTGTTTAATTTTATTCATTTATTTGAGAAAGAGGCAGAGAGAGAGGGAGGAAGAGAGAAAGAGAGAATGGTTGTACCAGGGCCTCTAGTCACTGCAAACGAAGTCCAGACGCATGTACCACGTTGTGCATCTGGCTTATGTGTGTACTGGGGAATTGAACCAGGGTCGTTAGGCATCACAGACAAGTGCCTTAACTGCTAAGCCATCTCTCCAGCCCACCTATGTCTTTTGCTTTGGGGAGTTGAGTCCATTGATGTTCAGAGTTAAAATTGAAAGATGTGAATTAATCCCTGTCAAGTTGAAGACTATGGAGTTCAGTGTTTTCTTGATCTTCATTTGCTTTCACTTCTGTTATTCTTTTGATTATTGTGATTTTCCTCCTATAGCCCCTTGAGTATGTTTATTCTTTTCTTCAATGCAAAGTATTACATCCCATATTCTCTGTAAGACTGGCATAGTGCTCAGATATTCATAAAAATGGCTTTTAAAAAAAATGTTTATTTATTTATTTGAGGGTGACAGAGAGGCAGATAGAGATATATAGAGAATGGGCACGCCAGGGCCTCCAGCCACTGCAAACAAACTCCAGACGCGTGTGCCCCTTTGTGCATCTGGCTAACGTGGGTTCTGGGGAGTCGAGCCTCGAACCGGGGTCTTTAGGCTTCACAGGCAAGTGCTTAACCGCTAAACCATCTCTCCAGCCCAAAAAATGGCTTTTATCATAGAAAGCTTTTTATTCATCTTCTATTATGAGGGATAGTTTTGCTGGGTATAGTACTTTGAGTTGGCAGCCATGGCCATTCAAAATTTGAAATACTCCATTCCAAACCCTTGTGGTTTATCGAGTTTTCATGGAAAAATAGGACATAATTCTGATGGAATTACTTTTGTAGGTGTCAAGATGTTTTTCTCCTGAAGTTTTTGTACTCTTTGTTTTCTGTGTTTTACCTATAGTTTTTTAACTATCATACAGCCTTTGGAATGTCTTCTCTTGTCTTGTCTCTTTGGTGTTCTGTGTGCTTCCTCTACCTGGATGGGCTTCTGTCTTGTACAATTCTGAAAATTCTCTTGTATAATTTTTGTTGTTGTTGTTTTTTGACGTACGATCTCACTCTAGCCCAGGCTGACCTGGAATTCACTATGGAGTCTCAGGATGGCCTCAAACTCACGGTGATCCTCCTACCTCTCTGCCTTCTGAGTGCTGGGATTAAAGGCATGTGCCACCACACCCTGCTTTCTCTTTTATAATTTTATTGAAAAAAATTTTTATACCCTAGGCCTCCAGTTCTTCCCCTTTTTGTATGCCCTTGATGAAAACGTTTGGTCTTTTATATTTTGTTTTGTTTTGTTTTTTCGAGGTAGGGTCTCACTCTAGCCCAGGTTGACCTGGAATTCACTATGTAGTCTCAGGGTGGCCTTGAACTCACAGCAATCCTGCTACCTCTGCCTCCCGAGTGCTGGTGCCACTACGCCCGGCTTATGTTTGGTCTTTTTAAGGTGTCTATTTTTCTCATGTTCTGTTTGCATAGTTTTTGAACTTGTTAATTTTTGGCCTCCTAATCTATTTCCTCTGTTTTGTTCTCAAGCCCTAATTCTCCACATCCTCCCCAGCATTTATGGGTGAGGTGGAATGTCATAGTTGTTTTAATTTGCATTTCCCTGATGATTAGGAATGATGAACATTTCCTTAGGTGTGTGCTTGCCATTTGTATTTCTTCCTCTGTGAACTGCCTGTCCATCTCTTTGCCCCATTTTGTGAGTGGGTAGTTTGACTTTTTGTTGTTTAGGTTTTTGAGTTCTTTGTAGATTCTAGAGATTAGGCCTCTGTCAGTTGGATATTCAGCAAATATTTTCTCCCATTCTGTGGGTAATCTGTTGGCTTTGTTATTGTATTTTTGTCTGTAAAGAAACTCTTCAGCTTCATGTGATCCCATTGGTTGAGTGACTGTTTAAGATCGTGTGCTACTGGGGTTTTGTTCAGGAAGTCTTTTTCCATTCCTATATCATGGAAAGTTCCTCCTATATTTTCTTCCAGTAGTAGCTGAGTTTCCAGTCTTATATTGAGGTCTTTGATCCATTTGGACTTGAAATAGTCCTCCATATGTTCTGTTCTGTTGTTGAGGCATTCTCAGGAGCCTTTTAAATGAGTTCTTTCAGTTTTGTTTTTCATTCTTTAATGTCTGTCTGTCTGTCTGTCTTTTTTTTTTTTCAAGGTAGGGTCTCGCTATAGCCTAGGCTGACTTGGAATTCACTGTGTAGTCTCAGAGTGGCCTTAAACTCATGGCAGTCCTCCTACTTCTGGCTCCCAAATGTTGGGATTAAAGGCATGTGCCACCATGCCCGGCTTCCTTTCTTCTTTCCTTTCTTTCTTTTTTTTTTTTTTTTTCGAAGTAGGGTCTCACTCTAGCTGAGGCTGACCTGGAATTCACTATGTAGTCTCAGGCTGGCCTCAGACTCACAGCGATCCTTTTACCTTAGCCTCTCAAGTGCTGGGATTAAAGGCGTGAGCCTCTATACCTGACCTTCATTTGTTCATTTTTTTTCCCCCCATGGCAAGCCCAACAGACTGGCCTTTTATTTATTTTTTCTCCTAATTCAAGAGAGCAAGAGACTGAGAAAGACAGGATTGGCGTGCCAGGGCCTCTAGCCCCTACATTTGAATTCCAGACACATGTACCCCCATGTGTGCATATGTAACCTTGTGCACTTGTGTTGCTGTGCATCTGGTTTATGTGGAACCTGGAGAGTCGAACATGAATCCTTAGGCTTTGCAGGCAAGTGCCTTAACCGCTAAGCCATCTTTCCAGCCCTTTTAATTTTTAAAAAAATTTTTTTCCATTTCTTGGGCTGGTTTAGCAGTTCAAGCACTTGTCTGTGAAGCCTAAGGACTCAGGTTTGATTCTCCAGGTCCCACGTAGGCCAGATGCACAAGGTGGTACATGTGTCTAGAGTTTGTTTGCAGTAGCTAGAGGCCCTGGAACATCCATTCTCTCTCTCTTTCTCTCTCTCTCCCCTTCTCTCTCTGTCTCAAAATAAAAATTTAAAAACATTAAAATTTTTTCCCATTTCTTATTTAATTCAATTTTTATTTCTTTTACATTTTTTTTTTTTCCAAGTTATGGTCTTGCTGTAGCCAAGACTGACCTGGAATTAGTCTTGGGCTCACCTTGAACTCACAGCAGTCCTCCTACCTCAGCCTCCCAGCACACCTGGCTCTTTTACATTTTTATTTGTTGGTGTGACTTCCTTATTGTTTTTTGGAATCATTCTTGCCTTTGCTAAAATATCCTCTTTGAGTTTATTCCACTATCCATTGCATTCTTTTTGTTGAGTCTCTTCCATTTCATTGAGCCATATGTTCATGGCTTCAGGCTTGTTAACTAAGCTTCTTGTAGTTACATTTAGAATTCTTTGTCTGGCATTTCCTCTAAGTTCTTTTTATTGGCAGTGTCACCTTTGGCATTAGACATTCTTGGTAGGCATTTTTTGCCTTGGTTTCTTGTGTTATCTGTTTTGTGTTGGGGTTTACCCATCTTGAGATAGTCCTTTTGTCTTGCTGAGAATGCAGCAACAGTGTCTCTTGAGGAGCCTGTGTTGAGTGGTCAGGTCTGAGTTGGCATGGATTGGTTGTCTATTCATACGTCCCTTGGCTGGTCACACTGGAAGCTGTACAGGCTCCTCCTTATGTGTGTAGTCTCTACAGGGGTAAATGAGGAGTGCAGCCAGCTTGGCGTCTTAGGCAGAAAAGCCGGGAAGTAAGATCAGCACCAAATGGGCCTGAACCCCAGTGCAAGTTGAGTAGCATAAGCTGGGTTTTGTACCATTGAGACTAAATGGGCTGTTAGGGTGCAAGTACTCACCTAGTATCTGGGTTGCCTACTCAGTGCTGGTTCTGGAAGGTTCAGCCAGCTCTGGAATTCCTACTTAAGTTAGCAGCTCAGGCTGGCAAGCCAGGGTATGAGGTTAGCCCCAGATAGGACTGATCCTCATCCCAAGAACCACCTCTGTCATTGTGTCCCTACTCTGGCTTGGAACTTTTTTAAAAAATATATTTTATTTATTTGTTTGAGAGAGAGAAAGAGGGAGGAAGGGAGGGAGAAAAAGAAAGAGAGAGAGAGAAAGAGAGGGAGAATGGGCACGCCAGGGCCTCCAGCCACTACAAACGAACTTCAGATACATGTGCCCCCTTGTGCATCTGGCTTACGTGGGTCCTGGAGAATTGAATGATGTCCTTTGGCTTTGGCAGACAAGTGCCTTAACGGCTAAGCCACCTCTCCAGCCCTGACTTGAAACTTTTTATCCTCCTGCCTCTACCTCTGAATTCTGGGATTACAGGGTGTTTCACAACACCTACTTTATGCAGTGCTGGGACTCAAACCCAGGGTTTCATACAAAGGCAAGCACTGTGCCAATTGACAACTCTATCTTTGCATATTTTAAGGAAAGAATATTGTCTTAAATTGACCAGAAATGTGTTTTGAAAGTGTCAAAGCCAAAACTATAGCAATCTCCTACATAGGAACTTTCATTTGGAAATGAAGAATACTGTTACAGTACAAGACACATATGTACAGACAGGAATGGCGTGTTTATTTTTTGCACTGAATTTTTTTTTTTTTTGCTTTATTGTAGCCAGTATATAATGTTTTTAATATTAATGGGGAATATTTGATTAGGAATTTCTTTTTCATGTTCAGAGCAAAACCTAAGAATGTATTAAAATATTTCAGAAAGCATTATGTAAATTATTCTGTAATGACCAAATTTAAGCCCTACTTTTGTCACCTTTATGAAGTTATGAACTGAAATTAATATTTGATTTTTTGATAAATAGGTACCACTTAATGGACAAGTATATGAACTTATAATTGTTTTCATGGACTGGATATCAGACCATCACCTTAGCAAAGTGAAACATGATGAACCTGGTATGGATGGTGACAAGCCATTACTCCCGTCTTCTCAGAGAAATGATATTCAAGAGAAGTGTGTAAAGGTTTGTTTTTACAATTTGTCATATATGATTCAATAGTTAAATGAAAAATTTCTGGAGTTATAGCAGAATAGCCTCAAACTCATTATGTAGCACAGGATGACATTGAAATTAGGATTCTTCTATCTCCACCTCCATAGTGCTGAGATTATAGGCCTGTGCTACCACACCTGGCTTAAAAAGGTCGTTTTGATAGAAAATTGACTATATCAACAGTTAGTTCTAAAAAAATTTACTCATACATATTTATTCTTTTTTTTGGTTTTTCGAGGTAGTGTCTCACTCTAGTCCAGGCTGACCTGGAATTCACTATGTAGTCTCAGGGTGGCCTCGAACTCTCAGTGATCCTCCTACCTCTGCCTCCCAAGTTCTGGGATTAAAGGCGTGTGCCACCACGCCCGGCCATATTTATTCTTGGTAGTACTGAATATTGAACCCTGGGCCTTGTTATATGCTAAGCAGGCACCATTGAGATACAATCCTATTCTGTTTTTTCTTAATATAATGGGAATTTTTAAAGTAGAAACATGACATTCACAACTTTCTCCAAAAGTGATAAAATAATTATATAGAGTTACACATATTCAGTTATGTGAATTATTCTTCTTATATGTAGTTTTAGGATTCAAAACCTGTTGGAATACTTTTATTTCATCTTCTGGCATGAAGGGATGAAAAGTCTGCTTTCAAGGTTAGTGTTGATTTGGATGAGTTGTCCCACATAGCCTTAGTGTGTTTCAAATGCTTGGTCTCCAGCCAATAGGAATTTGGGAGGTGGAGACTTGCTGAAGGAGGTTTGTTCCTGGGTAAAGACTTTGAGGTTTATTAGCCCAGCTTACCTGTGCTAGCTAGCTCATTCTCTTGCTGCTTTCTGCCAGCTGCTATGGCAAGTGGTGATGCCCAGCCACTGCTGTATCATGATGAAGCTTTCCCTTGAGACTGTAAGCCAAAATAAACCCTTTCCTCCCATCAGCTGCTTTTGGTCAGGTGCTTTGTCCCAGCAATGCAAAGGTAATTACAAGAAGGGACTTCTCATTATCAAAGGGAAATAATTTTTTTAATTAATGGATAGTAATGTGATTAATTGATATTCATGATTTCTAGTTAGCATAAAAGGTCTTTTTTTTTTTTCCGAGGCAGGGTCTCACTCTAGCCTGGGCTGACCTGGAATTTGCTATGTAGTCTCAGGATGGCCTTGAACAACTCATGGCGATCCTCCTACCTCTGCCTCCCGAGGGCTGGGTTTAAAGGCGTGCACTGCCACGCCCAGCTTTATTTTTTTTTAAAGGTCTTTATTGAGTTATAGTTACATAAAAACTTTGAAATGGAGTATTTTATTTGTTCTTATTTATTTTCCTAAATAATTTCATAATAAGTATAGTATAAGTTTTTGAGTAAATTAATTTCATTTTTTTACCTATACTTAAAAAATTTATTCTAAATGTCCTTTGTGCTAAGTAGAGTAATGGCTACAAAAATGTCCACATCCTGATCTTAGGAATTTGTCAATATGTTATGATATATGGCAAAAAGGTATTAAAATTGCCTATAAGCTGGCCCTAAATAGGAATATGATCCAGGGTTTTTCTGTTTGGGTCCAATAATTGCATGGATCTTTAAAGCAGAAAGAGTCAGAAGAATAGAATAAATAGAGACTCAAGCCAGGCGTGGTGGTACACGCCTTTAATCCCAGCCCTCGGGAGGCTGAGGTAGGAGGATCTCCGAGAGTTCGAGGCCACTCTGAGACTACATAGTGAATTCCAGGTCAGCCTGAGCCAGAGTGAGACCCTACCTCAAAAACCAAAAAACCAAAAAACCAAAAAAAAAAAAAAAAAAAAGAACAGACACTCAATCCATCATTGTTGCTATTGAAGATAAACCAAGAGGGTCACTAGCAGTGGAAAATGGGTAGCTTACAGAAACCGAGTATTGGCCTCAGCTCTCAGTTAACAATTATATGGCGATCTCAGTCTTAGAACTATAGGGGAAACTAAGTAGTGCGAGTAACCATGTCCTTCCTTGGCCTCCAGAATGGCATACAGATTTGAAGACAGCTTAATTTCAATCAACTGAGACCTACATCAGCCTTCTGACCTACAGAACATTGTATAAATACTGATTGTGATACTGTAGCATTTACTTTCTCATTTCTGGGACAAAACAACTAACCAGAAGCAGCTTATGATTGAGGGGGAGGGTTTATTTCAGTTTACAGTTTCAAGAGGAAGTTCCATCATGGTGTGGAAAAGCATGATAGGCCTGAATAAGAAGCCCAAGTCACATCTTCACACCATTGAGAAGGAGGTAGTTTGAGTGAGCTAGCTCTGAACACCCTGTGAGCTAGATGAACAAACCTCAAAGTCTGCCTACATGACGTCCCTCTTCCTAGAGACTCCACAACCTTCTCAGATTGCCACCATCTGGGGACTAGGTATCCAAAACACTTGAGTCTATGGGGGACATTTCACTCAAGCCATCACAGATACAATATATTGCAGCAATGAAGGGAAGTGAATAAACTTTTAAAACAGAATTTATATAACCTATAAAAACTATCCTGTCAAAGTCTATTCTTTCTTTTTTAGTACCTATTAGTTGGAAATGCCTGCAGTATTCAGGTTCTATAGACAAACTCTATTTTGTAGAACTGAATGATGAAGGCACATTCCACAGCATTAAGGCTAATGATTGGCATTTTTTTTTCTTGGTGTGTGTGTGTGCGTGCACACATGCACACACATATATGTATGGAGGTCAGAGGAAGACATTTGGTCCTCCTCTATCATTCTTTTGCCTTATTTCCCTGAGACAAGAGTATCTCACTGAATCTAGAGCTCTCTGTCTGTAGTGAGACTGGTTGAGCCAGAGCCCTTACAATCTTCCTTTTTCTCTGATACTCATCTCTAGATTTATAAGAATGTGCAAATCATGCCTGAATTTTTACAGGAAAGAAGATGAGCTCAGTTAAAGTATATGACTGGAAACTTCTAGGCACCACTATTACCATCTAGAATGGAATGTTGGGCTGGAGAAACGGCTTAGCGGTTAAGTGCTTGCCTGTGAAGCCTAAGCACCCGGGTTGGAGGCTCGATTCTCCAGGACCCACATTAGCCAGATGCACAAGGGGTCGCATGCATCTGGAGTTCATTTGCAGTGGCCGGAGGCCCTGGCGTGCCCATTCTCTCTATTTCTGTCTATCTGCTTCTTTCTCTGTCTGTTACTGTCAAATAAATAAATAAAAATAAAAACAAAAAAATTATTTATTATGGAATGTTGTAAAACCTAGTGGTTGGCAAATCTGTTGGTCCTAGTATCACTAAGAATCTTTTCTCTTTTTTTGTGGTGGTAGTGGTAGGTGTGTTTAATAAATATACATACAGGTTCTTTTTCCATGTTATTTTATATTATTATTTTGAACTTTACAATATGAATATATTATATATTGGTCATATTCCAATTGGGTTTTATTCTTACATCCCTTTTCTTCCAGCCCCCATTCCACTAAGGTCCCTCCTCAGTGGGGTTATTGGCATTCACTGTAGGATCATGATTGCACCAATCAGTCTTTGTGTGGGGGACAATGCCTCAGGATACACCTTCCCACCATGTGGTTCTTACAGTTATTCCATTCCCTCTTCTGCAGTGTTCCTTGAGCCTTTGTAGATGTGTTATAAGTCTCCTTGTTCTCTGTATCGTCTGATTTTCTTCTTTGATGAGTTTTGAGTCTCCTCAGTATCTACCACCATCTCCCTGGAGGAGATGTCAGGTCGGCACTTGTGTTTAAATCGCCACTTCCTCTGTAATGTCTCCTGGGCTGGTAGATGTGTTAGAGATGACTTTTTGATGTTAGGTGGTTGGTTGGCAGTCTTTTCTTGGCATATTGTTGTTGTTGGTTATTTCTCTCTGGTTGTGGTGGTTTGAATTTATGTCCCCCACTGACTTATATGTTAAAATTAAACTGGTAACTTAGATCTCCAGTTACCTGGCTGGAGGAAGTGTCACTGGAGGACGATTTTAGAGTCTAGTCCTCAGGTGCCATCTGTGGCGAGAGGGGGGAGATCTGAATTCCAGCCCAAAGGCATGCAGAGAGGTTTGAACTCTGGGGGTCCTGCTTGCTGCCAGTTCATGTTTGCTGAATTTTGGTGTTTGCTAGCTGTTTGGTTGTTTCCCTCTGCTTGGATTTATGAATGGGAGCCAGCTTCTTCTGCCATTGATGGAACTTCCCCTGGATCTGTAAGCCTAAAATAAATACCATTCCTCCTATAAATAATGTTTGGATGTTATCCCAGCAACATGAAGCTGAGTATTACACCAGTATTTGCTGGTATCTGTCACAGGCAGATTCTCCAACCAAGAGCAAGAGCACCCTGAATCAAAGGAGATAAACCTAGTGCTTTCAAAGACTTTTTGATGGTCATTCCCTCTCTTTTTAGCCAATGAACAGTGGGGGCTTTTCTCTAGAGTCTTATGAACTTCCTAACCATAGGAATCTGACTTGGTTCCCAATATAAGATATGAATTCCCTCCCACTGAGCAGACCTCATATCCAATTGGAGAGCAGTTGATTACCCACATAGTTTGTCTGCCATTATTGCACAGGTGTGTACACCTTGCCTAGCTGGTTAATTTTGTAGCTTGTAGGATGCCTTGCTTGTTCATGCTGTTGGTGATCATCAACCCCCAGCAGCTCACATAGTACTTTACAGCACTATGAGGGCAAACCATCAGGCTTCCTTCTCTTTTCTTGCATGATCTGTCAATGTCCTGCCACTGCAGCCTATGGTGTTTTCAGCAATAGGGTCTTAACATTTCGCTCTGTTGGGTAACCAAGTGCTTTGGCAATAGCCTGCATTGTTTTTGGGATGTCATAGGGCTCCCTGACTGATAGCTCTCTGTGGGTTGTAACCCAATTCTGGCATTGAAATTTAACAGAGCCTGTGATTTTAGGGTTAAGCTTTCTCCACCCCCTACAGTGCACTTCTGCCCAGACAGTTCTCTCCCCTCTTATGTTTTAAATGCTTATTTATTTTATTTTTATTTATTTGAGAGAGACGGGGGTAGAGAGAGAGAGAAAACACCCACGCGTAAGAGAGAGAGAATGGGCATGCCAGGTCCTCCAGCTGTTGCAAATGAACTCCAGGTGCATGTGCCACCTTGTACACCTGGCTTACGTGAGTCCTGGGGAATTAAACCTGGGTCCTTAGACTTTGCAGGCAAACACCTTAATTGCTAAGCCATCCCTCCAGGCCAGTATTTTATTTATTTGCAAGGAGAGAGAAGGAGAGAGAGATAAATGAGCACAACCAGGACCTTTTGCCACTACAAACTCCAGATGCATGTGTCACTTAGTGCATCTGGTTTTACATGGATACTGGGGAATTGAACCCTAGGCCATCAGGGTTTGCAAGCAAGTACCTCAACCACTGAGCCATCCCTCCCCCCTTATTAATAGCTTTTAATAGCTTACCAGGAGGAAGATTTCTTTTTTAAAAAAAGCTTTTTAAAAAAGTTTATTTTTATTTATTTATTAGAGAGAGAGAGAGAGAGTGTGTGTGTGTGTGTGTGTGTGTGTGAGTGAGAATGGGCGCGACAGGGCTTTCAGCCACTGCAAATGAACTCCAGACATAGGTGTCACCATGTGCATCTTGTTTACATGGGACCTGGAGAATTGAACCTGGTGGATACTTAGGCTTTGTAGGCATATGCCTTAACTGCTAAGGCATCTCTCCTGCCCCCAGGAGGAAGATTTCTAATGGTATTGATTCATAATGTCAAGTTTTGTGTAACTTCTAGCCCATCCTCATTTATCCCTGTCGCCCCCTGCATGACTTTTCCACCCCTGGATTCTGTTCCTCCACTTGCCTGTGAACTACCTCTTCCACTCATTGCTCCCTGTTTCCACTCTCAGCTTTCATTATAGTTCCTTGCTGGTATTAATAATGCTTACTACAGTTTTCAAACATATCAAGCATATGTTAAGAACAACATAAGAGAATATGCAGTGCTTGTCTTTCTAAGCCTATGCGATTTTTTTTTCTCCAAGCCCATCCATTTCCTTGCAAATTTCATTATTTAATTTTTCCTTACCACTGAGTAGAACTCCAGTGTGCATATATACCACATCTTCATTATTCGTTCATCAGTTGATGGGTAACTGGCCTGTTTCCAACTAGCTATCGTGAACAGAGCAGCAACAAACATGGCTGAGCAAATAACTCTGTAGAAGGGTCAAGTCTTGAGGGTATATGCCTAGGAATGGTATAGCTGGATCAAATGGTAGATATATTTTCATATATATATATATATATATATATATATATATTTTTTTTTTTTTTGGTTTTTCGAGGTAGGGTCTCACTCTTGCTCAGGCTGACCTGGAATTCACTATGGAGTCTCAGGGTGGCCTCGAACTCATGGCAATCCTCCTACCTCTGCCTCCCGAGTGCTGGGATTAAAGGCATGCGCCACCACGCCTGGCTATTTTCAGATTTTTTAAAACTTTTTTTTGTTTATTTATTTAAGAGTGACAGGCAGAGAGAGAAAGAGGCAGAGAGAGAGAGAGAGAGAATGGGCATGCCAGGGCTTCCAGCAACTGCACACGAACTTCAGATGTGTGAGCCCCCTTGTGCATCTGTATAACGTGGGTCCTGGGAAATCGAGCCTTGAACCGGGGTCCTTAGGCTTCACAGGCAAGCGCTTAACCACTAAGCCATCTCTCCAGCCCTATTTTCAGATTTTTAAGGAGTCTCTGAACTGATTTCCATAGTGGCTGTACAAGTTTGCACTCCCACAAGCAGTAGATGAGGATTGCTCTTTTCCCACATCCTTGCCAGTGTTTGTTGTCTTTGAGTTTTTGCTGATTACCATTTTTTGTTGTTGTTGCTTTTCATGGTAGGGTTTCGCTCTAGCCCAGTCTAACCTGAAATTCACTAAGTAGTCTCGGGGTGGCCTTGAACTCACAGCTATTCTTCTACTGCTGCCTCCCGTGTGCTGGAATTAAAGGTGTTTGCCACCCCGCCCGGCCCTGATTATCATTTTGACTAGAGTCACAATGTAGTTATTTATTTGAGAGCTCCCTATTTTTGTAATGTAGGCATTTAGCCTATAAATGTCTGTCTTAGGACTGTCTACTTCTAGGTGGTACTGTGTGTGATTTCTTTTTTTATTTTTATTTTTCTAACTTTGACTTTTATCCTGAAACTTCTAGTCACAGTTACAGCAGAAAAAAACAGTAAGAAGCCGGTTTATACTCTAATGACTTGCTGGCTCTACTTTAAACAAGAGGGTGCATATAAACTACTTAGAGCACTAGACAACAAATGTTGTCACTCTGAGGTAGACACTATTTATCATTTCTCCACATTTTAGATTTAATATCAACAAAATATAATATAGTGACAAGTTATTCAGTAACAAGGCCAACATTCTGGGTGCAGTACAAAAATTAAATTAGTCATTGATACATAACTCAAACACAAATTGTTATTTTATTTTTAACAACAAAATAGTAGGAGTAACAAAGTAACTTAGCCATCAGCAGAGCAAAACAAGGACAAAACTAATGAACAGGCATTAATCAGCTCAAATTTGTCATCACCTTTAAGTAGGAAAAACTATCATTGGTCTAGTGGTTCTCAACCATGTCTGCACATTAGAGAAATGAAGGAGAGGAAAAGTATCAACATCTAAGGCCCACTTCCAAAAGATTAAAGGAAATGTCTTGAATGGGGCTCATGTAAAGGCTTTTATTTTATTTTATTTTTTTCTTTTTTCTTTTTCAAGATAGGGTCTCACTCTAGCCCAGGCTGACCTGGAATTCACTATGGAGTCTCAGGGTGGCCTGGAACTCACAGCGATCCTCCTACCTCTGCCTCCCAAGTGCTGGGATTAAAGGCGTGCACCACCACGCCCGGCGTCATGTAAAGGCTTTTAAAGTGTTGAGAACTACAGGTCTAAAGTAGTAACAAAAATGCCCTCAAAGTAATTAAAGTCAATAAACTGATCATAGAATAAATTCTTTTCTTTTTATCTTAGAAGGGGGAGGGGTAGGCACCCACTTCCCATTGTTTTGATTGCCATAGCAGTTAACAGACATCAAATATCGAAAGTTAAAATGCTTCCCAAATTGAAATTCTCACGAGTTCAATTTACAAAGTTCTTTTAGAACATTATCAGCTTCAGAAAGTATCTCCCACATGGTAATTTTGCATAGTTATTCAAGTCACCGATTTGTTCAGCTGAGTCAGTAGACGTGCTAGAAAATATTTTAAGACTAGTTCTATAAAATGATATTCACTGCATATTCCACAAACTTTTTATCAGTGCAAAGATTTGACAGAGGAAGACAGGTAGGTGTGCTTCCCATCTATTTCTACAACTGCCAGACTCCTTTCTGTAAGACTAGTGTATCTTCACAGTTAGATCCCGAACAAAACTATCTTCATTAAAAAACATGTACAGAAAATATTTCACCTATAACTCTACCATATCCTTGATAAATCCCCACTGGGAGTTCCGTAGTAACTATAGTTACTTATTGTCAAAATAGTTTTTACTTATTTTTCAGGTCTAGAAACAATGTCAAATATGGAAAGTCACTTTTTCCTTAGGTCTCTGCAAACTTAGTAAATTCTATTTCATCAGCTGCTCTTGTCAAGACTCCATGTCAATCTCAGCCACTCCATTCTTGTCCTAAGTGTTGTCTCTGTCAGGCTGTCTTCACTCACTCCTTGGATATCTGCCAGGTCGATAGGTGGTAAAGGATTCCTCCAGTACTGGAATGTATTATACTGCCAAAACTCTTCATTGTACTGGCGCGCTGCGGACCCCCAGGCTCCCCGCGGGGTCCCCTGCGCCCCGTCGTGGGCCCCACACGTGGGCGGCCGGGCGTCTCGGGGCTCCTCCCCGGCGGGCAGCGGCGGTGTCCCGCCGGGCTTCCGGCCGCGGCTCTCAGGCTCCTCGCCGTCTGCGCTGCCGCGGAGCTTGCTGGGCGACGCTGCAGGCTCGGCCATGGCGCCCGCTTCGATTCCGCGCTTCCGGGGCTGCGCAGCCCCCGATGGCGGAGTCCAGAGCGGCGGCGGCAGAGCAGAAGCAGCTTGCAGGGCACGTGGAGCGCCAGCGGCTAGGCTGCGCGCCGCTTGGCCATGGGCCTGGAGCTCCTGTGTGTGGTTTTAAAACAAAGGTTTGTGAGAAATTGTGGTAATTGATCAAGATATTTAAATATGCTTTATCTTTGTTCCCCATCATTTCATTTTTAGCTTTTGCCTTTGATGACAGAGCAGCTACAGTGGATGCCATTTGTGAATGTCAAACTTCATGAGCCTTTTGTAAAGTTTATATATTGGTCCCTAAGGCAGCTAGATGCTGGAACACAGGTAAGTGACTTATTGGATATATTTCAAGTAATATTCCATTTAGAGCTACTTTTTTTTTTTTTTAATCTCAAGGAGGGGAGGTTTGAGAGTCTTCACGATGTAGCCAGTTCTGGCCTTAAACTCAAAATGCTGCCACAGCCTCCCAAGTGCTAGGATTATAGATGTCTGTCACCATACATGCTTATATATTTTATTTTTATGTGGTATATATCATGCGTACCCTTTCTCATTGAGAATAATCTCCTGGGATTTTGATAGGAATTATACTAAACCTGTATATCAGTTTGAGAAGAATTTGTGTCTTGTGTGTTGAGTCTTCCAGTTCATGTGCATAACCATCTCTTCATTCCTCTAGAGATTTGATTTCTTTTTTCTTTTTGGTTTTTCGAGGTAGGATCTCACTCTAGCTCAGGCTGACCTAGAATTCACTCTGTAGTCTCAGAGTGGCCTCAAACTCATAGTGAATCTCCTACCTCTGCCTCCCGAGTGCTGGGATTAAAGGCATATACCAACATGCATGGCTCGATTTCTTTTTTTCTTTTCTTTTCTTTTCTTTTTTTTTTTTACTGTTGTTGTTATGTATTATTATTTTTGTGTGTGTGTGAGAGAGAATGGTGCAGCAGAGTTTCCAGCCGCTGTGACACGTGTGCCCTCTTGTGTACATGATTGTGCACTTGTGTCACTGTACGTCTGCTATGTGGGACCTGGAGACTCGAACATTAGTTCTTAGGCGTTGCAGGCAAGTGCTTAACCATTAAGCCATCTATCTCTCCAGCCCTAGAGATTTGATTTCTTTCACCACTGTTGTATATTTTTCTGCATAAAATTCATGTGAATGCTGTATTTTCAGGTATTTATAGTTTTGAATGGTTTTATTTGTTTTTATTTATTTTTGTTCATTTTTATTTATTTATTTGAGAGCGACAGACAGAGAGACAAAGAGGCAGATATATAGAGAGAAAGAATGGGTACGCCAAGGCTTCTAGCCACTGCAAACGAACTCCAGACATGTGCGCCCCCTTGTTCATCTGGCTAATGTGGGTCCTGGGGAATCGAGCTGGGGTCCTTAGGCTTCACAAGCAAGCGCTTAACCACTAAGCAATCTCTCCATCTGTGATTTTATGTTTGTTTTTTGAGGAACCAAAGCATTTTCTCCATCAAATTATGTATATGCTATTTGAAATATAAAGATAAAATTATTGAAAACAAAGTCATAGCATATTTATCTGTCTAACACCAATTATGACAGTTTTCCAATGCATTTTCCCAGTGTTTCCTTAACCTTTTGTGTTTCAATGTCTATATGGATAAGTGGATTAAATTTTTTAAAATTATTTTAAATACTTTTATTTGCTAGTAGAGTTGGGGAGGGTAGAATGGGCATGCCAGGACCTCTTGCTGCAGCAAATGAATTCCAGATACATATACCCCTTTGTACATCTGTGTTTACGTGGGTACTGGGAAAATCAAGTCTGGACTGCAAGCTTTACAAGCAAACACCATTAACCACTGAGCATCTCCCAAACCCCTATTACATTATTTAAAATATTTTATTTATTTATTCATTCATTTATTTACATGTATCTGTATGCATGTGCATGCACACACATACATGCCAAACTGCTAATGAATGCCAGGAAGCATGGGCCACTTTTTGTGATCTGGGTTTACATAGATACTGATGAATTGAACCCAGACCAGCAGGCTTTACAAGCAGGTACCTTTCACTAATCAGCCATCTCCCTAGCCCTCTACTACATTCTTGACATGGGGAATTTGTGGGGAGTTTTATACTTTACCTTGTCTTTAAAAAAACCAAAAAGTCATTTATGGGCTGGAGACATGGCTTAGCAGTTAAGGCGCTTGCCTGTAAAGCCAAAGAACCAAGGTTCAGTTCCGCAGGACCCATGCAAGCCAGATGCACAAGATGGTGCATATATCTAGAGTTTATTTTTGGCCATTGGAGGCTCTGAAGTGCCCATTTTCTCCCCCCCCCCCAATCCTCTCTGCCTCTTTATCAAATAAATGAAAATGTCTTTTAATTAAAATATTTATTTATTTATTTATTCGAGAGAGTGAAAGAGGCTGTTAGAGAGAGAATGGGCATGCTAGGGCCTCTAGCCACCACATACAAAAAAACTCCAAATGCATGCACCACCGTCTTTACATGGATACTGACTGAGAATCAAACCCAGGTCCTTGAGTTTTGCAGACAAGTACCTTAACCACTCAGCCATCTCTCCAGCCCTGTATTTTTTCCTAAAAGTTTTTTTTGTTTTCGTTGATCTTTCAAAGAATCATGTGTTTCTCTATTTTTCTCTTTTTAATTTCATTGATTTCTACTATTTTTATTATTTCTTTCACTTGAGATTATTTTGTTCTCCCTTTTCTAGGTTACTGAGGTGAAAATTTTATTTGTGACTTTTCTTCTTTACTTTTTTATGTTTTTATTTTTAGAGAGAGAGAGAGAGAGAGAGAGAGAGAGAGAAACAGAGGGAGAGAGAAGTAGCATACTAGGGCCTCAGCCACTGTAATCAAACTCCAGATGCTTGTGCCACCTAGTGGACATGTGAGACCTTGAGCTTGCCTCACCTTTGTGCATCTGGCTAACATGGGATCTGGAGAGTAGAACATGGGTCCTCAGGCTTTGCAGGCAAGCACCTTAACCACTAAGTCATCTCTCCAACCCCCTTTACTTTTTTTTTTTTTACTTGAGGAGGGGAGTTTTGAGAGTCTTTACTGTGTATCCAAGGCTGGCCTAGAACTAACAGTCCTGCCTTAACCTCCCAAGTGCTGTCACCATGTCTAGCTACTTTTCCATCATGTGTTGGTAACATAATTTTCCTCCTTCCTGCCCCTATATCCCTGCCCAGGACACTATAAAAAGATCAAACATAAGAAATCAGGGTATAATAGACAGAGAAGCATTTCAATCCAGAGGCTTAGTAGGTGTTTTCACCAAAATCATAGAAGAAAAATTTCCCCAAATTGGGAAATAAATGACAATGCACATACAAGAAGCTTTTAGAACACCAAACAGACAAAACCTGGAACGAACCTCTTCTCTCTGTGTTAAGATTAAATTACTAAACACACAAACCAAAGAAAATATATTGAAAGCAGTTAGAGAGAAAAAGCAAATCACCTACAAAGGCAAGCCCATCAGAATAACAGCAGATTACTCAACACAAACTTTGAAAGCCAGAAGGGCTTAGAATGTGTTCCAAGTTCTGAAAGATAACAACTGTCAACCAAGATTACTTTATCTTGCAAAGCTACCTATCCAAATTGATGAAGAAATAAGGACATTCCACAACAAAAGCAGACTAAAGGAATTTATGACAACTAAACCAGCTCTACGGAAAATGTTTGAAGGAACTCTCCATATTGAAGAGAAAGCAAAACACACAGAGGAGGAAACAGGAAAAAAAAAAAAAACACACGCACTCAAATGACAGTTAAAACAAACAAGTAAAGGGAAAACAGGAAATACTACAAAACAAGAAGAATGGCAAGAATAAATACATATCTTTCAATAATAACTCTTAATATCAATGGCCTCAATGCACCATCCAAAAGACACAGGCTTGCAGACTGGATTAAAAGTCAGGATCCTGCCATTTGTTGCCTCCAGGAAACTCATCTCTCAATAAAAGATAAACACTGTCTTAGGGTGAAAGGATGGAAAAAGGTATTTTAAGCAAGAGGGCCTAGGAAACAAGCAGAGGTTGCTATCCTAATATCTGACAGGATAGACTTCAAACCAACATTAGTGAGGAAAGATAAAGAAAGTCACTTTATACTGATTAAAGGAACACTCCAACAGGAGGACATTACAATCATAAGCATACATGCACCTAATGTGGGGGCTTCCAGTTTCATTAAAAAAAAAAAAAACACAACTATTAGACTTAAGGTCACAGATAGCATCAAACACAGTTGTAGTGGGTGACTTCAATACCCCATTCACATCAATTGGCAGGTCATCCCAGCAAAACAGTAAATAGTCATCTGAATTTAATAATGTCATGGAACAAATGTACCTAACAAATATCTACAGAACGTTCCACCCAAATGCTGCAGAATATACATTTTTCTCAGCAGCACATGGAGCATTCTCTAAAATAGACCATATATTAGGACACAAAGCAAATCTCAACAATTACATGAAAATTGAAGTAATCCTTTGTACCCTATCTGACCACAATGGGATTAAACTGTAAAATAGCTACAAGAAAAGTTACAGAGCATACAGAAACTCATGGAGACTAAACAGTACACTATTGAGTAATCAATGTGTCATTGAAGAAATCAAAAAGGAAATCAATAAATTCATAGAATCAAATTATGATGATAATGCAACATACCAAAACTTTTGGGACATAATGAAGGCAGTCAGTCCTAAGAGGAAAATTTATAGCTCTAAGTGCTTATATTAAGAAATTAGAGAGTTCACAAATAAACAATTCATCTTAAGGCCTTAGAAAAAGAGGAACAAGGCAAACCAAAAATCAGTAGACGAGAAGAAATAATAAAGATTAGGGCAGAAATCAATACAATAGAAACAAAAAAAAATCGGAAAAAAAATCAATGAAACAGAGTTGGTTTTTTGAAAGAAGAAACAAGATTGACAAACCCTTAGCAAATTTGACCAGAAGAAAGAAGACACAAAGATTAATAGGATTAGAGATGAAAAAGGCACCGTTACAACAGATACGAAAGAAGTTCAGAAAATTATAAGGACATACTTTAAGAATATATATGCCTCTAAGTTTGAAAATCTGAAAGAAATAGATAAATCCCTTGATTCATATGACCTGCCAAAATTAAATCAACATGAGATAAACCATTTAAATAGACCTATAACAAGTATAGAGATCCAAGCAGTTATAAAAAGTCTCCCAACTAAAACAAATCCAGGCCAAGACAGATTCACTTGATTTTACCAGAACTTCATGGAAGAACTAACACCATTGCTTCTCAAACTTTTCCATAAAATAGAAAAGGAAGGAATTCTACCAAACTCCTTCTATGAAGCCAGCATCACCCTCATACCAAAACCACACAAAGACAGAACAAAAAAAGAAAATCAGAAAGAAAGAAAGAAAGGAAAGAAACAGAGAGAAAGAGAGAAAATTACAAGCCAATCTCCCTCATGAACATAGATGTAAAAATTCTCAACAAGATATTGGTAAACAGAACACAAGAATATATCGAAAAGATTATTCACCCTGACCAACGTGGCTTTATCCCAGCGATGCAGGGATGGTTCAACATACGCAAATTGATAAATGTAAGACATCATACAAATGGTCTGGAGCACAAAAATCACATGATCATCTCAATAGATGCAGAAAAGGCATTTGACAAAATCCAACATCCTTTCATGGTAGAAGTATTACAGAAACTAGGAATAGAAGGAACATATCTCAACATAATAAAATCTATTTATGACAAACCTACAGCCAGCATAATACTAAATGGAGAAAAACTTGAAGCTTTTCCACTGAATCCAGGAACAAGACAAGGGTGCCCACTGTCCCTAGTTTTGTTTAATATAGTACCAAGAGACTTAGCTATAGCTATAAAGCAAGAGACACTCATAAAAGGGATACAAATTGGAAAGGAAGAGATCAAATTGTCCTTATTTGCAGATGATATGATTCTATACATAAAAGACCCTAAAAACTCTACCAGCAAACTGTTAGAGCTGATAATCACTTTTAGTAATGTAGCAGGATGCAAAATAAATACACAGAAGTCCCAGTGGCATTCTTCACAGAAATAGAAAAAAACAATCCTAAAATTCATTTGGAAGCACAAAAATCCTTGAATAGCCAAAACAATTTTGAGCAACAAAAATAAGGCTGGTGGTATAACCATACTTGATTTTAAGCTATATTACAAAGCCATCGTAACAAAAAAAGCATTGGTATTGGCACAAAGACAGACATGTAGATAAATGGAACAGAATAGAGAACACAGATGTTAATCCAGGCAGCTACAGCCCTCTGATTTTTGACAAAAATGCCAAAAATATTCATTGGAGAAAAGACAGCCTCTTCAACAAGTGGTGTTGGGGAAATTGGATATCTATATGTAGAAAGATGAAAATTGATCCTTGTATTTTTCCATGCACAAGAATCAATCCAAGTGGATCAGGGATCTTAATATCAGACCTGAAATTCTGAAATTACTCGAGGAAAAGGTGGGGGAAACCCTTCAACATATTGCATAAGTAATGACTTTCTGAATATAACCCCAGTTGCGCAGAAAATAAAGCCAGTAATCAACCACTGGGATCTCATGAAATTACTATGCTTTTGTATAACAAAGGACATTGTGAGTAGAGCAAAGAGACAACCTACAGAATGGGAGAAAATCTTTGCCAGCTATACATCTGACGAGATTAATATCCAGAATATACAAAACTCATAAAAGAGAAGAGTAAGAAATCAAACAACCCAATTAAAAAATGGGCTATAGAACTAAATAGAGAGTTCTCATCAGAAGAAATACAGATGGCATATAAACATCGAAAAAAGTGTTTTACATCCTTAGCCATCAGGGAAATGCAAATTAAACCTACCTTGAGATTCCATCTCTCTCCTGTCAGAATGGCTATCATCAAGAAAACAAATGACAATAAATGTTGGCGAGGATGCCTTAAAGGGGGATACTTCTACGCTGTTGGTGGTAATGTAATCTGGTATACCATTGTGGAAAGCCGTGTGGAGGTTTGTTAGACAGCTAAAAACAGATTTACCATATGATCCAGCTATAGCACTCCTAGGCATATATCCTAATGACTCTTCTCACTACCTTAGAGATACTTGCATAACCATGTTTATTGCTGCTCTTTTCACAACAGCTAGGAAATGGAACCAGCCAAGATGTCCATCCACAGATGAATGGATAATAAAGATGTGGTACATTTACACAATGGAGTTCTATTCAGCGCTAAAGAAAAATGAAATTTGCAGGGAAATGGATGGATCTGGGAAGGATTATGCTAAGTGAAGTAACCCAGGGCCAGAAAGCCAAACATCACATGTTATCTCTCATATGTGGATCCTAGCTACAAATGTATAGATTGTGTGAGCTGGAACCAAAAAGTCAGTAGCAGAGGCCCACAAGCTAGAAAACAGCTATAAGGGAAGGAGGAGAGGGAAGGACTTTAGGGGATGGTATTGTATATATGTAAGTAGAAGAACAGATTACAGGGAGGGCAAAGGCCTAAGCGAGGTCAGGGGAAGAGATTGTGTAAAAGAAGGGTGGGGGGAGGGTCAATCAAAATTCAAGATATTCTGAATAAGACATGAAAATCTACTTTCTTGAATAACGGCACATCCGGATGCCATAGTTTGTTACTAGAAAATTTTCAGTGCCAGGGATGGGATATCTTCCAGTGAGTTGTTGGCCAGGGAGGTCCTTGTTGCCTCCAAAACATTATAGGCTATTGCCAAGGTCCTTGGTTTCCCATAACAAAGAGATAGTAAAACCCTATTGCTGAAGACTTCACATGCCTGAGCAGCAAACTGACTGAGAAATCAAGCTGATGCTGAGCAGAAAACCTTCTCCCCATAGCCCGGCCAACTGAAAGGTGGAAAAAGCTGCACTGTATGCAGCCTTATGGGAGACAGAAGTCATCAGTAGTGAAAATAGTGGGTACTGGAAGCCTCAAGTTTGGCCAGACAGGTCCAAATGACTGAACAAGTGCTATAGTGGCGTGTCTGCTCTGGGGGAAACCCACTGCTCTCTAACTGGACTGAAAGCCTGCTCTATGGGAGGGAATACATGCCTGGTACTGAAAACCTAATCCAAAGCCTATGGCAGGAGAGGTCATGAGCCTTAGGGGTATAAAGCCTACTCTTGTCTGTATAAATGCATATATTACTCTCACCAAATTGCCCTGAATGCACTACAGTTCATGTTCATACTCATATATTAATGTTAATCTCACTTCTGGTTAAAGAAGCTTCTCTGGTTAAAGAAGCTTCTGTTGCCAAGTCACTCCATACACATGTACCACTTTGTGGATCTGGCTTTAAGTGGGTACTGGGAAATTGAACCTGGGCCATCAGGCTTTGAAAGCAAGCACCTTTAACTGCTGAACCATCTCTCCAGCCCCAAATCTGGAAAGCTTTTAGTCATTATTTTTCAAGCATTTTTGTCAGCCTTACCTGCATTTCTTGTAGCTTACCATTTCCTTGAAGTTCTACTGTTCGGTTATTTATTTATTTTGGTTATTCAACTTGTTTTTCTGTTGTTTCTTTTTTCCGATAGCTGATTCTTTTTTCTATTCCTTCCATTCTGCTACTGAGCCTTTTTATTATATTTTTCCTACTGAAATTTGCAGTTGGTTCTTTCATCCTTTTTTTTTTTAGTTAGGGAGACTTTTCTATCCTTTTAATATAATTTTCCAAAAAGTAATTAATACACATTTTTTAAAGTTTCTTTAAATTCTTTGTCACATAATTCTAGTATTTTCATACTGCTGTTGGTAGGTATTATTATTATACTTTAATTATTTAATGTATTATTTTGGTGGTGTTACTGTGGGAGATTTTAGACTGACCTGGGCATTTTGGGTCTAGATTTATTTTAGTGTCCCTAGGTGAAGTCTGAACAACAAGAAAAAGTAAAATTTTGTTGTTGTTGTTTTTACATGGTAAGGTCTTGCTTTATTCCAGGCTAATTTGAGTCTCAGGGTGACCTTAAACTCATAGTGAATCTCCTACCTATGCCTCCCAAGTGCTGGGATTAAAGGCATGTGCCACGACACCCAGCTCCCAGACCATTCTGTAAACTTTTTATTGACAGCTTCCATAATTATAGACAATAATCCATGATAATTCCCTCCCCACCCCTACTTTCCCCCCTCTCAAATCCATCCTCCATCATATTCCCTCCCCTTTTCTATTAGTCTTTTATTTTGATGTCATCATCTTTTTCTTCTATTGTGAAGGTCTTTTGTAGATAGTGTCAGGCACTGCAAGGTCAATGAATACCCAGGTCATTTTGTGTCTGGAAGATTGCATTATTGTAATTTTTTATTTCTTATGTGCTATATAAATAGTTGAGGGTTAGTCAACAGAATAACTGTACATAGCAATGTTGCCAGTCTCCTTCAGACAAGAAAATAATTTTTTTGTTTTTTCTTGTTTTATTAGATAGTGTTCCTGTGCATATTTAAAAAATATAGTTTCTTTTTCTATTGCAAAAGTGGCATAATTATTAAAAACTAACAGCAAAATTTCTTACTCTTACCAGAATTTTAAAATATTACTATTTTTGAAGAGAGTGAGAGCAAGTGAGAGAGAGTGTGTGTGTGAGTGTGTGTGTGCATGTGCACCACAACCTCTTGCTACTGCAGATGAACTCCAGACACATGTGCTACTTTGTGCATGTGGCTTTACATGGGTATTAGGGAATTGAACTTAGGCTGGTAGCCTTTGCAAGCAAGCAGTTTTTAAAATACATACATATATATTTTATTGACAACTTCTATACTTACAGACAACAAACCATGGTATTTCCCTCTCCTCCCTCACTTTCCCCTTCATAACTCTGCTGTCCATCATATCCCCTCCCTCTCTCCATTAGTCTTTCTTTTTATTTGATGTCATCATCTTTTTCTCCTATTATGAGGGTCTTGTGAAGGTATTGCTAGGCACTGCTAGGTCATGGATATCGAGACCAATTTCGGTCTGAACAGTTGCATGTAAGGAGGAGTACCCTTCCTTTGGCTCTTACATTCTTTCTGCCACCTCTTCTGCAATGGACCCTGATCCTTGGAGGGTGCGAGATGTTTCAGTGCTGGACACTCCTCTGTCTCTTCTCAGCACTATGTTGCCTTTTGGGCCATCCCAGTGGTCATCGCCATCTGAAAAGAGAAGCTTCTGTAACCAGAACTGAGAGTAGTATTAATATATGAATATGAACATTAAGTATAGTGCTTTCAGGGTAGTTTGGTGAGAATAATATATACACTTATCCAGACAAGAGTAGGCTTTATACCCCTAAGACTCATGACCTCCCGTGCCATAGGCTTTTGATTAGGTTTTCAGTACCAGGCATGTTTTTCCCCCCATAGAGCAGGCCTTCAGTCCAATTAGAAAGCAGTTGGTTTCCATCAGAGCAGACATGCTGCTATTGCACTCATTCGGTCATTTGGCCTGTCTAGCCAAACGTGAGGCTTCCAGTGTCCCCTGTTGCACCATTGATGACTTCTGTCTCCCATAAGGCTGCATACAGTGCAGCTTTTTCCAGCTTTCAGTTGGCCGGGCTATGGGGAGAAGGTTTTCTGCTCAGCATCAGCTTGATTTCTCAGTCAGTTTGCCACTCAGGCATGGGAAGTCTTCAGCAATAGGGTCTTACCATTTGTTTCTCAAGGGAAAAGAAGAGCCTTGGCAATAGCCTGTAATGTTTTGGAGGCAACAGGGACCTCCCTGGCTAACAACTCACTGGAAGGTATCCCATCCCTGGCACTGAAAATTTTCTAGTAACACTCTGGATTCTGGATGTGCCATTACTCAAAAATGAAGGTTTTCATATGTCTTATTCAGAATATCTTGAATTTTGATTGAACCCCCCCCCCCCGATTGAAACCCCCCCCCCACCTTCTTTTACACAATCTCTTCTTCTGACCTCGCTTAGGCCTTTCCCCTCCCTGTAATCTGTTCTTCTACTTACATATATACAATACCATCCTCTTAAGTCCTTCCCTCTCCTCCCTCCCTTATAGCCCTTTTCTAGCTTACTGGCTTCTGCTACCGATTTTTGGTTCCAGCTCACGCACAAGTCTATACATTTGTAGCTAGGATCCACATATGAGAGATAACATGCGACATTTGGTTTCTGGGCCTGGGTTACCTCACTTAGTATAATCCATTGCAAATCCATCCATTTCCCTGCAAATTTCATTTTTCTTTAGCGCTGAATAGAACTCCATTGTGTAAATGTACCACATCTTTATTATCCATTCATCTGTGGATGGACATCTTGGCTGGTTCCATTTCCTAGCTGTTGTGAAAAGAGCAGCAATAAACATGGTTGTGCAGGTATCTCTTAAGGTAGTGAGAAGAGTTATTAGGATATATGCCTAGGAGTGGTATAGCTGGATCATTTGGTAAATCTGTTTTTAGCTGTCTAACAAACCTCCACACTGCTTTCCACAATGACTATACCAGATTACATACCCACCAACAGTGTAGAAGTGTCCCCCTTTTTCCGCATCCTCACCAACATTTATTGTTATTTCTTTTCTTGATGGTAGTCATTCTGACAGGTGAGAGATGGAATTTCAGAGTAGTTTTAATTTGCATTTCTGATGGCTAAGGATTTATAACAGTTTTTTCAATGTTTATATGCCATCTGTATTTCTTCTTTTGAGAACTCTCTATTTAGTTACGTAGCCTATTTTTAAAAATATTTTATTTTTATTCATTTGAGATGGGGAAATAGAATGTGAGAAAGAGGGAGACAGAGAGAATGGGTGCACCAGGGTCTCCAGCCACTGCAAACGAACTCTAGACCCATGCACCACCTTGTGCATCTGGTTTACTTGGGTCCTGGGGAATCGAACCTGTGTCCTATAGCTTTGCTGGCAAGCTCCTTAATCACTATCCCATCACCCCAGCCCCTATAGCCCAATTTTTAGTTGGGTTGATTGATTTCTTACTCTGTTTTTTTGAGTTCTATTTATATTCTGGATATTAATCCTCTGTCAGATGTGTAGTGGCAAAGATTTTCTCCCATTCTGTAGATTGTCTCTTTGCTCTCTTCACTATGTCCTTTGCTGTACAAAACCTTTGTAATTTCATGAGATCCCACTGGTTGATTAGTGGTTTCATATTCTGAGCAATAGGGGTTATATTCAGAAAGTCATTACCTATGCCAATATGTTGAAGGGGTCCCCCTACCTTTTCCTCTAGCAATTTCAGAGGTTCAGGTCTGATATTAAGGTCCCTGATCCACTTGTATTTGATTCTTGTGCATGGAGAAAGACAAGGATCTATTTTCATCCTTCTACATATACATATCTAGTTTTCCCAGCACCACTTGTTGAAGAGGCTGTCTTTTCTCCAATTAAAATGTTTCACATTTTTTTCAAAAATTAAATGGCTGTAGCTGCCTAGATTGACATCTGGGTCCTCTGTTCTGTTCTATTTATCTACATGTCTGTCATTGTGCCAATAACATGCTGTTTTTGTTACTATGTCTTTGTAATACAGTTTCAAACTGGGTATGGTGATACCACCAGCCTTATTTTTGTCCCTCAAAATAGTTTTGGTTATTCGAGTTTTTTTGTGCTTCCAAATGCATTTTAGGATTGTTTTTTCCTATTTCTGTGAAGAATGCCATTGGAATTTTAATGGGGATTGCATTAAATGTGTAGATTGCTTTTGATAAGATTGACATGTTCACAGTATTTATTCTTCCAATCCAAAGACATGGGATGTCTTTCCATTTCCTTGTGTCTTCTGCAATTTCTTGCTTAAGTGTTTTAAAGTTCTCATTGTAGAGCTCCTTCACTTCCTTGGTTAAGTTTATTCCAAGGTACTGTATTTTTTTTGAAGCAGTTGTGAATGGGAGAGATTCCTGATTTCATCCTCCACATGTTTGTTGTTAGTATATAGGAAAGCTACTGATTTCTGCGTGTTTTTAGTTTGTATCTTGCTACATTGTTAAAAGTGTTTATCATTGCTAACAGTTTACTGATAGAGTCTTTAGGGTTCTTTATGTATAGAATAATATCATCTACAAATAAGGACAACTTGGTTTCTTCCTTTCCAATTTGTATCCCTTTTATGATGTCTCTTGCCTTATTGCTATAGCTAAGTCTTCTGTACTGTATTAAATAAAAGTGGGGACAGTGGACACCCTTTTCTTGTTCCTGAATTTAGTGAAAAGCTTTAAAGTTTTTCTCCATCTAGTATTATGTTGGCTTCAGGTTTGTCATAGATTTTATTATGTTGAGATATGTTCCTTCTAGTCCAATTTTTCTGTAATACTTTTATGATGAAGGGATGTTGGATTTTGTCAAATGCCTTTTCTGCATCTATTGAGGTGATCATGTGATTTTTGTCCTTCATTCCATTTATATGATGTATTACATTTATCGACTTGCGTATGTTGGACCATCCCTGTATCCCTGGGATAAAGCCAACTTGGTCGAGGTGAATAATCTTTTTGATATATTTTTGTATTCTTTTTGCCAATATTTTGTTCAGAATTTTTGCATGTATGTTCATGAGGGAGATTGGTCTGTAATTTTCTCTCTTTCTTTCTCTCTGTTTCTTTCCTTCCTTTCCTTTTCCCTCCCTCCCTCCCTCCCTCCCTTCCTTCCTTCCTTTCTGATTTTTTTTTTTTTTTTTTTTTTTTTTTTTTTGTGGTAGGGTCTCACTCTAGCTCAGGCTGACCTGGAATCCTCCTAAGTGCTAGGATTAGAGGCGTGCCTCACCATGCCTAAGAATTTCTTAATTTCTTTCTTTCTTTCTTTTTTTTTTTTTTTTGTTCTGTCTTTGTGTGGTTTTGTTATCGGGGTGATGCTGGCTTCATAGAAGGAGTTCAGTAGAATTCCTTCATTTTCTATTTTATTGAAAAGTTTGAGAAACAGTGGTGTTAGTTCTTCCATGAAGGTGTGGTAAAATTCACAAGTGAACCCATCTGGGCTTGGGCTTTTTTTTAGTTGGAAGAATTTTTATTACTGCTTGATCTTTGTACTTGTTATAGGTCTATTTAAATGGTTTATCTCATCTTTATTTAATTTTGGTAGGTCATATGAATTAAGGTAATCATTCATTTCTTATAGATTTTCAAATTTAGATGCATATATATTCTTAAAGTATGTCCTTATAATTTTCTGAATTTCTTTGGTATCTGTTGTAATGGTGCCTATTTCATCTCTAATTTTATTAATTTTTGTCTCTTCTCTCTTTCTTCTGGTCAGATTTGCTAAGGGTTTATCATCTTGTTTATTCTGTCAAAGAACCAACTCTTTGTTTGATTGATTCTTTATTTTTTTAATTTTTTAGTTTTTTGGTTTCTATTTCAATAATTTCTGCCCTAATCTTTATTATTTTGTCCCATCTAATGTGGTTTGCCTTTTTCTTATTTTTCCAAGGCCTTAAGTTGAAGTATTAAATTGTTTATTTGTGAAGTCTCTTAATTTCTTTTTTTTTTTAATATTTTTTTTGTTATTTTTATTTATTTATTTGAGAGCGACAGACAGAGAGAGAAAGAGGCAGATAGAGAGAGGGAGAGAGAATGGGCACGCCAGGGCCTCCAGCCACTGCAAACGAACTCCAGACGCGTGCGCCCCCTTGTGCATCTGGCTAACGTGGGTCCTGGGGAGTCGAGCCTCGAACCAGGGTCCTTAGGCTTCACAGGCAAGTGCTTAACCGCTAAGCCATCTCTCCAGCCCTCTAATTTCTTAATATAGGCACTTAGAGCTATAAATTTCCCTCTTAATACTGCTTTCATTGTGTCCCAAAGGTTTTTGAATGTTATATTATTATCATTTGATTCTGTGAATTTATTGGTTACTTTTTGATTTCTTCAAGGACCCATTCATCATTCAATAGTGTACTGTTTAGTCTCCATGAATTTCTGTATGCTGTGTAGTTTTTCTTGTTGCTGGTATGTACTTTAATCCCATTTTGGTTAGATAGAGTATGAGTGATTATTTAATTTTTCCTGTATGTGTTGAGATTTGCTTTGTGTCTTAATATATGGTCTATTTTAGAGAATGTTCCATGTGCTGCTGAGAAAAATATATAGTCTGCAACATTTGGATGGTATGTTCTGTAGATATTTGTTAGGTCCATTTGTTCCATTACATCATTTAATCCAGGTGTGTGTTTATTTTTTGCTGGTTTTCCTGTCAATTGATGAGAGTGGGCTATTGAAGTCACTCACTGCAATTGTGTTTAGTGTTACCTGTGACCTTAAGTCTAATAGTGTTTTCTTTTTTAATGAAATTAGGAGCCCCCATGTTAGGTTCATATATGTTTAGGATTATAACGTCCTCCTGTTGGAGTATTCCTTTAATTAGTATAAAGTGACCTTCTTTATCTTTCCTCACTAATGTTAGTTTGAAGTCTATGCTGTCAAATAAGATAGCTACCCCTGCTTGTCTCCTAGGTCCTCTTGCTTGAAATACAGTTTTCCATCCTTCCACCCAAAATCAGTGTCTATCTTTTATTAAGATATGAGTTTCCTGGACCAAAATGGCTGGATCCTGCCTTTTAATCCAGTCTGTAAGCCTGTGTCTTTTGGTTGGGGCATTGAGGCCACTGATAATAAGAGTTATTATTGAAAGGTATGTGAACTTGGAATACATCATTCCAAGCCCTCTGGCTTTTAAAGTTTGTGTTGAGTAATCTGGTGTATCTGATGGGCTTGCCTCTGTAGGTGACTTGCTTTTTCTCTCTAAATGTTTTTGATATATTTTCTTTCGTTTGTGTGTTTAGTAGCTTAATTATAACATGGCGAGGAGAGGTTCTGTCCAGGTTTTGTCTGTTTGGTGTTCTAAAACCTTTTTGTATCTGCATTGGCATTTCTTTCCCAGTTTGGGGAAAATTTTTCTTCTATGATTTTGTTGAAAACACCCACTAAGCCTCTGGATTGAAATGCTTCTCCTCTTATGTTTGATCTTTTCATAGTGTCTTTGATATCTTGAAATTCCCACTCGTGCTTTCTAATTAGCTTGTCTTTCTCTTTGTTGGACTGTATTAGGCCTGCACCTGGTTTAGATATTCTTTTCTCTTCTTCATCCATTCTACTGGTGAGGCTTTCTACAGAGTTTTTTATTTGACTGATGGTGTTCTTCAGAACTAGAATTTCAGCCTGGTTTTTCTTCAGTATTTCTATTTCCTTACTCATGTCTTCTAATGACCTCCTTATTTCATTAAGCTGGTTTTCTGTGTTCTTTTTCAGGAATTTGTTTTCTTCTTGAATTCCTTTGTTTTCTGCTTTGATTCCTTTCATTTCTTGTTTGATTTCATGGAATATAGACACAATTATTTTTTTTGAAATCTTTTCAGGCATTTTATCTAAAATAGTCTCATTGGTGATCATTTCTGATGGATTTATATTTTTTGGTGGGATTATATTGTCTTGATTCTTTTCTTGTATTATAATGTAGTGACTTTTGAATCCTGAATTGATTTGATGCTTGGCTTTTCTACTTATCTGCAGTGTTCTTGGATGTGGCAATCCACTTTTATATACTTTCAGGACAGGAGTTTAAGGTGCCCCCAATCCATCCACAGAAGTAATCCTAGGTGTTGAGTTTGCTCACTAAGCAAGTATTCTAGTGGACTGTGTGGAACAATTTACTGGCAAATTCTAAACTTCAACTGAGCAATACACACATTCAGTAAAAACCAGCACAGAATATGCAATTGTGGGGATTAAAACAGATAGTTTTATAAAGCCCAAATCCCTATGGGTGTGTGTTGTTCTACACCCTTAATCTTGTCAGCTGGGAGGTAGAGATTTCTGTTCTGAATTGGGTTCCAGGTCAGCCTGGATCTGGATCAGACCCTGCCCCCAATAGTGACAGGAGCAAAAGACAAAGGCCCTGTGAATCTGAAAGCATCAAAGGCAACAATATTCAATCCCCAAATCTAGCTTATTTGAAAATGGTAAAGCCAACCAAGAATATGCAACCCATACCCTGCCCTGACATGGAAAGAGAGATTAGTTCTTCCAATGCAAGTCTATGTACCTTTTTTTTTCTTTTTTGTCAGTCAGCCTCATTACCTTTTGGGGTGGCTTCCAATCTCACCAATGCTGAGTGCCCACCTCGATCTTTCCATGTTTTGTTGTGGAGCTGCAGTTCTGGTCAGGTGTGCTGGATGCACTGCCACCGGGGCCTTAATGCTGGAGGTTCGAGGTTCTGATGATTGGGGGATGGGAGAGTGCAGAAAGCCTGGAGTTGCTCATGTAGTCCCTCCTATATCTGTTTCAGTAGCTCCTTAGTTGATCTTAGCTGTCCTTCAGATATCTTAACTTTGCAAGGAGGCTGATGAGGTTGAAAAAAATCTTGTTTGGCCTCTGCTGTTGCTGCCACTTGGCGCGGGTGGGCGGGCCGCAAGCACCTCAGTGAGATTCTGGCTGTGTTCTTCCTTTCTGGCTGATCTTGGTCTCTCCTGCTTCTCCACTGTGTCTAAGAATAGCCTATACTCCTTCACTGTTGAGAAGAGTGTATTTTGCTGTGGTTTTGCTTAAATCCCTTCCTAGGCTGGCTTGGCATGGCTCCTATGCTGCCATCTTACCCGGAAGTCCCAAGCAAGCAGTTTTAACTGCTGAGCCATTCCCCAGATCACTCTTCCATTTTAGCATAATTACCACAGAATTTTGAATTTTCTACTACCATTTTAAACCAAGGTTTTAAAATTCATGTATGACTCTTCCCTAATGATGTTAAAATTTGTTTGACAATGCATTTAACTTAGATTGCACTAGTTGTGTCATTCACCACATGATTATTTTATTTTATTTTATTTATTTTCAAGCAGAGAGAGAGAGAGAGAGAAGAAAGGGAAACACAGAGAATGGGCACATCAGGGCCTCCAGCCATTGCAAATGAACCCTAGATGCATGTGCCCCTTGTGCATCTGGCATACATGGGTCCTGGAGAATTGAATCTGGGTCCTTTGTCTTCGCTGGCAAATGCCTTAACCGCTAAGCCATACCTCCAGCCCCTCATTTTGTGGTTTTTTGTTTGTTTGTTTTTGGTTTTTGGTTTTTGGTTTTTGGTTTTTCAAGGTAGGGTCTCTCTCTCGCCCAGGCTGTCCTGGAATTCACTATGTAGTCTCAGGGTGGCCTTGAACTCCTGGCAATCCTCCTACCTCTGCCTCCCCAGTGCTGGGATTAAAGGCATGCACCACCACGCTCGGCTTCATTTGGTTTTTGATACTTCAGGATCTCACTATGGCTATCCTAGTTTTCTGTGTACAAATTCAAAAGCTATAACTTGTTTTCTACATGGCAATATCAATACTGAGTTGTTATTTATAAATCCCCATGCACATAGAATAAACCATTATAAAAGTCAATGACAAAGGTTAAAATTGGGTCACTTAAAAAAGGAAATGTGGTGGTGTGCACCTTTAATTTCAGTACTTGGGAGGCTCAGTAGGAGGATCACTATGAATTTGAGATCAACCTGGAGCTACAGAATGAGTTTCAGGTCAGTCTGGGCTAGAATGAGACCCTACCTTGAACAAACAAAAAAGGGGGAGGGACATTAAATTAGAGTCTGGCTTTTAAGCTTTCTTGCCCTTGTCCTCATCAGGTTGAAATGGCTTCATTTTACTTTTTATTTTATTTTTATTTATTATTATTATTATTATTTTTTTTGAGGTAGCCTTTCACTCTAGCCCAGGCTGACCTGGAATTCCCTATGTAGTTTCAGGATGGCCTTGAACTAATGGCAGTCCTCCTCCCTCTGCCTCCCAAGCACTAGGATTAAAGGCATGTGGCACCATGCCTGGCTTTTTAAAAAAATTTCATTTTATTCTTAGCAGATGTGAAATACCACTAGATTCTGTGTGATCTCAGAGATACTCAGTCTATGCCATTATTTCTATTTTGTCCATTTTCTTGTTTCAGTTTATTCCATGAGGACAACCCAGAATTTTCATTTTTTCTTGTTTATTTTTATTTATTTATTTGTGTGAGTGACAGAGAGAGAAAGAGGTAGAGAGAGAGAGAGAGAGAGAGAGAGAGGGGAGAGAGGGAGAGAGGGAGGAAGGGAGGGAGGGAGGGAGGAAGAATGGGTGCACCAGGGCCTCCAGCCACTGCAAACAAACTCCATTTGCATGCGCACCTTGTGCATCTGGCTTACGGGGGTCCTGGGGAATTGAGCCTCAAACCGGGATCCTTAGGCTTCACAGGCAAGCGCTTAACTGCTAAGCCATCTCTTCAGTTCCTTGTCTTTTTTTTTTTAAAGACAGGGTCTCACCGTAGCCCAGGCTGGCTTTGATTTCACAGCGATCCTCCTACCTTAGCCTCCTGAATGCTAGGATTAAGTGCACCACCACACCCAGCTGTTTTATTCTTTTGAAGTTATTAAAAGTTTTTAGAGTCAATGAGACATTTATACTGAAAGTGAATAAGACAGAGTTACAGGTTGGTCTTTTTATAAGAAAACAGCATTTTCAATCGAGAAGCTGGTTATCAGTGACTGTGAAGCAGTGATGAACTCAGAGTGTAGGCTTTCCAACTCTGTTCCTTTGATATTTCTCTATGCCAGAGTCAGCCTAGTTTATGTTTCTAGAAAAAAACTACATCCATACTTACTTTTTACAAGTTGATTATATAGATATTGTAGTGGTTTGATTCAGGTGTCCTCCAGGAACTTAGGTGTGCTGAATGCTAGGTCCCCAAGCTGATGGCAAATTGGAAATTAAAGCCTCCTGGAGACAAATGTATTTTGGGGGCTTTATGGATGTTATAACCAGCTTCCTCTTGCCAGTGTTGGGCACATTCTCCTGTTGTTGTCCACCTGATGTTGGCCAAGAGGTGCTGTCCACCTTCTGCTCATGCCATCGTTTTCCTCTGCTATCATGAAGCTTCCCTGCTGGTCTGCAAGCCAAAATAAACCTTTTCCCCCCTCCACAAACTGCTCTTTGGTTGGATGTTTTCTGCCAGCAGTGGGAATCTGACTGCAACAGATATTATTTTGCAATCTTGCATATTTTCAATTAATAAAAATTCACTTTCTTGCATAAATTTGATCACACCATTTAGAATAGAAGTCTTCTGGACATAAATAAATACACTAAGATTGTGTATATTTTTTAGCAGCATTCAACTATGACATCAACATTGAGGAGACTGGGTGAAGACATATTCAAAGGAGTGGTAATTAAAGGAATTCAGGATAATTCTTCAGAGAACTCTATAGAGAGTAAACCAAAGACAGCTGCATTCTTTAAGAGCTCCAGTTTGTCATTGAGGTTTTTATCAACCTTAATTGTTCTTAAGACAGTCACACAAGGTAAGCTTTCAGTTGTGCTTATAGAACAACTTTTGGTAAACAGCTATGAGAGAATACTATTATAATAAAGCATTTCTATTATAGTCAAATAGGTTTTGCATTTTCAAAATGAGATTTTTGCATTATCTTGTAATGGTGGCACATTCTTAAAAAAAAAAAACACCTTTATTTTCTTAATTTAAGAAAATGAACTCTTAGATTGTTGCCTTCTAGAGGATTTTGTTGATTTTATTAGACCATGTTTAAGTACATGGTCTTTGCTTATAATTACCATTGCATTAACCATATAAATTGAAATTGCTAGTTTATTGACACCACTAGAGGACAGGTCAGCAAACTGTAGCCCATGGAGCATATTTAGTGTACCATGTGGTTTATAAATAAGATTTCTACCACAGCCTTGTTCATTTGTTATGTATTATCTGTGACTGTTTCTGCCCTATAACAACAGAGTTTGAATAGTTGGCAGCAGATTGCATAAAGCCTCTAAAGCCTGTAAAATTATCTGGCCCTTTACCAAAAAAAAAAAAAAAAAAAAAAAAAAACAACTCTATACAAGTTTGTGAGTTTACTGAGGAAAGAAATTGTGTCTTGTCATTTTATCCTCCTGAGTGCTTGAAGCATAAGTGAATAAAGAAATGAATCATTTGAAAACAGTGCTTCAATTTAAGTTGACCATAATTAGTATATGTATTTTAATGTAGCGATAGCTAGTTTTATCTTTCTAGACAATTAAATGGGAATTTTAAAAATTATTTTATTTATTTATTTGAGAGAGAGAAAGAGGCAGAGACAGAGAGGGAGAGAATGGGCACACCAGGTATAGAGTCAAGCCAAAATCCTTTGGCTTTGCAGGCAAATGCTTAACCAGTAAGCCATCTGTTCCAGTTAGGTTCGCATTGCTGGTAGAAATCACCCAACTAAGAGCAGCTTGTGGGAAAAAAGGTTTATTTTGGCTTACAGGCTTAAAGCAGAAGCTCCATGATGGCAGAGAAAACTATGGCATGAGCAGAGGGTGGATATCACCCCCTGGCTAACATCAAGTGGACAATAGCAACAGGAGAGCATGCCAAACACTGGCATGGGGAAACTGGCTATAACACCCATAAGCCCCCCCCCCCAACAAACACTTGCTCAAGGAATTGTTAATTCCCAAATCTCCATCAGCTGGAAACCTACCATCCAGAACACCTAAGTTTATGGGGGACACCTGAATCAAGCCACCACACCATCTCTCCAGCCTTAAATGAAAATTTTTATAAAAGAGAGTAATGCTAGAAAATATGCCACTTTTGTAGCTCATCCCTATTTACTAAATTATCTGATTCAAAAAGATGTGCTTAGGGCTGGAGGGATGGCTTAGTGGTTAAGGCATTTGCCTGCAAAGCCAAAGGTCCTAGGTTCAATTCCTAGGTTCATAGCCTTACATTAAAAATATTCATATTCACCAGAGATCGAGTAAAGTTGCAATCAGGAACTCAAAGACACTTTATTTCAAGAAAAGTATCTAAAGTAATATACCAATATGTATTATAACATCATTTAACAAAAGGTAGTATTCATTCTTTAAAAATGGTAGAAAAAGCAAAAATGCAAAATGTGATATTTATTTGGTATGGGAAATCAAAACAAGAGGCAGTAAGATTGTTCTCTGTCCCGTTCTTTTGTTCAGTATCTGACATTCTGCTTATCTATAAAGATCCATGAAAAGGTGAAGTGTGAATATTGAAAAGTAGTAGACAAATACTATAGGTGCTTATGTATAAAACCCAAAACATTCAATAAAAGAGAAAGGTAATAGCTAATATGTTAACAAAGATAATAAATACCCTATTTAAAAAATATAATTGTGGGCTGGAGAGATGGCTTAGTGGTTAAGGCACTTGCCTGCAAAGCCAAAGGTCCTAGGTTCAATTCCCCAGGACCCACATAAGCCAGATGCACAAGGGGGTGCATGCATCTGGAGTTCGTTTGCAGTGGCTGGAAGCCCTGGCATACTCATTCTCTCTCTCTCTCTCCCTGCATATTTCTATCTCTCTCTCTCAAATAAATGAAAAGTAAAATATTTAAAATTTAAAAAAAAAGAATTGTGCTGGGGAGGTAGTTCAGTAATAAATGCACTTGTTCTCAAAGCCTGCCAGCCTAGGTGCAATTTCCCAGCACCCTCATAAAGTGAGGTGCAAAGTGGTGCATGCATCTGTGATCCTGAAGTGCTTACAACAATGAGAGGTAGAGCCAGGAGAACCCACAGCTTGTGGTCCTGATAATCTGATGTTCTTTTGAAGTCTGACAGTTAATTTGTAGTAGCAAGAGACCCTGTCTTGAAGAAGTTGGAACACAGATACTTTGAAGTTGTCCTCTGACTTCCACACACTTACCATAGCATGCACACCCATATACACACAAATAATTTTTTTTTTTTTTTGGTTTTTCGAGGTGGGATCTCACTCTAGTCCAGGCAATAAAATTTTTTAAAGTAGAATTTATGTGATAGAATGATAAAACTATGTGCTCTGCTTCCTACAAGAAAGCTGTTTCAGATATAAAGACCCAAATTGATTGTAAGTAAATGAATGAAGGTTATATTCATTACAGGACCAACAAAGGGAAAGATAAGTTGCCATATTAATATTAGATGCTATAAATTTGAGAAGAAGACTATTACTGGGGGTAAAGAGGGTTATCTCCTAATGTTTAAGTACTTAGTCAAGAGAACGTCATGATCCTTGATCTGATAGAATAGAATGAAGAAATAGATAATTTTATAATTATGGTCAGAAATGTCACTATTCTCAAGAAATGTATAGAACATGTGAGGAGAATGGATTTAGTGGCTTCAACACTGTCAACCAGTTTGGTCTAGTTTATAGGTTAATCCACTTGATAAAACAAAAAAAACATACTTTTGTATGTGCACAGTATATGTGGGGTGTGTGTGTGCACATGTGCAGTGTATGATTATGTTTGTGCAGATCCATGTGCCCCTTGCACATGTGTTCAATAACCATTTGGTGGACCATAAAACAAACTTTGATAATTTTTTGTTGTTGTTGGTTGGTTGTTTTTAGTTTTTCGAGGTAGGGTCTCACGCTAGCTCAGGCTGACCTGGATTTCACTATGTAGTCTCAGGGTGGCCTGGAACTCATGGAGATCCTCCTACCTCTGCCGTCCGAGTGCTGGGGTTAAAGGTGTGCGCCACCATGCCCGGCTTTAAACTTTGATAAATTTTAAAAGATTTCTGGTCATAGAAAGTATGTACTTTGGCCACAATAGAAACAAATTAAAGATATTTGGGAAGTCTTCAACTATGTGAAAACTAACATGCTTGTGTGAAACCCATGGTTTCACAGAACAGAACAGAACATTTCAAAATCTTTAGGATGCAGCTAAATCAATGCACAGAGCTTTAATTTTTATAGCATTGTCTTTTTAAATGAAGTAAAGGAGCAGTCAGGTAAACCCAAAATAAGTTTAAGATTATAAGCAACTTAAGAAAATTAGGAAAAAAGATGAGAAATACTAAAGAAAAATCAACGAAAAATGAGATTCTTTTACTGAGATTAATAAATGATAGATTTCTAATGAGGCTTAGTAGAAAGAAAAGGCACAAATTTTTCAATAACAGAAATGAGGAAAAGATGATCAGTGGTGATCTTAGCATCTTTCAAAAGAAAAAGAAAATTCTGCAATAAGAAGCTTCTCTGAATAAAGCTGACAGCAACACTGTTCTATGGGCATAAACATTGATTTAGAAGGTACTTTGAGGGCTAGAGAGATGGCTTAGCGGTTAGCTTGCCTGCAAAGCCAAAGTACCCAGGTTCAGTTCTCTAGGACCCATTTAAGCCAGATGTATAAGGTGGTGCATGCATCTGAAATTTGTTTGCAGTGACTGAAGACCCTGGTACATCCATTCCCTCCCTCCCTCCCTCCCTCAAATAAATAAAATAAAAAGTCACTTTGATGAGCACACCATGTACAAAGCCAATCAATAGTGGCTTTCCCACTAGGGCCTACAACCTCTCCAGCCACAAGCTTTTGACCAAGTTTATAGTACCAGATGTGAATTCCCTCATATGGAGTGAGCCTCAACTCCAGTAAGAAGATAATAGACTGACTTGTCACTATTGCCCCAGTGGTCACGTCATGCCTGGCAGGTCAGTATTGTTGCACCCAGTGTCCACAGCTAAGTAAAACTATGGTGGTAATTCTTCCCTAATAGCTTGCATAGTACCTTCCAGCACTAAGTGCTAGCTAGCAGGGAGGAAGCTTCCAGTCCAGTTTAACTTGATTTCTCTGCTCTGTAACCAGGATATATGGTATCTTTAAGTAGAAGGGTTTTGCTATCTAGTTCTGGTGGCTATCAAAAGCAGTGGTGGTCTATAGAGATGGCTTAGCAGCTTAAGGCACTTGCCTGCAAAGCCAAAGGACCCAGGTTTGATTTCCCAGCACCCACATAAAAGTCAGATGCACAAGGTGACGCATGCATTTTCGGTTTGTTTGCAGTGGCTGGAGGCCCTGGCATGCCCATTCTGTTTGTCTCTTTCTCCCTCTTTCTCACTGTCAAGTAAATAAATAAAATTTTGTTTTTTTAAGAGCAGTGGCAATAGCCTGTATTGTTTTAGGGACATCAGAGTCCTCCCTTGCCAATAATTCATAGAGAGGTATCCCTCTCTCGGCATTGGGATTTTTGTCTACTCACCTGTGGCTTCTAGGCCAGCATTATCTACTCAAATTCAGAGTTTTTTTTAAAAACTATCTTTGTGTTTGTGTATGTAGCATACAGCTTCAGGTTTGCTGAGATGAACTTCCAGACCAGGCACAGTTATGGAAGAAGGGATATTTATTGAAGTTTACAGATCCAAGGGAAGTTCCTCATGGCAGAAGAAGCTGACCTGCTTTCTTCACAGGACCAAGCAGAGAGAGAGAGAAGCACTAGCCTAAAGCCACACAGCACCGCACTCTTCAGGAACTCCAGCTAGGAACACTTTGCATATCTTTAGATTGAAATCTGGAACCTACCACCACACCTTAAGATCCACCCAGTGACACTGCTTCCAGCCAGGTGACTGCAGATGCAAACTACAAACAAACAAACAACTGAATATATTGGGGGCCATCTATTCAAACCACCACATTCCTCCCCTGGCCCCTAATAGATTTATAACCATCACACACTGTAAATTTTACTCAGCTCAATTTCAAAGGTCCCCATAGTCTTGACCAATTTAAAATATTAAGACCTGTAAAATCAAACAAGTTAAACACTTCTAACATATAAAGGCACAGAGTAAACATTTTCAACTGGTATAAGGCATAGCAAGGAGAGACTAAATGCAAACTCAGCCACCATCAAACAAACATCAAACTTGGCAGTTCAAGTTCAATGTAACCAGAAACTGACATCTCCAGATTTTCCAATTCTGCCCCTCCAGCTGGGCAGAGTAGCCAGGGAACACTTCCATCCCAGGCCAACAATGTGCTCTATGGTAGCCCTTGCATAGTCCTGGTATATCCAAAACATCTTCAGTTCTTCATGCAAACCACGGTCCATCTTCCAAAGGCTCTTTCAGCCTATCTGGGCATCAAGCCCTGTCTCATGCCACATTTCAGCAGTGGCTTCTGGAACTGTGTGCAATTCATGACCACTCCACCCATTTTTCATGCTTCTGAAACCAATACCAGGTGTGCAGGACACAGCCATATTCTTAATTCACAGATGAAATAAATCATAACCTTGAGAAGAGGTTCCTTTTCCAGTCAACTCTTTCCAAAAGAGTTTGCATTTCTATGAGAGTCCTTCCTTAGGCATCCTTTCCATTGTTTTAATGTAAAGCAGTTGGACCATCTTCCTTAAGATTGCTAATGTGTTTGACAATAGCAGATTCAGTAACCTAAAGCCAGTCTCAATGCCTGTAATTTTAATTTGCTTGAGGTTTTCCAGTTTAAAATCTTAAATCTCTCAGTCCAATATCTTTAGCCAGACACATCAGTCCATTACAAATTTAACCTTGATCAAACTCTCTGGGCCTTTGCAGCAGGACACAACCAGCCCTTATGCCAGTAGCCCAGTTCCAACAAAGTCCTCTGCAGTCTTTCCTTCCCCTTAGAAAGCTCATAAGCCAAGCTGCAAAGTTCAATATTGTCTGCACTTAGAATTCTCAAACTCTCATCAGAATAGTCCATAAAACTTGACTTACCCCTCCAGTGGGCATCTTCATTTGCAAGCACCAAGTCCATGCCCATGCCCATTTCTCCAAAACAAAGGTTCCAAAAGATCAACATCCACATGGTCAGGTTCATCTCACCCGACTCCTGGTACTAAGTTCTGTAGGAGACAGCTTCAGGTTTGCTGAGATGAACTTCCAGACCAGGCACAGTTATGGAGGAAGGGATATTTATTGAAGTTTACAGATCCAAGGGAAGTTCCTCATGGCAGAAGAAGCTGACCTGCTTTCTTCACAGGACCAAGCAGGGAGAGAGAAGCACAAGCTTAAAGCCACATAGCACAGCACTCTTCAGGAACTCCAGCTAGGCACACTTTGCATATCTTTAGATTGAAATCTGAAACCCACCACCATACCTTAAGATCCACCCAGTGACACTGCCTCCAGCCAGGTGGCTGCAGATGCAAACTACAAACAAATAAACAACTGAATATATTGGGGGCCATCTATTCAAACCACCACAGTGTACATGTGTTTTTTTGTGTGTGTTTGTGTGTGTGTGTGAGAGAGAGAGAGAAAGAGAGACAGACAGACAGACAGACAGTCAGATACTGTCTTTGAATCTGTTCTGCTAGTCTGTATCTTTTGAGTGGGGGGATTGAGACCATTTATATTCAGAGTTATTATTGAAAGGTGTTTATTCCTACCATTTTTGTTGATACACACCAAATAGTGATGCCATACTTTTGAAGGAAACATTCTACTTCACTCCACTCCTTCCTTCTGATCCTACATTCATTCCACCTCCTCTACTGTGATGTTTCCTGAGCCTTTGAGGAGATTATATAGATGTCCCATATATGGCAGAACATTCAGCAATCACTTATTCTCCGTGCTTTGGCCAGTTAGGAATCTCTGCAGTTACTACTGACCACTGCAAAAACAAAACAAAACAACAACAAAAAAACCAAACAAACAAAAACAGCTGTCTGACCAAAGATGGTGGCATCTGTGGGCAGTTTAATGCACACATCATGCATGCCTATTTAGCGAAACAAAGCAGTAGCTTCTCCATTATAGCCCATGACCTCCTCTGTTATGGTCTTTTGACCAAGTTTACAGTACCAGACTTTGATACCCTACTTTGATTGCCTACTGTGGAGTATGGGCCTCACATCTAATCAGAAAGCACTTGGTTAACCCATTACTGGTTTGCCACTTTTTCACTAGTGAGTACTTACTGCCTGGCCTGTTCATACTGTAACATGCAGGGGCCACAGCAGAGTAGACTTTTGATGACAGCTCTCCTCAGCAGCTTGTGTATGCATAGCACTCTCTGACAACGTGAGAGTTATCCGGCAAGGAAGGACCTTCCATCTGAGTTCCAGTGTGAGCCTCAGTATCCAGCGTAAAGGAAACTTTTTATCTTGTAAACTTAAATAAAACATGTAATATTTAACCTACGTTATTAGGTGGTACATTAATAATAAGTGAAGTCACTTATATCAAATACAATAGATGGTACTGTTGTGAAACTGTTGTTCCTGTAAAGAGTTCAGAATTCATCTATATTCTTCTCTTTATATTGTTGTCTTTAAAAAGTTCTGAGTAAGGTACATCTGTCTGAACAGACTTTATCAATTTTGCTTAATATGCATTTGTTTACAGCAATGGTTTTTTTTATAGAAATATTTCAGTTATTTATTTGAGAGAAGAGGCAGAAAGAGAATGGGCATGTCCTGATGCATGTGCCACCTTGTACATCTATGTTGAGGTGGGTACTAGGGAATCAGTCCTGGGTCCTTAGGTTTTGCAAGCAAATGCCTCACTAAGCCACCTCTCCAGCCCACAATACTGATTTTTAACTACAAAGATAAGTACAGTGATGTTTAGTGTCCTGTGAGCTAAATTCTACCAAAAAAATCTAACTGGGATATACTATAAATAACTCCAAAGGCATAGGTCTTAATTCCTCAAAATTCTTTTTTTTTCTAGGGGGGTCCTGTCGAGGTAGGGTTTCACTCTAGCCCAGGCTGACCTGGAATTCATTATGTAGTCTCAGGGTGGCTTGAACTCACAGTGATCCTCTCACATCTGCCTCCCAAGTGCTGGGATTAAAGGTGTGCACCACTACATCCAGCTTCAAAATTCTTTTATATGTATCTTATTTTTTAAATTTTATTTACTTATTTGTTTATTTTAGTTTTTGAGGTAGGGTCTCACTCTAGCTCAGGCTGACCTGGAATTTACTATGTAGTCTCAAGGTGGCCTCAAATTTGTGGTATTTCTCCTACCTCTGCCTCCCAAGGCATGTGCCTCCACCACACCTATCTTATATTTAATTTCATGCAAATTATTGTAGACTTCTTTTTTTTGTTTGTTTTTGTTTTTTAAGGTAGGGTCTCACTCTAACCTAGGCTGACCTGGAATTCACTGTAGTCTCAGGGTGGTCTTGAACTCACAGCAATCCTCCTACCTCTGCCTCCCAAGTGCTGGGATTAAAGGTGTGAGCCACGACACCCAGCCTTTTTGCTTTTTTGCTTTTTGTCTTTTTGCCTTTTTTTTTTTTTTTTTTTTTAATTTCTCCCAAGGTAGGGTTTCACTGTAGCCCAGACTGACCAGGAACTCTCTGTAGTTTCAGGCTGGTCTCAAACTCAATCCTCCTACCACTGCCTCCTGAGTGCTGGGATTAAAGGCATGTGCCATCACGTCTAGCTGAACTTCTCTTTCTTAATAATTGGGTTTTAATAGTCTGTTCAGTTGATAATTATGTCATATTTTCAGTCTACTTTTAAAAGACAACTTCAAAGACTGGGTTATGTTTTTGTGCACTCTTTAATACTTAATCAGTAGAAAAACTAATAGTAATATTATGTGGATAGGATGAATATAACATTTAATCTACATTGTTTTGTTTTGTTTTTTGATACAGGATCGCACCTATAGCCCAGGCTGATCTGGAACTCATTCCGTAGACCAAGCTGGCCTCAAACTCATGGCAATGTTATTCCATCCACCTCCTAAGTGCTAGGGTTATAGGTGTGAGCCACCATGTCTGACTCATGAACTTTTTTTATTCCTTGGAATAGTATTTTGAAAGAGTTTTGGGAAAGAAATATATACTTAAAAGCAATAAAAGTCTTGTAAAAATAGTAATGGGTTATTTGGCAAATCCAAGTGTAATGAGACAAGCATCTAATTTTTTTTTTTATTTTGTTGTTGTCGTCGTTTTTGTTTTTCAAAGTAGGGTCTCACTTTGGCCTAGGCTAACCTGAAATTAACTATTTAGTCTCAGGGTGGCCTCGAACTCACAGTGATCCTCCCATCTCTGCCTCCCGAGTGCTGGGATTAAAGGCATATGCCACCTTTCCCGGCTCAAGCATCTAATATTGTGTTTGCATTGACTGTAGCTAAATTAGTGCTTTTCAGTGTTGATTTAGAGGTTGTCCAGCCACATGTAGAATGTTGTTAAGACAGATTAACGGAATCTGATCCGCAGGTGCTGTTATATTGCTGTCCCTTGTCAAACCTTGCTGCCATTCTTAATCACAAACATATCACAAAAAGTAATGCACCAGAACATAACCTAGTCTTTGAAGCTGTCTTTTATTTTATTTTTATGGGAGAGATTAGGTGCACCATGGTCTGTAGCCACTGCAATCAAACTCCAGGTGTGTGTGCCACCTTGTGCACATGTGTCACCTTGTGTATCTGGCTTACTTGGGTAGTGGAGAGTCAAACTTGGGTCCTTAGGCTTTCCAGGCAAACGTCTTAACCACTAAGCCATCTCTCCAGCCCTGAAATTGTCTTTTAATGACCTATTATTTGCTTTTTAGTAGGAGACAGAAATACTTGTTGAAATTATTTGAACAAGTTTATTTATAGGTGAGCATTTCGAAAGCAGTAATAAGTCGGGTGTGGTGGCGTGCATCTTTAATCCCAGCACTCGGGAGGCAGAGAGAGGTAGGAGGATCACTGTGAATTCGAGGTCACATTGAGACTACATGGTGAATTCCAGGTCAGCCTGAGCTAGAGTGAGACCTACTTTGACCCCCCCCCCCCGAATAAAAGAAAGCAGTAATAAGGCATATGATCTTAGAAATTGTTGCAAGGATACAGATTTAGTGCTGCTTAAATTTTGAAAGCATGTAGTAGTTATAATCACATATAGAAATATATACAGTTGCATATACAACTATGCTATGTAATATCAGTAATCAATTTCCTTGTCATAAAAACAAAATGGGGCTTATTATTTTCGTGCTAAAATATAAAAAATTCTAAGTGAAATTTAACTCTCCATAATTATAATGCCTCTTTCTTCCCTTTGAGTTCTAACAACTTAGTGATAGGGAAATAAGTCAAACTTTAGCTAATACTCTCGTCATTTAATATTTGTTTGTATTACGTTAAGGTGACAGTGCTGCCTTTTGCTTTAATTCTGAGTACTAACTTGACTTCTGATACTCAAGTGACTTCATGTTGTCTTCCAGCTGATTACCTGGCTCAGGCATTTGATTCTCTTTGTTTGGACCTGAAGACAGATGAGGGCAAGACCTTGTTTTTGGAGTATCAAGCTGTGCCAGTAATACTAAGTCATTTAAGAATATCCAGTAAGGGACTTTTATCCAATGTCATTGATAGTTTACTCCAGATGACAGTAGAATCAAGTAAGTTTTTATATTTTATGTATATAAAGAAATGAAAGTAGAATGATTTTTCTATTCTCTTCTGATCTTAATGTGTGACTGCATATAGAAGACACTGTTGTAGTTTCTAATGGTGGCTGCTTAGTTTTTATTGTTGATTTTGTGTATTAGCACACAAAGCAATAGGTTTCCTCAGGACATTTTCATACATATGTGGCATACTTTGTTTCCATCTCCCACTGTCCTGCCCTTTATTCCTCCCCCAGACTAGTTTCCTTTCTTCCTGTAGTTACTCCCTCTGTCTGCTTTATTACATATATCCCATTACCCTTTCTTACCTCCCTTAAGAGCTCTTCTTCCCTTATCATAATCCCCTTTCCAGTTACATAACATATAAATATACACACATATACACATGTATATAATTTTAAATTTAGGTTCAGAATATGAGAGAAAAGTGGCCATGTTTATCTTTGTGCCATATTTTCTTTATTCATCATCTGTTGATGGACATCTGTGCTGCTACCATTTCTTGGCTACTGCCACAACACATAAACCACACATTGTACCAACACATATAATGTGCAAATATCTCTATTATTTTGAACTGAGTCATTCAGTTATATACTTAAGGGTGGTATGGCTTGGTCATAAAGTATTTCTATTTTCAGTTTTCTGAGGAACCTCCTCACTGATTTCCATAGTGACTAGTTGCATTAAGTTTACATTCACACTAACAGTGAATAAGAGTTTCTCTTTCCCCATGTCCTATCCAGCATTTATTATTAATATTTTATTTTTTATTGTTTTGTTGAAGAATTTTTGTAGCTGTTTTGAAATAAACATAATTATTGACTAGATAGTCTCCCAACTGTGCAGTAGAATGCTAGAACTTTTTCTTCCCATATAACTGTGACTATGCTGACCTCCACTCCTCCCCCACCCACCACCTCTCCCATTTGGTTAAGTAGCCCATGGTACATATCAGCCTTGATAACAAACTTGTGACTCCATTTACATCTCCTACTTTGACATATTGCAAGACCTGCCCACTGAAGTACCCAGAACCTTTTGCAAATGCTTAATTTCCAGAATGCTTTCTGTTCTTTTCAGATTTTTTAAATAAATTTTAAAATGAAAACTTTATTAAAAATTTTAGATAATCCCCTTCCACCACCCATCTTTGTTCTCTTGCATCAACAAACATTATTGTGGCTGATGGAAGAAGGAGATATACACAGAATAGGAAAGCAGATGGCCTTCAATGCTATTGTTTTCTCATGGGTAAAATGGAATGTCAAAGCAGTTTTAATTTCCATTTCCCTGATGGCAATGGTTGTTGAACACTCTTCAGGTATTCGTTGGTCATTTGCATTTCTTTTGAGAAGTATCTATGTAGTTCATTAGCCTATTTATTGTTTGATTGATTCTTTTTTGATGTTTAGATGTTACACCATTAATATTCTAGATATTAATATGCTATCTGATGTGCAGTTCACAAAAAATTTTTCCCATTTTCTGTAGGCTGTCTCTTCACTCTGGTGAATATTTACTGTGCAGAAGCTTCTTAATTTCATGTAAAACCATATGTCAGTTCTCAGGATGAGTCCCTGGGCTATTGAAGTCTTTCAGAAAATCCTAGCCTATACCTATATCTTGAAGTATTTTACCTGTTTTCCTCTAGTATAGTTTCAGTCTTAAATTAAGGTTTTTGTTCCGCTTTGAGTTGATTTTTTAAAATGTTTTTTAATTATTATTAACAGCATATTTAATATGGATACATCATGTGTTGGTACCCTCTTTTCCCTCCTCCCTGCCCCCATTCCATTGGGGACGCTCCTCAGTAGGGTTGCAGGTATTCCCCATTGGGTTGTGGCTTATGCATTGTGGGATCAGCAGACAGTTATGTTTTGGGGGAGAAAATGCCTCTTGGCATGATGTCTCAATCTGTGGCTCTTACAATCTTTCTGCCCCCTCTTCTACAAAATTCCCTGGGGTGTGGTGGGTAAGTTTTAAGTCTTCTTCCGTGATGAGCTTTTAGGAGTGCGGCGAGCCCCCCCGACCAGCGGGAAAAGAACAATCACCACACGAGGATCCTTCTTGATCACACTTTATTGGAGAGCTTCTTGGTTAACAGGGAGAGCGGATGGAGAAGGACGCGGGGGCGGGATGTGCAGCTACTTTTATAGGGGGATGGGCAATGAGGCACCTACTGATTGGCTGCTTACCCGCTTGTCACCACCAGGCGCCACGGGATAGGCTCAGGACAGGTTGCGTCAAGCGCATGCGCGTACCTTGAATACGGTTGGCGCCAAAGCACTGTCGTAAAAGAAGCTGGACACCACGAGGTTAGCGCCATCTTGTAAAGGCGGATTAGATGTGGTTTCCTGCAGTGCCAGCGCCATCTAGTGGTGGGGACTAGATGTGGCTCCCTGCAGTTCCCCCTTTCTATTATAAAGCGCAGCAGGTGAAGGTAGAGGTTTGATCTCTGATAAACAAAAGGACATTGTGAAGACCCCAGGCCAGGTGGCCAGCCAGGCTGGTGCCTCACCCGTCCGGTACCTTTTCTCAGAGATGGGATGTCGGTACCAACCCATATGCAATCAAACATGCCCTCCATGAGGCTGCTAAGAGCATACCTCATGTGCAGTACTTTGTCTCGCAGCCTGAGCGCCAATGAATGTCGTGTTCCCAACACCAACCCTCTGCTCCTCCTTGTATAATGAGCACCTCAGGCCCTAAGGGGGCAGGGGCCAGGGAAAAACTAGGTGTTTTTCAGGGCCGACAGCCAAATCTGGGGGGAGGATCCACACTCCAAAGCGGCAAGTGCTTGAGAAATAACTACCTTGTCCCGCCTGGTCTGGGCTTGCAGGCGACAAATCAACCAGAGGCACAGCGCACAGCCCCCAAGGCAGCAAACTGCAAACATCCCTACCCCTACCCACTCCTTGAAGAAGGAAAAGGCAGAGGAAAGCCAAGAGGTAAAACCCTCAGCCAGGCTAAGGTCCACTCGTGTGGAATTGATCATAACAATAGCTTGTCTTAGTTCTTCCAATTCCGCATCAAAATCTAGGGACCAATTCCCTGCCAAGTACAAGGACAGTTGCTTTGACAGATTTGCTGCCCTTGTAAAGTTTTCATATTGAACACTAGTGATACATAAGGCATTAAGTTTCCATTCACATCCCAACTGAGCGATTTGCCAAAGAACATCAATTTGCTCCTGAACTAAGTCCACCCTTTGATTTAGGATCATAATGCCACCTTTGAGTTGGGAATTTAAATTTGATTGTGTGTCTAAGGCGGCAGCTGTGGAAGAAGCCAAGGTATTTAAGGTAGAGGCGGTTTGAACTGAAGAAGCCATGGCTACACCTGCGGCTGTAGCTGCGGCAGCAGCAGCCGCCACCGCAGCAATAACAGCGGCCGTAATTCCAAAATCTCTCTTATGCCTGAACAAAGACAATGTACTAGGAGCCTCTACAGGCACGGGGACCCAACGGGGGACCCTAAGTACCATGGCTCTGTGATAGAGTGTTGCATCCCAACATTGGGACAAATAACAAGAAGCATTAGAACAATTGCTGAAAGAAAAGTTACTAAGGACAAACATGAATGGTGGATGGACACACACCGGGGTGGGGGCATAAGAGGCATTTTTTCCTAGGTATTTTCCTATCCGGGTGACACCCCCGAGCACTCTCTCATATCGCCATTCAAGGAATTCGCTCAGGGATAGTAGCTCATGGATTACTCCAGACACATTATTACGGGCAACTGTCCCCCCCCCCGTAATAAAACAAAGGGTGTCATATCTGTGCAGCTACCATTAACCCCACACAGAACCCACTTTGAAAATGGGTTCATAGTACTATCCTGTAGAAATGGTCCCTCCGTCCACGACAACTGTAAAGGAAAAGGCCCTTTCATATTCGGGGAATAAGTAAAGGTCCGTCCCACATCTGCCCAGCCCACAGTACTGGACTGGCATTCCGTCCATGGCCAAAGGTCCCCTTCATAAGTTCCCATACAGTGAGGTGCCAGGCGTGGTTGAGGCAGAGTCACAGTACCTCTCTGGCCACGAAAAAAGGTACCATTGAGCCATATCACCTCTTCTGAGAAGGGGTAACTATAAGCTTTGTGGGACGAATTCCGAAAGGTAGATTCTGGGCCCCATCTCCTGTTCCCCCTAAACCAAGCAAATGCCTGCATCTCCAGTTGTATACAAGAGTCACGTTCACGGGCGAGAGTAAAGCAGAGACTTCCACTTTCCTCGAAGTGTCGAGCCTCCCCCAGGGGGGCAAGGGTCAGGTCTTTAACAACCGTAGGGAGATTGAGACCTTGCTGAGTGGTGAAGAACCGAGGAAGGACTCTCGCCGTGTGGCGAACGGGCAGGGGCTTGGGGAAAACAGACAGGATGCCCCAGCGCAATTCTCCTCTACTAGTCTCCAGGCACATAAGGATCAGCATCCACAGGATCTTTGGCACTCGTACTTGGATGGCCATCCTCGTCCCCTGGACTCTCCTCTGGAGTTGATGTCAGCGTCTTGACTAGCCGGGCCGGGACCCAATGTGGCGATTCCTGGTCCTGTGGAAAGACACAAACAGCTCCCCTGGATCTTACCAAAGCAGGATCCGGTCCCTTCCATTTATTATCCAACACATCCTTCCACATGACCAGTTCCGGATGTGCTTGTGCCCCCTGGTGGCAATGTCTGTCTGCTGCAGACCTATCATGAACATCCAAAACTAAAAAATTAAGGGTATAGAGTGCTAGAGAGACTCTCTCCTTGGGGGTTGCATTCTCCGCTATCCCCCTTCGTTGTTTAAAAAGGATAGCTTTTAAACTTTTATTTGCTCTCTCCACAATACCTTGGCCTTGTGGGTTGTAAGGTAGGCCAGTAGTGTGGGCAACCTGCATCTGGGCACAGAAGGCACGAAAGCCAGAGGAAGCATAAGCAGGGCCATTGTCAGTCTTTAGGCGTCGCGGTTTTCCCCAAGACGCCCAGGCTTCCAAACAATGAGTTTTTACATGAGTAACCTTTTCCCCTGCAAGAGGAGAAGCATGTATGATTCCTGAGCAAGTATCCACCGAGACATGCAGGTATTTAAGCTTGCCAAATTCCAAGACATGAGTAACATCCATCTGCCAAAGATCACCAGGTCTTAGGCCCCGTGGGTTCACACCCACATGTGGAGAAGGCAGGAAAGTGACACAGGATTGACAAGCCTTAACAATATCACGTGCCTCGGACCTAGAAATGGCAAAGGTCTTTCTTAAGGTGTTAGCAGGAACATGATACAGTCTATGGAACTCGGTGGCCATATCTTTAGGACTACTCATGGCTAACATGGTCATCCGCGTGGCTTTGTCTACCAAGTCATTTGCTTGAGATATAGGTCCTGGTAGCAAGGAGTGAGCACGAACATGGGTAACATAGAAGGGGGAGGAGCGTTGCCAAATGAGAGATTGAATTTGAGAAAGAATGTTTGAGACAGGACTAGCAGAACGAATAGAGGCAGCAATTTCCAGTCCAGCAACTGCATTAGCCACATACTGTGAGTCTGTGAACAAATTAAAGGGACTACCAAAAGTCTGAAACACCTCCAAGACAATCATGCATTCCACAATTTGGGGAGAGTCAGGCCTATAGAACTTCACCACAGGTTCTGAGCCCTGAACCATATAAGCTCCGCGACCTGTTTTTGAGCCATCAGTGAAAATGGCAGGGGCTGAGGGCAAAGGGCCCTTTGATGTGACCCGGGGAAAATAGACTAAATTTTTTTCCACGAAGGACAGAATGGGGCTTTTTGGGTAATGGTTATCTATAGGATTTGGAAAAGCACACATAAGAATGCTCCATTCATCAACCGTACCGGATAGAGTCTCTACTTGTTCCTTAGTATAGGGGATGATAAGCTTATCAGGCAACTTTGCAAAATGAGTTAGGCACAATTTCAAACCCAAACAAGCCTGTTGGGCAACCAACTGTGGGAAGTACTGCAGGGTACGAGCTCCCAAGGAATGTCCATGAATCCACAAAAGAGGGCCGTCCTGCCATAACACTCCCGTGGGGACATCCCTTGTTTTTAGGATACAGAGAAGAAGTGGACTAGAAGGGTCAAAGCGTTTAAGCTGTGCCTTCATAAGGGCCTTTTCTATTTTGCTTAAGGCTTGACGAGCTGGCTCAGTGAGCACACGAGGAGAGGTAATCTCAGGATCACCCTCCAAAATGGAAAACAATGGTAACAAATCTGCACGGGGGACATGGAGAAAACCTCGCAACCAATTAATGTCCCCCAAAAGTTTTTGAAAATCATTTAATGTATGCAAGTGGGAGGTACGGATGCAAATTTTTTGAGGTTTCACAGACTGAAGGCCAATGACGGACCCAAGGAAATTTACTGAATCCGTTTGCTGGACCTTCTCTGGGGCAATAAAAAGACCCTTATGTTCCAATGCCTTGACGACCTCCTGAAAGGAGACATGCAAAACATCTAAGGTCGGGGCTGTGAGTAGGATATCATCCATATAGTGGATCATACGTAAAGAGGGGAACTGTTGTCTTACTACAAATAACACTGAGTCTACATAAAGCTGGCACATAGTGGGACTGTTGGACATCCCTTGTGGCAACACACGCCACTGAAAGCGGGCATCAGGCTTCTCATGATTTACAGCTGGTAATGTGAAAGCAAAACGCTCTCTGTCCTGAGGGCAAAGGGGTATGGAGAAAAAACAGTCTTTAATATCTAAAACCATCACTGGCCATTCCCTGGGGAGAGCAGAAAGCGCTGGCAGGCCCCTCTGAACTGGGCCCAGGACCTGCATTTGAGCATTGACAGCCCTCAAATCATGTAATAATCGCCACTTTCCAGAGGACTTTTTGATCACAAATATAGGTGTGTTCCAAGGGGAAATAGAGGGCTCCAGGTGGCCTAACTGCAATTGTTCCTCAATTAACCTCTGGGCTGCTTCCAGTTTTTCCTGTGAGAGGGGCCACTGAGGAACCCACACTGGCTTATGAGTCATCCAAGGTATGGGCACCTGTTCAAAATTGGAAGCAGAATTTTCAGTGGTCCCTAAGAAAAACCCAACCCAAAGCGATCCAGCTTCTCCTCCGGGATGATGGGCTGAGGTCGCCCTTGAAGGTGCTTCCCTAGACCTGAGCCTGGAACAAAGCCCTGAATTTTCATCATATTTTTACTAGCTTCTGAATAATCATTGGTCAAGCGGAGATTCATCTGGGTCTGAATATCTCTTCCCCATAAATTAATGGGAACATCCAACACAAAAGGTTGGATTTTTCCCTTTTGACCCTCTGTAGTGGTCCATGTTAACTCCTTTGCACTCATATGTGGTGTTTTAGCAAACCCTAAGCCTTGCAAGATCTGAGCTGATCTCTGCAAGGGCCAGGCTTTTGGCCAAGAATCCAATTTTATTATACTTTTATCTGCCCCAGTGTCCACCAGTCCTGAGAATTCTCTTCCTTCTATGGTCAGGCGCAGAAGGGGTCTTTGATCCAACTCCAAAGACAAGCAGGTCAAGTCCACACCGGTAGACCCAAGGCTCTTGTCACCCCTTTCCTTATCTAGTGCAGGAAATAGAGAATGGTTAGAAGGCAAAATCAGCAATTGGGCAATACGGTCCCCAGGGGCCACTGACACTGCCCCATAGGGGGAATGACAAAGAATTTTAATTACACCTGTATAATCTGGATCGATAACACCGGGGAAGACTATGAGACCCTTTAAAGTAGAGGAGGAGCGCCCCAAAAGAAGGCCCACCGTATCTCTTGCTAGCGGGCCAGACACATCTGTGTCCAGGATTTGCACGCCCATTTCCGGAGTTAAGACCAATCCGGAGGTGGCACAGAGGTCCAGGCCTGCGGAGCCCGATGTTGCTCTCCGGGCTGAGGCAGCGGGGGACCTGGCGCCACAGTCACCGGGACCTGAGGTGTCTGCATTGCCCCATAGATTTGTGGGCCCTGGGGACGTGGGCCCTTCCCCCCGTTTTTTTGGTCCTGATTACTTGAAAGAGGGGGGAGGGGCAGACCATTAATATCCCTCACAGATCTACATTCATTAGCCCAGTGTTTTCCCTTCTTACATCTAGGACAAGTCCCAGGGGGGCGCTGTGCCGGTCCCGCATCTCGGACAGGGGCTGGGCTATCCGCTTGAGGACATTGGCGTTTAAAATGTCCCAATTGACCACATCGGAAACAGCCCTTTTGAGTCCCTGTCCGTTGAGCCTTAGCGGCAGCTATGACCGCTGCTGCTAATCCTGCATTAGACAGAGGACCCCCTATCTCACGACAGACTTTGAGCCAGTCATCCAATGTTCCCCTTCTTACTGATTGTATAGCCTTTTTGCACTCCTTAGTGGCCTGTTCAAATATTAGCTGTTGTATAAACGGCATGGTGTGGTCAGCAAGGCCAATTGTCTTTTCTGCCACTTCCAACATTCTAGCTGAGAAATCAGAAAATGGCTCTGTAGGGCCCTGAACAATCTTAGTCAACTGTCCTGCGACCTCTCCCTTATTACGGAGCTCCTTCCAAGCCTGATAATGAATATTATTAATTTGGATATACACGTCTGGATGGAAATTGAGTTGATCTGTAAGAAAGGGACCAGTCCCCAGAAGCATATCAGAAGTCCAGTCCCAGTCCCCTTTCATAATATTCTGCCTAGCTTGTTCTTGGGCTTTATCAGAAATCAGTGATCTGAAATCCAAATATTGCCCCCTCGTTAGACAAGCCCGGGCTAAGTCTAACCAATCACCAGGAGTAAGGGTGCGCTGCGTGAGTCTGCGAAGCAGCATAAGTGAATAGTCAGCAGTGGGTCCAAAGTCTTTGCAGGCCTGAACTAAATCTTTAAGTTCCGTATAGGGGATTGGCTCCCAGCCTCTTTGATTGGTAGTGGTATTCGAAAAAACCGGGAAAGCGGAGGCCAGGCGGGACCACGTCCGCGGCTTAACAAAATGGCAGCGATCCTCGGCTGGGACATAGGGGGGGGGGAACATGAGGGCGTGGCAGAGCACTAGGCGGTGCTCGGTTCCGAATACCAACTTCCTCTTTTAAGGCACTCCTCCCCCTAACCGCGGGAGGGCAGACACGCCTGCCCACAAACTGAGTATCCTGAGCACAATGCAGAGCTGCCTCCTCTAAATCCTGTCCCTCTGTCCCACTGGAGTCCTCCTGATCAGAAGCAGAACTACTGCCGTGATCATCTCGTATACTCAGGTGTCGCAGCGGCTGTAGGGAAGGATATAACCCCACAGCCCCCTGCTGCGGCGGGGCCCTAGGGAAGTCCTCACCCCTCCTGTGCATACAGCCGGAGCCCTCATTACTCTCTTCTAACGGGGGTGCCTTCTCCTCTACATGGCAGGGAACCTTTTCCTTGAAATGACTGGCCACATTGGGAACTCCTCCCGGGAAATGACTGGCCGTTTTTTCCTGTACTTCCTTATATAATCTGGGTTTGCTATCCCCACTTGCATCAGATTCTGACAAACTATCCTGATGTTGCCTGAGCCGTCTCCGGCCCTCCTGAAGTGGGTCCGGGTGGCTTCCAGAACGTAAACAAGAATGTATCATCCTCCAGAAAGGGAGGGTACCTCGACCTAAGTGACCCTCCTCCCTAGCCGCCTCAAGGTCTTTACCCAGCTTTTCCCATGAGGGCAATGAGAGATCTCCGGACGCCGCAAACCATGGAGCCGCAGCATCAATGTCTTTAACAATCTTTTTAATAGTGGCATTAGAGACCTTTAGATCACGTTGTTTCAAAACTTCCTTTATAGGCTGAGTAAAATCAATGGGAGAATACCGGGCACTCGATGTATTACCCATCACGAGCTGGAAGGCTGGAAATAAAACTAACAGCCAGCCCCACGTTAGCTATCGAGGATTTATCTGACTCGAGGCTCCAAGGACCAGAGCCGCGTTGTCTACCGCGGGTTTAACCGGTCCAGGCAATCAACAGACTAGGCAAGATAGAAACAAACGCAAAACAATAGAAAGACCCAGACAAAACAAACCGAAAACAGCAAGAGCAGCGAGGCCCTCAGACACGGACATGACTGAGACACAGAAAAGAAAAGAAAAAAAAAAGAATGACTTACCGGTACCTTCCTCTCCGTGTGTCAAGTTCTGAATCCTCCTTTGGTCCTTCGCCTGGTGACCACAAGGCTCCCGGCGTCCCGGGATTTCGGCACCACTTTGCGGCGAGCCCCCCCGACCAGCGGGAAAAGAACAATCACCACACGAGGATCCTTCTTGATCACACTTTATTGGAGAGCTTCTTGGTTAACAGGGAGAGCGGATGGAGAAGGACGCGGGGGCGGGATGTGCAGCTACTTTTATAGGGGGATGGGCAATGAGGCACCTACTGATTGGCTGCTTACCCGCTTGTCACCACCAGGCGCCACGGGATAGGCTCAGGACAGGTTGCGTCAAGCGCATGCGCGTACCTTGAATACGGTTGGCGCCAAAGCACTGTCGTAAAAGAAGCTGGACACCACGAGGTTAGCGCCATCTTGTAAAGGCGGATTAGATGTGGTTTCCTGCAGTGCCAGCGCCATCTAGTGGTGGGGACTAGATGTGGCTCCCTGCATAGGAGCCTCTGGATCTCTGCTTAGGTAGGTGTTGAATATCCTCAAGGTCAGTCTCCTACACCCTGGCACTGATTATCAGGTTCAGCATGGAAGCAGAACTCATGCTCATCTCCTCAATTCCTTTGTCGTTTCAGCTGTGGCTTGGATCAAGTACAAGGAGTAGGTTATCTTTTCCATTATTGCTACCTTCTGAAAAAGAACAGATTCTCCAATGGAGAGTGAAGTCAGCATAGTTTAAATGGTATAAACATGATTAATTTAGGGAGAATTTAATATATGTAACCCGTCTTTTAGCCACTGACTAGTGGAGCTTGACACAGGAGAACATAATCTTTGTCTCCCTAGGATTCTGATCTGGTTCCCAATTCCAGATATGGGTTCATCTACACTGAGTGGATCTCTTAGCCAATCAGAAAGCTATTGGTTATCCACTGAGGCTGTGTGCTACTATTGCACTGGTGTGTGCATCTTGTCAGGGTGTTTGTTTCTGAGTAGCTTAGACCTCTGGTTGCTCAGACCGTTGTTGGCCACTTTCCTCCAGTAGCTCAGGTAGCACTTTCCAGCACTAGACAGGCTAACTTGTCTGTCCTCTGAATTCCAGCCAGGTCTCTCTTTGTGTTCTGTGTCAGCAGCATATGTTGTTTTCAGCAATAGGGTCTTAGCTTTTGCCTCAGGTGGGTAATCAAGTGCTTTGACAGAAAGTTATCTTGACTTGGAGACCTCATAGGTCTCTCTGATCAACAGCTCAATGTGGGTAGCAACCAATCTCTGGTACTGGGAGTTACAGGCCAGAGACAGAAAAAAAAAAAAAATCTTTTAAACTTAGGCTTCATCCCACACTCACCAGGTCCCTACTTTTTAGGTGCTTCCCCTTTACTCCTTTTGAGGGTTATATCTTTTCAGCTATCTCCAAGGATAAAGGTTTCTGTGGTATCAGCTCATTTTGGATTCAATTTTGTGTTTGTTCTCCCTCCCCCCTCTTCCCCTCCTGACCCTCCAGGCTCTCCTATCTCTATTGTCTGGGCCTTGAGCAGCCTATCAGGTATGACAGCAACTCAAGTAGATCCAGGTCAGGAACCCCAGATAAGTGACATCATGCGGTATTTGTCTTTTTGTGATTGTGTAAGTTCACTGAGTATATCTGTTCCATCCAATTCTATTTTTCTACAAATTTCATTATATTGTTTTCTTCTTACTGTTGAGTAGAATTGCATTAAATATTTTTATTATATAGGTCTTTCACATCCTTGGTGAGTGTTATTCAAAGGTATTTAATTTTTTTGTTGGTATTAAAAATGGGACAGCCTTGCTGATTTCTTTCTCTGTATATTTGTCCTTTGCATATAGAAAGGCTACTGAGTTTTTCTTTTTTTAATATTATTATTATTAACAACATGTTTCATATGGATACATCATGTGTTGGTACCCTCTTTGTCCTTGTCTCTGTCCCCATTCCATTGGGGACACTCCTCAGTGGGGTTGCAACCCTATGGGGTTGTGGTTTATGCATTGTGGGAGCAGCAGTCCATTATTTTGGGAAGGAGGGAATGCTTTTGGGCATGATGTCTCAACTTGTGACTCTTACAAAGGCTACTGATTTTTGTGCATGGATTTTGTATCCTGCTACTTGACTGAAGGAATTAAAAACCTTTAGAAGTTTTGAGATGGATACTTTTGGGTCACTTATGTATCATGTCATCTGCAAATAGGGCTAACTTGAATTCTGTTTTTCCAATTTGAATCCCTTTTATTTTTTTCTCTTGCCTTATTGCTTGGGCTAGTACTTCTAGTACTTACTATGTTGAAGAGCAGTGGTGAGAATGGGCACCTCTATCTTGTTCCTGATCTCAGTACAAACTTCTTGAGTCTTTCCCCATTAAGTATTATTTGTGCTTTGAGTGCTTTATATATAGCCTTTATTGTGTTGAGATATAAACCCTTCATACCTATTCTTTGTAGTGTTTTGATCACGAAGTGGTGTTGTATTTTGTCAAAGGCCTTTTCTGCATCAGTTGAGATGATCATGTGGTTCTTATGCTTAAGATTATTTACGTGGTGTATTACGTTGACAGATTTCCATATGTTGAACTATTCCAGCATGCCTGGGATGAAGCCTGGTTGGTCAAGATAGATAATGCATTTGATGTGTTGTTGAATTAGGTTTGTGAGGACTTTGTTCAGGATCTTTGCATCTAGATTTATCAGGGATACAGGCCCATAGTTTTCTTGTTGCATCTCTGTCTGGTATTAGTATTAGGGTGATGGTAGCTTCATAAAAGGAATTGGGGATGATTATGTGGAACAGTTGGAAAAAAAAATTGGTTTCAGTTCTTCAATGAAGGTTTGACAGAATTCAGCTGAGAAGCCATCCATTCCTGGACTTTTTTTGCGGGGGGGGGGGGGGGTGAATGGGGGGAAGCTTTTGATTACCTTTTCAATCTCCATGGATGTGGTAGGTTTATTTAGGAGACTAATCTGCTGTGAGTTAAGTTTTGGTAGAAGGTATGTGTCTAGGAATTCATCCATTTCTTCCAGATTATCCAATTTTGTGGAGTAGAGGTTTTGGAAGAATGCCCCAATGATTCTTCCAACTTCATTGATGTCTGTTGTAACCTCTCCTTTTTCATTTCTGATTTTGTAAACTGGAGACTTCTCTCTGTTTTTTTTTTTTTTCCCCCTTGGTTGAATTGGCCAGGGGCTTATCAATCTTGTTTAATTTTTCAAAGAACCAGCTCTTTGTTTCATCAATTTTTAAAATTGTTTTCTTAGTTTCCAATTAATTAATTTCTGCTGTGATCTTGATTATTTCTTTCCATCTGGAGCTCTTAGGGTTGGATTCTTTTTGTTTTTCCCATGCCTTTAGGTGGACAGTTAGGTTATTGATTTGGAACCTCTGTGTCTTTGTTATGAAGGCATTTAATGCTATGAATTTTCCCCTGAGTTCATTGTGTCCCCTAACTTTTGGTAAGTTGTGTTTTCATTAGCATTCAGTTCTAGGAATTTTACTTTTTTTTTTTCTTCCACAACCCATTCATTGTTTAAAAGTGTGTTGTTTAGTCTCCAGAAGCTGGTAGTTCTTGATGTTCTCTTTTTGTTAATTTCTAGCTTTAAAGCATTGTGATCTGATATTATGTAGGAATTTTCTTCAATTTTCCTGAATTTTATGGAGGCACACTTTATGGCCTAATATATGGTCTATTTTGGAGAAGGTTCCATGGGCTACTGAGAAGAATGTGTATTCTGTAGAGTTGGAGTGGAAAGTTCTGTAGATGTCTGTTAGGTCTAATTGATCTATGGTTGTTGAGCTCTATTGTTTCCCTATTGATTTTCTGCTTGGATGATCTGTCCATTGATGATAGTGAAGTACTGAAGTCTCCAAGTATAATGGTGTTAATGTTTATTTCTGTTTTGTTGTCAGGTTACTTTTGTTTTGTAAAATGTGATGCACCTGTGTTTGGTGCTTAGAGATTAATGATTGTGTTGTTCTCATGTTGGATCATTCCCTTTATGAGTAAGAAGAAGTGGCCTTCTTTTTTTTTTTTATTAATTTTGGTTTGAAGTCTCTTTTATTAGATATTAGTATAGTAATACCCACTTGTTTATTTCCATTTACTTGGAATATCATTTTCCATCCTTTCATCCTGAGGAAATGTCTATCTTTAGTGGCGAGGTAGGGTTCTTGAAGACAGCAGAAGAGTCCATATTTTTTTTTTTACATATTTTATTTATTTGAGAGAAAAAGAGAATGGGCATGCCAGGGCCTCTAGCCACTACAAACAAGCTCTAGATGCATGTGCCCTCTTGTGCCCTCTTGTGCGTCTCGCTTATGTGGGTCCTGGGGAATTGAATTGGGGTCCTTAGGCTTTGCAGGCAAATGCCTTAATCCCTAAGCCATTTCCCCAGCCCAAGGTACCACATTTTTGATCCACCCTGTAAACTTGTGTCTTTTGATGGGTAAGTTAAGACCAGTAGTGTATAAGGTTATAAATGTGAGGTTTGAATTAATCCCTGTCATGATGAGGTGTTTTATGGGGTTTGGTGCTTTTTTGTGTTTTGTACTTTTTGAGCCTGGCCTATTTTTGGTTATTGTGATCTTTTTATAGGCTCTTGAGATTGGTTGTGTGACTCTTGTGTGCAGTATTCTCTGTAGGTTTGGCCTTGCACTCATATAATCATAGAGTTGACTTTTTCCTGGAAAGTTTTTCTTTCACCATGTGTTATAAAGGATACTTTTGCTGGGTAGAGTAACTTGGGTTGGAAGCCATAGTTTTTCAGACTTTGAAGTGTTCCATTCCAGGCCGTTCTGACTTTCAGGGTTTCCATTGAGATATCTGAGGTAATTCTGATGGAATTGCCTTTGTATGTAGTGAGTTGTTCCTCTCTTGCTGCTTTTAGCAGTCTCTCTCTGTTTTCATTGTTAAGAATTAGAGTTTCTTCTTTGGTCGTATCTGTTTGGTGTTCTGTAAGCTTCTTGTATCTGGATGAGTCTCTCTTTTGAGAGATTGGGGAAATTTTCTTCAATAATTTTGTTGAATATGTTCTCTATGCCTGTGGCCTGGATTTTCTCTTCTGGTATATCCATGATCCGTATGTTTGGTTGTTTTAGGGTATCCCACAGTTCCCTCTTATTCTGTTAGCATGATTTTTTGAAGTTAGCAAAGTTTTTGGCCTCCTGTTCAATTTTTTCTGTCTTGTCTTCCAGCTCAGAATTCCACATGAGTGACTCTGTTAGTGAGGGGTTCTACAGAGGATTTAAAAAGCTTGATTTGATTTCTGTTTTCTGTTGTGCTGTTTTGCATATTGTCCTCTTTTTGGGGGTATGATTTCAGTTCAAGGTCTGATTTTCTTGATGCTTCTTGGAATTCATTCTTGCATTTGATCATGTCCTCATTAAGCTTAATCAGCTGGTTATTGAGATCTTCTATTTGTTAACTCACCTTTAATTCATTCATATCTCCTTTGAGGCTTCTAAGGTTCTCTTCAGTTAAGCCTAGTGACAAAAGCTGAGTGCTCTAAGAGATGATTCTGCTCAATTTAGTTTATGTGATTGTTGGTCTTTTGATGGTTTGCTTCCAATTCAGCAATTGATCAGGGTCATGTTTTTTTCATTTTGGGATTCAATTTCTGATGTTTTCTCTATCATTTCATTGGAGGCTTCCATTGTGGGACTAGGTATCCTTGGTGGGGATCTCTCAGTTTTCTGACTTTGTGTGTGTGTGTGTGTGTGTGTGTGTTTGTGGCTATCCATCTTGGGAAAAAGTTTTATTTTACTGAGGGGAAGCAAGTATTTGTCCTTGTAGGAACTTCAGTGAGTGTTCTGTTTTAAATGTGAACTGGATTGCTGTATGACCACAGATGCATGGACTGTGGAGACTACAAGTTCATCAGAGGTACCTGGGAAACTGGGAACTCTGGTCCACTCACTCCACTGTGTGCACTCTTCAGCACAAGAGGACCAAGGATTGGGGACCCAGGAGCCCGGAAGCTGGGAATCCAGGAGCTGGGAAGCTGGGGAGCCAGGGACAAAAGACCAGGTCCCACAGTGGCCCCATTGTATCCTCTTTCTCATAGTAATAGGGATTTGGGGACCCAGTGGCTGGTTAATCAGGAAACCAGAGCAAAAAGCCTGCTTCTGCAGCTCACATGTAGAGACCAGGCCACCTAAATCCAGCAGCAGCAAGGGTACCAGGACCAGAGAAATGGGAGGTAGGGAAGGAACTCCGGGTTTTGCCTACTCAGTCTGGAGTAGGGGATGGGGAGTTGAGGACCCAGGAGCCATTCAGTCAGGAAGGCAGAGCAAGGGTCCTGCTTCCGCAGCAAGTTTTCAGGGTCCAGATAGCCCTAAGGCAGCAGCAGGGAAACCGGGACCAGGGAACTGGGAGGTGAGGGAGGAACTGGGAGCTCTGGCCTATTCACTCCATGCACATACCCTCCAGAGTCCGGGACTCAGGGGCCACTCAATCAGGAAGGCAGAGCAAGCGGCCTGCCTTAGCTTTTCTTCTTGACAGAAGCAGCCACATTCCTGACACACTTGTGGGCTAATGAGGTGGAAATTGGAAGTCCATTAAGAGTTTCTGGAAAGTTTTACTTTTGCTCTTCTTATAAAAGGTGACAGTTTGGGCCCAGTTGGGTATGCCACTAATTCTGGCTATTAGGGAGGCTGAGGTAAGAGGATTGCTTGATCCCAGGAGTTCAGAGCAACCCTGGGTGACAAATAAATACCTCCTTTCCTATAAGAAAGTATGATTGTCACATGCTCCTCCCCCTTTTGCCTTATTGTCTAAAAGTTTGGGGGGGGCGCAGTGGTTAGAGATTGAACCCAGAGCCATGTACATGCTGAACATGTAGTCTGTTGCTGAATTATACCCAACTGATTTTTTTTTTTTTTCCGAGGTAGGATCTCACTGTAGCCCAGGCTGACCTGGAATTCACTATGTAGTCAGGGTGGCCTTGAACTTACAGCAGTCCTCTTACCTCTGCCTCCTGAGCACTAGGATTAAAGGCCTGCACCCCCATGTGCGGCCACCCAACTGATTTTTTTTTAAAGAGAGACAGACAGAGAGAGAAAGAGGCAGATAAAGAGAGAGAGAATGGGCGCGCCAGGGCCTCTAGCCGCTGCAAACGAACTCCAGACGCGTGCGCCCCCTTGTGCATCTGGCTAATGTGGGTCCTGCGGAGTCGAGCCTCGAACCGGGGTCCTTAGGCTTCACAGGCAAGCGCTTAACTGCTAAGCCATCTCTTCAGCCCCCAACTGATTTTTGACAAAGACACCAACATCACACAATAGGAAAGGACTAGTTACGTAAATAAATGGTGCTGAGAAAACTGGATATCCTTATACAAGAGAGTGACATTAGATCCTATCTCACCCTGTACACAGTATCAGTCCATATAAATTAAAGACTTAGCCATAAGATCTAAAACTGTAAAACTACTAAAAAAAAAAAAAGCAGAAGAAAACTCCTTGTTCTTGCTTTGGGTAGTGATTTTATTTGCTTGTTTGTTTGTTTAGCTGTTTGCATTGGACAAGACCCCAAAAGCACAGATAACAAATGCAATATAGACAAATAGGGTTTGAACCATACTAAGAAATTTTTGTACGGCAAAGGAAAAAGACAGCCCACAGATTAGGAGACAATACTTGTAAATCATAAGAGACTAGTACTCAAAATGTGCAAGAAAACTCAGTAGCAGGAAACATGAATAAATGTTCAACATCTCTAATCTTCAGAGAAGTGTAAATTAAAACCCAAATAAGTCATTACCTCATACCTATTAGATTGTCATTATCAAAATGATTAAATAGGGCTAGAGAGAAGCTTCAGTGGTTAAGACACTTTCCTGAAAAGCTTAATGACCCGTTTTTTGTTTTTTTTTTTTTTTTCCTAAGTACCCACTTAAAGCCAGATGCACAATATGGTACATGCATCTGGAGTTGTTTGCAGAGGCTAGAGGCCCTGGTGCTCCTATTCTCTGTCTCCTCTCTACCTCTTTCTTTGCTTACAAAGGAATAAAATAGTTTTCTAAAAGATGAAATAATGCCAGGCATGGTAGCACACACTTTTAATTCCAGTACTCGGGAGGCAGAGGTAGGAGGAACACAGTAAGTTTGAGATCCGCCTGGGACTACAAAGTTCCAGGTCAGCCTGGGCTAGAATGGGACCATAACTCGAAACAAACGCCCCCCCTCCATACCCACCCCCCGACACACACACATGAGATGAAATAGCTGAATGAGCCACACATGCCTCTAATTCTGTAGTCTCTACCCGGGTGTTTCCAAGTTCTTGGCATCTTATTTTTAGAATCTGAAGTCACAAAGAGTGAAGCAGCAAGAAGTTTTATGAAGAGCAAAACAAAATACAGGTTTTGGATACACTGCCAAGAGAGGCTGCAGTCTATCTGAGTGAGAGAGAACTCAAGGACTGTCAGTGGGTTACTATTTGAGGCTTCTTTTTATGGGGTCTAAGAGGAGGAAGAGCTGGTTACTAATGGGACATAGAGAGGGTGGATCTCTATTTTTATTAATGGTTTGGGTTATATGACCTTTTCTCTACTGTGCAGGTTCTTACTACTGATGCATCTGATTTTAATCATACATATGCCTGATTATACATGCTCATAAGATGGCAAGTAGGGAATTTTCCCTAAAAGGACACAATTGCCTTATGATACATGTAACCAAAATCAATCCAGGCATGATTGGCTCCTGACCTCCAGTTTGGACATATTCTTGAACCTGTTTTAATAGAATTGGGGCATTACCAAGGGATTACTAAGGGGACTAATGTTTCTGTTATTTGAAGTGGAGTGTATATGCAGCTTGATTCAGATAAGGGTGCCAGGTTATTAGGTGCATTGTTAGGAAAAGGGTTTATTTGTTGCCTAAGCCAAGTGTTGTCCTTGGTTGCTAAGCTATTTCCTTATGCTTATGTTGCATGAACTCTTTTTTGGAAGAAAGATGATGAGTGTTTGCTCCCCTAGGAAGGGCACTCCTGACAAACTTCACCAGAGTTTACCTTGGTGAATTAATAAGTTTACAGACTGGGCAAGGGGTTACTTATAGGAGCATGGAGACCCCAAAGTAGCCACATTGAAAGGTATCTATCTCAATGTGGAAATCTGTAAGGAAAGTGAAAGAGAAAAGCAAAGAAAAACACTGGACTTGATCTTTATAGACAGGCTGTTTATTGAGGTACAGCGAGGGGCTTACAGCCTTCCTGTGGGATGGAGGCTGAAACACTGGGCTAGGCTGGGGTTCAGTCATATAAGGATTATCCTAAGAAAAACAGATTGGGCCAGGTGCAGGTCCAAGGGAAGTAGATAAGAAACTTGTACCTATTTATGTCTTTGCTTAGAATAGGCATTTTCAGCGAGAATTGTCTCAGATGGTTTTAGTTCCTTCAGGGCTTTTTAGTCTTAGGGACAGTTATTAACTCTTTAGTTCCTCTAGTTTTCAGGGAAAGCTATTAACCATTCAATATTAACCTTCCCATGGCTAGATTGATAGTGATCACCATCCCTTGATCTTTCACCCTCTGTATACTCTTCTTCTGAAGCCATGAGATTTTTTTGCATACAACTAGCTCAGAGATTACCTGAGATCTCAGTTAAGGGTCCCCCTCTCTTTCCATGGGGGAATGTCAATGTCCAGCCACTGCAAATGAACTCCAGACGCGTGCGCCCCCTTGTGCATCTGGCTAATGTGGGTCCTGGGGAATCAAGCCTCGAACTGGGGTCCTCAGGTTTCACAGGCAAGCGCTTAATCGCTAAGCCATCTCTCCAGCCCTCGTTTAGCTATTTTAAAACATACAGAATATTACTATTAACTATAGTCATCCTGATGCTTTAATTGCAGTTTTGGAGTTTGTTTCTTTCATTATTTATTTATTTTTTGGCTTTTCAAGGTAGGGTCTTACTCTAGCCCAGCCTGACCTGGAATTCACTATGTAATCACAGGGTGGCCTTGAACTCCTGGTAATCATTGTCTGCCTCCCAAGTACTGGGATTAAAGGTGTGTGCCACCTACGCCTGGCCCTCATCATTTATTTTAAATCGTTAATATGGTCAAGAAACGGACACCAAGCTGTGCTTAGGGATTAAAAAAAAGATGGATGCAAACCTATTATGCTTGTATATCTTCTATGGCAAATAACTTACTTATCTGTATTTAGAAGTTGGGATAAACCTTATATTCATTGTGGGAGCCTTTAAAAGAATGAACTGTTTTAAAGGCCACAGTTTAGACATCTTTGTATGATTGTTTTTTTTTTTTCTTTTCAAGTTTACCCAATAGCCAGTAATAGTAATTTACACTTATAAAGTATCTTTACATTATTTTTTAAAAATGGAATAACTCTTAATAGGGCTTCTTATGTATGGCTCTTATTCATAAATATTCACATACATTCCTACTGAACAATTACTGAATAAAAGGATAAAGGTTTTGATAACAAATTTTGGAAACTCCAATTATTGTTAATGAGATTGATTATTTATATTATGCTGGTTGTTCCCCTTGCTCATTAACAAAAGCACTAGGTACATTGTTTCTAGTTGATTTATAAGAACTTTTAAAATTACTTTATTTATTTATTTGAGAGCGAAGACAGACAAAGAGGCAGAGAGACTTAGAAAGGGAGTGAATGGGTGTATCAGGGGCCTCCAGCCACTGCAGACGAACTCTAGATGCATATACCACCTTGTGCATCTGGCTTATGTGGGTACTGGGGAATCAAGCCTCGAACTGGGGTCCTTAGGCTTCACAGGCAAGTGCTTAACCACTAAGCTATCTCTCCAGCCCCTTTAAGAACTTTTTTACAATAATGACATCATTATTGTGGCATATATATTACAAAGCCATTCTCCTCTTCCCCTCTGGTAACATTCTCATTTCCCCTTTGTTTAATTTATTTTGTTTTCTAGGCCTTTGCCTTTTAATTTTTCATTTAAATTCACATTACATAGACATTTAAATTTTTTATTTTGTTAGGTTCTTAATCTTTTTTGACTTTTTGTCTCTTATTCATTTATGCTCAAAATGTTATTTCCTGTCCAGTACTCAAAATTGTTAACATTTAGGGTTTTAAAGGAAAATGATTTACTGCTTCAGCAAATTTGTTATTGCCAATTATCTAAATGGAGCTTATAGTTATGAGCATATTGAAGAAAGTACTTTTTCCTTCTCTTTCAAACATGAGATTTCTGCTGAATTTTGCCTAATAAAAGTTTGATAGGAGAGAAAATAATGTCCTGCATGTGATACCCAGCGAGAACCAAGGGATGTATTAATTTTTCAAATGATAATTTGCCTCAAAGTTTAAGTATGAAAGATTGAAAATCCAGTATTTATAAATAATTTACACATTCTGGTCTTTTTTAAAAATTTCCTTTTTAGCTACTCTTTGACAATAAAGCACTGGTGTTTGTTTTGGCAGAGTCCTTGCAGCCCTTCCTGGAAGCCTGCAGCAACTCTTTATTTTTTCGTACTTGTTCTGTGCTGCTTCGAACCCCTAAACTTGATCTTCACATTCTGGAGAAGCTTAGTATTATCCTACAGAAACTTTCCAAAATCAAGTAAGAATTTCTTTTTTGTAACAGTTTTAAATTGAAAGATTGTGACCATTTAGGCCTTTTTGGATCCCACGTCAATTGACCTTTATTCAGTTAAAATTTCCAGTCTACAGATGTTGAACATCAAGGTTCATGAATGTAAATGCTTATCAACGACCAGATGGAATAGAATTAGAATATTAGTCTTAGCAAAAAAAGCGTATATTCTCTCATATGTGAAACCTAACTTTTAATGTTATGTAATGTAAGTATGTAATGTAATGTAATGTAATGTAATGTATATAAGTAAGGGAATATGAGAGTGAATATGAGTTGTGATTTAATATAGGAGACCACAAGAGGGGAACAAGGAATGACTAGAAGTGGAGAGAAGACAAAGAAAACCAGTATGAAAATGTAAAGGCTCCTATGTTGGGGCATGAGCAGGGTTCAAGGGGAAAGGGAAATAAGGAAGAAAGGGAAAAGAGAAACAAAATCCAAAATTTGTTTGAAAATCCCATAATGAAATCAAATTCATTGTTTGCTAACAAAAAAATAAGTAAAACAATATTAGTCTTAGAATATGTTAATGTTTCTATAGCTCAGTCTAGCTTAAGCAAATTTTAAATACCACAGATAGTATATAAATTAAAACAAGATTTTTTTGTTGTTGTTTGGGGCATGTGAAAGTTATTTAGGGGATGGGAGTTGTTTTTGTGTTTTGTAATGCCAAGGTAGGAACCCAGGGCCTTTTGTATGCTGAACAAACATCCTGCCCCTGAGCTGTATCCTCTGCCTCTGCAAGAACATGTTTAGCAGCCAAATGACAAAGCCAGAACTGATCAATACACAGTAGTATTTTGAATGCTATAGATGAAGATAAAAATGATAGTAAAGATGTATTTTTGTAATTTCTTATTAATTCACTAAAGTACATTTTGTGAAAAAGGTGAAATCGGTTTAAAATGATTTTAGTGCCTGGGTTTATTTAGAAAACTATTTTGCCCTTCCTACTGATTTGAGTCTTACTATGAGAATCAAAGGTTTTCGTCTTCCTTTCTCAAATTTACAACCATTGGTATGACTGTTGTTTTAATTATAAATTAAAGATATGGATTTTAAGGCTAGAGAGATGGCTTAGCAGTTAAGGCACTTGCCTATAAAGCCAAAGGACCCTTGTTCAGTTTCCCAGGACCCATGTAATCCAGATGCACAAGGTAGCACATGCACCTGGAGTTTGTTTGCAGAGGCTAGAGGCCCTGGAGCACTCATTCTCTCTATATATCTGCCTCTTTCTTTGTTGCTGTCAAGTAAATAAATAAAAATTAAAAATTAAATATTTTTGAAAAAATGATACAGATTTTAGTCTATAGTTTCCCTGAATCTGCCACCTGTTGTCCAGTGGGTCCTTTGTGGCAAATCAGTTTCCTTGGCTGGCCGGCTGGCTGGCTGGCTGTCTATCTATCCATCTATCCACCCACCTACCCACCTATCTATCTCATCTCTCTTCTTCCTGCCTATCTTTCCTCTTACTCCCTTTCTCTCTCTCTCTGGTGTCATTGCGTAGCCTTGAAATCTTATCTATCCTTCCTCCATCTCCCAAGTGTGGGGATCAGTAGGTATGTACCACCACACTTGGCACATCTCCATCTTTTTTTTTTTTTTTTTTTTTTGGTTTTTTGAGGTAGGGTCTCACTCTAGTTCAGACTGACCTGGAACTCACTATGTAGTTTCAGGGTGGCCTCGAACTCACAGCGATCCTCCTACCTCTGCCTCCCGAATGCTGGGATTAAAGGCGTGCGCCACCATGCCTGGCTTCCATCATTTTTATTATAGTAAAAATTTGATTTTGGTTTACTTCTTTCTCTTTTTCCCGTCCCCTCATCTATGATTTCCGTGGTAAGCAACTTAGATGTTTTACCTGACTTCAGTATGCATCTTAAAATTGATTTGTAGAATGCATGTAGTGGGGCACAGCTGTAATCCTAGCACTCAGGAGGCAGAGGCTAGAGACACTGTGAGTTTGAGGCCTGTCTGTTCTACATAATGAGACTCTTCTTCAAAAAAGGGGGAAAAGAAAGAATGCTGAAGTCTTTTCAAAGTCTTACTCATGGATATGGATAATTGTTCTATATGTTCAGTGTGGTGCAAGGCCTGTAGGAAATCATTGTCAAATTATAACCTGTTCTCAACTCACCGAATTATTATTTGATTTGGTGTCAAATTCAACTTAAAATTTTTACTGTCTCCATGTTGCAGACTGTATTATGCTTCTTTCTCATTTGTAGCATGTTGCATTTAACCTGTGGTACCTTGAAACTTCAATAACATTACGTAGGTTTAATTCTTTCTCACCTCTAAATTCATGAGACTTTAAAAAACAAAATTCAAAGTACAAGCATATTGTTAGGCTAATTTTTTTTTTTTATTCTTCATGATGTATTTGCAGCTTACGTTCAGACTTAAGTAAGAACTAGAACAGATTTTAAACAAGAGGGTTGGGAATAGCAGATGCTCAAATAAGTCTAAAAATCTTCAATATCAGAAAGATAAACCCTGCTGGGCGTGGTGGTGTACACCTTTAGTCTCAGCACTTGGGAGACAGAGGTAAGAGGATCACTGTGAGTTTGAGGCTACCCTGAGGCTACATGGTGAATTCCAGGTCAGCCTGGGGCCTAGAGCGAAACCCTACCTTAAAAAAGAAAGAAAGAAAGATCCTTATATAATAGATGGTAGTAGATAGGATTATTTGATATTTTTTTCTCAAGAAATTTCTACACAGTAACACATATATGATAGGATTCTGTTTTACATATAAGACAGGATTCTGATTGAAAATGAAATTATTGAGTGCCTGTAAAAGAGAGGATGGTTGAAAAGTAAATTCTGGAGCAAAGTCTGAAGGTAAACCAGTATCCTGCCAAGTTAAAAGCTAGTTTACTTAAGATAACCAAGAATCTGAATCTTTGTAGTTTGGGGTATGTGGGGAGGTTCCTCATTCTCTTTTAGTAGGTCTTTGTTAGTGAATAAAGAACAGTGTTTAGGATATAGACTTTTTTTTTTTTTTCCTTTAATGCTTTTCTACTTCAGGCCTAGCTGAAAAAGCCTGCTTTCTTTATCTCAGCATCTTAATCCTTTAGTCCACCATTTTCTCCACTGTTTTTAAAAACAAACATCATTTTCTCACATTTATATGTTGTCTCTTAAGGTCATTGCAGATAAGTTTTATAAATATGTATAATTAAATAATGTACTCATTCTTTTACAGGAGTAATAAGAAGCTCTTTGAACTTTTTACAATTCATCTGATGCTTCAAGAAATACAAAGGACAACACATCCAGAACATGCTTTTCTCTGTATTAACCTCAATTCAACTTTGTTCAATTTGGGTTTAACAAAATGCAACTCCCTAGTGTCAAATGCCAGCCATTAGAAAGGTGTGTGTGTGCGCACGCGTGTGTGTGTCTGGTGATTATTTGTAAAAGTGTTAAAAAAATCATCCAAGCAAGATTCTACCAAGAAAGTTATTAGTGGCATGATTTATCATGAAAGAGTACTAGAAAGGTATTTTTCTTTTTTTCGACTATGTAAGTGAGATCTGTAGAAGCTAGGAAGTTTTAGATGTTCTAGTTTAAGGTAGTACTGTTGCATGAGATGGCATTTAAAGAATTCATGACACTGATGTTACTTTTCATAAATCCATTCAAAGTTTTCTTAAAATTATGTGACATTTTGAAATAAAATTTGTACTTATGTGGAAACAGCTTAAAAACCATGTTATGTTTTTAAACTTTTTTTTTAAATAGGAACTTTGTACACCATATGTTGGTACCGTCATTTTTCTCCTCCCCACCCCTATTTCCCTGAGGGCCCTTCTTAGTGACATTGCTGGTATTCACCATGGGGTTGTGGGCTACGAGTTATGAGAGCAGTAGTCAGTCATGGGTGGGTGGAGATAATGCTTCTGGCTCTTAAATTCTTTCCACCCCTCTTCCACAAAATTCCCTGAGCCTTGGTGGTTGTGCTTTAAATCTACTTTAGTGTTGAGCTCTCAGCAGCTTCTGGATTTTTCAGTATCTTCAGGATCTCTCCATCACCCTGGCACAGGTTGTCAGGTTCATCTTGGAAGCAGCACTCATGCTCATCTCTCCAATTCCTTTGTGCTTTCTCTTGGGCCCTGGCTGCTGTGCTAGGGGTGGTTCATCTCCTGCCAGGGAGATAGCTATCCTTGTCTTGTTGATAGATTTTGGTCATGTTTGGTTCTTGTTGGTTTCTGAAAAAGAAAACAGAGTATCTGATGGAGAGTGAGACTGGGATAGGTTAAAGGGGATAAGCATTGTTAATTTAGAGAGATTTTGATGGCTGTAGCCTCACTTTTGGCAAAAGACTAATGGAAGCTTTTCATTGGAGTCATAATTTTGGTCTCCATAGGATTCTGACTTGGTTCTCAGTTCCAGCTGTGGATTTCTTTCCACTGAGCAGATCTCTTAGCCAATCAGAGAGCCATTGGTTACCGGCCTAGGCTGTGTGCCACTACTGCACAGGTGTACATATTGCCATGCTGTTTGCTTTCATATAGCAGTGTTCCTTGCTTGCTCACAATGTTGTTGGCCATTTCCCCAGCAACTCAGTAGCACTTTTTAGCACTATATGGTCTAAGTTATCTGGGAACTGGCTTCCTTCTAAATACAGCCAGATCTCGATATTCTGCATTGGCGGCATGTGGTGTCTTCAGCAATGGGGTCTTACCTTTCACCTCAGTTGGGTAATTAAGTGCTTTGACAGAAGCTTGTCTTGTTCGGAGGACTTTGTAGGTCTCTCTGATCAACAGCTCAACGTGGGTTGTAACCAAATTCTGGTATTGGGAGTTACAAGCCAGAGACAAATATCTTACACTTAGGCTTTACCCCATCTTCTCCAAGGCTCTTCTTACCAGATGATCCCTCCATGTTTCTATCGAAGGTTATATCTTTAGTCTGCTATCCAGGAGGAAAGTTTCTGTGGTACCAATTCATTTTGGATTGGTTTTGTGCATATCTCCCTGACACCTTCCCATTCCTCTCCCCTCAATCTCTTCCATCCCTCTTATCTGTCCCTCGAGTTGCTTGCCAGGTATGCCTGCAACTCAAGCTGTTCTGGCTCAGGAACCACAGATGAGGGAGAACATGCAGCATTTGTCTTTCTGTGCTTGTGTGGGTTTGCTTAATATGATCTGTTCCAAGCCTATCCATTTTCCTGCAAATTTCATTAAATAATTTTTCCTTATTGCTAAGTAGAATTCCATTTTGTATATGTACCACGTCTTCATTATCCATTCATCAAACGATTGCATCTGGGTTGATTCCAGTTTGTAACTATTTTGATTTGAGCTGTTATAAACATGGTTGAACAAATATCTCTACAGTGAAGAGCAGATCCTTTAGGTTAGATGCCCAGTAGAGGAATGTGTGGGTCAGTTGGTAGTTCTATTTTCAACTTTTTCAGGAGTCTCTATGTCATTGAAAAAAATATTATAGAACCCTTCCTTTTATTAGCAAGGTAACTGTCTTAACTGTCAGAATGACAGATAATAGAACAAAAACTGGCATGCCAACACAGAAGTACTTGGTGTTTCTGAAGAAGAGGACAGAATAACTGCAGAAACAATATTCAGAGCTAAAGTTGAATAAAAATTTGGGAAACCAAACAAAGTTCTTCATTCCTTATTTTACCTCAGGATAATAAAAAAAAAAAATCCATGTGCTTTTTAAGAAAAATGGATTAAAGAATCTGGATAATTTTTGCAAAACAAGTTCTCCATGTACAGATTGAAAGTATTCATTATGTTCTGGAAAAATATTGATGAGATAGACTTTCAGATATATTCCTCAGAGGAAACTTTAACTTCTATGCCCTGTGACTCTCTTCAGCTTGAAGAAGTTACATCACTCACCCAGGATGAAAAAAAAATTAATATTGACTTGAACAGAAAAATGTAGGCTACATAACACTTTTCAAAACTGTTGAAGAAAGTACTTTTTTTATTGACCACTTCCATAATTGTAAACAATATCCCATGGTAATTCCGTCCCTCCTCCCACTTTCCCCTTTGAAACTCCACTCCCCATCATATCCCCTCCCCCTCAGAATCAGTCTCTTTTATGTTGATGTCATGATCTTTTCCTCCTATTATGAAGGTCTTGTGTAGGTAGTGTCAGGCACTGTGAGGTCATGGATATCCAGACCATTTTGTGTCTGGAGGAACATGTTGTAAGAAGTCCTACCCTTCCTTTGGCTCTTATATTCTTAGAAGGTACTTTTAAAAGTGAAAGCTAAGTAACTATTCTCAAAGCAGTATAAAAAGCGATATAGATATTGTAAGATTTAGTTATAAAAACATGATCAAAAATATTTAGGATGCTAGATGTTTGTATTTTAACTTTTAGAAGTTTTTAAATTTACTAATGCTGTATTACCTTACATTTGATAAATTGAAAATGTAGAAAAAATTTTATAACTAGAAAATTATTGAAACCTTTATAAATTATTAAAGCCTATATACATTAGTAATGAATTATTTTTAAATGGCAACAAGTGTCTTATAAATTAATCATTTTTAAAAATCAATGAGAAGCTTCATTATTTAAATTATGACATGATGTAGAGGCATCCAACTTCATGTTGTACAGATAGTACAAATCCAGTGCCAAAAAAATAAACAAGAATGTGATACATTCCAGAGCCTTAAAGGGTTATGACCAAATCAACACCAGCTTCCCATGACAAGAACTTTAATCCATGACCAAGTAGGCTAGTATACATCCTACCACTACAAGATTTTCTGTTAGAAAAATATATTTTACTGTATTGGTCAAGCAAATGAATGAAGCTATATTCTCACTTTAATACATAAAAATATAGTTTGGGGCTGATGAGATGGTGTGGTGGATAAGGAACTTGCCTGCAAAGCCAAAGGTTCAATTCCCCAGGACCCACATAAGCCAGATGCTTAAGGTGGTGCATGCATCTGGAGTTTGCAGTAGCTGAAGGTCCTGGAGGACCCATTCTCTCCCTCTCTCTGCCTCATTCTCAAGTAAATAAAAATAAAGTAAATAAAATTCTTTAAAATTATATAGTTAAATTTCTACACCTTTTTTTTTTTTTTTTTAAACAAGGTAAGGTCTTGCTGTAGCCCACACTGACCTGGTATTCACTATGTAGTCTCAGGCCGGCCTTACAGCAGTCTTCCTATGTCTGCCTCCCAAGTAGTGGGATTAATGGTGTGTGCCACCATGTCCAGCTAAACATCTACTCTTGATAAAACTTTACTGTGAAATACTACAAACATGCCTGTTAAGGTTAAGAATTAAATGAAGGTGTTTATTACTTTTATATTATATACTTTGGAATATTGAATGAGGCTTAATATTTTGGAAAGGAGAAATTGATGATTTAAACATGATATGGTTACTTAGAAAATTATAGGATTATTCCCAAATATCAGTAAGATACCCCGTTATAAACACATAGAAAACAAAGTTGTTAATATTTTAGCAATAATAAAGTAGGAGTTTGTATTTTAGTTGCTATACTAATGAACTTATAAAATAGAAATCAAGTCAAAGAAATGTTCAGAATCTAAATGAGGGACACTCAAACATTTGCTGAGGGATGCTAAGTCTGGTTTTATCTTACTTTTACAACTAGAGTGGAGAGCAGGTGATTGATAAAGAATCAAAGCTTGGGGACTTCCGGGTAAGATGCCGGCGTAGTAGCCACACCAAAACAGTGTAGTAGGGAAATGGAAGCAAAAAACCAAAACAAAACAAAAAAACAAAATACACTTCTGTACTGAAAGTAAAGGTATATAAGAAATTATCAACCTCAGCAGAGGAGGAGAGACCAAGAACTTCTAGCAACCACAAAAGCAGGCAGAATTGGCTCCCTCACATGGCCACCGGGCTCTGCCTCAGCCACAGGAGAAGCCAGCTGAAGGGATTTTCCACTCACAACAGTCTCCTCACAAAGTCAAGAAACCTGAAGGAGAAGATAGCAAGGACCAGCTGAGCAGCTTGTGAGGAAGAGGATTGCAGGGACCAGCTACACAGCTTTGGAACAACTTCAGTCACCTGCCACAGCCTTCCCTCCCCCATCCGCCAGCAGGGGCAGCCACTGGAGACCTGGGGAAGGGAACTCAGCTACACAGTGCCCAACGCAGGAGATCAGAGCAGTGGACCCACTGACCCAGCCAACTTAACCAGTCCATGGCACAGTAAAGAGGGACCACAAGGACACAGCATAGATGAGACCAAAGCCATCCCAAAACATAATGGCCTACTTACACCAGGTCAGTACTTGCCACAAAGCCTGATATATATAGGCCTGCACTGGAAGTGCTAAATGCACCTTCCATGTCAGGGCAGGCTAGATGTTAGATTTAGATATTTGATTGTTAGTTGGTTTTGCCATTTTTTTCTGTCTTTCCTTTTTTTTTTTTTTTTTTTGGTTTGGTTTTTGAGGTAGGGTCTTGTTCTAGCCTAGCTGACCTGGAATTCACTATGTAGTCTCAGGGTGGCCGTGAACTCATAGCAATACTTCTATCTGTGCCTCTCAAGTGCTGGGATGTGTGCTACCACACCTAACTGCCATTCTTAAATAAGCTATACTTTGGGGTTGTCTTTTGTTGCTTCCTGATTTATAGTGCCTTTGTCTTCTGTCATTCTTGGGGGGCAGGGCCTCACTCGGTCCCAGGCTGACCTGGAACCCTTTACAGACCAGAAATCTCAGCCTCCCAGTTGACAAGATTAAGGGTGTAGGGAAACCCATACCCTTAGGGACTTTGACTTTGTTAGATTATATGTTTGTTTTAATACCCACTCTTACATAAAGACTCCATGCTGGTTTTGATTGAATGTGTATATTATTGTTCAGTTGAATGTTAGAACTTGCCTGTATTTTGCTCCACCCAGTCTACTACAGTACTTGCATAGCAGGCAAACCCAACACCTAGGGTCACTTCTGCTGTTACTCTGAAGTCATATAAAAGCCACATCTGGCACCTTAATCTCCTACACTGAAGATATGTAAAGTCAGATTTACACATCTAAGAATACTGCAGGTAATGAAAAAAACCCAATCTTCAAATTAAACCAAGATGTGAAAATCTCAACATTATAATACAAGAAACACAAAACATAAAAGACAATATAATTCCATCAAAAATTGTAAATCCATCAGAAATGACTTCCAATGAGGCTGATTTAGATGAAATGCCTGAAAATGATTTCAAAAGAATGGTTATAAATATGTTCAACAAAATCAAGAAGAAATCAAAGGAATCAAAGAAGAAAACAAACTCCTAAAGGAGAACACAGAAAACCAACTTAATGAAATAAGGAGGTCAATATAAGACATGAGTAAGGAAATAGAAATACTGAAGAAAAACCAATTAAATACTAGAAATGAAAAACACAGTCAAAAAAACTGTAGAAAGTCTCACCAATAGAAAGGATGGAGAGAACAGAATATCTAAACTAGAAGACCAGGTGGCAGATCTAATACAGTCCAACAAAGAAAGACAAACTAATAGGAAGGTATGAATGGTAACTTCAAGACATTCAGAACACTATGAAGAGATCAAACATAAGAATTCAGGGCATATTAGAAAGAGAATAATTTCATTCCAAAGGCATAGCAGTTATTTTCAACCAAATCATAGAAGAAAATTTCCTCCAAATAGGAAAAGAGATTCCAGTACAGATACAGGAAGCCTTTAGAATGCCAAACAGACAAAACCAGAAAAGAACCTCTACTTGTCATAATTAAACTACTAAATTCCCAAACCAAATTAAATATATTGAAATCAGTTAGAAAAAGCAAGTCAACTATAAAGGCAAGCCCATCAGCATAACAGCAGATTACTCAACACAAGCTTTCAAAGCCAGAAGGGCTTGGAATGATGTATTCCAAGTTCTGAAAGAGAACAACTGTCAACCAAGATTACTTTGTGCAGAAAAGCTATCCATCCAAATTGACAAAGAAATAAGCACATTCCACATAAAACATCAACAAAAACAAACAAAAAAACCGCCCTGAAGGAATACGTGACCTATCCAGAAAACAGCTGAAGGGATACTTCATACTGACTGACAAGAAAGGAAAGAACACACATGAGGAAATGGGAAAAAATAAGCCATACTCAAATAATAGTTAATACAAGAGAGTAAAAGAAAAACAGGAAACACTGCAAGTCAAGAATGGTGAGAATAAATAAACACCTTTCAATAATAACTCAATATCAATGATCTCAATACCCCAATCAAAAGATAGAGGCTTGCAGAATGGAGTAAAAGGCAGGTTCATTCTGTTTGTTGCCTCCAAGAAACTCAACTCTCCATAAAAGACAGAGACTATCTTAGGCTGAAAAGAAAACCAATGATATTTCAAAGCAAATGGGCCTAGAAAAGAAGCAGGTGTTGCTATCGTAATATCTGATAGAATATTAGATATCTGATAGGATAGAATTCAAACCAACAGTTAGGAAAGATAAAGAAGGTCACTTTATTTGATTAAAGGAAAAATTCCACAGAAAGACATTATATATATATATATATATATATATATATATATATATATATATATATATATATATATATCTAACATGGGTTCTACCAACTTCATCAGACAAACACTATTAGACTTAAGGTCACAGAAAACCCCAAGCACAATTGTAGTTGGTGACTTTGTACCCGACTCTCATCAACTGACAGGTCATCCCAGCAAAAAAATACACAGATATCTGGACTAAATGATGTCATATGACAAAAGGACCTAACAGGTATCTACAGAAATTCCATCCACATGCTGCAGAATACACATTCTTTTCAGCAGCACATGGAACATTTTCTAAAATAGGCCATATATTAATTAGGACACAAAGCAAATCTTAACAAATATAGGAAAATTGAAATAATTCCTTGTACTCTGTCTGATCACAATGGCATTAAACTACAAATCAGAAACAAGAAAAACTGCAGAGCATACATAAAATCATGGAAACTAAACAGTACACTGCTGAATGATGAATGTGTCAAGATATCAAGAAAGAATTCAAAAAATCAAATGATAATGAGAACCCAACATACCAAAATCTTTGGGACACAATGAAGGCAGTCCTAAGAGAGAAATTTATAGCTTTAAGTGCCTATATTAAGAAATTAGAAAGATCACAAGTAAACAACTTATTGCTTTACCATAAGGCTTTAGAAAATAAAGAACAAGGGAAACCAAAACTCAGTAGATGGAACAAAATAATAAAGATTAGGGCAGAAACTCACAAAATAGAAACAAACAGAAAGAATGAAACAAAGAGGTGGTGCTTTGAAAGGTTAAATGGGTACCAAAGAAATTCAGAAAGTCATAAGGACTACATTTAGAACATTTACTCCACTGTATTTGTAAATCTGAAAGAAATGTATGCTTTCCTAGATTTATATGACCTGCCCAAATTAAATCAAGATGAGATCAGCCATTTAAATAGACCTCTAACAAGCATGGAGATCCAAGCAGTTATAAAACATATCCCAACTAAAAAAAGTCAGGCCCAGATGGATTCACTGGTGAATTTTACTAGACCTTAAAAGAAGAACACCAATGCTTCTCAATAAAATAGAGAAGGAAGGACTATTACCACACTCCTTCTGCGAAGCCAGCCTCACCATGATACCAAAGTGAAATACAAAATAAAATAAAAATTACAGACCAATCTCCCTCATGAACATAGATGAAAAAGTTCTCAACAAAATATTGACAAACAGAATGCAAGAATATGTCAAAAAGATCATTCACCCCAACCAAGTAGGCTTTATCCCAGATATGCAGGGATGATTCAACATATGCAAATTGATAAATGTAATACACTATGTAAATGGACTGAAGGACAAAAATCACATGATCATCTCAATAGATGCAGAAAAGGCATTTGACAAACTCCAACTTCCCTTCGTGGTAAAAGTCCTATAGAAACTGGGAATAGAAGAACATATCTCAACATAATAAGGGCTATTTATGACAAACCAAGAGCCAACATAATACTAAATGGGGAAACATTGAAGGTTTTCTACTAAAATTAGGAAGAAGATAAGGGTGTCTACTACTCCACTTTTATTTAACATAGTTCTAGAAGTCTTGGCTATAGCAATAAGGCAAGAGACACACATAAAAGGGATACAAGTTAGAAAGAAAGTGATCAAATTATACTTATTTGAAGATGACATAATTCTATACATATGTGACCCTAAAGACTATCAGAAAACTGTTAGAGCTGATAAACACTTTCAGCAACATAGTAGGATACAAAATAAACACACAGAAATTGTTAGCTTTCCTATATAGTAACAACAAACATGCTGAGGATGAAATCAGGAAATCCTATCCATAATTCCCTCAAAAAAAAAATTACTTTGGAATAAACCTAACCAAGGAAGTGAAGGATCTCTACAATGAAAACTTTAAAACACTCAAGAGAGAAATTGCAGAAGACACGGGGAAATGGAAAGACAACCCATGTTCTTGAGTTGGAAGAATCAACATTGTGAAAATGTTAATCTTACCCAAAATCAAACTACACATTTAATGCATTCCCCATCAGAATTCCTAAGGCAGGGGGCTGGAGGGATGCCTTAGTGGTTAAGGCGCTTGTCTGCGAAGCCATAGGACCCATGTTCGATTCTCCAGGACCCACGTTAGCCAGATGCACAAAGGTGCGCATGCATCTGGAGTTCGTTTGCAGTGGCTCGGGGCCCTGGCACATCCATTCTCTCTCTCCCCCTCTTTCTCTGTCAAATAAGTAAATCAAATCAAATATTTTTAAAAATTCCTAAGGCATTCTTCACAGAAATAGAAAAAAAAAACTCCTGAAATTCATTTGGAAGCACAAAAAAACCCTCAAATACTCAAGTAGCCCAAAAAGTTTTGAGCCAAAAAATAAGGCTGGCGATATCACCATATTTGATATTAAGCTATATTTCAGAACCATAGTAACAAAACCAGCGGGGTACTGGCACAAAGACAGACAATGATCAGTGGAACAGAATAGAAGACCCAGATGTAAATGCAGGCAGCTATAGCCATCTGACTTTTGGCAAAAATGCCAAAAATAATTCATTGGCAAAAAGACAGCCTCTTGAACAAATGGTGCTAGGAAAACTGGATTGTCTATATGTAGAAGGGTAAAATAGATCCTTATCTCACTCCATGCACAATAATCAAGTCCAAATTGATCCAAGATTAATATAAGGCCTGAAACTCTGAAACTGCTAGAGGAAAAAGTAGGGGGGAACTTCAACATATTGGCATAGGTAAAAACTTTCTGAATACAACCCCAGTGGATCAGGAAATAAAGCCACTAATCAACCATTGGACCTCATGAAATTACAAAGCTTTTGTACAGCACAGGACACTGAAAAAAGCAAAGAGGTAATCTGCAGAATGGGAGAAAATCTTTGCCAGCTATATATCTGACAGAAGATTAATATATAATATACACAAAGAACTCAGAAAACTAAATAATAACCCAATTAAAAATGGGCTAGACCAGGCATGGTGGCGCATGCCTTTAATCCTAGCACTTGGGAGACAGAGGTAGGAAGAGTGCCATGAGTTCAAGGCCACCCTGAGACTACATAGTGAATTCCAGGTCAACCTGGGCTAGAGTGAGACCCTACCTCAAAAAAAAATTACACGCTCTTTAAAAAATTATTTATTTATTTATTTGAGAAAGAGAAAGAGGGAGAGAGAGAGAGAATGGGCACTCCAGGGCATCTAGCAAACGAACTCCAGACACATGTGTCCCCTTGTACATCTGTTTTATGTGGGTCTTGGAGAGTCAAACCAGGATCCTTTGGCTTTGCAAGCAAATGCCTTAACTGCTAAGCCATCTCTTCAGTCCCCAAATTACACTTGTACTAAAAAGTGAGGTGTATAAGAAATTATCAGCTGCAGCAGAGATGTAGGAAATATCCAGAGCATCTAGAGACTACAGAAGCAGGCAAAAGTGGCTCTGGCAGTGGCAGCACCAGGTCTGTGTGGCCACAGCCACCAGGCTAAGCCTGAGCCACAGAAAAAGCCAGGTGAGATTTTCCACTCACACTGCCCTCCTAGCAAATTCAAGAAATCTGAAGGGAGGACAGCAGGGACCAACAGAGTGGGTTGTGAGGAAGAGGATTATGAGGTCCAGTAGGAGAACTTCAGCTGCCATCCACAGCCTCTCCTACCCCCACTGCCAACCCAAGTGGCAACAAGGACCAGAGACCTGGGGAAGGGAACTCACCTACACAGCAACTGGCACAGGCAAATAGAGCAGCAACCTGCTGACACAGCCAGCCTACCTGAGGCCACAATGCAGCAAAGAGGGACCCTAGTTTGTGTGTAGCATAAGTGAGACCAAAGCCATCCCAAAAGGTAACTGGGATTACACTAGGTCAGTACCCATCAAAAAAGCCTGGTATATGGGCTTGCATCAGAAGTGCTAATTGCACCTTCTATGTCAGGGTAAATTTGTATGTTAAATTTGATGAGTGGTTGGATTTGCCATTCTTACTAAGCTGTATTTTGGCTTATCATTTGCTGCTTCCTGATTTATAGTGCATTTGTCTCCTCTTCTGTTGTTCATTGGGGAAGCATTTCACTTGGTCACAATCTGACTTTGTAACCCTCTACAGACCAGAAATCTCAGCCTCCCACTAGACAGGATTAAGAGTGTGGGACAACCCACATCCTTTTGGGCTGTGACTTTGTTAGAGGATCTGTTTGTTATAATACCTACTATTGCATAAATACTCTGTGCTATGTTTTCATTGACTGTGTATATTTTTTAGTTAAATTTTAGAACTTGCCTGTATTTTGTTCCACCCAGCCTACTAGAATACTCTCATAACAGGCAAACCCAAGACCTAGGATCACTTTCGTCATTACTCTGAGAGTCTTAAGAGCCATACCTAGCACTTTAAGCTCCTACCCTGAAGATATATAAAATCAGATTGATTGATACATCTAATAACACTGCAGATAATTAGAAAACCCAGGCATTAAATTAATCCAAGATGCAAAAGTCTCTACACTATAATATAAGAAACACAAAAATTCAAGACAATATAAACCCACCTAAAAGTATTAATCCATCAGAAATGACCTCCAGTGAGACTGATTTAGAAGAAATGCCTGACAAAGATTTCAAAAGAATGATTATAAATATGCTCAAAGAAATTGAACAGGAAATCAAAGGAATCAAAGAAGACACAGGAAACCAATTTAATGAAATAAGGAGGTCAACACAAGACATGAACTAAGGTCACAGATAACGCCAAACGCAGTTGTAGTGGGTGACTTCAACACCCCACTTTCATCAATCGACAGGTCATCCCAGCAAAAAATAAACAGAGAGACATCTGAATTAAATGAGTCATTGAACAAATGGACCTAACAGATATAAACAGAACATTCCATCCAAATGCTGTACAATACATTTTTCTCAGCAGCATATATTAGGACACAAAGCAATCTTAATAAATTCAGGAAAATTGAAATAATTCCTTGTACTCTGACTGATCATAATGGGATCAAACTATAAATCAATAGCAAGCAAACCTATAGAGCATACACAAAATCATGGCAACTAAACAATGCACTACTAAATGATGAATGGGTCAATGAAGAACTCAAAAAGGGAATCAAAAAATTCATAGAATCAAATGATAATGAGAACACAATATACCAAAACCTTTGGGACACAATGAAAGCAGTCCTAAGAGGGAACGTAATAGCTTTAAGTGCCTATATTAAAAACTTAGAAAGGTTGCAAGTAAACAACTCAATATGCTTCACCTTAAGGCCTTGGAAAAAGAAGAACAAGGCAAACTGGAAATCAGTAGATGGGAAGAAGTAATAGAAATTAGGGCAGAAATTATTGAAATAGAAACCAGAAAAACAATCCAAAGAATCAATGAAAGAGTTGGGTCTTTGAAAGGATAAAAAAGATAAACTCTTAGCAAATCTGACCAAAAGCATGACAGAAGAGATACAAATTAATAAGATTAGAGATGAAAAAGACACTATCATAAGAGATACCAAGAAATTTTAAAAAATCATAGGGACATACTATAAAGACATAAACTCCACTAAGTTTAAAATATGAAAGAAATGGATGATTTCCTTGACATATATAACCTACCAAAATTAAATCAAGATGAGATTAACCACTTAAACAGACCTATAACAAGTATGGAGATTCAGGCAGTTATAAAAATTTTCCCAACTGAAAAAAGTCCAGGCCTAGATGGATTCACTGGTGAATTTTACCAGACCTTCATGGAAGAACTAACACCAATGCCTCTCAAACTTTTCCATAAAATAGAAAGGAAGGAATCATACCAAACTCCTTCTATGAAGCCAGCATCACCCTGATACCAAAACCAAAGGTAGAACAAGAAAAGAAAATTATAGACCTATCTCCCCCATGAACATAGATGCCAAAATTCTCAACAAAATATTGGCAAACAATACAAGAATGTATCAGAAAGATTGTTCACCCTGACCAAGTAGGCTTTATCCCAGAGATGCAGGGATAGTTCAACATCACAAATTGATAAATGTCACATACTAATGGACTGAAGGACAAAAATCACATGATCATCTCATTAGATGCAGAAAAAGCATTTGACAAAATCCAACATCCCTTCATGAAAAAAGTCCTACAGAGACTGAGAATAGAAGGAACATATCTCAACATAATAAAGGCTATATATGACAAACCTAAGCCTACATAATACTAGATGGAGAAAAACTTGAAGCTTTTCCACTAAAATCAGGATAAGACAAGGGTGTCCACTCTCCCCACTTTTATTTAATATAGTACTGGAAGTCTTAACCATAGCAATAAGGCAAGAGACACACAAAAAGGATACAAATTGGAAAGGAAGAGATCAAGTTACCATTATTTGCGTATGATATGATTCTATACATAAAGGACCCTAAAGACTCTACCAGCAAACTGTTAGAGCTGATAAACACCTATAGCCATGTAGCAGGATACAAAATAAACACACAGAAATCAGTAGTCTTCCTATATGCTAACAACAACACAGAGGATAAAATCAGAGGATCACTCCCATTCAAAACTGCCTAAAAAAAAAAAAAAAAAAAAAAAAAGTACCTTGGAATAAACCTAAGTAAGGAAATGAAGGATCTCTATAATAAAAACTTTAAAACACTCAAGACAAAATTTGCAGATGACACTAGGAAATGCAAAGACATTCTGTGTTCTTGGGTTGGAAGAATAAATATTGTGAAAATGGAAATCTTGCCAAAAGCAATCTATGAATTTAATGCAATCCCCACAAAAATTCCAATGGCATTCTTCACAGAAATAGAAAAAGCAAACCAAAAATTAATTTGGAAGCACAAAAAACCTCGGCTATCTAAACCAACTTTGAGCAACAAAAATAAGGCTGGTGGTTTAACCATACGTGATTTTAACCAGAGCCATAGTAACAAATACAGCATGGTACTGGCACAAAAACAGACATGCAGATCAATGGAATAGAATAGAGGACCCAGATGCAAGTCCGGGTAGCTATAGCCACCTGATCTTTGACAAAAAACAAAACAAAACAACAAGAAAAACTACTCTTTGGAGAAAAGACAGCCTCTTTAGCAAATGGTGCTGGGAAAACTGGATATATATCTGTAGAAGGATGAAAATAGATCCTTCTCTCTCTCCAAGCACAAGAATTAAGTCTAAATGGGTCAAAGACCTTAATATCAGACCTGAAACTCTGAAACTGATAGAGGAAAAAGTAGGGGAAATCCTTCAACATATTGGTCAAGTTGCTCAGGAAATGAAACCACAGACCAACCACTGGGACCTTATGAAATTACAAAGCTTTTGTACAGCAAAGGACACTATGAATAGAACAGAAGTAACCTACAGAATGGGAGAAAATCTTTGCCAGTTGTACATCTGACAGAGGATTGATATCTATGATATAAAAAGAACTTAAAAAACTAAATAATAAGAAATCAACCCATTTAAAATGGGCTATGGAACTAAATAGAGAGTTCTAAAAAGAAGAAATATAGATGTCATATAAACATCTAAAAATATTTTACATCTCTAGTCACCAGGGAAATGCAGATTAAAACTACATTGAGATTCCATCTCACTCCTGTCAGATTGGCTACCATCATAAAAACAAATGACCATAAATGCTGGCGAGGATGTGGAAAAAGAGTGGGAATGCAACCTACTCCAGCCATTGTGGAAATCAGTGTGGAGGTTCCTGAGACAGCTAAAAATAGATTTACCATGTGATCCAGCTATACCACTCCTAGGCATATATCCTAAGGACTTGCTCAACCATGTTTATTGCCACTCTATTCACAATACTTTGGAAATGTAACCAGCCTAGATGTACCTCAACTGATGAGTGGATAATAAAGATGTGGCACATTTACACAATGGAGTTCTACTCAGTGGTAAAGAAAAATGAAATTGTGAAATATTCAGAAAATGGATGGATCTGGAAAGGATTATACTTAGTGAGGTAACTCTGGCCCAGAAAGACAAATGTCACATGTTCTCTCTCATATGTAGATCCTAGCTACTAATGGTTAGACTTCTATGTGAGTAGGAATAAAACTCAGTAGCAGAGGCCAGAAAGCTAGAAAGGGAATATAAAGGGATGATGGTATTGTATATATGGGAGTAGTATTATATATATGTAAGATTAATGGGGTTGAAAAGGCCTAAGTGAGGTCAGGGGAAGAGATTGAGTAAAGGAAAGGTAGAGGGAGGGCTAATCAAAATCTAAGAGGATATAAATAAGTCATATGGAAATGTACTTTTTTGGACAATGGAACACTCAGAAGCCATAGATTGTTACTAGAAAATTTTCAGTGCCAGGGATGGGATGCCTTCCAATGAGTTGTTGGCCAGGGAGGTCACTGATACCACCCAAACATTACAGGCCATTGCTAAGACTCTTGGTTTCCCACCAGGAATAGATAGTAAGACCCTATTGCTGAAGACTCCACATACTGGGGCTGTACAGTCACTGAGAAATCCTGCTGGAGCTGAGCTGAAAACCTCCTCCATATAGACCAGCTGAGAGAAAGCTGGAAAAAGCTATGCTGCATGCAGTTCAATGGGAGAAAGAGAAATCACCAGTGGAGATACTCAACAGTGGACACTGCAAGCCTTAAATTTGGCCAGTCAGACCAAATGAGCCAATGGGTACAATAGTGGCATGTCTGTTCTGGGGGAAACCAACCACTCTCTAATTGGACTGGAGGCCCACTTCATGGGAGGGAATACATCCCTGACACTGAAAACTTAGAACCGGGGTAGTCATGAGCCCTAGGGGTGTAACATCTGCTGGTGTCTGGTTAAATACATATATTATGCTCACCAAACTTCCCAGTAAGTACTTCCCTTAATGTTCATACCCATATATTAATGCTACTCTCACTTTTGGTTAGAGAAGATTCTCTTTTCAGATGGTGCCAACCTTGGGATGACTCAGAAGGCACTATGGTGCTGAGAAGAAGTGACAGAGGAGTGCTCAGCACTGAATTATCTCTATCATATCTTCCAAGGCTCAGTGTCCATTGTAGAAGAGGTGGCAGAAAGAATGTAAAAGCCAAAGGAAGGGTAGGACTTTTTACAATGTGCTCCTCCAGACACAAAATGGCCTGGATATCCATGACCTCACAGTATCTGACACTACCTACACAAGACCTTCATAATAGGAGGAAGAGATGATGACATCGAAATAAAAGAGAGACTGATTGAGAGGGGGGAGGGGATATGATGTAGAGTAGAGTTTCAAAGGGGAAAGTGGGGGGAAGGAGGGAATTATCATGGGTTATTGTCTCCAATTATGGAAATTGTCAATAAAAAAGCTGGGGAGTGTAGTGAGGTGGCTCAGTGGTTAAGGCACTTGCCTGCAAGGCCTAAGGACTCAGGTTTGATTCCCCAGTACCCTCATCAAGCCAGATGCACAAAGTGATGCTTGCCCATTCTCTCTCTTTCTCTCTTTCTGTCTCTCTCTTCCTCTTTCTCTCAAATAGAAAAAATATATTTTAAAAAATGGGCTATACCAGAGGCCCTGCCTCCCCAAATAACTGACTGTTGCTCCCACAACACATAACCACACCCCCATGGAGAATACCAGCAACCGCATTAAGGCGAGCCCCCTGAAAAATGGGGACAGGTAAGAGGGAAAACGACGGTACCATCACATGATGTAGCCATACAAAATATGTTCTTATAATAAAAAAGGGCTATGGAACCAAATAGAAAGTTCTCAAAAGAAGAAATACAGATGGCATATAAACATCTAAAAAAACGTTCTACATCCTGGGTCATCAGGGAAATGCAAATTAAAACTACTCTTGAGATTCTGTCTCACCCTGTCAGAATTGATTTCAAGAAACCATGACTAAATGCTGGTGAGGATGCTAAAAAAGAGGAACCCTTCTACACTGTTGGTGGGAATGTAATCTGGTAAAGCCTTTGTGGAAAAATCAAAGTGGAGGTTCTTGAGACAGCTAAAAGTAGATTTACCATATGACCTAGCTATACCACTCCTAAGCATATATCCTAAGGACTCTTCTCACTACCTTAGAGATACTTGTTCAACCATGTTTATTGCCGCTCTATTCACAATAGCTAGGAAATTGAACCAGCCTGGATGTCCCCCAACTAATGAATGGATAATGAATATGTGGTATATTTATACAATGGTGTTCTATTCAGTGGTAAAGCAAAATGAAATTATGAAATTTTCAGGGAAATGGATGAACCTGAAAAGGATTATACTAAGTGAGGTATCCCAGGCCCAGAGAGTCAAGCATCACATGTTCTTTCTCATATGTGGATCCTAGCTACAAATGTTTAGACTTGTATGTGGGTTGGAATAAAAATCGATAGCAGAGGCCAGTCAGCTAGAAAAGTGCTAGAATAGAGGGAGGAGAGGGGAGGACTTAAAGGGATGGTATTTTATATATGTAAGTAGATGAACAGATTACTGGGGGTGCAATGGCCTATGTGAGGTAATGGGAAAAGTTTGAGTAAAAGAAGGGTGAGGGGAGAGTTAATCAAAATTCAATATGTTATGAATAAGCTATATGCAAGCCTACATTTTTGGATAATGGCACACCCAGAAGCTACAGGCTATTAATAGAAAAATTTAAATGCCAGGGATGGGATACCATTTAGTAAGTTGTTGGCCAGAGAAGTCCCTAATGCCCCCAAAACATTATAGGCCATTGCCAAGGCTCTTGGTTCCCACCAGAAATAGATGGTAAGCCCCTATTGCTGAAGACCACATGCTTTGGTGGTAAGGTCACTGAGAAATGAAGCTGAGGTGATAACCTCCTACCTGTAGACCAATTGACAGAAAGCTATAAAAACATGTGCTGCATCCAGCCCTATTGGAGACAGAAGTCATCAGTGGTGATAATGGTGTACACTGTGAGTCTTAATTTTGGCATGCATATGGAGTTTGTTTGGAGTGGCTAGAGGCCCTGACATGCCCATTCATTCTGTGTGTGTGTGTGTGTGTGTGTGTGTGTGTGTGTATGCTGCTCTCCCTAACTTAATTAAATTTAATAAGTAAAAACACAAAGACAATTTGGATAGACCTATGTCTATTAAAGACGTTGAATCAATAATTATCTCCCCATACAGAAACTATTAGGCTCATATGTGTTCACTGGTAAATTATATTGAACATTTAAGGAAGAAATTTAATTTAATTAATTAATTTAATTAATTAAATTTAATTTAATTTGTACAATCTCTTTCAAAGTGAAGAAGAAACACTTGCTAACTCATTCTTTAACTTTAGTAACACTCAATACCAAAATCACAAAAGACAAAAATACAAACCAATGTCTTGTATGAATATAGATGTTTCCAAAAGTCCTAAACAACCATCTAAAATGTTTGTTTTTGCCCATAGATTAGTGTTGCTCTCACACTGGTTAGAGAAGCTTCTTTTTGCACTTAGCAGTGTTTCTGGTAAGATTCACAATTCATTGAAGTCCTGAAAATGAGTGTGTAGTTCTCAGAGTTATATCACACATCTATATTACTCTCTCCAAGGCTCAGGAAACATTGTAGAAGCATGGAAAGAGTGTAGAGTCAGAGGATGGGGAAGTGTGCTGCAGAACACATATTTTCCAGACATGATGTGGTCATTGCATCATGACCTCATAGAAACTGTCATTACCTGCACAAGACCTGTACCATATTGGGCCTATCAACATTCCTTCATGGATGGTGGAGGAGGTTAAAAAAAAAAAAAAAAAGAACCCGGGCGTGGTGGCACACACCTTTAATCCCAGCACTCGGGAGACAGAGGTAGTAGGATTGCTGTGAGTTTGAGGCCACCCTGAGCCTACATAGTGAATTCCAGGTCAGTCTACCTCAACCCCCCAAATAATAATTAATTAAATAAATAAATGCGTTAAAAAATAAAAAAGACATCAAAGTAGAGGAGGTAGCAGGTGAGTAGGAAGAAAACTCAGTAGCAGAGGCCAGTAAGCTAGGAGATATAAAGGGAATAGAAAGGAAGGGAGGGGGGACTTAATAGGATAGTATTGTATATATGTAAGTAGAAGAACAAACAGATTAATAGGGGTGAAAAGGCCTAAATATCACTTTTTGTTTTTGTTTCATTTTAGTCTTTAAAAACTATTTATTTATTTATTTGAAAGAGAAAGAGGCAGAGGCAGATAGAGAATGGGCACACCAGGGCCTCCAGCCACTGCAAATGAACTCTAGACCCATATGTCACCTTGTGCATCTGGTTTACGTGGGTACTGGGGAATCAAACCTAGGTCCTTAGGCTTTGCAGGCAAGTGCCTTAACTGCTACAATCTCTCCAGCCCTCATTTTAGTTTTTTGATATAGGGTCTTGCTATGTAGTCAATAGTCAACACCAGAAAAGGAATTTCCAGAAATATCCATTTATATCTACACACACACACACACACACACACACACACACACAGTTTTCTATTGCTCTAGGAGGGATGCTAGGACACTTATTCATCTTATAGAAATTAGATCCCAAATAAAGTCAAACTAATTATGTCAATAGGAGAGAATCCAAGAACCCGGGAGACTCCCTTGTGTGAGAATGACCACTGCAATGGAGATCACAAGCAACATAGACCAGCAGGGGACTTGGCTCAAGCACCTGTCAAGTCTTCCAAAATCAGATTGCTCTGGATTTCTTTGTCTTTTTATTTTATTTTATTTTATTTTATTTTATTTTATTTTATTTTATGTTTTGAGAAAGGGACTTACTTGAGCCCATGCTGACCTGCAACTCAATCTAGCCCCAGGCTGACCAGGAACTCACTATGTAGTACCAGGCTGACCTTAAACTCATAGCAGCCCTCCTGCCTCAGCCTCCTGAATGCTGGAACTAAAGGCATGCACCACCACACACGATCTTGGATTCCACTCCTTGACACTATATTATATTAACCAAAGACAACAGAGTGGCTCAAAAATTTTTGAAATTCAGAAATCAACTGGGCATAGTGACTCACACGAGGAATCCTAGCTCTCAAGAGGCTGGGGCAGGATTGGCAGGAAGATTGCCACAAGTTTGAGGCCAGCCTGGGATATTTCAAAACTACTAAAATTTAGGAATAAATGGAAGTGGTTACAATCAGTATATATGTGTAATGATGGACCACAGACATATCTGGGGTAGAACTTTTAAAGAGAAAATGAGGAAGGTTATGTAAGTTTTAATGCAAATTATTTTTGGCTACAAGATCAATAACAAGGATGGCCCTGGTCCATGGCTGCCTAAGCAGTTGTTGGGCAGATGTTCTCACAGAAATATAAGGTGTGGTAGTTTGATTCAGGTGTCCCCCATAAACTTATATGTTTTGAATGCTTAGGTCCCCAGCTGGTGTTATGGAGTATAACAAATGCAGTAATGAGATGGTCATTGAATTTGCAACATGGTTTTGTATTTTGGAAATGGCCATGGGCAATGTGAAGCAGGCTTGTTGGATTGCCTGCATGGAGGCCCAATGGAGCCATAAGAATGAACTGTGAGTTGTAGTGGAGATCCAGTGGAGATGCCAGGCCTATGGGAATGCTGCCAAGGAGAACTGCTGGCACTGGATGGAGTTTTCTGGGCCTGTGAGTAGCCTAGCTGGAGGGGCAGAATTAGAACTCTGGAGACTTTTTACTGACTAGAGTTGTTGGACTTGCAGCTACAGAGTTTATTGTTTGCCCTGTTTGTTTTAAATCTTGTATTGGTTGGATATTTCTTTGCTATGCTCAGTGCCATCTTTTGCAGTGTGAATGTTTACTCTGTGCCATTATGTTGTTTTGTTATGTTTCATTTTTTTTTGGTATTATGGCTCAGTTAAAAGACATTGGAATATAGGGATGTTTGAAGAGCACTGGGATTGATAAAAACTATAGGGACTTTTAAAGTTGGACTGAATGCATTGCAATTAACATCATGGGTGGTTATCAGTTTATGGGGCCAGGGACAAAATGTGGTGGTTTGATTCAGGTGTCCCCATAAACTTGTATGTTCTGAATGTTTAGGTCCCCAGCTGGTGGCAATTTGGGAATTGAAGCCTTCTGGAGGCAGTGTATTGCTGGGGGCGGACTTATGGGTGTTATATCCAGCTTTCCCTTGCCAGTGTTTGGAACACTCTTCTGCTGCTGTTGTTCACCTGATGTTGGCTAGGAGGTGATATCCACCCTTTGATCATGCCATTGTTTCCCCCTGCCATCATGGAGCTTCCCCTTGAGTCTGTAAGCCAAAATAAACCCTTTCCTCCCACAAGCTGCTCCTGGTTGGATGTCTTCCAATGTGAAGTTGATTGCAACATAAAGTAACAGTGATATTTGTGGTTTTTATCATAAACATGGATGCAGAAACGCCCTGTCTGCCTGTCTTCCCTGCTCATTTTTGCTTTGCATTTCACATTAGGGGGAATCTATTTTGATTCTAGTAACTTTCACAACAGTGTCTGTTGTAGTTACCTTTGCATTGCTGGGATAAAACACCTGACCAAAAGCAGCTAATGGGAGGAAAGGGTTTATTTTACTTTTAGGGGAAGCCTCATTGTGGCAGGGAAAAGATGATAGAGCAGATGGGCATCATGTCTGGCCATAGTAGCTGGCAGGAAGCAGCACGCGTGAGCTGAGCTAGTTTCTGGGGCTATATTACCCCAGAGACCATCCCAATGAACACATCTTCTCCAGCAAGGCTCACTCTCAAAATGCCACCTAGCTCTGGACCAAGTATTCAAAACACATTGGACTATGGGGACTCTTAGTTTTTTGCCCCTGCTTATTTCTAAACATCTTTTGGAGAGAAGTAAATATACCACCTGTGAGCACAGGTTGTTCATCAAAAAATGGTGGCAATGTGAAGTAAACTGGATTATAGACAAGCATGACTACCTCAAGGTATCTTCTAGTCTCAAGAAGATATCCTTACAATAAGGAGAACTTGGTTATGGGTTAGACAACTAGGGAAAAGGACATCTATCAAATAAAAGAAATATGTCAGATATACCTGTCAGAATAAAATGCTTTGCCCAAACCCTTAAAATTCCCTGAGAAGGCTTAAAGAATTTTATTTTGCTTTTAAGAGATTAATTAAAAAGTGGTATATGATTCTCAATTATAAGCATATCAGGAAGACCTTCCTTCAGAGACTGTAGCTGCTTATATTTTCAAACATGATCCATTCTTGTGCACATTTTAAAGTCAATAGACATGTTACATGAAGCACAGTTTAAGAGCTCAAATATCCATTTGTGGGGTTATTTAAACTTTCAAATTTTATTTTTCCTAGAATTAAAATTAGAAGATTATGGCTATCAGGTTGAAAAATGTGACTGTGATTTAAGTGGCTTGGAGAGTTTCAAAGCTCTCTTACTTTTTTCTCCTCACTGCTTTGACTCTATTGATTCTTTTTTTATTTTTAATTGGTCAATTTTCTGTTGAGATCAGTCTGTGTCCTGCTCTGAGTTCCTTCATCATTGTGTAAAATAGTTTTTTTTTCTGACTGTGCCTTGCCCTGAGAGACTGCATTTTACAAGCAGTTTTTGACTCCATGTTGAGGATAGAGGATAACTCTGCTCCCAGGTGGACATGTGAACAGCATCATCTGTCCAGTACAGACTGATAAATGACTTATTCCTGACAGTAGAAAGAATGCCACTCTATACATTTATTGGGTGAATTGGGACTGCACATGGCATATTAAAATTATATCACTGGGGGTGGATCTTTAATCTTTAGTCTTTAGGTATATTCAGAGCCACTTTGAGCCTTGGCTGTTCCAGTTTGCTGGCTGTTTAGTGGTGTCTCTTTGCTATGCATCTATCAAAGTGAACCAGCTTCTTCTGCTATGATGGAACTTCCCTTGGATTCTGTAAGCCTGAAATAAACCCTTTCCTCCTATAAACTGCTTCTGGTCAGATGTTTGTCCCAAGCAATGAGAAAGTAACTGCAATAGTAAAATTTATACCAGGAGTAGAATCATTGGTGTGATGAATCTGACCATGTGGGTTTTGGTCTTTTGGAATGTTTGTGGGAGAAATGTGGAAGGATTTTGTACTTTGTATTAGAGAAGCCCTGCAGTGCTGTAAGCAGAGTTTAATGGGCTATTCTTGTAAGAGAATTGTGAACTATAAGGGTTGACTTATGTACTTTCAAAGGGGAAAGAGAACTTGGATACTAGTGAAAAGGTTGGCTGTGTTCTGACCATGTGCAGAGAGTTTGATCATGGTTGAATTTAAAAGTAATGAACTGGGCTGGGGAGATGGCTTAGCGGTTAAGCGCTTGCCTGTGAAGCCTAAGGACCCTGGTTCGAGGCTCAATTCCCCAGGACCCACATTAGCCAGACGCACAAGGGGGCACATGCATCTGGAGTTCGTTTGCAGTGGCTGGAGGCCCTGGCGTGCCCATTCTCCCTCTCTTTCTTCTATCTCTCTCTCTCTGCCTCTTTCTCTCTGTTGCTCTCAAATAAATAAATAAAATAAACAAAAAAAAATTAAAAAATAAATAAATAAAAGTAATGAACTGGTATGTTTGGTGGAAGGTATAGAACAGAAAATATGAAAGATGTATAGTTTATTACAGAAAAAGTTCAAGCAACTTTAAAGTTATAGGGACTGGTTTTAGGTTACTGAAGCTGCAATTGTTAAACAAATTACCACCAGCAAGGATGGACCAACTGCTTTGCATTGTGAAAATGGAAAAGATGCCTGAGGGTGAAATCCACCCATGTAAGGCTCAGATGAAAAAGAATACAAGTACATTTTTTTTTACAAGGAGGAAGTATGAAGAAGTAACTTGCTCCTCAAATCAAGGTTTATTCCCCCCTGGATTTACAAATTTGGCTATGCGGCTTACTTGGTATTGGCTTTGGAAGCAAGAAAAATACAGGGAAGTAGGTCATGAAGTGCACACAGTTCCAGAAGGCACTAAGATGTGGCAAAGTGAAATAGTGTTAAAATCCCTGTGTGAAGTGTAATGGGGCTTTGGGGGTTCAGGGAATGTCCTCGAACTCCAAACTTTGGGTTTTTTTTTCTTATTTTAGCAAAGAATTGAAATAAACAGACTGAGAAGGAGAGTTTATAAACTATTACATTTATTCAGGGGAGTGAGGGGGAGTCTGTGAATCAAAACTGAGGCTGGATACATCCACATGGTCAAAGAGCCCATGTGGGAATTGAGCATGGACCTAGAAAAAACATGAAAGGGGATTTTTTAAAATAGCTTGCACTTAAAAAATTAAAAGGTCATAAAAATAATTTTATAAAAAGGAATATCATTTCACACTTTGGAAGCTAGGCCAATGAGATTCAGGCATGGAGAGATGAACAACTAAGAAGCGCTAAATAGGTTGCCCCTTCCCCCATAAATCTCTTTTTATTTGGCTCAGGGAGCCATCTCAGGATGAGGTTGGCACACCTGAGTACAATGCAATAGCCAATTGGTCTATCCTCAAGAAGGGGTCTACACATCTGGGTAAGGTGTAAGAAAAATAGCTAATTGGATTAGACTGGAGCAAATACTGAGTTCCAGTTCTGAAGCAGGCTGGCTATGTGATGTCCTTTAAGTTTTCTCTCTTGTGAGCCTTCACCTAACTGTCTGCCTAACAGAGCTCTAATTAGTTCCCTGTCAGGAGACCCAGTAAAGCTATTGTATGAAGATGAACCAGTTCCAAAAGCTGCTGCTGTGATGCAGCATGGCAAACAGGGTTAAAATCCCTGTATTGGATAAGAAAGGCCATTAAATGGAGGTATAAAGATGGACTGTGGTTTGCAGTGTAGACTCACAGATGTTTTGGATATACCAGAACTATGGAACAGCTACCATGTAGCATTGCTGGTTTGGCATGGAATTTTTTTTTTTTTTTTTTTTTTGATGTAGGGTCTTACTCTAGCCCAGGCTGACCTGGAATTCACTATGGAATCTCAGGGTGGCCTCGAACTCACGGCAATCCTCCTACCTCTGCCTCCCGAGTGCTGGGATTAAAGGCGTGTGCCACCACACCTGGCTGGCATGGAATTTTTCCCATGTTGCTTAGCCCAGCTGGAGGGCAGAATTGAAATCCTGAGACTGTTGTTTTGATATTTTCCTACTGGTTATTGATTCTACACTGGTCCAGTCTCTCCTTTTAGAATGGGAATGTTTACTCTGTGCCAGTATGTGTTGGAAGTAACGACTTGTGTTTTGATCTTATAAGCCTCAGTTAGGAGACACTCTTGAATCTGAGATCTTGCTTTAGACTTTTGAACAATGCCAAAGTTGCTAAGTACTATAGGGACCTTTGTAGCCCACATAAGTAAAGACCACAAAGAAGTAGTTTAAGTTAGTTACAGATACACATATCCAAAGACAAGTATAAACAGATACTTGCACAAAGATCCTTAAATGAATTTAAAATAGTTTAGTCAGAAGGCTGTGAAACACAGTAATACAAACTATTTGGTTTACAAAGAACAATTTGGAGCCAGGCATGGTGGTACACACCTGTAATTTCAGCACTGGGACAAGAAGATCATCAGTTCAAAGAATAGGTTGGGCTATGTAGCAAGACTTGTCACAAAAATGGTCAAACAAAATAGCAAAAACAATAATAATAATTGAATCCAAAATATACTTTTGCCCAAATAAAAGTACTTGCCCAACTGCCAAACATTTTACTAATACTATGGTCACTTAGGATCTCATTGTCCTTGAGGTCAGTTTCGTGGAGGCGATTGACTAAATCTTGGATAAAGCAGTTCACAGCAGTTTTAAAGACAAAAGGCATTCTAAGTCCTCTTTTTTGTTCTTAGACTTAAATGAGAAAACATTTGTAGAATTGTGTTCCTTGAATGATCACTTGAAAACTTGGGTCTGGTGTCACTGGTTGTTAGTTCTTAGCCTCCCAGAAATAGTTGTTGCTTTCTTTGTCTTAGATGTGGTTTATCATAAAGGAAATTTTATCACAGCAACTCACATTGCTTTGTTAAAATGAGCAGCTTTACTTTCTTATATTATCTGTGTTGAAATGTGGGGTTTTGCCGGGCGTGGTGGCGCATGCCTTTAATCCCAGCACTCGAGAGGCAGAGGTAGGAGGATCGCTGTGAGTTCAAGGCCACCCTGAGACTACATAGTGAATTCCAGGTCAGCCTGGACCAAAGTGAGACCCTACCTCAAAAAACTAAAAAACTAAAAAAAAAAAAAAAAAAAAAAAAAAAAAGTGGGGTTTTGAAGGAACTGCATATTTTCCCCTGTACGACCATGGTTAAATTGTAAAAGGTTTATTGGTTTTGATTTACAATTGTAGTAAGTTTTTTCCTTTGGTGATTTTGTCTTTTACATCTAAAAACATTATTTTTGAGTAAGTTCTCATCCTGAACAAATGTCCTACTGGTATATATGGATACCAACTGTCATTGTCAACTTTACATTGCTGGGATGAACTTCCAAACTGGGCACAGTTTATGGACGAAAAAGGATTTATTGAAGCTTACAGATCCAGGGGAAATTCCATAATGGTGGAAGAAACTGCCCCCTTTCACAGGTCCACACAGAGCGAAATACCACCACCATCACCATAAGCAAGCACACTCTAGGAATCCAGAAAAATTCAGATTTATCTCTGAATACCTTAGGCTGAAATTCTAGATCTGCCTCTGAACACACCTTAGGGCTCCTCCCACAATGACACCTCCTCCAGCCAAGTTACAAGCTTGAATAAAACTCCTGGATCCATTGGGATTACCCTCAAACTATCACATTCTGCCCCTGTCCCCAATAGATTCATAACCATCTCACATTATAAATTGTATTCCTTCTAACTTCAAACGTCCCCATAGTCTTTACCAATTTAAGACAGTTCCAAAGTCTTAAGTCTCATCTGAGATTTAAGATTGTCTCTTTTCTGGGAGTCCTGTAAAATCAAAACAAGCTATATACTTTCAACATGCAAAGGCAGAGAGTAAACAAGTTGTAACAAAATTGTTATAAGGCATGACAAGGAGAAACTGGACAAATGCAAACTCAATAACCATCAAGTAAATGTCACACATCTGTAATACAAGTCTGATAACATAACCAGTGACTGAAAATCTCCAGATGTTCCAATTCTGTCCTTCCACCTGGGCTGAGTGGCCAGGTAAACTTCCATCCCAAGCCAGTAGCACACCATGGTAGCTCTTACACAGTCCTGGTATAGCTTAACATACTTGTGTCTTCACTGTAAACCATGGTCTATCTTCCAATGGCTTCACCAGTCTCTTTATCAGGGTCATCATGCCCTGCCTCATGGCACATCTCAGCAGTGGCTTCTGGAACCATGTGTAGTTCATGACCCATTCCAGAAAATTTTCATGATTCCAAAACCAATACCAGGTATTCAGGACATAGCCATATTCTTAATTCAGAGGCAAAATAAATTGTAACCTTGAAGATCAGGTTCCTTCCTTTCAGTCAACTCCTTTCAACAGAGTGTATTTGTACCATTCAGTCTTTCCTCAGACATCCTTTCCATTGTTTCAATGCAAAATAGTTGGGTCATCTTCCTTAAAATTGCTAATATATTTGACAACAGCAGCTTCAATAACTTAAAACAAGTCTCTGTGCCCAATTTTAAATATTATATCTCTCAGTTCCATATCTTTAGCCAAATGTATCAGTCCTTTACAAATTTAACCTTGATCAAACTCTCTGGGTATGGGCATCATAATACTGCCAGCCCTTATGCCAGTAGCCCAGTTCCAACAAAGTTTTTTGTAGTCTTTTCTTCCCCTTAGAAAGTTTGTCAGCAAAGCCTCCAAATACAATTCTGTCTGCACTTAGTATTTTCAAACTCTCACCAAAATAGTCCATAAAACTTGGCTTACCATTCTGGAAGGCATCTTCATTTGCAAGTACCAAGGCCATGCCAATTCCTCCAAAACAATAGTTCCAAAAGACCAAAATCCACATGGTCTGATTCATTATGCAGCAATACCTCACTGTCTGGTACCAATTCTATTGTAGTCAACTTCACATTGCTGGGGTGAACTTCCAAACCAGGAAGTTTATGAGAGGAACAGGATTTATTGATGCTTACAAATCCTGGGAAGTCCTATAATGGTGGAAGAAACTGACCCCTTTCACAGGTACACACAGAAATACCACCAACAGCACCATGAGCAAACACCCTCCAGGAACTGGGAAGAATTCAGACTGCTTTCTGCATACCTTAGGCTAGAACTCTAGATCTACCCCAAACACACCTTAAGGCTGGAACCAAGTATCCGCCCACAGTGACACCTCCTCTAGCTAAGTTAAAGTTTTAATAAAACTCCCAAATCTATTGAGGGACATCTATTCAAACTACACACCAACTTAAAAGAAAAAAAAAAGGGGGGAGGGGGGTTAATTTGTAAGGTAGTTATTTTCTCACAGAAGTGAGAACTAACCAAAATGCTTTTGAAGTTGATGTGAGTTGGATTAATGCTTAGTGAATCAGCATGGTTTTAAGTTATTGGTAAATTAAATGTGTCTTCTTAGTTGCCAGCATCTGCTTTTTAAAACCTGGGTTTGTTGATGAAATATATGTCTGTTTTTGTGAATTAAAAAATATTTTTAAGCTAGGCATGGTGGTGCATGCCTTTAATCCCAGTACTCAGAAGGCAGAGGTAGGAGGATCGCTGTGAGTTCGAGGCCACCCTAAGACTACATAGTGAATTCCTGGTCAGTCTGAGCTAGAGTGAGACCCTGCCTCAAAAAACCAACAAAAAAATTTTTTTAAATTTATCATTTATTTGTAAGGAAAGAGAGGGGGCACACTAGGGCCTCCTAAACTGCAACCAAACTACAGAGGCAAGCACCCCTCTATATATCTGGCTTTACATGGGTATTGGGGAATTGAACCCAGGTAGTTAGGCCTTGCAAGCAAGTGCACTCAACCACTAAGTAACCTCTCCAGCTTGTATTTTTGTGCAATATTTTAATGTCACAAAATTATAAATCTAGTCTGAGAACAGAATTCACAATGAAAAGAATTCCTTGATAGTTATCAGGAGAGGGGAAATTATATATAAGTTCATAAGTAGTCCAAAATTGCTAAAAACAAGATGTAAAATAGCATAAAAATATATAAACATGAAGTTTTTTTTTATAGGGCCTGGGGATGTAGCTCAGTTTATAAAGTATTTGCCTAGCATGCATGTAGTCCTGGATTTATTTGATTCCCCAGCACTATATAAAACCACCACAGGTGTGTTGTACCCCTTTAATACTGACACTCAAGACATGGAGGAAGAGGATTTGAAATTCAACATAATCTCCAGCTACATAGTAAATTTGAGGCTACCCTGAGCTACATGAGACTCTGCCCCCTCTCCAAAAAAAGTAAGCATGTATACAACAGGCACTGTACATGGCTGGTAATTACCAAATCAAAAAGTATTCTGGGACTGGGAATAAAGCTCAGTTGGTAGAATACTTGCCTAGTATGCAAAGAGCACTGGGTTCAATCTCCAACATTGTATAAACCAGGAATGGCAGTACATACCTATAATTGAAGCATTCAGCAGGTAGAGGCAGAAATATCAAAAGTACTTGCCCATCCTTGGATAAGAGGGAGTTCAAGGCCAGACTGAGACAATAAGAGCCTGTCTCCAAAAAACAGTATGGGGGGGGGGGCTAGGATGATATCTCAGTCAGTAACATGCTTCCCTTGCAAATATAAGGACCTGTCAGTTGAGTGAAGAGGCAGCTTATAGAATGGTAGAAAAATCATAACCAGCTATACATGTGACAGAAGATTAATATCTTAGAAGATACAAAGAACTAAAATAAAACCCCTAAAAATTAAGAAATCACAACCAAAAAGATGGGTTATGGAATTCAACACAGAGTTCTCAAAAATATGTATAAATGGATAGTAAATATTTTTTAAATGTCCAACATCCTTAGCCACCAAGGAATTGCAAATCAAAATCTGGTCAGAATTAAGAAAACAAATGGCAACAAATGCTGGTGAGGTAAGAACTCTTAATTCAGTGCTGGTAGTAATGTAAATGAGTACATCCATTTTGGAAATCATATTATGAGCTGGAGGATCAGGAAGAGTGTTGTGCAATGGTTTCTTCTGGACAGGACATAGCACATATACTCATGAATTCATAGGAGCTGTGATATCCTGCCCAAGGTTTAGCCCATCAACATTTTATCATGGAAAGGGAAAGGGTTCCTGAGACCTCATTCCTCCCCAAAAAGCTCTTGGCAGTTAATGGTTATTGGGGAATATTGTAGTCAAGTTTGCATTGCTGGCAGAAAATTTCCAACCAAGAGCAGCTTGTGGAGAAAAAAAGGTTTATTTTTTTGGTTTACAGACTCAAGGGGAGGCTCCATGATGACATGGAAAACAATGGCATCAGCAGAGAGTGGCCATCACCTCCTCACCAACATCAAGTAGACAACAGCAACAGGAGTGTGTGCCAAACACTGGTAAGGGAAAACTAGCTATAATACCCATAAGCCCACCCCCAGCAATACACTGCCTTCAAGAGGCATTAATTCCCAAATCTTTATCAGCTGGGAACCTAGCATTCAGAGCACCTAAGTTTATGGGAGGGTGGGGAACACCTGAATCAAACCACTGCAGGGAAAGAAGAGTCATGTTTTTCAATGACGTAGCCACTAGTAAGTTGCCCAATACTGTAGTAAATAACTTAGCACCCATGCTCATGGAAGTAACCTTAATATAACTCTGATTCACAAAATCACCCATGAAAGTAGAAATGGCATTAGTTAGGAGAAGGGGTTTGGGAGTAGGTAGGGGATAAAAGTCATATAACATGAACACAACTTCCAAGAAGCCTAAATACATTCAAGAGACCAATCTTTAGAATCCATGATATAGATTAAGGACATGAGATAAAAGCAAAATGCAGAGACAGGTTATGTAATTAAACTAGGGCAGAAATTTCCTAAATCTAAAGAAAGAAATGGATATGCAAATGCAAGGCATTTAGAACCCCAAATACCCACAACCAGAGAAGGTCTCCATGACACATCACAGTCATATCAAAATACAAAGTAAAGAAATAATACTAGAAAGTGTAAGGAAATATGCCAACTCATATACAAAAGCATGAAAATCAGCAGCCCTAAAAGTCTGAAAAGCATGGAACAATATATATCAATCTCTGAAAGTAAATAATTGCTAACCAAAAGTGCTATATTTAATTCAGCAAACTTACCTTTCAAAACTGATTGAGTAATAAGGATATTTCAAGACAAACATAAAATAAGGCAGTTCATAACAACCAAAGTAGCATTAGAGAAACTTCTTAAAGGAACATTATACAAGGATAAAGAGGAACATTGCTCATACAAAAATGCACTATGTAAGAATATCCACCAAGAAAGGAGCAGATGCATAAAGCAGAGCTGGAATCAATCATGAGCAATCCAGTAAACTCCAAAACTAACATGGAGGAAGAGAAGACAAATCAATAATTTGGCCAACTAGTGCATCATCTGACAAAACCATGGAAAAGACTCTTTCAATAACATCTTTAAATGTAAATGACCTTAATTCACCAGTAAAAAGACACAGTAACTGGATTAAAACATAAGATCTCCATCGAATCCTCTCCCCTTCCAACTAGTCTCTCTTTGGTTTTGATGTCATATCTTTTCTCCTGTCATAAAGGTCTTGTGTAGGTAGTGTCAGGTACTATGAGGTCATGAACATCAAAGCCATTTTGTGTCTGGAAGACTGCATTGTAAGCAGTCCTAACTTTCCTTTGGCTCTTACATTCTTTCCACCACCTCTTCTGCAATGGTCTCTGAGCTTTGAATGGTGTGACTTCTCAGCACCATGGTGACTAGTAAGTCACCCCAGTGGTCACCACAATCGGAAAAGAGAAGCTTCTCTAACCAAAAGTGAGAGTAGCATTAATATATGGATATAAATATTTTAAAAGTGCTTAGAGGGAAGTTTGGTGAGCATAATATATGCATTTAGCCAAACAACAGCAGATGTTATTCCCCTAGGGCTCATGACCTCCCTAGCCATAGGGTTTGAGTTTTCAGTACTGTTGCAGTCAGGTTCGCATTGCTGGTAGAAATCACCTGACCAGGAGCAGCTTGTGGGAAAAAGAGGTTTATTTGGTTTACAGGCTTGAGGGGAAGCTCCATGATGGCAGGGGAAAACAATGGCATGAGCAGAGGGCGGACATCACCCCCTGGGCAACATGAGGTGGGCTACAGCAACAGGAGAGTGTGCCAAACACTGGCATGGGAAAACTGACTATAATACCCATAAGCCCACCCCCAAAAATATACTGCCTCCAGGAGGCTTTAATTCCCAAATCTCCATCAGCTAGGAACCTAGCATTCAGAACACCTAAGTTTATGGGGGACACCTGAATCAAACCACCACAAGTACCAAGTATTAAAGCCTTCTGGAGGCAGTGTATTTTTGGGGGTGGGCTTATGGGTATTATAGTCAGTTTTCCCATGCCAGTGTTTGGCACACTCTCCTGTTGCTATAGCCCACCTCATGTTGCCCAGGGGGTGATGTTCGCCCTCTGCTCATGCCATCATTTTCCCCTGCCATCATGGAGCTCCCCCTCGAGCCTATAAGCCAAAATAAACCTCTTTTTCCCACAAGCTGCTCTTGCTCAGGTGATTTCTACCAGCAATGTGAACCTGACTACAACAGTAAAGTGGTACCATGGAGTGGGATTGCTGCTATATACATATGGTAGGTTTTTTAAGGTAGGCTCTCACTGTAGCCTAAGCTGGCAGGGAATTCCTTATGTACTCTCAGGCTGGTCTTGAACTCATGGCAATCCTCCTACTTCTTCCTCCTGAGTGCTGAGATTAAAGGCATCATCACCACCATACCCTGCTATATATTCTTATATCTAGTAAAGCACACCTCAAACCACAGCTAGTAAGAAGAGACAAAGAGGGTTTCTACTTTGTAATAAAGGAAACATTCATCAAGAAGAAATGATCATTGCAAATATTTATTTACTAAATATTGGGATTTTTAGTTTCATAAAACTAACACTAAAGCTGGGCATAGTGGCATAAACCTTTAATCCCAGCACTTGGGAGGCAGAAGTAGGAGGATCGCCTGAGTTCAAGGTCACCCTGAGACTACATAGTGAATTCCAGGTCAGCCTGGACTAGAGTGAGACTCTACTTCAGAAAACCAAAAAAAAAAAAAAAAAACCCCAACACTAAAAGGTATAAGAGGTCACATAAGTCCTGACATAATAGCAGTGGGAGACCTTAATACCTCATTCAGATATTTAGATAGGTCCTCTAAACTGAAAATCAGCAAAAAAATACCCCAGAGTTAAATTATATTATAGGTCAGCAGGACTTAACAGTTATTTATAGAAAATTCTATTAAGGAGATAAGGAATATATGTTCTTCTTGACAGTACCCAAACACTTTTCCAAAATTGATCACATCAGAGGCCTCAAATCAAACCTTAAGAAATATAAACAAAAAAAAAAATTGAGGTGATTCCTTGTGTTCTATCTCACCACAGTGAAATAAAATTAGAAATAAACAGCAAGAGAATTCTCAGGAACTACTCAAATACTTGGAGACTGAAAAATATCCTTTTGGCTATTTTTAATATATTTTTATTTATTTAAGAAAGAGAGTGAATTCGTACAGAACAGCCTCTTGCTGCTGCAAATAAATTACAGATACATGTGCCACTTTGTGCATCTGGCTTTATGTGAGTACTGGGCAATACAACCCAGGCTAGCAGGCTTTTCAAGCAATCATCTTTAAGCACTGAGCCATTTTCCCAGCCCTCTCTTAATAACACACTTTGGATTGAACAGTGTCGCTGTGGGGTCCCTGGTTCCCCAGGAGGGCGTTGCACACTGGCTCCCTGGAGGCATCCAGGCAACTGTGGAGCAGGGTCTTGAATGGCCTTGAGTGCGATGGCAAGAAAAACCCAGGAGACAGCTTCAGAAAATAGCTCCTTTATTAATCAGGGGACTGAGTTTTTATAAGCAGTTGAGAGAGAGAGAGAGAGAGGGAAGAGGGTCCTAAGGGGATATGTGGGTTCAAAGGTTGCTTACTGATGCCTAGGAATGTTCATTCCAGCATGTAGGGAGAGAGTCAGGTGATCTATGTGGTGGCAAGAAAAGGTATGGGGTACAAGTCGCAGGGGGATGGGCTGCGTGAAGGCTGCTGGCTGATATCATATAAGGAGTTTCCTAGGCAACTGGCCGAAGGTCACAGGGCTATGAATGAAGCCTAAATCTTATCAGGATGTCCAGGTATCCTGGGCTGGAGAGGGAGTGGCCCTACTTCCTACCTATTTTGGGGCCTGGGATTTTTGTCTGGGGGCCCAGGCTCACTGTGACCCAGAAAATGGGGGGAGGAGCCTCTCTGCTGGTCTGGGACCCGAGAGGTGTCTGGCGGTTCAGCCTGCTGCAACCTCTCTGTAGCCTGGGGCCCTTAGTAGTGTCTGACAGCTTAGGCTTGCTTTAACCCAGGGCCTTGCCTCTGTTGGACAGGTCATTGAAGAAATCAGGGAGGAAATTAAGAAATTTCTAGAAACAAATGAAAATGACAGCACACTTGTCAGATCTTCTTGGATATAGTCAAGGCAGTCCTAAGTGGAAATTTTATAGCTGTAAGTGCTCACATTTAACATTCAGAGAGATCTCAGATAAACAACCTAATGGTTCAACCAAGGGTACTAACAAAACAGGTAGCCAATCTCTGACACAAAGGACACCAAGAGGACTGGAGAAATGGCTTAGTGGTTAAGCGCTTGCCTGTGAAGCCTAAGGATCCTGGTTTGAGGCTCGATTCCCCAGTACCCACATAAGCCAGATGAACAAGGGGGCACATGCATTTGGAGTTCATTTGCAGTGGCTGGAGGCCCTGGTGCACCCATTTTCTCTCTCTCTTTCTCTCTCTGCCTCTTTCTCTCTCTGTCTGTCACTCTCAAATAAATAAATAAAAATAAACAATAAAAAAGCTTTTTTTTTTTAAAAAAGAAGACACCAAGAAAAATTAAAAATTGGAGCAAGAATTAATGAAATGGAGACTATAAAACAACAAACACAATCAAAGTCTTGGTTCTTGAACAAAGCTTAAAAAGACTGACAAACACCAAGCCAAACTAACCAAAAGACAGAGAGAAGACTCAAATAAATAAAATTAGAGTTGAAAAGGGAGTTGTTACAACAGACCAATAAAATCCAAAAGATTATCAGGGAAAACTATGAAAATTTATATTCCAAAAAGCTGGAGAACCCAGATTAAATGGATAAATTTCTAAATGCATATGATCTCCTGTATCAGTTACCTTCTCATTGCAGGGACAAAGCACCTCACAAGAAGCAGCTTAAGGAAGAAAGGGTTTATTTTTGGCTTTAAGTCTCTGGGGAAAATCTATCATGGCTGGGAAAGCAACCTGGCAGGATCAGGAAACTGGCATCACATTATCATACCAGTAGGCAGAAATTAGACAGAGATGAATGTAGAATGATCAGCTTTTGCCTTTTTATACAGTCCAGGAGCTTAGGCCATGGGGATGGGCCTGTCCACACTTATGGTGGGTCTTCTCACCTAATTTAGAAAGTCCCTTACAAACACAGCAGTTATTTCCATGGTGATTCTAGATCCTGTGAAATTGGCAACCAGAGATTATCAAGTCTACCTACATTAAAACCAGAAGATATAAGTATTTTAAACAGGTTCATAGTGAGCAATGAGATTGGAACTAGAATTAAAAATTCTCCCAGAAAGACAATCCTGGAACCAGATGGATTCACTGCTGAATTCTATCAAACTCTTACTTAAGATCTAACACCAACATTTCTCAAACTGTTTCATAAATTAGAAAGGAAATGAACACTACCAGTTTCATTCTATAAAGCTAGTGTTAACTTGGTACCAAAACCAAATACTGCCAGGCATGGTGGTACATGCCTTTAATCTCAGCACTTGGGGGGCAGAGGTAGGAGGATCACTGTGAGTTCGAGGCCACCCTGAGACTCCATGGTGAATTCCAGGTCAGCCTGGGCTAGAGTGAGACCCTACCTTGAAAAACCAAAAAAAAAAAAAAAAAAAAAAAAAAAAAAAAACTTATAAAGGAGACCACAGACAAGTTTCTCTGGTAAATAGAAATGCAAAGATTCTCAACAAAACACTTGCAAACTCCATTCAAGAATTACTTAAGAAGATCATGCATCACGACCAAGAGAGCTTCATCTCAAGGATGCCAGGTTGGTTTAAAATATGTAATTTGGGCTGGAGAGATGGCTTAGCGGTTAAGCGCCTGCCCGTGAAGCCTAAGGACCCGGGTTTGAGGCTCCGATTCCCCAGGACCCACGTTAGCCAGATGCACAAGGGGGCGCACGCATCTGGAGTTCCGTTTGCAGTGGCTGGAAGCCCTGGCGCACCCATTCTCTCTTTCTCTATATCTATCTGCCTCTTTCTCACTGTCTATCGCTCTCAAATAAATAAATAAAATTGAACAAAAAAAAAATAAAATATGTAATTTACCATATAAATAACTTAAAGATAAGAAATAACATTATCATGTTGATAGATGCAGAAAAGATATTTAACAAAGGTGAACATGCCTTCAACATGAAAATCCTGGAGAAATTAGGAATAGATAGAACATACTTAAAAATAATAATGGTGGGCTGGAGAGATGGCTTAGCAGTTAAGGTGTTTGCCTGCAAAGCCAAAGGGCCTTGGTTCAATTCCCCAGGACCCATGTAACCTAGATGCACAAGGTGGCACATGCATCTGGAGTTCGTTTGCAGTGGCTGGAGGCCCTGGCACACCCTTTCTCTCCTCTCTCTCTCTCTCTGCCCCTTTATATCTCTTGCTCTCTCAAATAAATAATTTTTAAAGTTTTAAATAATAACAAGAAATGCTATAAATGTCAAACTTATAGCAAACATTAGACTAAATTGGGAAAATCTGGAAATATTTCCTTAATGACATGGAATGAGACAAGTGTGCTATATACTTTTTATGTTTATGTTTTTTTTTTTTTTTTTTCGGTTTTTCGAGGTAGGGTCTCACTCTAGCCTAGGCTGACCTGGAATTCACTATGGAGCCTCAGGGTGGCCTCGAACTCACGGCGATCCTCCTACCTCTGCCTCCCGAGTGCTGGGATTAAAGGCGTGCGCCACCATGCCCGGCCTATGTTTATTTTTTTTTATTAACCAGTTTTCCTCTTTTATAAAATATAATAATCCAAATCTCAGCTAGAGCAAGAAGTCAAGAGGAAGACACAAAATGGATAAAAATAGGAAAGTAAGAAACTACTCCTATTTGTGGATGTCATGATTTTACCCTCAAGATGTTTCATAGACTTTGCCAGAAAATGCTTAGATTAAATAAACACTAAATTAAATAAACACTAAAGATGCAAAATCAACATACAAAAACCAATAACATTCATATATACAAATGTATACAAATAATGGACTCACAAAAATGAAGATGTGGCAAAATGGAGTTCTACTCAACTGTAAAGAAAAATGAAGTTATGAAATTTGCAGGAAAATGGATGGAGCTGGAAAGGATTATACTAAGTGAGGTAACCCAGGCCAAACATCACATGCTCTCTGTCATATGTGGATTGTGAGTAGGAAGAAAACTCAGTAGCAGAGGCCAGTAATCTAGAAAGGAGATATAAAGGGAATAGAAAGGGAAGGAGGGGTACTTAATAGGATGGTGCTGTATATATGTAAGTAGAAGAACAGACTAAGGGGGGTGGAAAGGCCTAAGTGAGGTCAGGGGAAGAGACTGAGTAAAGGAAAGGTAGAGGGAGGGCTAATCAAAATCTAAGAGGATATAAATAAGTCATATAGAAACCTACTTTTTTGGACAATGGAACACACAGGAGCCATAGATTGTTACTAGAAAAGTTTCAGTGCCAGGGATGGGATACCTTCCAGTGAGTTGTTGGCCAGGGAGGTCCCTGACAGCCCCAAAACATTACAGGCCATTGCTGAGGCCCTTGGTTTCCCACCAGGAATACATAGTAAGACCCTGTTGCTGAAGACTCCACATACTTGGGCTGTAAGGTCACCAAGAAATCCTGCTGGAGCTGAGCTGAAAACCTCCTCCATGTAGACCAGCTGACAGAAAGCTGGAAAAAGCTATGTTGCATGCAGTTCAATGGGACAGAGAGAAATCACCAGTGGAGATATTCAACAGTGGACACTGCAAAGAGCAAGAGAGAGAAAGAGTGAGAGAGTGAGAGATTTGGCACACCAGTGCTTCTAGCCACTGCAGCTGAACTCCATATGTGTGCACCACCCCAAAAATCTTATTTTAAAAATATTGTATTTATTTATATATTTGAGAGAGAGAGAGAGAGAGAGAGAGAGAGAGAATGGGCACAGCAGGGCCACTAGCCACTGCAAACAAACTCCAGATGCATGCACCATCATGTGTATCTGGCTTTACATGAGTACTGGGAAATAGAACTATTGTCATTAGTCTTTGTAGGCAAGTGCCTTAACTGCTGTGCCATCTCTCCAACCACCACATAATCTTAAAGAGAAAGAATATGGCTAGAGGTATCACAATATCTGACTTCAAATTATACTACAGAGAGTCTGTAGAAATTGCTCAGTGGTTAAAGTCACTTGCTTGCAAAGCCTTGCAACCCAGGTTCAAAGCCCCAGTACCCATATAAAGCCAGATACACAAAGTGGTACATGCATCTGGAATTCATTTGCAGTGGTTAGAGACCCTGGTATGACCATTTTCTCTCCCTCCCTCTCTCTCTGCAAATAAATAAAAAATATTAAAATTTAAAAATTTATGCTACATAGCTGGGCATGGTGGTGCACACCTTTAATCCCAGCTCTTGGGAGGCAGAGGTAGGAGGATCACCTTGAGTTAAGGGCTACCCTGAGATTGCATAGCAAATTCCAGGTCAGCCTGAGCTAGAATGAAATCCCATTTTGAAAAAAAAAAAAATTATACTACAGAGTGATTGTGACAAAGATGGTATGGTACTAGCACAGAAACAGACCAATGGAGAAGAATAGAGGACTCAAAAATAAAATACACACTTTGGCCTCTTAACTTTTGACCTATGAGCCAAAAACATTCACTGGGAATAAATACAGCATATTCAACAAATGGTGTTGGAAAACCTAAATATCCATCTGAAGAATGATATCTTTCACTATCTAAAACTATCAATTCAAAGTGGACCAAAGACCTTAATTAAAAGCTGAAATGCTGAAATTGATTGAGAAAAACACAGAGAATATACTTTAAGGGATAGATGTGAGCAAAACCTTTTAAAACAGGATTCTAGCAGCACAAGAAACAGCCTCAAAAGTTGACAAATTGCACTGGGCGTGGTGGCGCATGCCTTTAATCCCAGCACTCGGGAGGCAGAGGTAGGAGGATTGCTGTGAGTTCAAGGCCACCCTGAGACTCCATAGTGAATTCCAGGTCAGCCTGGGCTAGAGTGAGACCCTATCTCAAAAAGCCAAAAAAAAAAAAAAAAAAAAAAAAAAAAAAAAAGTTGACAAATTGGGACTACATGAAATCAAAAAGTTTCTGCACAGTAAAGACACCATCAGCAAAGTGAACAGACAATCTACAGAGTTGGGGGAAAAAAAAACCTTTCCCAGCTACACTTCTGACAGAGTCCTAATACCTAGAACTGTAAAAACTAGACACCCCCAAAACTCGAGAGCAATATCACCAAATGGGCTAAAAAATGAATATGCAGTCCACACATGAAGAAATACAAATGGCTAATAAGTATTTTTAAAAATCTATATATTTATTTATTTGTCAGGAAAGAGGGGGAGAGAAAGAGAGAATGGGTGCACCAGGGCTTCCTTCCAGTGAGTTGTTGGCCAGGGAGGTCCCTGATGCTCCCAAAACATTATAGGCCATTGCTGAGGCCCTTGGTTTCCCAGCAGGAATAGATGGTAAGACCCTATTGCTGAAGACTCCACATACTTGGGCTGCAAGGCCACTGAGAAATCCTGCTGGAACTGAGCTGAAGACCTCCTTCATGTAGACCAGCTGACAGAAAGCTGGAAGAAGCCATTCTGCATGCAGTTCAAAGGGAGAAAGAGAAATCACCAGTGAAGATACTCAACAGTGGACACTGCAAGCCTTATATTTGGCCAGCCAGGCCAAATGAGCCAACGGGTGAAATAGTGGCATGTCTGTCATGGTGGAAACCAGCTGCCCTCTAATTGGACTGGAGGCCCACTCCATGGGAGGGAATACATCCCTGATACTCAAAACTTAAAATGGGGTAGTCATGGGCTCCAGGGGTGTAACATCTGCTGCTGTCTGGCTAAATGTATATACTATGCCTATCAAACTGCCCAGTAAGCATTTCCCTTAATGTTCATAGCCTTATATTAATGCTACTCTCACTTTGGGTAAAGAATCTTCTCTTTTCAGATGGCAATGACCTTGGGATGACTCAGACGGAATCATGGTGCTGGAAAGAAGTGACAGGAGTGCTCAGTACTGCAATATCTCTATCATACCTTCCCAGGCTCAGGGTCTATCATGGAAGAGGTGGTGGAAAGAATGTAAGAGCCAAAGGAAGGGTAGGACTCCTTACAATGTGCTCTCCCCAGACACAAAATGGCCTGGATATCCATGACCTCACAGTGCCTGACACCACCTACACAAGACCATCATAATAGGAGGAAAAGATCATGACATCAAAATAAAAGAGAGACTAATTGAGAGGGGGAGGGGATATGATGGAGAATGGAGTTTCAAAGGGGAAAGGGGGGGAAGGGAGAGTATTAACATAGGATATTTTTTATAATCATGGAAGTTGTTAATAAAAAAATTGAAAAGAAAAAAATATTTATTTATTTATTTATTTGACAGGAAAGAGGGGCAGAGAGAGAGAGAGAGAGAGAGGATGGGTGCTCCAGGGCTTCCAGCCACTGCAAACGTGCTCCAGACATGTGCACCCCCTTGTGCAACTGGCTAACGTGGTAATTATTTTAAACATGTTCAATATCCCTAGCTACTAGAGAAATGAAATTAAAACCACTTTGAGATGCCATCTTACCCCAATCAGAATGGCTGTCATCAAGAAAGTTGGCAATAAATGCTGATGAGAATGTCGAGGAAAAGAAACCCATATTCACTGCTGGAAGTACAAACTAGTATAGCCATTATGGAAATCAATGTTGAGTTTTCTCAAAAAATTAGAAATAGAACTACCTACTGCTGAAGACACCATATGCGGCTGACACTTAGAATGGAATGGCATGGCTGGAAGCTGGAATAGAGTCAGTCCCCAGACAGTCAGCGCGTCTAGTGCCAGAAGGTGATACATGGGCGACTGGGGGAAAATGACCAATATCTGTCCAAGAAACTCATGGTCTAACCTACATAGCAGCAAATAACCTGTCGTGATGCTCACACAAATGCAATAGTGGCACACAGCCATGGTGGGGAACCAACTGCTCTCCATTTGGCTAACTGATCCCCTCAGTGGTACGGGACCCATAGCTGGAGCTGGAAAACAAGTCAGAACCATATCCGAACATAAGCCCACTTTCCATTATCAAGCTACCATCAATCGTGGGCTACAAGAGGGCCTACACCTATTAAATTCTCTATAAAAAAGTAAGGGTTATCTCATTTGTCTGGTGCTAACTTACTCTCCACTGGAGAATCTGCTTCTCTTTCTCAGATAGATGTAGATCCTAAGGAGAGAGCCACCCCATCATACCTCAAAAGGGCCCCAGCTGAAACTAAGAAAAATTGGTGAAACAGGCAAGGGTGCTGTTTTCTTGGTGAACTGGGTACCAGCACAAGGGTGAAGGAGATCAACACAGAGAAAAATCAACTCCTACCAAATCAGAGATCCAGAGACCCAGAGGCCCCCAACACTTCATCACTGAAGCAGACCAAAAGTGAACCCAACATGGCTCAGGGAAATTTTGCAGAAGAGGGGGTGGAAAGAATGTCAGAGCCACATGTTGGGTCATGATATGCAGAGACATTTATCTTATCCATAACTGTGGGCTAACTCCACAATGCATGACGCATATACCTCAACAAGGAGGGTCCAAGGGTAGGGGGTAGGTCACGGATGAGCCTAATAATGGTACCAAATTGACTGTATTTGCTGAGTACAAAAAATAAAAAAAAGTAAAAAAAAAAAATAGAACTACCATATGGCCCAGTTATACTACTCCTGGACATTAACTTAAAGAGCTCCATATCCTACTTGCTTGTCCATGTTTATTTTTTTTTAATTTTTTTGTTTATTTTTATTTATTTATTTGAGAGTGACAGGGAGAGAAAGAGGCAGATAGAGAGAGAGGGAGAATGGGCGTGCCAGGGCCTCCAGCCACTGCAAACGAACTCCAGATGCATGTGCCCTCTTGTGCATCTGGCTAACGTGGGTCCTGGGGAATTGAGCCTTGAACTGGGGTCCTTAGGCTCCAGAGGAAAGCGCTTAACCACTAAGCCATCTCTCAAGCCCTTGTCCATGTTTACTGATAGTCTAGTCACACTAGCTAGGAAATGGAGTCAGCCTAGATGCCCATCAATAGATGGATAATGAAAATATAGTATATATACACAATGGAATTTTCCTTGGAAGTAAAGGGAAATGAAATTTGCAGGAAATGGATGTATCTGTTGGTTTCAGCTCACACAGTGGCAGCTGCAAAGGCTGAATTTGGCTGACTTATTTTTAAAAATATTTTATTTACTTATTTACTTATTTATTTATTAGAGAGAGAGAGAGAGAGGAAGAGAGAGAGAGAGAATGAGCGTGCCAGGCCCTCCAGCCACTGCAAATGAACTCCTGATGCATGTGCCACCTTGTGCAACTGGCTTATGTGGGTACTGGGGCATTGAACTGAGGTCCTTTGGCTTTGCAGGCAAATGCCTTAACTGCTAATCCATCTCTCCAGCCCTGTTGGCTTACTTATTAATGCATTATCTTTCTTTTTCTCACTTCCTTCATGGGTTTTCAAAGTTCTTCCCCTATTTCTTTCTCTGGAGGAGACTTTGTTTAAAAAATATAGATAGATAGATAGATAGATAGATAGATAGATAGATAGATAGATTTGGTGAAAAACAGAAATATATATATATATATATGTTATGGGTAGGATAAATGTCTATATAAATATATATATATTTCTGTTTTTCACCAAAACAACACACACACACACACACACACACACACACACACACACACACACATTCTGTTTTTCACCAAATCACTTGGAGGTGGCTTCTATTGACCTAAGTTTTTGAGCTGTACTTGATGACATGATCCTGGGTGAATACTTTTCTTAGTTTGTTACCAAAAGAAGGTGGAGTGTGTGGCTGAGGAGGACTTTGGGATCTGGCAGCATTCCAATTTGTGACAGGGAAGAATTATGCTGGTGCTTTTTTGGAGTAATGTCTCAGGTTGTTCATGGATACAGCAGTTTATGTATGTGTGTTCTATCTGTATTGAAGGTGGTTTAAATAAATAACATTAGATAGCCCAAAGAACTAGAGAGAACATTAAAGGCAAGTGGTTGGTGCATGTGCATGTCCATGTGCTTGTCTATTTCTTCAAGCTTCCCACTATCCTGGACCCATTTGCTGCATAGAGCTCCTAAAACCTTTCTCTAGCTTCCTCTGCCCATTTCCCATCCTCTTTCTTTTCTCAGGCAGTCTTCTTTATCCTTCCAATTCTACTTATTCTCAGTTTCCTCTCTTCTCAGCTTCCTCTTTCTTTTGCCACATCTCCTCAGCCCCATTATTCATCAAACTATTAAAACTCTTAGCTGTCCCTGTATGGCCTCCAGGGAATATGGAGTCAGTTCTGAAGTATGTGGGCAGGTTCCACGTTGGTACTGACTGGGTAAACCACAGAAGACCCTCTTCCTTCAAACAGCCTCACCTAGATGAAACTCAGTGCTTAACTCAGCAGTGTTTGTTTCTTTTCCTTTTTTATTTATGTGTGTAAATATTTTTAATTTTATTTATTGAGTGAGAGAAGGAGGGAGGGAGGGAGAGAGAGAGAGAGAGAGAGAGAGAGAGAGAGAAGAGAGAATAGTTGTACCAGGGCCTTCAGACACTGCAAATTAACTCCAGAAGCATGTACCACCTTGTGCATCTGGCTGAGGTGGGTCCTGGGGAGTAGAACCTGGGTCCTTTGGCTTTGCAGGCAAGGGCCTTAACTGCTAAACCATTTCTTCAGCCCATGTATTTTTTTTTACATAGGTTATAGTCTTGTATACCCTCAAGCCCAGTCCCTATTTCCCTGGAAGCCTCCTCAGTAGGGTCCTTGGTATTTATTGTGGGGTAATAAGTGCCAATTAGTTTCTGGGAGGGCAGAACCTCAAGATATTTGTACTCATCCTGTGTCTCTTAAAATCCTTCTGTCCCTTCTTTTGCAACAATTCCTGAGCCTTGGGTGCGCGGAGCAGCTTGTTTTTAGTGTTGAGTTCACTGTAACCTCTGGATTTCTGTCATGATCTGTTCCAGTTCACCTCCGTGTTTGTTGCTATTTCCCTGGAGGTGGTTGTTGGGCTAGTATTGGGAGTAATACTTGTCACTGCTTGCTCTGCAGATTCTTCTGGACCCCAGTGAATGTGTTAGAGGTAGCACATCTCATGAAGAGCAGTCAGCTGTCTTTTGTCAAATTAATGCATTCTGGATCTCCCCAGTATTCTCTGCCATCTGTAAAACAAAACATTCTTCAACCAAGGGTGAGAGCAGCTTTGATTAATGGGGATATGCGTATAATTTTGAGAGATTTTGATGAGGATACCCATTCAACTTGTCCAGAGAATAATGGGGGCTTCTCTCTGGGGGTTGTGAGTTTCCTGTCTATGAGGTGCTGACTTGGTTCCTAGCACCATTTATGAGTAATCTCCCACTGAGTTGGCCTCATGTCCAATCAGAAGGCAGTTGGTTACCCACAAGGGCTGTGTGCTACTACTGCCCAAGTGTGTTCTTTCTATCCATCTGGTGGGTTGCTTAGCTTGCAGAATCTCCTCCTTATTCATGCTGTTGGTGACCATTATCACATTGTGGCTCCCTTAGCACTTTTCAGCACAATGAAGGTTTATTAGGAAGAGGACTGGCTTTTCTCTTGCTTTCCACATGGTCTCTCACTGTCCTGGGATGGCAGCAGGTGGTGTCTTTAGCAATAAGGTCTTACCTTTTAGTTCTGTTGGGTAAGTGCTTGGAAATGGCCTACATTGTTTTGGGAACATCACAGATCTCCCTGGGCAACTGGCCACTGCGGAGGGTAACCCAGTTCTGGCTCTGGGATTCACAAGCCAGAGCCTATGGTTATAGGATTAAGCTTTTTCCACCTTCTACTAGGCATATTGGTCTGGTCCATACACTTCACTTAATTGGGAGTTATATTTTGTGCACTGGTAGCCAGGTGGGAGGTTTCTTATGTACTAATTACTTTTATCTTTAGTTTTATGTAGTTTCCCTCCCCACCCTCCCTTGCCCCAGCACTTCCACCCTCACACCCCCAATATTCTTTCCTCCTCTTAGTTTGTATGGTATCCCCTCCTCTTCTCCCTCCATGTTTTCATGTTTTCCTGGTCTCATTCTAGTTATACATCCATATGCCTATGCTTACTGCCTTTTGCCCTCCTCTCCAGCTAGTGCATTTTAGGAGCCACATATGAGAGTAAACATGCAGTGTTTGTCTATCTTAGACTGTGTGACCTCACTTATGATGATATTTTACAAGTCTATCTATTTTCCTGCAAATTTTATTATTTCATTTTTCCATACTGCAGAGTAGAATTCCATTGTGTGTATATGTACCACATCTCCATTATCCATTCATTAATGGGCACCTGGGTTGATTCCAATTCCTACCTACTGTGAATTGAGCAGCTATAAACATGGTTGAGCAAGTATCTCTAAAGTAAAAAGTGGAGACTTTAGGGTAGATGCTCAGGAGTGGAAAAGATGGGACAGATGGTAGATTGGTTTAATCTTTTACAGGAGTCTCCATGCTGATTTCCATAAGGTTGTACAAGTTTGTACTCCCACCAGCAGTGAATAAGGGTTCTTCTTTTCCCACATCCTCACCAGCATTTGTTGTCATTTGCCTTTTTTTTTTTTTTGAGGTATGGTCTCACGCTAGCCCAGGCTGACTTGCAAGTCACTTTGTAGTCTCAGGCTAGCCTTGAACTCACAGTGATCCACCTACCTCTGCCTCCCAAGGGCTGGGATTAAAGGAGTGTGCCACTATGCCCAGCTCATTTGATTTTTTGATAACTTCTATCCTGACTGGAGTAAGGTGGAATCTCAGAGTTGTTTTAATTGTCATTTACCTTATGGTTAAGGGTGACATACATTTCATTTGGTGACTAGTATCCATTTATATTTCTTCCTGTGAGAATTCTCTGTTCAGTTCTCTAGTCCAGTTCTTGAGTGGAATGTTGAATTTTTTTCAGTTTTTTATTGACAACTTCTATACTTACAGATAATAAACCCTGTTAATTCTCTCCCCTCCCTCACTTTCTCCTGCACAACTCCACTCTCCATCATATCCCTTCCCTTTATCTATCCATCTCTCTTATATTTTGATGTCATCATCTTTTCCTCCTATTATGAGGGTCTTCTGAAGGTATTGCTAGGCACTGCAAGGTCGTGGATATCAAGCCAATTTTGGTCTGGACAGTTACATTGTAAGAAGTTCTACCCTTCCTTTGGCACTTACATTCTTTCCACCACCTCTTCTACAATGGACCCTGAACCTTGGAGGTTGTGATAGAGATGTTTCAGTGCTGAATCCTCCTCTGTCACTTCTTCTCAGCACTATGGTGCCTTTTGGATCATCCCAGTGGTCACTGCCATCTGAAAAGAGAAACTTCTCTAACCAAAAGTGAGAATATCATTAATGTATGAATATAAATGTTCAGTGAAGTGCTCACATGGCAGTTTAGTGAGCATAATATATGCATTTATCCAGACAAGAGCAGGCATTACACTACTAAGGCTCATGACCTCCCTGCCCATAGACTTTTGATTAGGTTATCAGTACCAGGCATGTATTCCCTTCTGTAGAGCAGGACTCCATCCAATTAGAGAGGAGTTGGTTTCCCCCAGGACAGACATGCCACTATTGCACTCGTTTGGTCATTTGGCTTGTCTGGCCAAACTTGAGGCTTCCAGTGTCCACCATTTTCACTGCTGATGACTTCTGTCTCCCATAGGGCTACATGAAGTTCAGCTTTTTCCAGCCATCAGCTCAGCCCCAGGTTGATTTCTCAGTGACATTGTTGCCCAGGCATGTGTAATCTTCAGCAATAGGGTCTTAGCATCTGTTTATAGTGGGAAACAAGGAGCCTTGGCAATAGCCTGGCCAACAACTCAATGGGAGGTATTTCATCCCTGGCACTGAAAATTTTTCACGAACAATTTATGGCTTCTTCTGGGTATGCCATTACCCAAAAAAGTAGGCTTTGATGTGTCTTATTCACAATATCCTGAATTTTGATTGACCCTTCCCCCCACTTTTCTTTTACTCGATCTCTTCCCCTGGCCTTGCTTAGGTCATTCCACTCCCTGTAATCTGTTCTACTTACATATATACAATACCATCTCTTTAGGTCCTTCTCTCTCCTCCCTCCCTTATAATCTTTTTCTAGCTTACTGGCCTCTGCTACCAATTTTTGGTTCCAGATCACACACAGGTCTAAACATTTGTAGCTAGGATTCACATATGAGAGAGAACATATGATGTTTGGGTTTCTGGGCCTGGGTTATTTCACTTAGCGTAATCTTTTCCAGATCCATCCATTTTCCTGCAAATTCATAATTTCATTTTTATTTACCACTAAATAGAACTCCATTGTGTAAGTGTACCATATTGTATTATCCATTCATCTATTAAGGGACATCTAGGCTGGTTCCATTTCCTAGCTACTGTGAGCAGCAATAAACATGGTTGTGCAAGTATCTCTAAGGTAGTGAGAAGAGTCATTAGGATATATGCCTAGGAGTGCTATAGCTGGGTCATATGGTAAATCTATTTTTAGCTGTCTCAAGAACCTCCACACTGATTTCCACAATGTCTGTACCAGAGTACTTTCTCACCAACAGTGTAGATGGGTTCCTCTTTTTCTGCATCATGGTCAACATTTATTGTCATTGTTTTCTTGATGATAGCCATTCTGACAGGAGTGAGATGGAATCTTAAGGTAGTTTTAATTTGCATTTTCCCTGATGGCTAGGGATGCAGAACAATTTTTAGATGTTTATATGCCATCTGTATTTTTTTAATTTTATTTTATTTATTCATTTATTTGAGAGAGACAGAAATAGGCAGGGGGGGGGGAGTTGGGGTCACAGGTTAGGGCCCTGGGCCACTGAGGGTTAAAATGGGCCTGAGCTGCTAGGCAGGCCTAAGGGCCCTCAGGCTATAGGAGGCCACACCCTGTCCAAGCTCAGAACACCTGGATGTCCTGAGACTTAAGCTTCACTCATAGCCCTTTGATATTTGGCCAGTTGCCTAGGAAACTTCTTATCAGCCAGCAGCCTTCACATCCCAACCCCTGTGACCCTTTTCCCACCACTCTATAGATCACCTGACTCTCTCCCTACATGCTAGAATGAACATCCTTAGGCATTGGCTAGCAACCTTTGAACCCACCAATCCCCTTAGGACCCTCTTCACACACCCTCTCAACTGCTTATAAAAACTCAGTTCCCTGACAAATAAACCAAATTGTTCTCTGAAGCTGTCTCCTGGGTATACTTCCTGTTGTACTCTTGGCTGCTCAAGACCCTGCTCTGCAAGTTGCCTGAACGTCTCTGGGGAACCATGGCCCCAGGGATCTAAGGATGAGAGAGAGAGAGAGAGAGAGAGAGAGAGAGAGAGAGAGAGAGAGAGGAAGGATGCCAGGGCCTCCAGCTACTAAAAATGAACTCCTGATGTGTGTGCCCCCTTGTACATCTGTCTTACGTGGGTCCTGGGGAATTGAACCTGGGTCCTTTGGCTTTGCAGTCAAGTGTCTTAACTGCTAAGTCATCTCTCCAGCCCCATCTGTATTTCTTCTTTTGAGAAATATTTATTTGGTTACATAGCCCACTTTTTAATTGGGTTGTTTGATTTTGTATTGTTTAGTTTTTTGAGTCCTTTGTATATTCTGGATATTAATCTTCTGTTAGATGTATATATAGCTGGCAAAGATTTTCTTCCATTCTGTAGGTTGCCTTTTTGCTCTATTCACAACGTTTTGCTATACAAAAGCTTTGCAATTTCATGAGATTCCAGTGGCTGATTAGTGGTTTTATATCCTGAGCAACTGTGATTATATTAAGAAAGTTATTGCCTATGCCAATATGTTGAAGGGCTTCCCGTACTTTTCCCTCTAGCAGTTTCAGAGTTTCAGGTCTGATATTAAGATTCCTGATCCATTTGGACTTGATTCTGGTGCATAGAGAGAGATAAGGGTCTATTTTTATCCTTCTAAATATAGACATATATTTTTTCTAGCACCACTTGTTGAAGAGGCTGTCTGAAAATTTGAATTGAAAAATTGTATCTGAATATTTTTGGCATTTTTTTCAAAAATCAGATGGATGTAGCTGCGTGGATTAACATCTGGGTCTTCTATTCTGTTCCAATGATCCATGTGTCTGCCTTTGTACCAGTACCATGCTGTTTTTGTTACTATGCCTTTGTAATATAGCTTAAAATTGGGTATGGTTATACTGCCAGCATTATTTTTGTTGCTCAAAATTGTTTTGGCTATTTAAGTTTTTTTGTGCTTCCAAGTGAATTTAAGGATTGTTTTTCTCTATTTCCATGAAGAGTGCTATTGGAATTTTAATGGAGATTGCATTGAATATGTAGATTGCTTTTGGTAAGATTGACATTTTCACAATATTGATTCTTCCAATCCAAGAACATGGAATGCCTTTCCATTTCCTAGTGTCTTTTGCAGTTTCTCTCCTAAGTATTTTAGAGTTCTCATTGTAGAGATACTTAACTTCCTTGGTTAGGTTTATTCCAAAGTACTTTTGTTTTGTGGCAATTGTGAAAGGAGAGATTTCCTGATTGCATCCTTTGCATGTTTGTTTTAGTATATGGGTAAACTACTGATTTCTGTGTGTTTATTTTGTATCCTGCTATATTGCTAAAAGTTTTTATTAACTCTAACAGTTTGCTGATAGAGTCTTTAGGGTCCTTTATATATAGAATCATATCATCTGCAAATAAGGACAATATGATCTCTTCCTTTCCAATTTGTATCCATTTTTTCATGAGTGTTTCTTGCCTTAGTGCTATAGCTAAGACTTCCAGTACTAAATTAAAGTAGGGACAGTGGGTACCCTTGTCTTTTTCCTGAACTTAGTGGAAAAGCTTCAAGTTTTCCCCACTTAGTATTATGTTGGCTGTAGGTTTGTCATAAATAGCCTTTATTATGTTAATATATGTTCCTTCTATTCCCAGTTTCTGTAAAACTTTTACCATGAAGGAATGTTGGATTTTTGTTGGATGCCTTTTCTGCATCTATTGAGATGACCACATGATTTTTGTTTTTCAGTCCATTTATATGGTATATTACATTTATCAATTTGTGTATGTTGAACCATCCCTGCATTTCTTGGGTAAAGCCTACTTGGTTGGGGTAAATGATCTTTTTGATATATTCTTGTATTCTGTTTCCTAATATTTTGTTTAGAATTTTTACATCTATGTTCATGAAGGAGATTGGTTTGTGATTTTCTTTTTTTCTTCTATCTTTGTCTGGTTTTTGTATCAGGGTGGTGCTGGCTTCATAAAAGGAGTTTAGTAGTATTCCTTCCTTTTCTAGTATATGGAAAAGTTTGAGAAGCATTGGTGTTAGTTCTTCCATGAAGATCTGGTAAAATTCGCCAGTGAATCCATTTAGGCCTGGACTTTTTTTTTTTATTTGGAAGATTTTTTTTTATAACTGCCTGGATCTGTGTACTTGTTATAGATCTACTTAAATGATTTATCTCATCTTGATTTAATTTCGTTAGGTCAGATAAATGTAGGAATTCATCCATTTCTTTCAGATTTTCTGAATTAGTAGAGTATATGTTCTTAAAGTACGTCCTTTTGGTTTTCTGAATTTCTTTGGTATCTGTTGTAATTGTGCCTTTTTCATCTCTAGTTTTATAAATTTATGTCTCTTCTTTCTTCTGGACAAATTTGCAAATGGTTTATCAACCAAGTCTTTGTTCCATTGATTCTTTGTATTTTTTTTTTTGTTTCTATTTCATTAATTTCTGCCCTAATCTTTATTATTTTTTCTCATCTACTGATTTTTGGCTTGCCTTGTTCTTCTTTCTCCAAGGCCTTAAGGTGGATTATTAAGTTGTTTACCTGCAACCTTTCTAATTTCTTAATATAGGCACTTGAAGCTATAAATTTTCCTCTTAGGACTGCCTTCATTGTGTCCCAAAAGTTTTGGTATGTTGTGTTCTCATTATCATTTGATTTTATGATTTTTTTGGTTTCTTCAATGATGAAATCATCATTCAGTAGTTTATTGTTTAGTCTCCATGATTTTGTGTATGCTCTGTAGCTTTTTCTGTTGCTGATTTGTAGTTTAATACCATTGTGATCAGATAGAGTACAAGGGATTATGTCAATTTTTCTGTATGTTAAGATTTGCTTTGTGTCCTAATATATTGTCTATTTTAGAGAATGTTCCATGCGCTGCTTTGAAAACTGTGTATTCTATAGCATTTGGATGGAATGTTCTGTAGATATCTTTTAGGTCCATTTGTTCTATGACATCATTTAATCCAGATGTGTCTCTGTTTATTTTTTGCCACAACCACCTGGCAATAGATGAGAGTGGTGTATTGAAGTCACCCACTACAATTGTGCTTGTGTTATCTGTGACCTTAGTATAATAGTGTTTGTTTGATGTAATTGGGAGCACCCATGTTAGGTGCATATATGTTTAGAATTGTAGTGTCTTCCCGCAGAATTTTTCCTTTAATCAATAAAAAGTAACCTTCTTTATCTTTCCTCACTAATGTTGGTTTGAAGTCTAGCTTGTCATATATTAGGATAGCAACACCTATTTGTTTCCTAGGCCCATTTGCTTGGAATACCATTTTGTATCCTTTCACCCTGAGATAGTGTCTATCTTTTATGGATAGATGAGTTTCTTGGAGGCAACAAACAGAAGGATCCTGCCTTTTAATCCAGTTTGCAAGACTGTGTCTTTTGGTTGGGGCATTGAGACCATTGATACTAAGAGTTATTATTAAGCCGGGTGTGGTGGTACATGCCTTTAATCCCAGCACTTGGGAGGCAGAGGTAGGAGTATCACCATGAGTTCAAGGCCACCCTGAGACTACATAGTGAATTCCAGGTCATTCTGAGCTAGAGTGAGACCATACCTCGAAACCCCCCCCCCAAAAATGAAAAGTTATTATTGAAAGGTATGTATTTGTACATGCCATTCTTGTTTTGTAGTGCTTCCTTTTTTCCCTTTACTCTCTCGTATTAAGTGTTTTTCGAGTATGATTTATTTTTCCCTGTTTACTTATGCTTTCCTTTCTCTTCAGCATGTAGAATCCCTTCAAGCATTTTCTGTAGAGCTGGCTTAGTTGTCATATATTCCTTTAGCCTATTTTTGTTGTAGAATGTCCTTATTTCTCCATTAATTTGGATGAATAGCTTTGCTGGGTAAAGTATTCTTGGTTGACAGTTGCTGTCCTTCAGAACTTAGAATACATCATTTTAAGCCCTTCTGGCTTTTAAAGTTTGTGTTGAGTAATCTGCTGTTGCCCTGATGGGCTTGCCTTTGTAGTTTACTTGATTTTTCTGTCTAACTGTTTTCAATATATTTTCTTTGGTTGTGTGTTTGGTAGTTTAAATATAATATGGTAAGGAGAGGTTCTTTCCAGGTTTTGTCTGGTGTTCTAAAGGATTCCTGCATCTGCATTGGCATCTCTTGCCCATTTTTGTGGGAAATTTTCTTCTATGATTTTGTTGAAAACACCTATGATGCCTTTGGAGTGAAGTCCTTCTCTTTCTACTATACCCTGAATTCTTGTTTGATCTTTTCATAATGTCCTGAATATCTTGAAATTCCCATTCATACCTTCCTATTAGCTTGCCTTTCTCTTTGTTGGACTTTATTAGATCTGTGTGATAGTTAAGGTGTTGTCAACTTGATCTGTTTAGTAATCCATAGGTTGCTTCTAGGAAGGATCAACTAGAGGAGGAAGTCTTTCCCCAAGGTTGAGCCCTTCCCCCAGAATGGGCAGTCCCGCCCAGACGGGGACTTGATACAAGGGAGCTCTGGGAAAAAAGAGTCCCTTCCTTCCTTCCTGCCTCCCTTCCATTTTGGCTGCCGGAGCTGCTTGCTACCTTCCAGCGTGGGTTGAAGACCAGTGCGGACGAAAGACCAGCATCAACTGAAGACCCCCGTGGATTGAAGCCCAGCGGCTCCTCAGGAAGCCTCCAGGCTTTCCTGCACCATCTGCAGTGCCGGGTCGGGACTGCCGAGGCATCTGGCCACGAGGACTGAGCAACTACCAGGTTCGGTGATTCTCGGGCCTGCAACTGCTATTGGACTACTGTAAGCTGATCCAATAGATCCCCTTTTAAAATAATTCATTCTAGCAGTTCTGTTCCTCTAGAGAACCCTGACTAATACAGAATTTGGTACCAGAAGTGGTTCTAGAGAAACAGAATTGTAAGGATGGGTTTCTCTAGTGGGCTTAGTGCTATCTGGGGTTGGCTCTCCAATTTCAATGCTGCTAAAGGCCCCACTGGTGATAAGGAGAGCGCTTTTCCTGGAAATAAGGGGGACACTAATAATCCATGGTGTGCACTATTTCAAGAACTACGTGAGATAGATGTATTTGATGACCCTGAGTCATGTCTTGTGAAGAGCAAGGAATTTAGTAACTCTGTATTTAAAACATTTGAGTATTTGTGGAAAAGTAAGACCAATGATGAGGCTGATTGGTTGCTTTTGGCATCTCTGGACAAACTAGTGAGGGAACAGCAGAAGCTCAAAAAGGAAAATTCTAAGCTTAAGACCCACATACATGATCTCAAGGTTTCTAAGGGTGCCCTGGAGGAGAGTCTCCTCTCTAGCCAGAACAGGGCTCGGATTGCAGAAAACCAAACCCAAGCTCTCATTGTGAGATTGGCTAATTTGCAACGTAAATTCAAATCCCAGCCTCACCAACTATCAGAAGTTAAAGTGAGGGCACTGATTGGAAAAGAGTGGGATCCTGTGACTTGGGATGGTGATGTGTGGGAAGACCCTGAAGAACCTGGGGACATCGAAGTGTTAGATTCTGAAGATGTTTTGGATGAAAATATGGCCTGCCCTCCCTTAGCAGCAGTTGTATCCCCACCCCCACATCCTGAGGTATTATCCTCCCCACCCTTGCCTGAGGGAATTCATCCCTCTTTGTCTGGGGAATCAGCAGGAAGTGCTGGTGCTTCTCAGTTCCCGCCCGTTTTTGCCTCTAGGCCTATAACCAGACGGAAGGCTAGGCAGGCCCCTAAAGGTGAGATAGAAAGTGTGACACAGGAGGAAGTGAGGTACACCCCTAAAGAACTTCAGGAGTTTTCTAACTTGTACAGGCAGAAGCATGGGGAATATGTGTGGGAATGGATCTTAAGGGTAGTACAAGCCTAAAAGCCACACAGCACAGAACACTTCAGGAACTCCAGCTAGACACAATTTGCATATCTTTAGATTGAAATCTCAAACCCACCACCACACCTTAAGATCCACATAATGGCATTGCCTCCAGCCAGATGGCTAGAGATGCAAACTACAAACAAATAAACAACTGAATATATTGGGGGCCATCTATTCTATTCAAACCACCACACTGAAGTGTTCTGTGCTGTGTGGCTTTTAGGCTTGTACTTCTCTCTCTCTTCTTGGTCCTGTGAAGGCAGGCCAGCTTTTTTTCTGCCATTATGGAACTTCCCCTGGATCTGTAAGCTCCAATAAATCCCTTCCTCCATAACTGTGCCTGGTCTGGAAGTTCATCTCAGCGAACCGGAAGCTGCCTGATACAATCTGCCACCTCATGTTCCAGTTTTGATATTCTTTTCTCCCCTTCATCCATTCTATTGGTGAGACTTTCTGCACAGTTTTTTATTTGACTTACTGAGTTTCATTGCTAGTATTTCTGTTTTTTCTTTAGTATTTCTATTTTCTTACTTGTGTCTTTTATTGATCTCCTTATTTCATTAAATTGGTTTCCTGTGTCTTCTTGATTCCTTTGATTTCCTCGAGCATAATTATCATCGTTCTTTTGAAATCTTTCTCAGACATTTCCGGTAAGTCAGTTTCACTGGAGGTCATTTTGGATGGATTTATAATTTTTGGTGGAATTATATTGTCTTGATTTTTTGTGGTTCTTTTTTTATATTATAGAGATTTTTGCATGTTGGATTAGTTTGATACTTGGGTTTTCTAATTGCCTACCATATTCTTGCATGAATAAATCTGATGTTATATATCTTCAGAGTAGGAGCTTAAGGTGCTACTTGTGGCTCTTAAAAGACTCTCAGAGTAACAACAAAAGTGGTTTGCCTGCTATGCAAATATTATAGTAAGCTGGGTGGAGCAAAATACAGTCAAATTCTAAAGTTAACTGAACAATAAACACATTCAATGAAAACCAGCATGGAGTATTTATGCAAGAGTAAGTATTGAAACAAACAGATCCTCTAACAAAGTCCCTAAGGATGTATGTTGCTCCATACCCTTAATCTCATCAACTGGGAGGCTGAGGTTTCTGGTCTGTAGAGGGTTCCAGGGTCAGCTTGTGACCAAGTGAGACCCTGCCCCCATGAGTGTCAGAAGAGGATACAAAGGCACATTAGGAAGCAACAAATGACAACCCCAAAATATAGCTTACTTAAGAATGGCAAATCTGGCAGCTGCAGATGCAGGGCGTGGTTGAGGAACCAGCTGAAGGCTGCCAGCGGCTACTTAGCTCCGTGGCAGCATTCGCGTTTTTATAGGAAACCTCCAACCGGTGTGTTGCCTCTAGTTAAAGCATGGACCAAGACTCTTGCACCACAAATCACCTGTGTGTGAAGAGTTCTAGACACTGGTGCTTATGAACTCCTTTAATCCTCTCTAACCGTGGTGGTTAGTATGACAAGCCCTCACGTGAGGGAAGTGAAGCACTGAGATGGTGGGAAACCTCAGAGACTGTGGGCCAGGCAGCTTGCCTCGAGAGCCGATGCTTCCAAACCTGTGCTCTCGTTCTTAGGCAGGCCAGCCTCACGGCACACAATATGGGGTAAGCATGGAGCCAGATCCCATTGACCACAGAACCTTGTTGAAATAAGTCCTTCAACATGTCCCCTGAGCAGCAAAGGTGGACATTTCCTCTTACTGCCAAAAGTCCCAGGTGTGGAAGCCTGGCATCCTATCCCTCTTAGCTTGTGTCCTAGCTATTTCATTTTCCAAGTGCTGTTAGAATTTTACAAACTTAATTTTGAAATTCATAGTTTTTAACATGAGAAACCATTTGCGGTCAAAGTATTAAAATTTATATGTAAATGTTATTTATTTTTGTACTCCCTTTCACTTTTCAGAGATAACTGCATCTGAATATTTTTTGGAGTCACCCTTCCAATGCCTAGCTTAGAACTTGGTATATACATCACAAGAACGCTCAGCCATTATTTGCTGAATGGCAATTTTATTCAAAGATTAAAAATGGGAATGGTTGAACTTATGGGAATGACCTTCCATTAAAGTGAAGGCCACATGCAAGGATTTGCCCGGGGAATGTGTTTTCAAGCCTTTTTTTTTTTTTATTGTTATTAGCTTGGGGTCTTAAATTTTTTATAAATGGGATCACATGAACATTGTTAAAAAACTAAATTGCATATTTTTGTTTTTTGAGACAGGATCTCATGTTCCATATATATTCTTAGGAGTCACAACATTGTTTACATTTTGAAATATACAAAAAACATGTTTAATGACTTCTTGAGGTACAAATTGTATCACCATTACTTATTACAAACACAACCAGGGATGGAGAGATGGATTAGTGGTTAAGGCACTTGCCTGTAAAGCCAAAGAACCCAGGTTCAATTTCCCAGGACCCAAGTAAGCCAGATATACAAGGTGGCGCATGTGAGTGGAGTTTGCAGTGGCTGAAGGCCCTGGCATGCTTGTTATCTCGCTCTCTCTCTCTCTCTCTCTCTCTCTCTCTCGCTTTTTCGTTATCTGCCTCTTTCCCTCAAATAAATAAATGAAAAAACAAACAAACAACAACAACAAAAAAACTAAAGAACCAGGTGTGGTGGCACATGCCTTTAACTTCAGCACTAGGGAGGCTGAGGTAGAAGGACAGGCAGAAGTTAGGAATTATGGGTCAGCCCAGGTTAATGTGAACTGGAGCAGCAACAAAAAAAATTTTCCCCAAGAATATACTGTATGATGAAAAGACGAACATCAGATAAACTTTTAAGTGGAAAAAAAAAAAAAAAAAGAATGGCAAATCCAACCATCCATCACATCAGATTTAACACATAATCTACCCTTGAATGGAAGGTGTGCTTAGCACTTACTATGCAGGTCTATATACCAGGTTTTGTGCCTGGTACTAATCTAGTGTAAGTATGTCCTGTTAGCTTTTGGGATGGCTTTGGTTTCAGCTATGTTGCTTAGCTGCTTGGGTCCCTCTTTGCTGTGCTATGGGGTTCAACTAGGCTAGCTGGGTCAGTGAGTCACTGCTCTGATAGCCTTTGCTGGGTGCTGTGTAGCTGAGTTCCCTTCCCCAGCTCTCTGATGCTTGCTGGCATTTGCATTGGTGGTAGGGGTAGAGGAAGCTGTGGATGGTGGCTGAAGTTTTACCACTGGTCCCTGAAATCCTGTTCTTCACAAGCTGCTTAGCTGGCCCCTCCTCTCCTCCCCTTCAGGTTTCTTCAGCTTGTGAGGAGGCTAATGTGAGTGGAAAATCTCCTCACCTGGGTTTTCCTGCTGCTCAGGCAGAGCCTGTGCAACTGTGGCTGTGCAGACCTAGTGGCACAGCTGGTGGAGCCACTTTTGCCTGCTTCCTCCTACTTCTCTGCTATGGTTGATAATTTCTTATACACCTTCACTTTCAGTAGAAGAGTGTATTTTGCTGTTTTTTTTTTTTTTTTGTTCCACACTTTGGCGTGGTTCCTATGCTGCCATCTTATCTGTAAGTCCTTGATTATTAAATTTTTATTGCTTAGTTTTTTGAGTTCTTTGTAGACTCTAGGTACTAGGTCTCTGTTGGAAGTATAGCTGGCAAAGATTTTTTCCCATTCTGTGGGTCATCTATTGGTTCTGTTTATGGTGTGCCTGCCTATGCAAAATCTTTTTAGTTTTATGATATCCCACTGGTTGAGTGTTTAATTTCTTGGGCTACTGGAGTCTTATTCAAGGAGTTTTTTTCCCCACTCCTATATCTTGGAATGTTCTTCCTATTTTTAATTCTGCTCATTTTAGAGTTTTAGGTCTTATATTAAGGTCATTAATCCATTTGGAGTTGGTTTTTTGTGCAGGGTGAGAGAAGTGGATCTAGATTCATTTACCTACACAAGGTTATCCAATTTCTCCAGCATCACTTGCTAAAAATACTGTATTTTCTCCAGTGTGTACTGCTGGCTCCTGTGTCAAAGACCAGGTAGATATAGTTGCTTTAACTAAGGCCTGGATCTTCAATTCTGTTCCATTGCTATATATGTCTATGGGGGGGCGGATATTGAGTTAGGTTCTTACTCTAGCCCAGGCTAATGTGGAATTCACTATGTAGTCTCAGGATGGCTTCTAACACAGGTGATCCTCTTACCCATGCCTCTCAAGTGCTGGGATAAAAGCCATGCTCTACCACGCCTGGCTTACGTGTCTTTTTTTTTTTTTAATGCCAGTACCATGCTGTTTTTATTCTATAGCTTTTTAGTATAACTTAAAATTGGGTATGGTGACACCTGCAGAGGTGTTTCTTTTGCTGAGGATAGTTTAGGCTATCTGAAGCGTTATGTAGTTTCATATAAATTTTGATACTACTTTTTCTATGTCTGTGAAGACTGATGCTGGAATTTTTATTGGTATTGCACTAAACATGTAAATTGCTTTTGGTAGAATGGTAATTTTTGCTATATTTTTTTTTATAAGAGAGTGAGAGCAAGAGAGAGGGAGAGAGAGAGAGAGAGAATTGGCATGCCAGGGCCTCTAGCCATTGCAATCAAACTCCAGATGCATGTGTCACCTTGTGCATATGTGTCACCTGGTGGTCTGGCTTACGTTGGTTCTGGGGTGTTTAACCTTGATTCTTAGGCTTCACAGGGAAGTGTCTTAACCTCTAAACCATCTCTCCAGCCTTCAGTTCTTTTTTTATTTGAGAGAGAGAGAGAGAGAGAGAGAGAGAGAGAGAGAGAGAGAGAGAGAAACTGGCACACCAGGGCCTCAACCATTGTAATCGAACTCCAGACACTTGCACCACCTAGTGGGCACATGCAACCTTGTACTTGACTCACTTTTGTGCATCTGGTTTACGTGGGATCTGGCGACTCAGACATGGGTCCATAGGCTTTACAGGCAAGCATCTTAACTACTAAGCAATCTCTCCAGTCTTCTTCAGTGTTTTTATGTTTTCATCATATAGGTCTGTCATGTCCTTGGTTAACAATACTCTAAGATATTTAATTATATTGTGGGCATTGCAAAGGGGACATCCTTGCTGATCTCTTTCTCCATGTGTTTGCTTTAGCATTCAGGGAAGATACTGATTTTTGTGTGTTGATTTTTTTATCCTAATACTCATTTGAAATAATTTATCACCTGCAGACTTTTTTAGTAGAGTTTTTCAGGACACTAAAGTGTAGAATCATGTCTGTGAATAGGGTTAGCTTGACTTCATTCTTTCCAATTTGTATTCCTTTTTCTTTCTCTTTTCTTATTGCTTGGGCAAGGACTTCTATTACTATGTTGAAGAGGGGTAGTGAGATGGGCACTCCTGTCTTGTTCCAGATCTTAATGGAAACTCTTCATGTTTTCCCCCTATTTAGTATGATTTGGGCTTTAAGTCTTCATACATCACCTTTACTATGTTGAGATATAAACCCTCCAACCCTAGTCTCTCCAACGTTTCGATCATGAAGTGGTACTATATTTTGTTGAAGGCCTTTTTGCCATCTACTGAAGTGATCATGTGGTTCTTGTGTCTAAGTTTATATATGTGGTGCATTACATTTATTGATTTCCATATGTTGAACCATTCCTGCATTCCTGGAATAAAGCCTACTTGATTAGGTGTATAATGATTTTAATGTGTTCTTGAATTTGGTTTGTGATGATTTTATTGATGATTTTTGCATCTAAGTTCAACAGGGATATTGATCTATAATTTTCTTGTAACTCTATCTAGGTTTGTTATTAAAGTATATCTGGCTTCACAGAAAGAGTTAAGGTATATTCTGTCTTTTCTAATTATGTGAAATAATTTCAGAAAAGAGTGATTTTAGTTATTCAATGAAGGTTTGGTAGAATTTGATTGAGAATCAATCCATCAGGTCCTTGCCTTTTTTTAATTGGAAGTTTGTTAATTACATTTCAATCTCAGTGGATGTATTATGGTGTTTAGGAATTTTGGCTTTTTCTGGATTTAGTTTTGGTAGGTGGTATGTGTCTAGAAATTCATCCATTTCTTCCAGGTCATCCAATTCTGTGGAATAGAAGTTTTGGAAATATGTCTTGATGATTCTTCCAATTTCCCTGGTGTAAGTTGTGACCTCTCCATTTTCATTTTTAATCTTATAATTTGAGGCTTCACTTTTTTATCTTTGATCAAATTGGCCAGAGGTTTATTATCTTATTTTTTTTGAAAACCAACTCTTTGTTTTTTTAATTTCCAATTCATTGATTTTGGCTCTGATCTTTTTCTTAGGGTTGTAATGTTCTTGTTTTTCCAACACCTTTAGATGGTTGGTTAAGTTATTGATTTGAACTCTCTCTGTCTTTGTTATGAAGGTGTTTAGTGCCATAAATTATCCCCTTAGGACTGCCTTTATTGTGTTTCATAAGTTCTGTCATGTTGTGTTTTTATTATCATTCAGTTGTAAAAATTCTACAATTTCCTTTTTGATTTCTTCCATGACCCATTCATTGTTTAATAGCATGTTGTTCAGTTTCCATGAGCTGGTGTGTTTTCTGTTGTTTCTCCTATTGTTAATTTCTAGCTTTAGTGCCTTGTGTTTAGATATAATGCAAAAAGTCATGTCAATCTTTCCTGAATTTGTGGAAGCTTGCTTTATGCTCTAATATATCATCAATTCTTAGAGAATGATCCATGAGCTGCTAAGAAGAATGTATATTCTGTGGAATTAGGGTAGAATGTTCTGTAAATGTCTGTTAGGTCTAATTTGTCTATGATGTCAAATTCCATTATTTCTCTGTTAACTTTCTGCTTGAGTGTGCTGTCTAATGATGATAGTGCAGTGTTGAAGTCCCCTACTCTGATAGGATTGGGTTTCTGGTTTGTTGCCAAATAGATTTTGCTTTGTAAAATGTGGTATGCCTGTGTTTGGTGCATATAGATTTAAGACTGTAACCCTGCACCAGACAGTGGCATGTGGTATGCGTGGAGTTAGTAGGCCAGATGCCTGTTCCCCTGGGCACCTCCCAGTTTCCTGGTCCCAGTAGGTCCCCCTGCAGATAGCATGGAGCTGCTTGGACCCTGTGAGCTTGCTGCTGAAGAATCAAGCTCCTTGCCCACCTTTCCAATGTAAATGCCCCTGTGACCCCAATTCCCAGATATCCTGCACTGGAGGGTACACGTGGTCACACAGAGTGAATAGACCATATCCCTGTACCCCTGGGCTCCTCCCAGTTTCCTGGTCCCCGTAAGTCCCCTTGCACCTGGCTTGGGGAGGGCTGGGCTGTGAAAACAGGTCTGTTGCTCAGAAATCCTGACTGGCCCCTGGGTACCAACATCCTTATTCCCCTGAGTCAGAGGGTGCATGGGCCACTGTAGGACCAGGCTTCTTGCCTCTGACTCCAACTTCCTGGTGCCTGGTTCCCAAACCCATGATTCCTGTGTGCTGAAGAGTACATGCAAGTGCAGTGAGTAGGCCAGAGCTCCCAGTTCATGAGATATGTTTGATGTATGTGCAATCTCCATGATCAGCACATCTGTGCTTATAAGCCCATCATACATCAGTATACCAATCTAGTTCACATTTAAAACAGAACACTTTCTGAAGATTCTGTAAGGACAAAAAATTGCTTCCTCCTTAGTAGAATAAAGTGTCACCCCAAGATGTTGTAGCTCACAACACAAAAAGGCCAATGAAAGTCAGAAAATTAAGAGATATCCACCAAGGATGCCTAGTCCCACAATGGAAACCTCCAATGAAATCATAGAGGAATAAACCGAAATTCATTCTCAAAATGAAAACACAACAACCAATGAGATCCTGATCAAAAGAATTGCTGAACTGGAAGCAAACCATCAAAAATCCAACAATTATGTCAATGAAATTGGACAGAACCATCTCTTAGAGCATTCAGCTTTTGACAGAAGGCTTAACTTGATTGGAGAAAACATTAGAATCCTCAGAAGATATATGAATGAATTGAAGATGAGTCAAGAAATGGAAGTTCTCTATAATGGAATGATTAAGCTTAATGTAGGCTTGCTCAAATGTAAGAATGAATTCCAGGAAGCATCAAGAAAATCAGAACTCAAACTGACATTGTACCTCAAAAAAGAGATGGATAAGATGCAAAATAACACAACAGAAAACAAAAAATCAAATAGAGCTTATAGAAACCTCTCTGGAACCCCTCACTAACAGAGTTACTCATGTGGAAGACAGAACCTTTGACCTGGAAGAAAAGACAGAAGAAATTGATCAGGAGGACAAAAACTTTGCTAAGCTCAAAAACTCAAGTGAACAGAATATCAGGGGAACTATGGAATACCCTTAAACGACCAAAAATCAGAGTCATGATATACCAGAAGGAGAGGAAATCCAGGCCAGAGGTATAGAGAACATATTCAACATGATTATTGAAGAAAAATTTCCCAACCTCTTAAAAGAGAGGCCCATCCAGATACAGGAAGCCCACAGAACACCAAAGAGACAGGACCCAAGAAGAAACTCTCCAAGACACATCATAGTTAAAACTCTTAACAATGGCCGGGTGTGGTGCCACATGCCTTTAATCCCAGCACTCAGGAGGTAGAAGTAGGAGGATTGCTGTGAGTTCCAGGCCACCCTGAGACTACATAGTGAATTTCAGGTCAATCTGAGCTACTGAGAGACCCCACCTCAAAAAAACAAAAAAACAAAAACAAAACAAAAAAAAAAAAAAAAAAACAAGACAAAAAAAAAAAAAAAACCCTCTTAACAGTGAAAACAAACAGAGAGTGTTAAAAGCAGAAAGAGAGAAACCATTCACTACATACAAAGGCAATTCCATCAGAATTACCTCAGATTTCTCAATGGAAACCCTGAAAGTCAGAAGGGCCTGTAATGGAATACTTCAAAGTCTTAAAAAACTATGGCTTCCAACCGAAGCTACTTTACTCAGCAAAAGTATCCCTCATAATAGATGGTGAAAGGAAAACTTTCATTAAAAGAAGCTCAACTCTATGATTATATGAGCACAAAGCCAAACCTTCAGGGAATACTACACACAGAAGAGTCAAACAACCAATCTCAAGAGCCAACCAGAAGAACACAATAACCAAAATAGACCAGGCTCAAAAAAGTACAAAACACAAGGAAGCACTAAACCCCCAAAAGTACCTCATTATGGCAGGGATTAATTTGCAACTCACAGTAATAACATTAAATATTAATGGTCTTAATTCATCTATGAAAAGCCACAAGTTATTAGGGTGGATCAAATAATGGACGCTTCTATCTGCTGTCTTCAAGAAACCTACCTCACCACTAAAGATAGGCACTTCCTCAGGGTGAAAGGATGGAAAATAATATTCTAAGCAAATGAAAATAAAAAACAATCAGGCATTGCTATATTAATATCTGATAAAATAGACTTCAAACAAAAAGTAATCAAAAAGGATAAAGAAGGCCACTTCTTCCTTATCAAGGGAATGATCCAACATGAGAACATCAGTCATAAATCTATATGTACCAAACACAGGTGCACCACAGTTTATAGAACAAATCCTACTTGACAACAAAAAAGAAATGAACACCAATGCCATCATAGTTTGAGACTACAATACTCTACTATCCTCAATAGTCAGATAATCCAAGCAGAAAATCAACAAAGAAATAATAGAGCTCAACAGCACCATAGATCAATGAGATCTAATGGACATCTATAGAACTTTCCACCCCAACTCTACAGAATACACATTCTCCTCAGCAGCCCATTGAACCTTCTCCAAAATAAGCCATATGTTAGGACATAAAGTGTGCCTCCATAAATTCAGGTAAATTGAAGTAACTTCCTGCATCATATCAGATCACAATGCTTTAAAGCTAGAAGTCAACAAGAGGCTCATCAAGAATTCCACCAGCTCCTGGAGACTAGACAACACACTTTTAAACAATGAATGGGTTGTGGAAGAAAGCAAAAAAGAAATTGTAAAATTCCTAGAATTGAATGATAATGAAAATACAACCTAACAAAACTCATGTAACACAATGAAGGCAGTCCTAAGGGGAAAATCCATAGTGCCAAATGCCTTCAATAACAAAGACAGAGAGATCCCAAATTAATAATTTAACTGTCCACCTAAAGGCACTGGAAAAGCAAGAAGAATCAAACCCTAAGAGTAATCAAAAAGAATAAAGATGCCACTTCTTACACATTAAGGGAATGATCTAACATGAGAACATCACAACCATAAATCTAGATGCACCAAATGCAGGTGCATTTAGACAGAAAGAAATAATCAAGATCAGAGCAGAAATTAATGAATTGGAAACTAAGAAAACAATTTTTAAAATTGATGAAACAAAGAGCTGGTTCTTTGAAAAATTAAACAAGATTGATTAGCCCCCGGCCAATTTGATCTAGCAAAACAAACAACAACAACAACAACAACAAAAAAAAAAAAAACAAAACAAAACAAAAAAAAAAAACAAAGAGAAGTCTCAAATTAACAAAATCAGAAATGAAAAAGGAGAGCTCACAACAGACATCAGTGAAACTGGAAGAATCATCAGGCCATGCTTCCAAAATCTCTACTCAACAAAATTTGATAATCTGGAAGAAATGGATGAATTCCTAGACACATACCACCTACCAAAACTAAATTCAGAGCATATTAATCTCCTAAACAAACCTGTCACATCCATGGAGATTGAAAAGGTAATCAAAACCTCCTCCTGCTCCCCCCCCCAAAAAAGTCAGGGAATTCTATCAAACCTTCATTGATGAACTGAAGCCAATTTTTCTCAAACTATTTTGCATACTCAGAGACCAGGGAATCCTCCCCAACTCCTTTTATGAAGCTAGCATCACCCTAATACCAAAACCAGACAAGGATGAAACAAGAAAACTATAGGCCTATGTCCCTGATGAATTTAGATGCAAAGATCTTGAACCAAATACTCGCAAACTGAATTCAACAACACATCAAAAGCATTATCCACCTTGATCAAGTAGGCTTCATCTCAGGGATTCAGGGATGGTTCAACATGCAGAAATTGGTCAACATAATACACCACATAAATAAACTTAAGCATAAGAATCACATGATCATCTCAACTGATTCAGAGAAGGCCTTTGACAACATACAACATCACTTAATGATCAAAACGCTGGAAAGAATAGGCAAGGAGGATTTAGATCTCAACATAATAAAGGCTACATATAAAGCACTTGAAGCACAAATAATACTTAATGGGAAAGACTCAAGGAGTTCCCACTGAGATTGGGAACAAGACAGGGGTGCCCACTCTCACCACTGCTCTTCAACAGAGTACTAGAAGTACTAGCCCAAGAAATAAGACAGGAGAAAGAAACAAAAGGAATTAAATTTGGAAAGGGAGAAGTCAAGTTAGCCCTATTTGCAGATGATATGATCCTACATAAAAGTGACCCAAAAGTCTCCATCTCAAAACTTGTAAAGGTGATAAATTACTTCAGCAAAGTGGCAGGATACAAAATCAATGCACAAAAATCAGTAGTTTTTCTATATGCAAAGACAAATATACAAAGAAAGAAATCAGTGAGGCTGTCCTATTTTGAATAGCAACAAAAATTTAAATACATTGGAATAACACTAGTCTTTGACAAAGGTACCAATAATATAGACTGGAGAAAAGACAGCATCTTCAACAAATGGTGTTGGACAAATTGGATGACCATATGTATAAAAATGAAATGAGACCCACTCATTTTGCCATACACAAAAGCAAGTCCAAATGGATTAAAGTCCTCAATATAAGAGCTGAAACTCTTCAACTACTGGAAGAATAAGTAGGAGGCACTCTCCATGATATAGGAGTGGGAAAAGACTTCTTGAACAAAACCCCAGTAGCCCAGGAAATTAAACAAGCACTCAACCAATGGGATTTCATGAAGCTAAAAATCTTTTGCACATACAGACATATCATAAGCAGAGCCAATAGATTACCCACAGAATGGGGGAAAATCTTTGCCAGCCATATCAATGACAGAAGCCTAAAAAATAAAAATAAAATAAAATAAATGATTCTTTTCTTGACCTGTACATTAATTATCCTAGTATTCCTATAGAGTTTACTTAATTGTCTTAAGATCTGTGTGTTTTGCAGCATGCAACGTCTACTTCAAAAAAAAAAAAATTAAAATGATGGCATGGCTGGAAGCTGGAAGAGAGTCAGTCCCCAGATAGTCAGCATGTCTAGTGCCAGAAGGTGCTACATGGGCGACTAGGGGAAAATGACCAATATCTGTCCAAGCTACTCATGGTCTAACCTACTTAGCAGGAAATAACCTGTTGTGATGCCCACACAAGTGAAATAGTGGCACACAGCCATGGTGGGGAACCAACTGCTCTCCATTCAGCTAACTGATCCCCTCAGTGGTACGGGACCCATAGCTGGAGCTGGGAAACAAGTCAGAACCAGATCCAAACATAAGCCCACTCTCCATTATCAAGCTACCATCAATCATGGGCTATAAGAGGGCCTATACCTATTAAATTCTCTGTAAAAAAGTAAGGGTTATGTCATTTGTCCTGGTGCTAACTTACTCTCCATTGGAGAATCTGCTTCTCTTTTTCAGATAGATGTAGATCCTAAGGAGAGAGCCACCCCATCATACCTCAAAAGGGCCCCAGCTGAAACTAAGAAAAATTGGCGAAACAAGCAAGGGTGCTGTTTTCCTGGTGAACTGGGTACCAGCACAAGGATGAAGGAGATCAACACAGAGAAAAATCAACTCCTACCAAATCAGAGATCCAGAGACCCAGAGGCCCCCAACACTTCATCACTGAAGCAGACCAAAAATGAACCCAACATGGCTCAGGGAAATTTTGTGGAAGAGGGGGCGGAAAGAATGTCAGAGCCACATGTTGGGTCATGATATGCAGAGACATTTATCTTACCCATAACTGTGGGCTAACTCCACAATGCATGACCCATATACCTCAACAAGGAGGGGCCAAGGGGAGGGGGTAGGACATGGATGAGCCAGATAATGGTTCAAAGCACTACTCCCCATCCTTTGGCTCTTACATGCTTTCGACCACCTCTTCCACAAACTGACTGTATTTGCTGAATACAAAACCAATTAATAAAAAAATAAAAAATTAAAAAATTAAAATAAAGGAAGAAATTGGACAAAGAAATGGAAAACAGAAGAAAGGAAACAAGGGAGAGAGTTTCCTCAAATACACGTCATCAGTCATGTACTATTTTCTACTTCTTCTTTTAAGAAATATTTTGTTTATTTATTTATTTATTTATTATTTTTTATTTTTATTTGGTTTCTTGAGGTAGGGTCTCACTCTAGCCCAGGCTGACCTGGAATTCACTATGTAGTCTCAGGGTGGCCTTGAACTCACGGCGGTCCTCCTACCTCTGCCTCCCAAGTGCTGGGATTAAAGGCACGCGCCACCACGCCTGGCTTGTGTATTTATTTATTTGAGAGAGAGGGAGAGGGAGAGGCAGAGAGAAAGACAGAATGGGCATGCAAGGGCCTCCAGCCACTGCAAACAAACTCCAGATGCATGTGCCCCCTTGTGCATCTGGCTTATGTGGGTCCTGGGGAATTGAACCAGGGTCCTTTAGGCTTCACAGGCAAACACCTTAACCACTAAGCCATTTCCCCAGCCCTATCTACTTCTTAAAGATGATAAGATGTCAGTTTGGATGGATATGTCTAGTGGTGCTCTGCCAGGATAAGTGAAGTTAAATCCCAGGATGCCAAGGCCTTTGTCTTCCATCCAGCAGAGCTCCAGCCACAAAGAGAAAGGGGACTTCTCAAATGTCTCCCACTGCTAATGAATGTCGGAACATGCATCTTACCCCTGTGGATAGTGTGGGCTGCCAGAGGTTTGAGAAGCTTAGTGGTTAAGGCATTTGCCTTTAAAGCCAAAGGATCCAGGTTTGTTTCCCAGTACCCATGTAAAGCCAGATGTACAAGGTGGCACATGCATCTGGAGTTTGTTTGCAATGACAGGAGGTCCTGTCATGCCAATTCTCTTTCTCTCCCTCTCTCTCTTTCTATCTCTCAAATCAATTAATTAAAATATTAAAAAAACATAATTCCCTTCTATGATCTTGATTTGTTTTACATTCCCACCCCCTTCCACTAAACCCCTACTTCTTTCCAACTAGTCCCTACTGTATTATTATGCTATTTTTGACCCTTCTTCATCAATCCAGGACAGTGGATGGGCCCAATATTGTACAAGTCTCATGCAGATGACAACAGCCATTGTGAAGAGCTGAATGTAATGGCCACATTGTGTCTGGAAGACAGCATTCCAAAGCACTCCTCCCCATCCTTTGGCTCTTACGTGCTTTCGACCACTTCTTCCACAACATTCCCTGAGCTTAGATGGTGTGATAAAGATGTCTCAGTGCTGAGCATTCAATGGTCACTTCTTCATAGTGCTTTAAAGGGTTTTGAGACTCTCCAATAGTCATTATCATCTACAAAATGAAATTGAGGACCACACTAATCTATCAGTATAAACATATATACATATATATGCCTCTCTGTTTATTTTTTCCCGGTGTTATTTTTTTCTGTAGAGCTGGTTTTGTCTTCAAATACTCCTTTAGCCTGCTTTTGTCATGGAATGTCCTTATTTCTCCCTCTATTTGAATGGATAGCTTTTCAGGATAAAGTAACCTTGGTTGACAGTTGTTATCTTTCAGTACTTGGAATATATCACTCCAAGCCCTTCTGGCTTTTAACGTTTGTGTTGAGTAATGTGCTGTAATCCTGATGGGCTTGCCTCTGTAGGTACCTTGATTTTTCTGTCTAACTGCTTTCAATATTTTTTCTTTGGTTTTTGTGTTTGGTAGTTTGATTTTAATACGGCGAGGAGAGGTTCTTTCCAGGTTTTGTCTGGTTGGTGTTCTAAAGGATTCCTGTATCTGCATTGGCACCTCTTTCCCAATTTGGGGGAAATTTTCTTCTATGATTTTGTTGAAGATGCCTACTATGCCTTTGAAGTGAAATTCTTCTCCTACTACGATACCCTGAATTCTAATGTTTGATCTTTTCATAGCATCCCGAATATCTTGAAATTCCCATTCATACTTTTCTATTAGTTTGTCTTTCTCTTTGTTGGACTATATTAGATCTGCCACCTGGTCTTCAAGCTTAGATATTCTGTCCTCTCCTTCATCCATTCTACTGGTGAGATTTTCTACAGAGTTTTTTAAATTTCATTAACTGTGTTCTTCATTGCTAGTAATTCTGACTGGTTTTTCTTTATTATTTCTATTTCATTATTTATGTCTAGTATTGACCTCTTTATTTCATTGCATTGGTGTCCTGTGTCTTCTTTGATTCCTTTGATTTCTTCTTTGACTTCTTTGAACATATTTATAATCATTCTTTTGAAATATTTCTCAGGCATTTTCTCTAACTCTTTCTCACTGGGGGTCATTTCTGATGCATTAATACTTTTTGGTGGATTTATATTGTCTTGATTTTTGGTGTTTCTTGTGTTATAATGTATATATTTTTGCATCTTGGATTAATTTAATGCTTGGATTTTCTAGTTAGCTGGGTGTTATTAGATGTATCAATTAATCTGATGTTATACATCTTCAGGGTAGGAGTTTAAGGTGCTAGGTGTGGCTCTCCAGACTCTCAGAGTATTTAGAAAAGTGACCCTTAGTGTTGGGTTTGCCTGCTATGAGGGTATTCAAGTAGGCTGAGTGGAACAAACTACATATAGATTCTAAAATTTAACTAAACAATGTACACTTTCAATGAAAAACAGCACAGAGTATTTATGCAAGAGTAGGTATTATGACAACCAGATCCTCCATCAACAAGGAGGTGAAGATTTCTGGTCTGTTGAGGGTTCCAAGTCAGCTTGTGACCAAGTGAGACTCTTCTCTAATGTATAACAGAAGAGGAAACAAAGCCACTGTAAATCAAGAAGCAACAAATAACAAGCCCAAAATATAGCTTACTTAAGAGTGGCAAATCTGACCATCCATCAGACTTAACATATAATTTATCCTGATATGTAAAGTACAATTAGCACTTCCGGTTTAGGGCTATATACCAGGTTTATTAGGTGGGTACTGACCTTAATTCCAGTTACCTTTTGGGATGATTTTGGTCTCAGTTATGCTGCGCTCCTGCTTGGGTCCCTCTTTGGTGCACTGTGGGTTCAAGTAGGCTGGCTGGGTCGCTGGACCACTGCTCTGTTCGCTGGAGCTGGGCACTGGTGGTGGGGGAGGGGAGGCTGTTGATGGTGGCTCTAGTTCTCTCGCTGGTCCATGTGATTTTCCACCTTGTGATCTGCTCCTCCGTTGTTCACTGCTGTTCTCCTCCGTTCTTGAGTTTGCGAAGAGGTCTGGTGTGAGAGGAAAATCCCCTCACCTGGCTTTTCCTGTGGCTGAAGCCGAGCCTGGCAGCTGTGGTCCCACGGACCAGGCGCCGCCGCTGCTGGAGCTGCTTCTGCCTGCCTGTGTGGGCTCTGGATCTCTCCTATTTCTCTGCTGCCAGTTTAATTTCTTATACACCTCACTTTTTAGTTAAAGTATGTATTTTGCTGGGCTTAGGTCACCAATCCTTTTATAAATAGGACTCTGAAGCCATTCACTTTGATCTTTGGTCTTTAGTACTGAGGAGCTTCTGAAGGAGTCACAGCAGGTTGTTGCCTCATATTTCTTTGTGTGTGTTTTGCTCATTGTTGGAATAGATATATCCTCTTACTTTCCTTCTTTCTTTTTTGGGGGGCTGTGTTTTGAGATAGGATCTCTCTCTAACCGAGGCTGACCTGGAATTCACTATGTAGTCTCAGGGTGGCCTTGACTTCATGGTGATTCTCCTACCTCTGCCTCCCAAGTGCTGAGATTAAAGGTATGAGCCACCACATCCAACATGCTTTTTTACTTTCTGTTTAATTTATCACATGAGTCTTCCTAGTGAGTTGTCTTCACTTGATTTTGTTTTTTAAAATATTATTTTATTTTATTTATTTGCAAGGAGAGAGAGAGAGAGAGAGACAATAGGCATGCCAGGGCCTCCAGCCACTGCAAATTAGTTACAGATGCATCCACCATTTCATGCATCTGGCTTTATGTGGCTACTAAGGAATGGAAACAGGTTGTTAGGCTTTGCAGGCAAGCACCTTAACCACTGAGCCATCTCTCCAGCCCTGGTTTTGTGTTTTAGTGCTATTTAGAGGGTAGACAACTGCAGTAATGTATCTAACAATTTCACAGCCCCAGTATTAACTTGCAGTAGAAGACACTTCTGTACTTCATTTCTGTCCCCAACAAGGTTCAGAAATAGTTGCCCTAGTTTACTGATTGAAAAATATGGGAGTTTAAAATTTTTAGAGCTAAATTTATCAATATATAAGTAGTGAAGCAAGGAAAGAATGTGAAAAAGGAAAAATAGGGAGTAAAGTAAGTTGGAGAAGGAAAGCATACAGGTTAGAAGTATGGGAGATAGTAGAAGAGTAGAAAATACTGTAGGGTAGGTATATGGAAAACAAAGTCATAACAGCTTATGTAGGTAAGATACAAACTAAAACACAACAAGTAAACAAAGAAAAAAATTATATAAGCTGAAAACTGAAACAAAAAATGATATATAGTAAAATGAATTGAAAGGTATTATGACCCTAGTTAGCATTTCTTCCTAGTTGAGAGATGCAGTTTCTTCATACCTTCAAATGCCTTTTTTGCCAGTAAGTACCTTTAACCACTGAGCCATATCCCCATCTCTCAATTGCCTTCATTATATATATATATATATATATATATATATATATATGTATATATACACACACACACACACACACACACACACACATATGCATATATCTCCATCTCCACAGCTAGCAGACAGGGTTGCTAGTCTCAGTAATTCAAAGAAGTTAAGTCAGTGTGTCTGTCCAAATGAGAGGAATTTTTCTGTTAGAAGTCACAATCTAAGCACTCTGCCCCCTGCCAATTACAGTCCTGTGTCTGGTGTTTGGGGGATCTCACAAGGGAGTTTCTGTGACAGCACCACCCAGGGAGCATGGACGACCTGCTCGCCTGTCACCTGTGTCACTGTGAAGTCTCTTTCTGACCAAGGCCACCAGAAGATTGCACCCACTTCCCCAGTACACGTCTCTGTATCTCTGTAGCTTGTCCAGACAATGTGCTGCTGAGGCTCCTCTGGTGCTGTCTAGCCATCTAGGGGTTTGGGTTTATTTCTTAAAGTGAACAAAGGATTTACAAAAGATTGGATGCCCAGGACAGATAGAAACTGTCACAGGGCTGGAGCAGCAGATGTGACAGCCACAGTGGGCAGCCACAGAAAGCTGGTCATTGTCTTGTCTTTTTCCATTGTATTGATTTTTTCCTTCATTTCATCAATAAGAGTAGCACCTATGGGATAGGGCCCAAGTGGGACCCCAGTAACTTTGAGGTGATTGGCCTTTCCAGTGCCCCAGCCTATGTGTTTGTTCCCTTTTGTCATCATCAGACTCACAGAGCATCATCTGAAGAGCAGGTCTTCCTGGACTCACCCCTTCCCAACAAGCTGCTGTTGCCGAGGAGGGTGGGTGGATGTGCTTGGTTGGGTAATGTATCTCTTCCTGAGTAAGGACTTCTAGATTTTGGAGTCAGGATACAGGCACCAAGACAAATATGACTTTTTTGAACTTGAGACTTTATTGTAACAGGAGGCAGAAAGGGGAGAGATGAAGAGGGAGAAAACAAAAGAAAGAAGGAGATAGAGAGGGAAAGAAGGGAGAGAAGGGAGGTACATGCATCTGGGAGAGAGCAAGAGGACCAAAGAAAGAGAGGAGGGGGGAGAGAGAAAAGCTGAGTGATTGCCCCTGGTGCAGCAGGAAAGCCCATACAGAGAAAGAGACAGAAAGGGTTTTATGGGAAGAGGAGGGAAATAGCCCTGTAAAGAAGGGGTCTTGGTTGTTATACTGAAGTAGGGCTGGGTCAGAGGCATGGCAGCCCGTCTTCTCAGCCCAGATGCATCTTTCATTACCATAACAGAAAGTGGCTACAGAATCCTAGGCCTGGTTATATCATGGCCCTGTGGGAGATGCATAAAGAGCTCTGGGAAGTTTTCATAGAACACATGAATTACTGAATTAAAGTACTGGACACATAATATATCTCACTGGGGATCAGGTCTCCATGATAGTAGCTGCAGACACACAGAACTCCTCATAGAATTGCTAATTCTCTGGTACCAGTTCCAAAGCTTTAAAGATGTAAAAGCCTACTGGCATCTTGAACATGATTTCTAGAAGATGTAATGTGCTACTTGTTTGATGTACTACAGCTTTGAAGAACTCGCTTTTATCTGTATTACACACTAAACTTTGAATTGCAAATGAGCTGCAGGATGTTTGCTTTGTTCTTAGCCACCAGATTCGTTTATAGCAGTTGTCTCTGATGTTCGGGGAGATGTGTCTAAAGACCAAAGCAGTCTCGGTGGCATGGTGAAAGAGCCTGGTCTAGGGCCTGCAGGGCATGGAGGCTGTGGGTCTTACATGAGGTACAAGTTTGGTGCAGAGGGGAGAAAGAAAGAAAGGAGAGTGGCTCAACAACAGCAACAGGTTTACTCAGGCTAAACATCTGAATAACAGGAGTAAGAGGATCCAGAGTCCATGCTCTGCTCACCGGCTGGGGCAGTTACTGGGCTCTTAAGAGGAAGGGATTATGGGAGTGGACAGTTTTGTAGCTAACCAATCCCATTAGAGAAGGAAATGGGAGTGGCTGCTGCTGATCTCCTTAGGAAAAAGGAAGTGGAGATAGCTGTTACTGTTCCCATTAGGAGGAAAGAAGTGGGGGCAGAAAGTTTCAGTTTAGAAAGAAAAAATTAGGTATTTTACTTCTTGGGATTTCCATTGTAAGATTGAGGCCCTAGAGCTAACATGAGGGTTATGTCTTCCACTCTGGGTGTCTTTCTGCCCTTTCACAGGTCACCACTATGGGTGACAGCATATTCATGCCATGTTAAAAAAGTTATTTGAGAGAGGGGGAGAGAGAGGCAAAGAGAGAGAGAGTATGGGCATTCCAGGGCCTCCTGCCACTACAATCTCCAGATGCATGCACCATTTTATGCACTTGGCTTTACTTGGACACTGGGGAATTGAACGGGGGTTATCAGGCTTTGCAAGCAAGTGCCTTTAACTGCTGAGCCATCTCTCCAGCCCCCTTGCCATATTTTTTACTTAGTCCAAATGACATGCTTTCCTTCTACACAGAAATGAGTTCTAGTAGTACTCATTGCAAACTTTATAATCATTTTTGTTACCTTGCTTAGTTTCCATATAATGAAAATTAGTTAATAGTAACATGATAGTAAACATTTACTGTACCTTCTTTGTCAGATGGAGTATTTTATTACTTAATTTGTACAGCTATTCTAAAAGAAACTTATTCCATTTATAGAGAACAAATAGAGGAGTGGCTCGATATTACCTTTCAAAGTCCCAGGTAGGTGACTGTGGATGAACAGGCATGAAGAGTTGTGAGCTTTCCTGGCCAGCCAGGTGCACATTAGAACAGGAGCAACACGTGTCACTGGAGCATATGTAACTTTGAGCATGTGTGATAACTGTGTCTAGGGTGACTCTTACACAAATAGTTTTGGCCCTCTTTCCAATTTCATATTCTGGTTATCTTTGCACTGGATTTCAAAATGAAACCCCTATGAAAGGAAACAAACTTTTTCTGATATGTCCAACCTTTCTGACTCCTGACATTACTTTACATTTGAGCAGTTTTCCAGCCCTCCAGCCATCATTAGGTGTCTTTCCATTCAGTTGACACCATGCAGAGTTGTTGGCTGATGGACACACTCTCTTATATCCATGATTTTTGCTGTCTGTTCAGTTCTCATGCAAACAGAACAGAATCATCTTCCTGACTTTTGACTCTGGGTTTGGCCATGTGGTTTGCTTTGCTGGTAGATAAGCCAGAAGTGACAGTGAGCCAGTTCTGAGCCCAGGCCTATATTTCTTCTGCCCTTTGGTTCTCTGGCATTGCCATGATGAGAACCTTATGTGAACTAAAGCTGGCTGGCTAATTGCTGGAGGATGAGGCATGATTAAGAACAGGTGTCCCAGTCAACTAGCCCAGCCAGGTCAGCTGATTCCTACGGCCACCGAGCTACAATGACAAATGATTGTTTTAAACCACTGAATGTTGGGATGTTGGTCATGCAGTAGTAGCACTATAATACATTTTCACAACTAATGGTGGCACCTTGGAGCACAGCACTCCATGCTGCTTTTACATGACCTCCTTATATATTTGCTTCTGCTAAGTGAATGGCCCAGGATGTAATATTTTTTAAAATTTATTTATTTGCAAGCAGAGAGATACAGAGAGGAGAGAGAGAGAGAGAGAGAGAGAGCGAGAGAGAGCAAGAGAGAATGAGCCAGGACCTCTAGCTGCTCTGCAAATGAACTCCAGATGCATGCACTACTTTGTGTATCTGGCTTTATGTGGGTACTGGGGAATCGAACGCAGGTCATTAGGCTTTGCAAGTGAGTGCCTTAAGGGCTGATCCATCTCTCCATCCTCTATGCTGTAACATTTTATGCACTTTCTTTATGGCTGGTTGCAGCCACACAGTCTTATAATGCTCAGTACAATTACCAGGTACCTTCTTCACTCACCACCTCACCACACACAAGAACTCACAGGGCACCATCCTGTAGGTCTCCTTTTATTATCATGTTTATTGAGGTTATAAAATATAATAAGTTATATATACAGAGTTAGATAAAATATTCATAATTAAAACTTCACTGGCTAATGCCCACAGACCTAGCCTAGGGTATTTATTAAATGCTTTTTTTCAGTTTTGCAAAATCTGGCTGCTTCAGACAAAATGCAGCATGGGGTTCCACCTTTGGTCATTGAAAATCATTATGTCTTCATTGACACTGAATTCTGTAACACAGGCAAAAGTTCACTGAAGCAAACCTTTCTTGCATTCATTACTAAGTCCAAGGGATAGTGTAACTATATAACGACTAGCTTCCCAAAATGATAGGTTAGGAGCCAGTGGAATGGCCCTGATACTGGCTGCCCTCTGGCTCTCAAATCTAAGAGGGTAAACCAACCTTCCACTGGCCAATCATAGCTACCCATCTTCCATGGAAAATGTCATTTGGTGGAGAGTGTCCACTACTACTCTGAACCTGCTCGCTCATCACACATGACATTTGCAGTCTAATTAAGCATAAACTCATCATTATTATCACAGCGCAGGGTAAGGAGCACCACAAGATTTCAAAGAGGAATTAAAAGGATAATCAAGCAGAATACTTAGCTTGCAGGAGATACTAAACAGGTTCTGAGAAAACAGCACAAACAAACACAATAAATGATGATATTAAATATTCAGGACCTAATTAAGGTCCTCTCACAGTATGTTCTACATTCAGTGGTGGGAAATTGCTTGTTGGCTTTAAACATACACAACTTATTTCCCGCAGTCAAAGCTTTTGTTCAGTCATGTGACTTGTAATTTTAAAAGCATGGCTTTCGAAGTCAGAGGGTTCATTTTAATTTAGCAATCACTATAATCATCACTTCAGGAGGGAGCCCAGCAGTTGGCTTGGCATTAACCCCCTGGCGTGCTGGCTTCCCTGGTTCCTCAGCTCTTGGCAGTTATAGGTGTAGAAAGAGAATCTTACAAGAACAGTGCTCATTTATTAACTTTGTCTCTATAGAAGTTATACCAAACAATTGCTCTTACTATGAAAACACCAACTGCCAGTTTTCCTTTCACGCATATCATTTTGTGTGGTTGCCCATACTGCACTCACCTCAGGGAGGCTCCAAGGCCTCATCTTTCCTGTCTTCACTTTCTTCTTGCACACTACCTCTCCTGTCTACAGACTCCCAGACCAACTTCTCATTTACAGAGGTGAAGCTGAGACTAGGGGAGGAGATAAAAGCCACCCAAGCTGACTCCACTGGGGCCTTGGACTCCAGGCCCAGGCTCTGCACTGCACCTCAGGCTCCATGATCTCTCACTGGAGCAGGAAGCTGTGTCTGAATGCTCACACCACGTGAGGCTCATCCACACATCTTGGCCACTCTCAGAATATAGAGTTATGTATGGCCAAACTTTTAGGAAGACACCTTTTCCTTCTCTAAGCAGAACACATACCTGTTTGAAGTAAAAACAACTTGATACATTATAAGATCTTCCCTAGGGCAAATAGAGAAGGCCATTCACAATGAAGGCCCATAGACTCCCAGGCTGAGGAGCCATGCAGTCTATGAAACCCACCATCATATATGTCTGCTTGGCTGGGCAAACATGCCTTGCAGGCCAGTGATATGGGAGTGCTTCCACTATTGACTGGAAGCTTATATGATTGTGACCTTGGGGACAGGTCAAGTTATCCCTGACACCACGGCATGTCAACAATCTGGGCAGTATATGGTGTGGGATGTCTGTACTTTTAACCATTTAACCAAAACCTTTGAGCTACTTTTCTTCACAAGGATTCCTGTTTGTCAACCCCATGTGAAGAACACTTCTTAGAGGCTTTATTACATTTTCTCAGTATTCCCTCATTTGGCCTATTTGACAGCTTCTGGTGACATGGTCTGTAACATGTCTTCTGTCTCCTTAAATATAGGATCAGATTCTTCACTTCTATCATCCCCACGTGGTTTGGTTCATTTCAGTACCCATCAGGCTCCTTGGAGCGGCCCAAGGCATATAGTGACCCATCAGAAAAGGCCTTGATTTTTGGAAGGCTGATGATATGACTCATAGCTACCTGGTCTCATTGGAGCCCTAGTTCATCCCAGGGAAGAGAGTCCAGGGCACACTCCTCAGGATGCAGCAGGGGGTGGAGAAGCAGGTGGCACAACCCCAGACCACTCCAGTATGTCTGCACACAAAGACTCCACAGCATCAAGTCTCTCAATCTGTACCAGCTTTGTGAGAAGTTCTGGAATGCTGTAGCCAGCTGTGCTAATGCGGTCAAAGAGCTGCATGCCATCTGTCATGCCCCCAATCTCGTCCCTCTTCAGTCCAAAGCTCTCAGCAAGATGGCGCCATGTTTTCACAACGGCTTTCTCAGAATTGTATGTGGAGCTGAGCATTCTACTTGTCTTCTCCAGGCAGTCAAATGGTAGCTCTGTGGGGCTGAGGCCTAGGAAAGCCAGGAGCACATGTCACACAAAGAAGGCAACAGAAGTTGCATACCACTAAATTTTTCTTTAAATTACATGAACTGTCCTGAAGATTGGCCAGCTAGGCCAAATGTGCCAACTGATGCAATGTCTGTTATGGGGAAAACCAAATGCTCTCTAATTAGACTGGAGGACTACAACATGGGAAAGAATACATGCCTGGCACTAAAAACCTAATGAAAAACCTATGGTTGGGTAGGTCATGAGGCACAGGGGAGTTATGCCTGCTGTTGTCTGGCTAAGTGCATATTATGCCCACCAAGCTGCCCTCTAACCACTTTTTATGTTAATATCCATATATTAATGCTACTCTCATTTTTTGTTAGAGAAGCTTCTCTTTTCAGATGGTGGTGACCACTGGGGTGACTCAAAAGTCATCAAAATGCTAAGAAGAAGCGACAGTGGAATGTTCAGTACTGAAGCATCTCTATCACACCCTCCAAGGCTCAGGGTCCATTGTGGAAGAGGTGGTGGAAAGAATGTAAGAGCCAAAGGAAGGGTAAGATTGCTTACAGTACAACCTTCCAGACACAAATGGCCTTGATATCCATGACCTCACCTTGCCTGACGCTACTACCTACACAAGACCTTCATAATAGGAGGAGAAAGAAGATGATGGCATCAAAATGGAGAAGAGACTCATTGGAAAGAAGAAGGGATTCAGGCATGAGAGATGACTTAGCAGCTAAGGCACTTGCCTGTGAAACTTAAGGACCCATATTCAATTCCCCTATCCCCATGTAAGCCAGATGCACAAGGTGACCCATGCACAAGGTTTCACATGAGCACAAGGTGGTGTACATGTCTGGAGTTTGATTACAGTGGCTGGAGGTTCTGGCATGCCAAATTTTTTTTTCTCTCTCTCTCATAAAAAAGAATGGATTCATTGGAGGGGGGATATGAGAAGGGAGAATGGGGGTGGAGTGGGGATTATCATGGTTTATTGTCTATACTTAAGGAAGCTGTCAATAAAATGTTTTTTTTAAATAAATTATACCAAATGTTTAAGTAAGAATTAACACAAATTCTACACCAATTTTCAGATTTTCAATTCACACCAATTTTCCAGAAAAAAATAAAGGAAGGAAGTATTTCCCAACTTGATGCGAGAACTAGACCATACAAGACAATACAAACCACATACCAATATTCTTCATGAATATAAACACAAAATTCTTAACAAAATATCAGCAAGTAGAACTCAATATAGCAGAGAATTGTGTACCGTGATAAATGGCATATAATCTACAGCTATAAGTCTGGTTCAATGTTCAAAAAGCAATGTAATCCTTTTGCAAAATTAATGCAAACTTTTACGAACATCTAGGGCTAACATTATTGATGAAAACCCAAATGAATCCCTTAAGATCAGCAACAAGTGTCTGGCTAAATAGGTATTATGCCCACCAAAATGCCTTCTTAATACTTATATTTATGCCCATATGCTAATACTACTCTCACTTTTGGTTAGAGAAGCTTTTCTTTTCAGCTGGTAGAACAAGTGAGACATCTCTATCACATCCTCCAAGGCTCAAAGAGCACAGCAGAAGAGGTAGCAGAAAGAATGTGAAAGCCAAAGGGAGGGGAGGAATGCTTTGCAATACTGTTTTCCAGAACAAAGTAGCCATGGTATTCATGACCTCACAGTGGCTGATGCTACCTATGCATAACCTACATAATAGAAGGACAAAAAAAAAAAAAACAGATAATATCAAAATTGACCCTGGAATATTTGGAAAAGAAGGGATTCAGTGAGGGGGGATAGGGAAGGTCAGGGAAATGGAAGACAGGTGGGGGCAGTTTATGATATGGTGTATTATATACATGTATCGAGGTTATCTATAAAAATTTAAAAAAAGGATTAGGGCTGGAGAGATGGCTCATTGGTTAAAGGCACTTGCTTGCAAAGCCTGATGTCCTGGGTTCAATTCCCTAGGGCCCATGTAAAGGCAGTTGCACAAAGGAGTATATGCGTCTGGAATTTGTTTGTAGCATCAGGAGGCCCTACTGTGCCCATTCTCATTTCCCTTCCTCTCTCTCTCTCTCTCTGCTTGCAAATAAATAAATAAAATAAAAATAAAAATATCAGAAAGAAGAAAAACATTCCTCCTCTTATCACTTTTATTTGACCAAGTGCTGGAAGTTATAGCCACAGCAATAAGGTGAGCAAAGGGAAGAAAAGACTTATGCAAAATGAAAAGCACAAAATAAAACATTCCTTATGTGCAAATGTGATTGCCTATGTAGGAATTCCCAAGTAATTACAGGAAAATTCCCAGAACTATTGACAAAGAAACTTAGATGAGTCTCCACTGAATTGTGATATTTAAGGACAGCTGATCACCATAGGTTATGTACTGTATAATTCCACATTTATAATATTCTTGAAATGACAGAATTGTAGCAATGGAGAATATATTTGTGGTTGTCATGGGCTCAGGGATAGGAGGTGTAGTGGTAGAAAATGGTGTGGCTATAAAAGGGGAACAGGAAAGGTCCTTCTGGTGATGGAAAGGGCCTCTGCCTGCGGTATTAACATCAGTATCCTGGTTGTGAGTCTTATGTGTAGTTATCCCTTATGCTATCACTAAGAGAACCTGGGTAAAGAGCACACAGAATTCACTCTATTCCTTCTTACATGGTAAGAATTATGTCACAATAAAAAGTTTAGCTAAAATAAAAGAACCAGAGAGCTTGGATGCCTGGGACTTAGCCCAGGCTAACAGCATTGGGGTAGTTGGGGTGAGCTGGGTAGTCAGAGGTGTTCAGGTGATTGTAAAGGTCCTCAGGGATGGGCTCTGCTGGTGCACAAGTTTCAGCCTTGATTGTATGTTGGCATTGTTATGACAATATGAGACATGTGCCTGGGCTGTCAGGAAGTGACTGAGAGAATGGGCTTAAAGTTTACACCCTCTCAGGCTCATGAATGTGGGGTGGGGACGGGGCTCTTCACGGTTCCTAAAATTAATTTGAAAATGGGTTTATTTTTAAAAACAAGACATTCCTTAAGACAGAGAAGTTTGGGAGTACTGGTATTCAACTCCCAGACTATCCTCTGCTCGGCAGCCAACAGCATTCCCCATGTCAGGGCTTGAGTGAGCAGACTGACCAGGCATGTATTTGTGGAGAGGTGCCACATTTTAGCAGGCAGGCAGCCAAGAATTCTTGGCTCTGGGATTCATACTCAGTGGCTATTTCTGGCCAAATGGAGCACCCAACCAGCCTGACCAGGCTCAGGGTGGTACCCCACCTACATGGGACATGAGTGGTGAAATATTCATTTGCTTCAGTCCTGCTACTCAACCATCCCAGAAGTTTGTGCAGGGATGCCAGCAAGGCAGGAAGCAATGAGGGATTTATCTTCAGGGTGAGCAGAAGTTAATTCAGGGTCTGGATTTCACAGTAATTGGAATGACTGTAGACTGAAAATATATCTATGTCCCTAGTGCTATTGCTTCTTACCTGCCAGTGCCAGGTATGTCTCAGCACACCTGAGGAACTCTGACCTGGCTGCTTGGGTGGCAGCTTTGGAAGGAGATACCAAGCCCTTCAAGGCCAGTGCAGTGGACCTTGTGGAACTCAGTACAGGGAAGCACTGATAGGTTGATAGGGCTGTATGTTGCATAAATACATTTCTGTTCATAACACTACAAATATGACAGTGTGTTGTCCAGCTGTTTCTTTCCAATTGTAACATTCCTTTTTGAAAGAAAGGTCATAAAGACTCAGGAAGTAAAACTCACAAATCTCAGGAAACTCCCAAAGTTTAGAAAATCTACAACACCTCTCTCCGAGGTTGTACAAGTAGAAACAATTGCTAGAGAGAAGCGACTCTGACTACGTGGGCTTTTTGGTGATGCAGCTGTCTTGAAGTCACCCATGCTCCTGTAAGTAACCCTTCACCCCAACTGCTGTGAGTAACCCCAATAAACTCACTGGTTCACTAAGTTGGAGTTGTTTCTTTGGTCTTTTGTTGGTGCCTCATCTGGGATAAACAGACTGTCTTCAGGAAAAGCCACACAACACAGTGGTTCCATATTGTCCAGTGGAATCAGAGCAGCCTTAGTTTTTATCAGTACACACAAGGATGAAATTACCTGCCTGTGTGTTTATCAGAATGTGTCTACTGGGTAAATGTCAGATGTTTACCATCAGATATTTCCCCAATGCCAAAGTCAACTCCAATGATTATAAGGCGCAGGAGCTGTGTGCATCCATCACTCTGTCCTCAGTGCCATATGACACTGCACTAACACTCCATTAGGCTGTCTCCTGTCCTAAGAGAGAAGTTCCGTGGGATACCTCAGCCTAGCTAGGAACCAAATTCTCTTTTCTTCCATATCAAGAGTTAGCTCACCTGGCTGTTCTTTTCTAAAAAATTCTTTATTTTTCCTACTGGCATGTGCCACCACAAACAGCATAATTATCTATTTTTATTTATGTACTTGCAAGCAGAGAGAAAGAGAAAGAATAAATAGGTACATGAGGGCCTCTTGCCCCTGCAAACATACTACAGAAACATGTACCACTTTGTGCATCTGGTTCTTTACGTGAGTACTAGGGAATCAAACCCATGCTAGCAGGCTTTGCAATCAAGTGCCTTCAACTGCTCCATCTCCTCAGCCCCACATAGCTATTCTGATGGGAGCCTTACAAACTGTGTGAGTGTTTTCCTCAGTTTCCTGCACAGGAGCCCCCTTCCCATGGCTGGTGTTGGAGCGGGCTGCTGATACCACTTCATGGAATGTTGCCTTAATGGCCCTTTGATCCTTACCTTCCACAACACCACACACGTTGGCATACACATCCAATATCTTCTTTCTTCGGCTTTGGATCTATAAGAGTTAAGATAATATTCATCTTCAGAAAGGAGGAAGGTGGTAACAAAGATTCAGATTTTCCCTGTGCGCTGGCTTTGCTTAAGGAATACCTGTTGCACTAAGGCCTCTGGTGGAAACATTCCAAACACACCAGAAAGAAGAGCTTTCCCAGAGTTTCCCATGCAAACACCCTCAACACACAGGAGGGGTGCTTCTTGGGCTCAAGTAGATACCAAGTCTACAGATGCTTCAACATGTTTGGAAGGATGACAGGGGGACCTTAGCAGGCCATTCGGGCAGTGGCGCATTTGGAGCTCTGGAAGCCTCTTGTCACTGGGGCAGAGAGCTCAAGGCCAGAACAGGTGCTGAGTGAACCTGGATGAAAAGTTCCATGCCCATGCCACCCAGAATGGCCTCCAGGGTCCTGCAAGTGGTGCTCCATTTAGAGAGGTCACTGCGTCCAGAGCATGGTATCCCAGTAGGACCAGGCCAGATAAAGGATCCCAACAGGCATGTTCACACAGCTTCCATGGTTTGGCTGGGTAGTCTGAGGCACAAACTAGGCCATAAACACACACCTGAACCTTGGGTACCCACACCCTGTGTCACAGACACTATAAGGTGGCCTTCTTTAGTGATAAACCCCATGTGCAGCTTGAACCTACTTCTATAAAAAGAAATGTGTGTGTGGTGTGTATGTGTTTGTACATATATCATTTTTTGGATTAGTTCAGAACTCTTGAGGACAACCAAGTCTATGGATGCTCAAAACCTCAGGTCCCCCATGGAAGATGGCTTAACACTTGCATAAAATCCTCTCTTGCACATTAAATCATCTCTAGACTATTTCTAATAACTAATACAGTGTAAATGCTGTACAAATAGTTATTATAATGCATTGCTTGGGGATTTACTACAGAAAGGTCTCTTTCTATATGTGTATGTTTAGTATAGACAAAATTTTCTCTCTGTGGTTGGTTGACTCCACAGACTCAGAACCTATAGATTCAAACAGATATGTTTGTGTGTATGTGTGTGTGTATGTGTGTTTATGTATGTATTTGTGTTTTAACTGTCTACTTGGTTATGCACTAGCATGTTTTCAAAGGCATTTTCCTATTTTCTATCTTTTGCGATGATTTTAACTTTTATCCTTTATTTTCTATATTTGTCATCAAAGTATATAGTAAGTTTTCTAGTTTCTGGCTGAGTTGATCTGTTCCCCTGTCTAGTGCCCCAGCTGGGACTTGTGGGAGAAACTTTGAGTCATAGGAACCTTTTCAAAATGGGAGATCTTGTTTGGGTGTCCAAAAGTCACTGCACTGTGGGCCTTATCACACGAGCATGTGCACCGGGTCCTCACCCCAGACTTGTTGCTGGTGACAGACTTCTCCCTGGCTAAGTGAACCAGTGACAGCAAACACAGCTCAGGGGAGCCCTGCTTGTCTGGGGCTGGCTCCTCATCACTGTCCACACTGCGGCTTAGCAACTGCTCATTCTCAGAGGAGGCATCATTTTCACTGTGGAAACAAATGGGAAACTTGTCAACAGAACCTGAAAAAATTCAGCCCTAATGAGATGTCTCAGCATGGGTCTTGTTATCCAGGTGTGGCCAGCAGGGTACAGTGGCTTGTTCTTCAAGTATTTACTGCAGCTTGTGGGAAGGCTCTAGGTAAGAGCTGATGAGAAAGACACACCCTAACTCCCTGACAAATATGCAAATCCAGTACAAGGTATCCTGGAGGTAGGTGTCTATATGGGGCTCCCAAGAGGCAGTGGGTCACTGGGGTCCACACTTGCACATCTCTCCACCCAACCTAACCTATATGTTCTGCACTTAACCCCAGGAAGTCAAATTTAACCTTCTATCTTTATGTTAAATTATTCAGATTAGATGCTATCCACTAAATCTGTGACAGCTTTTTAAAATAATCTAGAACAAAGTAAGCTCAGACTTGTGCCTGGAAAGCCTGAATTGACAAGTGGGGTGGCCTTACTCAAGGTAAGCAGGGTAGGTGGTCACATATGTTGAGCACTAGTTCATACTGTACCCCCACTCACTACTGGGGACCTGGTGTTGGTCCTGGCACCTGTATGTTGGAGCTTAAACTCTCAAACCATTCCAAATATATCAAAACAATATTCTTTTTGGTAAGCATCCTGCTTACTTCCTGTGGTTTGGCTAAAGATTTTAAGAAAGAAAGGATTGTATTTGTTTCTGTTAGGCCAAGTGTATACACAGCCTGAAGCCAGGACAATGCAAAGAAAATACAAGTCATTGTGAAGCCATCTAGCAGAGTGCTTTTTCATTATGTCTCAAGGCTTTATCAGGAGGTGGTGGTGGGCTCATGCCCATCCCCAGCTCTAGCAGGTGAGTGGAAAAGTATGCTGTCCTCACAGATTGATAGATGGCCTGTTGTATCTCTAAGACTCAAGAGCTGCTTATGGGGATGCAAGATGTTGTCTTCAAAGCAAAATTGTCAGCTTTTAAAATTTAATATTTATATATGCAGTGAGTGGACATTCACCCAAAGTACAGTCCTACAAACTTTTCCTATTTTATGAGAAATTCAAGCTTTGGGGCATATCCTTGGCCTTTCACACTCCCTTTTTTCTACTTTTGGGGAAATAAGAGATCCTGGAAGGACAGAAAGGGCAAGCTGAGACAAAATGGGATTACACAGTACTTAGGAGTCACAGCCACAGACCCAGCCAGACCCAGCCTCAGCCTTGGAACCAGCCCTTTCCAAGGGCCGGATGAATTTAACACTATGTTTCTCTTCCTAGTGTGCAAAGGTGCCTGTAACATGAGTGCTGAGAGAACTGGAGGGTTCAAAATGAGATAACCCATCAGACCAAGCTTTCTTGATGCTAGAGTGATGCTCAGACATCTGAAGTCATCATTATTCCTAAGTAGAAAAGGACACAGGAATCAACATGTCATGTGACACGATCCTGTACTGGGACACAGAGGAGAGTTTGGCCCCTTGCTCTTCCTGCACTCGGTTTGGCAACATGCTTGAGGCCTGCACCCAGCTGCAAAGAAAGATGCGGACCTTCCCATGACAGTCTGCAAAGCCACAGTGGCAGGGGGGCTTGCACATTGCCTTCCTGGGGAAAATGCAGTGGAGTTATAAGACTGAATCCAAATGACTTCCCCAGGGGCCAATGAAAAGTTTATTCCCCCTTCAGTTAATTTTAAAGTGTGACAAATTCCACAGCCTGATGCATGATAAAACAGCATCAGTTAAGCCTCTTTTCCCAGAGGTTTAGTACACCAAGCCCTACTGGATGGTGGGCACCTGGAGGAGATCCTGGCCCTCCCACCCACTAGTGTGTGGCCTCAAGAGAGTGGGGATGGTATCAACATGTTACTCTTATGGCTGTGGCAAGATAAATTTACTTACAGCCTCAGCATAGTGCCTGGTGGGCAGTGAGCTCTGGGTATTTTTTAGCTGTCACCTCTAGCGTCATCACCAGGTGGTGGCAAGGCCAGGAACTTGACCAGGGTGTGTGTGTGCTGGGTGCCATCGTCTTTCCCCACAGGCTGAAGAGGGGGTAGAGGGTCTTGGGCACATGGGAGGGCCTGGAGGGAGGCAGCTTGGGAGTAGCATTCAGGTGTCACATCTGCTTCAGCACACATGCAGCCCTTACTGGCCGAGGATAAGCAGAACCTGGTGCTGGCCTTGACCGATGCCCTCTGTTGGGGAGCTGTCCTCCAACTTCTCTTCAGTAGCCCCCACCCCCAGCACTGTCCCTAGGTCAGACATCAACTGTCCAATGCACTTACTGGCATGTTCAGCTTGCCTGTCTGCTCAGGGATGTACAAGGACCCAGCTCCTAGCTCAATCCTTGGGCCGGGGCTGCTCTACCCAGTGGCAAGTGCTGTCCAGTCTCTGTTCCACATACCTCTTGGGTGTCTTTGTGGAGGGTGTTGCCGTCAACTTCTGGAATTCACCATTCTCAGGGAAAGTCACCACACTGTCTGTAGGGACAGAAGTTGGTGAGGGTGGCATTAGCTTGTGTCTCTGAGTTTGGTTCTCCTTGCCAGTGTCTTTTTTGGCAGATCTGCCTGATGACCTGGCCTCTGACTGAGGATTGCACAGGCAGGTGCACCACCCCCTCCCAAGTTGCCTGGGAACAGAGGTGGTCAGGATGCTGGGCTGCCACATATAAGGATGGGATGGACATTCTCCACCTTGGTGCTGGACAGTGTGCATGGGGTGGAACATGGTGTGTGTGTGTGCGCGCACTGACCTGGAGCTTCCTTCTTTTCCTCGCGAGTGTTCACTGGGGCTTCCACGCTCTTCCCTGGGGGACTGGTGCAGCAGGCTGCTTGGGGAGAGAGAAGAGCAGACATGAGGACCCTGGTTTTCCCAGGCAAGGTGACAGCATCAGAGCAGGAGTATAGGGACAGGGCTGTCACCTGGGGCTGAAGGCTTGGTCTTCATGATGTAGAACATGATGATGAGGACAATGGCAATGGCCATTATGAAGATGGTGGACATGGCGATGATCAAGGCAGTGGCCAGGTGTCCTTGGCCCGAGAGCTCTACTGGCATCAGAGAACAGCGTGAATGTCCCTAAAGGTCCCTCCCTCTAACCACAGCACTGGTCAGAACATCACATCACAGTGATGCTTGCAGGAACTGTACATATCCAAGACCTGGACCTCACAGTGCTCTTTGGCTGCCAGGACATCCATCACCTCCCCACCCCAAATGCATATTAGTCTGGGAACATCAGGATGGGGATGAATAGATTCTTTCTTAGGTGTTTGCTCTTGGTCCTACTACTTTGGGATCCTGAGGGCAATGAGGAGATGAGGAAGAGAGGCCCATGTTCTGAGACAGTAGTCTGGGCATTCACATGCAAAAGTCAGGATGTGAAGTTCACTCCCAGGCTAAGGATGGTATTCTTGGTTTGTTTCTATCTTGTACTCATGTAATTTCAATCTCAGTGTAATGACAAGAGCCCCGCAATAAAAAGGGGCTTGACTGACCCAAAGACCCCTACTGCTGCCACCCCACTTGGCTGTCCTTTATCTTCAGGGCAGTTTGCTCTGTTCCCTGACTAATGCAGTCTTGGATGTGTGGAATGCATGTGGAATTCTCTGAAGCTAACCAAATGGGGCCTTCTGCTTCTCATGAAACAGGATCCAGGTGACCTGCCACCCAAATTCTGAGTCATCTGAGAGAGACCCCATAGCTGACAGCCAGTTATGGGTGCTGAACCTCCCTGTGTCATCTGGTGTACTTGCAACATTGCTGGGTATGGGTGACATAGTTGCATACTGACATACTGATTGCAGGTCCTGGTGGGAGATGCATATGTCCTAGTGGGACATCCCACCCCACACAGTGTCAGTATGTAGCAGGCCTGCACACATCTGTTTGAGGGTACTGGAAGCCTCGTGGAGAATTCCAGCCCTCAAAATGTCTAAGGGGCATTAAAATCATGGAGAAGTGATGAGCCAGCTCAAGGCTTGCTCTGAAGGAAACATTAGCCTGGTGAAGTGCACCTAATCAACACTCTATCCCTAAGGGGATAGGGGAAATGAAATATAGTTGTTGAAAATAAGTATTGAAGTATGAATGTCAGCCACAGAATAGTTGTTGACTTCCAGCCAAACCAAAGTGCATACCTGCTCTTGACTGTCTGAGCACTGCACCAGCTGCCCTGGCAATGTGCCTGGGGCACCTTCTAATGGGGGTCCAGGACATACATGGAATAGTAATTCCATATCAGTGCCCTGAAACTAGGGCTCTGAGCTTGATTCAGTCACATGCGGGAAGTGACACAGGTGAGGGGAGTGTACCAACTCCATTGCTAATAATGACCCCTCTTTCTCCTCTCCAAGCCCGACCCACACCTGAGTACCCTCCTCACCTTTGTGGGCATGCTGGAATGGAGACAAGGTGCTGCCACCAGAGGTACTGGAGGAGTGAGCAGAAACCCCGGAAGTGGCTCCCACACCTGCAAGGAGAACAGTTACCTCAGTGATCTGGTACACAGTGTTCAAAGGTGAGAGAAGAAGCTGGGGAGGTGAGATGAGCCCATCTGGAATTCTAGACTATGAATGAGCCACAGGAAGTAGGGCAGGGAGGATGTATTTTTATTTCTTAGTGTGTTTATTGATCCCCAAAGAATCTCGGGACTTCTCAGGGTCCTTATTTTTTCAATAAAAATACAACTCTGCCTCTGTGACTCAGTTTTCCTGCAAACTGAGAGTGTGTGCACCTTATCAGGATGAGGAGAGCGGGTGTCTGAAAGCATTTGGGAGCATAATACTTGATCATTTTTTTTAAATTACAAAGAACATAAATGAATTTGGAATAGCTTTTCTACTTATAAAATAATAGTTGCTTATTATTAATAATCTGGAATGAAATAACAGGGAGACGAACCCATCACAGGCCTCACTGTGTAGCATTGCTGGTGCTGTGTATTTCTCTCTGGGATTTCCCCCAGTATTTCACCTGTGGTAGTGGTTGTATGGTGCTGGCCTCATGCATGCAAGGCGAGTACTGTATCACTGAGCCACACTCTCAGCACAAGATGAGTTTTTCAAGTAGCTGCAACCAAACCATTCAAGAATAGGAACTTGCCTCACCCTTTCTCAAAGCTGTAATCCCTTACTTCCCTCCCATAAAAAAGTCATGTAGCAGGTGATTTTGTTATCAGACAAATCACCAAGGATAATTGTTTGGCCATAGAAAAGATGATGTTCTGATGAGCAGCCTTTCTTTAGGCTGAACTTGAGTTTTCCAGATGTGCCCTGTGGGGGTGGATAATACTGTGCCTGAAGCCATGGATTGTTACAGAAAAAATTCAGTGCCAGAGATGGGATACCTCCCAGTGAGTTGTTGGCAGGTCACTCATTTCCCCAAACAATACAGCCTATTGCCAAGACTCCTCGTCCACCAGAACTAGGTGGAAAGATCCTGTTGCTGTTAAAGACACCACATGCTTCAGCTGCAGGTCACTGAGAGATCAAGCTGGAGCTGAGCTGAAAGCCTCCCCCTCCTGTCTAGTGGTTAACTTGCTGAAAAGAGCTATGCAGCCTGTTGGGTGAGAAAAGTCATCAATGAGCTTAAACCAGCAGTGGACTCTGCAACCTACATGGATGGTCAGCCAGGCCAAATGTGCCAACTGGTGCAATGGTGCATGTCTGTTATGAGGGAGATCAACTGGTCTATGATTAGAATTTGAGGCCTAGTCCACAGAAGGAAATTCCTGCCTGGCCCTGAAAACCTAGTCAAAAGCTATGGATGGGAAGGTAATAAGCCTTGGGGAGAAGCCACTACTGTTGTTTGACTAAATGGGCATATTATGTCCAAATTGCCCTGTAAATACTTACATGAATGCCTATATATTAATGCTACTCTCACTTTTAGTTAGAGAAGTTTCTCTGTTCAGATGGCAGTGACTACTGGGGAAGCCCAAAGCACATTAAAGCGCTGGGCTGGAGAGATTGTTCAGTGGTTAAGGCACTTGCCTCAACACCTAGCAACCTGGGTTTGATTCCTTAGCACCCACGTAAAGCCAGATGCACAAAGTGTTGCATGCATCTGGAATTTGTTTGAAGCAGCTGGAGGCCCTGGTAGCACCATTCTCTCGGTCTTTCTGTCTCTCCTTGTTTGCAAATAAATAATTTTTTTAAAACCTCATAGTGCTGAAAAGAAGTAACAATGGAGTGTTCAGCACTAAGCGACATTTTTATCATACCCTCCAAGGCTCAGGGACCATTGCAGAAGAGGCGATAGAAAGAATATAAGAAGCTGGGTGCAGTGGCACACGCTTTTAATCCCAGCACTTGAGATGCAGAGGTAGGAGGAACTCCATGAGTTCGAGGCCACCCTAAGACTATATAGTGAATATCATCTTAGGCTAGAGTGAAACCCTACCTTAAAAAACAAAACAGAACAAAACAAAAGAATAGAAGAATAAAAGAGATGGGGAGGAGTGCTTTGGAATACTATGATCTCACGGTGGTTGTCACTAGCTACACAAGACCCACTAGTATGAGGGGTTAAAAAAAAGATAGCATCAAAATAGAATAGGGACTAGTTGGAAAGAAGAAGGGGTTTGGTGGAGGGGAGATATGAGAGAGAGGACAAAGAAGGGTGGTGGTGGGGATAATAGTCAGGGTACATTGTATGTACATATGGAGGTTGTCCATAAAGTTTTTAAAACAGGACTGGGCTGTAGATCAGTGGTAGAAGCAGATGCGAGGTCCTGGGTTTGATCCCCAACCAGAAGTCATGTTTCAAGTGTGTTTCCTTTTCTTTCTTTTTTGTTCCTCTTGACTCTACTTTGGATCTTTTCATGAAGTGAGTCTGTGCTCTAGAAAAGCAGCCATGAGCCCAGGATAGGGCCATCAGCCTCCCTTAGATAAGGGCCCATGTCCTTTGCATCTAGCCCAGCCCAGAGGAATGACCTGGGTCAGCCTATGGTACCACAGGGCTTCTGTGAGAAACACAGTCCTGCTTGTGTGAAAGCTACCTGCCACTTAGCTTGGGGCAGCCCTGGAGGGGAATACTACCAGCAGAAATAAAAATTAAAAAAAACTTCTGAGAAATGTGTATGCTACGTGGGGTAGGGCAGACACTGCTGGTCTCTGTCCTTCCATTTTGTCTGATGAATAGGAAACTGGGCAAATGAAACAGCATGGAGGCATGGGAGGGTGTGGGCAGGCTGCAGGTGCACTTCCGTGCTTCAGTGAGGTACCAAGGTGCTCAGAGGCCGGCTTGTACCTCAGGGCGGAACGAATGAAGTATGGCTTGTGCCAGGAGAAATGTCACCTGATAAGGAGGACAAGTTGCTACTTTTTTTTCTGAAGGAAAACTGGAAGCGTTTTTTGTGCTTCCTGGGTTCCAAACTCAAGTTCTGCTTTTTATTTATTTTAATTTTAATTTTTTAAGTTTTGCCTTTTAAATTTAGCTTCATGGTTGGCCTCAGAATCAATGTCCTTTTAGGCAGTGGCTGATGGCCTAGCTGAGAGGCGTCTGTTGAAACAGCTGTGTACAACTATCAAATGACAGTCCCCACCAGCCCCTTTGCAGGTTTGCAATGACAGCCAGCTTTAAAAAAAAAGCTTCAGGGTCCTGTCATTTACACTATGCTGGGAAACAGCCTATCTGACATCATAAGGTGGACTGTTTTGACCCAACTTTGAGCAGAACCTAATTTCATTTTGCTAAAGCAAATAGGACATTGAATAGGACTGTTGGTTTGGTAAGGGGCTCAAGGGAGCTTAAGATACGTGGGCAGAGAAAGAAAATAGCCAAGGGCTGTGGCTGTGGCTGCCAGGCATCTTGGTCTCTTCTTGTCCCTTCTTGCCAGGGCTTGCCGACCAAGGCAGTGGCAGGGTCGGGAATGAGGCACAAATACACCGAGGCTTGTGGTCTAGAGAGGGACAATGAAGACATGAAGGTGAGTACAGACTAATGAAATGCTCTGCACTCAGGAGGGCTGGTTACCCGGAGCAGGCTATTGCTTGTTAGCCCCATTTTCCTGTGCCACAGGCTGCACTTGCCTGGGCCAGTTGTGCCTTGGCCCAATATACTGGACATCCTCCTAATGAACTCCATCTGGCAACAGTGGAGTGTCCAGACTGCATGGACTGTAGGGGTGGCCTATGCTCCTGGCCACAGATGCTCTGTGCACATCTGAGCAGGAAAAAGGTGGCACAGCATGGGTAGTAAAGCAGACCACAGTTTCTCCTGAGCTCAATATTTCTAAGCCAGGGCTAGAGCTGAACATCCACAGCCAAGCCTCATAGCACCCTTCAGGTTGCCTCAACCTCTATCCATCCTTTCCATGTGGTGGTGGATCGCAGGGACCTAGAGAATCTGGAAGGAAGCAGGCATTTCTACTGGGGATTCAGAGGTGGATACAGAGTCCTATGTTGTGTGCAGCAGGAACAGGACAATGCAGATGCCAGCTAGGCCAAAAGGTCATGCAGGCCCTGAAGGGTAGCAACATATGGCCTGACTATGGGCCTCTCAGGCTCATTTCTGGGCATCAGGGAATGAAGCCATCCTTTCAGTGAAGGGAGGGAAGTGAAGAAACACAGCTCAAAAAAAAAAAATGCCTGTGTACACCATTTGCATGTTCTAAAGTGATGACTTTGTTACAGGAAGGTGAAATAGAATGTGCCTTATGGTTAAAAATTACATATATATACACATATACATATATATAATAGAAAATGCCCCAACTACAGTCATGCTACCAACCAATTGGTAGCTTATTTGGACTCTTTCATCCCTAGTTCAGTGTCCTCTGCCCTCCATATGAGACAGAAGGTATAATATGAGTACAGTAAGTCCCCATTTTGCTCATCCCTGGGCTTCCAGGCTGACCTGGTGCAGGTGTGCTTAAGCCTCTCACCGTTATCACACATATAAACCAGTTACTGAGGAGAACATTAGGGTGGATCTGGCCCAAAAGGACCACCTAGGAAAGCACTGAGTGTACTTTGAGAGTAACCAAAAAGGCCCCTGCAGGCCTTGGGAGATGGAACCAGGTCCCTGGTAATTACTTCAGGGTACTTCTGTTGTTTCTTAAGTGGTTGGAAAATCCTCAGAAGAAACAAACACCTGCTCTCCATTACCCAGAATTATAAAAGTATGCATATTAACCTTATGAAAACATATCATGTTGAATAAAGTATATTGTGTGTTAAGTAGGGTAGGTTTGAGAAAAATCTAAGAATAAGGAGGGGGGGAAGAGACAGAGAAGAACTATGGAACAAGAAGCATGGGCTATTCCTGGTTCCTAACTGTGCCCTTGTCAATAGCCACAAGTCCACAGACAAACTGTCCCACCTTATAGGGTGTTTGATGGGGTGCCTTGGTATCTGTATTGTTGACCTGGAGATGAAGCCCTTGTACACATCCTACAGAGCAGTATGCCAGGGCCAGTTACCTCCTCATACATGGTGTCTTGCACCAGTTTTTACATTGGTCTGATGCTGATTAACTTGGCACTATCAAAATGTTTGGCGGCTGAGGGTTCCTCAACTGCCTCATTCAAAACTTGGTATGTATTTCTCAGTTGCATGGCTCTATTGGGACAATCTCTAGATGGAACTGCTTCTTCTTGTAGGTTTCATTGGGTGGTCAACTGTGGATCTATGTTTGCTTCTAATGTGGACCCTGGCTTTAAATGAGTAAGACTCAAGTATTTGGTAAAAGTTAACTGTGGTGGTTTGATTCAGGTGTCCCCCATTAACTTATGTGCTCCAAATGCTAGGACCCCAGCTGATGGCAATTTGGGAATTAAAGCCTCCTGGAGGCAGTTTATTGTTGGTGGCGGGCTAATGGGTATTAGAGCCAGCTTCCTCTTGACAGTGTTTGGCACAATCTCCTGTCATTGTTATCCATCTGATGCTGGCCAGGAGGTATCCACCCTCTGCCCATGCCACTGTTTTCCCCTGTCATCATGGAGTTTCCCCTTGAGTCTGTACACTAAAATAAACCCCCTTTCCCCCATAAGCTTCTCATGGTCAGGTGTTTTTTTTTTTTTTTTTTTTTTTGCCAGCAATGTGAACCTGACTGTGACATGGATGAAAACTTATCCTAGAAAATGGGCAGAGATTTTTCATTCAAGGTCTATTGTAAAGAAAAACAGTAGAGATAGATGTGTCTAGTTCACGGTGAGATCCTGTAAGCACTGGTGAGGGAAGGTGCTGCCTCTATTAGGCAGAGTTTCATCCACATTTTGTCATAGACAAGGCTTTGCTAGCTGTGCAAACAGAGACCTGGAGACTGATCCAAGACCCCAGCTGAAGCTATCTGGTGGCACAGTGGAACTGTAGGTTTTCCTGTGCAGTCATAAGAACCTACTATGAGGCCTTCTGGGAACTTTGCTATCAGTTAAACAATTAAGGAATGGAGGAATGTGCTCATTTTTAAGATCTCTAGGAGATAGGAGATTTTTTTTTTTTTTGGCCATATTGGATAGAGGCAGATTCTTATGCTGATGGTCAACTCTTCTGATTGGACAAGCAATTAGGGAAAGGCATGTACCTATGTGAGGACCCCTGGGGAGAGCTGCTCTTCTCCCAGGTTTCATAGACAATGAGCCTTCTCTGACATCTTCCACTCGGGTGAGGGCCTCATCCCAGAACTATGTGGCATTGAATTCATTTAGAGCCTCTGACAGAAGACATATTAGCAATGGCGGCTGACTTTACCACAGGTCAGGCTGGCAGCCAGGTGCCCCAGGGCCTCCTCTAATTTTTGACCTAATTAGCATATAGTGAAGGAAGTTCAAACTTAAAGACATGAGATCTATTATGTCCTCTGGCTCCTCTATTCCCTGGCACCCCTGCCCCCAGACATCCTGCTCCGTAGTGCAAATCATCCTCTTGAGTTTAATCAGAAAGTGGGAGTGAGGGGCTGGAGAGATGGCTTAGAGGTTAAGCGCTTGCCTGTGAAGCCTGAGGACCCCGGTTTGAGGCTTGATTCTCCAGGACCCACGTTAGCCAGATGCAGAAGGGGGCACACGCATCTGGAGTTCGTTTGCAGTGGCTGGAGGCCCTGGCGCACCCAATCTCTCTCTGTATATATCTGCCTCTCTCTCTCTCTCTCTCCCTCTCTCTCTCTCTCTCTCTCTCTGTCTGTCGCTTTCAAATAAATAAATAAAAATAAACAAAAAAATTAAAAAAAAATAAAAAAAAGAAAGTGGGAGTGAGATGATGCTCTGTCACTCAGCCTTTAGAGAATGGATGAGATGGGTATTTTTTGTGAGAAAATGGGGTTGAGTGGAGAGCAAGGAGAGAGACATTTTAGTCAGTTCCTATCTGTCCTTGACGTGCATGGGGCTACAGGGTTAGTGGAGAGGCCAACTTCCTCCCAGCTATCCTTGATCCTACCTCTGTCAGCACACTCAGGCCACAAGTCCAAGAGACCAGACATTAGGGGTCTCTGAAGCAGAGGCCCTTCTTCATAAAGGAAAACACAAATGATCAGGAACGAAACAATCCAAGGAGGGATTACACACTCATGAGCCTAACAATCCACATGTGCTTTCAGAATCTATTTCATTACCTGATTACTTGTGATCAGTTTTATATTTGTCTTAGCCTCATGTGACTATATATACATATGAGAACTTAAAACCATCTAGAACCTTGCAGCACTTTCATAATATCTTCACATCTGTAATCCCATGGGATTTCCCAATAGTCACGTAAGATCTGTACGTCTGGTCTTACTAACCTCACATGACAGATGGCAAAATCAAGGGTCATTGGGACCAAGTGACTTTCTGGTAGCAGAACAGCAAGACAGCTTTGGCATCTAACTCAAAGCTTGTCCATAGCAGAATCTATCTCTATCTTATGCCTTCACTGTGATGATTTTACCTAGGGGATGGGATTGGCTTCTTCCTACACAATCTTTTGTAAATACACCAGTTCTGAACAAATGGGGTAATGTCGGGAAGCAGAGCACTCACATTCCTTGGTGTTGGGGGGCGCCAAAAGACAAGAGTAGCAGACCATGCCGTAGATGTTCCTGGGCCTGTTTTCCAGCATGTAGTAGCTATAGGAGGCAAGGAAGACAAAGCAGACCAGTAAGTGGGCAGCACTGCACAAGTACAGTCCGCATGGCAACACGGTCTCTTAGCAGGCTGTGGCCAAAGCCAGGCATGAGAGACGTCCGTGGTAGAAATGGAGGGTATATAGCATGTCCTGAAATGGAACACTCTTTTCCCAGTGTTGAGTCAATTTAGGCCTGTTCTCTAATGCCCTCCTGTCTTTATTCCTTTCCCGAGGGGTTGGCTAGTGTGTGTGTGTGTGTGTGTGTGTGTGTGTGGTCACTACCTTCATCAATGCCCTTGAGCAGTAGGATCTATGTGCCCAGCACATGTAGGACCTGTTTAGCAACCTATGTCACCAAGCAAGAGTGGGATCACTCTGAGGAGAAACACCCTCAGTATCATTCTTCTCCAAGCCTGTAGGGTTGTGGGACTGTAGGCAAAAGTGCCTATATGTCCCTGGGACACTTGGAACCTTACCATCGATATCTGCCTGGGTGGGCAGCAAAGTGCCAGCGACAGAAAACATTTGCAATGGTCAGACAGGTTAGTGCAGATGGCTTTGAAGATGGCTTGAAATGCAATGAGGTCTCAACACAGCTAATTGTACTTGACTAAAGACACTTACAACTGAGAGTTCAGCCTGCAGTTACAGTACTTAAAGCAAAAGATGAATCACTCATTATAACATAGCTTCAAGCCCTCTATCCCCAAAGGATGCTCCTGCTACACTATACCAGCACCACAGGTACAGCCCCTGCCACTGAGGCCCATGTTCCCTCCAGGCCGGTCCTCCCACAGCACAGGCTCCTGTGGACACCATCTTCCTAGGCTCCCAGGGTCCTTCCCTTTGCTGATTTGGCTCCTATCTTGATGTGAGCCATTTTTCATAAACAAATGTTCAACTGATGATCATGCAGCCATTTATCACGTTGTGAGAAATCAAATTAGATAAGTGAACCGATGCCAGCACTTGCCCTGATTACACTTCAAGAGATAAAAACAAAAAACTTCTCTCTCCACTATTGGATATTGCTGTGGTTGTTTTCTAATCTTCTTCTTATTAGCCATGTACCACAAAGGCCTCACTGATGGCTGTGGGTGGCAAGCAGTTCAGTGCAGGGGGGAGCCTGCCTGAGCTTGGACCATTACCAGTAACATTAGGGTTGTAATTGCTTGCCCTTCCTCAAAGCCTTTTATCCTCAGATCCCTGTGTATCTTGTAAACATTAATTAACCAATCTCAAAACACCCCACAGAGAAGCCACAACAGCCAGTTTTACTGTTAAGCCTTCTGGGTAAAGCTTGCAAATGCACCCTCTGGCCCCTTGGGAAGCCATCTTTGTCAGTGAACTGTGGAGCCCTGCAGGGACCACTGGCAGATCTGACCAGCAGGGGGTGAATGCTTGCCGTGTGGCCTCATGAACATGATAGGCACCAGGTTGGCCAGGCAGTCCTACCTGCGGCTTTCTAACATCTAGGTCCAACATGTCATTTCTGGGAGATGGCTCAGGCTACAACTTCCTCCTCTTTTCATCACCACATGCTAATGAGGTCAACCTTGTGCACAACTGATTTCCTCATAACTCTTGTTAGGTATTGAGGAAAGGTTGCTAGTAAATATTGGTTGGACAAGTTAATGAATGATACCACATTCTGCTCTACTCAAGTTGAAAGTGCTGAGACAAACAGAAGAGCCTCTCATGTCCTGTTTATACCTGGGTGCTGGGCTCTGTCTCAGCTGAAGCCCCAGAGCCACATGCCATGGCATAGGTGTAGATCACTTGGGCTTTAGGACATGCTACCCACTGGAGGTCCTACATCTTGAGTGCCTGGGGAGAGGTTGCAAGCTGGCTCAGTCCAGAGGCTACATCTGTGGTGGAGTGGCCTTTTCTTGGGAGGCAAGAACCTTCTGCTGTAGGCTGACTGCTCTCATCTGGAGGTCTCTTTCTGAGATACACAGGGACTTTGCATGCTTGGGGGTCCATGCTCCTGTCCTGGCCCTGGTTGTGTGTTTGGACTAAGCTATGCCATGTAACAACAGTGAAGGAACAACATTGAAAGGCTGTTACATTTTAAGAATAGTTGGCTCCAGGAGACTGTTAAGTTGCATGGCCTGCCTGGCACAAGTATCAGATGCCTCCAGATAAGAAGCTGGTTCTAGCATGTATTGCTGCAGAGAACATATTTTTTATTGTTTCAAAACATTTTTATTTGTTTATTTATTTGTGAGCAGAGAAACACACACACACAGAGAGAGAGAGAGAGAGAGAGAGAGAAGAGAGAGAGAGAGAGAGAGAGCAAGCACACTAGGGTTTCTTGCCACTGCAAATGAACTCCAGATGCATGTTCCACTTTGTGCATCTGACTTTTCATGGGTTCTGGGGAGACAAGCCTGGTTTGGAAGGCTTTGTAAGCAAGCACCATTAGTTGCTGAGCCATCTCCCTAGCCCCTACAGAGAACATTTTTATATGTTGACTTTTCTCTCAGGACTAACTGAAACTTTTCGTGGTGAAGTTTACATCATAGCTCTATGCAGGGTTAGACAGAAATGGAGAACACTGGCCTATCTTCTGTCATCTGACAGTTTCTTCAATCTGAAGTCATGTGCATCCAGGGAGCTGTGGCCTAGCTATTGTCAAGTGCACTTACCATTTTGTAAGGGCATGCTTTCCTACTCTTTGATCCACACTTTGATATTCCTTACAGATGCTCTAAGATACACAACTTACCGTGGGGTTGTGTTCTGATAAGCTCATTCATTGTACATCAGTGACATTGTTAAGCAGAAAATGTATTCAGTACACTCAACCTGCCATACAACCTGGCCATTGGAGCTGCTCTGACATGCTCAGCATATACACATTCACCTGCAGCTGGGCAGCATCAACTAACACAAAGCCTACTTCATAATGAAGTGTCGGTTCCCTCATGCCTTTTGTTCTGAGAGTGCAACACAGGCCAGATGCAGGGGGACTCAGCACTAACTTAAGGTCAGTGCCCGTCCAGGTATGGTTTCTACTTGGGTGAGTTTTGCTTTTGCAACATCATTAAGTAGAAAAATGCTAAGCTGAACTATGATTAAGTTGGGGATCACATGTAGTTTTCTTTCCTTTCCCCCTGTTCTTTCTGGGCCGATTAAGGAGGACAAAATTCAGTTTAAACAGGGCCTCTAAAATCTTTTATTCAGAGATTGACTTTCTCATAGACAGGAGGAAGTTGATTTCCCCTGCTGAGTCCCTTTTCCCAGGACCCTAAGCTTGAAATGGATGCCCCTTGGTCATTTTCCTTTGACATGCTGTGCTGTAGAGCTAGCCTCTGAGTCCCCCAGTTGCTTGCCTGCTGTGCTGAGCCTCCAGTGTGAGAGGTGTGGCTACCTGGGAGCCTTAACTACCCAGGGGCAGGCTCTGCCAATGTGGGGAGGTTGTGAAATCCAACCTCTTCCCTCTTTACTTGTCCTTACCTCCTGTCTTTTCCTCCCACACAAACTTTTCCCAATAGGAAAACCCCTTGTATTGCTCATTGTTCAGCGAGTGTCTGGGCCACATGCAGATAAGTGAGAATGGGAGCTAGCACCTGCCAAACCACAGAGAGGGGAGAGGGCCAAACAGCCCTCGGCCTCAGAAAGACAAATGCGAGGCAATCGGCCCTCCAGCCCATAATCCCAGAAGTTCACGAATGAAAACAGCCTTTCGTGGAGCTAATCATGCCAGCTTGCCAAAATGCCCCATAGTCCTCTGTGACAGCATAAGAGCCTCATTTTGTTCTGTAAACCTCAAGCATGCAACAGGAAGTGGGAGCTCTTCAGGGGATGTTAGCCATGAAGAGGGCCATGGGAACTGGAGGTAAAGTGGGGGCCCCCTATTTGGCGGCCTTAGAGTTGAGAGTGATTGCTTTAAGCAGACATATGCACCACAAGCCAAACAGGGAACTGACTACACCATTTCCACACGCAGCAATGAGCAGCCCAGCTGAGGTGGATGGGTGTTGACATGTGACCCTCCCTTGCTGGGGGGCGGGGGTGCTCCAGCCTCGCTCTGTCCCGGGTGCTGAAGATAAATTTACTATGTCGTGGAGCAGGTTGGGTCTCTCAGGGATGATAAAACAAGCTGCCCTTTTAAGATATCTGGAGCAAAATGGCAATGAATTTCAAGGACTACTAATTTTACATAGCTATGAGGCTCACCTGCAGGCCAGGTCAGAGCCAAGTGTGGCGGTCAGGAAGTTTCCCTGTGCATTGACCCATACTCCCCTGACCCACTGCAAAGCCGCTTCATGGAGACCCATCTGGATCAGCAGCTGTAGCCCCACCAATGCACAGATGACCTCAAGTCCCTAGCTCAGCCTGGGTCTCACCTTGAGTGTTACACCCTTCTGTCCATCCATGTGAGAGAGTTTGGTCTGTATGTCCCAAAGAACCTGATTCTACATAGTTAGCCTCTACTTGTCTCCATCTTCTGCCAATTCTTCTGCTTGTACCCTGCATCTGAGCACATGGTGCCACTGTCCACACTGACTCCAGGGAGGGCAGGTGTCAGGAGACCTCCCTCTGTGTCTCTGTCTGGGATTCTTGTCTGTGTTGGGTCCTGCAAAGCCCCCGTCTCTCTACATTCCCTGTGCTCCTGCTCCAGTTCCCACCATTCCCAGATTGTCCTTGCTCTTCCCTACTGGCCATTTCCCTTGCTGCTGTTAAATTGACCCTTCTAACACACAGCCCTACTTGGTGTCCTGCATGGGGACCTGCATCAATTGCAAGCTGAAGCCTCAAGTCAGTGAATTGGGGATGTTGACTCTATGTTATATTATTTTGAAAGTATGTAGCTTGTGGTTTGATATCACAGGAGCTTGTGTTAACAGACTTACTACACCTCAGAAGGGCCTCTGCACTTATACTTAAAAAATATTTTTTATTATTTATTTGAGAGAGAAAGAAAGAATGGGTGCACCAGGGCCTTCAGCCACTGCAAATGAACTCCAGATGTGTGCACCCCCTTGTGCACATGTATGGCATTGCATGCTCACATCACTGTGCATCAGGCTTACGTGGGATCTGGAGATTTGAACATGAGTTCTTAGGCTTCACAGGCAAGTGCCTTAACTGCTAAGCCATATCTCCAGCCCTAATTTTTAAAAATATTGTATTTATTTATTTATTTGAGAGAGAGAGGCAGAGGAATATATATGGAGAGAGAGAGAGAGAATGAGGATGCTAGGGCTTCCTAGCCACTGCAAATGAACTCTGGACACATGTACCACCATATGCATATGGCTTTACATGGGTACTAGGGGATAGAACCTGGGTCTTTTGGCTTTGCTCACAAATGCCTTAACCACTAAGCAATCTCTCCAGCCCACTCTTTAATTTTTTTAAAAAATATTTTTATTTCTTTATTTGAGAGAGCAGGTAGGAGAGAGAGAGAGAGATAGTATGGGCATGCCAGGTCCTCCTCCCACTGCAAACAAATTCCAGATGCACTTTGTACATCTGGCTTTATGTGGTCACTGGGGTATGAAATCCAAGCCATCACTTTGAAAACAAGTGTCTTTAACTGCTGGGCCATCTCTCCAGTCCTTTTGGACAGTATTGGGACCATTAAAGACTATGGAGACTTTTGAAGTTGGACTTAATGCATTTTGCATTATGAGCTGGTCATGAGCCTATGGGGATAAAAGGTGGAAAGTTATGGCTTAAAAGTGCTATGTGTGCATATGAAGGTGACAAGGAGTGGACTTGTGATGGTTCACCTTTGGTTATCAACTGACAGGTTTGTAGAAACAGGAAATCATGGAAACAAATCTCTGGGAATGTCTGTAAGGTGTTTCCTACATTAGGTTAACTGAGATGGAAGGACCCACCCTAACTGTGGGCAGCATCATTCCATGGGCTGGGGTCCCAAACTGAATAAAATGGAGAAAGCAAGCTTTGCAGGACTCCTCACTCACTGTTTCTTCATTGTGGACTGAATGTGACCAGCTGCCTCGTTTCCTGCTGCCATGCCTTTCCTGCCATGATGGACTGCAACCTGGAACTATAAGCTGACATAAACTTTTCCTTCCTTCAGTTGCTTCTTGTCAGGTATTTGGACACAGTAATGAATGAGTAACTAACACAATAAGTAATTCACAGAAACTCAGCATGTCTTTCGTGGATCATATATTTGGACCATGAAAAATCAGTGAAGTCACTGAATGAATGAATGAATCAAGATAAAATTGAAGAAAGCATGTAATCTATCAGAGACTAGTTCTAGCTATCTAATGTCAAGTTTCCAAAGAATTTCTGTTATTCACAGGCAAGTTCAGGGTCCTTACTGAGCAGTCCCCTCAATGTGTGCTTGTGCATTTTGATAGGGAGATGCTGATGCTAATTCCAACACTGATGTTCCTTCCCTGAAGTTCCATAGCACAGTCACTGCCACAATTAAGCTAGGGAACTTCTCAGTTTATCATTATGTTCAGAGGGAACAGTTTCCTCTCCTCGCTGTATACAGCTATCTGCTTTTTCCATATTGAAGAATCAGGTTGTGTGATGAGGGTCTACTGTTTTATAAATTTACTTGGTAAATATGCTTGAATTTTACTTTGTGTGAGGCTGTCAGCAGATATTTGGACATCTGAGTCTCGATTGTGAGAAAGTCCTGAACTGGGGGAAAGAACACTGGGATCTGGGATGGGTACTGTCACTAGCAGACATCAGATACTGGTAGAAGCCAGGAGGGTGAGTACTTCTGTAGAAAAACTGAACTGAGGGGTGTGTGTGTGTGTAACATCTCATTGTATAGAATGAATTCACAGTTGACCTATTTTTAAGCTGGTGGATCTTTCTGACTTTTTTGTACTTTCATCTTGTTATAAGGTAATGTTCAGTGTTCAGCACAACCTCCACCACCCGCACCTGTATCATCACCGCCTCACCACCATCATCACTGACAGCAAATCTCCACCACCCACACCTGTATCGTCACCGCCTCACCACCACCATCACTTACAGCACAGCCTCTACCACCCACACCTGTATCATTACCGCCTCACCACCACCATCACTTACAGCACAACCTCCACCACCTGTATCTTCACCGCCTCACCACCACCATCACTTCCACTATCACCTCCAGCACCTTCTACCTCCCACATGCTTTTCCTTTCTGCCTGCAGTCTTGCATTATGTGTTGTGGCCGCTAGAGGGAGGCAGCAGCAACAGCCAGGACAGTTCTCTGAGTCAAGGCAGGAATTTTCTGATCCCAGGCAGAATTTGCCAATGCATTCTACCTGGACAAAAGAGCGTTCTCTCTTTCTGTCTTTCAGGCTGATTGCATTTTTGGAAGACTTTTGATAAAAACATGAATGTAGTAGAATTACAGGCATCGTAGTACTCAAACATCTTTTTTAGTAGCCTTTACCCTCAGCCCTCTCAGAATAGTAAAAATAATACTTTCTTGTAGAATTTTATTTTGGAATTTCCCCCTTTCAAAATGCCTCACATGTATTATTTCATCGTCAGTATCAACCAGTTTATTTCATGTAGACAGTCAGACTGTACTACCATGATTACTGCCCACATAAGAGACATGAACATGTATGTACCAATAGGCTCATGAGAGGTGGCAGGATTTGTCATCAGTATGCCACTGTCCCCAGTAGAAGAGACAAAGGTATGGCATGGTCCCAAGGCCTGTGGTACCCACAAGTTCCTGTTCATAGGGTCCTTGACTCTCACTATGAAGAGGTCAGCCCAGCACAGCCCACACTTACCCAGGGAGACACGGACCACATTCAGCATCATTCTCCATGTCTCCTGGTGTCAGCACAGTGGCCCGAAAGAAGCCCTCACAGTCTTTGTGGCGCCTGCATATCTGATAACCTCCTTTGGAAAACTTCTCCGCTGGACAGGGTACACAGCCATAGTCCTCATCTTTGGTGCCATAGCCGCAGGACTGCCAGGAAGGCAGACAGAGGACATGAGAGCACATCAAATGACCACAAGGGGCCTTCACCGTGACATACTAGTTGTTTCCAGAAGCTGGCTTTAGCTTCCTGACTTACATCCTAATTACAAAGCCCCTACTTCCCCAGCTGTCTCTGAGCTCACTCTCCTTCACTGTGTTTGGCCTTGGACTCTGCTCCTCTTCAGAGGTCCCTGAAATAGGCCCTCTGGCTCCCAGAGATGCTCTGTTAGATGATCAGCTCTGAGTGTTTGACTTTCCTTAGAGCTTTCTGAGAACCCCAAATACTGTTGCCCCAGACATGTTTCTTGTGCTCCGCAGAGCATGTGCATTTAGTCTTCTACAGAAGGGAGACCTGATGCTCAGGACTGATGCACGTTACTGGAGAGCATTCAGTCATACTTCCAATTCAGCACTAATTTAGTCAGGGCAGAACAGGAACCTATACTCTTAAAGCATTCAGAACACCTGAGAAATATGCCAAGTGCTTAGTTAGTGAGTGTACTTGGCTCAAAGCAGTTCACTCAGCCTCAGTGTCTGGTGACCAAAACTGGCCAGTTTAATCTCCTTTGGCTACCTCTTGGCTCTCAATGCCAGTTCAGTGAGATGGTGTTGTAAGAAAACCCCTGGGTCCACCTCAGAGCTCATGGGCATAGGCTGATCCTTACCATGTAGGGCTCCTCCCCTGGCCCACAGGGGGGACATTGGTGGCACAGCCCGGTGGTCTGGTTGTGGTACTCATTCTCGCCACAGTTGGAGTCCTCTGCCTTGGCCGAGCACATCAGAGACACCTGCCACAGAAGGGGTGTTTGGTTTCTACACCTTCTCAAGGCACACTTGTTTGCTTCCAAGACTAGCCTGGGAAGTAGGAGCTGGCAGTGCAGCGACTCAGCCTGGAAGGTGCTGGCTAGTGGCTACTGAACACAGGCACTTGTAGGTCATCAGCTGGGCATGGTCACCCTACCTTCCATCGGTAGCTGTCCCCCGAAACACTTCCTCCTGACCCTGTTGTCCAAACCCATCCTCTGATCACGGCCATGCCAGGTCACCTTCTTACACATAGTATGCCTTGGATTCTCTCCAAGGTCAAGAAGGAGGTGCCCCCTTTTCTTGAGCTTCTAGACAGCTAGGTACCCCAAATATGTATCTTTTAATGACATAGCATCCTTACTCTTACTTCTAGAAGGAATCCTGGAAGGCAGGATCTTCCAGCTTGGGCTCTTCATATAGGCATTGGTATGGTTTGAATAGTACTGACGAAGGGAGTGCCTGACAAATAGTCCCATTGGAGTCTGAATGGTGCTGGGTTATTTGTAGAAATAACTCCATTTTGTCCTCATAAGGGCCCTTGGAAGAGGGTGCTTTTGTTCTCATTCTGCTCTGACAGCTGGGGAAACCAAGGCCTGAGAGGCTAGAGGTGGTCTGAGGCAGCACAGCTGGCATGGACATGGTTTCCAGGGAATTTCCTGCCCTGCAGGTGCTGGTATAAGGGCGCAGTGGGAACAGGTACTCAGAGCCACTTACCACCAGGACGGGGAGCCAGGATATCCACTTGCAGTCCCCTACGTGGGCCATGCTCTCCTGGGGGAGCACCTGAAAGACACACTCTATTAGTGTCAGGTGGGCATGGCTGTGGCTCCCAGCCTTGGGGCCAGCTGCCTCGCCCCTTTATTGTGCCCCGCTGAATGTAAGGCATTTTCCAATGGACAGCATGGAAAATATACCCCAAGAAAAGGGCAGACTTTGAATCCCAAGCTGGTGCCCTGGGGCCAGCTCAAGAGTCCTCACCAGTGTCACATTATATCCAGAAAGAGCTCCCAGAGGGAGGACTGAGCACATGGAGACTTCTGTTTAAACCTGAGCTGAGGGTTGGTATTTAATGTACTCCAAAAGATTCACACATGATCTTACATAGCTTTAAGTATGGGTAGCCTGGACTGATCCTTTGACCTACAGGGCAACAAGATGATTCTTGGAGATGCTGCTGGGGTCTGAGTTTAGTCCATTCCCTGTCTCTTGGCCCTACTGGAAAGGTCCTCTCTTTGTGAGGCCTGGATTATCCATTAGAGTGGAGAGTAAGAGAATGTAGGAGTTCAACCAGGTAATCTTACTGTTGAGATGAGTGAAGGCCAGAGAGGCTCAGTACTTACTTGTCCACGTCACACAACTACTTCGGCTACAGCCCAGGGATCTACACTACAACTCCTACAACTTGGCAGACTGCTTTTCTGGAGGAGTGTAATCTGTTCACATTTTTACTCTATGAACAGGAGACTCGTGTTTCTAGCTCAAGCAATTTTAACTGGGAGTATGGGTATTAATTACCTTGGTTGTGCAAAGATATGTGCTGTGCTCGTGTGACCCACTAGACTCCTTAGGCGCCACACTTCAGTCAGTGTTGACACTGGGGGCAAATTAATGATGAAAAGCACATCTTCTCTGAGAGGTGGGGCATATAAGGAACTTCCCAGAATCTGTTGCTAACTCAGACAAGTCAACTTGGGCCCTGGGCACCTTCTAGACCTTTTACTTCAAATTCTCTTATCATTACCATTGGTCATGGAAACCAATAATTCTCAATTTCATACATGAAAATATGAGGTAGGGTGGTTCAAGCAGACCATGGTGAATGGGACATCTCTCTCCCTCTTTCTTTCCCCCTTCTCCTTTCCTTTATTCTTTGTTTCCTAGTTGTAGGGCTTCATCCTTACAATATAGGTGATGATTTGAATGTAAAAAGTCCCCCATATGCTAATGTGTTTGAATACTTAGTCCCTAGCTGTTTGGGAATGGTTGTGGAACTTTTAAGGGGTAAACCCTAGCTGGAAAAAGTATGTCACTGGGGGTAGGCCTTGAAGTGTTACCGCCCAACTCTGCTTACTTCTCTCTCTCTCTCTTCTTCCATCCTGCTAAATGCGTAATATAAGACAGACTTCCTCCTTCTGCCACGCTTTCTCTGCCATGATGGACTCTACCCTCTGGACCTGTAAGCCAAAACAGACTCTCTCCCTCCCTAAGTTGCTTCTGGTCAGGTATTTGTTCACAAAAATAATGGATACCCTAAGGACATAATTGATTAAAGTAGCCACGGGATTATGTATTAAATATAAAGAAAATGAACTGGAGAAACAGGTGAGAGCTGTGAAGGCCAGGGCTGTCCTTGAGTGCTTGGACATACAGCATCCACTTTTCTAATCCTTGGGACCTAAGGCCTCAGTGAGAATTCTAGAGAAAGAACACACATAAGAGAAGCATCCAAAGCATAAATATTTAGAGAGAGGTGTTGGGGAGGGGTCCATTTCTGCTGAGTTTTCTGCCTTCCTGAGTGCCTAGGCAGACATCAGTCTAGCCTCCCACCCCTCCACCTAAGGAGCAGCGAGAGCTCACACTCCTGTCAGAGGAAGGTGGATGAGATCCAGGAAGGACTCTAAGATGTCACTCTTTATTATTATTATTATAACAATAAGAGAGAGAGAGAGAGAGAGAGAGAGAGAGAGAGAGAGAGAGAAAGAATGGGTGCACCAGGGCTTCTAGCCACTGCAAATGAAATCCAGATGCATGTGCCACCTTGTGCATCTGGCTTACATGGGACCTGGAGAATCAAACCTGGGTCCTTAGGCTTTGCAGGCAAGTGCCTTTAACCACTAAGCCATCTCTCCAGACCTAAGATGTCACTCTTAATTAGCACTGCAATAAACAAACAAACAAACAAACAAGCAACAAAAATGTGGGCTGGAGGTGTAGTATGTCCCCAGAACTTGGAAAAGAATCCAAGAGTGTCAGTTCTCTAGAGCACCATGCAGGGCTCAACTGTCTATTTCTAAATGACAAAGACATCATGCAGAATGTGCTTTGTGGCTATGGCCATACAGCTTTCTCTATGCATGGAAAGGCTCTGAGATTTTGGTAGAAAGTGGAAGAGTGCGAGGAGGTGATCAGGACTGAGGATTAGAACAGATGGTTTCATAGTCATTGTTAACTTTATGATCAGCAAAAAAGACCACAGAGACATTTTCCTCTGGGGAGAAGCAGGTCTCCCAGGAGGGTCTAGGAAGGACATCCTGAAAGTTAGTAAGGAGGCCTGACCTGAGTGAATGGCAAAGCCTGGAGGGTGGGGCCTCAGCCTCACTGCTCGGGTACTAGGAGGTTGCTGTCCAAGGTCAGTACTGTTTATTGGGTGGTCTTTCAGGAATGACCAAGTTCCAGACTCTCTTGTACCCCAATCCTACAAGGCAAGATGAAAGCACTTGCTGCCTCCAGTCATGAACTTGCTGGGCATTTTTCTTCTGGCAAGGAGCAAGCTGGGGCAGGCAGCAGAGGGGTAGGGATGCCCAGTAGGAGAAGCAAGGCAGGGACGATGGCTTCAGCCCCCTAGGAGGGAGGGGGCAGAGGGGCAGAGGTAAGAAAGGGAGCCACCCCTTTCCCCGCCCTGGGCTCACAGCCTTACCTTGCTTTTGGAAGATGGGGTTAGCAGAGTGAGTTTTTCCACGGAGTCTGGACAGAGCCAAGAGGCTCTGGGTTCTGGAGGCCTTCCAAGAACCATATTAATGGTTTCTAAGTTAATTGACTTCTAATTATAGCAGAGCCTCGGGGGCTTCCCTGAAATACAGGGAAGGGCTCGGTCTGTGCACTTTGGTGCCAGCCTGGAACATTTATTGAAAGGTTCATTAAAGATGTTCCCAATAAACTAGGGTCAAAAGGAAAACTGACAAAGTCAAATAAAAAGCCCGCAGCACCTGTATTATGTCGGCTGTTTTCCTAGAAGACAGTGGGGTATAGGTGGGACAGGGTGGCTCTCTGGTCAGAGCTCTGCTTCTGAGATGAGGGTGGGGAACAATGACAGGCCAGCCTGGGTACCACTGGGGGATCCAGCTGCTCCTAGCTGTGGCCTTCTGTTACTTTGGACACACCCACCCCCTTGCACTGGTAAAGGTGCTGAGGGTATGTCTTCAGTCTGGGAGCCCCACAACTGGGATGGTGTTGGTAGTGGTGGACAGTGTGCTATCTTCTCCCATCCACCTGCAGACAAGGCTGCTGCTGAACTTGTGGAACTGACCAGATGAATGACCCAGGTCAGAGTCCTGCAAACTGAGGCCTGCTGGCAAAATAGTAGCCCCCACCAGCTGGTGCCTGCTACCTTTTTCATGGTTCAGCAGAGATCCTGGGGCCTAGCAGAACAAGTGAGCCCAGTATGACTGCAGTTTTCAGGAGAGGATAGACACTGCTTCGCTAGCTACTCACCTTCCCTCCCACCTCCTCTACTTATAGGCTTTCTGCTATTCCTGACTCCTCACATGATTTCCACCTGGAGCGACAACATGATGAACCATAATAATGTCGGCTCAAGATCCCATCCAACACTGCGAAGGCCTCACCTTTATCACCTCACTGTGGTGAGCTCAGTTCTTGGTCCTCTCTCTCTTTTTTCCTCTTTTGAGGTACGGTCTCACTATATAGCTCAGGCTGACCTGGAATTCACTATGTAGTCTCACGGGTGGCCTCGAACTAATTATGATCCTTCTACCTCTGCCCCTCGGATGCTGGGATTAAAAGTGTGCACCACCACACCCGGTTTACTTGGTTCTCTTTTATAGGTCAGGAATCAGAGGTACCAAGAGGCTAAATACCATGCCTGAGGCATGACTGATCCTTGCTTTCAGTCCTGATACTTTCTTCCTGCTTGACTAGTAAGGCTACATTAAAGGCCAGTGGGGAATATGGGCTAGAACTGTGGGTCCCAATTCATACTGCTTGAGTTACATTATGATTTGTTTCTATGGCATCGTGTGGACTGGATCTGGGCCAGCCTCCACCAGAGGAGCCCATGAAGGATGGGGAAGAAGGAGGATAAGCATTCCTGAACTTGAAGTTAAGCCACTGTTCTAGGCCCTCGGCTTGGCCTGCTCATTTCTGCACGAGGCTTCCTGTGGATCCTCTTTATGGCTGGCCTGTAGCCAACAGTGTGACTCCCAGGAACCTAGACCAAAGAAGGTCCCTTAGGCACAGCCGTGTCTGAAACAAAGTCCTTGCTATCTTTCCGGGACTTTCCTTCCTACCTTCTCTTCTGTCTAGATGGGGAAGAAAAGCCAACAGGCCCACTCATCCACCCACACCTAGGAATAGCACCATGCTGTGTGTACTGTAGATGTTCAGGACCAACAAAGATAAAAGTTCAGAATTCACTTATGGCCTAAACAGGGAACTCAGCCGCCTCAGTCAAGGGACCCAACCTCCCTAGACCTCAGCTCCACTGACCAGCACTTGCTGATGGAAAATGTAGCTGGGTCATGGAGGAAGAAGGGTGGCTCTTGGGAAGCTTGTGGTTTGTCAAGCTGGAGGGCTGGAGTAGAGATCAATCAATTCTGTGGTTTCATCCATTCAAAATTTTATAAACACCTGCTGGCCCATGTTCAATTCCCCAGTACCCATGCAAAGCCAACCATGCAAAATATTTATAAAGTACCTCCACTTTGAGCAGGTTCTAGACTACAAGATGAGACCAATTCCTGCCCTCTAGGTGATCAAGAGACTTCGGTGTTCCAGGACTTGTAGTGAGCTTTTGACTTGCAGTGTGTGCTCCTTCCTATGCTGCCCTTCCTGCTGCTGGCTGGGGTTGCCCAAGGGGAAGAGCTAAGAAGGGGCACACACACAGCTACCTTCCCATCCTCAGAGGCCCATGAGAGCAGGACAAGTGGAGACTCACTTTAATACTGAGGAGCAAGTAAAGGTTAGCTGAGAAAGTGGGAAAAGGTATCCAAGGAAGGGGGAAGAAGCAGCTGGAAGGCTCGAGGTAAGGGCTGAGGTTTCTCAAGAGCCACAGGTTTGTGTGAGGTTAGATGAAGACAGGTGGTTGCAATGGGCTTGGGAAAAGTGCATGTATGTTAGTTACTCTCGCTTAACTGTGACATTAACAAATTAATGGAGGAAAGGCTTATTTTGGCACATGGTTTCAAAGCATTGGTCATTATGATGGAAAGGATGGCACAGAATGGAGTACATCATTGTGGCCAGAAAGTACAGGAGAATGCCTACATTGGCTGCTTATTGCATCTGGACCTCCAGCCTATGGGATGGTGCTGCCCACATGCAGGGAAGGTCTTCCCCTTCATTAATTCTCTCTTGAGATGCCCTCATATACACACTCAGGAATGTGTCTGATTGATCTCCGAGGTGCTTCATAATCCAGCCATGGTAATAGTAAAGACCACCCGTCACATCTAGTGACACAGCAACAGTGACAGGCTGGCTCTCCACTGTGGTGGCAGAGGGAGAGACTTTCCGACTTTGATGGCTGAGACCCAGGGAAGAAATAGATGTTATCATGTGACCCAACTTACATACACATCTGTACATACGCACATACATACATATATCACATATAACACACATATAACTGAGACAAAAGTTTCATGAGCCATGTTTGCTTACTAAGAGCAAAGTACTCTGATACATTCTGTCCCGTTATTTTGGTTCCATTAAATGGAAAGAAAACCATGATTGCAACCCAGGAAATTGACTTTATGACCTACCTTAGGGACTTGATTTATAATCTGAAAAATGCAGGCTTAGAAGGGTGTGTGACTGTATGGATGGTACTTAGTAGGAGCTGGTGGTGGCCTGACCCAAAGTGGAGGCAGGTTAGGGAGCATGGTCTGGACAGGATGTGTCTGGAGTGGCAGAGTTGTCAGAACCAAGGATGAGAAGTGTCAGGGTCGAATGACAGAGGGTGACTGGTGCAGCTATGGGATGAGTGTGTGGCAGGACAGAGGTAGAAGACCTTGTCCTGGACAGCTGCTATATGAAGAGAACTCAGGAGGAGAGGGAGAGAGAAAAGGAGAGAGAGAAAGAGAGAGGGAGAGACATTGCTGTTGGCAGTGTTGAGGGTGTTCTCAAAGGCATCAAGGAGTTCTGATGCACATTGTCTGCTGAATCCCTCAGGCCTTGGGGATGCTGCACAGCATGAAAGGTGTTCATTCTTAGGGACACCTTTCTTGACGAACTGCTCCAGACTATACAAGGTAGTAGTATGAGGTTTCTAATTCTGGAATCCTGCTCTGTTGGTAAATGAGTATGCAGTACAAGGACATGTTATATTCTTGGTGGAGATCATATTATTCTAGGAAGGTAGGAGGCTACCCTTAGTCTGTTTGGAGCTCGCAGTGCTTTGCTGCACTTTGCTGCTAACCCATGATAGCAGGTGAGGACTAGTGAGGGCCCGGTATGAGAGAGAGGGGAAGGGGCTAGAAGGATCAGCCCAGCTGGCTTTTCCTTGTCACACAAGTCAGGAGTAGCTTTGATTGTCTCCTCCCTGAGTCTGGACTCAGTGTGGATGTTCAGGCAAGGTTTAACTACAGGTCAGATCAAAGATCATAAGGGACTCATAGTGGTGTTCTGGGCTTTGCTGCTTAAGTAGGGCCCTTGGATCCATGTCATAAGCACCTTCCGTGAGCTTGAAGTCTCAGGTTTCACCCAGGCTTGTCACCTGGGGATCTTCATTGCTACCAGATCTGTGTCTGTGTGCACACTGGGGTTTGAGAGATGCTGTCTAGACAACCTCCTAGGAGCACATTGCTGGGGTGAGAGGAGGGGCTTAGTGTTTAGTTAAAGTTTAATCTTCCTGAGAACCCAGAAAGGAAGATTTGCTGGTTTGGTCTCTCCTTCCTTAAATCTGCCTCTCTTCTCAGGAATAACAAACCCCATAGGCCTCATCATGCTCTGTGATTTCCTTAATTTCATTCTTTTGTTCATTGAACACATATCAGGGCAGCTTTTACTGTCTTATAGACCCTGGGAACAAAGATGGGGCTCCCATCTGAAGAGAGAGACACTGAACACAGAATTATATAGGAGCTTAAGCCCACTGTCCACAACCCCTCCTCAGACCTCACGTCCTGTCTAAGCAGCTGGCCTCTTGGAATGACCTGTGTCCTCCAAGGGTGGCTTGTCCTCACGTAGCCTCTAGAGCACAGATGGTGCCACTACAGGAAGAGGATGGCTGTCCTCCCTGCTAGTCACCACTGGTAGGGCAGCCCACTTTATGTTCTTCTATCCTGCTGGACCACGTTTGAATGTGCAGGGATTACCTCTTTCCATAAGTTTATTTCCTCTGAAGAGGACACACCTGTCCCCAGCATGCAGGAAAGACTGAGATAATGTGGCCCTGGGAAGCCTCAGCTAGAGCAAAAGCTTTGGAATCACCTTTCCAAGCATGTGGGCTAAGTTCCCCTCCGTCTCTGGTCCTTTTACCCTCTTCCTACATGAGTGCCTGCACTACACACACAGGAGGTACTTCCTGCTGGCTGGCTCCTTGTACTCAGCAGGCTGCAGTGGCTGGGAGCAGATTCCCAACTATCCCCACCCTGTGATTCCCCCAGCCTTGTGCTGCTCTCAGGGTGGCCTTGTCTAGATGGGAGAGGTGGCCCACCCAGTTCCTCAACAGTACAGCTCCTCTATGGCTTGAGGCCAAACCCTGTAGCACCAGTGTGTGGGAGGCAGCAAAGTGCCCACTCCAACCCTTGTCACCCTCCTCGGGCTCTGTGGGCCAGGATCTCTCCTATAGGAGGAGCCTGAGGGAAGACTGCAGGTGGCCTCCTCCCTACACTTCAGGATTTCCTGGTCTGCTGGCGGCCTTCTCCCCACACTCTAGGAGTCCTGGTCTTCCCAGAAGGCCCCAGTTCTCTCCAACAAAGACAGATCCTCATTCCCACCAGGAGCTGGGGACCAATACTACAGCAGCTAAAACATTTCCATATGATGATTTATGAGCCAGTGAGAGAGTGCTAATCAATGCTCAATTGTGCAAAGACTAACTCATTCTCTCTTAACTTGTTTTGTCAGATCTGCTTCACTATCTCGCCTAGCCCCATAGTGCAAGGGTCCCCACACTGTGTGTGATGTGACACTGTACTGCCAGCCTAGGTCCTCAATGACTGCTTTGAACCAGGGTCCTCCATTTCTTCTGTTTCACACTGGAAACCATGGCAAATAAGTTATGCTAAAAAAGATCCTTGGGGCAGCATGGCCTGGGACATCCCAGAGGCTCAGCAGACTTATCAGGCCTCTCTCTCCCAAAAAGTAATAGTCTCAGAGGGATAGAGAACAAAGCTGAGGCATAAATACATGACCACAACAGGGGACACCCAAGAGGCTCTGATCACATCATGGATGATAGAGAACCAGGCATTGCTGTATTACTGTGCAGAAAGGCCTTTAATCAGAAAGCCCTTGGTTCAGGGCTGTGAGGTCTTCGGCTATATCTCAAGGGCAGTAGGCATGTTTAAACACATGACAGATATACGTACATAGAGGGCTGGAGAGAAGGCTCAGTGGTTATGGCACTTGTCCGCAAAGCCTAACAGCTAGGGTTTGACTCTCCAGTATCCACGTAAAGCCGTATGCACAAAGTGGTGCATATATCTGGAGTTTGTTTGTAGTAGCACTATGTCCTGGCATGCCTGTTTTCTTCCTCTCTCTCTCTCTCTCCCCTCTGTCTTTCTCTGCTTGCAAATAAATAGAATATTAAGCCGGGCGTGGTGGCGCACGCCTTTAATCCCAGCACTCGGGAGGCAGAGGTAGGAGGATTGCCGTGAGTTCGAGGCCACCCTGAGACTCCATAGTGAATTCCAGGTCAGCCTGGGCTAGAGTGAGACCCTACCTCAAAAAACCAAAAAAAAAAAAAATAGAATATTAAAAAAGAAAATATATATGTACATAGAGTTCCATGTCTCAACACAGCAGGCTGCTGGCATATGTGACATAGACTGCTGCTCTCAGAGCTGTGGTGACCAGCTGGAGCAACTCAAGATAAACCATGATCAAGCAGAACTGTGCTATCAAGAGGCATGGTAAACATGAGATATATAAGGTTGCTGTGGGCAGAACACAATGTAGTACTGTATAGTCAACCGTTTTGTAATATGTAGAAGAGGTGCACTCTAAAATAACAAAGAATAACTTAATACACAGTAACATAACTGGTTATTTTAACTATCACATATGAAGCATTGTACATGGCTGTTTTATGTGCTGTCCTTTCATGCAACTGGCATTATAGTATTTACACCAGTATCACCACAAGCACATGAGGAGGAACCACAAAGTTCTCATGGCAGCAATGTCACCAGGTCACAGGACTGTTTAAGCCAGCGCCATTATAATGTCACAGAATCACTACTGTATGCGTAGTTTATTGTTGGTTGTAATGTTATATGGTTCATGACTCTGTGCACGTAAGTGCTTTTTTCTCATATGGTTTAAGATCCATCCATCCATCTGCCCATATGTCCATCATGTCCCATCCAATATTGGTTGAGTAAACAAATGAACACAGTCCCTGTCCTGTAGGTTCTTTACAATTTGATGGCAGTCACAAAAGGTCAGCACAACTCAGTGAGCTAAACGCTGAGGGGAATGAGTGATGGGTGTAGCGGGAGCATGGTAGAGGGGACCTGAATCCCAGGGATATCAAGAAGGCTGTCCCAGACTCTGAGAAAGGATGATGGCCAGTAGTTAGCCTAGCCACAGTGGAAAAGTAGAAGAAAAAAAATGTAGGGGACCAGCATGGGTTACAGTTGGCACGTCCTAAGGTCACTGCTCTATCCTTTTCTCTTAGCAGCAGATAAATGCATTATTTACTGAACTGAGTTCCCACAAAATCCACAGCTCCTTGTTTGCTACAAGCAGGTTCTGTACCAGGTGCTCCCTCAGCTCTTTCCTCATTTCTTTGCTCTCACCAGCTCAGGGAAATTTGGAAAGCAATGTGCTCAGCTCACCTCAATCCCAGCTATCCCTTCAAAGGGGGAACCTGCTAGAGAGCTTGGAAAATTAGAACTGTTGCCTTTTGCTCCTGGGAATCCTAGAGGGCTCTTGCCTCCTCTAAGATTGCTACTGGGTCATGTAACCAGGCTCCCACATGAACACGACTGAAGGCAAAGGCAAGCTAAGGGCATGTGGAGAACAGTGCAGGGTGTGCACTTTTTGAGTGCTGCCCCCCCCCCCCAGTTTGCACCTCTTTCCTTCTGGTTGCCCTTTGAACACTTTGAGCCTTGGAAGCAGAGGAGTGCTCCAAGTGTAGAGAGGAAGCGACAGGAGGCCTGTGTGGTAAAAGCAATCACCCCTCCATTTATACCAGAGCCTCAGATGGGGACTTGAGGTTTTATGTAGCTGGGAGGCACCAAAAGGGGAGACTCTGGCTTTTGCCTAGGTCTATTCTGGACCTTTCTAGGGGAGGGCACTCACAGCTGGGGCCTTCCTGCTAGTGACCAGGTAACTGCTTCCACTGAGCCTCTGAAGGGCCTGTAGCAGCCACATCTAGATGGGCAGTTGCCATGGAAACGTACACATAACTTCGGAGGAGGGATGAATGCAACACACAGGCTCTTCCCAGCCAACCATGAGCATGGCAAAATGGTGACAGGAGGGTTGAATCATTATAGTATGTGCAGAGAGCTAATCATGGATGATGCTCTCCTCAGAGTCACAGGAAGATTGTTACTGTTGAGAACAACTGCCTGTTGGCCATTGAACATAATCACCCCCAACAAAATTCCTTTGTCTCAGAGGAGCAGCAGACCTAAGCCTGTGTGTGGCCTTCCATTCTGTTTGCTGGATCTTGGCCCCGAGGCTTCCTGGGACACAGAAAGCCGGTCGTTAAGCAGGTATGGGGTTTAGCCACGTCACAGTAGGTGAATCTGTGGCCTGAGGGACCAGTCTAAGAGGGAGCAGGAACAGTGTCCTGCTCCAGTATGTCCAAAGTGGTGGCACTGGGCCCATTCCTGAGTGAACCTTCTTGGACATCCTGGCCATCTGTTGCTGCTGCCAGTTGCTGTAGCCCATATAGTGCCATACCACTTACTACTGCCTAGCACTGCCACAGAGGCACTGCCGCTCCCTACATACTCCCCAGGGCCCCTGGAAGACCAGAGAGATTGGACATTCTCTTTGCAAGTACAGTGATAGGAAGGCCTTAGACATTCCAAGGCACCTTGCAGATCACACAAAAAAATCTAGACCTGTTCCACATCAGTTCCGCATTCTGTTTATCTAGAACTTCAGCAACAGGTGTCCCGGGGCCAGACAGCAAGGTTGGCCGAGGCTGTATTTAGGAGGTAAACGGCTCCTGGCTTAGGGTGCTGTGAGTGTGGTCTCATAGCACTCCTGTGGACCCATCACTGGAGCTGCAGGGATCAATGTCCCTGACTCCCTTCCTTCCTGGGGAATGTCAACAGCAGCCTTGCTGCTCACACTTTCTGATGAGGGAGGCTAGGATTCTGCTACCTCTTTCCACCCCACACTGTGACCCTTGATGATTTCTATAGCCTCTGGGTTCCAGTACATTCTGCTTTCTCCTCTGTCCTTTCAACACCAGGCCAACCTAACTCCCAGGTACTTCCACAAACAGTTCATACCCCAGGAACCTAGAGAGAGAGAGAGAGAGAGAGAGAGACTATGATCACCTCTCAGTGCCCCATAGGTAGGATTTTTAGTGGGTAGGATTTTGCTTGTTTACAGTTCACAAGTAGATGGACAGCTCCTGATTTCTGATTCTGGGGTTAGACCATCCCCTCCCCCTATGCCCCCACTGACATGGAAATAACCCAGTACAGGTGCTGCTTCACCAGGCAGGTGACCCGGATGGGGCAAGCTATAAATAACCATTAAGTGTCCCTTTCAGAGAGGACTTTTGTTTTTCTGTCTTAAATTCGAGTCCCAGCATGAAACAAGGAACTTGAACATTTGGATCCTTCCTGTCAAAATCAGTCTTGTTCTACCGGTTTAAACGAGACTTCTCTGAGCAAGTACTGTAACAGGAAGGGCTTGGGGAGGCCAACACACTTGCAGCCTCTGCCAGGAGCCCTGAGATGGGTCTGCCTTTTGTTCCAAGGGCCTCTGTGGGATGGAGGGAGACACAGGGACTATTAACATCCCTCGATCTAAGGCATCAGTGGGGCTGAGAGTAAAGTCTATTCTTGGCTTCATTCATTCATTGTGCAGCTAACTTACTAATGCATATAGGTTATATTGCAATTACATTATGTTCATTCTCCCATCCAAACCTTCTTCAAGGTGGAGGATCTAAAGTTACTGCTGATGTCTTAAGTATATTTTAAAAACAAATAAATGGAAGGGGCTAGGAAGATGGCTCATTTGGAAAAGTACTTGCACAGGGACTTGAGTTCAGATTCTCTAGCAGCACAGAGGGAGGTAAAGACAGAAGATGCCTGGGTCTGGCTGGCTAGCTAGTTTAGTTCAGTCAGTGAACTCCAGGTTTAGCAAGAAACCCTGTTTCAAAAAGCTAAAAAAAAAAAAAAAAAAGCTAAATGGAAAGTGATTGTGAAAGACACCAGACATCAGACACTTAGCATCTACATGCAGGTGTACACACATGTGCATGTGTACCTGCATACATATGTATGCCCACAGACATACAAACAGATATGTATTCACAACATACACATGCAAAAAGAAAAATCAAGAAAGAACTGGAAGGGGCTAGGGAAGGATCTCAGTTGGAGAATTACCTAGCATCCACAAAGCTCTGAGTTCAATCCCCAGCACTGATTGAAAAGGAAAGAAAGCGAATTGTCCTGAACCAACATGATTCCACCAATCAGGAAGGTTTGGGAAAGCTTGCTTCCAATCTCTTTCTCACTGCAAGATAAAATTTTTAGAGCAGAGACTGGCCCTCAGGACTGCAGTGAGACAGGAGGAAGGGCTTCTAACATTCCACTGCACAATAAGGAAGCTATGGCTGATACTGGTTAGTTGAATATTTAAAAAGAAGTAGTAGTTGAATGTTCCCAACATACAGGAATGTAAAATGACAAAGGAGATGGGTATGCCAATTATCTGATCTGATCATCACACATTGCACATATGTATTGGAATGTCACTCTGTACCCCGTAAGTATTATTATTATGTGCCAATTAGAGCTAAAAATGTTACATAAAAAGAGACTGGCATATGTCATTGGCCTAATATGTTGAATAACAACAGAACAAATTCTTTTTTAAAAAAATATTTTTTGTTTATTTTTATTTATTTATTTGAAAGCGATGGGCAGAGAGAGAGAGAAAGAGGCAGATAGAGAGAGAGAGAGAGAGAATGGGCGTGCCAGGGCCTCCGGCCACTGCAAACGAACTCCAGATGTGTGCGCCCCCTTGTGCATCTGGCTAATGTGGGTCCTGGAGAATCGAGCCTCGAACTGGGGTCCTTAGGCTTCACAGGCAAGCGCTTAACTGCTAAGCCATCTCTCCAGCCCCAGAACAAATTCTTGCATGGGTCTCATTTCCTTGGATGCTGGTATCTGCATCTCTCTGTGGGAGATGGATTCAGCCAACTGTCTTAAGGATGTGTCAAGATAGACTAGGGACCGTCCTGAGCCCATAACCTTGCATATTAGTTCATTTTCTCCTCCTTGCTGTGACAAAATGCCTGACAAAAGCAAATAAGGCAGAAAGGATTTATTTCAGCTCACAGTTTTAGGATACAGTCTATCATGGTTGGGAGGACATGGTGGCAAGAGAGGAGGCAGCTGGTCACACTGCAGGTGCAGTGAGGAAGCAGAGTGATGATCGCAGGTGCTCAGCTCACTTTCCTGTTTGTTCAGTCTAGCACCACGGAATGGTGTCTATAGTGAGCGTGGGGTTCCACCTCAATTAACTTAATCTAGAAAATCCCTCATAGGCATGTCTCCTAAGTGATGCTAGATCTGATCAAGTTGACAATTGAGATTGCCATCACACCTTGCATGACTCACTTCTGCTCCCCATCTCAGGGACCTACTCAAATGAAGCACAGGTTTCTCTGCCTGCTCATTTCTTAGATGGTAAAATAAGGAAGCATCTACCTGTGAGGATCTTGGTGCAGACTGTGCTTGATCAGAAATGTGCCCGTGTAATCAGAACAATGGCATTTTCTTTCAGAATATTTACAGTAGTCTGACTGGGACAGTGTTGGCTAGAACTGCTTCTGTTGTGCCTAACTTAACAGGACTGTTTTTCTCCTGCTAACTGGATTGATGATGTGGCCTTTTGCCTACTCTGAGAAGGACTTGGAACACTTGTGTCCCCCATACATGCTACTGAGCCCTGCTGTGTCAAGTGCTTGATTTGGGGTAGGGACCAGGATGGCCATTCCGAGCAGAGCCAGGGGCAGTCCACATTCAGAGTGCTGCTGTGTAGAGGAGGAAGTTGTGGCACAGAACAAGTTCCACACCCATTCTGTCCCCATGGATGGACACCACTGCATCCTGTGGGTTTCTTTTAGAATGAGTTTCAGATGCTCCTGAAGTCACTAAATCAACTCAAGAGCAGGGTTGCCTGCTGGCTACAGACCCCACCTGGCCTCACCAAGAGATTCTTGTCACTGCTCACAAGGAATTGACAGTCTCGAAGGTGAGCTGAGCAGAAGGCCCAAAGCATCCCTGCTTAATTGAAACTGAGACAGTGGTATGGCAGAAGTGATACAATTTGCATGGTCATCATGTAACAGCACTTGGAGATTTAGAAAACCAGCACCACACTGTCTCATTTACATCAGTGAAACTTGGAGCCTCTGTCCCCTGGAAAGTATGACTGTATGTAGGTGGTGCTACCTGCTTTCATGGCAGCCTCACTGTTCAGTGCCACAGGGTAGGTGTTCTGTCTGGGGACAAATGGCCATCCCAAGCATGTTGTGTATAGCTGAACCTCCTGTGGCCCTGGGAGGGGCTAATGGGTTCTATGCCAAGGAATGAAGCCGACATAGCTTAAAGGGCCATTTATTAGGTGTTTCATATGAATTTCAGTGCTAGTGTGGTGAGAAGACCATGATTTATTTATTTCCACAGCAAAAGACTTCACTGATGCCAAAGTTTTTTGAACTGGACTATGTGGCTGGTACTAAAGTAAAATAAAATCGAACATTTAAAGCCTGAGACCTGCTAACTTATTAAACTCTTAGAAGAGGTCAATATCTCTGGGTCTAACAGGGAGCCAAGTAAAGACTTGGCAGAGCACATAAGATTTGCATTATCTGCCCTGGCAGTATGTTAAAAATCATCCACCAAGAATGCCAGGAAGAAAGGTTGAGAATTATTGGAAAATAATACTGATAACTTTGAAAAATCGAGATATATTTATTTCAAGAGGTCATGATTCCCAAACAGATCAACAGAATGAGGGCTATGTTCACAATGGAATATTATTTTACCTTGAAAAGGATGGAAATCCTATCACATGCTGAGTGACTTAAGGGTAAACTGTATAATCCCGTTTAGTGAGGTGCCTAGAGTAGTAGCTCCACTCGCAGGGACAGAAATTAGAAGGGTGGCTGCCTGGGGCAGGTCCTCCTCTATGAGGAGGCCTTTTCATCCTGAGTTCCCTTCTGATCTTTCCTCTAAGTAAAAGAGATCAACCAAACTCAGGCTCCCCAGCCCATGTCCGTCACACTCCACTTCGCGCTGCTGCTGGAAGCATTAATCCTCAGGCATGAGGAATCAGCCATGTGGGAAGGTCGCCAGGTGCTGGGTGTCTTTGAGGACACCGGGCCCTCCTCCTGGCATTCCTCTGTGCCAGGTAAGATGTGCTCAGAGTCATCCTGGCATGGGGAACACGCTCACACTGCTGACACTCCTAGCCTCCCTTGTTTCGCACATGCACCCAGAATCCCCTGACTTGCAGGCAGGGCTGTTCTTTGTGATGCTGACACACCTGAGCGTATCTTCATCAGCCCAGGTCTCGCCCACAGCAGGGGCTTAGGGAAACCCGTGGAACTGAATTGTGTGCTGGGCTGATCTCTTGGGACTAATACAGAGAACTCCCGTGGGGCAGCAATATTTCTTTCAGCAGTGAGTATCTGTCCAACAGTGTCACTGAACGGTGAGATCGCTTTGGAGCTTACTGCTCTCCAAAGTTTTAAAGCCAAGCTCCTAACAACATTGCCTTCACGGTTCTCGATTCCTTAAGAAGTGGCCGAACTCTTTACTGGAGAAACTCCAGGGAGTTTACTCACATGCACACCCACCCCTGAAATGTCCATTTTATGTCAATAACCATTGTTTCTGGGTGGGAGAATTAGGATTGTTTTTCCCCTTGCTTTCTTCTTCTTATCTTCCCTGCCTTGCTTAAATTTTAAGCTTTTAGCATAGACTACTTTAAATGAAAGTAATAAAATAAAGAAAAAAAGGAATGACATTGACACACACATACAAAGAGTGAGAGAAAGAGAGAGAGAGGTACTGAAACCTTGAGAATTTGCTTTTTAGCCAGTGGTAGAAAGTGGATTGGCTGCCTTGTGCTCATGAATTTGGCTAGGGCTTGGAGCCAATGGGTTAAGGATGGCCATGCCTGGCACGTCTGACTCCTGTGGGCACATCATCTTCCTGTTGCCATCACTTTAAAAATATTTATTTAGGGCTGGAGAGATGGCTTAGCAGTTAAGCGCTTGCCTGTGAAGCCTAAGGACCCTGGTTCGAGGCTCGATTCCCCAGGACCCACGTTAGCCAGATGCACAAGGGGGCACAAACGTCTGGAGTTAATTTGGAGGCCCTGGCGCACCCATTCTCTCTCTCTCTCTCTCTCTCTCTCTCTCTGCCTTTCTCTCTGCGTTGATCACTCTCAAATAAATAAATAAATAAATGAACAAAAATATTTAAAACTTTTATTTATTTATTTTTATTTATTTAAGAGAGAGAGAGAGAGAGAGAGAGAGAGAGGAGGCAGATGGAAAGAGAAAGAGAGAGAGAGAGAGAGAGAGAGAGAGAGAGAGAGAGAATGGGTGAGCCAGGGCCTCTAGCCACTGCAAACGAACTCCAGATGCATGTACCACCTTGTGCATCTGGCTCACATGGATACTAGGGAATTGAATCTGGGTCCTTAGGCTTTGCAGGCAAGTGCTTTAACCACTAAGCCATCTCTCTAGCCCCACCATCACTTTTTAAACCAGGTCTTGGTTTATCAGTAACTTCAGGAAACATATCCCCCCCCCCCTCTAAAAACTGTAAGAAGGTTCTTCCTGTTGAGAAGGTGAAACATTTGAGGCTGGAGGCCAGCTTTGGGGCTGTAGGAACTAATCCCTCCCAGCATAGAGCCCTTTCCTACCTGTTGGTGGGACATGGATATTCTCTGTTCTCTCCAAAATCAGTGCTACAGGTGAAATGATGACACACAATGATTTATCATTGTCTAGGTTTTCATGATGTCTCAGTAGCAGGTATGATGGGAAACTGACTTTATTTATTTTTTTAATATTTTATTTTATTATTATTTTTTATTTTTATTTATTTGAGAGCAACAGACAGAGAGAGAAAGAGAGAGAGAGAATAGGCGCACCAGGGCTTCCAGTCACTGCAAACGAACTCCAGTCGCATGCGCCCCCTTGTGCATCTGGCTAACATGGGTCCTGGGGAATCGAGCCTTGAACCAGGGTCCTTAGGCTTCACAGGCAAGCGCTTAACCGTTAAGCCATCTCTCCAGCCCAGGGAAACTGACTTTAGAATAGCATGTCCCTTCTAACTCAAAGTTCCACAAGTGCACTGTGGTCAATGTCCTCGCTTCATGAGGGTTCTGAAGAAAGCAAAGCATCTGGCAAGGACTGGATCTCACCTTTTTGGAACTGTGGTGACTGGTGGTGGCACCTGGGTCCATCAAGTGGTCAGAAGGCACACGCACTGGACTCTGCCAGGCCATATTTTTTTGGGAAACTGAGTCAGTTTCCCATTACCTCTGCCACTGAGTGGGGAACATCTGATGCTAGGAAGGGTCTTACCCCACAGGGACACACCCAGTTCTGCACAGTGAAGATGATCACAGTGCTCTAAGACATGTATTCTTTACAAATGTTGCCTAGCCAGTCTCCAACTTAAGGCCTTGTGACAGAATGATGAGAAAGCACTGTCACTCAGTATGGCCATACTTTAACAAGTGCTAACCATACATAATGATAAGTACCCCAATGACTTCTCTGTTTTTCACTCACAGAAGCCAGCCGACACCATTTATAAACAGGCTTCACATTAGATGACTTTGGCCTACCATAGGCTGATATATCTTGAGCGTATGTCAGTCAGGCTGAGCCAAGCTAGGCTATTGGGTAGGAGGACATTTTGACTTAGGTTATTTCAATGGGCATATTAGGACATTACTCTGTTGTAAGCCCTAAGTAGCATCTGTACTTCTTCTTACAGAAGCCAAAGCCATGGAGAGCCTCGAGCCAGCTGGGGCCAGATTAGTGTGAGAAATATAACTGTCTCATTGTAACAAGAGTTCCAATACCATGTGACTGTGATGTAGGGCAGAGTGTGTTTTTTTCCTACATGCCACAGAGGCTCCAAGTCTGCATTTCAGATGCTCTATCCTCTCTGTCCTGCTGTAGTTGCCATCAGCCCTATCTGAGTGCTCAACCCCATTTCATAGTGGAGCTCTGTAGGACACAGACCTGGTGTTGGAGATGAAGGTATAGGATGATTCTCGGGGAGATCTGTTGCGCTCACGGAACTTTGATCTGCTTTGGGCAGAGAGGCAGTGGGGCTGGAGTACAGTCCCAGGAAGGGGTGACCCTGCAGGGTTTTCCTAGATTAGATCAAGGGAGACACACCTTTCATCCCCATGTAAACCAGGCATTGGGTGTAGCTGATTTATACAGGGTGTATATCCTTGGAGGAGCTGCAGACTGGGGGGACTCAGCTGCAGTTTCTATCAGAACGTCTCTCTCCCCAAAACCTGTAGGATGAATGCTCTGTGTTGTGGGCCATCTGGCAGCACACCTACTATATTCTGTCTATTTCTGGTGCTTATTTACCAGTACAACAACCTCCTACTGAGTTTCTCAGTATCTTGAAAATTCTACCTAGCCTGGCTCTTTCTCACTGGGCTGTCCTGGAGGGAAGATCTGCCCTTCTTCCTAGTCATGCTGCTTCAGTCACTGATGGTGGCTGTGTGTTGAATCATCTTAGTGTCAGATGCCATTCATGATTTTTATACTAACAGATAGTAACTTCAGGAAGACTGAAAGGGATTGAAAGAACATCTTGATGAAAGGGGAAGCTGGTCATATTAAAACTGAAATGTGTGTTTTAAAGCTTTTTTTGTGTGGTTTTTCGAGGTAGAGTCTCACTCTAGCCCAGGCTGACTTGGAATTCACTCTGTAGTCTCAGGTGGCCTTGAACTGATGGCGATCTTCCTACCTCTGCCTCCTGAGTGCTGGGATTAAACGCATGTACCACCACGCCTGGCTAAAGCATTTTTTAAATCCTGCACACTGTCTTGTTTATGACCTGCATGGAAGTTGGCACTTGGACAGCAGTACATGGTTTAAAGAAGACAGTGCAGCACTAGGCTGGGGCCTTGGGAAAGGCATTTCACCCAGTTCTTCAAGTCCTTCATCTGAAACGGAGGACACCACGCTAAATCACTTCTAAAGGTTCTGGCATCTCCACGAGCCCATGAGGTGATCTATGGTATGCAGTGAAACTTTGGCAGCACTCTTTTGATACAAATGCTTGTGTGATGAACCATTTTATTACAGCACGATTGTGTCCTTATTAATTCAGCAGACATATTGTGTCCCAGGATCCAGTGAGACTAAATGGAGTGTCAAGATGAATAAAGTATAGACTGAAGACAATTGACCATAAAAGCAGGACCATGAACATCTTCATAAGAAGCACAGGCACTAGCTGTTTTTTTTTTTTTTCCTGTTATTGCTTTGTTTTTTCATTCCGTTTTGGGGGTGAAACTCAAAAAGAAGAAATCACATTGCTGGTTGGGCACACTGAATATAATTTCATGGATGAAGTGACACTTGATATTGTTTCCAGGACTTGGGGTGAAGTAGAGAATTTGAGATGTGGGCACAATGCTTAGACAGATGGGTGAGGAGGTAACAAGTGGTGCTGGGCAGTTTGTTCATGGGTGTGGCTGGAACACAAGAACATATGAGGAGTACTGGGTGACAGGCATGGAAGGCAGTTTGGGGACTGTAAACATAAAAACAGAGGTTTGGATCCAGAGGCTCTGAGACCACAGTTCTAGAGTTGGGAGATTTATTAACAGCTTCAAGGGGGGGCTTTTAGACTAAGCGGAAGGTAAGGGGCCAATGAATTGACTGCTGAGGCTCAGGGCAGTGCACTTTGGAGAGGGAAGAAAAGCATGGAGTGTATGAGCTGGGCAGGAATGGAGTGCAATACAGAAAGAGATAGAGATAGAGATAGAGATAGATAGATAGATAGATAGATAGAGAGAGAGGAAATAAAGGGAGAAAGAGAGAGGGAGCCTGTGGTTGCAGGTGTGCAATGCTAAAGGCACCAGTGTGAAGGGGAACCAAGTATAGGCTGCGAGAGAAGTATAGAAAGGAGGAAGAAAGGGAGAGGGTGGGGGGGGGGAGAATGGAGAAAGAGAGAGAGAGAGAGAGAGAGAGAGAGAGAGAGAGAGAGAGAGAGAGAGAGAAGAGAATGGGGAAGGTCCCTACATAAATAGAATAAAAGCTTGAGGTAGAGGTAGAAAAGTACAAAGACAGAGAGATACAGAGACATGAAAATATATACATACCTGTGCCAGAGGAAAATGAGCAAGGGGAATGGCACCAGGTCTTTTATGTCTGTGCCCTTTGGGCATGGGGGACTGGCCAGTGAGAGGGGGGGCCTTGTGGGGGCATGGGGACCAGTGCTTGGGCAGATAGGTTGGCTGGGTTACCCATGGAGAGGGTGGAGAGAGTGAGTCCTTTGAAGGAAGGCTTCAGTTTAGCCAGTTGGGGTGGAGTGGAGGACTAGCTACACAGTTCTTGAATATCTAGACTGTTTCTGTTAAGAAGATAAGGTGGTAGATAGGTTTCTGGACAACGAATAATAAAAATTACTTTAATCTTTGTTCTTCCAATAATAATCCAAGGCTCCTTTCTTTTGTAGCCTCTATTATGTTACCAAGCCTTTGTACCTTTCTAGTTTCAGAGCTTCCTATGAAGAGTGCTTTCACTTTCCTTGCTCAGAGACTCTGTCTGGTCACTCACTGTGCTTAATTTCCTTTTACACTTAATTGTTCTAAAATCTTTGTTCATTCTGGTTCTATCAACTACTCTTTTTTTTTTGGACTATAGGTCACATTTTCTTAATTCTTCATGTGCCTGGAATGGCTTGTTGTGTATACTATATTATGATATGTTGTAAGGAATCTATTCTAAAGATTTTTGAATTTTCCTCTGGCAGGTGTTAACTTTCTGGAAGGTGTTCTTGACTTTGTTAGGCTTGACTTTATTGGAGCTGCTTTATTGCAGGTGTAACCTCTAGTCCTAAGAACAGATGTGACTCTTCTTGCTAAGGCAAGGAGGGATTTTATGGGACCTCAGTTGATGAATATGCTCATCATGAATTTATTCTCCCTGGTTCTGAAAGCACTGCAGAGCTACCTAATTCTGTGATCTCTGAGCTCTCTTCAGCCCTCAGCCTGTCAGCAGACACTCTGCTTGCTTTTGCTGATATCTGGCCTAGGATCCTTGGGGGACTCTCATGCTAATTTCTAAGCCTTTTTTTCTGGGTACTTCTCTCAGCTCTGGTAGCCTGTTCCCTAGGCCCTTAAACTTTACTAAATGGCATTCTTTTTAAATAATTTTTTTTTTTTTTTGGCTGGAGAGATGGCTTAGCAGTTAAGCACTTGCCTGTGAAGCCTAAGGACTCCGGTTCAAGGCTCAATTCACCAGGTCCCACTTAAGCCAGATGCACAAGGTAGTGCATGCATCTTGAGTTCGTTTGCAGTGGCTGGAGGCCCTGGCATGCCCATTCTCTATCTGCCTCTTTCTCTCTCTGTCTGTCGCTGTCAAATAAAAAAAAAAAAATAAAAAGAATGTTTATATTTATTTAGGGGAGAGAGAGAGAGAGAGAGAGAGAAAGGATGAATGGGTACACCAGGGCCTCTTGTCTCTGTAAAAGAACTCCAGACGCATGAACCACTTTGTGCATCTGACTTTATGTGGGTATTGGGGAATCAAACCCAGACAGGCAGACTTTGAAAGCAAATGCCTTTAATTGCTGAGCCATCTCTCCAGCCCAGATGATATATTTTTTAATGAAATATTTCATTATATTGGTGGATCATAATTAAATCAATTAACTCCCTAACAGTTTTTCTTTAGGTTGAGTCCCAGTTTTCACTATCATAAATACAGTTGCAATGAACATCTTTGTGTCTATGTAGCATCTGACCTTCCAATTAATTCTGACAGGCAGAATTATGGTGCTAAATGCACAAAATTGTTATGACCTGAAGTGTGAGAATGATGCCTGTAGGGTGTCACTTAAGGGCTTGAAATGAATTTGACGCATTTGATTTCAACAGGTTCTGTTATTTATCCATTAGTCCATTCTGGATAATCAAGAACCACACAGGGTCCAAGGTAAAAGGTCCTCTAGGTGCTGTTTTGGTTGTTTGACATTAGAGTTTTCCTAGTAGACATTTTATTATGGTCAGCTCCTTCCATCTGTTGAGCTGTCTTACATCATCAGAACTTGCAAAAAATCCTTGAGCAATGATTCCTTTTGCATTTTCTTCCTCATTCTGGACTTTTGCAATTTGGATCTCAACTTCAAGAGGCTATCAAGAAGGTGTTGGCTTGCTAAGTGCACATGCCTACAATTCTCCTGGCCTCCATTTTCTTCTAGCCCACACACTACCTCTCCACAGAATTCCCTGGTACGATGCAGGTGGCTGCTTTCCACCAACTTTGTGACACAGAGCAAAGCCCACGCACTGCTGTCTGTAGGCAGAGGCAACCCCTCTGAACTCTACTGTGGAAGCCACAGGTCCTAGTCATAGGGTTAGGAAGTCATAGGTAGGGCAGTTGCTACTGCCCGACTGAGTTTGTGTGAGTCACTGTTTTGATTTCTAATGACTGTCTTCACAGGGCTCTGAATAAAGCAGCTCAGCTTGTTCAGTGGCCCCAGCAGCCTAGAGTGCTCTAGGCAGCCAGTCCTCAGGTTTCCCTGCCCACCCCTTCTCCCTGAGTGACCCTTAGGTTCTCAGCCTCTGATCTGCAGCCACACACCTGAATAAACTTGGGTTAAGCTGAAGAGTTCTTGGGTGCCTCCAACTGCAGTTAAGGTGTAATTGCTGGTGTGTTACAAACCATTTGATGTCCAAACCCCATCTGTCACCAGGCCTAACCAGGAAGGCCGGTGGAGGGCAGGTGCCGTAAGATCCCTACTTTTTAACGTATCCAAGTTATTGCAAACGGGTATTTGTTTTTCCTTCTTCTACTCTAATTGATGCAGCTGTTGCCCAGCCTCATCTGCATTAAGCTAAATATTATGTCTTTGTAATGTTTTTGATCTTCATTAATTATAGTTCAGGAAAGCTGACTAGGGTAACCTGCCTCTTTAATATAAACAAGATTAATTGCACGGTTCCTGCAGAAAATGAACTACCAGCAGTTTTAACAAAAAATGTTTGTCTTTAAGCAGCCTTTGGATAAAAAAAAAATTAAAACTGTTACAGGAAGTGCTGAAGCTGCCAAATTACCATGCCCGCAAGCCTCGCCCTCATTATCAGACTAAATGAACGCACACACCCCTGCACTTTCATCCTGCTCCAGGCCCAAGGACAAGAAAGGCGGGATTGAAAAAAAAAAAGGGCCTTTATTCAAAGAAGTGTCTCTGAAGTCTGGAATGCACCCTGGTGTTTGAAGACAAGATTTATACCTGACACCTTTCCTTAAGCTCATTGTTGGGACTCGCCTGTTTTCAAATCAACCGCAGACGGCGGCTGGAGGTGCTTCAGCTCCTAACGACCATAATCTAAGACAAATACTGAGGAATTGCTATCACTTTCATTAACAACCAAGAGCTATTCCTTCCTTCAGTGGGAAGCTGCAGAGCAGGCAAATGCCCTCCACGGGCTGTGGTGGGGTGTACAGGGGAGGGCAGCAGAAGGCAGGGGCAGAGCGTGGGAACAGAAGGATCAGTTAGAGAACCCGTGCAATAGCTCCTGTAGAAACCTTAAAGCCAGGAGCCAGCGCTGCACTTAGACTGTGTTCCAGCCTGAGGCCTCTGCAGGACAGCTTCTGCCGGAACGCCTGACATACGTGGTGACCCAGGAGTCCTCACAGCCCAAGGGAGACTTTCAGATTGTTTGGGACTCTGGAGTATTAGGCCATTTGGAAGGATGAATGGGGAGAGTGGGCTGTCCCTGCTTCAGAATATCTGGGAAAAAGTACAGGGCTAAGGTCGAACAGTTTGACACTATGGGAGCCCCTTCCACATATTGCAACACCAACTTCCCTTGGGGAGTCCACTTGAAATGGCTTCTGGGGCTGTTAACAGAAGCAACTGGAGTTGGGCCCCATGGAGAATGAATGTTGTGCTTGTTCCCAAGGTCATGCCTGGAAAATGGGCTGTAGCCAGGAAACAGTTGTGTCAACTGCAGCATTCTGTGGCTTCCATGAATTTCTGACTTTGACTCTGGGAACATTCTAGAATAGTGCCTGATGCGTATGAATGTGTGTGGGTGGTGGGGGCTTGGAAACAGAGGAAGCCTGGCTCCAGTGAAACTAACAAGGCCACAGCAAAACCACCTTTGTTTGGTGTTGTGGCTGAGGGAACACTGGTCTGGGTCTTGGAGACTTGTACAGCCAGGTGGATGAAGAGATGATACTGAAGACTTGTGTTCCCAGACAGTGAGGCTTTCAGAAAGGAATCAGAGTTCCTTTTTTTTTGTGAAGCAGAAGACTCAGTGGGCTAAGTGTCTGGAGGGAATGGCACAATGGAGAACCCCACTTCCCTCAGCTAGTATCAGAGTCTCAAGAGGCAAGTGGGATGGGAGGGGACAAGCCTTGGCCTGAGAAGTTAAGATGTAGTGCTCCTAGATGGACAGAGACTATCTTGTGGCGTTCTCTATGCTCTGGCAACTAGGGCCCCTGGCCCTCCATAAACACAACAACATTGCTTAGTTTTTTCTGTGATGTTCAAAATTGATGCCCACTTGACTCATATTTTCAGATTTCCAGTGGTCTGTCTCCTATGGCAGTTACAGGGCTGAGGGGAAGAGGAACCCCACATACATTTGGGGTCTCTGGGCAGGTTTGAATGCCCAGAAAGTGGCTCCAGATGCCCATGCATGGCTATTGTGGCCAGCAGAATTGCAATGGGAGCCAGTCTTTCCACAGAGAATGCCTGTCAGGCCAGGTATCTGCAGGGCATTCAGGAGCTTGGTGGCAGCATTTGCTAACAAGAGGAATCTGTGTCATCCCCCCACCCTGACTACTGGACAGTTCGTTGCCATAGCAACTAAAGCCATACATCATATATGCATACACATATCTGAAGGAAATAAAATATCTATAAATCAACATTACATGAGTGTCTGCATTCTATCCCATGTTTTACAGAGCTGCGCCATTAAAGAAATGCTAGTCTTGACTCCCTTGATGTCACTACACTATTGGGGGGTCTACTGGTGATTAAGGGCAACACAGCAGCTGGGCTTCTGATAGTACAAGTGCAAAATGGTTGGGGGATGGCTTGGCCTGGGCAACCTGTCACCCCAAGTCCTTTTGGACCACAGCTACTCTCTAGTACACTACAATAAATAATCCTCATGGTAGTAATTCATTGTTTCTAGGATTTTATTTGACACTATCCTAGAAAATGAACAGCAAAGGTACCTTAGAAGTTTTTTGGGGGGGTATCAGGTTGTGCTCATAAGAAGATGCTGATAATGAAGGCCTTTATGGGCCACCTACTGTGTTCCTTCAAAATACTAGATGTCAGGATTTCCACAACCCAGGTCTGAGTCACTCAGAATATTTGCTATCATCAAGAACACAAGGAACCAAGCAAGGTAGGGGCACACCTGAATCCATGCTCTATCAGTAAACAGGCATGGACACTAATCCCCACCATACCAGCTCTGTCACTAATGTATTCCATTGTTTCATATTGTCCTGATTATAAAAATAATATGTAACAATTACAAAAAGTTTTTAGATTTGTAAAAATACAAAGAAGTATAAAAATCACCTCTAGTTCTACCACCTGAAATATTGAGATTTTGAAATTATTCCTTTCATTATATAGTCACATATATACATATACATATATGTATATATACATATACATATATGTATATATACATATACATTTCATTATATGAACACACACACACATATATATGTATATATATATTTGGACATCATATTGTATCCTTTCCCCTCAATCATTTCATATACAATTCCATTTTTTCATGAGATGGTCTTCAGGAACATGGATGTACACTGCTCTGCTACGTGAAGTACCATGAATATTTAATCCCCTGTCCCATGGCTGAATATTCAGGTTTTTTTCTAATTGCTTTCACTATAGTAATTATATATAATATAATTATAATAATTAATGTCACAATGCAAGTAAATCACATAATGTAATGAATTCAAGTTATTTTTTCAGAAGAGAGTCGTAGTGATGGAATTGTTGGGTAAAAGCGTGTAAACAAGCGCAGTGTAACCCCTACACATTTGCAGGTGGATGGGTTTGGCTTGTCCAGGCTGAACTAGGCAAGTTCTGCGGAACGGCCACTGCAATGGAGTTCTAAAGCCCCTGACTGGGTTTTACAGCCCCAGAGGAGAAAACAAGTAAGAGTTAAAATGAAAGAACTAAGAAACTCATTTAAGGGGAATAGGGACATATCATGTCCTTTCTCTAAATACTTAGAAGGGATATTCTCATTGAAAGAAGTAATAGTTACAGACAAGGTCCACCATCCCTACGTGCAGGCTAACTGCCCTAGCCGATGTCCCACACCAGTGAGGTCAATGCAGAGGATTAAGAGCAGCTCTGGTGTCCTCCCTCATCCCTCCTGGGCCCTGGCCCCTACCCATCCCTGCTCCTCTTTAGAGGGAGATGGAACTCCCAGGTTCTGGTTCTCACAGAACCTGCCTCTGACCTGCCAGGGCATCTGCCTGGGAGAGTGAGGTTCCCTAACACCAAAGTCCCTCTTGTGGTTGGGATGTGCACTGAGAATGCCTGGAGCAGAGGGGACACAGAGAGGGACAAGCTAAGTTCTTCATGCATCTCTCATTGCTGATACTTGAATAACAGACATCGGATTTGCATGTCAAAGGAAGAAATACCTGTTGGTTATGGAGATTCTGAAAGATACATGTATTTATATCAAATGATCACTCATTGGCAGACTCTTCTAGGAGGTAGAACAGAAAAGGCTCCCAGCACCACAGAGGTTTTGGTGTTATAATTTCTTGTCCAAAGCTCTGTGGTCAAATTGAACTCCCTCTCATGCTCTGGGACCAGCTCAGAGAGTGGGGAGAAGTCCAACCATTTCTTGGAGTAGATAAGGAGCCTACTGCTTCGTGCTAACAGCCCTCAAGCTGAAAGCAGCCGGCTGGTCCAGCAGTGTGATTAGACCAGTTCTCATTTTCCAAGTTAATGTTTGTAAGAAAACTCCAGCTGGCTTAGAGAAATCATCAGATGTCAGATGTGTCCTGAGTTATTTCTCCCAGTACGTCTTTCAGAATATAACAGTTTAGACAAAATCCTGGGGAAAGTATCTCCCTGTGCAAGCCAAGAGAAATGTCTGTACATCTGGGTGGGAATGTGAGCTGCTGGAGACCACCAAACACCATTGCTGGGAGGTGCTAGTTCCCCAGAGCATTTCAACGTATTAACCAAAGTTGACTCTCAGGAGACTTTCACCACGTAGGGGGATTTGCTGTGCTGGCTTCACAGATAAAGAAATTGAGGACTGGGCGGGGGGCACAGCTCAGTGTCAGTGTGCTTGTAGCATGTACAAGGACCCGATTTTCATCCCCAACACTGCAAAAGGAAGGAGACTTGAGTACTAAAACAATTGTTTTAAGTTCACACAACCACTAGTGAGGAAAAGAGGCTCTTCTTCTAGGCCAGTATTTACTTGCTTGGTGACATCCTCATCTTTGTCTGTATGACACCATAATGCAAACACTTCTTAGGGCCACACATAGTACCAGGCTGTCAAAGACACTTGGCAAAGTGATGCTGGATTAAAAACACAAATCCATAGATCTTCCCTCTTCAATGGTTTTGTTAAAGATCTATAAACAAGAGATCTAGGGACAATCCTAGGGTTGTTGGATAATGAAAGAGTCTCCCAGAGGGTCTAGGGAAAGCATTGCCCATTGTCTTATTTGTTAGTGATTTCAGTATCAACTGAATAGATCAAATTTCTGTGGGTCTGTGTGTCAGTGAGGGGTGTTGACTGCCACTTGCATATCCTCCATCAGGGCATTTGAGAGCTTACAAGACCCTGATACCCATAACTTGGATCAGTTGACCAGGTAGGTGAGTCCAAAAATAGAGAGACATTCCAGCTTTGCAAAGCTGCATTGTAGTTTTACATTATTGTCTTGTCTGATGTTCTATGGCAAATGTAAAATGGCTGCTGCTAGCAGAGCAAAGCAAAACAAAATGAGCCTCAGGTTTAGTAAAACTGAAGTTCACAGGAGCTGAGAGGAAAAAAAAATCCATTTCACCTTATGCAGATGATCTAAAATATAAGACTTAAGGATAAAAATGCAAGAGAACCATTTTAAATTAATCTTTAAAATCTGAGGTCACTGTAGATTTGCCTGTACTTATGACAGACTGATTACTTGAGTCCCCTGTCACCACTGGGTTCATGCTGTAAAATCATAGTGTGATAGGACTACACAATCTCATGATGACATCAATATACCCAAGATAGAGAGCAGTTACCAAATGATGTTTCAGAGAAACTTCATGATCTAGGAGAATGAGGAGCTCTTTCACTAGAATGACCCTGAGGACCCCACAGGACGTTGTAGCTAATTTCTGTGATTTCTAGGTTGAGGGCCTGATGGACAACCTGACCCAATTACCTGAATCTATAAGGATGGTCATCCTCTGCCCGTCTGAAAAGAGATGAGCAGAAGGAGAAAATTGAGAGCTTGCTCTCAGAAGCCTATGCAGTTGCAGATCAGCAATGGACTGGGAGGTGAGCAGAGCTCAGCTCCAGTTTGGCTCAGCTTAGTCTAGCATAGCCCAGCACAACCCCAGCCCAGTCTCAGCTCAGCCAAGCCCAGCTCAAGCCCCACCCTAGCTCCATCTGAGACCAATCACTTCCCAAATGGTTTTCCTTGGCTAGTAACTGAGGTACTACAATGATTGTGGCTGAAGAACTGCTTGACCTCAAGTTCATGTTCCTGAGGCACCGAGTTCTTCATGTAATGAAGTTTAATTAATTTAAATGTAATTTTAACAGATGCATGTGGCTGGTGGCTACCTTAAATGAACAGCTCAGATAAGGTCTTTCAGATCCCTTCCTCCCACCTTTCAGATGTTCTAATTACAAACATCAAGGTTGACTAGATACATGCTATCAGGTTACTCCTGGAAACACTAGCTTTGAGATGGTGGACTTTTCTGAGGTCCTGCTATTGATCTTGTGCTGCAGCCAGAAGCCAACCCCATCACCTGTTTCTAGACCAAATCACAGTCCCCCACTGTGATGGGGAGGAATGGACATGGAGCTCTCTACTCTTCCTTAAACAGAAGAAAAAACTCAAAATATAGAAAATAAGAGGCTGGAGAGATGGCTTAGTGATTAAGGTGCTTACCTGCAAAGCCTAAGGACCCAGGTCTGATTCCCCAGTACCCACATAAACAAGATGCACAAGGTGGTGCATGCATCTGGAGTTTGTTGCAGTGGCTGGAGGCCCTGGTGCACCCACTCTTTCTGCTTGTCTCATCCTCCCTCTATTGCTTAAATAAATAAATATTTTTTTATTTTTTATTTTCTCAATTTTTATTAATATTTTCCATGATTATAAAAAATATCCCATGGTAGTACCCTCCCCCCGACTTTCCCCTTTGAAATTCCATTCTCCATCATATCCCCTCCCCATCTCAATCTTTCTACTTACATATATACAATACCAACCTAATAAATGCCCTCCTCCCTTTCTTTCTCTTCCCTTTCTTTCTCCTTTTTAACTTACTGGCCTCTGCTACTGAGTTTTTTCCTTCTCGCACAGAAGCCCAATCATCTGTAGCTAAGATCCACATATGAGGGAGAACATGTGGCGCTTGGCTTTCTGGGCCTGGGTTACCTCACTTAGTATAATCCTTTCCAGATTCATCCACTTTTCTGCAAATTTCATAACTTCATTTTTCTTTACCACTGAGTAAAACTCCATTGTATAAATGTGCCATATCTTCATTATCCACTTATCAGTTGAGGGACATCTAGGCTGGTTCTATTTCCCAGCTATTATAAATTGAGCAGCAATAAACATGGTTGAGCATATACTTCTAAGGAAATGAGATGAGTCCTTAGGATATATGCCTAGGAGTGCTATTTTAAAATTTAAAAAATAAGAGCAGATATTCAGTCTGAGGAAAGCCAGTGCTTTTAAAAGTATGTTTTATTTTTATTTATTTATTTGAAAGAGAAAGAGGGGGAAAGAGAGGAAGAGAAAGGGAGAGAGAGGAAAGAAGCATGAATGTTCCAGGGCCCCTAGCCACTGCAAACAAATTCTAGACACATGCGCCACCATGTGCATCTGGCTTATGTGGGTACTAGGGAATTGAATCTGGGTCCTTAGGCTTCACAGGCAAGCACCTTAAAAGCTAAGTCATCTGTCCAGCCTCAAAGCCAGTACTTTTGAAAAAGAAAACGGGTACATCAGTTCTAGAAAGAATGAATGTTGAAGATAAGTTCACAAGAGAGCTCACCCAGGTCTAGGAAGTGGCCGAGTTGGGTGTAGTAGCACAGGCATGTAGTCCTAGTATTCTGGAGGCTGAGGAGGGAGAATTGCAAGTTCAAGGACTGCCTGGGCTAAAGAGTGAGTTCAAGGCTAGCCTGGGCAACTTAGTGAGGCTCTGCCATACAATAAGAAGTAAAAAAGGGGCTGAGGATATAACTTGGTGGTAAAGCACTTGTTGTCTGGCATTGCAAGGCTCTTGATTCAATTGCTAGTACTGCAGAAAAACAACCAAGAACATTTCACGCAAAATCCTGGAAAAAAACTCAGCAAACCGTGCACTGTGACAAAAACACACATAACCACAACACATTTAGAATAATGAACAATTCATTCCTTTTAGTTTAATTAAATCCTATGAAGTTCAGCTTAACATCAGTTTTTAAAAATAACATAAAGCTTTATCTTCTGTAACACAACCTGTCTATATTACAAGAGATTCCTAAATATGTACTCTTTATTTAATATTACCCCCTTAAAAACTGTATTAAGTCAGAAAATACAGGGTAGTGGCCTTTTTTCCAGAGTTTCCAAAGATTCTCTTTTAATGATAGTAAACATTTAATTTGTTCTCAAATCTAGCAAGAGAAAGAAATTGCAAACAAGAAAGTTCTTACATGTTTTCACGCCATTAAGGGTGGTTTTTCCTGAGCCCACAAGTTTCGGGGAATTGGGGTCTTTCCTCTTACCTTTGGGCGTGCATGCATCTCCTCCATTCCCATCTCAGGTACTGCTGCAGTGGAGGCCTGTGTGGGGACTGGCGTTTGATGCTAGGGAGGTGTGGCTGCTCAGCAGTTGGCAGGGGAAGAGAGGGAGGCTGAGGTTTTATCACATCACAGAGGAAACCCAAGATGGAGGCCTTTCATGTGTACAGTCTCCTCCCCGCTTCAGATTCATTTCCCCCTCCACAGTTTCCTTCTATACCCCCTTACCCTGTAGGCAAATACACATTTCCTGAAAACTGGAAAAACCAGGTACTATCAACCTCAAATCAGTGCTAATTAAGTTTGGTTATAGAATTCAGGTCCAATTCCCTTATCTGTGAATGACATCTTCTACCTTCCAAGGGGAAGGGACTCTTAATATGCACCATGAAAACATCTGACATCATCATATCCTTAGAGCTAATGAAGTTTATGGCCCTGAGCTTCTGATAAGAAATCCATTAGCACATTAAGGTATTCTGATCAGGCTAACTTTGAAGCAATCTTCTCAACCTTAACATGCCCTGCCCACCCCTGTCATGCCATATATTAAATTTCAAAAAATCAAAGATTTATCTGTTAGCTTAGAAAAAGTTTTTTCAAAAAAATTTATATTTGTATGGAGAGAAAGAGAATGAGAATGAGAATGGATGTGCTGGAGCCTCTTGCTATTGCAAACATACTCCAGACACATGTGTCACTTTGTGTAGCTGGTTTTACATGGGTTCTGGGAAATTGAACTCTGACCAGTAGGCTTTGCAAGCAAGTACCTCTAACCACTGAACCAGCTCCCCATGCTGCTGTATAACATTTCATTAACTAGTCAAATTCTGTTTTGTCACTTCTAATACTAAGATAGAGTCAGTCCTCCTTGACTTATGATGTTTCGAGATATATATTGAGAAGAAACTGTACTTTGAATTTTGAGTTTGAACTCCCTCACCCCCTCCAACTAGCACTATCCTTTCTCAAGATGCTGGACAGTGGCAGTGAGCGTCATTCATTTCAAGATCATCGGGGGAAACAACCAGCACTCTATCGTGTGATGTAGAGGCAGCTAGGTGCATTCAATGCATTTTTCATTTTGTATATTTTCAATTTATGATGCGTTTATCAGGACACACCCTGTTGTACTTTGAGAAACATCTATACCTTTTAAATTTTAATTTAATTTGATTTTTTTTGAGGCAGAGTTTCACTCTAGCCCTGGTTGGCCTTTAACTCATGGGAATATTCCTACCTCAGCCTCTGGAGTTCAAGTGCTGGGATTAAAGGTGTGAGTCACCATGCCCAGCTTCATCTGTATCTTTAATCAGATAATCTGTGTTGGACACACGAAGGTTTTAGCATATATTAATCTCAGACTGTCATGAAGTCACTCTGGAGCTTTCAGAGAAGTGCCTTTGACTGCTGAGTATGGGGCTTAGCCCCTTCAGGATGGTTCCTCCCGACGCAAGAGGAAATCCTGTAACACAGTCTTCTAGAGTCCAAGTGCAGGTAGGTGCATCAGAGTGTGGGGCCTGAGCCACAAGTGTGCCCTTTCCCAAAGGAAATGCTGAATCCCTCTAAGGAAGAGGCATCTTTGCTCTGGACATCAGACTCTAAGGCACCTGAGCTGATGCAAACAGTAAGAGAACCCTCCTGGCTTCTGAATATTCTAGCTACCATGTTTGTGTTTGGTTACAGGATTTCTGAGAGGTGAGCTTGGACTGTGCTGGCTCTGTACAGGAAGGCTCATGGTTGCCAATCTTCTGAGTTTTCTGTTTCATGGTTGCCAATTGAGATCCATGCTGGCAGGACTAGCCCTGGACAAGGGAGAGTCGGCAGTGGAGAGGGGACACATTTCCTTGAACCACTGAACCCTGTGTGCATGTGGACCAGTGTCCTTGGCTAAACAGCTAAATAGGACAAACAGCTCCACAAACATGGCCATCAAAGCAAAGGGGAGGCCAGAGAGAGCTTTGCCCCAGAAGACCAGCCAATCTTGTGCTCTTAAGATCAAGTCTCTGTGATAACAACTTGTGGGTTTATGTTTCACAGAGACAAGCAGGCAAAAAAAAGAGAGGAGAATATCAAAGGCTAGAATTTTCTTTTACTTCAATGGTTCATGTTCTCCCTGAGGCTGCAATGAGTGCACTGTCAAAAAGATGGTTGGAGGGCTTACAGGCCAAGCTGCTGAGGAAGGAGAGGCCTGCCATTCCTCAGGCCTTTAAAGTCAGTGTTCTCAGCTTCCTCGCTGGTCTTTCATCCTGTTTTTATTATCAAGACATTTACAACAGTCCCGTGCGTAACAAGTGACTTCCTGATTTTTCTGCCAAAGCAAAGTGGCTATAAAACTTGAAAAGAACAGGGTTGTCCATGCAGGAGAATGTCTTTGTAGAAAAATTCTGTGAGAGTGTGATCCTTTAATTATTTCAATTTTAGTTCATAGCCCAGTTTCTTTCCTCTTCCCTCAGAGCTTCCAATAGCAACAACCTACTGGGTAAAACTAGACAGTGGGATTCTGTTTGTTTGAGGGTTTCAGAAGTGGATATTTTAAAAAGGAAGGTAAGAACCTAGTAAGATAAATGTCTCTTCATGTAACAATGTTATTGAGAGCAGTGACTTCACCGAGACAAAAGATGGAAAACCCTAGAGATTAGAGAGTCTAAGTAACCTGCCAACTCCAGCTTTGTGAGATAGGGAGCCCCGCCCAGCCAGCCAAGGAGCAGAGCTGCGCTGCTCCAGAGTGAGGATGGAGAACAAGGCACAAAGAACAAGCAAGAGGGTCCAGAGCAAAGGCCAACTGCTACTGAGTGCTGACCTGGAGCTCATCATCAGGGTGCCCAGGACCGTCCTCAGAGCCTCGCAGTTGAGTGAGTGCCTGCTGTGGAACCGTACTCTGCCCATTGACTATCTGCTGAGTCTCAGAGCAGCCACCTGAGGGAGGCATTCTGTCGATCTGTCAGGAAACTTCACCAGCATCGGCTGGGAGTTTATAGGAAATGTAGAATCTGGGAAGGCCCCAAACCCATGTCATCCAAATCTGCCTTGGAACTTAGTAGATTCCCAGGTGGCTCACATACATATTAAAATTTGGAATGTGATAGCTTAGAGCATAGGTTTCTAAGACCTTTTCTTTGTCTCTTTCTCTTGCTTTTTTTTTTTTTTTTGGATTGTACATCCTTAATGGCACACAAAAGTTCTTTTAAGTAAGCATCACATATATGTGGTAGCCTATTAAATTCTGTTTATGTACACAGTAAGTATACAAATGAGTACAGTGGAATGCATAAGGGTAAGGTGCAATAACAATGATGCTGAGTCTTCTCTATTGCTGAAGTGTTGCCACCTAGCTTGCAGCTGGGGCCTCTCTCCTCCAGAGTTTTCCATAGAGACCTTGGGGATTGGTGGGAGTTGAAGCAGAAGGCTCCATTAGGTACTCTTAGCTAGGGAACCAAGGTAAGGGTAGGAATGAAGGCCCACATCTCCCAACATGTCTTTATGACAGGCATAGTGAATCTTTTCTTTCCAGCTACAGGGAAAAGTGAGTTGACACTTTCTTCCACAGGGCTATATGAATAGATTAGCTTTCTTTTTTTCTTTCTATGGCCACCCTGGGCTAAAGCTTGATGCTGATTTAAAAAATGATCCAGCATTTGGCAGTAGGCCACCTGGAAGGAAAGAAGCCTTTCTGGGATCTACATCTGCCCGAGAGGACCTGATCTCTAAGGGGGGAGGTGTACCCGACCTTGACTTTATTATATACTCTTTATTGGGCTAACACCCAGTCGCTGTGAAATTAAACGTTAGCTTGCAGAGTTTGGCTTTGTAGAAAAGACAACTCAAACATTATTATAACTTCATTGCTTTGTGGTACTGTAAGCAGGTTATCCTAACATTATTCCTAACAATGCCTCTAATAGCTAGTTCCTCACATGTTCTAGAAAGCAGCATGGCTACCTTACATGCTCCCTCATAAAGTCTTAGATAAAATAATATACCCTACCACACACAGTTCATATGTAACTATTGTGGCTTTAGGTCCTCAACAGGACTGGAAAGAGAAGGCATCTCATCTCTGATGTCTCTCCACTGCCTAGGCCTTGCCTTTAACAAACAAGCTTGTGGGCAGAAAAATATCCCTTTGGCTTGCTGAGTCAAAGAGAGTGCACAAGCCCCACATAGTTAACAGTTGTCTCTTCTTTTGCTTCTGTCCTTCTCTCTGCCTTCAGCCCCACCCCCACCGGCCTTTTGTCATCTATGCAGCTTGATTCTGTCTTTCTAAGACCTAGTTTGAAAAGTATTCATTTCTTCCTTGGTCTTATTTTTTAAAAATTATTTTTCATTTATATTTTTATTGACAACTTCCATAATTACAGACAATAACCCGTGGTAATTCTCTCCCTCCCCCCCACCTTCCCCTTTGCAACTACCCCTGCCCTCTCTCAATCAGTCTCTCTTTTATTTTGATGTTATCATCTTTTCCTCATATTATGATGATCTTGTGTAGGTAGTGTCAGGCACTGTGAGGTCATGGATATCCAGGCCTTTTTTTTTGTGGTCTGCAGGAATATGTCATAAGGAGTCCTATCCTTCCTTTTACATTCTTGTCTTGTTTTAGCTACGGATTTGCATTCCATGGCTGCAGATAGGTAGTTGTATGTCCAGTGGGGCAGGATGGTTAGTGACCTCACACCTTTGTATTTGCCACATGTTCGTGGAACCAGATACCAGAGACACACAAGCCATGCTCAAGGACCCAGGGGGATGCCAGTGTACAGAAGCAACAACTGTGATATAATTCAGTGATAGCTAGGGAAATAGCTGACTCCATTTCAATTGAGCTCTTCATCCTCTTTATTTCCCAAACCACTTTTTGATTAAGCATCTAAATTTTATCCCAGTCATTTAGAGAAAAGTTACACCTTAAGTGCCTGCTAAATGCACAGCACAACTTCCATGGAAACAAATAGGATGTGAAAGTAAGTCTCTGTTCCTGAGGTCTCAGCATTTGGTTGGGAGGTCAGAAACAGGTAAAGAACAAACAAGCAAACCATGAATAACAATGTCAGGCAGCATATGATCAGCAAAGAGCATGGCAGAATAAAGTCAGAGTGCCAAGGAGGGTGATGGGATACCATAGGCAAAGTATCAAGGAGAATCTAGGGTTTGGTTGGGATCAGGAAGATGTACAAACCAAACACGATAAAACAAAAGAATGCAACCTAGGGAGAGTCATCCGGGAAAAGCCTCTGGCCAGATGGGAGCCTTGGCTGTTTGGTGATGTGACCTGTGTAACTCGGAGGACATGTGCCCTGAGTGGAAGAGGAGGAAGGGGTGGGAGTAAAACACTTCTTCTTGCAGAGCTGTGATTCTCAACCCCTACCAGAATGGAGTGTTGCCTGGGAGGGAGCCCCTCAGAGCCGAGTCCTCTGGGTCAGGGTCTTGGGTGAACACAATGACACCAAAGAAGATTCTTTAGGACACAGGGTGCCAGAAGGTATCTGAACTTCATGATGGGTGAAGGGTTATTTAGGACCATTTACCTGTGGACAGTGTATAAAATGGAGTGAAGGAAACTTTGAAGCCCAGAATTCAGTGAGAAACTGCTCCTGAGGCTGAGCTATCAGACAGGAACCATGGCATCATCCTGAATATTCTTAAGGTAGGGGGAGGACAGGACCCTAAATTGGGCTGTTTTTGGAGCTGGGGCCACTGGACCAGGCTGTGGGGGTCAGACCGACTGAGAGTGGATGGGAACCTGATGGCCTGCACACAACTTGGGGTGTGGGGTAGAATCAATGGATGAGGGGACAGAAGTGATGGGCCAAATGGGCCAGGGGTCGAGCTGGGGCTCCATCCTGCTTGGAGGACGATGGCTCCACGGAGAAAAGTGAAGTTAAAGCCAAGAGGAAGAGCTTGGGCTATGGTTTGCTTGCAGCTTTCATGGCAAGAAATTTTATTAGAATTTCCATAAGTCTAGAATCCTGCACTGTGAAAACAAGTCCAGAGAGCACTTAGTGGTACCAATAAAGTAGGCTCACTAAACAACAAATGTTTAATCTGGGAATTAGACTACAGGGCTGAGCTAATGCAAATCACAGATTTGCTCATTCTTTTCTTTCCCTGTGGAAATAACCAATATTCAGCAAAACAAGCTAACTTGTGAAAGACTTCCAAAGATCAGAGTGGGGCTAACTTTCTGCTGCTAAAGGGATAGAAGACAGTTTAGGATGATGCTGGGGGCCTGCCTACGAGGGCCAGAGCTAGGTAGGGATGGGGTTACTGGGGTCTCCCTCAGGTCTGCCCAGGTGGGCTGCGCTGCTGGTTGTGTTTCCATCCTTAATTTCCCCTCTTTAGCTGGATTCTTTGATCCTAGAGGGTGGGAATTATTTTTGTATTTCTAGACCTTTTGGTAGGCATCTAGAAACTTACTCAAAGTGTGGTCTTGGAAGCATTGCATTACCTGGGAGTTTGTTAGGGGAATACAAGACTTCTGTTTTCATCCACTCCTGCACTATCAAAAACCCGCATATGTGCTGGAGAGATGGCTTAGCCGTTAAGGCACTTGCCATACTTGCCTGCAAAGTCTAAGGACTCATGTTCAACTCTCCAGATCCCACATAAGCCAGATGTACAAGGTGATGCAAGTGCACAAGGTTGCACATGCACACAAGATGGTGCACACATCTGGAATTTGATTGTAGTGGCTGGAGGCCCTGGCACACCCATTCTCTCTCTCTCTCTCTGCCACTTTCTCTCTCTCTCTCTCAAATAAATTAAAAAGATTAAAAAGTAATTTAAAAAATTTGCATGTCAACAAGACTCCCATCCCCCCAACCCTCTCCCCCCGCCCCGGGTTTATCTGTGAGCACATCCAAATTGCAGGGTTAGGCTGCCAACCCAACCTCACATTAGCATCACCGAGAGAGTTTGTAAAGACTGTGGGGGCGTGCCTGGGTTCTACCTTGGACCAATCAAAGCTGGATTTCTGGGGTAGGGTGCAGACTCTATTTCGAGAGGCTCTCTAGACATTTTAGAAGAGAGCTAGACACAAAGCAAGAACCGAGTAGCTTATTTAACAAGAAAATACATATTTCAAGTGAATTATAGGGCCTCAGTACCAAGAGAGTGGCCCTTAGGGATGTGATCAGCTTTCTTATTTGAGACGTCAAGCATTTGCCCAAGGTCACACAGAAGTGAAAGACCAGTTAGGTAGAAATCAGGTGGGGTGACTTAAACTAAGTGCACTAATTCTTTGACACAGCCTTCAAATGTAGGCCCTAATTCCTCCCCGAGAGTGCAGCTGGATTTCAGTGACACACTTCTAACAAACAGAGAGTAGGAGGGACTGTGTGCCTTCCAGAGATGTGGGTCACAAAAGGCACTATAGCCATCTGCTAGCTCTCTGCCCCACGGCTCAATAGACTCAGGTAGCCAGCTCATGGGATAGCTCATGTGTGAGGCTCTCAGGCCTCCGACTAAGAGCATCTTCCTGGGTATGGATCTCTAAGCCCAGCCCAGTCTGCTGACATGGCCGGCCACTGACTGCAGCCTCAGAAGGGCCCCAAGCCAGAACTATCAGCCAAACCACTCCCTGGTTCCTGACCCCCAAAACCTGTGCTATCGTCACATTGTCGTAAGCTGCTACATGTTGGGATCATTTATCATGGCTGCAGATGACTAACACTTTTCAACCCTCTGTCATTTCACACACACACTGGGCCACAGAACTTCAATAGACATGCTGGCCCTGGTTCTTGAGCAGCAGAGGATTTAAACCAGACGATGATGGACTCAAAACACAGGGACAGGCAATGACACAATAGGGGGTCCAGCCCAACACCAGGCAGTCATACTGTGGTCTCCACTCCTTTCTCTGCCCTTCAGGCTTCCAACCAGATCTTCTGGCTGGCTAGTATGCCAACATTCCAACCACTCTCTCCCCTGCCCTGCCTTAGGTTGAGTCAGAACACCTCTCCTCCCGCCAACCATTGGCTAAAGCAGTGACTGACCAAGGCTGCTGCGTTTGCCCAACTCTACTTGTCTTGCACTGGAATGAGAACATATCTGGCTAATTTGAACATCAAACAAACTAACCAACTCCCCTCTTCTAATTGTTAGTCGCTGTAAATCAGACAGGTCTCCGAGACTAAAAAGTAGAGAGAAAGCTGGGTCTCCTGCAGGGGATATGCTATCTTTTTTCTTCATCTTCTTCTTTTCAGTCTGAAGGATTGAATCTAGGGCCTCACACATGCTGGGCAAGTGTTTCACCACTGAGCTCTGTCCCCAGCAATTTTTCCATTTTAAAAATTTTGAGACAGGGTCTCACTAAATTGCCAAGGTTGGCCTTGAACTTTCTCTCTTCCTGCCTCAGCCTCCTGAGGAGCTGGGATGGGCCTATGGGCCTGTGACAGCAGCCAGGTGGTGCTTCACCGCTGTGTCTCCATGCTCTTCCCACTCCACTCTCCTTGGGCAGCTGGGTGGATTGTGTCCTGTTGCTTCCTGAAGTTTCTTTTAGAGCTCTCTAAGCTGGGCATGCTCAGGAATAGGGAAGGTGTCTCACCAGGTGTTTAGGATGCCATCTCCTATAATTTGTGAAAATGAGCTGAACTGTTCATCTCAGGGGCTGGTGGGGGTAAAAGGGAGGCGCTGAGACAGCACAGGCCTGAAGCTGTGGGCTCCTCTCAACCTTGGTGATCACGCTTTTATGTGCTCAAGGCTGTCCTCAGCCTGGACCCCGGTTGTGCCAAAGCACTCACTGCCTCAAGTATGGCCCCTAGAAGGCATGCCTTCTCTCCTGTATCTTCCCTGGTGCTAGGGGCATTGAGGAGTGCACTTCAGGGGGACAGTGGTATGGGCAAGCCACACTGCACATGGTGACCACTAGCTGTTTGGAGAATGGTGCTAACTTTAAAGCCTAGAAACTGGCTGGAACCACAGCTTGACTTCCATCTCCTGGTAAGAAAAACACCTCATTAGAATTCTCAAAGGCCCTTTAACATTAGGCTCATATGGGCAGCACACTGGCCTTTGATTTTATGTCAGGTTCACAGGCATTTTCACACAAGTTCTTATGTGTTAACGACAGAGTAGACAGCTATAGGCATCCTCTGTTCACAAAACTCTTCCTTTAGGAGACCTTCATTTTCATCCATTTTCTAATCAGAAATAAGAAAAACAAAAGATACCACTATATTAACTGTCACCTCTGTGTTGGGTACTAATATTTTTATCTTTTCACCATGAACAATAGAAATGATTCCCATTTAAAAGATGAAGACAGGGCTGGAGAGATGGCTTAGTGGTTAAATGTTTGCCTGTAAAGCCATAGGACTGAGGTTTGATTCCTCAGTACCCACCTAAAGCCAGTTGCACAAGGTGGTGTATGCATCTGGAGTTTGTTTGTAGTGGCTGGAGGCCCTAACACCCCCCCTCTCTCTCTTTCTATGTCTTTCTCTCAAATAAATAAAAATATTTTTAAAAACTCTTAAAAGACGAAGACACTCTGACAAGGGATAGGGACCTGATTAGGATGTGGCAGCACTGGAATCTATCCAGCTCTTCCCATTATCTAAACGACCTCCAGGCTCTGACTTCTTTGAGGTTTTCAGGGCTCAGGGGGAGAATCAGGATCCAGATATTGTGACCCATGTCCTTGACACTCTGCACACTGCTTCTGCTGACTGCCTCACCTACCTTCCAAAGCCATTGGGAGGGTTCTTTCTCCAAGGCCAGCCCCAAGTGTCACCTGGGCAAGTGTAGCAAAATCGTGCCTATGGGTGTAGGCCAGTGTAGTAAGGGATGACACAGTGCCCCAGAAGCCACTGCCAGCCCTGAGCATGAGGAGGCAGGGAGCCTAGAGGGGGACAGAGAGAGAGAGAGAGAGAGAGCAGATGTGAATACAGGGGTAGGGTGAAAGCACTAAGGAGAGATGTCAGCCACAATTCTTTTGCCCTCTGACTCCCGTAGGTGCTGTCTACTGGCTGAATACAACTGGAAAACAGAGAGAGCTATCTATGTGATATAGCCAGTAAACCAGCCTTTGATGCTCAAAAGTGGGGACAGTAAATTGGGAAAGATATGGGAAGTACCAGCCTATATATCAGCTTGTTATTTCTACATACAGTGGGTGCTCCTAAACCTTAGGTAAGCATGAAAGCTCAGTTTATTCCCCTCCCTGCATCAAAAGTAGAGCTGTAGTCAACAGACCTGGGAATGAGTTGGGACAGGGGCCTGGGGCTTCAAAGTTCAGGAACTTGTAAGGGTTCCCTAGCAGAGATGCTCCTAGAAGATCCCATTTGACAGCCAATAGGATATGAGCCCTGATCCTGCAAGAGAAGAGTGGCACTGTTCTATTAGCCAGTTTTATCAGACAGGATTCCTCATGATACCCTCCTCATCCAGAGAGGAAAGTTACAGTTGCCCTCCCTTCCCTGCTGGAGGGAGGTCTGCAGATGGTAAATGGCACAGCGGAACAGAGGAAGCAATTGGGTCTGCAAACTAATTTCTATTCCAATATGCGATTTGGTTAGGGTTGTTTTAGATTTACAGAAAAGTTGCAGATGTCAGCCAGAGGGTTCCCATACACTCCACACCATTCTCTTCTTGTTAGATCACAAGTAGTGTGGAGCCCTGTCAAACTTATGAACCACCACTGGTGAATTACTGTTGATACAAATCTATCTGTAACTCACATTTCCTTACTGTTTACTTGATATCTCCTCTCTGTTCCAGTGTCCTACCCAGGACACCAAAATACATTTATTCCTTTTGTCTCCTTTGTGCCTACAGGCTAACAATTCCTCAGACTTTCTTTGTTTCTCATGGCCTTGGCTGTTTACAGGAAGTTAGGCTGTTTGTAGAATTCCCTCATTTGGGATTTGTTGAAAGTGAGAAAATCCTCAGTGCATCACGTCCAGGGTGCACACCATCGCTTGTCAGCGTAACTTCCTGGCTGGTGCTCCCTGTGGCCACCCCACTGATTGTCAGGTTTCCCCAGTGGCAGGTTCTTTTTTCAAGTTAGTTAAATACAAAAATTAAAAAGTGACCCATGTGTCTTTGTTATCTTCACGTTTGTCACATTTTTAACACTACTCAGAATTCCACAATGTATTTTTTTCTTTTGTTGGGAGGGGGGTCAGCTTTTCATTGATGATGCTACAAACTGGCTTCAGTCAAAAAGACCACAACTGTGTCATCAGGCTCCTCAGATCCTCCTGTGCAGCAGTGGAGGGGACAGGAGCTCTCGTTCTGGTGGAGCACCTCTTTTGCACCAGCTCCTACATTTCAGATGAGATTCCCAGTGTTGCCAGTGGCCAGGGCCTTTCCAAACAAGCCAGGACAAAAGGCCCAACATTTCCGCCTGCTGCCTTAATGGGGATGTTGATCTTACCCACTATGACGGTCACCTCAGCATCATGCAAGGTGAGGGCAGAGTAGAGGCAGGCGAGCTCCGAGACTGAGGTCATGGCTGGCCGTAGTGCTGGCTGCTGGATGAAGTAAGGTCCTCAATCCAATGTGGCCTCAGCTTCCTCCGAAGAAATGAGCACCTTGGCAGCAACTGAGGGGCGCACCATGGCGTGTTCATAATTAGGAAGGCCCCGAGGGGTCTGCACTTGTGGAGCCTGAAGATCCTGCCAATGAGGTGCTGAGTCTGGCAGAATGACAGAGCTTTTTGACTGTTTTCAACAGTAATTTTTATAAGTCATTTATTTTAGCTGTTAAATTATTAGAACTATTTGGAATCCGAGATGCAGTAAAGTCTGGTCCAAGAAAATGTATTTTGAAGCCATAGGAGCACTAGACTTTGCCCAAGGCTGGGGAACCTCTCTATGGAGAAAGCCAATCCATTAATCCAGATCAAAGGCAAAAACCTCCGTTCTGAGAGCAGGAGGGTTCCAACGATTTTGTTAGCACAGCTGTAAATTTGGTTAAACTAAACTCAACAGGAGAATATTCCACATTCAGAGCAGAGAGAAGCAGATAATGTAAATTCCAGTGAACAGAATTTGAAAGCTTTCCAAAAGAAAACCATTTCTGGGTAAAATTTTCCGCAGGGGGCTAGGGATGGGGGGGCATAAGAACACACACCCCATCTCCATGAATGCTCAGTTTCCTATGTAGTAAGTGAAGAGGTGTTGTTTCAACACTGTTCAATGGGTAGAAGAAAAGACACACTAAAAGTCATGGTACCACGCTATGTGAGGATGCCATTGTGCCCTGCCCTGTCTCCACTGCCTCTCTCCAACTTGCAGCTAGATTTGACCGTCACCTAGAGAATAGCTCTGTCTTGCTGTGGGTGAAAGGGAGAGCCTGTATTTCCCTTTTAGTCCACACAGACAGGAGCAAAGATGCCATCCAGCAGGGTGTGGAGCTGGATCCCCCTCTTTGTTTAGCGGAGCTCTGACCTTTCAGTATCCTTGTTAGCTACCCTTGCCCCTCCACATTCTCAACTTGGTCCACACCTTCTCCTATGGGCACCACCCCCAGAGAAACACGCGTCCACAGAGGTACACACAGGTGCTCACACTCAGAGATACCTGAAGATGCACACACATAGATACCTGCCCAGAGACACACATAGGTGCACACATGGGTATGCACACAGAGAAATATACCCAGGGGTACATACATGCTTATATCACACACAGGTTCATATATATGGATACACATAAACAGATGAACACATGCACATACTTTACACACACAGAGCATGCTATAGGACCCCAGGGAAAACTGGAGAAAGCAATCTTCAGAAATGGTGGCCTGTCAGATAGCAAGGGAGGTTTGAGGACTCCAAGCCAGGCTGCTGAGGAGCAGGGCCATGGAGAAGACAAGCCTCCATATTTGCCACCCAGGGTCAGCCACAGGCAACAGGAGCCAGCCAGGAGAGGAGGACTCACAACCTAAGCAGGAAAGGCCTGCAAGGCTTGAGTGAGAGGCTTATCAGTTGCCTTCAGAATTTTGGTCCTTTTAATAATATTCTTCATTTTGACCAAGAGATACAACTGTCTCCTGATGCGCCCCTACTGGCCAGCTGACCTGATGGCAACATAGTAGACCTGGGAAGGGGTTACCACAACAGCTTGGTGGCTGTGGGCAGATGGAGGCAAAACTGCAGCTCATGACTTGAACTCTTCACTTCAAGTCCAGCATGATACACTGGGCTCCTCAGCTTGCTATGAGAATCAGTGATAACATAGATGCTGTACCTAATCACTGATCACAATAGCCTTTGTCACCTGCCAGAGAGGCACTGGGCAGGTCACTTGTGTGCTTTCAACATGAAATCCAGTGACAACAGTGGCTCCTCGTTCTTTCACCTCGGCTCATTGCAGTCACTTCCCTATTTGCCTCACTAAGCTGGACAGTTCTACAGTGGTGGTAACGGTGGAGTACAGGGTGGATCAGAGATCCACATTCGGAGAGCTCTGAGGGATAAAGGGAAGGGAAGGCTCACAGGAGCACAGGAAGTAAGCCTTCTAGCTCTAACCTCAGCAGATCTGGGTTTTCAAGTTTTAATGTATTCCGAATACTCATCAAGTTCTAGACTCACATAGACATGATGATCTCTGTGTCACATTGTGTGTGTGTGTGTTAACATTCATCAATGCTGTGTGTAAAAGTATGAGAAGTTTTGGGGTGAGAGCTTCTACTTTACAAAAAACAGTACTTGGGAGGACTTCTGTGATAATGTCATCAGAGAACAGAGGCAGTGCATGAAATATGAGACATAATAAAGTCTTGGGCCAGCATTTAGGAAGAAGGAAGGGCAACTACCCCAAGCTGGTGTCAGGGGTATCAGGCAGGTAGATGTGTTATCATTAGTCGGGGGACCGAGGGGGACTGATCCAATACCATGCTCCATAAGGTTCACAGACTCTGCTCTGTCCACTCAGTGTGGGTGCCCTTAACTGAAGAGTCCAGGCTGAAGTGTTAATAACTCACCGAAAGTAACAGGACATGCTGACCTATACAGACAGGCCTGACCTTAGAGGCTGTGGTCATCAGTCCTGCCTGCAAAACAAGTCAGCAAAGGAGATGACCCTATTTCCATTTTTAACTTCTCCAACTTCCCCATTCTCACTGTTTGCTTCGTCCCACCTCTGTTCCTTAAAAAACCCAGCCCAGCTAAGTCTACACACAGCAGTCTCCCATTCCCGGGAGGAAAGACTGTTGTCCTTTGTTCATTTCTAAAAATGAATAGAGGACAAGCTGTGCTGTAGAGATGTTCGCTTTCTTTTATTTCAATGTAGCCTCCACTGGTTCCAGCCCTGGTTCTGATCTAACACTGGCCAGATTGACAAGTTATTTTGGGTAAGACAGACACGTCAGATAGACCTGACCACCAGGAAGCCGCTGCACATGGTTGCAGAGTCCTGCTGATATTAACTTCTGCTGTGTGTGTGTGTTGTATGTGTGTCCTTGAGAGGACACAGGCATACTGTATCCTGTTAAGAGCTATGCATGCTTGCAGCATTTGGATTGGGTATACACCCCCAAACCCATGTGTTAAAGGATAATCTTTAACTTGGTGCAATTGGGAGATGGTAGAAAATGTATGAGGTGGGGCCAGCTGGTAGGTCTTTGCCTTTGAAGGGATTGTGGAATCCTGGTCTCTTTCTTTATCTCTTTCTTGGTTCTTGGCAGGTGAGAAATTTTGTTCCAACATGTGCTCAACATGGTGTGCTTGCTTCCCTGACCAAAGACTAAAACTGTACTTTTGCTCCATGACGGATGAAAATCTTCAAAACTGTGAGCCCAAATACACATTTTTCTCTTCATAAATTATCTCAGGCATTTAATATCATGACAGACGCTGGTGAACACTCCTGCCTCATCACACTTAAATATGTATCATTCTTTTATGTGACCAGCCCTGTCATCTTCTCTTGGGGAACTGCCTCCAGTATCTTTGTCCAAGTGGTGTCCCCTCAAAGCTGCACCAACCCCAGGAGGGTGTGCCCAGCCTGACTTTGGAGAGAAAATAGGCTCTGAGGTTGAGCCAGCCCTGTTGTGATTCTGATAGTACTGTCTGAGAAGTATGGCCATCTGGGTCTTCTCTCAGCTTTGGGGAACTGAGAGAAATGCTTCCATGTTCTGCTCCCCTGACTTGCATCCTCCAGCCCGGACAACATTCATGTGGGTGTGGGGCAGTCATCAGGGTGCCTGTTGATGTACCTTGGGAACTCAGCAATGTTCTGGGCTATAGGCATCTGTTGGGGTAAAAACTGTCCCTACAGCCAAGTGGCTATGATACAAAGTTAGAGTTCAGTCCAATAGGCAGCAGACCACCTCCTCTTAACACTGGTCTCTGGTTGAGCCATGTGGAAGACACAAGGCTGAAGTCTGGGTCTCTAGGCTGAGACTTGCTCCTTACCATGGGGACTTCTTGGTCAGGGACCTCATCCCTCGGAGCCTTCTTTCTCCTTCCTGTGTGGGGTGTGAAGGAAGACAAGGAGGAAGAGGCATGCTCCTAGTGAACACACAGTTGCTACAGGCAATAGCTAGTCACACATTGATCACATGTGGGGTAATGTGGCCAGCACCATTCTTGTCACTCCTTGCATGAACTTTTGTTTTTGTTTGTAATTGACTAACTGCTCATTTGTCCTACATCTTCCACATGGCAGGCTATTAAGAAGTAGCAGCCATCTCTTTTTTCTTTCAGTTTTCACCCAATCTTGAGCAAGATTTGGAGTCCATCACTTCCTGGCAGGAGAAGTAGCTTCGGTCCTCCAGAGTCCAGGGCCTGCTTCTGTTCCTCAGGCCACCAGAGTAAACAGGGAAGACGACCATCCAAACTCCCTGCCCAGCCCACACCCGTGAAGCCACATCCTGGAACCATCCTGAGGAGGACTAAGAAGGCTGTGGGACTCTCAGACCCTCCCTGGGTGGAAGGACATTTGGCGATTGTGCCTGTATTTGCAGGGGTGCCTGCTTTGGTTTGGTTGATGCAGGAAGCGAACAGCTGGTCCTCAGGAACACTAATTTTGTCACTGTCTCAATTCTGTTTATTCTGTACACACAAGGAGGAGCTCAGCATTCTGCTGTTCTTAGTTTTGCAACCTTCACAAATTAAATATTTGCCTTCAAAAGCAACAACTGTGATAACATCAGGGTACTATTTCTGAAGTGCTGAAGCACTGTTTCCTCACACGCCAGGGCATAAGTCAAGGCAGCATGCTGTGGGTGGTCTGTTTGGATAATGATTTTCATGTGGAAACCTTGAAGTGGGAACCAACTAGCAAGCATTCTGGAGAAAATGTGGTTGCTTGGTCCTCAGTACTGGCTTGATCATAGAGTCCCAAGTCTCCTTGCCTGGTTTCATTCCTATAAAATGGAAAGTAATTTCTTAGTGTCTGCTGAAGGAGACCAGGGCATTTTGGGGATCATGGTGGCCACAGGAGAAGGTCTGGCTCCTTCAGAGGCCAAAAGGATAGACCAGGGGTATGCTGTGTGTGTGTACATGCCTCAAAGAAAGGCCTCTCCCCAAATCTCTGTAAAAATGAGCTAAAACTCAAAAAGAGTTTCGCTGAATGTAAATGAAACTGGGAATTTTATCACCTTAACAAAATTCATCAACAGAAAAACACTGCAAAAACACAAATTCACAGTGAGTTTGTACTGTTTAAAAATCACATGGGCCCAGCTGCCCGTGTTCTCCCTCTCAGCCATGCTTCTTGGGGATGTAGGCTGTCTCCTAGGGAGGGGTGTGTGAACAAGCACCCCAAGGTGTTCACTCTGCTTTATCTTCATTATGGAGAGGGTACTTCAGAGGCTGGAGAAATGTCTCCGTGGTTACAAGTGCTTCCCCCACAAACATGAGCGCCTGAGGAGGCCTGGGACCACCCCACGTAAAGAATGGGGTCTGGCCATACACATCTATAACTCCAGTCCTATAGGGAGCAGAGGCCAGAAAATCCCAAGAGCTCATGAAAATACAGCAAGCTTTTGAATCAGTGAGAAACTATTCTATCTCAAGGAAATGTGGGAATAAATGATGGAGGGGGTACACCATGTTCTTCTCTGGCTTCCGCATACACACATACTGAGCACTGCCTCTGTGCACGCACGCACACACACACTCACACACACACCCCACAGATCCACACACACCACGCATACTACACATGCACATGTCAAAAAAAATTAAGGAAGAAACAGTAATTTAGCTCCCTTAAAGGACAAAATCTTTAAAAAAAAAATCTTTAGAGGGCTGGAGAGATGGCGCAATGATTAACGGCTCTGGCTTAAAAGCCTGCCTTCCCAGGTTGAACTCCCCAGTACCTACATAAAGCCAGACTTATAAAGTGGGGCATGTGTCTATAGTGCATTTGTAGCACCAAGAGACCCTTGTGCACCCAGACATACATACACATAAATAATTTTAAAAGTCTACACAATTTTTTTTTACTTCAAAATGTAGAGAAAGATTCTTTTTTAATGAATTCAGTAGAATCCACTACTAGAAGTCAAAATGACACTTCCTTTGAGCCCAGTCCATAGAAGACCATGGCCTTTATTCATGGCAAGCATAGATTAAGGTGTGGAATCACAAGTTCTGGATGGAAATTCCAAGTGGAGTTAAGCAGGTAACTCCTCCAGTCCTCTGAAGTCTTCTGAGGGCCCCAATAGCTCTGGTTCTTCCAGCTGTCTCCCAAATAAATTGTAAAGAAACTGCTCTGCAGATCCTACTCATTTTTTTCAGGTTTATTTTCTTATTTGATATTTCTTAAATTTGACTTGTTTTCCAGATCATTGCTTCAATTTCCAATCTTCGGAATTCTTAGAAAGTGGTCAGGTGGATTCATCACAAATTCTTCTGTGTCTCTATTTATCTCCGCTTCACACAGCCTTGCAAAAGAGCTGCTGAACTTTGTATTCATTACACTTATTCTTATCCCAATGCCTTTAACCTTTTAGTAATATCTGAACATGTTGAATCAACTAAGAGAACTTGAGAAGTAATAGCCAGAGCTTTTATAGCATGATAGACATTCACAATATTTCTTTTTTAAAATTATTTTTTAAAGTTAGGTTACAAAGTGACGGGTTTCATAGCACACATTCATACATGTGTCATTATACTTTGTTCCAATTTGCCTCTCTCCTACACTGCCCTTCCCTGGACTCCCTGATTCAACTCTAGTTGGTTCCTTCCTTTCCCCAAACAGTACCCCTTCTGCTTTCAAGTGACATGTGGACAATTGCCTCTCTATAACCTACCTTCCTCAAGATTCCTCCTTTAATTCTATTTCACTTAACATAATGATCTCTAGCTCAATTCATTTTCCTGGCAAATTTCATGATTTTTTTTCTTTACAGCTGAATAAAATTCCATTGTGTACATGGACCACATTTTCTTGATCGATTCATCTGTTGATGGACATCTAAGCTGGTTCCATTTTTTAACTATTGTGAATGGTACAGCAATAAACATAGATGTATAGGCTATAGGTGTCTCTGTGATATGTTAACTTAGAGCTAAACATGAGTGTATAGCTGTGTTTACTTTTAGTTTTTTTGTGAAGCCTTCATATGAAGGACTGGATCTTAAAGAACACAAACTCCAAGATTGCCCTAAGATGCTTTTTAAGGACAGAGTATATTTCAGTGTTCTTAAGGATTAGGGTTTTTTCTGAGACAGCGATGTTTGTTATTCAAGGATACAAATCTCAATCAAAACAGAATGCCACAAAAACCACATCCACCCAGATAAATTAGATACCCAACCCAACATGTTTGCTGCCCATAAGAGCATCTTCCATGGACTTTGACCTTTCTGAAATAAATCAGAGCTTAGCTAGACATCAAGGCCATGGTTTGCCCTTCCAGTTCTCCCATCTGCATGCTTTCTTTACCACATTTCCCCAGAAGAGAATCCTCTCCCTCTAGACTGACTTTTGTTGAATGGGCCTCTATGGTCCTATTACCAGGAAGGAAATCACACAAATCCTTGCTGGTATCTCATGCGAGATGGCAGAGAAGGCAGGGCTGTGCTTGATCCCCACAGGTCTGTGGGCACAGTCTACAGGACAGCCTAGTGACCTCTGAACCAGACCCTAACAAGTCACCCAGAAGAGAATCTTTCCCAAGGCTGGAGGAGCACCTCTATATCTCCAAGTGGGAAGAAGGATGAATGGAGCTGCCAGCATCTCTGGGCCATCTGTAGGATGACCCAGGAGGGCTACAAAGAGGAGAGGCTACAACAGTCTCTGTAAGAATGTTAAGTGATTTCTTTCTTTTAAAACAATTTTATTTATTTAAATAAATAGAATTTATTTAAATAAATTTATTTAATTTAGTTACTTACTTAGAGAGAGAGAGAAGGAGGGAATAGGCATGCCAGGGCTTCTAGCCACTGCAAATGAACTCCAGATACATGTGCCACTTTGTACATCTGGCTTTATGTGGAAACTGAGGAATCAAACACGGGTTGTTAGGCTCTACAGGCAAACACCTTAACTTCTGATCCACCTCTCCAGCCCCAATCTCTTTCTTTACATAGCTTATTTAATCTTGAAAATATAGTTCTAGGCTTTTTGAAATGAAAGTATGTGTTTGAAGTGGTGGTCATTCAATTTTTCTCAGAAAGAGCCCCTTTGTTATTTAGTGACCAAGGGATCAGATGTTGGGGGGCAAGGATTTTTCTGCACCCTGGCACTTCTCTTGTTGCCCACCTTTCTGACATGCTTTCTCAGAAAGAGGCTACTTAGAGATAGGACTCAATGATGGCTAGCTCTCAAATTATAGCATTAAAGCAACCAGGGCAGCCTGGCATGTGAAAGCGTGGCATGGACACTGACAGCCCTAGAACTGCTCTGGGTATGAACAATCCTCAGTACACTTTAGCTGTGAGTTCATGTATCAGTTTATTTTCCTTCCTGCTCAAAGCTCAGGCTTTTCTATGGTCTTGGGCTCAGTGGCTCGGGCTTCTGGTTCTCTTATCTACTGCTTGTAGGCTTCCTTTTTCTTGTTGGTGTGGGGACATCTCCAGCTCATGTTGCCCAGACCCTCCAATCCTGTGCCCCTTAGATCACTCCATCACTTCATCTAGGTATAAATTCCAATGTCGTTCCCCAAGAGATCCTTGCTTCCAACCAGGTACTTTTTCTCACCCTGCTTATTTCTTTCTTGGTGACATTGGCTTTATGTGAAGTTACATTTGTATTTCTGTATTACAGCCTCTCTCCCCAAAGTAGAATCTAAGGTCCATGAATGCAGGGGCATTGTATCTTGTTTCCTATGATGTCATTATGTCACTACATGCCACTACAGTGCCTGGCATGCAACAGATACTCAGAAGATAACTGCTGCATGAATGAGCGAATATGCATTAAAACCCAAGAGCAGCCTTCCCTGCATCCTCCTGTGCATGCAGGTTAAGAAAGAAGGAGCTGGGGCTGGAGAGATGGCTCAATGCTTAAAGGCGCTTGCCTGCAAAGCTTGATGGCCCAGGTTCAGCTCCTCAGCACCCATGTAAAACCAGATGCACAAAGTGATGTATGTGTCTGGAGTTCATTTACAGTGGCAGGAGCCCTGGTGCATCCATTCTCTCTCTCTCAAATAATAAATAAACAAATATTTTTTAAAAAATAAGGAACTGGAAACATGGCAATATAGAGATTTGAAGAGAATAGTTTTGGTTCCACTGTCATCAAAGCAGGGACGTCTCATTTTTACTAATCATCTAGTTTTGCATGTCTTTCTTCTATCCTAAAAAAGTGCTTTTTCTATTAGGTATTAAGTATTGGTAGAATTCTGTCTGTTAGTTTCAGAGGACCAATATCATATTTTAGCATTTGTCTCATCTATTTGTGGCTTGTATCTAAACTTTGAGTAGTATTTGTGATTGCTATTTGTTTTTTGAGACAAGGTCTTTTGTTTAGGCTGTCTTCAAACTCTCTTTAGCTGAGGATGACCTAAAACTTCTGATCCTTCTGCCTCCATTTCCCATGTACTGGGATTATAGGGATGTGACACTAGGTCTGGTTTTATGTGGTGCTGGGCTGGAACTCAGGGCTTCCTGAATGCTAGGTGAGCATGCTACTGACTGAGCTACCTTCCCAGTATCAATCTCAAGGGCTCTAGAAAGACCCAGGTCAGCTCAGCTTTTGTGCATCCGGGGCCCAACTGCTGCTGGTGATGCTGATGTGACTGGCTGCTTCTGCTCTGACTGGCGACATGGCTGTGACTCAGTTTGACTCATGAGCTATGAATTTACTTTGCTGGCACCACAGATGGGGCCATCAGTACAAACACATCTTCCTGCACTAGCCTCATCACTTCAGGAATGGAAAGCAAAGACTTCCTAGCTAGTCATGTATATGAAACTGCGTGTGTATTTCCAGAGGAACCAAGGTGACGAGTTTTCTCCAGTGAGTTTGAGTTCTACCAGCAGACTGAATGTGCATCCCATCTTGGAAACCAAGATTTCCAGAAACATTTGGTGTTCTGTCCTCAGGAAAGGAGAGCTTTGCCAGCTGCAGTGGGTCTGCTTAGCAACTTAAGGTATGTTGATGTTTGAGCAGCCCCCCACTCTGTGATTAGGCTAATGAAGGATACCAGTTATTTATGGGCATATCTTTGTGGGGTGCCATGTGCTGGGGAAGGATGCTATGATGGTAGAAACCAGAGACTGTAGGGACCCCTAATACACAGCTAATGAGTGGCCCACCCTGCTAAGGCTCAGAGCAAAGTTTCCTCCTTGCTTTGATTGGCAGGGATAACTGCTCTGGATAACACTGTAATATTTAAGGCAAGGATGGGAAGTTAAATATAGTCAAGTCTCACTTGTTATGTTAATAGAGGTGAAGGAATTGGGGTGCTTGAACCCTAAATGCCGTTTTGAAAATTTCAGCTACTGGACTCTAAATCCTAGTAGATTAAACTATCTGAATTTGCCTACCTTTGACAGTTTTATCACTACATAACAACTGCAAACCCTCTAACACTTCCCCTGTGACCAAGCCTTTGTTAGGATTGTGCATCGAGATCAGAACTTTGATTGTTTTTAGGTCCCGACCTGATGAAGTCAGAAGGTAAGGAGGTGCATGTCAGGCCCATGTCACTGGGAAATTGAGGTATACAAAGCTGTGCATTGCTCAGTACACATGGTGATTGATCTTGGCTATCTCTGTACAGAGTCAAGCATGCCATGCAAGAGACATGGGTTGTAGTCCAGGCTCAAGTCCTAATTTCAAGTTACATGTTTGGCACAATGTCTGCATGTTGAGTGCTCAATCTGCCACAGTGATTAGTGTTCTCATCATCTTTGTTAGCTGTGTGGCTTTGGGCAAGTCAAGGAACCTCTCTGAATCTCAGCTGTGTAATTCAAAACTAGGGAAGCCATTCATGAAGATGTGCTTGATATGTATGTGCTGTTGAAATGAATGATAAACAATCAGACAATAGTTTGTCTTTCCTTGCTTCACTTTTAAGAAATATAGTGGTCTTGTAGATCAATTTTTTTTTTTAAAAATGTACAAATCCAAGGAGGATAGAGTGGTGGGAGTGTAGGTGGAGGCAATGGCTACAGCTTTTGTTTCCTAATTGATCTAATGTGCTAAGTGAGTTTAATGTGGGCTAATTAATGATGTTATTGGTGGGTGGAATTATCTACGGAAAGCCTAAAACAGTATCAAAGGAGTAAACAGGCAGGTGTCATCTGGGATAATTGAGGGAGCAGGGTCCAGGAAGAGCTGCAAAGAGGTATGCACAGGCTGCAGGGCAGGCCAGAGGAGTTGAGGGTAAACAAAGCCAGCCCAGGGCTGAGCCATTTAAGCCATGAGGCTAGGTGCTAAGATGCCATTCTGTTTACAGCTCCCATGTTTGTATTTAAGATTTGCTTGAGCCTTTAAGTTGGGTTCCTAGACCTTTCCTTGAGGATGAATTCCATTTTTAGAAACCTGAAAATACTGCCCCGGTCCCTGCAGGGAACACCAGCTGACATGGCTTTTGTATGTAGCTCCTTGGTTCCCGAGGAACTGTTTCAGTAGAAGATGCTCTAGAGTCAGGGAGAGGGCTCAGCAAGAAAAGTGTTGTGCAAGCATAAAGGCCTGAGCTCAGATCCCTGGAACTCATGCAAAATGCCAGGTGTGGTGGTCTAAGCTGTAATCCCAGAGCTGGGGTGGAAGAGACAGGGAATTATTGGGGCTCACCTACTAGCTAGTCTAGTCTACTCACTGAGTGCTATGTAGCTCTGTCTTTTCTCTTGAGCAAATGTGGGGTGCTCTGCTGGATATAAGGACAGGGGACATCTAAGAAAGCCCTGGTACTGCTGAGCTTCACAAACACAGATGCACCTTGACTTACAATGGACACGTCATGGGTCACATTTTTTAAAACTTGCAGGAAGTTGAAAATGACAGTCAGTCAAAATTGCATGTGCTTAACCTGCCACACAGGGCACACAGCACACTAGTTTGGGCTGGTCCCCTGCTACCAAGCCAGCATCCAGACAGGATCCAACTGCATGTCACCAGCTGGGAAAGGGCCAAAATTAAAATTTTGAAGCACAGTTCCTACTGAATGCTGATCACTTTCACACTGACATAAAATCAAAAAATTGTGAACTTTTCATAAGTTAGAGACCTTCTATGTCTCATTTCAACAGAAGAAACCAGGTATCAGCCAGCGAGTACATATTGAATATTTTGGGGGAATCATATTTAAATTTTCGTTCTGAAGATGTGTCCTAGGATTGCCCTCCAATAGTGTTGTTACAAATTGACATTGTACCATAAGCCTGGCTTACTTAGGGATGATGAGGACACAGCGTATGCCCTAGCCATCATCACCAGGGCGTCTCAGTCTTCGCTGGAGGTGAAGGTGCACATGGACAGTCACTGGGACACTCATTTCCCAACATTAATGAATTTCCCTCATTTTAGTTTCTCTCTTAAAATGCATCATTAAAGAGTTCTAGTGATCCTAACTCCGTCTTAGACATTTGAATCGCTCCCTTTCCTCTTCTGTCCATTCTAGTCTTTTGCCTCTTTGATACTTTGAATAAATTGCAGTTTCACTCTTGGTTTGAAAATGTCCCCCAAATGCCATTTGAAACAGCAGGATAGTACCCCACTGGAGAGCCAGGAGCAGGAGCTGACCCTGCCAAGGCTCCCCTTCTCTCACCCCACCAAACATTTCAGTTCTACCGGGGGCATGTGTCCTACTGACTGACCAGTGCTTCTGCTCTGCTAATCTGTCACCTCACTTCCACCCTTGTTGTACTAGCTGGCCTCTCGTGCTGTGGACCCAGAACAACCCAGCAGGAGTCTCACCTTTGGTCCTCCTTGCCCCAACATGACAGTCCTCAGCCTTTCAGACCTGCTGCGGATTCTATGGGTATGAGCTATCCCAGGCCTGTCAGGACATTGAAGGGGACTTCTCCTCCAGCCCAGGACCATGGCGTTGGGTCTCAACTTGACTGCGACCCCTACCCGGATAGTCTGTTAGGGCGCTGCAGGTATCCTGGGTGCCAGGCAGGTGGAGGGCCTGGCTTTAGTCCCAGGTGCGACTTGTCTTCCCCAGTGAGCCAGGTTCAGGGGCAAACTGGAGAAATACATTTCTTATACTCTCTGGAGACACGTGCTATTTTAATAGCAAGCTCAAATATGACAGCCTACAGAGCACACACAGTTTAGCTCCCTAGCCGAGGTGCAAACCAACAGAGAAAAACGAGGTTTCTAATACTCCAGAGAAAACAAAGGCACAATCTCAGGTCTGAGAACTGGTAGCACAGACACACAGTAATCAGCAAAGCTTGTTCAAACGCAACCCAAAAATGACATGCATTTCAAAAATGTACCCAGGCTCCTGCCTAGCTGAGGACACCCCAGTCTTGTCCACAGCCACAGAGTGTGGAAAACCGAAAGGAAAGGACTCGGGCTTACCTGGTGCCTTAGGGAGGTCGGTTTCTTGTCCCAGCCGAGGATGGATCTATGAAGAAGGCAGACAGGCAGGTACAATGTGGGGTGACCAGGTTTCACGGGTGACTGCTGCGGGTGTTCTCTCACAAGCAGGGGTTCCACGACCTTGGGACCATTCAGGTGACAGGGACCAGACACCCCTCTGCCGCCAGGACCACTTCCTTTCTATTTGAAAGGACTCCCCGGAGAACTTTAACTTGTTTGCTCCTGGTCCTGTCTGAGTTTAGAAACAGTCCCGCCTAGGGGTTTTCCCTCGCTGTAAACTCACTGGCACCACCTAGAGGCCACTCCCGGCACTGGCGATGCTGGAGACTACTCACATCCAGCCTGAGCTCTGCTGCCAAATACACCTGTGTCTCCAGGACTTCCTTCCCCCAAGGGACCAGTTGAATGTGTAAAGGCATTGATTGTTTTCTCTTTTTCCAGAGAGTATGTGGGGGTCTTGCTTCTATCAAAATAACTGGGGCCTTTGGGCCCAGTAGTGCCAAAAGCGAAATCAGCATCAAAATATCATTAACCAGAACTCGCTCACAGGGCCTCCCATTGAGATGGTTACAGGCGCGGGTGCTGCTGTTTTCATTCAGCCTTCTCCACGCAGCCTGGAACACGTTTGTGCAGATCCTCCCCTTTCCCTTGCCACCACCCTATCTACCGCAGGCTTCACCTTCTGCTCTTCTTCCAATCCTTCACCTACCTCCATATACCGCATGTCATTTCAGGTATCCATGTAACGCCAGATAAATGTATCCACTTCTTATAACTAGAGATGAACATACATGCTTCATATAACTCCACAGACATATACACATACCCTATTCAGGAAATATATATATATATATATATATATAGATATAGATATAGATATAGATATAGATATATATCCCACCTTATTTTAGCTAGTTATATATGTCCTGTGTACCTCCAGGTAATTATATACACACTCCAAATAACCAGAAAACAATTAAAATATAGACTTTTCAGTATTGGTCAGATCTTTCTCAAAAAATATTACTAGACGAAAGAGCCCAGGCTTAAAAGAATGTACTTCTCCTGTCCCCCCACCCACAACTTCATACTCCCCACACATACAGAGCAACAGAATTGTTTATTTAGGCTAGGCTTCTATACACTCTCTTTGCATCCTGTCCTTTCTCCTTGGATACTCACACAAGTAAAGAGCTCAGGAGAGAAGCAGCGATGACAGAGGTAAGGACTTTGACCTTAAACTCGCATGTTGCTTTGGAGAGGTGAAGGAGGCCACATTTACTCTGCTTGACTGTGCAGAGGGCTCATCCAAACTGTGCAGGCACCCAAATGGGCATTGTAGTTTAAATTTTCAATGCCAGGCATGGTGGCACACACCTTTAGTCCCAGCACTCAAGAGGCAGAGGTAGGAGGACCACTGTGAATTTGAGGCCAGCCTGGCACAATAGAGTGAGTTCCAGGTCATCCTGGGCTACAGTGAAACCCTGCCTCAAAAAAGAAAAAAAAAATCTGTCTGTAATTTAAATTTTCAGGGTTGGTTGCCTACAATACCCAGACTGAGCCCATGGTGAGAGTTTGTGATCAATTAAAATAATTAAATTAAATTAGGAACCCAGAAAACACATGGCAAGTACACTAATCTTTCCTGTTACATATAATTTTGACTTTTTTGCATATTCATTTTATAAGCAAGTGTGTTTGAGGATATAGATTAATTTAAATGTGACTTTTTTTCCATTGTAAATTAAATAATTATTTTAAATTTACCAGAGAGAAATAGATAGATACCACTGACATTGTCAAAAATATAGGGGAAGAAAGCTGCTCTCACTCTGGTTTGGAGAATCTGCTTTATTTTACAGATGGCAGAGAAAGTGGAGGAGAACCAAGATCCAATGATAAGACAAGAAGATAAATGACTGCCCACCATGAGACATGCCACCTCTACCACATCTGGCAGGGCCCAGAAGAAATTACAGAAGTGGTGACATGAATACTGCCCTTACTGCTAACCTGACAACCAGTTTCAGGGTGATGATGACAGACATAGTGATCAATCAAACCTATCAAGGCAGAAATCCAGAGGCTACAGAGCTCTCAACACTAAATCAGACTGCCAATAGGCCCACCATGGCTCAGGGAACATTGCAGAGGAGAGGGTGGAAAGATAGGGGGAGAAGAGAAAGAAATTAGAATGCACACAAAATAAAGATTCATAATAGAAAGCTAAATAGTGCTTTGGCAAGGTTATAAATAGTTATACATGAAGTTTTCACTTATCATATCCAAACGAAAATGTTATGCAAATTAATACAGCTGATTAAGAAAAGAATGAGATGAGAAGTTATTGCTTATCTGCATCATTTAAGGTTCCAGAGCTTTGAAAATTCATGATTTTCTGCTTTCAATATTTCTTGAAAGATTGAGGCAGAACTAGTGAAAGGTTATCAATAACATTTTTAAATGAGGACAATGAGTTAAGATTACAGACCATGGCTAGGAAATTCTGTGGAGAATGGGATGTAATTTAGAACACATGCTTGATATCCATAACTTAACTCGGGCTGGCTTGTCCTCCTCAACATGTGTGCGGAAATGCATGACCAGTTGGAGCCTGGGGAGGGGCACACTGTGGGAAGCCGTGCCAGCGCTTGGCCCCATTGCCCTACAACTTTGTCAGCAGTTTTGGAGTTTCAGTGGGCTCCATGACTGTACAGGGCCCGCATTAGGTTCAAGTAATGATCTTCAAGCAGATCAGACAATTTTCAGGGGGTAAAGCTGAACCATATTCTGTTCATTTTTATTTAAAATCAGTGTTTTGGACTGGAGAGATGGCTCAGCAGTTAAGGCACTTTCCTCCAAAGCCTATTGACCCAGGTTCAATTCTCCAATAAGACAGATGCACAAGGTGGCACGTGAACCTGGAGTTTGTTTGCAATGGCTGGAGGCCCTGGTGCAAACATTCTGTCACTCTATCTGCTTCTTCCTCTCTCTTTCTCAAATAAATAAATTAATTTAAAAAATCTGTGTCTTAATTCCTAATCTCATATTGAGAAAGCAGGAAAGAAAATCCTTGCTGCCCACACATTCCACAAAGCAACCCCCTTCTATGCTGATGTGTTTATTACTTCATTCACTTAGCAAGTGCGTGCCAAGTGTCTCCGCCTGCCTGTGCTTTTCCAGGACTGCGGTCTATCACAGTGAGAAAGAGAGCCAAAAGATCTGGCCTCAAGGAACTAATATTTGTTGAGGAGGCAGAGAGTAATCAAGTTATCAAATGAATATGAAATACACTTTCGGGTGAAGGTAGAGGATGCCTAATGTTTGTGTGTGTGAGTGTGTGAGTGTGTATGTGTGTGTAGACTTTGTCTGATGACAAGAACTTTCTACTACTTTACCTTCTGAAAAGGGAATATCACATCAAATACAGCAAAACAAAATACCGTCCTCTGGTACTTGTTGGACTTTATTATCACATTTAGCAAGCCAGCTTCTCGTTACCTACAAACAGGGTTCAAATCTCAGCATCCCTTATAGAAATTCTTGTACTAAATCCATGAGAAAGTCTATGAGCATTTGGTGAGCATGTTTTCTATGACCGGCATTGGGTGCTCAAGAACATCCCAGAAGTGTTGGGAATCAACCACACCTGTCTGTGGTGCAGTTTTGGCAGCTTCTGATCAGCCCCAGAGCTGGACCTGTGCCCCTGAAGAGAGCAGACCCCTTAAGACATGGCCCTACCCCCCCCCCTGCACAAGGAGGTACATTTGCCCTCCCTACCACACTCTGTTAGTAGTGCACACATATCCTCTCTCCTCCTCAGAGAAAGAACTAGCCAGTTTTGAAGAGTCACCTAAGACCTGCTTCCTTCCCTCATCAGAGCTCTGTAGGTGGAAACAGAAAAAGAAACACTGGTTTAAAGGCTCTGTCAGGAACCACACAAACTCTGCTTTGTCTGGCTGAAGTAGGTGGTGAGGAGGAGGCCAGAAAGCAGGAGAGATAGAGGCTGAGAGAGAACTGGAGAGGAAAGTCATGTTTACACTGAGACTTGAGGACAGGCAAGGGAGCTCCTTGTAGTATCTGGGAGGGGATGGGTGAGGGGGAAGGTTTGTTTCAGGTTCCATAGAGTTTGTACAAAGGCCTTGTGGACCAAGTTCAGGTATGCTGGGGAAACTGAGAAAATGGCGAGGAGCTGGCCTGAGAGCCTGCCTGGGAAGTGGGTTTGGATTTCATTCAGATTTCAAGCTGGTTCAGAATTTCAAGAAGAGGAAATGTACCAACACGGAGGAAGCAGAAGAACCCAAAGTTGCTCCTGTGGACTTAGCCTTTGTGTGTCCTTGGTAAGGGCTAGTTGACCTTACATAAGACTAAATCATGTCTGTTTCAGGGCATATAGTCTGTAGCAGTCTGAGGGCTTGTGAGCATCTGGTTAGGGGAGGATGTCATGGATGTCCCTCAGTATGTAGGTGTTCTAGGACTTTTCTACCTTACTGACCCACAGTCCAGGCCTTATTGATGCAGAATTTTGGAGCTCAGGAGAGGTCCTCCAAATTTATGAACCTCATTTTTGAGTCATTTCCTATTTTTAACAGAGAATTGATAAAAGCAGACTCAAGAAGGATAAATTATGAATTATTGGGTTTATTTAGGGAGAAATTGGAAATCATGGATCTAGGAAGAAGGCTAGAACAGGGTCATAAGTATGTGGAAGATAGGAAACACACACTCATGTGGAGGTCACAGCACAGTTCATGAGGCTAATTTAAGAGAAGTGGAAGTCTTTAGGGAAAGAGGCTGGAGCAGAGCCATAAGCACACCGAAGATAAGACCTATGTAAAGATTTAGAAGAAACAACACACTCATGTGGAAGGCACAGTATAGTCTATGAGATTCATTTAAGAGAAATTGAGGTTCTTAGGGAAATACTGGAGGGGAGTCACAAGCATGTGGAAGATGCAAAACACACATTAGTGTGGAAAATACAGCATATGTAGGGAGATTTAGAAGAAACACACATAGCATCCACTTTGGGCCCTGCCCCATGGAAGAAAGTTAACAGAACAAATGGTGGTGACTTAAGGAAGAATAGCAGAGAGAAAATAACAAAGTAGATACCAAGAAGTTCAGATGAGAAATGAATAGTAAGGACAGTTACACCCATGATTACTCCAAGTTTAGAGAAACTACACAGGTAACAGGCCCAGAGTTAGAGAAAGCACCCACGTGGTAGATCTAGAATGCAAGGGGAATATACATGTGGTAGATTCTGAGACCAAAGGAAAAGTCATACATGTAATTACAGTGAGAAGCTACCCCAAAGTATAAAGCAGAGGCAAGCAGTAAAACAATCCAGACCAAGCAACTGTATTCTGTTCTCCCCCCAACCCAGCCAGGCTGGTGTGTGGGAAAGCCAGACTCAAGTGTATCCCTGTAAGCAGAGCGAGGAGAGGCTGGGGGTGGGGGGCACTGGAAAGAGCATGGGCAGGCCTTTATAGTCAACTGAAAATGGATTCTTTTGTCAAATTCAGGTATGTAAGGGAAGACCCAACTAATTTGTAGATTTGAAGGGCAGGCTTCAGGGCTAGCCCACCTGGGTAGTGCAGGCTGCCCATCCAGGTAGCATGCCAGACTGTGAGCAGCAGGGTTATTATATCTGATGTCGGTGAGTCTCAATCAGACACAGGGTCCCTTCCTGCCAAGGCAGGGTGACATCAGTTCCCTCTTTGGACTTCTGTCCCTAACTGCCCAAAAGAAGCTAGCTTTCTCCTCAGTCTCATACATTATTGTAAGGTTTGGGAGTGACCAAGACCAAGGAGACCACTCTGAGGCAAAGATGGAAGCTTTTATTTGGGAAAAACACGAGCTGACAGGACTGACTCTCAAAAGGGGAGCACAGCCAACTTTGAGATTCCAGATAGTGGGCTATGTAGAGCTCTTCAGTTGGGGGAAGGTGAGGAAGGGAAAATAACTCCTTTGTTCTTTACATTAGCCATTTCAAATAGCTAGGGTGTGAGACCAGAACAGTGACCAGGTGATCTGAGAGATAAGGGGGCAGGAAGCTAGACCTGGGGAATTGTTAGGCAAGGAAGGGATAATGGCTGGGTAGTTACTTGAAGAATGTAGATGACCCTTTCCTTATGTCTCTGTTGCCATCACCATCCTGCTAAATCCGTTTGTTCTGACCTAATAATTATGACCCAAGAACACACAGTCAAGGAGAAGTCAAAGTCCATCGTAATTAAAGATCATGGACATCTGTACCGAAGTTGAGGTGGAGCTGGGATTCCTTGTGCCTGGGAGTGTGGACAGCCTCAGATGTCTGGTTTCACTTTCTTCAAAGGAAGTACATTGTGGGTCATCTTGCCACTTCACAAAATGTTCTCTTGAGCTTATCTGCCTCATCGTCCTTGTGGTTGAACAAAGGACAGCATTCCCATGATGGGGCATGACTCATAAATATATCTTGGTGCCTGCATGCAAAGAGTTAATCAATTTCCAAAACAGTAAATTGGGAGAAAAGGGACAAGTCAGATGAACAGCACAGCAAACAAACAAACAAAAAAGATGTTCCTGGGGCTGGCTTAGCAGATACAGTGCTTGCAGCACAAGCATGAGTACCTGAGGGGGCCTGATTGTCCCAAGTTCAATTTCATAGCACCTATGTAAACAACCAGGCATGCCATGCATACCCGCAACCCCAATCCTGTGGGAAGTAGAGACTGGAGAATCGCTGCATCTCACAGGTCAGCCAGTTTAACTGAAAATGGCAGATCCGGGGTCGGTGATAGACTCTATTTCAAGGACACACAAGGATGGCAAAAAGAGAAAGGGGACACCTGATTTTCTCCTCTGGCCTCTGCATCTGCACACACATGTGCCAGACCACAACACATACAACATCATACATAACACACACACACACACACACACACACACACACACACACACGGGAAGATATTGCTTTGTACTCTAATCAGGGCTATGTGATGTCCCCCATGTGGGGACAGTCAACCCAGAGGGGTTATGGTTCAACAGCAATTGTGTTTGACTCTGTGATCACTTTCTGCATTTGTAGTGTATGTGGTGTGCATGAGTGCATGTGTGTATGAATGTCAGTATGCATGTGGATATGGGTGTGTATGCACATGTGGATAAATGTGGAGGTCTGAGGTTGATGTCGAGAGTCTTCCTCTATTGCTCTCATTTATATATGGAAAGAGTGTTTCTCACTTAAGCTCACTGCTCCCCACACACAGGTAATCTAGCTGGCCAGATTGCCTAGGGGATCCCTGCATCTTCCTCTTGGTGTCCACCACACTCACTTGGCATTTAGGTGAGTGCTAGGGGCGGAAGTCCAGTTATCACCCTTGTGCAGCGAGTGCCCTACCCACTGGGCCACCTGTCCAGCTCCGTGTTAGTGATCTTTAGAACACCATATGCTTGTTTCATTCTAGTCTAGCAAAGCTCTCATGGAGGTGTTAGGATTTGCAAAGTAGTTGTTAAGGGGTGTTGACCAGCCTTTGTTACATCTGGAAATCAGGACTAGAGGGTTGCAGGTTGTAAAGAGCCCTATCTGAGAAACTAACATGGCAAATGCTAAGTGGGAAAGATGTGTTGATTACACATTTTTTTCTTTTCTGGAAATTTTGTAACATTCATAAAGAGAGAACTCCTGACCACTTATGGGGAATCTTTAAACATATACTAAAATTTTCCCAGGATAGGCAGGAAAAAACCTCTGGCTGCGTATGAAATAGCATTTTCTGGGACCCACTGGACTATCTACTGGGTAGTTTCTACATGCCATTCCCCTGCGCCTGGCCCACTACTAATGAAAATGATCCTTGTGGTTGAAAATTATAGACAGACTTGGGTGTTCATGTCATGAAGTTATTTTGGTACAAACTTAGAGTGACAGAAATGAGTTTAAAATGACTTTTTAAAGCTGAAATTATTGTTTTTACACTTTGATTATCTTAGTTCAAAACAATAACAGGTTTGCTTATGGGAAAAACAGAATGTTTGCTTCATGGTGACTTTTTTTGTCATCTCTCTCTTTATTGAGGAGAAAACTTAGGCACAGTAAGATTAAGTAACTTGCCCAGTGGTTTCAGGGCAGGCAAAAGGAACTCCATTGCGGAAAAAAGGATGTCGCTGCAGTCAACTTTGCACTGCTGTCAGAAAACACCCAGCCAAGAACAGTTTATGCAAGGAAAGGGATTATCTTGGCTTACAGACTTGAGGGGAAGCTCCATGATGGCAGGGGGAAACAATGGCATGAGCAGAGGGTGGACATCACCTCTTGGCCAACATAAGGTAAACAATAGCAGCAGGAGAGTGTGCCAAACACTGGCATGGGGAAGCTGGCTATAACACCCATAAGCCCAATCCCAACAATACACTGCCTCCAAGAGGATCCAGTTTCCAAATTGCCACCAGCTGGGGACATAGCTTTCAGAATAAATAAGTTTATGGGGGATATCTGAATCAAACCACCACAGATGTGGACAGTGTTTTTATGCAAAGGGGTAGGGTAAAAAAAAAACTGGGAAATTAATAACCTCATAAATGTAAACTAAAACTGACAAAGTATCATTTATATTTACTAAATTAGTAAAGGTTTTGAAGTGACAGGATCTATGTTGAAAAAATAAAATACAATAAAGTAAAATTAGCCATAGGTAGCTAATGGTGATTTTAACTTTCATATATAGTATATTGAAGTGGTATTCATAGTATGACATGATTTCCCAAGGAACTGAACAGTTGGTTAAGTGAAAAGATTCTATTTGGGGAATGAAAGTGAAGAATGAGAGCTCCTTGCTTCCCATGGGTGGCCTTCAGTAGGTCAGAAAATCTAGGAACGGAACAGCCGGAGGTGCTGGCTCCAGATACGGACAGTGTCTAAACTCCAGGAGGTCAGGGTCTCGGCCTTACCCTAAGCCACCCAGTGTAGGAATCCTTTCACTCCAGGTGTGGGAACAGTGGATAAGACCAACGCAGTTCCTCACAATCTCAACTTGGCCTAGACAGAGAAGGAACAAGGTTTTCCTCTGCCCATGCTTTCAAATGATGACAATTTCCAACTATGCCCCTTAGAGAAGCTCATTTTTTTTTTTTTTTTTTTTTTGGCCGGGTTGGGGGTGGTTCTAGGTAGGGTCTCAGTCTAGCTCAGACTGACCTGGAATTCACTATGTAGTCTCAGGGTGGCCATGAACTCACAGTAATCTGATCCTCCTATCTTTGCCTCCCAAGTGCTGTGATTAAAGGCAGGTGCCACCACACCCAACGAGAAGCTCAAATTCTGAGAGAAGCTTTAGATGACCAGTTGCTGGCAGGACACTGGCCTCATTAAGTGGATCTACTGGCTATATGTTCCCAAGGTCTTCAAAGTGAGAATACATATACAGAGGTGACCAAGAGGGCTCACTTATGCAGAGAATATTAAAACTTCCACTTCTGCTGATGTCTTGTATCTATGATAAGTAGCATGTTACTCATAGTCTATCTAGTTTTCCCACCATGAATTCTTTCACAAGGTAAAATTTAGCATATTCAAATCACACAAGAAGTCTTCTGAAATGTTCCATGGGAGCTTTTAAATTCTGTTTACTTCTGTTCCTGCCACCCTCTCTCTTGTTGTCTTTCTGTCCTCTCTCTAGGCACTCCAATCTCTGCTTCTGCTGCATGCGGCCCTGTCCCTCCTACTTAGCATTCTTTACAGTCACTTCAGGCTACATAGGCTGAGCATTGCAGAGGCAGCATATAATCTTGAAATTTTGGTGGCATAATTATGATTAATTAATAACATAACTGATTTCTTGTTTATGTTACATTCTGATGTAGGCCACGCAACTCTTCCCTCTGTTTTTTGGGCAAACATTAGCTCAGAAATCCAAGCTTCTTCCATCCTGTGTTCCCACCATTTTGAAGTCCTTCCTAGAGCACATAGAGTGAGTGTGTGGCTGAATATGTAGGATGCCTTAGGAGCCTCTGCTCTTCCATTCTTCCCGTCACTTGTCTGAAAATGAAGAAACCTAGTTGCAACATAAAATGTCATGGCTGCTGAGGGTTAAGAAATGCCCAGAGAACATGCTGCATTTTCAACAAAGGTGTCTGTCTAACATTCATATGTTGAGGCAGGATGTTGGCTTGATACCCTGGGGCATGAAGAACTGGTTGTAAGGCCCTTTTCTGACTTTCCTTGTGTGCACATTGGGCAACACACTCAGCCTCAGCAAGTCTTAACGTGCATATGTGAGTGAATGTGTCTTGCCTAATATCATACTGAACTTCACAGTGATATGGTTGTAACCACTCTTCTCTCTGCTGGACTGTGGCTTTCACTGAACACTCAGAAATTGTTCTTCCCTAAGTCACCAGAGCTTTCCTAATTGCTAAAGCCAGTAGACACCTTTTAGCCTTTATTCTCCTGGATCTTTTACTCATGACCCAACTGAGACCAGATCTTATTTATTTTTACAAAAGCAAATTCTTATTTGAGTATATTATACACTGAGCATATTCCCCAATGCCATCTGGTCCTCCTCCTTCCCCTTCCTTCTCATTCATCCACTTTGTTCCCCTAGACAGTTTCACTTCTACTTTCTTGCCACATATGAATATATGATCTTATGTATCTTTATGAAATCTAGGCACCATATATGAGAGAAAATGCATTAATATTTGTCTTTCTGAGTCGAGTTCAGTTTGCTTGTTCCTCTGTGAATCTTCTCTGTATGATGCTTTTCTATACCCAGTGGCCATTGACTTCCCATGTCTCTCTGATGGCTCACCTGTGGCCTCAGTTTTTCTTCATCTTCCTCTCACATGATGCTGCCTCCAGGGTCATGCTTTTGGTCCCTAAGCTATTCTAATCTTGTGTCTTCAGTGGTGTGGTGACTTCTGCACTTGCAATTTTAGCCCAGGCCTTACCCTTTAAGCTTGGACTGTTATACTCACTCGAGTGACCTATCTCTTCACAAACCTCAGAGATGCTGGAGACTATACTCACCAAACACATCTAGCCCAAGCTCCTCACCACATTCTAAATCCTGATCCTTCTCCCTGTTCCTTAACAGCTGGAACTACCACTGGACCTCGCAAGGGGAGATCAGGGATGCATTCTTAGTATTCTCCCTGTTTGTTGTGTCTTCTGACTTTGTCTAGCTCCTCAATACAATCTACAATGTTCCATCTTACATGCAAATCCTAAGATCCACTACTAGCCCTAGTAAGTAAATGAGGAGGGTAGGTGGGACGAGGGCTCCATTCAGCATCTACCAATGTTGTTGGAGTGTAGCACACAGATCTTCAAGAGAAGTTCAAAAGTCTAGATTCTTCAAAAATGTGAAATACTTCCATTATAAAATATTAACAACCAATCTATGGGGCACAAACATACAGAAAAAGTCCCTGGACTGTCTCAGGCCTCAGGCAGCCAGTTTGTACTCTCCTATCTGAAGGCTGAAAGCTGAGCCAGAGTTCTCTATCCAAGATCCTTGCTTCACCCTAGCCACAGCCTTAACCTGAAAACTCTGAGATGTACCAAAGGGTTATGGTCTCAAGCTCTTCTGCCTTTCTGATTTAAACTTTGTCAGTAAACCCATTCCTTTTGTGTATGGTCCAAATAACTATAGAGCTTATACCCTCTGATGAAAAATGTAGTTACTTGAAGAGGCGGGGATAAGGCAGGCTATATTTTTCCACCACAGCTTCTTGATAACTTGCAAAACCTTCCAAAACTTAGGTTCCTTCTTAGGGAAATGAGAAAAGTAATAGTATCTTCTTCATAGAATTTTTGTGATCTTTAAATGAGATAAACAGTTGTTTCTCAGTATCCAGAACCCCCATGGAAAATAAATCCATGTATCTTTATATAAACTGCATAAAATCTATGTATCTCCTCTCAGATACTTTAAATCATCTCAGATCACTTATAGTACCCAGTAAAATGTAAATGTTATATAATCAGTAATTTTGTATTACTTAGAGTATAGCTAAAAAAACTTCATACATTTGAAATAGATGCAAAGGTTTTTAAAAAAATATTTTCACTTATTTAAGCATAGAGGGAGAGGGAGAGAGAGAGAGAGAGAGAGAGAGAGAGAGAGAATGGGTATGGCAGGGCTTCCAGCTGCTGTAAGCAAACTCCAATCGCATGCACTACGGTGCGTCTGGCTTTACATATATATTGGGGAATCAAACCCAGGTTCTTAGGCTTTGCAGACAAGTGCCTCTAACTGCTGAGTTATCTCTCCAGCCCCAATTTTTTTCAAAAAAAAATTTATTTATTTATTTGAGAGCAACAGACAGAGAGAAAGAGGGAGGGAGGAAGAGAGAGGGAGGGAGAGAGAGAGAGAGAGAGAGAGAGAGAGAGAGAGAGAGAGAGAGAATGGGTGCACCAGGGCTTCCAGCCACTGCAAACGAACTCCAGACTCATGCACCCCTTGTGCATCTGGCTAACGTGGGTCCTGGGGAATTGAGCCTCGAACCGTGGTCCTTAGGCTTCACAGGCACGTGCTTAACTGCTAAGCCATCTCTCCAGCCCCCCAATTTTTTATATATAGAATATTTTTTAATTTTAAAATCTATTTATTTGTTTATTTGAGAGAGAGAGAGAGTGACAGAGAGAAAGAGACAGATAAAAAAAGAGAGAATGGGCATGTCAGGGTCTCTAGCTGCTGCAAACAAACTTTAGACACATGCACTTCCATGTGCATCTGGTTTATGTGGGTCCTAGAGGATTGAACCTAGGTCTATTGGCTTTGTAGGAAAGTGCCTTAACCACTAAGCCATTTCTCCATCCCTATATAGAATATTTTTAATCCCTACTTGGTTAAATTCATGGATCCAGAACCTGTGGGTGTAGGTCAGCTGTAGAGACATAGTTCTTCACTGAACTTGGCAACACTGTTTATGCCAGTTAGTAATTACACCATTTCTTTTAAACTCCCAATTCATTCCATAAAATCACCCTTGATGGAAACTAAGATGATTTATAGATTCAGCAGCCATGGCAGTTCAGGATGGAAGGAATGGATCCTTTAGCTGAGTTACCAAGACAAATTTTCCACTTAACCTTAAAACTCTGAGAGTTACCAAAGGGTTATGGTCTCAAGCTGAGCTGAGCAAGGTGATGACCATGGTCTTGATCAGAGATTTAAGCTCTTGTGCTAGGGTGACATCAGCCAGTAAATGGTGCTTTTAAGTTATTTGGTCCAGAAGCTTATCACCTTCTTTGATATGGTGATGACATCTTGAGATTTTTTGGTAGGCTGACAGCAAAATGCGTAGGCTGTGTTATAGACACGTTGATTCTGGTGTTTCAGACAAATCTGTGAAATGACTATACTAGAGGGAGTTAGGCCTTCTAGAAGGCAAAAGTTTAAAAATTTCACATATGTACTTGCAAAAAAATATAGTGTCCCGGGGAGAAGTGTAGTTAGAGATACTCTCCTGCTTAAAATAGAGTCACAATCTGAAAAGCTTGTAAATGAAAAATATCACAAGTCAAAAGTGCACTGAATATACCTAACTTCCTCAACATTGGCCTACTCTACTCATCTGGCCTACTCTACTGTGGACATGCTCAGGACACTTACATTTACATTTCTTGACAGTTCGGCAAAATCACCCAGCACACAGCCCATTTATAACCAAATCTTGAATCTCTCTTGCAATTGGTGGAATATGGCACTAAGAATGAAGAACAGAATGTTTGTATGAGCACTCACTATCAATGTACAGCTAGGGCACACTAAAGTATGGTTTCTCCTGGATGTACATTTCTCTTTCTTTCTTTCTTTCTTTCTTTCTTTTGAGGTAGGGTCTTACTCTAATGTAGGCTGACCTGGAACTCATCCTGTAGCACAGGTTGACCTTGAATTCTTGGTGATCCTCCTACCTCTGCCTCCCAAGTGCTGGGATTTAAAGGCATGCACTGCTGGGCTTTGAATGTGTATTTCTTTTGCACCATTATAAAGTTGAGAAATCATAAGCTGAACTGTTGTCAAGAGCCATTGATATTTTGGATTTCTGACTTTCTGTGCGGCAGGGCTTGGAGTGGGGCTATAGCTAGGGTAGGAAGAGTAAAACGTTGGTTCTTGTTCCTTGGTACCTTTGTTCCAAGCTTGCCTGTCTGTACTTTACCTGTATCTTATGTTCTTTTGCCCAGGCCATTGCCTAGTAACTACTGGCCTGCTCTCAAAGACCCTCTGTTGATTTTAGATAAACCTATGTGCTTCCTTGATCAAGACCAATTTTAGAAACAACTTCTGGGAGTATAAAACTAGAGTGCAGAAGTTCAGAAAAGTATTCATAGATCCAGGAAGTGTCTGTCCTAGAGACAAGTGTCCTGACTGGAAATGGTAGAAAATGACATCTGAGATCAAAAGCTGAGCAAATAAATAATACATTTGGATGTAAAAGGCTCAGGAGCCAAAGGAGAGAAGCAAATAAAGTCCCATGAAAGCATGAGAGGGTCAGGTTTGGGATGGTTTATTAGAGATCAGGCATGGGACTTAGGCCTTGAAGGAGAGAAAAGAATAATGTTTATTACAAAATAAAAATGTCTACAGCTGGGAAGATGGTTCAGTCAGTAAAATGCTTGCCTTGTAAGCATGAGGATCTGAATTTCATCCCTAGAACTTGTGTAAAAATGCTGGGTGTGGAAGTATATCCCTGTAGTCCCAGTGCTGGGGAGATGGAAATAGGAGGACCTCTGAAACTTGCTGGCCAGTCAGTCTAGAATAACTGCTAAGCTCAGGGCCAACCAGAGACTCCGTCTCAAAAAGAGGTGGTCTGGTTAAGATGGCAGCATAGGAACCATGCTAAAGCAGCCTGGGGTGGGGGACAGGGGACAATAGCAAAATACACTCTTATACTAAAAGTGCAGGTGCATAAGAAATTATCAACCACAGCAGAGAAGTAAGAGAGATCCAGAGCATCTAGAGACCACAGAAGCAGGCAGAAGTGGCTCCAGCAGCAGTGACACTAGGTCCGCATGGCCGTGGTCATCAAGCTCAGCCTGAGCCACAAGAAAAGCCTGGTTAGGGGACTCTTCACTCACACCAGCCTACTCACAAATTCAAGAAAAGTGACAGGAGGTGTATCAGACAGCTTCAGGTTCACTGAGATGAACTTCCAGACCAGGCATAGTTATGGAGGAAGGGATATTTATTGAAGCTTACAGATCCAGGGGAAGTTCCATAAATGGCAGAGGAAGCTGGCCTGATTTCACAGGACCAAGCAGAGAGAGAGAAGCACAAGCCTAAAGCCAAAAGCCACACAACACTTCAGGAACTCCAGCTAGGCACACTTTGCATATCTTTAGATTGAAATCTGAAACCCACCACCACACCTTAAGATCCACACAATGGCACTGACTCCAGCCAGGTGACTGCAGAATGCAAACTACAAACAAATAAACAACTGAATATATTGGGGGCCATCTATTCAATTCAAACCACCACAGGAGGATAACAGGGACCAGCAGAGCAGCTCATGAGGAAAAGGATTGAGAGGACCAGTGGAATAACTTCAGCCACCATCCATCCACAGCCTCCCTTCCCCCCAACCACTAGCATAAGTGCCAGCAAACACCAGAGACCAGGGGAAGGAAACTCACCTACATAGCACCCAGCAAGGACTATCAGAGCAGTGACCCACTGACCCAGCCAGCCTACCTGAGCCCACAGCACAGCAAAGAGGGACCCAAGCAGGCACAGCATAGCTGAGACCAAAGCCATCCCAAAAAATAAGTGGGCTTACACCAGGTCAGTACCCACCAAAAAAGCTTGCATATAGGCTTGCATTGGAAGTGTTAAATGCACTTTCCATGTCAGGGTAAATTATGTGTTAAATCTGATGGATGGTTGGATTTGCCATTCTTAAATAAGCTATATTTTGGGCTTGTCATTTGTTGCTTCCTGATTTATAGTGCCTTTGTTCCTCTTCTGTCGTTCATTGAGGAAGGGTCTCACTTGGTCTCAAGCTGACTTGGAACCCTCTACAGACCAGAAATCCCAGTTGACAGACTAAAGGGCAACACCCATCCTTAGGGACTTTGACTTTGTTAGAGGATCTGTTTGTCTTAATACCTATTATTGCATAAATACTCTGCTGGTTTTCATTGAATGTGTCTACTGTTCAGTTTAAATTTTAGAATTTGCCTGTATTTTGTTCTGCCCAGCCTGCTAAAATACTCACATAGCAAGCAAACCCAACACCTGGGGTCACTTTTGTGGTTATTCTGATAGTCTTTTAAGAGCCACATCTAGAACCTTAAGCTCCTCCTACCCTGAAGATATATAACATCAGATTGATTGATATATCTAAGAATAGTGACGATAATTAGAAAACCCAAGCATCAAATTAATCCCAGATGCAAAAATCTCTACATTATAGTACAAGAAACACAAAAAATCAAGATAATATAATTCCACCAAATTTATAAATCCATCAGAAATGACCTTCAATGAGACTGAATTAGAGGAAATGTCTGAGAAAGATTTCAAAAGAATGATTATAAATATGTCCAAGGAAATCAAATTGGAAATCAAAGGAATCAAAGAAGACACAGGAAACCAATTTAATGAAATAAAGAGATCAATACAAGACATGAATAAGGAAATAGAAATAATCTTAAAAAATCTTTTAAAAAGTCAGAAATACTAGCAATGAAAAGCACAGCAAGTCAAATAAAAAAGTTTGTAGAAAGCCTCCAGTAGAATGGTTGAAAGAGAAAACAGAATATCTAAACTAGAAGACCAGGTGGCAGATCTAATACAGTCCAACAAAGAGAAAGGCAAGCTAACAGAAAGGCATGAATGGGAGTTTCAAGAAATTCAGGACACTATGAAAAGATCAAACATTCAGGGCATAGTAGAAGGAGAATTTCACTCCAAAAGCACAGTAGGCTTTTTAAACAAAATCATAGAAAAAAACTTCCCCCAAACTGGGAAAGAGATGCCAATGCAGATATAGGAAGCCTTTAGAACACCAAACAGACAAAACCTGGAAAGAACCTCTCCTCATCATATTATAATTAAACTACCAAACTCACAAACCAAAGAAAATATATTGAAAGAACTTAGAGACAAAAAGTAAGTCAAGCTGATCAGGATAACAGCAGATTACTCAACACCAACTTTAAAAGCCAGAAGGGCTTGGAATGATGTATTCCAAGTTCTGAAAGACAGCAACTGTCAACCAAGAATACTTTCCCCAGCAAAGTTATCCATTAAAATTGATGGAGAAATAATGACATTCCAAAACAAAAACAGACTAAAGGAATATATGAAAACTAAGCCTGCTCTACAGAAAATGCTTGACAGGATCCTACACGATGAAGAGAAAGGAAAGCATACATATCAGGAAACAGGAAAAAAATAAATCATACTCAAAAAATAATTAATACAAGACAGTAAAGACAAAAAAGGAAGCACTACAAAACAAGAAGAATGGAGAGTACAAATACATACCTTTCAATAATAACTCTTAATATGAATGGCCTCAATGCCCCAAACAAAAGACATAGGCTTGCAGAGTGGATTAAAAGGCACAATCCTTCTACTTGTTGCCTGCAAGAAACTCATCTCTCCATAAAAGACAGGGTGAAAGGATGTAAAATGGTATTCCAAGCAAATGGGCCTAGGAAACAAGCAGGTGTTGCTATCCTAATATTTGACAAGCTAGACTTCAAACCAACATTAGTGAGGAAATATATCAAAGGTCACTTTATATTGATTAAAGGAAAAAATTCATCAGGAAGACATTACAATTCTAAACCATATATGCACCTAACATGGTGTTCCCACTTTCATCAAATACACACTATTAGACTTAAGGTCACAGATAACACCAAACACAATTGTAGTGGGTGACTTCAAAACCCCACTCTCATCTACTGACAGATTATCCTAACAAAAAAAAAAAAAAAACAACAACAACAACAGAGAGATATATAGATTAAATTATGTCATAGAATAACTAGACGTAACAGATATCTACAAAAAATTTTATCCAAATGCTACTGAATACACATTTTTTTCAGCAGCACATGGAACATTCTCTAAAATAGACCATATATTAGGATGCAAAGCAAATCTTAACAAATACAGGAAAATTAAATAATTCCTAGTACTCTATCTGCTCACAATGGGATGAAATTACAAACCAGAAACAAGAAAAACTACAGAGCACATACAAAATCATGGATACTAAACAGTACACTACTGAATGATGATTGAAGAAATCAACCAGGAAATCAAAAAATTCATAGAATTAAGTGACAATGAGAACACAACATACCAATCTTTTGGGACACAATGAAGGCAGTTCAAAGAGGAAAACTTATAGCTTTAAGTGCCTGTATTAAGAAATTAGAAATGTTGAAAGTAAACAACTTAATGCTTCACCTTAAGACCTTGGGAAAAGAAGAACAAAGCAAACCAAAAATCATTAGATGGGAAGAAATGATAAAGATTAGGGCAGAAATTAATGAAATAGAACAACAACAACAACAACAACAACAACAAAAAACAATACAAGGAATCAATGAAATAAAGAGTTGGTTCTTTGAAAGGGTAAATAAGATTGATTAATCCTCAGCAAATCTGACCAAAAGTCAGACAGAAGGCATAAAATTATGAACTTTAGAGATGAAAAGGCACCATTAAAGTAGATGCCAAAGAAGTTCACAAAATCATAAGGACGTATTTTAAAATCTGAAGAAATGGATGATTTCTTAGATTTATATGACCTACAAAAATTAAATAAAGCTGAGAGAAACCATTTAAACAGACCTATAACAAATACAGAGATCCAGGCAGTTATAAAAAAAAAAAAATCTCCCAACTAAGAAAAGTCCAAGCCCAGGTGGATTCACTGGTGAATTTTACCATGCCTTCATGGAAGAACTAACACCAGTATTTCTCAAACATTTTCATAAAATAGAAAAGGAAGGAATACTACTAAATTCCTTCTATGAAACCAGCATCACCCTCATACCAAAAGCAGACAAAGACAGAACAAAAAAATAAAATTACAGACCAATCTCCCTCATGAACATAGGTGCAAAAATTCTGAACAAAATATTGGCAAACAGAAGGCAAGAATATATCAGAAAGATTATTCACCCTGACCAGGTAGGCTTTATCCCATGGATTCAGGGAAGGTTCAACATATACAAATTGATAAATGTAATACACTATATAAATGGAATGAAGGACAAAAATCACATGATCATCTCAATAGATACAGAAAAGGCATTCGACAAAATCCAACATTCCTTCATGGTAAAAGTACTACAGAAACTGGGAATAGAAGGAATTCATCTCAACATAATAAAAGCTATTTATGAAAAACCTGCAGCAAACATGATACTAAATAAGGAAAACTTGAAGCTTTTCCACTCAATTCATGAACAAAACAAGGGTGTCTGCTGTCCCCATTTTTATTTAATACAGTATTGTAAGTCTTAGCTATAACAATAAGGCAAGAGACACTCATAAAAGGGATAGAAATTGGAAAGGAAGAGATCAAATTGTTCTTATTTGCAAGTGATATGATTCTATACATAAAGGACCCTAAAGACTCTACCAGCAAACTGTTAGAGCTGATAAACACTTTTAGCAATGTAGCAGGATACAAAATAAATACACAGAAATAAGTAGCTTTCCTATATACTAACAACAAGCATGCAGAGGATAAAATCAGGGAATCTCTCCCATTCACAATTGCCTCAAAAAAAAGTACCTTGGAATAAACCTAACCAAGGAAGTAAAGGATCTCTGCAATGAGAACTTTAAAACACTCAAGCAAGAAATTGCAGAAGACACCAGGAAATGGAAAGACATCCCATGTTCTTGGATTGGAAGAACCAATATTGTGAAAATTTCAATTTTACCAAAAGCAGTTTACATATTTAATGCAATCCCCATCAAAATTCCAATGGCATTCTTCATGGAAATAGAAAAAAAAACTCCTAAAATTCATTTGGAAGCACAAAAAAAACCTCGAATAGCCAAACAATTTTAAGCAACAAAAATAAGGCTGGTGGTATCACCGTACCCTATTTTAAGCTGTATTACAAGTCCATAGTAACAAAACAGCATGGCATTTGGCACAAAGACAGGCATGTAGATCAATGTTACAGAATAGAGGATCCCAATGTTAATTCAGGCAGCTACAGCCATTTGATTTTCACCAAAAAATGCCAAAAAAAAAAAAAAAAATCATTGAAGAAAAGACAGCCTCTTCAACACATGGTGCTGGGAAAACTGGATATGTATATGTATAAGGATGAAAATAGATCCTTGTCTGTCTCCATGAACAAGAATCAAGTTCAAATGGATCAGGAACCTTTATATCTGATCTGAAACTCTGAAATTGCTAGAAGAAAAGGCAGGAGAAATCCTTCAACATATTGGCATAGGCGATGACTTTCTGAATATAACTTCAGTGGCTCATGAAATAAAACCACTAATCAACCACTGAGATCTCATGAAATTACAAAGCTTTTGTACACCAAAGGACACTGTGAATAGAGCAGAGTCAACCTACAGAATGGGAGAAAAATCTTTGCTTTCTATACATCTGACAGAGGCTTAATATATAGAATATACAAACAACTCAAAAAATGAAACAATAAGAAATCAAACAGCTCAATTAAAAAAATGAGCTATGGAACTAAATAGAGAGTTCTCAAAGAAAAAAAATGCAGATGGCATATAAACACTTAAAAAAGTGTTCTACATCCTTATCCATCAGGGAAATGCAAATTAAAACTGCTTTGTGATTCCATCTAACTCCTGTCAGAATGGCTATCATCAAGGAAACAAATGACAATAAATGTTGGCAAGGACATGGAAAAAGGACAAGCCTTCTACTCTGTTGGTGTAGTCTGGTACAGCCATTGTGGAAATCATTGTGGAGGTTCCTGAGACAGCTAAAAATATATTTACAATATGACTCAGGTATAGAACTCTTAGGCATATATTCTAAGGACTCTTCTCATTACCTTAGAGATACTTGCATAACCATGTTTATTGCTGCCCTATTCACAATAGCTAGGAAATGGAACCAGCCTAGATGTCCCTCAACAGATGAATGGATAATAAAGATGTGGCACATTTACACAATGGAGTTCTACTCAGGATTAAAGAAAAAAGAACTTATGAAATTTGCAAGGAAATGGATGGATGTGGAAAGTGTAAAGTTTGAGGGTGACCAAGACCATGAAAACCACTCTGAGGCAAAGATGAAAGCTTTTATTTGGGAAAAGCATGACCTGCCAGGACTGACTCTCAAAAGTGGAGCACAGCCAACCTGAGATTCTAGATAGTGGGCTTTATAGGGCTCTTCAGTTGGGGGAAGGTAAGGAAGGGAAAAGAACTCCTTTGTTCTTTACATTAGCCATTTCAAATAGCTAGGGTGTGAGACCAGAACAGTGAGCAGGGAACTTATGAGATAAGGTGTCAGGAAACCTAGACTTGAACATTGTTAGGCAAGGAAGGGATAATGGCTGGGCAGTTTCTTGAGGAATGTAGATAACTTACTTCCTTATGTCTGTGTCACCACATGGTGACTCTATTTTGGGAGTCTGTCCCAAACTAACATTCCAGCCTTTTGTTAATGATAAGAGACAAAGGTTAATTTTTTCATGCTAATGGTAGGGGCGATGAGTTCTTATGGGAGAGGCTGGGTAATGCAGTCAATGTGTCTCCCTTCAGGGCAGGTGATGAGGATGCAGTTTCATAGTAGCTAGAGGTGGCATAGTGGTGAGATCAATAGCACCAGTGTAGTGTGTTGTTATGACTTGGTTTTTAATGAAACAGGGACTTCTCTCGCACCATCCCTGTATTGAGCTATAACATCAAAATGCCATGTGTAAAGGGAGGATGAGCATTCAGAGGCAAGGGATAGAGGGCTTGAGGCAAGGGAGAGGAGGCATGGGGCATCAGTGTATTCAAGAGAAGCATTTTGGGATCGGGGAAGAATAGGAACACAAGAGAGTTTAAGTTTGAGAGTGACCATTGGGGTGGCAGTGTACTTATCCCTGGATGAGGTAGCGTAAGGGATAAGGGAGGAGAGGGGCCCTAGGAATAGCTCTGATTCTGGCTAAGGCAAGTGGCAGAAGCTGGAGCCAGGATAGGTGAAGTAATCAGGGAGAGGCAGAAGCAGAAGGCATGAGTTAATGTTAGAGTTTAGTATTGTAAGTCACCATCAGACAGGGGAGCCTATTAGTCTGAATCTTTATTTATATTGTAGTTATATTTTGTAGTTATATTTTTCTCTGGGTGATTAAGACTATATAGGCTACCAGACTTAACTGTATTTTGGAGGCAAATAATGGCCATGTAGGAGAAACATTTAGGGACCTGTGAGGAGTTCTGTGGCTTTCAGCATTGTCATCTGCTAGGATAAGTCAAGGCTTGCTGACCAATTGGCCCTTCCTCTTTTGGGAAGCCTGGAGGACTGATTTTCCTCTGACGTGACTCTCCTATTGCAGATACACATCTCTGGGTCTCCACATCCTCTCTGATCAAGAAGATAGGTAACTTATCAGAAGCTAGAAGTTAGTACTCTCCCATCATCTCCTGTGGCTTGCTGATTCAGGAGCAGGAACCAAAATTTTGGCTCTCCTTTTAACTCCAATGTTTCCAATTCTATATATGGCTAATAATCACTAAGAGATACTCTACATATCTGATTAGCAAAAACAGTTTAGTTTTAAAGGGTGCAGATCATATCTGGGTAGCAAAGCAGATCTGGTTAGAGAATGACAAAATAAGTTTAAAATCATTCTGATTAATATTTAAGTTTAGTTTTCAGGTGTCAGTGTAAGCTATATCTGGGACATAGAAAGCATACACATTTTATCTTTTAAATATCTGTCAGTTACAAGTATAGGTAGAACATTTTAGTAGCCCTGAAAACAATATTTTATCAATAACTTTAAGGCAATTGATTTAATCTAGAAATTGTATGCCAGGAAAAAGACAAAACAGTATAAAAACTTGGCATCTGTGTTTGCAAACAACTTTTGTTAGTCTGTATACCAATGTAAGTACCAATTACCCCCCACCCCCATGCCAAACTGGAAGCAGAACAGTAATTGAAGACTATTTTTCTAGGGAAGTTAACATGTCTTAAGTAACAATATTTTTATAAGCAATGAACTTAAGGTATTAGAAATGAGACAGTTAATTTAGTGAAACCTTGGCTGAGACTGATTATACATAGCTCAAGAATAAAATAAAACCTGGTCATTGTTGAGTTAAACAAGCCCGATTTTAACATACATTAGAAACAATATGACAGATACAAAGTACCTTTTACCACTGAACAATTTTAAGGCTTAACTAAAGAAATATTTATGACTGTTACATGAACCTTAGATTAACTATATTAACATTGTATACAGTGGATTTTCCTAAGACATGGGGAGCTTTTTCAGTTTTTCTAAGAACAAAATCACAAGTCACTTTTTTGTTGTTTATTTTTATTTATTTGAGAATGACAGACAGACAGAGAGAGAAAGAGGGAGAGAGAGAGAGAGAGAGAGAGACAAAATGGGTGCATCAGGGCCTCTAGCCACTGGAAACGAACTTCAGATGCTTGCACCATCTTGTGCATCTGGCTTTCGTGGGTACTGGGGAATCGAGCTTGAACCAGGATCCTTAGGCTTCACAGGCAAGTGCTTAACTGCTAAGCCATCTCTCCAACCCCCCCCCCCCACAACAAGTCACTTTTTATAAGACTTAGATTATAACCTCAGTGATAATCACCCAGCAAAACCAGCATGAACAAGCCAAGCATGGTAATGTATGCTTTCTGATAGCCAAACATCATGGACTTCATATAACCCAAATTAAAGTATTCTGGAAAAGTATCTGGAAAAGCCTGATATTAACAAAAAGTAGAGTTTACATATTTAAGGCACATGAGGCTACAGAGAGTAACTATGAACAAATGATCTGCTGACAGAATTTAAAATAAACAAGAAATCTATATTATGTAGTAACATTTTTGGATTAATTATGAAGAAATGAAAAAATTTATAATTTTTAAAGTTCATCAGAATTGGGATACATACGTCTGTTTATCTATCTATCTATCTATCTATCTAGATATGTATATATATGTATATATATCTATGTATATATATCTATGTGTATATATATATATATATATATAGATAGATAGATAGATAGATATTTAGCACTTTCTTTTTTTTTCTTTTTTCTTTATTAGTCAGTTCTGTATTCAGCAAATACAGTCAGTTTGGTACCATTATTAGGCTCATCCGTGACCTACCCCCTCCCCTTGGCCCCTCCTTGTTGAGGTATACGGGTCATGCATTGTGGAGTTAGCCCACAGTTATGGGTAAGATAAATGTCTCTGCATATCATGACCCAACGTGTGGCTCTGACATTCTTTCCACCCCCTCTTCCACAAAATTTCCCTGAGCCATGTTGGGTCCATTTTTGGTCTGCTTCAGTGATGAGGTGTTCGGGGCCTCTGAGGCTTGGGCTCTCTGATTTGGTAGGAGTTGATTTTTCTCTGTGCTGATCTCCTTCCCCCTTGTGCTGGTATCCGGTTCATCAGGAAAACAGCCCCCTTGCTTGTTTCTCCAATTTTTCTTAGTTTCAGCCGGGGCCCTTTTGATGTATGATGGGGTGGCTCTCTCCTTAGGATCTACATCTATCTGAAAAAGAGAAGCAGATTCTCCAACGGAGAGTAAGTTAGCACCAGGACAAATGAGATAACCCTTACTTTTTTTTTTTTAATAGAGAATTTAATACGTATAGGCCCTCTTGTAGCCCACAATTGATGGTAGCTTGATATTGGAGAGTGGGCTAACGTTTGGATCTGGTTCTGACTTGTTTCCCAGTTCCAGCTATGGGTCCCATACCAGTGAGGGGATCAGTTAGCCAAATTGAGAGCAGTTGGTTCCCCACCATGGCTGTGTGCCACCACTGCACTTGTGTGGGCATCACAACAAGTTATTTGCTGCTAAGTAGGTTAGACCATGCATTGCTTTGACAGATATTGGTCAATTTCCCCCAGTCGCCCATGTAGCACCTTCTGGCACTAGACGTGCTGACTGTCTGGGGACTGACTCTCTTCCAACTTCCAGCCATGCCATTCTAATTTGCATGTCAATCACATAAGATGTCTTCAGCAGTAGGGTCTTACCACTAGCCTTTGGTGGGTCATCAAGTACTCTGACAGAAATCTGTCTGTCTTTTAGGAAACCTTGTAGGTCTCTCTGATCAAAAGCTCATTGTGGATGATAGCCCCATGCTGGATCTGGGAGTTACAGGTCAGTTCCCACTAAGAAAATGAGGAAAAAGACAACTAATATACAAGAGTTAGAGATAAGAGAGAGAGAGAGACAGGGAGAGGGGAAGTGAGGGAGGGAAGATGTAGGAGATTAAGGTTAGTCTTAATCTTACCCTCTCCAGTGTCTTGTGGTTCAGGTGTTCCCTGTAAGGGCTTGGTGAAGGAACAGCCATTTGGTCTGTCTTTTAGTAAGTAGAAGATTATGATACCATGGGTATATATATATGTTTATATATCTATGTGTGTATATATATATATATATATATATATATATATATATATATATATTTAGCACTTTCAAAGGCTAAATAAGATGTCCATCCAATCTATAAGTCAGTTTCTGAAATTAATTTAGCTATATTTAACATTCCCAAAGAATAGAGGGACTGGATTAAACTGCTATGATCTAATGGAGAAAAGAAACAAGTCTCATAGAAAAGAGAGGGAATGGGCATGCCAGGGCCAACTGCTACTGCAAACAATTTCCAAATGTATGCTCCACTATGTGCATCTGGCTTTGCAAATAAGCACTTTGAACTGCCGACCCAAAAAGAAATATTTTTAATCCCTTCCAAATCAATTTTATAGAACTATATTGAATTCCAAACATACACAAAATTTTATGACAAAATCTATAACTATTTGAACCTTAATCAACTCTATAACTCTGCCTGTGATACTTTGGTAATCTTGTTCAGTAATGATGTAAGTTAAATCTAATGTATTAAGACTGATTGATTGAGGAATTACATCTTAAATCACAAGATAACTTTGTTTAGAATTTTCTTTTACTGTTCACCATGAAGTAAATAGTTTTCAGGTGTGTGACAGATAAATACCATTTAATGTTTCAAATGTGGTCTATTTACCTTATAAAATAGGAAGGAAAGAGTAAAAACTCCTGTCTGAGATTTTTTTTTGCAGCAGGGTTTTAGATATAATAACCTTAGGGGAGAATTAAATATTAATGAATCAATTTTAACCTTATGATTTAGTTAAATTTTAACTATACCTTAACACATTTTTAAAAATATAAAAGCAGATTCTAACATTATTAGAAATTTTAGAAATGTTCTTACAAACTCAGTATCAAGTACTTCTAAATTTAAACATAAATCTTGAGGCTGTTGTCTGTCAGTAGTTCCATAGAAGCATAGAAAGATAAAGTAAATGTAAAAACAGTTACAAATTTCTTATTTCTCTTCACAGGAACTTGGCATTCATCCATCATCATGCTGGGGCCAGGATCCTGAGATTCCCTGTTCTTGCAAACCCCTGGCTCTACAAGGCAGGGAAGCTAAGAAAGAGCCATTTTTTTTTTCTTCATAAATTCCAGGGAGAGTTTTGGACTTCCCTCAGGGCTACAAGGCAGCTTTCTGATCCTGCCAGTTTAAAACTCTTTAAGAGTAGGAGAATCTTGCTTGTGTGTGTGTGTGTGTGTGTGTGTGTGTGTATGATCTTAATTACTTTTTGTGTTCCTTCTGGGGGGCACTAAACAGTAAAAGTTGGCCGTGTTATCTAGTATAGTGGGCTTGGTGGAGAACATCACCCACATTGAAATAGCACTGCTCAGAACAGAAATCATTCTGCAGAAGATTAAGGTCAGTCTTCGTCATACCCTCTCCAGTGTCTTGTGGCTCAGGTGTTCCCTCTAAGGGCCTGGTGAAGGTTTAGCCATTTGGTCTGACTTTTAGGGTATAGAATTTTATGGTACCATTGCCGTTTGGGTCTAGATTTGCGGCCCCCACCCCCTCCGTTGCCCTCCCTTCCCTCCCCACCCATACTATTGTCTAGTCCACGAGATGCTTCCTGGGTATGTAAGGCATCTAGGGTAGATTCAGGTTAGGTGATGTAGATGAGTGAGACTATGTGGCGATTTTTTTTTTCTGTGATTGAGTAAGTTCACTGAGAATGATCTGTTCCAGGTTCAACCATTTTTCCCTCAAATTTCATTGTGTCATTTTTTCTTACTGCTGTATAGAATTCCATTGTGTAGATATACCACATCTTAGTTATCCATTCTTCTAGTGATGGACATCTGGGTTGATTCCAGCTCTTAGCTATTATGAATTGAGCCGCTACAAACATGGTTGAGCAAATCTCTCTGGCCTGTGGTTTGAAGGTTTTAGGGTAGATGCCCAGTAAGGGAATAACTGGGTCTGTTGGAATCTCTATAGTCAGCTTTTTCAGGAGTCTCCATATTGCTTTCCAAAGTGATTGTACCATCTTACATTCCCACCAACAGTGGATGAGTGTTCCTACTTCTCCACATCCTCGCCAGCATTTATTTTCATTTGATTTTTTGATGTTTGCTATCCTTATTGGGGTAGGGTGGAATCTCATAGTTGTTTTAATTTGCATTTCTCTGATGATTAGGGATGATGAACATTTTCTTAAGTGTGTGTTTGCCATTTGTATTTCTTCCTCTGTGAACTGCCTGTTGAGCTCTTTGCCCCGTTTTGTGAGTGGTGTGTTTGACTTTTTACTGTTTAGAATCTTCTACAGCTTCCCTCCCTCACACACACACACTCTCTCTCTTCTCTCTAACTCTTTTATATTAGTTATCTTTTTCTTCCTTTTCTTAGTGGGCACTGACCTGTAACTCCCAGTACCAGCATATGGCTGTCATCCACAATGAGCTTTTGATCAGAGAGACCTACAAGGTTTCCTAAAAGAAAGACAGATTTATGTCTGAGTACTTGATGACCCACCAAAGGTTAGTGGTAAGACCCTACTGCTGAAGACACCTTATGTGGTTGACACATAAAATGGAATGGCATGGCTGGAAGCTAGAAGAGAATCAGTTCCCAGACAGTCAGCACATCTAGTGCCAGAAGGTGCTACATGGGCGACTGGGAGAAAATGACCAATATCTGTCCAAGCAACTCATGGTCTAACCTACTTAGCAGCAAATAACCTGTTGTGATGCCCTCACAAGTGCAATAGTGGCACACAGCCATGACGGGGAACCAACTGCTCTTGATTTGGCTAACTGATCCCCTCAGTGGTATGGGACCCATAGCTGGAGCTGGGAAACAAGTCAGAACCATATCCAAACATAAGCCAGCTCTTCATTAACAAGCTACCATCAATCGTGGGCTACAAGAGGGCCTACACCTATTAAATTCTCTATAAAAAAGTAAGGGTTATCTCATTTGTCCTGGTGCTAACTTACTCTCCATTGGAGAATCTCCTTCTCTTTTTCAGATAGATGTAGATCCTAAGGAGAGAGCCACCCCATCATACCTCCAAAGGGTCCCAGCTGAAACTAAGAAAAACTGGTGAAACAAGCAAGGGTGCTGTTTTCCTGATGAAACAGATACCAGCACAAGAGGGACGGAGATCAACACAGAGAAAAATCAACTCCTACCAAATCAGAGATCCAGAGACCCAGAGGCCCCCAACACCTCATCACTGAAGTAGACCAAAAATGAACCCAACATGGCTCAGGGAAATTTTGCAGAAGAGGAGGGTGGAAAGAATGTCAGAGCCACATGTTGGGTCATGATATGCAGTGACATTTATCCTACCCATAACTGTGGGCTAACTCCACAATGCATGACCCATATACCTCAACAAGGAGGGGCCAAGGGGAGGGGGTAGGTCACGGATGAGCCTAATAATGGTACCAAACTGACTGTATTTGCTGAATACAAAGCTAACTAATAAAAAACTAAAAAAAATAGAGAAATTAAAACACAAAAAAAGAAATCATTCTGCAGGCTTACGGCTATGAGCCACATACATACTCATAACACACATTCATTTTTAAGTGAATTTTTCATATAGACTCTAAACAACTATTTCCCATTTACATATTCATTCATTCATTTATTCATTCAGAAGCTATGCATTCCTGTTTTAAATTTCTATTCTATTATTATATTTATTATTATTTTTATTTTTGGTTTTTTCGAGGTAGGGTCTCACTCTAGCCCAGGCTGACCTGGAATTCACTATGGAGTCTCAGGGTGGCCTCGAACTCACGGCGATCCTCCTACCTCTGCCTCCCAAGTGCTGGGATTAAAGGCGTGCGCCACCACGCCCGGCAAATTTCTATTCTATTAGCCACTCTGGAGACCAAAATCAAACCTTGTTACCAGGCAGGGGGTCAGGAGAAGCTGAGGGAGCTGGAGGAGCTATCAGGGAGAAGTGGCTAGAAGGACCTGGTGAGAAGAGCAGGTAAAACAGAGAGAAGGCTGTGTACACAGAGTGAAAAATAGGGTATTTTGGACCATTTGCCTGTACATTGGTAGAAGTTTTTTTAAATCAGTGAGGATTTAGAAATCAAAAGTACCATTCTCAGGCCATTTGGACCCATTGTCCAGGTTATATTGTGGCCAGGTAGAGTTGCAGAGAAAGATAAGATCAAGAGTCATAGAGGCTTTAACTTCTTAAGGGGATAGGGAAAGAGCAAAACAAGGGTGAGAGAAAGGAACCAGGGCTTAAGATGGGTTTACACAGAACACCAATGGGACCCCCTGGCCCATTAGGGTGAACAGGGCCTGCATCTTCCACATGGGCAGAGGCCATACAGGTCACAACTGTTGGATTTTTAGCCTGTTAGTGGGCAAGGTGGGCAACTGTGCTCCCGATGGTGAAAGCAGCTGGCAGTGAAAGACGAGACCTCAAGAGGGAGAGGGAGGAGGAGAGCATCCTGAGATGTTGCAACTGAACCAAAACACACCCCTTAGGGTATGGTAGACCAGAAAGCAAGAGACCTGAGGTGTCAAGAGTTCATCTTTCTTGAGACCTGGGGTTGGGGTCCAAAAGTGGCCAAGGGGTTCAGCCTAGCATGCCAGCATGGCTTCCATGAGGAGGGATGAAACCCGAGAGCAGGCCAACTTGAGAGGGACACTTACCAAGAAGGAGAGAGGAGATGGAGAAGGGAAGAAGAGCGAGGCTGAACTGTGGTGGATGTGAAAGCCAGCACTAGGCAGAGATGGTCCAAAGCCTTCATAGGGTCAATGGCAGCTCAGTGGTCAGGGGAAAGGAGGCCTGGACCCCCTCAAGAGGGCAACTGGGAGCCTCCTATCCTAGTCATAGCACCAAATGTAAGGTTCAGGAATGACCAGGATCATGCAAACCACTCTGAGGCAAAGATGAAAGCTTTTATTCAGGAAAAACATGAGCTGCCAGGACTAACTCTCAGGAGCAGAGCACAGCAACCTGAGATTCCAGATAGTTGGATTTACAGGGCTCTTCAGTTGGGGGAAGGTAAGGAAGGGAAAAGAACTCCTTTGTTCTTTACATTAGCCATTTCAAATAGCTAAGGTGTGAGACCAGAACAGTGAGCAGGTGACTTATGAGATAAAGGGGCAGGAACCTAGACCTGGGGCATTGTTAGGCAAGAAAGGGATTATGGCTGCATAGTTTCTTGAGTAATGAGGATAACCTACTTCCTATGTCTCTGTCACCACATGGTGACTCCATTTTGGGAGCCTGTCCAGACTTAACAGAAAGGATTATACTAAGTGAGGTAACCCAGGCCCAGGAAGCCAAACATCACATGTTCTCTCTCATATGTGGATGCTAGCTCCAAATGTTTATACTTGTGTGTGACCTGGATCCAAAAATCAGTAGCAAAGGCCAGCAAACTAGAAAAAGGCTATAAGGGAGGGAGGACAGGGAAGGACTTAAGGGGATGGTATTGTATATATGTAAGTATAAGAACAGATTACAGGGAATGGAATGGCCTAAGTGAGGCCAGGGGAAGAGATTGAGTAAAGCAAGGGTGGGGGGGGGGGAGAGTCAAATAAAATTCAGGATATTCTGAATAAGACATATGAAAGCCTACTTCTTTGAATAATGGCACATCCAGAAGCCATAGATTGTTCCTAGAATATTTTCAGTGCCAGGGATGTGATACCTCACAGTGAATTGTTGGCCAGGGAGGTTCATGTTGCCTCCAAAACATTACAGGCAATTGCCAAGGCCCTTGGTTTCCCACCAGAAACAGATGGTAAGACCCTGATGCTGAAGATTCCACATGCCTGGGCAGCAAGGTTACTGAGAAATCAAGCTGGGGCTGAGCTTAAAACCTTCTCCCTGGAGACCAGCTGACTGAAAGCTGTAAAAAGCGTGCAGCTATGGGAGACAGAAGTCATCAGTGGTGAAAACAGGGGACACTGGAAGCCTCAAGTTTGGTCAGACAAGCCAAATGACTGAATGGGTGCAATAGTGGCATGTCTGTTTTGGTGGAAACAAGCTGCTCTCTAATTGTACTGGAGGCCTGCTCTATGGGAGGAAATACATGCCTGGTTCTTAAAACCTAATCAAAAGCCTATGGGAGGGGAGGTCATGAACCTTAGGACTATGAAACCTACTCTTATCTGGCTAAAGGCACATATTATGCTCATCAAATTTCCCTGTAGGCACTACACTTCATGTTCATATTCATATATTAACACTACTCTTACTTTTGGTTAGAGAAGCTTCTCTTTTTAGATGGTGGTGAGCACCAGGATGACCCAAAAGGCAATGTAGTTCTGAGAAGAAGTGACGGAGGAGTGTCCAGCACTGAAACATTTCTATCACACCCTCCAAGGCTCAGGGTCCATTGCAGAAAAGGTGTTGGAAAGAATGTGAGAGCCAAAGGAAGGGTAGCACTCCTTGCAATGAAACTGTGCAGACAGAAATTAGCCTTGATATCTATGTCCTTGCAGTGCCTAAGAAATACCTTCACAAGACCCTCACAATAGGAGGAAATGATGACTAAGTCAAAATAAAAGAGAGACTAATAGAGAGAGGGAGGGGATATGATAGAGAGTGGAGTTGTGACGTAGAAAGTAGGCGCGTGGAGGGAATTATCATGGTTTATTGTCTATAATCATGGAAGCTGCCAATAAAAAATTATACATTAAAAATAAAAATAAAAACTAAAAAGCTGGGCATGGTGGCACACCCCTTTAACACTTGAGAGGCAGAGGTAGGAGGATTGCTGTGAGTCCAAGGCCACCCTGAGACTACATAGTAGATATAGGTCAGCCTGGGCTAGAGTGAAACCTTGTCTTGAAAAACCAAGAAAAAAGGGAGGGACTGTGGAGATGGCTTAGTGGTTAAGCCACTTGCTTGCAAAGCCAAAGGACTCAGGTTTGATTCTTCAGGACCCATGTAAGCTGGATTCACAAGTTGGTGCATGCATCTGGAGTTCATTTGCAGTGGCTAGAGGCCCTGGTGCACCCTTTGTCTTTTGCTGTCTCCCTCTTTCTGCCTGTCTCTCTCTCAAATAAATTAGTAAATGAAATATTTTAAAAAAGAGGTGGATGGTGTACCTAAAGAAATGACACCCATGCACATAAGCCTGTGTATCCATGTTTACATATGTGCCCACACACATACAGGCATGCATATGCCACACACACACACACCACAACATAAAGTAAAAAGGTATAGAATTAGTAAGTGCTTTTCATGAGCAAGGCATTAAGTGCTTTGCCTTATCTTCATAAGCACCCTATGAGATAGTCATTTCAACCCATTTTACAGGTGAGAAACTGAGGGCTAGAGAGGCTAATATGCCACAAGACCCCAAGTTTATAAAGAGAAGAACCAGGTCTTAAATTTAGACAACTGGACTATTAGATCAGAGATCCAATAACCTTCCCTGTATTGCTATAGAGTAAATTTAAGGCAATATCCTCACCTGGGGAATTAGGAGCAGATTTGAACAGTCTGGCTGAATGATGTGAGCTTTCTGTTTTCTTCTGATGGCTTTCTCAGTATATGCAAAGAGGCTCTGCTGTTCAGAGCTATGTAAGTGTTTTGTGTAAGTAAAATCCACATAGGAAGTGCTTGACTCTAGGTATAATAAAAGCATTTGAGCAAGCCCAGGAACAATTTACCCCTGAGTCTGGGCCATCACCATGGAATAATCCCAGACAGAAACAGACCTTTTGGCTGAGAACACTTCTTCCTACCTGCTGTGTGGAGATCACTAAGGCTATGGAGAGGGCTTGTCTGGGACAGATTTGGGGTTGCTGGAGGGGCAGGCAGGTCTGATTACAAGGACAGGCAAGTTCAGGCCTGACCCTCAGGAGGGCTGGAAGCCAGTACTATTGGAGTCTTTCCAGCATCATAGCTGTGTTTGGGGAAAGAATAAGCAAGATGGGGGGGGGGGCTGCTGGAAATGGGGGGACAGATGACCCTTCCACTGGTTCAGGTGCTGTAGGAGCCCCTGAATGCCATGTTACCACCAGGGATAGGGATCCCCAATGCTCAGGGAGCAGCCATTGATCATGGGCCAAATCTGTGCCTCATACTTGGGAGTTTTTCAGGTTAGTGCTTTTTTTAAATTTATTTTAAAAATAGGCAACACTACTTTATTATTGTTATAGCAGTACACTCACAGACTATAGAGACTATGTGGTGCTGTTCTCTGGGCTCCTCTGTTCTACCTGCCTTTCCCCATTTCCACTTGTGAGGCTTCCTAATGCTCTTGTAATTGAAGACCCTCCAGGTATCAAGAGAGTGTTTACTCATTACCTTCTTCACCAGTGTTTCCAGGTTAACATAGCACCTGGCACATAACAGTCCCTCATTACAGTCTCAGAAGGCCAAGTGAATGAAAGCTCTCTCATTTAATGTTGTGGTTCTGAACAAGGGATTAAAGCAAGCACCTGTGTGCCTCCCTAGGTGGACTTCCAGAAACTCTCTTCTGCTTGGGAGAAAAAGAGATTCACAAATATTGGAAGAAACTCTTGGGGTGGGGCTGTCCTGAAGATCTGGGAGGTCTCCAGGTTCCTAGGCAGTGACATCAAAGCCAGGTGGCTAGAACTGGTGACAGCACAGCAGATTGAGGACAACAGACAACTGGAGGACAGGCTTTCTTTATCTTGTTCATTCCAAAGGGATGTTGAGATCTACACATTTTTGTGATAGAACAGAAAACTATTTTGGTAATATGGCCACAAGATCAGGAGACTAGGTCATTTCTTCCAGCATCCAATGGGCCTCATTTTGCACACGACAGTACCAGAACTGAGGGAATGACCTCCAGACTCCAGACTGTCTTTCCAGGGTGGATGGGGGAGGAAGCCTAAACTCAGGAGGATGTATGCAGCTATCTTTCTATAACAGGGTGTTAGGGGGTCCAGAAAAATTCTTGAACCCCAAACCCTAGGTTTGTTTCTAGTTTTAATCAAAGAATTGAATATAAAAAAGTCTGAGAAGGATAATTATTAAATTATTATATTTATTGAGGGAAGTACAGAGCCAAGGAAAAGCACCCATGTGGCCAGAGATCCCACATGGAGGGCCTGGGAAACCCATGGAAAGAAAAGAGAGAAAAGCAGGTTTAAGGAGCTCCTGCCATGTGGGGAGCTGGAGGGGGATAAAGGAGCCCCCTGTGGAGAGTAAGGGCTAGTGGGCCCTCCTGGCTGGGCTCAACCTGGCTTGGGGCCCAGCTGAGGGAAAAACACCCACATCTGGAAGTTTCCAAGTAGTCTAACAGCCTGCTTCCCCTTGCAAAGATATTTATAACTTAGTAGTGGTGGGCTGTCTCCTAGCTCAAGTGAACCAGAGGGGACAGCTGGTTGTTTAGGTCTAGGGGCTGTCTCAGGAAGAGGCTAGCCCTGAAACCAAGTCACCAGGGCTGAACTTGGTCAACCACAATGTTTAAATCCAATGAAAGACCTCTTTCCCAGGAGGGCGTCCTGATTGTCCATGGAAAAACAGGTCTAGGGAACTAGGCAAGAGATAAGAAAATCAGATCATCTTTGATTTCTAGGAAGTGCAGACTTTCCTGCCTTTTTCTTACTTCCAGGAGTCCAGTCACCCTAACTGTACCCCCTTTCACTCTCCCTTTTCATGAGAAGACACTCTAACCCCTGTTAGAGGACAGGGGTCTATGACATCAGATCTTGAATTACTTCCGGCTGAACAGGGATATAGAAATATGGCAGTTACAGACTCTATCCCAGAGAGGGGAACTATTCTAAAGGACTCTGAAAGTGTATTGATAGTGTTGCAGTCAGGTTCGCATTGCTGTTAGAAATCACCCAACCAAGAGTAGCTTCTGGGAAAAAGAGGTTTATTTCGGCTTACAGGCTCTAGGGGAAGTTCCACGATGGCAGGGGGAAATGATGGCATGAGCAGAGGGTGGACATCAGCCCCTGGCCAACATAAGGTAGACAATAGCAACAGGAGAGTGTGCCAAACACTGGCAAGGGGAAACTGCCTATACCACCCATAACTCCTCCCCCAACGATACACTACCTCCAGAGGTGTTAATTCTCAAATCTCCACCAGCTGGTGATCTAGCATTCAGAATACCTAAGTTTATTGGGGACACCTGAATCAAACCACCACAGATAGAGTGTAGGAACATAGTCTTAGAAGAAAATGTTGGGGAGAAAGAATAAAAGTAAGGAGTTAATAAGAAGTGGGCACATAGCCAGCTAGTCACCTTTGGGATTATCCTTCTTGTGGACTTCTAGGCCTTGGGGAGCATTCAAGGGAACCCAAGTAGATAGAGTTGGATTGTCTCAGGACCATCTGAGCATGAGCTGGCTGAGATTTTCTCCCAGAACTGTTCATCAAATGACACAATAGTGTCTGCCATGGCCTGAATCTGTTTCTGTGTGGTTTGTAAAACATAAGAGATATTAGCAGAGTTATCAGGAATATATACACAACATTTAACCTTTATAATGGTGAATGTATCATATTTTGTATAATAGCCTCTCACAGTGTACATTTTTTAATTTGTTCTGGGGGTAGCCAGGGCCAAAATTGGTACCATAGAGCCACTGGGTGCCAGTAGGGGCTGTACAATATATTTTTGGCCTCTGGACTTATTTAATAATGTCCTGGCATAAATTAGAAGGGACTAATCATTGTTCCCAGTATAAGGAAGTCTTTTTAAATTAAGCAACCCTTGGTCAGAGACATCCATCTTAGATTTGAAAATAACCCTTTTGACATCTATGGTTGTTTTTTCCTTATTGTAGAATTAGAACTATTAGAGAAGGGGCAACATGTCTTAAGGCCTTGTTTGTTTCTCCTTTTGGAAAGCTGTTGTTGTGTTACTTAATAGGCCATTCATATAATATTTGAGGTATACCTTTATATTTGATTATACATTTCTCACTGAGTGTTTAAGACCAAACAGATAGCCAAAATTTAATCAAGGATTAATTTTGGAGGTCACTAATGGCTCTCCAGAGGAGACTTTAGGGACCCAGGAGTAGCCCTATAGCTTTTCTGATACTGGTGTTGTCTGTTAGGATGAGTCAGGGCCATGCTGGCCAAGTAGTTTTCACTTTTTTGGGAAGCCAGGAGGATGGATTTCTCCACAGTTGTGACTCTCCTGTTTCAGACTGTACAACGTTTTTTTGTTTTTGGGTTTCCAGATCCTCCTTGATCAGGAAGACAGGTGACTTATGGCGGGGGGGGGGGGGGGCGGGCAGTGTAGAAGTGTCCAATCAACTTCAGTGGTCTCAGGAACTGGGAACAGGGGCAAAAATATTGGCTTTTTAGCTCTGGTGGATTCAACTGGCTTTGGCTTCTACATAAGTTACTAGAACACTTATAAAGGAACTTATACCAACCTGGATGTATGTACATATGTACATACATGTACATATAGCACATTTGATTACTGAAACAGATCTAGTTAAAGAATGGCACAAGAGCTCAAAGTCATTTTGTCCAACCTTTTTAAGTTTAGCTGTCCTGTGGCAGCATAGGACATATCTGAAGCACAGAAGGTAGGCACATATTATCCTTCAAATACCTGATAGCTATAAAAACAGGTAGAACCTGTTACCAGTTTTGAAAATAATATACATCTAAACTGATTCATTTAACCTAGAAATTGTCAGCAAAAAGACAAGTAAAACAATATAAAGTCTTGGTACTTGTGTCTGGAAACATCTTTGATTAGTCAAGATACCTGTGCGGGTACAAATTACCCAGGAAATGTTGGAAACGGAACCATAGAGCTTGAGATTATTTCCCTCAGAAGAAGACCACTGTTTGAACTTGAGGCTGTACCCTAAAACAGGGAATATGTCTTAAGAGTTAATTTTGTTATAAGCACTGGACTTGAGATGTCAAAAATGAAATAGTTACTTTACAAATAATAAAGTAGAATCTGGTCATTGTTGAGCCAGAACAGCTAAGCTGTAATACAACTCTTGACAAATCTGTTTTGAAAGAGAAAACACCATTTGACAACCAATGTTTTAGGTTAATCTTGGATAGCAGTTGATCTTATGTATAATAGGAAATTTTATGAACATAAAACAATTTTATATCTCACTCATGACTTAAAATTGATAAAGCTTAGGCATGCTATCCCATGCTATTACCTAGCGGGAGGATAAAGGTTATAGTGAGTAAAATTAACTCACTTAAACTTAAATGATTAAGCCTAGTAATGAACACTTGATAGAATTAGCATAAATAAAACAAGACCTATTTTTAAAATCACAATGTCTTTAGGTATGAGTACCTCATCTTTGGAAATTAAATATCTATATGTGAACTTGCATCTTAAGATTCAGTTAGACCTTAACAAACAGAGGAATCTAATTTACTTTACTGAAAGTCTTAAAGCAGTTCTTTTTGTTTGTTTTTTGTTTTTGTTTTTGATTTTGTTTTTCAAGGTAGGGTTTTGCTCTAGCCCAGGCTGACCTGGAATTCACTATGTAGTCTCAGGGTGGCCTTGAACACATGGCAATCCTCCTACCTTTGCCTCCCAATTGCTGGGATTAAAGGTGTGTGCCACCACACCTGGCTTAAAGCCAGTTTTTATAACCCCTAAACCATGAACAAATTAGCATCATTGAGCTGTTAATGAGTGAAACCTTAACCATAAGACTCAGTTTCTCTAGTTGTTAAAACCTTGGCATCAAGTAAACATATTTTAGATTTTATCCAATTAAATGTTTCAATGAAGGAGCCCTTCCCTGAGCAACCTTCGTTAGTTACCACTATGCTGTCCTGGTGACATCTATCTTTTTTTCTTTATCTCCCTTTCTGGTCTCCTTTGTTTTTTTGGCTTCCTGGTTATAAAAAACAGAAGTTGCCATCTGGAGCAACTGTTTTAAACTCTTATCTGGTTTGGCTACTGTGGCGGTTTGATTCAGGTGTCCCCCATAAACTTAGGTGTTCTGAATGCTAGGTTCCCAGCTGATGGAAATTTGGGAATTAATGCTTCCTGGAGGGAGTGTATTGTTGGGGGTGAGCTTATGGGTATTAAAGCCAGTTTCCCCTTGCCAGTGTTTGGCACACCCTCCTGTTGCTGTGGTCCACCTTATGTTGGCCAGGGGGTGATGCCCACCCTCTGCTTATGCCATCGTTTTCCCCTGCCATCGTGGAGCTTCCCCTCGAGCCTGTAAGCCAAAATAAATCTCTTTTTCCCAGAAGCTGCTCTTGGTTGGGTGATTTCTACCAGCAATGTGAACCGGACTGCAACAGCTACCAATTTTTGTAATTTCTTATGAATATCAGATTTGGACAGAGTTAAAAATTTATCTTTAAAAAGAATTTCCTCCTCCAAGGTATGTGGAGTTACATTAGTATATTTTCTAGCTGAATCCTTACATCTCTGGAGAAAAGTAATGGGCAATTTTTGTTCTTCCTGTGTTTTCTAAACAAGTCCAATTTTTTGGAGACAGGCTAGCAGAGACTTTTGGGGAATTTTGGAAGTTGATTGTCCCATTTGAAACAAAGTGGAAGAAAGTGAAGAAGAGTCTAGAGTCAGGTTATGCCCTATTCTGGCTCACATCTTCTCATAGAAGGGGACATCCCTCTGACCAGAGTTGGGAGAAAAATTAGGTTTGTTTGTTTATTTGTTTATTTATTTATTTATTTATTTGAGGTAAGGTCTCACTGTAGCCTAGGCTGACCTGAAATTCACTATATAGTCTTAGGGTGGTCTCAAAACACCTTGTGATCTTCCTATTGCATGGTGATCTTCCTACTTCAACTTCCTGAGTTTTGGGATCAAAGGCATGCACCACCACACCCAGCTAAAATTACGAGTTTCTTTTTTTAATCCCCTTTCTACAGGAATCTTAACCCAAATTTTTCTGTTTTCTCCCCACTCAAATGTGGACACATAGCACAGTCTATGTGCCTCCTGGAGCAAAGAATGTCCAACATAGGATATCTGTTGTAATCCTATAAGGCCAGCTTACAAGCCTGAGTACCTCCAGCCCTGCATGTGTCTTACATCATGGCATATAAGCATTGCCACCGACAAGATAGACTCAAGTGTGAAGACTCCTGCATTTCTAAGTGCCCATCTGGGGGGTGGGTTTCTGTGACTGTTTTCCCTTCCCCACTCTGTGGGAGCCTGGGATATGGGACCCCCCTGCAATTTGTGAATGTTTCAGAATGGTCTAGTGACTAAAGGGTATGATTTTAAAGATAATCTTTCATTTTATTACCTTAAATATAGGGATTCTACCCTTTGTTGATATGAGAGAGAGAGAGGAGAGAGGAGAGAGATCATTTACGTGTGCCTTTCTATCATATGCTTTTACCCTGATATACACTTTAGGTGTAAGCCTAATCTTGTCTTATGTAAGGAGTTTGTAACCTGATCAAATATCTTGACTCAGTTTATGTATTTGAGCTTTTTGTCTAGTGAGAAATTTCATCAGTCAGAGGTGACCTTAGGTGTTCAGAAGAAAGGAACCATAAAGAGAACCAAAGTTATATGCTGTTTGACATTCCCTTTTTCTTGTTAGAGACAGTTTTGTCTCTGGACTGGGTTTAGGGGACACATACCTTAAACTTGTTTGGGGTCTGAGATAAAGGGGTGCCATCCCTTTTTCCAGAATCCAGATTGCCATGACTTTAAATAGCATATAACGCTAAGCAAGAGCAGAAGGAAATGACAGAGCAGAGAGCTAATCATCCTGACATTCCTGTCCTAGTTTGAAGTTGTTTGGTTTTACCTCGGAAATTTCTTTTACCCATTTGTAATATGCAAGATGATAGGGTCTAACTTGGTTAGACCTCCAAAGAATGTGAATTACATCTGTGCTTATGACTTTGTGACTCACCAAGGACAAGACATCACCTGTGTCAATGTAAGCTCAATTTAGATTAAGTCTGTGTCCCTATATAAAACTTATACAGCATCCTTAAGAGTCTGTAAACAGTTGAAAAATCCTTAATTTTAAGCATGGCATTTGTCTGTGTAGCCTGAAAATTAGCGCTTTGTTCTTATTTATAAAAGGAAATTAATTTTAGGCAAAATTTGTTCTATTTATATCTATATCCTTTCTACATATGAGCATATTAATCCACATATTTTAACATTCTAAGTTCCACTAAAAAAAAAGCATTTTAGCAAGCATTCTATGTCCATTCTATTCTATGTCCAGCTTTCAAAAATTCCTTTCCACAGGCTGGAGAGATGGCTTAGTGGTTAAGCACTTGCCTGTGAAGCCTAAGGACCCCGGTTCGAGGCTCAATTCCCCAGGACCCACGTTAGTCAGATGCACAAGGGGGCGCACACATCTGGAGTTCATTTGCAGTGGTTGGAGGCCCTGGCACACCCATTCTCTCTCTCTCTCTGCCTCTCTGTCTGTCTGTCACTCTCAAATAAATAAATAAAAATAAACAAAAATAATTAAAAAATTCCTTTCCAGTTGTTTTAATCATCTCATCTCAACCCATAATTAACCATCTTTTAGAAAGACTACACCAAATCGATTAATCTTATAACCCACTGACAAAAGCAAATAGTCTAGCTTCAAAAAGTTAATTAACAACTTATTATTAGAAATTTGTAGAGAAACAGCCTTAGCATAAAAACTTAGAATTTCCTTATTGTCATACCATCAAAAATCTCTACATTTTAAATGAAATTTAAGAAAAATGACAGCCAGACTTTTCTTATAATACCAGTATATATACACCTATAAACTTTATATAATCCATTGACTGAGACATCTGCTGTTAATAAACTCCATGAAAAACATTTTTTAAGTTATAAGCCTCTGAATACAGGCAAAACATGACAACTCTTTTGGGGGTAATTTTTTATCAATATCTCTAACACATCTGATAAAAAAAAACCCATGTGGAGAGTAAGGGTTAGGGGTCCCTCCCAGCTGGGCCTGGGCCAGCCAAGCCAGCCCAGGCCCAGCCAAGGGAAAAACTCACCCACCGCTAGAAGTTCCCAAGTGGTCAGAGAGCCTGCCCTCCCCCTTGCAAAGGTATCTATAACCTTATAGTGGTGGGCTGTTTTCCAGCTCAGGTGAACCAGAGGGACAATGAGTTGGTTAGGGCTGGGGGCTGTCTCAGGAAGAGGCTAGCTCTGACACTAAGTTCCAGGGGCTGAATTTGAACAACGACAGTGTTTAAATTCTATGAAAGACCCCCTCCCAGGAGGGGTCCTGGTTGTTTGTGGAAAAACAGGTCAGTCGAGGGAACTAGGCAAGAGATAAGAAGTCAGATCATCTTTGATTTCTAGCAAGTACAGACTTTCCTGTCTTTTTCTTACTTCCAGGGGTCTAGTCACTCTGACTGTACCCCCCTCTCATGACCAGTAATTGTACTCTGAGGGTCTCTATGCTCCATGCTCTGGCTAATTCCTACTCACACAGTTCAGAGTCCAAGATTATATTCTTCACTCCTTCTTTAGAGCCCCACCTGGCTAATTAATTGATGTGTGTGTGTGTGTGTGTGTGTGTGTGTGTGTGTGTGTGTATTTTTGTTGTTGTTGTTGTTGTTCAGGCCCCTGGCCTCCACTCTACTCCAGACCTCTTCATCTCAGTGTAATTCAAGAAGCATTTGGGTACCTAGAGCCTGGAATGCACTGTGCCAGGCCACACTGGGACAAAAGAAGAGATTAATATGTGCCTTGTGCTGGAAGAATTTGGCTCTGGAATCATGGCAAGGATCCATGGTGCACCATGAAGTCATGTTACAGAAAGCATATGGACAGGGGAGGGAATTTTCTGTGTTCTAGTGAAGTTAGTATGGTAGCAATGTGAGGCACATTAGGGAGGGAAAGGGCTAGGGGAGGAAGAATGATCAATGGATCACAGCCATGTTCCTCCCTTCCAGCATGCCAGAGCTGGATGCCTTTGCAACCCCTCTAAAGCCTTCTGGGCACACAGTCTGCAATATTCTCTTCCTGTTTTCTTGGCACTTGGTGCAGATCATTCCTTAGTATTAACTGACCCATGACCCCAAATTAAAGGTAGGAACAACCAGCTTTTACACCAATGCTTTTCCCTACCTCACGGAATCCAGCTTCTCATGGCCATGGGCAGCTACAGCCCCAGGCTGCCCACCCTTGCTAATTGTTCTGTGTTCTCTGTCCTTCTCTCACTCAGACAATGCCACTGTAATTCCCTAGGTGAAAGCTAAACACAGTTCAGTCTCAGACACTGATTTCTTGTTCAAGTCAGTCTAATTGGCTCTGGCAGCTGGTACCTGCTCCATCTCACTCAAGTGTCTGAGCAAAAGGGAGGGCACCTGGAGATCATGTGAATGAATGGGTCACATGAACCATCCTCACCACTAGCTTAGTTAGAAGTGGCTGACATTGGACATTGTTTCATCACTTCCATTGGCCCCATGTGGTCTTGAGGCTGCATGCCACAGGCATGGGTGGCAGGCATAGGTAGAGAGAAACATCCAGGCATATGGTGAGCCCTGATATTTGTCTACAAAATTAGCAGTTTTTTTTTGTTTGGTAACTAATTTTGCAAAAGCCAAACAAACACAAGAGTCTATTGTTAAAATGCACATATGGCTCATGACCACTTTAAGGGCAACCTCAATAGAATGTGGGGTCCTGGTTTTGATCTGGTCTAGTCTGTAACCCTCCGTAATAAGTGGGAGTGTGAGGACTCTCAGTGACCCACTTCCATTGTAAACCTGGGAGCACTCTAGGAGTCTTATGGGTGGATATGCAGGGCACTGACTGTACCTTGCTGGAAGCTTCTTTCCAGAATGTTCCAGGCACTTGCTGTTCTCCAAACATTGGTTGAATTTGTTCCTAACCCTTTTTAGATCAGCCAGTTAAATCATTTAAAACTTCAAATGTAATGAATGTCTCACAAAGTGATGAGGATAATGGAAATTGAAAATACATTTTTAAATAAGCATTAATTTGTCTAATTTGGAAACCTTGGTGATAATAATAATAAACATTAAAAAATGAGTGTCTGTAGAGATAAAGGTTGGAGGGTTTTAGGAGCACAGAGTCTTCAAGGTGCTTCAAGGTGCTTCAAGGTGTCTAGAAGTTTGCATCCTCGAGAAGCTCAACCTGGATACCCAAACTGATGAATCCTATATGTGGCTTCTCCAGAGAGTACTGGGAAAAGCAAAGACTCTCAGCTCACATTCAAAAGGTGGGCAAGTATGTGTTTGAAGTTAAAAGGGCCATGAACACATTTTAAAACAATTTCCTATTTTTACTGTTTTGATCAAACAAACAACTGATGGTCTGTTTGTGTTTGCTAAGATATAGATTGGCCACCTTGGGAACAAAGCTGTGTTCCACGGGAAATGTACTAAACTGCAATTTTAAGGAATTCTTTTCCTGGTTAGACAACACATGCTTTTAGTATTTACAAAGAGTGAGGCCAGGAACACCCAGATTAATGTCCCCCTCACTCCCACGTACTACAGCCTCTAGTTTAGGAAGGGAACACTGCTGCCCAGCATGCCCAGGGCAGCCTGCCTGGAGCTGGTCCTCAAACGTGGCTGACAGAGCACCCTCTGGCTCCTTCCCAACACAGCAGAGCTTCAGAGTGGGGAATGGAGAGAGAAGAAGGCCAATCTTCTGTAGTTCAGGCATTTTTCCTCTAATTATGGGTGAGACATAAACCCTTGCTTATAGACTTTGTTTTTTTTTTTTCTGGGATGGGCGTGGATAAAATGGACATCTCTTCTGCCTTATCTTAGAAAAAAAAAATAAGGTTATATGTGTTGGGAATGGTTTAAAAAATTCTCATATGCTCACAAAATCAAGAAACAAAGAGAAGAAATCTAAATTTGTCAAGAGTTTGATAGGAGAGCTTAGGAACCTCAGGTATACTGAAGAACCAGACACTCATGCCAGGGGTGTGACTGTCTTCTTTGCTGAAATATGGTGTTTTGTTGTTTTGTTCTTATAAAGGGTTTCTCTATGTAACCTAGGCTAGCCTTGAACTCATGAACCTTCTGTCTCAAATTCCTGAGTGCTAGGATTATAGGCATGCACCACTACACCAAGCTAAAATATTCGTGCCATCTATATGATGAGTGGAGTCTTAGAAAAATGAGAGGACTTTTATTTCCCACCAACTGCTGTCTGCTGATGATAAGTTCTTTTCTAAACACAGGGATCACACACAGGGTTTTGTGCTTTCTCCAACCCTTCCATGTGCTTGAAGAAGCAGCTTTTGTGAGTGGGTAAATAATACAAGGAACAGCAACCTTTGACCAGAGAACTTTATAGAACTAGCTGCATGTTTAATTATGATGAGCCGAGAGTTGATATCTCCCTTAGTCTTCCTTTCTTTGGAAACTCTTTATATTTTTCTCATGGCTCTTACCAAATTTGACCCTGTATTATAGTCATCTATGTTCTCTTATTTTTCCAGAACTAGAGAAAAAATTCCTCAAAGTCAGGATCCGCCTGTGAGTCCTGAAGTGGCCAGTATGCTTGTGGGATGAAAGAATGAGTAAATGAACAAAGCGGTTACAAGGAGATACCATAGACAGACTGGACTTCAATCAACTCTGAATTACACCTAGAAACCATTGAACAACATACCCAAATTTAATATTTTAACAGATATAATAGTTTTTCCTTTTCTTGTAAGACATGTCAGGCACTCCCACCTACCCTACCCCAAATCATAAAGTGGTGCCAATGGATGGTGGAGCAGCTGCTACATGGAAAGAGAAAACTCCCAGGAGTGACTGCTTCTCTTCTCTACCTAATGCTTCTTATATTTTATATACTTAGGTGGGAAGATATCCAGGTGAACTTCGTGGGGCAGGGTTGTTATATGAAAGATTAACACAATGTCTACTTTCCCCATGCATATGAGCAATCTTAACTTATTCATGGTAATTTAGACAATATAGAATAACTGAAAACTGAAAAAAAATCAAAGTTCGTCATCTCATCATCCAAGATTGCTACAGTGAACATCTTGGTATTAACAATTTCAACCTTTTCCCTTGCATTTTTTTGTTTCATACATGAGATAACACTGAAAATGCAATTTTGTGTATTGTCCTTTATCTAATTTATATTTTGAGCATTTAAACTATTTTATAATTCTTGGAAACACAATTTTTAAAAAAATATTTATTTATTTGAGAGACATAGAGAAGGGGCAGATAGAGATAGATAGATAGATAGATAGATAGATAGATAGATAGATAGAATGGGTGCACCAGGACCATTAGCCACTGCAAACAATCTCTAGATGCACATGCCACCTTATTAATCTAGCTTATGTGGGTACTGGGGAATTGAACCTGGGTCCTTAGGCTTCACAGGCAAGTGCCTTAATTGCTAAGTCATCTCTCTAGCCCAGGAACATAATTTTTAAAAAATTATATGTATTGTTTCAGAGAGCAAGAGAGGGAGAGCGAGCGAGAGCGAGAGTGAGAGAGGGCAACTATGGGCACTCCAGGGTATCCTACCACAGCAAATGAACTCCAGATGCATGTGACACTTTGTGTATTTTGATTTATGTGGATACTGGGGAATAGAACCTGGGCCATCAGACTTTGCCAGCAACTGTCTTTAACTGCTAAGCCATTTCTTTGTCCAGGAAACATAATTTTAATGACTTGTCTGTCATCTAGGTATACTATAATGTACTTAAGCAGTTAACTTTGGATATTGAGAATAGATGCCTTCATTTAAAAAAAAAATTATTTATTTGAGGGGGGCAGTTCCAGGGCCTCTAGCCACTGCAAATAAACTCCAGATGCATGTGACACCTTGTGCATCTAGCTTACATGGGTTCTGGGGAATCGAACCTGGGTCCTTAGGCTTTGCGGGCAAGTATCTTAATCACTAAGGATCTATACAGCCAGATACTTTCATTTTAAAAAAGTTTTTTTTTTTTTAACCACATAGTGAATGGAAAGCTAGTTTGGGCTATGTAGTGAAGCCCTGTCTCAAAAAAAAAAAAAAAACAAAAAAAAAAACCTAAAACAAAATGAAACTAAGAAGGTTTCACATATATCTTTACACTATTGATAGGTTTCTTAGGCAGGCAGTTATCCCTTTTCCTTTTCCTTCTGATCTTTGTGACAACCACTTTCCTCTCTTGTAGCCAATTATTTTGACTCATATCTTTTTATTTGATTTATTTATGAGAGAGAGAGAGAGAGAGAGAGAGAGAGAGAGAGAAATACAGATATGCATATAGTGTTGAATAGTGAACCTTCAGTTTTAGACACACTATTGATTCCTCTGTCGTATGAATGCTTAACTCTCATTCACACTTGCTCTCCCCATTTCATATCACACACTTCCAGGCCTGCATGCTTCTTGACTTAGCTGTCTTGTAACTTTAAAACCAGTTGTTGTGGGGCTAGGGAAATGGCTCAGGGTTAAAGGAGCTTGCTTGCAAAGCATGTTGGCTTGTGCTCAATTCCCCGACACCTGGTAAAGCCAGGTGCAAAGTGGATCATGCCTCTGGAGTTCCTTTACAGAGGTACGAGAACCTGACACACATGTGTGAGTACACATACACACGTGCAAATAAATAAAAATTTAACAGTAATTAAATTTTTGTGTGTTGAGATGTGGATTGTTTATAGTGTATGCATGCATGTGTGTGCAAATGCCTGTGCCCTATGTGCACATGTCCAGAGGCCAGAAGAGAAGATGGGTATTCTCCTGCACCACTCAATTTTGTTTCTTTGAGACAGGCTCTTTCACTGGTGCTGCTGTTTGTCACTTAGACTGGCTGATGAGCAAGGCTGAAATTCTTCTGTCTGCTTCCCTTAGGTCTTGTGATACAGGCATGTGTGGCCATGCACAACTTTTTTTTTTTTTGTTTTTGTTTTTGTTTTTTGAGGTATGGTCTGACTGTATCCCAAGATGACCTGGGATTCACTCTATTCTCAGGGTGTCCTCAAACCCATGGTGATCTTCCTACCTCTGCATCCCAAGTGCTAGGATTAAAGGCGTGTGACACCATGCCCAGCCATGTTAAATGATATATTATACTGAGGTAACATCAGTACTTATATCTATACTACTACATTTAAGTTGTGGGATACTAGAGACTAAGCATTTCTTAAGGGACTTTGTCATGTATTTGAGGGAAAAGAATAATATACTTTCAGTTGTATGTGACATGTTATATCATCTACTCCCTGTCTCTTTTCAGGTGCTCTTGGACATATTTAGAGAAAGCCTTGTTTAAAATGAAGGAAGTATCTGAAGTATTATTTGCCCAGTTTGGGTGGAGCTATTTTTTTTTTTTACGTTAGTTGCTCTTTCCCCATCTCTTTTCTGTGAATGTACTCATTCTATCAGGCAGAGATGGCATGTGAAGTCAGTGGATATCTGAGTACAGCTTTATGTCACCTGTGACTATCAAGTGATAGCACGATATTCAGGCACCTGCCATCTGCATGGTGCAGGGAACAGACCCATGTGGGCACTGACTTGTTCCTACACTGTCTAATTCCCTTCTCCTTAGCCCGACTGTGGCAATTCCTGTTATCACTGTCTTTCCTGTTCTCTGCCTTGGAAACTTATTTTGCCTGAGGGGGTGAGAGTGGTGGCGGAAGTGAAGACCATTCTAATTTTTGCAGGAGATGGACATACCTTTGACTTTTAGGTCTCATAGATACATCCCTACATAAGTGATGGCTAGTATGTTTGCTGTTCAGAATAGAAGTTTTACTCTAGGAACTGTTCTGTTAAAACCAGTCCACTCACTCAGGTGTCTCTCAACAGTCAGTGAAAATGTACTGTGCACACATGAGATATTTCTCTCAGGGGGGTTGTAAGGCATTTCAGCCTCACTCTGAAGGCACATAGTAATTTTTACTGGCAAGTAGACCAAGCACTTAAAGTGCAGAATGGAAGGAATATGGAGCAAAGCCATATAAAAATCACTTCTTTGAGGTCATATCCTTTTGTCCAGCAGCCTGGATGACAACTGTCCACTTCCCCATGCACTGTGGCCCACAATCCCTGTCCCACCCTGCATCCAGAGGAGTGTTTTCCAATGCAAATAAAGTCTGTTATCTTTAACACCCCTCCTAACCCCTTCACTAAACTCCTTCAAAGGATTTCTGCTGTTCTGAAAACCAGTTTCTTTCCTCTGCCCATGAAGTTTGTGTGATTTGGCTGTATTTACCCTGATTGTGCACCATTATCCAATCAGGTCAGACCCTCTAGCTGGGCTCTCACTGGCCACAGGTCATTTGCATATTCTTTCCTTCTATCTGGCTGTCTGGGTGACATTTCTGCACCCCTTTTCAGTTGGAAACTATAATTTATCTTCCCAGTTGTAAACACAAAAGCATAGCTCTCATTTCAAAGGGAATAAGAGATAGTTTATTTTGGAGCTGAGTATGAGTGACCACAGCTTGGGAACACAGATTTAGGTTACCCCTGATTCCATATTCCAATGTGCTAATAGTTTTATGAATTGTTTTTTCTTTTTTTAGAGGATAGAAAGAGAATGGGTGCACCAGGACCGTCAGCTGCGGCAAACCCACTCCAGATGTGCTTGCCCCTTTTGTGCATGTGCAACGTTGTATGCTTGTGTCACTGGCATCTGGCTACATGGGACTTGGGAGATTTGAACATGAGTTGTTAGGCTTCACAGGCAAGTGCCTTAACTGCTAAGCCATCTCTCTAGCCCTCATAAGGTTCTTATAGTAATAGAACAAAGAAAGTCATAGCTCAAAACACCTTTTATTTTAATAATAATAATAATTACTATTATTGGTTTTCAAGGCAAGGTCTTGCTGTAGCTCAGCCTGACCTGGAATTCACTATGTAGTCTCAGGGTGGCCTTGAACTCTCAGTGATCCTCCTACCTCTACCTCCCGAGTGCTGGGTTTAAAGGCGTGAACCACCATGCCAACTCTCAAAACACTTTTAAAATGTATTCATGGATACATCAGCTATAGCAAAGTAAGAAAATCTGTGTTAGAGGCCACAGATGCTACCTCATGACATTCTGAGCTTTTGGGCTGGTGGAAGCTAGGAAGTCCATTGATACATTTCAATAGTACTTACCTAAGAGTAACAGGGTGCTATGTCACACAAAGAGGTAGACCATGTAAGAGGGCTAAGATAATCAGAGATAAATTGGCTGTGATCCTGAGACATTTCAACTCTTCGCCATCACTAGAGTTCTAATCAGTCAGCCAGCCTTGAAGGTGCAGCTTCTCTCTGAGAACTTTAGTTAGCAAGGTACAGATCTGATGTTTGTTCCTTAGAGAAGGTGCTCCAAACCCTCCAGATGGTATTAGCATGTGCACCCTTGATCTTATGTAGTTACACATTTGTGAACAAATTTTTATCTTACTAAATTCTTTCAGTGAGCAAGAGCAGTGTTGGCATGTCACAGAGCCTAACAAATAATTTTAGAGTACATTCAAAAGGAAGCTTAGGGCTGGAGAGATGGCTTAGTGGTTAAGTGCTTGCCTGTGAAGCCTAAGGACCCCGGTTCAAGGCTCCATTCCCCAGGTCCCACGTTAGCCAGATGCACAAGGGGGCCCACGCATCTGGAGATCGTTTGCCGTGGCTGGAAGCCCTGGCGCGCCCATTCTCAATCTCTCTCTCTGTCTCTTTCTCTCTCTCTCAAATAAATAAATAAAAAATGAACAACAAAGAGAGAAAGGTTTTATTAAAAAAAATAAAAGAAACTTAGCCAGAACTGCACTCAGAGCATGTGAACACTGCCACAAAAACACATGTCCTGGTCAGTATGCAAATCAGCCATCACTCCCAGGCTGCATGTCTGCTGTGCTGGGTTAAAGCTGTATTCTATGCCTGGGCCCAAGGCTTGAGCTCAGAGTGCTCTGTGACTTTCTGGGTACATACATACCCTTCAGTAACTTGTAGAACTGTTCTGAGCCTTTGTTCCCCTATCTGGAAATGGGGATATTAGTGCTTGATTCAGGTTTGAGGTTTGGACTGCAGGCACATGCCAGTCCTGGGTTATGTGCTCATTCATGTGTACTGCTAGTTTGGGTTTCTAAGATCCACTGTCCTGAACACCAAGGATGGGCTGTGTTTGTTTTCACAAAGCTTAGAGGTCAGGAGAGTTGTCTTTTTCCAGGCTCATTCTGACACCCTTGGGGCAGAGATCAATCAGGCTATAGCTGTCCAAATCCACCAGAGTGCTCTGGCATGACAGCCTTCAGGAGGTATGTGCCAAGCTGCCTCACCCACCTGGCAAGTCCTGGGCAGCACTTTGGGGGGAACCTGCCACTGGCTTTTGCCAATATGCAGTTATTGTCAGGCTCATACTTACCTAAACATCTTTCTATCTATCCAGCTATCTTCCTCCAATGAGAAAAATGCCTCTCGTGTATTCAGCTCACAGTACAGTACAAGGAAAATGAAATGAGGAATGAGAACCACTCTGGAATCCTGTGTTTTGTTACTGAGTTTAGTTTCTATTCAAACTTTGATCCAGGCATTCCCCATAGTTCTTCATAAAGGATATAGTTCTGAAATCACATAAGTCAGTAATGAGAGTTTCTGTACCCCAGGACAGAGTTCGGAGGGTGATCGTCTCAAGGTGGGCAGAGGTGCAGAGCACAGGAGAGTTGATGGTGAATATACAAAGTGGGGTGACAACTGGGCAGTGTGTTCAAGGTAATGCTAGTGCTTAAACATTCTGTGACGCGTTTTTGTGCTACTATTCTTCTAGCGTGTTCATTTTATTTCATAAATTCTTCACTGTCAGGACTAAGGAGGTGGGCTCTAGTGAAGGTATTAAATGTTAGGACACGGAAGCCTAGAGAAGAGAATTTGCACAATCAAGAAAGATGTTTGCCAGCAGTGAACACAGTAGAGAACACAGCAGAGAAGGCGGCTGTGAATGCAGGCAAGCTGCTGCAGGAACTGGAGCACAACCCTTTCTCCAGTTTATGAAACTAGCAGAGATCAAATAAAGGAGGTCAGGGTTAGAACTGCCTATCAGCCTCTCCTCTGGGATGGTTTAAGGGATTAGAGTTAGTATTAGTGGAATCAAAGAAGAAAACTCTTTGGAGCTGTAGATTCTAATATGAATGTTAGTAGAAAGATGCAGACAGTAGAGAAAGATGTCACAATTTAACAACTCTGTTGGATGCAGCTGGGAAGAAGAAACCCAGTAGTATTAGGAACAGTAAGCTAACAGTGAGGAATGGATCTTTTGTACCAGGAGAGAGGGAACCTGGTTGAGTATGTACCAAATGTAAGTTGTTGCTTTAAAAATTTTTTTTTGTTTTATTATTTATTTATTTATTTGAGTGCGACAGACAGAGAGAGAAAGAGGCAGTTGGAGAGAGAATGGGCATGCCAGGGCCTCCAGCCACTGCAAACGAACTCCAGATGCATGCGCCACCTTGTGCATATCTGGCTTATGTGGGTCCTGGGGAATCAAGCTTCAAACTGGGGTCCTTAGGCTTCACAGGCAAGCACTTAACCACTAAACCATCTCTCCAGCCCATAAGTTTTTTTTTAATGAGGTGATTGCAGTTAATAAAAATAATCACAAAATGAGCATATTTAGTTTTTAACGATTAAGGAATATGTCAAAAACTACAGTCAATGAGGAGTAATTTGAACATTCCAAGGGTAAATAAATTGTGGAGGTGCTATGGTATGGGCATGCTCTCCAGACTTTATATGTAATAGTATTTGGAGATTGGGTCTTTGGGAGATAATTAGGGCTATGTGAGGTCATGGGAGCTACTGTGGCTTTAGTGGCTTAAAAAGTCTGAGAGTGTTTGTGCACACATGCATATGTCATAGTGTGAGTGTAGAGGTCAGACGACAACCTTGGGTGTAGGTCCTCACCTCCCACCTTGCTTGAGACAGGGTCTCTCTAGTTATTTGCTGCTTCATATGTCAGGCTAGCTGGCCCATGAACTTCCAGGGATTCTGTCTCTAACCCACCTCTCTGTAGGTATGCTGAGTTTATCGAACTTGATGCCTCCACATCTGGATTTATGTGGCTTCTGTGGATCTCAGCTCAGGTAGTAATGCTTGTACACACACTTTTGTCCACTGAACAATCTCTATTTGTAGGAAGAGGGAGCCAGGTGCAGTGGCTCACATGTATGATACTAGCATTCTGGAGGCTAGAAATAGGAGGAACACCATGAGTTCAAAGCCAGCCTGCGCTATAGAATGAGTTCCAGGTCAGCTTGGGCTAGTGACCCTGCCTCAAACAGAACAAAATAAAAGAAACGAAACAAAACAAAAAGAAGAGGAAAGAAATGAAATGAAACAAAAAGGAAGATGGACCCAAGCTAGCATGCTTGCTTGCTTGGCCTTGTCTTGTAATGCACCCACCCCCATGTTGTGAAGTAGCCAACCCTCAGCTTATGCTCAGGAGATGTTGACCCCATATCCTTGTCTCTCCCAGTCACAAGAGGCAAGGTGTGAGATATAGAGATTTCTGTTCTTTTCCTTCTTTTTTCTTTTCTTTTCTTTCTTTCTTTTTTTGTTTTTTTGTTTCTCAAGGTAGGGTTTGCTCTGGCTCATGCTGACCTGTAATTTACTTTGTAGTCTCAGAGTGGCCTCAAACTCACAGTGATCTCCTACTTCTGCCTTTGGAGTGCTGGTATTAAAGGCGTGCACCACCACACCCAGCTGAAACTTCTGTTCTTTATAAATCTCTCAGTCTTGAATATTTTGTTATAGCCACAGAAATTAGACAGATGGAGAAGAACACGATGCAGGGCTGTTCCATCTGGAATGAAAGACTGGGTTCATCAGGGAAAGTGACACTTTTGGTTTGAGTCTCCCAATCTCAGAAGGGCAACTTGAAGCAAACCCTTCCTCTGAAGGCAGAAACCACTTCTAATCTATATAGAACTGGGCACTGGCTGAAACTCCTCATGAGTGGGAGCTCTGCAGAGGCTCTCAGTCTCAAGAAGACAGGTTTCTGTATGGATTACCAGCCACTGGAGTGTCCCTGTGCTTTTGCAAAAGGCTGGCCACAGAGAACTTTACCTACAGGTAAAGTACCTGGCATTCCAAAGATCTTTTCAAGGCCTTTGGAGAAGAGGGTTGGCAAGAGGAGACGCAGATGGTGTTAGACACAGTAGAGAGAGCAGGCATGAGTGCGACTGGCCTCTCAGGTAGCGTCTTGTCCATCACTCCTGTGCAGGTCCCAGGGCACGTAGCCTGCACTTACCTTGGGGCCTCATCAAGGTCCATTCAACGGAACAAGACAGGAGCGACTCGTGGGTGTTGGGAAATGCAGTCACTTTAAGGACTCTTTCCTTCTTACCTAGAGACTCTGCAAGGACATGATTTTCATTGTCGCCAAGGATGGAGCACTGCTCTGGGTGTTGAAATGGACCCTAGAGCAAACATGGAGTATGGCTTTTGCCATCTACCCTGGCATGTGGCTCTTACACAAGATCCCTTGGCCTGAGGAAGAGTTTACACAATTTGAAACCTTTCTGGTAAATGTACCCCAAGGAGTCTAAGCTTGTTTGCTGCGTGTGGCAATCAACAGGCTCTTGAAGGCTCTGTGCCTCTAGGCATCTGATGATGCTATGTATTCCATGGGTCCTGACCTTAGTCGGTCCTGTCTAGTCTGATTCAGCAGTGGTGGAGGGTGAGAGCCCAGCTCCAGAGTGATGAAGAGGCAGGCAGGAAGGCCTTGTGGGCGAACACTTACTCTAAGTTGCTGAGTCGCCCTCCAGGAAGCATGCACAGATGTCTCCAGTCCCTAGGGAGTGGTGTGTGCTGGTGGCAACTGTCTACCATCCTTCTCCCAGGAAACAGCAATGCCAGGCTGTTAGGAATCCCTGGGGAGCCAGGCTTTCACAAGGGTAGATTATTGGATCACAGAAGTTTCCCATTTTCAGTGTAAAACCTTGAAAATTTATTGTTTTGTTTTTGCCTTTGTTTATTTGGGACAGTGTTGGGGCTGAAACTCAGAGCTTTGCTGATGAAAGGCAAGGATCCCACCACTGAGCTATACACTCAGATTTCTGTTTTTGATGAAAACTGCTAGCATATAAACAAAGTAGTTGTCTGTATTTTTCTGAACAAATGACAAAATGTAGTTCACCTGCTAATGACTCAGAACTTCCCTTATGAGTCCAACCAGTGTGCTGTCTTAAGCAGTACACCCTGAGGGCTGACAGAAGTGCTGTCATCGCCTATGTGGAATGATCCAGCTGACAATATCAGAAATACAAACAAATATATACAAACCAGAAAACACAAGTAATTTAAAAAAATGCTCTTTTTCCAATTACAACAGTAATATATGTTAAATATAGAAGGCTAGTATTACCAAATTATAAAAGAAAAATTAAATCATTGAACTGAGGTGTAGTTTTTTTTTTTTTTTTTTTTTTGGGCTGGCAGCTATTACTGTCACTCTTTCTTAAGTATTTCTTTAAAAATTTATTTTTTATTGACAATTTCTACACTTACAGACAATAAACCATATTCTCCCCTCCCCCACTTTCCCCTTCCCAACTCTGTTCTCCATCATATCCCCTCCCTCTCTCCATTAGTCTTTTATTTTGATGTCATCATCTTTTTCTCCTATTATGAGGGTCTTGTATAGGTGTTGCTAGGCACTGCGAGGTCATGGATACTGAGGCCAATTTCTGTCTGGACAGTTGTATGTAAGGAGTGGTACCCTTCCTTTGGCTCTTTTTTTTCCATCACCACTTCCACAATGGACCCTGAGCCTTGGAGGGTGTGATAGAGATGTCTTAGTGCTGGACACTCCTCCATCCCTTCTTCTCAGCACTATGTTGCCTTTTGGGTCATCCCAGTGGTCATCTTTTGTGGATGTCAGTGGATTCAGTGGTTAATAATCTCTCTTAATTTGTACCCACTGGTTCTCATTTGGATAATGCGCCTATATTTTTGTGGCCCATGTTTTTATATTTCTGGCTATAATTATACTGCTGGTTTTTTTGTTTTCTTAATGCTTCATTTTAAAAAATTCTTTGTATATTCTAGATATTAATCCACAATCAGGTGGATAGCTGACAAAGATGTTCTCCCATTCTGTAGACTGTCTCTTCATTTGATTGACAGTTTCCTTTGCTGTATAAAAGCTTCTTAATTTCATGAGGTTCCATTTGTTAAATGTTGACCATTGTCTGAGAAAATCAGTCCTATTAAGAAAAGCTTTATCTATACCTACATATTATGCACCCCTAACATTTTCCTTTAGCAGTTTCAAGTCTAATGTTGAGGTCCTTGATCCATTTGAAGTGGATTTTTTGTTCAGGGCAAGAGATAAAGATCTAGCTCCATTATTTTACATATAGATATCCAGTTTCCCTAGCACCATTTGTTGAGGATGTACCTTTCTTCAGGGTATATTTTTGTCTTCTTTGTCAAAAAAATCAAGTGGCTATACTTTCCGGGACTGATATCTGGATCTTAAACGTTATTCCATTGATCTGTGTGTCTGTTTTGTGCAAGTACCATGCTGTTTTCTATTACTATGGCTAAGTGGTATAACTTGAAATCAGAGATGGTGACATCTTCAACAGAACTTTTCTGTTTCTTTGTTTTTCAAGGTAGGGTCTCGCTGTAGCCCAGGCTCATGTGGAATTCACTATGTAGTCTCAGGGTGGCCTTGAACTCAAGGCAATTTTCTTACCTCTGCCTCCTGAGTGCTGAGATTAAAGGCATGCACCACCATGCCCAGCAGAACTTATTTTTTTCCAAAGGATTATTTTGGCTAAACAGAATCTTTTATGCTTCCATTTGTATTTTAGGATTGCTTTTTTCTATTTCTGTGAAGAATGATGCTGGAATTTTTATTGGGATTGCATTGAATCTACTGATTGCTTTTGGTAGGATGGCCATTTTCACAATATCATTTCTTCCAACCTATGATCATGAGGGGTCTTTCCATCTTCTAGTGTCTTTATCATCATTTTTCTTCAGTATTTTGAAGTTTTCATTGTAAAGGTCTTTCACTTCCTTGGCTAAGTTTATTCCAAGGCATTTTATCTTTTTTTTTTTTATCTTTTTCTTTTTGAAGCTGTAGTGAATTGGATTGTTTTCTTGAGCTCTGTCTCAGTATGTTTGTTATTGGCCTACAGGAAATCTACTGATTTTTGTAAATTAATTTTGTACCCTGCAACTTTGCTAAAAGAGTTTATCAGCTCCAGATTGCTGGTGGAATCTTTAGGATCCCTTATGTATAGAATCATATCGTCTGAAAATAAGAATACTTTAACTCCATCCTTTTCTATTTGTATCTCTTTCATTTCCTTCTCTTGTCATATTGCTCTAGTTAAGACTTTAAGTACTTTGTTGAGTAGGAGTAGAGAGAATGAATACCTTTACATTATTCTTACTTTTTTTTTTTTTTGTTTTGTTTGAGGTAGGGTCTCACTATAGCTCAGGCTGACCTGGCATTCACTATGTAGTCTCAGGGTGGCCTTGAACTCACAGTGATCCTCCTACCTTGCCTCCCAAGTGCTGGGATTAAAGGCGTGCGCCACCGCTATTCTTACCCTTAGTGGGACTACTTCAAGGTTTTCTCCATTTAGCACTATAATGGCTATAAGTGTGGTGCATATAGTGTTCATTATACAGACATATATTCCTTCCATTCCTCATCTCTCAAAGACTTTCATCATGAAGGAATGTTAGATTTTGTCAAGGGCTTTTTCTATATCAGTTGAGATGATCAAGTGCTTTCTGTTCTTGAATGTATTTAGGTGAGGAATTACGTTTATTGATTTATGTATGTTAAACCATCCCTGCATCTGTGGAATGAAGCTCACTTGATCATGGTGAATGATTTTCTTGATGTGCTCTTGAATTTGGTTTGAAAATATTTCATTGAGATTTTTGTATCAATGTTTATCAGGGAGATTGGTCTATAAGTTTCTTTTTATCAAATCTTTATCTGGATTTGGTATCAGAGTAAATGTAGTTACTTTCTTGGTGCTTGGACAACAAAACACAAGCAGAAGTGGCTTATGGGAGGAAAGGGTTTATTTCAGGCTTACAGATTCCAGGGGAAGCTTCATCATGCTGGAGGAAGTTGGTTCACTTCATTATTCATCCATAGCACAGACAGCAAGAAAATATCCAGAGCTTGAGCTGGCTCAGAATACACCTTAGGGCTGGACTCCAGATACACCCCCATGATCAACCATCTGAGGGATAAGTAGGGAACTTAAACACAAATATCCAAGGCTATGAGGACATTTGCATTCAAAACCACTACACTGACTTTGTAAAGACTTTGGAATATTTCGTCCCTTACTAATGATTGGAATAATTTCAGAAATGTTGGTTTTAGTTCTTTCAAGGTCTGGCAGTAGTTTTCAATGAATTCATCTGGACCTGGGCTTTTTATAGTTGGGAGATTATTTTTTTAAATTATCATTTCAATTTCATTGTCTACTATAGAAATGTTTGCATGATTTAATCTCTTATCTTGGTTGAACACTAGTGGATCATATGCATCTAGAAATTCATTATTTCTTTTAAAATTTCCAATTTAGTAGAATATAGGTTTTAAGGTATGCCATTATGATTTTTATGAATTTATTTGGTATTTGATCTCATGGCTTCTCTTATCATCTCTAATTTTATTAATTTAGGTCTTCTCTTTCTTTTTTTATTTATGAGAGAGATAGAGATAGAGATAGAGATAGATAGATAGATAGAGAGAGAGAGAGAGAGAATGAATTGGCATGCTAGGGCCTCGAGCCACTGAAATCAAACTCTAGATATGTGTGCCACCTTGTGCATATGGTTTATGTGGGTTCTGGTGGGGAGCCGAACTTGGGTCCTTAGACTTTGCAGGCAAGCATCTTAACTGCTAAACTATCTCCCCAGCCCTAGGTCTTCTCTTTATTTGTACTAATTTGGCTAAGTAATTATCAATCTTGTTTATCTATTCAAAGAACCAACTCTGTTTTACTGATACTTTGTCTTTTTTATTTGCTTTTATTTCATCAATTTCTGCCCTAATTTTTATAATTTCTTTCCATCTATTGTTTTTGGATTTGTTTTGTTCTAATTAGGATTTGGGAGTTCTGAGGGTCCCCCAGCCTGTGAACCCCAACACATTCATTATTCAAAAGTGTGCTGTTTAATCTCCATGACCTTGCTTATTTTATATAATTTCTCTTGGGCTGAAGAGATGGCTTAGTGGTCAAGGTGCTTGCCTGTGCAGTCCAAGGACCCAGGTTTGAATCCCCAGTACCCACATAAGCCAGGTGTATAAGGTGGCATATGCATCTGGAATTTGTTTGCAGTGGCTAGAGGCCTTGGTGTGCCCATTCTCCCTCTCTCTATTTGCCTCTCTCTCTCTCTCAAATAATTAAATAATATATAAGAAAAACATATAATTTTCTTGCTGGTTTTCTAGCTTCATTCCAATGTGGTCAGGTATAATACAAGAAATTATTTCAATTTTCTTTTTTTTTATATTTGCTTTGTGTTGTAACATGTGATCTATTTTAGAGAAAGTTCCATGGGTTTGTGAGAAGAATGTGTATTCTGCAGTGTTTGAGTGAAATGTTTTGTAAATATCTATTAGTTTCATTTACTCTGTGATGATATTTAACTCCATTGTTTCTCAGATTTTTTTAAATTTAATTTTATTTTTTGTGTTATTTGAGGTAGGGTCTCACTCTAGCCCAGGCTGACCTGGCATTCACTATGTAGTCTCAGGGTGATCTCGAACTCAAGGTGATCCTCCTACCTCTGCCTCCTGAGTGCTGGGATTAAAGGCATGTGCCATCACACCTGACTATGATTACTTTTTTTGTCCGCATGACTTGCCTATTGAAGAAAGTGGGGTATTACAATGATTCACTATTACTGTGTTAATAGTTATCTCAGACTTTATAAATAGTAGGATTTGTTTTATGAAATTAGGTGCACCTGTGTTTGGTGTGTTTTCAATTGTGATATCCTCTTGATGGATTGTTCCCTGAGTCATTATGAAATAACCATTATCTTTTCTGATAGGTTTGGCTTGAGGTCTGTTCTGTTAGATATTAGAATGGTGGCACCTACTTGTTTCCTGTTTCCATTTAAATATCTCTATTTATCTTTAAGTTAGCTTAATATATCTTAGCTTAATGCATCTTTCTTCATTTCCATATTCTTTCACTTTAATTTAATGTCTATCTTTCATTGTAATGTGTGCCTCTTGGAGGTAGCAAAAAGATAGGTCTGGTTTCTAACCCAATTTGCTAGTCTGTGTGTGTGTTTTCTTAAAATTACTGTGGAATTGAGACCATTAATATCCAGAGTTATTACTAAAATGTACACAGTAATTCCCTTCATTTTGTTGATTATGTAGTGTTTGGTGTTTCTTAGTCTTCATTTTCTTTTTTTTTTTTTTTTGGAATAAAACACAATTTATTAACTTAGCACATGAACAAAGGTTCAGAGCTTTAAAACTACAGGACATTTCCTGGGACCCATGAGTTTGAGTAGAAACTAGGCCAAACATATGAAAATAACAGAAAGAAACTCTAATAAGCAAGTGGTGGAAGATTAAGATGGATTTAAGTAGTAGTATTTGCTCCATGATGGAGAGCAGCTAACGGATTATAGTACTTAACAAAAATGGAGTCACCCCCATGCTCCTGGTTCTATTCTGAGAACTGCCTTTGTGTTAGCTCATTGGATTCTCACAGCTCTCTGTTGTTATTTTATTTATTTATTTATTTATTTATTTATTTATTTATTTTTTATTAGTCAGTTCTGTATTCAGCAAGTACAGTCAGTTTGGTACCATTATTAGGCTCATCCGTGACCTACCCCCTCCCCTTGGCCCCTCCTTGTTGAGGTATACGGGTCATGCATTGTGGAGTTAGCCCACAGTTATGGGTAAGCTAAATGTCTCTGCATATCATGACCCAACATGTGTTAGTCTTCATTTTCTTAACAACTATAGCAGTTACCTTCTTGTTTCTAGGACAAAACACCTGACCAGAAGAAGTTTAAGAAAGGAAAAGGCTTATTTCAGCTTAAGTTTCAAAAGGAATTTTCATCATGGTGGGGAAAGCTTGGCAAGAACAAGTGGTAAGGCATGACATCTTGTCACATAGGCTGGGAGAAAGCAGCAAGAGTTACCTGACTTGTACTGGCAGGCAGTGCAAGACAGGACATCCTAAGGCACTCCCCTAGTAACACTCTTCCTCCAGCAAAGCTCCACCTCCCCCTAAAGAGCTTCACCAGCTAAGGACTAAGTAGGAGGCTTAATCATAAACACATAAGACTATGGGGTATATTTTGCCTTCAACCACCCCAACATTTTTCTTAGCATTATTTCCCCTGAAGTCTCTTGTGTATGTTTATCCTTTTTTAGTCTGAAGTATTCCTTCAAGTATTTTTGCTAGAGAAGGTTCAAGTGGTCGTAATTTTTTTTAACCTGGTTTTATCATGGAAATTTTTCTTTCTCTTTCCATCATGATTAATAGTTTTTTATTTTTTAATCTTTTTATTGACAACTTCTATACTTATAGACAATAAACCATGATATTTCCCTCCCTACCCCCACTTTCCCCTTCATAACTCTGCTGTCCATCATATCCCCTCTCCTTCTCCATTAGTCTTTCTTTTAATTTGATGTCATTAACTTTTTGTCTATTATGAGGGTCTTGTGTAGGTATTGCTAGTCATTGTGAGGTTATGGATATTGAGGCCAATTTCTGTCTGGACAGTTGCATTGTAAGGAGTGATGTCCTTCTTTGGCTCTTACATTCTTTCTGCCACCTCTTCCACAATGGACCCTGAGCCTTGGAAGGTGTGATAGAGATGTTTCAGTGCTGGACACTCCACTGCTCCATCCCTTCTTCTCAGCACTGTGTTGCCTTTTGGGTCATCCCAGTAGTCATCACCATCTGAAAAGAAAAGGTGTTTTTTTTTTTTTTTTTTGTCAGTTGGCTGGTTACCTTTTGGGGTGGCTTCCAATCTCACCAATGCTGAGTGCCTATTTTGACCCCTCAGAGCTGTGTTGTTGAGCTGGAGTTCTGATCTGCTGTGTTGGATGTGCTGCTGTGGGGGGGGGGGGGGTGTCAATGCTGGAGGTTCCTGGTTCTGATGGTTGGGGGAGGGGAGAGTGCAGAAAGCCTGGAGTTGCTCACACAGTTCTGCCTGTATCCCTTTTAGTAGCTCCTTAGTTGATATCAGCTGTCTTTCCTTCAGATTTCTTGACTTTGCAAGGAGGCTGATGAGGTTGGAAAATCCCCTTGTTTGGTCTCTGCTGCTTGTCCAGGTTGATCATGCAGATCAAGGCCACAAGTGCCTCAGTGGGATTCTGGCCGCTTTCCTCCTTTCTGGTGGTTCTTGGTCTCTCCTGCTTCTAGCTGTGTCTAAGAATAACCTATAATCATTCACTTTTCAGAAGAAGAGTGTATTTTGCTGTGGTTTTGCTTAAATCCCTTCCTATGCTGGTTTGGTGTGGCTCCTATGTCGCCATCTTACCTGGAAGTCATGATTAATGGTTTTGCTGTGTAGTCTGGGTTGGCAGCTTCAGTTTTCCAGGACTTGAAATATATCATTCTAACCCCTTCTGTTGAGAAGTTAGCAGTTATTCTTATGGGTATGTTTTATATATACTTTGGTATTTTTCTCATGTAGCTAACTCTTCATACACTTTTAACAAATATTTTATTTATTTATTTGCAAGGAGAGGGGGAAGGGAGGGAGAGAGGGAGAGAGAGAGAGAGAGAAGGAGAGGGAGAGAATGGGCACTCCAGGGCCTTTGAACACTGCAAACAAATTCCAGATGCATATGCCACTTTGTTCATCTGGCTTTATGTGGGCCCTAAGATTGGACCCAGGCAATCAGGCTTTGCAAGCAAGTACCTTTAACTGCTGAGTGATCTCTCCAACTGCCATACACTTTCTTTGTTCTAGTTAGTGTTTTAACTATAATTGACATAGGGACTTTCTTTTTTGGTCCATTGTATTTGATGATCTATATGTTTCCTGTATCTGGATATGCATCTCTTTCCCTGGCTTTGGGACATTTTCTGCTATGATTATATTAAAAATGTTTTCTGAAACTTTGGCATAGAGTTCTTCTTCTTCTCTGCCCATAATTTGTAGATTTGTTCTTTTCATAGTATACCAAAATCATGAAGGTTCTGTTCATATGTTTTTAAAAAAATTATCATTGCCCTTGACTGAAAATACCAATTCCTCTTCCTTGACTGAATGTACCAATTTCTCTTCAAACCTTGATTTTCTGTTTTACCCATGATCTATACTACTGTTTTTCTGTTCAACTTGCTATTTGATATTTTGTATTTTTTCATTTATACATCATTCAATTTGGTTTTAGTGTTTCTTTTTACTGAATTTCATTTTCATATCATGCATTGATATTTTCTTATCATTTAGTTTTTATTTGTGTTCTCTTGTAATTCTTTAATTTCGTTTACCATATTTAGCATCATTCTCTTAAATTTTTGGTCTGAAATTTCATCTAAGTCTCTCTGATCAGGGGCCTTTACTGTGGGATTGGTAGACTTTGGAAGAAATATATTGTTCTTCATACTGTTTGTGGCTTTGCACATTCCTTGTGCATCTGGAATTAGGTTATTGTTGAATTTTTAAATTCAAGCAGGCTATCTTCTTTCTATTAAACTGTTTTCAATATTGAAGAGTGACTAGTAAGTGCCAGAAGGTGCTACATGGGTGACTGGGGGAAAATGACCAATATCTGTCCAAGCAACTCATGGTCTAACCTACTTAGCAGCAAATAACCTGTTGTGATGCCCACACAAGTGCAATAATGGCACACAGCCATGATGGGGAACCAACTGCTCTTGATTGGGCTAACTGATCCCCTCAGTGGTACAGGACCCATAGCTGGAGCTGGGAAACAAGTCAGAACCATATCCAAACATAAGCCCACTTGCCAATATCAAGCTACCATCAATCGTGGGCTACAAGAGGGCCGACACCTATTAAATTCTGTCTAAAAAAAGTAAGGGTTATCTCATTTGTCCTGGTGCTAACTTACTCTCCGTTGGAGAATGTGCTTCTCTTTTTCAGGTAGATGTAGATCCTAAGGAGAGAGCCACCCCATCATACCTCAAAAGGGCCCCGGCTGAAACTAAGAACAATTGGCGAAACAAGCAAGGGTGCTGTTTTCCTGGTGAACTGGGTACCAACACAAGGGTGAAGGAGATCAACACAGAGAAAAATCAACTCCTACCAAATCAGAGATCCAGAGACCCAGAGGCCCCCAACACCTCATCACTGAAGCAGACCAAAAATGAACCCAACATGGCTCAGGGAAATTTTGCGGAAGAGTGGGCGGAAAGAATGTCAGAGCCACATATTGGGTCATGATATGCAGAGACATTTATCTTACCCATAACTGTGGGCTAACTCCACAATGCATGACCCATATACCTCAACAAGGAGGGGCCAAGGGTAGGGGGTAGGTCATGGATGAGCCTAATAATGGTACCAAACTGACTGTATTTGCTGAGTACAAAAGTAATTGATAGAAAAAAATTTTTAAAAAGAAGGGAAGGGGTCCTTTGTAATGCTTTCTTTCAGACACAAAGTGGCCATGGTGCTTGTGACCTCACAGTGACTGATGCTACCTACATAAGACCTGCATAATCGAAGGGAAAAAATGATGGCATTGAAATAGGAGACTAGTTGGAAAGAAGAAGGTATTCAATATAGAGGGATTGGAAGGGTGAAAAGGGAGAATGATGGGTGGGGATTATAAACATAGTATATTGTTTATATGTACATAGGTTGTCAATTAAACTGTTTTACAAAAGTAAATATCTGGTCTTTATGAGTCAGCTAGTCTAGGAGTCCTGACAAAGCAGCACAGAACTGATAAAGATGGGGGTAACTGATGATGATCTCAAATGAATCACAGAATCTGTTACTCCAGAACCAAAGCATTCAAATAATCATTAGAAGCCATCTGTCAACCTTCACTCCTGTTTCCCAAAGGGGACTCAGGGCCCTTGAGATCTACATGTGGCCCCTTGGGTATTCTTGAAGGTCTTAGTTATTTTGAATTTAACTGTGATGATTTTTTTAGGCCTTATCTACTTCCCGAAAATTAGGGTTAAGGCAGATTATTGTATTTCTGTTCATAGTATCTCTGAACTATTGTTATTCTCAGAGTATACTACCTTCTCCTGTCTCAGTCTTCCTCCACCCTCAAGACTGCAGTTGCTGGAGACCTTACATGAACTACCATCAGCCTTTCTAGTACTCTAACCTCCATCTAAAAAGTTGGTGAAACAGCTTCCTGCAGAGCAAGAAAATGCATGTGTGGGACTAACACTGACACCTCTTCATATGTATCACTGCCTCCCTGAAGGGCTTCTAGTGTGGCCTCTCCCAGCAGCCTTGGAAGCAAGCATCTCAGTAGTGACTCACACTACCAAAGGTAAAACTGTTTTCTGAAGTAATGAAAAGACGGGACCCTCTTCTGTAGAAGGTACACTGGCTAGAATGTACTCTCTAGGATTTTCATCACCTCTTTGGTCAAGAGGACAATGAAATTTGAGGAAAAATGGTTGAACCTGGAACAGATAATTCTCAGTGAACTTACCCAATCACAGAAAAAAAAAATCGCCACATAGTCTCACTCATCTACAGCACCTAAACTGAATCTACCCAAGATACCTTACATACCCAGCAAGCACCTCCTAGACTAGACACTAGGATGGAAGGGGAGGGAGGGTAGGGCATCAAAGGGGTGGGAAACACAAATATAGACCCAAATGGCAATGGTACCATAATTTTCTACTCACTAAAAGACAGAGCAAATGACTGATCCTTCACCAGGCCCTTACAGAGAACATCTGAACCACAAGACACTGGAGAGGGTAAGATCAAGACTAACCTTAATCTTCTACATCTTCCCTCCCTCACTTCCCCTCTCTCTCTCTCTCTCTCTCTCTCTCTCTCTCTCCTATCTCTAACTCTTGTATATTAGTTATCTTTTTCCTCATTTTCTTAGTGGGCACTGACCTGTAACTCCCAGAACCAGCATGGGGCTATCATCCACAATGAGCTTTTGATCAGAGAGACCTACAAGGTTTCCTAAAAGACAGACAGATTTCTGTCAGAGTACTTGATGACCCACCAAAGGCTAGTGGTAAGACCCTACTGCTGAAGATACCTTATGTGATTGACATGCAAATTAGAATGGCATGCCTGGAAGTTGGAAGAGAGTCAGTCCCCAGACAGTCAGTGCGTCTAGTGCCAGAAGGTGCTACATGGGCGACTGGGGGTAAATGACCAATATCTGTCGAAGCAACGCATGGTCTAACCTACTTAGCAGCAAATAACTTGTTGCGATGCCCACACAAGTGCAGTGGTGGCACACAGCCATGGTGGGGAACCAACTGCTCTCAATTCAGCTAACTGATCCCCTCAGTGGTATGGGACCCATAGCTGGAGCTGGGAAACAAGTCAGAACCATATCCAAACGTAAACCCACTCTCCAATATCAAGCTACTATCAATTGTGGGCTACAAGAGGGTCTACACCTATTAAGTTCTCTATAAAAAAAAAAAGGGTTATCTCATTTGTCCTGATGCTAACTTACTCTCCGTTGGAGAATTTGCTTCTCTTTTTCAGATAGATGTAGATCCTAAGGAGAGAGCCACCCCATCATACCTCAAAAGGGCCCCGGCTGAAACTAAGAAAAATTGGAGAAGCAAGCAAGGGGGCTGTTTTCCTGATGAACCGGATACCAGCACAAGGGGGAAGGAGATCAGCACAGAGAAAAATCAACTCCTACCAAATCAGAGAGCCAGAACCTCAGAGGCCCCGAACACCTCATCACTGAAGCAGACCCAACATGGCTCAGGGAAATTTTGCGGAAGAGGGGGCGGAAAGAATGTCAGAGCCACATGTTGGGTCATGATATGCAGAGACATTTAGCTTACCCATAACTGTGGGCTAACTCCACAATGCATGACCCGTATACCTCAACAAGGAGGGGCCAAGGGTAGGGGGTAGGTCACGGATGAGCCTAATAATGGTACCAAACTGACTGTAAAAAAATAAAATAAAATAAAAAATAAAAATGAAAAAAAAAAGACTCAGTTTTCTAATTAGAAGCCTGATACACTCAGTAGAAATTATACACAATTATTTTGATAAAACATAAAATATTTGCACTTTATGCAAGTTTGTTTTTAAAACTCATACTATATTTTACTTTTAACTTTCATAAACATTTTTGTGACATCCTTTAACATCTGGTTTTGTCCTGATATCTCTCTATTTCTAGTTTGTAACAATCCTTTACCTTTGGACAAAATCTCCATTCAAAATCTGTTTGCACCTAAAAGCATTTACCCTTTAAGCTGCTTTACCAAAATATATATCTTTTATATAATTTTCTACTTGGTTATTTCTTTATGTCTTATTTTTCTTAACAAAATTAAAATAAAATGTTTTATCTGAAACACAGAAAATATTATCTTATGTATTAAGTATTTAACAGTTATAAATACACTTAAAGCATGGTAACAGTCTTGGAGACAATTTTTAACCAAAAAATTAACCAATTTGTTAAAGATTTAAATTTTACTATAGCATACATAAATGCTAATAAGAATCTAGAAACCCAGAAACTGTTTTATTTTTTTGAGGTAGGGTCTAGCCCAGGATGACCTGGCACTCACTCTGTACTCCCAGGCTGGTCTCCAACTCACAGTGATCCTCCTATCTCTGCCTTTCAAGTGCTGGGATTAAAGGCATGTGCCACCAAGCCAGCCAGAAACTGCTTTTGTTAGAAAGTATTTACTTTCCATTTGGGCTCACAAGGCAGTGCCAAGTCCTGGCATCTCTGTTTCCATTCTGTGTATTTATTTCCTATTCTTAGGGTCACTTTCTTACCTTTGCAGGGAAGCATATTAACTACTGAAGGAATACTGAAAGCACAGCGACAAGTCACTACCACAAGTTTTGGATTCTAACAGCAGCAGAGCTTAGCAGGATTAAACCCAGATGGGGATCATATTTTAGAAGCCATTATGTCCTGAGAGTCAGTTTATTTAACCAAGAAACAGGGACTTTTTGGAAATTTTGTGGAGCCAGAACTGCCAAAGTAACATGTTGACTAAGACTGCTTAATTATATATACTTTTTGTCCTCCATTTAAAAATTTTAATTACCTTAGAGATTTAATTTAACAGTTTTAATTTATATGACCATTTACTTATAAGCCAATTTGGCACCATGTAAATAATATAAAAGTATAAGCACATATAAAACATATGTATGCATGTATATATGGTCATACATAAAGATTGATTTCTTTACAAAAACAAAGATTGCATAGTTTTCATTTAGATCTATCACTTGTCAGTTTTAAAGATAGACTGTTCATCTGATGATTTCTTCATAGAATTAAGCAATATTTAAAATCTGAACTCATACTTTCCAAGGCATGGTTCTCAACATAAGTAAAGTAGAAGACTTTAGGTCTTAAAAACATAGAGCCTAACCTGACATTTTGAGGTTTTCAGCAGGCTAAGCAGGCACCAATACTTGTGTGGGTTTTTTTTGTTTGTTGTTGTTGTTGTTTTGTTTTTCAAGGCAGGGTCTCACTCCAGCCCAGGCTGACCTGCAATTCACTATGTAGCCTTAGGGTGGCTTGGAGCTCATGGCGATCCTCCCACCTTTGCCTCCCAAGTGCTAGGATCAAAGGCATGTGCCATCATCCCCGGCCATTTATTTTTTTGCACTTTTTTTTATGAGAGAGAGAGAACTAAAGAGAGAGAGAATTAGTGCACCAGAGCCTCCAGCCACTGGCATTGAACTCCAGATGTGTGTACTACCTTATGCACATGTGCAACCTTGCACACTTGTGTCACCTTGTGTGTCTGGCTTACCTGGGACCTGGAGAGTTGAACATGGGTCTTTACGCTTCATAGGCAAGTGCCTTAACTGTTAAGCAATCACTCCAGCCCAAATGGCTTGTTTTTTTTTTCATTTTTCATTTTTATTTTTTTTATTATAATTTTTTTCTCAATTTTTATTAACATTTTCCATGATTATAAAAAATATCCCATGGTAGTACCTTCCTGCCCCTCCCCCCTTTTCCCTTTGAAATTCCATTCTCCATCATATCCCCTCCCCACCTCAATCTTTCAATGGCTTGGTTTTTAAAGGACTATTTTTTGCCAGTTTAAGTTGGACAAGATAACAGCCTTCAAACACAAGTTTATAGGCAAGAGTTGTATTGCAAAAATGATCTTTAAAAGTATGATAATAATTATGACATTTTTATGGGTTGGGATTGAACCCAGGGCTTCTTGCATGCTAGGCAGGGCCTCTACCTCTACCTCTGAGTCACATTCCCAGCTAGTTATGATTTTTAAAGACTTAATAACAGCCATTTCTATTATTTAGATTTTGAATGTTACTATTTATTGGGATTGTATTTCCTATAATTTTCATTGTGAAAAGAAAATTTAACATTTATATGCCTGAAAAAAAATATACCCATCATTTTACATGTTTCATGGATTTAATGAAAGATTTACATTTAATATTTGTATATTTTGCAGTAACTTTCTTATTGCTGGGACAAACAGCAAACTAGAAGTAGCTTATGGGAGAAAAGGGTTTATTTCAGGCTTACAGATTCCAAGGGAAGCTTTATCATTGTGGAAGAAATTGGCTCACTTCATCATACACCCACAGCAGAGAAAAAATGAACAGCCATAACTCAAGCTGCCTCAGAATACACATCGTAGAGCTGGACTCAGGACCTGTCCCCCAGTGACACACCTCCTCCAGCAGGGCTCTGCCTACTGGAGACTTAAGTAGGAAGCTTAATCTTTTTTTAAAAAATATTTTATTTTTATTTATTTATTTATTTGACAGAAAAAGAGGGAGGGAGGAGAGAGAGAGAGAGAGAGAGAAAGAATGGGTGTGCCAGGGCCTCCAGCCACTGCAAACAAACTCCAGACATGTGTGCCCCCTTGTGCATCTGGCTAGTGTGGGTCCTGGGGAATCGAACCTGGGTCCTTTGGCTTTGCAGGCAAATGCCTTAACAGCTAAGCCATCTCTCCAGCCCAGAAGCTTATTCTTAATCAAAAATACCTGAGGCTATGGGAGACATCTACAATCAAACCACCACAGTATATAAGAAATATTCCTGACAAAAGTTCATAGCAAATAACCTAAAAAAGAACTTTTTTCTTTGTTTTTTCCAGGTAGGGTTTTGCTCTAGCATAGGCTAACCTGGAATTCACTATGTAGTCTCAGGTTGGCCTTGAACTCACAGTGGTCTTCCTACCTTGGCCTCTTCAGTGCTGGGCTTAAAGGTGTAAGCCACCACACCTTGCTAAAAAAGAACTTAAAAAAATTTTTTTTGAGACAATCCCAACAGACTGGCTTTTTCTTTTTCTTTTAAAATTTTTTGTTTATTTTATTTATTTGAGAGTGACAGAGAGAGAAAGAGGCAGATAGAGAGAGAGAATGGGCGCACCAGGGCCTCCAGCCACTGCAAATGAACTCCAGACGCGTGCGCCCCCTTGTGCATCTGACTAACGTGGATCCTGGGGAATGGAGCCTCGAACTGGGGTCCTTAGGCTTCACAGGCAAGCCCTTTACCGCTAAGCTATCTCTCCATCCCAGACTGGCTTTTACTTAATGTAAGAGAGCAAGAGAGCAAGCGAGCGAGAGAGAGAAAGTTGGTACACCAGGGCCTCCAGGCACTGTAACTGAACTCCTGACAAGTTCTACACCTTATGTGCATATATGACCTTGCACGCTTGTGTCACTTTGTGCATCTGGTTTAGGTGGAACCTGGAGAGTCAAACAGGCAAGCACCTTAATCACTAAGTTATCTCTGAGAACTTAATTTTTTTTTAAATTTAATTGTGAGGCAAATGGGGGGGGGGGCAGGGATGCCACGATCTCTTGCCACTGCAAATAAACTCCAGATGAACAAGCTATTTGTACATCTGGCTTTATATGGGTAGTGGGAAACTGAACCTGGGCTTGCAGGATATGCAAGCAATTGCCTTTGATCACTGGGCAATCTCCTCAACCCCTAAAAAAATTTTAATATACATTTCTTAGGTGTATTTTGATTAACATAAAACATTTATTTGTCCTATTATTTTTCTGTTATGCTTGACTAAAAAAATGAAATGAAATTTTAATGAATTCTTATCTCCCTCTCAGAACTTGTTTTGGAAGAAATTTTTAAACAAAATCTATGTATCCAATGTTAAATCCCATAGCTTAATAAAACTTTTATAATACCTATGAATGTTGGTTTATATAAACAAGTAGCATTTTAAAGGTTTATGAAACATTTAATAAACTCCAAAATAGCATTTTAATAGATTATAAGAAAAGTACCTAAATTTATGAGTATGTACTTATTAGGCTTTTTGCTATATCCCCAATAATACCATTCATACATACATGCATTTTAATTAGGCATCCAAAGGTATAAAAACAATTTCAAAGTACATTAAGAGCAAATGAAAAAAACTGAAGTGTCTACAGGTTTTGTTACTAAGTTATTTTGATATTTTAGGGGAAGACTGAGTTTTGGCCTATATTGTCTTAATGGCATACAAACAATTACATGAAAACAATTATTAACACACATGATGCAATTATATTTAAACAGGTTTTTATCTCTGTTTTTAGAGAAAATAAGATTACCCCTTGGGGGCTCTATAAGGCTGCGTTTTGCTTTTCTGCTTGACTTTCTATATCACTGGGTACCTGCAGTTCTTTAAGGGAGTCATGTCAGGGGTTGGTCACTTTCTTCAGGTCTTGATGGTTGAATACTGAGAAGGCAGTTCTTGTAATACTGAAATTTCTTGTGCTAAAACATAGTTTTTTTTTGGGGGGGGTACCCAGGTTTGATTCCCAGTACCCATGTAGGCCAGATGCACAAGGTGGTACCTGTGTTTGGAATTCATTTGCAGTGGTCAGAGGCCCTGAATCATTCACTCTTTCTCTCTTTCTCTCTATCTGTTTTGTTCTCTCTCTCAAATAAGTAAAATATATTTAAAACTTTTTTAAAAAGAACAAAGAAGAGGGCTGGAGAGATGGCTTAGTGGTTAAGGCAATTGCCTGTGAAACCTAAGGACACATGTTCAACTCTCCAGATCCCACATAAGTCAGATGCACAAAGTGATGTGGGTGCACAAGGTTGCACATGTGCACAAGGTGGCACACATGTCTGGCATTCGATTGCAGTGGCTGGAGGCCCTGGTGTGTCAATTCTCTCCCTCTCTCTCTCTCTTGCACACACAGAAAAAGGCCAGTCTTTTGGGCTTGCCTCAAAAAAAAAAAAAATAAATAAAAAGAAAGAAAAGAAAAACAGAGCAGTAGGCCTGGTGTATTTTACCTTTTGGGAAGGAAGCAGGAATGGCAGGAGCCTGTTGTGACATGGGAGCAGATAATTTGGGTGTTTGGAAGTCCCCATGAGGCAAGAGAAAACCAAGATAGGAGATAAACTTAGGTATGGCCAATTAGTGTGTACCAGTTGCCCAGTGATGTTTTGGGAATTGTTTTTAACTGGCTAAACCTGGCAACCTAAATGACTGTCCTTGTAGGGCTTCAGGAACACCTGGTCTCCTAGTTGAGCCATGTCAGGTTGAGAGTCCTGGTCAGGGGCTGACTGGCCAGTCAAATGTTGGCCAGAGAGGCTTATCCTTCAGAGGATGAGGGAACAAGTTTGGTGAATTTCTGAAAAGCTTAAAAACAGGGCAGGATTTCCCCCCTTTCCTTGAGTAACATCTCTGATCTTATTATAGTTAACAGATTTCTTAATGCATTTTTTACATTTCTGTGTACAGCCATAGCTTCCCTGCTAGGTGTTATAATTCATCAGTGGGCTCTTGACTTGGGATGACTTGTGCACTGGGACTTTGGCTCAATAACACACCTGCATGATTTTAGCTACCTCCCAGATCCTCTGCTTTCCCCACGAGGACAGCAAATAGCCAGGAATGAGTATAGATATTTCCAAGTGTGATCAACAACTAAAGTATGGGAGTCACTGATAAATTAAGATGGGTCCTCAGAGAAGTTTCATGGCTTTTCTCTGCATTGTTGAAGGTCCATGATTGAAAAACGAACCTGGACTCTAACTGTCCCTGAAGGTCGGGGAATTTCCCACATGGGAGTGTTGTAAGCATAGGAGTGGATGGATGACAGGAAGCTCCACCCTTGTGTGTCCCTCAGGACTTAGTTTTCTCTTTTTTTGGTAATTTGGGATAAGTGGGAGAACATGGGGGTGGGGTGGAACGGTATGGAGTGGGAGAAAATGTTATTCTCAATTGTTTTCAGTTTGGAAAGCAGGACTTGGGCACAGATAGGAGTCATTCATGGTATTAGAGAGTTTCTCCTTTGTTTTTTGTCTTTACACAGCTCCCATCCTAGCAGAGAATCAAGAATGCCTGAACACAAGACACTGCAAACCATTCCCCTTGATTCTTACAAAATAGGTCCAGCTGTATGATCATATTAAAGTTTAAGTTTCCATCTTTAGTCCCAACTTTCCCCACCCCTAGTTTCTATTTAGGCCAGACAGTGTTACAGTGAAATTTTATCCTCTTTTTCTTTAGATTCTCAGGATCAGCATTATTCTAATTCTTGAGGCTGCATCATAGCATGGAATTCAAGGGACCCTAACTGGAGAGACAAATACTAGGGCCACTGGAGCACAGAAACGCATCCCTTGTGTCTATTCTAAATTTCTTAAGAAGAATTTATAGAAGCCAGGCATGGTGGCACACGCCTTTAATCCCATCACTCAGGAAGCAGAGGTAGGAGGATTGCCATGAGTTTGAGATCACCCTGAGACTACATAGTGAATTTCAGGTCAGCCTGGGCTAGAGTGCGACCCTACCTCAAAAAAAAAAAAAAAAAAAAAAAAAAAAAAAAAAAAGGCTGGAGAGATGGCTTAGGAGCTAAGGCACTTGCCTGCAAAGCCCAAGGGCCCAGGTTTGATTCCTCAGTACCCACATGCACCAGATGCACAAGGTGGCACATGAGTCTGGAATTTGTTTACAGTGGTTGGAGGCTCTGGTGTGCCCATTCTCTCCCCTCTTCCTTTCTCTTTCAAATAAAAATAAGAGGTCTCTTTCTCACAACAGCCCCAATACTTCCTCATTCTTGGCTGGATACTCATTGAGTATTCCAGGGGCATAGAGTGACCATCTACGTGGAGGGGGAAACAGCTCTAAGGCCAACTACTTTGAATCTTTGCCACAGTGGACTCAACTTCAGGTCAGCTCAGGGGCACCAGGTAGTGGAAAGAGGCCTTGCCTCAGTGTGCTGGCTGGACATCTGGGCTCCCAGCCCCAGGGGTCCAGGTTGGCTTTGCAAGCTCTGCCCAGGGGACATGGCACAACAGGGTAGCACTTTCTTGCCATCCCCTACCCCCGGGCTCCACCCTCTCATCTTCTCTTCAGCAATCAAGCTTTCAGTTTTGTTAAATTTCTTTTAACATGAAAGCTCTGCCCACCCTGGTTCCCTCCCTAGGCCCCTCACATCCGTTTACTCTCTTTGACCTTTTGCCAAATGTTCTTTCTTCACGTTTAGCTCCCTCCCTTGCGGGCGTTCAACCCTCTAAGGTTACGTAAACAGTACTTTGAATTTATCTTCTTTCTTTTTCTTCAGAGCTTTGTTTTTGGGTTCATTAGGGACTTCCTGTCTGTGTAATTACCACCCCATCCCTTTTGACTGCTGCTCTGTTCACCTTCTCTGTTTTGTTAAAAAATGCCATAGATCTTCCATCTCTTTTAGAGTTGTTACCAATCTGCCTGCACATCAATCTTGTTGATTTTTATTTCAATGCATTTTCTGGAGGTTGCTTCTGCAAAGCTCTCTGCTTCTTTTTCCCTGGAGGCAAAAAATAGGGCAGAAGAAAGGGTTTGAACTTTGGCAATCCACCTCAGTCTCTTGCACCTGTATATGGGTCACTTTGGCAGTCCCCTGACTTGAGACTCTTGTTAGTGACAAAACCAGGAGCATGTTTGTGAGCCTGCTTTAGATGCCTTATATCAGAAATCTTTTGGTTTCCTATCCCACTCCATTAAGGAGGCTACCCTCTCCCGGTATATTGTCTCTAAGGTTAGAGCACAGAATTTGTCAAATGGAACCTGTTTTCTGCCTGCCATACTTGGACCACCACTCACTTCTGGCTCAGGCAGATGGCTTAAGTCAAAATCAGTGCAACTCCTATAGCATTTGATTAAAGCTAACTTTAATTGGAACTCACAGATCAGAAAGAAAAATTAATTTTTCTCTGGTTGAGGTTGTAACTATTAATGAGCAATCATCGGATATCCTGGGCTTAAAGGGGACTCCATGTGGAACACATAAGATAACAACCGCACCACAGGTGATCAGAAGCTAATTCCCCCTGGATCCTAAAAGAGCCTTCCTGTTTTGACCCGTGTGGTGAAATTAAGTCCCTCTGAGCTCTTGGCAGCCAAGCTTTGTGACATCAGCCCTAGGAAATATATTTTCTTTAGATTGGCTGTCAGATCTCGATGTAACTTGTTCCTGAAGTGAATTTGACCTCTCTCCTGTTTAGTCACCCATCAAGGACATGCTTTCTTGGAGGGTGCCAGCTTCCCTAGGATGGAAGAATACAGTTCTCCAGACTGGGGGTGTGACCTGTGCATTTCCATTTAGAACTTAGCCAAGCTCTTTTTGTGAGCTAGGAGTTTGATATCTGATTATCAAGAGTCTTCTTGCCAAGCAGAGGCACCAGGATGAGTCAGGCACAGACCTAAAAATGGGGTGGCCTGTGAGGGAGATGGTGGAAGTTTGTGCCTCAAAAAAGGAGGAAGCAAGAGTCTGGGGAGCATTGGCACAAGGAATCAAGGGACCAGAGATATTGGTGGACCAAACTGAGGGATGATAAGAAGAGAGGGAAGGAGACAGGCAGTCCTCCAGCAGACAGAGCAAGGCCTATGGAGCACTGAGTGGCTCTGGAGTCACTGAAAAGAGCCACTTCACTGAGCCCCTGCAGGCAACTGGTTCAGTGTGCCATGCTATACTTCCAGGTCCGTTGTGAAGAGCTTGTTCAGTTTTACGTCTCTAGGGTGAACTACTGGGAGGTTCCCTGATCTCCTTCTTGGCATCCTAGGCAGTTGAGAAAAAGAGTTCCTTGATAATAGTATGCTATGTGTTAACCTCCCTCCCTGTGTAGTAAATGATTATCTACAAGCCCATGCAAGAGGGAGGGTATGAAGAAGGCAGGGGGAGAATTACTGAAAAGTAGAGGCGCACATTAAAGAAAGAGCAGACTGGGGCAAGGGTGGAGGCTGAGTAGGTCAGGTAGCTCAGTATGGAGGAGCTCATCTGCTTTTGCAAAGCATTATTGGACAGATGACTTCCTCAACCAGGTTCTCCAGAGGGTCAGTTTGGTTTGGCACATGCATGTTTTGTGCGAGAACCACAGTTTTGCCGTGTTTAATAACAGAATACTTTTTTCTGTAAGTACTTTTCAATCTTTTCACTGATAGCTATTTTCTATTGCCTTTAACCTCATACAATGAGCATAAAGAGAAGTGCATTAAAACTCATGTTTCTCCAGGTCAGCCTGGTTTAGAGCAAGACCCTACCTCGAAAAACAAAAACAAAACAAAACAAACAAAAAACCAAAAAAAGCCCACACCAAACAAACTCATGTGACATTAATGTCCATGTCTCTTCCGTACCCTCCTGACAACTACCCTCCCACCTAGACTGAATGCTGCAGACAAGCATAGAGAGATTCTCAGAGGCAGGAAGACAAGACACCAGGGGCAGCTTGGGACCTGAAGAATGCTACATGGGTTCACTGTCCCACCCTTTACTGGATGGGTTGCAATTAAAACCTCCAAACAGCTACTAAGAGGTCAAAGAAGAGCACAGGGAAATGGTGGCTGATTGGACAACAAGGAAAGGCTCTTTTGGCAATATTCACCTCATCCCAGCAAAACCCCGGCACACTGACTGGGTGGATTCCAGCTCACACCCTCCTCCTCCAGAAGGACACCTGACTGGGGGACCAGAACTCCTGGTCCCAGAGGTGTGGGTGCACAAGTCCTGTGTGCCTGCAGTAGAGGGAACCCAAGTGGTAGCAACATGAATAAATCACCATTAAATTTCTTAGCATCATAAGTATGTATCTGAAGCCTGAATACAAAGGAGAAATATCAAAAGAAGCAGAGGCACGGTGCCTTCTTCAGATGGAACTATTTATGCGACAACAGACTTTTCATGGGTGACACTGAGACACAACATTACTCAAATACTGAAAGAGAGAAATGCTGTTCATAATCCCAATGTTCAGTAAAAATATAATGCAGGACTGAAAAAAAATAAATTTTTTAGGCAAACGAAAATCTGGCAATTTTCTGCCAACTGAAGAAACTGGCCAACTTTTGGAAAACCACAAACTACTAAACTCAATTGAGATCATATAAACACACTAATAGTTACATAACCACTGAAGACAATGAACTGCAAGTAAAGGGCTCTGAAAAAAGAAATCTTAGGGCTGGAGAGATGGCTTACCAGTTAAGGCACCTGCCTGAGAAGACTAAGGACCCAGGTGTGATTCTCCAGGTCCCACGTAAGCCAGATGCACAAGGTGGTACATGCATCTGGAGTTCATTTGCAGTGGCTAGAGGCTCTTGTATGCCTATTTTTTCTTGCCCCTTTTCTGTCTCAAATAAATAAATAAAGCAAAAACTTAGAAAAAGAAATCTTTAGATATTTTAAGATATTTTAAGACGAATTAATGTCAATTTTAAACAATTTGCATCATAAAGTAGAATAACCAAAAGAAATAACATTTTCCAGGTAAATTTTTGAAGCCAATATTACTCTGAAACCTAAATCAGAGATAATACTACAAAAGAGTGAGAAAATTATAGATTAGTATTTTTACTGAGACACAAAAGTTCTCAATAAGTATTTAGCAAATTGAGGTGTGGGACTTATTCCAGATATAAAAATATTCCAAAATCTATCAGTGCAATCTATCATGTAAACCTGGTAAAGAATAAATAAAAGTGTGGGCTGGACAGAGAGAGAGCTCAGAAGTCAAGTGTGCCTTTTGTGCAGTCATGACGGCCTGAGGGAGCCTGAGGTGACCAGTTAAAACCTCCAGGACCCACAGAAACAGCTAGGTGTGGCCACACACATCTGTAACCCCAGTCCTGTGGAGAACAGAGACAGGAATCTATTGGGGCTCTCAAATGGCAAGCTCTGGATACAGTAAGAGACAGTGGTTAGGAAGAACGGGCAGATAAATGATGGAGAGCACTCTGGATGCTCTCCTCCTGCCACCACAGTAGAACCCACAGGGTGCCGCAGGCAAGTGCATGGGCTGCTGTGTCAGCACACACACATCAAACACACAGGCAGCAAAAAGAACAAAAATATATGTATCATCTTATACAGGGAAAGTTTTAACACAATTCCATGCTAACAAGAAAAACCTCTTGGTAAACTTGGAAGAGAGAGGAACCTTCTTAACTTGGTAAGGAACATTTATAAAAATCTCTATATAATATTATACTTAACAGAAAGACTGAAAGCTTTCCCTCTAAGATTGGGGGAAAACGGCATCTCTCACCACTCTTATTCAACCTAATTCTAGCTAGTAAAAAGAGGCAAGAAAAATAAATGAAGACAAATTGGAAATGAAGAAATAAAAAATGCCTCTACTTGCCAATGACATATATAGAAAATTAGAAATTTTCACAAGTATAGCTTTTTTGTAGGGTTAGGAAGGTGCATGAGAATAAATAGTATTTCTAATATTAGCAATGAACATTTCAAACCCAAAATTAATAATACCATTTATCATAGTTCCAAAAATGATACATTTATGTGTAAATCTAACAAAACATACAAAGAATTTTCATGCTATAATTATGAAAAATGTATGATTTAATTTAACCCAAGATGATTTAATTAAATGTAGAGATGCATCATGCTCAGCAAGGGAGAGAAGTCTGTTCTTCCTAAGTTGATCAATGAGTTTAATGCAATTTTACTTAAAATTCTAGTGAGTTGTTTTTATAGATATAAACAAGATCACCCCTAATTTTATATGCAAAAACACAGGTTGACGAATAGCTAAAGAAATCTGGAAAAGAATCAAGCAGGAGGAGTAGTAAGGAACCTATATTATTATGCAGCTACAGTAGTCAAAAGAGTGTGGTATGGACAAAGGGACAGACAGACATAAAGGCAGCAGAGCTGAAAACCCAGAATCAGAGCCATATAAACATGATCAATTGATTTTCATCAGAGTCAAAAATGGCTCAGTGCTTAAAGGCACTTACTTGCAAAGCCTGCTGGACTGCGTTCAATTCCTAAGCTGCCCACAAGCCATATGCAAAAAGTGATGTTAGCATCAGGCATTTGTTTGCAGTAGCAAGAGATCTGGGTGCACCTATTACACACATACACAACACACACATACATATACACATATATGCACACACATGTACAAATAAATAAGTACACTTTTTAAAGATGTCAAAACAGTTTGATGCAGGAAGAAGTCTTTTTTTTTTTTGAGGTAGGGTCTCACTGTAGCCCAGGCTAACCTGGAATTCACTATGTAGTCTCAGGGTGGCCTCGAACTCACAGCAATCCTCCTACCTCTGCCTCCCGAGTGCTGGGATTAAAGGCGTGAGCCACCACACGCGGCTAGGAAGAAGTCTTTTTTAGCGGATGGTTCTGAAGTAATTGGGCATCCACAGGCAAAAGGAATATTGTACTAAATTTCCAACATTATACAGCAGTTAGCTCAGCTATATGGATGGTTCACTAAAATGTGGTGCAAATATGTAATGGAGTGTTACTAAGCACCAGAATGGATAGAGCTATTGATGCACACACAGCTCAAGTTTCTCCATTATTGTGGAAAGTGAACATGATGGCTAATTTTAAATGTCAAATTAGCCAGACTGTGATAATTAGTTCTTTGGTCAAATAATTTAGATACTGTTATGAATTGTTTTTTTTTTTCTTTTTAATGTTATCAACATCTAAATTAGTAGACTGGAGGAGAGCAGATTACCCTTGGTTAATGAGGTGGGTCCTAGTCAATCAAGTGAAGGAAGGCCTTAAAACAAAGCCTGAACTTACCAAAAAAAGGAAGGAATTCAGCCTCAGATGTCCTTGGGCTCAAGACTGACATGTCATCTCTCCCCAGGTCTCCAGCCTGACAGCCTTCCCTGCAGATCTCAGACTTGTCTTCCCCACAATCCTGTGAGCTAATTCTTCAGAATGAAATTTCTTCCTCTGTGTGTACACTTCCTAGTGGCTCAGTACCTGCAGAACCATGGCCCATCCAGCCTCTTGTCATGTTTGTTGGCCATTTAGATATCTTATTTTATTTTTTTCCCCTTTTACCTATTGGCAGATTTTTTTTATTTCATTGACAAGTTCCATAAGGATCGACACTAAACCATAATATTTTCCTCACATCACCCCCGTTTCCCCCTCCCAAATTCCCTCTCCCTTGAATCTCTTCTTCTTCCCAATTAGTCTTTCTTCTATTCTGATGACATCATTTTTTCCTTCTATTATGAGGGTCTTGTGTAGGTTGTTAGGCACTGAGAGGTCATGAATATCAAGACCATTTTGTGTCTGGAAGACATTTATCTTTTTCTAATAATGTGTAGGCATTCGTTTAAAATGTGTTATGTGCAATATTATGTGCATCATATCTTTGCCTGAAGCTAACCTTTGTACTCTCCTCGTGCTGTCATTCAGTTGAAACTCATAATTTTCATATAGTCTAATGTGTTAGTTCATGCTTTTTGTATTCCTAACCCAAACCCATTATTTTCCTATAATGTCTTCTAAAGCCATTATTACATTTTCTTTCAAAGGTACATTCATAATACACCTGGAATCAATTTTTGAATATGGTGTGAAGTGGAGGTCAAGTTTCACTTTCCTCTACATTATTATTTAATTGTCTTGGTATTATTTATTGAAAAGACCATTATTCCCCTATTATTTCACATCTTTATTATAAATCATATGCTTATATATGTACTACATATGAAGTCTCTAAATTACCTCATTGATTTTTTTCTTTTTTTTTTTTTTTTCGAGGTAGGGTCTTGCTCTAGCCCAGGCTGACCTTGAATTCACTACAAAGTCTCAGGGTGGCCTTGAACTCATGGCAATCCTCCTACCTCTGCCTCCCAAGTGCTGGGATTAAAGGCATGCACCACCATGCCTGGCTATTTTTCTCTTATTCTTGAACTAATATCCCACCATCTTTATTACTTTCAGCCTCTTAATATCTTGCCATCTGTGGTGGTTTTATTCAGGTGTCCCCCATACAATTAAGTGTTCTGAATGCTAGGTTCTCAGCTCTTGGAGATTTGGGAAATAATGCCTCTTGGAGCCAGTGTAGGCTTATGGGTATTATAGCCAGTTTCCCCTTGCCAGTGTTTAACACACTCTCCTGTTCCTGTTGTCCACCTGGTATTGGCCAGGAAATGATGTCCACCGCTGCTCATGCCATCATTTCCCCCTGCCATTCTGGAGCTTCTCCCTCGTGTCTGTAAGCCAAAATAAACCTTTTTTCCACAAGCTGCTCTAGGTTGGGTGATTTCTGCCAGCAATGCGAACCTGACTGCAACATCATCCCATACAGAAAACTCTCCTGATTTGCTCCATTTTAAAATTTATTTCTGGGGCTAGAGAGATGGCTTAGCAGTTAAGCACTTGCCTGTGAAGCCTAAGGACCCCGGTTCGAGGCTCAATTCCCCAGGACCCACGTTAGCCAGATGCACAAGGGGGCGCACGCATCTGGAGTTCGTTTGCAGTGGCTGGAAGCCCTGGAGTGTCCATTCTCTCTCTCTCTCTCTCTGTCACTCTCAAATAAATAAATAAAAATAAACAAAAAATTTATTTCTGGTCCACTTAGACTTTATTTAAACACTAAGAGGTATAGGTGAGGGGAGAGGAAGACAGCTCTGCCAAAGGCAGTCAGGAGGTTGGTAGGGTCCTGAGGCTCCCGCTAACTGGTACTTGGAGGTCAGCATGGTGCTTATAGCAGCGAGGAACTTGTCCAGGGAACCATTCCAGAGGTGAAATTGGCTGAATGGTGGATGGACAGGGTCATGAGCAGGCTCAGAATCTTGAAGTTTTCAGGGTCCACAAGCAGCTTGTGGGAATTTGGGCCACCCAGAGCCCACATGGCAATGGGCGGGTCATTTATGTGGTCTGCAGCACTGGTCAGCATGTCTGCCACCTTCTTGTCATAGTGTTTGATCTGGGCTTACATCAAAGTGGGGGAAGCAGGTATGGGTGGTAGGGAAGCTACTGAACCTCCTCTAACAGATTTCCATACAATACTTGGCACCACACTGCCAATATTTGACCTTGGATTTGTCATCAGAGAGTGAGTGAGTTCTTTCTGAGTCTATGTCAGACCAGAGGTGTCTCATTTAGTTGTCTTTCTTCCTTCCTTCCCTCTTTCTTTTTCTTGAGTGCCTTTGCTCTTGTTTGTGCTTTGTTGTACTTTGTAAATCCAGCCTCACCCCCCCCCCCCAGCCCCAGGCTCATGTGTTCCCAGCAGGTGGCAAGGTTGTACAACTTTTAGGTGGGGCTTTTTGCTGGAGGAAGTGGGCCACTGGGTGGGGAGGCTTGAGGTTTTGTAGTTGCCCCACCCTCTATTTGCTCTCTGCTTCTTGATTCCAATATAATGTGAATAGCTCTGCTCCCGAAGCCCTGCCTCTACAACCATGAAATTTCCCCTCAAAACTATAATTGGAAAATAAACCCTTCCTTTCTTTAAGTTGCACATTAAATTTATGCATTTAAGATATTGAACATTTCTTGAAATTTTATTTACATTGCTCATTTGGATAACCTTTTTTTGCTTGTGTGGACAATGTGAGATATGCCAGGCATGGTGGCACATGCCTTTAATCCCAGCACTTGGAAGGCAGAGGTAGGTGGATTGCTGTGAGTTCAAGGCAACCCTAAGACTACATGGTGAATTCCAGGTCAGCCTGTGCTAGAGAGCGAGACCCTACCTCAAAGAAAAAAAAAAAAAATAATAATAATGATATAATGTGAGATGTGAAGGTGTGTGTGTGGTGTTTGTACTCATGTAGCACCCCATGTGCTCACCTGAAGCAGGGTGTGCTTGTCTGTTGTGGCTGGCCTGGAACATTGGGTGCCCTGCAGCATTGCTTTTCCACCATTCTTATTTGAGCCAGAGTCTCTTACTGCTCTCAGAACTTGCCTTTTTTTTTTTTTTTTGGCAAGCTCTAGCAACTGTCAGGTCTCTGCTCCCTTATGAGACTGAAGTTAAAGACTTTAGAATAAATAAGACACTTAATAAAGTATAAACTTAACTACAGATTACCTCTGAGTTACATGCAGTAAAATCCAATGTTTGCCTAAGTGTTATGTAGAGAAGATGATTTACAATATTTTATAAGCAACCACAGGTTGTCTACTTGTCACTAGAAGGCAGACAACAGAAGATGTGAATGGATGAGCCATGATTCAGCTGAGAGACTTGTTGGTAAAGTGGAGCAGCATGCTGAAGAAGTTGAACTGCATCTTCTACTTAAGGATTTTTTTAAACTCTTTCCACTCATGACTCCTTTTTTTTTTCTTTTTTGCCTGAGAAATTTTTGCATAAACTCAGGCATATAGGTGTTATGGTCTGAACCTGAAATATTCCCTACAGGCTCATGTGTTTGAGTACTTTGTCCCAGCACAGTAACACTATTTGGGAAGGTTGTGAAACTTTTAGGATAGGGAGCCTTGCTAGAGGCGGTGTGTCACTGGGGGTGGGCCTTAACATCTTGTGGCCCAGCCACACTTGCTGTTCACTCTCTGCTTCCTGATTCTGATGAGATGTTACCAGCTCTGTTCCAACTCCAACCTGCCATGCCTTCTCTACCATGATTAAATCTCTTCTTGAAAATATAAGCTCAATTATACCCTTTTCATAAATTGTTTCGGATTTGGTATTTGTTTACAGGAACCAGAAAGTCATTGATACAATAGTTATACAAAATAGGTATACAAATCAAACATTTGCACAAAATAAATCACAAAGAACTTTAAGACCAGTTTTTGGCACACATATAATTTTTACTATTTGTTAAAGACAAAAGTAAATTTATAGATTGACATGGATATGCTTGTTTATTTTAAAGAATTCTTGGTTGAGTATTTGATTCTGAAAGATGTAGAGCATTTTCAATGCTTTTCAGAGTTGATCAACATTTTGATTTTATAATCATCAATGCTAAGAATACTGTTTTGCATATATATATATATATATATATATATATATATATATAGTACAAAATGGTGTCAGTATGGTAAGGGCTATTTCAGAAATTATTAGAAATTCTGTTTTAAACCCAAGCAAAAATTTATTTAATAATTTTTATGAAAAAACAGCACTCAAATAGCAGTTTTTAAGATCAACTATTCTACCAATAAGATCTATCTATTAATTTGATGCTTATATGTCTGAGGAATTATGGTAGGAAAATATTAAGTCTTTGTTTTCTGAGATTAAACCATTATGTTTCTATGACAACATAAAATTTTGTATCCAACAAAAACACATAAATTCATTACATACCATATTACCGTATTCTGCAAGCCAAGCCAAAGTGTTTCAGGCAGTGTTCGCTGACATTTCATGGTGTGATGACTTGTGGGGGGCAGTGTGTTCACACTGGGTGTTCAGAACCAAGGCTATAGTGAACTTGGGTGATACATTGGTGACCACTATCAATAACACCTTAGATTCATTACATTTTTTATTTTGAATTAATTCTTGAGAGTTGTACATTTAGAAACCTCTTCAGTTGTGATTGGGAAGATGGAAATGATCTGGAGGGGGCAGCTTGGAGTTGAACACCTAATTGCTCAGCTGTCATGGTTGTGGAACCCAGTTGTGGTAGATGCCTGGAATCAGGGAAGCAGGGACAAGGCTAACTCAAAGTGGAGGGGTGTTTTAGGTAAAGCCCTACACAGCCGGTCACTTGGTCAGTTGGAGAAGTATAATGAAGAGTGAGAAATCAAAAGTTGTGTTTAAGCCTAGTAATGAAGACATTAACTGTGGTTAGATAAACTTTACATAATTTTAAAATAGGATTATTTTATCCCAAATAAATAAGGGAAGTATTTATGACTTTATCATTATTGTTTAATTAGAATAGAAAAATTTAAAATCAAAGTTAATAAGATAAATGACCAATTCCAATTAAAACAGTGTTTATAAAATTGTGTTTATTTAACTCATTCTGTTAAAATAAAGTTTTATATCCCAAAGTATAAAGTGGTGGAATCTAAACAAATGAGGGTTTATTGTTCAGTCCTTTTCCATTTCTAGTCTTGTGTTTGGAGAAAGTTGACCCTTCCTTCTGGGCTGAAAAGTGTATTTTTTTCCTTGTTACCGTTTCCTACACAATATAGTACAACAACTATTGATTTAGCACTTACATTGCATTAGGTAGTATAAAGTAACATAGAGATTAAGGTTATGAAAGGATACTTGTAGGTTCTATCCATCTAGGTGCTATACCATTTTATATAAGGAACTTTAACATCTAGAAATTTTTGTATCTGAGGGTTCCTGGAAACATCCCCTAAGGAGGCAAAGGAACAACTGTATATTATTTATGTATTATATTTGCAATATACAAAGATGGGCAAACAGTACGTTTCACATTCAACAAAAATATTTTCTTATATGCATTGGCTCCATACATTTCTCAGTGTTCCTCTGTAACTCTTTCCTATGAAGGCTAAGCCAGGTAGATGGTCATTGTAGGAAAGAAGAGCCATCTATGTACCAGAATCAGAGTTTCCCACCAGCCATAGAGACTGGACAGTCATGAGAGGTTCCAAGAGTGGATGAGAGGTTATACCAGTGAAGGTCAGGCAGGTCAGGTAGGAGGGAGATGCAAAAACATGGAGACTTAATGAAATCCAAGATGGAGTGGGAGAATCAAGTCTCCCTTGCTGACTGACTATACAGTTACTTCTGGGTTTGGCTGGGCTGCTATGCTAGGACCTGAGTGGCAACCACTGACCAGATTCCTACACTGTGTTCCGCTGAATTTTCATTCCTTGACTAAGAAAGGGGAAGGAGGAAGGCAGAACAATGGATACGCAGCTACCTTCAAAGGGACTGAAGTCTTCTCAAAGGGACCCATCTCCACCCAAGCATATTCTCTTCAATTGGAGCTTTTAAATGCCCTTCACCCCATCAGGTTTGGGATACTCCTAGAAAAGACAAGTGCAGTTTGATGACTATGGAATGCCTTACAGGCCTCAATGTGTAGATGTGCATGCATCTATTTATATGAAAACAAAATTGAAGCTAGTTTTTGGTTTTGGTGATGAGATCATGGGTGATTTCCCTTACTTTTTTTTCTTTTTCTACTAATTAATTATTTGAAAGTTTTACAACCAGCACCTATAGCTTTTCATTCTTTAGAGAAAAGCAAGCTAAAGGACTATTAAGTGAGAGAGACATGAAGGCAGCTTCTCCGGTCCTCACTCCTGGGCTGCAGGAGTGGAGTCAGGTGTGGCATGAGGGGTAAATCTACCTAGACCCAAGGACAGTGTTCCGTGCTGCCCACCTGAGGGAAATTGGGAGGTGGGATGGTGGGACGCACTCCTCCCAGCCTCCCCTTGGTTCTGCCCTTCGCCACCTGATGCCTTCTTGAGGCCCTCACACTACCTTTGCTCCTGGCTCTCCCTCCGATGATACTCAGGGCCAAGGACCTGTGGATTCCTTTATGTTCCTCCACTCAAAGCCTCCTGGGAACGTTTGCAGTGATAGAATGCATTTCTAAAGACACTGTGGGATACCAAAGTCCCACACATCACCAGCCAATGCCGTCAGTGAACACTACTGCTTGGTTCCCCTAGGTTGGCAGGACAGCTCTCACCTTAGGATGGAAACAGCTTGGAGGACTCTAGCTAAATCCAATGAAATCCATATCTCAGGGAGCCCAGTTAGGACCTGGCAGGACTGGAACTTGATCCAGCTCTTCTGGAGCTTTATAGACAGCCACTCTGGCTTTGGGGCTTCTGCCTATCAGGAGTCTACTCCACAGAGGGCTGGAAAAGGCTGAGGATCTGCACATGTCCAGCCATTTTTTCTGAGGACACATCATCATTCCTATCAGTAGTTAAAACCCACTGAATTGCAATTGAGGTTTACAGCTTTCTGAGTACTGGGTAATTTGCATAGAGAAAGGTAATTTGATAAAAAATACTTATAATTTTTTTTTTGTAATCTAGTTTTTCTAACAATTCTGGTCATGACTTTTGTCTGTCCATGTACTAACCACAACTGAATATTTTTGCTATTTCTTCTCAGGCATGATTTATTTATTTACTTTCTAGGGCTTAATCAGATCTTTGGTATTAAATATTAGGCTGACTGTCTCTCCAAAGACATAACTTATAATAGCATGGGAGCATTAAATTTAATCATCTTTGGCAATTATTTGACACTGTCCTGGAAAATTAGCTTGTAGCAGCTGCAAATACATGGAGTCTGGAATATTTATCTGCACTATATTCTGACAAAGCAGGATTAGAGGGCCTACACTGCAGCCCATTGGCTGGCCACTCCCTGGAGTGTAATAACAATAAATCCTGCCCTGGGTCTCCCTCAAGGTGAGTGAATTATAGGGAATTCATAGGAAACCTCTGCAATCAATGTTTTAGTATCTGCTCTATTGAGACCATTTGTATTCCTCTTTCCATTTCTCTTTTAATTACTGTAAAAAGCAAAAATCAGTCTTGGAATGTGAGCCTCCAGGGGCCACTGTTCTGTATTGTGCAGGTATCCCTACAGCCCCTGGTCACTTCCTCCTGAAATCAGCCCCTACTTGGCTTTCCTTTTTACAAGGTTAGAGGCTGAACAAAGAAATGGACATTTTCAGAACAGGAACAAGTGGTCCATCTCATAAATTATGTATTTCTGTATCTGTACCATGGAAGCACAAGAGAGTTAATGAAAGATAGGCATTCTGTGTCATCATTCTTGGAATTCCTATCACCAGATTAGTGTGACATTTCTCATTGTGGAGCCATTTATAAATTTTCCCTATTTCCATTTTAAAGAATCTTTATGTTTACAGTATTAACTGTACCTTTTGTGAATAAGATGGGGATGAAAGCAAACAGTTCCCAGCCTCTGTGTGATAGTGCTCAATAGGAGGATTAATAGGACATCCTCTACCAAGTTCTGTAACCATCAAGCTTGGGCTTGGGGAGATGGGCTGCCCAGATTGTACAAATGACCTGCTTGCGAGTGGCAGCCCTCTGCATCCTTGGTGGCTGGCTGGCCTGGTTCTTTCTCTGCTCAGCACTAAGCATTTGCTTGGTTCATCTTTTTTTTTTTAAGGATTTATTCATTTATGAGAGAGAGAGAGAGAGAGAGAGAGAGAATGGGCATACCAGGGTCCCTAGCCACTGCCAACAAACTCTAGATGCATATATCACCTTATGCATCTGGCTTTACGTGGGTATTGGGGAATTGAACCTGGGTCCTTAGGCTTTGCAGGCAAGCTCCCTAACTGCTGAGCCATCTCTCCAGGCCCCTCATCTTTCTTATTTGTTCTTGGTTCTAGCTTTATAAGAAGTCAGTCTCCCACCCATTTTTTTTTTAAGCATTACTTTCCTTTGTACAAAAGGCTTAGAAAAGACAAGAGCTTTTCTGTGTTTCACTAGGAACCATTTACCAACTACTCCAAATAGTGATTAGAATATTCATCCAATGAAAACAGCTCTAGAGGGGGATTTTCCATCTCCTTATGCCCACTGAAGGGACATCTAAATCACTCTGGTTGGCAAGCAGTAATGGGTAGTCTGCATAGAAGAAATGTGCAGAGTGTGGCTTTTAAGTAACCTCATGGGACAAACCAATAACATCACTATCATCTACAACTGTATCTGTATCTGCATCTATCAGTATCATCTATATCTATGTCTATGTCTTTATCTCTATCTAATCTTAACCTTAGAAATAATGACCTAAGAGGAAGAGGGACAAGTTATTTCCTTGCTAAATGATAGTTAATATTATCAACTTGATAGGATCTAGAGAAACACCTAGAAGACAAATCTCTGAGCATGTCTGGGAGGGAGTTTCTAGATTAGGTTAAGGTGGGAAGCCTTACCCTAACAGTGGGTGGCAACATTTCATGGACTGAAGTCTCAGACTGAATAAAAAGAAGAATGTTAAGCTGAGCACCAGAATTCATCTCTGTCTGCATCCTGACTGCAGAACCAGTTCCCCAGCTGCTTCATGTTCCTGCATCCATGCCTTCTACACTAGGATGGACTATATCCCTTGAGCTATGAGTCACAATAAACCTTTCCTCCCTTAAGTTGCTTCTTTCCAAGGCATTTTGTCACAGCAACAAAAGGTAACTAATAAAAAAGTAACTAACACATATAGTAGCTTATATATACAGCAGCCAACTGGATAAGAATGCCTTTCTGCTTTCATTATACTTACTTATTACAACATTTGTGATTTTTATATTTTCTTGACAACTGAAATTTCTGGGTAAAATTTATTTGTGAAGTAGATTACTTCTGAATGGCTGGAGAAGACAGAGAGAAATCTCAGGATGAGATGCTCTGTGAATTGTTCTAGCTAAAGCATGTAGGCCAGTGAGCAGGTCAGGAATGGCTTGGCCTCATTTTTCTCATGTCTCTCAGTCTTCCAAGCTGTTTGTCATTAGGCCAGTATGTTTTAGGGGTGGGGCTCACATATGTTCTGGGTTATTCTAACAGATTGTGTAGCCTTTGATCTTTTAAAAAGATTTGAGGTTCTTATTACATAGCCAGTGCTTAAGTAATGATATGGAAAAATGTTAGTAGCTGAATGAAAGGAGTCTGTATTCACATTGGACACTGGCACTGATTTTGATGTCCCAAGAATTCTCAAACCATCCTTCATTTGAATAATAGTAAACACAGATGGCATGGCATGCCATTACAGGAAGGGTACATCATATCACCACTACCATGTCCTGTCGCTGCTCTACCCATGCCTTAACCTGAGCTCAATATATTAAAACATTTAGTTTTGGAAATCACTATTGTTCTTTTTTGTAGTAAGATGTGACTCAACATAGTCTGAATTTTTTTTTTTTGAAAGCAACAAAGAAACCAACTCTTAATTCTAAATGTTTTCTAGGGCAAAAGTGGTAGAAGGCAAAGATTCCCAAAATGTGTCTGAGAGTCATTTCTAGGGCTCATTCTGGCTCCTCCAGTTTCTTCTGTCTGTGGTCAACTAAGCTAAGCAGAACTTCCAGCAGCTGTGTTTCCTAACTCCACTGACAGGAAGTGAGGCTAGCAGGGTGGGCTTCTCACCTGGCCTCAGGCCTGCGGAAGACACTTTGCCCATTTATTGCGCAGTTAGGGAATGACATGCAAGTGCCAGGTCTTGCTGAGATCTGCCTGAGAACGAAGCAAATGGCTGCTTGGTGAATGTCTCTTTTCATGCTTGTTCTGAGTCCCAAGGTAAACAGACATCGCTCCTGAGAGTTTCCTTGTCAGAAAGGACTGTTGGTGAGGACTCTGCTCACCCCTCCTCTGCAGTTGTCGGTGGTCAGTGCGCAGACCTCCGCACCCCACAGCGCTCTGGCTTTAGGGCCCAGGCACCAGTCCCAGGATTTATGGGGTCCTCTGTGTTGTTCCTGGGGTATCTGAGATGCTCTGAGGAGGGTTGGTTGCTGCTTTGCCTCACAGCAATGTGGTTCATGGGGCATGTTCCATTCCAGTCTGGTTTGGACAGAACACAGCTGCTCAGAATCTGCCACCCAATGTGAGTGTCTGTGAGGAAGTGACAGAAATTCCTCATAACCATGGATGGCATGGTTAGAAAGGGCCTTTGCCCTCTTTACCCATCCTAGGAGACTAACCTGTCACAGGGCCTTGGGGCAGGTTGTGATGGGCGTGTGCCAGCACCCGGCTGGTTTATTCTAGCTCCTAGCTTCAGGCTGAGGCGAGTGCTTCTTGGGAGAAACAGAGGCCATGAGTCTCTTGGTCTGCCACTTCTGGGACACAGGTGATAAGCAGGTAGAGTAGGACAGGACACAGCCACCTGCAAAGGTGGGCAGAACACAACCCTGGAAGTCTGGTCAGTCCTCGTTTTGCAATCTTCTATAGCACCCAGCCTGGCTGCTGCCCAGGAGCCGTAGGGACAGGCCTCCGTTTCCCCTCACTGCCTCAGTGTGGCATTTCTCCTCATGCTTTGTTTCCCAGTCATCTTCAGTGGACTAGCTCTGTGCTCTCAGGCTGGAAGTTCTGTTCCGTCTACCTGGATGTCTTCTTCTTTGGGCCACTTGTGGCTCCTTGGGGTCCTGGCTCATAGAGGAATCTTCCCCAGGCTCTCTTTTCAACTGACTCACCCCTGCTCTGTTGCCTAATAGTGGTAAGCCAGCTTTGCCAGGGTCTAGGATCTCCCTTGTTAAATACAGTATTCTTAGAATAATTGGTTTTCAAAAGTTGACGTAGGTTTCTTTGCTCCATAAGCCCTAGGGATGTGAGAGACTTAACACTGGGCTCAGGCCCCCTGTGCCCAAGCACCATGCCTGGCACATGGCAAGTGTCTATAGACACCCAGAGGGTGAATCAAGTGAATGCACCCTTGGAGCCTTTAGTGTTCCTGACAGCCAAGGAAGACTCAGGCTGTAACATGGCTAACAGTTCAATATTGTCCTTGAAGGCTTCTGTGGGAGGGAAGACTGACAAGGAGAGAGAAAATTACTATGTTCCTGTTTTTCTGTCTCTTGGGCTTAATCTACTTCTTGTCTTTGATTAGAAATCAAGCACTTCCTCATGTGTCTTTGATCTCACCCAGTTATCTTTTGAAATGAGTTTTTGATTATTGAGGGTTTAGAGGTCTTAGGCAAGGTATTTGCAGATGTCCATTTTGTTCCTACAGTGCTCACTTGAGAGAACATCATTATGATAATGAAACCTAATTAATCCTCTTCAATCAACCTCCCATGCCCCCATAAATCCACCACTTTCATGCTTTAAACTCCATCCATTTGCTTTTCAAGAAAGGAGTCAGCATGTTGATTAATTTGATCTATGGTGCCGTGTGAATAATGTAAAGAGACACTAGGTTTCCACATTCTGAGTGATGTAAAATGACAGTGTGATACCTCATATTATTTCTAATGGGTCTTAGTGATGGATGACAACTCTGTCCTTGACTCTGAATTTACAGTAGGATAATTTCCATGTGCTAAATATTCTGTACTTGAGAGAAGTGAGCATATATATTTTCAAGTTGAAGGGCAAAGCCATCTTCAAATGGCTGTTGGTGTTGGTTCTACAGGTCATTTTTAGTGGGGGACTGGGCTTTTCTGTGGCCAGTCAACTGTGGAAGGAGCTGAGATGATATTAAACCCTTTGTCTTTTGGTCTCTTGCTAACAGTATACACTTTAAACAGAATACATTGAGGGTTGGGAAGGGGAACTAGCTGAGGAAATTCCTCCTTTACCCAACTGAGTCTAGAGTACAGACATTTGCCTTTCTATATGCTGGACCTGAGTGGTCACTTCTTTGTTCACATGTGTGTTCTTTCCTGTCTGGGAACATCTGATAACCATGCAGTATAGCCAGCCCAGCCCATTACCAATTCACTTTTGAAGGGGTGGTCTCACACAGCTCAAGCTGGCCTTACACTTGCCATATAGCTAAGGCTGGTGTTGAATTCCTGATCCTCTTGCCTCTGACTTCCAAGTGCTAGGAACTGCTTCCAGTTTGTTCCACTTCTGACTGGGAAGCTGACAGATCCTCAAGAAAGATGGTAAGGGCCTGTCTCAGTAATTACTCATTAAGCTCATTAAGTGCTTATGTGGCAGGAATAGGCCTATGCAGTTGTTGAGGGATAAGTCAAAACTCTTTCCTGCCCAAAGAGTTTTGGGGTTTCCCAGGTTTGAAGGTCCCTGGGGGTGTCTCCAGTTCATCCAGGTAAGCAGAAAGCCGTGGCTACTGGTGCTGGAGGCCATGATGCTCATCCTGGTCAGGTGATGTCTGAGGCCTTTACTGTTCCTGGCAAGCAAGGGTGGCCAGGAGTGCCCCTTTTACCTTTGAGAGGAGTGTGAGCAGCTCTCAACTTGGCCTTTCTTACTTTTCATATGTGTGCAAAGGACTTCATGTAACCTTTGGAAGCCTGTGCAGGGTGAAGCAAGACTCATTTTAGGGATAGCTACAATGAGGCTGATGATATTTGCTATGAAGTGGGTTTTAAAATCCCTTATTCTGTTTGTAATTTCTGCCAAGGGTATCCTTCCAATACCCTCTGAGACACATAGTTCCTTTGAACACAGTGAGGGTTAAGTAGTTGCCTGAGCTGTTTATCTGCATTCACTTCACTTATTTTTATTTTATTTTCTTTCATACACACACACACACACACACACACACACACACACACACATATATATATATATATATATATATAGAGAGAGAGAGAGAGAGAGAGAGAGAGACAGAGAGAATGGGCGTACCAGGGCCTTCAGCTACTGCAAATGAACTCCAGATGCATGTGTGCCACCTAGTGTATCTGGCATACATGGCTCCTGGGGAATTGAACCTGAGTCCTTTGGCTTTGCAGGCAAGCACCTTACTGCTAAGCCACCTCCCCAGTCCTCACTTCACAATTTTTATGCTGATGAAATAGTGTTGGTTCTGCCAATGTGATGCTGTGTTATGAAGCTTATCCATTAGAGCCAGAGCAACCTGGAAGAAGCTGGAAGCCATCACTGTGGTGGACCTAGAACTGTGAAAGTGCTTGAGCTTGGAGAGGTCAGAATTGACTGGGGTGCAAAGGGGCTGGTGGGGGACAGAGGATAGAGCAGATCCAGTTTCCAAGGCAGGGCTTTGAGAAGAAGGGTGACATTATGAGAAACAATAGGACTCAAGAAACTGGAGTACCGTCATGGCTGCTTTCACCCTTGTAGAGGGAAGGCATGCCGCACAACTGCTGCCTCGTGGCAGCGTCACCGAGCACATGTTCTGCAACGGAGACAGGAACAGCCCAGGTCAACCCATCAGCTACCTTGGGCCTCAGTTTCCCTATGTCCCTCTAGGTGGTAGTTTTCCCCTTGGATTTTTTAACAATATATTTTATGGTTGGCTTTAAGATTAAAATTATAATTATAAATGTGAAATATACATTAATAAATTCACATGCTCATTATAAACATTTAGAAGCCGGGCATGGTGGCGCATGCCTATAATCCCAGTACTTGGGAGGTAGAGATAGGAGGATCACTGTGAATTCGAGGCCAGCCTGGTACTATGGAGTGAGTTCCAGGTCAACCTGGGCTAGAGTGAGACCCCACCCAAAACAAAACAAAACAAAACAGAACAAAACAAAACAAAGAGTAGAAAGATCATTCACAATCCCAGTACATCAAGGAAGTAAGTACTGATATTTTTAGGTTACAAAATATCAAGTAATAAGGCTCCTTAAACTTACTCTATTTACATGGAGGAATAGGTATAAAGACCTGTACACACACACACACACACACACACACACACACACACAGCATCCTTTTGTCAAGGTATTTGTTCTGCTGGGCTGTGGTATGGACAGCTGAGCACATCGCTTACCCTCTGGACTCCCAGGACCACATAATTTCTTTCTGTCTTTGAGGAGACCAAAGACACAGCAGCAGCCCCTGCCAACTGCAGGCTTGGAACCTAAACTAAAGGAAGAGGTGTAGACATTATCAGTTGCTTTCACATATTCTGCCTTATTTCTTTGTGGCTCATGTGGTATCACTGGAGCTCCAGCCATGTTGCTGAAGTTCTCTCATCACTTTAAAGCAATGAAAGCAGAGGACTGCTGTTGGTGATCTTAGACACTGTGAGTCCAAGATGAGGACAGGCTTTGTGAGGTGGTAGCCTAGGCTAAGTGAACAGCCTAGCTGGAGGCTACACAACACAACTTGATTCTTGGTGAGTGAGTATGTGTTGTTGAACACACACCCTGATCTCCAAACTTGAAACATTTCTGGGTACTTGCCATTATGTTCATAGACATACATGCAAGCAAAACCAAGTGACTGATTGAGCACAGAGTTGTTTTTCTAAGTGTCCTTTATGTACTATTGCCTGATTCTCAGCCCAGGGGCCCTGCTCAGCTGTGCTAGGTTTCTGTTTGCTTGTTTGGTGGGCTTATGAGCAGCCAAAATATACAGTCTTAGTCCTGCTGGAATTGGGTGGGTTCTGGCTGAGGACATGGGTGTCTTCTACAAGCTCCCAGCAGGAAACAACTGCTTGAACATTTACAAAAGGCTGTACTCTAACACTGACTAAGAGTGTTGTGGCTAATAAATACAATACTATGCTGTGATTGTAAAACCTTTCTCAATTCCTGGTAGAAACAGGTAGAATGAATTTGCTCTTAAGGCATTTCTATATCTTCTATATTATGGTGATGTTGGTGTGGGGCTATACATATAATTTAGGACAGTTCAGGCTTCTAGAATCTGTGGACTTGCTTCCCTTTAATTGATTCTGACCAAAGTTTTTTCTCACACAGAGCAGGATAAGATTAGAGCTGGATATACACTCATCAGTTGGGGCTGGCTGACCATGGGGTTGTCAGGTTTGATGCCCATCATCTTGCAGCTTGCTTCTCTTCCTCTCGCCCCCTCAGTGCTCAGCCCTAGTGTCACCTTCATAGCTAGCATTACTGGCTTGTCAGGAAGGCAGAATGGCTGGTCAGGGCCAGGCAAGGACATTTGTTCCTATTCCTCCAGAAGAGGAACACTCAAAGCCCTCCTCTCACTGTATGATGGGGAATATGTTCTCAGCTCTCTTCACCCCTGGCCCTCTCTCCATTGAGACTGGGATACAGGTGAGAAATGACTCCCATTATTCCAAATGAAAATGGAACCTGAGCCTAGGGTGCCCTTTTGCAACAGATGAATTTCCAACATCAGTGACAGGGGGAACATGGAGGGAGCAACAGGTGTGTTTAGGAGGTAACTAGCCCTGGGCCTCTCCAACAGGGCCCACTGGATGGTCTCAGCCCAGCTATTTCTCAAATAGGACCTGTGCACATGTGAAGTGGCCAGTCTTATATGACAGCTGGTACAGTTTCTGCATTCATGCACCCCAGGCCTTACCACTTAGATCAAATCAAAAGAGTTCCCTACACTACACCCTCAGTCCTGCACTACAACCTCCATTCATCTGGTAGTACGTTCCCATACACAACTGAGGTGGCCAAAGCTTGGAGAAGGCAAAGCTGAGGGTCTTACTCAACCTCCCACCATCTTCACAGAGCACACCCTTCCTCGCACTGCCCCCTTTCGTCCCACTGAACACAGTGAATGCTTCTCTCCACCTGGAAGCTCTTGGATCCTGGGTGATGGAATGGTGCGGGGGTGGAGGGTCTTGGCAGTCTCTTGCCTTTGTCGGCCTCAGGGCGACCACCTGTGCAGACAGAGCTGTTGCCAGCTGCGGGCAGCCCACCCACCCACACTACTCAGGTGCCAGGGCACACACCAGGCAGAGGGAAATATCAGAGGAGACTCACTCAAAAGCAGGCCTGCAGTCTCAGGACAGGGGTCACCTGGGCCTTGTTAGGCCTTGCTCTACTTCCCTAGCCCACCTGCTGGAATGTGCAGCTCCCACCCTATGCCACCATAGGACTCATGTACCTTTACCCTGTGGCTGGGCACCCACATCTCTCCCCTCTGACTTGTGTCTGCAGGTCCCCAGACTCCAAGGGAGACCTGGAGGTCTTCCAACTGGGCTTGTATGTCCCCAGGGGCTGGGAAGGCCGGTGTGAGCCACCCACTCCAGAGCTTTTGATCTGGCTTCAAATTACAGGCCGAACTCTGAGCATTTCCTGGCTTCAGCCCTCACCCATGCCTTGTGCCTTTCCCTTGTCAGGGCCCTAGGCCTCTTGATGGGATGGGTCATAGCAGCAATTCATGCCTTTGCTGTGGCCTCTCCTTCAGCCAGTGTACAGTTACCCTTCAGCTCAGGAAACATGCATGGAAGGTGACTGTGGCAGAGGCCAGGCTGCCAGAAACACCTGCTGCCTTCTACCTCCTTATGTGCAAGGGAGAAAAATCCCGAGTGATCTTGCCCAATAGCTAGTTACAGAGTTGGCTCGAGAACAAACAGCAAAGCTTTCCTGCGGGCACCTGAGTACACACACACACACACACACACACACACACACACACATTCCTAACTGATTTTCTTCCTTCAGTGGAGATGTAACTTATAACACATCATGTCTAGTTGGTAACTTGAGTTAGGATAGATTGGCCAATAGGGAACTACAAGTAAGTAACTGCAGAAAAAATAGCTCACTGTCAACAGTTAGATCCTCCCCTTCCCACCCCCATATAATACTAAGATATGGCTTTAGGTCAGAGATTCAGTGATAACTAGTAACTATAATTCTTATGTGTTCATCCTCATTACTATCACTGCAAGATGACAAAATGGCTGCGTCAGATCCAGCCATTGTTTCCATGTAGCTGGGCTTTGGTCCAGGTGTGCCACACGAGCTTAGAAGAGCTGTGTTTACATCATCTAATCCTATGGTAATGCTATAAAGTAGGCCCTGATGTTTTAGACATGAAGAAACCGATGCTCAGGCTGACTAAAAACTGTCTGGTAAATGACAGACCTTGACCTCAGTTCCCTTAAGACAAAGCCTTCATCTGAAAATATGAACTGAGCCTATGGAAGTTCTTTAAAACATGAAAAGTTCTTTCTGTTTAAAAGTAGATTTTGGGCTGGAGAGATGGCTTAGTAGTTAAGGCACTTGCATGGGAAGCCTAAGGATCCATGTTCAACTTGCCAGATCCCATGTAAGCCTGACACACAAGGTGACATAAGTGCACAAGGTCACACATGTGCACAAGGTGATGCATGTGTCTGGAGTTCGATTGCAATGGCAGGAGTCCCTGGCACACCAACTCTTTCTCTCTCTCTGTTTCTCATTCTTGCTCTCTCATTTTTTAAAAAGGGCCAGTCTGTTGATCTTGTCTTGAAAAAAAATTAGATTTTTAAGCAGATAATTTGAGACAAACTAATTTTCTTTTCTGAATGCTGTCAGAGGAGCTGTTGTTGATGGATAAATGCACCGCAGGATCAGAGTTATTGGAATGGAGGTGGGGGCACTGGCTGGGAGCTCCATGTTGATTCAGTCCTGTTGGACACAGCATAATCAATATTTTATTGAAGTCATAGACATGAAGTTTTAGGAAGCACAGAAATCCCAATCTGGGAGGAGTAGCCTGTGAGCTGGATAATACAATGAAAATTCCACATGATTTTGGCATAGAGGAGCTTTGAGGCTTAAACAGTGAAAAGGAATATAATAGAAATTCTTATAACACTAACATTTAGATTCAATAATAAGCTCGAGATATATGGGCTCAGGGAGGCCTAGCTTATCATTACGTCTCATGCAAAGACTGTAGCTGGCCACAAACCAAACCAGCGAATACTGTCAACACAGCTTCTGACCAAGTCAACATCAGGAGGCACTCTAGTCACCAACTGCATTTACTGTGTGTCAAGTACTCTCTGAGGCCTCTGGTCCTTGGAGCTCATGGTCAGTGGTTTGAGAGAGATTTCCATAAATGCTATAGTTCAGCTACCTTCTGTTTGATCCAGCATATGCTTGCTTGTAACCATTAGCTATTTTCCAGGTCACAAGAAGTTAATTAAGACAAGCTTTCTGGTGTGTTTCTGGGGAGAAAGGATCTTCAGTGTTAATGACTATAATTTCTGTTGGCTTATTCCTGTGCCCACAACATCTCTTGTCACATGCAGGCATCAGCCTGTTTTCACCCCATGCAGGCCATGCTACTGTACTACATGCAGCCCTGGGTCCTGGGAACTAAGTGGATATGAGCAAGCTGGTGAATGGTCACAAACTGGTAGTGCTTGACCTAGAAAAGAGGTGACCCCATAAAGAAGGGCTCGAGAGAGAAAAGTAAGCACTGTCCCAAGACAGTCCAAGGGAAGTCCTAGATATGTCAATTTTTGCTCAATGTCAGGAAATATTTGGTAGAAAGACCAGAGGCTGTGGGTGCAGTCTGAACATTGCATCTAGGGAGACATAGGAGCAGCAGCCTGGATACAGCCTTGGCTGCTGCCCAGGGCCTCCTGCAGGCAGAGGCAGCAGAGTGAGCAATGTTGGGCCCTTTCCACTCAACAGCACCATCCTTCCTGTCCATTCAAATCTGCACTGGCTTCAGCTTTTGCTGATTCTTCTTTATAAAGTCTTCTCCAGTGTGAGCCCTTCTCTATCCATGCTTTGCACCTCTGCTTCCTTTATGGATGGGAATAAAGCTATATTCCAGCATGTGTCCCCTCACAGCTCTCTACAAATGTGCTCTCTCTCTCTCTCTCTATGTGTATATGTATAGTAATGCATGTGTGTGTGTGTGTGGGTACATGTGTGTGCATGTGGAGGCCACAGGGTGATGTTGATTGTCTTCCTCAATCGTTCTCCACCTTATCCTTTGAAGCAGAGTCTCTCACCTAACCGAGAGCTCACCAATTTGGCTAGAGTAGTTATCCTGTAGACCCAGAGATCCAACTGTCCCCCCTTCCCTATTGCTTGGATTACAAGTACACTCCATCTCCAGTATTTTACATGGGTTTTTGGGGTTCTGAACTCTGGTCCTCATGCTTGTGTATCCACTGAGCCATCTCATCAGCCCACATTTCACTTTCAACTCACATCTGATCCTGTCTCCATCCTGTTGCAAACACATCTGTTTCCTGATGCCCATGGGATCAATCCCAGTTCTGTTTCACTGGTTCCAACTGCCTTCCCAGATGCATGTCCCCTGGGTTCTCCTTCTATGTGGCTGCTCAGTCCTATGGGATGAATGATCATGGTGCTGTGTGGTCGATGCCTTAGCTGGGGGTAGGTGGCAGCATGAGGTATGGGAGGCTATGGTCAGCATCGTCTGAGCTACACACAGCATGAGGTGGAACCAGACTTCCAGGAGGAGGAGGATCACAGGATGATGATGGCAGTCCTGTGAACACTGATCATTACACTTCTCTGAGACTGAGAGGTAGCCATGGTGTTCTGACAATATTGTTTCCTTTCAACATCTTCTCCAAAGTGAGATGTAAAATAGAAATCCCAGGTTTACCCTGGGATGCCTTTGAACAACTTCTCAGGAGAAGACAAAATGCAGCAGAGAAGTGAAATAAAAGGAATGGAGGAAGAACAAAATTAAGTAAAACCTGAGATTGTGAAGAAAGAAGCAAAGGTCTGGAGAGGTAGGCCTGGGGCTAATTCAGGGAAGGGAACACAGCAAGTAGATTGCTGGCTGTTGTGACCTTGTGAGGTCTCTTCTATTTTCCTGGAGAAAGACTAGTGTGGCTAGGATTAGGAAGCATCAATCAGTTTGTCATGTTGTATATAACAGCTGCTCTGTCTGTTTAGCCATGAAGAATGAAAGCAATTATTTAACATTCAAACTCCATGGGCAGCAGCACCTCCAACAATGAGCCAGCATGTGATGTTGGCCATTTCCAAGTTCCTTCCAGTATGTAGAAGGCAGGGATGACAGAGCAGCCACTCAGTTGTGGTCTGACTAAGCAAGACCTTCCATTGCTCTTTGCATTGGGTATTCTTCTGTTGGTTCTTCTCCTTGGGGTGCTGTGCATTCTAGAATCAGTATCTGTCTGCAGCACACCACAAAGTCAAACCAAATGTCTCTCCTTCTCCCCAAATATACTCCTCCGCTGGCCTCTGCAGTCTCTTTCTGCTGCTCAGGCCACTTCCTGGAGTATCATCTCCTCCTCTCCCACCATGACAAATCTATAAGCAAATTTAGTTGGCTCCAGCTTCAAAATCTACACAGAAGTTGCCATTCTTCCCTTTCCCTTCACTACCACCTTGCTTACTCCCCTCCCATCTCCCCTCCAGCCACAAGGTTCCCAACTACCCTGAAAAGGAGCAGGTATGCTGTGACCTTGGAGCATGTGCTGGGACACTGTACTGGATGCTTGCTGCTCATACCCTCTCCTGCAGACCGGCTCCAACATTATCTCCCCAGCCTTGACCTTGGCACCTACCTATGGGCCACCCACTTCCTCAATCCACAGTATGCATTAGTCTCCACCATGTAGAGACAATCCCTTCTCCTTGTTTTCCATCACTTGCTCTCTTTTTAACTGGAAATCAAGTTTCCACCATGGCAATTTCTAGAGATCTGGAGAGATCAGAACAGGTTGGTGCTCTGGGCTCACAGCGGTAGAAGAGGGGTACACAGGAGCATGTCCTGTGACCCACTCTGAAAGGACCACCTTCTATGGAGCTAAGGTCTCAAGGCCCTTAGATAGTAAGCTCTACAAGCAAGGATTGCTTCCACCATGGTCACTGCTGTATCTCCAACACCCACAACAGGACTGCCCACACATGTTTGGCACACACTCTGTGCCTGATGCATACTGTTATTATTTCTCATGGGCTGCGTGCTTTCCATGACTCAGATTTTCAGAACAGTCTCTGCTATGCTTGGGGCAGTGTGACAGAGTAGAGGGAGCATTAGGCTTGGTGCCAGACATCCTTTCTGAGCCCCATGTGGGCCATTATGAACTGTGTGTCTCTGGATAACTCACTTAAATTCTCTGGGGTTTTGTTTTCTCATTTGTCAAATTAGATTAAAATTTGTTTTGGTTTTCAAGTGTCAAGTTGGCAGGATGAGAAAATAGGATAATATGTGAAAATGTATTATGTGTGCTGTCTGCAAAAGGGAAAGCCACCAATTTTACCATGGCTGGTGCTCTCACATTGACTATGAGGAGCCTACTAGTCACTGGGATTCAGTGGGATTCTTTTGCAGTACACATGGCTTTCCTTCCATATACATGTATTTCAAGAGATAAGAAGATAGAACTTTAAAATACATTGCTCATAGCACATGTATTTTACTGAATAGGCTTTCCACTTAAAGTTCAGACAATATGCTTAAAATAGTAGTAATAAGTTTTCTACCTTAAGGAATGCTTCTCAGACACATACCAGTAGACAATAAAGAAAAACCCAATAAAATAAAGATCATTTAAAATGGAGGGGGTTGTAAGTCAAGGGCATGTCTTATAGCTATTATCAGGCTACCTTTGACAGCAAAGGCCACAGATGTTGAATTTGGACACTAGGGTTCTTGCAATATGATCTTGTTCTTATGAATGAAACATCAAAGAGCACATGGCTGTAGATGCAAACTTGTGCCTTAGAGAGCAGAAATAGCCAAGGATGGCCGGCTTCATCATTCACAAAGCTGTCAGGAGCAAAGCACAGGGATACTCTCCACCCTGCTGGCAGTGAATGGCCTTTCCTGACAGATGTCAAAGGCCCTTTGGCTAAAATCTCCAACATCAAAGAGTGAGTGGCATGGCCTGGCCAGTGAAATGAGACAATATACTCTTGTTTTCGAGTGTGGCTCATAGTTTCACCTTTCTGGCTCAGTGGAGATTAAATCTGAAAGAGCTTTTAGAGACACTGATATCATGTGAATGTAAATATTACTTACCTAGCAACATATTCCTCCTCTACCTCCTCTTCTTTTCTCCTTCAGAGAGTTATTTTTCTATCTTGAGTCATAAGTTCCTTTGTTTATTCATCCATCAACTGTTTATTGACTTATGACTTGAATTCTTTTTTGTTGTTGTTTTTTTCAAGGTAGGGCCTTGCTCTAGTCCAGGCAGACCTGCAATTAACTATGTAGTCTCAGGGTGGCCTTGAACTCATGGTGATCCTCCTACCTCTGCCTCCCAAGTGCTGGGATTAAAGGTGTGTGCCACCATGCCCGACCTGACTTGAATTCTTTATATGACAGAGTTCTAAGTCATCCAAAGAGTTTTATGAAAAATCAAGTTGCCACATACCTTGCTGGCATGCAGCTCATAGTTTAGAGACACACTAAAGACAAGTGAATCTTCAGTATAAGTTCAGAGTGTAACAAAGGTTCTCCAAGGGGGAAGTTATGGTGGCATGAAGGTTTTTGTCACCTGGAAAAAGGACTGTTAGAAGGGGAAGTCAAGAAACAGGATGCTCTGAGAAGGGGAGCCAGCCTGCAATGTGCTGTGAATAGTGTGAGGAAGAGCCTAAAGCAGAATGTGTTAACAGAAGATCTGTGCCAAGGAGCTCTAGACAATCAGAGCCTCTGGCTGATCACATGCCTAGGGTAGAGAGAGCATGAAAATAAGATTCTGGATCATAGGCTTCCCACTTCTCCTCACAAGCAGTGAAATTACCACTTAGCCCTCAACTTCTCTGGCTACCTGCATGTTTTCTCTCCCCACCTATATAAAAGGGTAACAGGACCTGACATTATCTGGGACCATAGGATGACAGACAGTAAGGCAAAGATGCAGTTTGCGTGAGTGTGCAGATATCTGTCTCTCCCTCCACTCTGCTCAGTATAAATCAAGTGAGTGGGAACCCTTAACCTCATCGATCTTCTCCCTGAGATGGGAAGGAATTGGACTATAGACACAGCACCCCAGCCCTTTTTGGACTGGCTTTTACCTACTAGTCTCAGGGCATGGATAAAACTTGGCACACTGTAGCTCCTGGGGGGCGGGCACAAAAACAAATATAGTGGCATGGATTTTTTTAAAGAAAAGGTCTGAGAGGCACACAGAATCTCTGGATGGATTGTAAAGATGCAAACCTTTCATGACTAAGAAAAGTGGTGGCTCCTTTCTTTTGTGTGCATGTGTGTGTGCACATATGCATGCTCCTGTGCACATGGGTGCCCATGTGTGTCTTTCTCTGGTACCATCTACATTTTTGGAGGTTATTTGTTTTAAAAATACTAATCTAACTAAGATATTTTAAGTAAGAACCTTAATAGCCACAAATACCTATAGAAATTATACAAAAGAAAAAAGAAACAAAGCATCGAATACAAAAAAGGCAGAATTTTAAAAAGTCTTAATGAAATACACAGAAAGATGACACTGAAGAAAGGAACACAAGAACTGTAAGACAAACAAAAAATAGTCAACCAAATGGCAATAGTAAATTCTTACCTATCAGTAATTATTTTAAGTACAAGTCATTTAAACCCTTAGCCAAACTAACCCAATTAATCTAAAAATGAAAAAGGAAGAATTGTAATAGATAGCAATGAATTTCAGAAAATCATGCATTAAAAACTTAAAAATATCTTAGTATCAGGGGTATGTTAGCTCCTTATGGGTGGTTGGTTGGGAGGCACCTGAAGCCTCCACGGGCTGGAGAGATGGCTTAGCGGTTAAGCACTTGCCTGTGAAGCCTAAGGACCTCGGTTCTAGGCTTGACTCCCCAGGACCCACGTTAGCCAGATGCACAAGGGGGCGCACGCATCTGGAGTTTATTTGCAGTGGCTGGAGGCCCTGGCGCGCCCATTCTCTCTCCTTCTCTCTATCTGCCTCTTTCTCTCTCTGTCTGTCTCTCTCAAATAAATAAATAAATAAATAACACAAAAAAACTTAAAAATATCTTAGTATCAGGGGTATGTTAGCTCCTTATGGGTGGTTGGTTGGGAGGCACCTGAAGCCTCCAAAATAACACAGGCTATTGCCAATGCTCTTAGTTATCCTCCAGAACTAGATGGTCAGACCCTGTTGCTGAAAGACCCTGTTGCTAAAGACATCACACACCCTCCTCACAGGACATAGAGAAATCAATCAGAAATGGAGCTGGAAGCTTCCTCCCAGTTGGCTAGTACTCACAGTGCTGGAAGGTATGGTGCTATTGCAACCAATAATTTTACTCAGTTGTGGGACCCTGGATGCAACTGGCCAGACAGGAGGTATCTACTGGTGCAATAGTAGAAAGTCTGTTAATGGGGTCACTAATTGCTATTTGTTTGAATTTGAGGCTTACTCCACAGGAGATAATTCACATCTAGTACTGTAAACCTGGTCTAAAGCCCATGGCTTGGGATGCCATAGGCCCCAATGGGGAAGGCACTGCTGTTGTTTGGCTAAATGGACATGATGTGTTCACTGCAGTGTTTTCCAAATAAGTAATTCATGCCATAGATTAATTCTTTCTTCAGCTTTGATCATATAAGCTCCCCCACCCCAGTGGTCAGTGCTAACTTTGGAGACTCATAACTGTTTACCAGTGCTGAAAATAAGTGACCGTTGAATGATCAACCCTAAATAAGAATATCACATGAAAAAGAATGAAATTGGGCCTTTATCTTCTACTATATGCATAATCAAGTCAACTCAAAGTGGACTAAAGATTTAAACATAAAACCCAAGACCATGAAATTCCTAGAAGAAAACATTTGGGAGCCAGGCTCCTTTATAGGGGCAATGACTGAATATGATGAGAAAACCATAGACAAAGGATAAAGAGCTAATCAGATTAGGGTGTTAACACTAACTACTTGATACTCAAAAGATGAGACAGAACTGTTGAGGTTTCAAACTAGGCCACTGGCACAGTGAAGGAAAATGGAGATGGAGCCTGAAGATACTTGAAGTTTAGCAAGACATGACAGCATTTTACCGGATAATAAAAGGAGGGTGATGAGTGGGAGCAGGAAGAGCTGATGACCATGCTCAAGATTCTAGTCTCCCAGAGGGTACCGCAGCAGCAGGAGGAAAGCACCTCAAGGAAGGGTCTGTTTGCAGGAATAGGAATGGCTCTGTCCAGGGATTATTTAAGCTGTGATATTATGGCAAAGACAGCTGGAAAGCAATTGTTTGTCCAGTCAAAATATCAGAAGAAAAGCTTAGGACTGTTCATCATTCAATATTGCATTATAGTGTGAGGGTGGAAAAATAGGCAAAGCAATGACCTAAACAGAAGATTTACTTTCTTCACCATAAGAACAGCAGGGAGGTCAGCCTTCGATGCCTTCCTGGGACTATCAGGAAGCATGAGTCCTCATTTGTGATGAGTCATAAACATGTGGCTATTGTCTCCATGAATAAACACTGGGTAAAGAAGGAATACTCCATTTGATTACCCACCAGAGGTTAATGGCAAGATCCTACTGCTGAAGATAACATATGCTGTCAGCACAGACCATTAAGAGACCTGGTTGGAATCTGGAGGAGAGCCAGTCACCAGACAATTAGCCCATCTAGTGCTGGAAGGCAGTACACGAGCTACCGGGGGAAAGTGGCCAACATCTATCCACACAACTCAAAATCTAAGCTACTCAGAAGCAAACAACCTGATGTGATGCTCACACAAGTGCAATAGTGGCACACAGGCATGGTGGGTAATCAATTGCTCTTGGATTGGCTAACAGATCTGCTCAGTGGAATGGAAACCATATCTGGAACTGGGAAACAGGTCAGAATCATCCAGATAATGATTCTGCTTTGCATTGTCAAACTCCCACTAACCTTAGACTATAAGAGGGTCTATACCCTTTTAATTCTCTATAAATTAATAATGGTTACCCCATTTAACCAGTGCTGACTTTATTCTCCTTTGGAGAATCTGCTTCTCTTTTTCAGATGGGAGCTAGACCTGAGGAAATAAACGACCCAGTGCACTCCATCCAGGCCCCAGCTGAAACCACAGAGGAATTGGGAAAATTAGCAAGAGTGCTGCTTTCTTAGTGAATCTGATATCAGCATGAGGGTTATAGAGATAGATACTGAGGACACTCAACACCTACCAAGCCAGAGATCCAGAAGCTCCTAAGTGCCCATCACTGAAGTAGAATTAAAATGCTCCCAGCATGGCTCAGGGAAATTTGTGGAAGAGGGTGAAGAAAGATTGTTAGAGCCACAAGTTGGGACATTTTTCACAGAAACATTGCCTCCCCCCCCAAAATGCATGACCCACAATCTCCATGGGGTTGACTTGCAGAAAAGGGGCAGAAAGGAGGGAAAGGATGATACCAACATGTGTTGTTTACATACAAAATATGCCTATATCTAATAAAAAAACAAATACATAAAATAATTATAAAACATGAGATCAAAGCAAATTTTTTAAAAGATTGATTTATTATTATTTTTATTTATTAGAGAGAGAGAAAGAGAGAAAGAAACAGAGAGACTAGCCACTGCAAATGAACTCCAGATTCATGTGCCACCATGTGCACCTGGCTTATGTGGGACCTGGAGAATCAAACCTGGGTCCTTAGGCTTCACAGGCATGTGCCTTAACTGCTAAGCAATCTCTCCAGCCCCAAAGCAAAATTTAAAACCAGCCACAAAGATATTAACCAATATAACACAATTTTAAAATCAGTTTTAAGTATGTTGATATGTCTATACATATAAATATCTGCATATATTTTCTGCAGACATAATCTTTTTTATTAAAATCATATATATATACACATACATGCACACACATATAATAGATGTTAACTTATGTTAAAATGGAATGATAAATCAGTATGGATTTGAATATCTTTTTTAATATTTCTGTTATTCATTACTTCTTCCTATATGAAGACCTCCATGATATACCATAATGAAAATGTAAATTTTTCATAATCCTTTAATATGAGTGCTAAACAATCCTACCAGTTATTGGGGATGATGAGATGTGTCTTTACAGTTTTAAGCAACTTGTTCTTCTATACACTCTAAAGTAGTTTGTTGATATTGATGACATTTGTTAGAATGGCATTAAATGTGGAAACGAATGTGGGAAGATATATTTATGACAAGGTTTCTACTTAGTTTTATGTACACATTCCCATATAAGTAGGTTTTATTTAATGCATTATGAAACTGTCATTCATTTTCCAAAAATTTACAGCAAAAACAAATTACCACAGTAATTCTGCTCATCCTATGTGTTATTGCTAATAGAACTCCATCTTTACATAAATTACTGCATATGTGTTCTCCCGATTTACATAAAGAAGAATTCAGTATTCATACATGGAAATATTTCCAGTGTGCTTGTTAAAACTGTCTTTTATGTTTCTGGGGGAAACATCTACAGAGCTGTATTTAAAGTCAGTTTTGATTATTATTCTATCCTGTTGAATAAATCTCTAAAACTCAAAAAAAAAATTCATATGGAATGGCAAAAGGCCTCAGATATCCAAACATATCCTCAGCAAAAAGAAAAGAAAACAATAAAAAACAAACAAAAACAAATACCTCTGGCAGTATTGCCATATTTGATCTAAAGCTATATTACAAAGCCATAGTGACAAAAACAGCATGGTCCTGGAATAAGAAAAGAAACAGACCAATGAATCAGAATTGAAGTCCCAGACCTTAGGTCAGGTAACTATAGCTGCTTGATCTTTGATAAAGGTGCCAATAATGTAGACTGGAGAGAAGACAGCATCTTGAACAAATGGTGTTGGACAAATTGAATGACAATATGTAGAAAAATGAAATTAGGCCCACTTATTTTTCCATATACAAAAATCAAGTCCAGATGGATTAAAGCCCTCAATAAAAGAACTGAAACTCTTCAATACTATAAGAAAAAATAGGAGGCACTCTCCATGATATAGGAGTGGGAAAAGACTTCCTGAACAAAACCCCAGTAGCCCAGAAAATTAAACAAGCACTCAACCAATGGGATCTCATGAAGCTAAAAAGCTTTTGTACAGACAGACATACCATAAGCAGAGCCAATAGATTACAGGCTGAATGGGAGAAAATCTTTGCCAGCTATACCACTGACAGAAGCCTAATATCTAGAATCTATAAAAAATTTCAAAAAACTAAACAACAAAAATCAAACAACCAACTCCAAAAGTGGGGCAGAGAACTGAATATGGAATTCTCAGAGGAAGAATTCCAAATGGCTAACACACTTAAGAAAATGTTCAAGCCGGGCGTGGTGGCACACGCCTTTAATCCCAGCACTCGGGAGGCAGAGGTAGGAGGATCGCCGTGAGTTCGAGGCCACCCTGAGACTCCATAGTGAATTCCAGGTCAGCCTGGGCTAGAGTGAGACCTTACCTCAAAAAACCAAAAAAAAAAAAAAAAAGAAAAAAGAAAAAAGAAAATGTTCAACATCCCTAACCATTAGGGAAATGCAAATTAAAACAACTATGAGATTCCCCCTTACCCCAATAAGGATAGCAAACATTAAAAAATCAAATGAAAACAAATGTTGGCAAGGACGTGGAGAAATAGGAACACTCATTCACTTTTGGTGGGAATGTAAGCTGTTACAACCACTATGGAAATCAATATGGAGACTCCTGAAAAGGATGAATATAGAGTTACCAACAGACCCTTTTATTCCCTTACTGGGCATTTACCCTAAAAGCTCCACATCTCAGTTCAGAGATATTTGCTCAACCATGTTTACAGCTGCTCAATTCATAATAGCTAAGAACTGGAATCAACACAGATGCTCACCACTGGACGAATGGATAAACAAGATGTGGTATATCTACACGATGGAATTCTACTCAGTAGTAACAAAAAAAAATGACACAATGAAATTTGTAGAAAAATGGTCTAACTTGGAACAAATCATACTAAGTGAACTCACACAATCACAGAAAGACATCGTTGCATGATCTCACTCATCTGCGGTTCCTAACCTGGATCAGCCTGAGTTGCTGATATACCTGAACGGCATCTCAAAGCTTGACAATAGGGAGGGTAGGGCTTGGAGGAAGGGGGAGGGTGGGGGTGGGGCACACAAAAATTGAACCCAAATTGAACTGGTACCATAGAAGCCTATATCCTGGCAGTTAGACTAAAAGGTGGAATTCTCAAGAGGACCTTAGGGGGAGCACCTGAATCAAAGGGCCCTAGAGAGGGTGAGATGAAGCCTAACCTTAAATTTCTCCTGTTTCTTCCCTCCCTCCCTCCTTCCCTGTCTCTTTCTCTCTCTCTCTTTCTTTCTTTCTCTTCCCTTGGCACTGGCCTGTAATTCCCTGTAACAGGATGCAGTTAACACCCACAATGAGCTGTTGATTGGAGAGACCTACAAGGTCTCCCAAAACAAACAAGACAGACTTCTGTCAGAGCACTTGATTACCCATCAGAGGTTAATGGTAAGACTGTACTGCTGAAGACATCATATGCTGTCGGCATAGACCATTAAGAGACCTGGTTGAAATCTGGAACATAGCCAGTCCCCAGACAATTAGCTCATCTAGTGCTGGAAGGTGCTACATGAGGCGCCAGGGGATAATGGCCAACATCTGTCTGAGCAACTCAGTCTAAGCTACTCAGTAGCAAACAACCTGATGTGATGCTCATACATATGCAACAGTGGCACACAGCCATGGTGGGTAACCAACTGCTCTTGGATTGGCTAACAGATCTGCTCAGTGGAAAGGAAACCATATCTGGGACTGGGAAACAAATCAGAATCATATCTGGATAACAATTTTGCTTTCCATTGTCAAATTCCCACTAATCTTGGGCTATGAGAGGATCTACACCCTTTAAATTCCCTCTAATTTAATAATGGTTATCCCATGTAACAGGTGTTGACTTTACTCTCCATTGGAGAATCTACTTCTCTTTTTTCAGATGAGAGCTGGACCTGAGGAGATAAGTGACCCAGTGCACTCCACTCTGCCCCCATATGAAACCACAGAGGAATTGGGGAAATGAGCAAGAGTGCTGCTGTCTCAGTAAAACTGATATCAGCACAAGGGTGAAGGAGATAGACACTGAGGACACTCAACAGCTACCAAAGCAGAGATCCAGAGGCTCCTAAGAGCCCATCACTGAAGTAGACTTAAAACACACCCAACATGGCTCAGGGAATTTTGTGGAAGAGGGGATAGAAAGATTGTTAGAGCCACGAGTTGGGACATTATGCACAGAGACATTGCCTCTCCCCCATAACGGACTGCTGCCCCATAATGCATGACCCACAATCCCCATGGGGTTGACCTGCATCCCCAAAGAGGAAGGCCTCTTCAGAAAATGGGTAGGGATGAGGGAAAGGATGGTACCAACATGTGTTGTTTACATACTAAGTATGTCCATATCTAATAAAAATAAAGTATAAAATAAAAGAAGAAAAGCTTTTGTTAAAGAGATCAGCACCACTGAAGAACAACCTCCTGTGGTGTGCTGGGACGATGGGAAAGGTGCCTTAAGAGTAAAACCCATTCTACCCACTGGAGGCTCCATCTTGTGAAAAATCCAAATCCATTTGAAAGAAGAAAACATAAACCGAAGGGGTTCCTTTTGAAACACAACCTCCTAGGGAAGGGTTTATGCAAGGCCAGCCTGGAAGGCATATAGAGGTAGCCACAACTGTGATCTAAAAAGGCCAGACTACATTCCAAGCTGGCAGCATCATCCATGGGGTAGTGCTTTGAGAGGCAAGAAAAATGAAAAACTGAGGGCATGGAATATTGCACTAGTTCCAGAGAACTGTTGAGTCCAAGCAATATGTGACAGCATCAGAGTCCACTGTGAAGGTGACCCATAAGGGGGAACGGAGACTCCAAGAATTTGGGGATGACAGAATCATAGATCTGCTAAGAAAAGCTGTCAGTTCAGAGTGGAGTTACCCTAAGAGAGAAACTATGCATGATACAGGAAGCAGAGTCAAAGGTTTAGGGCTACCTAAACCCTTTGGAGACTACATGATGTTATCATGAGTGCCAGATAACAGACATGGAGCTATAAGATTTAGAGTTTCCCTACTGAGCTTTTTTTTTTTTTTTTTTTTTTTTTTTTTGTGTGTGTGTGTGTGTGTTTTCTAGGTAAGGTTTTACTGTAGCCCAGTATGACCTGGAATTCACTATATAGTCTCAAGGTGGCCTAGAACACACCCTTGCTAATTTTTGGTCTGATCTTTTCTTGCAATTGCTCCAGTGACTTCCTTTTTGAAATAATATTTTTTAAGTCTGTCAATACATGTTGGAAGTATATAACTCATTTTCTGTATATTTTTATTGATAACTTTAATATATAAACTGTAGTAGATAGCTCCAGGTTCACTGAAATGAACTTCCAGACCAGGCACAGCTATGGAGGAAGGGATATTTATTGAAGCTTACAGATCCAGGAGAAGTTGCATAATGGTAGTAGAAGCTGGTCTGCTTCCACAGGTCCAAGCAGAGAGAGAGAGGAGCCACAAGCCAAAAGCCACACCACACAGCGCACTTCAGGAACTCCAGGCAGAACTAGGCACTTTGCATATCTTTAGATTGGAATTTAAAACCCACCACCACACCTTAATATCTGCCCAGTGATACCTTCTCTAGCCAGATGAGGCTGCATAGCCAAACTACAAACTCTGACTATACTGGGGGCCATCTATTCAAACTAATACATAGACACACTGTAATTTGATCATATTCCTGTCCTATTACCTTCTTTTATACCCTGTCTCCCACCCAATTCTACTGAGGACCCTCCTCTTTCCAAGTAGTCCTTCCTGTGTTTTGACATCTCAATCCTTTTGTCTTCCTCTACCCTCCATGTCAAAATGGTAATAGACTCAGGACAGTGCAGGTCTTATGGGGGTACCTGCAACCACTGTGGAGTATTGGTTGGTTCTTATCAGAAGGACAGTGCACCAAAGTACACCATCCCACATTATGACTCTTACATTCTTTCCAGCCCTCCTTCTGCAATGTTCTCTGAACCTTGGAGGGCATGAAAAATATGTCTTGTTTAATGTTGAGCACTGGATAGCTTCTGATTTTTATCTTTGATGAGTTTTGAGTCTCTTTAAGTTATAGAAGCTCACAGTTAAGGGTTTTCCCAAGTCTCAGAAGTAATTCTGTATTTACACTTTTGAATTATGTTGGGACTGTTAAAGACTATAGGACTTTCAAAGTTGTACAAGTGGATTTTGCATTATGAGACCGCCATGACATGGTGACTATGGTGACAAGGGGCCGAAGGTTGTGACTTTAAAGTGTCAAGTTGATGTGCGGTGGGCTTGTGATGGTTTATATTGACTTTGGACTTGATAGGACATGGAATCACCTAGGAAATGAGCTTCTGGGCATGCCAGTGAGGGGATATTTTGATTAAGTTAATTGAGGTGGGAAGACCCACCTTAACTGTGGGGTGACAGCATTCTGTGGGCTGTGGCCATAGACTCTATAAAATGGAGAGAGCTAGTTGAACACCGGCATCCATTGCTCTTTATGTCCAGATGGCAGACCCAACATGACCAGCTGCTTCGTGATCCTCTGCCATGCATTAGCTGCCATGATGGACTGTAACTTTGAACTGTAAGCTGAAATAAACCCTCCCTCCCTGAAACTGACTTTGGTCAGCATTTTGTCTTAGAAATGAGAAAGAAACTACTACAGTTCCTCCACTTAACATGTTTTCCAGTTCCATCTATTTTCCTGCATATTTCATAATCTATTTTATTTACAGATGAATAAAATCCAACTGTATATATGTACCACATTTTCATTATCCATTCATCTATTGATGGAAATCAAGGCTAATTTAATTTCTTTGGTATTGTAAAAAGAACAGTGATAAATATGTATGTGCAAGTACTGCTGTATAAGGATGTGGACTCCTTTAGATATATGCACAGGACTGGTGTATCTGGACCACATGGTAGTACTATTTTAGTTTTTTTTTTTGAGGAAATCCACATTGTTTCCCATAGTGGCTAATTAGTTTAGACTCTCACCAATAGTGGATAAAGGTTCCCCTTTCCTCACATCCTTAGCACCACTTGTATTTTTCATGGTGATCATTCTTGAGATGAAATCTCAAAGTAGTTTTAATTTGCATTGTTTTGATGACTAGAGATGTTGAAAATTATTGTCCATTCATTTTTTGAATGTTTAGATCATTAGCCCATTTATTAACTATTAGTTTGGGGTGTTTGGAGTTTAATTTTTAAACACTCTAGATATTAACCACTTGTCTGAACTATAGTTGGTGAAACTTTTCTCATATTTTGTAGGCTATCTGTTCCTTTATTGATGGTTTCTTTCGCTATACAGAAGCCTTTAATTTTGTGTAATCCCATTTTCAATTCTTGAGAGCATTTCCTTTGCAATTGGGGTTTTATTAAGAAATTTGTTGTCTATACCTATGGCTTGAATTGTTCCTCTACATTTTCCTTTAGCATTTGCATCACTTCTGGTTTAAATTAAGGTTTTTCAGTCACCTGGTATTGGTGTGTGTGTGTGTGTGTGTGTGTGTGTGTGTGTGTGTGTGTAAGATGAGAGATATGGATCTAATTTCGTTCTTCTATACTCACTTTTATCAGCACCATTTAGTGAAGAGGCTGTTTTTTTTTTTCCAGTGTGTATTTTTGACACCTTTGAGAAAAAATAGGTGCACATATTTGTGTGACTTTATCTCTGGGTGCTCTATTATGTTCTGTTGATCTACATATCTGTTTTTGTGTTGGCTTCCTGCTGTCTTTATCACTATGCCTCTATAGTATAGTACAAGGTCAGGCAATTTGATGCTTCTGGCTATGTTCTTTCTGTTTATAACTGCTTTGTATATCTGAAATTTTTGTGTTCCCATACAAATTTTAGTTTTATGAAGAATGTCAGTAGAATTTTCAATGACTATAGCATTGAATATGTAGATTAATTTTGGTAGCATAGCTATTTTCACAATATTATTCTTGCCAAGTTGTGACCAGGAAGGTGTTACATCATCTAATGTCTGCCTCAATTTCTTTGTTCATCTCTTAAAGTTTTTCTATAGAGGTCTTTCACATCCTTGGTTTATTCTTATATATTTTATTTTTCCTTGAGGTTATTGTGAATGGAATAACTTTCTTGATTATTTTCTCAGCAAATTCATTGTTGGTACATATAAAAATGACTGATTTTCTTAATTGTTGACTTTATATTCTCTTCACTAAAGGTATTTATCAAATATAGAAGGTTTTGGGTAGAATACATGAGTTTTAAGCATAGAATCATGTCTTCTGCAAATACGGATAATTTAACTTGTTCCATTTCATTTTTTCCCATTTATATCGTTCTATTGACTTATTTCTCTAGCTAAGACTTTGAACACCATATTAAATAAGAGTGAAGATAGTAGGCACATCATGCCAGATTTTAGATGAAATAGTCTCAAATTTTAGAGGATATGCTCTCTGTAAGGTTGGCACTAAAGTCTTTATTATGTTGAGGTATGGTCTTAACCAACTTAGTATCCTAGGGATGAAACTGACTTGGTCATGATATATGACTTTCTTTTCTTTTCCCTTTCTATTTCTTTTCCTTCCTTCATTCCTCCTTTTAGAGAGAGAGAGAGAGGAGATGCAGAGAGAGAGAGGGGAGAGAGAGATAATGGGCACACTAGGGCCTCCAGTCATTGCAAATAAACTCCAGACACATGCACTACCTTGTTCATTTGGCTTATGTGGGTATTAGGGAATCAAACCTGGGTCCTTAAGCTTCACAGGCAAGTGCCTTAACTGCTAAGCCATCTCATGATATATGAATATTCTTAATGTGATCTTGAATTCAGTTGGCAGGTATTTTGTTGAAGATTTTTGTATCTTTATTCATCAGGGATATTGGTCTGTAGTTTTTTTTTTATTTTTTGTTGCGTATTATCTGGATTGAGATTCAGAATTACTACTGGCATTGTAGAATGAATTTAGCAGTGTTTCTTCCTTTTCAATTTTGTGCAACATTTTGAGATGTGTTGATATTAGTTGAGAGAGTCTGAAATTGGAGTCTTCACAAGATCTGGGTTGTCCTTGTCTTTCTCTGACAGGTGACAAGTTCATGTCTGAGAGGAGTCCTGAGAGACTGAATCTTCAGCTTCAACCTTTGTAGGGCTTGTTTCTGAGTCTTCCCTATTCTTCTGTGCTACCTTCTGCCCTTTATTCTCAGCAGTTTTTCATAAAAGAAGTGTACTTTCTGATTCAGTTCCTAGTTAACCCTTCTGTCATTTATATCTAAGGAGCTCACAATGTAGATGAGAAAGTCTCTGAGAAGGGAACACTGTGAATCTACAGAGGTAAGAAGGATGTAATTAATTATTTTCTTATTGCTCTGAACAAATACCTGACCAGAAGAAACTCAGGGAAGCAAAGAGTAGGATCAAACACATTTTCACTATCATGCAACCAATCACCATCATCCATCTCTAGAACATTATCATTCTCCAGAACCGGACCTATGGCATTATTAAGCACTCACTCCCTGTTTGCCCTGGCAGCCTCTGTTAACCATTATACTGCTACTTGTCTTTATGAATTTGATTATTCCAGGGACCTCATATAGGTAATAGTGTGCCATATTTGTCTCTTGGGATTAGCGTATTTTACTTGGCACAACTTTCTCAATGTATATTGGTGTTGTAGCATGTGTCAGAATTTCCTTGCCCTTTTAAGACTGAATAAAAGTTCCATCACATGGAAATACCAGTTTTTATTTAGCTATTCATTCACTGATGGACACTTGGGTCACTTCCACCTTTGGTTGCTGTGAATCATGCCACTGTGAACACGGATGTGCAGAAATCTTCTCATGTCTGCTTTGTATCATTTTAAAGACACTTGTTCATTCCTGCCACTGATAATTTCTGAAACTGTTAGAGGCAGGGACTTCATATTTCTTGAATATCATACTTGCCCAATGCTGTGTGAAACCCTTTTATGTGTGTGATCTCACTTAATTCTTCAAACAGCCTTAGGAGGTATGATGCCTCATTCCATTTTATAGATAAGGCCTGTGTTGGAAACTTGCCAGAGGCCCTGTAGATGTAAGTGGCAGATACCCACTGCCAGTGAGTGAGTAGGCTGAGCAGAGGCCAGTCCTGGGCTTCTCTGCTTTTGAGTGACCCTTCCATGACATTGTGGAAGTACAAGTTGTGTCTCAGCAGGTCTCAGGCTGAGGCTTCATTTTCTGAGGCTCTTGTCTGATGCTGACATTACCTGCTGCTGATCAAAACAACAGTGTACCCCTATCCTTAGGACTACAAACTTGCTGGTGTGAAGTCAGATCATATCTTTGCCAACCCACATAAGGTCAAGAGAAAGCGGTTCTTTGGGTGGTAGTGGTACACCTGGCCTATGGCCTCACATCATCTTTACCTGTTTCAGCAGGGCCACTGGGGAAGGTTTGTCATTGCTCCTATAAATTGGCTCTTCATAAATGGCCATGCTGGGATCCTCCTGCCCCAAGTACAGTGACTTCCATCAGATAATGGATCAATTAACATTTGCTGAGTTGAAAGGTTTTTATGAAGTCTTTTCAAAGCACCTGAATTTTTAGGGAGCAAGTTGGGACACAGAACTCCCCACAGACAAGGCAGTGAACTGAAAAGTATGACTTGTCTTTGGGCCAAAGACCTCTATTCTCTTAGGGGCCCTTGGAGATGCTTGGAGCTATGAGAGCTGGCTACAGCTACCCAGGACACTCAGGTGTCTTTCTCAGAGCAGATATACCTAGGTCTGGGTGACTTAGCCCACATCTACCTTGGAGGACTCTTGGCCATGAAAGTGGCCTCCCTCTGTCACCTCTTCCCTATCTTTCCTTTGTTTTGCCTGTAGAAGGCAAAAGAAGGGTCCCTAAGGATCACCTGGCCCATCCTCTCCTATCACAGAAGAAATGGAGGCATATATAGATGAAATTTCTTATTTAAGGATATAGGTAGTTCTTGGCAAAACTGACCAGGCATGGGCTTGTGTTTTCTAACTTTGAAGCTTGTGCCTCCTACCCTGCATAACAAAGGATCTTTTGAGGGTTGGGTACATTTTAATTGTCAGGCATAATGGTTAGGGCCAGGAGACTTGGAGTAAGACCATTATGGGTTGAACTTTTAGTACTAACACTTACTGTATTACTTATTGCAAGTGACTAAGCCTTTCTGGGCTTCAGCTTCTTTATTTTAAAAGAGGGATAGTAGAGCAATTCTAGGGGATGGTGGGGTAGGTCTCTGAGCTGCAACTGGAAGCTTGGTCAGGAAGTGGAAAAGGAGAAGGCACTCTGGTAACACAGTAGGAAGATGGTAGCCTCTGTGAGGAGGTTAGGGAGTTATTCCACGACACTGCTTCATAAACAATGATAGCACCATGGTGCAAGTATGGATTTGGAACCAGGCAGTGTATGAATTCTGTCCTCTGCATTCTGTGGCCTTGAGTAAATTGGCTTATACCATCAAAATCTAGCTTTCTTGTGGGTGAAGAGACATAGAATTGAGTTTTTTGAGAGAGAGAGAGAGAGAGAGAGAGAGAGAAGAGAAGAGAGGAGAGGAGGGGAGGGGAGGGGAGGGGAGGGGAGGGGAGGAGAGGGGAGGGGAGGAGAGGAGAGAGAGGGAATTGATGTGCCAGGGACTCAGCCAGTCAGGATTCCTGACTGACAAGTGACTGGACTGCTAGCCTATGGCAATTTAAAGCTATACATAACAGTTGCCATTTTGTAAAATTTTCTGGCACATTGTCAAGATCGTTTGACTCTTTTCTCACATTGAAATCCTATTTAGCCCCCAATACATGGAATTTTCTTTGTTTTCCACTAGGTTGATTTTATTCTGAGTTTACACCTTATACATACATTACTTTAATAAAAATAAACATTTAGAAGAACCTTGTGCTAAGCAAATTATTAGTATTCCTATAGCTACTATGTGTAACAAGGATCAAAAAGATAAAAATAGGGATGAAGAGATGGTTTAGCAGTTTTTAGGCTCTTGCCTTTGAAGCCTAAGGACCCATGTTTGATTCCCCAGATCCCATGTAAGCCAAATGCACAAGGTGAGGCAAGCACAAAATCGCACATGTGCACAAGGCGGCACATGTGCCCAGGGTTTGATTACACTGGATGAGGCCCGAGTAAGCCAATTCTCTCTCTCTCTCTCTCTCTCTCTCTCTCTCTCATAAAAAAGACTAGTCTGAGCCAGGTATGGTGCCACATGCCTTTAATCCCAGCACTCCAGAGACAGAGGTAGGAGGATCACTGTGAGTTTGAGGCTACCCCTTGAAAAACAAAACAAACAAACAAACAAAAAAGACTATTCTGTTATGTTTGCCCAAAAAGAAAGAAAAGAAAAAAATTTAAAAAGATAAAAATGAAGATACAAAAGCAGAAATGGTAACAGTAAGAGGAGGAAGGAGAGACTTCACGTGGAAATGGCATCACGATGGTAAGAGAAGGCATTAGGGCAAAATCCCCAGCTTTGGAACTGGTGGCTGAGCCTCGCTTATTGGGGCTGCCAGAGCTGGAGCTTCTGCCCTAAAATTCCAGTTTTACTAACCAACATGCTGATTAAAGAGATGAGTAATGGTGAGAAGCAGAGAAAGGTGATTTAATCAGTGTGGCAACTGGGAAGAGGAACAGATGAAGTCCATCTTCAGGACACTGACATGAGCATGAGGTTTAAATCGAGGAAGAACCGGGGCAGGGAGCAAGTGGTTTGTACAATTACGGAGGTCTCTATCAAAGTATGGTCTGGTTGATTGTTATCTCAGTTCTGGTTCTGCAAAGTGGTTACAAAAAGTCTTTGTTGATTGAGAGATACAACCTGTATCCTATAAGATGTCTGTTCTTGCTTGAGAGAGCTTGTGATATCATTATGGGTGATGGCCACTGCTGTTCCTGGAATCTTGGGTGACTACAGGTTTGTTAGAGACATTTAGGCTCCATTGGGGGTCTGGAATAGGACACTGTGAAAGCTGACAGCAGGATGAATCAGTATCTCTGATCTTAGTGCCTTTAACCTTGAGGGGATGAGATGTTACTGGCACTCCTTGAGTGATTAACATGCCTACATGCAGAGGTTAGCAGTGACCCCAAGTAAAGGAAACAGGTAATGGAGACAGAGATACCAAACTTCTGTCCACTTTTTTGTTTCTTTGTGGGCTCAAGTGAGGAGTCAGTGGATTTTAGCAGAAGCAGTTTCTAAGTTGGTATTTTACAAAGGCAGAATAGACAGGAGAGACATAGTAGGATGCCCTGGAGAAGGCAGGGAACAGTAATAGGGCTGGAGTTGGAATTGTCTGAATTCAGGGACTCAACTTCTTCCATTAGAGTGTTTTCAATGCTAGGGAACTCAGCTCTGTGTTTAAAGGGTGACCAAATAAGCCTGAACAACCTGACTGCCTAGCTAGCCTCTAACTGAGATTACTGACAGCCCTCAGGCAAGTTAGGAGGGAATTCCTCACTCATTTTATAAGGGAAACACAAAAATATAAAGCATATATACAGTTATGAGAAAATAACCAGGAATGGCAGAATGCATATTTTTATAAGAATTCCTCTTTAAAAATGAGAAAGGAAGCAAGAAAACAAAAAGAACGACACCAAAATGAAAGCATTTCAGAGAGTATTATAAAAGGAAAAAGAAAATCCTGGTGATCTCATTAATCCTTAATCTCAAAATATTCACATAAACTAATGAGGAGACAACAACATTTATATTTTGCCCCTGGACATAAATCTTTGGTAGTTAGGAACAATAATCTTAAAAATCTAGAAAATTTCTCAAAAACCCACCAGAACCTTATTGGGGAGCAAGTCTGCAAATCAGTTCTGGAGTCTGTCAGCTGAGAAATGCAAGGTGCTCCTCCTCTCTCAGCTGTTTAAGAGCTTCTCATTTCAGAAGATGTGGTAAGAAGCAACAATAATGCCAAGAGAACTTTAATGCATTGCTTTATTCTAAGGAAGTTTGTGAAGTGACCTGACTGTGGAAGGAGAGTAGATCAAAAGCAGTAAAGAAAACGACCAACCTGACAAGACGTACACACCTGTGCAATAGAGGCACACAGCCTAGGCGGGTAACCAATGGCTTTCTGATTGGCTAAGAGATCTGCTCAGTAGAAAGGAACCCATAGCTGAACCTGGGAACCAAGTCAGAATCTTATGGAGACCAAGATTATGGACTCCAATGAGAAGCTCCCACTAGTTTTTGACCCAAAGTGACACAATCTCTCTAAATAAAAAATGCTTATTCCCTTGAACTTATCCTGATCTCAACTCTCCACTACAGAATCTGTTTTTCTTTTTCAGAAAGCAGCCAGAACCAAAGACAACCAAAACATATCAACAAGACAAGAATAGATAACTATTGCCCTGGCAGGAGATGAACCACCCTTAGCACAGCGGCCAGGGCCCAGGTGGAACCACAGAGGAATTGGCAAGATGAGTAAGAATGCTGTTTCCATGGCGAGCCTGACAACCTGTGCAAGGGTGATGGAGACAGTCACTGAGGATACTCAAAATGCACCAAAGCAGAAACCCAGAAGCTGCTTAGAGCTCAACACTAAAGTAGACTTAAAGCACACTCACCAAGGCTCAGGGAATTTTGTATAAGAGGGCCAGAAATAATGTAAGAGCCACAGGGTGGGAGGGAATATCCAAAGGCATTGCCCCCACCACAATGACTAACTGCTGATGTCACAACTCTTAACCCACAACTCCATGGTGAATGCCAGCAATTCATCTAAGGAGGGTCCTCTGTGGAGTAGGGGCAGGGAGGAGGGAAATGAGGGTACCAACACATGGTGTATTTGTATACAGTTTCAACTTAGTAAAAGGAAAAAAAAGCAGTAATGAATCTCATGAAACAATCTGTCTGTCTTCATCTCCTTCTTTTTACTTACAATTCACACACACACACACACACACACACACACACACACACTCAATGTATTTTGGTCACAATCCTTTTCTGTTACCTTCTTCTGTCCCTTCTGCTTCATCCTCCTTTCACTGAATCCCCTCTTCTCTCCATCCAGTCCCTCCTCTAGTTTTGATGTCTCTCCCTCTCTGCCATCCTCCATGAAAAAGTGTTGATGAGCTCAATATTATGCAGGTCTTATGCAGGCAGTGACAGTCACTGTGAGGTCATGAATACAATAGCTACTTCAAATATGGAAGACAGTGTTTCACAGCACTCCTCCCCATCCTCTGGCTCTTATATTCTTTTTACTACCTCTTCTGAAATGTTCCCTGAGCCTTGGTAGGAATGTTTCATTTACTGCCAAGTACTCAACAGCCATCTACTGTGAACACAAATTCTGTGTCTCCCAGAAGTCACAGATGGCAATCTGCAAAAACAAAGTTTCTCAGACCAAAGATGAGAGCAACACTAACACATAGGCATAAACATAAAGAATTTGAGGGCAACTTGATAGACCTATCAATTTCATCAAACAACAGTAGTAGCTTTCCATAGTGCCTATGAACTTCCAAGCCATAGGCTTTTGAATAGGGTTTTGGTACCAGGCAGGCATGAATTTTCTCCCATGAAGCTGACCTCAAATCAGACAGCACTTGGTTACTCCATAATGGTCACCAACTAACAGGTCATTCTTGCAAAAATAAACAGCGAAGCATTTGGACTCAAATGACATCATAGAACAAATGGACTTAACAGTCATCTACAGACCATTCCATCCAAATGTTAAAGAATGCACATTCTTTTCAGCAGCACAGGAAACTTTCTCTAAAATAGATTATATACTAAGACACAATCTTAACAAATATTGGAACATTTAAATACTCCTTATGTTTTATCTGATTACAATGGAATAAAGGTATTTATCAACAGAGAGACTATAGATAGGACATACACAAAATCATGAAAATTAAATAATACACTACTGAGTGATGAATAAGTCACTGAGTAAACCAAGAAGTAAATGAAAAATTTCCTAGAATCAAATGACAATGAAAAACAACATACTCAAATCTATGGGTACAATGAAGGCAGTCCAAAGAGGGAAATTTATGGTTATATGTGCTTATTATAAGAAATTAGAGAGATGTAAATAAATAACTTTTAAAAAGATTTTATTTTATTTTTACTTATTCATTTATGAGAGACAAAGAAAAAGAGAGTGACAATGGGCATGCCAGGGCTTCTAGCCACTGCAAACTAACTCCAGATGCATGTGCCACCATGTGCATCTGGCTTATGTGGGACCTGGAGAATGGAACCTGGGTCCTTAGGCTTCGCAGGCATGCGCCTTAACTGCTAAGCCATCTCTCTAGCCTATCAAATAAATAACTTAACAACATGCCTTAGGGTCTTTGAAAAAGAACAATCCAAACCAGAAATCTGTCAATGGAAAGAAATAATTAAGAACAGGGTAGAAATTGGTGAAATAGAAACCAAAAAAATCCCAACAGCCAAACTGTTTCAGTTACCTTTCAAATTGCTGGGATATAGCACTTGACCAAAAGCAACCAATGGGAGGAAAGTTTTTTATTTGGCTTATAGTCTTGGGGGATCTTCATGATGTGCAGGGAAAAAATGGTAGAGCAGAGGGTGGACATAACCTCATTGCTAACATCAAGTTGACAACAGCATCAGAAAAGTGAGCCAATTTCTAGCAAATGGGAGCTCACTATAATACCCATAAGTCAACCCTTAACAAAACACCTCTTCCAGAAAGGCTCCAATTCCCAAATTGCCTCCAGCTGGAAACTAAGCATTCAACACACATGAGATTATAGGGGACATTGTATTCAAACCACCAAACAAACCAAAAGATAATACACAGATCGATGAAACAAAAAGTTGATTCTTTGAATGAACAAACAGTATCAATAAACCTTTAGAAAAATGAATCAAATAAAAGATACCCAAATTAATAAGATTAGAGATTAAAAGAGAGCCATTACAACAGATACTAATGAAATTTAGAAAACCATGAGGATATCCCTTAAAAACATATACTCCACTGAATTAGAAAATCTAAAATATACAGATGAATTTCTAAATACATATGACCTATCAAAATTAAACCAAGATGAGATAAACCATCTAAACAGCCCTATAAAAATCAATGAAATTAAAGCGATTATTAAGACACGCATACACACACACAGACACTCCCAACTAAAAAAATTCCAGGCCCAGGTGTATTCACTGGTGAATTTTACCAGACCTTCAAAGAACTAACACCAGTGCTTCTCAAACTATTCCTTTTATGAATCCATTATTACCCTGATTCCAAAACTAAATAAAGACACAGCCAAAAAATGTAATTTCAGACCAATCTCATGGACATAGATACAAAAATTCTCAACAAAACACTTGCAAATTGAATACAAGAACACATCAAAGAGATCACTCACCATGACCAAGATGGTTTTATTCTAGAGATGCAGGAATAGCTCAACATATGTAAATCAATAAATGTAATATACCATGTAAGTGGATTTAAGCACAAAATCACATGATCATCTCAATAGATACAGAAAAAGCATTTGATAAAATCCAGCATCTCTTTAATGCAAAAGTCCTGAAGAAACTGTGAATAGAAGGAACATATTTCAACATAGTAAAGGCTATACATGACAAACCTGTAGCTAACATTTTACTAAATGGGGGTGGGGGTGGAAACCTTAAAGCATTTTCACTAAAGTCAGAAACAAGACAAGGGTATCCACTTTCTCCGCTCTTATTCAATATAGTATTGGAAGTCTTAGCTAGAACAATATGATGACAGTAGCAAATAAAAGAATTACAATATGGAAGGGAGAAATCAACTATCTTGATTTGCAAATGATATGATTCTATATATGAGACCCTAAAGACTCCACCAGAAAACAGGGTTAATAAATACTTTCAGCAAAGTGACAGAATACAAAATTAACATATAGAAATCAGTAGCCTTCCTATATACCAATAACAAACATGCTGAGGATGAAATCAGGGAAACAATCCTACTTACAACTGCCTTAAAAAATGCTTTGGGCTGGGCGTGGTGGCCCATGCCTTTAATCTCAGCACTTGGGAGGCAGAGGTAGGAAGATTTCTGTGAGTTTGAGGCCACCCTGGGACTACATAGTGAATTCCAGGTCAGCCTGGGAGAGAGTGAGATCCTACCTCGAAAAATCAAAAAAATAAAAAAATTTAAAACGCAAAAAGTCTAATTAAAGGAATGAAAGCCATCTACAATGAAAATTTTAAAACTTTCAAGAGAGAAGTTGAAGAAGACATTACAAAATGGCATCCAATGCTCATTGATTGATAGAATCAATTATTCAATTATGAAAATGTCTATCTTACCCAAAACAATCTATATATTTTATACAATCCTCATCAAAATTCCAACTTTCACTGAAATAGGAAAAATAAAAACAATGCTAAAATTCATTTGGAAGCATGAAAATCCTCAGATAGCTAAAGTAATCCTGAGGAACAAAAATAAGACTCCCAACTTCAAAGTATATTATTACAGAACCATGGTGTGGTGGTTTGATTCACGTGTCCCCCATAAACTTAGACATTCTTCTGAATGCTAGGTCTACAGCTGATGGCAATTTGGGAACTCATGTCTCCTAGAGGCAGTGTATTGTTGGGGACAGGCTTATGAGTGTTATAGCCAGGGACCCCTTGCCAGTGTTTGGCACACTCTCTTGTTGCTGTTGTCCACCTGATGTTTCCCAGGAGGTATGTCACCCTCTGCTCATGCCAACGTTTTCCCCTGCCATCATGGAGCTTCCCCTCAAATCTGTAAGCCAAAATAAACCCTTTTTCCCACAAGCTGCTCTTGGCCAGGTGATTTCTGCCAGCAATGTGAACCTGATTGCTGTAAATACAACTTGATGGATTATTCTGGTCAGAGTTGAAAGACCTGAATGATGTAAGAACTATGGACTGTGAGGTTTGGCTTGTGAGGGTGAGAAAGAGCTTTGCCTAGACTGGGCTAGAAGCAGTTTGTGTGAAAGGCTTGCTGTTATGCCCGTGACCTGAGAATTTGTTCAGGGTTGCATTACATAGAAATGGACTGGAATGAGCACAGGGATATGGCACAGAAAGAAATCTTGGAGCTGAAACTTATTCCTTTACAGCTGCATTTGTATGAGATTAAACCCCTTGAGATTGGGCCAGATGACCTGCATTGTGACAACAGAAAGAATGCAGTCTTTGGCAGGGACTGAATACTCAAGGAGTGCCCTATTCTTCAAAGTCTGCTTTATTGCCCCCTGGATTAACAACGTGGCACCCCCACCTGGTATTGTGGAGTATAAGAAATGCAGGAAAGAGCTGGAGAGATGGCTTAGTGGTTAAGCGCTTGCCTGTGAAGCCTAAGGACCCCGGTTCGAGGCTCAATTTCCCAGGACCCACGTTAGCTAGATGCACAAGGGGGCACATGCATCTGGAGTTCGTTTACAGAGGCTGGAAGCTCTGGTGAGCCCATTCTCTCTCTCTCTCTCTCTCTCTCTCTCTGCCTCCTTCTCTCTGTCGCTCCCAAATCAATAAACAAAAAATTAAAAAAATAAAATAAAATAAAAAGAAATGCAGGAAAATAGAAGGTCACTGAATTTGTAGCATGGTCTTGTGTTTGGGAAATGGCCATGGGCCGTGTGAAACAGGTTTGCTAGATGCCTGCATGGAGACCCGATGGACTATGAGTTGTAGTTGTAGTGGAGACCCAGTGCAGATGCTGGGACCATGAGATGGCTGCTCAGGAGAGCTGCTATCCCTGGATGAAGTTTTCCAGGACTGTGAGTAGCCTAGCTGGAGTGGTGAAATTGGAACTCCAGAGGTTTGTTGGTGGTTAGAATTATCGGACTTGGAGAATTGTCACTGGCTAGACTTGTTGGACTTGGAGCTACAGAGTTTGATGTTTGCCCTAGTTGTTTTAAATCTTGTATTGGTTGAATATTTCTTTGCTATGCCCAATGCCATCTTTTGCAGTGTGGATATTTATTCTGTGCCATTATGGGTTATTTTTGGTATTATGGCTCAGTTAAAAGACTTTGGACCATGAAGATGTTTGAACATCATTGGGATTGATAAAATCCATAGGGACTTTTAAAGTTGGATGAATGCATTGCATCTTACATCATATATGGTTATCAGTTTATGGGGGCCAGGGGTGGAATGTGGTGGTTTGATTCAGATGTCCTCCATAAACTTAAGTGTTCTGAGTGCTAGGTTCCCAACTGATGGAGATTTGGGAACTAACACCTCTTGGAGGCAGTGTATTGTTGGGGTCGTGCTTATGGGTATTACAGCCAGTTTCCCCTTGCTGGTGTTTGGCATGCTATCCTATTGCTATTGTCCATCTGGTCTTCACCATGAGGTGATGCCCACGCTCTCTCTGTTCATGCCATCATCTTCCCCTGCCATCATGGAGTGTCCCTTTGAATCTGTCAGCCAAAATAAACCTTTTTTCCCCCACAAGATGCTCTTGGTCGGGTGATTTCTCCATACAGCCATCTGGTTTTTGGCAAAAATGACAAAAAGTACTCACTGAAATAAATGGTCTCTTTAGCCGGGTGTGGTGGCGCACGCCTTTAATCCTAGCACTTGGGAGGCATAGGTAGGAGGATCACTGTGAGTTCGAGGCCACCCTGAGACTACATAGTGAATTCCACGTCAGCCTGGAACAGAGTGAGACCCTACCTTGAAAAAAAAAAAGAGAGAGAGAGAGAGAGAGAGACAGAGCGAGAGCGAGCGAGAGAGAGAGACAGAGAGAGGAAATGGTCTCTTTAACAACTAGTACTGGGAAAACTGGATATCTATATAAGATGGACATACTGCCTACTGCCCTAAGAGGACAAATCCACATTCTATATGCAGAAGAATGAAACTAGATCCTTATCTCCTCCATGCACAAGAATCCACTACTTTAACATCAGACCCCAAACTGTGAGAATGCTAGAAGAAAAAGTAGGGGGGAACAATTCAATATATAGGCATATTTAAGGATTTTCTGAACAGAACTCCAGTTGCTAAGGAAATAAGACCAATAATTCACAAATGGGACCTCCTGAAATTAAAAACTTTTATACAGGCAGAGATACTATTAACTGAGTAAAAAGGGCACCTATAGAATGGGAGAAAATCTTTGCCACCTATGCATATGACAGAGGACTAACATCTACGAATTACAAAGGGCTAAAGGAAAAACCAAACTAAACAAGAAATCTAACAACAATTACAAAATGGGCCATGGAACTGAGCAGAGTACTTAAAAGAAGAAATACCCATGGCCAATAAATATTTTTTTAAATGTTCAACATCTTTGGCCTTTAGGGAAATACAAATTACCATGACTTTGAGATTCCATCTCACTCCAGTCAGAATGGCTATCAAAAAGAAATCAAATGGCAACAAATGGTGTGAGGATGTGGGGAAAAGAGGAGCCCTCATTCATGGTTGGTGGGAACATAACTGGTATAGCCATAAGCTCTCAAATGGCTAAAAATAGATCTACCATATGATGTAGTTATACCACTCCTGGGTACATACCCTAGTAAGTCTACATATTACTATAGAGATATTTGCTCAGCCATGTTTGTTGTTGCCGTATTCACAATAACTAGGAAATGAAATCAGACTAGATGCCCATCAACTGATGACGGATAATGAAGATGTGGTATAGATACACAATGGAGTTCTATTCAGCTGTAAAGAAAAATGAAGTTATGAAATTCACAGAAAGATTGATGGATCTGGAAAGTATAATAATAAGTGAGGTAACCCAGGCTCAGTAAAACACATGTTCACTTGTCATATATGGAGCCTAGGTTATAATTTTTAGATTTCTATGTAAGTTGTACTAGAATCAGTAAAGGCCAAGAAAGCTAGAAAAGAGTTGTTAGAGGAATGTGAAAGGGGAGAACTTAAGGGGGAGGGATAGTAGATATGTAAATAAATTGGGCAGAATACTGGGTTGAGAGTGTTAAAGTAGAATCAGGGGAGGAGGATGGCAAAGAAGAAGGGATGGGGGAGGATTGTCCAAAAACAAAGATGATATGAAAAAGCCATATGGAAACTCACTTCTTAGCTAATTAAAACATATAATTTCAAAAGGAGGGGCTGAAAATATGGCTCAGTGGCTAAGAGCACTTCCTATGCAAGCATAAGGGCCTGAGGAGGCCAGAGAAACCACTTGAGTTTGATCCCAGGACCCACATAAAAAGCTGGGCATGACAACACGGGTCTGTAACCACAGACCCATAGGGGAGCAGAGACCCAGGAATTGCTAGAGCTCATGGGAAAAAAAGCAAACAAAACAAAACAAAACAAAAAAACCAGGGCATTCTGGCTCATGTAAGAATGGGCAGAAGAGCACTGGTGAGGGAGCAGCCAGGACAGGAGCTGAAATTCACAGGAGGGGGAACAGAGACAATTGGGAATGGTATCTATCTCTCATCTCTGACTCCAATCATAGGGAAGACTGGCAAGGAAGCTGTGCTGTTCCTCACACAGAGCTGCACTGAGGTACACAGGCCAGGACCCAAGGAGGCCATATGGTGGCTCCAACTCCCAAGGAGTTGCATGTGCAGAGGCCTAGCCTATACTGACCTTCACCATGTCAGAAGCCAGCCTTCCAAAGCATGCTCACATTTCCCTTTTCTTTTCTTTTCTCTTCTCTCCTCTTTCCTTCCTTCCTGCCTTCCATTCTCCCTCCCTCCCTCCCTCCCTCCCTCCCTCCCTTCCTTCCTTCCTTCCTTCCTTCCTTCCTTCCTTTTTTTTTTTTTTGCCAGCTCTAATGTGGGAACATCCAGGAAGGGAATCTGGGAAATGAGTGTTGCATGGTAAACCTGATTGGAACTCTCATGACCCTCCACAGTTCTTTTGGTCCCTTCTCACCTTCTCAGAACTCTTCTGAGTCTATTCTCCTGCCTCTGACTCATTTCTACTTTAGGAGGCCCAAAGATGACCCAGGAAATTCCATCTAGGTGGGCATGGAGGGAGCAGAGGTACAGCTCTCTAGTGGTCGGTGAGAGGAAAACTGGGAAGGCTCAGCATTGATAACTCTAGTCCCTTTGTATTGGGATGTGCCTGAACAATTCAGGCTGTTGGACATAAATGCTGCTCAGTTTTTACCTTGTACTATTACTTTATAGATTACTACTTATATACTAAATGTGCATTGGTACGTGCTGTGTTATGGGCATAGCCTGTTTCTGGGACCAAAGGCAAAGGGTCCTGTCTGACTGACTGACTGGACAAAGAAATTGTCATGATGATAGGCTCCTGAAAGGCAGAGGCACTTTTCTCAAGAGCTTTTTTTTTTTTTTTTTTCTACTCATGATACAGGTACAGGTATATTGAAGGGAGAAAGGGATGAAGTGGGAGCTCTCTGGATCTCACTGCAAATATGAATTTAATTCAGGGCTTTAATGGCATTTAAAAATGGCTTTTGTATTTAATTATAGATAACCTAGGTAAGTCTAAGCAAGTGATTACTTATAGGAATGCAGACACAGGAAATCTAGGAACACTAATAGGTTTTTAATGACCATTTATTTATTGTGTTACGAATTAAATTAAATTGCTTTCTTCAAATGCAACTCATTGCTGACTAATAAAGTATGTTTCCTATTTACATGATGTGAATACTTATTATCCCATCACATCTTATACTCAAAATGAGACTTCATAAATGTGGATGCAAATTGTATTTGTCTTGTAACAATAGGTTAAGACTGAATTGCACTAATTCTGATACAATTAGGTGAAGCTAAAAGGACACCAAATCAATTTCCTTTTCACTAGATAGTAGTCTTAGCATGATTATATTTGCATATTATATTTTCCTTATGTTCTACATCTGATAAAAAACCTTTGATCTTAGATTCTGCTGCTCCAAATATGGGAAATTCAACACTTGAGTCTCCCAAGCCTCCTTTCCCAGAACTTTTTGCCAAGTGTTGTTTAGAACAGATGCAAACAGACAATAGAAGCCATCCACTTCTGTGGGCCTCACACACCGCTCCTCTTGGTTTCTCAGGAGGTCCTTCCCTACCTCCCCTCTGTCTCTGGGTCTTGCTTCACAAACTGTTGGAAGTTACTGGAGGGACACTGGAAACAAATACACATGGCACACTGTGCAAGAGCAGATAGTAGAGTGTAAATGCAATTGCAGTTGCCTGATGGTACCTGAGTGCTCATTCTCCTGAGCTTCTTGTTTGCCTACTTGGCGTACAGTGATAGATACAGTGTGAGCAGGTGAGGCTGCTCCAGCAATCATGCAGTAAGGTACTGCAAACTGAAAGGTCTCAGAGCCTCTGAACTACTAACGCAGGCAGACGAAATTTCCTGTCAGTGGAATTTAGCAGATTTCTTGTTTAAATTTTTCATTTTTATTTATCCCACTGTGTTTTAGATATAATTTTGGCATTTTCAGGTACAGTTTTTTTGTAGTTGATTCTTCTTACCCACTCTACTCTTTCCAACCCCTCCTTGCATCCTCCTAACTTCTGATTATGTCACATGTGCCCTGTTGTCCTTTCTTCATTCCCTTCCTTACCATCTCTTTTTTAAAAAATATTTTATTTTTTTTATTTGTGAGTGTGTGTTTGTGTGACACAGAGAGAGAGAGAGAGAGAGAGACAGAGAGAGAGAGAGAGAGAGAGAGAGAGAGAGAGAGAGAGAACGGATATGCCATGGCCTCTAGCTACTGCAAATGAACTCCAGATGCATGTTCCACCTTGTGCATCTGGCTTTATGTGGATACTGGGGAATTGAACCCAGGTCCTTAGGCTTCACAGCCAAGCACCTTAGTGACCATGCTATCTTTCCAGCCCCCTTGTCATCTCTTTATCCCTGCTATTGGTTACCACTCTAGCTTTTTAGGTTTCACCTACAGCAGATTACCGACATTGCCAAGTTCTTAACTTTGTGATCACCTATCACATGATAAACCTATCACATTTATGTAGGATCAGAGTGTCTTGGAATTCTCTTCCAAGCCACATGGAAGATGCAAGTCATTACCCATAAAATAACACCTGCGATGGAGGGAGATAAACTTTTAGGCCCCTGTCTTGTTGATGCTTTAAATTTAAGTATGCCATTCCTAAAAGTACAGAATCTTAGCATTGTATGGACCTCACAGATGTTGCTTGACTTTATGGCAAGACTGTAATTGTGATGAGGTTCTTACCTGGTTCCCCCATGGGAACAGTCATACCTGACACCACATCACCTAGAGAGTCAAATGCAGGTAATCCAGCTGACAACCCAACCAAGATTAACTAGGATTCACTGGCAGACAGGTCTGCATTCTGACAATTATAGTCCCTCACCTTTGAGTGGAGAACAATCAAGCTATGTCCAGTAGCTCTAGCCAAAGGACAGGTGCAGGAACAGACTAAACAGCGCCATTATTCTAAGCTACTAAGTTTTGGGGTCACTTTTTACATGGCAGTAATTAACTGAAACATTTCATTCTGACATCGCATAACAAAGTTTGGGTATGTAAAGAGCAAGCATGTAGTTGAGTTCACCAGGCCCAGCAGAGGGTTTTCTAGCAAAAATCAACCAAGAGGTCATGATCTAAAAAAACTGGAGAGCCATGTGGTTAAGGGACCTGATTAATTTCCAGTTAGATAGAGAAAGGGAAATAGGTAAATTTTCCAGAAGATGGACATGATGTCTCATATGTGGAAGGATATTCTGAGTTATGACATCTCAGTGAAGTAGAATGTCATTTGAGGAGGTAATGGTAGCAGCTATCTATTAGGTGTGTGGCCAATTTGCTGTTACAGAGGTGGTGGTGTGAAAGTCAAATGAGACAGTCAAGTTCAATGCTGTGACTCTATGATCACCTTGGTTACCTTCAAGAACATTTTCTTGTTGAGTGTCAGGCACACATAAGGCTCTGGGCTGGTTTAGAAATCCGTGAGCCCCTTCTTTTGATGGCAGCTCTGGGAAAATGCTGAGATGGTTTTCTCAGCCCTGAAGTCCCTGGCTAGGATGTCCACTGAAGCACACGAAAATATTAGAAATTTGTTTTATTGCAGAAAGGTCTACATATTTAACCATAGCTCAGACTAAAAACATTCTTGGCAGATTCAGAATTTTAATCTTCTGAGGGAAGAAGGCAAATACAACTGCATCCATGAAGAGTCCATTGTTCTTTCTCATGAGATTATTCTCCCATCCCTCTATATCTTTCATAAAGTGCCTCATATTTTTCTGGAAAGCACACCAGTATTATTTATAATTGACAATCTCCCCTTGGATGATTTAGGATGCACTTCTGCCAAGGCATATATTCAGATATTAAATATTATTCAATGTCAATTATGCTATGATTCTTCTGGAAGCTTTTTTATATTCAATTTTTATTTATTCTGCTTATGACTGTAATTTAAATCAGGGATTTTCTTTATTGTGTTAAATGTATTATCAATGCAGTGCTTTAACTTAATAACTGCACCATGAAAGCAAGTTTAAGTGTTTTCCAAGATCTTGAGCCAAACTAAAATAAAATGTGTTATGTATCCAAATTGGAGGAGAGAATTTATTATAATTCTTTTGAAGACTGTGAAATAAAACATAGGCAACTGCAGGATTATTTTTAAGACCCCCCAAAGAATTTAAAATATTTTTGTCATGGTGCTATGGAAACTGTAGTCAGTAAGAAGGGATACCTCATCAGAGTAAAACATGCATTGTTTGGGGTTGAATAAATTGTAATTGTTAGGTAATCGTGGCCTAAAAGAAATATAATTGAGTCACCTATTCCATCAGATTCATGTTAAAAAGTTAATGGTCTAAGTATTCACTCATCTTCATCTGACTAGATTTGTATAGGAATTATTTTAGAATTCCTATCTAAGGACACAGGTCTAATGTCTTTTGAGGGAGAAGAATGACTCAGGGTCCTTGTGGTGTTTCTGCAGAGTGGTAGTCACCTTGTTATCTCATGTATAAAAGGTGGTGAGGACATTCAGTGCATGCTTAGCCAGCCTGTCCTATCCCAGCAGATAAAGGATTCATCTATGGACCAGTTCTTCTTTTCAGGCTACTTTTAGGCAGAGAGCTCACCAGACCACCTCTCCTGAAGTCACTCTGGCACACTTAGCCACTGTTACAAGAAGGCTGCGGAGGGAAGACTTTCCAAGGTTAGCTATTTGCTTTGCTGGCCCAGCCACCACATAATAACACTGAGACAGCAGACAATCTGCACTTCCCTTTGACAGTTGACCACTCTGTGACCTGGATGGCCTTTCTAGTATATTTTAGTATGAAAAAAGCATCTTGTTGAAGGTCAGAGGACAGTGTGGAAAGGACTCACACTCCTCAGCTTTAAATAACAAGAAGTGATGAGGTAGTAGTTTTTGTGACATCACAAAGGAAGATCCTCTGTGTGTGTCTGTGTGTGTGTGTAGGGGTGACTAGCCCCCTCCTCCTTCATGAAGCTTGCCCCTAAACAGCAGAGAGGACATCACCTCATGCAGGGAAGCCTTTATAGGTGAAAAAGTACTAAGTGGGCTGGGAATATTGCTCAGTAGTACAGCACTAGCTTTCATGAGGCCCTAGGTTCCTAGATCCCCAGCATGGGGCCGGGGGTACAGTTGAGTTAAAACTATAGCCAAGCAGGGATTCAGACATATCAACATAAAGTAAGAAAGCTGAGTAACTGTCACATGATGAAATACCCTCCCCTTGTACTAATGATACTTATGCTGCAATTACTGGAGAACAACTTCTTGAAATATGAAGTGGACCCACATTTACTTTGCAAACCTAAGAATTTTCCTCTGTCTCTCTCTGTCATAGGAATGGTGTTTGTGTGGCACTAAACACACTTATAAGGCATTTTGTGACCTGCAGATGGAGTGTTATGAGCAAGGGTGACTGATGAGAGCCCTGCTGCCAGCCCTTCCCCTCTGTCCTCAGCTTAGCAAGTAGATTCCTTCCTGCAGCTTCCTGAGTGAACACCAGACTTCCTCTTCTCCCACCTGTTTGCCCCAGTAAAGCAACTCCCATATTCATACCTCAGTCTTGATTTCCCTCTGGAGCTGTGTTTGAAACATGGTCCCCACTGCCAGACACCTGCACCTCTTCATCCTGCAGGTACCTCAAACTCGAGTCTAAAATAAAACTCATTTCTGGTCCCTGAAATTGTCCTGAACTGCCTTTTTGGTCAACAGTATACATGATGTCTCATGCTTGCTTCTCTCTTACATCTAATCAACAAGCCAGGAGAGCTAAATTGTGTATATTGTGTGCTTTCAGCAAGGGTATAGTGAGTATCTGATGTGTGTACAGCACTTGTGTTTAAAAGAGGGGAGGACACAGACCTGATGAAATGCTGGGGGAGCTCAGATGGGAGTAAAGGGAGGCAAAGTCACTGTGGCACATAGGAGGGAAAGATAAAGCTGGGATAGGAAGAACATGAACAGTTTGGGAGTGAGCGAGAGGAATAACACTTTTGGTGTGATCAAGAGCCCATTCTATGTTTTGCATTTTACACCCTTCTGTGGTTTCCCAGAAGCACATCCAAAGAGAAGGTTTTGGGATCATGTGGTGAAATTCGGAAGTGGGCCTGGGGAACATCAGTAGGCATGGAGACAGGGACATAGAGAGAGGACAGCACTTGATCAAGAGATCTACCATGAAGTTAGGAGTGGTGGCTCACTCCTGCTCTGTGCAGGCAGGGACTACATGGCAAGATGAGGGAGAGAAAGGGGGGAGACTGAGACTGACTATAGCAGTTACCTCATTGCTGGGACAAAACATCCAGCCAGAAGATACCCTGTCATCCTACTGTGAGCAAGTGAGAAGCAATGTTACCCTGCTGGCACTCAAGAGCCAATGTCTCCCTTCCAATTAACCAGGCCCAGTACTGGTTACCTTCTGAAAATCAGAGCAGAATCAGGGTGGATTGGTCATAGAGAGTGTCCATCTCCTCAGGGATCAGGACTATGTGGTCCCCACTGCTAAGGACAACTCTGTCTTTGAAGCTTGCCTCAGCTGAGCAGAACCAGATGCAAAGAGCCAGTGAATGCTCCTGAGCCAGAGATCCTGGCTGGGAGGTCATGAAGGCTGAGAGGAGAGGAGTGGGGTTTTGATAGCCTCTGCTGTGTGTGCTTTGTGTCACTGAAGACTCAGTAACACAGTAGGGTTGGGTTAGCAGGGCTTACTCTAAATTACACTCCAGGTACCTTAGGTATTTTGCACAATGACCTTGAGCCAGTCTTGGGGATACAGGCTTGAACCTTCCCTGGTGGACCCTGTAACCTGTAGTCATGTCTTGAAATTATATAGCTGGGGTATGAGAAAAGCCTCAGAGAGGAATTGTGCATATGTGCAGCTATCCTGAGGCTCTAAAGTCAATATTGCTTGAGTTAGGCTGGGAGTATAGCTCAGTAGTAGAACACCTGCATAGCTTGCAAGAGGCCCTGGGTTCCATCTAATACTGCAAAAAGAAAATCTCCCCAAACCTGCTGGTGTCCTCCATGCTCAGAGTTTCTAATTCCTTCTGATCCATCTTTCCATCAGTGCTGTGATGGTCTGTCTTGTCAACTTGATGGGCATGAAACCACCCAGATGCCTCCCTGGACATGTCTGTAAGAGTATTTCCAGAGATAATTAACCAAGGGCAGAAGATTTACTCTCAAAGTGGGCAGCACCTTCCAATGGGTGGCCTGCCCCTGGGGCTGCCCCTTCTCAGGTGGGCACACCTAGCCATCTCTGAGCCACCACTGTAACTTCTTGGAGCACTGCTGGCAGCACCTCTCCTTTTGCCCTTCAGCCCCATGACAGGCCATCTACAAGATAGAAGTACTGATGCCTCTGGGATGGCTTGGTTCAACTCCAAAGGCCTTAGACCCAGGGAAGCTGACAGTGTAACTTGCAGTCTGAGGCTGAAGGCCCAAAAATTCTGGGGGATCTGTGTGTCCCAGGGTACCAGGTCCAAGGAACAACCTGGAGTTTTGATGCTCGGGATTTAGAGGAAAAGTTTTAGGGTAGAGCAGGGGGAATCTTTTCCCTTCTTTTTACTATGAATACTAGTCTATTGGATGGTGCTGCTCACAGGGAGATATATATCTTTCTCACTCATTCCACAAACTTTCAGGGCAACTGATATTTCCTGTGATAATACCATCATAGACATACCCAGAATGAATGCCTTCATTGACACCTAAATTAACCACCATACCCACCATAACATGATGGAAAAAACATTCTTTACTTATATGTTACCCAAACTCAGGGATTTCAAAGAGCTCACATTTCTGAGGAAGTCAAGTGTTTCCATTTTCTCCATCTATAGAAGATATAGCTCCCCTAATCCCTGGGCTTCCTGTGCCCTGAAGACAAGCTCCACTCATATAGCCTGCCCAACCATGGCCTTTGCTCTTACCTAGCACCTGCCTAAGTGTGGGAATATGCTCAGGTAATGCTGCTAAATGAATGAATGAATGGTTCTCCAAGCAACTTACTTGAAGGACTTTCCAGCATAAAGGCCAAGGGACTACTGCTGGTGTTCAGCATGCTGACCGTTGTCTCATTACGATCACCTTCATTGGTCTCTGGAAATAAATAGCATGTATCAACTGGAGTTCTCAGTTTACTACAACAACAACAAAAACAAGCAACTGTGGCTGATTTAATAAAAAGGAACTAATTAAACAAAATAGGGAAAACCATGGTATCAATAAAGCCAGCAGAACAGTGGAGGCCACAGCTCAGGATCACCACCACGGTCAAGCCTAGGGGAAGCCTGAAGTTGACACTCCCACCTCTATCTGGCGATGCCATGGGCTGCTTTGCCACCAGGCAGACCCCAGCCTGTGGGTCCTAGTGCTATTGGCCACCTGCCCCTGGGGTATCTGGAGCTCTGCATGCTCCATCTACCCTCCTCCTGCCAGTTCTCAGAGTACGGCAGTTTGGGGACACAGCTTTAGATTGTCTGAGCCCAAGTCACATTTCCACACTTCCACTGTAAAAATAAATTCCTGACTAATGCACCAAGTGGAGAATGTAAAAAGGAGTTCAAGTTTTGGGTAGCCAAAAACCTGACACAGACCCGCCCCTCCCCCTTCCTCTGAGCTTTCTCTTCTGGGATGGTTGCTTTCTGTTCTTCCATTCTAACTTTATGGTTAAGACCTCCAGGTCCCTTACCACTCTCTTATTAATGTTTGGTTCCAAGAATTGGAAGCAATCTTGCAAATGAGGCTTGACAAACCTGAGGTGTGGTAGGATTCTTTCTTTCCATATCCCAGTCCCTTTACTTCCATTCAGGCATCTGAAGATTTCGTGACTTTCCTAGGCAGCCATGCTGCAGGGATGACTCATGCTGGCTCACATTATGCTTGTGGTTGACTGAATTCCCAGATCTTTTCATATGAATGGCTGTAAAGCCAGGTCTTCCATCATTTACTTACATAATTGGCCTATTGAACATGTGCAAATTTAACTGAGTAACTTAAAACTGAATTTGTAATTCTTCAACTATTTAGTCCACATTCTTAAGTTCCCTGACACAGTACACTTGGTTTCTTCAAACAGAAACTACAAACTAGTGGTCTTTGAGCCAATTTATCCATATACGTATTTTGCTTGGCTAATATGGTGTTTCTTTGGGGAACAGAATTGGTTGTCAACAGTTGAGCCTCAGCAGGTATCATATAGAAAGTATGACTTGTAACCCTGTTGCAAGATAGAAGGATGTGGTAATATTTAGTCATTGTTTCTTCAGAACAGTGAATGAGTGGCTGGAGCTAAAGAGCAGTATTCCCTTCCAAAGGCAGGCAGCTCACCACAGTCAGGATGCCTTATTGCCTGAGCATCGCTGCTTCTCGTTTACTTCCCTGCACAGGCTCTGTGTAGGACTGGCTTTGGCCCATGTGGACTGTACAAGTTGGCTGTGGTGTGGGTGGCAGGGTGAAGTGCAAGCACAGGGGGTTAGGCAGCCCTGTGTTAACTCTTCTTGGCCTTGGTTGTACATAATGAGAGGTATGGTCCTGGGCTCCTGGAATGAACATTTGTTCTTGTCTGCCCAGCATACCACTTCTGGAAACTCCCGCTTCTTTTCCTGTGACTCCTGAGGGTGCTGATTTCCTATGGTCTTGCTCCTGTGGACACCATGGACCTGTGCATGGCCCCCCACCCCCCAGTCCAGGCTAGGTGATAGGATTTCCAAACTTCTAGCCTATGACAACATCAGATGGCCCTCTTTTTAGCGGCTGATGCTGTTGCATTCAAGGCTCATGGAACTTTGGCCGCATTCTCTGCCATGTGGGCTGGAAACTGAGGTACTTGGTGAAAGGTGGGGGCAGGAGCCATCACATAAAGAGGGGAATAACAAGGTCCTGCAGGCCTGTGGGATCTCTCTCATTTTGATCCCTTGAAGATAATCTTAATGTCACTTTCTGTTGCTTGCACCCCACAGTATCCAGAGTGTGTTGTCATAGACGGCCCTTGCTTCTACAATCCCCTCCTCTGTGCCTGAGGGGTCTTCCTCTTGCTCCCTTGTCCTAGGTTCTCATCACCCACTATTGGATCAAGCATTTTGGATCCTCTCACAATTTCCCCTGGAGTGTTCTTGAGCAAGGTCTCAGAGCAAAAGTTCTGTTCTCTGAGGAAGAAAGGTGTCCTCTTTCCCCAGCCATGTGGAGCCAGGAAGTTTAGGGATTCCTTCCATTTGACACTCTTGCCTGTGCTGATGCGAATGATATATATGGAAGCCCACACTGTGGAGATACATCTAGGTTGGGAAAACCATCTGGTTTCCAAAAATGTTCAGGTCCTGGAAGCCTGTAGGAACTGAGAAGATCTGGAACTGAGGTACTAAGATTCGCATTCAAATCAGCACTAGACCAAGACAGCCTTTCAATCACTCAATAGATGTTTACCGAACACCTACTATGATCCAGACACTACCCCGGTACTGAAGGTGCTACAGCATAGGAGACACATCCTTATAGACAGCTTCTATTCTAAAGGCATGAGGGCTTCATGTATTTGGGCTCTGCGGATACAAAAATTATGTCAGTGACTTCAGAAGAGAAGAAGAGCTTCACTTGTGAAATGAAGTTAAAGGGCTGCTTAGAGGAGTCAAAATAATGCATAGGTACATTCTTGGTATTTAAACAACAGCAAATATTATTTTCTAAAAATATAGAAAAACGAGTGATTCACAAAGGACACGACAGACAGCCCGACCGGCGGGCGGGACAATCACATATCTTCTGAGGTTAGCCAGGACTTGAAGTGGCTGTGCCCCATCCAGCCAGCTGGTCCTGGGTCCCTGTCTGGCTGGAGATGGGAAGCGGGAGCGTTGGGGACTCGCAGCGGCCACGAGGGGGCAGCGCACGGCAGGGAATCCTCGCAGGCGACCCCAGCCCACCGACAAACTTCCCTGCTGCTCCGCGTCCTCCCGTACGTACTTCCGTTGCTCTGACGCTCCTGAAGCTGGGGCGTCGGGAAGCAGCGCGAATCCCCCTCCTTTGCGCCTTGCTAGGAGCTGATACTGAGCTGGGCTCCCCAGACCCCGCCAGAGCGGGCGCTGGAGTCCCTCTTGCCGCGCCGCCAAGGGCGCGGCGCGGAGCCGGAGGGTGGCCCTGCCGCGCAGAGCCCGGGCGGCGAGGGCACGCAGGGCGGCGTCAGCCTCAGCCCGGCGGTTCTGGAGAGGGCAGCCCTGCGGGCCATAGGAGTCGCTGCGGCCCGGGGGTTGCGGGGGGGGCGCCTCTTCCAGCCCCAGCACCTTCCTCTCCCACCTCAAGGAGCATCCTTACACTCACAGCGCAGCTGTCACTTCTGGGCGCAGCCTGGAGAGGGGACAAGTCCGAGAGCGATAGCTGGAGTCGTCGAGGAGGGTGCCAGGGCGTCGGCTTTGGCCCTAAGCTGCTTTCCTACGCTGGCGAAGAAAGCTGTCGGGATAACGCTACCCAAACTTTCCTTCTCGGCGGCTTTGGGAGGGAACATCCTTTTCTGGGGCTCTCGGAGAAACCCAAAGAAGAGCGCAGCGTCCAAGCCTGCGCAGAAGTTCCGGGGAACCCTGCAGGTACCCTAAAGGGCGTGCGCCCAGGCGAGGGGAGTTAGGGGGCGCCTCGCATCTCGCTCTGCGGAGACTCTAACGTCCACGCCACCCCCCGCCCCCGCGCACGTGCCCGCGGCCCGGGAAGCGGCGCAGCCCCGCAGAACCTGCCCGAGGCAGCGACGCGCAGGCCGGCCAGGGGCGTATGGAGGCGCCCAGGGGGCGGTGCGGCTCGCCAGCGGCGCAGGGGAGCGCGCACGCCGCGCCTCGGCCTCCCCGGGGACCCGGCCGGCCGCTCCCGCACTTCCTGCTGCGGGGCTCCGGGAGGCCAGCGGCGCCGGCCGACAGGTACAGCCAGCGGCGGCCGGCAGTGCGTTTAGAAGGCTAGGGCGGGTGGGCCGCTTGGAGTTGACTCGCCGGTCTGGGAACTCCGGTCCCCGCCACGCAGGCGGGTCGGTCGGCGCTCCACTTTACACCGTGGCAGCCAGTGGCTCGGGCTGTCCGCTCGGGAGAAGGGAGTCGCAGGGAGGACCGCGCCTCGCTCTTGGGCGGCGACCGCCTAGGCTGGGTCCTGATGCCTGCTGCCCGCGGCGGGCCCCTCTCCGAACCCCGGACTTAGGCAGCTCCGGTGGCGGGCGCCGGCACCTCCCCCATGCTGCTTGGAGCGTCCTGGCTGTGCGCGTCCAAGGCGGCCGCCACTGCTGCGCAGAGCGACGGTGACGAGGACAGGCCGGGAGAGCGGCGGCGGCCGCGGGCGCCAGACGCGGGAACCGGCGAGGACATGGACGAGTCATCGCTCCTGGACCTGCTGGAGTGCTCCGTGTGCCTGGAGCGTCTGGACACCACCGCCAAGGTGCTGCCATGCCAGCACACCTTCTGCCGCCGCTGCCTGGAGAGCATCGTGTGCTCCCGCCACGAGCTGCGCTGCCCTGAGTGTCGCATCCTGGTGGGCTGCGGTGTGGACGAGCTGCCCGCCAACATACTGCTGGTGCGCCTGCTGGACGGCATCCGGCAGAGGCCCCGCGCCGGCACCAGCCCTGGCGGCAGTCCGCCTGCGCGCCCTGGTCCTAGTATGTCCCCTGGACTCGTGGGCGGCGGGGGCGGCGCGGCTGGCAGCGCCCCTGGCTCCCCGGTCTTCCTCACGGCGGGCGCGGGCAGCGCCACCTCCAGCCTGTGCGAACTGGTGACCAACAGGAGCGCATCAATGGTCAAGGTAAGAATCTGCCCCCCCCCCCCCGCCCTGAGCATGACACCACTCTGTGGGGACGGGTATGCTTGTGGACACATGGATGTGGGGGCAGTGGTGACGAATAGAGGAGACTAGAGGTGGCCCCACGTTGCGTTGGTCGACTCATTTGTTTTGGCCATCTTTCTCGCTAACTTTGTTTACTGCACGCACTGTGCGTGGCTCTTCAATTCCACTTCCCACTCTTGGTACATCCTTGAATATCTCCCATTCCTGGGGGGCGGGGGAATCCCTGGTCCAAACTTGTGGGTACCTACTGTAGGTCCATCTCCCCTGGAGTCGCTCTCCCAGCATCTGCATTCACTGGGTGCCGGTGCTCTCATGAACATGTTCCTATGTGGGGCATGGCCCCTTCTTTGTGGGGTGGCCGTACCTTCTGTCCCACTGTTCTCCATCACCTCCATTTTGGCCTGGCCGATTTCTTTGCCTCTTTACATTGCATTACCCTTCCAAGTGCTCAGAAATTGTCTTTTATCAGGAGACCCCCGGACCATTCCTCTGCACCTTTACCCCACTAGCAGGGAAGCTCCTGCTGAACGCTGCTCTGGTTTTGATCTCTGCCGGGAAGCCGGTGGCTTACTGCCTGGTGCAGGAGGAGAGGGCAGAGTGGGATACTGTGTCTGCCTTCACCAGGAAGGAAAGAGTTTACCTGAAGGCCCCAGGAATGCTTTGAGCCAGCTATTAATCCTGGGCCATGCTTTGCTCCTCCTCTGGGTGCTTAGGCAGACTTGCATTCCCACTTGGGCCATTATTTTTTTAAGTTGTTAGTAGTTTATGTGCAAATGCATTGTACAACTTTCACTGATTCTGTCTTAACAGAAAGGCTTTTTTGGGGGGGCTTCTGAGACTTGGATTCAAAAGTTTCTTCTACGTTATTACATGTCCCCTTGCTACGGTGGGATGCTGGTTTCAGACACAAAGTACATATATTTTATAATCTCTTTAAATACAGGAAAAAACATTTAAAGGTTTAAAAACATATGTTGCTGATTTATTGGAATTATCATTGTGTGGGGGAAACATAACAGTATATATATATATATTTTTTACTTTTGACCAATTAAGGAGTTGGTGGTACCTAATCCACAATGGGTATATCCCCAAAGTTCTGGAAAAATTCTAGGTTCTGAATTGTTCAGCCACTGCAACATTGCCAACTTAGGAACTTCAATCCTTTGATGTCCAGCTTGAGGCAAATGTACTTTGCTGAACTGAGGTTTTGCATGGACCAGGAAGAACTGTCAGCCAAGGATAGTCAGGGAACATTCCTTCCTGTGGTCACTGCTGAAGAATTTTTTTCTTTGGTTTTAATATTCAACTACATGCACCAGTTAGAGATGTGCAAATCTTCCTGTCCTTGTTGTTTCACATCTGATGTTATAATTAACTATTTTTATTTGCTAAATAAGTTAGTTACCTCCCCCTGCTTCAGTAATTAAATGATGTTTGGAACTATGCTTCCGGTAAAATGCTGGGGCATTTTCATGACTGTGTTTACAGATGTCCTCTTGGTTTATCTTGGGAAATTGTGATTAGCCTGCAGGTTAGAAAGTAATCTCTGAAATGAGAAATGCATAGCCTTGGGGTGCCTGCTGGACCCCTGTGGTATTTATAGCATCCTTTAGAACTTGGTGAAGGAGTGAAAGCTCGTAGCCTTTAGTAGTGGTGCTGAATAACAGGGGAATGATATTTGGTTCAGTAAGATCTTTGAGACCGTATGGGCAAACACAGTCTGTTTAGGACTTCTGCGCTTGGAACTTGGCATATTTTCTTTCTTTACGTCATGTCAATTCAAGTGCAGGCTTCAGAGTCCTTGGAGAAGAGTCTGAATTGAATCCAGTGCTACACTGGATCATGTTTAGATGGGAAGTAGTGGAGGCAGACAGAGGTTGTAATTCCTGTAGCTTTTTGCTCAGTGGTGTTTAGTGTCATTTGTGGTCTGGGTCAGCCAGAAACCCTGTGTGCTATAGTCATACTGCAACTTTGGGGTAAGAGCATCAGTTCCTGGTGCACATACCAGGGGGGAAAAGAATGGGTGGGAAAGGGGAAAGAAAGAGACTGAAACAGAGTGTTTTACTGGTGCAGGCAGAGACTTCAGCTGACAGTTGCTTCCAAAGATTTTCGGTGCTCCACTGCCCCTGGACTGTACTGATCCAGCTCAATGCTGAGCTTTGCTGCATGTTGTTTAATAGATGGGCACTCATTTCATCATTTAACAAATACCAAATGTGACCTAATAGTAGGTAACTATAAACATAACTATGCCCCCCACCCCCATTAGAAACTCCTCAAATCGTTTAGGATAGTGAACTTTCAAAAAAATATTGGCATATGTTTATATGTAATAATGGATCTTATTCTGACATTTTCGTAGTCATATAATATATTTTGATCATATTCAACTCTATTGCCCTCTTTTGCTCCTCTCTCATTCTGGCTGATTTTCTTCTTCTTTCCAAGTTACATTTTTAGATGCATAGATAATAAACAAATAATCTGCACAGCTTGTTTACTTTCTTATCTCAGTTACAGCTGAATGTTGGGACTGCATCATTTATCAAATGTACCTAAGTTCTATTTGGCTTCACTTGCAGGTCATGAAATGAATATTCCCCAAATCATCACTTGCATTTGTGTGTGGGGGGGGAGGAGGTTGGTGATCACTGGCATACTTTAGTCCCTTAACTGGGTTAGCAGAGCCTCTCCTCAGCTCTACTTTCACCTGAACCATTTCAGATGAAGCCTTTTTAAAAAATCAATTAATGATGCTTCCCTTGGAAATGCTCCACCAAGTTACAAGCACCATTGCCTAGTATCTCTTCATTGCCTGCTGACAAATACTGTATGTGTGTGGCTTCTCAAAGTGATCTTTGAAGAGCTTGGGGCTTCCATTTTGTAAATCTGGGGGCTATGTAGAGCATTGTGAGAGCAGAAAATAGTCCATGTATCTGGTATAGCTTGGGTGCAAGTGACAAGCAGCCCTTTGCAATGGTGTGAACAGTACATGAGAAGTCCAAGGGTCAGACTGGCCAACCTGTGGGCTCCATCTGCCCTGTGCCCCACACATGCTTTGCAACTATGTAGGTCTCACCCACAACCTCTCATTGTAGATCTTAAGAGAAGCAGTGGCTTCAGGTGTCACCTTCCTAGGTGATACTACCTATGACCACACCTAGAAGCAGCAAAAGGAGGGTTTGTTCTTATTCTCTGAGTATATGAACAAAGTGTGACCTGTCCACCTTGACACACTTATCCTTGTACCTTGGGACCTGTTCTGTGTCTTAGTACTCATCTTCCTCTCCTGGAGCAAGGCCCTTATTTCAGTATGATTCCCCTCTAAGGGCCCATTGCATACAGGATCCTACATTAAGGGTGTGTGCATACGAATAGGTATGTATGTAGAAAACTGTGTGTGTGAGTTGCATGCCTGTGTATGTCCGTGCAGTCTGGTATCTTTTAGATTCAAAGTCAGATTGTATTATGAAGATTGGAAGTAGAGCATCACACCTGGAATCTCTTTCACCTTTTAAGTTGCTTTAGGTTTAATCTTTGTCATCAGAAGCAATGCCCTTGGCCTTTGCAAGTGTCATTAAAGTGAGGGAAAGGGATAGAACCGCAATCTACTTTAAGAAAGACAACAAGGGAAAATGATCCCACTTAGTTGCTGATCCAGCTGGCTGGTGGGCTCTCTTGAAAGCAAAGCCTCCTCCTTAATCTGTAGGACACAGAGCATGTCTACCACTGCCTGAGGCTGGCCTGCCCAGTGAGGTTGAGCTCAGTAGCATTCTACCCAATTGTGTTTTTCTTTGGGGATTTTGAGAGCCACCTGCCTGTTGGAACATGACAAAACTGGTTCTTTATTATGTGTGAATTTCAGTCCAGCCTGTTTTGAGTCTCTAGCTTTCATAGCTACACATATATTTCAGGTACATTTTTTGAAATAATATCCTAGCAAGTTCTTGGTTAGGAGAAAATGTTCTTTATAGCCCCAATTTAAGAGGCCATGGCCAGTTTTTATCAGATTTACTTGTGCCTGTGAGATCCTCCAACTTGATGAATGAGAAATGCATACTTCATGGTTGTACTGTTGGAATTTTAATTAACCTTAAAAATATGATGTGAAGCTGAAGGCGTTGGCAGAAGTGAGGGACTTACAAGTCCCACTAACACAGTATAATGTGGTTCCCTTTTGCCTATTTATTGAGTGAAATTCAAAGGAAATTTGTGTAAAGTATTAGTATGATTTGGATTCTGCCACAGTTGCTTTGAAGTTCTGCTTTGTCCACTAATGGCTTACAGATGCTTAGCAATGCAGTTGTCTTTTGGACCCCAAAGAGCCTCCATGGAGAAATGTTCTCTTCTGCTGCGCACATATGTTTACTCTGCTCACTGATAACACTAGTTATCTGCAGGCTTGAAGATATTAGGATGCTTGCATTTCTGCTTAATGAAATATGTGTGTCCTGCTCATTTGATTTGCCACAGGAGCTGAGATCCATAGAAGGGCAAAAGGGAATTAAAAAATGTGTCCCCCCTGCCAAGGGCAGTTGTAATGTGCTGGAGCCCAGAGAGTAGGAAAGGTAGTCCCCAGCAGTGTTTAGAGGGAGAAAGAACAAGGGCAATGGAGAGTTTTAGGGAGGCCTTTGGACACTAGTTCAAGAAGAGGGATGCTGATGCATTTTCCTCTCCGGCTTCATTGCAGTACCTGCTGTGTACTAGGCAGTCCACTGGTATAGAGGGTGGGTTGACGGTGCTGGGATTGAAAATTGTACTGGGGGGCTGGAGAGATGGCTTAGCGGTTAAGGCGTTTGCCTGCAAAGCCAAAGGACCTCAGTTCAATTCCCCAGGACCCATGTAAGCCAGATGCATAAGGGGGCACATGTATCTAAAGTTCATTTGCAGTGGCTGGAGGCCCTGACACACCTGTTCTCTCTCTCCCTTTCTCTGCCTCTTCCTTTCTTTCTCTCTCTCTCAAATAAATAAATAGAAATAAAGTAAAAAAATGATCTTGTTTAAAAGAATTGTACTGGTGTTTATTATAATTAAATGTAAGTTTTTCCATTTAGTTTTATGATCAGACACACTGCAGAGAGAACGTGTCTGTATCTTTTTCTTCCATGCTTACCTGTTAGCAGGTGCTTTCCTCAGTGCTGAGGATTGAGTGTATGTCTTTGCAGATGCTCTCAAGAGCTCCACTACCACATCCCCAGCCTCCCTGGGCAGGAATTTCTGATAAGGAACGTGGTATCTGTGGGACTTGGGACTTCTGGTTCCCTTATTGTTTATTGTTATTGTTTCTTATACTGTTATCTTGATTTGCCAAATAAGGACTTCACACTTTGCTTTCTGTATTTTTGTTCTTCAAGCAGGAGGGGATGAAATGGTCTCTTCCACAGCTGTATCCTTCCTTCCCTCCTACCCTTTTTTCTTTCCCCTTTCCTTCCCCTTCTGTCCTTTCCCTCTCTCCCTCCCTCCCTTCTCTCTAGCACACCCATTTTCTTTCTTTGTGCTAGAGACTGAACTCTGCACTTGGGGGCACCTCCTGGCCAGCTGATGCTTTCTAAGAACACTTGTTGCAGGTTTCTTGGTTTCTTCCTCATCTTGGCCACATAGGAGTTGCTTTTCAGCCTTGGAATCTGACCGTTGTTGCTTCTCATGTGGCAGTTCCCTAAGTGCTATGTGATTAAGAGAAAGAAGGACTTTTTTGTAGGAACAGTGGGGGTGGGGTCAGATGTGTTCATCACATTGTTTGAGTCACAATGACTTGAAAATTATCTTTCAGCACCATCAACAGCACCATAAGTGAAAATTACTAGATTTGTCATTATAGATCTAAGCTACATTAACACAAGACTATTTTACTTGACTCATCAGGATGAATCCAGAAATAGTGGAGGGAAGGAAGGAAAACAAGGGAGGTTTAGATGTATCAGTATCAGTCAATGGCTGGAGGTTAACTAATCTCTTCAGACACGGTGAGTTGTAATCAAGCAGTTGCTTTGGCTTTCAAAAATGAGTTGGCCAGTCCTTTGAGGCTTTGTTTGCCAATGTTGTTTGATTTAAAGGGTCAAAGAATTCTTCAAATGATTACTAAGCATAAGAAAAGCTCTGTAGAGGCCTTGAGTAGTCACTTTTGAGGGATAGGCCATCTTCTCAAGGACACACGTGGAATATCTATGCCCAATGAATTCAGTGAGAAAATCCAAATATTTATTATATAGAAGTTTATAAAAATGTGTAGGGTTAAAGTAGCAGTGCTTCGATTTCTGTGTTAAAAAATGAAGGCTTAGGGATTTTTATTATCAAAGAATGCCTGGTGTCTATTGTTGCTGGGACTTCAAAGCTGTTTCAAAACAGCTTCATGCTCATGTAGCTTTATGCCACTTCATGCAAAGTGGAAAGCAAATTTTCAGTACAATTTCAAAATGACAATTTGTATTAAAGTAGTTCTTTCAGAGAAGTGTCAAGGGGTCAGTCCTGGGCATCCACTGCTGCAGGTGCATTGGTGTCTGCATTGTGTGGAATAGAGAGACCCAGGGCTGAAGGGCAATGCCATCAGTGCTTAATGCTAATTTGCTTTCTTGGGCAGGCAGATATGGTTATCACACATTACTACTAAAAAATTGGCAAGATTCATTTTTTATTTTACTTTTCTTGTTTCTTTTTTTATTGACACCTTCCAGAATTGTAAACAATATCCCATGGTAATTCCCTCCATCCACCCACTTTCCCCTTTGAACCTTCACTCTCCATCATATCCCCTCCCTCTCTCAGTCAGTCTCTCTTTTATTTTGATGTCATGACCTTTCCTCCTAGTATGATGGTCTTGTCTAGGTAGTGTCAGGCACTGTGAAGTCATGGATATCCAGGCCATTTTGAGTCTGGAGGAGCACATTGTAAGGAGCCCTACCCTTCCTTTGGCTCTTACATTCTTTCTGCCACCTCTTCCGCAGTGGGCCCTGAGCCTTGGAAGGTGTGATAGAGATATTTCAGTGCTGATCACTCCTCTGGCACTTCTTCTCAGCACCATGGTGCCTTCTGAGTCATCCCAAGGTCACTGCCATCTGAAAAGAGAAGCTTCTCTAACCAGAAGTGAAAGTAGCATTAATATATGGGTATGAACATTAAGACAAGTGCATACTGGGCAGTTTGGTGAGCATAGTATATACATTTAGCCAGACAGCAGCAGACATTACACCCCTAGGGCTCATGACTACCCCTGTTGTTGGTTTTCAGTATCAGGGATGTATTCCTTCCCATGGAGTGGGCCTCCAGTCAAATTAGAGGGCAATTGGTTTCCTCCATAACAGACATGCCACTATCGCACCTGTTGGCTCATTTGGCCTGGCTGGCCAAATATAAGGCTTGTAGTGTCCACTGTTGAGTATCTTCATTGGTGATTTCTCTTTCTCCCATTGAAATGCATGCAACATGGCTCTTTCCAGCTTTCTGTCAGCTGGTCTACATGGAGGGGGTTTTCAGTTCGGTTCCAGCAGGATTTCTCAGTGGCCTTGCAGCCCAGGTATGTAGAGTCTTCCGCAATAGGGTCTTACCATCTATTCCTGGTGGGAAACCAAGGGCCTTGGCAATGGCCTATAATGTTTTGGGGGCATCAGGGACCTCCTTGGCCAGAAACTCACTGCAGGTATCCCATCCCTGGCACTGAAAATTTTCTAGTAACAATCTATGGCTCCTGAGTGTTCTATTGTCCAAAAAAGTAGGTTTCCATATGACTTATTTATATCATCTTAGATTTTGATTAGCTCTCCCTCCATCTTTCCTTTATTCAATCTCTTCCCCTGACCTTACTTTGGGCCTTTTCACCCCCATTAATCTGTTCTTCTACTTACATATATTTCTTTACTTGAGAGAGAGAGAAAGAGGGAGAGAGAATGGGCATGTCAGGGCCTCCAGCTACTGCAAATGAACTCCAGACACATGCACCACCTTGTGCATCTGGCTTATGTGGGTACAGGGGAATTGAACCTGTGGCTTTAGGCTTAGCTTTAGTGCTAACCCATCTCTCTAGCCCAAAGGTTTATTGACTAGAGGTAGAGAGTCATGGAATACTAAACTGTCCCCATGCCATTCACATGACAAAGCTGGGCCAAAGGACAGGCCAACAGAAGACTGTTTACACCCTGGCCAGGCCTTCTTACTGGCTTTTGCCCTTCCAGCACCACCACCATTATGTCCTCTGGTTAATGTATAATTGGTGATTGTTATTGATGTACATGGTTAGTACTCATGGTTGGTATGCCAGGCTAGTTGCTCACAGTTAGTGTACATGATTGGTGTTTGTGGTTAGTGCACATGGTTGCTGTGTGTGGTTATTGAATGTCATTGATGCTTCTAGTTGATGTGCATCATAGTTGATGGTGATGGTTGGTGTTGCAGTCAGATTTGCATTGCTGGTAGACATCACCCAACCAAGAGCAGCTTGTAGGAAAAAGAGGTTTATTTTGGCTTATAGGCTTGAGGGAAAGCTCCACTGATGGCAGGGGAAAGCAATGGCATGAGCAGAGGGTGGACATCACCCCCTGGCCAACATAAGGTGGACAATAGCAACAGGAGAGTGTGCCAAATACTGGCATGGAGAAACTGGCTATGACATCCATAAGCCTGCCCCCAACAATACACTCCTTCCAGGAGGCATTAATTCCTAAATCTCCATCAGCTGGGAATCTAGCATTCAGGTAACAGCCAAGTTTATGGGGGACACCTGAATCAAACCACCACAGTTTGTGTACATGTAATTGATATAATTGGCATAATTGAATTTCCCTCTCTTGCCTAGGTCCACATTCACTCACCGACCCCTGACACATTTGTACCTTTGCAAAACACGACTCCTCTCATGGTGTCTTTACATACTGTTGTTCTTTTGATTATTTTTCTAAAACTTCAGTTTTTAGAACTTTAGATGTTATAGGAATAGGTTGTTTTTCTATTTGGGATTAATAGCCAGTCTGTCAATTGTAGTTAGTATTATTCAAAACATTTACTTTGCATTCCCAGACTAATCCACACATCATGTTTGATCATTAGCGTCCACAGGCTGGCCCTTGTGCACTAGTTTCCCATAGAATTGCTGTTGTCAATAGTCTTGTGGACTGAGAAGCCCTTTGTTTTATAACCCTAGTCTGTCCTGCTGAGGTTATTATGAACTGGGCCTAAAATACCCAAGACACTCAGCCCTTTGGTGGTGTCTGTGTGGGTGTGGGCACGAGGGATCAGTGCCATGCTAGGATAGACTTTCTGTGACCAAGTGCTAGGTGACCTCGTGTAGGGGAGACAGTGTCAGGAACAATCTAACCTGCTAAAGCCAAGACTTCTTTCTTCTGTCACTCTTCTTTCCCTGCCATGTCCTCAGCACAGGGCTGAGGCCTACTGCCATGACCACTGGCCTTACAGCTGGAAGGCTCTACACAGGGCATGGTCTTAGTCTTGATTTGGAGGGTGTATATACCACATGGGTGGATAATGGTTGGGAACAAAGTGAGGCTTGAATGAAGAATTAATCATACAGTAAGCCCTAGGCGGGGGGACGGGTTGTTGGTCATTCTTTTGGCTGTAGCAACAGTGGGTGGGAACAGGATGAGTGAGGTTCAGAGCAGTCAGTGGTTCAAGTGACTTCAAATTTTGTCTATCCTTGGTGCCCAAGTGGCTTCCTGTTGGGCTTCCCAGGTAAGCTCAGCTTCTGGCTACCTCTGCTCTGCAGCCTCCTCAGCCTCCACCATCCTGGCCTCTCCAAGTCTTCTGGAAGTGTTTGAGTCTCAGTTTCCCACAGGTCAAATAGCAGCTGTTTACATAGCTGAGTGAGGCAGGCACCCATAATCCACCTTGTTTGGAATTGTGGTGCTCCTGGTGTCCTCTGGGTAGGTTTTTAATGCCTCTAACACCTGGAAGACTGTGTTCTCATTTTTGTTGTCAGCTATTCTGTCTCTCTGCTAGTACCTATCCAGTCATGTTCTCAGTAAGCGATGTTTGTGTTTTTTTTTTTTTTAAATCTAGCCCAGGCTGACCTGGAATTCACTGTGTAGTCTCAGCTTGCCTTAAACTAATAGTGATCCTCCTACCTCTGCCTTCTGAGTGCTGGGATGAAAGATGTGCACCACAATGCCCTGCTTGTTTGTGGTCTTATTGAAAGGTATGCATTTATTCTTACCATTCTTCTTGTTTTGTTGTTCTTCCTTTCTGTCTCGTATTAACTATTATTTGAGAATGCTTTATTTTTTTCCTGATAGCTTGTGCATATGCTTTTCTTTTTCTTCAGCATAAAGGATCCCTTCAAGTAGTTTCTGTAGAGCTGGTTTGGTTGTCACATATTCCTTTAGCCTATTTTTGTTGTGGAGTGGCCTTATTTCTCCATCAATTTGGATGGATAGCTTTACTAGATAAAGTAATTTTGGTTGACAGCTGTTAACTTTCAGAACTTGGAATACAACATTCAAGCCCTCTGGCTTTTAAAGTTTGTGTTGAGTAATCTGCTGTTATCCTAATAGGCTTGCCTTTATTTGTGACTTGGTTTTTCTAACTGCTTTCAATATATTGTCTTTGGTTTGTGTGTTTTGTAGTTTAATTGTAATATGGTGAGGAGACGTTCTTTCCTGATTTTGTCTGTTTGGCATTCCAAAGGCTTCTGTATCTGTATTGGCATCACTTTCCTTATTTGGGGGAAAATTTTCTTCTATGATTTTGTTGAAAATACCTACAATGCCTGTGTAGTGAACTTATCCTTATGTGATACCCTGAATTCTTTTTTTTTTATATTTTGTTTTTATTTACTTGACAGAGAAAGAGGGAGAGAGAGAGAGAGAGAATGGGCACGTGTCTGTTTGTGTGTGTATAGGTACACACACATGTGTATTGTCAGTAAGCATGTGGGGAGGTACATGTGCACGTGTGTGCATGCATGTGGAGGCCAGAGGACAACCTTGGATGTTGTTTCTTAGGAGTTCTGTCCCTCCACCCATTTGTTAAAATTAAGACAAGGTCTCTTACTGGCCTGAAGCTTGTTGACTAGGCTAGATTGGCTGGTTAGTGAGCCCCAAGATTCTGCCAGTATCCACCTCCCCACTTCTAGGATTCCAAGTATACTCTATGAAGCCCAGCATTTTTACATGGGTTCTGGGAATTCAACTGAAGTCCTTATGCTTGTAAGGAAAGCACTTTACTGTCTGGGCTATCTCCCCAGTCCTTCATTTTCTTTTAAAATCACCATTCATATGTTGATTGATAGATACTTAGGTTGATTTCATTTGTTAGCTATTATGCATAGTAGGGCTGTAAACATGGAATGCAGATGCCTTTTCTCCATACTGATTTAACTTCTTTTTGGTATATAATGAGAAATGGGATTGCTGGATCGTACACATGGTGGTTCTAGTTTTAGTTGTTTGAGGAACCTCCATACTGTTTCCCATAGTGGCTGCACTAAGTTATATTCACATTACAGTGTGTGTCCTCACCAGTACTTCGTTTGGTTGTTTGATAATAGCTATTCTAGCAGGAGTGAGGTGATGCCTCCCTCTATGGTTTTCATTTGCATTTCTCTGATGATTAGTAATGTTAGCATTATTATCCTTTTTTTTGTGGAGTTGGCTTTTCCTTCTAGAGAACTGGGGATTATTGCATGTGAAGAGAGTGTCGTCAGCTTGTCAGTAATTGTGGGGAAAGGTTGCTGTCATAGAGGCACACATTTGTTCCTTAAATGCACAGGGGAAAAACTCTTGTCAGGTGGTGAGATGTTCGAGGATGTTGAATTTCAAGTTGAAAATTGTCATAGAAGCAGTGTACAGATATTTTAGTTGTGTTGGGGACTTGTAGCTACAACCTCAGCCTTTGGAGCAGCACCCTGCATGGGGAAAAGTGACACTGATGTTTCTGATGGAGACTTGAGGCACTACGGGATTCTAGGGTGAGGAACTGTAGAATAGTCAAGCAATATCTAAGGGATGTGTTTTATGATTACATTCATGTTTAATGGGTCCTTTTTTAAATTTATGGATTTTTTTATAAACAGGTTGCATATATCGGCCCCTCCTCCACCCCAGTTCTGCTGAGGGTCTTCAGTGGGGTTATTGGTGTTCATTGTGGGGACCAAGAGGCCACAGTCAGTCTCTGCAGGGATGGGGGAACATCCTCACCCACCCTGAGGCTCTTACAGTCTTTCTATCCCCTTTTCTGCTATGCTCCCCGAGCCTTGGTGGGCAAGGTCTGATTTAGTGTTGCTTTCTCTAGCGACTCTGGCTCTCTGTTTTTATGAGGTTTGAGTGACCACAATGCCTGTTGCCATTTCCCTGGAACTGGTTTTCAGGCTAGCCATGAGAGTAGTATTTGTGTCATCACTTCCTCTATAGTGACTTCTGTTCCCAGGCAGATGAGGTGGAGTGACCCATCTCATGGTAGACAGTCGGCTTTCTCTTCTTGACTATTGATGTATCCTGGTTCTCCCCATGTTCTCTCCATCTGTAAAATAAAACAAATTCTCCAACAAATCGGCCCTTTTATGTGAAAGGATGCATTTAAAATGGTAACATTTGCATAATTTCATTTGCAAAAAATTTAAATGAAAAGTAAATCAATTAAAAAAAACTCATTAAGGAAATATTGTGAAGATAAAGCATGGATAATGGTACTTTGGATCAAAACTGTCTTAAGTTGTAATGAAATCAGAGCCTTGAATAAATGCTGCATCTCCATGGTCATTGAAGTGGTTATTCACAGTGGCCAGATCAGAGACTCAATCCAGGTGTCCACCAAATGATAAAGGAAGTGTGGTATACATACACCAGACTATTATTCAGCCATAAAAAGGAAATCTGTCATGTGTGAGAACGTGGATGAACCTAGAGGACATAATACTAAATGAAATAAGACAGACAAATCCAGGGGCTAAGGGAGTTTAAACCTTTAATTATAAAATAGATTCATTCTGGAGATCCAATATATACCATGTGACTATATTAACAGTAGCATATTGTGTACCTGACATTTTCTAAGAGAATTAGCCTGAAATATTCATAACAAAAATCATTATATGTGGTGGTGGATGTGTTAGCATTCTTGATTGTGTAGTAGTATAACAGTGTTATATTGAATGTCTTAAGTATTACAATATTATTTGCCAATTATACTTCAGTATAGCTGGGGAGATATCACACATGATAATGAAAGTTTTTTTTTTAAGTTGTCAAACTGCTCCACCTCAGAGAATAAGCAGACTGTTTATCCATAGCATCTGGACATTTGTCTCCTAGCTCCATCTCCTCTGTATGATAGATGCTGGCACCTGGGTTTTGGATGTACTGAGGTTTTATAAGATGGAAGAGGGTTGGATAAGGTGGCTGTGATTTTCCCAAAGCAGCTGCATTTTGTGCTTGGAAGCCAATGTTTGAAAGAAGTGTTGCTTTGATATTTAAACCCACATAGCAAGTGTGGGAAACATAGTGTGTGGGATTTGGTTAGAACCAAAATGATCAACAAACCAACAGGTCCCCCTCTCCATCTTCACAGTGCCTCTGGGCACTCTGGATGCATGTGGCAATGGAACTTCTGGCCCATAGTGTTTTTTTTATGTTTTTTATTTTATTTTATTTTTTATTTTTTCTTTATCTCTTTATTAGTTAGTTTTGTATTTAGCAAATACAGTCAGTTTTCATCATTCAGTGGGGACTGAAGAGTGTGTCTGGCTTGGGCAGGACTGTGTGGCTGAGGGAGGTGATATATGGAAAGTACTCAGAAAATGGTTGTTATATAGTAAGAACATTTATTTTTCTTTTGCACGTGTGTGATGTATATACATGTATGTGTGCTACTTGCATGTGTGTGTTATGTGCATACACATATGTGCATGTGCAAGCAGGGGCCAGAAGTTGATGTCGTATGTCTTTCTTCATCTTGTTCCACCTTATTTATTCAGGCAGAGTCTTTCACTGGAACCCACAGCTTGCTGATTCAGCCAGTCTAGCTAGTCAGTTTGTCCCAGGGAACCCCTGTCTCTATCCCCTGAACACTAGGGTTACAGGTGGGCTGTCATGCCTGCCCAGCATTTACGTGGGGGCTGGAGATCCAATATCTGGTTGCAGTAAGGACTTTATCCACTAAGCCATCTCCACAGTCCCCAGAGCTGTTTGTGGTACTGAGGATTGAACCTAGGGGGTCAGTCTCTCTCACTCTCTTTCCCTCCTTCTCTCCTTTTTCCTTCCTTAAGGTTGTGCTGAGTAGGTCAGGTTTCCTAAAACTTGCCATGTAGGCCAGGCAGGGCTCGAACTCAAGATCCTCCAGCTGGGATTACAGGAGTGCTTACCATGCCTATCTAGTAAGAGCGTCATGGGGTTTGGAGATGTATTTACTGTAACTGTTCTTGCGCCTTACTTTTTCATTATAGTAAGTGCCAGCATAGTGGATGTTATAGTTGGGAATCACAGTTATTGTGCATTTAATTCTGGTTGCTTTTGGAACAGACTTAGGGACAGGCAGAGGACATCAGTAATTGTTCCTGAAACATACCTAGATTAAACCGGGAGAGGGATTGTTCCAGCTCATCAAAGATAGGCAGGCAGGTCTTGTGTACAAAGTCATGACAGTATATAGTGCTTGCCAGGAAGCCTCCAGGATGGCAGGCAAGCACATGAGTCATATGAACATGCAATGGCAGGATAAAGGGTCTTTCATTTCTTTGTTTATCTTTAGGACCCAAGAAACCATCTTCTGAAGATACCTCTCTCCTAGGATCATTTGGGGGAACAACTGTTCTTCCACCAGTAAGGAGGCTTGCACCACCAAGGTGGTTTGACTGCTTCCCTCCCTCAGCATGAGGTGGCTGTAAGGGGTGATGCCCCAACAAAATTGAGCTGGAACCCCCAGGAAGGAGGGAGGGCCTTCATTGGAGGCTCCCACAGGGATTACACTTTACTTACCTTTTTTTTTTTCCAATTCTTTCTTCTTCAAATTATGGCTTTTTCTCTACACCATTTATTCTCCCCTCCTCTCTTCTCCCTTCCCATCCTTTGTTTTCTTCCTTTCCCAGTCACCTTTGTCCCCTCCCTGGTCTCCCCTGCCCTCCCCTGCCCTCCCCTTCCTTGTCCATTTATTTTCTTTCCCCTTCTCCCTTCCCTTCTTAGTGACTCTCCTCTCCCTGCTCTCTGCTCCCCTGACCTCTCTGACCCTCTTCTTCCCTCTCCTTTCCTCATGCCCTGTCAGCCAACCCCCGCCCCCAGGCTTCTGTCAGCATGAGTGCTCTGTTCTAGTGCCTGCCTCCCCAGAGCCCACTTTCTCTACCCAAGTCTCACCCTCTCAGGCTTCTTCCCACACCGCTGTTTAGACAGGTTTTATTTTCCTCCCTGTCCTGTGCAGGTGCTTCCCCCTACCCACAACAGAGATCCAGGATTGAGTCACACAATGGGTTTCCTCTTTGTCCCTTAAGAGAGGTAGTAGCTGGCTCCTTCATTGAGGTGCCTAGAGGAAGCAGCTGGACCACCCGTCTTTTGGAATTGTAGCCATCAGATGCTCCTGAGAGGTTTGCTGGAAGGAAGGAAGTGTAGGGAAACAGTGCTGCTCTGTAGACCAGAGGCATATCAGTGAACCTTGCACACACTGATGGGTGCTATTTGGTCCAAGTGTTGACAGGCAGCCTTTCTGTCAGTAGCTCTGACTGAAGGAGCTCTTGAATAACTAAGCATGCTGTTACACCAGAGAAACACTAGGTCTGTGTCTATTCTTTGCCATCTGCTGCTTGGTCAACAGATTTGATAAGAAGCCAACATTTGAGCACATTGTTTTGTAGCTCTAAATGGGATGCTAAACATAGTACTGCAAATGGTCCAAAAAAGATGCCTTGTCAATTATTCAGAAGGGGCACATCAAAGTGTCATTACTTACTATTGATTCCCACTTCTCTCAAAAATGATTCATTTGTTCATTGTCCATCGAGTGACCTTTTTAGTCTATTTCCCTGTTTCTAGGCCTTGGGGCACTTGGCTTAGTAATTTGAGTTTCTTTTATAAATATTTTTGGTACCTGATAAACAGTTGTTTAGGTATAATGTCTAGCACAGGAGTCTAACTCATTCATTTTTCATTCCATCAGTAACACATATCAGTATGTATGTACCTTTGTATATATACATATATATATTTACAAATATATTATGTGTTTATAATTATTAATTAGCTTGGAAGGCCATAACATTTGAATGAAAGTTTTGAGGACTAGCTGGTTTATGATGGATCTTGGCATTTGCTTAAGGTCACGCAGGCCCTTTATATAGGCTGTACATAAGACAAGGTGGTCTAGCTGAGTTGCTGTGTAGATATAGGAGCAATGCAAAGGAAAAGGGGCTTTGGCTGAGTCCTTGACAATTTCCTGTGTGTTTCTTCCCCTGGTCTTGTGCAGTAGGGACACAGTGTGCTCCTCTAAAGGTGGAATCCCAGCCTTTCTGCCTGTGTGCTATAGAACTTGGGCAAACAGTGACCTTCCAGAGCATCCGCTTCCTCCCGACTGTGCCACCTGTGCAGAGCATGTGGCGTATCCAGAGGGTGGTGGATCCACCTGGCTCAAGGTCACAGCTCCATCAGTCATCACTGTTAGGGTCACTGTTCAAGAGCTCGTTGTAGACCATGATAGTAAGGGCTTATTGATGGCAGTTTCTGTCTTTTTGGGCAACTTGACAAGATGTGATAGCTCCAAATGTGTATAGATTCTGCACGTGCATGCTGTGCTTCTGAGGAATGAAAGGGGGGTTGAGTAATTGGCTCTGGGGAATATTATTGCTGACTGGTGCCATTCTGATGAGTAATAGACCCCATTAGATCACAGTAAAATACGCGATTATGTATAATTAAAGATGGCATTAGTCAGGCAGAATCCCAAGCATTTAAAAACGGTGAAAGGGATAATTTCAAATGCTGAAACGCACATTCATGTCTGAAGAAGCAGAGCATAACCTGGTGTATTTGAGCCTCACAGTTATGACTTGGTCACAGACAGACTGTTTGGTAGGACAGCTGCTGTTCATTTTAGCCTCAAATATTTGCACTGAGAGCAACCATGACACTTAAAAAGAAGTGTTTTAGTTGAACTCACAGCTTGTGGAACAGTCCTGATCCATAGTTTTTACAAAAAAGAAGCCCTGGATTGTATTCTTTGTGGAGCAGGCCTATCCCAGATGAGCAGTTTGCACTTTGTGTTTCAGCTTTAACTCCTCTCCTGTCTGTCATTTATTCAGTGGCCCCTTCCTTATCCAGACGCTTGGATTCGGTACCCTGCATGTGGTGGGCTCAGGGGAAGAGCAGCAGCAGAGCTCTTCCTCAAAGAGCTCAGGACGACCTGGGCAGGGTGATGTGTGCCTACAGTGACCTTATTTGATCACGGTTCTCTAGCCAGTCAGTCAGCACATTCAAGGCTCCCCTGGGACTTGTCCTCCTGTAGATCTTTTGGCTCAGAGCAAAGAAGTCTTTGGTTTGGCTTGAGCTCTACTCAGTTTAATCAAGAGTCAAGTGTCTGGCACTCAACCTCAGTTATTAATAGCCTGCTATTACTCATATCGATGGTCATTTGAACTTCTAAACCTCTTTCATCAACAAGTTTACCACATATCTTCCAGCCATAGAGGGATGGCTGTGAGGCCCACCAGCAATGAGAATTGAGGCGAGTTCACTTGTTCAACTAGCAAAGGACAGCCTGTACCTGGATCTGTGAAAGATGTCCTTGTCTGTGTTCTGCCACTCAGGGTCCAGAGGGAGAAGGCATGAGAATCACTTTACAGATCTGTTCAGTACTGCAAGCCAGATGTCGGCCTTTGCAGTGATCACATGTTATAGGGTGCCAGGTAATATTTGACCACATGGAACTTGAGTCTAGTCAGAATCTGAGGATCTATTAAGACACTGACTAACATGGTAATCAAAATCTAGGTTCAAGGGAGGAAATTCTGCAATGTATGTATTTTTGTGCTCTAATTGGACTTAATTTAAATTTCAAAATAACAAGGAGTTATTTGGTTTTTTTTTGTTATTTTTATTTATTTATTTGAGAGTGACAGACAGAGAGAGGAAGAGGCAGATAGATAGATAGATAGATAGAGAGAGAGAGAGAGAGAGAGAGAGAGAATGGGCGTGCCAGGGCCTCCAGTCACTGCAAATGAACTCCAGACGCATGTGTCCCCTTGTGCATCTGGCTAACGTGGGTCGTGGGGAGTCGAGCCTCGAACCAGGGTCCTTAGGCTTCACAGGCAAGCACTTAACTGCTAAGCCATCTCTCCAGCCCACAAGGAGTTATTTTTGTAAACATTAAAAAAAATCTATTAGTAGGTATATTAGTTACTTTTCTTATTGTTGTGGCAAGATTAAGAAGCAATTTAAGGAAAGGGGTTATTTTGGCTTACAGTTTGAGGAGAACAGTAACAGTTAACCCACTTTTTTTCTATTTATTCAGTTCAAGACCCCAGCCCATGGGGTGGTGCTGGCCACATTTAGGTGAGTCTTCCCTTCTCAGTAAAGTCTTTCTGGAAACACCTTCACAGAGACACCCAGAGGTGGTTTCCTTGGTGTTATGAACCCAAGAAGACTAACCACCACTGATGGTTAAAGCATCTTTTAACATATTATAGCCGTAGTTCTTGACTTGGGCTACATTTGGGTCTCCTGGGAGCTTTTGCCAAGTGCAGCCTGGCATCAGATGTCTAGAGATTCCAGATGGTGTCATAATAGGTGGAAATAGCTTATCTGAACTGGAGGAGGTTTGCAAAAATGGGTACAAAGGGGGAAGCTTTCCTGGCAGCCCATTTCCTGCATGGAAAGAAATGTAAGAGGGTTTGAGAACCAACACCTGCAATTCTCACAGTGTGCCCCCAGACGATCAGCAGGACTTAGCCAAACGAAGAGGGAGCAGCAGGCACAGAGGGTCAGGTTCCTGAGAAGCATGGGACTATTAAGATTCTGAAAGAGATGGTGGAGGACTACTAGGGACCACCACGCTGGAGACGACTGCTGGGATAGGTGACAGGACCAGACCACGTGCCTTAGCCTATTTATGTTGCTATGATGAAGTACCTGAGACTGGAGACATTAAAATGAAAAGAGATTTATTAATCTCACAATTCTGAAGGCTGGGAAGTTCAAGATGGAACAGTTGCATCTGGCAAATGCTTCTTGCTATATTATATCAGATGGCATCACATGCCAGGAGCTTATGTGAAGGTGGGGACCCAGGGCTGGGAAGATGACTTAGTGGTAAAGACTCTTTCTTTGAAATGTTTGTATTTTTATTTATTTATTTGAGAGAGGAGGAGAGACAGAGAGGGAGGGAGAGAGGAAAAGAATGTGTGTGCCAGGGCATCCAGCCACTGCAAATGAACTCCAGACGCATGTTGCCACCTTGTGCATCTGGCTTACATGGGTCTTGGGGAATCGAACTGAGTACCTTTGGCTTTGCAGGCAAACGCCTTAACCACTAAGCCATCTCTTCAGCCCATAAAAGGCTCTTTATTGCAAAGCCTGTGAGGCCAGGTTCAATTCCCAAGCCACCCACAGAAGGCCAGACACAGAATGATCTGGTGTTTGGTTGCAGCAGCAGGAAGCCCTGGCATGGCCCCCTACAGATACACACACATGTGTAAATAAATATCTAAAATCTCAAACAAAGAAAGTGGGGAGCTGCCTGGTTAGAAGAGGCTGAACGTATGGATTGTCCTTTATAACAACCTGCTCTCACAGTAACTGATCATTTCCCACAGAACTACCCGACCCCAGTGAGGTGAACAATATTTCCCATTAGGGTTGTACCCTCATGACTAAGTTTCCTTCACTGTCCGAGGTCCAGAGCTTCGTATGCTGTTGCATTGAGAGACAAGCTTCTATCACATAGGCCTGTGGGGAACAAACCACATCTAAACCTTAGCATCATGCCAAGCATTTTTTCAGTTGTGAGCCTGAAGGCTGTTGGACTGTTAAGAGACCAGCACTGTTGTGCTTCATTATTTTATCTCATTTGAAAAGTAATTCCTTAGAAAAACTTTTTTTTTCCAAAATTAGGAAATCAAGCCATTAATTCATGTAGTCATCATAATAATTCAGTGATATAGGTACTGTGGTCACCCATACTTACTTATGGAAAAGGTGAGGCACTATGGCTATTGCATAGCTGGTCACAGCTGTGGACAGCGACACAGGACCTGAATCAGTCTGACTCTGGCTTTGGCTGTGGATCTACATTCCTGTGGGACTGGTGCCTTGATCCTCACAGTGTAATGCTTATGATGGAAAATAAGCACTGTGGTCCATGGCCCACAAGTGTTTGAAGCTTTCTTGTCTAGATACCTCCTCTTGCCATCTGGGCTTCTTTCCCTTTGAATTGAATGCTAGAATCAGCCCAGATGTTTGTGGAGCTCAATATTTGTGGCCATGGAGACAGACAAAATGCAGACTTTTTTTCCTCCCTGGAAATTCATGCCCATATGTTGTGAAAACATTTACAAAAACCTAATGATTTAACAGTTATTAAAGTAAACCAATCTTTGATGGGCTCATTCTGATAGAATAGGATTCAAGCTATATAAGCAATTAAAAGAAATTTAGCATCCATATTGCAAAATCAGGTGAAATTAATCTTAATAATATGCTTCATTTAACTCCCTGTATCAGAAATCTCCTGTCTACATGAAATCACTACTTAGTGTTATTAATGAGGTATTTTTTTCCATCATCTCTTCCTTGAACATCATTTTGATGACTGGTAGCTTAGGACCTGCAGAATGTATGTTCACAGGGTTTATAGCGTCCTCTGATTTCTGAATTTTCATCATGATAGAATCTGAAAATAACTATAGGTATTTTTGGTTTGAACTTTATGAAACACATACTGAGAAATTTATCTAAAACTCAAAATGAGAGAATGAGCCTAGTATTCCATACCCAGCTGATTATTTGAATTTTCCCTTGGGAAGAGATGACTGCTGTGATAAATCTTATCAGCTAACCTATTCCCAGTGGTCTGAGTGGGCACTAAGTCTATTGTTTTTTCTCTTGGCTTCTTTATGAAGGGAATAAAATTTAGTCCCAGGGCTGGAGAGATGGCTTAGCCATTAAGGTGTTTGCCTCCAAAGCTAAAAGACCTCAGTTCAATTCCCCAGGACCCACGTAGGCCAGATGCACAAGGGGGCTCACGTGTTTGCAGTTTGTTTGTAGTAGCTGGAGGCCCTGGCATGCCCATTCTCTTTCTCTCCCTCTTTCTCTCTCTCTCTCCCAGTCTCAAATAAATAAAAATAAAAGTTAAAAAAAATCTAGTCCCCAGATTCACATTCCTTCATAGGAAAAATGTTTGGTGTCTTAGAAATAAGTGGTTACAAAGCTGTCACCTGCCCAGCTTTCCGTTTTCTGAGGTGACAGGTGGTACCTACTATTATGGGAGGTGGATATTTCCCCCTATCTTTTTGTTGTGTTTATGATTTGGGGAATGTGGCTGAGGTGGCTTGCATTTGGCAGATCTTTCATTTAGTGAAAAAACAACGACAACAACAAAACCCCAAAAACCTTTGTTCACTGACACATACAGTGGATTAAATAAGTAATTCTGAGCTCATGTCTGAAGTTAAGAACAGGTATGTAATAGCCTTGTTCTGGGTACCTGATTCGCCACAAATGGCATTATAGTGTTCAGAATGAAAGCTAATTTACTGTAAACAAGAGTCTTTGAAAGTTCACTGAGTAGAAATTGGATTTCTGCCTTTTGTTATTTAGATTATGTATTGTCAGATTTATAGTTAAGGCAGTAGGGATTCTCATACTTGTTCAGCAGCATTGTTCAGTAAAGAGAATTCCATTGTTTCAACTCATCATTAGAAATTCAATTAACAGGATCCAGCTGGAGTGAGAGTGGGGCTTAGGGAGTCCCATAGTGTCTCCTTTTGCCCCCTCTGAGGCCTAGTAGTGGCATGTCTAGCTTATCTCTCATGTGGCTGCCTCTTGGTGCTGTTACAGCAAATATCACCTGCCCTTCAGACTTGAGATGTGGCTCTGAGCTTTCTCTCTGGGCCCCACAGATGGAGGCACTGGACATCCTGTTAAAGCTTCTGTCTCTGGGGTGATGCTCCCTGGTGAGGACATAACCATTGATGCTGTGATGCTCTGGGCAGCATGTTCTTTCCATTCTTTGCTGTGCTGGGGATGAATCCCAGGGCTTAATGCCTGTTAGATAGTGCTCTACCACTAAGCCACACTCCAGTCCTACCTTTTTTTGTTTGGTACAGCATCTTTTTATATTATCTAGGCTGATCTCTAGGTCTAGAATACAAATGATCTTCCTAACTTGGCCTCCACAATGCTGGGACCACAGATGAGCATCACCATGCTTGGCAAGGAAGTACATTTTGACAGGTAGAAAAGATCCAGTCTACGGCTAAAGGACATCTGTAAAGACAAGACTGCCACTGTGAAGCAACTGTGGAAAACTTGACCTCCCACCCCCAGAGTGGAACGTAGCAGTTGGGCAAATGCTAGCACAGACCTAGTGTCTGAATCTGTGCTAGCACTGAGCATGCTGGGGAGTGCGGCCAGGGGAACACATTCACTTCAGATTGAATGCTTTCTCCATGGTAATATGGAAGAACTGAGAAGACGCTAACATTGCATTTTTTCCTTTGTCTTCTCAGTGATTATTTTTTTTAAAACGATTGTAATTTTTTTGAGGTTTAAAAGGGCAATTTTGCTGATGTTTTCTCAATTTTGGACAGGTTGGTGGTTTGTTAAGAAGGAAATAATGAGGCTGGAGAGATGGTTCAGCAGCTAAGGCATTTGCTTGCAAAGCCTAATGAGCCAAATTCAGTTCCCCAATACTCACATAAAACCAGATGCATAAAGTGGTGCATGCATCTTTTGTTCTAGAGGTCCTAGAATGCCCATTCTCTTTCTTTCTTTTCTGGGTGTGGTGGTGCACACCTTTAATCCCAGCACTTGGGAGTCTGAGGTAGAAGGATCACTGTGAGTTCAAGGCCAGCCTGGGACTACATAGTGAATTCCAGGTCAGCCTGGGCTACAGCAACACCCTACCTCAAAAAAAAAAAAAAAAAAAGGAAATAACAGAGTTATAAAAGGGCAAAAAATTTACCATTGTATGTCAGGAAAAATATTGAGGCCATGAATAGATGAAGCACAAGACTGGGTCTAGGGTGATATGCCTGTGAGACACATCTGCCCCTGAGTTGGCACCAGCAGGGGTGTCTGTATTGTGAAGCTGCTACCATGGGAGAGCTTGTCATAGTAAACAAGGCCCCCAAATTGCTTTATTTCTGAGACACTGGGAATAGACCTTGACTTGGTCCTCAGAGGTATCTTTTCTGCTGTGTATTTTATCTTGAGCTGGAGGCTCACAAAACTTTACTCATGTCTATACCAAGCCCTCATATTCTGACAAGATGGGTCCCCTGAAAAATTGTTTCCTTAGTGCCTACCTACCTGTTTCTCAGTGATGTGGGTCGTTAGTCATCAGTATCCACTACATTGTTTGCATGACTGTATGTCTCCTTTATTAATGTGGATTTTGGAGGGTGAACTCATTTTACTTAGGTTTTCTTGTTAGCATGGAAATCCTACTCATAATTTATGCCTCATGTCGAGAAAACCACCAAGAAACTCCGAAGTTCTTTATGAGATCAACTGATTTGTGGACACACGTGTCATAACTTTCCTGGTCCAGGTGTCATCTAGAAACCAGGTCCTTGACCTTCAAGAGTCATAGGGTCTTGTGAGGTAAATAGATTCTGGGCAGTAGTTGCTAAACAGAATGACCATGGCAGTGATGGAAAAGCATATAGCTACTTTCCAGAGACAAGCCAGCAAGGCTTCCTAGTGGAAGCTTGTACTTTGTTGGGTGAAGAGAGGGATGTAGATGTGTCCCCAAAGCAGGAGCAACACAAAAGTTAGCAATGGAAACAAAGGAACTGAATGCAGTCTTATACCCTCAGGGCATAAGTGACAGGGTAGGGCACTCAGGTGTCAGGGTAGGGTAGTACCTGGTAGAAGGTCCTCCTACAGGCAGAACTGCGTTGATTGCCTTTGTGGGTTGGACTCTGGGTCAATGCTTCTGAGGATTCATTACATGTAATATTTACAGTAACATTACAAGGTAAGCATGTCTGTGACCCTGATTTCCCAGGCAGAGGAAAATGAGGCCCCCTGTGTCAGAGAACTCAAACATAGTGGAGCTAGGTTCAAACCAGAGCCTCTGATAATGTTGTGACCATGCTGTCCCACTCTGAAACCCAGGCTGGAGACTATAGGCTTGTGGATATGAACTGTACCTCTGCCCTGAGTTAAGGTGTGGATGTTCACTTCATCCACAGTGGGCAGTGCTGGATGGGTGCATCATGACTGCAGATGGTCACCTGCAGCAGGTGTCTTAGTGCTAGGAGGTGAGGGAGCCTTAGCTCAGAAGTGTGTCGAGGGCAGTTGGGAAGGAGTTTAAAGCAGTGGGAGTCTGGACTCTGTCTTGGATGTGAAAGGCATGACCTTGCTGACACATGGAGGGTCTTAGGTACTTGTGAGCAAAAAGCTTTCATTCACTTAGAAATTATGTGGGGATTCCTGATGTACTCCTTAGCCTCTGTGCATGAGATCAAAGATAACTCCAGTGAGATGTCATGTGTAGTCCTAGAGCAGCTAAATCATGAGGGCAGTTGCAAAGTAGGGTGATCTTTTCTGAGTGTGGCATGAGTCTGTTCAGGGTACTGCAGCAATCTGTTGGTAGGAAGACAAGGTGAGTCTTGTGTATATTACTCTGTCCTGCTTACCTGCTGTGTGTCCTTGGAAGGGGTGCAGCCTCTGAATCTCCTCTCCTATCTGTTCAGTGGGAGTGGGAGATGCCTGGGGAGAAGATGGCAGGATACTCTGCAGTTCCTGTCACTTGCCAGGTGATACCCTGGGGAAGGAAGGGCTACACTTAATGCATTGCAGGCATTACCAGGTGCCCAGTGTGCAGAAAGTGTTGTTAAGAACTGCTCCCCTCAAGTCTTCTCCTTGGCCACGTCCCAATTAGTCAGAAGAACTGATTTGGTAGATACTGATTTAGGAATTATGCTGGCTGGAAGAGAGAGGAGTGGAGGCAGTACTTTGGCTTGCTTTCTGACTGCTTTGGCTGTATCCTGACTCTGGAAAGACCCCAAAACTAGGTATCAGGAAGCTTGCTTCCTGTGTGTACTGAGGCTCACAAACATGGAACACCCCAGAAAGCCTTGTAAAATTCTTTTGAGGTATTGCTGGTCATGAAATGTCTGCAAGAACTTGGTCAGAGGCAAGCAGTCACAAAACCAGGGTCTTGCTGGGCATGGTGGGGCATGTCTTTAATCCCAGCACTTGGGAAGTACAGGTAGGAGGATTGTCATGTGTTTGAGGCCAACCTGGGACTACAGAGTGAGTGCCGGGTCAGCCTGGGCTAGAGTGAGATCTTACCTGGAAAAAAACCCAAAAGTACATGAGGGTCCCTTACCCTTTCTTAAGGTTCCCCAGCCCTTCAACGGGGAGAATGAGTAAGCCCTTCTGCATGTTGATACCTTTATACTAAGGATCATATTGTGGAAAATCTCCCCAGAGAAAGCTCCTTCTTCCTACATGTGACGGCTGCATTTTTAGAATGGCCCAAGAGCTGCTTTGATTTAGAGGCAAATACCCCCTCCTAAGTATTTATAGAAATTAGTAGGGTTTGAGTAGAGACCTGCTAAATAACAGACTGGAGTTCAGATTCACAGCAGGAGCTTTTGTTTATCGGGAACTGCAGGATGGGAAACACAGACCCTAGCAAGGAGGCCCAGGTACACAGGAATGAGTCTTCTGGAAGCTTCTGCTCATTAGGGTTCTTCTCAGTGTGTGGTATGTTGACTCTAGGGTAATAGCATGGGTTTTTTTCTTCTTTAATGAAGTAGATGATTATAGTGTTGGGAGAAAAGAAGTCATAAGTGAACAAATGTTTAAGGGCCATCCCAGGGTAGGCTAGGGCTCAGTAGATATTAAGGTTTAAGCTCTGAGATTTCATGACCCCTGTGGTCAAAATCCCACTGTTGAGTGCTCTCAGCAGCTCAGAATACGGACAGAATGATTCAGTAATCACTCTGCTTTCCCCAGCAATGTGGTTTTCATGATCTTGCTGGTATATTACCAACTATTTGTGGTTGGACCAAGTATGAATGAAGGAATGCACTTAGTATCTGATAGCTGGAATAAGAATGATTTCAGTGTTATGATCTGGACATGTGTTTACTTCTTAATGTTCTTACTCCCTCCTCCACACACACAGTGAAAGTCGACAAGGTCATATCTGCCTCTAAGGTGAATCCGTTAGGGTGTGGGCACAAGAGACACACTGCTGGCCACTGAGTGTTGAAGTCTTGTTCCAGGACATCTCTCTTACCCTCCTTTTTATTTTATATTTTTTCTGCTGATGCTGGCCAAGCCAGATTGTTTCCCAGTTTATATGTAAAAAGAAATCACTTTTTTCCCATTCATGTCCTTTTCCAGGACTCTGATGGGCAGGGCAGGGCTGACAAAAGTTAAAATCCTGGCTCTCTGGGAGTGGAGAAAAGAGCCCTTACTCATAGCTTTGCTACTTTGCAAGCTGTAAATAAATATTCCCCACTAGATGACTATAAGCTACACACATTATGTTTGGTTAAAGTTAAGCGTAAGCCATCTGATAAAAGCTGATGGTAGCCCTCACAGTGCCAGGATACAAGCTCCCTTATTCCTCCAGAGCTAGCAAGAGCTGCCAGTCCCTTTAAGAGTTCAAAGGAGTCTGCTGGTGGCAGTCAGACAAAAGCTAGACCATTGCAAATGAATCCAACAATGCAGAGGCAGAAATTGTTTTCTCTCTTGAAGCCTCTTACTCCTTGGGATAGGAGAGAGGAAGGCTGCTTTCCTTGACAGAATTGTTATCCAGACCTGTTGATGGACCTCAGCAGGATGGTGTGTTCCACACGTAGGACTAGTCCTTCTCCTGGCTTTTCTTACCCCTCCTTGGATGAGGGCAACTGAGCTTGACATTACCTACTTACTGCCAAACACACATTTAGTTCTCAACCTCAGCAGCTGAGGGGAGATGTGATAATCCTGTAAACAGCTTTAGCATGCGCCCCCCGGAAGGCTTACTTTCATCATGGGCAGAAACAGTGATCACTCGTGTTGACCACTGTTGTGGGGCCATACCAGCTCTTCCCATGCCCCACCTCCCTACTTCCTGCCTTATCTTGGAAATGCTGGTGGATATCCTCACTTGTGGCAATTGGGAACATGAGGACAGTGTGTTTAAGATTCCCATCACTCATGCTAGAAGAAAGTTGACATTAGATGGGGCATGAGAGAAAACCTTTAAATAAGGTTGGCAAATGATACCAGTAAGAGTTGGACATGGCTGCCAGCCCGTGCACGTGCACACATGTACACAGTGCTGGCAGTTTGACAGTAAGAATCGTTTGGCCCGCCAAGCTGAGAATATGTGCTTCCTGGTACTTGAGAGAAATGCTGCGGGCCTTCCCTTCCTTGAAGCAGCCACTGTTCAGTGACTGACGCTGAGAGGAGCCGCTACTTGGAGCAGGTTTCTCTCAGGAAACCCGGCACAGGCAGGAATCTTCCTCTGCCCTGAATCTCCCACTCCAACTCTGTTCTTTTATGTATACAAGAGTCACTTTTTTAGCACAAAGATAATAACAAGGCAATTTTAGCACATTGTAGAATATCTGTGACTAAACCTAGACTTTAATTCTTCCATATGTGAGTGGGTGTTTGAGATGTGAAGTCTTTAGTGCTTTGTTTTAGTGCCTTTCTTCCTACCTCTCCCTCTTCTTTCCCACTATTAGGGTATCTCTTTTCCTGTTTTTCTGCTCATTCTATAGATGAATACCCTGTGCAAACTGCACCTTTCAGAGCCAGAGAGGATAAGTGCAGAGCTTAGGAATGGGTTTGGCACCTGAAGTGGCACTGACTTCTAACAGGGTCATTGTGGTCCTCAGTTCTTGAGTTAGAGGAAAGTGGCCTTTATCATGGTACTAAGGCCACTCACTGTCACTGGTATGACTCAGTCATAGCAAAATCCTAAGGAAAGACCAGTCAGGAATAGTTTATTCAAATAAAATGCTTGAAGAGAATTCCAATGAGGGAACGTAGGAAGAAGTCATGAACAGAAAGAATTGAGGGAGCAGAAAAATAGAGACGTTAAATTCTTTACCAAGGCAATATGTAGTGTCTTTCTTTTTTCTTCATCTTATTGGTAATTGTGGTTTTAGGCACCTAGCTTCAAATTTTCATTATACAGCTTGAGTCTTCCTTATCTGCAATGCTTGGGGCCAGAAGTATTTTAGAATCCAAATATTTTGCATTTTGGAGTATTTGCATATGCATAAGATATCTTGGGAGGGGATCCAACTCAAAATATGATTTATATTTCATATGTACCTGGAACACAGAGCTGAAGGTAATTTTGTGTGTTCATTTTGTGTGCACAAGTGTTTTGTGTACAGATGCACATCTGTGCACGTGTGCATGTATGCAGAGGCTAGAGGTCAGCCTCAGGTGTTGTTCCTCAAGTGCTGTTCACCCTTTTTGTTTTTGAGACAGGGTTTCTTTCTGGCCTGAAATTTGCCAAATGGGCTAGACTGCCTGGCCAGCATGCCCCCACTCCACCTCTACAGAGCTGGTAGTATAATCCTGCACTACCGTGGCCAGCATTGTTATGTGGGTTTTGAGGCTCAAACTCAGAACTTTATGCTTTTGAAGCAAGCACTTTACCAAGTGAGCTATCTTCTCAGCTCTGATAGCAATTTTATACAATATTTTTAGTTCACATGAGCTTTGAATGTGATCATCACATGGAGTTAGGTGTGGATTTTTCACTTAGCACCATGTCCTATCTGTACCCAGTTTCAGATTTTGGAGTTTGAATTTTCAGATTAAGGAAGTTCAGCCTGTATCTATTTAAACCATTAGTATAAAACTATACTTAAGCCTTAGTATAAAACTGTAAGCCTCTTATGTATGATTTATACAATGAATTAGTTGTAAGTTAAACTTAGAACTACTACATTACAGAATAACATCACTGTGTATATATGTATAACAGGCTGCATCCTTAAATCTGTGTTCTTGTCTACTGCTTATCCCTCAGGTCCTAGCAAGTTATGTAGCGAGAACACTGTTGAAACACAAGATAGACAGTGTGTCAGTTTCCTGTGGCATCTCATGGGGCTAGTGAGAGTCCAGAAGTTGAATGAGCAGAATTGGCTTGGGGAAGTTCTTACATATTTGTTATGGTATGTTTCTGGGAATATAGATTTTTATTCTTCTATTTTGTTCTAGAAAATAATAGAAATAAAGAAGAATCCATCAGGAAGATTGAAAAAGCAGAGAGAGGAGGAGGGAAGTGGCAGTTTTAGGTCAGTATATGGCCACTGATTTATTCAGTTATTCCTGAGATAGTAAGGGCGGAGCTCTTTGAGCCATTAGATCAAGACAGCTTCTCAGCATTTGCAGTGAGAGGAGCATGGTATGAATCCTCAGCTTGGTTTACATTGAATGGTGATGTTTGTGGCAGTGACCCCCCTCCCAGCCTTGGATTGCTGCTTGTCTCATTATTGCTTACCTCCTGCTTTACTCTGAACTTCCCTGGTGGCTGTCACTGTGCATCTATTCAGTTTATGACTCCCGCACTTAACTCTAATCTTCAAGAGCTAAAGGGCTATTGCTCTGTTTATTTGCGTGCCTCTTGGCTGTGGTGCAGAAGTGTGTGTTAGAGCACCGGACGTGTAATGCAGGGTGATGCCTCTGCAGCGCAGCTTGTGTACAGTCTCTATGGGACATCCATTCAGCAAGATGAAGTCATCCCATAAACCCACACAAGACAGACCTCTGATTATGTTTCCAGTGCCTCCTTGTTAGACTTATGGTGTCTGCTCACTGCAGGTCAACACAAAGATGGAGAATGATTTATAAATATTTCATCACCAGGTTTCCAGTGCAGAGCCTTTCCAGAAGATCAGAACTGCACAGCATCACCACCTGTGGGCCCTCATCCAGTCCTTGCTCATTTCGAATATGGTTTTCAGGAGTTTGGCTCATTTCCTGATAAAAAGCAGCATGGGGCACTGCAGGCTTCATTAGGGCTGTCTTGGTGGCTTGGTTTGAAGCAAGGGAAAACTTGGTATGCACATCATTTCCCAGTTTGAAGAAATGGCCTGAGGCACAGCACATACAGCCTCTCTGCCAGAACCATCTGGAATGTGCTGCTGAGTGAGCTGTCAGTCAGCTCCAAGATGCAGGGTCCCTAAGGCAGCCATGTCTCTGGAACATAGATGCTGAGGCATTGAGTGGCCAGGCACATCTGCTGGAAGTAGATGTTCATCCCATGGCTCAGCACTTGACCACATTTTTATGAAAACACCCCTCAGCGTCCTTCATGTCTAAACTGTGCTGAGCAGCAAGACAGACCCTCTGCATCCTGCACTTAGCTCACTGTCCTTGTGTCCTAGATGTGGTGGTCTTCCCTTTCCTGTGATCCAGATGGTAATTTGCAGATGCTAAAAAATATGTATTGAGATATCAAACTTTTATACTCTTGGTGGTAATGTACTTTATTTGTGTGATTTTTTCCCCCTTCCTCTCTCCCTTCTTTCCTCATTTTCTTTCATTCTTCTGTTCTCCTTTCTGAGATATATTATTTCATATAATGATGATAATAATGTATACCTTGCTGAACTATCAGACATGCTGTGTACTGGGCTGTTCATTTTCTTCCCTTTCCTTGTCATGGTGAGGCATTGTTGCTCATGTAAGAGCACTGGCTGGGTGGTTGGATTCTGTTCAAACTAGAGCCAAATTCCTTGTGGGTTAGGAAATTGGCCTCCTCAGCTTCCATCCTAGCACCAGATCTCAGCTGCTATATACTGTAGGAGAATGTTGCATTTGTTCAATGTAGTTTTTCTTTTTAAAAATGAATACTTAATTTCAAAGTGATAGCTTGTTGGTGGGTTTGTGTATGACTGGTAACTGTGTGACTTCAGCATGTGTTGTGTGTGACATTGTGTTTATGTTTATGTTTATGTGGATGTTCCTAGGACTTTACCAACATGATGAGTAGGTTATCTTTGGATAGTAGGATTTAATGGGGGTGTTTCCTTTCTTCATGTTCTTAGATAATTTAGATTTTCACAATGAGCTTATCTATGTATAAATGTACATATAACTTAGAATTTTTTAATATCCTGTTTTCTAGGGTGTTAGCATCTTTTTTTCTCTCTTCATGGAAACTGAATACAGATTTAGTCACAGTTCTTAGAATTATAGAACTTGAGAGTTGGAAAGAGCCTTGAAAGCCTGTCTGCAATGCCAAGATGAGGTGACAGCTAGAGCTGTCACCTCGTCTTGACTCCACGTCTACCCAAGCTACACCTGAGTAGTGTCTGAGAAATAGTTGGTTCTGGGTTGGGATAATTTGGATAAATACCCCAGCTCTCTGTTTCCTGTAGTTAAGGTAGCACCCAAAGTGCTAGCAAATGATGGATGAGTGTGTGGTGGGGGGATTTCCAAGTCTTCCAGGGCTGTGTCCCTTCATCTGTAGTAGCAGAGAGAGTGTCATGGCAGAGACCAACACTGTGAGGCCTGTGGTATTGACTCTCTTGTCCTTTTACTGACCTGTTATGCTGGAGACTTGCTGCAAGGACCATAAAAGCAGAGTAGGAAGCCTTCTCTTTGGAGGACCAGAAACATTTCTTTGCTGTGGTCTTGGGTCTATCCTGGCCACAGGTGGGGGACAGGTTGCAAAGTGCCTGCTGTTCTTGGAAGCAAATACTTAGTAGGCTCAGCTTCTCTGTGCTGATACTTCATGCAGAATGTTTTTAAGAAGGAATGTGGAATCTGGTGATGGCCAGTTCTTACGCCCTTTAAAGCAGGTGGCTGATGCCAGCAGTGGGCCCTGAGTACTGAGGCCAGTACTAGCAGCAGAGTAGGCTTAATTAAGACCAAGTATTAGAGGGCAAGTGAGGCAGTGCAGCCTCATGGACAGCTCCATCAGTGCCCTCATATCCTTCCCAGCTGCCTCAGATCAGCAGGGCCATAGCAGAGCGGAGCACCCCAACCAGAGGCTCCCAGATACATGTGGTCCATGAAAGTAGCCTTGGATGTCCTTTAGTCATTTCACTATTTCAGAGTAAGGTATCTATTATCTGGCTATCTAGGTCAGGGCATAGAAACAGGCAGAGAAAAAGACTGTGTTGCTATGCTTGGACAAAAAGGAAAAGAACAAACATTTTCAGACATTTGTCATGTACTTGCTCTTTCATTTTTCCCTTCACAATGTCTCATAACAGTTGTCTGCTCGTCCCCCACTTTAGAGCTAGGGTGTGGGTGCGGCTGAGTGGAGCTGGCACTCAGCAGCCCGGCTCTGGCCACATTCACGGAGCTGGTGAGAGGTCAGCTAGGGCAGCAGACCACAGCTGCAGTCTTTCTACTGTGTGGCATGATACCTGTTTTCGTATAGATGACAAGAAATAGGAAGATGAATGGTTATTTGGAAGATAATAATATTTGCTAGATGGGTTTCATGAGTTGAAGTGAGGGATTTTAATGGTGTCTTTGGGGAAAAAGATGGGAGTTTTCCTTATTTGTAGAATTATTCCCTAGAGACTTGCTGGCACACCCAGTGGGGGCAGGGCTTAGTGTACATGCCTCAGGACTGGCAGGGGTGCAGCAATTTCTCTCTTCCTCTCTCTCCTGTCATATTTTGAGCTACACAACATTGATGTCTAATGAGAACATTCCTTACAGTTCTCTACAGTAGCAAATATTTAGAGATTCATTTATACCTCTTTCCAAAATAATATATTATCCTGTTGTTTTTAGACTTCTGTGAATGTATAGTTGTTCAGCCATATCCTTGGTTTATATATCCATGGATTCAATCTAAAAACAAATAGAAAATGTTTAAAAAACTACATCTGTACCAAACATGCACAGGTATTTTTTCCTTGTCATCACTCTCTAAAAAGTATAATGAAATAATCACTTAGTATATATGTTGCATTAGGTATTACAAGCAATCTAGAAATGAGTACAAGTGCACAGGAAGACATATGTAGGTTCTGTGCAAATGCTATGCCACTTTATATAAGGGACATGACTATCTGTGGATTTTGGTATCTTGGGATGGGTCCTAGAACCAGTGCCTGTATATATGGAGGGATGACTGTATCTTAGATATCAGTAAGAAATGTGCTCATGTCTGTTGGCAGCCCTTGTCAGAGTTAATGCTATTGAAGCCTGGGCCTGTTCATAGCATTTCCTATTTACCTGATATGTATGTCCCTCCTCAGAGTCCATAGTGAAGTCCGTTATTAATGTGGCACATGGCTTTCCTATAATTTCCTCTGGCACTTGCTTAATTTTTATTTCATTCTGTTTCATGGAAACCAAGGGTTTGCTTATTGAAGTGCAAACAATGATGGCAGTTGGCATTCTTAAAGGGAATGCAAACTCCTCAGAAGTTGGTAGGTGATCTGAACATTCTTTTGTTCAGTTACTCAACACTCACTGACCAAGAGCAAACATGGTAAGCACATAGCTCCCCTTTAAGAGGCCTATACCTGTGATGGCTCAACTGCATGAGCCAACATGTGAAATTTTAGGTTATTGCTTTGGCTTAAAAGTGAGGTCTGAACAGAATACTTGACTTTAAGGATTTCTATAATCAGGGATAGGGCATATTTTAGATTGCATTGACTTAGGCCCTTTTTTAAATAGAATGAGTAGAAAATAGAGGTAAATAAATTGAACAGTGTGACCTAGAGGCTTCATAGAAAGACAGTCTGTTGCAAAGGACAACACAATTTCTTTTATCAGCTTTAAGCTATTGTATCAGTACAAGGTGAGCATCTCTTATCTGAAAATATGAAATCAGAACTACTTCAAAATCCAAAACATTTTGAGAACTCACATGTATACCACTAGTAGAAAATTTCATACCTGACATCACGTGGCTGTCAAAATGCACGCCCAAAATATAATACCAATATATTCAGGCTGTGTGTATAAGGTATAGATGAACACATAATTCTTTATGTGAGGTTGGGTTTTATGTTCAACTGATGGCCTTATAAGAACAAAATTCCCAAATTCAAAATAGGTGAAATCTGAAACAATTTTGTCCTAAGCATTTTAGATAAAGGGGTCTCAGTAGATGTAGTAATTTAAAATATGCCTTTTAGTTTCACATATGAGTTATTTATTCAACATGCACTAATTTTCCCCTAGCATTTTATTGGTATACTTCCATTTATTTGTATTGTGTGCATTAAAACAAATCAAGCAAACAGGAAAGATCCACATGGAACAAATGTTTTTGCACATTTTGTATGCATGAGAGATTTCCTGTCTTTACTTGGGATCTGTTTCATTTTGCTTTTCATTTCATTAAGAAAACTCACTCAGGGCTGGAGAGATGGCTTAGTGGTTAAGTGCTTGCCTGTGAAGCCTAAGGACCCCGGTTTGAGGCTCGATTCCCCAGGATCCACATTAGCCAGATGCACAAGGGGGCACACACATCTGGAGTTCGTTTGCAGTGGCTAGAAGCCCTGGCGCACCCATTCTCTCTCTCCCTCCCTCTCCCTCCCTCTCTCTCTCTCTGTCGCTCTCAAATAAATAAATAAAAGTAAACAAAATTTTTTTTAAAAAAAGAAAACTCACTCAAGTTCACCAAATCTACCTGAGTTTCCTTGGTATTTCCTTTTTTGTAGAACGTAGTGTTAAGCATTGAGAATTCAAAGGACAATAACCAATATACAATTAATGCAGTAAAGAATATATATTAAAAAGGTGAAAACTTCATACCCAAGGAGCTACAGAAGGTAATTCTGTAAAAAAATTATATACATCATTTCTATATAAATTTTTTTGAGTCATGTATTGGCATGAATTGTTGGTGTGAGCTTGTTTTTTGTCTTCTTTCTGTAAGATTTGAAGCCTATGACTTGCTAGAGGCTCCATGAGATAGACTTGGAATTACTGTGATTCCTGGGATCCATATGTCAAGGTGATGCTTAACTTTTCTGGGGAACTCGGGGATGTGGCCATCAGTCGCTTCTGGAGAGGCATGAATCCTGCAAGGTTAGAGAGAGTGGCCAGGGGCCTTGGAAGTATGAAGAAGGAAGGTAGGTGATTAGTCACATGGAGATCTTTTTTGTAAAGGAATCTGGGAACATTGAATAATTTAGGAGAAGATCCGTAGAGGAAAATGAGTAGATTTTGGATGTAAACACTGTTAAAGCCCATTAGAAAAGCCAGTTGGCTTAACTTGTTCTGCCTGCATACCTGATGACTTATAGGTCAAGAGCCAGTAAACTTGTTTGTTTATTTTAATCCTTTCTCTTCTCTAGAGATGGGATATCATTACTGAATTGAAAGTTTCTAGTAGCAGGTATCTTATTTTCTTGGTCTTCATAGCAACCAAGGCATATGATATGTCAGGAAATCAAAAAGTCTAAAGATCTTAATAATCTCTTCTTATAATTATTCAATTACATTTCCTTGCAAATAAGCATATCCCTAGATCAAAATATACTTCCCTTCTCATATCTAAACCAAATCTATCTTTCTGTGCTTACTCTGAGTCTAGTTTTGCTTTGGGTGAGAAAAATATGAGATGCTACTCCACCAGGTGAAATGCTTTCATGTTTATATCATATAACACAAAATTATCTTCTGTAACTTCTCAAGTATGAAGTTTTTACCATCTCATCTTCCTTATTGCTTTAATTTTTTAGATATGGACATATTTAATATGTAAATAAAATAAATATGTAAATATGTAACACATGGTGGTACAATCCTTTCTCTCCTCTCTGCCCCTTTTCTGAAGAGGCCTTCCTCATTAGGCATTCAGGTCAACCCCATGGGGATTGTGGGTCATGAATTATGGGCAGGAGAGGCAATGTCTCTGTGCAGAATGTCCCAACTTGTGCCTCTAACAATCTTTCCACCTCCTGTTCTGCAAAATCCCCTGAGCTATGCTGGGAGCATTTTAAGTCTGCTTCAGTGATGGACACTTAGGAGCCTCTGGATTTCTATTTTGGTAGGTGTTGAGTGTCCTCATTATCTATCTCCATCACCCGCATGCTGATGTCAGATTCACTAAGAAAGCAGCACTCTTGTTCATTTCCCCAATTCCTCTGTGGTTTCAACTGGGGCAGGAGTGGAGTACACTGGGTCATTTATCTTTTAAGGTCCAGCTCCTGTCTGAAAAATAGAAGCAGATTCTCCAACAGAGAATGAAGTCAGCACCAGTTAAATGGGATAGCAATTATTAATTTACAGAGAATTAAAAGGATATAGACCCTCTTATAATCTAAGATTAGTAGGAGCTTGACAGTGGACAGCAGAATCATTATCTGGATATGATTTTGATTTGTTTCCCAATTCCAGATATGGTTTCCTTTGCACTGAGCAGATCTATTAGCCAATCCAAGAGCATTTGGTTACCCACCATGGCTATGTGCCACTATTACTTTAATTTTTAAAGGTCTTTTATGATTGTTTTCTATGGTGGTTTGAAGGAATCATGTTTAGAATACTCGGTCCCATCTATAGTCATGCTGTCCTGAACATGCCTAGTCTCGTTTGACTACTTGGTCCTCAGCTGGTGGCAATTTTGGACAGTTGTGGAGTCTTTGGGAGGTGAAGCCTTGCTGGAGGAGGTGTGTCACTTGGGTCAGGACTTGATATTTTGTAATCCAGACCCTTTTGGCTAGCTCACTCTTGCTGCTTTCTTGTAGCTGATATGACTAGATGTGACACTTTGCTTTCTGTTGTTGCTGTGTTTTCCCCACCATATGAAACTTTCCCTTGAACCTATAACCAGAAATAAAGTCTTTGCTTCCATAAGCTGCTTCTGGTTGGTTGTTTTTTCCCAGCATTGGGAAAGTAACTGCCTCATTCTCTACTGGGTGTCAGTAATCAATACTGCCTCTACTGAGCACAGCATATGTTGAGCATGATAGAGGAATATTGCTTGTTCTCTTCATTTATTTAATTTTTTTTGTTATGCTTGGTGATCCCTCAATGGTCCCATAGCATATTTCTCTAGAGATACTGTGTTTTGATAGTTTAAATTCTCTAGCTTACTGTTCAAGAACTCATGGCATCATACCAATCTTGACCCAGAAATTTAGACTCAAACCTGATATTTCTAAGAATCAGTAGGTCATAGTAGGAGAGTAAGGAAGGGCTGTTGGTTAATTGTGGATCTGTTTCTCTTCCTTTTCTCTCCCTATATTCAGTTTGTTAAATTTCTTATGTTGTTCACTTAGATTAACATTTTTAATTGACATGTTGTGTAGTTCTGGAAACCACTTATTAGATTTTATAGGTGTCCCTTGCAGCACAAAATGTTTAATGAGCAAAGTAATTGGGTTACAGTGAAATGAATATGTACATAGTCACTGAATTAATGAATGAATTAAATAATGACTTCATGGAAACACGAGGAAGTGGACATGACTTGTCTTTGTAGTATTAGATACTGACATTGTGTTGTGTGGGGATGTTTTGGAGGAAAAAATGTTCTCTTTTAAAAAATTAAAACAAGCCAGGGCATGGTGGCACACGCCTTTAATCCCAGTACTCGGGAGGCAGAGATAGGAGGATTGCCATGAGTTCGAGGCCACCCTGAGACTACATAGTGAATTCCAGGTCAGCCTGAGCCAGAGTGAGACCCTACCTCGAAAAACCAAAAAAAAAAATAAATAAAATAAAATAAAGTTAAAACAATATTGTATGTGTAAATGTGTGTATATACTACTTTTTAATCAGAATGAGTATGTGTAAATACACTTGGTTTCCAGCCCTTTGATTGGTCCTCCAAGGGGTCTGGAAGATGCGGCTGGAAGGACGTGAGTGGGATATACAGTGTATTTGACCAGGGAAATATGTATCTCCTAACTATGTAGAAACAGACAGTCAGAATCATCAGGCTATACTTCCTATGGTGGTAGATAACCTTTTCATCTTGGATTCTGAAGGGGATATTTGGGGAGTAAGAGGCTGATGTAAAGAAAAGCAGTCTGTAGCACTCTGGAGTGTCTCATGGACTCTACTTGAATTAAATGAAGAAAGCAGAATCCCTGAGGTCTTGACTTACGTGGAGTAGCAGCAGAAGTGGGAGCCCTAAAAGCTTTTAAGTGCCAACCCAGGGTCCTCTTACCTGAGCCACACATCTTGTACCCATGTGTTCTATATAGGAGGGACATAGAGGGAAATATATATACATATATATATATACACACATATATATATACACACACATATATATACACACACACACACACACACACACATATATATATATATATACACATATATGTATATATAAATTTTACTAGGGCCATTAAATAAATCAGAGGCTGGATCATTCTGACCCAAAGATATATATTTTTTTAGTTTTATATATATAGTGTGTATACAGCCATGATGGTACTTAGTCATTCAGCCTTGTAGAATCCTTTTATAATCTGTTGACAGTTTTCATATATGTACATAAGGTATTTTGGCCATAATCCATTCCAATTATCTCCTTTTGTCCTTCCCCATCCTCCTTCCACTATACTTCTTCTTTACAACTAGTCTCTTTTCTATTTTGATATATTTTTATTTTTTTGTCCTTTATCATACATGATAGAATGGTGATGACCCCCAATATTGGGCAGGTTTTGTGCAATTAATGACAGCCACTATAAAATCATGAATGCAATGGTTACTTCGTGCCTGGAGGACAATGTTTCTAAGCATTCCTCCCCATACTCTGGCTCTTACATTCTTTCTACCTCCTCTTCTGCAATATTCTCTGAGCCTTGGAGGGAGTGATGTTGATGTCTCTTTAGTTCTGAGCACTCAACAGTCACTTATTCTCAAAACTTTGATGAGTTTTGATTCTTCCCAGTAGTTACCACGATCTGAAAAAGGAAGCTTCTCTGACCAAAGGTGAGAACATCGCTAATTGATGGGCATAAACATAAATATTTGGAGGGAAATTTGATGGGCCTAACATATCCATTTTGCCAAACAACACTAGTATTTTGTTTTCCTTAAGGCCTATGATCTTTCCAGCCATATACTTTTGACTAGGTTTCAGCACCAGACATGAATTCTTTTCCATAGAGCAATCCTTAAAACCAATCAGAAAGCAGTTGGATACTCCTATAACAGTCATGCCACTGTTGCACTCATGTTGCACACATCTTGCCTGGCCAGTCAGCTGTGTAGCTCACAAGGTCCACTGCTGGCTGGTTAAGGCTGTTGATGACTTTTCTTTCCAGCATTCTGATTAGCACTTTCCAGCACCAAGACAGCCAACCAGCAGAGAGAAGACTTCCAATCCAGCTCAGTTTCTTCTTGTCCTACAACTGAAGCATGTGATATCTTCAACAGTAGGGTCTTAGGGTTAACTACAACTAAAGATGAATGAAAAAATCATATCAAAACCTACTTCTTTGTTACCTACTTGAAAACATAATTTAAAAATAGAATTTGGGTGGTAGTAACCTCCTGTGGGGATGGATAATGCTCTACCCAGAGGCATAGGTTGTTACAGAAAAATCACAGTTTCAGGGGTGGGATACCTCCCAGTGAGTTCTTGGTCAGGAAGGTCTCTAAGACTCTTAAGACAGTGCATGCTATTGCCAGTTGTGGTGACTTGAAAGTAAAATGTCTCCCATAGCCTCATGTGTTTGACTACTTGATTCCCAGTAGGTGGCACTGTTTGGGAAGGTTGTAGAACCTTTCAGGGGTGGAGCGGTGTAGAGAAGTAGCAGTGGACCTTGAGGCTTTATATTCCAGCCACAATGGCTGTCTGGCTCTTGCTACTTCTTTCTTGCTGATGTGAAGATGTGATGTCAGTTGTTTACTCCTGCTATGCTTTTCCTGCCATGTCTGACTTCCTCTTGAAAGCATAAGCCAAAAACTAACTCTTTTCTTTCTTAAGGTGCTTTTAGTTGGGTATTTTGACCCAGCAACAAGAAAGAAACTGATATACCATTGCTCTTTATGGCCTACCAGATCTTGTAGAATCTTTAGCACAGGTACAACTTTTTCCTGGGAACTTCAGTTCACACTATTCCTGTTGTTCTTCTGCTCTAGGATCTAGTTCCAGAGTGTTACATTCAGCCTTTTTGAAAAATTCACACACATGTGCATGCATGTGTATGTGCATGTAGTATGTTTTGTATATGTGGTGTATGCATGTATATGTGCAAATGCATGCCACCCATATAAGCATATGTATGGAGGCCAGAGGAGAATGTTGAATGTCCTTCTCTATTGTTAATCTCATATTTACTTGAGACAGAGTTTCTCTCTGAATATGGAGCTCCAAGTTTCCCCAGCACCAGTAATTCTTGGTCTCTACTCCCCTGAGGTTGTTTTTATGTGGGTGCTGAGGAATCAAACTTGGAATGGGCTCCAGCTCAGGACCTTGGGCTTGTGCACCAAGTGTTCTTAACCTCTGAGCTTTTACTGCAGCTCTGTGTCCAACCCTTTGATGTTTTTATATGACATTTGCATCTATAACTATGTTGGGCTATATTCATAGCTGTTCTGGGAAGCATGAAACCTATGGCCTCAAGTTGTATAAAGAAAAGATCCCATTGATAATTACACATATACACACACCTACCCATAGCACAAAAGAATCCCGAGATTCCCTTTGTCTTCAAATATATACTTTAAGTCACATTATTTTCATTAAAATATATTTATTTATTTATATAATTTTGGAAATTGGCAGTTTCTCTTTAACTGTCCTGTCCAGACCAAGGACCTTTACTTGATACTTATTGAGCACATCAGTTCCAGGCTTCTCAGCCAGACTGAACTTCCCACAGCCTATTATGAGTCTTCACTCCTTCTCCAGCCAGGCTAGTGGATATTGGGGATCCTTCTCTCTCTCCTTGCCTTTGTTTTGCTGCTGGCCTTTTTTTTGCATCTCTGAGCATCTTCTTCCTGCCACTTTCTATTTCTCCATATTTCTCTATAACATACATCAACTTTTCATACTCTGGAGGGAATTAAGTTTACTTTGATAGGTTATTCTCTGGTTTTCCTTTTAAGTCTTACTGCAACTGTACTGCCATAGTTGTAAGGTACTTGAGTGAGCACTGACCAAAACCATAGGCTATTTCCAAGGATATACACTCCTTGTCCAGTGGAGGAGAAGGTTGATTTTATATTTCAAAAAAAAAATCACAATGTGATAAATATGTCTATACTGCAAATGTAAATAAATAAAAAATGAAGAAAAAGAAAGAGAAATACCAAGGTTGAAGGTATTAGGTTGTTTTTGGAGTGCTTGTCTATATTAGAGGCCTTGGGTTTGATCCCTAGCAACACAAAACAAATTATCAAAACCCCAACTGGATACACACTTAACCTGCTGAAGTATGAAGAGACCCTAGCAAAGTGTCTGTATAGTCTTACCTCACATAATTGGTTATTAGTCTTTTTGGATGTTCTTAGGCCATGGAAGACATATGGAAGTTACACAAGAAATACTTGTTGAATGTGCTGATGGGTAAGAGGATGAATGTATGGATAAGTTATATATGGGCAAGGAATGAATACATGGATAAGTGATGGATACTCAAAGGGATCCATATAAAGAGAAGTGATAGATGAGCAAGGGCATGAATGTGTGGATAAGAGATGGATGAGTGTGGCGGTTTGATTTAGGTGTTCTCCATAAAGTTGGGCATTCTGAGTGCTGGGTTCCCAGCTGATGGATATTTGGGAATTAACACCTCTTGGAGGCAGTGTGTTGTTGGAGGTGGGCTTATGGGTATTTTGGCCAGTTTCCCCTTGCTGGTGTTTGGCACACTCTCCTGTTGCTATTGTCAACCTTATGTTGGCCAGGGGGTGATGACCACCCTCTTCTCATGCCATCATCTCCCCCTTCCATCATGGAGCATCCCCTCGAGTCTGTAAGCCAAAATAAACCTTTTTTCCCAAAACCTGCTCTTGGTCAGATGACTTCTGCCAGCTATGCAAACCCGACTTCAACAGTGAACAACGGGATGAATGTATGGGCAAGTTATGAATGCGCAAGGGGGTGAATGTATGGATAAAGGATAGATGATCAAGGGGGGTGAGTTAACATGGAAGTGATTGCTTTGATAGCAGTCTACTGCTTTGAGGCTCAGCTGGTGATGATATCCTTAATATCAACTACCAAATCAGTGTAAGTATGAAGTGATTCTCAGTTTAAATGAATTCCCATTTTCCCTTAAGCAAAGATTAACAAAGTGTCAGGCCAACTGAATTTCTGGAACTCTACGTGGAATATGCAAATGTATGCTTCTGCTTAGCAAGGTTCATTATACATATTAAAGTCACATAAAAAGATATTAATTAAAATAGTTTTCACTCTCATATTTTATAAACTAATTCAGAAATTTCACATGAATCTTTAGCCTTTATGGGTCAGAGCACATAATCCTACATACTTTCTAGTCATTTTTATTCTGAGGTATGATGACTGATTCACCCAATAGTAGAACAGTTACCTTTATTTAAAGTGATCTTCAAAGGGTTATGTACATACTCAGCACTTGGGCCCCTGTGTCAGTCCTTTGCTGGCTTTATGTCAATTCTGTGTATCCCGACACTACTTGATCAAGTTGGCTGTGGACTGCATGTTTACACTAAGCACACTTTGGTGTCCTTTCTTGGTTGGCTGCTTTGCAATTGGAGACTCTGCTAGGAAACCAGAAGAAGGTGACCCTCCCTTGCTACTGGTGGCAACCAAACTCTGCGCTATACTGAAGCCTGGAGAGAGAGTAGTAGTTTTTTGAAGGCTCTTTGCATATGAGCTGGGAACAGGACTTCAGAGCTTTCTGCCAGCTCTTCACAATTTAATCTTAGCTTTCTCCTCTTTTTATAAATAAAAGAATAGAGGTTATCTCCTTTCTATCCTGCCCGTCCACCTGCCTATCTCTGCAAATATACAGTTCACCCCTCCTTGAAAATAATACTCAAGTGATGCCATCTCTTCACTTTCCCGTGGGTAGTATTTGATCCTTACAGCAGCACAGTCAGGGAAGGAATTATTTATAGCTTCACAGATAAGGAAGGGAGGGTACATTACCTGCTGAGGGCCCATACCAGTTTACTGTGTTATCCCATGGGCTACTGTGGGCTGTCAGCAGAGTGTGGGGAATCCCATACACCTGAATCCCTTCATGTAGCAGCTTTGAGTGTAACCCTCAGGCCTTTAAGCCTCAGTTGCCTTCTGTGTAGAATGGGCACATACAGCCCTTCCTGGGGAAAGTGGTACCATATATGTTGAGCCTTGGGTGATCACCTGTGTGCCACATTCTCTTCATTCATGTGACATGTCAGAGTCATGTGGTGGTGACACATAACTTCATGAGTACCTTCAAGTACTTTAAGTTACCCCTCAGCCTGTCTTGACTTGTACCTTGCCTATGCCATTTATATAAATAATGATCCACTTCCAGGGTGGTTTGAATTTTTTCTCTCTCTCATAGGAGTTCTAGAGGTTTCTTGGAATGATCAAGCCAGTATTAAACTCTTTCCCCACTCCCAACTACAAATTAGCAAGCATCATCTCCATTCATAAAAGCAGACATTGTCCCACAAAGCCTGGATTTTCTAGCAGGATGGAACACAAAGTTGACTTTTTAGGTGACGCATGACGATGTCAATGTCATAGGTGGGTCCATGCTTTGGCAGTGCCAGGCCCCTGGAGGAGCCTTGGCTTCGTCCCTGCCAAGCTAGGAGCTGTGCTCAGGTACTAGGAGATGGGCTTGGGAAGGGGGCTCAGGTCTACTTTCAGCTTCAGCCTCTCCTTCCCAGTTGTCTGCTTAACCCTCCTCTATCCTGGTGCTTGCTCTGTGCTTTCCATGTTGCCTAGAGAAAGCAAGCGAGCAAGGCTTGCCCCCACCCCTGGCCTTCTCTGCTTCTTAGAGCAGCTTCCTCCTGGGGTGGCAGGTTCCTGCCCTGTAGGCCTCTCTTCTTAGTCCTGCAGAGTTAAGAAGCTCTGTGGCATTCAAGAAGGGATGTACCAAGCCCAGTGAAATGGGTAAATGTTTGTCCAGGAAACTGGACAAAAGCTGTTTTTCAATGAGACTGGTCCCCAGGGGGCAATAGTCTCATGAAACAATAGACAACATAGGGAAATAAATACACTTCCCATTTATTTCCACTTGAAAATTAGAAACGAACCCATATTATAAAAGACCCATATTATTGCTCTCCCAGTCTGGGCTTACGTACACACATATCTGTATGTTTGGCTTCTCTTTGCTGGGACTGGTGGGTACTGTACAGTATACCTACAATGTTTTTCCTGGTTGCTCAAATTTCCCTTTCACTGGGATTTGAAAGGCAGTTAGTTATTTTTGTGAATATTGCCAGATGAAAATAACTTGACAGGGACATATTATCAAGATATTGGTTCTTTCCCAACCAATGTAAAACCCCACATAAGAGAAGTTTGATGTGTGCTTGAAACAACAAGAACGACAATATAAAGATTGGATCACTAGGGCTCCAGAATATGGCTATGCTTGCTTTTGTAAAGGGGGCACATAATAAAAGAACTTGTTTTCAGGCTTGATCTAAATCAAATTATTTTAACAAAATGAACTCGTAACATCACATTTACTTTAGTGACAGCACGTTGAGAACTACAAATGTCATGAGTACTGTTGGCTTTCCCAGCATGCCCCCTGGGAGGCAGAACACCCAGGACAGAAGTGCTAGAGGGCTCAGCCCAAGGCACACAGTGGTTGGTGGAGAGGAAATACAGACATGTGAGCAGAAATCATCTAGGGCTTTTTATTGAGTTTGGAGGACTAGCTTGGCACACTGAGAGTTGGGTAAACAATTTGTACTGGGCAGGAGAGGGACCACAGTGTTTTGCTAGTTAAAGTATGAAGGTACCCCAGCATATATACAGCCTGCTGTCCTTCTCCTACTTGCCCCTTCTCTGGCAGTTTTTTTCCAATGATCCTTAATCATTGGAAAGTCTGTTTATTTTTATTTTATTTTTTTATTGACAACTTCCAAAATTATAGACAATAAAATGTGGCAATGCCCCCAGTCTCCTTTGCAACTCCACTCTCCATCATATCCCCTCATCCTTTCAATCAGTCTCCATTTTATTTTTGATGTCATCATCTTTCTTGTGTAGGTGTGGTGGTTTGATTCAGGTGTCCCCCATAAACTTAGGTATTCTGAATGTTAGGTTCCCAGCTGATGGAGATTTGAGAATTAGAGCCTCTTGGAGACAGTGATTTGTTGAGGACAGGCTTATGGATATTATAGCCAGTTTCCCTTGCCAGTGTATGGCATGCTCTCCTGTTGCTGTTGTCTACCTTATGTTGGCCAGAGGGTGATGTCCACCCTCTGCTCATGCCATCATTTTCTGCCATCATGGAGCTTCCCCTAGAGTCTGTAAGCCAAAATAAACCCTTTTTACCACAATCTTCTCTTAGTCAGGTGATTTCTGCTAGCAATGTGAACCTGACTGCAACATTGAAGTTGGTACTAGGAGTGGGGTTACTGCTAGACACCTGACTGTGTGGCTTTGGCCTTTTGGAGCTGATTTTCAAGAGGAATGTTGAAGGATTTGAAACTTTGACCTAAGAGATGCCTTGAAGTGCTGTAAGTACTGCTTGATGGACTGTTCTGGTCAAAGTTGAAAGACCTGAATGTACTAATAACTGTGGACTGTGAGGTTTGGCATATGAGGGTAAGAAAGAGCTTTGCCTGGACTGGGCTAGAAGCAGTTGTGTGAGAGGCTTGCTATTATTCCTTTGTCTTGAGAACTTGTGCAGGGTTGCATTGCATAGAAATGGACTGGTGTGAGCAGAGGGATATGGCATAGAAAAAATGAAATTGTTGGGCCAAAACTTCTGTCCATTCACCTGCAATTGTATGAGAGATTACAATCATTGAGACTGGGCCATGTAACCTGCATTGGGACAACAGAAAGAATGCAGTTATTTGAAGGAGCCAGAATTCTGAGTGTCCTGTTCTTCAAGTTCTCCTTTAATCCCCCCAGATTAACAAATTGGTGCCCCACCTGGTATTATGGAGTGTAAGAAATGCAGGAAAGAGGGTCATTGAATGTGCAGCATGGTCTTGTGTTTTGGAAATGGCCATGTGCAATGTGAAGCAGGTTTGCTGGGTGCCTGCATGGAGACGCGGTGGAGTTGTGAAACAATTAATACAATTGACAAAACAAAGAGCTGGTTCTTTGAAAAAATAAGCAAGACTGACAAACCCCTGGCCAATTTGATCAAGCAAAAAAAGGAGAAGCTTCAAATTAACAAAAGTCAAAATGAAAAAGGAGAGATCACAACAGACATAAGTGAAATTGGGAGAATCATCAGGACTTATTTCAAAAACCTCTACTCCACAAAACTGGATAATGTGGAGGAGATGGATAAATTCTTGGACACATACCATCTATCAAAGCTAAACGCAGAGCAGATTAATCACCTCAATGAATCCATCACACTCATGGAGATTGAAAAAGTAATGAAAAAACCTCCCAAAAAAGAAGAGTGCAGGACCAGATGGCTTCTCAGCTGAATTCTATCAAACCTTCATGGAAGAACTCAAACCAATCTTCCTCAAACTGTGCCACACAATTGGAGAACAGGGAAAGCTACCCAACTCCTTTTATGAAGCTAGTATCACCCTAATTCCAAAACCAGGCAGAGATGCCATAAGAAAAGAGAACCACCGGCCTATTTCCCTGATGAACTTAGATGCAAAGATTCTGGAGAAAATCCTCGCAAACCAAATCCAACAGCACATCAAAAGCATTATCCACCTTGACCAAGTGGGATTCATTCCAGGAACACAGGGGTGGTTCAACATACGGAAATCTGTCAATGTAATACACCATGTAAACAAGGTTAAACATAAAAACCACATGATCATTTCGATAGATGCAGAAAAGGCCTTTGACAAGATACAACATCACTTCATGATCAAAACATTGGAGAGAATTGGCATGGTTGGTTCATATCTTAACCTAACAAAGGCAATATACAAAGCTCCGAAGGCCCAAATAATACTTAATGGAGAGAGACTGGAGGAATTCCCATTAAGATCAGGAACAAGACAGGGTTGTCCACTCTCACCTCTGCTTTTCAATATAGTACTGGAAGTCCTAGCTCAAGCAATAAGACAGGAGAAGGAAATAAAAGGGATACAATTTGGAAAGGAAGAAGCTAAGTTAGCTCTATTCGCTGATGACATGATTGTATATGTAAGAGACCCGAGAGATTCCATCCCCAAACTCCTGAAGGTGATTAACTCCTATAGCAAAGTAGCAGGATACAAAATCAATGCACAAAAATCAGTAGCCTTTCTATATGCAAATGACAAAGATACAGGGAAAGAAATAAAGGACATGGTCCCATTTTCAATAGCAACAATAAAAGTAAAATACCTTGGAATAATGTTAACCAAGGAAGTGAAAGATCTATACAACGAAAACATAAAAACACTCAAAAAAGAAATTGAAGACTTGAGAAAATGGAAAGACCTCCTATGCTCCTGGATAGGCAGAATTAACATTGTGAAGATGGCAATCCTACCAAAGGCAATATACAGATTCAATGCAATTCCAATTAAAATCCCTACAGTGTCCTTCACAGAGATAGAAAAAATGATCTAAAAGTTCATGTGGAAAGGCAGAAGGCCTCGCATATCCAAACATATCCTCAGCAAAACAAATACCTCTGGAGGCATCACCATACCTGATCTAAAGCTATATTACAAAGCCATAGTAATAAAAACAGCATGGTACTGGCATAAAAACAGGAGTATAGACCAATGGAATAGACTTCAGGACCCAGACTTTGGGTCAAACAACTATAGCTACTTGATATTCGATAAAGGCCTGAACAATATAGGCTGGAAAAAAGATAGCATCTTCAACAAATGGTGCTGGACAAACTGGATAACCATATGTAGGAAATTGAAACTTGATCCACACATCTCGTGATGCACTACACTCAAGTCCAAATGGATCAAAGACCTCAATATAAGACCAGAAACTTGGTTACTACTGGAAGAAAATATAGGAAGAACTTTCCATGATATAGGAATGGAAAAGACTTCCTGAACAAAACCCCAGTAGCTCACAATATTAAACAGTCACTCAACCAATGGGATCACATAAAGCTGAAGAGTTTCTTTACAGACAAGCATACAATAAGCAAAGCCAATAGATTACCCACAGAATGGGAGAAAATATTTGCAGGTTATCCAACTGATAGAGGCCTAATCTCTAGAATCTACAAAGAACTCTAAAATCTAAACAGTAAGAAGTCAAACACCCCACTCACAAAATGGGGCAAAGAGCTGAACACGCAGTTCACAGAGGAAGAAATAGAAATGGCAAACACACACTTAAGAAAATGTTCATCAACCCTAATCATCAGGAAATTGCAAATTAAAAGAACTATGAGATTCCACCTTACCCCAATAAGGATAGGAAACATCAAAAAATCAAATGAAAATAAATGCTGGCGACAATGTGGAGAAGTAGGAACACTCATCCACTGTTGGTGGGAATGTAGGATGGTACAACCACTTTGGAAAGCACTATGGAGACTTCTGAAAAAGCTGGCTATAGAGATATCAATAGACGCAGTTATTCCTTTACTGGGCATATACCCTAAAACCTTCAAACCACAGCCTAGAGAGATTTGCTCAACCGTGTTTGTAGCGGTTCAATTTGTAATAGCTAAGAGCTGGAATCAACCCAGATGTCCATCACTAGAAGAATGGAAAACTAAGATGTGGTATATCTACACAATGGAATTCTATACAGCAGTAAGAAAAAAATGACACAATGAAATTTGAGGAAAACTGGTTGAACCTGCAACAGATCATTCTCAGTGAACTTACCCAATCACAGAAAAAAAATCGCCACATAGTCTCACTCATCTACAGCACCTAACCTGAATCTACCCAAGATACCTTACATACCCAGCAAGCATCTCGTGGACTAGACACTAGGATGGATGGGGAGGGAAGGGAGGGCATCAAAGGGGTGGGAAACACAAATCTAGACCCAAACGGCAATGGTACCATAAAGTTCTACTTCCTAAAAGGCAGACCAAATGACTGAACTTTCACCTGGCCCTTACAGGGAACACCTGATCCACAAGACACTAGAGAGGGTAGGATCAAGACTAACCTTAATCTTCTACGTCTTCCCTCCCTCCTTGTCCCTCCCCACCTCTTCTCTCTAACTGTTGTATATTAGTTATCTTTTTCCTCATTTTCTTAGTGGGCACTGACCTGTAACTCCCATTACCAGCATGGGGCTATCATCCACAATGAGTTTTTGATCAGAGACCTACAAGGTTTCCTAAAAGACAGACAGATTTCTGTCAGAGTACTTGATGACCCACCAAAGGTTAGTGGTAAGACCCTACTGCTGAAGACACCTTATGTGGTTGACATGAAAAATGGAATGGCATGGCTGGAAGTTGGAAGAGAGTCAGTCCCCAGACAGCACGTCTAGTGCCAGAAGGTGCTACATGGGTGACTGGGAGAAAATGACCAATATCTGTCCAAGCAAGTCATGGTCTAACCTACTTAGCAGCGAATAACCTGTTATGATGCCCACACAAGTGAAATAGTGGCACACAGCCATGGTGGGGAACCAACTGCTCTTGATTTGGCTAACTGATCCCCTCAGTGGTACGGGACCCATAGCTGGAGCTGGGAAACAAGTCAGAACCATATCCAAACATAAGCCCACTCTCCAATATCAAGCTACCATCAATCATGGGCTACAAGAGGGCCTACACCTATTAAATTCTCTATAAAAAAATAAGGGTTATCTCATTTGTCCTGGTGCTAACTTACTCTCCGTTGGAGAATCTGCTTCTCTTTTTCAGATAGATGTAGATCCTAAGGAGAGAGCCACCCCATCATACCTCAAAAGGGCCCCGGCAGAAAGTAAGAACAATTGGCGAAACAAGCAAGGGTGCTGTTTTCCTGGTGAACCGGATACCAGCACAAGGGGGAAGGAGCTCAACAGAGAGAAAAATCAACTCCTACCAAATCAGAGGGCCAGAGCCTCAGAGGCCCCCAACGCCTCATCACTGAAGCAGACCAAAAATGTACCCAACATGGCTCAGGGAAATTTTGCGGAAGAGGGGGTGGAAAGAATGTCAGAGCCACATGTTGGGTCATGATATGCAGAGACATTTAGCTTACCCATAACTGTGGGCTAACTCCACAATGCATGACCCATATACCTCAACAAGGAGGGGCCAAAGGGGAGGGTGTAGGTCACGGATGAGCCTAATAATGGTACCAAACTGACTGTATTTGCTGAATACAAAACTAATTAATAAAGATAAAAAATAACTTAAAAAAATATGTATCTTTGGAGTTGTGAGGATGGACTGTGGGTTGCAGTAGAGACCCAGTAGAGATGCCAGGACCACAGGATGGCTGCTATGGAGAGCTGCTGCCCCTGGATGAAGTTTTCCAGGACTGTGAGCAGCCTAGCTGGAGGGGTGGAACTGGAACTCCAGATTCTTGTCAGTGGTTAGAATTATTGGACTTGGAGATTTGTCACTGACTAGCGTTGTTGGACTTGGAGCTACAGGGTTTGACATTTGTCCTAGTTGTCTTCAATGTTGTATTGGTTGAATATTTCTTTGCTATGCCCAATGCCATCTTTTGCAGTGTGAGTGTTTATTCTGCACCATTATAGGTTTAAAAAAATTTTTTTTTTGGTATTATGGCTCAGTTAAAAGACCTGGGATTATGGGGATGTTTGAACATAATTAGGATTGATAAAAAATGGGGACTTTTAAAGTTGGGCTGAATGCATTCCATCTTACATCATGGATGGTTATCAGTTTCTGGCCACCAGGGGTGGAATGTTGTGGCTTGATTCAGTTGTCCCCCATAAATTTAGGTATTCTGAATGCTAGGTTTCCAGCAGATGGAGATTTGGGAATTAATGCCTCCTAGAGGCAGTGTATTTTGGGGGGCGGGCTTAAGGCTATTATATCCAGTTTCCTCTTGCCAGTGTGTGGCACACTCTCCTGTTGCTGTTGTCCACCTTATGTTGACCAGGGGGTGATGTCCACCCTCTGATGTGCCATCGTTTTCCCTGCCATCATGGAGCTTCCCCTCATGTCTGTATGCCAAAGTAAATCCTTTTTCCCACAAGCTGCTCTTAGGTTATTTCTGCCAGCAATGTGAACCTGACTGCAATACTAGGTAATGTCACACACTGTGAGGTCATGGACATTCAGGCCATTTTGTGTCTGGAAGAGAACATTGTAAGGAGTCCCAGCCTACTTTTGGCTCTTACATTCTTTCTGCCACCTCTTCCACAATGGACCCTGAGCCTTGGAAAGTATGATAGAGATGTTTTAGTGCCGAACACTCCTCTGTCACTTCTTCTCAGCACTATCGTGCCTTCCAAGTCATCCCAATATCACTGCCATCTGAAAAGAGAAGCTTCTCTAACCAAAAGTGAGAGTAGCATTAATATATGGGTATGAACATTATGAGAAGAGCTTACTGGGCAGTTTGGTGAGCAGACACCAACAGACGTTATACCCCTAGGCTCATGCCTTCCCTTTTCATAGGTTTTTCAGTATCAGGCATGTATTCTGTCTTGTGGAGCAGGCTTCCTGTCCAATTAGAGAGTTCTGGTTCCCCCCCTAATAGACATGCCACTATTGCACCCGTTGGCTCATTTGGCCTGGCTGACCAAATTTTTAAGGATTGCAGTGTCCACTGTTGTTTATCTCCACTGGTGAATTCTCTCTCTTCAATGTAGCTATATGCAGCATAGTTTTTTTTTTTTCAGCTTTCTGTAAGCTGATCTAAGCAGAGGAGGTTTTCAGCTCAGCTCCAGCAGGATTTCTCACTGACCTTTCAGCCCATGCATGTGGAGTTTCAGCAATAGTGTCTTACCATCTATTCCTGGTGACAAACCAAGAGACTAAGTACTTGCCTGTAATGTTTTGTGGCCATCAGAGACCTCCTGGCTTACAACTCACTGTAAGGTATCCCATCTCTGACTGTGAAAATTTTCTAGTAACAATCTATGGCTTCTGGGTTCATCATCATCCAAAAAAAGTAGGTTTCCATATGACTTATTCATATCCTCTTAGATTTTGATAACCCTCCCCCAACCTTTCTTTTACTCAATCTCTTCCCCTGACCTCACTTAGGCCATTTCATCCCCAGTATTCTGTTCTTCTACTTATTGTATATGTGTAAGTGGAAAGTCTGGTTTTATACTGTCTGTTCTATGTCTTATATTCCCAGGGTGATTTTAACTTGTGAAAAGTGCAAACACCATCTCTTGATCCTCAAAATTCCCCTTTAAAAGCTTAATGTTTAAAAATGTCACTACTGGGCTGGAGAGATGGCTTAGCCATTAAAGTATTTGCCTATGAAGCCAAAGGACCCAGATTCGATTTCCCAGGACCCATGTAAGCCGGATGCACAAGGTGGCACATACATCTGGTGTCTGTTTACAGTGGCTGAAGGCCCTGGTGTGCTCATTCTCTCTCTCTCTATTTGCCTCTTTCTCTCTCTCAAATAAATAAAATAAATTTAGAAAAAGTCAGTGCTGAGCCTTCTGCTTTTGCTCACAGAAACCAAGGTGATCAGACTGCTCACAGCTCATTAGGTACTTTCCTTACCATTTACAGAGTAATCCATAGAAATCTGACAGCAGCTTTGGAGGTGGATACTGCCACTATCACTATCTTGGAGCTGAGGTAAGTAAGGCACAGAGAGGTTGAGTAATGTGTGTGAGGTCAAAAATAGGAAAAGGCAGAGCCAGATGAGAACCTGGTGGATGAGGCTTTAGACTCAGAGCATATGTGCTTCACCATTGGACTAGACTTCCCCACGATAGTTCAGTTGTATAAAATAAGAGCTTACAGGGTCAACTAGTCAGAACTTAACTCAAACTTATTTGTATTTAACAAGCCAACAGCCACTGAATTAGACATATATCCCCCTCCTTTCAAGAGACATTTTGTATTACAATGGGGTTTGAAGTTGGGATAGAAGCCCTAGGAAGGACTACAGATTACCTGAGCCATTTTTCTCCCTGTGAGGGAACTCCCATATGACTTGGAGGTGAACATATCACTTGGGAATGAAGGGCATGTGCGGAACAGTGGGAATCGCAATTGTCACCTGCTACTCAGCCTTCTGATGCAGCATCAGTCTCACCTGGTGGTTAGGAAGTGTGGTGTGGGTCGGCTCATCTGCTCAGTAATAACATAGCAGCATGTAGACTGGGCTGGAAGTTAGACATCACTCACAGCTTCCACCCCCTTCTGGGCCCAGGAAGCTTTAGCAGCTTCCTAAGGTGGAACCCAGCCCTGCCACCCCATACCATCTGGTCACAGGTCATTGGAAAGTGACTTACTCAGCAACATGGTCCAGCCCTTGCTGGCTCAGTACCCCCCATCCCACACTGCTGACCAGTTTGTCATTATATAAAAAAAAATCATTTCCAAGACTGTCAGTGCCTCATTTATCTCCTCATAGACTTTTAAAAACACAGTTGCATTTTCATAACTCCTCTATCTGACTTGGCCTGTTTAGCCTCTTCTGTTTAGTCTGAATTAAATAATAATTTTCAGTATGAAAGTATAACAGGTGACTACACTTCTTTCTGGATCCTACTTGGAGACCCCTGGTTTTGTCTCTCTCTCAAGTAGAAACATTGTATGGATACATCATATGTTGGTACCATCATTACCCTCCTCCCTGCCCCCACTCCACTGAGGACTCTTCTCAATGGGATTGCTGGTATTCACCATGGATTTGTGGGTTATGAGTTGTAAGAGCAATAGTCAGTTGTTGCTTCTGGTTATTCCCTCCCACTCTGTGGCTCTTACATATTTCTTCAACAAAATTCTCTGAGCCTTGGTGGGTGTGCTTTAAGTCTACTTTAGTGTTGAGCTCCCAGCATCTTCTGGATTTCTGCTTTGGTGCATTTAGAGTATTCTCAGTGTCTGTCTCTATCACCCTGGCCCAGGTTACCAGGCTTACTATGGAAACAGCACTCTTCCTCATCTTGCCAATTCCTTTGTGGTTTCACCTGGGCCCTGGCTGATGTGTGAAGGATGGTTCATCTGTTGACAGGGAGTCAGCTATCTGTTCTTATCTTGTGGATAGGTTTTGGTTGTCCTCAGTTCTTGATGCTTTCTGCAAAAGAAAAACAGATTCTCCAAAGGAGAGTGAGACCAGGTTAGGTTAAAGAAGACAAACATTTTTAATTTAGAGAGATTTTGATGGGTGTAGCTTCACTTTTGGCCAAAGACTAGTGGGAGCTTCTCATTAGAGTCCATATCTTGGTCTCCATAGGATTCTGACTTGGTTTCCAGTTCCAGCTATTGTTTCCTTTCCACTGAGTGGGTCTCTTAAGCCACTCAGGAAGCCATTGGTTACCCACCTAGTCTGTGTGCCACTATTGCACAGGTGTGTATACCTTGTAAGGCTGGTTGCTTTCATATAGCAGGGGCCTCTGCTTGCTCACAATATTGTTGGCCATTTTCCCCCCTGCTCATGTAGTGCTTTTCAGCATTCTATGGGATAACCACGTGGGAACTAGCTTCTTTCCAGATTCAGCTCCATCTCTTGATGTTCTGTGTACACCACATATGGTATCTTCAGAAATAGGGTTTTACCTTTCACCTCAGGCAGGTAACCAAGTGCTTTGACAGAAGCCTGTCTTGTTTTGGGGACCACATAGGTCTCTTTGATCAACAGCTCAATGCAGGTTTAACCAGTTTCTAGTACTAAGAGTTACAAACCAGGGCCAAATATTTTGGGGTTAGGTTTCATTCCACCTTCTTCATGGCCCTTCTTACCTAGCAATCCCTCCATGCTCATACTGAAGGTTATATCTTTTAGTCTGCTATCCAGGAGGAAGTCTTCTATGGTACCAATTCATTTTGGATCTGGTTTTTTGTGTATATCCCCCACTCTCCTCTTCCCCTTCCCCCCAAACTCTTTCATCCCTCTTATCCCTCAAGTTACTTTTCAGGTATGCCTGCAACTCAACCCGTTCCAGTTTAGGAGCCACAGATGAGGGAGAACATGTGACATTTGTCTTTCTGTACTTGTGTGAGTTAGGTTAATATAATCTGCTCCAAGTCTGTACATTTTCCTACAAATTTCATTATACCATTTTCCTTACTGCTGAATAGAATTCCATTTTGTATATATACTACATCTTCATTATCCATTCATCAAATGATGGGCATCTGGGTTGATTGCAGTTCTTAGTTATTATGAAGTGAACATCTATAAAATGGTTGAGCAAGTATCTCTGCAGTGAACAGTGAATCCTTTAGGGTAGATGCCCTGTAGAGGAATGGCTGGGTCAGTTGTAGCTCTATTTTCATCTTTTTCCGGAGTCTCCATATTGGTTTCCACAGTGAGTTGAGGGCTCCTCTTTACCCTCATCCCCAACAGCATTTATTGTTATTTGATTTTTTAATAATTGCCATCTTTTCTGAAGTAAGATGGAATCTCATAGTTGTTTTCTTTAAATTTTTCATTTACTTATTTATTAGAGAGAGAGAGAGACAGAGAGAGAGGGAGGGAGGGGAGACAAGAGAATGGGTGTACCAGGGTCTCTAGCCACTGCAAACGAACTCCACATGCATGTGCCACCATGCACATCTGACGTGGGCTCTGGGAGCTTGGTCCTTAAGCTTCACAGGCAAGTGCATTAACCACTAAGCAATCTCTCCAGCCCTCATAGTTGTTTTAATCTGCATTTTCCTGATGTTTAAGGTTGTTGAACATTTTCTTAGGTGAGTATTAGCCATTTTTATTTCTTCCTTTGAGAATTCCCTATTCAGTTCTCTGCCCCACTTTTTGAGTGGATTGTTTGATTTTTTTTTTTATTGCTTAGGGTTTTGAGTTCTTTGTAGATTATAGATACTAGGCCTCTGTTGTTGGTATATAGGTGGTGAAGATTTTCTCCCATTTTTTAAAAAAATTATTTATTTGAGAGAGAGGGAAAGAGTAGATAGACAGACAGACAGACAGACACACACACACACACACACACACACACACACAGAGAGAGAGAGAGAGAGAGAGAGAGAGAGAGAGAGAGAATGGGCACACCAAGGCCTCTAGCCACTGCAAATGAACTCCACATGCATGTGCCATCTTGTGCATCTGGCTTTATTGGGTATTGGGGAATTGAACCTGGGTCCTGTTGCTTTGTCAGCAAGTACCTTAACCACTAAGCCATCTCTCCAGCCCGATTTTGTCATATTCTGTGGGTAGTCTATTGGTGTTTATAGTATGTTTTTTACAAAAGCTTTTTAGTTTCATGAGTTCCCACTGGTTGAATGATTGTTTAATTTTCTGGGCTACTGGGGTATTGTTCAATAAGTCTTTCCCTACTCCTATGTCATGGAGAGTTCCCCCTATTTTTTTTTTTTATTCAGTAGTTTGAGAATTTCAGGTCTTATATTAAGGTCTTTAATCCATTTGGAGTTGATATTTGTGCATGGTGAGAGGAGTGGGTCTAGTCTCTTCTTTCTATATGTGGTTATCCAATATGCCCAACACCACTTGTTGAAGGAGCTGTCTTTTCCCCAATGTACATTGTTGACTCTTTTGAGAAAGATCAAGTACCTGTAGTTACTTTAACTAAGGGCTGGATCTTCAATTCTGTTCCACTGGACTATATGTCTGCTTTTATGTCAGTATCATGTTACTATGGCTTTGTAGTATAGCTTTAGATTGGGTATGATCAAATCTCCAGAGCTGTTTCTTTTGCTGAGGATATTTTTGGATATCCAGTGCCTTCTGTCATGACATATGAATTTTGAGATTATTTTTTCTATCTGTGTGAAGAATTGTGTTGGGATTTTTATTGGTATTGTGTTGAATCTGTATATTGCTTTTGGTAGAATTGCCATTTTTCACAATATGAATTATACCTGTACAGTAGCATAGAAAGTGATTCAGGTGAAAGTCCTTCCATTGTCTCATGCCCTCCTTCATCTCTTTTCTTTTCTTTCTTTCTTTTGTTTTTATTTATTTATTTATTTTTGGTTTTTTGAGGTAGGGTCTCACTCTAGTCCAGGCTGACCTGGAATTCACTATGTTATTCTCAGGGTGGCCTCAAACTCATGGCGATCCTCCTACCTCTGCCTCCCGAGTGCTGGGATTAAAGGCATGTACCACCACACCCGGTCTTCTTTTCCAAAAAATAATTTTATTTATTTATTTGAGAGAGAGAGAGGGAGGGGGGCAGATAAAGTGTGAGTAAGAGAATGGTAAGAGAATGGTAAGAGAATGGGTTTGCCTCAGCATCTAGCCACTAAAATGAACTCCAGATAGATGTATCACCTTGTGCACCTGGCTTACATGGGTCCTGGGGAGTTGAACCTGGGTCCTTTGGCTTTGCAGACTAGTGCCTTAACCACTAAGCTATCTCTCCAGCCCCTTGTTTTCTTTCTTGTGTGTATTTATAGGTCTTTCACTTCCTTGGTTAGTGTTATCCAAGGTATTTGATTTTTTTTTTGTGGCTATTGACAATGGGACAGCCTTGTTGACTTCTTGTTCTGTGTATTTGTCTTTGCATATAGGAAGGGTACTGACCTTTGTATGTTGATTTTGTATCCTGCCACATTGCTGAAGGAATTTATCACCTTTAAAAAAGTTTTTTGCTAGTCTTTCAGGTCACATACCTATAGGATCATGTCATCTGCAAATAGGGCTAACTTGACTTCTTCCGTTCCAATTTGTATTCCTTTTATATCTTTTTCCTGTCTTATTTCTTGGGCTAGGACTTCTAGTAGTATGTTAAAGAGTATTGGTGAGAGTGGGCCCCCCTATTTTGTTCCCAGTCTTAATGGGAACTCCTTGAGTCTTTTCCCATTTAGTATGATTTCTGCGTTAGGTGATCTGCTTGATCGAGGTGGATGATGCTTTTGATGTGTTTTTGAATTCAGTTTGTGAGGATTTTTTTCAGGATTTTTGCATTTAAGTTCATTAGCTATATAGTTCTATAGCTTTCTTGTTGTTTTTCTGTCTGGTTTTGGTATTAGGGTGATGCTAGTTTCATAGAAGGACTTGGGGAGGATTCCCTGTTCTCTGATTATGTGAAATAGCTTAAGAAGTGGTTTCAGTTCTTTGATGAAGGTTTGGCAGAATTTGACTGAAAATCCATCAGGCTTTGGACTTTTCCTTTTGGGGAAATTTTGATTACATTTCCAATCTTAATGGATATAATATGTTTGTTTAGGAGATTTATCTGCTCTGGATATAGTTTTGGTAGGTGGTATGTGTCTAGTAATTCATCCATTTCTTCTGGGTTATCCAATTTTGTGAAATAGAGGTTTTAGAAAAATGTCCTGATGATTCTTCCAATTTCCTTGGTGTCTGTTGTGACCTCTCCCTTTTCATTTCTAATTTTGTTGAGACTTCTCCTTTTTCATTTCATCAAATTTGTCAGAGGTTTATCAATCTTCTTTATTTTTCCAAAGAACCAGTCTTGGTTTTGTCAGTTTTCTTAGTTTCCAATTCATTAATTTCAGCTCTGATCTAATTATTTCTTTCTGTCTAGAACTCTTAGGGTTGTATTGTTCTTGTTTTTCCAATGCTTTTAGGTGGGTGGTTAGTTTATTAATTTGAGATCTCTCTCTTTGTTGTGAAGACTTTTAGTGGTATGAGTTTTCCTCTTATGAATTTTCCTGCCTGAATTGTGTCCCATAAGTTTTGGTATGTTGTATTTTCATTATCACTCAGTTGTAGAAATTTTACAATTTCATTTCATGTTTTCTTCCATAATCCATTAATTGTTTAATAGGTGTTGTTCAGTCTCCAGGAGCTGGTATAATTTCTGCTGCTTTTCTTCTTGCTTATTTCTATCTTTAATACATTGTGGTCCAATATGATGCAGGAATTAACATCAGTTTTCCTGAATTTATGGAGGCATGCTTTATGCCCTAATATATAATCTATTTTAGAGAAGGTTTCATGGGCTGCTGGGAAGAATATGTATTCTGTAGAATTAGGGTGGAATGATCTGTAGATATCTGTTACATCTAATTCATCTATGGTGTTGTTAAGCTCTGTTATTTCCCTGCTGGTTTTATGGTTGAATGATCTGTTTATTGATGATTGTGGGGTATTGAAGTCCCCAACTATGTTGGTATTGGTGTTTATTTCTGTTTTTTTATTAAGTAGGTTTTACTTTATAAACTTCGGTACACCTGTGTTTGGTGTGTATAGATTTATGATTATGATGTCCTCTTGTTGGCTTGTTCCCTTGATGAGTAAAAAGTGTCCTTAGCTGCATGCAGTGACACATACCTTTAATCCCAGCACTGGGGAGGCAGAGGTAGGAGGATTGCTGTGAGTTCAAGGCCAGCCTGAGACTCTAGTGAATTCCAAGTCAACCTGGGCTAGAGCAAAACCCTACCTCGAAAAACCTCCAAAGGGACCCTCCTCATTGAGGATGCAGGTCATCCCCATGGAGATTCTGGTCATGCATTGTGGGGGCAACCATCAGTTATGGGGAAGAGGCAGTGTCTCTGTGCATAATGTCCCAAATTGTGGCTCTAACAATCTTTCCACCCCCTCTTCTGTGAAATTCCCTGAGCCATGTTGGGTGTGTTTTAAGTCTACTTCAGTGATGGGCTCTTAGGAGCCTCTGGATTCTAGTTTGGTAGGTGATGAGTGTCCTCAGTGTCTATCTCCTTCACCCTTGTGCTAATATCAGGTTCACTGAGAAAGCAGCACTCTTGCTCATTTCCTCAATTCTTGTGTGGTTTCTTCTGGAGCCCTGGTGAAGTGCAATGGGCCATTTCTCTCCTCAGAACCCGCTTTCATCTGAAAAAGAGAAGCAGACCCTGTAACAGAGAGTGACATCAGCACAGGTTAAATGGGATAACCTTTGTTAGTTTAGAGAGAATTTAATGGATGTAGCCCAAGATTAGTGAGAGCTTGATATTGGAAAGCAAACTCATCATCTAGATATGATTCTGACTTGTTTCCCAGTTCCAGGTATGGGTTCCTTTCCATTGAGTGAGTAGATCTGTTAGCCAATCCAAGAGCAGTTGTTTACCCATTGTGACTGTGTGCCACTGTTATACTTGTGTGAGCATCATGTCAGGTTGTTTGCTTCTGAGTAGCTTAGACCTCGAGATGTTCAGACAGACGTTGGCCACTTTCCCCCAGTAGATCATGTAGCACCTTGCAGCACTAGTTGGGCTAACTGTCTGGGGACTGACTCTCTTCCAGATTCTAGCCAGGTCTCTCCATGTTCTGTACCAACAGCATATGATGTCTTCAGCAGTATTACCATTACTCTCTGGTGGGTAATCAACTGCTCTTACAGAAGTATTCATCAACAGCTTATTATGGATGTCAGCTGCATCCTGGTACAGGGAATTACAGGCCAGCACCAAGGGAAAAGAAAGAAGAAAATAGGAAAAAGAAACAGGAGAAATTTAAGGTTAGGCTTCATCTCACCCTCTCCAGGGCCCTTTGAGTCAGGTGCTCCCCCTAAGGCCTGTTGAAGGTTCAACCTTTTAGTCTGTCTTCCAGGATAGAGGATTCTATGGTACCAGTTCCATCTGGGTTCAGTTTTCTTCTATTAAATTAAGCCTACTTGCTGAAGCTGTGTGCTGTAAGAGATAATGCCACTTAATTTTGCAATATGCAGTTGTTGGATTTTTAATGACTTGCTTCCAATTCAGCAATTTGGTTGGTCAGGATAAATAAGCTTATTGTGCTTGCTGTCACTTTGGGATTAAATTTCTGTTTTCTCCTATATATTTTCATTGGGGACTTCCATTGTGGGATTAGGCAGCCTTGGGGGAAGTCTCTCAGTTTCTTGTCTTGTGTTGTTTTTCTTGCATTGGGGTCTACCCATCTTCAGGTAAAAGTCTTTTATTAATGAGGAAGCCCTTCAGTGAGTGTCCTGTTTTGGGTTTGAACCAGATTGGAGTAGGATGTTGTGTGTCCACAGATGGGTGGGTTTTGGAGGTCTCAAGTGTGCCTGTAGCTCTGGGCTGGTGGCTGAGATGAGAGCTGTTGTTGGTATGCAGTCTCTTCTGCCCATGATCAAAGCCGTGCCTTGCCTGTGGGGCCCAGGGGCCATAGTACTTGGCCCTGCTCCTCCACTGCACACAGCAAAGCAGGTTGTAGAGGACTTGCTCACTGGTACCTCTGGCTGGTGTTTGCCAGATATTCCTGTCCTCCCTGTCTGGGGCAAGAGCAATGTCTCAAGGGGACACAGATAGGTGAATACCAGCAGTGGGGGGGGGGGTGCAGAGCAGAGGTGTGGCACCAGGCTTGTTCAGCAGAGTTAGCTGGTATAGGGGCATTGGTGAGTGGAAGCAGCCAGCAGCAGACCAGAGGAGGTGGCTGAGTCCCAAAAGATATGCTGTGGTAGGAGTTGTTGGGGTGCTGGCAGCACGGATTGGCCCCACAGGCCCCAAACACCCTCCCCTCACCTGCCCTGAAGGCACAGGTCCCAAACATGCTGTGTCCCTCTACAGCCTGGAGTACAGAGGCCCCAAACATGTGGGCACCCTGAAAGCTCAGGCCCCAAACACAGGCCATATCCCTCACCCTCCTGGAGCTCACAGGCCCCAAACATGCTGGGGGCCCTCACCAGCTGGGACTGCGGGGAGCCCTGCTTTTTGATGGAGTGAAAGGTGGTGGCCACCTCCCTCCACTGTATCTTACTTTCCTGTGTGGAAGCTGCACCCAGTTTCTCAGGGTCACCCTGTGTAGGTGATAAGCAGTCTCTCTGAGGCCTGTGCTCTGTGCAGAACTCATAGATGGCTGATGAGCAGCTGGTAAGTGTGGAGAACAGGGAGTGGTTTAGAATAGAGACTGAGCAGTGCCACTCCCCTCTAGCAGCACCCAAATATCTGCTGTGAGACCCACAGAAGGCAGGGAACCTTTTTCTCTGGAGCCTGGCTTTCCCGTGTCACTTTCTAGGTTCCATGGGGGCTACTGCTTGCTAGGGCCAAAGCAGCAGCCCTGCTATCTGCACAGGGTTGGAGAAAAGTGTGGTCCCTGTGGGGCTGTGCAGTCCCTGGGTTTGGTTTATTGTTCAGATGGAAGATCAGGTCCAGAGAAGAGGCACCCATCATTAAGCCAGCTCCCTAAGCAACACGGAGAAGTCCTCCCCCACCCAACCAGCACAGCTTGCTTTGTTCTGAGGGCCCCGGTGTTTCTTCCCCAGAAATGCTAGAAATGCCAAGTGCTGCAGTTTGCTGTCAGCTCTGTAAGGGCACATCACATGGTGCTTGTCACTCCCTGTCAGTAGCCCCTTAGAGACTTTCAGAGAGGTATACTCTCACAAAAGCAAAGTATCACAGCTGGGTTATTTTTATTTTTATTTTTTTTGACAGAGGCGGATAGAATAAATGTGGCTCTCACTTTCTGTGCTACAACTGATGGGCTGAGTGTTTGCTTTTTGGGCTGTGGTAGGGCAAGTGACATTTGTTGTCTGTCACCTTTTTCTTTGCTTAGTAAAGGAAACTGAAAATAGGTCTGAAGATCTCTTTTCAGCCTGCAAAGTGGCACCTTCTCCCTAGAAGAGGAGGAGTAATCTCTCTCTGTGTCAGGGAATCCTGCTCACCATCCTGAGCCTTCCAGAGGGGATAGAGAGGCTGGTGAATCTGAGATCTGTGTGCAGATAGAGGCTTCCATAATGGGCTATATAACCCTCTTCACTGTGACTTCACTGGAAGTTTTGAGTTTCTCTTGGCATGGAAAACTTTGTTTAGAATACCCCGAATAGAGTAGCCTTAGGTTTCTTAAGGAGATGGTATGAAGTCTGCCAAGTGCATTCTGGAATTACTGGTTCCAGCACTTCTACTCATCGGGCTGCTTGTATACTGCCCCATCCAACAGGTAGACAGGAGAGGAATTCATGTGCTTAACTTGACAAAATAAAAAAAAAAAGCCACATGCAGAGGAGGGGAGTCAGTTTCCTTTAATGTTGTAGCCTCTGGTAAGCTGCCCATGTTTCAGAAAATAACTCCAATCCATGCTCATGTAAGCAACCCCAGTTAAATTCAGTGGGTCACAAAAAAGTCATGGAAGTAGAAGAGGAAGTAGTTGGTAAGAATAAGGGACTCAGCAGGAGTGGGAGCAGGTAGCAGAGGACAATGGGGGTGATATAATAAAAATAAATTGATACAAGTATGAAGTTGTCAGAAAAGGCAACATAAAATGCTGAAAACTGGCATTTTGAAGATCAATCTTAGAGTCTATAAATCTTTACATATAGAATAATCTTTGATATTTTCTAACTTAAAAGCCATATGCTATTTATATCAACATTAATTTTTAAAATTGCTCCCTCCATCAATTTATATTATTAATAATGAAAGTTGAATTTAAAAGTTTAGAAAAAGTAGCTTTTGCATTTGCTTTATGATCTGCATTATGTGTGGAGCTTCCAGTGGCTTGAGCTTCCCCAGCATGGATTCCCCCTTCCCAGCACTGGTCCAAATTCTCAAGCCTATAATGCCAAGAGAGATGGTGGTAGGTACATGCTGTAGTGGGCACTCTGGAGACCTTGTCCAGCTTGGGGTCAGTGGCATGGGGCCAGATCCTCCGCGAAGCGCGTCTGAACTCTGAGTGTGCAGAGTTGTTGCCTGCCAGAGGTTTCTTTGCAGCTGTGTCATGGTTTGTGATGGAGGAAGTCAGAAGAACTGAAAGGAAAGGAAACTGCAAGAACTCTCTGCTTTAAATTTTCTCTGTGGGCAGGTGTATGTGAGCCTTAACAAAAACTGTGAGGAAAATCTTCCCCTCAGACAGTCACATTGACATCTTATTTTTATAGGTTGCTGCTGATGGCTTGTAATCTTCCAAAATGTTGATTCTGGTATGTATAACACCTGAGCAGACAGATTGTTAATGGAGATGAGGAACTTGCCAAGTTCCCAATGTACCTAATTATGTTGAGGCGACTTGTGCTGCGAATGTTTCCTATCGTTTTATCTTTACAGCCTAAGTGCCTTTAAAATCACCTGAAAATTGATCAAAAAATGTTTTCTAGGATCCTGGTGGCTCTCCCCCTTTTTTGGTCAAAGGAGCTGCTTTGCGGAATCAGTTCACTGCTAGGTGTCACAGAGACTTGGGCTCAGGTTAATCACCTATTAGGAAGTGTTTAATTAAAAAAAATCATTTGGTTAAACACACAGTATGCAAAGCACTGGGCCCTACCTAGTGAGAAATATAAAGGATATTGTGATATTTTTCTCACTAGAAGCAAACATTTTTGTGGGAGAGATAATTCCAATTAATTTCAGTAATTGCTTCCTATGGGAATCAACATCTTTTCTACAAAGAGCCTGAGAGCAAATATTTTGGGCTTTGTTTGAAGCAGAAAAGAAGCCATAGACAATATGAATCAACCTTGAGAAATCCAGGAGAGAATGCAGAGTGACAGTGCCTCTCCAAAGGATGAGATACCAAATGTATGCTTACAACAGCAGACTGTAAGGTTATTTGATGAACCCAAGAGGCAAGGAAGCCACATGGGACGGAGGAGGAGGAGTGTGGTGCCTGGCAGACCAGCTGGGTTCCTGATGACTCTGGAGGGCCCCTGTCCCAGTGAAGATGTTGAAAGACTAGATTCTGGTATGTACCTACCATGAATCCTGCTTAAAAGAAAGCAGGGTCAGTTAGGAGTCAGTGAATTAGGGATGTAACCACTTCCACTGCTTATGGGTGAATTATCTCCCCAGTCCTCAGTTGCTTGGGAGCCAAGGAGAGGGTGGCAGGGAGAGGAAGTCAGTACCTTCCCAGGGTGTGAAACTGTTTCCCATGTTATAACGGCTCCAGGGAAAGGAGTTTCCCACATTTTTACATGAAGAATTTGAATGGAAGGAAGCTTAGCACAGAGAAGGGAGCCACTTATCAAAGGCCATACAGCAAGGTAATGTGAGGCCAGCTGCCTTTCTCGTTGTGCATCCTGAATTTAGCAGAATCTGGATGTCCAGGCCTTCATCACATGGGTATCAGTCATTTGTAGGGGAGATCCCTCGCTGGGGTCTGAGGGTTTCTTTTCTCTATGACTATAAAGAATAATCCTATGGAGCTATTTGGACCAGCATTCTTGAAATCTGAATTATTGTTAGTAATGTTTTCAACAGGAGTACCTCTGCTTAACTCTGTTCTGGCTGATGAAGGCGGCCTCTACTCCCCTCACCCAGCCCCCTGCAGTCCTTCGGGAGGAGAAGTTTGAGAGACGCTGGACTTGTCTGCCTGTGCCTTCACTTTGCAAATGAGGGAACTGAGCGGCATGAGTCACATTTCATTCCTTCTGAACTCAGGATCCTCTCTAAGTCTCCTGTGCAGGTGCTGGCACCCTCTGACTTGTCTGCTCTGTAGTCTCTTTGGGACTCAGTCTCTACCTAAAGTGGGAGGCTGCCATTGCTGCTCTGTCTTGGGGATGATTGTGGGCAGAGGAGGGAAGAAACATGGACTCCTGGAAAGTGTTGGAGACGCTTGGATAAAAAGATAGGAAAATGAGTTTTTAAAATGCAGGCTATTCATAGCATATGTTACTACTCATTGGAGACATTAATTTCCCAACAAGTCTCTCTTTTGTGTGTATGTGTAATGCTATGTGTGTTGTGTGTGGGTTATGAATTTGTATGGGCCCTTGGGGAACCCCATGTGCTTGCCTGCAGCAGGGTTTGCTCACCTGTGATGGCCAGGGTGGAAAGTCGTCTGTTCTGCTCCATCCCTCTCCCATTTGTTCCTGCTTGAGCCAGAATCTCTTGCTGATCCCCATATCCTGTAGCTTGCCATTCTGGCCTCCCTCATCCAGTTATTCCCATTTCTCTGCTCCCCTGTGGAACTGGGATTATCAGCCATACATGGTCATGCCCCACTGTTTTACATGTTCTGGAGATTTGAACTCTGGTGGTTTGGGGACTCCTCAGGTCTTTAGGTTTGCACAGGAAGCACACTTAACTGCTGAGCCATCTCTCTAGCTTTAGAAATAAACTTTTTAAATTATTTTATTTCATTTAACTGGGTTACATAAGGTCATTTTCATGCAAATATATGATGAGCATCCCTCATCAGTTTCTTGCTACTCTTCTCTTTCTTGTTTCTCCCCTCCTGCCACTCCCCTTGTATTACTTGGGATTCGATTTTTATTAGCCAGTGTACATCAATATTGGATTTGATTAGGTCACGTATATAGAGATCAGGTAAAATTTTGATTGCGAATGTGGCCCTTGGGTTGGGTTTTCATCTTGCAACATACCTGGAATACTGTGTAAGATGAGAAAGAACTGTGCCTAAATATAAAAGGGATCATGCATTGTTATCACAGAGCAAGACTTTTTTTTAATAGTAAACTCTGTTTGAAATCTAGAGATTTCTATCCCTGAGGGGTTGAATACTGCCACATGTGGAGGTCATAGCACTGACAAATGAGTTCAGACTTTGATATATGTATGTGTGTGTGTGTGTGTGTGTGTGTGTGTGTGTGTATATATATATATAATGAAAGGACATTGGCATGACTTCAATTTACAATATAGTCATATAGTTATGACCACCTGGTCATGTACCCTGATTTTATGAACTTTCAATTTAGGACATTCTAGTGAGATGCCGAATTCTGTCAAGGAAGCTGTCATTAAAGTTAAGGTTGATCTGCAAAAGAAGAGTACCTATGACCTGGCTACCTTGTAATGTAGATGTATTGATAAATGTAGTATGAAGAGAAATAATTATCATAATTCCAAGGTGAATTAATAGAGGTCATGGGTTAAAATTATGAAAAAAGTTTCTCAACTCATGTAACAACTAGATTTGGGATCCCCAAGAGGTCTCATATTTTAAGAAATGGAGCATATCATTTGCACTTCTTGGTATATTAGCCCAGGGTAAAAAAAAATAAAAACAAAGAACAACCTTCCTGGTCATCAATCTAATCGTTTCATTGTTTTAAAAATCATTTTATCAGGAAAGAATTCACATATACATTTTACCCATTCAAAGTGTACAATTCAGTGGTCTTTTAGTATTTTCAGATACGTGCAGTGGTCACCAGCCAGCAGGTATTAGAATTGTTTCATCACTGCCAGAAGAAACTCTCTACCCTTTCCCACCATTCTGGTTTTGAGCATCCTCTATGGGTTTCTCTATTTTGGACTTTCACAAGAATTGAATTACTATGTCTTTTCTGATTGGCTTCTTACATTCACTCTGCTGTTTCCTTCACTCACTAGCTGCAAATAGCACCTAATGGATAGGGGGTCCTCATGAACCTCTATATCATCCATGACAGAATGTTGACAGGCCCAATCTTATGCAGGATATTGTGCAGGTAACAACAGCCGCTATGAGTCCATGAGTTCAATAATTATGTCGTGTCCAGAAGACAGCATTCCACAGCACTCCTCTTCATCCTCTAGCTCTTACATTCTTTCCATTCCCTCTTCTGCAGAGTTTCTGAGCTTTGAAAGAGGTGATACAGATGTCCCATTTAGGGCTGAGCACTGAATAGTCACATATTCTTAGCACTTTGACCAGTTATGAGTTGTCCCAGTAATCACTGCCCACTGTAAAAAGAAGCTTCTCAGGCTGGAAAGGTGGCTCAGTGGTTAAGGAGCTTGCCTGCAAAGCCTAAGGACCTAAAGTTCAGGTTCCCCAGTACCAATGTAAAGCCAGATACACAAGGTGGTGCATGCATCTGGAGTTTGTTTGAAGTGCTGGGAGGCCCTGATGTGCCCATTTTCTCTCTTTTATTTAAAAAGAATTTTTTGTTTACTTTTATTTATTTATTTGGAAGTAACAGACAGAGAGAGAAAGGCAGAGAGAGAGGGAGAGGGAGAGGGAGAGGAGAGAGAGAATGGGCGCGCCAGGGCCTCCAGCCACTGCAAACGAACTCTAGACACGTGCGCCCTGTTGTGCATCTGGCTAACGTGGGTCCTGGGGAATCGAGCCTCGAACCGGTATCCTTAGGCTTCACAGGCAAGTGCTTAACCACTAAGCCATCTCTCCAGCCCCCCTATTTTCTCTCTTCTAAATAAATAAATAATTAATTAAAAGAAGAGTCTCTGACCAAAGCTAATACCAGTACTCATCTATAGGCATAAACATAAATACTAGAAGGTGCAACATATCCACTTAACCAAATTAACAGTATTAACTTCCCTAGCCACAGGCTTTTGAGTCAGTTTTGAGTACCAGGAATAAATTCCTTCCTATGGAGCAGTCCTCAAAAACCAATCACAAAGCAGTTGGTTACCCCCCATAACAGACTATTTGCTATTGCACTAGTGGGTACATCTTACCTGGCTGATCAGTTGTGTAGCTCACAGGGTCCTACTTCTAGTTAAGACTATTGATGACTTTTCTCCCTAACAGCCTGAATAGAACTTTCTAGTGTTATTACAGCTAGCTTTCAAGGAAGAAGCTCCAGCTCAGTTCCAGCTTCATTTTCTCTGTGTTCTGCAACCAAAAACATATGATGTCTTCAGCAAGAGGTTTTTATCATCTAGGTGTGGTAGGCAGCTAAGAGCATTAGCTTTAGAGGCCTCCCCGACTGACAACTCACTGGGAGGCCTCTCAGCTGGCACTGTGATTTTCATATTATACCTATGGCTTCTGGCAGCAGCGTTCATTATCCACTCGCTCAAGGTGCATCCATTCAAACTGTTTAAAAAAAACATTTTATTTATTTATTTATTAGAGAGAGAGGAAGAAGATGGATAAAGAGAGAGAGAGAGAGAGACAGACAGACAGACGGACACTGGTCTATCCAGGGCCTCCTGTCACTGTAAATAAACTCTAAACACTGTGTTACCTTCTGTATCTGGCTTACATGGGTACTGGAGAACCAAACCTGTGTCCTTTGGGTTCACAGGTGAATGCTTTTAACTACTAAGTTATTTTTCTACCATTCAAACTCTTTTCTTAAAAAATATATATTAAAATTGGCTAACAAAGTAGATTTCCATGTGATTTTTTTAAAAAAATACATCTTTAAGTTTGATAACCCTACCCTAACTTTGTCCTGTCCCTCATCCCCATACGTGCACCCACATTTAAACCTTCACACTCCCAGTATTCCTCCCCTCTACTTTCATATCACATGCATTCTACTGTCCCTTCCCTTTAAGCTCCACCTGTTTTCTGTAATGCTTAATAATATGCCAGTGTGTGCATATAGCATATTTTCCTTATCCACTCATCGGATAATGGCAATTGGGTTATTTCTACCTCTGCATTTACTTGAACGATTGTGTAAAAAGATTTTATATATATGTGTGTGTGTGTGTGTGTGTGTGTGTACAAAATGCCTTTTGAGGCAAAAATCAGTTTGTTCCACCAACAGGGCAATAAATGGGAAGATCACATTTGTGTAGTACTTAATGCTGTGGACAGATCATTCCCTCTGCAGCACTTTGTAACCCCAGAGCAGCTACTCTGCTTAACTCTGCTCACAGGGTTCTACAGATTAACAGCCTTGCCCTGGACACCAATGCCAGATGAGTCCTGTTGCTTGTGTCCTCCCAAGGGGTGGATTGCCAAAACAAACCTTGCACAATTTTAGTACTGTTGGTTCTGCCTGTGCTTGTGCACAGTGTGCCAAATTTATAGCTCAGACGCTTTGAATAAAAGTTCCTAGCTTCGCATGGTGGCACACACCTGTGATCTCAGCACTTGAGGTGGCAAAATTGTGAGTTGGAGGCAGGCCTGGGCTACATAGTGAGATCCTGTCTACACACACACACACACACACACACGCACACACACGAAATAAAAGACAAAACAGTTGCCCCCAGGACACTTGATTGGTGGGCAGTGGCTATTGGCATATACTGTACAATCTCCATATTCTTCTAGCACTTGTGGGATCCCAAAACAGGCTCAGGTGCTTCTATGGTTGACCATGTAGGAGAACCCATTATACCTCAGCCTTGGGGCTCCAGTGGACATGTAAAAAGCTACCTTGCATTTCTTACCTGTGTGAGGACAGGAAGCCAGGCTTGCTTGCCTCTGCCCTTGCCCTTCCTTTTTCCTCAGCCTTCTCTGCTGCCCTCCTTTGATTTTAGTTGCTGCACACAGGATTTACTTCCCTGCCAGACTTGATCATGGGCTGAGTGACCTCTGCTGGCTGATACCAGCTGAGTCACTGCTGTTTGTCATGAAGAGATCTTTGATGAGTCTGGGAAGCAGAGACCCTTACTGGCTTCACAGCTAGAGTTCCCACTGTCAAAGCAGGTGGCAGGTGAAGAGCCAGACACAGGTCTGTTCTGGCTATCTCCTGCATATGTAGGGGAATATAGCTATCATTTGTCATCTGTCTATCTCTCTTTCTATCTATCATCTATCTATCTTCAGTAAAACTTAGCTTTCACCTGGCAGGCGTTGGGCTTTTTTCCCCCTCTAATCCTGATTTCAGGATCCCTGCTCAGAATGGCTGAGGAGACAATGAGGATTCACATGCTACATAGAGAACATAAAGTCATGTTTTTTTAATTTACCTTTTAATGGAAATATAAAAGAAAACACTAAGAGAAGAAATAGAGGAACTAAGTGGAGTGAGAATGATGCAGTGCTGCCAAGCTGGCATGCCATGTGCCCCCTTGCTTGTGATGTCACACAGGAAGAGGAAGAGGGGAAAAGGCTTGTACAGAAATCCTGGTATTTCACTTATTGACTGAAAAGGAAAGCATTTTACAAATATATTTGCTGGTGGCAGTGGTTAAATAATAATGAAGGAAACAAAACTAAAAAAGGGACATTTGGCTCTTTGAATTGGGGGTGGCTTGTTGGAGCCAGATCCAGGTGAATAGCAAATGATTTTACTTATGTGCCAGTCTATGGGCATAGGAGGTAAGGAGAGTGACAGCTGGGGTTCTTTGCCAGCCAGTGCCCATGGAGGGAAGGAAGGATGCCAGCCAGAAAAGGGGAGAGTTAAGAGTTGCACAGTGGGCCCAGGGCATACCAATGTGAGCCCCTTATTCCTAGGGATGAGTGTCTGGTCATTGGGCATTCTGTCCCTTTGTGGCTTCTGAAAGAACTGGCAGCTTTATTTTGGAAACCTACATTCTTTGGATACTTATTTAAATTCCCATTTGTACCTGAATCTGGCATACTTTGTGGGTTTCCCTCAATGGAGGTATTTTACATGACTTTTTTGGAAAGATGCCTCTTTCCCCACAGGCAGTCTCTGAGAGTATGCCAGTTAGCTCCTCATTTGCCTATTATTTTTCTGAGCACTTTTTAAATAGTAATTTGATCTGGACTTCTGATAAAGTGTTTTAAAATAGCCTTTGGGCTTCTTGTGAGAAATGATATATTACCCTTCCAGTTTTAAATACATGTTGCTTTTCATTGCCTGTTTTTGGTGTGGAGTAAATCTCAGTGTTTGGTGGATTTCCAGAATAGACCTTCTACTTCCTGGTGTTGCATAGCCATGTTACTGAGTGTCTTGAGGACAGGGAACATGCCCATCTTATATGGCTTCTAGAAATCTAAACAAAAATTCCAGAGACATGTTAGATTTGCAGATCCAAGGGTCCACCTGGTTTTCTGTTGGGGACTGCAGTCCTCAGGCTGCTGCCCAAAGTGTCTTTTGTGGGTCAGGTCAGGGGTTGTGTAGACATTTGTTTCATGCATAACCATAGTTCTCTGGAGTACTTTTCCAACCTCAAGGCCATCTCACATTGTTTTTGTATATGACCAGTTACCAAGACCATCCCAGGCCATCTCTAAGAGGGATGATGGCAGAAACTGTCCTTCCATGCCTGTCCTGCACATTCCTGGGTTCCAGGCCACTTATTTTCACCTATCCTGACTCTGTTCATGGGTCCCCTTACCCAGTGGCAAGTCTTAAAGGGATGAGGATGCCCAGTGGCCAGATACTCATCTTCAGAACTTAAGAACTGACTCTCTGCTGGGGTACAACTCATGGGGGATTTCCTTGAAAAATGAGGTGGTCCCAGATAGGCATCCACTGAAACCTTAAGTTCTGTGGAAGTTGATGTCATTGTTGAGTAGTAGGAAGGAGCCTATGAGCAGAGGTCTTTCTGTGTTGGGCATTTGTCACCCATTAGTATTTTTAGCCTACACTGCAACTCTGAGTTGATGTAACTGTTTCCTCTTTTATAAATGGGTCCACTAAAGGCACAGAAAGTAACTGGCCTGGGGTCACATAGCTAGTAACTAGAACTGGGGTTATTATTTTTTTTTTTCCTGTGGTACTAAGGGGAGAATACCAGGGCTTTCTGTTTGCTAGGCAATACCAAGTCCTCACAGTGCCAGTAATTGGGGAATGAAGTTGTATCCTGAGTAGGGGAGGCCTAGGCAGGCAGGGAAATTTGTTTCCCACCCATCTGCTATAGAGTCAGCAAAAGGAGTCAGTAGTGGAAGGCTGGCAAGGGATGGCTGGGATTCCCTGCAGGCGGGGCTGCTATGCTTTCTCACAGAATCTCCCCACTCCCCATAAACCACCACCAGCCCCACACCAGTTCCCTGCCTTCTAGTATGTGGCTTCATCAGTTAACATCCTCCCAACAAAACTGAATGAGACCCCAACTCAGGCAAACACAGAATTTGTGGCTCTGATACTGAAAATAATTTCAGGAAGAACCAATATGAAGCAGGGTTGGAGATTTTCTTAGAGCTGCTTTAATATAAGCTTAAGCATGAGGGTTAGGAGAAAGAATGATACTCAGAAAGAAAGAAAGCCACACCTAAATGTGGGTGTGGACTCCTCAAGGGAGAGCCACAATTGTCTTAGCATTAGCCATGTATGCCAAGTTGGTGGATTGTAAGTTACCTACATCCCAAAAAGTTGCTAAAAAACCTCTCGTTTCTCTCTCTTTTAGTAGGTGCGATTACAGGGTGGTTCTGGAGATGCCTTCGATGGAATTATAATGTGATAAAATAAAACAGAAACCACTAGAGTTGCACAAAAGGTTTAGTACCTGTCTTTTCCCATTTTACTAGAATGGGAATTCTAGTAAGATTTACAGAAAATTTCAGGAAAAGGGCCTTAAACAAGTGCTGGAATTCTTACTTCTCTGCTGATGAGAACCAGACTCCTGGGTTGGAGAGCTCCTTTTCTTTCTCATGTCTCCCAAATTTTCCCTTTCCATTTTATCTCATAGTGGCACATATCCATCAGCTAGCTCTTGTGTCTCATAGTGGCACACATATCCATCAGCTGGCTCCTATGTCTCATAGTGGCACATATCCATCAGCTAGCTCCTATGTCTCGTAGTGGCACATATCTGTCAGCTGGCTCCTTTGTCTCATAGTGGCACACATATCCATCAGCTAGCTCCTATGTTTCATAGTGGCACACATCCATCAGCTAGGTCCTATTTCTCATAGTGGCACATATCCATCAGCTAGGTCCTATGTCTCATAGTGGCACACATACATCAGCTAGGTCCTGTGTCTCATAGTGGCACATATCCGTCAGCTAGGTCCTATGTCTCATAGTGACACATATCCATCAGCTAGCTCCTATGTCTCATAGTGGCACATATCCGTCAGCTGGCTCCTATGTCTCATAGTGGCACATACCCATCAGCTAGCTCCTATGTCTCATAGTGGCACATATCCGTCAGCTGGCTCCTATGTCTCATAGTGGCACATATCCATCAGCTAGGTCCTATGTCTCATAGTGACACATATCCGTCAGCTAGCTCCTATGTCTCATAGTGGCACATATTCCATCAGCTAGGTCCTATGTCTCATAGTGACACATATCCATCAGCTGGCTCCTATGTCTCATAGTGGCATATATCCGTCAGCTAGCTCCTGTGTCTCATAGTGGCACATATCCATCAGCTAGGTCCTATGTCTCATAGTGGCACACATATCCATCAGCTAGGTCCTATGTCTCATAGTGATACGTATCCATCAGCTGGCTCCTATGTCTCATAGTGGCACATATCCGTCAGCTAGGTCCTCTGTCTCATAGTGATACGTATCCATCAGCTGGCTCCTATGTCTCATAGTGGCACATATCCATCAGCTAGGTCCTATGTCTCATAGTGGCACATATCCGTCAGCTGGTTCCTATGTCTCATAGTGACACGTATCCGTCAGCTAGGTCCTATGTCTCATAGTGACACGTATCCATCAGCTAGCTTCTATGTCTCATAGTGGCACATATCCGTCAGCTAGGTCCTATGTCTCATAGTGGCACACATACATCAGCTGGCTCCTATGTCTCATAGTGGCACATATCCGTCAGCTAGGTCCTATGTCTCATAGTGACACATATCCATTAGCTAGGTCCTATGTCTCATAGTGGCACATATCCATCAGCTAGGTCCTATGTCTCATAGTGACACGTATCCATCAGCTAGCTCCTATGTCTCATAGTGGCACATATCCGTCAGCTCGGTCCTATGTCTCATAGTGGCACATATCCATCAGCTGGCTCCTATGTCTCATAGTGGCACGTATACATCAGCTGGCTCCTATGTCTCATAGTGGCACATATCCGTCAGCTGGCTCCTATGTCTCATAGTGGCACATATCCGTCAGCTAGGTCCTATGTCTCATAGTGACACATATCCATTAGCTAGGTCCTATGCCTCATAGTGGCACATATCCGTCAGCTAGCTCCTATGTCTCATAGTGACACATATCCGTCAGCTGGCTCCTATGTCTCATAGTGGCACATATCTGTCAGCTAGGTCCTATGTCTCATAGTGACACATATCCATCAGCTAGCTCCTATGTCTCGTAGTGGCACATATCCGTCAGCTAGGTCCTATGTCTCATAGTGACACATATCCATCAGTAGTCTATTTCATTGACCATCCACGCTACAACTCTAGTTATATAACTGTATTCCATCCTAGTTTAAATGTCCATAAGGCACATATGCAGCTCGGCCTGGGTCATCAGCTCAGTATACATCAGCTGGGTTCCTATTACTCATATTGGCCTTTATCCATCAGTAGGTACCTAAGGCAAGGGGAATCCCAGGGCTCATTCTCATTTGTGGCAATACCCAGCCTCACTATTGCATGTCAATATCGGTAGCATGAAGTGTTTATCCTAGTAGGTCAGCTCAGGCACGAAATTTGTTTCCCAGCTACATCCTAGCTCATAGGGGTACATCGCAATAGGCTAGTCATAGTGGAAGATACATCAAGTGGTATGCTTGGGATTCCTGCAGCGGGGCTGCTATGTTTGTCACATATCCGTCCATCCTATCCATAGGACACAATCCCACACCTGGGTTCCCTGCCTCTAGTAATTCGTCAGCTCTCACTATGTTACATATGACCAACCGTCAATGAGACCCTACTCAGCAAATCGTCAGCATTCTGGTCTCATATGACAATAATCTTAGATAGACCTATGCTCATGTGGCAATTTTTCCCTAGTAGCTGCTTTGAACTATAACGTAAGCTAGGTTAATGTACTCAAGAAGAACAAATCAGCACCTAATGTCTGTAGTGACATTCCATCAGGTAGGCCCATTGTCTAGCTAAGCAGTATCCCAAGCTTTGTTCATAGTAATTCCTCATCCCAAAATAGTTGCTAAAAACTCCTGGTTTCCTTGTCTCTCTTTGGCACATTATCAGGGTTGTTCATAGGAATGCCTTCAGTGGTATTCAATGTGATACATAAACAGAAACCCCTATGTTCATAAAATTCGTCACTAGTCCTTTCCATATACACAACATCGCTGTCTATGTCATAGTGACACATATATCCACTAGCTAGGTCCTATGTCTCATAGTGACACATATCCATTAGCTAGGTCCTATGTCTCATAGTGACACATATCCGTCAGCTAGGTCCTTTGTCTCATAGTGGCACATATCCGTCAGCTAGCTCCTATGTCTCATAGTGGCACATACCCGTCAGCTAGGTGCTATAACCTCCCAGAGGTTTCACAACCTCCCCAAAACAGTACTAGTAGATGTGGACCAGAGAGTCAAACGCATGAGTTTGTGGTGGATATTTCAGACCTAAACCATAGTATGTGACATGAAACACCAAATAATGCCATGTACAACTCAGCTACTCAGGAGGTCCAGGCAGAAAGATTAAAAGTTCAAGTAGTGGCTGGACTGTGAGAATTCAAGGGCAGCCTGGGAAACCTAGTGAGAACCCATCTTGAAATGAAGAGTAAAAAGAGGGCAGGGACTGGATCTTAGTGGTAAAATATTTGCCTAGCACATGGCAGGCCCTAGGTTCACTTCCCATTAACTGACACACACACACACACACACACACACACACACACACAGCACTCCACTGCAAATCAGGTGACAGGTGTTAGAAGAAAAAAAAAGCTATTTTCCTGCTTTTGTATAAAGTCTTCACACTTGCATTTTTGCTAGGGTCCCATAGGTTAGGTCTTGACCTCAGGCAGCAACTTTCAAAGGCCTGACAGATAGGCAGGGGTGAGGATTTTGATGGAGCTTGGCCTTACTGAGTCAGGGATGGACTTCCAGTGAGCCCGTTGCTGAGTTCCACTTGCCTGTAAGTGGATGTAATACCTGGGAGCTTTACAGGAGTTAGACTCAGGAGCCTGAGCCCCGAGGGCAACATTTGCATTCTCTGGTGCCCTAAATACTGCACATAGCTCTCCCACCTGATGCCAGGAACCTTTTGGGACTGTAAATGACAGTGTGCACATATGTTGTATATGGAAACAGACAAATGAATCTGTTATCCAAACCCTGTGAGAGATTACAGCTCCACATGGCTGTGAGATTTATGACCTAAAGAACAGATTCTCCACAGCCACAGACAGGAATTGCTTTAAACATTCATGAGAAAACTAGCCTATGACTCAATGAGGCGGGGCACATGTGGGAGGAGATGGGTGTGGTACTGCCTGCAGGATACCTGCCCTGCACACATTGGAGGACACCAGGTGTCTCAGTTTCCACAGGCCACTATAATAAAGCCCCATGATTGAGTGGCTTTGAGACATTTACTTCTCAGTTTTGGGGGCTGAATTTCTTCAGAAAAGACCCTCATCTTGGTTTGCAGATGGCTGCCCTTTTGCCATTCTAGCATGATGACAAGAGAATTTTCCTTGTATCTCCAGAATATAAGGATACTACTTCCATCCACGAGGTGCCACTCTTATGACCTTATCACATCCTAAGGTATCACTTTGGGGTGAGGGCTTACGCGTAGAAACTTTGTGGGTGGGGAGGGGGAGGTTGGCCCAGACACGAACCCACAGCTTCATCCTTATAGTATGTTTCCACATTTGCCAGTGTCTGGAGGCAGCTTAGGAGTAGGGTGCCACTGGGATCAGGGCATAGAGAGTTGAGATACTCCTAAGTATCCGACAGTGCATGCATCAGACAGTCCCCACCGCAGAGACACACCACCAGCACTGGAGGTGACCATGGCCTGGATGGAAGGAGTGTTGCCTTTATCTGCACACACTCTTACAGTGACTGTCAGGATGGCCTTTTGTCCGATGACAAGACAACAGAGTTAATGAAACCAAATTCCACAGCATCCACCAGCAGAGGCACCTGGAAAATGGCCATGCTCTGCCAGTTTTATAGAAAGACACTGCTGATTAGAGGCTCAGGCCCCATGACCTTTGCAGTAGAAGAAGGTAAACACCAACAACCTCCCCCCTCAATCACCTCTGCTTGGTTGCCTACGTGTTTCTTTTATCTGTCTCATCTTTCTGGCTCTTTTTTTTTTTTTTTTTTTGTCTTTCTCAGAGCTGCTGCATCCCTCCTGGGCTCGGTCCCCTATATCTTGTTCAGTTTGGGGCTGTAAGCCCCTCACCTGGCTTGTGTACATGGCTCAGTGCTGCCATTTCAGCTTAGAGATGCTGACAGCTTCACCCAGGCACCGGGTCACAGAGGCCTCCTTTGCAAATCAGGAGGCCTCCTCCCTGACCCAGTGACCCTGCTCCCTCCCTCCCTCCCTCTATCAGCCCTGTATAGATGCTTTATACTAAATCCCTTAGGGCAAGCTGGGTGGAAGATGAATGCACAGGGCCCCCTGGTCAAAAAGCAGGAAAAAAATCTTTCCTTACATGATCACCTGACCTGCCCACTTGGTGCGGGGTTTTCTGATTGCTATTTAGTATCACTCTTCCTTGGTCAGGACACTTCTAGGGAAGGAAGAACCTTCCAGCAATCTGGTCCACCAGCAACTTAGAGCTGAGTATAGCATGCCTGACCCTAGTCCCGCCACACTGGTACCCTAGAGGTTGTTAGGAGCATATGCTGTCTGTAGCTGCTGAGAGGCTATGGAGGTTACCACTCAAAGGCTGATGGCTGAGGATTTGTCAGTCCTGAGAGGTGGATGGGAGCATATGTGAGCTGAGGCTCCGAGCCCTGAACAGCCACCCTCAGTTTGCCCCACCTGAATTAGTTTGTCCCCATTAGCTTTTTTTTTTTTTTGTAACAGTTGCTGCACCAGCTTATCTGTATCTTCCTTAGTCATCCTCTGCTGGGCTATAAGGCATATGTCCTCCAAGGTGGTTTGATATAGTTCCCTCTGTACTTAGAAATTCATTTGATATGGGCTGGAGAGATAGCTTAGTGGTTAAGGTGTTTGCTTGCAAAGCCAAAGGGCCCAGGTTCAATTCCCTAGTACCTATGTAAAGCCGGATGCATAAGGTGGCTCATGTGTCTGGAATTTATTTGTTTGCAGTGGCTGGAGGCCATGGTGTGCCCATTATCATTCATTCTCTCTCTCTTTGCCAACAAATAAATAAATAAATAAATATTTTAAAATAAACTGCAGAATTCTTTTAAAAAAGAAAAGAAACTCATTTCATATGAAAGCCTATCAGCCTTGTGTTTGAAAACTCCACAGGTAACTTCTAACCCTGCCAAGCATTGTTGCCTCAGACCTGTCCAAGCTTTGCCCTGTGTTCCAGGGGGTCATGTGGGCTGTGGGCTTCTGCTTCCTGCTCATACCCTAACCCTAACCCTAACCCTAACCCTAACTCCTGTCAGTGGGAGAGCTGTTTCCCACCTCTCTCCTGTTAGTCTCTCATCTCAACCAATTGGTGTCATTGTACCCATGGTGAGGCAGATTAGCCTCATCTTCTCCCTTAAGTGACCCTAATTACCTTAGACTCTGGTCTCCTCACACCATTTGTAAAGTTTTTCTTCATTTCTCTCAGTTTTAAGACCTAGGAGGGTGCCTCTGAGCATCTGTGCAGAGGTTTTCTACCACAGCCTCCATGAAGTGCATGTTGTGTGTTTGTTGTCAGCCTGGCCCACCAAGCCTTGCTGTGGTGCCCCTCACAAGGAGGATTACATGCTACTTAGAGGCACAGCTACAAAAAAAGCTGCAAAAGATGGAAACATTAACATGAGATAAAGTTTCAGATACCAGCACAGATGTTGCTCAGCACATCTCTCTTTAACTGGGAACACAGTGCCTCCTGAGGGACTCCTGTCCTGTGTTGCTAAGCCAACCATTGCTCACCAATTCTGGTGACATGTGTGAAATTTTGTGTTTATATTGTTAACTTTTTTTTTGGTTGAGAAGCAAACAGCCTAATGCAAATCACTTGGTAACATATCTAGAAGAGATCAGGGTCAGGAATAATGGATACAGGCCACATTTGGGTTGGCTTTAGGGCCTGACTGGATCTTAATGGGTAGCTGGAAAATTATCTGTCTGCAGGGGATCTTGGGCCTCCAGCATGCAGCGGTCACACACGGCTGCTTTCTCCCTTCAGCAGATTGGCAAAGGGTCATCTTTGTAGCTTGGAGATGAAATAGAGTGGTATAAAACATTCTTCCCCACTCTCCTTGTTTCTGGAGCCTGTCTGAACCACAAGGTGAGGGCTAGTTCCTGGTCTGATGTTCATCATCCTCTCAGTCGACACGGAAATGCTGGCTTTCTAGGTGGAAGTAAGATGGCCTGACTACTTGGGTAGGAGAGGTGGGAGATGGAATTCTCTTATGACTCAGCAGCCCCAAGGGTCTGTCCTTTTCTGAGATTACATGTTGGGGTGCCATCATTAGGGAGTGCAATTGAAATTTTCACTTGTGTTTTCTTTTTATATCTCGGGGGCTGTGACTTTCTGTTCCTTATGTGTCTGGGTAGTTGAGGAACAGTCCTTATGGCCATTCCTTCCCCCTCACCCTCCTGGTTGGCTGCAGTGAGGATTCTTAGAAACCTAATGTTGAGTTAGAGTGTAGCAGAGGGAGCATGGGGCCTGGCCCTGTGATCCTGGGAAAGCAGCCAGGGCACAGCCTTGAATAAATCTTTCTCTTCCAAGCCTCTGTTTCCTTGTGTGGACAAGCCATGCAACAGCACTTGTTTCTGGAGCTGCTAGTGCTCCTTTCCATGCTCGGTAAAGTAATGAAAGGGGGAGAGAGCTTCCAGGAAAGGGCCTTGTTTTAAGTTTCATTGCAGAATTCATAGAATGAAAAGCTACTTGGCTTATTAGAACAGTTTCCAATCCTTATAGGAATATTTTGCATTGCATGTTACATGGAGGAGATGGAGACATCATTTCACCAAGGTGTGTAGTGGGAGCTCTGTCTTGTCCCAACACATGCAGCTGGCTGAGGTGCTGTGGATCCTGGGTAGCTCCATCTAGCCTGGAGCCCCATGTTAACTTGTCTCCCCTGGAGCATCATCCGTTTTTGCCTAGGCACGTTGCTGCCTCAGTAAGCATGCTGTGCCCACAAGAAGGAATGATGCAAGGCTAGAGCACTTCTTCATAGAGCCAAAGGACAGTTGCAGGCAGGCTCACATTGCTGAAAAAAAAAAAGGTTTATTTTGGCTTACAGGCTCAAGGGGGAAGCTCCATAATGGCAGGGAAAACGATGGCATGAGCATAGGGTGGACATCACACCTTACCAACATCAAGTGGACAACAGGAACAGGAGAGTATGCCAAACACTAGCAAGGGGGAGCTGGCTATAACACCCATAAGCCCACCCTCAACAATATTCTGCCTCCAGGAGGTGTTAATTCTCAAATCTCCATCAGCTGAGAACCTAGCATTCAGAACACCTAAGTTTATGGAGTACACCTGAATCAAACCACCATAACAGTATATAAAAAGGGACTAGACACATAGTTACTATGAGGAAGCTATGAGTGGCTTCTTGAGTGGACCCCACAGACAGTAGTGCAAAGACAGAAGAGCTTTCTGGTTATTAGTCCTGCCCTGTAATGAGAGGGATGGCCCTGTGAGGGCTGTTTCTGTGACCTAATCTTTTTACACTCCTGTGGCCCCAGGTTCCCTTCAGTTAGCCCCCAAACACTAATCAAATGTCACTGTCACATTCTCCACCAAGCTGTCTGTAACCCTCTCTTCCTGTGTACATTTGAACTCCTGGAACATTTCTGTCTCACTGTGGTACCTCCTTTTCCCTCCACCACATCTTGTCTCTTTCATGGCCCATAAACCTCTTCGAGGCAGGGCCCATGTGTGCAGTGTTATGGCCTCCCTGCAGAGTGCCTACATGGTGCTGTGGTGTTTATGTATATGAGACAACACCAAGCATCAAACAGAACAGTCCACATTTGTGTTTTGCAAAGAGCCTGAATTTATTTTACTTTTTTTTTTACATTTTTTTATTAGTTATGTAAGAGCCTGAATCTTTACATCCTGCTTGTTGTCATGAGCAGTCTTAAAGAGGATGGAAAGACAAAAGAATCCAGCTCACACCTGAAATTTGGATTCTGCCACTCCTTTTGCCCCATTTATTTACTTTTTCCTTCTTTCTGTCTGCCTGACTGGAGTGGACCATGAAGCTAATTTTATAGCTGTCATGTTGCTTTATCCCTGGGTAATGTAGCATACATCTATCTATAAGAATAAAGGAGTTCTTTTCTAGTGTTATCATCTCATTTAAGAGGAATTTCATGGCTCTTTCAAATCAGATTTAAAAAACAGTCCATTTTGAGTTTCTCTGACTTTTCTCTTTTTTATTTCTTATTATTTTATTTTATTACTTATTTATTTATTTATTTATGAGAGAGAGAATTAATACGGGTATACCATGGCCTCTAGCCACTGCAAGTGAATTCCAAATGCATGTGCCACCATATGCATCTGGCTTACATGGGTTCTGGGGAATTGAACCTGGGTCTTAGGCTTCACAGGCAAGTGCCTTAACTGCTAACCCATCTCTCTAGCTCCTTTGTGGTTTTTTTTAAATAAATATTTTATTTATTTGAGAGAGAGAGAAAGAGAAAGAAATTGGGAATGCCAGGGCTTCTAGACATTGCAAACAAACGCCAGATGCATGCAATACCTTGTGCATCTGTTTTACTTGGGTACTAGGGAATTGAACCTGGGTCCTTAGGCTTCACAGACAAGTGCCTTAACTGCTAAGCCATTAATCCAGTCAATTTTTTACTCTTGGTTCTTCGAGGTAGGGTCTCCCTCTAGCCCAGGCTGACCTGGAACTCACTATGTAGTCTCAGGGTGGTCTCAAACTCACAGAGACCCTCCTACCTCTGCCTCTCGAGTGCTGGGATTAAAGGTGTGCGCTAACACACCTGGCTGAGTTTTCTCTTAAATCTTTACTATAGTCTTGGCTAAACCAGGGTCACTCCTTGCTGTTAGTTACCATCCCCTCATTTGCTTATTCCAGACCATGGTTTCTTAGCACATTATTCCAGTCCACACATAAAGGTAAAGATAGCCCTTGACTTGCTTAGGGTATTTCTACTTTAGGATAGTCTGAAAGCAGTGTACTTCAGATTTTCATTTTTCCTGAGCCAGTGATAAGCAGTTTACTATTGTTGGCCTTGATGTGGGCAGCAGTAGTGAGCCTCAGCTTCTAGTATGCCCAGTATCAGGAAGGACCAGCCAGCACCCACATGCACTATGTTGCTGTGAGGTTCCAAAAAGTGGAGGATAATTGGAGGTTCCAGGTTGTAGTGGTTTGACTTAGGTGTCTCCCATAAATCTAGGTGTTCTGAATGTTAGGTTCCCAGATGATGGACATTTGGGAATTAATGTATCCTGGAGGCAGTGTATTATTGGGGGTAGGCTTATGGGTATTGTAGACAGTTCCCCCTTACCAGTGTTTGGCACACTCTCCTGTCCCTGTTGTCCATCTGATGTTGCCTAGGAGGAGATGTCCACCCTCTGTTCATGCCATCGTTTTCCTCTCCCATTATGGAGATCTGTAAGCCAAAATAATAATCTTGATCTGTAAGCCAGAATAAACCCTGTTTTTCCCACTAGCTGCTCTTGGTCTGGTGTTTTCTGACACCAGCTGTAAGAATGACTGCAACAGTAAAGTTGGTCCCAAGAGTGGTGTTATTGATGCTTGAAACCTGGCTGTGTGCCTTTGGAGCTGATTTTTCAAGAGGAATTTGGATGAATTTGAAATCTTGGCCTGAGAGACGTCTTGCAGTGCTGTAAGTACAACTTGATGGACTATTCTGGTCAGAGTTGAAAGACCTGAATGCAGTAAGAACTATGGACTGTGAGGTTTGGATTCTGAGGGTGAGAAAGAGCTTTGCCTGGACTGGCCTAGAAGTAGTTTGTGTGAGAGGCTTGCCGTTATGCCCATGTCCTGAGAACTTGTGCAGGGTTGCTTTGCATAGGAATGGACTGATGTTAACAGAGGGATATGGTACAGAAAAAATGAAATCTTTGGGCCCAAACTGCTACCTGTTCAGCTGCAATTTTATTGAGATTACAACCATTAATATTAGGCCAGCTAATGTACATTGAGACTACAGGAAGAATGCAGACTATTTTGAAGGGGCCAGAATGCTGAAGGAGTATCCTGTTCTTCAAAGTTTGCTTTATTCCCCCCTGGATTAACAAATTGGCACCCTAACTGGTACCGTGGAGTATGAGAAATGCAGCAAAGAGAGGGTCATTGAATTTGCAACATGGTCTTGTGTTTTGGAAATGGCCATGGGCAGTGTGAGGCAGGCTTGCTGGATGCCTGCATAGAGGCTCAATGGAGCCATGAGGATGTATTTTGGGTTGCAGCGGAGACCCAGTGGAGATGCTGGGACCATGAGACAGCTGCTAAGGAAAGCTGCCACCCTGGATGTAGTTTTCCAGGACTGTAAGTAGCATAGCTAGATGGGTAGAATTGGAACTCCAGAGAATTATCTGGAGTTAGAATTATCAGACTTGGATAATTATCTGGTTAGAATTATCAGACTTGGATATTTGTCACTGACTAGAACTGTTGGACTTGTAGCTATAGAGTTTGATGTTTGCCCTGTTTAAATCTTGTATTGGTTAAATATTTCTTTGCTATGCCAGTGCCATCTTTTGTAGTGTAAATGTGTATTCTGTGCCATTATGGGTTTTTTGGTTTACTTTTGGCATTATGACTCAGTTAAAAGTCTTTAGACTGTGGAATGTTTGAACATCATTGGGAGTGATAAAAACTACGGGGACTTTTAAAGTTGGACTAAAGGCATTGCATTTTACATCATAGATGGTTATTAGTTTATGGGGGCCAGGGGCAGAATGTAGTGGTTTGATTCAGGTATCCCCTAAACTTAAGTGTTCTGAATGCTAGGTTTCCAGCTGATGGAGCTTTGGGAAGTACTGCCTCCTGGAGGCAGTGCATTGTTTGGGAGTGGGATTTGGGGTATTGTAGCCAGTTTCCCCTTGCCAGTGTTTTGTATACTCTCCTGTTGTTTTTGTCCACCTGATGTTGGCGAGGAGGTGATGTCCACCCTTTGCTTTTGCCATCATTTCTCCTCCCATCATATAGCTTCCCCTCATGTCTGTAAGCCAAAATAAACCTTTCTTTTTCCCCACAAGCTGCTTTTGGTCTGGTGTTTTCTGCCAGCAATGCAAGCCTGACTGCAACACAGGTGTTTAGTGCATTTTTGACTTTAGGGTATCTTTGACTTGGGGTGTGACCCTCTGGCCAATCAAGGATTCTCTTTAGCTGCATCTTGTCCCTGTCCTCCACCCTCCAGCAGCTCTACCTTATCTAGACTATGAAACCCAAACCCATACTATACATTGTCAAGACCCCCCCCCAACCGCCTGCAGGCAAAGTACTAGTGTTTGAGAAACACAGTTTTAGAATAGTCTCCTAAACTTTGTTTCTTAAAGCATTGACTCTTTGGAGATACAAGGCCAGTTATTATGTCAAATGTCTGAAGTTCTGGATTTGTTGGGTCTATTTTTGTGTATGTATCACTGTTGAGCTTATTTCTCATATTTTATTTGTAAAGTGGGGGTTAGAGTAAAGCTTAATTATGTTCCAATTAAGTAATTTTGGAAGCCTTACCCCTAGAGTAGAGAAACAACTATTGATGCTCATGTGGAGAATAAATTCTGGAAGTAGAAAGGGCAGGTGTCCCAGACAGGAGAGAGCTATAATGCATGGTTGCTTAGAGCAGTCACTAGACTGCCACCCTGTCAGGGCTGGTGAAGCAGGTTACATGTGTGGGCATTTCTCAGCAGCATGCCTTGCTTGCTGGGCAAGATGGCAGCCCCCTGCTGTTTGGTCTTTCTAAGTGCCCTCCTGAAGTGACTGCGAGGGTCTGAGATGATGAAGCAATGTACTTCTGAGCCCCAAATTGAGTTTTTTTATTCCCCACTTCTTGCTTTTCTATAGAAACCAACTGAAAGACTATGAATTATTTGTTGATTCAGAAAAAAGTAGGCTGCTTCTTCTCAGTTCTGTGTAATGCCTGGATTTATCATGGTGCTTTGTCAAAAGTGTTTCAAGGCCAAATAGCACTTGAGAGCCAGTTGTTAAGCTGTAGCTTACTCTCTTAATGTGTCCCTTCCAGCTGTTGCAGTGGCTGTTTAGGTGGTCTGTGAACTACAGTCTCTCTCTCTCTCTCTCTCTCTCTCTCTCTGTGTGTGTGTGTGTGTGTGTGGGTGTGTAGCCCAGCCAGCCTTTCCTCACTAGAGATATCCTTGGTGTGGAGTATTATTCCTGGCACTTGGTAGAATATTTTTAATTTGGTGAAGAATTACAGGGTTTCTGTAATGGGGACAAAGAGTTGCTTAACTCTCACATTTGCTGTTCTTTCACCAATGATTGGTTAATAAGATAATTTCCCAGCCCCTGTCTAACTGTGAGCTATGTACTTTCTTCTGTGTTAGTAATAAGCCTCTATGTCATGGCTGATGAAATCAACTTGGGCATGTCATTATTGGGAAGAGTGCTGTATCTGCAGAAGGTGAGAGCAACAAGATGAGCCCTTGGGCACCTGCGACAAAATCTGCCCTGGCCCAGTTGGAAGAAAGGGCTGATGGAACTGGACGGGCATGGGAAGGGTAGCTATAGGAGGATACAGGGTCTAATAATACAGGGGTAAGGATGTGCTGGTGACAGAAGCCTGCATGTTATGTTTTATGATTTTTCTGTCATCTTGTGTAAACAGAGAGGTCTGTTTACAGTGGTTCATTTGTTAATGAGCTAAAGTGGTTATTTTGGGGATAATTTTGGTGTATGATACATTACAGTAGGCTGTGCCTGAATAAAGAACTTGTCTCTATATCAATTTAAAGATGTCTTATATGTTTTATTGTTTCTAGGGGAGGGAAGCAGGTTGCCATGGAGATGGCATAAGGAAAAGTGACAAGCAGGAAAGCTTAGCAGTTTTGATTTTGGAAATATTTGTGATGTAGGCAATTACATATGTGCTAATGTTATACAGCACAGCCATCTGTATTTGGGAGGAGGTGTTATGGAATTTTATGCTAAACCATTAATGTTAGAAGTACAGTTTTGGTTATTTTGTTATTTGTATGTAAGAATATTGAAATTATGGACAATAAAGGTACAGTAGAGCCCTACAATTGTTTCTAGGGTGTAATTGCTACATGATGTCACATGCTACTTAGGGAATTGGGAAAGATATATTCATTAGGAAACAAAGCATTTATATAGAAAGACTTCTTTTAAAATTGAGTGTTTAATATTACACATAGCTAAAATCACCTGTACCCTGGTTAATAACTGGGTTTGAACAGTTTCAATGGCACCATTTTTGTCTGCCCTCCCTTTTATTAAACTATACTGTAACTCACATTGTTTAGGACCAGCTTAACAACTAGACACTTGTTTCTATCTCTTCCCAAAATACCAAGCCTCATTTAACTTTGCTGTGATGCTGTAATTTGGAATTCTTTCTTTTACTCATAGGCAGTTAAGAATCTTCCCTTCCTCTATTTTAGAATTCTGATAGGATTTAAAAGAAAAGAGGAAGTTTGACATAAGAGCTATTAAATCTCACAATTCATCACATATGTATTGAATGCCTGTGCTAAGCACTCTGTACTGACCAACATGCTCCAGCCTCCATTGGAGCTTATCATCTAGTTCAAGGTCTGCTAAGACATTATGTGAGTGTCCTACAGTGCCTAAGTGGTTCTTAAAACATAGCTGAAACTTTCGTGTTTATCTGTTTCTTTCTCATTCCCTCACTCATGCTGAGTGTGAAACTACATATACTAAGGAAGTGCTCTACCAATAAGGTGCATCCCCACTGGCCCCATTTCGTGTCTTCATGGTGTGGGTGCATGATGGTTGCAGACTGGAAGGTGTTCCTGCTATTTATAAAGGGGGGCATAGCCCTGCTCATGAACCTGAGCTCTGTGGATATTTCAACCAGTAGAATACAGCAGAAGTGCCTTTGCCACTGACTGATTTGGGGTCTTCAGAGACGGCTTGCACTTCCTTGATTAGAACCTAGCCATCATCTGAGCATGTGCAGGCAGCCCTTTGGAGAGACTCATGTGAAGAGGAGTTCCCAGGTACTTGTCTCAGGTGAGAGTCATGTGAGTGACATCTTGGTTGCAGAGTCTTTAGCCCCAGTCAAACTACCCAGAGGTTCTTAGGGGGAGCAGAGGCAAGCTTTTTGCCCTGCTCTGTTGCGTATTCACAGGGCTGGACATGTAGCTGGGGGTAGAGAACTTGCCTAGAATCTATAAGGCTCAGCATTTGAGCCCGAGCCTTGAAAAAAGTTTCATATCTGTAGTCAACATTCAGGGGAATCTTGTTTGAACACAGTAAGCTTTGGACCAGTTCATTATGCATCAACAGATGACCAGAATGCTATTTCTTCTTTAACTCTATCCTGTTGCTTTGGGATTATGCCAATGCTAAATCTCCTTGTCAGAGGAAATAAGATCAAGAGATGCCTGCTAGGAATCCATGCATTGAGAAGAATGTGCCAAGGATGAGATGCATCTCTGGAACAAGGTGAACTCTGAGTCTTTCTTACTTACCTGCCGGATAAGAGCCTTGATGATGGTTGGTGTGGGTGAACACAGAAGAGTCAGTGGACATGTGCCATGGACAGAGGCACCTTTGAGGCAGCAGGATGGGTGGGGCTTGTGCTCCATGGAGAATCATTATTGGCAGGACATGCCCAAAGTGAACAGCACTGGTGGCCCTGTTGGTGCATATCAACCTTTCATGGTAGCTATGCCACCAATCAAGCCTTCAGACATCGCCCATCTTTTCTAGCACCTCCAACTTGGAGGAGATCCCTTTGTGGACATCAACAGTGTTCTCAGTCTACATCCCTGGAGTTCCTTGCTTCCTTGGCCAGCTTCATGCAGCCCTGTCTCAGATCTTCTGTAAGGAACATGTCAATACCTTGTGCTCTGTGGGCTGCCTGGCCATCTTGGTTTTGTAGTGGAGGCCTGACTGGCTAACAGCCTCTCGCATCATAGACTATGTCTGGGCTATATGAAAACTGAGAGGGAAGGAACCCTCTGAATCTGCCAGTTTCTAGGGTATAAATGTGCCCACCATGATTCCAGGCTAGTGACACAAGGTCACTGGCTGGGATTTGGGTTAATGTGAGCCAGCCGCAGCTTACCAGTGGGATGATGGTATGACGTGTGCTTGCCTGTGTCTGTTATCTTCTGTCTGAAGAAAGTTACCAGCTCCATGGAAAGCTCCCTTCCTTTGTGCTATCTACTACCCCATAGGGATTAACATCATCTTTTATGAGCTGGTAGGGGAAATACAAAGCTCTTGCTTCTTTGGTAGTATGGTGAATCAAGCATATTTCAAGGTTTATTATTTTTGTTGTAAAATATTTGGAATATAAAATTTACCATGTTTAACTACATAGAATGCACACTTCAATTGCATTAACATCGTTTTACAGCTAGCAGAACTTTTCCTGAATTTTCCTATTCTCTCAATGCTAGCAGTACAGCTTGATGAACTAGTCTGGTCAGATTTGGAAGACCTGAATATAGTAAGAACTATTGACTGTGAGTTTTGGCTCATGAGGCTGAAAAAGAGCTTTGTAGGGCCTAGACTAAAGGCAGTTTGTGTGAGAGACTTACTGCACTCTTCCTGTGGCTTGAGAACATGTGCAGGGTTACATTGTGTAGAAATGGACTGGTGTGAACAGAGGAATATAACACAGAAAACAAGGGAATCTTTGGGCCAAAACTGCTCCTAATTCAGCTGCAAGTGTTTGAGAGATTCCAACCATTGAAACTGGGCCAGCTGATCTGCATTGGGATAGCAGGAAGAATGAAGACTCTTTTGAGGGGCCTGAGTGTTGAAGGAGTGTCCTGCTCTTCAGAGTCTGCTTTATTCCCCCTGTATTAACAAATTGGCAGCCCACTGGTACTGTAGAATGTAACAACTGCAGGAAAGACAGGGTTATTGAATTTATGACATGGTTTTGTATTTTGGAAATTACAATGGGCATTGTGAAGTAGGCTTGTTGGATTACCTGTGTGAAGGCCTAATGGAGCCATGAAGATGAAACATGGGTTGCAGTGGAGACCCAATGGAGATGCTGGGACTATGGGATGGCTGCCAAGGAGAACTGCTAGCATTAGATGAAGTTTTCTGTTACTATGAGTAGCCTAGCTAGAGGGAAGGGATTGGAACTCCAGAGACTCATCACTGGTTAGATTTATTGGACTAAATGTGTTACTGGTTAGAGTTGTCAGACTTGGAGCTACAGGAGTTTGATGTTTGTGCTCTTTGTTTTAAATCTTGTATTTCTTTGCTATGCCCAGTATCATCTTTTGCAGTATGTTTATTCTGTGCCATTATTATTATTTGTTATTACAGGTCAGTTAAAAGACCTTGGACTATGGGTATGTTTGAACAACATTAGGATTAACAAAAACTATGGGGATTCTTAAAGTGTGACTGTATTGCACTTTACATCATGTATGGTTATCAACTTATGGGGGCTGGGGACAGAATGTGGTCGTTTGATTCAGGTGTCCCCCATAAACTTACATTTTCTCAATGTTTGATCCCCAGATGGTGGCAATTTGGAAATTGGATTCTTCTGGAGGCAGTGCATTGTTGGGGGTGGGCCAGCTTCCCCTTGCCAGTGTTTGGTACACACTCTTGCTGCTGTTGTCCACATGATGATGGCCAGGATGTGATGACTACCCTGTGCTCACGCCATCATTTTCCCCTGCCATCATGAAGCTTCCCCTCAAGCCTGTAAGCAAAAATAAACCCTTTCCTCCCACAAGTTGCTCTTGGTTGAGTGTTTTCTTCTAGTGACACGAAGCTGACTGCAACACCAAGTGTTTTGGCAATGGCCTGTATTATTTTGGGGACCTCATGTGTCTCCCTGACCAACAGCTCATTGGGGGCAGGGGGACAACCCAATTCTGGCACTGGGATTTAACAGCCAAAACTCATGGTTTTAATGTTATGCTTTCTCCACCTTCTATGGGGCTCTTCCTTTCAGGCCCCCCTTGTTGAGGGTAGTGACTTATAGAATGGTATCCAAGAGGAAGGTTTCTATGGGATTGATCCATGTTGCCCTGAGTTTTGTGTATGCCCTTCCCAGCCTTCCTTCCACCTACCCCACGACCTTTCCCCTTCCTCCCTCCCTCTTTATCTCCCTCCCTCTCTCTCTTCCTTGCTGCTACCCCTTGACTTGTTAAGTAGCTTTTCCTCCCTTCCATACCTATTTCCCCTTTTTTCCTAGCATTTCAAGATTTTTAATATAACTGTCTATGAAGTCCCATGTGAGCATGGGTCTTATCTAAAGTGTCATGCTGTCTCTTGGTGCTGAGCCCAGAGAGGTCATGTGTTGCTTTGAAGGTTGTGCAGTTGATGAGTGACACGGTGGGGATGGCAGCCCATGTCCCTGGAGGATAGGGTAAGCTGGAGTACTCCTACCTGAGCAGTCATGTGGACACAGTGGCCTCACAGAACTCAGAGACAATGGTCCGGGCAGGTGCTACTGCAAGTGTGACTCATGTCTATGCTTGGAGAAGTCCTTCACAGGGCCAAAAAGTAGGGCAGGGTAGGTGAGTACTGAGCTTCTTCCAGGACAGGCATGAAAGCTGCCTTTACTATCATGGTTCTTTTGATTGAGGTGAGAATGACTGTGAATCAGTGAGGGGCATCTGGCACACATATACAAATGATTCCCTGTATGTCCCCCCCCTCCCCCTGGCAGCTATCTCTTCCTAGAACCTTGAACACGAGCTCATAAAATTCAGTGCACATTGTACTGAGCACCTGTTTTGGTGCAGCTGGGCCAGTGTCACAGAACCCCAGGAAGATGTTGGAAAATGGAGGGAACACCAGACCAAGTGATGTTGCAGCTGACCTCAGACTGGCAGAATCACACCCCTGGGAAGGGTGTGGTTTTGTTCAGCTTCTGGTGCCATCCACTGGTACGGAACTTGGAGCTATCTTCCTCTTCTTTGCACTCATGTTCTCGAAGACTATGAAATAAAGCTGCCCAGACTGTTGTCTAAATGGATGTCTTATTCTAGAGAAAGGTACTACTGGATTATTGATGGAGGGACAGTTTTCAAGTAAATGATGTGCCCATAGTGCCTGTGGCACATCTGCGGAGATGATACCAGCAGGCTGTTGGACAGGAAAGGGTGAGGCATACAGTGGCAGCTGTCAACATGTGGCTTATATTTAAACTATACAGGAGAGGTAATAATGGCAAAAGGAGGGTAACAGGAGCCAAGGAAGAAAGGACTGTTCTGTGCTCCCAGGGACATGACTGTGATGATTAGGAGAGGCTGAGGGAAGAGCCAGAGAAGGGAAGCAAGAACTAGGCCATGTGTGCCAAGGAGTACACAGAAGAGATTTCAAAGGATAACTAGGTGCTACAGGAGGCCCAGTAAGACAGGAGTAAAGAATTCACTTCACATTAAATAAAAGGAGAAAAGTCATAGGTCCCTGAACAGGAATCCTTGGTGAAGGAGGAAATCAGGGCATGAGAGGAAGGTGTAACTGCGCAGTCCTGCTGGCATCTGCAGGATACTTCTGAGGGCTGTATGACTGGAAAAGTATCAGAGTAGCTGTGTGACCTTCAGCTGACTGCTTCACTCCTCTGGGCTCGCTTTACCCCTCAAAGGGAGAGTGAAGAGGCTTGTGCACCTCTGAGGACTGAGCTCTGAGGACAGACAAGGGGGGGAATACATACATCCATGCTTTGGTACATGCCCTTAGCCAGAGCTGTGGACACTGGCAGCAAAGTTTGGCAGCCTGCTCCAGCTGTGGGGATCTGAGAGCTGAGAGAACAAGAAGTTTCCTCAAGCTTACCCCCTTAACCACTGGCAGAGTGAGCTCTCAAATAATCTGGGAACACAGGTTATACACTTCTCAGTACTGTCCTTGTAAAACCTGAGCATCATTAAAATTTAAGCTGGGATCATGAGCCTCCATCAGCATCATAGTTCACCCTGCTAACTGCTCCACATATCCCGTTTTCTCTATTGCTTGAGTGGAGCATTCTTACTTCAGAATAAGGAAGTCTCCTCAATCCCTTGACACTGTCAGGGACACATGGAATTGGGGACAATAGGGAAGAGGCATCTTGAGGTCACAGGAGGAAAGAGAATGAGTGTTCATTAAACATTTTTAAAAATTTGACAGTTTTAATGCATATACATGCTGTTTTGATCACAAACCACTAGAATTACTTTTTTTTTTTTTTTTTGGTTTTTCGAGGTAGGGTCTCTCTCTAGCCCAGGATGACCTGGAATTCACTATGGAGTCTCAGGGTGGCCTTGAACTCATGGTGATCCTCCTACCTCTGCCTCCCGAGTGCTGGGATTAAAGGTGTACGCCACCACGCCCGGCTCTAGAATTACCTATTTTTTGTTTCAGGTCCCTTGTCCTCTTTCCACTGAATTCTCTTCTTGGCAGCTATAATCCCTCTTCTATTTTCCCGTCTTTTGTCTCCTTCTGCATCATTGATGACAACATGCTGATTGTGCAGGTCTTGTGCAGGTAATGACAGCTTCTGCGAGGTCATGACTGCAACAACTACTTCATGCCCAGAAGACAGTGTTCCATAGCACTCCTCTCCGTCCTCTGGCTTTTACATTTTTTCTGCCCCCTCTCCTAAATGTCTTACATTATAACTCCTCCTTTTTCTGAGCCTTGAAGGTGGCGATGTGGACATCGCAATGCTGAGCCTGCACTTGTCACTTATTCTCAGCATCCTTTCATGAGTTTTGAGTCTCTCTAGTAGTCACGGCCACCTGCAAAGAGGAGATTCTCTGACCAAAGGTGAGAGTAGCACTAATCTGAGAGCACAAACCAACCTATCTACAGAACAGCTTGATGGGAACAACATAGTCATTTAGCAAATAACAGTAGTAGCTTCCCCTTTAGTGCCTGTGACCTTCCCAGTCACAGGCATTAGATTAAGTTTCCAGTGTCAGGTATAAGTTCACTTCCATGGAATGGGCCTCAAATCCCATCAGGGAGCATTTGGCCATGATTGCACCAGTGTGTACATCTTGCCTTGCTGGGCAGCTGTACAACTGACAGGGTCCACTGCTGGTTAAGGTGGTTGATGTCATTTATCTCCTAGTAGGCTGCAGAGCACCTTCCAGCACAGAGTCAGCTAGCCAGCAGAGAGGAGGCTTCAAGCTCAGTTCCAGCTTGACTTGGGTCCTACAGCAGAAGCATGCCGTGTCTTCAGCAACAGGGTTTTACTCTCTAGTTCTGCTGAGCAGTCAAGAGCACTGGGTATAGCCTGTGTTGTTGGAAGGCCTCAGGGTCCTTACTGACCAACATCTTATTGGGAGATATCCTACCTCTGACACTGGGATTTTTTTTATAACAATCTATAGTTTCTGGGAGCAGTTATTGTTCACCACTTGTTATATGTTTTGTGTGTGAGTAAAATCAGGGCATTCATTTAAGACAGATGAGGGAAATTGCTTTATGGAGAATAAAAACTTTGGTAAAGATCTGTATGTTATCTGTTTTAGCCAACATCTTCTGAAGCCTTCAAAACCATATTTATTGACTGGGGGCCTAAGTACTGAGTGGCGACCTCCTGACTGTTGGCATCCTTTGCCTCTCACAAGGGAAGGTTTAGATGGGAAGTGCCCCATAAGTTCCTACCAGGGATATATATTCTTATGTGTGATAATGTTTTATTGTCATGCTGCTTCATGAATCTTACAGACAGGCCATGACTTTTGCCTGTTTGCTGCTTTAGTCTAGTAGTTGGCATTGTGCACAATTTTAGGGGCTGAGTGGGGCACACAATTTATTCTGGGTATGGGTTGCATTAATTTGTTCCATTTCTTTCTTCTGACGAGGAAGCAGGTGTCAGGAATCCCAGGTAACAGGCAGAATAGTGTGTACTGTAAAGATAGATGGTGAATGTTAGCTTGGGCCATTTGGGCACTGGAGGATGTTGCTGGATGCCCATTTCCCAGGGCTTGTTTATTGTTAGTCTTGCACTCCAGTTAAGATCAGGACTATCAGAGTTGTATGGGAGCTGGGGCAGCAAGGGATGAGAAAGTTCATCCAAGATTCTGAGTATGCCTACTAGAGTGGGGAGCCCAGGGGAATGTGGTCTCAGCTCAGAGTTTGGGAGATAGAGCTCAACATGGCCTGCCTACCAATATATCTGGCTGGTGCCACTGCTCACTTCTAGATCCTGACCACCTTCTCTCAGGCAATGCTTGTCCTGAAACAGACAGAACAGGATTCCAGGAAATAGGACCTCTACCACAATTCAACCAAATCAGGGGTGGTGTTTGTGTGTTTTCTATCATCTCATCTCATCTCATCTCATCTCATCTCATCTCATCTCATCTCATCTCATCTCATCTCATCTCATCTCAAAGTCACTCTGTGTTAACTTTGCAGAGCAGTTGCCGGCAATCAAGGAATACTGATCCACTGAGGTGGTACAGGACTCACTAGCTGCCAGCCTCCTGTACCTCTTGCTTTCCTGGATTATACCATGTAGAAATCTAGAGAAGACTTTCCAAAGCTAAATAATACTCCATTGTATGTATATAGCATATCTGTTTATGCATTCATCTATCAATAAACAATAAAGGTTGCTTTTGCAAAAATATTTTGAAGGACAGTATTCTGAGAGGAATAATTCTAAATATTTAATTGTCTTTCACTGAAACTTTGAGTATGTTTTATTACTATTTTTGGCATACAGGGTGTCCTTAGAGAATATTAGAGGCCCATGGAATTATAGTTGTATTATGAGTGAGACTGCAACTTAAGTTTTACCTGCTACAGTTTGGACTTGAAATATTCTCTAAAGGTTCATGTGCCAGAGGTTTGATCTCCAGCCTTTGTCACTGCAGGGAGGTGGCTTGAGCTTTAAGAGGTGGGCCTGGTGGTAGTAAGTTAATTCATTGAACGGGGTATGTCTTCAAAGGGAACATTGAGATCCTAATCCTTTCCTTTCCCTCTTTTTGGCCTCCTAGCCACAACAGGTAATAGAAAGCTGATTGACACATCACCTGAACATAACCTAGTTATGCCTCTCACTTTTTCTCCTTGGGTTCCTGCCTCCATCTTCTGGGTTGGGATACAGGTGAGTCAAACTGATATTGACTGTAGTCTGCTCAGCTTGCTAGTGTCTCCTAACTCAAAATTTTGAAGACAGAATTGAAGGACTGGTCTAATTCCTTATCTTACAAGAAGGAGCTCAGCTTGGCTCTGTCCAACCCTCAGGTGTCTTCAACATTGGTCCTCAAGGCAGGTTTCCTTTACTAGGACGTGCACTTCTGCAGAGTTGCTAGACAAAATCCAAATGGAAATAGAATGCGCAAGACAGAAATGGGATAGATTAAGCCCAAGAAAGTGTTATCTCACCAGCAAGGAGATAGATATCTCAAAACCTTTTTGGGGAATGGGATGTTGTGTAATATCAAGTTTCTATGGCGAATAACTTAGCAGATTCCTTCCTGACTCTGGTTAATGCCAGCCTGGCTGTGGTCATGGATCTGGCTGGGCACCATCAGCACCTCTGGGCCATGAGATTGGGCCCTGCATCTTTGGTGATATGTTGCATTCCCAACACTACTTCTTGCATCACTCATGATGGTTGTGGGTCACCAGAGCTGCCCATGACTCTAAGAAGAGTGTTTGTGTTTGGAAGATAACCTACCCTGTCATTCAGCTAGCCCAGAAGCACTGTGATTGTAAAATACAACTTTTCCTTCCCACATGTTTATACATGTCTGAGAGACTGTATGGTGCAGTGGGAGACCATCTTCTGGTTTGTTTGTTTGCTTTTGAGGCATGTCTTTTCCAGGTATTCCAGGCTGGCCTTAAACTCAGGATTAGGATCAGAGTCAGGTTTTGTGGGGCTCCCTGCCCTACTCTGACTTCTTTTCCTTTCCTCCCTGTTCAAGTGAGGGAAAGACTCTGCCTTCCTGTATTTCCTTTGCAGTCTTGGTGGAGGCTACATCTGTGGGTTCTTGGTAAGCCAACACATCTTCATCCCAGCCTGGTCCCACATCACCCAGTTGAAGTGTAGCTCTGTGGACCAGAGTTCTGCCCTTCTGCTGAGGGTTGAGCATGGGTGAGGCTGCATTGTGCTGGGTTGTTCCTTCAGTCTTTGCCCTCAGATCTGCCTCCTTTGACTGTCCTGAGATGCTCACTGGCTTGTAGGCAGGCTGAGCTGTGTCCCAGACACACTGGGTGCCTTCTTTATCTTGTGTACCTATGCTTTATTTAACTTCTAATTTTAAAGTTTCTTTGTGTGAGGAGAGAAAATAGAGTAGAACTGGAAACGTAGAAATTCAGTTTCTATGGAAAGAGGAACCAAAGGAGGATATAAGAGGCCCTAGACCCATATTCCCAAAATCTAGCACACAGAGCAGGCCAGATAGCTCTAGATAGCTCTGCTGGAAGCCTGGGTGCTGTCCAGTGGCCTCTGTGAAGGGGATCCAAATTTCCCCTCAGGCTGGGGAATCCTTTGCTCCTGTATGCAGGATAATATCTGTTGGGGACTGACACATGGGGCACTGAGTTGGTGCAGGAGGCCTGTAAGGATTTTCAGTCAGGGGGACAAAAGGCTCTTTTCCTCCAGGGCTTCCACCTCTTGTGTCCCTCTGTGGAACCAGATGTTCCAGAGCGTAAACCATAAGCTGGGGAAGGGTAAGGCATAAGGGTGGGGAAGGGTCCATATGGTTCTGACAGTAGTCCGAAAGAGATTTTGGGAAATTGAATAGTGATAGGAAACTGTTTTACTGTCCTTTTCTGCATCCTCCCTCATAAAAAAAAAAAAAAAAAAAAAAAAAACATTCTGCTAGGCATCTCCAGTTTCCTGTGGTATCAGACAAAAGAAAGTTTGAGTTGGGTCATTTCCGTGGTAGAGGATGTTATATGAAATTTCTTGGACCTCTTGCCCTCCTTTTCAGTGGCTTAAAGAAAAGTGTGTTTGTTTTCTACTTCTTTGATTATCCTTTTGTTTTGAAATATGGGCTTCTCATTTGTGAGGTGAACTGTTTGACAAACAGACTTGGCATGAAAATGTTATGCTTAACAAAAACGAGTTTCTGTTTTCATTTCGCTTCTGCCATGTGGACGTGCCTGTGTGCTGCAGCTTATTAAGCAGAAACACAGGAGCAGATGAAAAGGTGTGCGTGCAGACACCCTCTGACCACAACACCCAGCCGTAGTCCTTTTCATCTCCTGCTCAGAAGGTAGCCCGTCACCTCCTTTTGCAAGCAGAAGGCAACACAAAACTATGCAGCTGTGGATTTCCTAAGCTTTTCATCTTGTTTTCTGGGTGAAAACCAAAATAGCTCTGCACTAAACTCTGACAACATTTTTTTTGTTGTTTATTCTATGCTCCCCTGCCTTGCTAAAAATAAATTTGAAGTGATTTATCTTAAAAAAAAAGGAAAGAAAAAAAACCATACACAGAAAATTCCCACAATTAATGCAATCAGGAAGATGGAGGTGGAAGAGATAAGATCAAATGACACATAAAGCCGCACAGACTAAATGGAGGTTGAAAAGAGCTGGTAACAATGTAAGCCCTTTCCTCAGGACCAACCTTAGAGCCAAAGAAAAGAAGATTTAAGGAATCCAAAGGACACAGGTGCCCACTGTCTCTAGAGACAGGAATCCTGAGCCCAGCTTGGGGTAAGAGGACCATTTCTGTTTGGTCTCCATAAGAGCTCATTGACCAGGTGTGGTTCCCAGCGTCAGTCAAGGAGAAGTACCTATAGTGAAAGTGGTGAAGTGGGCCGAGGCTTGAATCACAGAAGGTTCAAGCCTAGAACCAGTGCCCTAAACCCAGTCTGTGTCCTTTAAGCAGTGAAACTTGTTTTCACACTGGGAAGCCAAAACCTCGCTGTTGCCCATGTGCATGTGTATGCCTTTGTGCATATGTATTTACAGATGTGAGTGTGTGTGCCATGTGCACATGTATATGTAAGAAGCTGATTAGTGGAGACCCAAGATAGCATGGAACAGGTCAGTATGTTCACCCTTCTGAGTGGGGAGGGGGCCACATACTTGCCTTCAGGACTGCCGTGGACCCCGAGCAGGCCAGTGCTCTGCTGTGAGCAGGCTTCAAGGCTTGCACTTGGTCACTTCCCTTCTTACCTTTTTTCTTGGGATTATACCTTGTATGGGAACTGACCCTGCTCTGTTAGGTGGAGTGAAAAGTCCCAACTGGCCTTCAAGTAGTGTCATATTGGGTTGAACTTGTGGGATCTTGTCCCTCACTCCAGACTTCACCTATACTGGGGGACAGAAGGGCAGCTGCCTGGCAAACTGGAGCTTGCACTTGGGAGCCCTCATGAGGTCATGTAGCAGAGTCAGTATCAGACAGTATTGGGTTTTGGCTCATTCTTATTTCCAAGCATAGTTTCTATATCTCCATTTCTTGTCATGTCAAATATTAAATGTCACCATCATTTAATGAAATACTGAACATTTTAATGATCATAGAAATAGAAAGGGCAGTCACTTCTACTCAACATGGTACTTGAAATACTAGTCAGAGAAATTAGTGAGAAAAAGAAATAAGAAGGCTTCCAAATTAGAAGGAAGAAGTGAAATTTTCAGCGTCAGATGACATGTTTTTTTTGCATAAAAAGTTCTAAACACACATCAGAAAAGTTTTAGAGCTAAGAAATGACATCATCAATTCCAGAATGTGAAATCAGCATTCATATTTCAGTTGTATTTTTATTTACTTGGTGATGAGCAATCTGAAGAATTTTTTTTAAATTCCATCTACAATAGCCTCAAAAAGAATGAGATACTTAGGAATAAGTTCAACTAAAGAGGCAAAAATGCCTGTGTAGGAAACTAGATAAACAAGTGTTCTAGGATCATCTGGTGAGCGATCAGAGGGCAATCTTTTTTAACAAATGATGCTAGGAAAACTATTTTCTCATGTGAAAGAATAAATTCGGGTCTTTCCTAACACTCTTAACTGAAAATGGATCAAATATCCAAACTTGCACTCAAATTACAACTCTTAGAAGAAAACCCATGTTAAAATCTTTATGGTTTTAAATTAGGCAATGATTTTTTTTCAGTATGATATCAACAACATAGGCAGTGAAAGAACAAAAAATATATAAAAGACTTGGATTTCATCAAAATTAATAACTTCCATGCATCAAAAGACCCAACCAAGAGAGTTAAAAGAACTCATACAATGGGATAAAATATTGGCAAATCATTATTTAATAAATGATTTTTTAGTAATTAAAATATATAAATATATAAGGAATTTGTATACAACAAATGTGACAAACAAACCAGTTCAAAAATGGGCATTTGGAACATGTCAGGATTCAGCCAGAAGAAAAGGCATCGTTAATGAGGCCTCTTATCTTTGGAATTTCAGAAATTTGAGCCAAAATAGAGTCTTTTTATGAAAATTTGAAACAGTGGACATTAACCATTCAAGAAATCCAACTCAAAACCATAGTGAAATGGGTATTTTTCCTCCAAATGTAAATAGGAGTGAAGATGTAAAACATTTGGAATCCTAGTGCCTTGGTGGTAGGAATACTGAATGTTGCAGCTGCTGTGGACTTTGACTGTAGAATTACCACGTGACCCAGCAGTTCTACTCCTGGACATAGCCAAACTGAAAACAGGGACTCAGACAGATTCCGGTACATCGCATGCATAGCAGCATCTGTATAATAGCCCAAAGGTAAGCCAAGTGTACATTGCTGGATGAATGGATAAATAAAACATGGTAAATATATATAATGAAACTTTATTGTCTTAAAAAGGAAAGACAATCTGATAGATGCTATGACATGAATATTATATGGAGTGAAATAAGCTAGTCATGAAAGGATAATATTGTATGATTCCACTTTCATGAGATTACTTCAGTAATCAGATTCATACAGGTGGTAGAAGAGGGGTTATAAGATCAAATATTTTCTTTCATCATGTAAACTGCTTCCTTGATAAGGTATCTTCAGTTAGGGAGTCTGCATTGAGCAATAAAATGTTATTTTATTTGCTTGTTTTTCTTACTTGTGCTTCATGAGACACTTTATGAGGTATACTGTTGCAAACAGTTGTCTTCACTGGTACATTGTATTGGAAGTTGGTCCCACTCCCCAGCTGAGTCAGGCTCTCAAACAACTCTGTCCTAAGTCTGAACAGACCAGACCTCTAGAAGACAAGGGCCAAACCCAAGGGCAATCAAGTGTCCTTCTGGTTGCAGTTAGGGAAGTGCATTCTAGTTGGGGACCATAGCTACTCATCATCCAGATGCCATGTGCTCAGATTTTGGGTGGGAATGTGTAGAAAACACTCCCTAGCCTCCCAGAGTGGATGGATGGCCCTTTCTCCATGGTGACATCGAACTGGTGAGGTGTACGTAAGTCACACACAGCAAGATCATGGATCTGCCTCCAACTTGCAGAAATAAAAAGCAGACAGATTGGTGAAGCTCTATTTGTACAGCCACAGGGGTTGAGGTGCATCAGGCTGGCTGCGTGGTTCTGTGCTTGCAGTCATCTGTCTGCAGCGTACACGGGTCCTTGTTCAGGGCTCTGGGATATAGAGATGTTCTGGGGCAAGGACAGCCCGTGGGAACCCTGGCTGGAGCCAGCAGGGCCCTGCCTGCACCTTTCCTGCAAAACCCTGGGATTGCATTGGCTCATTTCTTCTGAAGCTAATAGCCAAGTGCTTCTGTGAAATTTGGTGATTGCCTAGGGAGTTTTTAGTGTGCTAAAAGACAAAACAAAAACACGCAGCAAATGAATAGCATTTCCAAGCTGTCAGCCAGCAAGTCTGTTTACTTGTAACCATGTGGCATTTCCCAAAGGCATCCTGGCTTCTTTGTGGCCCATGTTGGAGCTTGGCCAAGTGTCATAAGGATGAGCTTGCACCTCCCTGAGACTAACAACCTCAGTGTCCCCCACCATAGTGGTCTGAAAGGCACTATACCTGTCAGAGTGAAGGAGGGCCCTGCAAACAGTGTTCGCTCCTGCAGCTATCAAATGGTGAGGTCCTGTTTCTCAGCAGAGGCTGGAACCCTTAATCTGGTGTTTTGTCCCACACAGGTTGGAAGTGAGTGGCTAGACAGAGGCAGGAAGATGTGGTTTGTATCTCTTGCTAGAGCCAGATGTGGCTATTGCTGCTAAATGTCATGAATGCTTGGTCTTTCTTTCTGCCATCCCACACAGAGGCATGCACCTTAGAATGAGTAGCTGGTTGTCACTGTGATTCTGGAGTCCAGGTCATCCTGTACCCCAGTGAGCAGAGCAGCCCTTGTAAGTTTGTTTCTTAGGACTCCTGATAAATATCCAGAGTATGGAGCAGGTTGCGAGGCTTCAGAGTTCTGTATGAACTGCTTAAAGCTGGCTGGGGCAGAGACGCAGATGCATTCTGACTCCAGAATTACTTCAGGTAGCCCCCTAGAGGAGGACACCCAGGTCAGCAGCAGGGAATAAGCTGGTATGTCTTTGCTTTCAAGATCCTAGATGGGAAATGCCTTTGAAGGAAGGGGACTTGGGCACATGCTTCAGCTGTGGCCTCAATTTAGGGGATTGGAAAGTGCCAAAGGCTTGCACGGAGATAGTTTTAGTTCTTCCATGGCCCACTATAACTCTTTGGCATCTCTTGGTGGCTTTTCTTGCCTCTGTGCCTTTCTACTGTGACAGTGCCTGCTATGGTAGCTGTGTTGTGTAGACAGAGCTTGAAGGTTGCGGCTCTGAGCTCCCTGCATAGTCTTTGCTTCTGGCACATGGAATTAGCAGGAGATTAAATTAGATATCTAATTGACTCAAAAATGGATAGGATGTCAGAGTTGGAACAGGCTTTGGAGATACCTAGTCCAGGCCCATCATTTCATAGAAGGGTAAACTGAGGTCCAGCCTTTCCCTTCTGTCTTCTGAGTGGCAGGTCTTGCCAAGGAGTGTGCATGTGTGGGGCTATATAATGAGATTACTTTTTTAAACTTTATTTTTTTATTTCTTAGAGACAGAGAGAGGGAGAGAAAGAGAGAGAGAGAGAGACAGAAAGAGAGGGAGATGGAGAGAATGGGTACATCAGGGCCTCTAGCCACTGTAAACAAACTCCAGGCACATGTGCCACCATGTGCATTTGTCTTATCTGGGACCTGGAGAATCCGACTTGGGTCTGTAGGCTTTGCAGGCAAACACCCTAACCACTAAGACATCTTTCCAGCCCCAGAATTAGATTTTTAATTAACTTTCTGTAAAATAAGGCTTGATTGGTATTATTACTAATCACACTGGAATGGTAGGCAACATACTGGACATCTGAGAATCTTATAGGTATGTAAGTTTTTGAGTTTTTGTTATATTCTGGGTTCAATCCAGAAGTATCCAATCTGCATTTTCTTGGGACACAAGGAGGACTTGAAAACAGCAGGCAGGGTTCAGTTTGCATCAACAGTGATGGAACTCTTCTGTGTTTGCTCTGTCCAGAGATATGGCCAGAAGCCATGTGGCTATGCAGCATATGAGTATGTCTGCTATGTCTTAGGAACTGGACTTTCAAAAATTCTATTAGATTTTAATCAACCAAAATTGATATGTAAATAGATTCATGTAGCTAGTGGCTACTCTAACAGGAAATTTTAGCATTCTCTAACCTCATTTTCCTTTTTGCTTAATGAAAAGGAATTACATGTGTTTGAATGAAAGACTATCCAGAAGCTGGTAGAGGCTGAGGCAGGAGTTCTTGCACCTGGTCTAGAGATTTTTCCTGTGTCTGGTCTGAATAATCTTGGAACAGTCATGTAGCTTCACCAGCCTCAGTTTCCTTATGTGTAGAATGAGACCCTATGGTGCCTATGGTCCTAGGATTCTATTCTGTTCCAGTATTGGCAACTGGAGGTATAAAAAACTCTTGTAGTTACCTTCTCATTACTGGGATAAAACACTCAAGCAAAAGCAGCTGATAGGAGCAAGGCTTTTATTTTGGCTAACAGTCTCAAGGGGAAGCTTCATGACAGCATGGGCAAGCATGCATGACTAGAGGTTGAACATCAGCTGTGCCACAAGAGCTCTAGTAAAATTTTAAAGTTATTTTTTGTGGTTCTGGGGATGGAGCCTAGGGATTCAGGCATGCTAGGTAAGTGCTGTACAACTATTTTTGCAGCTTCTTTTCATTGCTGGGGCAAACATTCAACCAGAAGCAGCTTATGGGAAAGAGGGGTTTATTCTGGCTTACAGAACCCCAAGGAAGCATCGTCATGGTGGAAGAAGCTAGCTCATGTCCATAGATCCATAGCAGAGAGACACAACTAACACCAGCAAATACCAATAGCCAGAGCTCAAACTGTTCTTTATGTACCTTAAGGCTGGACTAAAAGACCTACCCCCAGTGGTACCTCCAGCAGAGCTGCTGGGGACTCAAGTTTTAAGCTCAGTCTTAGTCAAAAATACCTCAGGCTGTGGAGTACATGTTCATATTCAAACCACCACATTTTTCCCCTGGCCCCCATAGACTTATGATCATATCTCAAAACAAATTGCATTCAGTCAAACTTCAGAGGTCCCCACAATCTTTACCAACTTTTACATTGTTCAAAAGTTCCATCTTGTGAGATTTAAGACTGTCTCTTAACTGTGAATCCTGTAAAAGAAAAACAAGTTGCATATCTCCAACACATAGTGGCACAGAGTAAACATTTCCATCGTAAAGTGACATAACAAGGAGAGGCTGAACCAATGAAAAATTAATAACCAGTAGGCAAACATCAGACATTTGTAGCTCAAGTCCAGCATATGTAACCAGTAATAATAAAGTCTTGATTTGCCCTTCCAACTGGGCTGAGCAGCCTGGTAAAAATTCCATCCTGAGCCAGAAGTGCTCCATGACAGCTGTTCCACAATCCTAGTATACTCAAAACATCTTTGATTCTACCCTGAAAGCTACTCTTCATCTTCAGAGCTCCATGCAGTGGCCTTACTGGGTCTCCAAACATGGATTCTAACAACCCTGCTTCCCAAACCACATCTCAGTGGCTTCTGGAACTGGTTCATTTTCATACAATGGCCTTGTTGGGCTCCACACAGGAATTTCAGCAACTCTGCTTCAGATGCTGCATCTCAGTGGCTCTGGTTCACCTGCTTACAGTGGCATTACTGGGCAACCCTGCTTCATTTTGCCAGGGGCTATTTCTAAAATTCAAAACCATTACACATCCAGTGACCCTTTCTTTCCAGCATTTGTTATACTCTAGAATACCAGGTGGGCTATTAAATTTGTTAATCCAGGGGGGAATAAATCTTGACCTTGAAGAGCAACAAACTCCCTTAGAAGTCTTCCTTTAAGCCTCTTCTTCGTAAAAGAATTTGTATTCCTACTCATTTGAGCCTTCAATGGCTCATCCTCAGGGCATCATTTCCATTGTTTAAATGCAAATCAGTTATTCCACCCTTAATGGTGGTGGTCTGCTTAACAATTTCAATTTAAACCAGTCTCTTTACCAATAACTTCAAACTTGCTTGAATTTTTCCTGTGATGACCATACATCTTTCATGCCTTTCTGTTCTATATCTTCCTCCAAGCACACCAATACATTATCTTTAAATTCAACTTTGAGCAAACTCTCAGGGCATGGGCAGAAGAATGCAGCCAGCTTTTTCTCCAGTAGCCCAGTTACAACACAGTTCTCTCCCCTTTAAAGTTCATAAGCCAAGCATTCACAGTCCACAATTCTACATTTGTCATTTTCAAACTCTTAACAGAATAACCCATAAAGCTCTGCTTACAGCACTGCAAGGCTTCTCTAGTTAAATGTATCAAATCCTTCCACATTCTTTCCCCAAACACATCACAAAAGACCAAAATCCGCATGGTCACATTCATCACAGCAATGACTCCACTCTTGGTACCAATTTTCATTTCATTGCTGGGCAAACACCTGATCAGAAGCAGCTTTTGGGAGGAAGGGACTTGTTTCAGGCTTATAGATTTCAGGGGAAGTTCCATCATCCTCAGAAGAAGCTGGCTCATTTCCATAGATCCATTGCAGAGAGATACAGCCAATAGTCAGCAAGCACCAGTAGCCCCAGCTCAGCTTAACCTTAGGGCTGTATTAAAAGATCTGCCCCCCAGTGATACCTTCTCCAGCAGGGTTACTGGAGACTCAAATTGAGAGCTCAGTCTTTACAAGAAATACCTCAGGTCCATGTCAGGATGCTAGGGCTGCTTATACTGGATGCTGTGGTGCTCACAGTGTGGTTTCCCCTGAAAGATAGGCCAGGAATGTGAGGTTTTCCTATCTTTGGGACTGTCCAGCTGCATTGGCTCAAGTGACCTTCATGGCAATTTAGAAAGTCAAAAGATAATCCCTTTCTTTCTTGTAAGTATTGAAAATTGGGATAGTAGCAGGAGCAGGCCTGCACATTTGCCCTGACTGTGACTTTGAATTTATTTTTATACATCAGCCTCAGGTTTACTTTCAAAGAGACCCTATTAGAATGCCCTGTTGTTGGATCCAGTCTCAGTGGTTCACCAAAATAAGATTTTAGTATTAAAGTAGTATTTTGCCATGAATCAAAAGCAGACATAAGCCTGAACAGTTTTTCTGCAAAATTGTAATCTCATCACTTTTGACTCAGGCTGAATAACTTTTTAGTCACAGGAGATGTAAGAGGTGGCTATCCTAATAAGAGCTAGGATCTGTGTCCTAGCTAGGCCCAGAAACACAACTCCATTTGTTGCCATCTACAGAGAAGCTTAGGGAAGTTCTTTTTGAATTTTTATCATCACAGTTCGTGTAAGAGTAGCTGTGTACATAGATCATTAAGGTCATTTTAAACATGACCCTGTCGACTATTTCAAAGCGAAGGTCACATTTAGTTCTGACAGTCAGCTACTCTGTGGTGTGTGCAGCTCACAGCGGATTCTGAGCTCATGGATTAGATGAGCTTGACTCCTGTGCATGCCTGGTGGTTACATGGACCCTCCTGGTATCTTGAAACTTAAGATTAAATTGTGGCAGCAGCTTCTTTGTCAGTCTTTTAAAGGTTTAGTTCCTTAGTGTTGTTCTGGGTCATTCCTTGCCTGTTCTTTTTTCTCCTTAGAGCATTGCTCTTTCCTGAGTGTTCCTCAGCCCTACACTTTGGTTCCTCAATGGGTGATGCATCTTTTCATGGGGCTTAGTTCAACCTTTGGTCTTTGTAGGATTCCTCGTGTAGAAGGCAGTATACCATGTGTGCTGGCTCTTTGGGAATACATGATCTGCTTTGTGCCACCAGGGAGTTCTGGCCTAGTAAGAGAACTAGCTGGTTATAGCAATGGACCAGGGTTCCTAAGTTGCAAGAAACAGAAAATTTAAGTAAAAGAAGCAATTCAGTGACTTAGGGATGATGGTTCTAAAGTAGCTGCCATCCTGTGGCCAGGATCATGGCTCAGACAATGTCACTTGGTGTGGTGGTTTGATTCAAGTGTCCCCCATATACTTAGGTGTTCTGAATGCTAGGTTCCCAGCTGATGGAGATTTGGGAATTAATGCCTCCTGGAGGCAGAGTATTGTTGGGGCCAGTCTTATGGGCATTATAGCCAGTTTCCTCTTGCTAGTGTTCAGCACACTCTCCTGTTCCTGTTGTCCACCTGATCTTGGCCAGGAGGTGATGTCCAACCTCTGCTCATGCCATCATTTTCCCTTGCCATTTTGAAGCTTCCCCTCGAGTTTGTAAACCAAAATAAACCTTTTATCCCACAAGCTGCTCTTGGGCAGGTGATTTCTGCCAGCAATGTGAACCTGACTGCAACACCTGGGCTCAGTTACTTTCTAGTTCTGGGTCCCACACAAGGTTCCTTATAGAGACCTGGCAGTTTCATGATAATCTTCACAAGAGCAAGATGACTGTAGGCTTTTGGTCCTATCTCTGGAAGCCTTTATGAGATTATTTTCTAGCAGCTATAGAATTTAGGAGATTTGTTCTGATTGGTTGGTTGAACTAATGTTTGGTAATAGTTATCTCAGACTTTGGTTCTGTGTTTCCTCCTGAAATTGAGGAGATTTCTCTCAGGTCTCAAAGACTAAGGACAATGCTCAATAGAAAACTGATGGCTACTTCCAGAAGAAAGGGAATAGATACTAGTGATTCCAGGAAGCCACTGTATTAAGGGACTTTAAAAGTGTTACAAGTTGGGCTGGAGATAAGGCACTTGCCTGCTAAGGCCAAAGACCCAGGTTCGATTCCCCAGTACCCATGTTAGCCAGATGCACGTGGTGGTACATGCATCTGGAGTTTGTTTGCAGTGGGTAGAGGGCCTGGTGTGCTCATTCTCTATCTCTCTCAAATAAATAAATAAAAATAAAATATTTTTAAAGTATTACAAGTGGAAACCAGATGCGATCAGAGTTATGATACAAACATTGGGAACATGAAGGCCAATTCCATGTTGGTTTTCCCAGTGCCCTGATCCTCATCCCTTCCTGATTCCCCAGGAAAGCCTTGACTCTCAGGACAGTTTGCATATGGAAGAATCTCTAGGATCTAGTTCAGGTGTGCACACTGGCTCTGCAGAGTGTTCCCTCTTTGCCCATCAATTGATCTATCCCTCTACAGATGTAAGAATTGTGGAGTCCCTTAAGGCCCATCACAGATCACTCATCCTCTGGGCCATCCCATATCCTTCCTGGAATGCCTATGCACTCTGGTGACGACCCTCGGCTCTTGGGTGGCTCTTCCTTTGATCCTGGTATGTCTGTACTGTATTGTATTGTCATTTCTAGTTTGTCCCTCACTGAGCATATATTAGTGCTACCCTGGCTCAGGGAGTGGTGGTGGAATTTATGTTTCCTGTTTACAGGAGAGTGGGGAATAGTTAGTATTTTTCTTTCTTTATAGTAAAGTGGTACCCAGACATGGTGTGCATATCCAGTTTGATACTTGGGTTCTTTCTTGATATGTACAGATGGTCTCAAATGGCTAAATTTTCATGCTGCAGATTATATACTTGCAATGTTTGGCAAACATTGCACCACTTGCTTGTAATACTGTCAGAAATTCAATCAGCAGCCTTCATAATCTCCAGGAATGTGCTTGGTGACAGGTGTTAACACTGCACAAGTCTTTTCCCTAAGAGCTCTTATTGTCTCCTTAATGAGCAGGTGTGATTAAGTATGCTGTAGACTCATCTCTGATAGGCTGAAGATGTTTAGAGATATATGCTCAACCTCCTCAAGTTACACATGGAACACTTCACATATACCAGACATGTGTGACTTTTCCCACATTATGCATTTTCTCCAGTTTCTGGAAGTTGGTTAAGGACTCTGTCTTACAAGATTGCCCCCAGATGCCAGTAGTTTCAGGCAACCTACAACTTCTCTCCAGCCTGGCTATAAACCAGAGGTTCCCAAAACCTGCTTCTCACATTTGATAATTTGTTTAGAATGGATCTTAGAACTCAGGGAAGCACTTACTGACTGCCACTGGCTTGTTATGTTAATGAAGGGTATGATAATGAAAAGATACAGTGGACAACCAGATGGAAACGCACATAGGTGAGGCCTGAGAATGTCCCAGCACAACAGTTTGTGTCCCCTCAGTGCTGTGGTATGCCACCTTGTGGGAATATAGATATGCCCATCAATCTTTGAATTCCCCAGACCCCATCTTTAGGGATTTTTTTTATGGCACATTCAAAGGATTGGGAGCTCTGTGTCCAGAACTAAGGCCAAAGGCCAAATATGCTGGAAGGTGGACAAGCAACCTCTGCTGCTTAGGAATCCAAAGGGTGTTAAGAGCTGTATGCATGAATCAGGCATGAAAGCCAAAGCTAAGGATATATTTTTGTGTCACACACTTCTTCTCTCCCTCCATCTTTTTTTTTTTTTGCTTTTTGAGGTAGGGTCTCACTCTGGCCCAGGCTGCCCTGGAATTAATGTAGTCGCAGGGTGGCCTCGAACTCACAGAGATGCTCCTATCTCTGCCTCCCAAGTGCTGGGATTAAAGGCATGTGTCACCATGCCCGGCCCTCCATCCCTTTTTAATAAACTTTTATTTTAGAATATTTGGGAATACACAACTGAGAGTTTCCATATAATGTATACCTCTTTCCCTATTGTTAACTTTACAGTACCTATTGTCCATACTGTATCTGGATATTTTTAGTTTTTCCTTAGTATCCTTTTTCTGACCCAGGATACTATATTATATCACACATAGTCATCATCCCCCTTCTGGTCTGTGAGAGTTTCTTGGACTGGCCCAGGAGTGGGTAGAGGCCAGAGTGTGGGAGCTTGATGAAGCAAATGGTTGGATGTGGGTTTTGAATTGATTGAATGGCATTTAAAAAGTGCTCTCCTGGGCTAGAGAGATGGGTTAGCAGAAGATGCTTGTCTGAAAAGCCTAAGGACCCAGGTTTGATATCTATATAAGCCAGATGCACAAGGTGGTGCATGCATCTAGAGTTCATTTTCAGTGGCTGGAGGCCCTGGCACACCCATACTCTCTGTCTCTTTCTGCCCCTTTCTCTCTCTGTCTTTCTCAAATAAATAAACAAATAAAATAAAATATTGTTTTAAAAAGTGCTCTCCTGAACAAGTTGTTTGTCATCTCTGGTAATTGGCAGCTCTCCCCCTCAACAAAGACCTAAATGTTCAAGTAACAAAATATAGAAAATAGTACATAGTTCATATGGCTAGATACCTTGTATAACTGTATGTACATAAGATGAGTCTTTTGGGTTGATCTTATTTCACTTAACGTAATATTTTATTTAACATAATGAACCTCAGGGTTCATCTACACTGTGGTATGTGTCAAAATGTCTTTTCTTTTTAAGGTTAATAATCCATATATGTATGTGTATATATACATATACATTGTTTACCCACTTAACATACTTATTTTTATTTTGTATTAATTTTAGAGAATACCAAGATATTTTACTTCATTTTTAAATTCCTAGGGCGAGTGCCCAGGCCCATAGAAACCCCTTTGGAGGCTCCTTCCATATCAGCTAAGGGACGGCCCAAGTAGGAAGGCAAGAAGGTCACACTTATTTGTGGTACAGTTGGACTGTACAGATCTAGACAAAAGGGCACTTGGTTATGTGCAATTAATTCTGATGGTTCCTGCATGTCAGCATTCAGACAGCAACAGAATTGGATTCTGGGACACAATTATTGCTCAGTGTCCTTGACTTGAGGGAGGAGTTGGGTGGCCTGGCCTGCCTGGAATGGGGTGAACTACCTCCCTACCAGGAGCCAGGGCAGAGCCTCTTGTCTCAGGGTTTGATGGACTGTCAGGCTCAGAGCAGTTTTTTGTCCAGGGGCTGTTTCCTGCTCTAATTACTGCTCTGTCTTTTACAGCTGAGAGGAATTGGTGGGCGGATGTGGGAGAGGCAAGCTAATGCGATGACATTTTGACAAGTGTGTTACAATAAAAAATCACTCCCCTAGGAGAAGGTTAATGCAGTTATCACCACGTTAGCGCTGGCAGCATTAGGTTTGTGCCTGGTGGGGCCAGGCTGCTTTTCTTTTCTTGTGCAGAGCAAGGCTCACTCACATTCTAATGTACAGTGCTTGGATTCCACCCCACCGGCTCCAGCTCCAACAGCTTTGAAGAGTAGAAGTCAGTATCTGCTCATAGATTTCTTCCACTGAGAGTTTCTGCTGTCTTCCTTTATTCTGTGATCAGCTTTTTCCTTCCACCCACTAGTTAAGTGGGCTGCTTCCTTCTGCTCTTACTTGACATGTGCCTGAGGACTACATACTAATTTTAACATTAGCCTAAGTGAAAATATAATTAGTACTTTTAGTCTGCTTCCAAATTAAATCTTATTGTGCATTTTAAAGGCAACTACAGAGCACTTGGCATTTTTTTATTGTGTTGAATCCGCTATTCCTCTTACTCGTCTTTAGTCATGTTGAGTTCACTCAAAGTTAGGTGTGTATGTCCTGTTTGGTTGTTTTTAAAAAATCATTATTGAGATGTAGTTTACATATTATACTTTTCCCCATTAAAGTGTTCAGTATAATGGCTTCGGGCCTATTCAGAGTTTTATCGTCATACCAATAGATTTTAGACCACTAAACACACGTATCTAAAGAAACAGGAATGGTGTACATTCCTTTTCCTTCCTGTATTGTATTTATTATGAATAGGCCACATTTTATTTTTCCATTCATTGGATGTTAGAGATTTGAGTTGTTTTCACTTTTTTACCACTGTGAATAATGATGCTATAAATATTTCATAGAAGTAAATTTTTGTGTGGGCTTAATGTTTTCATTTCTCTTGAGTTTACATGGAAGCTTACATATGGTGACCATTTGACTGTTTGACAGACCATTTTCAAAGCAGCTGCATCGTTTTATACTCCCTTCAGCAATGTATGTGAAGTTCAGTTTTACTACGTCCTTGTCAACACACATTATTATCTGTCTTACTGTTTAGAGCCATCTTGATGGCATCTTTTTCCTGAGTGGTGAAATAACACGGAGTAGTCGCTGAAAACATATGTTGTAGTTACCTTCATGTTTCTGGGGCAAAGCATCTGACCAAAAGTGGCTGGTGGGAGGAAAGTTGTTTATCTTGGCTTATAGTCTCAAGGGGAAGCACCATGATGAGAGGGGAAAGATGGTAAAGCAGAGGTTGAACATCACCTCCTCACCACAGCAGGTGACAAACAGCAGTAGGAGAGTGAGCCAAACTCTTAACAACACACCTCCTCCAGCAAGGCTCCACCTCCAGAATTGCCATCAGCTGGGGACCATGCATTCAAAACACGTGCGTTGTGGCTGGAGAGATGGCTTAGTGGGTAAGGCATTTGCTTGCGAAGCCAAAGGACCTGGGTTTGATTCCATAGTACCCACATAAGCCAGATGCATGTAGTAGGGCATGCATCTGGAAGTCTTTTTTTTGCAGTGATTAGAGGCTCTGGTGTGCATGTGCACTCTCTCCTTCTCTCTGTCATAAATAAATAAATATATAAATAAACAATAAATATAAATAAATAAATAAAAATAAAGTTTAAAAAATATTTTGAAAACAAATGAGTTTATCGGGGATGCTTAATTCAAACCACCACAGCATAGATAGGGTTCAAGTTAGTACTTTATACTTACTATGTTACCTGGCTGGGTATCTCTCTGTATCTTAGTTTGCTTGTCTATAAATAAGAGAAAGTTTTACTTTACTCAGGGATGTTTATAAGGATTGATTGAGAATGAACAGGAAACAGAATAGTCCCCTAATGTTATAATAACCAATAAAAGAGAGCCTTTATCATTGTACATAAAGGTGTCTATGAGTCTCTACCTATTTCTACCTTATCTCTCTCCTTTTTGGATTAGTATATGCTTTAATTGAAGCATTAAGGGAGGGAATCTGGAGTTGTAGGGATTATACTCTGAATCTCCCTGATGATGTGTAAAGGGTAATTCAAACACGACTGTACTTTACGTCTGGAAACCCAGTTAATAATGTAGATTGCTTTGAAGGTAGTTTATACATCATGAAATTCACTCTTTTGCTGTACAATTCTGCTTTTGACAAGCAGTTAGTCAAGTGACATGAACACCTTCAAGATGTGAAACCCTATGGTCTGCCAGCTTGGATGATCCACATGCTTGTCATTATTATCTGCTTCCTCAGCCCCAATCATTCATTGATTTTTCTATTCATATACTTTAGCACATAAAAGAATGTCTTATAAATGAGAAAACACATGAACCAACCTTTGAGCCTGGCTTCTCCCAGGTGGCAGTGGTGCATTTGTGACATGTATGTTTTTCTGTCTCGGTAGTTTGTTCCTTTTGTCAATTTCCAAGTATTCCATGGTTTGTATATTTATTTAACACTGAAGGACATTTAAATTGTTCTCACTTTTAGCAATTTCTATATTCTTAAAGCCACTGTAAACATTCATATGCAGGTTTATATATGAGTTTCCATTTCATTTGGGGTAAATATTGGGGAATGGGATTGTTGGATCACATGGTGAATATATGGCTAACTTTATAAGAACATTCCAGATTGTTCTTCAAAATAGCTATACCATGAAATTAATATCTCAAACAAACGACCAGAATCTCTGAATTTAACTATTATGTGATTGGTAAGAATGTGGTTCTATCTTGACATTCATAAGTGTTTTTTTGGATTGATTAGGCTTATTATTTTCAAACTGTTACTGGATATGCATGTCCTGAATAAGTTAATGTGAGAAAACTTAAGGCTAAACAGAGTGAAACAATTCCTTCATTACAAGATCCTTAGTGCTTAAAGCTTGTGGCCCTTCTGTAGGTTGCATGTGCCACTTTGAGGCAGGTAAATAGAATTTTTCCAAATTTACTTGGTAACTTATGTCTTCTGGAGCTAGTGTCCTCTGGAACTTATTCTGGGAGACCCTGAACTAGAGTAGGTTCTTCTCATTCTTAATTCTGTTTTCTGTGAAACCTTTCTGCATTGGTCAGGCTCTGTTGTACTGTTGTAACACAGTTTTATTGGCAGCTATATAAAGCAATTAAGATTTTTTTCTCCTTCATCCTGTTGTTTCTCAGGAGCACTGGGGCTCTGGTTCTTGTTAGACTCCGTCATAGTCATAGGCTGATGTGTGTGGGAGATATGGCAATTCTGGCTTTTGTTTTCTGCCTAGAAGTGGCAATACCAGTCCACTTACCTTAATGTGCCACAAGGTCTGTGACCACCCTGACTTCCTAGAGAGAGGTGAGATGGAGAGCAGAATATTGTTGAATAGTCCTACTTTCTTCCCTAAAGGGCCCTAAAGGGTCCAAAGCAAGCTCATATGCTCTACTTATTTGTCTATTTTTAAGTTGTTGGATGAGCGTCTTTACTTTGTGGCTTATCGCTGGGTTCCCTGAGCCTGTTAGGTGACGGAATTCAGCACATTTAGCTCCCCCAAGTCCATGTCCCTAAGCCAACACTCCCTCCTTGCTCATGGGTCAGCTTCCCAAGTCCGTGTCCCTAAGCCATCACTCCCTCCTTGTTCATGGGTCAGCTCCCCAAGTCCGTGTCCCTAAGCCATCACTCCTTCCTTGCTTATGGGTCAGCTTCCAAGCCACACTGCAGAGTGTGCAGTTTTAGAGTGTGAGGCACTCTTGGAGGCCATCCAACACTGTCTTCCCAAATGGACGGGAGCAGGACTATTTCTTCAAATGCCTTCAGAACCTGTGGGATCACTATACCATGCTTTGTCCTCCTCCACCCTCTGACAGTCTCATCAGTTTTCTGCTCCTATAGTTTTACATATTCCAGAACAATATACATGGGATTATTCAGTGTACAGCTTTTGCATCTGGATGCTCACACTCTACATAGCATATCAGCACATTTGTGACATGTGCAAGTAACATAGACAAACTCTGAATGGTTCTGGGAGAAAAGGGGTTGGTGGTCAAGAATTCTTACCATGAGGTCTTATTTCTTCTTTCTTCTTCCATCTCCCTCTCCCTCTTCTCTCTCCACTCTATAATCTCTGAGTCTCCAAAAAGTCTAAGGAAAGAGACTCTCATCTTTTAAACACTGTGTGTTTTTAGGTAGAGTGGCCAGGTATCATCTGGAAGGGTGTGAAAGGACCTTATCCTACTCACACTAGGAAGACAGGACTGGTGTAAGCAGCAGGCAGGGCCATCTGGTCACCTGGATGTGAGGAAGCAGGTATATTAGAATGAGTATAGGAGGCCCATAGCTGGCCACATAGGCTGTGGGCCTCAAAGGCTACTTGTGTGTTCTGATTTTTCTGTTTCTTACTTTGAGTAACAGGACAGGTGGAGGCAGCATGTGTCCACAGCTGCAGAGCTTTAAGATGTACAATCCAGGCATCCCTGTGACCACATTTGTAAGAATATTGACTGCATTTTCATCACATCTTTACTCTTGCCCTGCAGTTGATTTAACACCCCTCTTCTGCACTTGCCAACAAGGCCAATATGGCTCATTAAATCTCCCCCTGAAACTCAGATTGTACAGATGACTTCCTGTGACTGAATCCCATTGATGGAGATGGTGAGTTTGGCTTTACTTTGACCTACTGTAATAGGATTAACTTGCTTGAGCTTTAAACCACTACAAGATGAGCCAGTTCTGGGTGACACTGTTAGAGGTGCTCAGTACTTTCCCAAGCAGAAAGAAAACTAGAAATGAAAACTAATTCCCAATTATCTTGTGATTTTTGATTAAATACTTATTAATGACTAAATTATTTCCCCAGAGCCAATGGGCAGAACATTTCTGCAGGTAAGGGGTATGGTGAGAGACAAGCAAGGAAGGCCCACACTGGGCAGTATCTTGCTTCCCACCCAGCAGGCTAATATCCCATTATAGCCCTTGGGAACTGAACCACCTCCCGTACTGTGGGTGTAAGCTCACTATTACCTCTGCTCCCCTGCTACCCAGAAGGTCCCTCTCATGTGTGATTATGAACTGAGTTTACTAGGAAGCAGGAGGACTCTTCCTGGGCCAGAGCATTTTAGGAAGGAAGTGTATTTTGTTAGCGTTTCTTTGCTGCACTTGGTTGGATGGGTGAGGGCTCTATTTTGCTTAGAAATGGGGTTGGTACCATTCACCTCAAGAAGATGTCCAAACTGGGGAGATCTGAGAAAGCTTCAAGATTATGGCTGAGTAAAGGAAGTTCTGAGGGTCCTGCCCTGCCCCTTATTCCATTATTACTCCCACTCATGAAGTTGCTTCCTGCCTGCAGACAGGTGTTATAGCTGAAAGGTATCCTGGGTCAGACTCACTGGCGTGAGGAAGGGGCCCATACAGGTAAGGGTTCGCTCTCAACCTAGGTCAGACCAAAGTTATGTGGTCCATTGTGAAACCCTGTAGTGTCCTGTGCTTCCAGGTTAGAGGACAAAGTCATGGAAGAAGCCGTCTCCAGATTGATTCCGCCCCTGCTGGAGTGGAAAAAGCTTTAACCTGAAGCCATAGGTTGTTGCAGGTAAATATCATTGCAGGACATGTATCACCCCTTCCCCCCTCACAGTGAGCTGTTGGTTAGGGAAACCCATGAGGCTCCCCAAACTATAAAGGCCACTGCCAAAGCACTTGGTTACTCAGCAGAACTAGATGGTAACACCCTTTGGTTGGCACTATAGGCTGTGTGGCTAGGACATTGAGAACTCAAGCAACTGAGATAGACGCCATCTCCCGGAGGGCTAGAAATTATAGTGCGGGAAAGCACTACATGAGCAGATTGGGAAAAAGTCATCTACAGTCTGAACAAGCAGTGAATCCTACAAGCTACAAAATCTATAAGCTAGGCAAGATGTACCCATGGGTAAAACAGTGGCACATAACTTATGGGAATAATCAGTTGCTTTCTGATTGGATATGAGGTCTTGCTCAGTGGGAGGTAAATCATGTCTGCTACTGAGAACTGAGTCAAAAGCTTATGGCTTGGAAGGCTACGAAGATTCCACTGTTCTTTGGCTAAACCAGGATGTTATACCCATCAAAAATCCATGTAAGTATAGATATTTATACCCTTCGGTTAATGCCAATCTCACTTTTGGTTAGAGAACCTTCTTTTTACAGATGAAGGCTATTACTAGGGAAACCCAAGAGTCACAAAAATGAGAATAGAGTCCAGTGCTTATCACTAAATGAGTCATCTCTACCATACCTGCCAGGGCTCAGGGAACATTGAGGAAGAAGTGGCAGAGTGAATGTAAGTTCTAGGCTTAGTGCTAGCCAAAGAACCGTCCGTCCGTCTTTCTTTCTTTCTTTCCTTCCTTCCTTCCTTCCTTCCTTCCTTCCTTCCTTCCTTCCTTCCTTCTTCCATTCTTCCTTTCTTTCTTATAGAGATTGCAACAGACACTGAAGACTCAAAACTCAACAAGGCAGAAAATAAGAGGCTGCCAAGAGCACAACAGTAATGGAAATTTCTGTCATGGCCACCAGTGCTCAGGGAACATTGTGGAAGAGGGGTGGAAAGAATGAAAGAGCCACAGAGTGTATAGGTGTTCTTTGGGGGCATTGCTCTTCTGACATGAGCTAACTGGAATATTCATGATCCCTCAATAACTACTAATACCCATCAACATTTTGTCATGAAGGATGGAGAAGAAAAAAAGAAATGAGATGACAAAACAGAAAAAAGATCACTTTGAAAGAGGTCCTCAGGGGATGGGGTTGGGGGAGAAAGGGGACAAAAGAGAATAATAGAATGTGAGCACCATCAAAATACTGCATGTTCATATATTAAAGTTCCCAATTAAAAATATATAATACTAGTAGAATTTTGCTTGAACACCATTATGGAAATGAATGATTCATAAAGCAACATTTTTCATCAAAATAAAGAAATTATAAAACATAAAATGGAGAACAACTTCAAATACTATTAGTGGTTTGCTAAATAAACTGTTTTACATTCAATGAATTCAAATATTGCACATCCATTTTAAAATGATTTTTGTGATGCCTAATTCAGTAGATATCATATGGTTTGTGCACAGGTACTGCCACATTTTTCAAAGAACCTGTAGGCCTGTGTGTAGAGAAGTGGCCATTGGAGACAGTTCACCAAACTATTTACAGAGGGCTCTGGTGCTTTCAAAATTTCTTTTCAAATATGTCACTGCTTTCTTCCTTGTTATGTGTTCTTGTTGACAATAATGAAAATAAAGTTCAACTTAAGTTTTTGCATGTCATTCTTAATGTTCTGTCCAGACCTCCTGGTTCTTGTGCTGAGTGTTGATCTGAGAATTTTGGATGCCTTTGTGCTTATTATGAGTTCCTTTGTTGATATTTAGTTCAATTTTCATAACTCCCTTACAAGGAAGTCCTCATTCATATACCAGAATTTGGAGGAAAGAGCGGACGAAAAAGAGGTCCTATGTATGGGTCCCTGCCAGGACCCTCATATCCAGGAGAACTGTGTTCATCCATGAGGTGGCCATTCAGAGTTAGGAGCTCTCTGAGAAAGCAGCTAAGCTTTGGGTGATTTCCCATGCATGTCTGCTTGTCCAAGGATGGGGAGCCCAGTGATACAGTGGGGAAATCTACATAGGGTGACTTCTGTATGTAGAGGACAGTAGAATGCTCTTCTTCAGGGGACATACATAAGTAAAGTATGTGACATCTTTATTTTGGGCAACTAGAAGAAACCCAAAATGCTCTGGGACATTTTCTATAAGAGTTACTTTTAACATTACTGATACCACTGCTTCAGAGCTTCCAAGCCTAGAATGGAGAAGCTTGTAGAAAAGAAAGCTTGTAGGTGGCTTCACTCCACAGCATGCAGGGAAGGCCCTTGTTGCTCAGGCTTGTCTTAACATCAGGCAACCAATGAGCTGCACTTCACTTATTTCCCTTATGGTAAAGAGACGCTCCTGATTGAAGGCTGAAGTGTGATGAGAAGCTAGTGGGCCTCTGCTGTGGATGGTTCCTTTCACCCTCTGTGAGGGGAGGAGGGACAGCACTCTGCCTTGTGCACAGTGTGGAGCTGGAGGCAACAGGTAGAGCTAGTGGACAGAAAAAATCCATTCACTTGGCTTTGATGTTTCTAATTCTTTCTACTATGAAAAGTGAAAAGACTATCAGTAGACAGAACAATGATAGATATAGTTAAAAATAGATGTTTCCTGGATTTAAATAGATACTAAATGTCAATGTGACTGTGGACATGAGAAGATGTGGCAATTGCATGTCTCCCAAGGACCACAGAGGTCACAATTCTGTGGGAAAAATAAAGTTGGCTCCTATAACTCCTTTCTGTTGCATGTAGGGCCTGGCATTGGCATGGTACTGGTAATAGAAATGTAATAAATATAACTGCATAGAAAATAATGGACAGATGGCAGCTCTGGTTTTGTGCATGCATTGTATGTTCTCAGGGTCCTGTGGAATGGAAGCTTTCATGTGCTCCTAAAAGCCTTAAGGGGTATTTTACTCTTAAGTTTTCATTGGGTTGTCCCCAAAGACATAATTTCTTTTCACAAAAAACTGAGCTGAATAAGGGTAGATTTTGTGAGTTAAAGTGGTCCTTTTCTTCTCCCATCAAATAAACATTTTTCAAATGAAGTGACCTATGCTTATCTGAAGAGGTTTTGAAGCTAGACCTTTATGTGGCTTTGAAATCTGATTGGGACATAGGGTTACTATACATAAGGTGTTGTTTGACAACATAAAGCCATTTACCTGGTCCATTTGATCATCTAGGTGCCTAGGTAAGAAGAAACAGAGGTAATGGAAGGACAATACTCCTTTTAAGAGTATTCTTAGTTGAGAAATAAGCTTTAGGGAAAATGAATGCTTTGACAAATACTGCACACTAAACAAAACCATGTGTAGAGAGGAACTGGTGGCCCCTATGTGCATCCCACATCATCATGAAGGGGGTTTACACAGCTACTTGCTTTTGTTGCTGGAGGTATACAAATAGCTGAAGAAAATATATCAGTGTCTTCTAGAATTCAAGATGGCTTTTCTCTGAGGCTTAAGAAGATGCATGTTGAAGGTGAGAAGTCAGAGTACCACACTAAATGTACATAGAGGTCCAGTGAAGTTTGTGAAGTGTCTGCCAGGCTGTTCTGGGAGAGTCCACTAGCTAGTCAGCATGGATGTATCATTTGGTCTACACAGGCTGCCAGTCTCTTGTTCTTTTGCTCACCCTGTGTGTGCATATATGCATATTCATATGTGCATGGGCACATGTGTATGTCTGGGTATCTGTGCATGTGTGGGCATGCATGTGGAGGCCAGAGGTCAGGAATCTTCCTCAGTTACTCTCCATCTTATTCTTTGAGACAGGGTCTCTTGCTGAACCCAGAGCTCACTGATTCTGCTAGATCCAGCAAGCTCTGGGATCCTCCTATCTCTGCCTCTATGTGTGTGCCATTATGGCTGGCATTTTATGTGGGTCTAGGGATCTGAACTCAGATTCTAATGCTTGTGCAACAAATATTTTACCCACTGTGCCATCTCCCTAGACCTCAGGTCCTTGTTATTTGGGTTAAATGAAGACAGGACTTTATATAGCATGATGAAGTGAGCTGGGGGCTTTAGTTTGACTTTATTGTTTCATCTTGTAAATTCACTTAGAATCTCTGAGATTAAGTAACCTCATCTGAAAACTCATATTTGGACTAGAATCCCTTTCATTTCTAGCAGTAGGAGAATCCCCTGACATGGATCTATAGTACTTTTACTTGTTGGCAAATAGTTGTTTTTTTTTTTTTTTTTTTGCCACAGCAATTTGAAGGTTTCAAATCTTTGTCATCTTTTATCTTCCTTCCCTACCACTGGTCTTACTGATCATTTCATACAACTCCAAGGGATCATTTGGCGCAATGCCTTCATCTGCCTTAATGTTTTAACTTCCTTTACTCCTCCCTCCTGCCTTTGGGAGTTTTTACTGTATTCTCCTGTCCCTTTCTCTAAATTTTAGAAGGTTTTCTGTTCCCTTGTATGATCAGTTCCCCCTCCTATACTCTTGAGGTGCTGCCTTTCTTGAGAACTTGATCCATCACTCTTTCCTGTGCCTCATCTTTTTCTTCCTTACCTCTACATCTACATCCAAACAAACCCACACCTATCTTTTGGCTCAGCATACTCCACAGAGCATGAGAAGAAAAATCACCAGGAATAAATGTTTAAAAGAAGTGACCTTAGTAGCAAACTCTAGGAATGAGAATTCTCATTATCTTGCAAATTAGTCAAAGTTAGTTCACATTCAGTGATGAGAAGAGTGAACTTTTACTAGTCAAAAGTAGACTTTATGAGAAACCACTTGTCTCCTTTGGCCTAGAAATTCCAGTCTGAGGATCTTCTTAAAAAAAGATGATTCGGGCTGGAGAGATGGCTTAGCAGTTAAGCGCTTGCCTGTGAAGCCTAAGGACCCCGGTTCAAGGCTCGATTTCCAAGGACCCACGTTAGCTAGATGCACAAGGGGGCACACGCATCTGGAGTTCGTTTGCAGTGGCTGGAAGCCCTGGCGTGCCCATTCTCTCTCTCTCTCTCTCTCTGCCTCTCTCTCTCTGTCACTCAAATAAATAAATAAAAATGAACAAAAAAAATTAAAAAAAAGATGATTCATTTGCAAAGAAATTAGTCATGAACACAAAGCCATTATATAATCTCTTCCCTATTTTCAACACCATATTTGTTGATGAAAAATATATTGAAAGGGATGATTTTGAAATGTTTTCTTTCATCTTTTAAAATTTTGTACAATGAGATTATAGAACATTTTGTTGACAGAAAATAATATTACAAGATGCCCTTTTTTCCTGTCCCCAGCATGCACAACTGAGTCTCAGTTTTGACCCTTTCATTTTCTTCCACCTGATCTGTTGGTGCGGGATCTGTGGACTCCTCATATCCATCTTTTCTCTGTGGCTTTTGCCAGTGTTCTACACCACCAACATCTGACCTGTTTGGCTTGGGTATTCCTGTTTTCTCCTTTTCTTCTGTGAGTTTTGCTCATTTCTTTCAGAATCTGTTCACTCCACTTGGACTCGAAGCACACTCTTCCCTTGGGCTGTCCTTATAGACTAATTTCTTGGCCTGGTACCCTGAACAATCAAACTTTGATGGAAAAGCTCCATTTCCTAATATTTCCTCTAGCAACACTGACATTTTTATGAAAAGGTGCCATGGACAGCCTGTCACATGGGTGCTTCCTGATTCTCTTTCTTTTCTGGTCATAATCTGCTCTAGGCAGAATCCATTCCTCTTACATCTGTTTTGCTGCTTTGTCATGGGCATATAACTCACCTTTGCCAGCACAATGGAGTCATCTTGGGAACTCTGATGGTCCCAAAACCTATCTAATTCCAGTGTTTTTGCTGTCACAGGTCTGAATGGAAGTAGCACATAGGGATTCATAAGGCCACTGTGATCCAGCTGCAGAAATGTCCTCCTCCATCAGGTGTCATGATGTGTTGTATATGGTCTTGTACATGGTGCATGTCTAAAGTCCTGACCCTTGGAGGTAAGAATGCAAGCCTTGCTGTACAGACCCTAGTATAAGGCTTTGAATTACAGCTGGTAGATCATCATGCCCTGATGCTAGTCTAGTTGGGACACCTGGTCAACCCAAACAGACCTGCCCCAGCAGTGGAGATTATTACCTTATAAGAAACCAGTCAAGTCAAGAACAGTGGCCTACTTGGTCAACTGGTACATGTTTCCCTCAAAGACCTTGAAGCCACAACTGGAGGTCAGATCTTCTTTAACCACAGATGCCCTTAGACAGGGATATAGTTGGCTCTATGGGAATTGGGACCCTTACTCTGAAACGCCAGTGAAGCCTTTGCCTATGAGTGCTCTTAGCAAAGGAACAAACTTCAGAAGATCTTACAGAACAGTGCTAGGAAGTTAAGGATTGCAGCTGGAGAGAATCTTATCCTTTGTGAGGCCCAGTTGAATTGTGTGATGCATGGTTCCATAATTCTGGAGGCTAGAGACTATTGGAAAAATCTAGTTCAGAGTGTCCTTGTTTGTGAGAAGGAAGCAGTAGACTGTCCACAGGGCTATGGGATGGTGGTCTCTTTAATCACACAGAGCCAGGTTGGCAGTCAGGTGCCATCACTTTCTATAGGTACCAAAGCTGACCAAAGCTTCTTAGTCTGCCTGGGCAACATTGGCACTTAAGAACTATAGAATGAGAGGCCAAAGCTCACTCTTGGCAGTAAGGCCCTGTAACTGACAGGACCAACTGTCATGGGACTGAGGGGAGAGAAAGAGAAGGACACTACATCATGGACTTCATCCTGACTCCTCAGACCTTCTATACATGTATCTCACACCTTAGAGCTCTCATGTGTTCTCTTTTCTACTTACCTTCTTACTAGGTATTTATGGAGTGCCTGTCACTTTCCTTGCACTGAGTATGTGGTGGAGAATGAGAAGAGGATATCCATAGTTATAAAGTTCACATTCCAGTGGGGGCTGATGGCCTGGAGACAGAGTTCTGAGATAATGTAACAGAGAATAACACAAGAACTACTTTTGTGTTTGGTGTCTGGGGGATTGGGCAATTGTCACCATGACAAACACCTGAGGTATATGGAATTTAAACTTTTGTAATTTTATTTAGGCACATGGTATCAGGAGTTTCAGTTTATGGTCATTTGGCCTGATTGCTTTGGGCCCTGTAACATCACAGTGCATAATTGTGGTAGCTCATGATGGAGGCCTGTTCAACTTCATGGTAGATGGGAAGTGGAGAGGAAGAAATTCATGTCTTGATATCTCTTCTCAGTATATTCCCTCAGTAGCCTAACTTTCTAAAGCTTCCATTACCTCCTAACAATGCCACAGGCTGGAAGCTAAGCCTTCAATACACAAGGCTTTAGAGAACTTTTTTGTATTTGTTTTCCTTTTTATTTATTTATCAGAGAGAAAGAGGGTGAGGGCAGATATATATAGAGAGAATGGGTGAGCCAGGGTCTTCAGCCTCTGCAAATGAACTCCAGATACATGTGCCACCTCATGCATCTGGCTAACCTGGGTCCTGGCGAATTGAACCTGGGTCCTTTGGCTTTGGAGGCAAGCACCTTAACCACTAAGCCATCTCTCCAGCCATTTAGGGAACTTTTCAGATTCAACCTATAGTAGGAACATTTTTTTTACAATTGTGCATAAGGTGAGATCTGTATATCTGAATGGTGAGTACCATCCAGCTAGGTAGGAATCAGGGTTGCAAAGACACTAAGATGGGAATGGTGTGGTAGTTTTAAAGAACGAAACACAAGTCTGTATGTTCTTGAGATCTAAAGAAGGAGTTGGATCATGTCCTTAGAGCATTGTGACATCATTTGAAGTTTTTATTCAGCACAGTGAATGCTATGATTTGCCTTAGAAAGTTCTTATTGTTGGCTGAACAGGAAAAATAGTAAGGGAATCAAGATTAAAAGCAGACAGGATGACCAGACAGAGGTGATTACAATAACATAGGCAGGAAGTCATGGTGACCGAATGAACTTCAGTAGCAGAGATGGAGACAGGTAGACTGAGGCTTTGTTTGGAAGAAGGATTGACAGGTTGTGTTGATGTGTTAGATGTTGGTGTGAAGAAGAGGTACTCAAGGTTAGCAACCAGAGCTGTGGCTTTAGAAGCTGGTTGAATGCTAATATTATTTGACAATGTTTCAAAGACTGATGAATGGCCAATTTGAATGTAAAACATTCTTATTGGAGCACATGAGAGTTGAGGTGTTTGCTAGATATCAGAGATTCCCAAGAGTTCACTGGCTATACAGGCTGACGTATTGCATGTGGTTTAAGGCAATGCAGTTAGAAAGGTGACCATGTGCTTGTTTTCCTAAGAAAGTCTTTATTTATACCTATTGTCCAGACAATTATTAAAAGACCTCCATTTCATTTTTAATGATGTACTGCTTAGGAATATAATTTATATCAACACCTTATACAAAAATGACATTTAAAGATGTAAGACTGGAGAAGATACTGGAGAAAAGATACAAACACAGATCCTAGGACCCTGTGACCTACTGATGTGGGATGGGACTAGGAAAACAGCTACTGGAATAAGAGAAGGCAAGGAAAAGTTGAGGCATGGGTGCTAATACAGGCATTTGCCTAGGCTGGGAGGAGTGGCCAGTAATGCTGGGTGATGTGAGGATACATAGATGACTATTGGACAGGGGAAGTGGTCAATAGGAATGTACCTCAGTTTCTCACAATGAATTTGTTATGTATTCACCTTCTTTTCTCTAGTTCACTATACTGTAATCTAGTTGTGCACAATTGTTTCTCCACTGAACCACAAATTCTTCAATGTTAGGGTCTCTCTGCATCATATCATGCTTCTGACATATCACAACCTCATGCACCTAGCAGACAGGTGAAAGATGTTGCATGAATAAGCAGATGGACTAGTGAATGAAAGGGGAAATGGATGACTGAACAAATGTGTGAATGACTAAATAGATTAATAAGCAAATTGAGTCAATCAAATGAATGAACAAGCAAAGGGATGGATGAGTGAACCATTTAGGGAGTGGAGAAGTGAATGGCTGAATGGATAAATGAATGGAAAAGTTAGTAAGGGAAAGAATCAACAAGTGACTAAATGACTGAATGCATGAGTGTATGACTAGATGAGGGATTGGATGAGTTGATGAATAATTCCCTGCATGAATGAGTCAACAATGGAATATATTGCTGAGTGGATAGTCAACGGATGGCTGAATGAAGACACGCATGGAAGGCATACATAGATAAGATGGGCGAGTGAGGATCAGAACCACTGTAGAATTGGTTCCAGCTCCATTTGCCTCATTGCAGCCCTGGGCAGTGTGTTTCTCTAGTTTCCTTGCCAGGCTTCTTTTCATAAGCAAAAGCTCCTGCTGCTAGCAGTGGTAATTAAGCACCATGGTGGATAATTGTGATGAAGGTATACTCTTTCCTGCCAGCCTTAGACTGCTTGAAATTCTGGTGGCAACCATGGTTTCTGAGGCACTAGTGGCTCAGTGAACCTCTGCAGCTATTTTCCTGTACTGTTGAAGGATATACGGTTTATGGCCTGAAAGAGAATAGATTCTAATCGGAGCTAGAGATAAAATGTAAAGGGAGCATAAAACTTTTAAGAACACACGAAGACTCATGATAAAGCATGGTACATGTTTGCTCAGGAACATGAGTACTTTTGCATTTAGCAGTAGCTTAGCAAAGTAAAATATAGCTGATTTTTAGTAATATATAAACCCCCAGTAATATTAACAAAACAAATATTATAAACCTCTGGTATTAACAAAACTAATACTCCATTGAGCCTTTAGGCAAAACCATCATTAGTGAATACAATTCCACCTTCCTGATGTGATGAAACCCTCCAAAACAAATGCAAACCTGAGACTGAAAATTAAATCTATTGGGCTCTAAGATATGTGAAACCATCTTTGAAAATGAGGACTGTTTGGCCTAATAGTTGCTATAGGAATAGCTGTTAGAAGGAGGAAACTCTGCAAGCATGCCTTTCTAAAAGGGAGTATCTTATCAGAAACTTTGTTAAACAGACTCAGGTTAGGAAGTAGGAGGGTGTTATGCAGCCTAAAGGGATGAGAGTCAGAGTCTTGCAGAACCGGCCTGTGGCTCAGGACAGGTTCTTCTCTCTGCTATTGAGTGGTGGTCCCAGGACAATTCTCCCCACCAAAGCCAGGGAACCTATCTCACACCTTGCCCATTGTCATGAGTGGGTTCTGGTCTGTGTGGACACAGTGAGAAGCTAGACAAGGCTGGTTGTCCACCTGATACTTGTTTTGGGGTTTCAGCCTGAAGCAAGTACAGGTATATCCGTGGATATGAGTTGCTTTCTTGTGGTCCTTCAAAGTGTTCATTCCTGATGCTCATGGTAGCCTTCTGGGAAGGACCATGGCCATCTCACAGCAGAGGATGAGGAAGGTCCCACCTCACCAGAAGCTCCCTCTACCTGGCACAGTTGGGTTTCTGAGGTGTGGTCTACATGTTCCTCTTGGACCAGGAAAAGGACTCTGACTTTTTAGGTCAGTTTGTTGCCCTGGAGGTTTGCAGATACAGAGATAGGAGTCATAGTCCTGCTTGATGCAAATCAAAGTGAGGTTGAGAGCTGGAGTCATTTTTCTTAGCTCCAGAATGCTAGGCTGGCATCAGCCTCTACTGTAACTGGACTTCCCTCTTGATACTGTGATCTATGTTTGTTTCTTGTGGTGATTTTACATTGGATTCTCAGACTCTTGGAGTCTGAAAAAATGGCATGGATGTTACTTCTTCCATGTGAATTGATAATTTTCTTTTCCAAGTGTCAACTGGGAATCATAAACAAAGTTTTGTTTCTTGGACTATTTTATTGGACTGACTTGCTACTGTGGGAACTTGGGCTCTGGGAGGTAAATTTTAGACTATAAAATAGCCTTGAGGTGATTTGCATATGTGTTTCTTGTTTCATGCTAAGACCAGAATCATGGACACTCCCCTCCCCTACAACAGAGTTGGCTGCAGGAACTATAGTATGTCAGGAAACTCAATGTAAGTCATCCCTGTAACACTTGACCTTCACACCATGTGCTTAAAGATGTCCCATGGGACCCTGAGGTCTTTCAAGCATTTGTAAATACCCTAAGGTTGGGGCCTCTTAGGCTTGGAATCAGCCTGCTTTATCCAGCCTGGGCACTACTTATTAAACTTCAGGAAAGCCTTTGAGGGAATAAAAAATGAGCTGCCACCATGGAGTCACTAAGTGGGCTCATTCACAAACTGTACTGCAATAATGTGGAAACAGTATGGGTCCTTGAAATCAAAAGACCTGTGTTCAAATTTAGTTTGACACAGGACTATGACATCATCAGGAAAGTGACTCAGCCTTCAAGTTATGTTTTTCTATTTGTGAAGTGCAGTGGTGCCTGCTTTGCAGGCTAATTGTGATATTAAAGTAGGCTGTCCTAGTCTATTTGAGCTTCTATAACAAATATCAGAAATTGAATGTCTTATAGCAATGGAATTTAATTTCTGTCAATCTTTAGAAGCTGTGAAGTCCAAGATCAAGGCAGCAACATATGTGATGTCTTCCAGGTCATAAATGGTGCCTTCCTGCAGTGTCCTCACATAGCAACGGGCCAGGCAGCTGCTTTGGATCCTTTTTATTTTTTTAACTAAAGACGTGAATTCTGTTTGTGAGGGATTTGACTTTATGGTGTCATTAACTTCCCAAAGCCTCATCTCCTAATATTATCTGCTATGATTTGATGTGGTTTATCCACCCCCCCTCAATTTATCAAACCTTGACCCCCAGTGAGGTAATGGGGGAGACAGAACTGTTGAGAGGGAGAGCCTAGTGCAAAAGTAATTAGGTAATGAGGCTTGAGGCTCCATGCTCAAAAATAGATTAATGGTGATCTTTTGGGCTTGATTAGGTCTGTTAGGAGTTGATGAGTTCATGCAAAAGAAAGTGATGATGACGCTAGTTAAAGGCACTTGCTTGCAAAGTCTGCCAGCCACCCACATAAACCAGATGCAAAAACTGGCTCATGTTTGGTGTTTGTTTACAGAGGCAGGAGGCCTTGTTAAGCACTTGCATGTACCACATACATGCCTGTGCACATTTTTGCAAATAAATAATAAAAATTAAAACATGAGATTTTTAAAAAAGTGATTATGAAAAGATTGCACCAAGAGTCCTCCTCAACCCCTTGCATCTTGTCTTACCAAGTGACCCTGTCTCCCTTCTCCATGTGGCCAGTTTCCCTTGTTCCCCTCTCATGTTGTGTTACAGTTCAAAGACTCTTGCCAGGATGCTGGTACCATGCTGTTTGGCTCCTCATCACCAGAACTGTGAACAAATAAAATATACTTATTTTCTTTATGAAATCCCAGCCTCATATATTTTAACAGCCATTGAAAATAGACTATGATATCATCATCTTGGAGGTTAGGAAGGCCAAGGAACAATAGAATGGCTGTTCTATGTAAACATGGCACACTGGTGGTCCCTTTTTCCTTCCCTTTCACATGAGTGGCTGACACGTAAGCTTGCAAGTGTCACATTTGATATCTTGTGGCATCAGTGTTCCTAGTAGAATTGCTTTGGCCTGTCTCAAAGCTGGAAGCCTCTGCTTAGATGGAGTGAGAGGCAGCTGGAATGCATGTAGAGAGAGACACTATAGAAGCCTCGAATACCCCATTTGCTCTGAGTGGGAGTGTAGATTCACACTAGGGCTCTGCCTACATACTTGCATTCTGGCAGTGAGTATGAATACTGAGTGGAGCTGCATGCTTGCATACTGGCAGTGAGCACTGCTGGCAAGTCTTCACTCCAGGCAGTGTGGCATGTGGGACAGGCTTGAGGAGGAAGAGGAAGCATTGATGTTGGTTTTGGTAAGTGTGCTGCAGCACAACATTGAGCAATGCTCTTCTGTGAATGAGGAAGACTCATGTATAGAAAACTAGTTGCTTTCCTGATAGTTGGTCCTTCTACTGTCAGACAACAGGACATCTTCCTGGCATCCTCAGCTATGTTCAGTTGTGAGGCCACTCAAGAGAAAACCAATTTCATTGTGCAAGTACTTTAAAAAATTTAGTATTGGCCTCTTGATTGATTGTCATTGGCCTAAGCAAGTCACATGACCACTAATGCTGGATCCAGGGACATAGAAATTAGCTGGAGCTTATTATTTTAAACCCACAACAGTGGCCACCCTGTTCTGCTTTTTTTTTTTTTTGATATGAGTTCTTATATTATAGATAGCATTTTTCATAGCTACATGTGTTAATTTTCTGTGAACAAAGTTTTTAAATAAGTGATTCCATCAGTCATTTACCTTTCTGAGTTGTTTACTTGGTATTGTTTAGCTCCCCCTTTAAGTCATAAAGGTATTCTTATGTACTGGCCCTTCAAAGTTTTCTAGCTTTGTTGTTGTTTCGTCATTGCCTTCTTTTCCTTTTGGTAGGATAGGTGATTTAGTAAGTAATCTTCCTTTCCTTTCCTGATCAGCGTTGCTTTGACAGATCTGATTTCCAGATGGAGCTTAGTGGATTCTGCCACCCTGTAGTCGGTTTCAAATTAAGACAGGTGCAGTGCAAATGGAGACACTGAGGCATCAATCAAAAATATATATATTTATGATAGGTTTGAATAATTAAATCCAAGCAAGTTAATTCGCATATTTGATGAATGAAGAGAAAAATGAACTACATTTTTTTTTAACATCAACTAAGCAAACAGATTACCTGCTTGGTTTTTTCCTTCATTTGAAAAGTTATTCAGGATAAGAAGAAATCTGAACAACTTTTTAATATGGAGGGAAGGAAGCCTGATGTAATCCTCACAAAGTGCCTCGAGCAAGTTGGTATTGCTGTCTAGTCCCTGTGAGGGTTTAGATTTTCAGGGTGCTCTAAAGGCCCACGTGTTAAAGACTTGGTGCTACTGAGAAGTTGTGGGACGTGTAGGAGGTGAGGCTTAGTGAGAGGAAGTTACATTATTGGAGGCATGCCCTTGCAGGGACTATTGGGACCCCAGCCCCTTCTGCTTTCTCATTTGCTTCCCGTAGATGTGAGGTGAGCAGCTTCCACCACAGTGTGCTCTTGCCACCATGATGTGTGTGCTTCCTTATCACAGCCCCGGGAGTGACCCAGCCAGCCAATGCACTGAAACGTCAGAAACCATGATCCAAAATAAATGTTTTCTTTTTTTAAGTGGATTATCTCAACTTATCGATTTGGTGCAGTAGTAGAAAGCTGACTAACAGACAAATCACACAGACAAGCCCCAGGTTGCAGAAAATCAGCCAAGGGAGCAAATGTTCCAAGTGACTCTAGTCAGGGCTGAAGGGTTTCTGTTGAGTTCACCTGCTTTCTCTGGGTCTCTGGAGAGTCAACAAAGTAGGTCTCTCCCTCCTGAACCAACTGTCTCCCTAAAACATTTAACCCACAGGAGATGTAGATGAAACCTTGTTATTTTTACTCTGACAGGCATTGATGCCTTTCATGACAAAATGCTAAGATGCGATATTTCTTCTAACTCTAATGCTTGTGATTCTCTGTCCTGAAGAGTGTTCTACACTCCTTGCAATGCTCCCTGAGGTCTTACTGTAAATGCAGTAGTTAGTATGCTAGGAAAGGTACCTGAATAGTGTTACATGAATGTTCTGAACACTGAAGCCCCGGGGAAGCATCTCTTCCAGCACTGCTGGGGTGGAACAAAGTGAAGGAAAGTTCAGACTCAAGCAGTGAAGTGGGGTAAAAGTCTCCTGACGGCTCTGAGTTCCGAGTTCACTTCTGACCTCAACCACAGAAGTTATATTGCATCTGGCTTCTGTTCTTTATGAAGTTGTTTTCTGTTGTAACAAATTTTGGTATGCTCAGAGTATTTGCTAGGCTTATATGTCTATCCTCATTAATTAAAATAAAATGAATAATGATGGACTAGATTTTAAGGGATTATAATCATGCCGGTCTTTCCTTAAATATAGTAAATGCAGAAAAAATAGTTGAAATAATAGAATGATTTGTTGAACAAATTTAGAAAACTTTATAGTGTAAAGAAAATGGAGCAAACAAATCGACCTTAAAGGAAGAAGTGGAAGCAAACTATTAAAAGTTACCAAACCTAATTTCTGTACCTGTTGTTACTTAGTAATTAGCTACTTTAAAAAACAGCAGTACCTTAGTAAAGAATTAGGATTTCTCAAGAATTTTGAAGCCCTGGGGGAAAATATGCCAAATGCTGTTTAGGTAAGACAAAAAGCAAAACCAATTACTTGGAGTAAATTCAAATAAGTACAACACTAAAAAAAAATCTCTTTTAGAATATATCTAAGTTAACCATGCATATTTATGAATATACTTGTATTCTTCATAACTTGTTTTTTATTTTTCTTTTTAATAATGTTTTATTTATTTACAAGCAGAGAGAGAGAGGGAGAGAGAGAGAGAGAGAGAAAATATGGATGCTCCAGGGCCTCTGCCACTGTAAATGAACTCCAGGCACATGTACTTTGTGCATCTGGCTTTATGTGGGTACTACAGAATTGACTTCGGGTCCTTAGGCTTTGCAGGCAAGCATTTAAGTGCTGAGCCATCTTTCCAGCCCATAACTTTTTTTTTCTTCAGTTTTTCAAGGTAGCGTTTCACTCTAGCTTAGGCTGACCTGGAATTTACTATGTAATCTCAGGGTGGCCTTGAACTCATGATGATCCTCCTACCTCTTCCTCCCAAGTGCTGGGATTAAAGATGTGCGCCACCACACCCGGCCTTTTCATTTGTTTTATAAAGGTATATTACATATACTAAGAGAATTCCAAATGTTTGATATTTTTTAAATACTAGTTTCTAGTACCTTTAAAAATATATTGAACTTCTTGACTGAGTTTCATCCTTGTGTTTTTAAATATGTAAAAGTACAGTCAAAATAAAGCAAGATAGAACTGTCAGTGTAATAATAAAAGAATAGGTATTAGGCTTGCTATTATTTGAATGAGTGTCCCCTGACAGTCTGTGCTTGGAGCCCAGAGTCATAGTATTGGGAAGTGGTTTGGACCTTTATGAGGTGGGGCTGAGTGGGAGGCCCTGAGTTCATTGGGGGTATGCTCTTGAGGGTACTGTGGAACCCAGACCATCTGCCTGCTTTGATTACTGGCTTGTGGTATGAAATGTTTGCTCCATCATGCACTTCTGCCATGATAGTGCTACGACTGTCCCTGTCCCAAACCAGTGGGTCATCCAACCTAAGGCTGGAAACTCCAGAACTGTCAGACAAAATAAACCTTTTTATCTTTATCAGTTCATTGCCTCAGGTATATTCTCATAGTAACATGGAGCTGACCAATACAAGGCTTAATGTAAAAATTATATAATGTCTAGCAGAAGTGGAAAGTTTATTTTCAGAGAAGGAGGTGAGTACAAACTCCAACTTTAAAAAATGTAATGCTTATATTTGAAATTATCTCCTTCAGTTTCCTGAGAACCCACCATAGGTGCTATGTCTTTTAAAAGGCTCTATTTTTATCTTTATGGTTTGGCAGCTATCACATATTCCCACAAACTGAGGAGTCTCTGGGGACATGGTCTTCCAGGGTTAACACTGAGACCCTGTTCTTTGTGAACTTTGAAAAAAATCTTTATTTCCAATGCACATTCCCATGTTTAAAGTAAATGAAGTTGTCTTTTGTTTGGCATGTTTCCTGTGGGAAGCAGGGAGTGTGCATGAGGTGAGGCCCTGAGGTGGCAGGGTTCCAGGACATGGCTGCTGCTGGTAAACTTCCAGGTGGTCAGTCTAGTACTGCCTAGACCTGTGATTATCTAATGCATGCCTCAACAACTTTGCCCGTGGCCACAGTCCTCACCTTGGATCAATCTCTGGGTTTGGACTTGTGTTTGGGGCCGAGCTGCTCTTGGTTGGGTGATTTCTGCCAGCAATGCAAACATGACTGCAACAGTAATATTGGTGCTGAGGAGTGGGATTGCTGCTAGACACCTGACTATGTGGCTTTGGCCTTTAGGAACTGATTTTCAAGAGAAATGTGGAAGGATTTGAAAGCTTGGCCTAAGAGACGCCTTGCAGTGCAGTAAGTACAGCTTGATGGGACTATTTTGGTCAGAGTTGAAAGACCTGAATGCAGTAAGAACTATGGACTGTGAGGTTTGGCTTGTGAGGGTGAGAAAGAGCTTTGCCTGGCTGTACTAGCAGCAGTTTGTGTGAGAGGCTTGCTGTTATAGCCATGTCCTGAAAGGTTGTGCAGGGTTGCATTGCAATGAAATGGACTGGTGTGAGCAGAGATAAGGCACAGAAAAAAATCTTTAGGCCAAGGCTTCTGCCTGTTCAGCTGCAACTGAGAGATTACAACCATTGAGATTGGGTCAGCTGACCTGCATTAGGACAACAGAAAGAATGCAGTCTTTTGAAGGGGCCAGAATGCTGAAGGAGTGTTCTGTTTTTCAAAGTCTGTTTTATTCCCCATCCCCTGGATTAACAAATTGGCACCCTATCTGGTATTGTGGAGTATAAGAAATACAGGAAAGAGAGGGTCATTGAGTTTGCAACACGGTCTTGTGTTTTGGAAATGGCCATGGGCAGTGAAGCAGGTTTGCTGGGTGCCTGCATGGAGACCCAGTGGAGCCATGAGGATTAACTGTGGGTTGCAGTGGAGACCCAGCGGAGATGCCGGGGCCATAACATTGCAGCTAAGGAGAGCTGCTGGCCATGGATGAAGTTTTCCAGGACTGTGAGTAGCCTAGCTGGAGGGCCAGAATTGAAACTCCAGAGACTCATTGCTAATTAGAATTATCAGATTTGGAGACTTGCCACTGACTAGAGTTGTTGGACTTGTAGCTTCAGAGTTTGATGTTTGCCCTGTTTAAATTTTACATTGGTTAAATATTTCTTTTCTATGCCCAATGCCATCTTTTGCAGTGTGAATGTTCTGTGCCATTATGGGTTTGGGGGGATGTTTTTGGTATTTTGGCTCAGTTAAAAGACCTCAGAGTAGTTGGACTGAATGCATTGTATTTTATGTCATGGGTGGTTATCAGTTTATGGGGACCACGGGTGGAATGTGGTGGTTTGATTCAGATGTCTCCCCACAAACTAAGGTGTTCCAAATGCTAGGTTCCCAGTTGATGGAGATTTGGGAATTAACATCTCTTGGAGGCAGTGTTTTGTTGGGGGTGGCATTATGGGCATTATAGCCAATTTACCCTTGCCAGTGTTTGGTACACTTTCCTGTTGATGTTGTCCACCTTGTGTTGGCCAGAGGGTGATGTCCACTCTCTGCTCATGCCATCGTTTTACCCTGCCATCATGGAGCTTCCCCTCGAGTGTGCAAGCCAAAATAAACCTTTTTTCCCCCAAATCTGCTCTTGGTCGGGTGATTTCTGGCAGCAATGCAAACCTGACTGCAACAACGTGATTTAAGAAAACAAATTTTTCAGAGCTGGGCGTGGTGGTGTTCGCCTTTAATCCCAGCACTCGGGAGGAAGAGGTAGGAGTTTGTGAGTTTGAGGCCACCCTGAGACTACATAGTGAATTCCAGGTTGGCCTGGGCTAGGGTGAGACTCTACCTTGAAAAAAAAAAAAGCTAAAAGAAAATTTTCAGGAAATAAAAACCAGGAATTAATATGTGACTATCTTAAGCTCAATTTATTTATTCTAAAACCATTATGCCCTTCAGCTCACATCCTGCAGCTCTTAGGACTGGACTGTCATATGTGGTTGTATAGGTTGAGCACAGTATAGTTCAGAAGGTGGGTGCCATTCATATCACATTGATACTAATTTGTCTTGGAAGGACACATTTTCTGCCTCACACAAGAATTTCCCTGAGTAGTCAGTGGAACTGTCTCCCTGTATCAGTTATTTTCTCTTTGCTGGAACAAATACTCAGGAAGAAGCAGCCTATGCAAAGAAGAGAGTAACTTGGCTTACAATTTCTAGGGGGAGTTTCATTATGGTAAGGAAGGTATGGCAAATAGTGCCAGGTTATGAAACCTCAGGGCCCCATCACCAGTGACCCACTTCTTCCAGTAATGCTTCAACTCCTAAAGGCTCTACAGTCTTCCTTGTAGAAGGGCCACAGGTGTCCAACAGTATCAGCAGGGCACCAAGTATTCAAACATGATCTTATGAGGGACATTTTACATTGAAACCATAACATTCTCCAACCATCCCAGAAAGATCCTTAGGGGAAAACATGGAGGAAGTAAAGTTTTTCTTCTGCTAACATTCTCCAGCCTCTCCACTCTCATTCTAGACTATTAGATATCTGAACTAAAGACAGCTCATCTAATATATATGTATACAGCTTCAGAGTGACTTAGTGCTCAGACTTAGAAGCCAGTACTATAATATTCTACCTGTGCAGTCCAGGGCAAGCTATTTACTTCTTCCCTCAGTTTCCCTTCTGTTGCTATGAAAGCAATGTAAAAAGACAAAAGATTTATTTTTGGCTCATAGTTTTAGAAGTTTCAGTCCATGATCAGTGGCCACGTTGGTCTGTGCCTGAGGTGCCATGTCATGGTATTGGCAGAGCAATCTGTTCATTTCATGTCTGGGAGAAAGCAAGTAAAAGAGGAAGAGGCCAAGGTTTCACCAACCTCTTGAGGTGCACACTAACAGTGTCCTGCAGACCTTCTGCTGGCCCCTAACTTTTGAAGGTTTCACCACCTTCTAATAGTGCCAAGCTGGGGACCAAACTCTTATCACACAAACATTTGAGCACACTTAAAATGTAAACCACAGCATTCCCCATCTTACAGTGGACTGGGCAGTTGCTGTTGAGTAGTGGTAAGGATTGAATGATGCTGCACAGTGACCAGCCTTCAGAGTGCAGCGTCATTGATCTTGATGCAAATCAAGACACACGTGAACAATTCATGATCTGCTCCATGACCTGAGAGAAGGCACTTGGGGAATGATCGTTTCCTTGTAGGGAATAATCTGTTTCCTTGTGTGCCTGCTGCCAGGGTTTGTTCTCCTTGTCTCAACTCCTCTGCCTGGTGTGTAATTGTCTCCTTTCAGGCTGGTCTATCCCCTGGAAGAGGCTCTTCCATGACAGTGGCATCGATTCCTTCCCTTGTCTGCCCTGTTGGTGCTCTGGAAGGTTCAAGTGGGTGTATGAGGCTGGGGTTTCTGCCTCTTCAGAGCAGGGTCCTGCCCCACAGGGTCTGTGTCCCCATACAGATTCAGAGGCATCATTGGCATAAGCCCCCTTCTGGCCTCCAGCTCTAGGAACATGCTCTAGGATACTGGCTGGGGTGTGGAGCTCTGTGGCACAGATGACCTCTGTCCCTCCGAAGGGGAGGGAGGATGTATGTGAGCCTGGAAAAGCCACAGTCCCTGTGAGGCTGAAGGGTGATACTGGTTTATGCCACAGTGGTATCTCAAGATGAGTGAGTGCACATAGTCTGCTGTAATTCATGTGTCTGTGGCACTTCTCTTTCCTGATCAAATGTTGTTGGTGGTCCATTGGGTCCACAGAGTGGATCATGCAGCTTGGAGGTTTTCATGGAGGTCAGTCATGCCCGGACTCTAGCAGACCCCACATGGCCTTGGGTGAGACACTCTTCTAGGAACACAGAGGCCATGACCCAGTGGACCTCGCTTTGCCTGCCTTGCCATTAGCAGTGACTTTCTGAGTTATTTTATTTTAATGATCTAGGTGAAGGTCTGTGCACTGCTGGACAGGGTTTGTCTTTGCCCACTGAGTGGGTGGGGCTCTTTATTCACAAAGGACATAAGGTTGGCATAGCCACCCCATCCAAAGGACCTTGGTAGTTGATCTTACCAAAGATGGTGTCAAAACTGTAGTTGTTGAGTGGGGTAGGCCTAGCAGTTTGGATACCTTTTAGGAGCCAAAGGAATGCCTTTCCCGCATTAAGGATCTGTCTTCCAGGAGACAGGAAGAAGACCTAGGGTGGTAGCTCATGGCTGCTCTGGACCTGAATACCAGCTCTCCTCCTCCTAGGTTACATGACGATGACAAAGCAAACCATCATGTCTGATGCTGCACTTTGAATATACAGTTTCCTGAAGAACAAGAAAGCAAACTCCACCCTCCATACCACTACCACTTCTGCCCACCAGGATGGGAATGTCAGACAGCCTTCACTTCCTCTGGAAGTTTCCTATGTGGTATAATACTTCTCAGCACCTCTTTTTTCCTCACCCTAAACGTAGACATGGGTCATTGGTCCCTCACATCTGCCTGTGCACAGTCAGCCAACAATGGATTGAAAATATTTTTTAAAAAAATGATAGAGAGGGGTGGGAAAAGCTGGTTAATGGGGACAAGAAGCTCTGGTGTGTTTTAGCACAGTAGGGTGACTATAGAAAGCAGTAACAAACTGCATGCTTCAGAAAGCTTGGGGAAAGGAATTTGATGTTTCAGAAAATAAGTATGTTTAACCCAATTCAAATGTCATGCATTGTATACTTGTATAGAAATGTTACATAATGTCCCATTAATATATATAATTTTGGTTTTGTATATTGATTTTAAAATTCTTAATTATTTTCTTAAAAATGTGCCTATATTGAATACATAAAGACTACTTTCCCATCATTACTCTTGAAAGCAAACAGTGTAACAGCTATGTATGAAACATTGTTGTCATTCACATTGTATTAGGTGTTGTAAGTACTGTGGAGATAAAGTGGTACAGAGTTGAGTTAAAGTATTCAGGAGGATCCAAAGGCATTACTATTTTAGCAGCCAAGGATTTTAACCGCTATGCAGATCTGCCTTCCTGTCAGGATATGGAGATTGGTTGCATTTTCTCACTAGACAGTCTACCTTGCTGCTTCTGTGGCCCTAGTACCTAGTAGAGGCTCTGTCCACTTGGCACTTATTCTATGAATTGAGCATGAAAGGTAAACTGGCAGGTGCCTGGTTTACAGGAGTCTGTCCATTGCATGTTGCCCACCCTTACACCTGAATATTGCCCAGTGTGACCCCTGGAAAAGAAGGAGGCTGATGCTGTGATCTTAGTCCAGGGAAGAATCCAGAAGGTATTCCTGACATGCCAGTTTGAAGGGACTTGAATCAAACTAGGGGATACAGACGCCATTGCTATAGGTCCTTGGAAGGAATTGAAATGTTCAGAGCCATGGCTGATAGGAACTGGGAAGCAAGTGCTGTCTTCTGAAAATGGAAGAGTCAAGTTTAAATTCATGCTCACAAGACTTAGACTTAGACCACTGGTAGGTCTGGGTGCAGGTGTAGAACGGGGTTCAGTTGTTGTGTTTAGGTCTGATGGGTTGTTTTCAGCCTTACTCCATGGCTTCTGTTGTTTGGTTTTCTAGCCTTCAGCCTTGGCTGCATAAATTTTATTTTCTAAATCTTTTTTCTCATCTTATGTGGGTGGAGTTAACTTCCAGTCAGTAAGAAGAGAAACACTGTGCTATTGATGAAAGAGTCGCTGAAGAAAACAGTAGGAGAGATTGGACTCAGGCACTTTCAAGCTCCAAGTGGTGACAGTTTATCCCGTCTTCCCGTACCTGTCTGTTTCAGTCCCATTAAACCATCTTTAATGATATTTTTCATGAAGGAAGATGTGTGGAGACTGGAGAATCATCAGTGTCTCTTGTCAGAAGTGTCATGCATCTTCTCCCCCAGGAGATCTCTTGCTGTGTAGGAGGGACTAATGTCAGTGCGCTCTCGTTGCCTGGGGCTCACAGTGCATTGCACTTAGAGTCCACAAGCACCATCTGTTTCAGTGCCTATTACTTTCAGTCTCAGCAGCCCCAAAGCCACCAGAATCCCTCTTGATCACTGCTCCCATTGGAACAGGATACTTCTCGTGCTCAGGTGAACACGTGTGTGTGTGTGTGTGTGTGTGTGTGTGTGTGTTGTATTATGTGGTGCCCATGTGTGTGCAGATGCATATGCTGTGCATATGTGTGAGGAGACATGAGAACCTTCTCTAGTGCTCATTTGTGTATTTCCTTGAGATGGGGTTTCTCCTTCAAGCTAGAGCTGCTACTTTTCAGTCAGCCAACCCCAGTGATCCTCTGGTCCCTGCTCCCCTCCCTGGACTTGGGTAACAGACATGCGGGGCCATACCTAGCTTTTCACATGGGTTCTAGGGAGTCAAACTCAGGTGGTCTCAAGGCCCTCATGCTTAAACGGCAAGCACTCTTAAGACTGAGTCATCTCTCCAGCCCAGCATTGAACTTTTCTGATAGGAAGGCTCAAGTTACTCAGTACTGTATATGACAGTGGGATAATAAATCAGCTGTTCTGGTATTAAACTCTGCGGGGTTAAGGGGAAGGAAGAGAGGAAGAGAGAGAAAGGGAAGAAGGAGGAAGGAAGGGAAGGAAGGAGAAAGGGAGGATGCAAATGTGTGGGGTTTGCATGGCTGGGAGCTGGTCAGCCAGAAACCCACAACTGTCCAGTGGGGGGGGGGTGCTTGGAGTGACAAGCTGAACTGACCTTCCCTTGGCCTCTCAGGGCCAGCAGAGGGTCCACTTGCCACTAGCTCGTAAAGAAGGCTCTCTCGGCCTGGAGAAATGGCTTCACGGTTAAGCAGTGCCTTTGAGGCTTAAGGACCCTGGTTCGAGGCTTGATTCCCCAGGACCCACTTTAGCCAGATGCACAAGGGGGCGCACACATCTGGAGTTTGTTTGCAGTGACTGAAGGCCCTGGCGTGCCCATTCTGTCTCTCTCTCTCTCTCTCTCTATCTGACTCATTGTCTCTCTGTTGCTCTCAAATAAAAATAAACAAAAAAATTAAAAGAAGGCTGTCTCCTTAATGTATCTATGTATACTTTAAGAAAGCTACTGGCAGATTATCTGTTTTTTGAATTACGTAGCTCTTGTCTTTCATGCCTCAGTCTCCAAAAACAGAAGGGGATCCAAAAATGCAAACAGCTGTTAAGAATTGATCTGTTCTATTGAGGAGACAAAATGTGGTTTGAAGCTTTATCAGGAAACTGCCTTCTCAGATGAGTCTGTAAACATGGACAGTGCATGCTGTGTCCCCAACACCAGGGTCAGGGACGCCCTTGGCTCAGTGTGTGCTGCTGTTCCAGGGGACCTCTTCTCCCTCTGGCCAGCACCACTCATGGGCATACGCATATCTACATGGGCATCTTGATTCCAGCATGATAGCCCCGCTGTTATCTCCTTGCCCTTGGGAAGCAGATCCCTTATTGAATCCAGTTTGTCATCTGAGGTAGAGGAAGGAATCTGTCGCTCATCTGGCTTGACCATTGTGAACACCAAGCTGGTGGCTGGTAACGACTCCACTGGCCTGTAGTTGTAAAAGAATAAATGTATCTTACCAGTAATTGTCATGGGACAAGGGATTAAAATGAATATCTGAATGAAGTCAGCCAGTGTAACAGCACTGCAAGAAGGAGACAACTTAAATCTAGTGGCACCGGGGCTTCCTGAGGGTTTCTGGCAAGCTTTCTGCTACCTCCTGAGTGAAGTCAGAGCCATTCCTGGGCCCCCCAGAGAGTGCATTTCTGACAAGCCTATGTCAGCCATGTGTTCTGGCGAGTGCTGGGCTTCTGAGTGATGTAGGTATGCTCTTCCTTCTAGTAGGATGTGTTCAGTCCAGTGACTGGGGCTGAAATAGCAGGGAACAGTCCTAATGATGCTGTACAGCTGGGCTTTAGTCATGTGGAATAGTCTATGCTCTGGCTCTTGCTTTTTAGCAAGAGTGTAAAGAAATCCTCCCTGTCCCCATATCCTACTGCTTTGCTTGGGTTCTGTCCATGTGGCACCTACCATGCCCTTTACTTGGGGAGAGATGGCCTTGGACTGCTTGGGATCTCATTTTGCTTGGCTCCATCAAAGGATTTCTGTTATGCAGATTCTTCTAGATCATGAGATATAGCTGGAACAGACCATGTAGCTCCAGCATTCAGATTCTCAGAAAAGCCACACTGAGGGATCTGTAGAGCTCAGGCTTGTCCAGCTTCTGTGGGTGTGATGAAGTGGTGAGACTGGGCGCTGGGGGCAGGTCCTGAGACAAAGCTTCTGCTAGTGACAAAGGCCTATCCATGACACATGCTTGCCTACCTTGAGTCCCCTAGTACTACCACCCATAGCTGGGGTCCCTCAAGACCTGTGAAGGAGGGGAGGTGGGAATGCCTGGTCCTTCTCCTTTTTAGTTTCTTCTGGGCAGCTTGACATAGTGACTCATGTAGGACCGAGAACCTCATGATCTTCATTTTCTTCCAGGAACATCAGAGCTCCCAAGGGCCCATCAGGCCTTTTGTCCCAGAGCTTGTTATGGATGGTATCCTTGTCATAGTTAGGCATTAACTGTTTCTTGAGGCATGCTATTTATACAGAAGCTGGTGGCAGGAAGGAGGGCATAATGTAAATTAAAACATAATGATTTCTATATATGTTCTTATGGTTATGCAGAAATATTTTTTTAAGGTAGTGTCTTACTGCAGCCTAGGCTTACCTGGAACTTACTGTGTAGTCTCAGGCTGGCCTTGAACTCACAGTGATCCTACTTCTGCTCCCAAGTTTTGGGATTAAAGGTATATACCACCATGCCCAGCTATAAATATGCTTCTTGACTTCATTCTTTGCACTTTTGCTAGGTGAGGGGTTCAAGCAGATGCGTGTGGCAGAAATGATGTTAAGAGAGGCCTTCAGGTGGTTTCCTTGGCTCCATGAGCTTCCAGCATTTGGTTGGCCTCTGGGCTAGAGGACAGGGAGATTGGCTCTGAAGACTGCCAGAATCATGTGTGTGGCTTACTGTGCAGAGAGTGGTACCACAGACAGCATCTATGTTCTCACACACTGTGGGGTGTTCTCATATACCATAGGGGTTCCTTTGCCTGTGTGCCCCCACTCAGTTTCAGAGACCTTTTGCAATGTAGTTATAACACTTTAGATTTTAGCCATGCTTGTGATGCTTTTCTTAGCTCTGGGCATATCCTTTGGAGAGCAGGGACATTCTCTTGAGTCTTTCATTTTGTAAACAGTGCATTTAGAGAGAAGATGCATTCCTCAGACTCTCTGGTGGCTGTTTATAAGCCCTAGTGCACTTAACAAGGGCTATAATTTGTCTTTTCTTTCCCGAGTGGGAATCCATGCAAACTGATGCTTATACAAAAAGGCCCCACACAGTCCATTGACCCCAGACACGGTGCTGTGGCTTCCGCTAAGATGCCAGACACGGTGGGTGATTGGGAACCTGTGACCCTGACTCAAAGATCACATGTTACTCCACCAAGAAACTATGGGACCAATTTAGACTCAGCAGCAGGTGAGCAGGTAGAGTCCTGTGGGGAGTGGGGCGGCCAGACCATGGTGAGAAAAGTGTCCACCTTGAACCTTCCACATTCCAGCTGCAGGCTTCACCTCTGATGAGCTCAGTACAGGTAGGTGCCGGGGTACTGGTTCATGAACAGGGGATCTCATGTGTGAAGTACCCAACCAAAAGTCTGACCCAGAGATGTGCACACTCAGTGAGAATTGACCAGCAAGGGTGAAAGATAGAACCCAGATTGTGTGTCCTGAGACTGTCCATCAACAATCCAGTGGAAGAATGGACTTCAGCTTCAGGTGACCCTGTGTTATGTCTGAACAAGGATTTTTTTTCCTATACATACATACCAGTGATAAAGTTTACTTTACCAATATGGGACTATAAGAGTTTAGTGGCAACTGATAGAAAAGTAATTATAATGGCACACTAATGCAAGTCATTTAAAGGCAGTGCTCTCTATCTCAGAAAATTATATTGTACTGTCACATTGTCACTTGAAGAAAGCATACTTTGTGGCTTCTTTTTGATACCACCAAGTTGCCAGCATCTCCTCTTTTATGCTTTTAGGCCAGAAGGAAGTGAAACAGGCATTATGTGAACAAAGCCCTGCTGTTTGTATCTGAAATTTTCCACTCAGTATTTTCAGACCATGGTTGACTGTAGGAATCTGACTCTGTGGAAAGCGGAGCCACAGGGAAGGGGGATGACAGGCATGATTGTAGCTCATGTGACTCATAGGCCTCTCTGGTCTTCACACAGCTTTCTCCCTTATTTACTGACATTTGGGGAACATGGTATGTACAAGGTACAGACATTACTAACTAGGGAGTGTTTGGCATATCTGGATGCTGAAATGTGTGCACATGTGCACCACGCCCTTGTAATCTTAAGAGAAAAACCAGATCCACAACCTGACATCAGCCCATTGTTAAGGGCCATGGGATCACCTTGGAAGAGATGCGGGAGAATGAAGGTGGTGAACGTTGCATTTGTGCCCCCTCTGGGCTTCCTGGAAGTACTTCCCCTGGGCAGTGCATTTCCAGACATCACAGTCTCCCTTCTTAGCAACATGCATCTTAGGAAAAAAGTGTAGATTTGGGGTGTGTGCATCAGGGATTGTCATGGGCTATGTTTTTACAGCAGCCCCTGAGCAGGATATCAGCCACATGGGATCAGTGCCCTGTTGTGCAGTGGGTATGGCCCTATGGATACAATCTGTCTTGGCAAGCTCTGGTAAATGGGATGGTTGCCTTTCTTGTTATTGAGAAGGAACACTTAAGAAAGCCATGAGATTATTCCTGCGTAAGGAGAAGTGTAAGGACCAACTGTGTATCAGGACCAGAAGCTAAAAAAGTCAGCGCCAAGGCAGCTGTCAGTGACAGCTGTGGGTGTGTGAAAAACCAATGGATAGGGGGATGTAAGAAACAGACACAAGGCTGGGCTCTAACAAAACATCACTATTTCAAGAAAACACCTCAGGCCGTCGCAAGCAGTCCCATGGGGCACCACACCGGCACATCCACGTGCATATACCACACATACCACCATCCCCACCACCACACATAATATTCACAAACAGAAAAACAAAATAAAAAGCCAGCTCCCCTTTCCTGCACACTTCAAATACAAGATTGTGCCATAATACTCGTGCATTTTTAGATCTGGACCAAGACTTGAGGCTCATGTGTTCAAGCATTTATTAATTACATCAGTCTGAGTCCCAGTGTCCCACTGCAGAGAAGAAAAAATGTCACTAGTACTAATAAACTTGCTGTGCAGAGAATTCTCGGCTGTACAGAAAATTAATGAAGCCCTAGAAAGAGATTGAGGAAGTACTTAATAGAGGAGATTGAAGCGGCTAAACCCTCAAGCCTGTCCTAAGATGACAGAAGCCCATGCCAGAGCCCAGTGTTTTCCAGTGAGTCAGTACTCCTGATGCAGAGGCCTTCGAGCCACACCCTCCTCTTGGGCTCTGCCACATTCTTTCTCCAGGCCCAGCCTTGACCAGGGTCTCCCAAGGGTGTTGAGCTAAAGTCGGCTGGTTTCGGTAGCTATGGCCAGTGAAGAAGGAACATCTAGTGTGAGGATGGAGAAGGCTGGAGACCCTGGGGTGGTGGGGAGGACTTCTCTACTCTGAGTCTGTGGTCCTCTGGAGGCATGGAATGCTGCCCTCTCACATGCTTGGTGTGCGTCAGAAGCAGCCCACTGTGCAGTGAGGGCGGGGCTGCTGACAACAGGCTTCAGGTTCTGCTGTAGGGTGGGCTAGTCATAACTCAGGCTAGTCATGCCACAAATATGGAAAGCTTCCTCTTGATTCTACAGCATCACCCAAGGCTCAGGGCCACGTGACTCATGTGGGCAGAGATGGAATGAGAACTCATCTCTTCCTCTGTGATGAGCAACTGACCACTGGGCAGTATGACTGTGTCTGGTCAATGTTGAATTCATCAGAGAAAGCCACAGAGGCACGGGTGGGACAAACACAGGGATAAAGTAGGTGCCCAACAGGTAGATGTAAGATGCACAGTCATAGCCATGTCTCAAGCCACGTTCCTGCCTGGTATCTGGAACTTTTGCAGGGTGACCATTCCTGGGCCTTGCTCCCACCTAGATTCATTTTCTGTCAGGTGGCAGTGCTGTGCCGTGTGTGCCTCCCAGGGAGAATCAAGCAGAAAGGTGTGTGAAAGGGGCTTTGCTTGGATAATTGGTGAGGGACTCGGTAGGGAGCCCTGCTGCCACCATTCACCTGAGCTAGCCTCGGGGCATTAAAGGGGGAGGACTTGTCAGCTAGGCTCTCCATGGCTAATGTTGTCCTGCCTCTGAATTGCAATTTCCTTTCTATTTTTATTTGTATATTTGGTCACTACTTAGTGAACATTTACTGTGCTATCAGTTAATCTAACTCAAAATCAATATTCACTGTATTCCCTGTGTGTTGGGTGACAAAATACCTTAGAAAATCAAGTGAGCCAGGTGTGGTGGTGCACGCCTTTAATCGCAGCACTCAGGATGCAGAGGTAGGAGGATCACGGTGAGTTCGAAGCCACCATGATAATACATAGTGAATTTTTGGTCAGCCTGGGCTAGAGTGAGATCCTATCTCGAAAAACCAAACAAAATAAAATAGAATAAAATAAAAAATAAATAAAAGGAGGGAAGGTTTATTTGGGTTCATGGAGCCATTGGCTCTGTTTCTGTGGGTCTGTGACAGCACACAGTACATCATGGTGGGAGTGTGTGGCAGATGAAGCTTCTGACCACCTGGCAGATGGGGGGAAGAGAAACAGGGGAAGAGGCCAGAATCTCACACTCATCCTCAAAGGCATACCCCAATGACCCAATGTTCTTTATGCTAAACCTTACCTCCTGAATGTTCCACCACCTCCCAGGAGTGCCACCGGCTGACAACAAAGCCTTTGGCATACAGGCATTCACAGGATATTCAAGATCTAAGCTGTAACAACTCCCTACTCTGATTTCTCCAAGCCAGTGACTGTGGAGAAGATGGAGCCAGGAAAGGGCAAGTGGAGGCAGTTTGCTTTCCCAGAGTGTGTGTTAATGAACCAAACAAGGGTTGTTGGCTTGAAATGAAAAAGCAACAGGAAACCAAGAAGGACTTGTTCCAGGAAAATCCCCCAAGCACCTCTGGGCCTCCCATCCTGCTTGGTGTGATATTTGTAGATGTCTCTGGATTTTAGATTCTTTACTCGGAAGCAATCCCTCCTGTGAAGAACTTGATTGGATATCAAAAGAAAATTTAAGCAATTCAAAGGCATAGAATGAAAATAGGCATCATTTGGCTTTTGAGAATAAGAGTTAAAAAAAAAAAAACACTTTACTCAAACCATAGTTATTTTCCTTTAAGTTCACTTAAGGAGCTCTTTGGACACCCTCAGACTCGATCATGAATTAAGTCACAGCTCTGTGGCATCCTATCCAGCACTCCCTCAAGGGTAGCATAATTCAGTAGTGGGCTGGGCCCCCCTGTGGTTCCTAGAATCCTCTGGGAGTTAGTCATAAGGAGGCATGTGGAGCACTGCACCATGACTTTGGTGCCAGGGGCCTTCACCGTGGAAAATTCACAGCTTGTTTGCACAACAAGGCAGTGTTATTTGATGTGTCATTAATATCAACATGGAAACTGGAAGGTTAGCTGGACAGCCACAGAGTACACAAACCGAGTTGCATGTGTTTATCCCCTAACTTGCTATCGTTGTCAGTACTGTCACTAGTAACATTGCTTGTAGTAGTGTACTAAAGGCACCTTGTAGCTCTACAGATCTTCTAGATGTAGATTTATTAGAAACTTAAGGATTCACCATTCTTGGAAGCAAACATTGTACAGATTTGAAATGTCAAGATTACTGATCCTAACTGTATGACATTGGATATTTTGTGTATTAAAAACTACTTTTAGAAATTTCATTCCTAGGTGTATGTGCAAAACACAAAGCAGGTGTTCGGGTTGGGGTTGTAACTCAGTATTGTAGTATTTGCCTAGCTAGCATACCCTAGCACTATAAAAAGCAAGCGGCCAAGCAACAAACAGGTGGCTGAACAAACACTTGTATATGAATGCTCATAGCAGCACTACTCGCATTACTTAATGGCAGAAGCAACCCAAGTGTCCAGTCATGTTTTCTGGGTTCATGGATAAACAAAATGTGGCATTTACATACAATGGTCTTTAGTCAATTGTAAAAAGAAATGAAGTACCAGACACTCACAAAAGGTTTCATATTGTATGCTTCCATTTATGTGAAATATCCAGAATAAGTGAATCCATGGAAACAGAAAGCAGATTGGTGGTTGCCAAGAGCTGAGGGGAGGAGAGAAGGGAAATGAATTGCTTAAAGAATGTGGGCTTTGTTTTGCAGTGATGAAAATGTCTTCGAGCTACGCAGAGGTGGTGCTTGCACAACACCATGAATGTGCTAAACGCCTCTGAATTGTTCACTTGGCTCATTTTATGTTACATGGATTTTACTTCAAGTGGTCACAAAAAAGACATGGACGTAGAAAGGAGGCTTGTTGGGAAGCAGGGGATGGGCAGTTAAGTGGGAGTAGGAAGGGAATGAGAAAGGGTAGGTAATGGAGGCAAATGATTGTCATGCATTATACATATGTAAGAAACTGCCAAAGAATAAAAAATAAAAAAATTAAAACCAAAAAGCTAGTTCTGAGTACCACATGCATTACATTATTTGTGGGTTGTCATATCTTCTCCTATGTATGACTTATACCTGTGAAAATAGTGCAGAATTGTCTCCTGAACATCTCTCTTAGAACAGCTTCCATCACTGAGGTCACTGAGAAGAATATGATCACTGCTTAACTGTCTTATTACTAGCTTTGCAGAAAGTCATGAACGTGGCGAGTGTATTTACTGCCGAAGCAGACAGCGATCATCACCCTGCCCTTTCTTTGCATTCTGAGTAGGAGACACTTGGGCATTCCAGGGAAATCAGATGGGTGGCTTCCTTTTATGCACTTGCGATGATGGTGGCAAGCTGCTTCGGGCCATGCCTGTCCCTCAGTGAGTGACAGCTCAGTGTGGGCATTTGTTGAGGTGGTTTGGAGAGGGTCCCTGGTCCTCCATTCTGTTTGGAAGACATATGGAGGCTTCTGTGGGATGGGTTATGATTTGTTAGTGCTGGGGTCCTAACTTGTTCCAAATGACCAAGGCATCTAGAAGTCTTAACCTTAAATGTGTACCTTTGCTGGTAAGTGCTCTAATTGTGACCTGTGCCACTCTGTACACAGCCTCCTTCTCTGCCTGTGGGATGGTTTCTACATCCAAGGACAAGATCAGCTAGAACTATTGGGGTGCTTCATTAACTGAGTCATTTTTAATCTCTTGGCCTCATTTATTTTTTTTCTGTTAACTGGCCTCCTCTTCTGCTCCAGCACAGCCACATACGTCCTTCTCTGAATAATGATAGTTTATGAGGCAAGACAGTTGGTAGAGGGACTTGAAGGGTCCAGAAGGTGTTGGTAATACGATCTAGCCCTTTCTTTTCAAGGTTGGTTGGTTTTCGATGTCTACTGTAAGTTTATGGAGAGGAAAATTCATTATAATCTGACATTGTTTGGCTGCAGCCATGGAAGGGATTTATAGCCACAGCACTTGCAGCTGGGTGTGGGAAGATAAAGCGTGCCCCACTTGGCCCACTGTCGGCCCCACTGTTTTCATCCCAGGGGCTTTCAGCACTCAGCTATGAGAGGATCCCAGCAACCATCCATTCAGGTGACACCTATTCTCCCCAAGGCAGCATGATCTAGACTCAGAGATGGCTCAGGGTGTCCTTTGGCCAAACTGGCAGGTGTTTTTTTTTTTTTTTTTCTCTTTAGGTTTGGACTTCTGACCCTATAAAAGCATGCATTAGTCAGAAAACAAGGGGAAACACCAGTATTCTCTCACATGATCATATGTGCATTCAGCAGGAAACTAGAGCAAATACCAGTATTCTCCTATGTGGTTATATGTTCAAACATGAACATTTCTGAACATGGGAAGGCTCTAAGAAGGAAAAATTCATTTGCTCTAAAGAAGGGTGACAATGAATGATATGGAGATGGGATTAGGCCTGTGAGTGGCACTGGTACCAAAGATGTGTCCCTTAACAGATACAGTGGCTGTTGTCGGAGAAGAGCTGTAGTGACAATCTGAGAGTGACTCTCAGCACAGGCCTACGTGAAGGTTGTGCATAGCCTCTAGGACTCCCGGGGCCAAAGCCAGTGCTTGACTTATTGCCGTGTATTCACTGAGCGCTTTGTTTTCTCATCTATCCTAGGTGTAGCAGCTGAAGGGCCCTTGTGTTTCCTGTCTATATTTTGAACCTAAATGATGTGATTGCTCTTTTGTTACATCATGAGCACTTTGGATTAAGGTGCTGAGCAGACCTGAACGAGGCAGGTATTCTCAGTCAGATACAGTACCCTTAAAGAAAATGAAACACAATAAACAAAAACCTTTAATTATTCCAGTACTGGAGATATCTCTGGAATATTCTGTGGGATAAAGCAATTTTGTGTCCACCCTTTCCCCCTTGTTTCTGAAAGGACTTAAGTTGCCTTATAAAGATAGTAACAGTTAAATAAGATGGGATCAACAAAATTCACATGAGAAAAAAACGAGATGAGAGGAGAGTGGAGATAACTGGATATCATGTTGAGGGCAGGCTCAACTCCAGGAAATCTTGTTCTTGAAAGGAGAGGACAGCTAATGGCTAAGTGCAGCTGACGTTCACTGAGCACCCATTAATGCTAAGCATCGTGCTGGGTGCTGGGTTGGACATGAAGTCAGTTCTATTCCAGCCCTCCCTCAGCTCCACTCCTACCCTCCCTCATCTCCAAACCTTTCCTCTCTCAGTTCTGCCCTTACCATCCTTCACCTACACACCAGCCCTTCCTCAGCTCCATCCCCATCCTCCCTCAACTCCACACCTGCCTTCCCTGGGCTACATACTGCCACCCCTGGGAGTGGGTAGTAGGGGTCGATGGAGATAGTAGGTCTGGCTTTTAGTGCATTCATTATGTAGTTAGACATAATTTCTGGCTAAATTGATGCCAGACCTGCTTGCCATTTTGGCTTTTTCACACTTGGCCTCTTGTTTATGCACTAATATAAATGTAACTCTGAGATCACCATTAATGAGCTGTGCAGATAATGGCTTGATTGGATTTTGAATTCATTATCTTTGTGGGACTGAAATGCTTGGTTATGGAAATCATCTTCAAGTTCTCAGTAACATAGCTGTGTAATTTTCTCAGGTTTAGTATTGTCTGTGAAGAGTCCTACTTGTATTGGGTCATTCAGCAGCTCGCTGCATCCCTGTGTGGGCCACAAAACACCAAGTAACAGGATTTTTTTAGTGGAAAGCACTTTCCAGTGCGGTACTATGCACACTGTTCTTATTTATTGCTTTATATTTCTCACAGCTAGGCTCAGAATTGAATGCATTAAACAGGTAATGCTTGGGTGGGGTTCATAGCCCACTCAGAATATCTCCTGCTCACAAGCTACCCCAGATATAATGTGTGATAACAGGGTCATTGACCCTAAGCTTGTGGATAGATGTGAAGCTTTTGAGAAATAATTACTTTAAAAATTACATTCTTCAGCCTGACAGCCTCACATCTGGATAGTGATGAAACAGCAGCCAAATAACTTAGCAAAAGGCATTTCTTTTGCTCAGGGCCATTTCAGCAAATCACCTAGAGTATTTTTTCTGTGCTTAATTTTGAGAGTGTTTACTCAGGCCTACTACGAGCACTTTTGGGGGCCTACTGCTGCAGATACCCTAACCTGGAGTACATTTGGGGCACATTTACCCTAGTGGCAGATGTGGGCTCAAGGAGCATCAGTTGGGATGTGGCATTTTGCATTGAGATGACTCTTCTGAGGGAGCGGGGGCATTTTTTTTTTCTCAGTTGGTACTCAGTGAAAACTAGAATAAATATGTGCACAGTGAGCAAGGTTCAAAGTCTGCAGTGAGTCTTATACACCTGAATATGGGGAAGGCCTACTGCAGGATTCCCAGAATGTTTGTCATCCTGACAGTGTTTCATTGCAGTGGCACAGCAAGCTACGTGGAGACTCAGTGGCACACGGTGATCCATTTGCATTGGCATGGCTCTGTGATGTTGTTGAGATGTATTTTACCCTCTTTAGACTAGCAGCCACCAGAGCTCTTCTTATAGTGAAAGGCAAGACTTCAAGAAAGCAAGTCTGCTTGTGCCCAGCCTGCAACCTCCCTTAGGCCTTCACCTGTGTCCAGTTTGCCAGTGTCCCATAGATCAAAGCAAGCTTATGGTTAAGCCCACAGTCGGGGAAGGAGACATATACTCGACAGAAATGTGTGTTGGGAGAATTTGCTGAGAAATGGGATACTTCAGAAAATTAGTATATCCTGCCAGAAATGGTTCTATCTAAAATTTGTTTTAAGGTGACTTTTCATTCTGTGCTTATTGTATTCATGAGTTGTGTTAGGATTTTTTTCCTACTTTAATCTCATTTAGTCCACCGATCAATCTTACAAAGTTGAGATACCTTCCCTACTATATGGAATAATAAATTAAGACTTGAAGAAATGAAATAGTTACCAGCTGATTGGATGCTGTAACATTTTATATATTACTTTCCCTTTCTTTTGGAAAATGTATATTTTTGGAACATTTCATTCAGTTTCTATTTGTAGTAAAAAAAAAATAACATCTAGTTTTCTCATGTTGAAAAAAATACATATATTCCAGAGAGAATAGCTTCTCAACTTTTGAGGCGAAAGAACCAGTTATGTTATAACTTGGTAGAATATTGCCACTCAAGCAAGACTTGAGAATCTACATTTCATATTTTTCTAGTACAAGAATAAGTGTTATTTCAGTGCTTATTAATGGAAATAGAAATCTACTCCAGGCACACATCAAGACATGTTTTCCACAGTCAAGAGAAACCAGATGCTGTAGACTTAGGCTTACTCATCCTCAGTAGCCTGTTCTTGACTTTGATGTGGTTTATCTTCTTGGGGTTATATTGTGAAAAATATCTCTTAGATCTCTTAGAAACTGGGGTTCAGAGTTCATGGGTGCCTTTGTGGAAGAGGCACATGTGTCCTGTGCTGACTAGCATGCAGGGAGGTTGGCTTACTTCTAAGGTATGTGGCTTAACTCTAGACTATCACACTATCGCCATTGCTTGTTCCAGGCTGACATTTGGGAGGCCAGTGAAGGATAGGTGATGAAATTTACAGGCAGTTAGGCTAGATGGTACTGAGGGATGGGAGGTTGCTGGAAGTAGCTGGAGGGCCCAACATTGTGGCCTCTTCCTTTTCACTGGGTCTTTCTCTGTCTCTTGTCCACGCTAATGAGGTCCCTGTGGCTTTGCTGGGTAAATCACCATTCTTCCCTCACCCACATCCTACAAGCAGCTGCGTATAGTGGGGTTTCAAGGAAACAGAGTCCTCTCTTTCCCTACCTTTACTGAATCCCAGACAAGTTCTCACCATCCTCTCTTTCTGGAATTTTCACTTTATATTTCCTTTGAAACTTTGTATCCTTGGAAGCAATGGTCCCACATTCCTTGGCAGTTTAAGAAAGGGATGAGGGAGGATATATCAGGAGTATGGGATGCTGGCAGTGCCTGCACTGTAGCAGGAACCAGGGTATGGGCCCTCCCTTTTCTATTTTATCCAAAAATGCAGCAAGTTTACTTTTTTGTCTGCTTTGCAGTGGCTCTTTTTTTTTCTACCACGATCCTGTCAGAATCATAAATAGCCTGCGTCTATAATTAACTTTAACGATCAAGACTCATGAAATACAAGATAAGTGGCCAAGGAGAAGTCAGCAGTAGAATCCTAAAGTGTTAGCACTAGAAGGAACACAAGGTCTCTCTGTTTCACCCCTTCATTTTATATGCAAAGAAACTGAGGCCCAGAGGGGCCCTCCCTGTCCTGCTAGACAACTCTGGAAGGCTCTAAATATTCATGTTCCACTTGCTTCTCCCTCTGCCTCCTATGGACTCTTGGCTGGGTAGGGTGGTTGGTGATCCAGCCAGATGGCTGTTCAACAAGGACAAAGAAAGCAATGGGGCCCATTCTTTGGGGCTTCTTGACCAGATTGGAGTAGAGTGGGACAGTATGCCCACACCAGTCCTAGTAATGCAACATAAGGACCCAATTCCCCAATCCTTATAAAGGGTCATTAGCCTTATTTTTTTAAGGAATCATTAAGCAAAATCATTGGCACTAGTAGGCCAGTAATCAGATAATATTTTGAGGCAATTTAGATGATAAGTTACTTTTCTGCTGCTTAGCACCAAGTGGTAGACAGGTGCCCAGTGTATCAGAGGAACTTGAGATGGGGATGAGAGTTGGTGACTTGAGTATGCTGTGTTATTCCTTTAGTTGAGGGCTCCATTTCTCTCTATTTATTGAGTACCTATTCTGTGGTCAGCTGCTTTACCTCCACCTATAACATATTATTGCAGACTATAAACTTTGGAAGTGGTTACATGATCCACATTGCAATGTGGAGATGAAACCCTGGGCTTCATCCACAAGGAACTTAGGACACAGGTTGAAATGGGGGTGCTGAGTGCAGATAGATCTGTGCAGCCTCTAAGCCTCATGCTCCCAACAACTGCTTCTCACTGACCCCAGAAGCCTCCTCCTATGCCAAGCAGGGTAAAAGGGAGATGAGAATGGCTGGTTACTATACACCTTGAGAGAAGGAATGGTGACCAGGTCACCTGTGTATATAAAAATGGAACCACACCTGTATGTCCTAGTGAACCATAGTCTTCCCTGTCTCTAGTAACCCCACCTTCTACCATGGCTGCTGGACTGTTGTTCAAGGAACGCTTTGTGGCCTGATCATGGCTGAGAGCAGAGTGTGGTTTATTGAGGTGGGGTGCTTGCAGCCACCTCCCACCTTGACTGTGCCTCAAGACCTTTGCTTCTCTACGATGAATTCCACTCCTGGGACTTAGACAGCAAGGAGAGGGGCAAACCTGCTCTGCAGATGACATTCCCAGAATATGACTCTCCTCCAGCCTCCCATGTCCAACACACAGACAACATGTAAATTGAATGCAGCTCTGGCTGGTTTCATTTCTGGAGAATGTATTTCTCAGCTGTATGGTAGCAGCTGGGCAAATGGGAGGGAAAAGAGATAGCGTTTTACAGCTGTGAATCAGGGATGGGGACCCTTGTAATCAGTTCTAGGTCTGCCCATTGGAAAATTGTTATACTTAATTTGAACACAACATGATTGAGTAAGCTGTTACCAAATTTTCCTGTTCTTAGATTTAGGATAGAGGAAGTTCAGAGTGGCAGAGGAGATTCTTGCCTTCCCATGGAGAGGGTAAAACTGAACATAGAGGTGGGGTGTAAGGGTTGAGCATACAATCACTTGGGCAGGTGCAGGGGAGGACCTTGAGAGGGAGAGAGGCAGGACCTACAGATAACCCTGTGGCTTGAAGGAGCCTCATCTGTGTGAAGCCTTAGTGGCTGAGCTGAAGTGGCATTTTTCAGGCCTTGGAGATGGGCCCAGGACTCTGGTTCAAGATGTCTTCTCAGTTCTGTTGCCAGGGGCATGCTGCAGGGGTCTGAGCTGAATTTGTGTGACTGAACCCTGTCTCTGATTGTATTAAATCTCAGAGAAGACAAGTGACAGAGTTATAGAGTTACTTATTGTTTTTGTGTTGTTTTAAGTTTGGGGGCTTGTCTTTGTCATCTTTCCTAAGGAGTAGTTTTTGGCTGATAATGGTATATCTGTTGTTTTTCTTGTTGATGTGACAGAATACCTGGCTAGAAACAACTTAAGGAAGGAAGGGTTATTTCAGCTGACAGTTCAGGATTACAGTCAACCAAGTCAGGTAAAACATGGTAACTTGAAGCAAAACTGGTTAGATTAGGTCCACAATCAGGAAGCAGAGTGATGGATGCTGTTGTTTTGCTTGATTTCTTCTTTCTATTCAGCTTGGGACCCTAGCCCATGGGATGTTGCAACCCACAGTTAAGGTGTGTCCTCCCACTTCAAGTAGTCTGACTTAGAAAGGCATTCACAGATATTCCCAGAGACTTATCTACTGTTGATTCTAAATCCAGTCAAGTTGACAACCCAGATTAACCATCACACATCTACCCCTTGTCAGCTTGGCACTCAAACATATCACCTTCAAGCTATAGCCTTACACTCCCTTGTCCCCATGGGCTCCTGACCATCTCATGGTATGAAACGTACTTAGTTCAACTTCAAAAGTCCCCAAGCCTTTAACAGTATCAGCACTGTTCAAAAGTTCAAACTCTTTTGAGACTCAAAGCATTTTCGTAACTGAGAGCCCTTTGAAAGCAAAAACAAGTTATATACTTCCAGTATTTCATGGCAGAATAAATCTTATAATTGCAAACATTGTAGCATTATGAGGAGAGATTAGAACAAAGCAAGGACAAAACTAAGCAGGGCAGATTAAATCTTGCTCTACATCTGACATCTGGCAGTCATGAAGAAGTTATCTGTGCTCCAAAGGGTTTGGGTAGCTCTGCCCCTCCAACTCTGGCTGCCCTGCAGCGTTTACAGCTTTTCCCTTGGGGCACTTCAACTCTGAATGTGCAGCTTGCCTCAGCCTATGTCCTATTGTTTTGGCTTCTCTACATCCTTGGATCTCTATTGCAACTAACTTATGGTGTGTTCATAGCTCCATGCTATGGCTTTTCAAGGCCTCTTTTCAGGGATTTTCACCCACCACATACCAGCCTGGCCTTAGCAGTTCTCTGGAACTATGGTGCAAGATTCTATGACTCTCCTCAATCTGTCATCTTGCTACCAAGATCTGCTGACATGTTGAATATAGACTGGCTCCCTTGGACTACAGTTGTAGAAGCCTTTGAGTACTTTCTAGGCTGACCTTGGTGAAACCCTTCCCTAAGCAGTTGTGTACCAGCAGGGAATCCCCTCAGTTTAGGCTTTCTTCAAATGAATTTGGACTTCATCTTATAGGTGGAGTTTTGCCTTCAGGGCATATTTTCGATTGTCTCAGAGCAAAGCAGAGGACTTTTTTTCTTATTTATTTATTTATTAAAATATTTGATTTCTTTATGATATGTGCCAGGGTCTCTTGCTGCTGCAGATGAACTCCAGCTGCATGCATCACTTTGTTCATCTGGCTTTACAAGGGTACTGGGGAATTGAACCTGGGCCAGCACACTTTGCATGAAAGTGGCCTTTAACCACTGAGCCATCTCCCCAGCCAACAAGTGCTTTCTTAACACTAGCCTGAATGCTATCCTGTCTTCAGTTTCCTCTACTGAGCAAACTGGTCATTAACTTTTGAGTTCAACATCATTCAAGTTCTCAGGACATGGGCACAATGAAGCCAGTTTCTTTGACAGTATATAACATGACCTGCCTCTATCCAAGTTCTGATAGAGTCTCTGTTCCTCTGTGAAGGCTCATGAGCCAGACCTCCTGTCTTTCCATGTAATTATGTGTGGTTGTTTATTTTTATGGGGTGGTGGTGGATAAGTTTATATCTTTTGTTTACTCAACTTGAGATTAAACTACTTTGTTTAGTCTCATATGTTCATAACGTGTAAATTGGCTCCTTTTTTCTCAACCAAAAAACCCCACTCTGGCAAACAGCTAGCTTGGGTTTTGCCAAGATGCCAATGCATCAGTGTAGAGAAAGCAGGGAGCTCCAGGAATCTTCCTGCCCTGCTCCATGGCCCATCGAATCCTGAGCACATTAAGAATGCCCAAGGGTCCCCTGCCCAGAGGTACCAGGTGAGATATATCCATTGACCTCTTTCCAGTGTATGATAACAGATGTCTGCTTAGATTAATTCTCTCAAAGTGGGTCTAACTGATCTATCATTTTCTTTTACTTTCCAGCTTTGTGGTCTCACTTCATGATGTAGAATTCAGAGGGCCCTAGTGAGAGGTACAAAGTTGCTACACAGAGCTAGCTGTTTCTGTGAGCTCTGGAGTCAGGTCTGCTATGAAATGGGTGAGCCCAGTGCAGTGTTCCCTCCCAGGAACGACAGTGACAGGTTCTTTCCTGATTGGAGAAGCACAGGAAGACTAGGGCCTGGCTAGGTAGAAACTTCTGATCCCCACTACATGGAAGAGCCTGCCTATTTCAGTATCCATTGCCCATGTGCTGAGCAGTGGGCTCCTCTGTGGCCAGGCTGTCACACCTATGACCCTGACAGCTCTACATTTGACCCAGAAAGAGCCTAGCATCAGAGACAGAGTGGAACTTGCTGTGCTATCCTGTTTTAAAGAGGAAATGAAAGATTCTGGATCCTGGCCTTTGAGAAAGTATCCTTCCATTTTGTGCTGGGGAAACCATTTTGTGTGAAGCAGAGGACAGGTTCCTGGCCCATACCTCCCCACTGGGCCCCTGGGAATCTGTGGAAATATCGTGTTAATAGCTGGATTAAACCAGTTTGTGAGTCAATAGCAGCCTTCCCAGAGCAATTGTACAAATTGTTTTGTCTTAATTAGACTTACGGCACAAATCACTGATCCTCCTGTGGCTTTTGCTCTACATGTGGTGCTCATTGGTTAGTATATTTGGAAGTAGCTTTAACAATGCACACAGGATATTGCTGAATGGTGGGGCAGTTGCATGCCTGGCAGTGGATTCTGGGGTCTGCAGTGGCAAATACCTTTGTTTTTGGTCATGTCCAAGTTGTGTTCATGCTGAGTGGGACTTGATGTGTCATCTCTGATAATCTCAGATGTTTATGCAGAACACAGGTTCCTTAGGAATCCTGAAAGCTTGCTTTTATCTGTCTGTGGTATAAGGAAGTGATGTTTGTTAGGTTCTGGATCTGTGGTTAGGATCTGGAAACTGTGGTGAAAGTTTGCTGGTCAGAAAGTGTCCTCCTTTTTGGTCCTTGCATGGGGATGTGGAGATGCCTGTGTCTTTCCCTGCCTGCTGTGTTGCTTGAGTATCTTTTCCTATTACATTCCCATCCTCATGGTCTGCTAACTCTTCCCTTCTGCTCTGGGATCTAAGGTCCTATGGCCTGTAAGAAAGTTTGCCTAGGATAAAAATAAATTGTACATAAGAGACTAGTACTGTCCACATCCCACATCCTATGCTTAAGAATAAATGATGCTTCAGTTGTTAAGATGTAGACCTGAAACCAAGTGTTATTACATGGTGGTCGGTCCTTTGGAGGCCCATGGCTTGGCATCTGGATTTCTAAAGTTACGTTCTCTGGTGATTTCATTTTCCTGAGGCAAGGCAGCTTTTGTGACTCTCTGAGGGAGGAATTTCTGTGCGTGAAGTATCCTTGTGAAGAGGGAAGATATGGTCCAGGGCTGTGTTCTGCACATCCTCTCTGGAAGAAGTGAGGATGGTGTGTTCCTTCACAGGGTCAGCCCAAGACATTCATTACAGCTTTATCTTAAGTTTTCTTTAGTTTTGATTGACATAAAATAGTTGTACTCCTTGAAGATAAGTGGAAGCCTGGAGGCTGAGAGAGAAGGGAAACCACTCAGCCCCAGCTTCGTTAACTTTGCCATAACCCACACAAGGCTCATTTATCCTTGTTACCCAGACTGACAGATGAAATCATTGAAACAGAGTCAGGGCTGACTCTGGACTCCCAGATGGCCACAGGGCCCGAAGCTGAAGGCTAGCTTACAACTTGGCTCCATACTCCCTAGTTCTAAAACCTTAAAATCTCTGAGAATAGGAAGAGCTTTCTCTTGTGTTTGGCACTAGCCCATTTAACAGCTATAGCTGCCCTGAGAGGTCACAGGTGCCTGGCTCAGGAGTGTCCCTGCAGAGGAAATATCTGGCTCAGAAATTGCCCCTGGTTTCCTGGCAGCAGTCAGCCTATGAGCAGCTAGGTGTGCAGCTCAGTGACAGAGTGCTTGCCTAGCTTGCCCATGGGTCTGGATTTGATTCTCAGCACTCAAAAGGAAAAACACATATATAGAAAAGATGAACATATGAAAGGAAATGGTGGCAGTGTAAGACTGGATACATGTAACAATAGAACATGCATGAGAAAGGCCCATGGTATTATAAACACAGGAGAAGCAGATACTATGTAAATGGCCTATAAAGGGCCCTGAGGCTCATGGCCCAGTGCTTTTTGAGTTTATGCATTTTTCCAGTTCACTAACCCACTTCCATTCTCAGGAGTGCCTTTGTCTCTCTTAATAAACTGCCTCTATTTCTTGTACCTTACTCTGTGTCTCTGGTACAATTCCTTGTCCTGTGACATAGGAACCTAGAAATTTCAGGAGGTGTCCTCCCTCATCTGGGTTGTTTACAAAATCACAGCATGGACAGACAGGCACATTTACTAGTGGGCCTAGCAAGGACATGCGTTGTTTTATAACGGTGCTCAGATATGTCAAGGCTGCCCAAGAGTTTCTGTGAGGCCTACATTCCTAGGCAGGTACAAAGGCAAAATCATGGGATGGGCTAATGCCTCCCTCTACAAAGAAATGGGGCTCTTCTCTGACCTCTGTAGACCCCATGTAGCTCTTGTTTTCCAGACAGGATGCTTGAGGCTTCTCACAGGGACCAGTCCTCAGATGGTCTACTTTAGCTGTTAGTTTCCTAAGTCCCACCCACGATGCCAAATTTACTTTTGAAAAAAATGTGTATTATTATTATTATTAACATCCTGGGTTGGTACCCTCTTTTCCCTTGTCCCTGTCCCCATTCCACTGGGGACACTCCTCAGTAGGGTTGCAGGTCTTCCCCATGGGGTTATAGTTTATGCATTTTGCGGAAGAGGGGGTGGAAAGCTTGTAAGAGCCACAGGTTGAGACATCATGCCCAGAGGCAGTCCCTCTCCCCCCCAAAATAACTGATACTACCAAATTTACTTTTAAGCCCCCATCAGTTACCCAGTGCAGGGATGCTTCAAGTGCTTATTTAAAAGCAGAGGGCTTGGGCAGTTCTGTGCTATTGCCAGTTGCTGCCGGCAAGGCTGAATGTCCCTTGTGATATCACAGTTCTTATTCCCCTAATCTATCTCACCCATAAAGTGATGTTACCAAAAAGTTCTTTGATTTTTGGTTTCTAAGAAAAAGCCAGATAGCTAGATGCAGTGTTTGCAACCATTCAGAATCCAAATCCCTGAGCCACATAAGCAAAGCAAGTTAAAGAACAAGATGACTGTCATTAACTGTAATTGCTTTCGCATAACTCCAATTAGAATTACTGGAGGCCTGGAGTCCAGGGAGGCACCCCCACAGTTCTAGATGCATTAGAGAGCATGAACATGCAAAGCTATTCTCATCTAAAGACCAGCTCACAATGGAGCATTTGAATGTAAATATGCCAACTCTTAAAATATGGTGAAGCCAGAAAATATGGCAGCCTACTGAGATGTCATTAAAGATGATTTTTCCCTTCCTACATTATTAGGCATCCCAGGTGACCTCCCCAAACTGAACTTCTGTCATGTATGCTTGCAACCACCTCCATTCCCATTCCATGAAGAGCTGTTCTCTTTCCTGTTGGCACAGTGGGGCTTCTGCAAGGCAGGGCATTGCCACTGCAGAAGACTGGCTTCATTTCACTCCTTGCTGCCAGTTTTTCTCTTTGTATAACAGAATCTTGCCATGAGCCTGGGAGAGTGCTGACCCCAATCATTGCCTTTGGAATGGGAGTCAGAGCGGTTGTCGTGATGGAGGACATTTGGGATAAGATAGCAGATGGCTAGGAAGCTAATATAGATGAACTGAAATCATCTTATTTAGGGGCTTCTGGAAATCTTTATGTGGTAGAGAAACAGATGGAGGTCCTGAAAAGAAAGCAGTCCCCGTGTGTGCAGAACATAGGAGATTGTATCTCCACTCCAAAGCACAGCTATGAATAAATTGACAAATTTATTTGTGGGCTTATCATCAAGGACGTAAAAAAATTGCCAGGTTGGCAAATGAAAATGGCATTGTGTGGCTCACTAACGTTCATTTGTCAACTATTCTTGGAATAGGTGTTAAATTATAACTGAGGAGCTGGCATTACAAAGCCAAACTGGGATTTTCCAAGCTGTCAAATGAAAAGAAAATGATTAACTAGCTCTTCCTCCACCTTCCTTCCAGCCCCTGCGACAACAGCCCCTTTCTGTGCTGACCAGGACTTGGACAGTGTATGAGCCATGCTGTCGCTGGCTGGCTGTGGTTCTTCTCATTACTTACTCCCAACTGGAACATGGTTTTACAGTTTTGGTTTCTACACAAAGGAGACTTTAAAACAACCATTTCAGGGTTACCAGAATCAGGGTTTTATGACTCTTCTGCTGGATTACCTGTTTGGGTTTCTGATGGTACTTTATGGCCATTTGACAATTGGCTGGACCTTGAGCATGGTAGAAATGTGTGTGAGGATCTCAATAAGGATGTGACTGCTGTGCAGCCGGGACATGTTCGCCTCACTCCCTCCTCTCAGTTGTGGAAGGTCATGGCAGTATCCGCCTCCTTCTCGGGCTTTTTTTGCTATGGACATGGCAGTGTGACTGCACTTCACACACTGCACTGACTGTGTTATGCTGAGGGGTATTTGTGATGTGTTGTCCCCCCGCTTTTTGAGCCAGAAACTAGGAAACAGCAAAACCTTAAGAACAGAGAACTGGAAAGTTAGCTGACTTTCCAGGCTCAGGTCTCTACATCAAGCCCATTGTGGGGAGTAGCTAGATGGCTGCTGATGCCCTTTCCACTTCCACTTGTTCTTGGCTGCTGAGTCTTTGGGTCTCTTGGACCTAGATCTGATCTTCACACTGAAGGGGATGAGGAGGGCCTGGGACTCAGGATTAAGCAAAAAACTTTGTCCAGTGATGGCAGTGCAAGTAGTTCATGGACCACCATTATGGATACTATAGATGGAGATAGCCTAGGTTGTATGCCTCCAGAACCAATCCCCTCCTCAACCTGGTGGAGCAAAGATACAACCCGGGGCGCAACTTCCAATTGCCCTGGCTGGACTTAGAGAAGACACACTAGTACTACTCCCGTACCACCTACCTTGGAGCTCAGCTTCAGAATCCTACACAGTTCAGCCTCTTTTTAGGTCCTTACTTCAGTGTGTAAGTGTGCATATTCTTCATGTAGATATTTTCCAGCCTCTCGTCCAGATGATAAACTCACTGAGAATGGTGGCATGCTTGGTATGGTTTCCCTGGGGGCCTGGTTAGTGTGCATAAAAGGTGCACTGCAGGCACTGTGCAAACTATAAGGCTCACTAGCTTTTGAGATCCTATTCTGCATCTGCATCACCATTGTCATGTGCATGGTTAGTTCCTGGTGCAACACCTAATCACCTGGGCTGAGCCTAGAACTGTTCACTGAATGGCTCAGAGGGTACTCAATGTGAGACACTGATTCTATGAGTGTATGAGGTTGTAGAGGGTAGGAAGGAGAGCTTCTAGCATAATTCCTTTGAAAATATTGTGAAGATAAATATGGAGAAGTGCCAGGAAAGAAACAACAGAAGGCTGTCAGGAGAAAAAGAAACTCAGAAATTTCAGGGTTTTTCAAGCTGCTTCAAGGGGAGAGTGGTCGTTTTGTTTTTCAATGTTCCACATACAGCTGCCTCTGTCGCTTTTGGTTGGACAAGACCCATCTCCTCAACATGCTGAGTGGGGATGCTGTGTTTCAATTTCTGTGATGCTCGGAGTGCTCACTGCTTTGCAGGGGAGTCAGATGGATGGGTCACACTGCATACCAGGATGGGGTCCAGGTGGCTCTTGTGGGGTGTGCTCTGGAAGCATCCCTGGGAGATGCCACAAGACCTGTCTGCTCCTGGAGATGGTCTTGTAATTGTTTCTGTTGTCTTCTGAGCCCACACAGTTTTGCACTTTCACATACTGCTTCACTTTGCAACAGGGACTAATCTCTTCCGGACCCACTAGTTGCTCTTTGCTCTCAGGCCTGGTACATCCACCAGTTTAAAAATGAAAAACTGGGCTAGGGCTGTGACTTAGTGATGAGGCATTTGCTTATCATGTGCCAGGCCCTGGGTTTCATCACAGTACCACCACCCCCTAAAAAAATGAGGGAAATGAGAAAACTTACCCTGCTGAGGTTGCCCGTTTCAAGTGACCATTTCATCTCATCATCTTGGAGCTGCCAAAATCTGAGCCATGTTTATGCTTCCTCAATCAGAAAAGATTATGTATTTGTTGTTTGGGGTTTTTTTTTTTGTTTATTTTTCAAGGTATGGTCTCCCTCTGAGTCCAGACTGACCTGGAACTCACTATGTAGTCTCAGGGTGGCCTTGAACTCATGGTGATTCTCCTACCTCTGCCTCCTAAATGCTGGGATTAAAGATGTGTGCCAGCAATCCTGGCAGATTACATATTTTTAATGTATCTTCCTAATTAAAAACATCACTTCAGCTCATTATAGAATACATGTATAAGGTACATGAGTATAAAAGTAATATTTTTAAAAGGAAATAAGACTTGCCCTATTCACAATTCATAGGATGCCCTTGCCAGTATTTGGGGGTTCTACATATGTCCATTTGCCAAACCAGGTTGAAATCATGTTAAACACTAAGTTTTGTATCCTGGTCTTTTGATTTCATGCTATATTTAATTAAGATAATTTCACATCCTTAAAATGTTTTTACAGTGTGACATTTAATTGTAGAAGAATTATAATTCACATAACTATTCAGCTTTCAAGCATTTAGGCCTATTTCAGTTTTTCTCTACTATAAATAATGTTATCCCTGGCTTAAAATTACATTTCTTCATTTCTATTTTGGGCATTTATCTCCTGGTCTCTTTTGCCCACTTACTATCCCTATCTTTGCCTGGAAAAGCATCTTGTCAAGAGGTGCTGACAGGGAGCACACACCTGCCTGGTTTAGTTAACAACTATTTGACATTTAAATGGAGACTGTCAGCTCACAACATAGAGAGATCTCCCAGCCAGCTGGAAGAAAGAACAAGTTTTGCAGTGACACAAGCAGGGGACACTGAAGCAGAGCCCACAGGGAAGGGTCTGATGGACCTACTGGATTGTTGAATGTCAGGAGGCTCACCTGTGATTTGTACTGTCATGTGGCAAATAGGAAGGTTGAGAAAGCCTGACAGTGGTTTGAATATGACCTTCAGATTTGTGTGTTGCGGGAAACCTTATCCCCAGTGCAGCATTGCTGAGAAATGGGCATGTAAGAGGTAAGTGGGTCATGACAGCTGTGTCCTCATGAATGGATTGATGCTGTTATTGTGGGAGTGGGTTCCTGAGAACAGTGTGAGTTTATTCCTTCCCTCTCCCTTTGTGTGTTCTCTCCTTCCTTCCCCCCTCCCCTCATACTTTCACCTTCCTCCAAGGGATGACAGTGGACATAACACAGCAAGAAGCAAAACCTTTGCTTGAAGATGCCCTACCCTCCAGAATTTTAAGAAATAAATCTGCTTAATATCCCACTCTGTTATAGCAGTACAAAATGGACTGATCCTTTCCCTATAAAAATACTCTATACCACAGCACAAACAAGCAGGTCCACAGAGCTAGCCAGTCACTTTCTTGTTAGGTTTAGATTACAATTTACAGAACACAAAAGTGCTCATTCATGTGAAGTTGAGGGTCATCAAAATTGGAGAAAAGGTTACTGTGCTGTTTTCTTCTCTTGAACCCCTGGGTACCTAGTTTACCACCAGGCCTGGTACCCCAGGGACACTACCACCCTCTCCCACTTAACCACCCTCTTTTCTCACTGTCTGGTTGGGGGTAGCCCCTGCATCAGAAGAATATCTTCCCTCAGTGCATTGATCACTAGAAAATGAAAGATATGAAGGACATACCAACCCTTGAGCTTTCACCAGATTAAGACCAGTTGTCCTTGGGCAGCACGTTTTCAAGAGGGGAGTGAGCTAAACTAAGCCAAAAAAAGAGGCTCCTGTCTTAGCATACCTGGTTGCTGTCAGCCCTTCCTGAAACCATCAGCACAAAGCCAAGCCAAGGGGAAAAATATCCTCTCTTACCCAGTTCAGAGTAGTTTTCTGATAAGGAGCCAGGGAAGTGGGGTCCTAGTCTAGGTGTCTTACTACTTAACTGCATTTTCTTGCTACAAATGGCCTGGGCATGGGCTACATGCTCCTGGGTTAGCCAGAAGCTTCCCTGTCCTGGGGTCCTACAGCTGCAGCCATTGATGGCAGGAAGCTGTGTTATGTCCATATCCTTTTGTCATGATCTTTTCTGTGCTGAAAAGGTGACCAAGAATTCCCTGATGACCAAAAGGAAGCAGTTGTGTGGTTTGGGATTATTACTAAGCCCCTCCTTGACAGCAGTTATTCTACCCAGATTCCCCTGTTGTTTCAAATGAGACTCTTTTGTGTCAGAGAAATTCCTTTGTAGGTTTTACTGGAGCCATTGAAGAGCATCTGGAAGACAGGTGTTCTGTCTGTATAAATATCACTATTAGGACCATCCTTTCATTCTTCCACCTGGTCATCAAATGTTTTTGCACTTCTTCTTAATCCAGTGGCAGAGGCCAGAGCCTTACCTGGGAGAAAGATATGTACAGTCCTTCTGGAGGAGCTGCCCCCGCCCCCCAGGTATACAGGTAGCCACAACACAATGGAAAACCTGTTAGGAGGTTGAGACATGTACCCTGACAAGGAGGTACTATTGTAGCCAAGGCCTCAGCCAAACCCTTGACCCAGAGCTAGGCACATGGGTAATGAATGAGTGAGAAATAAGGCTTTATAAAGGATTAATGGGAAAGGGAGGCCCTTGGCAGTGGAAATAACATCAATTAAGGTAATAGTCATTGAGTAGTGACAATGTGCTAGGCTGTGAGCAGGTTCCATTGATTTGTAACCAGTGTTACTTATCATGATCTCTGCAGGGAGAAACCACTGTTGTCCCACATCACAGATGAGAAAACTGAAATTCAGAGACTTAGAGTATTTCATCCAGCATCTTACAGCCATTAGGTAGGAATGCACAGTGTCTTTGGGTACAATGTACATGCCTTACAATGGCTCATTGAAACAGGTTCTAGTGCTATCTCCATTAGATGAAGACTGCAGCTCAGACAGGTATGATGATGGCTCAGTGTTGCACACTTGATAGCATCCACCACAGTGTATCCTGACAAGCTCTGTGGTTCTCAGATCCTAAGTCACCCAAGTTCACTATAAAATGCAGAGCTGGGGTGAAAATTGCACAGGTCAGAGGAGGGCCCCGAGAGCTGATACCTACAAGGGTTTGCTGTGCTTGTGAAGAAAATGAACTGTGCACTCAGAGAACTGGTGGGTGGTGAAGCATGTGTCCATGTGGGAGGCCACCTGACACCTGGTCCTGGCCATGGGACAGAGACTGCCAGCCAGTCTGAGGCTGCCCATGTATGTGGGTGACTCACGTGCAGGACCCTGGGACAGGCTTTTTTTCTGTCATAAGGCTAGTGGCTTTCCTTTACACACTTTTGCCACGGTGCTCAGCGATGCAGCCAATGATTGTGGACCAAGACCCCTAAAACTGTGAGCCAAAACAAAACCTTTTCTACTTTTAAGTTATTTGTGCAGCTAACACAGGCATGGAATAAGTCTCTATGTAAAATGAAAGGCAGGATCCAAAAAGGACAGGGAAGGCTCTACATGGAGAGAGGTCAGCACTCAGTATCCGACAGCTGATTCCAGAAAGAGTGTGCAGCTTGATGTTTCCTTTTCATTAACATCACTATAATATTGTCAGCCCAAGTGCTTTAAAAAGCACACAGATGGATTATTCTGGCCTTCTTGGATGAGACTCCTTGATAAAGCAATTGAAAAAAGGCCCACTGAGGAAGGGGGGAGGAGAGTATGTGCTACCTTACAGAACAGAACACAAAGTTTCCAGCCTGGCATAGCTCATTTGAGAACAGGGGAGCATCTGGAAGGGTTATCCCTCTAGGTCAGTGTCCTACCTAGTTGGCTCCCCTGACTTCAATTCCCCCTATACCCATGCTGACAGAGACATATGCTGGTATTGTAGGTATGGGGTGAGAATGTGTCTGACAATTATGTTCTGCATGGACAGAATGGGCTGGCCTACCCAAAGCTACTCCTTAGAGGATATGCAGAGATGTACAAGGTATAGAAAAGCAGCCTAGGGGTGCAGGCAAAAGCCAAGAAGCCTATGGAAACAGCTGAATGTAACCATATAAATGAAGAGGAGAAGAGAGTGGCAGAGGAGCAAGAGCCAGCCAAAGAACAAACTGACAACCTGAGGTCACCCTAGGGTAGAGAGGGCAGAGGCAACACTGGCATCTAGCCAGCAGGGTCACAGAAGAGTTAAGCAGGGTCACAGAAGAGTGTGATTGCCCTGGGTCATGGCTGGAGAGGTTACAGCAGAAAGGCAAGCATATTTCTGAGCACATTTACATAGCAGAAAGGCAAGCACATCCTGGCTTGGGGGGTTAATGAGGAGGACTTTAGGTCACTTTTTTCCATGACCTTTGCAATATGATCATGAGGGAGAGCTGGAAAGGCCAGCCAAGAAGAGTGTAGGTATGGACTCCTAGGGCTGTGTTCCTACATGACTCCTCTCATAGGCCTGGCTATCATATGGCCAGTGTTCATGGAGCTGTGCTTGGTCCCTTGCTCTGCACTGGTGATATACCTGGATGATGGAATTCTCCATGACCTTCTCCTTTGCCCAGCTCTTCTAATACTGCAGCCAAAATGTTCTTGCTAATAGAAGTCAGATCATGCCATGCTGGGATCAGAAACCTTGGGTGCCTCTTATCATAGTCAGAGCCCATACAATGGCCTTTACATGTGAGTTAGTCATTTTTTGTCACTGTAGCAAAATACCTTAGCACATCATTTGAAAAGAGAAGAGGTTTATTTGGACTCACGGTTTCTTAGGGTTCAGTCCATAGCTGGATGGCTCCATTGCCTTCAGGCCTGTGGCAAGGCAGAGCATCGTGGTGGAAGGGCATGGCAGGGGAAGTCTACTCACTTCATGGCAGCCAGAAAGCAGAGATGGAGAAGGAGGAAGTACTGTTTAATGCCTCAGTAGCATACTTCCTCCATGAGGCCACATGCTCAGCATTCATTCATCTCTGAACTCACGTATGGATTAATCCATGATGATGTTAGTGCCTGATGATCCTGCCACCTCAGTGTACTACCACTGGGTATCAAGCCCTCAATATGTGAGCCTTTCTGGAGGACACTTCATCTCCAGCTATAAATGCAGGGCTTTTCCAGCCGCCTTTTTGTCAGTGCCTCTCTTGTCGCTCCCCTCCCCCACAGTACAACAGCCCTATTTACTTGCGTTCACCTCAGGGCCTCTCCAGTAACTAACTAGGCAGGCTTCTACCTCAAGACATCTTCAGGTCTCCTCAACAGGTCCCCTCCCTCCTGCCACTTAGCCATTTAGTATTTTATTTATGTATCTTACTGTGTTTATTTCTGGCTAAAATCTGAAGCCTACTAGGGCAGGAATATTTTTCCATTTTGCTCACCACTGTAACCATATATCTGAGAATGGTGCTTGGCACACAAAGATTCCTAGCACATTTTCAAGTGATTGTACTTAAGGCCACCCTTGAGGACTCTCCCAATCTCTGGGACCTTTGGAAGCAGGCCCTTGATTACCTCCCAAGCTAAGCCCTATGCCCTCAGACAGGAGGACTTCTCCCCCAGGGGAAGATCCAAGAGTCATCCTGGGGTGAAATCTCCTCCACTTCCTGAGTTTTAGGTCTAAGTTTGCCTCATGTAAGCTCATGGGAAATCCTTAATTACAAAGCACCTCTTTTGCCCTGTACTTGATAAATCTAAAAACTAGTTCTGACTGGAATATTCTAATCAGAGAGATTTCAGAGTGGAGGGGAGTGAGGGGGAGAGAGAGAAAGAGGGAGAGAGGGAGGCGGAGAGAGGGAGGGGGAGGGGAAGAGAAAGAGAATTCTCAAGCAAAGTCTTTCTTTTCATTCTCTGCTCTGTTGTCAGCACCAGATGGAGGATGTGACCATGCTGCCAGCTAATTTATTTATTGATTAAAATGCTTACAAATCCCAGCATGTACAGCCAGGCTGAACATTCAATTAAAAAGCTCAAAATGAAAATTCAGAACTGCTGAATGACAAGAAGGTTGTGCAGAGCTAGCTCTAAGCAGAGGATCAAATATTGAAGCTTTAAGCAGGGAACGGATTCGTGCAGTTTATTTATCTTGTCCTTTCCTCTAGACTTTAGGAACCAAAGGTGCCACAGTGTTCAGTGCAAATCCAGTGAGTGAAGAGCATAGTGGTATGCTGAGCAGCTGTTCCTGCAGCAGGACTGAGATAGGTGGTGGTTTAGGTCATGACCCCAGGCACATAGCTTTTCATGCATACGTAAGGATGGAATCCTGAGTTTTGTAACACATAAGCACCCTGGGTTAGCAGAAGATATGAACCCATGTTCCAGAAATGCTGGGCACCCATCTCTATGGCATGAGGTTATAGTTGATGCTAATGTGATGGCACTCTGAGTTCACCTCCTTTCTTGGATATACATGTTGGCACCTATGACAGTTCTTACCTTCCAAAGTTCCTGCTAGTTCAGAACAACTAGACAGACCCAGCGCCCTGCCATGGGGCAGCCTGTCTGTGGCTAAGTGGGGCATTATAGCTAGGTTGGCCCAAATTACCTGTGGTGGCTTTAGGACATAGGTGGCTTATTAACCTTGTGGGATTGTTGACTTCATCTGTACTTACAGAATCTGGGAATGCTGGGCATGAATGCCGTGTTGAGTAACTTCACAGTCAGTAATACTTGAAGGTGGGATGATGGGCCCTGATGCACTGGCGTGAAGGCCAGGAAGGTTAGGGCTCTGGTGTGGGCAAAGGAGGCCTTGAAAACAGAGAAGAATGTCAAGGACCCCTGGAAAGGCCCTGGGATGAGGTAATATTAGGGTTGAAGTACAGAGGAGAAAAGGTATCAGGAGTTGGGGAATTTCTATTTATTTTTTATTTTAAAGACAGAGAATCAAACAGAGAAAGGGTGAGTATGGGTACTCCAGGGCCTCCTGCCACTGCAAACAAACTCCAGATGCATGGGCCACTTGTGCATCTGGCTTTATGTGGGTACTGGGGAATCAAACCTGGGCTGTCAGGCTTTGCAAGTTAGCACCTTTTTTTTGTTTGTTTTTCGAGGGTCTCTCTCTAGCCCAGGCTGACCTGGAATTTACTATGTAGTCTCAGGGTAGCCTCAAACTCATGGCAATCCTTCTACCTCTGCCTCCTGAGTGCTGGCAAGTAAGCACTTTTAACTGTTAAGCCAGCTCTCCAGCCCGAGTTGGAGAGTTTTGTCTGTGACCAAAAAAGGGGAAAGGTGCAGAGAAGGCACAGGGCTGGGACCTTGCCTTCCCCCGGTTGAGTGCTTTCCCTGAGCCTGGCAGGTGGAAGCCAAGAAAAGTAGAGCTGCAAGATTGCCTTCCTTTAATCATTCTTATCTTGATACTAAATAGAACGTACCCACCCCTACAAAACAAACAAATAAGCAACGAGCACCTTACCTTGCCTTGCTGTGGTTAAAATGAGCAAAATGAGCAATCACTATCATTTAGAAAAGGGAGAAAACCAAGATACATGTGCCAAAAAAGATTGCTGAACAGAATTGTATTTGAAATTTAAATCCCCAACTTTCATGTTCTACTAGTTAAAAAGAAATCTCCAGAAAGACTTTGTGCTTTAGTTAGAAACATTTTATTTTATTTTTAAAAATGTCGAGGTTCAGCATCTTTTCCTAAGTCAACCCATCCTTTCCTCATTTTAAGAGAAAAACTCTTTTTTCTGTATAATGTCTTGTTTCTGACATTTCTATTTCTTTTGGTGCCACAGACGAAGCTTTGTGGGCTTAACGAGTCATATTTCATTTCTCAGCAGATCTTCCCATCAGGATCATGTTGGAATAAAGCAGAACAGTGGCAAGTTTGCCAGGCGAGTGGGAGTGGGGACTTAAAGACCTCGCTGTTTCCATTGATGTTTGGGGTCCTCTTGGTTTCCGATCCTCCCCTGGGCTGACAGGAACTGGCTAGGCACTAATGAGGAGAGCAGGATGCTTGAGAGTAACAGTGTGCCTCCGTCTAAGAGGCAGAAGCAGTGACTGTCCAGGCAGACTAGGATGCACGGTCCAGGGCATGCTCTCCACTGCACATTCCTTCCTGTGCTGCATGGGAGGATGCATGGTATAAGCAGGGCTCTCTGCTGCCCCTGAGAAGCCACAGAATTTTCTAGTAGTACTTCAGAGGTTGAGCTGCTTAGTATACCTGAGACAAGTGCATGTGACAGAAAAGAAAGCTCCATTGAGAACCCTTCTGAGCATGGCCTTTGGGGCTGTTCTCATTCAGTAGATTTGAAGGTTACAATACTAAGTATAGCTTCAGAGGGGGTTGGTTTGCTGCCTTCTCCCAGTGGGGATGTTAGGGATGTTGTTTTTGTCCCATGCTTTGTTTATTTCATTCAACATCAGTAGCGTGCAGATATCATATTGTTGGTATATCATGTATGTAGAAAACTGTATTTGGCAATGGCTATTAAAATGGCTACAGCAGTAAAATGCTCCCCGGGAGGTGTTAGTGGAAGGGCTGGGATAGACAAGCAATCTAGGGTGCTTATGAACTTGGGCTCAGCGATAGCTCATCCTATGATGCTATTCTGACCACTGTGTCCCTTCCCTTAAAGCCTGCTCCCCACAGTGCAGGTCAGAGACCTCCTCAAGACCTTCCAGGAGCCTTCCAAGCATCTCCAGATAGACTGCACACACAGTTGAATGTGTTAACAGCTCCAACTCCTGTGGACACAGAGGACAGGCTCCTCTTCCCTACATCTTTGATCTGACCCTGTGGAGGTGATTTCTCTGACTTCATACACTAATTTGTGTGTTTGCTTTCCAGGTGCAAAGCCACATTTATAGACCACTTGTAAAGATTTCAGTGTAGGAAAGGGCCAGTGGACCCATAACCTAGCAGATGGCTTAGGACAAATCCATCCTCATACGGTAGGTTCACATTTCCTGCTGTTTAGTGACTCCCTTGGTGGATGTTTGAGAAGAAAATTTAAAATCAGAGGGCTGTTTGGAAGGATGGTTGATTATGTCCACCCAAATTGCCACAGTTGGATAAATCACAGGCGAACTGAAGGGTAGCTTACTGTATGGCACACACCCTGTAAGGATGACCTTGTAATTTGGCTGTTGAGGAGTCCTTAGGTCAGTTGTCTGCCATTTGGAATGTGTGACTTTATTTTCACAGTTGAGGGCACAGGTGATTATTATATTATAGTTCAGTGTGTAAATGTGAGATTTTAGTGTGTTTTTGCCTCAATAACCTGACATCAACAAAGTTCTTTATTTTTCGCTTGTAGTGGCTCAATTTTTTTTTTTTTAAATCTAGGTCCATTAGACTGTTCATATAATGTCCACACCTATTTTCTGATGTTGGAAGATGCACATTCAGAAATTAGAAACCTCTGCAAACTGAACTATTACATAGTCGATTGATTCAGTTCTTAAACCAGCACACAACTGTTACAACTTGAAAGACTCTCCTTTACTGGTGTTAGAGCTCCTCCGGTTGGGGAAGGGGTGGTTTTATTGTCAGGGGTGACACTATATTTGTGTCCTGTGCCATAGCTAGGGACAGATGTGTTTTTATTTCAGTTTAGGCACCTCCTATAGCAGTGCTGCACTGAAGGATGGCTGAATACAGAATCCCAGATTAAGTCTGTGGAAATGTCCTTCAATTGGTATTCCCTCATGGTGGTTTTGTTTTCCACTTTCTGACTTTACTTTGAAAAGGACACTAAATTCAAGTGATGGATGGATCAGATCGAAGACTAATCATAGGGCACAGAATCAATGAAATTTACTAAGGTAAATTACCCCATTTATTCTCTATTACTACTCTTAAATTATAGCTACAAAGCTGTTTACTCATCTTCCTCTGCCCACAGCCCTGTGACTCACAGCTCTGTGGCCTGGCAGTGGATAGGATGCAGTTATATGGATAGCAGAGCTGTGTTTCTCTGGCTCACATCTGGGTGACAAGCTCTGGCTGGATGAAGTCAGCCACTGAGAGTGCTGTCATCCCTGAACTGACTTGGGCATCATGACATCCAGCCCTGCAGTCAGAAATAGACCCGGGGACTTTGATATGTGAGTGTTCTCCTCATTCCTTTGTGCATCGTTAGCCCCCAAATAGAACACCTATCCAAAAATGGCTGTTTGGTTATTTTAGAGCTCAGGGTCATACAGTGTTGTTGCAGTCAGATTCACATTGCTGGTAGAAATCACCCAACCAAGAGCAACTTCTGGGAAAAAGAGGTTTATTTTGGCTTATAGGCTCAAGGGGAAACTCCACAATGGCAAGGGAAAACGATGGCATGAGCAGAGGGGGGACATCACCCCCTGGCCAACATAAGGTGGACCATAACAACAGGAGAGTGTACCAAACACTGGCAAGGGGAAACTGGCTATAACACCTATAAGCCCGCCGCCAACAACACACTCCCTCCAGGAGGTGTTAATTCCCAAATCTCCATCAGCTGGGAACCTAGCATTCAGGACACCTAAGTTTATGGGGGATACCTGAATCAAACCACCACAAGTGTGTAACAAAATCTTCCATAATTTCACACTATTAGTAAACAGAACACAGGAGGCCTGAGGGACAAGGGTGAGCCAGTGCTCACATTCTTTCTCTTCTGCTGCACAAGCTGGCTGCTCCCTTTTCAAGTAAGTCTAACAAATTAGCGCTTGGACTTTTTAAAATTTGTGGACAAATATAATTAACACAAAATTCACCACTTTCATAATTTTAAAATCACATTTCAGTGGCATTTATCACATTTTCAGTGTTTTGTAACCATCAGTGCTGTCTAGTTCCAGAACATTTTCACCTGCCTAAAAGGAAACTCTCAACCCCAATAGACAGTCGTTTTCACCTCCCCTTCTCGCCAGCCCCTGGCAACACAGTCTGTTTCTTTTCCCTATGGATGAATGTGATGATTGTGGATATTTCATATGAAGGGAATCTTTCAGTGTGTAGCGTTTTTAACCTGGGGTCTTTTACTTGATGCATTCAGGGTTTATCCATGTTATGCCTTGTATCAGAATAGCATTCTGTTTGTATGTATGCAGTGCATGTGGGCTGGGCTCAGAGGAGCCAGGGGCACTGGGAAATGTGGTAGTGAAACTGTGCTAGCATCTCTGATCTGGATCCTCCTTCTCCTGACAATGTCAGGCCCTATTCTGAACCCATGGAACTTACAGCTGGAGGGCTTGGGCCTGGCATCTGTGGTACTAGTGCATTTGTGGATACAGCTGGTCATAATGCACAGCCAGGAGTGAAAACAGGTGCGTGCATGCGTGTGTGTGTGTGTGTGTGTGTGTGTGGTAAAGTATGCTTCTAAGAGGCACTAAATTCAACCCTGCCTACACAGTGCATGTGTGTGCTTGCCTGGGTACACATTCCCTCAGATGGTCATTGCAGCGAACTTGTGAGTTAAGCATCACTATCATCTGCCTTTGCCACAAGAGGAGGCAGAGGCTTAGCAAGGCTTTGTTCTCTGTCATAGCCATAGAGCTGTGAGATGGAGCTGTGTGCTTCCTTTGGCCAGCAGTAGGCCTGCTGCCCCTTAGGCTACGAGTCCACAGATAAGGTGAGGAGGAGGAGGAGAGCAAAGGAGGAAGAGAGCAGGGGAGAAGGGAAGAGGAGGATAAGAGAAGGGAAAAGGAGGAAAAGGGAAGAGGGGGAGGAGGAAGGGAGAAGGAGGAAAAAGAAGACAGGAGGAGAGCGGAAGAGAGGAGACAAGAGAGTTCCTCTGGTGCTGAGTGGGAGGAGTCATCTCTGGCTCACAGTGCAGAGCCTTTCTCCAGGTGGTGGTTCTTTCCTTAGACTGAAGGATGCTTCTGCTTTATTCATAGTGATGGAGTTTGTGTCTCCAGGCAGCTGTGGCAGTGTGTGCAGGGAGGGGCTTGGTGTTCTGGGTGCCTATGGGAGAAGTGGTCAGGCAGGCAGGGCTGTAGCCAAGGAGTGATTTGGATATGTGTTCAGGCCTTTAAAGGCCTTGTGAATTAAGTTTTATATGGTAGAATAGACAGGCTTTAGGAACAAAAGACGGTTATAAGGAGCCTCAGGGCTACTGGACAGTGAGGAGAAGGAGATATGAAGAGAAAAGGAGTCATGAGTCTGGGCCAGTATAGATTTGAGGCAAACCATAATGGCAGAAAGTAGCAGACTTGAATAATGACCTAAACATGGACTACGTGACTGAGATGCCACTGGGTAATAGGACTGGGATCGGGTGCCCCCAAGATAGGGGCCATGTGCTTAGGAATGACACTGGATCATATTTAATGAAGCCTTCTTGCAAATGTAATGACTTGAAATGCATTTCAGAGAGACTTTGTTTTCTTAAAATGGTAAAACTCTTAAACTCTCAATTATACCAAGGGCCCCAGGATTCCAGAGAATGAATATTTTAAGGAGTGACTCTCTTGGATCTTGTAGGAGTTATTAAGAAACTATGTAGTGGTGAAGCCCAGACTCCTGGACACACAATAGGGACCCAGGTCCCACTGGAAAAGTGTGTCAGCCTGAAACCACTTCCCTTGGAGGAATGAATTTCTCCACTGTAAGAATAAAACCAGTAGTGAATACATTTTTATTATTCTTCATAAATAATCTCTCCATTTTAATTTGCATGTGTCTGTCATTTCCATGGCTTTTTAAAGGTTGTGTAAACGTTGTAAATTAGTCCTTCTTTGCATGCATAAGGCAGTTACTCCTGAATGAAAGTCTTGATGAATCTTTAAAAGTGAACTGTCTCCACCATCCAGTTATTGCTCTGAAAATTTTTTTGACATTGGGTTTTGTTTAAGGAGAGCTATGACTAGTGTTAGTAAGTAGAAAATCTGACCAGTGAAGCTTAAGAGGGGCCCCATTCCACACCTGTGTGTGTTTCAGGAACTAAAGCAGAGCTGAGAGTTACTGGTGAACACAGAATCTCACAATCTCCTCTGTTTGTTTTATTCCCCATCACTGGTCTTAGTGTAGATATCCCAGTATGCATTTGCCAAGCGTACAACTCTGGAGTTGTGCTCTTCATGGGCATCCATGACATCCCCTAGAGAAATGGCCTCCCTGCTGAAGAATGCAGGACATTTCCATCAGCATGGAAAGAGAATTGGGTAGTACTACTTCAGAATAATGAAGGAAAGAGCAATTTTGGTAACAGCAGATTCCGTTTTATGATGTGTTCTTTTGGGTTCCCTTTATCAGATGTGAGCCCTCACACCTTTGGGAACCCTCAACCCCTCCATAATAAGAGAAATGTCCAGTGGAAAACAGCTAGTGACTTTCAAAGGGCTTCAGACCCATCCCTGACATTAGACTGTTAACAGTTATATCAAATGACTTTGCTGAATGGTCTTGTTCCTTGAGTCTTACTTTCTGTTGGTGGTGAGATGCACAGTCAAGCAAACCTCTGTCCCCATCTCTCCATGAGACAGTTTCAGGGAGGCAGCAGCTTATACCTACAAAGTCCGTTGCTCATATGAAGAGTCAGGAATGCATCTTAGCATAAAAACCCAAGTACCAAAAGCAAAATGACCATCAGGTTTGATGCCTACAAGGGGCAGCAATGTGCACATTATTTAATCATCAGGAATGTTGTATATGAGGATGAGGGGCTGCAAGAGGGCTGCCTGGGTTGGCTGGAGCAAGCTCCATCTTTCTCAGAGCTCTATGTTTTTTACCCTAAGCACTTAAGTCTCTTTGCTTACTCAGATCCTGGCTCTCCTACACAATGGAGATTGACAGGTGTGTGTGATTTGCTGCCTTTGTGAGCAAATGGCCAAGTGTGGCTTTCCCACCCTGGAGGACCCCACCAGGTACCCAAATATTGGAGCCACCAGATTCTTGAACATTACCAGAGTAGGTCCCTGCCCCAAATTGTGTAAGAGAATTTCAGGTCTTTTGATGTATTTGCAGGTTCTTTGTTCTAACTCTGATATTTCCTACCATTGTGCCAGAGATTTTCATCTCTTTTGCAAAGCTTTCTAGTATTTAGAGATCTGGTGTGTTTTTTAAGAGTACAGCTCTAGTGTATGTGGAGGTTGCTTTCAAGGTGATGTAACAGAGCTAGAGGGTATGTTGAACTTGAAATCTGGAAGAAGATTGCACAACATCCAGAGTCTTGGTCGTCTTCCTCTGTGGTATAGACCCAGCCAGGGACATGATTGGTGGATGCTGGGAAAGATCATAGAGGAACACCTTGTCACTTGATGGTAGCTAATTGTGCGCCTTTGCCAGAGAGGTCCCTAGTGTAGGTGATACTTGGCAAGTGTCCATCGCAGGTGAAGCCCAGGTATGAAGTCAATGTGATCATGCTTCACAGAGGCCTTTAACAGCATAGCATGACATAAAAAGAACTTACCACCTGTCTTAAGAATTTTCTTTTTCCTTTTATTTTAACAGACTTGAGTATTTATTTATTCATTGATTCACTCATTCATTTAATTGCTGTGCTGGGTATCCACCCAGGGTCTTATACATACTAGGCAGATGCTTAAGTACCAAGCTACATCCTCGGCCCAAGTTTTACATTTTAGATCAGTTTTAGGATCATTACTGAGGTTTGTAGGCAAACGCTTTCTCCTGTTTTCCAGTGCCATGAACTGGCTGAATTTTCCTATGCAAAAAAAAAAATCTTTTAAGAAGAAGAAAAAAAAAAACATTAAGTGATATTGAAAAAGTTGAAATCCTTGCCTAATTTCAGATTAAGGAAAACACAAGCATTTGGCAAATGCCAAGATAGTAAAGTTGTACAAGCAACAGAATCACTTTGAAATTTGAAGCACAGCTCCAGATGTTTGGGCGCCTTTGCATTCAACTGTCCCCCCTCGCGTGACTGTAAACCTCCTAGGCTTGCAAACCTCAGCTCCAGCATCTGCTCGTGGTCAGATCACTGCACATGCCTGGGGATGAGGGGGATGCTACAGAGCATTGCTTGATTGAAAGGTCACATGGGGCTGTGAGTCAGGGTGGAGACCAAAATCCTACCAGAGCACTTGAGTTGCATCATACCTATCTGAGGGGCTGAGAGTATGAGACTTGTATGTTGTCCTCATGGACTAAGTTGGTCCAAGGTCAAAATGAACGTAAAGATTATGATAGGAATCTTCTCTGTGCTGACCCTGGGAGCATCACTGGTTCCTTTAGTACTACTGGTGAGATCTGAGTTCCTGCGAAGCCAGTTCTGGTTCCATTGGCTCACACTCTGGCTAGAAGCTGGGCAGTCCTGGATGGCTGTCAGGACTGACAGTCAGTGTTTCCCTGGAATCTAAAGATGATGTCCAAAGATAAGTCTTGTTAGCCTGGCTTGTGTCCCTAAATCCACTCAAAGAAATGGCTGGCTTTGAGAGGTGAAAGGATGAACTTCTGGAACCAGACCACACTAGGATGCCCTGCCAGCATAGACAGAACCAAGTGGATGAAATGGGCCATGAAGCCTTTCTCCCAGGACTTCTCTGAGACATCTTTATGTGCCTGTCTGCCCTAACAGATCAAAGCTCTCCTCCACAAGGCAGAGCCTACCTGGCATTTGTTTCCTGCAGGCAGTAGAAACTTTTGGCCTAGTGACCATCTGGATATCTGCCACAAAGGAGCTTCAGCCTGGAGCAGGTCTGGCATGTTCTCTCCAGTACTTTGTTCTCAGCTGTCACCCTGTAGATGTTAAACAGGGTCATCAGTACAACTTTGCAGGACCAAAAAGTATGCCTGTTGCATTATTTGTAATTAAAAAGAATTTCTCCCTGTGATGTCTGCATTTATTTCTTTCTGAAGCAGTGAAGGGAAGTTGTCTAGAAAGAGACAGATGTCCTTGACTGTCTGCCTACAGGTTTAGCAGGCCTAGGCCACCAGTGCTGGGCCCAGAACTTGGATTTCTAGTGGATTTGCTTTCTTTCTCTTGTACCGTTGTTGTCTGGTGATGAGCCCCCAAATGGCAGCTGCTACTGTGGTTAAGTTACAGCAGTGTAAGTGGGGCTTGTTTCTGACTGGTGTCAATGACAAGTAGTATTTATGGAAGAAAGACATGGACATGAGAGGCATAGAGCTGTGTCCCTCAAACATGCCTTTGTTATGCTTTATAGTCTTTGAGGTGTGAGCCAGTAATAGAACTAAAGCCTTACATCCTCAGATTCACTTTAATTAGACTGTTCTCATCAAAACACCATTCTTTTATTATCTTAACTTGGTAAATTGGCAGAGCAAATATGGAATGCAGATTGCTTCCTCCTCACTCCAAAGTATCACTATTCATTGCCAAAGCCAACGTTGGATTAGGCGTTTGAAGTGGAAATTAGTTGAGTCAGGGCATACGGTTGTTGAATTTTGATTATCTGCTTAGGGTGTTTTAAAAATTAGATTATGATTTGTTTCCATTTAACAAAGAAGATAAATGTTGTGGTTGGTGTTTCTATTAAAACAGAAATTAATAAGCAATCTTAAATGACTTGGAGGATTATAGGACATGAGGCCAATCAATAATGGATTCAATTTTTCAAAGCCAGTATAGGAGCCTTGTCTACATAAAAACTCTCCTGTGGCAGAATACACCTAGTCAATATAAGTATGTGACAGATGTCAGCCATGGTGCCCCATCCATCACTTCAAGGAGAGATAGACTTTTGAAGCAGAATCTAGTTCAGTTACCATCCTATCTGCTGGGCAAGATATGTCAGGAAGGAAGCAGTCACGTGTTGACATCAAAGACTAGCCACAAAAAGTCCCAGTGGATTCTCCCTTCTCACAAGCAGTGCCAGTGTGGTCAGGACTTAGGACTTGTGTGACGGGAATATGGGACCATTTTCTAGCAGACTTATGCTCTGAGAATGATCAGACTTGATAATCCAGCAAATGCTACTGACAGGCACAACAGGAAAGAGAAAGAATGGGAGAAAGGAGGAAAAGAAGACAAGAAAAAAGAAGAAAGGAAAATGGGAAAAGGAAGAGAGACACGGGTAGATTCACATGTGCTTGGCATGCTTTTAGCATCCTAGGATCACCTGTCTTCTCCCTTCTCCCTGGACCTTTATGCCTGTTACCATAAATCCATTCAGTCTGGGGGAAACCAGGCTGAGTGAAGACAAAGCCAGACCTGCCCAAACATTGCCCAGGGCGGTCTTGGCAGTGGGAGAGCCGGAGCCCAGAACCTGAGCTAAGGAGAGTATGTGCCTCCTTTTTAGGGTTGAGCACCAGTCAGACAATTAAATTGTCAGTCTTGTGGAAACTTGGATTTCTAACTAGGTCTATAAATAATTTTACAAATGTGGCCTGTGCTATATAATGGTGTGCACTGATTTTGAAGCTACTTCAGGAATGAATTTGCTGAATGAATAACTCTGTAGCAGCAGCCAGTCAAACGTGAAAGGCTGGCCCAGGGCAGACATAACCTTTCTAAAAAGGCTCATTCATGGAGCACAAAGGCCACCACACCACATAAGTGATTCCTAATTCATCAAGACTGTCAGCTCATTCTTCGTTTTGAGCAGCTGAAAATTCAAATGAGGATCCTTCTGCAACTCAGAAATCGGGTTTCTGGGGTCTGCCAGTCTCCCCACATTGGGCTATGGCAGACAGCTTTATTGCTATCAAAGTTCCATACACAGATCTTGTAAAGTTAGGATGTGGCCAAGAGGTGGCTTTTCTGGCTAGACTTGGATTAATGAAAGCAAACAGGCATAAATGCCATGTCGGGATGTGTACACGACTGTGGAGCTGTGCTGCGGAGGATTTTACTAGATCACACCAGTGTCTTTATGCCCCAGGGTCTGTGTTGAAACGCTGTGTTTGAGACAGGCAGGGGCCTGCACATACTGCAACTTCTGTTTTGGCCAACTGAGCTTGGACTCCCCTCGCAGACACTCTAGAAAGGTGGCTTTCACAGATAAAGCAACGATGGAAAGAGGCAGTTTGTGCTCCTGAAGTGGGAAGGAGGCAGGGCCGTAGAATCCATCTTCCATCAGATCCTGAGCCATCGGGTAGGTAGGTAGCAAGTGTAAGCACAGGGGCAGACACTTGTTCTGAGCAATGGACTCTGGCTATGGGCTCCACATTTTCTCCATAGTGGATATTTGTGTGTATAAAAACTCAAGAGAGATGGCTCATTGGTTAAAAGCATTTACTTGCAAAACCTAATGACATAGATTTGAGTTCCTAGTACTCACATGAAGTCAGATGCACAAAGTTCTGCATGTATCTGGAGTTCCTTTACAGTGATAGGAGGTTCTGACATGTCTACTCTCTCTGTGCTCTCTATCACTCTCTCTCAAATTAAAAACAAAACAAAAAGAAAAAACCTCAGAGATATGTAGGCACCTTTTACTGTAAAGAATGTTTAGTGCTATTTAGCAAAAACAGACAACCCAAGGCATTCTTCCCTATTTATTTATACTGTACACTTCTACCAAGAAGAGTAACAGAAGTGGTGGGAAACGATGCATAAAATTCAAGCCCCCCAGGTAAGTAGATGTAACTGAACATGTTTCTGCACCAAGACTAGGAGCCTCTTGGCTTCACCTGAGCTCTGCATGGGGGCTGTGTACTCCCACGGTTTGCCAAGAAGCTTGTCTTGGAGAAGATGAAAAGCATAGTGCCCGTGCTCCTGCCTGGCTGTAAGTGGTAGTAAAGTTCAGCAGAGAGAGAAGGCAGAAAGATTTTGTTCTCACTGAGCATGGTTTATAGTCATTTATTTTTATTGTTATTTGAAATCCCCAAACATCTCATATTGCTAATCTTTTTCTTTCTTACATGCCTGTTTTATCTTTTGGAACAGGTTTTTTTCATAGATTTGAAGTTGTGTCACCACAGCTACTATCTGATTTCAGAACATTTTCATCACCCCAAGGAAATTCCTCACTCAGTAATGTCATTCCTTTTCTCCTGTCTCTCACCCCCTGGCAATACTCATCTACTCTGTGTCTCCAGGATATATCTACTCTGGACATTGCCCATAAATAGAATCAGACAATATGTACCCTTTGTGTCTGATGTTTCCACTTAGTATAATGTCTTCAAAGGTTATCTTTGTTATCACAGGTGTCATTACTATTACAAACACCCAAGGCAGGGTAACTTACAAAGAAAATCTAGCTCATGGTTTTGGAAGTAAAAACTCTAAAGAAGATGGCACTGGTGCTATTGAGGACCTCCCTGGCTATGTCACATCATAGCAGGAGATTATTCTCCAAGGAGAAATCACATGGGAAGACAAGGAATCAGGAAGATTGAGTTCTTGTGAAACTACTCAGCCCCATTAGGAATACATCAATTTCTTCTAGTATGTTGTTTCCAGTCACTTGGTCACTTAACAACCTCTTATTACACCTTACCTTTAAAGGTCCTATCACCTCTCAACATTTCCACATGGGGAACCAAGTTCCCAACACCTGAACTTATACAGGACACACTCACGCATTACCAAACCATAGCATGACCAAGAGGGAAGGTTTTACCTCTAAATGCTTGCATTACAAAAATAGAGAGGGTTCCCACTTCTCTTACCTCACGATGACTAGTAGTAGTAATTTGACCCAAATGTGAACTATATCTGACCTTTTCTTATATTTTATTTTATTTTGTTTATCCATCTTGAGATCTCGAGAAAGTGAGAGAGACAGAGAGAGAGAATGGGCACACTAGAGCATCCAGCCACTACAAATGAACTCCAGACACATGCACCCCCTTGTGCATCTGGCTTAAGCCATCTCTCCAGCCACTATCTGATCTTTTTGTTCAAAGTCATTTCTAGGAAAAGTATTGTGCTTGGCTAAAAGTATGTGTGTAATGTTTGTATCAAAATTACTTTTACCTGGCTAGGCCCCATGGCACCAACCTCGAATCCTAGCTGCTAAAGATTGCAATTTGGAGACCTACCTGGACTACAGGGCACATTTAAGGCCAGCTTGGGTAATCAACTGAGACCATGTCTTAAAATAGTAAAAAAAAAAAAAGAAAGAAAGAAAGAAAGAAAGAAAGGAAAGAAAAGAAACAAGAAGGCTGGATATGTAGTATTAAATAAGTGGTGAGCACTTACTTGTCATGTGAGGCCCTGGGTGTTACCATCAGTACTACAAGAAAATATCTTGGCTGGCCTCAAACTTGGAGCAGTCCTTTCACGTCTATCAATCTAAATACAAAAAAAAAAAAACTCTCTAGACTTTATTTTTTAATGGTATTGTCACTGTGAAACATAGCCTATATATCCAAATAAAGAATAACCAAACAAGTACTAGCCTAAGATGTAGGGAAACCAGAAGCACTCAGGTGTATCTTTACCAACTACTGAGGGACTCTCCGCTTTCCCTCAGGACATGAACATACATGCTTCTAAATGGTTGGTTTGGTTTTATTTGCTTTCACATAGTGTAGACTTAGTATCAAAACCTTTTCTTCTTTATCCTAGTTCCTCCAGTCAGCAAATAACCATCCCCAACAATTGACATTCTTTTACTTTTCTCTATTGTGTTGAATTCCATGATTTAAGTATATCACATACTCCACTGCAAAATTGGGTAGCTTCTGCCTTTCGCCCGCTCTGGAGAGTACCAGGCCACACTCTTTGAAGCTACATGGTTGGCAAGAGCGCAACACTTGATATTTCTAGTAGCAATGGGGACATGAATGTTGTTCTTGTCCCCAGTACTGACACTTGATATTGTGAGATTTTTAATTTTTGCCAATCTTGTAGGTGTCCACTGGCATGTCATCACGGATTGATTTTCAATTCTTTGATTATCGATATTATTGAGTAATTTTTCATGTTTTTAGGAACTGTTGACATATATTTCGTATACAATGTTTGTTGTTATACTTGGCCCTCTACCTGCGGGCTCCACATCCACAGATTCATCCATCCTTGAATTGAAAATACTTGGGGGGTGGAAATTGCAATGGTACTGAACATGTAACAGACTTTTTTCTTGTCATTATTCTAGAAAAGAAACCACACAATAGAACAGTGATTTAGCTTGATATGATGACACATGCCTTTAATCTTAGCATTAGGGAGCCGGAGTGTTGGAGAATCTCCGTGAGTTCAAGGCCAGCCTGAGACTACATAGTGAATTCCAGGTCAGCCTGGGCTAGAGAGAGACTTTACCTCAAAACACACACACACACACACACACACACACACACAACACATACACACTCTACCACTTTTAATATGACTTACATAGCAGGTATTATATTAGGTGTTATAGAAGGTATAATAAGTAAACTGGAGATGATTTATAGTATATGGGTGAATATGTGTAGAGTTTATACAAATGGTGCATCATCTTATAAAAACATTTGAACATTGTGCCACTGATAAAAGTCTTGATCCCATCTCTCCCATGGACACTGAAGGATGACTCTACTGTGCTTTTCTGAAAGAGTCTAACCTTTCTTGAAAATTGATACGTAACTTGTATCTGCCTTTTACTCTTTGTCACTGTTCTAAGTGGAGATATTATAAAGAGGCTGAGGCACACATAGGACTCTTTCATCACCCCCTGTGGGTACAGGGCAACGAGTAACAACACCTAAGCTGTCTCATCTCCTCAGCTCTGTCTAGTTTGGCTGTGGAATTATTCATGCATTCTGGGTGCTAGCACTATATTTCAGGAACACATTGTGAATATCTTCTCTTCATTTGTCTTTTGCCTTTCTTTTCAAATCCTTTTGATGAATAAAAGTTTTTAATTATAATGGCTCTAACCAAACAAATTTTCTTGTATGGTATGGTAAACATATTATTTAAAATATCTTTTCCTACCTTGGATATATATATTAACTTCTAAAAGATTTCTACTTTTGTTTTGCAATTTGAAACTTTATTTCAGTTTAGTATCATTCAGTATATGGTGTGAGGTGATCTTCTATGTCTTCTTTAATGGATTGACAGTGGCCTTACTCAGAAATCACATCATCTCTGTGTGTCTTTCTGTGTCTGTGTTCTTTGGTCTATTTGCTTATTTCTTCTCCAATTATGCTTTCCTGTTTCCTGCACCTTGCTTAAAACCTTGATATTTGGTTAGGAAAGGCCTTTTTTTCATGTCCATTTTGAATCAATTTATCAAGTACATCAAAGTCCTGTTAAGACAGACATTGGAAATGTGCATGTATTACACACTAAGTTGAAGGAAAATTATAGCTTCTCTGAATCTTCCTACTCAAGAGCATAATATTTCTTCCAAATTATTTGTATAGGTTTTACTACCTTTCAGTGAAATTGCAGTGTTCTTCACAAAGGGAAAGTACTTTTTAGTTCTAAGAACAAAGTATCTGGAGAATTTTACATCCTAACTGCATTGATGGTGTATGGAAAAGCAGTTGACTTTCATACATGCTACTGCCCAGGGCTCCTGCTCTCATTTTTGGCCTTTATGTAATCCTTCCTGTTAGTGTCAGCCCAGTGTATGCTTTCTTTTCCTGTCATCATGGATATGTGGAGGATATAGTGTAATGCCCCCTACATGTCCTGCTTTATCTAACCTTAAGTCATCAGTTCTGTGTCAATCTTATTTCAAATGTCCCTCTACTGTTTTCATTTTTGAATGTTTAGTAGCAAATCCAAGACACAATATTATTTCATCCTAAACACCTCAGTATGTGTCTCTAATACGTAAGGTCTTTAAAATACCATAGCCCAAAGCATTGTCATGCCGGTGAAAATTGATAGTATTTCTGAAATTTCCCTGACATGTCTGTGTATGTGGTTGCTTTGTTCACCATGGTTCAGGATCGGTCTTGTTTCCTCTGCTTCTTCCCAACAATCCCCACTGCCCTTTGGTGCTTCATATGGTCATTTGTCCTGAAGACTTCCCCAGCTCCTGAGCTTGTTGGCTGTATCCTTGTGGTGATGTTTTCCATTCTCTTCTAGTCCCTGTGTTTCCTGTGATCTCTGGAGGCATAATATATCAGTTAGTTTGTTGTTGCTAGGACAGAATACCTGTCCAAAAGCATCTTACGAAAAGGAAAAAAGTTCATTTTGGCTTAAAGTTTCGAGGAAGTTTGTCATGGTAGGGAAAACATGACAGGAGCATACAGCTAATGTTACATAATCACAACCTCAGTGGGGAAGCAGAATGAGAGCAATGACTGCTGAATTGAATGTTCAGCTTATTATCTCCTCATAGAGTCTAGAGATTCAGCCCATGGAATGGTGTGGTCCTCCCACCTCAATTAATTTAATCTAGAAATCCCTCACAGACATGACAAGATATTTGTTTCCATGATGATTCTAAGTCCTGGCAAGTTGATAACCAGAATAAGACATCACACATAGCAAAACTTGTTTATTCATACATTTGCTTTTCCAAGAATACTTCATAGGTGGGATTCTGACCCTCCTATTTCCACAACACACTTCACCTGTACCTTTTAGATCTCAGTTGTTATAATGATGAGGGGGTACCAGAGACTCAGGTCATAGAATTTAGTAGAAAGGAAAGTCCAGAACAGTCCATGGTGGGTAATTCTCCATTGTACATTTCTGGTTGTCCTTAGGCCTGGAACCTAACCTTGTGGTCTTCCTTCTCCCCAAATCTGTATATAAGCTAACCATAGACTCAAGACCACTCAAGAATGTGAAGACACATCACAGGAATACTCAGCTGGAATGCATTCAGAATGGGAAGGTTGGAGGGTCAACCATGCTCCTTAGACTTCCGATGACGTTCTGTACTGTCTGAATGTGGATCAGGAGCTGAGACCTCCACGTCATGACAACACTGTAGCTGTGCTGAGCTGGTGCTACATGGTTTCAGCCCTTGGGGGACTGGCTGGCTGTGTGTCTACAGAGGCAGTCTTCTTAACCCAGAGACTAGAACTTTCTTCACACTCTGGGAAGACTTATCTCTTTCACCTCATGTTTCTTTTCCTCTCTCCTAGTTCACTTTCTTTCCTGGGAAGATGGCTCTGTACTTCTTTGGTGTTTCATTTCTGCTCCTAATTCTCCCAATTCCCAGGATCTGTCTCTGACCAACCATCACCTAACCTGGTAGATGATCTCTTAATCTTTCCTTCTGAAAAACATCCTAGAGATTGTGATTGTGAGACAACTCATGGGAAGAAAGGGCATTTGCATTGAGAGCAAGTCCCATGAGGAATAATTCTGACCCAAAGAATCATTGAGTGGATCTGGGTCATGTGATATATATACAAATATTCTCAGCAGTGAGGATCACTGATGTGAACTGATTCCAGAGGCCATGGTTGAATAGAGCACCCTTCCCTCTCTGTAGACTGGCAAACAGTTGAAGCTCATCTGTCTACTGCTCTTCCTCTCCCTTCTGTCTCTATTCTCCCATGGCTTAGCTTTCCTTCTGCAAATTTCTGGTATGAATCTGTAGGTGACTACCTGCCCCAGGGAAGGAAGCTTCAATGAACATCCCTACAGGATATGGAAGGACAGAACTCAGGTTAATTTAGAACCAGTAAGAAGAAGGAAGGTACCAAATTGCAGGAGTGTGACACAAGCTTGGCAGTACATGCTTCTTCTGACCATGGGTCTGGCTGGCCTTCACCTTCAACTCACCTTTAGTCCACTTTGTAATATTTGGAACTAAACAAGAGAAAAAAGTGATACTTATATGAGTCATTTCTAGAAGTCTCTCTGAAGAATCTTTCAACTCTAGGTTCACAATTGCACAGTGAGTTTTGGGGTCATCATTCAAGGTGACAGTTTGGCTAGCACTGAGAGGGAGAGGTTGTTAGAAAGATCCTTGGCCCTTCAAAAATGTTTAGTTGGGGCTGGAGAGATTGCTCAGTGAATAAAAGTTCTTGCCTGCCTAGCCTAAAGACCCAGGTTCAATTCCCCAGTGCCCATATAAAGCCAGATGCATAGTGGCACATGCGTCTGGAGTTCATTTGCAGCTGCTGGAGGTCCTAGCATGCCCATTATCCATTCCCTCTCTCTCTCTCTCTCTCTCTCTCTTTCTCTGTGTGTGTGTGTGTGTGTGTGTGTGTGTGTGTGTGTCTATCTGTCTCCACTCTCTCTGCTTGCAAATAAAAAATGTATAGTTGAATCTAAACATTTGAAGCAAGTGGCTAATTCACCATAAAGCAACAGGATGATGACATATAGGTAATGCACATGTGGTATCTGTTCTCTTTCTGGGTGGCCATAGGGACTTGGAGGGAATGTGTTGAGAACACTGTCACCTGCCCAATTTCTGTTATGCTACAATATACAAGATGTGGCCACTAACTCTGTGGATTTTGCAGAACTTATGGCCTTTATTTCAAGTTTGGTTTGTATTTCAAAAGTTTTGCTAGGACTAGGGGGATGAATGGCTCAAGTGTTCGATGTGTTTGCTTACAAGCCTGCTGGCCTGAGTTTTATTTCTCAGTTCCCACGTAAAGCCAGATGCATAAAGTGGCACATGAATAAGATTCCTTTGCACCAGCAAGAGGCCTTGGATTGCCTGTTCTCATTCATTCTTTCATCCTATCTTCCTCCCTTCCTTATAAATAATTAATTAATGAATATTGTTCAAAGATTTTGCTGAAGAAAAATGACACAATTCTTTCCTTTGTACTTATCTCTTCTCTCAACTCTTCTTCTCTCTTATTTTCTTTGATGTTTTATTTTTATTTATTTATTTGACATAAAGAGAGAGAGAGGATGAGCACACCAGGGCCTCCAGCCACTGCAAACTAACTGAAGATGTATGCATCACCTTGTACATCTGGCTAATGTGGGTCCTGGGGAATTGAACCTGGGTCTTTTGGCTTTGCAGGCAAATGCCTTAACCACTAAGCAATCCTTCCAGCCCTTTCTCTCTTAGTTTTTCTTCTTCTTTTTTCTTATTCCTCATGTTGGTATGTCTCAGAATTAATCAGGATTTTTATTTTGAAGGTTTTTTGAGGTCCTGTGTGTTTTTTAGCTGATAGGTCTAAACACGTCTCCTATTTTACATACAAACTATGTGAGAATGGAAGTGTTGGCCCTTACATTATCACATCTGTAGTATGTCACACACTAAGTACCTGTTTGGATGGATGGTTGATGAATGGCTGTGTGGTGGTTTGATTCAGGTGTTCCCCATAAATTAGGTGTTTTGTATGCTAGGCCCCCAGCTGATGGCAATTTGGAAATTAAAGCCTCCTGGAGGCAGTGTATTCTTGGGGGTGGGCTTATGAGTGTTATAGCCAGTTTTCCTTGCCAGTATTTGGCACACTCTCCTGTTGCTTTTATCCATCTGATGTTGGCCAGAAGGTGATGTTTACCCTCTGCTCATGCCATCATTTTCCCTGCCATCATGGAGCTTCCCCTTGAGTTCATAAGCCAAAATAAACCCTTTTTATACCCACAAGCTGCTCTTGGTCAGAGGTTTTCTGCCAGCAATATGAACCTGACTGCAACAGGCTGCATGTATGGTAGAGGGAAGGAATGATGGAAAATGGATGGACAGATTGACACATGGCAGATGGATAAACAGGTGGATGACAAGATAGAGGCATGGTAGATGGATGGAGGGAGAAGTGCTGGATGGATAGATGCATGAATAGTAGAAAGATGAATAGATAAGTAGAGGTATGGTTGGATAGAGATAGATGCTTCAAATGTGTACACAAAGAAGAATCAGCACTCCCCGTAAATGCCTTAAGAAATTGTGTGTTCTCACCTCAAGTCTCACCAAATAGCAGGCTCGTTATTTAGGGTTGAAATTCTTGTGGCAAGTGCCAGCAAGTCTCATGTCAGTATCTTGTCACCTTGCACAGTATGTGATAAATATGTTGGGCAAATGTTGTACCTTACATGAATTGGTGGTATCTAAACCTCTTCTGAAAAGCCATGGATATTGTAGTTTTTTGTGCTTGACTTTGGGCCAGATTTTTTATTTTCACATGTGTATATCTGTGTGGTATGTGTACATATGTTAATATGTGTGTGGGTGCACGTGGGTGCATGTGCATGTTTGTGTACATGTCTGAAGAGCAGAGGTTGACTTCAGATGTCTTCCTAGGTCACATTCCACTTCATTTACTGACTCACAGTCTCTCATGTGAACCCAGGACTCTCTGATTTGGCTAGTCTAGCTATCCACCTTTCCTGTAGGTCCCCTGACTCTGCCTTCTGGGTGCTGGGCCTATAGGTGAGCTACCATGTCAACTGGGCATTTTCATGAGTGCTTGGGATCTGAACACCAGTTCTCACTCTTGCACGGCAAGCGCTGTGTCCACTGAACTCTCTATCTCCCTATCCCATGGCTAGACTCTAAAAGTTTTCTATGTTTTTCTTTGAGCACAGAGAGATGATATCTGCAAAATGCCTAGAAGATAAACTCAAGGCAATTTCTCATTTGTCCCCACGCTGTGTACTCCAGATCCTGGAACATTAAGAGGCTTGGTTTTATACTTCATGAAGAGTTTAACAATGCTGAGAACTCCAGCCAGGGCTACTTCTCCCCCCTGTTCTCAGCCTATAGCTCATCTTAGAACATCAGTAGTTTTCCAGCCTCACTGTACAGTGTGCCAAGCAAGAAAATAGCAGGCTGTTCTTTGCTGGCCTGATCCCTGAATGTTTTCAGTATGTATGTGGGAGTCACAGCCTTGTTCTGTGTCCTCTGTACCCCCAGGGCCTAGCTTCCAGTGTTCATGTCTTCTGGCTGGAGACTCTGATTCTACCAGAGACTGGGGGTGCATGTGGGTAGATGAGGACCTAAATTACCAGGTGGAGATTTGAGCATTGATGACACTGCTGACCATTTTCTACAGAGTTTCTAGAGGCTGGGTCCTCCAACCTCAGGTGGTAAAGGCAGTGAGCAGAAATAGGATTAGTATGCTGTTTCCTTGTAGATATATTCAAATGTCTTGCCACCAAGAGTAAATGATCAGAAACTAGCAAGATTCCTTGGAGCTCTTCTGATTGGCAAAAATGAAGTCAGTCAGACACAGTAACAAATGCATCCTGCTGGCCTGGGCCTGAGGGAGGAAGTATGCTGGGCTCTTAGGCTCTTAGGCTTTGGACCAGTGCCCTGCAACTGGATAGTGGGCTTGTCTATTTGTCAAGCATAGGTACTCCTTTGCCTGTAAGTGAGAATTTATGCACAGAGTTATTTGTTTAACCACAGAAGCCCCTAGGATATCCTTGTTGGACATACTCATATTGCTTTACATTGCTGAAACACACCAGAAGCTGAATATGGCAATGTGATAGATGGGGTTGAGCATCAGATTTTCAGAAAGTCGACTTACTGGGTTCCTTCTTTTTTTTTTTGAGGTAGGGTCTCACTTTACCCAGGCTGACCTGGTATTTACTATGTAGTCTCAGGGTGGCCTTGAACTCATGGCGATCCTCCTGCCTCTCCCTCCCAAGTGCTGGGATTAAAGGCATGTGCCACCATGCCCAGCTGGTTTCCTTCTTTTGAAAATGCAAAGTAAGATGATTGTGGAAGCTTTAACCTGTATCCTTAGCTACTCAGAAGGCTGTGGCAGAAGTATCTCTTTGAGCCCTGAAATTCAAGGTCAGTGGCAAATAAAAAGACACAGTCTCACAAAAACAAAACTATAGACACAAAGTAAAACAAATGTACTTTGACTTTCTGTTAACATGATTGGAAATCACAGTTGATACAATACAAAGTGAGGCAGCATACATAGCATGGAGCAAGGGTGGACAAACCCCAGCTAATGGGCCAAATGCACCCACCATCCGCTTTTGTAAATAAAGTTTTATTGGAGTTGGGCATCATGACAAATGCTGATAATTTCAGCAGTTAAGAGGATGAAGCAGGAATCTTCTTGAGTTTGAGAGCATCCTGAGCTACATAGGGAGATATGTCACATAGAGAGCGGGTGGGGGATGAATGAGCTCAGTGGCAGAGGTTAGTAATTATATACAACACTCTTGGTCTGCAATATATACATATGTTGCAAACATATACACTTATCTATCCATTCATCTATCTGTGGAAACCTAGGCTGATTTCATAACTTGTGAGTAGTGTAGTGATGTATATGAGTGCACATGTCTCTCTGACATGCTGACTTAGAACTCTTTAGGTGTACACTCGGAGTGATATAGCCAGATCATATGGCATTTCTTTCTACAGATTATTGACTTCTGCAGTGGCTAGGCTAATTAATTTACATTCCCACCAATGATGTATGAGCCTGTCCTTCCCCTCCATGCATCTTCATCAGCATTTGTTGTTTTTGCTTTCTTGATAATAGTCATTGTGACTGAGTAAGGTGGCATCTCAATATAGTTTCGATTTATGTTCCCCTGCCAGGAAAAGATGTTGAACATTTGTCATATATTTATTAGCAATTTTATTTCTTCATTTCAAAAATGCCTATTCAGTTCATCATTCATCTATTTACTGGATTGTTCTCTTTTTGATGATTATTTTTTTAATTCTTTACATATTGGATATACTAATCCCCTGTCAGATGAATAGCTGGCAAAGAGTTTCTCTCAGGTAGGAACTTTTGAGTGTTGTGTTCACTGCCAAATCCTTAGGACCAGAACAGAGCCCACAAATAATGGGCATTCATTTGGATTGGCTGAATCAATGCATAAATGTAAGTACTAAATCACTTTCTACTTACAATGAGGAATGAAGATTAAATAAGACCTGTGAAAATGCTCAATAAAGTTTATAATAGTAGTTGGATGTGAAAGGTACAAATGAAGTAACTTAATAACAAGTAAGGCACTCATTTAGGGAGCTGGGGTCAGATCAATGCATGATGTCATGGAAGCTTGGGGACTAATTGAAGTGGCTGACAGAATCTGGGTTCTGTCAGAAAAAGTTTTAGCGGAGAAGGAGTTCCTCTCGTTAATTTCCCAAAGTTCAGATAAAACTATAAGCCTTTAATAATTTAGCACATTAAAATATATTTAATATTTTAGGAAACTCAAGAATGGCACAGAAGTTGCTCACAGGAGAAAGAGCCTTCGCTACCGAGGGAACCAGTTCCATACTAGAAAAGGGGTTTTGTTTTATGGACAGGGTAAAGCGATCATTCAAAATGCTGTTTTCACTTTAAAAATGGCCTTACAAGTCAAATTAAAGCATGGCAAGGAATTTCTCATAGGCACAGTAGAATGAAACTGGGTTGAGTCACTAGCACACAACATACATTTTAAAACAAAGCCACTTCCAATAAGGTTCCCAGGGCACAAAGACATGCACTGGTATACCCACAGCTTCTAGAGGCTGAGACCACTGCAGGCCCAGTTCAGCCTGCGTTGCTGCAAGAACCAGTCACCTGGCGAGAGAGCAGTGCCAGCCCTGGGTACCATCCTCATCTTTCTGACTCAGGAGAGCCTTTCTCTTTTGTGTTACAGTCTACATTTACAGCTTATTTATGAAGTTCACCCCAAGTCAATAAAAATGACTGCGTCACCAATTTTTGTCATCATCACCATTACAAAGTTGGCAAAGCATTTTAGATCATAACTTCTAGAGTTCAGAATTTCTAGAAATCATCATGGACATTAAACACCATAATATCTTCTCTTGCTCTAACCATGTCTGTCAGTGCCTGATACACAAATAATTCTCCCTCTGTTCCTGCTGATCCACATCAAAGGGTGGTCTGAGGCTCACACAGTCAGCCCATCCCTCTCACTGGGCAGCAAATTGCAGAATTACTATGAAACACATAAAGTCAATGTATGCATTGTTATTAGTAGTAAACCCAAAATATGAGGTATACTTTGAGTCAGGCTATTAAAAAAAAGTTTCTAACTCTATTTAGTATCTCAAATGTAATTCATGGCTTGAGGTCACCATACATTCCTGCTACGATGTGTTTTTCACTCAGCCTCAGTCCAAAAACTATTAATGGAAAATTCCAGAAACAAACAACTCATATGTTCTAAATCACCACTGTTCTGAGTAGCATGATGAGATCTCACACTGTCTTCCATCTTTACTGAGACATGGACTATCTCCTTGTCCAGCATGTCTTCTCAGCTGCCTACCTAGTCACTGTGTTACAGAGCATGTGTCAGATAACCCTAACTCAATGGCCTGAGGTCATGACACTGTGCTTATATCATTCCTCACACTTTCTGTACAGTCCAAATTGATTGAACACTAACTGCAAATTCCTTAGTATTTACTTTGGACCAAACATAAATACTTGTCACTGATATGTACTAGCTCACTTCAACTCACATTTTAAATCTCTGTGAGACAGATACTTAATGACATCCATTATGCAGATGTAGAAACTGAGTCGCAGAGCCACCAGGACATAGGCAATGCAGGTTCTAAACTCTAGTTTATTCAAACATTTAGGAGGCACTAAACCATGTGACCTCTCTCAAAACTCTTTGAAGGCAGAGGGGACCTTTCTTTGCCCTACAGCCAGATTCTTAGATAAGCAGTTATCTTTCACAGATATCTGCAGATCCCTTTGCCCCCTCCCCTGTTTCGAGACATGTCTTCCAGGGTTTAGCAATATAGACCAGGGTGGCCTTAAACTCAAGACTCTTTCTTCAACCTCCAAAGTGTGGGAACGCTGGGTGTGTGCTACCATACCTATCTTCCCTTACCTTTCGTATTCACTTTTGTAACATGAAAACAATGGCATGAAAAATGTATTTAAAGTGATAGTTAATATAAGTTGTAGTAAAGATCTGGAAGGAATCACCTGCCCTTTTTTTCCCTGGGGAAAGACAGGACCTGATGGACCTTTGCTTTCCTGCAGCCTCTTGCCTTGCTGAGGTGGATGATGTATGGCTCCTCAAACCAACACCCATCCATGAAGAAGGCAGTGACAAGCTTGTAGCCTACATGGGGCAAAGGAGTTGGCGGTAGAAGGGACTGTCTGGGTGTCAGTTAGATTCAGGCTGTGCACAGCGCCTGGGGTGAGGCACTGCAGGTTGAAGCTTGCAAGCCACAGTCTGCTGGAAGGGATCCTAGGAGCCCAGAGCTACCAGGCCATGAGTCCTTTCTCAGTGAACTATATGGCTGTTGGGAACTTGCTTACTTGCTCCTTTGGGTTCACTTTGTCAGGATCTATTGAGATCACTGAAAACACTGGTTTACTGTATGGGCGTCATCTTCCCAGAATAAGGGTAGCTGAGCTCTCCACACTGGATACCTTGAGTCTGGACCCTCTTGGCCTGATGGACACAAGATTCCATCTTCCTTATCCTGTCAAAAGTAAATTGTTATCCCAACTCCACAGGGTTCCTCTCATACTCTGGGGAAACGAGGAGAGGCAGGGTGGTAGGTAAGACTAGAAATCCTGGTTTGTATTTACTATACCTGTAATGTTGTAGAACTTGCTCATTTCTCTGAGTACTTCTTACTTGTAAAAGTGTAGTAGTAATCCCCCCGTCACTGAACTCCTATGGGCCATAGTCAGGTGGAGTGTCTAGCGTGGAGAAGCAGCTGCATACACACAGTGGTGTTATTGTAAGTGAGCAGTGACTGTAGACAGGCTGTACATGAGCATCCAAGATCAGACCACCCACCTCAAATGCTGCTTTGTGGTCATGGGAAGTTCCTGACAATACAAGGCTAGCCTCATGCCCTTGCTGTAAGGATCCCATGGGCCAGAAGGTCACAAGTGGGAAGCAGCCTATGGTATAGACAGGTGCTGGGGATGGTGAGAGCAGCTCCTGGGAAGTCAGATGAAAAGTGCCCTTGAGCCAAAACAAGTGCACTCAAGGTATGAGGGCATGAGGGTTTTGCACCCAAGAGGGCTTATTACTCTCATCTTGGGTTTGCTCTAGTTCTGTGCCTGTATAGAGCTTATGTATGCAGATGCTAGGGCATGGTCCTCATGTTACCCTCCTAACATTCACTCCAGTAAATGGTTACAGGCCATTGTGAACTGTTTTTCACACCTAGAAATGTCTGGTATAGCATCTAGGTTAGTATAACATCTGTTTGCCTCAGTAAACTGTATAATTTCATTTTTATAGCACTTCCATCATTGAAATACAAAAAGTCATTGCACATTAGTAGGAAATATGGCAGGACAAATGACTATCTCCAGTGTGTATATGAACGAAATCTCTGAGAACTAGGGTACTTTATAAAAAGATGCATGGCGAGGCTGCCTGGTTCCCACTAGAAGTACAGCCCTTATAGGTTACACACACAGTGTTTACCCTTAGGTGAACCTCAACCACTCCCGGATGTTTTGCTCAGGCTTCATAGACTGTTGTGTAATGGGTAGAGCATCAAGTGTTTCTGGTTTGTGGCCTATGTGGTCTCTTATCCAGTTTGATGTATTTTGATCATATTAACACACACACACCCATTACCTGCTCTTGTCTCCCCATTCCAACTAAAACCCTTCCCAACATCTTTGATGCTGCTTATTTTGTGATGCACTGAGTTTAATTAGTGTTGCTTGAGTGAGTGTGGAGGAGGGATTACTTACTTGAGCACGGGCAACTTACCAACAGCTACACTTCTGAAGAAAATGTCTCCCATTCCCCCAGCAATAATTAATTTCTAATAGCTCCTTAGGGAGGGGTGGGTCTCAGGAACCCCTGTCAACCCATGGCAGAGTGTTGCCAGGCCCAATCTCAAACAGGGATCCGTAGCTGCTGTGAGTACATGAGTGCAACGTCCCACAACGCTCTTCTCCATCCTCAGGCTCTTCCATTCCTTCTGCTCCGTCTGTGAACTGGATGCCACAGAGCTTGCTTTGGTCTCTTGGTAGGTTCACAAAAATGAATCACAGAGTTGTGGGGCATCCCTATCTCAGAGCTCTTGCCTGGAGGCAGCCAGGGGTCATCTCAGGACACAGAAGCAGATTGTGAGATGAGCAAATGGAAGAAAGGCTATCTGAAGGCTCGACATCCATCCCTCTTTCGCTCCGGACATATTTTTTTTGTGGAAACAAAAGCTGTCCTGTCCACTACCATGTCTACCATCCAGCTCATGCAAAGATAGAATGTCCTTATAAATATCAGTCTAAAACACAGCCATGTACCCCACCAGAAATTACATATTTGCAGAATCGTGTTGTTTTGCGCTCTACTAGCAGAAGTTTTGATGTGCCTCTAGAGCTGCTACCAGCAAGGCTGGAAAACACAGACTTTGCCTCAGTGAGCCTCATTTCCCTATTGACACTTGCAACACTCTCGCATATTAGAAAAAAAAAAGACAAAGTGGACACTGGATTAGACCTTGTAATGCTTTGTTTAGGGCTCTGGTCTCTCCCTGTAGCCACCTCTCCATTCCTAAAACACTATACATGTTCATTCTCTGTCATATATCAGCTCTGTCATGTGCTGGTGGGTCTGGAGTTGGTGGATGAGTGGGCCTCATGTCCACCTTTAACCATTTCCTCCAGCTGGAATGCCCTGTTCCTTGTCAGGAAAGTTCTGGTGCCTCCTTATTTGTCTAGGGACAGCCACTATTAGCAATGGGCCCCAAGCCTCATATTGTAGAGAAAATAACAGTCAAGAGGATTTCTCTAATCCCAGGCACATGGCCAGGAGCTTGAGGCAAGGAGCAGTTTCAAAAGCAAAATGAGGATTACACAAAATATAAAACAGAAATCCTTGCCTATTTTTTAATCCTTGATTTTAAAATCAATAACAATCACAGGTCCAAGGTTGAACAGATTTTCTTGTAGTAGTGATCTGTGTGCAATGTTTGTGGTTCTTGAAATCTTTTGTTTAGTTAAGGGGCATGAATTTCTGAGATCCCTTTCTTAACCTCTTAGCTTGCTTTGCCTAATATTTTGGCTATGGCTTGGTAAAAATGATTCTAGCGCTGGAGAGATGGCTTAGTGGTTAAGGCACATGCCTGTGAAGCCTAAAGACCCAGGTTCAATTCCCCAGTACCCATGTAAGCCAGATGCACAAGGTGGTCCATGTGTCTGAAGTTCTTTCGCTACAGGCCCTGGTATGCCCAGTTATTCTCTCCCTCTCTCCCTCTCTCCCTCTCTCCCAAATAATAAATGAATATCCTGATGGGACCTGTAGCCATTAACAACAGATAGCTAGAACCATGAGTAACAGGCACTGTGTGTGAGACATTGAGTGAAAGAGAAGTGGTGGGGTTTTTAGGATTTAAAAGAGGAGTTCTTCCTTCATGATCTTTACTTCATCTTGCTGGGGGTCTGTAGTAACCATCTGAGCATGTCCATTCACTGGGCTGCAGGTGATGGTGGCAGCTTCCCTGGCTCATGGATGTGCTGAGATAGAGGGCATAATGGAATCCCATTTGTCAGAGCTCACTGCTGAACATGAGCCTGTGGAAGCCAGTGAATGCTGCCATGCATGTATAAGAGCCCTGTCTCCACGGGGTAGGGTATTAAGCCCAGAGGAAGATTTGTATGTCTCATCTGTGTAATGAGCCATGAAATTGACATTTTAAGTTTTAATTATTATTAATGTCTTGCAGGAGTGGCTGGTGTTAATTGTTCTGTAGTTCCCCAGATGTATTATGCCCCCTCTTTCCTTTATTTCTTTTCCTTAACATCTTGAGCCCTATAATGGTGACTTTCTGGCAATATTTGAAGTCAGCTCCACCTATGGGGAGTGCCCTCCCTATGAAAGAAGAGAAAGGAAATGATTCAGATTGGGTTTATGGGAAGAAGGGTTGCTACATGGAGATTTTTAGAATTTTTGTTCCCCTCAATAGTATTCAGCTGCCTCTAGGACTGTCTATGAGCTAATTAGTTAATCTTAAAAGGGCTTTGAAGATGAAAGGTTGTGGAGGGCTGAAAGTTACTATTTCTAAGGATCATTTCTGAGCAACAGGGAGAATCAGTTCCTGGCTCTTCTATTCCTGCAATAACTGTCTTTCACTATCAGTTTCTGAAATATTTATTTATGTATTCATTTATTCATATTTTCCTCAGAAGTGTATCTTGTATCTTAAAAGTGCTTATTGCCTCTCAAGATTTTGTTCTGTTAGATGCTCACAACAGTCAGTCAGAAGGGTGTATGAGTGGGCCCTGACCTTCCCTGCCCCATGGCTTTCCCCACTCTCGTCTCCTTGCTTGCCAGTTGGGACACAGTATACAGGCCTGACTTGGGATTAACCTGAGTTCCTCTGAGCTAACAGCATAAAGAGGACATCTACTTTGTGCTGTGACTCTCTTGGGTTCGGTTGTCATGGTGAACACAGCACTGCCCTGTGCAGGGGGCCTTGATTGAAACGGGCCAGTGCGGTCTGAGGAAGCTTCCAAGCTTAGGAGTCCAGCCTGGGTACTATGCGTGAGAAGGAAAGGTGGTAGTTTAGAACTGTCAGCAAAGCCCATAGGCTTCAGAAGTGCATCCTCCCTGGATGATACCATAGCTGAAAAAGTGTGCTTGTGTCAGCCCTGGGCCTTAGCTCTTGTGCCAAGGAATTTGGATCCCTTCTGAGCAGTGGAAAGCACTGGAAGCTTGCAGGTTGGACTCACCTCTGCACCTGGACATCCACAACACAGTAAACAGCACACTGGACATAGAGGAGGGCTGGGTAATGGGAGGTAAAGAGCTATGGTGTCTCCAAGAGCCTAGCAGTGGAGTTATGAGGAAGAAAGCTGACACTGAACAGAAATTCCATGGTCAGGATAGAGAACACAGAAGGTAGAACTTGAATGGCAGACAATGACATCAGCAAGCCTCTCCAGCTGATCTACTTGTCAGGCAAGTTGCTAGACTGGCATTAAGTCCACTGGTCAGAAGGAAAGTGGAAGCCCACATTGATTTGAGAGTCAGAGACACACAAAGGCAGTTATAACTGGGGATCATGATAGTGGTGGGGCGTGATCCACATGTGTGGGGCCAAAACCCACACATGTGAGTCTAGTCAAAGAAGAGGGTATATTGTGGGGCACTAGCCTGGGAGGTGATTTGCAGCCCAAAACGTGAAGCCAGGCTTCCTCCTGGAAAATACCTCCATTTCTCTTGCTGTATATCCCTATCCTCCTAGATAACCTGGGTGATGCAGTGCCGCAGTTGTGCATTGTGGATATGAGTGGCGCTTACCATGGGCCCCATGTCACTCTATGTAGAAAAAGCTGGTGCTGAGGTTAGTGAGGAAGCTGGTGTCCCTACCATGAAGGGAAGCTGGGAGAGGGGTGTTTCTTAATAGATCCTTGAGAGCCTTGGTGGTGACAGAGCCATGATGCAAAGATCAGCCTGCCCTTTCTTGCTATTATAAAAAATAGTAACACAAACTTCTATGTGGTTCTTAGATACCTACTTTGAGTATTCCCTTCAATGAGATGAGTCTGGCAGCAAGAGCAAACAGAAGACAGTCTTTGTCAATGATGATGATGGTGACGGCGGTGGGGGTGATGGTGGTGAGGAGTGCGTGTGTTGGGGGGGGGCGGTGGAAGGCATGTTTTTCAATATAAAGAGCAAGTTCTTACTTCTCCTTAAAACTTCTTTCTTGGGTAAAAATCTAAATATCGCCATGTGGTCAGTACTGAAAATACTCTCATCATGAAAATAAATATATTTAACTTTTAAAGCTAAATTGAAAAATAACAAGAATCATCTTCCATACTTTTATATACTTAATCTAACAGACTGGCCCAGGGTTTCCTCACCTACTGGCATTGTGGGCTGGATAATTCCTTCTTCTTGGAAGATATCCTGTGAATTACAGGATATTTGGCAGTATCCCTGGCCTCTATTCATTAGATGCTAGTAACACCCCACCTCCCAGCTATGACAACCAAAAGTGTCTTCAGACACAATGGTCCCTGACTGGGCCAGGGATTGGGTGCATCCTCGTGTGGCAGTGAGATTCTTCTGATGGCCCACAGCCAGCCACCAATCAAAGTCTTTTCTAAGTACAGTGCCTATATTGAATATAACCCTTTGGCTCTGCCCTCTAGAATTGGAGCTGTTACAGTTTATTGTGCTTATACTGGAAAGCCATCCAGATTGAGTACTATTGAACACAAACTGATACCCCCCTGAATTAGTCTGTAATGAAAAATTCTCTGGTGTTACTATTTAATTGGGTAGTGGGGGCTGTTTGTCAGTGTGCCAGCAGGTCTCTCTTAACTGCTGTCATCAGACCTTGCTGAGACATAAATGTAGAATGATTGAGCTGCAATGTGCTATTAAACCCTCCACAAAGACTTTTTTGATGTACTGCTGCTCCGAGCGTTTGTGTAGCTATTGATTGATTCAAATAGTACAGAAACCCTTGGCACAGGCAGCCCTAGTGAGAAATCACCACTTCTGGTGGGGAATTGTTGGGCATTGACATGGGGACAATAGCAAGGCTTTCCTCTGGCTCAGAATGAATCTTTGGCAAAGTTGTTCTACTGAGCAGGTGTGAACCACCAGGAAAGGAAAGCAAGAGAAACCTGTGTAGCCTGCAAGTGTTTACAGAGCAGGGCCAGTTAGAGAAACACAGAGTGGATGGTGAGCCTCAGGATCACTGACAGACTCCTTGTTGCGAAGGTTGCCAAGGATTTTGTTTGGGCTTCAGAGCTGGTCACTGTTTGAGACAATGTGGCAGATCACATTTGTGCAGGTTGATTAACCACTGCAGGATGACAAAATATCTCTCCATGGTACAAGATTAGAGTTAAATGTTCTTGGAGTTGTTCTTTTCTTCTGGACCAGAATGTTGTGTGAAAAGCTGTGGGTCACAGCTTGAGAGATGGAAGGTGTGTCACTTGGGACCGAGGGTCTGGGGCAGTGTCATAGATCCTCAGGCAGGTGAGTCTCACTCAGGCCTGTTGAGAGTATACCTCTAGTAGAGTCTAGGTAGAAGGAGGCATGACATGATGAATGAAATGTAGATGCACCTGCTCAACTTGAAAACATACTTTGCATGTCTTGAGTGGCTAGCAAGGGCCAGTAGGTGAAAAAAGAAGTTTTGTGAGGTATAATAGTTATTAGAAATCCAGGACTTTTTAAGATGAAAGTCCCTGAGAACCAGTATCCAATGGAAAATGATTTAGCATAGTAGTGGATAAGAACATTTTACAACCTATATCCCCTGGGTTCTGAGGCCACCTACTACACCAGGGATCCACTGTGAGCCAGCTATCTTCGTTCTCATGCCTGAATTCCCTTGTCTAATAAAGGGGAATAATTCATCACTCTCTTCAGAACCTGCTCATGGTAGTGAACTGGTCTGCAGAAAGCCCAGAGTTGCATCTGGCCTTCATATACACTATTGAGAGAGTTTATTGTGATGGGATCCTTGTCTCATTGTGGTCAGGGAGCTTGCATGTACCTGTGACATGTTGTTTATTCCTTTAGAATATTTTCCAGAGTATTCTTTCCACATACCCCCCAAGACCCTCAAAGCCCTTTGAATCCATGCTGCCAGGACAGGTTTGCTGAGCAATGGGGAGGGTCATTCCAAGTAACCGCATGCTATTTTCTGTTTTCAGAATCTATCCAAGCTTCCCTATGGCAAGGCACTCTACAGCTATGAGGGGAAAGAACCTGGTGACCTCAAGTTCAACAAGGGGGACATCATTATCCTGCGGCGCAAGGTAGATGAGAACTGGTACCACGGGGAACTGCAGGGCACACATGGCTTCCTCCCAGCCAGTTACATCCAGTGCGTCAGGCCCTTGCCGCAGGCCCCACCCCAAGGCAAAGCACTTTACGATTTTGAGATGAAGGACCGAGACCAAGACAAAGATTGTCTAACCTTCACCAAGGTAAGGTGAACCCCTTGCTTAGCCTTTGTGTCCACTCATGGCTTCTCAGCCAAAAACCTACAGCCTGGACAGCATCTTCCTGCTGGATTTCAAGCCTGGTTTCTCCCCCAGACCATGAACAAATGACAAACTTCCCTCTGTGTGCCTCCACAGTATATCTGCTTCTTGGGTTGTTTTTGTTTGTGGTGAATAATAAGAGATGGCACAGCAAGAAGGCTGACTCATGGCCCTATCCAATCAATACTGGTGCTGACTCTTAGATGTGTGAGCTACTGTTAGCATCATGGTTTTAAGGTTTTAAGTACTGACTCCATGCAGGGAAGTGATTCTTTCTCACAGGGATCATGAGGAAATGTGTGCTCAGCCCCCTGTTAAGTTAACAGGGCTGTGGCAGCTGGCCTCAAAGACAACATTATATCCCTCCTGCAGGGAAGCAGAGGGACTGACTAGGCATGGAGAACCCTTTGAAGTGCCTAGCTGGAAGACTTAGACACTAACTAAATGATATTTAGGATGGATCCATTGAAATGCAGAGGACCAGGTGTGTAGCTGCCCTTGAGCTCCTATTATTAGTTACCAGCACCAAACATGCTTACATTTTGTCTTTAGTGTTCAGAGGATGCAAGGGAAGCAGTGGGAGCCTTCTTTTCTTTACTACAGTGTATTCTGTTATCTATACTTCCTTTCCCTCTTCTGTCCCCACTCCCTTCATAGCTGTAAATAACAATTGGAATTCTTAGTCTCCGGCTTAAAGTGCCATGTTCTTTTCAATTCCTTCTTTTTACCCACTGTCCTCCCAACCTGCTGATGCAGAGCTTGGCTATAGCACAGCAGCTCTCTGGAGGACTGCAAGAGTGCCTTGCATACCATTTTGTGTGTGTGTGTGTGTGTGTGTGTGTGTGTGTGTGTGGAAATTTGTAAGTCCTGTGACTGGCTGCTATTTATGGCTTATTCTGTTATTCAGCCTGACAGAGAATAATCTATTTCTCATTCATTGATATAACTCTTTCTCTCTTCCTTTCATCAAGGTGCACAGATACTAATTCGCATTGTCATCTGGCTGGTGTAGCTCTCCAGGAAGCCAGCACGAGCCTTCCTCCCCCTGTCTCCTTTGCTCTCCTTGTCTCAGTCTGATGACTCTCAGTAGTTTCACAGGGTGTCTTGCTGGCTTCTCTTCCCAGTGGGTTTTGGAGACTCCACCCTGGGAAGTGAGTCTCCATAGGCCATTGGTTGCTCTGTGATGGCACCGTTGTGACTTCTTGGGGTCCCCTTAAGCCTTGGCTAAGGAAACGGGCCCCAGAGAACAAAACTCCTCAAAGTATAGGAAGAAGCTCATCATGAAAACTCACTGGGAAGAGTGCAGAGCTCTGGCTACTTCAGGGCAGCTCACCTTCTCCCTGTGGTACAGCCTTCCTTGCTTATCAATTCCATTTTAGGGACCTCTGCCTGGGATACTTAGTTGCAGGTGAAGACCAGAGTCCTGTGGACAAGAGAACAGATGGGTGCTTGCCATCTTATTCCACGAATATGCTTAGGACCTAACCCTGTGCTACACATCACACTCTGTCCAGGGATACAGAACAGGCATACTCACTGCCCTCTTGGAGCCTGGACTGGGGATGGGGGTGGCAGGCACAAATAAGTCAACTGATGTACGTATACAGAAGACAGTCTAAAGTAAGTTAAGCTGTTTTGTATCTCCAAAGAATAAGATGAGATAAGGAGTGAGGACTCCAAGCGAGTCAGTGATAGAACTAAATAGTATTTCCAGAGAAACATTGAATTAGTCCTTAAGGGACAAATTAGAGCTTTATTGTCTTAGCCTTTGTATCAGTTACTTTCTCATTACTGGTACAAATCGCTGACCAGATGCATCTTAAAGGAGGAAGGCATTTGTTATGGGCTTACAGTTCCAGAGCATAGAGTCCATCATGGTAGGAAAAGCATGCAGGAGCAAGAAGTCTGTGTCATAGCATCACATCAGTAGGGAAAGAGTAGAAAGAGTGATGAATGCAGTGCTCAGTTGGCTTTCTCCTTTGTATACAGCCCAAGACCCTCAGTCCATGTAATGGCACTGTCCACAGTTTGGGTGGGTCTTCCCCCTATCAATTAATGTAATCTAGAAAATTCCTAATAGACGTGCCAAGGGATTTGTTTCCATAGAACTTCTAAACCTTGTTAGTTGACATCCAGAGTAGCAATCACAGACTTGTTCAATGGTTGGCGTGTTTGGAGTATGTGGCTTTGTTGGCCTCAATGTGCCACTGATATAGGTGTGGTCATGCAGGGTTCCCAGAAAAGAGACCAAGACTTGAGATCCAAGGGCAGGGGCACTGGCTGTGTGAGGGTCTGGGGCTCTTCTTTTACTGAAAGTAGAAGCTATTTCCACAGGGTCCAAGTAGAAAGTGTCATATCACAGGATCTTTGTGCAAGGCCTTTCTTGTCTTGACTCCTGTGAGTCCTGTATAGCATAAGAGAGGCCTTGAATATGACTCACAAAAAATCTGTACTATGATACCTGACATGTTCATCTCACATTTTCACCACCACTTCTGTTCTCTACTCCATTACCCACAGAGCAAAGCTGTCTTGTTCTGCCTGCACTTCACTCCTAAAACTCCATACTTAGGTTCCAGAGGACATGGGAAGCTCTTTGTTCCATGTCTGTTTCATGGCAGGACATGGGCAGTGCCTGGAGCTCCACTGAGATAAACATGGCCACATCCCAGTAGCCTTCCTCTACCACATAGGACTGAATATTCAGCTGTCCTGGTGGTTCTTGTACTGCAGCATTCCTGGCTCATGCCAGCTTGGAGTGCCAAGAGAAGCCTTGATCTTCATTTGGATATGTTCCATTCTGGCATCTGCCAAGACACAGAGATCAGTAGGAACCAGGGGTGGTATTACTTTCCTATGTTAGTTACTTTCTCATTGTTGTGACAAAATGCCTGAAATGAAGCAACTTAAAGAAGAAGGCTTTATTTTCCTCACCATTTTTGAGGGCATAATTCATCCTGGCAAGGAAGGCACGGCAGTGGGAGCAGATCACATGTGTGGCAACAGGAGGATGAGGTTAGCTGCTCGTATCTAGTCAGACCATGAAGGAGAGAAAGGATACCAGGACCATACGTGGGCCTGAGATATAACATTGCTTCAAGGCCCTTGCCCAAAGTGACACACTTCCTCTCACTAGGTCTTAGCTCTTAAAGGTTCTACAACCTTTCAAAACAAGCACTTCTGGATGGGGACCAAGGATTCAAACATGAGTCTATGGGAGAGATTTATTTTATTTTTTATTTTAGGGAGAGAGGAGGGGGGGAGAGAGAGGGAATTGGAACTCCAGGGCCTCAGCCACTGTAATTGAACTCTAGATGCTTGTGCCACTTAGTGGGCACTTGTGACCTTGTGCTTGCCTCACCTTTGTGTGTCTGCTTAATGTGGGATCTGGAGAGTGGAACATGGGTCCTTTGGTTTTGCAGGCAAGCACCTTAACTGCTAAGCCATTTCTCCAGCCCTATGGGGGACATTTTATATCAGAATTATAACACTTCCCTTTAAAACTCACCATTTTGGTGTCATTTAAGAAGTTGTGTAACAAATGGGTCAAAGCTCAATTTTTACCTTCAGCATTGGCTTTTGAACAGCTCTTGTGAAAACATCATTAAAGCCATTCTAAAACCAATCTGTGTTTTAAGAAGAAAATTAATGATTAATTTACATTTTGTGACACAGCTTTTAAATGCCTATTTTATAACTTCTAAGTAGTCCAACTCCAAAAAACTGGGCATATGCAAATACAAAGATTAAAGGCCAGCCCTGCCAGTGAGTCTGAGAAGCTTCACTGGGCTCTTCGTCTATGCCCAATTAGTTCACACAAATGCTGGGTTGAAGGTGGCTTTGTATAGAAGGAGACATAGTATCTGACTATATGGCTTTTGGATGACACTTAACCTTGCTAGTTCAGAGCAACTCAGCCTCAGGCCAGAATACAAGTGCCTACTTGGTGGGGCCAGGGGCTGGATGATCTAAGAGCTGAACCTTGGACTGGGCATTTGAGGGGAAGATGAGCTTTGTTAGAGTTTTGGAAGCTTGTTCTCATTGTTTTATTTCCATTCAACCATGAAAATTTGCAAATGCTTCTTAAACTCCCACCGTACAACTCTTTGTTCATGAGATGTTGGTATCACTGCTAGGGAACTATGCGTACTGTAGAGAACTTGGGCTGTCTTTTTAAATTCATTCTGTGGCATTATTAACTTACAAAGGCTACAATGGGGCTGGAGAGATGGCTTAGTGGTTAAGCGCTTGCCTGTGAAGCCTAAGGACCCCGGTTCGAGGCTTGATTCCCCAGGACCCACGTTAGCCAGATGCACAAGGGGGCGCACACGTCTGGAGTTCGTTTGCAGTGGCTGGAGGCCCTGGCGCGCCCATTCTCTCTCTCTCTGTCTCCCTTTCTCTCTCTGTCTGTCACTCTCAAATAAATAAAAAGTGAATTTAAAAAAAAAAGTAAAAAAAAAAAAAGCCTACAATGCCTTTAGCAATGCCTAGCTAGTCATGAGATCCTGTGTCAGGGCTGAAGCTGTCCATGTCAACCCAATCCTTAGTGAGCTGCCACATGGAAGAGCCTCCAGACGTGGTGGATGCAGCTGCTATTTAATTCTGATCCTCACTGCACTCCCTCACCTTTACCCAGTCCCAGCGCTTCACACAGGGGATGCTTTTAGTTGGCAAAAACTCGTTGCAAACACCTCTACCATTTGTCCTGATCTATCCAAACTCTTGCTGTGTTAGTGTCTCTGTAAGACTCTTCCATAGGACCTACTTAAGGTTGTGTACTGGCTGCTTAATTACCATTTCTCTAAATCCCAGGAACTCTTCCAAATCCCAGACTATGTTCTTCCTACCCTGGGGACTGACTGAGATCAAGGGCAGACAGTTTAGTTTCAAGTGTCAGACTGGGAATCAAGCCACTTTTCCTCATCATATAGTCACTTTGGAACATTTACTCCATCTTCGAGGCTTCTTTTTATTATAAAAAGAAATGATACTGGGATTGCATGTGCAAAAAGAATGGAATTCACAGTAGGCATTTCCATGATTGCTTGGCATATATTATTTCCTCCTGGTGCCAGGCAAGTCTTGGTTCCCTCGAGATAGTGTATTTGGCTTAGGTTGGTCAGAATTCTCACTCACATGGAGAGCGATGTCCCTGACTGCTTTGCTGCACTCTGACTTCCTGTGGGCCATATCTGGAACAGGTTTCCCCTGGACACTGCAGAGGCTGCTGCACAGTCACCAGCACAGCCAGACACCTGGGATCTGCTGTCGTCCTGCTGTTTCTGAGAGAGAAGGCAGGATCACAGGACTTGCTTTTGCTTCATGTCCCCTTTGTGTCTAAGACCTAGAGCAAAAGAGGCCCAAAGAGAGCTGAGCCCCTAATCACTCTGTTCCCTTCTGAGCACCCTGCCACCTGATTTACTTGGAAAAGTTGCCAGGAATACTCAGAGGCACCCAACTCTCGTTCTGAACTCCATCGTCCAGGCTTCTCTGTATGTAAACTACACCTTGGCCAAAGAAGTGTTATTAAAGTGCATGGCTGCAAAGCAGGACGCAGGAATACTTGTCAGTCCTAGCCTTTATTACAGAATGCCCTTGTCTTGTCCAGCCAGATTTTTTTTTTTTTTTTAACCTGAAGGTGAGGTTCAAAGAAATAGGCAGATAGCAGTTTTGGTTTTCAAGCCAAGCCTCATTTAAAGCTCTATCAGAAAGTGTCATGTATGCATAACATGAATCTTTCTCCCTGAGATACATCCTGGCCCTAGCAAACATATCCCCCTGCAGGTTCCCTAGCCTGCCCTTTGTGGGTGGATGCCACAAAGCCAGTCAACAGTACCCTGATTCGAACCCACCAGTGACTTCTCATATTCCTTCTAGTCAGTGGCAAGTCCTGCACTATCTCCAAGACCCTACCTGATCCAGAATCAAGCCTTCTCCATACTCAATTTCTTCCTGGCCTTGCCTTCCCTATAGCTGGCCACACCAACCTCTTGGTCAGTTCTCTCTTCAGCAGGCATGGGCTCCCCAGTCTGTATATCTCTTCTGCTCAGTCTGGCATCCTCCTCCACCTATTCACAATTCAGCCTTTCTCTTCTCAGACCCTGCTGAGGGTGGGGAGGGCTGTCCAACACTCAGGGGATATCTTTTTACTTAACCTTTCCTTCTTGAGATGGAGGTTTTGCAACATGATACTGTTGGCCTAAGAAGGGGTCAAGATTTCTCACTGCCCATCCCCAGTAGGCAACACTGTAGGCACTCAGGAGGGAGGGATGTTGAAGGCACATGTGAAGCTGAGAGTGTCGTGTGGCCTAGGGAAGTGCCGTCTTGCTGTTGTGAGTGTTCATTTCTTGTCATCCAGTTTCCTTGGCAAACTACTTTAGTTAGTTATGTCAACCCTGGCCTGTGTTCCAGGAACCAGCTCTGTGCCTGGGTACTGGGAATAGCTCCTTGAATTTCACCAACAAGTGTGGATAACCCATCATACATCATACAGGCCAAAAACTATCCTATGTAATTATCCTATGTGTGTCTCTGTGTGTAACAGGATAGGGGTGCTCCAAGTACCAAAAGGGCATGGTCTGACCTCTGACCTCTCCCTCTTCCCTAGACCCCTCCTGTGGTTGCAGGTTTCTTCAGCCCTGAAACTACGTGAGAGATCTGTCACTGTCTCACTGTGAGCAGCCTTGGTCCCTTGTAGCCTATGAAATTGAGGCAAGCTGTTTGGCAAGTTAGAGCTGAAGGTCCTGGTATAAGCAGGATGGAAACAGCTCTGTGGGGGTCAGTGATAGCTAATTACTTCATAAAGAGCGTCCACACAACCATACCAGTGACCAGAGGTACAATTCTGTGCTATTTCTGCAACAAAAGGCTGAGTAGCTTCTTAGGTTTTCCATTTTTGATTTTTCTTTTCTTTTTGAGACAGAGTGGTATCTGCAGCTGGCCATCTGCAGCAGGGCAGATTTGAATTCATGCTGCAGCTTGGGGGTGAGGTCAGGGGGAGACAGTTGGGGCCAGGCTAGGAGGCTAAAGGGGGCTGGGTGCCTCTGGTTTGTTCCTCCTTCTTGGACACCCCTTGATTCCAATAAAGAGGAGACCTGGAGCTGTTTTAGCCCTTTGGAAACTGGATGTAGGGGCTCCACACATGCTGTTGCCAAATGGTTCACTTAGAAGAGAAGCATCACATGCTTGGATTCTGCTTTATCCAGCACCGCTGCAGGGACTCTTCACTTTGATTTGTCTTAGCATTTCAGGCTGAGACCTAAAGCATTTGATATGAGCTATGGCTTTTTAAATTTTTTAAAATACTTTTTTGAGGAAAGTCCAACAGATTGGCCTTTTTTATGCAAGAGAGAGAGAGAGAAAAGAGAAAGAGAGAATGTTGGCGTGCTAGGGCCTTCAGCCACTGCAGATGAATTCCAGACACATGCACCCCCTTGTGCGCATGTGCAGCCTTGTGCCCTTGTGTCTCTTTGTGTGTCTGGCTTATGTGGGACCTGGAGAATCAAACATGAGTCCTTAGGCTTTGCAGGCAAGTACCTTAACCACTAAGCCATCTCTCCAACCCTGAGTTATGGCTTTTAACCAATTGTACCTCCTGTAAACTGGTGTCAAAGAACACTGTGCTCTGCCAGCCTGGGAGGGGGACAAAGGAGGTTGATAGTCAGCTCTGTCCTTAACAGAGGCCACGTGTTTGCCACTGTCTTTCTCCACAAGTGGAAGTGAATGCACACATGTTAGGAGAGGCAGGCAAATTAATTAAAAATTTGGTTTTAAGGCCCTTATAGATGGTGAGGCCAACATGTTACCTGACTTTTTTGCAGATGTATTATTCACTAAGCCTCAGTTAGGAAGTTCATATAGTTTTAAATAGTCACTTTATGTTATAACTGAAACTTAGTATCATTTAAGACCACCCAGAGACCACCTGAATGCCAAGGAAATCCAGGGCCATATGGTACTTGGTATTTTTGCAAAACTCAGAAATATCAGGGAATAGGGAAAACAGCAAATGGAGGTCTGCTGGCTCACAGTGAGTCACTGGTACCTGACATGAAACCTGCAATGAAATTGAGCTTTGTGCGTGAAAATGTAGTGATGTTGTGGAAACAATTTTCATTCATGAAATCTTTGAATACAACCATTTTAGTCCAGAAACTTGTCATCTCATCCAGCAGTCAGTGATGGCTGTGGCATCTGGTTTGATTTGGCCTATTCCTCTACACCAACAGTTGATCAACTAGGATTCCCAGCCGAGCTCTGCCTGCCACCTGGTTCTGTGCATCACATTTCATTGGCACAAAGCTGTGTCCATTCAGCTACCATCTTGCTCCAGCAGCAAAGCTAAGTAGTTTGCCTATGAAACTAGAAGTGCTTACTCTCTGGCCCTTCCTAGAGACAGATCTGTGGAAAACCATTCTCAATTCATAGACTAAGTGAGTTGTTTTACAATATAGAAAGTAACTGGGCATGCCTTTGGTCCCATTACTTGAAGGCAGAGGTAGGAGGATCGAGGCCACCCTGAGACTACATAGTGAGTTCCAGGTTAGCCTGGGCTAGAGAGAGACCATACCTTGAAAAAGAAAGTAAATCAGATACATAAAGTAGCTGGCTCTATGTGTTTTCTTAGCTTAGTGCCCACTAGATAGATAAATAAATCGATAGGTAAGCCAAATCCATAGAAATGTTCTGAATCCTGACACTATCATAAGTTTCTAACCAGCCTCAGAAACTAGAATTGACCTTTGAGCCAGAATAGTTGCCTACCATAAGATTCTGCCAAACCTTCACCTAGCCAGATAGAGCTTTAAAAAAATTATTTATTTATTTATTTATTAGAGAGAGAGTGAGAGAGAAAGTGGGAGAGAGAAGGAATGGTATGCCAGGGCCTCTAGCCACTGCAAATGAATCCAGACACATGTGCCACCTTGTGTATCTGGGGAATTTGACCTAGGTCCTAAGGCTTTGCAGACAAGCACCTTAAGTGCTGAGCCATTTCTCCAGCCCCAGATTGAGTATTTTTTTTGCAGACTATGCTTTCTCATTCACTGACCTCACAGTAGAACATGTGAAATGAGCAGAGTTGGAGAGCTATGTCTTGTATTAGAGCAAGGTTTTACTATATGTGCATTGGGTTGTATAGTGATGATCTCTCTATAAGTGAGCTTCCCGACCTTCTTGAGAAGGATCACCTCTCCCTCAGCCTTAAGGCCCTTCTCAGGATTATCCCTTAGGGAATGTACAAGTATGTTAGAGACTAGAAAGGGACATATTCTGTCCTGCTTAACACCAGAAGTGATGACAAATTCCCTGGCCCAAGAGTCAGTACCCATCTTTAGAATTGAGTCTGTTTCTCAGGGAATCTCAGCCCGTAGTACCCTCTCAGTGTGACCGGGGACAAGCCTGGCTTCCCAGCATAGCTATGATACCAAAGCTCAAAGCACAGTCATAGTCCCCACAGCTCTTGTTTCCAAGACTCGGGTTTCCACCTCATTCCCTGGGCTTATGTGGTTTGGGACTGAGATGTTGATGTAATTGATGGCTTCCTTAGTATGGTGTGTCCCTTTGAAGACATGTTCTGATTACATGCCACATTCATGGCGTTCTGTGCTTTGTCCACACTGGGTACACTGCTACCCCTTATTCAGAAGAAAAACAAACAAGCAAACCATCTTATCTATCCAAAACTCCATGAATCAAAATTAGGCAGCTTGACAAGCATTACAGAAAGAATGTATTCTTACAATAACCACCTGGTTGGGAAGTGCATGGTACCAGAGACTGGTTACCTCCACCCATCACCAGCCTCCTGTCCTCCCACATCTATGAGAACCAATGATGAATCAATTATGTGAGTTACACACACATGTTGTAAGGTGCTGTCACTTACCAACTTTTAGAGCAGTTTTAGGTTCATAGCAAAATATAGCAGAAGATGCAGAGATTTCCTATGTACCATGTTCCTTCACATGCTCAGCCTCCTTTATGATCAACAACCCTACTACAGGGGAACCTTGTCGCCTCTGTGAGCATTTCTTGACATTGCATCACCCAGTGGCCATTGTTTACGTGAGAGTTTTCTCTTGGTGTTGTATGTTCTAGATCTGTACAAATGCAACATGTATACACATCTTTATAGTATCATATATACAGAGTGTTTTCACTGTTCTAAAACTGTCCTCCATCTCTTTATTCTTCCTACTCCCCTGGCCCTTTGCAATCACTGATATTTTATTGCCTCCACACTTTTGCCTTTACCTTGTCATGTATTTGGAATGACACTGTATGTTGCCTTATTTCAATTAGTAATGTGAATTTATGTCTTTCTGTAGCTTTATAGCCCATTATCTTTATTGTTGAGTAGTAATCCTTTACTGGATATATCACGGTTTCTTTATCCACATTCCATACTAAAGGAAATTGTGATAATTCAACTTGATCAGATTGAGAGGCACCAAGGGGATTGGTAAAGCACACCTTTGATTATGTTTGTTAAAACATTTCCTGAGAGTATTAGCTAATTGAGGGAAACCCCACATTGCATGTAGGGAGCACCATCCCATAGGCTGGGGACCCTGGTGGAATAAAAAAATAAAAGGGAAAAAACGAGAGCCTTCTAGCATAGGCATTTGCCCTGCTTCCTGCCACCTTAAGGTGAGCTACAAAATTGCTGTCACACCCTTCCCACCATGATGGACTGAAGGCTCAGAAACCATGTGCCAAAATAAACCTTTCCTCTTTTAAGTTGTTTTCTCAGGTTATTTTACTTATTTAGTAAGTTAGTTAGCTAGCTAGTTAGTTAGTTAGTTACAAGCAAAGGGGGGTGGGTAGAGAGAGAGAGAGAGAGAGAGGATGAATATGGGCATTCCAGGGCCTCTTGCTGCTGCAAATGAACTCCAGATGCATGCTCCACTTTGTGTGTCTGGCTTTTTGTGGGTACTAGGGAGTCGAACCTAGGCCACCAAGTTTTGCAAACTAGTACCTTTAACTACTTGGACATCTCCCTAGCCCTTAAGCTATTTTATCATAGTGATGTAAAATTCAAGAGACATCTTGGTTACTTTTTTTAAAAAAAAATTATTTATTTATTTATTTGGGAGAGAGAGAAAAAGGTCAATAGAAAGAATGGGTACATCAGGGCCTCTAGTCACTAAGACAAACACCAGACACAAGTGCCTCCTTGTGCATCTGGCTTCTGTGGTCCTGGGGAATCGAACCTGGGTCCTTAGGTTTTGTGGACAAGTGTCTTAAATGTGAAGCCATCTCTACAGCCATTGGTTACTTTTAAGTTTTGGTAATTATAAATAAAGTTGCTCTAAGTATCCATGTACATAAAAGTTTTTATGTAAATACAATTTTTTAATTCCTTTGAGAAAATGTCAGCTAGGTTGTATACTAAGATTATGCTTACATTTATAATAAAAGTGGCTGAGCTGTGTTGCATTCCTATCATCTTTGAATTGAAGTTCCTATGCTTCCATGTCTGAATCAGCATTTGGTGTCAACCTCTGGACTTTGGCCCAGCAGATCAGTGTACAGTGGTATCTCATTGTTTTACTTGACAATTCCTGATGACAAGGGGGGGGGGGACCATAATGTCTGTCACTATTTATTTAGAAGTCCTTTTCTCTTTTTATTCATGGTTCTCTGTTCCATTCCTCTGATCTGTCTGTGTATATGTTTTTACCAATAGCACAGTCTTCATAAGTAGATTCATTATGTCATAATATTTAGTGTGCCAATCTTTGTAGCTCTCTTCCAATATTGTGTTGGCTAGTCTGAGTCTTTGGCCTCTCGATATCAACTTTACAATCAGTTTATGGGTATCTATAAAGTAGCCCTGATATTTGGATGAAGATCACATTGAAAGTATAAGTCAAATTGGAAGAAACTAAAATCTTGACAGTCTATTAACTTGGAGCTTTTTTTTTTTTTTTTAGTTCTTTGGTTATTCCTCTGAGTTTAACAAGTTTTCTTTTTGTAGATCTTACACATATTTTTATTTGTAAGAATTTCATTGTGGAATGTTTATATAAATGTGGTAATAGTGAGAGTTTTGAGCATGGTGTGTGTGTGTATGCAGATGCACATGCATGTCAGGCGTTCATGCATGTGTGTGTGCAAGAATGTTGGGGCCAGAACACAACCTCTGGTGTTCCACAGGCACTGTCTTCTTTTAGACGGAGTCTGTCACTGGCCTGCAACTCACCAAGTAGTCTAGACTGGTTAGCCAGCAAATCCTAAGGATCTATCTATCTACTCCCTCAGCACTGGGATTACAATGGTTGACTTTTTATTTTTATTTTTAATTTTTTTCCCCATTTTAGGATTTTATTTATTTATTTATTTATTTTTCTTTTTTTTTTCTTTATTAGTTAGTTTTGTATTCAGCAAATACAGTCAGTTTGGTACCATTATTAGGCTCATCCGTGACTTACCCCCTCCCCTTGGCCCCTCGTTGTTGAGGTATACGGGTCATGCATTGTGGAGTTAGCCCACAGTTATGGGTAAGCTAAATGTCTCTGCATATCATGACCCAACATGTGGCTCTGACATTCTTTCCTCCCCCTCTTCCGCAAAATTTCCCTGAGCCATGTTGGGTTCATTTTTGGTCTGCTTCAGTGATGAGGTGTTGGGGGCCTCTGAGGCTCTGGCTCTCTGATTTGGTAGGAGTTGATTTTTCTCTGTGCTGATCTCCTTCCCCCTTGTGCTGGTATCCAGTTCATCAGGAAAACACCCCCCTTGCTTGTTTCTCCAATTTTTCTTAGTTTCATCCGGGGCCCTTTTGAGGTATGATGGGGTGGCTCTCTCCTTAGGATCTACATCTATCTGAAAAAGAGAAGCATATTCTCCAACGGAGAGTAAATCAGCACCAGGACAAATGAGATAACCCTTACTTTTTTTTTTAATAGAGAATTTAATAGGTGTAGGCCCTCTTGTAGCCCACAATTGATGGTAGCTTGATATTGGAGAGTGGGCTTACGTTTGGATATGGTTCTGACTTGTTTCCCAGCTCCAGCTATGGGTCCCATACCAGTGAGGGGATCAGTTAGCCAAATTGAGAGCAGTTGGTTCCCCACCATGGCTGTGTGCCACCACTGCACTTGTGTGGGCATCACAACAAGTTATTTGCTGCTAAGTAGGTTAGACCATGCGTTGCTTCGACAGATATTGGTCATTTTCCCCCAGTCGAATGGTTGACATTTTAAAAACATATGTTTTGGAGATCAGAGTCAGGTCTTCCTTGCTTGCAAGGCAAGCACTTTACCAGCATGCAAATTTTGTCTATAATTTTAAATTCCACTTATTCATTATTGGTATATAGGAAAACAACTGACATTTATGCATTAATCTTGGGTTCCTTGACCTAGCTATAATTACTTATAAGTTCCAGAAGTTTCTTTTTTTTTTTTTTTTTGGTTGACTCTGTCAGCTTTGCTATAAACACAATTGTGTCTGCAAATGAAAACAGTTGTTTTTTTCCTTCTCAATCTGCACTTTTTTTTTTTCTTACTGCATTAGTCAGAATTTTCAGTATGATGTTGAAAAGCCGTGGAAAGAAGAGCTGTCCTTGCCTTGTTCCTGAGCCTGATGATCCTCATGACTAAATGTGAGCTAAATTTGTAGATACTATTTGTCAAGTTGAGGAAATTCCCTTCTATTTATACTTTGCTAAAATTCTTATTATGAATGAGGGATAAATTTTGTCAAGTAATTTCCTGCAGTCCTTTTTCATTAGTAGCCTATGGATGTACTATATTGCCTGATTTTTGAATGTTGAACCAGCCTTACATTGCACTTGGTTGTGGTATATTGTGCATAATTATTTTTATACCTTGTTGGACTTAATTTACCGATATTTTGTTCAAGATTTTTGTGACTATGTTCATTAGATATGTAGGTCTGTAGTTTTCCTATAGTGTTGTCTGGTTTGATATTAAAGCAACACTGGCTTCATAAAATCTGTTACAAAGTATTCCCTTTGCTGGAAGAGATTATAAGAGAACTGGTATAATTTCTTTCTTAAAGGCTGTAGAATTCATCATCGAATCCGTCTAGATATGATGCTTTCTGTTGAAATTTATTATTGATTAAATTTCTTTACTAAATGTAGAGCTGTTTATCCCATTTATTTCTTTTCTGATTTGAAAGTTGTATCTTTCAAGGAATTATTCTGTTCCACTTGGGTCATCACATTTGTGGATACAGAGTTGTTCATAATGTCATTGATTATTCTTCTAATGCTCAGTGGACATGTAGTGACATCCATTCTTTTATTTCTGATATTACAAATTTGTGTTCCATCTTCATTTTTACCCTCATTAGATGCTTATGGAATTTATTGATCTTTTCAGCCAACTCACTTTTGGTTTCATTGATTTTCTCCATTGATTTAGTGTTTCAATTTTATTGATTTTATGCTCTAATTTTTAGTATTTTTACCTCTTACTTTGGATTTAATTTCTTTTTTCTCTAGTTTCCTAAATTGGAAGCTGAGATCATTGACTAGAAACTGAAATTATTGGCTTTAGAACTTTCTTCTTTTCCAATATATGCATTTAATACTTTAACTATTTTCTCTTAGTACTGTTTTCACTGCATCCTACAAATTTTGGTATATTATGCTTTCATTTTCATTAAGTTCAAAGCATTTAAATTTTTCGTTTAGACTAGGGAGGTGGCTCAGTGGAGAAGGTGCCTGCCGCACAAGCATGAGGACCTGAGTTTAGAACCTCAGCACCCACATAAGTGCTGGGCAGGAGTGAAGATACATGCCTGTGATCCCAGGGCTTGGAGGCTGAGATGGGAACCCTGGGGCCAGCCAGCTAGCAGACTAGCCAAGCTGGAGAGATGTGGGTTTATGTGAGAGACCTATCTCAAATCAGATGGAGAGCAATCAAGAAAGACACCCACTGTCAACATATGGCCTCCAAACACACGTGTACTTGCACACATACATGCATCCACAAACCTTTGAACATACATATACTCATGCACATACTTCTTACTCATAGAAATGCAAAAAAAAAAAAATTCCCCTTGAGGTTTCTTCAACCTGATTTGTACTTAGAAGTATCTTATTAAATTTCCAAGTAGTTTAGGATTTTCCACCTGTTTCTTTTACTTGGTTGTTTAATTCCATTATGGTTGGAGAATAGACATTGTATTATTTCAAGTCTGTTAAATTTCTCAAGATAGCTGGACATGGTGGCGCACGCCTTTAATCCCAGCACTTGGGAGGCAGAGGTAGGAGGATCACCATGAGTTTGAGGCTACCCTGAGACTGCATAGTGAATTCCAGGTCAGCCTGAGCTAGAGTGAAACCCTACCTCAAAAACAAAACAAAAAAAATTTTTTTCTCAAGATATATTTTCTAAGGCCCTGACTGTCATTATCTTGGTGGATGTTCCCTGTGGGCTTTAGAAGAAACAGTTGTTCGATTTTGTACTTTATAGGTGTCACCTGTAGTCCATCCAGTGATGATACTGTTGAGTTTAACTGTGTCCTTATGATTTTCTGCTATAACTATAGATTCACCTGAATCTCTTCACTGTCCTATCAGTTTTTGTCTTGTAAATTTTGACACTTTTGTTAGACACAAGTAGAATAAAGATTTATATGTGTTCTTAGAGAGTTGACTACTTTGTCTTTATGATTTTTTTTGTTTGTCTTTGATAACTCTATGTTCTCTGAAGTAACTCAGTCTGAAATTGATGACTTTCTGCATTCAACATATTTGCCTGTGCACATTTAATGTGTTTCTTGTAGATAGCACACACTTGGGTCATTTTTAAACCCACTTTGACAGTATCTCTTAATTTGTATAGATGAATGACTGATGTTCAAAATGATTAGTGATATTGTTGGATTAAATTCTAGCATATTTGTTATAGCCTTTCTAGTTTTTATGTTCCTTTTAGTCTTCTACTTTTTTCTGTCTTTTGAGATCTTAAGTGAACTGTCTTAAGTAAAGTTTTTTAAAAGTATTTATTTATTAGATGGGGGGGGAGAGAGAGAGAGAGAGAGAGAGAGAGAGAGGGAGAGAGAATGGGCACACTAGGACCTCTAGCAACTGCAAACATACTCCAGACACGTGTGTCATCTTGTGCATCGGGCTTTACATGGATACTGAGGAATTGAACCTAGATCGTTTGGCTTTGCAAGCAAGCACCTTAACCAATAAGCCATGTCTTCAGCCTCAACGTTTTTTTTCCTTTTTAAATTTTTATTTATTTATTTTTATTTTAGAGCAAGAGAGAAAGAAAGATGGAGAGAAAGAGAGAATTGGCATGCCAGGGCTTTAGCCACTGAAATTGAACTCCAGATGCTTGTGCCACCTAGTGGACACATGATACCTTGCACTTGCCTCACCTTTGTGCATCTGGCTTAGGTGGGATCTAAAGAACTGAACATGAGTCCTTGGGTTTCGCAGGCAAGTGCCTTAACTGCTAAGCCATCTCTCCAGTCCTGATCAGTTTTTTGATCTTACTTTATTTCTTAGCATAAGCAGTTGTACTTCTCTGTTACTCTTTGCAGTGGTTGCCCTTGAGTTTTCAGGATATACTTGTAACTAGTCCAAATTTACTTTCAAATAACCTGTGCTGCCTCATGGGCAATGAGAGTACCTTATAGTACAAGATAATCTTTATTTCTCCTTCCTATTCCTTGTATCATTGCAGACATGTATTTCCTTTCCATATAGGCATTTATAAATATACATACACACACGCATACACATGTGTATACGTGTATGCACTTATGCTCAAATATATTGTTTCCCTTGTATTTAGTTACTTTTTTTGTTATAACCAAATACCCAACAAGAAGCAACATAAAGGAAGGCTTTATTTTGACTTATAGTTCAAGAGGATAGAGTCCTTCATGGCAGGGAAGGTAGAAGGAGCATTAGGTAGCTGGTCACATTGCATCCACAGTCAGGAAGCAGGCAGTGAACAGGAAATGATTCTGATCTTTTCTAATACTTCAAGTGACCCACTTCTCCAGAAAATCTCTATCCCCTAAGGTTTCACAACCTTCCAAAACAGTGCCACCAGTGTTTGTGTGTGTGCGTGTATGTATGTATTCATATATATATATATATATATATATATATATATATATATATATATATATTCATACACACACACACTCTGTGTGAGGAAGGCATCTAGATGCCACTTTTTATAAAGCAGCAGACCTTGAGGTTTATTTTGTACTCCATAGCCTTTGGACCCCACAGTTAGGACTGTGGAACTAGTATGGAATGAGCTTGTGTAAAAATACATACACAAACATACACACACACAGAGAGAGATATTATACTCTTTTATCTCCTTGCCCCTGGTCCTGTTTCTCTGGGGCCCTCCTGAATGGGGGTATCTGTAACCAACTGAGGGATCGTGAAGGTACCAGTTGGTTCCTATGAGGAGGACAATGCTTCACAATATGTCTTCTCATCCTGTGGCTTGCACATTCTTTCTAGCCTCTCTTTGGCAATGTTCCCTGAGCATTGGAGGGCATGTTATAAGTTGCCTTTAGTGTTAAGCTTTTGTCACCCTCTTATCTGATGCTTTGATGAGTTTTGAATCTTCTCAGAATAGCCTGTAAAACTTGGCTTACCACCCTGGAAGTTGTCTTTAGTTGCAAGTGTAAGCACATTCCTCTAAAGCAAAAGTTCCAGAAAACTAATATCCACATGGTCATATTCATTGCTCAGCATCACCCCACTCTCTGGTACTAATTCTGTCACATTCAGCTTCACATTGCTGGGCTGAACCTCCAAACCAGACACAGTTTATGAGAGAAACAGGGTTTATTGACACTTACAGATCCAGGGGATGTTCCTTAATGGTAGAAGAAGCTATTGCCTGTTTTACAGGTCCACACAAAAAGAAATACCTCTAGCAGCACCATAAGCAAGCACACTACAGGAACCCAAGGCAGAGCTCAAGCACTCTGCATATCTTTAGGCTGGAATTCCAAATCCATCCCCAGTAACACCTTAGGACTGGACCCTAGGATCCACCCACAGTAACACCTCCTCCAGCAAAGTTACAAGCTTAAATAAAACTTTTGGATCTATCAGGGAACATCCAGTCAGACTATCACAATTGTATTAGTTCCTTTTCCCATTGCTGACCTGACAAGAAGCAACTTAGGAAGCAAGAGCTTTTTTCCACTTACAATTCAAGGTTACAGCCCATCAGGGTGCAAGAAGCTTGAGATAGCTGGTCACATTCAGCCCACAGAGAGGAAGCAGAGAGCAATGAATGCTTCTGCTCATCCAGCTTTCTCCTTTTTTTTTTTTTTTTAATAGTTCAGAACCCTAGCCCATGGACATGCACAATTAAAGTGAATTTTTCCATATCAATTAACCTAACTGAGATAATCCCTCACAGGCATGCCCATTTCCTAGACTCATTTCCTAGATAATTCTCTCAGTCTTGTCAGGTCGACAGTCAATTTAACCAATCACAATTATTGCTTTTTTTTTTCTTATTCCAAAAAGATTTATTTTACTACTTCCTGCCAATCTACTGGAAACAAATTCTCACAAATTATGTTTGTTTAAGTAAACTTTATTTCTGTTTGCTTTTAAAGAATAATTTTGGAGAATGTAGAGTTCATTCTCTTTCCCTCCCACCCTTTCGCCCTCATTTGTTTCATTTCACTCTTCTTGCTTATGTGGTTTTGAGAAGTCAAGTGTAATTCTTATTTTTCCCATTTTTATACATTGGTAGAGCCCCTCTTCATGTTCCCCATGCTTTCTTTTTGGATTTTTTTCTTTATGTTCCATTTTCTTTAGTTTGACAATGTTTGACAATGATGTACCTGTGCCAAAGTATAGTTTTTCTGGCATGTATCTTGCATCGTATTTTGTGAGCCTCTTAGATATGTAGTTTTGAAACTGAAAGTAAGTGGAGAAATTTTTAGCTGTTCTTGTTTCAAATATTTTTCTGTTTCTGTTTTTCTTCTGATAGAATCATTGTATATATGCTTCAGTTCCAAAGTCCTTGTTCTTGGATGTATTCTGTTCCTTTTGTTTTTCTTCAGTTTTTTTCTCCTTTTTTTAAAAAAAACAAATTGAGTAGAAACTTTGTATGGACACATCATGTGTTAGTACCATCATTTCCCTCCTCCCTGCCCCCATTTTGCTAAGGACCCTCCTCAGTGGGATTTCTGGTATTCCCCCTGGGGTGGTGGGTTATGAGATGAGAGCAACATTCTGTCGTAGTAAAAGGCAGGGGGCCAGTGCCGCTGGACATTCCCTTCTACTCTGTGGCTCTTAAAATCTTTCTGCCCCCTCTTCTACAAAATTCCATGAGCTTTAGTGATTGTATTTTAAGGCTACTTTAGTGTTGTTCTCTCAGCAGCTTTTGGATTTCTGCTTTGGTGCATTTTGAGTATCCTCAGTATCTGTCTCCATCACCCTGGTCCTGGTTATCAGGCTTGCCATTGAAGCAGCACCCTTGCTCATCTCACCAATTGCTCTGGTTTCACCTGGGCCCTGGGTGATGTGCAAGGGGTGGTTTATCTCCTCTGTTCTCACTGCCTTATGAAAAAGAAAAATAGATTCTCCAACAGAGAATGAGTTCAGCATAAGTTAAATTTGATTAGCATTGTTAATTAAGAGAGATTTTTATGGGTATAGCCTCTCTTTTGGCTGTAGACTAGTTGGAGTCCAGGATCTTGGTCTCCACAGGATTCTGACTTGGGTGCCACTTCAAACTATGGGTTCCTTTCCACTCAGCACATCTCTTAGCCAATCAGAGAGCCATTGTTTACCCACCTAGGCTGGGTGCCAGTATTGCACAGTTGTATGCATCTTGACAGGCTGGTTGCTTTCATATAGCAGTGGCCCCTACTAGCACACAATGGTGTTGGCCATTTTCCCCCAGCAGCTCATGTAGCACTTTCCAGCACTATATGGGCAGACTATCTGGTGACTGACTTCCTTTCAGATTCTAGCTGGATCTCCTGATTTTCTGTGTCAGCAGCATATGATATCTCCAGGAATAGGGTCTTATCTTTTACCTCAGGTGGGTAATCAAGAGCTTTGACAGAATCCTGTCTTGTTTTGGGGACCATAAAGGTTTCTCTGATCAACAGCTCAGTGTAGGTTGTAACCAATTTCTGGTACTAGAAGTGACAAGCCAGAGACAAATGTTTTAGGGTTACGCTTCATCCCATGCTCTCTAGGGACCTTCTTACAAGACACTCCCTGCATGCTCCTATTGAGGGCATTTTTTTTTCCTTTGATTTTATGTTTTTGAAGTTCTTTGGTAAAAAGCTCAGAAATTCTTTCCTCCACAATGTCTCATCTTCTTAAGATCCCATTAGAAGCAGTCTTCATTCCTGTCACTGTGGTTTTGATTACTAGCATTTCTTTTTATGGTACTTACTTAGAATATCCATCTCTCATGATTTCATTGCCCATCTGTTCTTGCGCATGCTGTCTACTTTAGCCTTGAGAACTGTAGCATCTTTACAGCAATTGTTTTAAATTCCCAATCTGTTAATTCTAACAAACAGTTGTCATATCTGAAGATGGGTGTGGTACTTACTTTACAACCTGTGATTGTTTTTATTTGCATTTTAATATGACTTGGCTTTTTCCTCTCAATAGACAGTCACATCACACTACTTAAAAGGAATGACTGTAAATAGTATTTAATGATGTGGAGGTCAGATAGAGAGGCAGGATGTGGTAAATGTTGCAGAGTCCTGTGATACAGGAATTTGGGTTCCTAGCCAATGCACCAAATATGCAAGATTTTTTGGGTGGTCACAGATTCTACCTTATAAATTCAAAGAATTAAAGTGCACACACCAGAGGGTTAAGTTTACAGGTTTTATTGGATTATAGATAGAACTTAAGAGAGGAAGGTAGTGTACATACAAGAGGCATGACCCAGACATTCAGAAATGAGGAAGCCTAGAACTTAAGAGAAAGGAAGTGAAGGAGACAAGAGAAGGCTGGTTTCTTTTAGGAAGTTAGAGACAGAAGCTCAAAGGGGAAATAAGGAAAGGCCATTCTCTGTCCATCTTGTCAAAATTGAAACCTGCCTCTGATCCTGTCTCCCCAAGATGGCTTGCCAGTGATGCCTAGCAGGAGCTTCCTGCTTCTTCTTTGGCTTGCCAACTGTGGGTCAGCCCTCTGAGTCCACGAGCCAATCACATCTTGGCTAACCAATCAGGACTCTGCTTACACACCTGACTGAGGTTACACACATGGTCTGGTCCTTGCTCTTTCTCTTCCCTTTTGCCCTGTGACTTGGCCTGATCACCCACAGCTGGGAAGAGGAGAATTCTTATCTGGATTTGGGTATTTTTCTTCTTGCTTTCTATCAGTACCATGTTGTGGGGATACCTTGTTACTTTGATTATATGCAAGATTTACATTACTGTTTTGTAATCCTCTCTTCTTTGAAGGGGCTTCTGTATCCAACCTTCCACATATGTGTGTGGGGATAGGGAACTGCTCCAGCCTTCTCCTAGGCATCAATTTTCCCTAAATAAGCCTCATGAGTTATTTCTTTCTAAACTCAGTCATTCATAATTTATTCTTCTTGAGTCCATATTATCATTTCTTTGTTAAAAGTAAGATAAGGACCCAAAATTTGGATTAGCAAGTTGAAAAGATCCCTCCTAAACCCCGAAATCCTGCAGCAGAAGAAATGCCTAGCTCTTGCCCAAGGAGCCTTAAATAGTTCCTCCCTATGAGAAATGGGAGGCTCTCTCTGGTAAAGACCAGAATGTTTAGGGACGTTTCTTCCTCTCACTTTTGGAGCCCTGTCACCCTAAAGTGCCTCAGGGTAACTGGGACTCAGCCTTCTTAATCCTGAGACCCTTGGGAACATCTATTCACTTAGCGCTCACCTTCCCCTTAGTTGGGTCAAATGTCCACAGAGGACTGGAATTGGGGCTTCCCTTCCCCCAGGTAGGTTAGGCTCTGGTTAGCTAGTTCCCCCAGGACCAAATTTAAGAGCAGAGTACTCTGACATATCTTAACAGAGTTCTTTTTGACCATTTGTAGTGGCACAAGCTGAGACAGTTGGATATGAGTTCAAGGGCAACCTGCATCAGGTTCACAATAGAGGTCTGAAGTGGTTTCTTGGGCTGGCCGGGGGGGGGGGGGGGGGGGTATTTAATACCAATGAAAGAATGGCATGTTTCTGAGTGGGAAGGAAGGTAGACAGAAGGGTACTAAACTCATAGCCAAGAGGAAATGGACATGTTGATGGAAACTGAAAATCCTGGGTAACAGGAGCAGAGTGGGAGGCAACGGAAATCTGAAGCAGGAGTAAACAGGAAGGAGGCGGAGGGAGGCAGGGAGGGAAGGAAGGAAGGTATTGTACACATGAGGGGGCGGTTGCACACAGCTTAGAACAGGAGAGAAGAGTGTGAAGAAGGGAAAGAAGTGTTTTATTTAAAACAATCTTTATGTATTAGAGGGAGAGTATTGGCACTCCAGGGCCTTTTGCCTCTATGGTTCACTCCAGATGCATGTGCCACACTGTGTATCTGGCTTATGTAGGTACTGGGGAATCAAACTGAGGCTGCCAGGGGCTTTGCCTACAAGTGCCTTTAAACACTGAGCCATCTCTTCAGCTCCTGGTGCTTTAATCCCTTTGGAGGAAAGGAAAAGTATTTGGTGGGGGGTGACTACAGTGCATAGGCCACTGGGGAAGGAGACAATTTGGAGTCTGTAGCAGTGAAGCTAGCTGGATTCCTCACTGAACTATATAGGAAAACTAGACCAGAGCCTACAGTTGATGGCAGAGAGGAGGTCAGATTTCTCTCTCAGCTCAGGTACAGACAGACTGTCGTAACAATGGGTTAGGATTCTAAGATCTCAGACTCAAGCTGAGCAAACTGGAAGTGGAAAAAATCAACTTTTTAAAGTCTCAGTTTCCATAACGAAAGGTAGTTCTAGAGCCTAGAGCAGGTGTAAAACACTGCATCGTTTATAAGTTTCATTTAAGAAAAATTGAGTTTTTAGGGAAAGAATGAAGTAGAGCTAAAAGCACATGGAGGATAATTAAACTGGGACTTTCAAGGAAAGACAAGTAGAGTCACAAGTTTGTGGATGGTAGTTCATAAAGCTAATTTAAGAGAAACAGGCTTTCAAGCAGAGAGTGGAATAGAGCCGCAAGCATGTGGAAGGTAGAACTTAGGTGTATGTGTAGCGAGATTTAGAAGGAGCACACATGGCATCAGCCATGTGCTTTCCCATGGAGGGGAGTTAAGAGGGCAAATGGTGAGGCTTAATGAAAAATAAGAAGGAAAATATCAAAGCAGAAACCAAGAAATTCAGAGGAGAAATGAGAAATGATGAGAGTTACACTCATGGTTACCCTGAATTTAAAGAAATTACACAGGTAGCAGGCCTGGAGTTAGTGAGAGCACCCACTTTCTAGATCTAGATTGTAAGGGAAATACACATGTGGTAGGTTCAGAGACCAGAGGAAAATCATGCTTGTAACCAAAGCGAGAAGTTACCCCAAAATGTAAGTCAGAGGCAAGTAGAAGAGTACCACAGACCAAGAAACAGTGTTATGTGCTTTCTCCCAACCTAGCCAGGCTGGGTGGGGGTAGAGGCCAGACTCAGGTGTATCCCTGAGGCTGTGCAAGGAGAAGTAGGCACACACACACACACACACACACACACACACACAGAGAGAGAGAGAGAGAGAGAGAGAGAGAGATTGAATTATTTTTTTTTAAATTTTTATTTATTTGAGAGCGACAGACAGAGAGAGAAAGAGGCAGAGAGGGAGAGAGAGAGAGAGTATGGGCACGCCAGGGCCTCCAGCCACTGCAAACGAACTCCAGACGCGTGCGCCCCCTTGTGCATCTGGCTAATGTGGGTTCTGGGGAATTGAGCCTCGAACCGAGGTCCTTAGGCTTCACAGGCAAGCACTTAACTGCTAAGCCATCTCTCCAGCCCCAGATTGAATTATTGATTCAGATGGCAGAGCAGTGCTATGTTTTCCCCTCACCCTCACTTCTCTCACTTCCCTCACTTTTAGGGAGCCAGACTCATGTGTTTCTGAGCAACATGGTATAAGTCCAGGAGAATCCCATGGAGAGAAAAAAGCAAGGCAGGAAGAAGATGAGAGCCTTTATATGCAAGGGGAAGATCTGATTGGTTTGTAGATTTGGAGGGCACACCCCTGGGCCAGCCCACCTGGGCTGTCTGTCTAGGGAGCACTGTAGATCCATCTTGATCAGACATGAGTTCCATTTCTGCCAAGAGTTTCATCCTTGTGCCAGGGCAAGGTGGCATATGGGGTAGTATCTCCTGGTCCTCTGTGGGCCTCAATTTCTAACTGAAACTACCTGAAAGAAGCTAGTTTTCTTCTATCCTCCTTCACTATCCCTCTACAGTGTGACACTGCTGAACCTCCAGGATTTCCTCGTTCAGTCTAGGATTCCCTGCTTGGACTTGTTCCTGGGAGACTGGGCTGCTTCTCTGGTGGAGAGTTGGAATTCCCTATATGTACCTGCCACTTTGGGCACTTACTTCTCTTGCAGATTCAAGAAACATACATGTTCCTGCCATGTGTTCAGCTTTTTTTTTTATATTTAAGGGGGCTGGACAGACACAGACAGAAAGAGGCACACAGAGTGACTATGGATATACCAAGTGTAGCACACAGCTTCAGGTTCTCTGAGATGAACATCCAGACCAGGCCCAGTTATGGAGGAAGGGATTTATCAAAGCTTACAGATCCAGGGGAAGTTCCATAATGGCAGAAGAAGCTGTCTGCTTTCACAGGACCAAACACATAGAGAGAAGCACAAGCCAAAAAGCCAAAGCCACACAGCACAGCACACTTCAGGAACCCCAGCTAGGCACACTTTGCATATCTTCAGATTGAAATCTGAAACCCACCACCGCACTTTAAGATCCACCAGTGACACTCCCTCCAGCCAGGTGACTGCAGATGCAAACTACAAACTAATAAAACAGTGAATATACTGGGGGCCATGTATTCAAACTACTACACCAGGGCTTCCTACCACTGCAAAGGAAATCCAGATTCATGCATAACTTAGTGCATTTGGCTTTATGTGGGTACTGTGGAATCAAACCCGGGCAGTCAGGCTTTACATGGGCCTTTAACCTCGAGCCATCTCCAAATCTGTTCAGCTTTTCTACATGTTATAAAGATGGTGTCACTGAAACTTTAGCTTCTTAGGTGCCAGATTGGAAACTAGGAGTTGCCCTCTGATCAAGCGTGTCACATGTCTTTTACATCCGTGTCATAATAAGTATGGAATACATATTTAAGTAAGGGGTCTGATCCACTTGGTGTTTGGTTTCATCTACCTTCTAGTTGCTGTTTTTTTAACCTTATTACAAGAATTTGCAGTTGTTTGTGTCCATGTCCCAGTCTTTGACATCCTGAGGAATAAGCTGGTTTCTGTGTTATTGCCCCTTCTATTGTTGCATTGCCTACAAATCTACTTTTTTTTCTTTACAAAAGCAAAACTAGCCGGGCGTGGTGGCGCACGCCTTTAATCCCAGCACTCGGGAGGCAGAGGTAGGAGGATCGCCGTGAGTTCGAGGCCACCCTGAGACTCCATAGTGAATTCCAGGTCAGCCTGGGCTAGAGTGAAACCCTACCTCGAAAAAAAAAAAAAAAAAAAAAAAAAAAGCAAACTAGCACTTGATACTTAATTTCAGTTTTCTTAAAGATTTCAAAGTGAAAATGTAGTATATTGGCCTAAAATACAAGACAACCTTATACTTATTTTTCTGGTTTGTGAGACAATTCTAATATGAAACTGATTCATATTCATTGTAGTATATTTGGAAAATAGAAGAAACTACAAGAATTTAAAATAGAAGTACCCTACCCCCTCCACCTTCTAAAGTTACCCACTCTAAATCTTAGCATATAATTTCCATAGTGGCAAAATTTTAATTTTTTATAAAAAATCTTGCTTGTGTGTAGTGTATTCACATGCATGTGCCCCCTAGTACCCCATACGCTCACCTTTGGAAGGGTCGCTTGCCTGCAGTTGCAGGAGTAGAACATCAGGTGTGCCAGTTTGTTGCTCTTGTACCTGGTCTTGTATTTGAGGCAGTCTCTCTTTACTGATACAGAGCTTGCAGGTTCCATTGATTCTCCAGTCTCTGCTACCCTGGAGGACTGGCATAACATGTATGCATAGCCACACCCAGCTGTTTTATGTGGGATCTGGAGATTTGAACTTGGGCAGTCTCAGCCCCCCTCTGGCCCTCATGCTTGTACAGGAAGCACACTTAACCACTGAACCATCTCTCTGGCCCAAAATTTTTTAAATAAAAATTGAGTTTATAACTGTCAAATTAATAATGATGTGTTCATTGAGTAGGTGTTGTGCAAATGGTTTTCTAATAAAAAATAATGCTTGTTAAAATCAAGTGCACCAAATAAATTATTGTGCATTCATGTACTGAAATGTTATTGTGCTGGTGTTCAAAGAGGAAGGGAGATCTATATACAGTCATTGAATGAGCTGATGCCAAATTAAGTGGGAAAATCAAAGTACAGAATAGTGTGGCAAATATTCTGCCACTTGTATCCTGTATATGTGTGTGCTTGTGGTCCATGTTTCTGTCTGTGCAGTCATGTGGAATACATCTATGTGCTCCTGGAAAGCAGTATTAAATATCTGATTTTTGCTGAGGAGATAAACTAAAACTCTAGAAAGTGGTCTTGGGATTTGTGTTTTACTTTTAATACGAACGTCTCTTTTTAATTCCACTGCTTCTCTCCTACGTCATTTGGAACAATTGAGTATATTCCATTGAGTGAGCAATGCTGTAATTTATTTAAGCAATCCCTTCTGCTATGCATCTGGCTCTAGTTTTTCTCAAGTGTAACAAACACTGAAATGAGCATCTTCAGAGCTAAGTCTTGGCACACACGTGTATTTTCTTAGGGAACAGTCCCTGGGCATGGCATGTTCAGGTCAGAGGGGAATTCCAGGAATTTTCTGTTAGCTGGGAATCACCAAACTGCCTTCACTGAATTTATATTCCCAGCCAAAGTGGGAAGGTGTCTGTTCCTTGGTCCCTGGCCACCACTGTGAGTTACGTTTATGTCAGCCATGCTATTGTGACAGGCAAAAAGAATGAAGAAGGAAATAAACTTCTTATTTAGAATCATTTTTCTTTGATTTTCATTTATGTGTAATGTTTAAAATGTGTTTGATGGCAACTTGCTTTTCTTCTGTGAGTGCCCTGATTTTTGCCCTTGGAATATTTTCTCTTTAATATATTTATATTTTGTTCCCACTGCCATTTTAAATTTATATAGGAAGGATATGAAGACTTTCTCTCTCATAGGCAGCAAATATTTTTCTAGTTTACTTTTTATTTTGTTTTTTTAATGTAAAGGCTTTCATATTTCTTCATCCAAATCTTTGTCATCACCCTTTGAGATAACTTCCCCAGCTCAAATTTGAACATCTATTCATATTTTCTGTTTTAAATATTCAAGGTTTTTCTCTAGCATGTTTTTTAATCTTATGGAACTTATTTTGTCAAATATGTAGAGTTGTTTTAAATGATTAGCCAATTTTCATCACTTTTCTAACTGATTATTAGACCCAATGATTTTAATGAATCTATTTTAAAATTGGCACCCTTTCTCAGATTTTTATTCTAATTTTTAGATGCTACTCTTTTTCTAGGTAGAAAATCTCATAGGTTGGGGAAATGGCTTAGTGGATAAATGTTTGCCACACAAGCATGAGTATCTGAGTCCACATCCCCGGAACCCACATCCAGAACACTACAGCACAGGCATCTGTAATCCTAGTGCCTACAGCAAGGGGGCGGTAGAGACAAGAGAATCCCCCAGAAGCTCGCAGGCCAGGTAGTCTGGTGAACAAGAGACCATGGGTGCATGTGCCTGCATTCACATGCAAGCACATGGAAAAGAACACTGTATACTCTGTTTCCTTTTATTGCTTTGGCTCTAATTTTAAGAACAGCATTAAATCATAGTATGACAATTCTGATGTTTTCTTTTTTCTTTTTCTGAAACTAGTCTAATATTTACTCTTTTTTTTTTTTTTTTTTTTTGAGAGAGAGGGAGTAACCAAAGTTGGCCTTAAACTCATGATCCTTCCTTCTGCTTTAACTCCTAAATGCTAGGATTACAGGCATACACTAACATACCTGGCTCTCCTTTTAATTTTTAAATTATTTTTTATGAGAGGGAGGGGAGGAGGGAGAGTGTTGGCGCACCAGAGCCTCCAGCCACTGCAGTTGAACTCTGGATGTGTGTGCCACCTTGTGCACACATGCAACATTGTGCACTTGCATTACCTTGTGCATCTGGCTTATGTGGGTCCTGGAGAGTGGAACATGGGTCCTTAGGCTTCACAAGCAAGTGTCTTAACCACTAAGCCATCTCTCCAGCCCTTCAGTTTTTTGATAAAAATATCATTTTATTCATTGATTTATTCATTCATTGATATACAAAGCAACAAATCTCATTGTGACATTTATTTACTTATTAATTTATTTAAGAAAGAGGCCGAGAGAGAGAGAGAGAGAGAATGGGCATACCAGGGCCTCTAGCCACTGAAAGTGAACTCCAGCCACATGTGTCACCTTGTGCATCTAGCTTACATGAGTACTGGGGAACTGGCCTGGGTCCTTAGTCTTTGCAGGCAAGCACCTTAACCACTAAGCCATCTCTACAGCCCCACTGTGACATTGTCATGCATACATCATTATTGTTGTTCATATTCACCACCCTTTACTGTCTTCATTTCCCTATACCCCTCTTACCAATCCCCTTCCATATTACAAATAGTTTCCCTATCTGTTTTTGTGACATACTCTATTACCCTCTATTGTTCCTACCTATCCTCTCCTTTTAGAATTTTTCTTCCTCTCTCTCAATAGTCCTCTTTCTACTTGGATATCATGTATATATATATATTTTTTTCTGAATAAAGAGAAAACATGCAGTATTCGTGTGTCACTTAAAATAATGATCTCTAGTTTCATCCATTTTCCTATGAGTCATAATTTCTTTCATTTGTACTCCTTATATAAAACTCCATTGTGTATATTTACCTCATTTTCTTTTTTAATATATTTTATTTGTTTATTTATTTGAGAGAGAGAAAGAGGCAGAGAGAGAGAGAGAGAATGGGCATGCCAGGGCCTCCGGCCACTACAAACAAACTCCAGATGCATGCGCTCCCTTGTGGCTTACGTGGGTCCTGGAGAATCGGACCTGGGTCCTTTGGCTTTGCAGGCAAGCGCCTTAACCACTAAGCAACCTCTCCAGCCCTATTTACCTCATTTTCTTTATTCACTCAGGTGCTAATGGACATCTAGGCTAGTTCAATTTGGCTATAGTGAATAATGCAGCAATGAATATAGCTATGCAAGTATCTCTGTGGAGTATTGATTTAAAATCTTTTGGATATATCCCCAAAAGTGATATATCTGGGTCATATGGTAGTTCCATTTTTTTAGGTTTTTGAAGAACCTTCTCGCTGTCTTCCATAGTGTCAGCATACATTTACATTCCCACTAGCAGTACATAAGGGTCTTTCTATCCCCACATGCTCACTCACATTTGTTGTCATTTGTTTTCTTGGTGGTAGACATTCTGACTGGGTGAGATAGAATTTCAAAGCAGTTTTAATTAGCATTTCCCTGAAGGGTATGGACGTTGAAAATTATTCCAAATATTTATTGGGCATTCATAGTTCCTCCTTTAATTGCCTATTCATTCATCCATTTATTGATTAGATGATTTATTTATTTTTTAGAATTTAAGTTTTTTAGAATTAATTCCATGTCTGATGTATAGTTGCAAGGATTTTCCAACAACCTATAGGTTGTCTCTCCCTTGTGCTGATTGTTTCCTTTGCAATGTAGAAGTTTTTTAATTTCACATAATCTCATTTGTCAGCTCTTGAGATTATTTTCTGTGCTATCAAAGTCCTTTTCAGAAAGTCCTTACCTATGCTTATATCTTGAAGTGTTTTCTTCTCTAGCAGTTTCAGAGTTTGGGGTCTTACACTAAAGTCTGTGGTCCATTTTAAATTGATGTTTGTACAAGGTGAAATCTTAGGCACCATCCTTGGCTGATTTGAGCTGGTCTTGTCACTGGCCTGTGGCCCCTTCTGGTTGGGAACTTGTGGTTGAGTAAGGCGTAAAGTTCAGGGACAGTCTTTATACATCTTCTCTCACACCATTTCCTCCCCACACTTGGCCCTAATGGTTAGAAGAAAAAGCCACATACTCACATGACTGACCATCTGCAGGAAGCCTGTAAATTATCATCCTGCAGTCTGATTACTTCACTTATATGAAGTGGCTTGATTCCCTTAGTATACCTGTTTCATTTTCTGGCCTATAATATTAATTGTAAAAAGTGGTACAGCTAGGTATCACTTAAGAGTAGGGATATTTTGAGAAATATATAACTAGGTAATTTCATCATTATATAAACATCATAGAGTATATTCACCTCAAACTACTGGAACAATCTACTACATAACTGGGACATAAAGTACGCATAGATGACATAGCCTAGTGTTCCCAGGGCTGTGTTGACATGAGACTAAATCAAACACAAGGGATCATAAGGTTATCAAGGGATACAGGAAACAAGATGTGTGAGGCTATTGTGTACATAATGACACACTGATTTCAATAAACTTTTTTTCAGTAAGTAGGAAAATGGTATAAGATAATGACAAAAAGCATAGTACAATAAACATGAATCAGTCATTATCAGGCATAGTGTACTGTCCACTGTTACTCATGTTGTACTCTTATGTGACTGGCAGCACAGTATGTGTGTTTAAACCTGTGACCATACATACATGAGGGAATATATTGTGTTATGATGTCATGGTACCTAAAAGTCACTAAGTGACAGGAATGTCTTAATTCCACTATAACCTGATGGGGCCACCATCATATATCTATCCTTATTTGACCACATAATACAGCAGGACTTGACTGAATTAATTCTAAAGTAACAGGGACATCTTTTTTGCATTTTTGAAAGCTTAGGAATGGAGAATGAGAACAGGAAAAATGAAGGGTGGCTGTGGTGACTCCCACACTCTATTCTGTCTTCTTGCCAGCAGGCATTTTGAAGAGTGCTCAGAGTGCATTCTCAATGCACAGTCCCATCCTGGATGGTCCATCTGGGTCCTCTGAAGGCATGTCCAGTTCCCATCTGAGAGCTCCCTCACCTTTGATGAATACCTCAAAGTGTGAATTCCCTCAGCCCCCAGTGCATGAACCTCTCAAATTGTCTCATGAAGGTTACTGACTTTCCTGAAACACCATTCTCCAGCCTGGGTGGTGGTACAAGACAATTTCCAACTGAGTGTTTCACTCACAGAGTGGAGGCTCCTCAGGAAGTCACCTTGAGATCTACTGGGGGTCATTCCATCAGGCTGCTTTGGATGCCAGCTTCTAACATATTACAGTCCCCGATGGCCCATCTGGTCTTGCAGCAGATGCCTGTGAACAAAGCACATGATTTTGATGAGGTAAAGTTGAGGAAACAGGCAAAGGTGGAAGTTGATGATGTTCTGTAGATGATTAAAGAAGTATATGTTTAGGAGGAGTTGTAAAACTAGAACCCCATATAGGGCCCGTCCTTTCCTGGCATCCTTGGGATAGTCCCCTTCCTCTGGCAGTTGGTGGTCTGTCATCTCTTGGCTCCAGGGCTCATTGTTTTCACTCCCCCCAACCCTGCATACTCTGTCTTTTCTCATTGGGGGTCCTGAAACCTGTGACTGTTTCCCAAGCATCTCCTTCCAACAGCCTGTATTCCAGAACCACCTCCTAAAATCTCTTCCCATTTCTGCCTCTCTCTCTTTCCATCTGTTCCTACTTTGTGTTTGATTGTGTCTATATGCCAGAGAATTTAAAAGGGTTATTCAAAGCTGTATGTACTCCTGACTCTAAACAAATGTAATCGATTGGGTCATTTCTCTTTTCATTTTTGACGAAGCCAGAAATATAAAATATCTTATACTTGGCTGAATTGAAATATTATTTCATTAAATAAATAACAGAGCTTGAATTTTTTTAATGTTTAATTAATTAATTTATTTATTTGAGAGAGGGAGAGGCAGATAATAGAATGGGCATTCCAGAGCCTCCAGTCACTGCAAATGAACTCCAGACACATGCGTGACCTTGTGCATCTGGCTTATGTGGGTATTGGGGAATTAAACCTGGGTCCTTAGGCTTTGCAGGCAAGTGTCATAACTGCTAAGCCATCACTCTACCCTGTGAAGCATGAATTTTAAAACACTAAGTGTATTATAAATTATGAGACTTTTCTATTTGTGAATCTTTGCAACTATGATTGGAAAGAGAAGTTAAGAGATGGAGGGAAAGAAAGAGATTATGGGTGAAAAGAAAGGAAGGTTGACTTTTTCACATGTGAGAGTCTGAATTGAAAATATACCTTTCTTAGAATCTTTCCTTTGCTTCAACAGTACCATACTAACCTGTTTCTTGTTTCCCTTTTGTTGTCTGTACTCATGGTGGGCTCTGAAAACCTCAGGATGAAGTTTTAACTGTGATTCGAAGAGTGGATGATAACTGGGCAGAAGGCATGCTAGGAGACAAGATTGGCATTTTCCCCCTCCTGTATGTGGAGGTAAGCTCATTAACTCACTAACTCATCTATGTGCTATTATTGTTTACCTTCACTTTGGATCCCCTTTTTAATGCATAATTTCTTTCATAAGAGCCAAGATCACACAGCTGTCTGGGGCTTCCACCACATTGCTCTGGGCACATAAGGACTGCCTTGGCTGATGTTTCAATGGTCCTGTTCAGGCTGCTTGTCATCTTTTCACCATAGATCTGAGGTCTGGGTCTGAGCAGTTCTCCCCCATCCTCTCTCAGATACCTATGCCTTTGTTTCTCTGAGATTTTCCAAAGTCCTGCTTTGTTGTCTCTTGACCCCTTCTTGTACTTTACGTAGGTAGATCAGGCAACTCATCCAACATGAGCCAGTCAGAAGAGGTGATCTGAAGCTAATTTGAGACCTGCTTCCTGTCTCCTTTCTGTGGCCTGGAAGCATTCATTTTCTAGTAGTACCTCTGAGACAGTTGCTGAATGGAGACTATGTGAACTGTGTGACTGCTCTGGACTATTTACTGTGGAGCGTTTGCCCAAGTGTGTGTGTGTGTTTGTGTGTGTGCATGCATGCACATACACCATTTTTCAGTGCAAGACAAATGTGGTCCACGTGCGTGCTACATGTGTTCATGTAGTCACTGGGGTCAACTATAAAAATCATTTTAGCTAAGACAATCACTTTCCTGTACTTACTGCTTTAATCTTCCCAAGAAGGTGGACATCTGAAATGATGAATGCCAACACTCTATAGGTGAGCAAACAGAGGTGCCATAGGTTCTGGAGGGTGCCAGGTCCCACAACAGATACATGGAGCCCATGCAGTCTGGCTCTAGACTTCACCCTTCACTCTCCTGCTCCATATGGTCCCCCACCAATGACCTGCATTCACCTGTACTTCCTTGCTAGGGTAAAGGCATGATACTTTTTCATGTCATTCAGGGCCCTCTGTGGTGGTGCACTATTTATTTTTCAGCCTTATCTTTTACCACCTCCTCCCCTCTCCCCAAATATTCTGGACCACATTTACTTAGGATAAGCTGCCCAGGAGATATGAGACCCTCCCCCAGCAAAGATAGTGAGTACACACACACACACATACACACACACCCTTAATGTCTCTAGTCCCAGTGTAAGACCTATAGTTTCCTTGAATGCCTCCTGAAGTTTTCACACATTGTGTATTGGCTGCCCCTTTTCTCTGCGTCTTTCTGAAGATCAAATAACTTACTGCATGATTACCTCATACTGTGTAGTCCAGAAGCTCAGAATCCAAGCTCTCATGTGTTTATAGCTAGTGAAACATTTTCCCCAGATCATACAGGGATGTCCAAAGACCCAAACATTCACAGAAACTTTACAGTGACCCCAATCTGAAAACAACTCCAATGTCTGCCAGCAGTGCACTGGTCGATGGAGCCTGGTGTGTACATACAATGGGACACTATCCAGCAGGAAACATGAGCAAAGCTGCTGGCTGAGAAGAGGGGATGAATCACATACATTTTTGAAAGAGTATTCACTGAATCCGTGGAAGAGCACACACTATAGAAATGTGTTTATGAAGTCCAAAAGCAGACAGGGCTCCTCAGTAGTGAAGCCAAAGCAGCAGTTACCTTGGAGATCTGATAGTGAGAATGGTTCTGGAATACTGAACATCCCTGTATCTTGGTCTTCAGTGGGTTGCACAGATGTAAAATAGCATACCCTGAAAGTGTGTGCACTTTTCTGTCAACTGCAGTAGCAAAAGGTAAGAAAACACCTTGCTGTAGGCCCCAAGGCACATAAAAGTAGTGTCTTCTGTGTCAGGCTCCATCAATCTCCTTTTTCCAGCAGAGGCTGGCAGGCATGTCAAGGAGATCACACAGCTCTGTCCTGGGAAGGACTGCACTGCCCACTGCCCAGCATCCACTGTAGCATCTATTGCCTCTGGGGCCTTGGCTCCAATGCAGTTTGTGCTGAAGATTAAAAAAAAGTCTGGGCGTGGTGGCGCACGCCTTTAATCCCAGCACTCGGGAGGCAGAGGTAGGAGGATCACTATGAGTTCGAGGCCAGCCTGGGACGACATATTGAGTTCCAGGCCAGCCTGGGCTAGAGTGAGACCCTACCTCAAAAAAGGAAAAAAAAAAAAAAAAAAAAAAAAAAACAAGCTGGTATTTCCTGAGATTTTGTTGTTTCTGTACAAACTCCCTTCTGAAGTGCTGAGACACAGAGCAAAAGCCTGCTGTGATTCTCACCCATGTAACCCGCTAGGTGATGAGCTTGGTAGACCAGAAAGCCACAAACTAGACTAGTCTGTCTTCCCTCTGCATTGAAGTTGCATTTGATTTGTGAGAGTCACAATGGTGGCAAGTGGAAGGCTGGAGTTCTGGCTTTGGCCACAGCTCCACCAAGGGGTGCAGTTTGGGCTTCTGTTCATTCCCTTGTGTTCATGCAGAAATGTGACCAGTTGCATTGACTTTGCACTTATAGGCATAGGCATGTCTTAGCTCATTCTCACATAATATGGTATACACGAGAGTCTTCTGTGCAGCTATTCCAACTGTGACCTCAAGCATGTCTATGGAAGCTCTAGGTTTGTGGACAGGTATCTGTTCAGGGTCCTACCTGCTCACTCATTCAAGGAACTCATACATGGCCTCACTTTCCCATCAGTCTGGTGCAGGCTATGATGCTTGGCCCCCCTGGTAGGTCCTAATGAAAAATAACATGCACCACAAACTACAGTGAGCTCTCTAGCTGTGGCTGCTGCCTAGGCTTGCCAGGCAAGCACAGTGAGACAAAAATTGCAAACATGGCTAGAGCCAACATGCCTTGTGCTGCTGGCAGCTGTGTTCTGAGAAGACAAATCCTGCCTCCAGAAATGGCTACTGCTCCTGGTGCATTGTAGAACCAATGTTTTTTGCCACCTTCTCTGCTAATCCTACACATCAGCTGTCAAGACATTCATAGTCATGGTCCCAGGACTGCCTGTGCTCATGCTGCCCTCACCTGAGGTTCTTCCTTGTGCCCTTTCCAGCTCCTTTGTTCTTTCTTCTTACTGGTTTTGTAATCAGTCACCCTCTGGCTTTCATCTCTATGCCAAAACTAAGGGTACTTAGTCTTCAGATGAAAGCTTGGCAGTGTACACTTTCCAGGAGCCTGGAGTGACCCTGTCCTGATGTGACTGGGATGGAGAAAGGAGAGGCTGAGTCCATCACGTCCAGCAATGATAGGAATCTGAGGCATGGGACCAGAATTAAATCCCAGCATTAAGTTCCAGCATTCAGCAAGGCCTTCCTTTCAGCCCTTAGTATTTGAGAGGCAGAGAAACTTGTCTTCGTTTTGTCATTCAGAATACCCTTATGCTAAAAGAAGTGAAGATGCTCAGCCTGGGGGAATTCCTCCTCTGTCACTGAGGGATTCTGGGACGGTGAGATTGAGCTATAAGATCACTTGTGAGGAGCTTTGGTTCAGAGTTGGTTCTATCCTGTGATAGAAATACTCACCTGAGCCAGCACAGTTCCTTTTCACAAGACTCCAAAACAGTGTGTCCTTAGCCCATCTCTCAGATAGCCATGAGAACAACTTTCAGCTCTCACAAGCAGTGGTGGACCAATGAACCCACCATGAAGTAAGTCAGGGGCAGCCTAGGCTTCGACCAAGCTGGCTCCCCTGATCTATCTATACATTCACTGTGTGGCCAGCCCTACCACTTTATGAGTTCGAGACTTATGTGTTCTAGGGTCTAGAGGCTCAGAGCACCTGGGACCATCTCACTTGTTCTGGACTTTAGAAAGTAGGACAGATTATGGAGGAGGTTAACTCCAGGCAGGGCAGCTATCTCATTCCAGGACTAATAGGAGCATGTGGGGGTGAATAGGGAATTTGGAATGACCACCATAAGCCCTTGTTCTAGTGTCCCTACATTTGGGTGTTAAACTCGATGTTGCATTTGGGAAATTGCTGGTACTATTTATAGATCTTGGAAAAAATTATGTTGGCAGAAGTAAAATCCTTATTAAGCCAAATAAATTTCCCTGCCACCCAGAATGGTACTATGCATTACTGTCAGTTTGTTGAACCTCAGCCAGCTGCACAGTGGACTCAGATCACCCTGCGAGGACTCAGATCACCTTGCTAACTTGTTGGTGGCATAGCGGCTGTGCATTGACTATAAAGAGGCAATGTTACTTTGAACCCTGGCCTTTAAACACAGCATTACTGCATTAGGCAGTGACTCACAGGCTTGACTACTGGGAACAGCAGGCCTCTGCAGGTGAGCTTTCTGGGCATGCTCCGTATTGTGGGGAACTGTGGTGACGCTGAGTTCACCGTCTCACAGTGCCTGCCATCTCTTTCTTTGTCTGGTTAATTTTCAGCCCCTTGACCGGGCAGGAGAGTGTTTTCACAGAGGAAATACAAGAGGGGACATGCACAAGTTGGGTTTCTCCTATATAAATATGAAGGAAATGTGCATAATTCCTATAATACCTGGGGCTGCACCTACAAGCTAACAGCAGTGCTTCCTGGATGAAGTCAGGAATTGTTTAGCTCAGAAGTAGGAATTTGTAGCTGGGATGAAACATCCATCTAGAGTCGCTGCATTGTGGATGAGGTCTTTGAGGATCTCTGGGCGTCTTTGTTCTATAGCACACCAAGCCTTGATGGGGAACTCTGACTTGCACCTCTGAGTTTCTGTCCCCCTTTGTCATGGTTCTGACACTTGGCAAGGGATTATTACCAAGATCCACACTCCTGGCCTGTTGAGAAAACACCTTGTCTCCAGTGAACACTTTCTGTTTAGGAAGGATTGTGTGCAAGTTTGTGGCACGTGAAGATTTAACTAAAATGCTCAACCATGCGTGAATATTCTGGGAGGCTTTGTATGGCTTTCAATTCAACCACTTACTGCAAAATGAGAAAAGGCAGCTAATTCTGGCTTCATCTTATTTCTGCTCAACCCACTCAGAGGAACTCAAAGCCTCTATTGCTTGCCTTTCAAGCCCTTCAGAGTGGGAGCTAGTTAGTTTGAAGTACTGAGAACTGTCTTCCTGTAGAAAGTCAAGGTTTGTTTTATCTCATTTTCTAGATGTCTTGTCTTCAGTGATACTTTCCTTACTTCCTTCTCATAGACTCCCTTAGCACCCTGCAGAACTCTGTCCAGGTCTTTAAGAAATCATGGAGATGAAAGTTAACACTAGTGCACTCAGGGCTGGCTCCTCATTCAGCTGTGGCTGGTGTCTAGAGAGAACATTGTCTTAACTCCATGATACACCTGTCCACCTATTGCTGGCACTGAGCCACTGTCACCAGCTGGGAGGTTGGCTTGCTCCCTCTGCCATTGATTTCTGTTGTTGACATCACTAAAACAGCAAGTTTCTACTGCTATCCACTACCTTCCACATTACCCCTTTTGGTCCACCAGGAAGTCACTATTCAGCTATTCATTTATTCATTCATTCCTTGAAGATCTGCTGGGAGGTACGGCCAACAAAACAGAAGTGACCCATCTTCTAGCCCACATTCTGGTTAGTGGCACTGGAAAGGGGAGAAGGTAGGAGCAAGGAGAAGCCCCTCTGGGAGGGCAGAGACTGAGATGCCTCACTCCCCATTTCTGCTAGAAGGTCCTAGCAGGGCCCATGTCTCTCAGACCATATTCCCCACTATAGTTCTCCTCCATGGAATCTACCCAGCCCATCCCTGAACTCCTAAGTCCTGCTCACTGCCCTGCCCTGCCATGATGGTCTCTTACTATTCTTCATCTGTCCTCTTGATAGGCCAGGCCTTCCCCAATCTCAGCATGGAGACAGTGAAGGACAAGGTTCCCCCATGTTCCAGCCCAGTGCAAATCTTTACCATGTTCTGGGCACCTCGTTTAGTGGCCCAATGCCTTAGATTTCTAATCTATACTCACAGGTGCCTTGGTAGTATAAAAACCAAGACATAGGTGAGGTGCTCAGACAGCTCCTGATACAGTGAGAACTCTGTGCTAGAGAATGTCATTCCCTCAGCTTCAGCTTTTGTTATTTGGTTCTATGTAGACTCCTGTGTGCCCTTAGTCACCTTGTTATCACTGACGAGAGCAGAAAGAAGCCCCCACATCCCATTGCAAAACTGTCTTTCAGTGTTGGGGTGGTTTTGATATCATTATTAGCATATATTAATTGTATAAAAGTGGGTTTCATTGTGATATTTTCATATATACAAATAACTTACTCCCTTTACCCACTTCTCTCCCCTTCTTCCCTAGTATTACCTTTCTGCTTTTACTATTTTTTTTTTTTTAACTCTAGGCTCTACATATGAGGGAAACATGTGATACTGTCTTTTTTTGTTGTTGTTGTTTTGTTTTTTGTTTTTTCAGGGTAGGGTCTCGCTCTAGCCCAGGCTGACCTGGAATTCACTGTGTTTTCTCAGGCTGGCCTCAAACTCACGGCGATCCTCCTACCTCTGCCTCCCAAGTGCTGGGATTAAAGGTGTGCACCACCACGCCCATCACGACACTGTCTTTTGAAGCCGGGCTGATTTTACTTAGCATCTTTCTTTAGAGGCTATAAAATGAATTTAAAAAGGAGAACTGTCAGTCCTTTTAAAATACACATTTGGAATGCAATTAACATTTCATTTGATATGAAGGAAAATAGTACATGAGAGAGTGAATTTCTAGTATCGTGTGGAGCAGGGGAGCCAATCTCAGCCATGTGGCATCTTAGATTTGTTTCAGATGTGTTAGAGAAACAGCAGAGGAGGGCAGGCAGCAACTCAGGAGTACCTCAGCTTTTAGGAAAGTGAGATTCAGGGCAGAGCCTGGGCTAGAGTGGCCCCACTGAGGTCAGGTATTCACATCTAGGAGGCTGGGCTGGCCTGAGCCTCAGCCAGCAAAGCCCTTCCCAACTCCAGTAGAACTAGGTGTTCCTGCACATGCCACCCTATACCCTAGGAGCAGGCTATGTCCTAGACTGAGGCAGGTGGGGACCAAGCGCAGTATAATAAGATGGTCAAATGTGTGCCTATGTTAACTTTTTGTTTTTAAGAGGAGATGAATGTATGGTCAAAACTCTGCTCTTATTTATCTTTCTTATTGCTAACTTTGTAATGCAGTTCACCTGTTTGCCTGTTCTTAAATGACTAACTTTGGGGGAGATGTACTGGGTTATTGTGGTGGCTTTAGTGATAGCATTTATAATGCCCTTTCTTGAGGGCTGAGAAACAAAGATGGGCCCCTATGAGATAGTGACTGAAAAATGAGTTTCATAGTAGCTAAGTGTTAGGAAAAGCATGTACATCAAACCTGAGAGCAAAGCACCTTGCTAGCTCTTACCTGCAAAGCATATACACGTGGCCAACTTCTGACAGGAGGCCTGTGACATGCGTCCTGCCGTCTATTAGAGATCAGTGCTGAGCAGTTATAGGGGCAACCATGTGGCTTCTTAGATTTGTTTCAAATATGGTAGTGTAACAACAGAGGATGCAGGCGGCAAATGAGCAAGTACTAGCCAGCAGAGTGCTGCCTGCTGCCTGGTGGGGGTCTCTATCTCCTAGAGCATGTGATTTAAATAGCTAAGACTTCTCTGCTGGTGGGTGTCAAAGCCATCCCACCTTCAGGTAACTTGTGTGGAAGGGATAAGTGTTCAGGGTTGGCCCCATTTCTAAATTCTGCCCTTCTATGACCAGTGTAGTCCTGAGATGCCCCCAAACCACGTCATTTACAAATGGGACATCTGCCTGGCTGTCCGTGGGCTATCCTCACCTCCCTGGAGTTCCACTGGCATTCCTTGTCACTGTGGGCTGTAGTTAATCTCTTCTGGCCTTCTGAGCTCTGGCTCCCCAGAGTTCTTCTTCCTGTCCCTCCCCTCAACTGTGAGCCTCCCTTGTGGAGCAGAGACCAATCTGCTAAGAAAGAAGTAGCCTTTGCTAGGGCTTCCTGGAACATCACATTCTAAATGTGCTTGCATTCACATAAGCCTGGAAACCACCACTTTTATGGCCCTTCAGACTTAGTACAAAATATGTTATTGCCAGGACTCCAAATCTCCCTATAGGCAAATAGATATCCCAGCCTAATAAACTTTTGTTTTCTTTTTCATGATTTTTTTATTGCAAAATATTACATAGCTATTGTTCAAAATTGGAATTTTAAAAAGTGTGAGGAAAATTAATATTACTCTTAATCCTAACAGTATGCATGATTATATGAGTAAGAAAAGAATAAAAAATTGCTGTTATTCTATTTATTTCATACTTTTTCATGTATAAATCTACATATATTAGGAGAAAATGTCAGGATATACTATATTAACATTCTTTTTAAAAAATATTTTTCTGTATGTGTGTGTATACACACATGCAACAGTGTACGTGTGGCAGTCAGAGGACAACATGGAGGTGTCTGTACTCCATTTTCTTTGAGACAATGCCTCTTGCTATGTCATACTTTAAGACTGAAAACATTACCCTAGCTGGTCCATAGATTTTGGATTCTCCTGGCTGTGCCTCCCACTGTCATAGGTGCATTAGGATCATAGATGCATCCACTTTGCATCCAGCTTTACTGGATACTGGGGAAATGAACCCTGTCTAGTAAGTTTTGCAAGCAAGTGCCTTTAACCGCTGAGACATCTCCCCAGTCCTGTATCAGTATTTCTATCTTACTTTTCTCATTAACTTGTTTCTCAATGACATTATTACAATAGCTTCAAAGTATCTTGTTTTTTACTCCCTACAGCCTTTTCTCAGCAGTTTTGGGGAATCCTGTTATGTCCTTCTGCTACTGTAGACTCTTCTAAATCCTCATCACACTCAGAGAAAGCTAAGACTCCCCAGAAGCTGGAAGTCCGGCCATGACCAACCCCATCATCCTAGTTTCATTGAAGCCCATGTGTCTGCTCCAGGCGCTCTGGTATCCCTCTTCCTCCCTATATGCTTTAGCTGCACTGCTAACAAAGAGCCCTTGGACAGCCTGTTCCTGCCTCTGCATCCTCTAATCCAGATGCTGGTGTAGCTGATTTCCTCCTTGACTCCGTTTCACTTGCAGCCTCTTCGCTCTGATACATACTCTTCTCATTCTTTTCTTCTTTCTATTTCTTGCCATCCTATGCACTCTGTTCAATGAAATATCTGCCTGCTTCTTGTCTGGTCTGGTTTGGTTTGGTTTTGCCATTGATGTACCTGCAGTACCCCACAATTTCCAGCTTGTGGTAGGCTCCCAACATATGCATGTTCCATAGTCAGAGCCCCTTCTTTTCTGAAGCCCCGGTGTCAGATGGTTTGTTAGGGTTCCCTCAACACTGGTCAATGTACCTGGACATGGCTTTCCCATCTCATCCCACAGCTTCTGCATGGCTTGGATTGCCTGAGGACTCTCAAATCCTCCTTTCTCATTTCTGTTTTTTTGTTTTGTTTTGTTTTTGTTTTTTGAGGTAGGGCCTCACTGTAGCCCAGGCTGATCTGGAATTCACTATGAAGTCTCAGGGTGGCCTCGAACTCAATGGTGATCCTCCTACCTCTGCCTCCTGAGTACTGGGATTAAAGGCGTGCACCACAATACCCAGCTTCCTTTCTCATTTCTAAGGAGCTTATCACACCCTAAGCAGACTGGCAGAGGCTTCATATCTATCTTGACTTTTCATCACCTCTCACGGTCATGTTTCTTTACTGTAGACCCTGGACGTACATGGCATCCACACATTACATATGTTTATAGCATTCATATCATGTACCAGCCTGTTCCTGCAGTGCCTGGAAACCCCTGTGTTGCTTTAGTTCTTGCCTGTAACCATTGAGTGTGTTTATTTTCTCTGATTCCCTATCTTTTCTCAAATCAAGCCACCCTTCCATTTGAATGTCAACTTACTTACACTCTGGGTGGTTTTTAAGCTCCTGTGTGACCATGGAATGTATCCCCAAGAGAACCTCTTTCTGTAAAAACATGCACCTGCCATCTGTTCCCCAGCTCCCAGCTTACAGCGTGTGCTCAGTGGGCAGCTGTGGTGAAACTCATGAGCTCTGACTCAGGACTTAGACTATCAGGATCTACAGCCTCCCAACTCAGGCCACCCACCTGCTGTGGGCTGCTGTGTCCACATTCACAAAGTGGTGCACAAGTTATAGCTCCAAAATCTCTTGTCTGCTTGTCTGGTTTTGTCTTATTTTGTTTTTTCCTACAATGTACCTCAAATGCCCAGCAGAGCTTCTGGCATGCAGCAGGTACCTGATAAGTATGTGCTCTTTAATCAGACCTCCCCCCTTCTGAAGGCCCAGTCTCAGATGTAGAGAAGGGCTTAGCACACTAGACTATACTCATTAGCAGATAGTACAGCATACACGTGTAATAAATACATAGATGGTACTTCATCCACGCATTGGCTGTTTTGGAGCACCTACTTTTGCCAGTATTAAGTCATTTAACCATCTGTAAACTGCAATGGTTGAGAGATAATTAAGTAAGATCTAGTTCTTGAACTCCAATTATCAGTTCAGAGACCTGATTGCTCCATGCCCTCAGACGTTAAGGAGTGTGGAGAGGGGATTGTCACCTACAGGTTCACCTAGTAGTAAAATATTTTCTAAAACTGAATGTTGATGCAGTACAAGGTTGGGATATCAGGACTGCAGTAGCAATGTGGTTGAGTGATGTTTTGTCTGGTGTCCTGTAAACCATAGCCAAGCAGGCCTTGTCTTTCAACCTCATGGCCGCATAAGCCTGGCTGGCTCAAGTGTTGTGTAGACCTTGGGGGTGACTTTTCTGCTTGAGCAGCACTACATCTAGAATGTAAAGTTGCATAAGCAAACAAACACCTCTGCATGCCACTCAACAAGACCCCTCAGCCATCAGCTAAGGCTTCAGGGCCCAGGAGCATCAACTCCTCTGTGAGCATTCATCAACACCACACTTAGCAAGCCCTCTCAGCCAGCAAGGCCAATGAGCACCAAGTTGTCTGTGAGCACCTCTTACCCCACACTCTGCAAGGCTCCTCAGCCATCGCTGAGAGGGGCACCCAGTGGATGGAGCCCTGTGCCTGAAGGGGATTATTGATTTCTCATGGAGAAATATTCTTGTCCTACCCATGTCAAGAGCCTTTGGTCTTTCTTGTTTGTTTGCTTGCTTGTGGTGTGTGTGTGTGTGTGTTATGTACATTCCCTTGTGGCACCTCATGCCCTTGCCTATGACAGGAGTGCTGGCCTGCCACCGCTGGAGCAGAACATCAGGTATCTTACCCCATCACTCTTCCCATTCTTATTTTGAGCTGAAGTCTGTTGCTGATATTGGAACTTACTGTTTTTCATGAGTCCAACAGATTCCTTGGTCTCTACTCCCCTTTGTTAGACAGAGGTTTCTGGTGTACTTGGCCATGCTCAGATATTTATGTAAATTCTGGAGATTATAACTGGCAGGAAGCACACTTAATCCCTGAGTCATATTTCTAGCCCTTTTAGTTTTTGAAAATATATTTTTATGAACAATTTTTATACACATGTATAATGTATTCTGGTCATAATCACCTCCCATTATCTTCTCTTTCCCCCTCCTCTGTCCTTCCAATTGAATCTTTTCTTCACCCCAACTAGAGCCTCTCCTAATGTGATGTCTTGTGTGTGTGTACATCCGTGTATGTGTGTATGACTGTGACCCACTGAGTTCAATCAGGGTTGCTAGCATGTGCATGGGTTGGGGTTTACCAGGGTATATGCAACTTATCGGTAGCTATACCACAGAAAATAATTATCTCTCCTCCCCCAGCAACCATTGGCAAACACACACACACACACACACACACACACACACACACACACCCTGCCTGCTGCTTATGCAATGCACGGGTAAAGCTGTGTCTGCCTTTGTTGTAGGAGCTGCTTGATTTTAAATATTCCTTACCCCAATGGCCAACTTTGGCAGCATGATCCCGGTCTGACTTGTGCTCTATAGCCACTAGTGACAGGGAAGGAGGCTGGAAAGCAAAAACAGATGACAGGAAGCACAGGAATTTTCTAGCTAGTGGGGTGTGGGCCAAACATGGAGCCATCTAGCAGCCAGAAACCCAGTATGTCTGTCATACTTATGTAGGCTGACGGCCTCTCAGGTGGGTCCCTATCACATCCCTCCAGTGCTCCAGACATCACTTGTCCTTTGTGCAGCTTATAACTTCAAGGATAGAGGTTTCCCTCTGGAGTAGAAGTTGTTCACCTAGCAGGTGCTCAGAAAGTATATGTTGTGTGAATGGAAGAGGGTCAGTTCAGCATGGAGTTTCCCAGAAGAGCTGGGATCTCTTATGCAAAATGCTTGAAACTAGACCCTCATAGGTTACAGAGGTTTACATAGACTTTGCTGGCTGAGCATCCTTCATTTGAAACAGAGGTGCTCTAGTATGTGCAACTTTATATGAAGAGATGCTCAGGGTATATTAGAATTCAAAGTCCTTAGTGAATAAAAGTTTGGCACTGGTAGCAAATGCCCTCCCACCCAAACTATAGCTGGTATCTTCCTGGTTTTAGGATGTGTCTGACCTAATTTTCATGCATGCATTTAAAAAAGCCTTTAAGAGACCTACATTTGACTCTCTAAAATGAAATCATGCTCTTCCATATGCCAGGGCATACTTTCCCCTCCATGAACCTATTACTTTTAAACTAAAGATGTGGTAAAAATCTGAAGGGTATTCCTGTGCTCTTCATTAATGAGGAAATCTGATGAGACATGGCAAAAAGATTGAATATTGGTGCTCTTGCCACTTGTTTTCTGTGTTTTTGGATTAAGTTACTTAAACTCCCTGAGTCTCATCTTCCTCATCTGTGCAATGACTGTGTTGTTGTTTCCCTTGGTGGTTGATAGAAGGTCAGGTGAGTGGGTGTGGGAATGCAGATGAGCTCAGATGCTCTTGGCCAGGGTTCATCACCAGGATACCTGCTTCTGATCTATCAAGTCATTGGCCAAGAGCCCTTGACTTGGTGCCCTTTGTCCTCAAAGGTTCTGGATCTGTTCTACAAACACGTTTGAAAGCTGATGAGAATGAGGAGAGACAGCATTGGGAGGGAGCTTTCCCTTTCCATTTACTTGCTATGGAAGGGTGATACATTACCGTTAGGCTCACTGTGGAGAGAAGAAGGTGTGTATTCTGAGAGCTGCTGTCCCCCACCCACCACCTGGTCCTAAGTCCAGTCTGAACTGCCCAAACCAGGACATCACAGCAGGAGAGAAGCTTGTAGAAGCAGCTTGGTTCTAGCAAAAAGCCTTTTGTCACAGATGCAAGATGGGCCAACCACACACAATGGAACTGCTTCTCTATACAAGTGTCTTTCATGGCAGTGGGAGAGCCCATTTCAGGGAAGTCAGGGACAGTAATGCTACAGGTGATAGTAAAGAGATCATTGCTTGGAGGCAGACACTTATTTCATCTTTAAGCTGTGGAAACCACTTGCCATAAATGGGAGTTGATTTGCCCTCACTACTCCCTCCATGTTCCTGGACTGCTAGGACAGGGAGGAGGCATGTAGCCCTCCACCACCTCCTACCAAAGGGGTGCACCATGATTACTGTGAGGTGACACATGGTACTACAAACTTGTACTATTGCTAACTTTGGCCACCAATAGCAAGAGAGGGCCTGGAAGTTCACCCTGTTGCCCTTAGTTCATGCTATGATTGTGTATGTCCTGCATGTGTGTAGCTCAACCTTTCCCCCATGAAGGCATCCAGCTGCATGCTTTGCTCAAGGGCTTCTATGGCACATACAGTAACACTTGGGGTTATGTTGTCCAGGGATCATGTGGGTCCCCAATCTCCAAGTAATCCTGACAGGTGAGTGTGCTGGCCCTACTTGCACCCAAAGGCCCTCCACAGTTTCTGTTTGGCAAGGAGAAAGCAGAGAGGCGGCTGGAGCGTCTCATGTTTCACTCTGTGCATCCCAGGGTGGTTCCACCCAAAGGGCCAGCTGGCATTTACTCAGCCTCTTCTACTTCAGAAAAGATGGGGGAAGAAAGGACAGCATCATATAGGACTTTACCTAGCCTTTACCGCTGGCATTTGTTTAGCCTGTCTTGTGATAATCCTAAGATTATTCTACCTTCATGTTTTCTTTCTGGCTACTCTGTACACTCAGTAAATAGCTACTCCTCCTCCATTCTGTTAAAGTGCTGCCAATTCCCCTGCTAGACATGAATTTCAACTGAACCAAATATAGCCTCAGAAGAACACTGTGTATGACATGCTCTCCAGCAGGAGTTGTGCCTTGTATGCAGAGAACTGACCTGTCATCAACCCGAGCCCCATTGGACTCACTACACAAGCACAGAGGCCTCTTCCTCCCTCAGCTGGTACCCATGAGGTCTTCTTGCCGCATAGACCCGCCCACTCCGAATGCTGAAGTAGCTGACTCATATGCCACCCAGGCCCTGGCACGCCCCCAAGAGAGGCCTGACCTCGTTACCTGGAGTCTTCATTTCCAGTTATTGCAGACTGCAGAGTGCCCATCAGCTGACACACTCACCCCATGTCTCCAGACAAATGCCACTCAGAACCAAACTTTTGCCAAAGGCAAATTCAGCTGTGAAAAGCACCTGCTATTTGTGAGGTACAATGGGGAAGACATGGAAAGGAACTATGCTATGAGCCTTTGCTAAATGGTTTTAGAAGATGAGAGTACTGGCCTCGTTGCTCAGACATGGAATTTGACAACCTGAGACTTTCTGTGGCTTATGGTAACCTGAGTATACTCCTGACTATCAGTCGACATGGCTAAAAAGTTAATCTTGGGACATGGCTCAGTTTGGTGGGAAAGTGCTTAACTTTATAAGCACAAGGACCTGATTTGATCACCAAAGCCCACGTTAAAAAGCTGGGAATTGTGGCACTCACCTTTAGTCCCAGTACTTGGGAGGGGCTGAGGTAGGAGGATTTCCAGGAGTTTGAGGCCAGCTTGGAGCTATGGAATGAGTTTCAGGTCAGCCTCATGGAAAAGACCCTGCCTCAAAACAAAACAACTGGGTATGATGGTGCAAACCAGTAATTCCAGTGCTGAGAGGAAGCAGAGAAAGGCAGATGCCTGAGATTCACTGGCCAGCCATCTAGTCTACTTGATGAGCCAGTGAGAGACCCTTTCTCAAAAAAAAAAAGGTGGATGGCACCTAAGGGCAATGATACCTGAGGTTGTCCTATGGTCTCTATGCATACATGCATCCTGCCACAAACATGAATAAAAAAATGTACCTTTGGTCACAGGTTTCAAGTTCCTCAGAGTGGCCATCAGTTGAAAGACAGGCAGGAGCCCATTGTGGAGCAAGTGAAGCAACAGATCTCGCTAGCACTGTCCTCTTGTCCTTCTACTCTGCTGTACTGTACACTGCGCCCAGAAAGGGCATGTCATTGAGAAAGATGGGGATCAAGATGGCTGCCCTAGAGAGCTCTCCCCTTGCCCTCCATGCCTTTCAACAAAGTCCAGAGGGAACTCCTAGTTTCCAGGGAGAGAAAGACCTGGTGGTGTGAACAAATCCATTTCCAAGTTGGAACTTAGCCAGGGCTTGGGGCAGAGAGCAGGATGCCTGGTGGCTGTGACAGTTTTGTAATGAAGCACCTTCTCACTTTTCTCACCTAGCTCAACGACTCGGCCAAGCAGCTCATTGAGATGGACAAGCCATGCCCAATTGCTGCCACTGCCTATAGCTGCGATGCTCCTTTGCCCTCTGACGCCAGCACAGCAGCCAACGTGGCCCCAAGTCCCACCCTAAGTAGCTTAGGTGCGGTCAGTGCTTTTCAGCGGCGTGTCGACAGCAAGAAGAATGCCAAGAAGCGCCACTCCTTCACTGCACTCAGTGTGACACACAAATCCTCGCAGTCTGCCAGCCACCGACACTCCATGGAAATTAGTGCTCCCGTGCTGATCAGTTCCAGTGACCCACGTGCTGCAGCCAGGATCGGGGAGCTTGCCCATCTGTCCTGCACTGCACCCACCCAGGTAATTGCATAGCCCAAGACCAGTGTTCGTGGGTTCTCTGGGGTCCCAGTCTCACTTCGTGCTGGCAACTTTTATTCCTGTACTGTCATAAAAGGAAGTCACCCTGGAACTGCCTCTGGTGGTTAGGTGCCTCCTCATGGACTGACACTAGGCACCAAGAACTTTGTAAATGTGTGCGTGTGTGTGTGTGTGTGTGTGTGTGTGTGCATTGCCCTCCATGTATGTTCTCACTGGTCCCAGGACAGAGTGTTGGAGTAGCATATACTTAACTTAAGAAAGAGTTTCTGACTTCTTGACACTCAGTATGGCTTTTTGTTTGTGGTAAAAGTCTTGAGTAGGACATTTTGAGCATTTCCAAAGCTTGCTCATGTCCCTTTCAGCAGATAAAAAGCCAAAACTCAGAACTAGAATGTGCTATATTGTTTAGTACTTTTATAGCTATTATTTCTGTATATTCTTCTATCTCTAAGCCTTATACTGGTTACATTTCCACTAGTTTCTTTGTAGATTTAGGTAACCAAAGTAGGGGTACTAGAACACATAGAACTAATAACTATCTGCAGCCTGAACAAACCTGTCAAGCTGGGAAAGTTTCTCCTGTGTGAATGCAGAGACTGGAACCAAAGAGGAAGGGGCTCTGTAGTGACTCACATGATGATTATGTAACCACAGTCCTGTGCCACCATGCTTGCACACTGAGATGGAGGAACACATAAGGTATCACCGTGGGTGTGGGCCTACGTCATCCCAGCCCATCCTTCTCCAGAATAGAGCATTTGTGCACAGGTAGAGTTAGAGGGTCCATCCTACCCCCTCTGCACCTTGTCACCCCAGGTCCACCTGCTGGCCCTACTTTCCCTTCCCTCCAGGGTCACCTCTGACTGTCTTGGACATGCCTCACAGCAAGGGAACCAATAAGCAACTGTGCTTGATTTTTTTTAAGATTCCAGTTACCTTGGAAAATTTATAGAGAATAGTTTTTTAAAAAAAACAACAGAAGTGATGCAATTATTTTAATTATTTTTTGAGACAGGTTTTCACTCTATATTCCAGGGTAACCTCCAACCTGTACCAATGATTCTGCCTCAGCCTCCAAAGTTTAGAAGGCAGGAGATACTACACCTTTGTTCTATTTATCTTTGTTAGCTAATCAGCTTTCATTTGTTTCCCTAACCACCTTTTTAGACTGTTCAAATATTTGACCTCATTTTCATAGTTTTAATTTTTTTTCTTTAAAAGGTAATATTCTTATATTGCCTCTCCCCTGCCCCCATTCCACTGAGGGCCTTCCTCTGGTGGGCTATTGGTGAGGATGGCTCTTTAAAAATTAAATACTGAGCCGGGCGTGGTGGCGCACGCCTTTAATCCCAGCACTCAGGAGGCAGAGGTAAGAGGATCGCCGTGAGTTTGAGGCCACCCTGAGACTCCATAGTGAATTCCAGGTCAGCCTGGGCTAGAGTGAGACCCTACCTTGAAAAACCAAAAATAAATAAATAAATAAATTAAAAATTAAATACTGAACTTCTAGAGAATGGCTGTTTCATCTAGATGTGCATCATCAGCTTCAAAGTGTCCCTACCAAGATACACACATATACACTGCACACATGTACACCTGTGCACACACGTGCACCATGTGCATGCTCACATACACCCTCATGCCCATGTACACGCGCGCACACACACACACACCTCTATATGTACACTTTTACCAGCACATGCACCAATACTGGTCTCATCCAAGGCTGAGGCCATGGTCTGCAGTAGGCACTATGGTGTCTGCAGTGTTTGCTGGTCATGACTGCCATTCTCCTCTGCCCCAGAGCTGCCTACTGATGTGCAGCCCAGAATTGGACCCATGATCTCCATAAAAGCAGTCCTCATGGCTATTTTCCACAAAAGGCACAATGCCACCCAACCTGGCCCCCAGCCCCCCCTTCCTATTTGGATATAATCAGGCTGTTGCTAAGTGCCTACTGTTCGTAAGCTTCTATGAGGAGTACAGTGGCTGGGTGGTGGGATATCTGGGCCTTGCTCCTGAAATCCTGTGCCACCACCAGCATAATGGATAGGCAGAAAATGAGAGTCTACAACTCCACAGCCCACAGACACAACTCTGGCTTGAGTCATGCCTTGCTTCCTGCTGGTCCCTCAAGACTCAGCATGTCCATTCATGCTGTGACTCAGGACACCTTGGGTGGCTGATGAATTCTTGAACCATAGGGACTGGCGAGAGTGCAGAGACAGGAGTGTGAAGTGACCAAAGCTTGTCATCTAGAACTCCACTAACTCAGGTTTGTGTCCAGCCTTCCCCTGTTCATCCAGGAATTCATGGGTTATAAGGTTCAGAAGTTTTGTGGGTTCATGATTTCTTTTGGAGATTGAAATGGCTGTTGTTGCTGATGGAAGCTGAGCCCCCATGGACCACTGGAATGGGTTCTCTAGGGTGGCCCTAATGGGCTATCTGCCTGGGACACAGCCAGCTGGTATGAAGAAGGGATCACTTACTGAACACCATATTAAGTCTCATTCATAGCCAAGTTTGCTTCAGGGAGGCTCACAGATAAAATGTTCTCTATGAGCACATGCCTCACAGGACCCAGTGCTGGTAGAGGAAGCTGGATAGAGACAGCCATCTGTCAGAAGAGGCAGCTGAAACCTGAGCTGCCCATGGTACTAGTTAAGTGACCTCATTCTGAACTGCTGTTGTGGAAGCTGATGTGAATACAAACCAAATCTGCACATGCACAGAGGACCACAGTGGCTGCTCCACTGTCTGGGTGGTTGGACAGAGATAAGGGCAAGAGCCTCCAGTTGAGTAAAGGGTCCTTCAGTGTCGCTGACCTGATTTGTTCCTGACCCATTTTGTTCCTGCTCCTGGGAGGCCCCAGTCGGCAGTTGTGAGGTGACTCATCCTGCTGCAGATTCCTGGAGTGTACCATGTGATCTGGAGGCTCTAAAAGCATGATGAATGTGAACTCACCAAGATGTATGAAGGCAGACTCAAGAGGGGATGCAGGATGAATGTGTTACTTACTCAGGCTGTGCTGGAGGTGACAGATAGCCTCTGTAGTGCCTGCATAGTCAGTGGGCTTGGACACTGGCTGCAGATTTCAGGGCAGGCTCAGATTTGTTCATCAGCCTAATTTTGACACTCAGCCTGGAGGAACATTGGCTTACTAGTGTGTGGGAGACCAAGCTCACCTTTTTAAAAAAAATTTGTTAATTTTCACACATATACATAATGTATTTTGATCACAATTCCCTCCTATTACTTCATTTTGTTTTCCCCTCCCCTGTCTTCCTTCTAGTTACTCCCTAACAAGTCTCTTCTACTCTGTGTCTTGTTTTGGCTCTCCTCCATCATACATGATGGAATATTGATGGGCCCACTATAGTGCGGGTCTTGTAATGACACAGCTGTGGTGAGGTCATGAAGGCAAATAGCCACTTTGAGTCTGGAAGACAACATTCCAAAGCACTTCTGCTATCCTCCGGCTTATGCATTCTTTCCACCCCTATTCTGCAATGTTCCCTGAGTCTGGGGAGTGGGCACAGTAGAGATGTCTTATTTAGTGCTGAGCATACAACAGTTACTTATTCTTAGTACTTTGACAAGTTTTGAGTCTCCCCAGTACTAATTGTCATCTATAAAAAGAAGCTACTCTTCTGCCCATACATGAGAACAGCACTAATCTGTTAGCATAAGCATAAATGTGTACGGGGAAATTTGATGGAAATAATATCTCTAGCTAAACAACAATAGTCTCTAACCCCCCAGGGTCTTTATGACCTTCCAAGACATGGGCTTTTGATTAGCTTTGCAGTACCAGTCATGAATTCAGTCCTGAGGAGCAGCCTCAAATCCACTCAGAGAACAGTTGGTTATATCCATGCCACTTGGCACCAGTGGGCACATACAGGCTCACCTCTTAAGGTCTACACATATAATAGCACTCCCCCTCTGCCCACAATCCACTGGTTCTAGCAAGTGTCACTTCAGAGCTCTGTGACTCTAGAAAAGGGATGAGTACTTCTCATGGAACAGAGGGGACAAGGGGGAATATTTGCTAACACCTTTCGCCTCTGAGTTTCTAGCAATTCTTTCTGTAGCCAGGAAACTGGGCTGGACCCACAGTTGGCTAAGGGTAGTCCAGGGGCTTGAAGTAGGGGCCAGTTTTAGTACAACCCTTACCCTTAGAATGATTTATATAATTTAAAGGTTTTTTTTAAAAAGGAAGAGTGAAAAATAGAAACAGTAAAGGAAGAAGAGGAAGGAGCCATAGGAACTCTAATAGCACCACATGACCTAAAATACTTACACTATTTACTTTTTAGGGCTAAAGCTCAGTGTTAGAGCACTTGCTTAGCATGAATAAGTTCCTGGGTTCATTCCCCAGCCCTGGAAAAAAAGCTCTTGCTGTCTGTCTGTTTAAAGAAAAGGACTTCAGTCAGGTGTGGTGGCGCACACCTTTAGTCCCAGCATTCCAGAGGCCAAAGTAGGATTGCTATGAGTTTGAGGCCAGCCTAAGACTACATAGTGAATTCCAGGTCAGCCTGGGCTACAGCGAGACCCTACCTCAAAAAAACAAAAACAAAACAAGGATTTTAGGCTGGGGCTTTGTTGACATTTCTGCTGAACAGCGAGGGGTAGGATAGAAGGCCAAGGCTTTAGGGGCCTGGAATGGTCAGGCCCAGATTTTATGCCCTCCAGTGCAGTGTTAGGAGTAGGAAATTCCAGAGAAATCTGGGATTTGTGCTTCCTCTGGAGCATCCATGGTTCCCAAACACCAAATAATCAGATCAGAAAATTCTACTGTCTTGAGACTGGCCATATCTAGAAGGGCTCAGCTCCCAGGCAGAAGGCAGAGCGCTAGGCAGGAGGCTGGCTGAGCTGAGAGCAGGGCTGCTTGCTCTGTTCAGGAGCATGGGGCTGCCTGGGCTTGTCTGCTGGGCGGCTCGTGGGGCTCTGCAGGAACTACAGAGGTGCAGCCAGAGCCGCAGCGGGGTACAGCTGACTCTCTTCCCGCCCCACCTTCTCTTAGCACTGGTGCCCAAGGCCCTGTTCTTCTTGCTTGTCACCAACATGCTGTCACTTCCTCAGACACTCTCATACCTTCAACCCTTCTCCTGAGGTCACAGTGAGTTTGCCACTGTGTGAGCACCACAGTGCACATTTACATAAGCTTAGATGGGATGGGAAATTACTAAAAACGGCTGCTCTGCAATCAAGGGATTGGTATCTGAGCCATGCATTGTAACAAATGCTTTAAGTCCTAGCACTCAGGAGGCTGAGGTAGGAGGAGTACCATGAATTCAAGGCCAGTCTGGGACTACAGAGTTTGTTCCAGGTCAGCCCTTTCAGGGCCAAAACAAAAAGAGATGTGATCTGAGCATGGTGGTGCATGCCTCTAATCCTAGCACTGGGCTTGCTGAGGCAGGAGAATCAGCCGGGATAAAGAGTGAGTTCAAGCCCAGCCTCGGCTACATAGTGAGGTCTTCTCTCAAACAGAGAAAAAGGGGGAGGAGAGCAGGTCATGGAGGCACAGCCACTTCTTGGTCTACAGAAGGAAGGTTTTCTTCGGGCCAGAGCCTCACCATGGTATTATCTGTATTCATCTGGGTTCACTTGGCAGCTTCTTTTCTTCCTTATGAGACATTAATTAAGTGCATAACTTTCTAAAATTCCTAGAAATATGCCCAGGGATCAGCTATGCAGGCAGCTTGTGCTCTGCAGGTGAGTGCAGAGCCAGATGAGAGGTGAAGGGGTCTGTGCTGAAGCTGATAAGCAGCTAACAGTGAGTCAGCCTCAAACACCAGGCCTGGTCAGTCCTGCCTGCTAACTTCTTCAGCTCTTTCTCAGAACTTCCTCCAGCTTGGAGTGTCTGTCCCTCCATCCAGCGGCAGAGGTAAGACCCAGACAGAAGGGAGCTTTCAGGCAGAAAGCTATTCTAATTCTGACTCAAGAAAACATGTGAATGAGCAATGAAGAGGGATACCTAGTGTTCTCCTCTGGCTACATGCATCACACCATACGTATTACACACACACACACACACACACACACACAAAGGAAAATCAAATGCCAGTTTTTCAGGTGGCCTTGGACAGAGGATGCTATTAGTATCTGCTTACTGACTTGCTGTCCATGGCTGAAAGTGAAAACCTACAACCCTGTGGCTGGCTGTGCCCCAGCATTCTGACTGCATAGCTTATCATCCGTAGTGTCAGATGCTGATCTATTTCATTAGCTGCAATGAAGATTTCCAGGTTTCTGACTATGCCTGGGAGTAGTCTACTTGCAGATGAGGGAGAGCCTTGTTAGGAAAGGTATCTGGGGTTCCCTTGGCAAGGGGTAAATGCTGGGGGCTCTGTTTTGGCACATGCTGGCTAGGAACTCCAGGGGAGTTGCCAGTTCCCTCAGTCCTTAGGCAGCTCACAAGTGAAAGTCACAGAGTGGAAGATACAAGGAAGTGATCATGGATCCCAGCCTCTAACAGAGACACAAAGGGTCCACCATGGAGAGGAGAATAGGGTGGATGTTATAGAGCGTAGCAAAGTGTGAAGCGCTATGGAACAACACAAGGAAAATGGAAAGAAACTAAGTAAGAATGGACACCAGGAATTGTCCATGTCTCAGGTGCTAAGATGTGTACTATCCTTAGATGGAAGCATGATGAAGACATTAAAACCTTTCCCATTACACCTTGAATTCACAAGCTACCTTACTTCCTTCTCCCCATTCCCAGAACACACCCTTCCTGTCTCCTCCACACTGAGCTCTGGACTACCTGTTTCTTCACTTCAGACTTCATCTGGAGCCAGTGTGGGTCACCTGGTAGGACCTTGGCTACCATTCCTACTCCATTTATCCTCTCTGGTCTCTCACACCAGGCTAGTATGGTGCCCACCCTGTCCTCTGCCATTGTCAATCCACAGGACCAGTCTGAACATCTATGAGAAGTGTTTCTCTGACATAGAGTAAAGAATTTTTCCTAGGACAACTGCATAGAGAGACAGGCATACTGAGTTCAAGTTGAACAAAAGCCTTACACTCCTACAACCTCTTCCAGTATTGGAGGGACTTTTGCATTGAAGACAGATCAAGCAAGACACTGGATGTAGATGAAGATAGTATGTTCAGAACAAATTCAGATGAAGATGCTTTTGGTGTTATGGATTCACACCGAACAGAGTCATGGTACTGCCATCTTTCTGTCCAAGGCCACCTGAAAAACTGGCCTTTGTTTTCATTTTCTTTTATTTTTATGTGTGTGTAGTATGTATGGTGTGATGTATGGAGTGTGTGTGTGTGTGTGGTATTATGCATGTGCCTATGCAGGTGTGCCTATCCCATTTGTGGGCAGAAGCCAGAGGAGAACATTGGGTATCTCCCTTCATTACTCATTCACATGTTTTCTTGAGTCAGAATCTCACTGATTCTGGAATTTGTTATTTTTGTGAGCCTGGTGATTTTCCAGCCTCTGCTCCCCACAGGACCTGGGTTCCAGATGTGCATAACCATTCCCAGCTGTTTACGTGGGTGCTGGAGAATCAAACTCAGGCAGTCTTAAGCCCCCTTGGGCCCTCATGCTTGCATGGGAAGAATTCTTAACCACTGAGACATTTCTTGAGCCCCCAAAGTCACTTTTACACAAGGAAAAGAAGGCTAATATAAAAAAAGCTATGGAGCTGGAGAGAGTAGCAGTTAAGGCACTTGCCTATGAAGCCTAAGGACCCATCTTCCCAGGTCCCATGTAAGCCAGACACACAAGGTGATGCATGCACAAGGTTACACATGCCCACAAGGTGGTGCATGCATCTGGAGTTTGATTATAGTGGCTGGAAGCACTGGCATGCCAATTCTCTCTCTCTCCCTGTCTCATAAAAAAAGGCCAGTCTGCCGGGCGTGGTGGCACACGCCTTTAATCCCAGCACTCGGGAGGCAGAGGTAGGAGGATGGCCGTGAGTTCAAGGCCACCCTGAGACTCCATAGTGAATTCCAGGTCAGCCTGAGCTAGAGTGAGACCCTACCTCGAAAAACCAAAAAAAAAAAAAAAAGGCCAGTCTGTTGGGCTTGCCTCAAAAGAAAGAAAGAAAGGAAGGGAGGAAGGAGGAGGAGGGGGGAGGAAGGAAGGAAGAAAGAAAGAAGGAAGCCAGCCAGCAAGCTAGCTAGCTAGTATGGAGGGAGACCATCTGTGTCTCTTCTGAATGAAAAAAGCCCCAGGTCAGCACCAATTAGCTCAGAGTTGAAGCTTGCAGAGCCCCAGGTAGGTGAGAAATAGATCCTATATCTTCCTAACATATCTCCCTTCCTTGGTGTTTTGTGGGTACCATTGTCCCATGGGTCACCCTCCCCTGCTTAAGTTCATCCTTCTTAATGGTGTCAAGGCAATGCCTTGGTAATCCACTGTCCAGTGCTGTAGATCATTGATATAAATCATTTCCTATCAGATGGGGACAGATGCTAATGATTCATCCTCACAGGATGCATTCCTAGAGCAGTTGTTGGCAAACTTTGTGGTAAAGGGCCAGAGAGTAAATATTTTAGACTTTGTGTCCCCTGTGTGCTCTGTGATAATTAGGCATCTCTGACCTTGCCAGGGCTAAAGCGGACACAGGCAAAGTAATTGTGTAGACATGGCTGGCTGCCAATGAAACTTTGTTTTAAAACAGAAGCAGGGCTAAAAATTCTGGGCCACAGTTGACCTGTGGTCACATATCAGCCCCTCACTGAGACCATCAGGCCTCCATCTGTATTAGTCTGTAAGCATATGTGGAATTCCTGGGGACAGGGGAGTGCATGGCCAGTGGGCAGCCATAAAAGTGGAGGGCAGCCGGGTGCGGTGGCGCCCACCTTTAATCCCAGCACTTGGGAGGCAGAGGTAGGAGGTCCACTGTGAGTTCAAGGCCACCCTGAGACTACAGAGTGAATTCCAGATCAGCCTGAGGTAGAGTGAAACCTTACCTCGAAAAAAAAAAAAAAAAATTGGCCTGTGAGCAAGGGTGGAAGTTAGAAGGACAAAAAGGTTCAGGTCAGCTTCTCCCTGGACAGAAATTCTTGTCCAACCAGGCTCTGGCCTCTGCCCTACCTCTTGCTCTTTGGCTACACAGCTGTTTGTTGTTCCAGTTCAGTGCAGAAATAAGAAGAATCAGGCCATGAATGTTTTATTATAAGCTTTTCTTTGGGAAGCAAGTTCATAGGGCCTGCTTAACACTGAGTGTAATAGAGTGGTAGTCAGTAATGAATAAAACATGTTCATTTCAATGCCCCTCGGGGTGATGACAGTGTTTTCAGGACTCATATTAAAAATTAATGAGTTGTTTCTTCTCAGGATCTTCATCTATGCCAGGGTCTCAGAGAAAGCAGTTTGGTGTCTCAGTATGTGCGGAAACCTGCCCACTTCTTTCTCCTTGTTAATCCCAACGTGAAAACGACATGACCTGGTCACCCTGCCTGCATGGGGAGGGGGCACTAAGCTGTAGTAAGGATCCTCTGGTGTTGGTAGAAACACAGTTTAGAATTGGGTAACAGCACTGTAGCCAGAAGCTCACTCTGACTTCCTCCCAGGGAAGGCTGGAATTTCATAGAGCAGACCACTGTCACCAATAACCGCCCAGTTCCTAGGGACTGGATCTCTGTGATATGCATGCACTCTACTATGCAGCCATTTCCCAGGGAGAGCGGGAGATGTGGGAGCCAGGATTGTGCCTCGTTTCTGGTATTGCTCTTTGAACATTAGGCCTGAAGTGGCTGCTGGATCTTTGGTGTATGTGGGCAGTTCCCCCAAGAGAAGATCCTCTGACAAATCCATGTGGTTGGTCAGCTCTCTGGAATGGGTGTGTTTACCCAATTGGACAGAATCCAGGTGTGTGCCCCTTAGACAGTCATTGTAAAAGAACATAACAATGCATATCTTCTTCATTACAGTCTGAGACCTTTCCTGTGAAGGGGCCAATAGGCACAGCTCCATGGCAAACAGGAGTGGCATGGCTTTGAAGTTGAAACTGAGATTTCCCCCAGAACACCTTAGAGCAGGGCATACTATTGTTACAGGACTGTTTTCAATTGTTTCTATCCCAAGCCAGCCAAAGCTCTTTCCCTTTCTTATTTCTATTACTGCCTTGCTTCCTTGGTCCTGCAGAGTTCACTAATTTCTTAAAGCCTAGACCCATATAAAATTAAGCCATTAAAAATTTAATCCAGCTGGGCATGGTGGTGCACGCCTTTAATCCCAGCATTCAGGAGGCAAGAGGTAGGAGGATCACCATGAGTTTGAGGCCATCCTGAGACTGCATAATGAATTCCAGGTCACCCTGTGCTACAGTGAGACACTACCTCGAAAAACCAAAAAAAAAAATTAAGCCAGGTGGCTTAGTGGTATAGACCTGTAATCCTCAGTACTGCATCTGGAAGCAGGAGAAATTGAAGCTCAAAGCCTATCTGGCTAACAGAATAAGTTCAAGGCTAACCTGAGCAACTTAGTAAGACCCTGTCTCAAATCAAAAGTAAGAGGACTGGGTATATAGCTCAGTAGTAGAGTGCTTGTGTAGCATGTAGGATGCCCTGGTGTTGATCCACAGTGCAAAAAGAAAACTCTAAACAGAGTCAGAAAGGCCCCTAGCAGTTAGGAGAAAGCCGGGCTGCAAGGGAGGCTCAGGATGCCCTTGGAATGCAGTCAAAGCTGGAGGACTAATGCATCTGCTGTCCTGGTGTCACAATCAGTTATCTCAAACAGGTCTTTTTACCCCTCATAATACCAGTCTACCTCACACACTTGTTACAAACACCCAAGAAGAGTGGATTATGAGTGGAATGAAGGTGCATTTGGACAGCACCTGCTGCCAGAGGCTGGGCTGTATGCTGGTGACTAGAGCCTGCATGCAAGGCATCATGTTTGCAAGTTTCTAGTCATTTAAGGACTGCAGTGCTAGCCATGTACCAGCAGGGGGCAGTTGCTTCTCAGCGCTCCTCAGCAGGCCCAGCAATCCCAGCAGACAATACTCTTCCAGGGGGGACTTGGGGTCTCCAGAAAGTTACAGCCCTCAGTTTCCTGCCCCAGCAGCTTTGCTTCTGACTTGATTCTAATGGTGATAGAATGAAGACCTGATTCAGAGGTGGATGGGTAGAGCCCTGTGTGCATCTGGAAACCAATGCCAGCCTTCCACCATTCCTTTGAACTTCTGAAGACAGAGCCCACTCTGGTTCTACATGAGCTGGCAAGACATCCATCATGTTTCCACTCTGGGCACCATTGCATAGCACTACCAGGATGGCAGGACTATCCTGGGTCATGCTCAGCTAAGGATATGCTTTAAGTCTTCTCCTAAACTTGGATAAAAAGGATGTATCCACAAATACAACTTGCCTCTATTCCTGTTCAGTTCTAAGTAATGTGTAGCCATGAAATCTCACAAATTTGCTTCATAACATTTGTTGGATTAAATTTCAGCTGATAGTCAGGTTTATAGCAAAACTCCCAAAACATCCACCCTTCAGCTATCTTTAGATATAGTTGATGCCAGTGTCCTGTCCTCTATGTCCTCTGAATGGACTTGGCCCACTATAGGTCCTGGGTGTTCCCAAACATTCTCTTAACCCTGCTGACACCTGCCCTGTAGGGTGCTTGACCCACCGAAGTCCACAGATACCAGCAACAATGGGGTCATGAGCCTTTATGCCACCACAGTGTATGACACAGTCCAGGAAAGTCTATGCTCTCAGCCAAGACTAGTGTCCAGGCTAGCCAAGCCCAGTGCATGCAAAGCCCAGGCCAGAGCAGAGGTGGGGACTGCATATTCTACTCTGGCTTATCTCTTAATATCAGCAGTTCCCAGTATCACCTCAGTGATGGTACATTTAGAATCAGGAAGACTGACTCTACCAACCAGAGCTTGCTTTGAAGATGGACTTTTTTTTTCTTGAGACACAACTTGCTTTATAGTTCAGGCTGCCTCATGCCCCCTGGATTCTGGCATTACACATATATACCACTCATGCCCAGCCTCTACTTCTTTGAAAATGTTTTAGCAAACAGTTGTCACTTGATATAAAAAATGATGTAAAATTTATTTTTGCACATGTATGTGTGTGTAGAATGCATGTGTGTTTCCACCTTCATATGTATGTGGGTATACATGTGTGTGTGTGTGTACACACATGTGTATGTGGAGGCCAAAGGTAAACATTGGGTGTTTTCCTCAATTACTTTCCACCTTATTCTTTGAGATAGGATCTCTCACTGAACCTAGAGTTTGCCAAATTTGGCTAGACTAGCTAGCCAGTGAGCCCTGAGGATTCCATCTCTTGCTCCCTAGAGCTGGGATTACATGTGAATTCTACCACACCTGGTAGTTTTCAAAGGTGCTAGGATCCAAATTTATGTTCTGAAGCACTTTATCTTCTGAGCCATCCCTCTGGCCTCTCAAAAAATGATGATTAAAAAGTAATATAAAGGTTCCCCACCAGGTGTCGAGGCACACACCTTTAATCCCAGCACTCAGGAGGCAGAGGTAGGAGGATTGCAATGAGTTCAAGGCCACCCTGAGACTACAGAGTGATTTCCAGGTCAGCCTGAGTAGAGTGAGACCCTACCTCGATAAAGAAAAAAAAAGGTTCCCCAAACTAAACTCCCCAGAGGACCAATGTTATCATTTGGTATGTAAGCCTGGGCACTTACAGCCATGAAAAATATGTCATTTACCAAAAACAAGACAATCTTCTATATCTGCTTCTTTGACCTTCTTCTTCATCACCCCTCTCCATACCATCAGCCTGGCTGCATGGTGTCCTGTGCAGCCGCTGGTCATCCTCCTGTGGAACATCTGGGTCTCCCCAGCACAAATTTTCCATATAATAAGCAGTTCCTATCTGAGTTTCTATTCTAACTTGCCTGAATATTTTAGAATGCATTCTCTCTTGATCTCTGTCTCTCTACAACAGAGAGAAGCACAGATAGCTATGAGTGAGAGATGACTATGGGAGCTGTTCTGGCCTACGCAGTCCTTTCTGAATCTGAGCGGGAGCAGCAGAGCCCATCCAGACAGAATGTCACACAGCAGCCTTAGCACTGCAGCCTTTTGTGATCCTGACTTAAGGAGGAAGAAAGGAGGAGCCTGGAGGCAAAAGCTCCATGCAGGAAACATGCAGATAATCTTTGTGCATTCTTGGAGGCAGGATCACCCAGGGGTCGCAAGCCATTGTGGTCATCCAACAGGCCCCATCTCCAGGAAGCTCCTCTGTTTATCAGCATTTCCACAGTGTGACCAGTGGTAACTCTGAGGCTGGTGTGGTGGTGCATGCCTTTAATCCCAGCACTTGGGAGTCAGAGGTAGAAGGATTGCCTTGAGTTCAAGGCCACCCTGAGACTACAGAGTAAATTCTAGGTCAGCCTGAGCTAGAGTAAGACCCTACCTTGAAAAAAAAAAATCTAAGACTCTGGATTTTCTTTTATTAATTTTTTTTTTTTTAGTTAGCATGCAAAGTAGTAGGTTTCATTATGGAATTTGTATGTGTGTGCGTGCATGCATGTGTTCACGTGGGCATTATTATACTTTGTTTTGATTTGTCTCCTACCCCACTTTCCTGTCCCTTCTGCCCTCCTCTTGCCAGCCCTCTCTACCCATGGATGGTCACCCCTTCTGCTTTCACGTCGTACTTATTCCACTGCCCTCTCCTTTCCCCCCTCACTTCTCCCTCAGGATTTCTGTTCCTCTGTAATGGTCCCTTTCTAATTTCAACACAAACACATACATACTGAAATCCAAGGTCTGTATATTAGAGAAAATATTTGGTGTTTGTTTTTATGAGTTGGGCTTATTTTGTTAAGCATAACTATTTCCAGTTCTATACATTTTTTTCTACAGCTTTCAGTATTTTATTTTTCTTGATGGCTAAATAAAATTCTGTTATGTGTATGTGATACCTTTTCTATATCCATTCATTTGTTGATGGGCATCTAGGTTGATTCCATTTTTTATCTATTGTGAATAGTACAACAATGAATGTAGATGTGCAAGTGTCTCAATTTGGAGTCCATGTATATAGCCAGGAGTGGTACAGCTAAGGCATAAGATATTTCTGTTATTTTAGAAGCATCTATGCTGATTTACATAGCAGTTATACAATTTTACATTCCCATCAGTAGTGAATAAGGATTCCTCTTTCCCTACATCCTTGCCAGCATTTTGTTGTCCTTTGTTTTCTTTATGTTGGCCATTCTGAGATGGGGTCTCAAAGCAATTGTAATTTGCCTGTCCCAGGTGGCTAAGAATGTTGACACCTGTTCAAACTTTGTTGACCATTCATCTTTTCTCTTGAGAACTGTCAGGTCAGTTCCTCAGACCAGTTATTGATTAGATGATTTTGAATCTTTGGTGTTTAATTTGAAGTTCTTTTTTCTTTTTCTTTTTTTTTTTGTTGTTGTTATTTTTATTTATTTATTTGAGAGCGACAGACAGAGAAAGAAAGAAGCAGATAGAGAGAGGGAGAGAGAATGGGCGCGCCAGGGCCTCCAGCCCCTGCAAACGAACTCCAGATGTGTGCGCCCCCTTGTGCATCTGGCTAACATGGGTCCTGGGGAGTCAAGCCTCGAACCGGGGTCCTTAGGCTTCACAGGCAAGCGCTTAACTGCTAAGCCATCTCTCCAGCCCTGAAGTTCTTTTTCTAGATATTAATCTCCTGCCTGAGTATAGCTAAAAATATTTTTTCTCATTCTGTAGGGACTCATTCTGGTGATTATTTCCTTTGCTGTGAAGAGCATTTTAATTTCATGCAACCCCATTGTCATTTTTTTGTTTGTTTTTCCTATGTCTTGCTCTACCAATTTAAAAGTTTCAGGCCTTACATAAAGGTCTTGGATCCATTCTGAAATGATTTTTTTGTGCAGGGTGAGAGGTATGGATCTGGTTTCATTCTTCTATATATGAAAATTTGGCTGTTCACTCAGCACTTTATTGAAGAATAATTTTTACAATATATGTTTTGACAACTTTGCTGAAAATTAGGCAACTGTAGCTTATTGAGTTTATTTCCAGGTCATCTATTCTATTCTACTGGTCCTCATGTTTGTTTTGGTGAAAATATCATAGAATTTTTGTTACTATGACTCTATAGTATCACTTGAAGTCAGGTATTGTAATACTTCCAGCATTTATCTTTCTGTTTAGAGTTATTTTGGCTCTTCTGGGTCTTTTGTGCTTGCAAATGAATGTAATCCCATAAAGAATGTCATTAGAAATTTTTTGGTGATTGCATTGAATCTGTAGTTTACTTTGATAATACAGCATTTTCACAAAATCAGTTCTGACAATCTATGAGCATACAAGGTCATTGTCATCAGCTAGAGGATTACTTAATATGCAGTAGAATAAGTATTTATGTATGGTTTAGTGCACAATAGCATTTTAGCACATTTAAAAAGTACACTCTATTTAGGAGAAAACCAACTGGACTCTAAATTATACACACCTTAATGACAAGACTTCCTTCCACTTGTGAATGTGAAATATCTAATTTAGAAATACTGACACTATAATACATAAACAGCTGTTATAAATGTACATGTGTTTAATTTCTCTTTCTTTTTTTCTTCCCTTCTTTCTTTTTTTTAGGAAACTAAGTTATATTCTGATTAAGACTTGAATCTTCAACCCTTGAAAAAGCCCACATATGTGGTCAGACTTAACAGCCCCCATTATTAAACACTTAGATCAAGTTTTATATATAATAACAAGTTTTATTGCAAAAGGACCCTGTACACCCTAATTTATTAGTTCTAGTACCTAAACAAGTAATTAACCCACAGAAACATGTATCATGAGTAACAAGAAATACCACCCATCCCTTCTTCATATTAGCACCTTGTCCCTCCTGAGCCACAGTGCTCATCACTGAGGTATGTGAACAGTCACTTTTCCCATTCATCCTGAGTGAGAGATGGAATGACTTAAGTACCGATCATATCACAAACAAGTTTTTACCAAAAAAAATCACAAATGAACCTAAAGTACTTTATAGAATTTACTACAAAACATCATAAAAACTGCCTTCACTTAAGCTCTCTCTCCCCATTATCTGGCTAGCCAATTGGATGTCTCTGGGCATGATGGTAACTCTCTTGGTGTGGATGGCACATAGATTAATGTCTTCAGACAGACCTACCAGGTACGCCTCACTGGCCTCCTGAAGTGCGCCAGTGGCTGTACTCAGAAACCTTAAGTCTAGTTTGAAATCCTGGGTGATCTCTCTCACCATCCTCTGGAAAGGCAGCTTCTGGATGAGAAACTTGTCAAGGTCGGGGGAAGGGATTCCCACCAGTGGACTTAGGAGCAGTCTGCTTGGTTCAGGCCATTTTCTCTCCCCCAAAGTTGAAGTCTTTGGCTCTTTCTCTGATCACCTCACTGCGTTAATGCCAGTGAAGAGCTGAACTTGTCAAGCAAAAAGAGGGCTCTGTTCCACCATGTCTGTCTTGAAAGCTTGTTTTGAAAATACATTTTTATTTATATGTTTGTAAGCAGAGAGAGACAGAGAGGAAAGAGATAGGAAAAGAAAATAGTACACCAGGGCCTCTAGCCACTGCAAATGAACTTTAGATGCATGCACCAATTTGTACATCTGGCTTTAACATGGGTACTGGGAAATGGAACCCAGGTAGGCTTTGCAGGCAAGTGCTTTAACTGCTACACCATCTCTCCAATCCTCTGAGAGCTTTTTGTTGTTGTTGTTGATAGTAAGTTCTAGTGACCTATATAAAGATAAGAGTGATGAATTGAAATAGCCTACTTATACTGTCTCATGATCTATCTGATCTTTCATGTCTATTAGTGTTTGCTGTATAAAATTGAAAGCCCCAACATTCAATGCATATGTATTTACAATTGCTATATCTTTATAATGAATTGTTTTCTTTATTGATGGTTAGTGGCCTTCTTATCTCTTCTGACTACTTGTTCTCTGAACTCTATCAGATATCAAAATAACTATGCAAACATGTTTTCATCTTCCATTCACTTGATAAATTGACTTCTTTATTTTTACTCTTAGTTGATAGGTATCTTTACCAGTGGGGAGTGTGTTCATTCTAGTTTCTGAAAAATAGCCAATTCTGAATCCCCTTTTTTGGTGAGTTGAGGCCATGTATATTTGTTATTGAGAGATTTTTACTTTCTTATTTTATATTGAGAGATTATGGGTTTGCTGGTTTACTGTGTTGGACATGATGGATTCCTTTTTAGCTCTCCTTTGGTTATTTCTTTCATGAAATTTATTCTTTCATGTGCTCTCTTGAGCAAGATTGTCATTCTTCCTCCTCTGTGCAAAGTATTCCTATCTCCTGTAGGGCTGGCTTGGTTAGTTTATGCTTGTCGTGTGTGTGTGTGTGTGTGTGTGTAAAAAAGAGAGAGAGAGAGAGAGAGAGAGGTGTGGTATCTGCTCATGTATGTGTCCTCATGGGGCCCCTTCCACTCACCTGCCACAGGAGTTGCTCTCCTGCAGTGGCTGGAATGGAATGTCAGTTGTTCCACCCCATCTCTCATCCTCCTGATATTATTTTGAGCCAGAGTTTCTTTTTGCTGATTCCAGAGCTTGCCGGACTCTGCACATTATCCAGTCTGCTTCCCTGTGGCACTAGGGTTGTAGGCACATGTGGCCATGCCCAGCTCTTTTACTGGAACCTGGAGATTTGAATCCTATCAGTCTCAGGCCCTCTCAGGCCCCTTCGGGCCCTCATGCTTGTGCTAGAAGCCCACTTAACCACTGAGCCATCTCTCCAGTCCTGAGTTTGTCTTGAAATGTTCTTAATTCTTTACTAATCTTAAAAAGTAGCATTGCTAGATAACAGTCTTTCTTGGTTGTTAGTTATTTTCAAGGCTTTAAATATACCATTTTATGTTTTCTTAGCTTTTAGCAAGAAGTCTGATCTTACTCTTACTTGTCTTTGTAGCATTTCCCTAGTGACTTTAATATTAATTTGCTTTATATTTTTTAATATCTTAAATATAATATGTCTAGAGAGGTCTTCCTATAGTTGTGTGTACTGGGGTTAAAAATGTCTCTTGTGTACGGATGACCACTTCTCTCTCTAGATTTGGGGAAAATTCTGATATAATTTCATTGAATAGATTCTCTGTGCCCTTCATTTTTTTCTCAGCTCCTCCTTCTGCTCCATTGGGTTCTTAATTTTGGTCTCTTAACTACATGCTCGAATTTGTGGACATTTTGGTCATGTGAGCTTATTTTCTTCCTTTATTGATGTTTGAACGTTATGTTCCTTGACTTGTCCTCCACCCTGACATTCTTTCTTCTACTGGTGATGCTTTCCATTGTGGTTTTTATTTAATTCATTGGGGTTTCAGTGTTTCTAATTATTTTTCTAAATCTAAATTTTCTTACTAAATTTTTCTTCCATGTTGCTGACTTTGTTTGTTTGTTTCTTTTTTCAAGGTAGGGTCTCACTCTAGCTCAGGCTAACCTGGAATTCACTATGTAGTCTCAGGGTAGCCTCGAACTCATGGTGATCCTCCTACCTCTGCCTCCCGAGTGCTGGGATTAAAGGCATGCACTACCATGCCCAGCTCCATGTCGCTGACTTTTTGCCATTTATATTAATGATTGTCTCATTAATTTGTTAGCATTTTTTTCTATGTTGCCAACTTTCCTCTAAAGTCTAAAGATTCTCTGTGTATGTATTTCCTTGTTAAGACCATCATGCCTCCCAAATTCCTCTGCCCTTAGTCCTGGAGAAGTCAACACATACCCAACTCTTGGAATGTACCACCTCAAGTTGGACCATCACTCAAGCCACGCCCTACATAAGGAGCCCTTGAAACCTTGAGATTCACAGGGGGCACAGTTGAGTGGAAGGTGATATGTTATGTAAACTCTGGTCATCTTATCACTATCTCATCACCTGTTTAGAAGTTAATGTTCAGTTTTTAAATAAAATCATGGTTTTTTTTTTATTATGAAAGGCTTTGTCTGGATTTTCTTTTCAACACAAGAATAAAGTTATAAGGATAAAGCCAGGCCTACAACTTGGCCTTATCCCATCTTAACCATATTTAGAAGGGGCTCTTTGAAACTGCCTTGAGATGTGTCCTGCCCCACCAACCTCCCTAGAGAGGGCCAGAATAATGTTATTAGCAAGCAACCAAGGTGAGCATGGGAGAGCTGGAGAAGGCAGAGCGACGAGGGAGCACAAACGGGCTGCTGGTGCCAGCCTGACCTGACCATTTCTCCTCCTCAGATGGAATCTCCCCTCACCTTACTCCTGTGTCCTCTTGTCTCTTTCCAGGACTCCTCCTCAGCTGGACCCATCCCCACGGCCATCCAGCAAGCTGCCACGGTGGCTGGAGAACAGGGCACATCTCCCAAAGTCCAGCTGCCCCTCAACGTGTGAGCTACCCCTCATGTTTGTTGTAGTGTCATGCTTTGGCTTTGTCCACATACACACTGACATTTACAAAAATGGTTTCTATCTAGCAGATTTTCAGTTGACTACTAGCTGGTTTGTATAATTATGTTCATCTGGTAATGCTTCCCAAAAGGAAAGCATGAAGACAAAAGCCTAACAGGGTCTTTGAAATCATTGTCCCTAGGACAGTTATGAGAAGAAGGGAAGTTCAAAATATTTGACATCATAGGCACTGGTCTATCAAGAAGAGAGCCAGACATGTCTTGAAGTGGGCCTCATAGGCCCCAGAGGTCTGCAGTGGCCTGAGGGTGTGGCAGCAGCTGGGGAAGCCTTGAGAACCTGGGTAGCAGCTTGGTACTGCCTGCTCAGAGATAGTGAACTGCCATTAATGCAACCCAAGGCCAGCCAGCTGCATGCCGGCCCCAAATATAACCACATGAATCACTGCTACGAAGTGAGGCACTTATCTTGTTGAGGAAATTTGCTCTGCTAAATTACAGCTTTTAAAAGATATGTGCAGTTTAAAATTTCTTATTTAAAAAGCTTTCTGAAGAATGCTTGTTAATTTGGCAATGAGTTCAGTCTCTTGAATGGATTTTTAAGGTGGAGCAGATGAATGTGGCAAACAAAATGATAAAGACAGAAAGTTCCATCAATCAAGGTGAGTCAGTGGGACATTCAGAACCTGTATGGTTGTACAATGGAATACATTTCAAGAGGAAAAAAGGCTTTTGGCCAAAAAAAAATCCAAGTTCAAAAGGTTTCCTGGAAGCAACTTAGTTCCTTAGGGCAAGTCCAAATGTTAGATTTTGTTGTGAATAAGAAAGTTTTGACCACCTTTCTCTTTCTTGCCCATCTACATGATTAAACAACTTAATAAAAGAAATCTGAATTGTATCCAAAGTTCCCCTGGCTTCCTCACATGAACATAGATTAGTATGCTATGTTCCAGATTAGTCTGTGGGTTAAAATTTAAGTTGTTGCTAACAGTAGACATAGGGTATAGTCAGTCAACTTTACCACATTTTTAGGTTTGTCTCTCTTTGAGTTCAATCACCCACATAAGGAAAATATGCAAGAGGAAATCCTAGAAAATTCCTAAAAGCAGAAATTGAATTTTTCATGCACCAAGCTCTCTGCAGCATCTACATGCATGAAGTGGTATACAGACATCGTAGTCAGTATCTTAAGTCATCTCCATTGACGTATACAGGAGGATGTGCACAGGTTATGCAGAAATGCATGGTCATTCTAGGTAAGGATTGAGCATTTAGCATCCAGGGTATCCGGGGGCCAGTCCCTATAGATATGAGGGATAGCTGTCCTTTCTCTAACCATGCTCCTGTGTCTTCTCCTGTGGCTTCATTCCAAGCCAGGAGGTGAGTGAGAAGGATGCTGTGAAGAACCAGATGCAAGGCAACATTCCCAAGGAAGAAGACCCGTGTCCACAGGTTGTCTAGTGTGATTCCCTAAGTGAGAGATAGGGCACAGGCAGTGTGATATGACTAGATTTATTGTGACATCCCCACCTGACATCTGAATACCTATGCCTAGACTCTCAAAAGCTTCCTACTTTTCTCTGAGAGCCAAAGACAACCCCCTTCTGAATATAGAGAGCTCTAGATCTTAAGTGTCAGAATGAGCCAAGAGAGAAGGTTGCTCTGCCTTTGAGACCTAAGGGTAATGACTATTTTGATACACTATTGAAGCCTCAACTGTATACACACCTTCATTTCCTCAATGTATCTTCACTTTGACACAGAACATGAAGGGTCCTCTTCCTTCTCAGCGTCCTTCTGACATGAAAAGAAGTTCACCAGTTCATGTAGCTCTCTCCTTCCTCCTTCTCTACCTTACCCTTAGGGCATATTGCCACTGTTTAACTTGAGAATTTCACCGAGTAGTAGGACAGGAAAGTAATGTATCAGATAACGTACATGGAGTAACAAACTTGGGTAGAGATGGGTCTGCAGGTAACAGTGGTGGTCTGAGCAGTAAATGAATCAAGGCTTGTAAGAGGCCAGGAAAAACAAGCTTGTGCTTCCCACACTTGCTTAGAAATCTCACATGTTGCAGCAATATATATGCTGAAACACTTTGAAAACTTGACCACTAAGATCACATTTTTATGCTACTCTTGGGGAGCACAACAAGATTGACCACATCAGTTTATTAAGCAGGGGACTCACCTGACCCATTGATGCTCTTTGGCTCAAAGAATCTGGACAGGGCACAACTGTTTGTTACCTGACTGTTCTTCCCAAAACAGCAGCTGTAAGTCATGTTCAAAATTCTAAATTTGAACATGAGATAAGCTGTATTTACAGAAACTACACAGCTGTGCAGCAGGAGTATGTAGGAATGATGGCCTTGGAGCTCCAGGCAAAGGTCCAGATGAAGCCATTATGGAGGTCAGCAATAGAATAACTCCAGTGGCCCCTGCCGCATTAACTTTTCCTGGGGAGACATGAACAAATGTCCATTCACTCCAGATAGGGCAATGATGACAATCCAAAGGAACAATTCTGCACAAGTCTAGCTTGGTGAAACAGTGAGTTTATGGCTTACTTACAGGAGCATGTGTGAAAGGTTACTTACAGGAGAGGAATATAAGACGCTCCAAAACAGCTTCATCACTGAAAATTCCTATCCCAGCATGGTTGACAATCACCTAAAAGCTGTATTGATGGAGTCCCCTGTTCAGGTAACTTTCTATCACCTAAATAGTCTAGCACCTCCCCAAACCACATGCAGGTGGGGCAGAATTACATACAGCAGGAAGGGAGTACAGGAGGGAATGAATGGTCTAATGAGTCTTCTCACCACCTCCTTCTTTAAGCCCAGTGTTATGAACGTCTCCTGCAGGTAATCACAGCAGCTCTGATTAAGATGATGATAGCCATGTTATGCCCAGAAAACAGCAGTCTACAAGTGGCTGTCATCCATAATCCTGTGTGCCTTGAAACCCAAGCCCTGGTGATGACAAAGGCTGACTTTGTAGGTCAGCCCATTCATTGGTGGTGGGATGCTGTCTTCCATCTCTTTGTAAACAGCTCCATGACACCAATTTCCTCAGAGTTCAGTTGTTCTGACCCAGAGTGGTGGGCTCAGTTTGCATACCCAGTACATAAAGGCATGGCTTCTCTAAAGAGACAGTGCCCCACCCCAAACACACACACACACACACACACACACACACACACAGAGAGAGAGAGAGAGACTTGTCTGCCTTTCATTTGGCCAACTTTCTGGCCATAATGGGGCACGAGAGTATTCAGTCCTGGAAGCCATTCCTCAAGTCAGAGCTGAGCCCTGACAAGGGTCTAAAGGTTGATGAGAACACATATTAATGGGGTACCTCTGGTACAGGAAGGCTGGGTTCTTGTCATCTTCATGGGAATTGAGCTAAGCATGGAGGGCAAAAGAGGAGAGGGTAGAGGAATCTACACAATGATAGCAATAGACATGCAGCCACTCCTTGTCACCTCACAGTAGTAGAACCTGTTCAGTCCTTCCAGACGGCTTAGTTAGCTATTTTGTACAGACCCTTACCCAGCACCCTGTCTCTTGTCATCTTGTGTAGAGCATGCTCCTGGACTGGCTCCTTGTACACAGATATGTGCACTATCTGCTGCTCATGAGGACATTCAGTAGTCATCCCTTGAAGAGAGCAATCTGTGGGTGGGCACACATCTCTCCAACCTGCTCCTGGGTGGCTGTAGCATAGGAAAAAGCAGAAGCAGGACCCCTGGCAGGAGGAATGAGATAAACCTCACTTACTGGAGAAGACATGTGAGCAAGCCACCATCTGGAGGAGAAAGGGTGTGAGATGAGCGGAGACACTAAAATAGTCTGATTCACTCCATGATTAGAACGGAAGGAAAATCTGCCGACAACAGCAAGTGAAGAGCTTGCTGTGGATCCAAGTGATGGGAGTGAGCAGAGCATGTGGCACCTACTTGCACATGGGTGCAGAGGAAGCAGGATACTCCAGCCAGTCACAACAGCTGCCACCCCACCCAGTCTTTGTACACTACCCCAGGGCACCAGGCACAAGACACAGGGCTGGCATGCAGTCCTTGACACTTGACCAGCTGCACACTGGGTCGAATTCTAACTGGTACAAAAGCCACATATAAGTTATAAGGTGGTAGCAAAGGAGTGAGCCAAACATCCATTGCCTTAAATAAGGTCTTTCTAGTGCCAGCCCCTCTGCATTGACAGAGGTGATCTCTGAGGTGGTGCTGGCCTGATTATTCTGGCTGTGGTGGGAGACTACCTTGATCTCTCCATGAACACCTGTGTGGAGTTTGCAAAACCTTCTGAAGCAAGGGGTGAGTGGGAGCCAGGTGGTGAGGACCATGTCACCCATGGGTGCACCTGGCTGCCCTAGTTCCAGGACGCGTGTGCAGTGTGGGCCTGACTTAGGGATGTAAGTGTGAAGGTCTGGCAAGTGTCGGCACTGCTGGACTGTCAGCAGCAACCTGGCAGTCAGCCATGCAGAGGTGGGTTGCTGAAACCCCCAAAGCTGATGCAGCCAGAGGGAGGTGGCCAGGAGCTGTTCTCTGGGTACAAAGCACTCTTCCATTGTGGCCCGTGGATACATTCCCTTGGGTGACTCAGAAGGGAAAGCAGATGCAGAGTGCCACACTCCCAACCTGGGCCAGCGCTCTGCTCCACACAAATGTATGCCAGATACACAGGCACCACGCACAGAGGAGCCACGCAGCACAGCCATCTGCTTTTGGTTCCCCTTCTGAGGCACCCAGAGAAGGAAGAGGAAGAAAAAGATTTTTTTTAAGGTGAACTCAGGCTTATTTCCATTTTGTTCTTCCACAGTGCACACCTAGAGGCCAAACATAAAAAATAAAGATTAGAGGGAGACTTGCTTATCAGACAAAGGAGGAAAAGGTCAAGCTTATTGGTGCCCTCCTGTGGCCTATCTGGCACTCCCTGTAGGCCTGTGCTCAGATCTAGATGGCAATGTCCCAAACCCAGAGACCAGCCTCCTGTATGCTGTACTTGCTTGGACACTCAGACTCTTACGGTGTCTGGCCATGCATGTCTTGGACTGTGCTGAATTTCTGAGCCACAGACTGGAACTGACTCTGAACATGGGGGAACATGGGCAGATACTTGGGCTTTGCCTGCTTTCGTTTCCCAGCTACAAAAGCTCTGAGCTCAGGTGGAGCTGAGGTCAGCCCATGTGTCGGACACACAGAAGACCATGGGCCCCTGCCCTTCTCCCCTTGCCTTGCCTCACCTGTGGTCCTATAACAGGCCCAGAGGTTTGCAGAGCTAACACTTGATAACTAAGCTCTCCAGGAAAGTCAGAGGTGTGACTGTGCTCTGAGAAAGAGGGGCATGTCAGTCCTCAGGGTAATGGCACCTAAAGGGACTCGTCTGCCCCACTGGGCTTCAGCACTTGAGTGCTGTTTCACTGAGCATGTGATAAATAAAGTGTCCCAGCCTCCCCACTGCTAAGAAGCTAGATGGCCTGTGTGAAGAGGCTTAATGTAGCAGAAAATCCTAATCTATCTTTCTGTAAATGGAAATGATGTGTCTCTCAGCAGCTTCTGTACTGGAGGAAGTGAGAGAGATGGGCAGTAAGCTGGGACTTAGCACCACAGTGTATACCCACACACTCAATGCTGGTGGACAAAGATGGCAGTGAAGCTTATCCATGTTTGTCTTTCAGCTTTCCATTTCCTGCTTTATTTCATTAGCAACAACATCTGTTTCTTCAAGGGATTATTGAGCATGGAATGTTAAGAAGAATGGAATGTTGGATATTTTTCTGGCTTAAAGGTCTTAAAATAATTTGAAGCCCCTGGTATAAATGATCTTCGTCTTCAGGTTTTTTTTTTAATTTTTTAAATTTATTATTTAGAGAGAGAATGAGAGAGAGAAAGAATTGGCGTGCCAGGACCTCAGCCACTATAATTGAACTTCAGATGCTTCCGCCACCTAGTGGGCATGTGTGACAGTGCACTTGCCTCACCTTTATGCATACAGCTAACATGAAATCTGGAGAGTAGAACATGGGTCCTTAGGCTTCACAGGCAAACGCCTTAAACGCTAAGCCATCTCTTTGGCCCCAAATATTTTGTCTTTATTTATTCATTTGAGAGAGAGAGAGAGAGAGAGAGAGAATGAATGGGCACTCCAGAGCCTCCAGCCTATGCAAACAAACTCCAGACCCATGCACCACCTTGTGCATCTGGCTTATGTGGGTCCTGGGGAATCGAACCTGGGTCCTTTGGCTTTGTAGGCAAATGCCTTAACTGTCGAGCCATCTTTCCAGCCCCATTTTCAGTTTTAAGGGAAGGGATAGAAATATTGCTTTTATGCTTAGACGTAAGCACAAAGTCCTTATTCTAAATCACCTAGGGATCCTAAAATACTGAGTAAAAGATAATCAGCTCACTCCCATAAATGTAACTGACCTTCAGCTATTTGGCAGCAGCTCCCCCAGAACACTAACGATGACTGCCAGACACTTCAGTGGTTGGTGGACATTTATCACAGCTGCTCACACTTACAAACGAAATAAATAAATGAGTGCCCAGCTAGGGAGATGCTAACTGGATACTGCTCACTGTGTCCAGGTTTGTGCAGGTACTCTTGCAGTCTCCAGGCTGCTGAATCCTGTGCTGTCTGGACAGTCTCATGCCAAATGGGTAGGTGACTAGAAGTCACTCCATACTGTTCCAGGAAGCAACACTACAAGCCAGAATAGGTCCCTTTTGTTCATGGCTTTGCACTCTCACATGTACAAGCAAAGCAATTTTAATCTTAGACTCCAAACCAAGGCCTATATTTTGCTTTGTTTCAACAAGTATATATTGAGAATCTACCCATGTCTTTAGTCATCAGTTAAAACCCTGCAGTCACAGAGCAGCACATTGGGCTGTGGGCGGATGAAAGCTACAGTTAGATGGTGGTACAAGGGTCCTTAGGCAGGAGTCTGCATACCATCCATATTCGTAAAATACCTGGAACAATGCCTGCCTGAGCAGTTTGCTACTCTCCTTCCTCCAAGCCTCTTTGTTTTGTGGCCTCTGCACCTATACTCAGCCCCCTCAAGGAGGAGACATAACTGTTGGTCACACCATGCTGTATCTCTTCTAGGGGTGTTATCTGTGCCAAGGGCACATAACTGCCCAAATGTCCTCATGCTACATAGGAATGAGGTGAGAAGACCAGGAGATGAGTGAGCAAGAGGAAAAACTGAAACTCCTAACATCCTTCTTGGGGTGGTCACCATATCTGGGAACCCCTTTATATGGAAGGAGCCATGTGGAAAAGTGTTCCTAGTACAGGAACACTCCAAGGAGAACCTGGGAGTCCTGGAAGGAGTAGCCACTCTGTAGATGGATTCAGAGTTGCAATGCTCTTGAGGAGAGGAAAGGCCTGTTGTTCATTCAGTGATCCAAGGCTGCGCACACACAGGGCTCAGAAGCTGGCCCAACAATCTACTTATATGGTACCATTCTATGATAGAGAGGTGAACCCAAGCAGCCCATGCTTGGAGCAGGTGTGTCCTATAGCCAGTGATGGCCAGGACAAGCCCACAGACCTGCTCGTTGTCAGAACACAGATTGTGGGGCCTCAGCTTGCCTCTGTATCCACCAGGCTCTGCATAGCACCAGTAGTGAGGGGAACATTGGCGTCCCCAAGACTCATTTCACAGGTTGGATGTCCTGGGCCATATTCCCTTTAGGTAGCTGGGGAACCCCTAGTCCACTTCCTCAACACCGTCACCAAGAACATAGTTATCTGGTGAGGTTTGAGCCTCTCAGCAACCCGTGCAACCCTTAGGAACAGAATCGTCACCCCTCTTGGTATTTTGCTGGGGCCAGTGTCAGACTGTTCTGACATAAAGCAACAGAATGAGGAGGACACAGTTTATGTTCCCTTGAAGCAGGTTTTACAACATCATGGGTCACTCTTGTTAGATCTCATGACCTATGCCATCTCTTTTCCCTTCCTCTGCCTTGGCCCTTACCACATAGAAACAAAACTCTATAATTAGCAGGTTCAAAGGGGTGGCAGATTTGATTTGATTTCAAGGCCAGGAAACCTTTGGTCTGAACAGAAATCTTATTTTGTTCTAGACTCTCTTTTTATGTAAAACCTAGTAAGCTCTGCCCTGTTTCTGCTTCTGCCCGCTGTGAAGACCCCTCCCAGTGTCAGGAGGATTCTTTGAGGATTCAGGGAGTGTATCAGCCTCAGATGCTACTGTCCCCCAGGATCCTCTTGGAGCTTGCAGCCTCAGGACAAGGTCAGCAGGCCCCTTGAGCCTCCAGCCTGGTGTGAGATCCTTGAGATGGCTCATTTTTAAGACATGAAGCCTCCACCCACTTTCCTAGCTGAAACTTGTAAACAAATATTTAACGCAATTGCGGCCAGCAGTTCAAAACCAGCTGTTCTCTCCATCCCCAAAAGAGCAGAGCGCTTCTGCCAGTTGATCTAGTCCTCACTTGTACTGTAAGGTAGAAATCAAGGTATCTTTAGTATGTAACAAGACAGGCCCAAGTTTGTTTATCTGCAAATAATGCTTAAAAGAAAAATAGAAGTTTTTTTTTTTTTTTTTTTTAAAGACAAGCATGGTGGTACATGCCTTTAATCCCAGCACTCAGGAGGCCGAAGTAGGAGCATGAGTTTGAGGTCACCCTGAGACTACACAGGGAATTTTTTTTTTTTTATTAGTCAGTTCTGTATTCAGCAAATACAGTCAGTTTGGTACCATTATTAGGCTCATCCGTGACCTACCCCCTCCCCTTGGCCCCTCCTTGTTGAGGTATACGGGTCATGCATTGTGGAGTTAGCCCACAGTTATGGGTAAGCTAAATGTCTTTGCATATCATGACCCAACATGTGACTCTGACATTCTTTCCGCCCCCTCTTCCGCAAAATTTCCCTGAGCCATGTTGGGTTCATTTTTGGTCTGCTTCAGTGATGAGGTGTTGAGGGCCTCTGAGGCTCTGGCTCTCTGATTTGGTAGGAGTTGATTTTTCTCTATGCTGATCTCCTTCCCCCTTGTGCTGGTGTCCGGTTCATCAGGAAAACAGCCCCCTTGCTTGTTTCTCGAAGTTTTCTTAGTTTCAGCCGGGGCCCTTTTGAGGTATGATGGGGTGGCTCTCTCCTTAGGGTCTACATCTATCTGAAAAAGAGAAGCAGATTCTCCAACGGAGAGTAAGTTAGCACCAGGACAAATGAGATAACCCTTACTTTTTTTTTTTATAGAGAATTTAATAGGTGTAGGCCCTCTTGTAGCCCACAATTGATAGTAGCTTGATACTGGAGAGTGGGCTTATGTTTGGATATGGTTCTGACTTGTTTCCCAGCTCCAGCTATGGGTCCCATACCAGTGAGGGGATCAGTTAGCCAAATTGAGAGCAGTTGGTTCCCCACCATGGCTGTGTGCCACCACTGCACTTGTGTGGGCATCACAATAAGTTATTTGCTGCTAAGTAGGTTAGACCATGCGTTGCTTCGATAGATATTGGTCAATTTCCCCCAGTCGCCCATGTAGCACCTTCTGGCACTAGACGCGCTGACTGTCTGGGGACTGACTCTCATCCAACTTCCAGCCATGCCATTCTAATTTGCATGTCAATCACATAAGGTATCTTCAGCAGTAGGGTCTTACCACTAACCTTTGGTGGGTCATCAAGTACTCTGACAGAAATCTGTCTGTCTTTTAGGAAACCTTGTAGGTCTCTCTGATCAAAAGCTCATTGTGGATGATAGCCCCATGCTGGTTCTGGGAGTTACAGGTCAGTGCCCACTAAGAAAATGAGGGAAAAGATAACTAATATACAAGAGTTAGAGATAAGAGAGAGAGAGACAGGGAGAGGGGAAGAGAGGGAGGGAAGATGTAGGAGATTAAGGTTAGTCTTAATCTTACCCTCTCCAGTGTCTTGTGGTTCAGGTGTTCCCTGTAAGGGCCTGGTGAAGGATCAGCCATTTGGTCTATCTTTTAGTAAGTAGAAGATTATGGTACCATTGCCTGTTTGGGTCTAGATTTGTGTTTCCCACCCCTTTGATGCCCTCCCCTCCCTCCCCTTCCATCCTAGTGTCTAATCTAGGAGATGCTAGCTGGGTATGTAAGGTATCTTCGGTAGATTCAGGTTAGGCTACACAGGGAATTTCAGGTCAACCTGGGCTAGAGTGAGACCCCACCTTAAAAAAAGAGAGAAAGAAAGAAGAAAGGAAGGAAGGAAGGAAGGAAAAAACAAACAAACAAAAGTAGAAGTCAAATAACCAGTCACAGTACAGATATTGCTAGGAAGTGTACAGTCAGGAATTCCCGAGGTGAGCTACCCCTTTAGGGAAGGGGCCTATAGCTCTCTTCCAGCTCAGGCTGACTGAATAAACCAGGCAAGAACACCAAGCCTAACTGTAGGGAACAAGCCTAGACTTGACTAGTTTAGCACACATTTAGATTTCCCTAAGGTTCCTCTTGCTCAGAGCACCACACAGCAGGCAGCATGGAGAAAAGAAAAACAATGTGAGGACTAGGAAGCAGACCCAGGGTGCAGGTCTGAGGCACCCTGGGGCCTGGGCATCACTGCCTCTTTGGCTGCTTCCCTCCTATGCACAGAACAAAGAGCTCCACCCACTGTACTCACACAGCCTCTCCAGTGAGCCAGGGCAGCACTGTGCCCTTCCCACAGCCCCATGGCACCAGGAGCGCTCTTGGCCTCTTTCCTCAGGCTTCACAGGTTTGTGGTAGGATTGAGTTAGGTAAGGGGGTGTGTGAGGGCTTCATAAACTGCAGTGCCCAGCAGACATCAGCTGCTGTTGATGGGTTGATTCATCCAAAGATGAGCTCTGTGTGCGCAGTGCCTGCTTTGCCATCCACCCCATCCCTCATAGGTGTCCACTGACCCTTGGCTTCCTTCTCTGCTCACAGGTATCTGGCCCTCTATGCCTACAAGCCCCAGAAGAATGATGAACTAGAGCTGCGCAAGGGCGAGATGTATCGTGTGCTGGAGAAGTGCCAGGATGGCTGGTTCAAGGGGGCTTCACTGAGAACTGGGGTCTCCGGGGTGTTCCCTGGAAACTATGTGACACCTGTCTCCAGGTGAGGGCCTGGACACCTGGGCAGGATGGGAGCAAAGCCTTCATTTCCCTAATGCTGTGGAAACCCTGGAGGTCATGCTGTGTTCTCATCAGTGCAGAAGCAATGAGAACACTTGAATTTCCCTTGGGGAGTGGCTCCCTGCTGAGCTGGGTTTGCTTGACTTCGGTTAGTGAACAGTGGCCACCCAGGAGATAAGTATGGGAGCAAGAAGAGCTGTAGTCTGGGCAACAACAGCATCTGAGCAGGGGGACAGGTCACCAAAGAGCAAGGTCACCCATACATATATGCTTGTGTGTGAGGACAGTGTGTGCACATATACCCAGTGTGTGCATGTTATCCAGTGTGTGTTCTTATATAGGTGATCACATGCACAATGTGTGTATGAGGTGATTATTGGGCATGTAGATACATATAGTGAGTTGAGTTGTGTTACATGTATATGCACGTGTACATGCAGTATGTGCCCCATATTGGTTTGCATATGTGTCCATATATCCAAATGTCATGATGTGTGTATCCATTGTGTGTTGATGTAGTATGTCTGTGCATGTATATACATAGTATAGGTACAGTACATGTGTATATAATATGTGTGTATACAGTGTGAATCAGCATGTATGATTGTTTAGCATGTGTATATTTGAACAGAATTAGTGTAGTATGCATGCATGTATGTATGTATAATGTATATACAGCACATGTGCATTTGTTCTGTGAATACAACATGTATGTAAGTGTCATGTCATACCTGTATACACAGCACATCATAAAAAGGTCTGTGGAGAGGAAAAATGATACAAGCCTTAAAGTCACAATTGTTATTGACTGATAGCACTATAGATAATTTAAAATTTTTCCTCCTTGTACTTTCTGGCATTTCACAAATCTCTTATATAACTTTTATAACACAGAAAAATTAATTTTCAAACTTCCCTGAAGAGGAAACTCGGAGTTGCCTGAGAATTTTCCATTGTGCTGAGAGGTCTGCTGCTTGGCTGTCAGTGCAGAACATGCAAATAAAACCAAAGATGTGGCCCTTGGGTTTTGACTGGTTTTGGAAGAGGATTGTAGAAAAAATGTTAAATCACATATAGGCCTTACATCGGTTGCTAGACTGATGCCTGCCTGCCCCAGAGGCTTCAGGAGGTGCCTGGGAGATCAAATGCACCATTGGTGTATGGCTTAGGATTCCCAGGTATTCTAAAGCCAGGACTTCATGGAAGGTGCTCACAGGTCTGGGGAGAATGGCTTTCCCAGGTCTTCTGGTAGGCGGGGAAGGTAGGATACAAGAATGTGGAAAGTGTATGGGGAGAGATCTTTCACATAGGCCCTTCTCAGCAGGAACCAGCATGAGAAGCAAGTTGCAGCAGACCTCCAGGAAGCCCCTAAACCTGGCTGCTTGGGTAGAGGGCTGGCTGCTTAGGACATGAGGTCCTGACAGCCCCCATGGTGTTCTTTGCTAGTGTGGTGTAGCTTACCTGTGCTTGCCCTGCCCTTGCCTTTGCAGACTAAGTGCTCTGGCTGGGCTCCTCAGCCAGAGCAGCAGGAAGCTCCAGCAGCTGGGTGGCTTCCCTCACATACCAGTTCTGGATGCTTTCTGTCTCTTCCTGTTGTCCAGTGAGCCTTGAAAGCTGAGTCCTAAGCTCACATGCAAGGTTAGGAAAGACTTACCCTGTGTCCCTTTCCAAGCCATGCCACATGTCCCAAGCCAGAAAGTCATGCATAGATTTGTGAAGCCTGCTAGCCCTGGGCATAGCAGCTATCTCCAGCTTCGCACCCTGGTCTCCTTGCATACTATTTGCATACACTAGGCAGTCAGTAAATGCAGGTTGAGTAAATCAAAGAAATCAAGGAATTATGATCAAAATTCTGTTCGCAGGACTGTCTGCCTCTTGTTAGGACTTTGCTATGGGAAGACTCTTTAGTAATGAAATTAGAATTCTTTGGGTGATCTGGACTACCTCCGCTTGTGTACTTCATGAGTTGCTTGAGCCCCTCTGTCTCCAACAAGCTGTGTTTCTGAAGACACTCAGAGCCAGGAAGGCCATAGTGAAGATATCCTTCCACATCTAACTCTGGTGACTATAGTACTGTAAGGTCACAGTGTCCTCTTTAGTTGTTCAGAAGAGGAATTGCCAGGAGCTCCCAGGCTAAGGATCTCAGGGGCCTGTGTTTCCCTGCTGGGCATACTGCTCACAGCAAAATGTAAAAGCTGACCTCGGTCTTTATTCACAGAAGCAAAGGGCTATCCCTTCAGCTCTGGGATAACCCCTGTGATCCTCATTGCATTAGGAAAATTGTCAAAACCACTCAGCTATAAACTCAAGACAGATGCCAAAGGGACAGCAGAAGGCCTAGCCTATATGTGCAAATCTGAAGCCATGACCCAAGTCATTCAAAAGTGCTCTGGGGCTGAGAATGAGCACTTAGAGCCAGTTCACAGCTGTGCTCCTGCAGGGAGGTTTTGTTAAGAATTAAAATGGGGTGGGTGCTGTGCTGTAGCAAGTGAGCGTGTGCTAAGGAAATGTGGGCTGGCTGGAGGAGGCCTGGCTAAACTGCTGCCACCCTGCATCTCTGTTGCTGCCTGCCTCCTTGCCAACAGAGCCTTGCAAAAATGAGACCCATAAATTCAGAGCCCCATTTGTTTGGGACCAAACATGAGTTTGCCTAAGTAGTCTTAAATTCATGGTGTAGACTGGCCTCTTGGCAGAGCCACTCACTCACTGAAACCCAATTTTAGGATAATTCTGAGACTGAAGAAGCTCTCTGACACTCGTGGCTCCTTGGCAGTGATTCCTCTTCTGGGGCCTCCCTAAGTGCTGTAGGACCCTCCCCCTTTTCAAGGTCCCAGGCCAGGCTGCAGGAAAATGGGACAACCGTGGTCGAGGAGAGGTGAGGGCTGGGCATAACCATCTTCTCCTACCATGAATCCTCTTGTGTGAAAAGAGAGAGCCTAAAGGGACAGGAATTGGAGAGTATCCAGCCATGGAAAACTATATTGTGTTCTGACCCCTCTGAACCAGAACCTACCGAAGCCCCGACCCTCAAATTCCACTCTCGCAGCCAAGGCAAGGATTGAGACAGATACATGTAGAGGAAAAGGGTTAAAGGACACTTTCGAACTGGTTGTGCTCATCTTACATGAAGTGGTTCCATTTGAGACCTTTGGGGTGACAGAACGTTTGTTTCTGGTATGGAGTTCCAAATTCTCTGACATGTTCAGAAAGAGATGGTGTTTCCTACACTCCTTTACAGTGCCCAGCAGAAACAAAGTGACACTGTGCAAAAGGAGCAGCATGTCCGCACCATGTGCCAGACGCATCAGGCTTGTGAGGCGAGCCATGTCAGGCATTCTTTCTGGCTGTGTTTGGAATCACATGGTTCTTTTTTCCCCAAAGCTTATTTATTTGAATATCTGAATACCTTATAAGATTGTCTGGAAAAATCTAAAATCATTTTGCTATAATATTTTATATTATTGTCATTTTCGAAAATAAAAGGTTTGATATACGTGCTGAAAATTTCTTTGCTATGTGTAAGATATTCTAACAAAATAATGACTATCAGTGACTCATAGAGTGGCTTGACAAATGTCAAATGGCTATCTGTTCTGAAAGACAGGATGGACCACATTCTAGCATCTTAGTGCCTTCATCTTTACCTCTTGGGATTGGTGGATAGATACCAACTGAAATGCTCTCATAACTTCCTTCTCCTTGAAATTATTTTTAACTCCTTTACTACAAATTACACATAGTTCTTTTATGAGTTGAGTAATAGGTCTGGTACTAAGTACTTGATTAAAATCATTCCTGTTTTCGGAATTCCTGTAGGGCTTTGCTGTTTCTTGAGGGTTCACCTTGGCAGTTGTCTCTATGAAGCTTTTATAAAGGGTGCCCTTTGGCTCAGCATGACTTACAGAGACTCTTCAACTAACTTGACATTGTTCTAGGACCTTTGTGGACCACTTGATCTTCATCGTTCAGAGTCTACAGGTCAGAGCTGGTTTTGTCATGGTATATGTCCTGGTTTCATCTGAGCACACTCACAGGCTTGGTTCTGCTTATTTCCTTAGGGTTCCTGGAGGAGGGGCTGGGTCACCCCGAAATAATGTGCTTGGAGGGTCTCCGCTGGCCAAGGGAATGACCACAACCATGCACCCTGGCGGTGGAAGTCTGAGCAGCCCAGCTACTGTCAACAGGCCTGTCCTTCCCCTCACCACATCACAGTCCCACATGCAGCACCCAGCTGCCTCCCTGCCAACAGGCAGCTGCCTTCGGCACACGGCCCAGCCAACAGCCAGCCAGGCCCGAGGCACTGTACCAACAGGTATGGATGCGGACTTCCAGGGCCTCGCCCTGCCAACCATCAGCATAAGAGCTCCTGGGGCACAAACCATGAAATATATTTTGGCTCGGGTCTCTGACAAGTGGGTGTGTTGGGGGAGTTGGGTTTGCTTATCATAACCTTGGAGTCTACTGACCTCTAGGATGTACACTTGCCTTATATTACCCTGTTCTAGCTTCTGAAGTAGGATAGAGAATTTCTAGATATTTGTACATTTTATTGTGGTAAGAGGACTGAAGAGACTAGCACAATTAGCAGGGTGCCTCCAGATACGTTCCACAGTGAGGTAACTGTGGGCTGCCCACAGAGGTCTTCATTGGGTCTCCCAGGAGGTGGTATCCTCCAGGACAGTGCTGGTGAGGAGCTCAGGCCAGAGAAACCCCTTCCTGGAGCACACTGAGGCAGTGTCATCAAGCCATAAGCTGATGTAATGTAAGGAAAACTATTTGCCCAAGGGTGGTATTAAGTGAAACCATGGAGTGGAACTTAAAGGCAACAAGAAGGTAAACACTTTTGTTGAGAAGCTTAGCATTGAGCTATTATGCACTGCTTGACTGGCAGGATGCACTTGGGAGCCCATACTATGCAGCCTTCCATAGCCAGCATCACCACCACCATGCGGAAGTATGATCCAGAGGTTTCTCTTTCCAGCCAACATTATCTTCTAGAAACTCTCTCTTTTTCTCAAAATGTAGCATAAAGGACAAAAAGAACATGAGACTTTTTTTTTGGAGAAATCAAACAGTAATTTTTGGATCAGCTGGCCCGAATATGGCCAATGAGAAGTGCTCCAGAAAGCAGCTTCTTGCATGTGAGAAGTTGAGACAAGACCACATGATGATCTTGTATTCTCCTGAGTCATGGCTGGTGGAGTGGGGTGGGGGGAGGTCCTCCTTCTGTATAGTCACCCATGGGACCCAAGACTTTTTATATTTCCTTGCAGATAGGTGGAGGCTTATGTGAGACAGGAAAGATTGATGAACCTGAATGTGACATGGGCCATTCTGAGAGCATTTTAGTCAGTGGGCCTACTAACTAGACAGGACACTATCCCAACTCTTGGGTTCTTCCCCACTGACCAACATACTGACAAATTGTCTATCAAGAAAGTGATAGTAGGGGCTGGAGAGATGGCTTAGCAGTTAAGGCACATGCCTGTGAAGCCTAAGGACCCCTGTTCAATTCTCCAGGTCCCACGTAAGCCAGATGTACTTGGTGGCACATGTGTCTGGAGTTCATTTGCAGTGGCTAGAGGCCCATTCTCACTCTCTCTCTCTCTCCTTACCTCTGTCACTAATAAATTTAAAAAATTGTAAAAATCTTAAAAAAAAAAAAAAAAGAGAAAGTGATAGCAGCTTGGTGTTCCCAAGCTGAGGGTGCTTGTAGAGGTTAAGGTCAGTGTGGAGCACATAGGAAGGACAGAGCAGAAAGGGCCCCTCAAAAGAGACCAGTGACAGACAGATCTACACACATATAAACCTTATCACAGTAATAATTATTCTATTTCTAGTTCATTATTAACGATAGTTATTATTGCTAATCTCACACTATCCCTAATTTACAAATTAAACTGTGTCATAGACATGTATGGACAGGGAAAGAGGACTATATAAAGTTCATTACCACCTATGATTTAAAGCATACACAAAGGGGTGGATCTTGGAATACACCCTCATGACAAGGGGACAACTGGAATTCTGTACAGGCAGAGCACATAAAAGTCTAGTTGAAGGCAGAAACTTGAGCAACCCACAGACCTCAGCTTTCCTCTGGGTTTTTGTTTGTTTGTTTTGGGTTTTTTTTTTTCCCTTTGGGTTTTTTTTTCTTTTGTTTTGTTTTGGTTTTCAGAGATAGAGTTTTGCTGTACCCAGGCTGACCTGGAACTCACTACGTTGTCTCAGGGTGGCAAGGCAATCCTCCTACTTCTGTCTCCGGAGTGCTGGAATTAAAGGCATGTGCCACACACCCGGCTCCTCAGCTTTCCTCTGTAAAATGGGAAGATGAGTGTGTTCATTGCCTAGGATGATTGTGTGAGGACTGCCCAGCATGGCACTTGATTTGTGCTCAACACCTTGTAGCTCTGCTGTTAGAGCATGTGAGAAGCACAAAGTAAACAGGAATTAGGACTAAAGATTCTATGGGGGGGGGGTGATGAAATTTAAGAGCAGTGGAGGACCTCTACAAGATTTTACACCTGAAAAATAAGATTTTTCCAAAGACCACCATGGAGCAAGGTAGAGAAGAGCTGGTGTGGAGCATCTGGGCCTGAAGCAAGAGCCAGCTGGCCAGAGGGCAAGAGATTGCAAGGGGCCTGGCACAGGGCATTGCACCACTCAGGAGGCACAGTGACTCTGTTTGTGAGCCACATTGTGGGGATTAACTCAGAGAGCTAAACTAACTGAATCCAAGGTCCAGATTCTGAGATGATTTGCTTGGGAAAATGACAAGAATATGTCCAGCATAGAAGATGCCCAAGGGGAACTGTGTTTTGGTTTATGGTAAGTCAGATTTGGACATGTGTGTACTCAGGCTGACTTAGAACAATTTCCCTATATAAGAGTCACCCCCACATTAAGAATGCAGGTCCAGCCAGGTAAGGAGGTGCACACCTTCAGTCCCAGCACTCACTGGGGAGGCCCAGGTAGGAGGATCGCTGTGAATTTAAGGCCAGCCTAAGACTACATTGTGAATTGTTACAGGTCAGCCTAGGCTAGAGTGAGACCCTACCTCAAAAAACAAAACAAAACAAAAAAACAAGTTCCAGCCTGGGGGTACATTCTCTGGCACATGCTTCTCTCCAAAGAGAAAACACGGGAGCCAGGTGGACTCCCTTTAGAGATGAAACAAGTGATGCAAACATTCAGTTTCTGAAGACCAGCAGAGACCTCTGGTACCGGCAGTCTGGCACCGTCAGTGAGCACAAGGTAAAGTCGTGGTGGACTTCAGGGTGGCATCCGTGTCTAACAGAGTGAACCTGGCGCTAGCTCAGCCCCACAGATTGTCTGAGCACTGCCTGCCTGCTGAGCCTCCAAGACTGACTGCACAACCAGAGTTTCTACAGCTGTCCACTAGTTTTCCATGAATATCTTTTTGCTTAAGTGAGCCAAGATTTAAGGGGAGTATGCTTTTGTAACCTTGGCCTGTGGGACCTTGGAGACATCGTTATCCATGTCACAAGTGCTCTGTAATCTTTTCATCTGCTTATAGAACCCTTACCCCCAAACACTTACCTTTTGACCACCCACACTTATGCCATGGTTTAAGGTGATCTAATGGTATTCTTTGGTTACCCTGTACTTAGGGATACAGCTATCAATGGCAGACAACTCATGAATGATTTTCTGCACAACTTCCAGATTGGTCAGCAGCATGCCAGGATGCTGACCTCCTTGGCCTATGGAGCAGCAGACAAGAGTGGGAGCAGAAAATGGCTCAGACTAGGTTCCTTCTGGTTATAAGCATCTCATCAGCCAGTCAGCCCAGCATGCCATGCAAGTGTGTCAAGCAGCCTCGAGTTATCTGCACAAAACAGCCAGCAAAAAAAAAAAAAAAAAAAAAAAAAAATGCCTTTCCATGCCAAGCTTCACTAGAAACTTTCCCAATTCAAAAGAAAATGGAGCCCTGCCAGTCATTCCTCCTCTATGCAACAACAAGCAGTATCCAAAAGAAATTGGTTTGACTCAGGGCAGCACAACATTGTGTCTCAATCGTCCATCACCATAGCAACCACGATGGTTTGACAAGCATTCTCTTCCATCAGTTTAATTTTACATGGGAGGCGAGTGAGATGCATGATGGCTAAATGGCTCCCCTAGCGCTCTCCAACCTAATGTGTGTCCCTAAACTATTGCTGTGGTGGTCAGGTTAAAGAAGGCTCCTACCAGGCACACAAAAGAAATGCCTTTTCCACTCTGGACTGCTCCTTTCACACCTTATAGGGATATTATAAGTTAAATGCCACTGGCTTCCCATAGATTTTGCATTTTATTCTGCACTTATAGTGAAAACCATGGTTGACAGTACAAGAAATAAATTGTCTACTATAGTAATTGCCCATTTCAGTAGATCCCAGCCCTGAGTTGGTAGGCATTTCAAGTGTTCTCATCTGGAGCCAAAGTCAGGCAGTTTGAAAAAGGCTTAATTGCATTGTCCATAACATCTAGTATGATTTGTTCTATCCTTTTCCAAGGGCAGAGAATATCCTGTAAAGTAACAGTGTTCCTTCTGTAACCTTATGTCAGTATTTAGCATGGGGAGGAGCCCCATACGTATGGCCATCTACTCAACTGCCCCCAAAAGTACATTTTAAAAACTGAAAAGAGCTAGGATGTGGAGTTCCAGAGGAAACCAGACAGACCTTATTTTTGACCAGTTAAAGGAAAGGTCTAGAAAGTACATTCCCAAAAAAGAAAAAGAAAGAAAGGAAGGAAAGGAAGGAAGCAGAGAGGGAGGGAGAGAGGAAAGAAGGAAGGAAGGAAGGAAAGTAAGTAGGGCCCCTGCCATATTGTGTAAGAAGTGCTGTGGTGGAGCCATGGGCAGGCCTTAATGAGCATGAAGAGACCATTCGTTCAGATCGGGAGGAAAGGAAAGAGGAATGGGCAGAGTATGGAAGTTTTCAAGAAGAGGTGATGATGCCTGGATCCTAAAAGGCCAGCTAGATACTATCTAAGGAGACAAGACTGTAGGAAGGATAACCAGCAAGGGCAGCAGCCTGGCACTGAGGAAGGCCATGGCTCCTCTTTAGAGTAGATTTGTTTAGTTTCACTTGGCTGGAGCAGAGGTGTGGGAGGACCACTCCAATGTGGAAACCACATTTCTCTACATAGACAAATGTTCAATCTGAAGGACTGGTAGAGCTCAGCATGTAGAGGTGGTTGGGAGTGTGAGAGGAGTGTCCATAAGGAGAGATGGCATAAGAAGTGCCTGAGGCCTGAAGAGATCTGGGCCATTCAGAAAGTGAAAAAGGTCACTTTGGAAGAATCAAGAAAGTGAGGCCTGTGAAGGCAAGCAGGCGGAGGCCCTGACAGTGCTTTGGGGCCATGTTGAAGAGTTTAGGTTTTATCTTAAGGACAGGGAGCAACATCAGAACATACTAACTAGTAGGCTATAGACTTTTCTATTTGAAAGATCAAGCTAGACTCCTGCTTATAACCCAAGCTAACATATGAGGACAGGCTTTATCCTCCCACTGAAACAATTAAGCAGACAAATACGTGGCAACAGTTGTTGGGACACTGGATATGAGACAAACAAGGACATGTTCCATGAGGAGAGTGCAGACTGTGGACAGGCGGGAAGCCAGGTGGACCCAGCAAGGCATAGCAAAGATGGCTGAGTTTGCAGGGTGGAGGACAGAGAAATAGCCTCTCAGAGAGAGCTCCGTATTCTGCTTAGAACTAACCAGTATATGCATGTGAATGAAATACCCAGTGCCAGGAAGAGGATGAAAAGTATAGTGCTAACAGTGTCCAGAATACACATGGCCAGAAATGCCTGTTTCTACCAGCCAGATTGGCGAAAAAAATTCCAAATTTACAAAGCACCAAGTAGTCAACACAGAAGGACCTGGCCTTAGTGGACTGAGCACAGCTCCAGTCGTAGCTGACAGGAGAAGCAAAACTCAAAAGACTCAAACTTCTTCCAGTCACATAAGCTGTGTTAGAGAACAAGCTCAAGAATATTTGTTGGAATACAGAAACACCTAGCCCTTAAAAACATAAAACCCAGCAAGTCAGCTATGTAAGAAATACACTAGGTGTGCAAAGAAGCAAGAAGACACAGCCCACAATCAGCCAATTAGTCCAACTGGAATATACTAAAAAGTTGCAGTTTCCAGCCTCCACTGATCTCTGGAGAAGAAGAGTAGGCTTGTATTTCCCCCCACAAACACCCAAAAAAAAAGTCTCTCAAATGAATTCACATACCCCCTTTAACCCAAGCTGCTCTCACTCTCGTTTTGGAGAATCTACTTTATTTCACAGATTACAAAGACAACATAAGAGAACCAAGATCCATCAATAGATAAGACAAGAAGCTAGCCAATTGCCCACCCACCATGAGATGTGCCACTACTACATCTGCCAGGGCCCAGGAGAAATAGCAGAGGAAGTGACAACATGAATACTGCTCTTATAGCTAGCCTGACAACCAGTTCCAGGGCAGTGGTGACAGATTCAGTGATCAGTCAACACCTATCAAAACAGAAATCGAAAGGCTACAGAGAACTCAACACTGAATCAGACTAACAACTGTCCTGCTATGGCTCAGGGGACACTGCAGAAGTGGGAGCAGAAAGATGGTAAGAGCTACAGAATGGGTAGGAATACCCTGAGGCATGGTTCCCCCCATCACCACCATCCCACAGGGACTGACTGAGGCCTTCATGACTCCACAGTGAACACCAAAACCCCAAGGTAATGGGAACTGGGATGAGAGGATAAAAGAGCATATCCTATTATAATTTATTTAAAATAAAATAAAAATTCAAATTTTAAAAAGCAGCTTGAAGACATTAAAACCAATGCTATATCTATATTCCATATATTTGTAAAGTTGAGACTATAAAATATTTAAAAGAACAAAATCAAACTTCTAAAAAAAATAATTACAGAGTATGAGATGGTGGAATTAATGACAAATTAGACATTGCTTAAGAAAAAAGTATGAGTGAATTTGAAGATATGGCTATAGAATCAACAGAAAATGAAACAGGTAAAATAATTCTTTAATAATCTTATATGTGTGAGAGAGAAAATGCCTCCCACCTCATCCTACAAAGGCTGGGATTCAAGATGCTCACTACTGTGGCTGGTTTTATATGGTCTCTCGGGGCCTGAACTCAGGCCATCAAAAGTGCTTTCCAGCAAGCACTTTTGCCTACTGAGTCATTGCCCCAACCCCAATAAAAGAATTAAAAAACCAGTATCAGTGAACAATGGAACTCCCTTAAGTGGCCCAATATAGGTGATTGGAGTTCCCAAAGTGAAAGAGAAACTGGTGGGACAGAAAAATAATTTGAAGAAATAATAACCAAAAAGTGTTCTAAGTTTGATGAAAACTACAAATACACAGTTGAAAGAGTTGAACTCTAAACACAAGAAGCAGGAAGAAACTGCAGCAAAGCAAATCATAACCTTAGTGTTCAAAGCCACTGAAAAGTAAAACATCAAGAGCAGCCTGAGAAATATACTACAAAAAGTAGCAAAATAATAATGTAGATTTCATGTAAAGAACACTTCAAGTGAGAAAGAAGTAAAAAAGAAATGTTGAAATAAATGTTTGTTAATTTAGAGCTTTGTGCCTAGCAAAAAATATCTTTCAGGAAAAAAAGCAAAATAAAAAGAGAATTATTCAGACATGGTAAAACTCACATATTCTACTAGAAATAGATCACACTGTGAGAAATGTTTGAAATTCTTTTGAAAGATGTTAGAAATATGGAGCTAGGGCTGGAGAGATGGCTTAACAGTTAAGGCCTTACCTGCAAAGCCTCAGGACCCATGTTCTGCTCTCTAGATCCCATGTTAGCCAGATGTACAAAAGTGAGGCAAGTGCAAGGTCACATGTGTCCACTAGGTGACACAGTGTCTGGAATTCGATTTCAGTGGCTGAGGTCCTGGCACACCAATTGTTTCTCTCTCTCTCTCTGTCTAAAAAAAAAGAAAAAGAAATACAAATCTAGACAAAGTAGTAGAGAACTACATAAATAAATGTGTGTTTAAACACAAAATTAAAATACTTTTTATTTAAATTTATATAAAATTAAAATTATGGAAACATAAACAAGAAGGTCATATGGGGAGAAAGGAAGTACTGTATACTGTTGTAGGTTCTTACACTATGTATGAAGAGCAAGGAATCACTAGTAAGTAGGCTGTTATAAACAGGTCTAAGCAACCATTCAATATGAAAATAAAGGAGTTGAAATAAAATCATAAAAAATGGTCCAAAGAAAAGATTAAAAAGAAAGGGAAAGGAATAAAGAATACATGGATAAAAGAGGACACATATATAGAGTGATGGGTTTAAAACCTATCTAGATCATCCATCAGATCATATGTAAATGATCTCAATAACTCCAGATAGAACCGAGGTTAGACTGTCAGACTTTATTGAAAACAAGCAAACAAACAAACTCAACTCATGCATGAAAGAGAGACATTTTAATACTTTAAAGACAAGATGAATGCATGTTCCTATCACTCATAGCATAGACGCTGAACTGCTGCTGCTGCTCATAGGTGGAAACAGTACATGTGTGTGCACGTGCATGTGTACGAATGCATTTCTAGATCACAGAGATAACAATCTCACCCTAGTTGATACTATTTTCTTTATTTTACATAAGACAAAATGAGATATTAAGTGTTCTAAGTGGCTGGCCAGAGGAGTCCCCACTAATAGGTGCCAGAGCTGAGATTGAAATCCCAACTCACTGGGCCAGAGTTAGAGCTTCTGAACTGCACTGGCCCTCATGGTGCCATCCTGCTGTCATCTCTGTTTGAAAGCGGATACCAGAATTTAGTTAACCTTGTTTAACTTTAGCTAGAAGAGTAAATTTCAGACAACTCAAAATTTTTGCCACTCTTCATATCTCCAAAATTGTCATGAAAGGACCAAAAGAATTGATGTGGAGCTATAACTCAATAAGAGTTAATAAAACAGTTTGCAAATTACACTCTGTCAGTTATGAGGACACCATGCTAATACTGATCAAGAGAAAATTGATAGGATAATATCAGACAGAGTAAACTTTATAACTGAGGATATTACCAGGGATAAAAGACAATAATGGCAAAGGGGTCAACTCATTTAATAGGACATAACAATTCCAAGTATTTATGCACCAAATAATAGAGCTTCCAAATACATAAGCAACTACAGATGAAGCAGCTTGGAGAAATGCAAAATTGCAGGATTATTGTGTCTTTCAATTAGAACAATGCCATAACCAATTTGACTGAATTGACATTCAGGGAGCACTGCCCATAGCATCAAAACACACATTATTTTAATGTGCACATAGAACATTTCCATGATAGACCATAATATGGGCTATAATACTTAAAACTCAGTATGTGCAAGGGGACTCAAATCATACAAACTACATTCTCTGACAAGAGTGAGGTTGAATTACAAGTCAAATTATTACATATTTCAAAGTAGCCAGTGGATCAAAGAAGAAATCAAAAAGGAGATGAGAAAGCATTTTGAGCTAAACAAAATGACAACACAGCATGCGGAATTTACAGGATGGAACTAATGCAGTCCCGGGGGAAGATCGTAGTGTCGAACAGCTACAATAGGAAACTGGGGAAGGTGTCATGTTAATGACCTTAGTTGTACCTAAAGAAGCTAAGCTAAAATGAGCAAAGGACCACAAAGAGAGTGGCAAGAGATCCTTTGGAGAAACTAACAAACCAGAAAAATAGATAAAGCCAAAAAGTGATCCTTTGAGAAGATCAACAACAAAACTGCCAAGCCTCTAGCCACATGGACAAAGCAAAAGGGAGAAATATGCAAGTCATCAACACCAGAAAAGTGATAATGAGGAATTATTTTAAAATCATGTGAATAAATTCAACAAATTTAAATGAAATGGATGTATTCAGATATCATTTAAATACACAAATTGTCAAATTTACTGAATAAGAAATAAATAGCATATAGGACTATGTATTAACAAAGTAGAGTTAGAAGTTTAAAAACAACCACAAAGAAAACTCTGGAGAGATGGCACAGTGGTTGAAGATGCTTGCTTGAAAAGCCTGGCAGCCCATGTTCAATTCACCAGAACCCACTAAAGCCAGATGCACTTGTGTCTGGATTTGCATTTGTAGTGGCAGGAGACCCTGGTGTGCTCATAATCACAGACACACACTCTCACTCTCTCTCTCTCTCTTCTCTCTCTCTCAAAGAAAAAGAAAACTCTAGAAATAGATGATGTAATTGGTGAATTATCTAAGATAATTTGGGAAGAATTTATGGCTTTTAAATTTAAATATAAAAACATTAGTTGGGCATGATGATGCATGCCCTTAATCCCAGCACTTGGGAGACAGAGATAGAAGGATCACTGAGTTCAAGGCCAGCCTGAGACTACATAGTAAATTCCAGATCAGCCTGGGCTAGAGTGTGACCCTACTTAAAAAACCATTAGCTAGTCAGAAATGAAAGGATTTTCTGAACATTCTTCAGTGAGGTTGAAAAGAAGTATTTCCCATCTTTTCTATAAAGTTAACATTAATAACAAAACCATACAACTGAAAGAAAACAAAAATCAGTAAAATCAGTCCAATATTCCTCATAAATGTACACATAACAATAGTACAGGTGATTTCAACAAATTAAATATAACCACAAATAAAAATGGTAATATAGCCAGGCGTGACGGCACACGCCTTTAATCCCAGCACCCGGGAGGCAGAGGTAGGAGGATCGCTGAGAGTTCAAGGCCAGCCTGAGATTACATAGTGAATTCCAGGTCAGCCTGGGCTAGAGTGAGACCCTGTCTCAAAACACCAAAAAAAGGGAAAAAAAAAGGGGGGGAAATATATCAGATAGAATTTATTCCAGGAATGCAAGGTTGGATTGCCATTTAACAATTCATGCAATTCATCTTAGTAACAAACTTAAAAATGATTATTACAAAACTTCAAAAATATATTTGATAAAACCCAGCATCTATTCCTTACTTAAGAAACTCAGAAAATGAGGAATAGAAATGAACTCCCTTAGTCCAATGAAGGGCCTCTGTGAGATCACACAAATGCATCATACTTGATGGTGAAAGACTGAAGAGATGGGAAGAGGACAGGCTGCACACTCATCACTTTTGTTCAGTATTGTACTAGAAGTTTTACTAGGGGCATGGTGGGAAAGTAATGCAGATGGAGAAGGAAAGAGAAAACTCTTTGTTGTTGCAGACAGTAGGATTTTGTATATGGAAATCCTAAGGAGGAACACATATGCTCACATGCACATACACACCCATGCACACACACATAATTTAGAGTTTTAAAAATTAGTTCAGTAAGGATGCGGGATACAAAATCAATACACAAAAGGCAGTTGCATCTCAGCTCTTCATATCTGTGGACCCAACCAATCATGGACCAAAAATGTTTGAAAGCAATAAAGCCGAGCATGGTGGTTCACGCCTTTAATCTCAGCACTTGGGAGACAGAGGTAGGAGGATTGCCATGAGTTTGAGGCCACCCTGAGACTAATTCCAGGTCAGCCTGAGCTAGAGTGAGATCCTACTTCGAAACCCACCCCCCCAAAAATAAAGGAAAAAGAAAGAAAGAAAGAAAGACAGGCTGGAGGGACGACTTAGCAGTTAAGGCATTTGCCTACAAAGCCAAAGGACCCAGGGTTGAATCCCAGGACCCACATTCACCAGATGCACAAGGAGGTGCATGCATCTGGAGTTCATTTGCAGTGACTGGAGGCCCTGGCACACCCATTCTCTCTCTCTCTCTCAAATAAATAAATAAATATATTTAAAAAAGAAAGAAAAATGCACCTATATTGAACATGTACAATTTTTTTTTTGGTTATCCCCTAAACAATACAGCATAGAAATAATTCTATCCCATTTACATAGTATTGTGCACTATAAGTAGTCTAGAGATGAATGGAAGTATACAATAAGTTTTGTGCAGGTTTTATGCAATTATACTACTTCATCCAAGGCAATCAAACAAATTTTCATATCTATGAGATTCTAGATCCCTCACAAACACAAAGGGATGACTTTACTATCAACAAGCAATGGGAAATTGACAGTCTAAAATCTATGCCAAGGCTGGAGAGATGATTCAGTGGTTAAGGTACTTGCCTACAAAACATAACAACCCAGGTTCAATTCCCCAGTACCCACGTAAAGACAGATGCAAAAAGTGCATTTAGAGTTCATCTTTTCCTCTGCTTTCGGCCATGAGCACCCACTTTCTTTCTCTCTCTCTCTCTCTCCTTGAAAATAAATAAATTTTTAAAAATTTAAAAACCTATGCCAAGTTTAATAGCATCAAAAAATAACAGCAAAAAAGGATAAATCTAACAAAAGATAGATACTTTGGTTACCTTTCTTGTCCCTGTGATAGAATACCCGACAGAAACCATTGAAAGGAGGAAAAGTTTACTTTGGCTCACAGTTTAGAGGGTGTCATCCATCTTGGCAGGAAATACATGGCAACTGAAGTGGCTTGATTTGGGTCAGAGAGTTGCAGCAGCTGGTCTCATTGCAGTGTCAGACAGGAGCAGAAAGATATGGCCAGAAGCAGGCTTACACAGGAGCTCTCAAGGTTTGCCCCACCTTCTTCTCCTGCTAGGCCTGACCTCCTAAAGTTTCTATAACCTCTTGAAACACTGTGACCAATTTGAAACACGTGAGCCTGAGGAAGACATTTCACATTCAAAGCATAATAGGAAAGACCTATACACTGAAAACTACAAAACATTGCTAAGAGAGATGAAAGAATCTCTAAATAAGTAGGGAGATATACATTGTTGGTGAAAAGACTTAACATTGTTAAGATGGTCATTCATAAAACTTGATATATGAATTCAGTGGAGTATCAATCAAAATCCAACTAATTTATTTGTACACATTGAAAATCTGGCTTCCAAATTAGTATAGGCATGCAAAAAACTTAGAATAACCAAAAACAACCTGGAAAAAGAACAAATTTGGAGATCTAACCTGAATTCAAGATTTGTTATAAACTGTAGTAATCGAGTCTGTATGATACAGTTGTAAAGTGAACAGCTGGACTTATAGACACATTTTCTCAAACATTTGTCTATTAAATTAAGTAACATGTGGATTCATAATTGCTCATGTCTACACATGATCTGATGGAGTGATGGAGCAAGGGTCTACTAAGAAGCAAATGAAGGAGTGTATGAAAGCGTGAGTTCCAGTTCGTATGGAGATCCTCTCCTGTGTTCTAAACACAGAAATGTCTGTTTTCAGTAGTTTAAAAAGTAAACTTTGTGAATCTAATCAAAATTGAACACAGTAACAAGTGAGGGTGAACTATGAAAACTATAGAGTGTTGACTAACTTCCAACTCCTGTGAGAGAATGCAGACTTTTGTGTAGTGTAGGGGGCAGCTCCAGGTGCACCAGCCCTAACAGATTCAGGCTCTTCCAGGGATAATCTACAATGAACCACTGTCTGGAGTATGGAAGAGAACAGAGAGAGCTTGCCCTGGCACACTCTGGCCTGAACAGCAGATGCACACTGCCCCTGCAGGACTTGTGCTCCAGCCAACCCATCACTCCTGGCTCTGATGTAGTGCCTAGATGCTATTGCAGAACTAATAATGGCCAGGCCCAGGGTCTGGGGGCAGGAGGTGTGGAACAGTGGTCTCACACTCAAGGTGAATTGCCTCACTAAGAATTCAAAACACAGGAAGGAAACTAACAAATTTTTTGAAAAAACCCAAAAAGCTCAAGTAATAAAGATAGATAAGGAAGAATCCTTTTTTGGTTTTTTGAGGTAAGGTCTTGCTCTAGCCCAGGCTGGCCTGGAATTCATTATTCATTATGTAGTCTCAGGCTGATGTTGAACTCAACAGCGATCCTCCTACCTCAGCCTCTGGAGTGCTGGTGTTAAAGACATGTACCACCATGCCCAGCAGGAAGAATCTTAAAAAGTCTTCAAAGCTAGTATGTTTAAGATCTAAGAAGAAAATAAAGGAATATCCCACAAAAATAGGAAATGAAAAAAGAGGTGATACAGGAGAAAAATCTATGAATCAGAAATAGCTAGGAGGAAAAAGAGCCAATATTAAATTTGGGAAAAGAAAAACATACGTAGCATAAACTCTGTAGAGTATATACATTTGAAGACAAAAATTGGTGACACTGGAGTCATAAAAAGGAATGTACCAGAGCTGGAGAGGTGGTTTAGTGGTTAAGGTGCTTGCCTACAAAGCCAATGGACCCAGGTTTGATTACCTAAGGCCCATGTAAGCCAGATGCACAAGGTGGCACATGCATCTGGAGTTCATTTGCAGTGGCTAAAGGCCCTTGTGTGCCCATTCATATTCTCTCTCTCTCTCTGTCTTTCTCATCTCTGCCTCTCTTTCTCTCAAATAAACAGAATATTAAAAAAAAAAAAAGGAATGTACCAGATCACAGGGCTGGAGCTGAACAGTATTCTAGAGAAGCATAAGATGGAGGATGGACTGAGGGGCCTACACAGCCTTGGCAGGACCTTCAGAAAGAAAATAGAATACCTGGAGAAAGAGAGGAGATTCAAAAGCACAGCCACAGAGAACACTCCAGGACTGGATGGGTTCCAGCAGGATTTCAGTACTGAGGACAGAGCAGGGAACTGAGGAGAAATAGTGGTGTCCAGGAGACCATGGCATCACTGAAGCGTGCATACCAGAGGTTGGAAGGTGAGAGAAAAAGGGAGAAAGAGACTGGAATAGCATTGTCTGAGTCAGCCTTTACCTGCTGCTCTGACTCTTCAATGAATGTAGCAGCGTTGATGTTGATGACCATCAGAGTCACTGCTGGGTGAGAGAAGTCTAGGCAGCTGGTAGTGAGCTACACCTTGCTTTCCTGTGGCACACATTTTCTTCTCTAGTGGTTCAATTCTATGAAATCTATAGTGTTGTTTTAGCTTGGCTTCCCTCCTCGCAAATAACCATTCACTTTCTCCATGCTGGCCCTGTTCCAGGTGTGTGTAATGTGTTGTGTCAGTGAATACAGAAGTCAGCATCCCCAGCCTCTTGGAGAGGGAGAGACAACGAACAATTGAAATACATAATAAACAAATGAATTACACAGACTATTAAGAGGAGCTAAGTGCCTTGGAATAGAAGGAAAACTAGAGTGAGAGGTCAAAATTGCAGACAGCAATCACACTGCAGCTCAGTTGGCTGGAAGCATCTTTCTAAAAGATAGAATGAACTGTGTGGAAAGCCCTGAGCAGCCCGAAGACTGAGTTTCTGAGGCCATAGTTCAAACGGTTCTTGTCTAGCTAGTTTTACTTCCTCTCCAGGGCTCACAGGCTGGGGTGAAGGAGAGTTCAAGGGTAGATACAGTCGCAGGGTGATTGAATGCCCTCAGTGGCTCCATTGGTCAGTGTAATTGCCTGGCCTGATCCTCCCTTAGGATGTGAGGCCATGTTGTGGGAAGGTTCAAATGCTAGGCTTCCAATGCCACTGAAATCACAAATAATTTGTTTAAAGAAACCCATTCCTCAGCCTTTTTCTATGTCATCTGGTAGAGTTGCCTGTAGGCAGCTCCACGTCTCCATGGGATGCGTGGACCTTGCAGCTCTGTCCATGTGGCTGTTAGAGAAAAGCTTCTCTCCCTGCCACAGTGTGGGAGTATGGTACAAAGTGGCCTTTCACCCACAGACACTGATAAGATTTGTAAGTACACTTTACAGTCAAAGCATATTTGGGTCTGAGGATCTTGTTTGCATTGTTTGTGTGGGTTTTTCTATATTCTGAAGCCACAAGTGCTAATGGTACAGAATAGTAACAGTGTGGCTGGGGTAAAAATGCAAGGGAAACACTGTATTGATGTTGCCTGGAGTGCTCTGAGGCACTTGGGATAAAGAGATGTCTCTCTGCCTGGACCAGACCAGCCCGAGTCACAGATCCCTATCCTCAGATGATTGCCATCACCCTCTCCTGCCATCTGGGCATTTGTTTCTTCTGCATTTAGTAAGGAGACAATTTTTCAATGTAGTGCTGGGCTTAAAGGTAACTTTATCTTTGACGGTGGGAGGTGTTTACACATGCTATACCTGTAGCTCCCTCAGGCGTTCAGGGGATTTTTGCTGGCAACAGGAGACGGGATCACAGCTGTGAATGTTCATAAATCCAAAACCTCTGGATTTATGCCATACAGGCAAGACTACTGCTACAGGAACATGACCACAAGATATGAGCACCTCTGCCTCCAGCTGCACCAGGAGAATGCACCCCTTGCCTCCGTTCCTGTGACTGTCACAAGCCGATGTGTTCTCACTGTTAGCCCAGCATGGTCCCGTGCCCCATGAGGAAGTCAAGATTTAGGCCTCAGTTCCTGGGGTCTAGACTAAGCATCTAGTAATGCACTGTGACTAGCTTACATGCAACAGTTCCCTAATTCAGAGGTATCTAGAGACTTATTCAAGATGCTTACATGGAATTTATTTTTGTAAACACTTTAACCAGGGTATTAAAAAAAAAAAAACTCTTCTGAATGCATTGGTGTGTTAGCAGATGCTATAATTTGAATGTGGCTTGTCCACAGAGGGTCTGGAGATTGGAGGCTTGGCCTAAAGTATGGTTATATTGAGGTGGGGGCATGACTGAGCTGATGTAGGTTTCATGCCCTTCAGCCACCACACCTGTGTGTTTAATCATCCCAACCTCTGGTGTTTTCCACAGTAATGGGAATACACCGTCACTGAGCTCTTCACAGTCACATATGCCTGCTCCTCCCTGGGGAAGGCTGCTGTGAATGGTTGTGTGGCCTCTGACTAACAAAAGATGGAAATGCAATTTTGGGGTTACATGGCCTCAGTATCTCCTCTTGTGATGGTCTCCAAGTCTAGGAGGACTTAGCACTCAGAGGTCAGAGGTAGGGCCTGAGAGGAGGGTTTGTTGCCATTACACAGCAAAATGTAGCAAACGTGCACTAACCTTTCAATCCACCATCTCTCCAGCTGCGCACCCCTCCGCCCAGGCCCAGAACCGACCAGCTGCCACCGTGTCACCACTGCGCACTCAGAACTCTCCATCCCACCTGCCCACCACGAGCCTCAGACCCCGTTCTGTGGTGTCCCCACAACATGGCCAGCAGCCCCCGATACAGATGTGCCCCCGGCCAGCCATCCCCCTCACCTCAGCAGCATCAGCCATCACGCCTCCCAACGTCAGTGCCGCCAACCTCAATGGGGAGGCTGGAGGGACACCTGTCAGTAGCCTGTCCACACCCAGCTCCACCAACACAGGGTACAAGACAGATGACAAGAAAAATGAGAAGGTAAGTGGTCCATCCTGGACCAGTCCTGGGCCCTGGACTGGCCCATTATTGTGAGCCTCTAGTACAGTTGCCAATGGTGATTTGGACAACTGGAGCTTTAGCATGTGCACCGAGACCTGCCCTTAGATGCACCAGACCTGTGACAGAGATAGAAACCAAAACAAGAAGCAACTGTTTGGAGCTGAACCAGGCCGACATCAGGGTTCTGCCAATACAAGCATGCTACAGTTTTCATGCAAATCAAAAGAAAAAAAATGGCATCTCTCTCCTTCACATGACTTAGTTCTTTCTATTGGAAACTCATTGTACTAAACCCATTTTGTTTAAAGAAGATTCTCATTGCCTTGTTCTGGGAAAAGATAGTAATAAATGCACAGGTCTGCATGTATACAGTGTGAACAGGATCTTGTCCCTGGGATGTGTTATTCCTATGCAGTTTACAACCTGTTCAGCCATATGGAACAAGCCTGTTTCCTAAGGGAGAAAAAGCCAGGAGTATGCCAACCTGCTGGATGATATGGAAAGCATTTTCAGCTATTCTTTTTAGCTATGAAAGAAACTAGGATGATTTTATAAAACACAATCTGAGTCAACGAGTTGGCCCTGGTGGCCAACCAGCTGGACACTTTATTAGCCAGGATTAGAATGCACATTTCTAAATCAGTACCATCCAGTAGGAAACATAAGCCAAAAATCTAATGGAAAATATTCTAGTAACCACAGATTTTAAAAATAAAGTTAACATAAGAATAAAAGTAGAGATTCCTTTTAATAGCATATCTGTTAAATGCATTATCTAAAATACTTTGTTTCATATGTAATCTATGTAGAACATTGTTGATGAGGTATTTAATTTTTATACTGAGTTTTGTAACCATATTCTTGATTTCCCACATTCTGTGGCTGTTTTAAAATCGGCCCTTGGAGCTGTGCATGTTGGCCATATTCCCCGGAACTCTGCATATCTCATGCTCCAGACAAGAACAGGTTCTTTCTTTCTTTGACAGACAGCTCCCACACTGATTGTCGGGTCCTCTGCTTAGCTCCTTCTAACCCCCATAGCCCTCCTCCTCTGAAACATGGGGTGGGCCAAACTCGGCTCCACAGGGCTTCAGGTCCTCTGACAGGCCCTACCTATCCCCCCACAGGCTGAGTGACAAAGATTCCAGTCAGGTTACTGAAGCCATGCTCAGCAGTGAAGCTAATAGGGGACCCCCACCTTGTGTGAAGTAAAACGGATGTTGTCTTTGTGTGTGTTTGAAAGTCAGTTCAGTTTTGAATCTTTTCCCTTCCATCCTGCGGCCACTTGTTCCTGAGGCACGGCTGGGGTCGTTAGGAGGCAGAGGTGTGGAGCACAGTCCTTCATTCTCACATAGACAAGCATTCCCACAGGTGCAGTCTGCCACCCTTGCTAGCTGCTGAGAGGAAACCACAGGGCATTTTGGATGTGTGTCTGTAAATATTTCTAGTTCTTTGCTCCAAATCCCCACCAAGTTTTTGAAACAGGTAGGGCTGGCTTCCACCAACTAGTGCTGAGCAGTGTTCTTGCTTGTTAAGGCAGGCTGGCGGGAGTCTGCATTAGAGTGCTACACCTCACCATGGCAGCACTCCAGAATGTAGAGCTGATGGAAGCCAGCAGAGCTGCTGCCCACATACCTGGTGCCATGTGGCAGGCATCTTCCATTCACTTTGCCTTCCCCCTGCTCACCACCCTCCATCAGCTGCAGCAGGGAGTCCAGGGATCACCAAAATGTCCTCCATGGTGCCTCCTGGTGGCCTGCCTGTGGTGGTACATCCTCCTCCTATGGTAGTCCCCAAGACACTAGGACCAACACCAGCCTGGACCAGACCCAGTCAGCTGGGGGCCAGGCATGACAAAGAGCAGCTCAGGGAGCAAGCCATGAGGTGTCCAGGTACAGGGGGCTGTGAGACTAGGTAAGCACAGGCCCAGGACTTGGCGCAGTCCAGAATAACACTCTCCAAATGTTAAATGTGCTTCTCCTTTCTCACCTCTCAAACAAACAGGGGTAGCACTCATCTAAAGTGTGGTTGTTGCCATCTGTAGAAAAGAGCAGAGAAGACAATGCTTAAATGCCGTCCTTTTACTCAGGAGCAAATAAACCTGTGAGATTGGGGCTTGCAGCACACGCTAGAAACTAGGTGAAGCCCAGGGCTGGAGCCAGAACAGCTCCAAACTAGTGCCTCTATGCACCTGTGACCACAGCTGGGCAGAATTTTAATAACTTCAGACATAGTGGCTAGCTCCACATTACTTCTGAATAAGTACACCCACTGTGGATGTGCGTGTGTCTAATTGAGGCAAAAAAAAATATCAACACTCATCTGGCAGTATTCTCCAGGCTGTTGTTCTAGCTGAATTTTCTTCAAGAAGACAAAGAGCCTCCAGCTCTCTGTCTGCTGAGAGCAAGCCACTTCTAGGCATGTGTGAGAGGGAAAGCTGTGACTGCCAGGGTTCCCAGGAACCCGAGTGGGGATGGTGTCATTGCTCCCTAGGAGCAGAGTAGGCTTACCTTGAGGGTGGGTTGGGGAGGAAGATGCCTTGACCCCTGCTCTGTGTTGAGAGGTGGCTGTTGCTACGAAAATTTCCAGTGGCTGATCCTGAGAAGCTGGCTCTTTGCTATCATACCAATGGGGATGGACTTCCATCCCTGTTCTAGGTGGCTATGGGGACAGCTCTGCTTGGCCTGGCCTGGCAAGGCCTCCAGGACAGCAGAGATACTAACAGGACAGCCAGTTCTCCTTGAAGTCCTCTGAGCCAGGGCTCCCATGTGGGCCAGATGTCTGCCAGCTCATGCAGTATATGTACTCTGTTCCCCCATACTGATAGCTACCTGGTCCCACTGGTTCCTCACACAGGCTACCCTGTGGTCAGGGCCCCAGCTGCAGTCATAGCCACCTTTCTACAGGTAGCTGCATCCATGTCAGTGGTGGCCCTGCCAGCTCTGGAAACATGACCTTCAGTACCTGTGCCAGGAGAGGAGGCAAGATCAAGAATGGAGCTTGGATGGGGCAGTTCTGACCCAGGAGTTTGTTTAGAGGTCTGGACAACACTAGTGACTCTTCTAGCATTCAGATCTGTCTGAGTCTCAAGAGTCTTGTGCTTGGGGAGGAGTGTACCTAGGGTGGTCCTGGGTGGAAGAGGACACCTCCAAGGAACATCTTTCAGCCTTCTAGTTTCAAGCATCCCCGTTGCAATAGTGTTGAGTGTAGGGCATCCCCATGCTGCCTGGATCCCTTTGCAGCTGCTGGGAAGGAGGGATTGGAAGTGCTGACGTCTGAGGACAGCCACAGGGTGTGGAGGTTGAGGATGTGGGTCATGGTTTTCAGAAGTTGCAGCAGAGATGAACCTTTGGTTGTCTTCTATCAGAGGATTTGGAAGGAGGTTGGAATAGAATTTTTGAGATATCTTTGGTGGCACCTGAAAATCAAGAATAAAAACAAAATCTGGTAAGGTTTTTAAGAATAGGGTCAATCATACTGAAAAAAAAATGTATACCTGACACAACCATCAAATGATGCCGGTTGTGTTCATAAGTGAGAGTTTCTGATTTTGAGACCTCTTGGGCACATCAGCACCAGGTGACACCAGTTCCTTCAAGGGAAGGTCACCTGAAGAGAAGGATGACTGTGCAACTAAATGCCATATCAGGACCCTGACTCCCTGTGTCACACGTAATCATCTGATTATGGCAAAATAAACAGAAACCTTGAAGTTAGAACGACATCTAGATCAACTATACCTGACAAACATTTATGTAATATTCTTCTCAAAAACTACTGTTGCAGTCAGGTTCACATTGCTGGCAGAAATCACCCAACCAAGAGCCACTTGCGGAAAAAATGAGGTTTATTTTGGCTTACAGGCTCAAGGGGGAAGCTCCATGATGGCAGGGGAAAACGATGAGCAGAGGATGGATATCACCCCCTGGCCAACATAAGGTATACAATAGCAAAAGGAGAGTATGCCTAACACTGGCAAGGGGACACTGGATACCCATTATACTGCCCCTATCCTCCAGGAGGCATTAATTTCCAAATCTCCATCAGCTGGTAACCTACCATTCAGAAGACCTAGACTTATGGGGGACACCTGAATCAAACCACCACAACTACAGAAGACACATTCTTCTCAGTAGCCCTTGGAACTTTCTCCAAAAAAGAAGATTTTTGAGCTGCAGTTTTACACCTGGCAATGGAAAGAACAAAAAAAAATCTGTTTTAGTGAGAAGTATAATTTTAACTGTAAAGCGTTGCATAAGAATTCATCTTTGAAATAGAAATAAACTAGAAATGGGAAAGGGTTTGGAGTCATTGTGATAGCTGTGGGGGTCTGTCACCCTTCCAGGAGACAGTACCTAACTCCTCATTAGAGTGCTAGGGGATCTGTGCTCCATCACCATGTCACCAGCCTTCTTGGATATGGCTAGAGATATGGCGCGAGATGTGCAGCACAGCCCACAGCAGCAGGAGCCAGTGATGCTTACAGGATTCACACTTTAAGTCTGTGTTCTGTTCTTCAGACTTCTGCTGCTGCTTCCAGCTTCCTTTACAATTGACCTATTCTCAACAGTGCTCATAAAGACATAGCACCTGTTCCCTAGTCTTCCCTATCCAGAGAAACTCGGCTAGTAGGACCAGTTCAAAAGACAGGCAGACACACACTCCACAACCACACCAGAGAGTAGTGCCACAGATGCATCCATACGCTGACACTGCAGAAAGTGTCAAGATGATGGGGTAATCCTAAACATTCTAGAGAATTTATAGATGCTTCCATGTAAATTGCCTCACGGAGTTCAAAACTGAGAAAGCACAGGAAGAAAGCACTGTTGTCCCCTTTCTGTTTGGGGGCATTTACTGACTTTATGCTAGCACCTAGGAAGTTGGGAACACTGTCACATTAGTGGGGTGAAAACATCTTTACCCATCTCATAGGTTTTGATATATTGTTTTCATTGTCATTTGATTCTAGGAATTTTTCTATTTTGTTCTTGGTTTCTTCAATGACCCATCCATTATTCAATAATGTGCTGCTTAATCTCCCTGGGTTTGAGTATTTTCTGTAGTTTCTCTTGCTGGTAAATTCTAGCTTTATTCCATTGTGGTCAGATAGAATACAAGAAGTTATTTGTCCACATGATCATTTAATGGTCCAAGTTTATGTCACAGAGCACTTTAGTAGTGGGTGACTTCACTACCACACTTTTGCCCATTGACAGGTCCCAGCAAAAAAATTAAATAAATAAACAGAAAAACATTTGAATTAAATGACATGTAGACCAAATGTACTTAACAGACATCAGTAGAACATTCCTTCTAACACTGCATATTATAGATTCTTCTCAGTATCCCATGGAACTCTGTCTAAAAATGAACCTTATTTTAGGACACAAAACAAGTTTCAATAAACAGAATAAAATTGAAATAATACACTGACCCTTTTCCCAAGAATGAAAGACAGTCTTTGGATGTTACTCAAATTATATGATACAACATCAATGCAACTTATGTTACATGGAAAGGGGACACGAGAGGGAGGTATTGCTTGATGCATACACAAATATCCATAACAAATCAAGGAACAAATACTAATGACAACAGTCCACCTTCCTGTAAATGCTCACATAGTCCAAGCAGTGTATTTAGAACATCTTCTTCCTTGTAGTGGCCATCCTGTATCTCCTATGCATGAAGGAAGAACTCAATCAGTCATGGTTTCTTGCATGTTGGGATGACCCATGATTTCTTTCCTGAAGGGCCAGGACTATGTGTAGTCCTGCCTGCACCAGGTTGTTTAGTTTCCCATTGATCTGAATCATAAGGCCTGGTAATACTAAGGGGTTAAAGCTGTCAACAGTGTTCAGGGATGCTCTGACTGGCCTCCATTGTGTTTTCTTGATACTCAGAATCAGTCATCCAACCAGCACAATAATTCCTTCCTATGCCAATGACTCAGAGACATAGTGTCCCAAAGTGGCTGCATCAGTCTGAACTGGCAGTTCAGTAGAGTGATTTTGTACTCAGTGGAAGAATTCATCCTTCTGAAACTAGGACCTCTAGCAGAGCATTTCATAGTTTTGCTTGTGGGTTGCCAGGGGTACTGGTGAGGAGTGCCATTCCCATTTCTATTCTAATTCCTAGATGTATAGATCCTGGCTATGCAGGGAATGCAAATCCATATCTAAGGTAAGTATCTATTCCAGTGGTAAAATCCGACTCCTGCCCAGTGTAATCAATCTGTCACAAGTTGCTGGCTGGCTACCCCATAGACTAGTGCCTTACTGGGGGCTTTCTGTTGGTCTCTGGTGCTTGAAGATGGGTTGCTGAGCAGTGGTTATAGCCAGGTTGGTTGGAGAGATAAATCCATGTTTTGAAGCCCATATATAACCCCAGCACTGTCATGATGGCCTCTTTGTTCATGAACCATTGGGAAGTGACCAAGGCTGGAATAAGACTCTGCCTCATATTCACGCAGGTCATCCTACACCCTTCATTATTAAATTCTTGTCTGAAGTCCTTCTTTACTGAGCATGGGACACATGCGACACAGGTATCTACACCTTTTTGCCCAGAGGGGTCTTTTATATAACATTTTCAAAATTTCCTTGCAACTCTCTCATAAGTATTTATCCAGAGTATTATGGTCTTACATCTAATTATTTTCTTTCCAAACAAATTTCACATCTATGACCACTGCTCAAAATTCTGCCCACTGAGTTTGCCTTCCTACTGCCCTCAGGGAACCACTGGTATTACTTCCCTATGTAACCAACTCATGACTCGGTGCCTACCTGGGTCTGATCTTGGATATGCCACTTCCATTTCATAATGGACACTGCTGCACCCATCCAACTCATAGTTTGGTGGGTCAGACAACAAACACCTGGTTCATGATGGGCAGCTCAGGTCACATGGCATCTTAGTAGCTCTTGGTTAAATTTCAAGTCTCTACCCAGGCCCAGTATTAATAAATTTTATCACTTGGCCTTTTGGCTAAAATCAAGTGTGATATCAGCATTAATAAGTCATAATCTGCTTCTCTATAAAATAACATTTGTTTCAAGAGGAATAGTAGGTGTTGCTCCAGAACCCTGAAGGCCATATCTGCCTAAGAGTTCAGACAGCATCCCATCTGCACAAACATTTTAGAGCCCCATTGATCCACTGAAGCATGTGACCATGTGGCAGAGCAGCTCATACTATAGGCTGGACCTGTGTCATCCCTTTTTATTCAGAGCCCCACTCAAAACCGGTGGGGTTTGGGTTCAATTGCTAAAAGAGTTATAGTAGTACATCTAAGTGAAGAATATGTTACCTCCAAAATCTAAAGGAGCCCAGCAGGTGATGTACTGTAAGAGGGGCCAGATGCAGCAGTCTTCACCTCGTAGGGTCTCTCTATGTGCAGACACTGGACTCCAGAAATTTGCTGAGGTAGAAAGTGAGGTTTAAGTACTACTTCTGACACACATATTGCTGACATTGCTACATTATGCCCATCAAACCCAGTTGGCACACACACAAACACACCCACACCCTATAGAGTTGAGCCACTTCTGCTAATTCTGCCATATTATTGTGTGTTTTGCCTTCTAAAAATACTCTTTTGGAGGCTAGAGGGATGGCTTAGTGATTAAGGCACTTGCTTGCAAAGCCAAAGGACCCAGGTTCAATTCCCCAGGACCCACATAAGCCAGACACACAAGGTGGTACATGTGTTTGGAATTCCTTTGCAGTGGCTGGAGGCCCTGGTGTGCCCATTCTCTCTCTGCCTGTTTCTCTTCCTCTCTCAAATAAATAAAATAAGTAAAAAAATCCTCTTCTTTATATTGGATATCATCCTCCCAAAATATCTTTCAAAAAACCTTGAGGATTTAAAGCATGAGAGCCAGCAGACTAAGGACTCTCATCTACTGTTGATGGAAATGAAAAATAGTGCAACCACTTGAGATTTAGTAGATTTTTCAAAAGTTAAACATGCCACCTGTGATTCAACCATTCGACACCTCAATATTTTATTTACCCATAAGAAGTGAGAATGCATGCCTAATCAAAGATCAGTAATTGCAGCAGCTTTCTCCAAACTAGAAGCAATCCAGCTATCAGTCAGCTGATGAGTGAATAGAGTGCCACAGCCTTACAGTAGGGCACCACTCAGAAATAAAAAGAAACTGTTGATACATATAATGATAGCATTGAAACACAAAATCACTGCAGAAACCAGATAGAAAAAGAAAGAATGAAAATTCTGGAATATGTAAACTAACCTACAGTGGCATCTCAGTAGTTCTTGCAGGCAGGTAAACACATGAAAAGGCACAAGCAAATGTTCAAGGTGACGGAATGCTTGTCCCTGTACAGTGGGGCTACTGTATGGGGTGTGTCTATCAAAACTTGTTAAGGTGTAAGAAAATAGCTAAGATAGGAATTTTACTTTTTAAAAAAAGGAATGAGCCGGGTGTGGTGGCTCATGGTTTTAATCCTAGCACTTGGGAGGCAGAGGTAGGATGGTTGCTGTGAGTTCAAGGCCACCCTGAGAATACAGAGTAAATTCCAGGTCAGCCTGGGCTAGAGTGAAACCCTACCTTGAAAAACCAAAAAGAAAAAAAAAAAACGAATGTATTACAACACAGATGCAGTCATAAGAGACGTAGGGCCTAAGGCTAGGTGGGCAAGCCCTGCTGTCTGGGCCAAATCAATATTGAATTATGACTTGATTCTCTTATCGAGGGCCTGTGTGGCTCTTAGCACATTATTTTAACTAAGCCTGCCATCTCACAATGCACAGCCTTCCCCTTCCAGTAGGAAATCTATAAAAGCGAGAAAACTCCCTTTGTTTTTCAGAAAACTGAGACCCCTCCTCTCTAGCTTCAGTGACCTCATTCATGCTTCTCCATGCCATACTAACACCCCTTCTGGGAATAAAAGTCTTGCAGTGTGGCTTTAGGACCCCATCATGCTGCCTGTGACATGATTCTAATAAAACTCCAATTCTAAAAGGAGAATTCATCTCAGTGCCTCTCCCAGACCTGCTTGCTCTCCCTCCCTAAACTATCAGAATGCAAAGTACTTTTGTAAATATATAGATGTTTTAGAGCCAGAAGGAAGAATCAGCATATCTATTTCATGTTTGCATATGTATTTCAAAATCAATACTTAAGGGCTGGAGAGATGGCTTAGCAGTGAAGGCATTTGCCTACAAAGCCAAAGGATCCCAGTTCTATTCTTCTGGATCCATGTAAGCCAGATGCACAAGGGGATGCGTGCATCTGGAGTTCGTTGGCAGTGGCTGGAGGCCCTGATGTGCCCATTCTCTCTCTCTCCTCTCTCTCTCTCTCTCTCAAATAAATAAATTATATTATATTTTAAAAATCAATACTTGAAACAGTATCAGTACTTTAATCTACCCAGCTACTCACTTTCATTCCTAGTCTCACCATTATAGTCAGTCTTGTATCACCGAGGGTAACACACCTGTAGGAACAAATTTAAGGTGTGAGGAGCTTAAACACTTCTGCATTTCTCATGTAAACAAACCTCTTATATCATTTGGCTGGAGTGGCTAGTCCTGCTAGTCCCCTTTTCCCAGGAATCAGGCTCACTCCTCTGCCACCACTAGCACTATGGGCTCTGGACCCCTGGAGGGCTTCCCCCAAGCATATGAACATTGTAATCCCAAAAGTGATGTATATCACATTGGCTCACAAATTTCCCAAAACCTATTGATCAAAACAAGCTGCTTGGTCCAAAACAGTGCAGAAAAAAAAAAATGATTCCCTGTGTCTGGAAAGCCAAATGCACATGGTTACTTGGCAGGATGGCATGAGTAGAATTCTGGGGAGCATCTCCTGGTGAGGTTTGTTAATTCTTTGTTGCTGTCATGAGGATTTTCCTTCTCAGTGAATAGTGGTCACCTGCAGCTACCAGTATTCAATTTCAAGATATTTTAAAGGGTATCAGTAATCAGACCAGAACCAGAAAGCTAAAGTAGTGTATTACAGACAGGGAAGCTAACTTCACAGCCTCTACTGAGACTGACATAAGGTTTTGGTCCATGCCACGCCTTCCCCTCATCCCAGCAATCCAGACAGCAGCTGTGTTCTAGAACACATGCTCACACAGCATGGCATCATACTAGTATATTCCGGGATAGATGGGAATTGGTCAAGAGATAGCACCTGGATCTAACTATTTCTACATCAAATAAAGGGCCTTTGCTCTGAGCTCTGGGTGCAGTTGTCTGTTAAAGATCATTCAAAGATCAAATAAGGGCAACTGTTCAGAGAGGTGCCTGGCCAGAGTCCAGGCTGCCTAAGCTGGTTATAGCAAGGCCTGTGGTCTTTAAGCCCTTCCTTACATGCACCTCTTAGGTGGTTCTGGCTTGGTTTATCATGTTTTCTGCAATCAATATGCCCTAAGATGCACACAGACAGGAAGAAAACCCACAGTCATCCTATAGAGCCAACAGAGCTGCCTCACTGTTCCTAACATGCTGTGCACCAGCAGTCACTGCTAATGGAAATAATAGCCTCAATTTTTAACTGCTGCCTCAGAAATCCTGGTCCCATGCATGGAGCCTGCTGTTCCTCTCACATGTACTGAAGTGACCTGCTGCTGCTTTTCTGGTTGGAATTGATTTCTATTTGTTTGAAAAGATAATCAAGTACCTGAGCTTGGCAAACCTGGCTACATAGTAATACTTTCAGTCTTTCTTGATCCATTCCAAAAATCCTCTCAAAGGATGCCAGATTTTACAGATTTCATTTGAGCATATTCAATTTCATTTAATAATTTGTGGAGGCATTGCCTTTGTTCCACAGAAAGCAAGCCAGAGGCCTGTTAGAAATCAAAACTGAAAGCAAAGTTGAACCAAGGGGACAAAGGTATTGCAACCTCCAGACACATCATTGGCATGCAGGGCTGCTCTAACTTCTTATCTCTGCCCACCTTTGCCTTTTGGCTTATTCTCTTTTGAAGCAGTTTTAAAGAAATTAATAAATTCTACTGGATTATCAGAGCCTCTCCCACCTCAGTGATGAGATGATGGTTTGGGGATGCCAGAGCACGGGGACAGTGTCAGGTGATGCTTTATTTTTTCAGGTGCTGAGTCCATAAGAATTTGTGGAGAACTAAAACCTTAGCTTTTTTTTTTTAAAGGAGTGTGCCACCACACCCAACTTGTTTTTTTTTTTTTAAGATTTTATTCTTTTATTTATTTATTAGAGAGAGAGTGTGTGTGTGTGTGAGTGAGAGAGAATGGGCACATCAGTGTCTCTAGCCACTGTTAATGAACTCCAGATGCATGTGCCACCATGTGCATCTGGCTTACATGGGACCTGGAGAATAAAACCTGGGTCGTTAGGCTTTGCAGGCATGCACTGTAACCACTAAGCAATCTCTCCATTCCTAAAACCTCAGCTTTTTAACCCTCCTTCATTTAATGTTTATTTATTCCTAGGGAGCTCTGCACATGTTCTATAAACCAGTTCCTAATGAAAGGCAAAGCTAAGAGAGATGACAGGAGGTATCTCCATCTCTGGGCAGATGAATACCCTGGGTCTAGCTTGGTCTCCATTTCATACCCTGGCACCTCTGAAAACTTGGAGCTAACCCTGGACCCTGTCTGAGTGGGAGCCTCCCCTTCACCATGGACATCTGTACAAGGTATTAAATGCAGGTTAATACCATACTCAAATAGGGAGCTTGCTGAGCCACATCAGCTCTTGGCCCTGGATACAGAACAAATCAGTTGAGATTTGAGCTTCACAGTCCATTATAGGGTCAAGTTAAAGTACTGAATACATATGACACAGTAGCCCCCCTATCCACAGTGTGCCTGAATGTTCTTTGGGTGCCTGAAACCATGGCGAATATTGTTTTTTATTATACACACATACCTGTGAAGTTAAGCAGTTAGAAATTACAATATATGATGAAAGAGAATCATATAACATGATATCAAATGAACAAATGCATATCATGTTATATGGTTCATTTCTAGATTTATCATTTAATATTTTCATAGCACGGTCCATTATGAGTAACTGAAACCATGGAAAGGAAAACTGAACAAAAGGGCTGTCAAGGGGTTCTGAGCTAATCAAAGTGTCAGAGGACATAGTTTCCAAAAGGTGCCTGCAGGTCAAATAGGGTTCATGAAAGGGATAAGGAGAATGTGCACCTAGGTAAAGACAGGAGGAGAAGCCCCTGTGTCCTGCTACAGCCTTAGATCTGATCCATTTCCTGCTTCTCTTCCCTGTCCCCAGGTTAGCTCCTCACACTTCTTACAGCCCAAGAGGCCCTTGAACACCCCTGCCCCTATATATACATCACCTTAGCCTGGGTGGCCTTTGCTTGGGGTGTCTTCTAATTACCTCATCATGGTTGTCATTATTCCTTCAGTGATTTATCCCTTATGGGTAGAAAGGCCACATAGATACTGTCTTTGTCCTCTAGGATCCTGGAAGCCAAAGTGGCGATGATCTGGGGTATGATGCTGGAAAACCTTTGTAGGCCTCTGTCTGCAGCATCAGCTTCAGTTTGGGGATGTGGCTTCCATATGATGTATAGAGTGAGATGAGGATGGGCGGTGGCCAGTGTTCGAAAAGACACAGGTGCCAGGAAAACTCCCACAGGACACACACCGTTGTCAGGAGCCCAGTGCTGCATGGGGAAGTGGTATGTGTGCATTTTTCTGTGGCTATTCTTCATGGTAAGAAGAAAGATACAGGCTATGGTTCTAAAAATTGCATGGCCAGAGAATGAAAGCCTGTGGGGCTTCTGTGCGCCGACTTGCAAGGACAAGCTAGACATGCTGTTCAGAGCTGGGTGGGGAGCTGCTGCTGCTGTTTCCAGCAGCTCACTTGCTAACAACAACCATGGCACAACCAGGAGCAAGACTGGCAAGATGTAGCAACAATATGCAAGATGCAAGAAGGAAGGGTTGTAGTCAAAACAGTAGTGAGTGATTCATGGCTTATAGGCCATCTGCACTTCCCGACCTAGGCTCAAGCATCACAGAAGCTGCCTGATGGCCTTTGTCCAGAGTGTCACAGACAGTTCTCTGCCATCACAATAAGCAGTCTCAGTCCACTCTAGCTGTATAACACAAGACCTTAGACTATGTGACTTATACATAGAAGAAAATGATTTCACACACTTTTAGAAGCTCAAAATCCAACCTCACAGTATCAGCAGATTCCGTATCTGGTGAGAACCTGTTCCTGTGTCATAGATAGCATTCCAGTTACATCCTCACATGGTGGTAATGGGAACTGTCTAATCTCGGGTCTCTTTATAAAGGGCAGTGACCCGCTTCATGTGGGCTTTACCCTTATGACATCATTACCTCCCAAAGGCTACACTTTCAATACCTAACACACTGGAAGTTAGAACTAAACAGAAGTACTTTGAGGAGACACAAACAGTCTGACTGACCATAGCTGCTCCTCCCCTTGAAATGGACCTATATAGGAAAACCTGTCCTGCTCACAAGCTCCTGCACACTTGGCCTCTTTAACTGACTCACTCTGATGATAAAATAGTACAGATGATCATGAGGTTGAAACCTTTGGATGTACCAGCCACCATGAGGAGGAAAAGGCCAGCAAAAGCTCTGTGCCTCAATGGAGCTGAGCTGCCTGGCTGGAGGCAACTTTTAGGTGAGTGATTTAAATGCTTTATATGGACTAATGGCCTTGTTAAGTCACATATTTCCATTGGGACATTCTTTAGTCTTTTTCTCCCTCCATTCCCACAAAGCCATCTAACTCACTTGATACATTCAAACTTGCCTGGTGTGGGATCTCTGGACAGTCTGTGTCCTTGGAGTGAAATCTTTTGGCCTCAATTCTCAGTTATGCCTTAAAATCAAAATCAGGCCTTCTAGTCTAACTTCCCCATCACAGGGCAGGGAGATTGCTCAGTGGTTAAATATACTTGCTTGAAAAGCCTGTCAGCCTGGATTTGACTCCCCAGTACCCACATAAAGTAAGATATACAAAGTGGCACATCCACTTGGAGTTTATTTGCAGTGGCAAGAGGCCCTGGTGCACCCATTCTGTCTCTCTCTGTACTTGTAACTAAATTAATAAAATAATTTAACAACAAAAATATGTCCTTAACTGCTCCATCAGTGTGAAATATTGTCTTGTTAGTTTTTATGACCCTGCTGTTTGGTTTGATTGTACCTAGAAATCATCGCTTTCACTAAAAAATGGGTATTGGCATCTTTCCTTGAAGAATTCTCATTTATTATTTGGATGACTGTACATTCAATTATATATGTTTCCAATATTTCTATAAACATTTCCAATAAAGTCTATTGGGACATACTATATAATGTAGCCATCCCACACTCACTTACCAAAAATGCATTGTGCTTTTGGTTACTCACCAGAACTAGTAAAACCCTATTGCTGAAGACAATATAGGCTTCAGTTGCAGAACACAGAAATCTAGCTGAGCCCGAGCTGGATGCTTCCTCCCCGAAGGCTAGTTTTATTAGTGCTGAAGGTGTTGTGCAGGGTGCTGAGGGAAAAAAATCATCAACAGTTATATCCAGTGGTAGACTCTGTGAACTACACAACTGACCAGCTAGGCAAGATGTCCCACCTGGGGCAATAGTGGTGTGACTATTATGAGGGTAACCGATTAGATTTGAGGTGACTTACACAAATGGGAATTCATGTCTGGTACTGAAAACCTAGTCATAAGCTTGTGGCTGGGGAGGTCATAGGCCCTAGGATGGAAGCTACTTATGTTGTTTGGCTAATTAGATACGGATATTTACCTTCAAACTGTCTTCTAAATAGGTATTGCTTTTATTTTTATTTTGTGCTTGTGTGGATGTAGTTTGTGTGGTGTGGTATGTGAGCGATGCATGCACATCAGGTGTCCCCCTCCATTGCTTGTCTGCATGTTTCTTCACTGATTCCAGTCTCTCATCCAGAACTTGCCTTTTGTTTCCACAAGCCCTGGTGATTCTCCAGTCTCTGCTCCTCTGAGGACTGAGGTTACAGACCCAGCTGTTTACATGGGTGCTGGAGAATCAAACTAGGGCTGTCTTGGGCTCCTTCTGGCCCTCATGCTTGCACAAGAAGCATTCTTTAACCACTGAGTAATCTCTCCAGCCTCTAAATATCTCTACTAAAGCCCAAAGATTAGTGTTACTCAGATTTGGTCCAAGAAGCTTCTTTTTGCAGTAAGTAGAGGTTATTTCTAGGGCTCACAACTGATCAGAGTTCTGAGAATAAGTGAGTGTAGATTGCCTATCCCTAAATGGGAATGTTTCTATATCACCCCCTCCTAGGCTCGGGGAATATCACAAACAAGGAGGAGAAAAGAATTTAGGAGCTAGAGAATGGGAAGGATGCTATGAAACATTACCTTCTGGACATGTCATGGCCATTATACCCAGCATCTATGGTTACTTGCAAAAGACCTGCACATGATAAGGCCATTGAACATTCTATCGTGGATGGTGGAGGGGCTTTTGAATCCCTCTCCCTGAGAAGTTATTTGTAGTTAATAGTTTCTAGAGGAGGGAGATGCATTTGCTTCAGTGACGTAGCCACTGGTAAGTTGCCCATGCTCTAGGAAACAAGCCCCTATCCATGTTCATGCAAGTCACTATAATTACACTCAACGGTACACACACACACCCAGAGAGAGAGAGAGAGATTGACATTGAAGGGAGGGTGGGAAGGACAACAGAAGTTAAAGAAGGTGAATATGACCCAAATATATCACCAGGCATGGTGGTGCACACCTTTAATCTCAACAATCGGGAGGCCAAAGTAGGAAGATCACTGAGTTCAAGGCCAGCCTGAGAATATGTAGTGAATTCCAGGTCAGCCTGCACTAAATAGAGTAAGACCCTACCCCTCCCCCAAAATTGTGTGTGTGTGTGTGTGTGTGTGTGTGTGTGTGTGTGTAATATACATATACAAAATTGTCAATAAATCATTAACAAAAAAATGAACAGAGAATATGAGAGTCTGAAACCCTCATGGTAAGATATTTACATTCAAAGACAGTTCCAATAGTCCCACCATCCTAGTCTGCTCTGACCTTAAGAAATCTCATGGGAAATGGAAATGAAATTGGCTCCAGTCACTCTTGCTGCGTTACAATCACTCTGAACCCAGTGGCTTATAGCCTCAATCAACATGCCATACTCATGGCTTATGGGTTGGTCATGTAGACAAACCAATGCCAGAGCCTGCCTTGACTCTCCAGTGTCTTTGTTTTGGCTGATAGGCCTGAAAGACTATGATAGGTGCAGCCAGGCTTGGACCATCTGGAGGCATGTGCACCAGTGTTTGGTAGTCAGTGCCCCCTGGTGACTGGAGACCCAGCTGCACCATATCAGAACATCAGGCAGTGGGTGTGCTTGTGGCATGGTGTCTGGGCTCTGAGAAGTATGACTGCAGTGAAAACAGCCTTTGTCATGTGGCCAGGTTCCCACTGTCCTCTACCTCAAAGGCTGTCTCCTGAAACCTCCCCGACACACTAGCCAAAGGAAACACTGAGGTGTCTTTGTAAGATGGTTGATGGTGGAGAGATAGTACTGGGCCACATTTAGAAACCAGCCACTGCACCCATTCAGCACATATCCCCACAACTCATACCCTCATGTTTCAAATAAATTAACCAGTTTCTTTCTGTCAGGGAACAAGGGTAAACTACCTTGAGAACTCACTGGTAGCCTTACAAACACTGCTGCCCGTTTTGCAATCCCTGTGGCTTCTCAAACTGTTGACATCAACACATGCACTAGTAAGAATTAGCCTGAGACCCTGAAGACTTCGACATTCAAGAACTCAGTAGACCTGTGGCCATGGGGAGTGGACTATCATGGAATGTGTGCTTCTGCTCCAGGTCATTTGCCACAAGCTGAGGAGCATTATCCTGAGGAAAAGACCATGTCCTGGCACTTGTTCCCTGGATAGGAGTGGAAGTGATCGTTTCTTTTCCAGCAGAGTCAAAAGCAACTATGGAATAGTGCTCAAGTGCCTCCTACTCCAGACTTCTGCAGAGAAGGCCTATACCCACAGCACCATGGGGCCAGGACTTTGTGTGATGACCCACACTGATGACTGTGGGCAGACAAGTGAAGTATGGCATTCCCAGGTGTCCCACACTGTACATATATGAGCCCACTTGAAGTTCATGACAGCCTCCTAGGGTAGGTACACTTATAACCTTCATTTGACAAACAGTGAAACTGAGGCATAGACAATTTAAATCATGTGTTCAAAGACAGGAGGCTAGTAAATAGTGGAACCAGCCAAGAGGAGTGTCATTGATTGAACTATATGGCTTGCCCTTTTTAATGGGGCAGAAAGTAGCATGCCCTTTGGATGTGAAAGCTGTCTTTGTGGAGGACTTTGGGAGCATTGTTCTTCTCTGGATCATCTGGTTATAACATGAGTGACATGACTATTATGCAGCTGCAGGACAGGGAGGTGAGCTTTAAGGTTTCCAGTTTCCCCAAAACGTATAATCACTCAGAGCCAGTCTTATAAAGTGCTTGTCATGCAAGCATGAGTCTCTCCTGAGTTTGGTTCCCAAATACCTATATACAATGCCAGGAATGGTGGCACACACCTATAATCCCAGCAAAGGAAAGGCAGAAGAAAGGAATCCCTGGGGTTCACTGGCTGGCTAATCTAGCTGCAGTGAGGTCCACACTTAGTGAAAGACCTTTTCTCCAAGAACAAAATAGAAAGTGATTGAGGAAGACAGCAGACCTCTGGCTAGAACACACATGGGCATACATCCCTGCACATAAACATGGTCCCAGGTCCCCTACACATATGAACATCCATTTACACGTGTGTAATCATGCCACACAAATGTATACATGGACAAAAAAAAGACCAAGATGATATTTAGAACCCAGCTTAATGCCAAATATTTTGTGCATTGTACTCCATTCCTAAGTCACAAACATGGTGCCATTTCTGCCCCACCCAAAGTAGCTGAGTGATCAATCCAGGGGCCACCAAACAACTGTCCCTCATACAGTATCACAGGAGGTCCTGGTGGAGACCCATGCCCAGTACTACTCTTTTTTTTCTTTTTTTCTTTATTAATTAGTTTTGTATTCAGCAAATACAGTCAGTTTGGTACCATTATTAGGCTCATCCGTGACCTCCCTCCTCCCCTTGGCCCCTCCTTGTTGAGGTATACGGGTCATGCATTGTGGAGTTAGCCCACAGCTATGGATAAGATAAATGTCTCTGCATATCATGACCCAACTTATGGCTCTGACATTCTTTCTGCCCCCTCTTCCGCAAAATTTCCCTGAGCTATGTTGGGTTCATTTTTGGTCTGCTTCAGTGATGAGGTGTTGAGGGCCTCTGAGGCTCTGGCTCTCTGATTTGGTAGGAGTTGATTTTTCTCTGTGTTGATCTCCTTCCCCCTTGTGCTGGTATCGGGATCATCAGGAAAACAGCACCCTTGCTTGTTTCTCCAATTTTTCTTAGTTTCTGCCAGGGCCCCTTTTGAGGTATGATGGGGTGGCTCTCTCCTTTGGATCTACATCTATCTGAAAAAGAGAAGCAGATTCTCCAACGGAGAGTAAGTTAGCACCAGGACAAATGAGATAACCCTTACTTTTTTATAGAGAATTTAATAGGTGTAAGCCCTCTTGTAGCCCATGATTGATGGTAGCTTGATATTGGAGAGTGGGCTTATGTTTGGATATGGTTCTGACTTGTTTCCCAGCTCCAGCTATGGGTACCATACCACTGAGGGGATCAGTTAGCCAAATCAAGAGCAGTTGGTTCCCCATCATGGCTGTGTGCCATTATTGCACTTGTGTGGGCATCACAACAAGTTATTTGCTGCTAAGTAGGTTAGACCATGAGTTGCTTGGACAGATATTGGTCATTTTCCCCTAGTCGCCCATGTAGCACCTTCTGGCACTAGACGCGCTGACTGTCTGGGGACTGACTCTCTTCCAACTTCCAGCCATGCCATTCTAATTTGCATGTCAACCACATAAGGTGTCTTCAGCAGTAGGGTCTTACCACTAGCCTTTGGTGGGTCATCAAGTACTCTGACAGAAATCTGTCTGTCTTTTAGGAAACCTTATTTGTCTCTCTGATCAAAAGCTCATTGTGGGTGATAGCCCCATGCTGGTACTGGGAGTTACAGGTTAGTGCCCACTACGAAAATGAGGAAAAAGAAAACTAATATACAAGAGTTAGAGAGAAGAGAGAGAGAGAGAGGGAGGGAGGGAGGGAAGATGTAGAAGATTAAGGTTAGTCTTGATCCTACCCTCTCCAGTGTCTTGTGGTTCAGGGAACACCAGTACTACTCTTAAGTCTCCTGTCTCTCTTAAAGACAAAGGTGGGACAGGCAATCCTGTGCCAGTGTGAGGATGTAGAGATCATGCTGATGTGAGCTCCAACCTCCCAGCTTGACATCACTCTTTCTTCTGCCCGTAGATCCCTGGGCTCTCTGGCTACTCATGTGAGAGAGGGAACAAGGACATTCTTATCTCTGGCTTTCTCTAGCTGGGGTATGTTTTAGTGGTTTTATTTGTACGGTGATTGTTCTGGGGCCAGTGAGATAGCTCACTAGGTAAAGTGCTGGCTATGCATGCATTAGAACTTGAGTTTGGTTCCCTAGCATCCAGGTTAAAAAAAAAAACAAACACACTGTGTGTGATACTGTGTGCCTGTAATCCCAGTGTTGGGGATATAGGAATAAAAGGCTCCCTGGGGCTTGCTGGCCAAATAGTCTAGCCAACTCAGCTTCAGGTTCAGTAAGAAACCCTATCTCAAAAATATGATGAAAAGCAATTGACGAAGACACCAAATGTTGATCTCTGGCCTATGCAGAAATGTACGTGCATGTATATCTATATACACATGAGAACATGTAGACACACACACATACACTTATTTAGGTCTCATGGTAAAACTTGAGTAATGGTTAAAAGTTGGGCTTGACAAGCTCTGATGTTCAAATCCAGGTTGCAAAACTCTCTATCACTCTACTGTTTACCATCTCAAAGCCTCCACTGGTCTTATATGACATCTTTAAGAGCTCAGTGAGATAGTATATGGACAAGACTTAACAGCACCTGACTTGTAAGAAGTTCTCAAGAAAGAATTGCCATTGTAGTAATTATATTTAGATAATCATGTAGTCTGTTCTACATATGAGGGAACCAAGGATAAGAGTTCAAAAGTAACTGCTCGAGATAATACAACTGATAAATGGCATGGACTCCCAGCTCCATCTGTCCCCTGAGCTGTCACAGTATGCTAGCTTCTCACAGCCTACATTAGTGTGACAATTTATCTTCCTGAAGCTCCTCTTGGAGACAGCTCTTCACTTCAGAGGCTCCACGACACCATACAGGACTTGGATGATCACAAAAACCTGCCTACAAGGCCATCTTTATGCTGCACACATAAAGGGAAGGTAGTATTCATTTTTCTCTTTGTTCTGTTTCTGAGTTCAGCAAACTGTTCCTACCATAATTGTATTGCTCTTCTTTGAAGTAGTAACATTTTTCTATCAGTTACTTTCTAGTTTCTATGAACAAATACTGGACCCAATGCAATTTTAAGGGAAGAGTTTATTTTCAGCTTATAGTTTTGAGAAGGTTCATGCCAGGGAAAACATGATGGCGGGAGTAGGTAGCTGGGTAATGACATCATAGGCAGGAAACTGAGGGCTAACAGGAAATGGGGCCAGGCTACAAAACCTTAAGCTCAAACCCACTTCCTCCAGCAACACTCCACCTCCTCAAGGTTCCACAGCCTTCCCAAACAGGGCCACCAGCTTGAGACCAAGCGTTCAAACACATGAGCCTATGGGGGATATTTTCCCTTCAAACCACAACAACCAGCCTGTTGTTCTGTGCTTTTTACTCCCTGTTCTCCTCAAACCAAACTACAGACAGGAAGCCACTAAGCAAAGGTTTTGTCTGATAAAAGCAAGGAAAACAACACACTCTAGTGAGTATCCTTCCATAAAAAGAGAAGCTGGAGAAAGCAGTCAGGTTGCATTTGCTTACTGCTGCTACCCAGTCTCCACAATTTTTATGAACCATTCTTTTTCATCTTTTGTCTTTTCCAGGACATTACTTTTGAAGATGTGTTTTAATGTTTAAAATACCCAATAGCTCAGTACACAATGTTTCTATCTCTTTTAATTAGTCTGTTAACTTCTTTCTGTTTATCTGTTATAGATCATTTTATCTTTGCCCTCAAAAAGTACATCGCATTCATTGTAAACTTTCTCTGCTTTTCTAATTGTTTCCAAGCAAAACCAGAGCTGCACTGTCTCCATTAAAATTTTAGCAGGGCATAACTTTTAATTACCCTTTCCCCATCTCTGACAGGAAGGTCTCCAGACATAAAATAATCACAAAGTGCAGCTTGCTGCTTTGGAATCAGACTCAGCAAAAACATGGACATTGTGTCTTCCTTGGCCCTTGTCTCTGTCTTTTAAATGTCTCAAGGCTTCTTAGGGTCACCAGCATTGCTTCTTGTGTTAACTTCCTGTGTTTCAGCTTCTGCTCCAGTTTTCTAACTATATAGCCACAGATTGTTTCCACAGGTGATGGGGAATAAAAGATGTTCCCTTCTGTCTGTCTGTCTGTCCTTCTGATGGACTGTAGATTGAGATGACATCTGAGAATTACCTGACTCTCTTTTCTAAACTCATTGTGCTTCATTAACATTCTGTCTGCTGAGTCAGCCAAACTACTGAGGTTATTCAACATCCTTGGACTAAAGATAGGCAGGAAACAAGGAATGCTCCCAGCCACCCAGCTTCTGGTCCCATGGCCATCTCTGTCAATGTCCTCTCCATTCTCTCTTCAGCTCCTTCAAAGCACTGCCATGGCCACGTTAGTTCCTTACTCTCTGTTGTGTTTTCATTATCATTTGATTCTAGGGATTTTTTGTTTGTTTGTTTGCTTTTTAAGGTAGGGTCTCACTCTATTCTCAGGGTGGCCTAGAACTCACAGCGATCCTCCTACCTCTGCCTCCCAAATGCTGGGATTAAAGGCATGTACCACCACACCCGGTGACTGATTCCAGGGATTTTTTGATACCCTTGATTTCTTCAGTGACTCATTGACAATTCAGTCATGTGTTATTTAATGTCCATGACTTGGTGTGTGTTCTGTAGTTTCTTTTGCTATTGATTTGTGCTTTTTTTTTTTTTTTTTTTTTTTTTTTTTGGTTTTTCGAGGTAGGGTCTCACTCTAGCCCAGGCTGACCTGGAATTCACTATGGAGCCTCAGGGTGGCCTCGAACTCACAGTGATCCTCCTACCTCTGCCTCCCGTGTGCTGGGCTTAAAGGTGTGCGTCACCATGCCTGGCTTTTTTATTCCATTTTGATCAGACACAATACAAGAAAGTACTTCAATTTTGCTATATTAAGATTTCTTTGTATACTAATATATGTTCTATTTGAGATAAAGTTTCATGGGCTTCTGAGAAGAGTGTTTATTCTTCAGTGTTTGGATGGAATGTTTTGTAGACATCTTTAAGTCCATTTGTCTTATGATGTCATTTAATCCAAATGTTTGTCTGTTTACTTTTTCCTAGGGTGATCTCTTATTCAGTGAGAGTGAGGTATTAAAGTCATCCACTACTATTCTACTGATGTTAATTTATGACTTTAGATATAGTAGTATTTGTTTCATGAAATTGGGTACACCAGTGTTTTTCATGTATATTTTGAGAATTGTAATGCCCTCTTGCTGTCCCCTGAATATGTAAAAGTGACCTTCTTTATATCTTCTAATTAGATTTTGCAAGGGCCTGTATTATTTTGGAACCTCAGAAACATCCCTGACCAAGGACTCATAGAGAGGTAGCCTACCCTTTGCACTGGAATTTTCTTTTAATAACCCGTGTTTCTATTGTGAGAAAAATCTTTACTGGGTATATAGTTGTCTGGGTTGGCAGTTATTGCCTTCCAGAACTTGAAATACATAATTCCAAGCTCTCCTGCCTTTTAAAAAGCTTCTGTTGAGGAAACTTCTGTTATTTTGATTGGCCTGCCTTTATATGTGATTTAGTGCTTCTGTCTTGCCACTGTTAAATTCTTTGTTCTATGTATTTTTATTACAATACTACTAGAAAATATTCTTTCCTGGTTTTGTTCACTTGGTGTTCTAAATGCCTCCTATATTTGGATTGGCATCTTTTTCCCCTAATTTGAGAAATTTTCTTCTATGATTTTGTTGGCAATGTTTGTTATGCATTTAGATTGAAATTGTTCTAGTTCTTCTGTGCCCACACTTCTGGGATTTGGTCTTTTCTAAAATGTCTGAAATGTCTCAGAAGTCCTACTCTACCTTCTTAATCACTTATTTTTGTCCTTGTTGGAATGTTTCACTTCTTGTACCTTGTCTTCAAGATCAGATATTCTGGCCTCTCCTTGATCTATTGTATGATGCTTTCCACAAAGATGTTTTTGTTTGAGTTACTGTGTTTTCTTTTTAAAAATATTTTTATTTATTTATTTACTCATTTGAGAGAGAGACAGTTGGGTACACCAGGGCCTCCAGCCACTGCAGATGAACTCCAGATGCGTGCACCACCTTTTGTATCTGGCTTACATAGGTACTGGGGAATCGAACCTGGGTCTTTAGGCTTTGCAGGAAAGTGCCTTAACCACTAAGCCATCTTTCCAGCCTTTACTGTGTTTTTTATTCCCAATATTTCAGTTTATTTTGTTCTCTATTTCTATCAGTTTATTGAATTCCTCTTTTATATCTTGTATCAACTTCCTTTTCTCATTTGCTTGATTTTTGTATTCTCTTGGGATTTACTCTGTCATTTGTTTCCTTCTTTGATTTCTCTGAGCATACTTTTAAGCATTCTTTTGAATTATGTGTCTGAGATAAACTCTCACTGGATGTTTAATGTGATTTGTAATTTTTTGGAGGAATTATGTTGTCTGAGCCTTTTCATATTTCTTACTGCATTGGGGTTTATAGTTCTGGGGTATTTTGTTTCTGGGTGTTTTTTTTAATTAGTTGAAGTATTTTAGTTGATATATTTTTAGTGCACACATGGGTCTAGGTTTTTGGTAAAGTTGAGGTGTGTAATTCTGAAGTTTAGCAGAATATCCTTAGTACAAGAGCTCAGATGCCTAGGAAAGCCTCTTAATATTACTCTAAGAGTAGAATATTGACTTTTGGAGAATTTCTGCCCCACCTGCACTGAGTTGAGCAGTCAAATCCATCCTTAGGGTTCTCATGGTTTACTTTGTTATGATTCCACTCAGTGCTATGTCAGGGAGGGGTGAGTTGGTACCTTTGGTTTCAACCACAACCTCAGTGTCCCCATTACCAGTGGGTGGGGTAGGGGAGAGTGGGTTATGAATCATTTCCTGGTGATTCCCATGGACCTCAGCTGATTTCTGCACTCAGCTCAGCTTCTCATGTTCCTGCAGGGCCAGTGTGTGTAAGAAAAAGCACTTTCCATGTGGTTTTTCACTGTGGTAGTCTGGGCACCTTGGTTCAGCTGGAAGCCAATTCACAGATTCACATCAACTCCTGTCTGCTTACTTGCGGAGATAACACCTACCTTACTAAGTTCATTTATGGATCTTATCTCTAGCAGGAAAAGTGAACATTGAGTATTATCTTAACTGTTTCTTTCACTAGGATTTATGGGTGAAACTTCTAATGTGCCATCCCAAAAGTCACATTCTGTTTCCTTGATACAATTTAGAAGCTCTCCTTCCCATGACACTGCAAGAGGGACACTTTTAGATGTAGTTCTTGACAATAGGAACTTCAGGTCACACCTCCTGACTGGAGCCCCCAACTCTGCCTTGTCCCACTAGCTCATAGTCCCTGAGTGGACTGTTTGGTGCCCTCTGAAAGGCTGACTAGAACTTGGTCATGAGAAGTACCACTGGGGTAAAAGTGATCCATTCCCAGGAGAGGGAAGTATTTTTTTTTTGTTTTGCTCTTTCGAGGTAAGGTCTCACTCTAGCGCAGGCTGACCTGGAATTCTGGAATTCACTATGGAGTCTCAGGGTGGCCTCGAACTCACAGCAATCCTCCTACCTCTGCCTCCTCAGTGCTGGGATTAAAGGCGTGCACCACCACACCTGATAAAAGTATCTTTCTTCTTTTTTACTATTAATTAGTTTTGTACTCAGCAAATACAGTCAATTTGGTACCATTATTAGGCTCATCCATTACCTACCCCCTCCCCTTGGACCCTTCTTGTTGAGGTATATGGGTCATGCATTGTTGAGTTAGCCCACAGTAATGGGTAGGATAAATGTCTCTGCATATCATGACCCAACATGTGGCTCTGACATTCTTTCTGGCCCCTCCTCCGCAAAATTTCCCTGAGCTATGTTGGGTTCATTTTTGGTCTGCTTCAGTGATGAGATGTTGGGGGGCTCTGGGTCTCTGGCTCTCTGATTTGGTAAGAGTTGATTTTTCTCTGTGTTGATCTCCTTCCCCCTTGCTGGTACCCAGTTCACCAAGAAAACAGCAACCTTCCTAGTTTCACCAATTGATCTTAGTTTCAGCTGGGCCCCTTTTGAGATATGATGGGGTGGCTCTCTCCTTAGGATCTAGATCTATCTGAAAAAGAGAAGCAGATTCTCCAATGGAGAGTTAGTTAGCACCAGACAAAAGAGATAACCCTTACATTTTTAGTAGAGAATTTAATAGGTGTAAGCCCTCTTGTAGCCCATGATTGATGGTAGCTTGATATTGGCGAGTGTGCTTATGTTTGGATATGGTTCTGACTTGTTTCCCAGCTCCAGCTATGGGTCCCGTACCACTGAGGGGATCAGTTAGCCAAATTGAGAGCAGTTGGTTCCCCACCATGGCTGTGTGCCACTATTGCACTTGTGTGGGCATCACAACAAGTTATTTGCTGCTAAGTAGGTTAGACCATGAGTTGCTTGGACAGATATTGGTCATTTTCCCCCAGTCGCCCATGTAGCACCTTCTGGCACTAGACATGCTGACTGTCTGGGGACTGACTCTCTTCCAACTTCCAGCCATGCCATTTCATTTTGTATGTCAACCACATAAAGTGTCTTCAGCAGTAGGGTCTTACCACTAAACTTTGGTAGGTCATCAAGTACTCTGACAGAAATCTGTCTGTCTTCTAGGAAACCTTGTAGGTCTCTCTGATCAAAAGCTCATTGTGGGTGATAGCCCCATGCTGGTACTGGGAGTTACAGGTCAGTGCCCACTAAGAAAAGGAGGAAAAAGATAACTAATATACTAGAGTTAGAGTGAAGAGAGAGAGAGATAGAGAGAGAGGGAGACAGACAGAGAGAGGGAGGGAAGATGTAGAAGATTAAGGTTAGTCTTGATCCTACCCTCTCCAATGTCTTGTGGTTCAAGTGTTCTCTGTACGTGCCTGGTGAAGGTTCAGCCATTTGGTCTGCCTTTTTCGAAGTAGAATTTTATGGTACCATTGCCATTTGGGTCTAGATTTGTGTTTCCCATCCCTTCGATGCCCTCCCCATCCATCCTAGTGTCTAGTCCATGAGATGCTTGCTGGGTATGTAAGGTATCTTGGGTAGATTCAGGTTAGGTCTTGTAGATGATAAGGATAGCAATCATCAAAAAATCAATTGAAAATAAATGCTGGCGAGGATGTGGAGAAGTAGGAACACTCATCCACTGTTGGTGGTAATGTAGGATGGTGCAACCACTTTGGAAAGCAATATGGAGACTTCTGAAAAAGCCGACTATAGAGATACCAACAGCCCCAGTTATTCCCTTACTGGGCATCTACCCTAAAACCTTCAAACCACAGGCCAGAGAGATTTTCTCAACCATGTTTGTAGTGGCTCAATTTGTAATAGCTAAGAGCTGGAATCAACCCAGATGTCCATCACTAGAAGAATGGATAACTAAGATGTGGTATATCTACACAATGGAATTCTATACAGCAGTAAGAAAAAAATGACACAATAAAATTTGAGGAAAAATGGTTGAACCTGGAACAGATCATTTCAGTGAACTTACCCAATCACAGAAAAAAAAAAAAAAAAATCGCCACATAGTCTCACTTATCTACAGCACCTAACCTGTTTTTTTGTTTGTTTGTTTGTTTTGTTTTGTTTTGTTTTGATCAAATTGGCCAGGGGTTTGTCAATCTTGTTTATTTTTTCAAAGATCCAGTTCTTTGTTTTGTCAATTGTCCCAATTGTTTCCTTGGTTTCCAATTCATTGATTTCTGCTCTGATTTTCATTATTTCTTTCCTTCTGGAGCTCTTTGGGTTGCATTTTTCTTGCTTTTCCAGTGCCTTTAGGTGGATGGTTCGGTTATTGATTTGGGATCTCTCTGTCTCTTTTTTATGAAGGCATTGAGTGCTATGAATTTTCCCCTGAGGACCACCTTCATTGTGTCCCATAAGTTTTGGTTCGATGTGTTCTCATTGTCATTCAATTCTAGAAATTTTTCAATTTCATTTCTTATTTGATCCACTGCCCATTTATTGTTTAAAGGTGTGCTGTTCAGTTTCCTGGTGCTGTTGGGATTCTTGGTGGGTCTTTTGTTGTTAGTTTCTAGCAATATAACATTGTGATCTGATATCATGCAGGGAATTATGTCAGTCTTCCTAAATATGTGGAGGCAGGCTTTGTGACCCAGTATATGGTCTATTTTAGAGAGTGTTCCATGGGCTGCTGAGAAGAATGTGTATTCTGTGGATTTGGGGTGGAATGTTCTGTAGATGTCCGTTAGGTCTAAGTGATCTATGGTTTTGTTGAGCTCTCTTACTTCCCTGTTGAGTTTCTGTTTGGATGATCAGTCTATTACTGATAGTGGTGTATTGAAGTCCCCAACTATGATGGTGTTGGTGCTTATTTCTGTTTGATTGTCAAGTAGGTTTTGGTTTATGAATTGTGGTGCCCCTGTGTTTGGTGCATACAGATTTATGATTGTAATATCCTCTTTTTTTGTTATTTTTATTTATTTATTTGAAAGCTACAGACAGAGAGAGAAAGAGGCAGATAGAGAGAGGGAGAGAGAATGGGCGCGCCGGGGCCTCCAGCCACTGCAAACGAACTCCAGGTGCATGCGCCCCCTTGTGCATCTGGATAATGTGGGTCCTGGGGAGTCGAGCCTCGAACTGGGGTCCTTAGGCTTCACAGGCAAGCACTTAACCACTAAGCCATATCTCCAGCCCTGTAAGATGGATCGTTCCATTGATAAGTAGGAAGTGGCCTTCTTTGTCTTTTTTGATTATTTTGGGTTTGAAGTCTATTTTATCCGATATTAATATAATTACACCTGCTTGTTTCTTATTCCTGTTTCCTTGGAATATTGTTTTCTACCCTTACACCCTGAGGAGGTGTCTGTCTTTAGTGGTGAGGTGGGTTTCTTGAAGACAACAGATTGAGGGGGTCTAATTTTTTGACCCATCCTGTTAGCTTGTGTCTCTTGATGGGCGAATTAAGGCCATTAATATTATGGTAATGACTGTGAGATTTGATTTGATCCCTACCATATTGTGATGGTATATGTGGTTTGGTGTTTCAATGGACCTTGAGGTTTTTGTGCCTACTCTGAGTTTGGTTATTGTGATCTGCTTCTTGTAGGCATTTGAGGTTGATTATTTGTTTCTTCTCTGTGGAGAATTTCCTGAAATACTGTCTGTAGGTTTGGTTTTGTGTTCATGTAATTGTAAACTGAGTTTTGTCATGGAAAGTTTTTCTTTCACCATCTTTTATAAGGGATACTTTTGCTGGGTAGAGTAGTTTGGGTTGGAAGCCATAGGTTCTTAGACTTTGCAGTGTTTTATTCCAGGCCCTTCTGGCTTTCAGGGTTTCCACTGAGAAGTCTGGAGTAATTCTGATGGGGCTACCTTTAAAAGTGGTGTGCTGTTTTTCCCTATCTGCTTTTAGGATTTTCTCTTTGGTGTCATTGTTTAGAGTCTTAATGACAATATGTCTTGGAGAGTTTCTCCTTTGGTCCAGTCTGTTTGGAGTTCTGTTGGCTTCTTGTATCTTGATGGGCGTTTCTGTTAAGAGACTGGGGAAGTTTTATTCAATTATTTTGTTAAACAAGTTCTCCATTCCTTTGGTCTGAATTTCTTCTCCTTCTGGTATTCTGTTCATGGAAACTTTTGAACTTACTGAAATTTTTGAACTCTCTAACTGTTTCTTCCATCTTGTCTTCCAGATCAGAGTTTCTATCCTCCACATGGCTGACTCTATTCTTGAGAGCTTCTAGAGAGTTTTGACTTGTTCAATTAGGTTTGCATTTTCTACTACTTTTCTATGTATAATTTCTATCCCTCTGTCGAGCTTCCTTTTCACATCATTTTCTGATTTTCTTGATGCTTCTTGGAATTCATCTTTGCATTTCTTTATGTCTTCATTTAGCATCACCAGCTGATTTTTGAGGTCCTCTTTTTTTTCACTCTCCCTTATATCTCTTCACTGTCTTTGAACTCCTTCCAATTTCTTATCTATTAGGTCTAGTCTCGTGATGGCAGCATCCACACAATTATCGGTCTTTTGTTGCTTTTCTGCAAGCTCTACCAGTAGCTTGGTCAGGGTTGCATTGCTCATAGCTTCATTTTGGTGTTCTGACCCTAATGACTCTTCTATGTTTTGATTAGAGATGTTCATTGTAGGACTGGGTAATCTAACTGGATTTTCTTGCATTTGATTTTTCATGTTATTTCTTTTGCGCTGTGGTCTGCCCATCACTGTGTATGGGCATGTAGGTGGGTGGATTAGCCTGGGCTCAATCACAGTGGGAATCTGAAGCAGCCTGAAGCTGTTGCCAAGCAGCCTGGGTTTTGGCTCCCGCTTGCCAAAGCTGCCTGAGCTCCTGCCTGGCCAGGGTGCCAAAGTTGCCTGAGCTCTCACAGGGTAATGTGCCAAAGCTTCCTGCACTCCAAAGCTGCCTGCACTCGTGCTAGGAGGGACACTGAGGCACCAAGCACTGAAGCAGCCCAAACTCTGGTGTGGCGGAACGCTGAGACCCAGAAGCAGTCTGAGCTCCCCCGCAACAGGACAAAGGTGGTCGGCCTGCATGGCAGAAAAGTAGGGGATGGCACCTAAGCTAGCACAAGCAACATACACAGTCTTAGCTCACTTGAGAAGTTGCAATGGGTCAGGGCTTGCGCGTGAATGTGAGGTGGCTAGAGCAGTAAGTGAGCAAGTGGGCGGAACAGGCTAAGCTTCCACAAGAAGGGATCTGGGGATCTGAGCGGTGGTGCTGTTTGGCAGGCAAATTGATCAAAGGAACCTGAGTTCTAATAGGCCAGCATGTGTAGCCTGGCCAAGGTCACTAGTGGACAGGGGTAGCAGGGTGATCACCCCTGTGCAGTGAGGCAAGTGGAACTATGTTGGCCTGGGACTGTTTTCCTACAGTAAGTGTGGAGTTTCCTGATGCTGGGACTGTGGGTATGGCAGGCTGCTTGGGGAGAGGGGTGGGCTACCTGCCCACGAGGGAATCAGCAATTCCCTGTCTTTTCCCCTCAGTGCTCTCCCACTGGCAATCTACTGGAGCTTTATCTCCCCTAAAAGACCCCGTGAACCCTTAATGTCTTGCCTTTCTTTCCCAGGGATGTGCGGCCCAGTTAGGTGGTCGCCATCTTGGCCGAAAGTCCCAGAAGTATCTTTCTTGATGGGGCCAGCAGATCTCAACCTCCAAGAACACCATGAGGAAATGTGATAGGCTTTTGAAAGTTACTAATTTGTTTGCTGGCCCAGAAGAAACTCCACAATCCATCCTTCCTTAACATAAACTCTTTTCTCTTAAATTTTTATTTATTTGAGAGAGAGAAAGAGGCAAACACACACACACACATAAAAAGAGAGAGAAACTATGGGTGTGCCCGGGCATCTTGCCACTGCAAACAAACTCCAGATCCATGTGCCACTTTAGTGCATCTGGCTTTACATGGGTACTAGAGAATCAAACCCAGGTCATCATGCTTTGCAAGCAAGCACCTTTAACTGCTCAGCCTTCTCTTCAGCCCCTAACCCACACTATTCCATAAAAGCTTTTATCTCCCACATGGTTGCCTCAAAAACTGATCCATGAGCCTGTCCCCAACACATGCAGCAAAGCATCCATTGGTTAACTCTTACCTGTGTCACATGGGATGACCCTCATGGAAGTGACTGGAACATCTCTCTCCATATTGCATGAATTGCATAAGCATGACAAGTTGCTATTTTGCATAGCTTTGCAGTGATTTGTAATGACTGGATGCTTAGGGCATTAGCAGCATTTCATTCTGGAAAGCAGATGTTTTAGAGAAATCTTTGCAGTCATGATGTCAGTGTTTGTCCAAGTCAAAATAAGAACATGATGAGTCATACTTAATCCTGGAGAACTGGAACAGAGAAAAATTACCCATCACATTTACCCATTCCATCCCTTGCCAAAACATACCATTAAAGCTAGACTTTGTAACCAGTGTTCTCCGTGGCCTGGGTGAAAGGACAGGGCTTTGCCTTTTCCCAGCTCATTGGCATATATCATCAACTCTCACATCCTGTGGTACCCTGTGAGCAATTGTTTGTCACCCCAAGTCTCTGCTTAGGCACACTGACAACTCTAACACTGCATTCAGTTCATTAGACAAGGAAGTATTGGAACCTGATGTGTTGTTCCAGGTTCTGGCATTCTGTGGTGAACGAAATGAATATACTTCTTCCCCTTCTACAGTTTGTATCCCAGAGGGGAGCTGGGAAGAAGATAAATAGTGATCTGGCCCCCTCTGATAGGAGAGTAAATGGGGATGATCAGGAAGATCTGGGGTTGGGGTGCACAATAGGGCCCATACTAGCTGGCCTCTCCCACCTCATTCGGAGTGGAGAGGAGGGCTACATTATCAGAATAAGCCATGCATGGGCTTAGACTGAGCACCCAGGTGGGTCTGCTCCTTCCCCACATCATATGACATGTCCTGTTCCTATGTAGCAGGGATTCCAAGTCTTCACATTGGTTGTGTTAAGACCAAATAACTTATTACTGTGGATGCTGACTTGTGCGTGGAGGATGCTTAGCAGCATGTGTGGGTGACTAGATGCCAGAGGCACTCCCTGGGGTGAGATTACCCCATTGGAAAGATCACCTTGAATGGGTTCTCCTAGCAGCACTCATGATTACCTACCATGAGACTATGCAGGGCCCAGCAGGAGAGCTGAAAGGAAACCTGCCTGGGTGTAGGTTCATGATTCTTGGGTGTGCAAGGGGGGAAGCTACTCACTGTCAAGGGAGCTACCCCAAAAACAAAACAACAGAATACTTCCAGGTTGCATGTCACCAGAGCCAGAAGCCATCACTGCAGGTTTCAAATAATCAGACTCCAGGTCCTGGTCAGATGGACCTGTGAGCTATGTACTCTGATACTTAAAGTCACTTGTCTATGTATATATGCTGGGTGCATACATTTATGTAAAATATAGACATTGCCTGGCATAGCCTGACCTACTGTTCTGCAGAGCCTGGCTCTTGGGGACTATAGGAGAGGGCCTATGGTCACATGGGCTTCAAGGCCAAAGGGTGTACCAGGATACTTTGGCCAGTGATGCTACATGGAGCGATTTTAATGTGAATACCAAGGTATCCACAGCCTTTCTGGCCAGGCAACTGGGTCACACGGGTATCAACAAATGCAGACTTCAGGTGACTTGCTGGCCAGTTTCAGAGGAAGGGCTCATCCATACCAACATTTGAATGACTTGGCTTTAGCTCGTGTACATCCACTGAGGGTACATTCGGAGAAAGTTTCACCACTAACTGTTCCAAGTAGCAGCATTCCAGCTGTGCAGAGATAAAGGATGTAGGAAGGGATGGGATATCTGCCTTAGGGCACAGTGAGCCCTGTGGTCAAGGCTGACTCTTCAATGTCTATAGTTTCAGACTTCTGAGCACTGCCAGTACATCCCATTGCCACTGAATAGGAGAAACCTACTTCATAGTCAAACCATGAATGCCCCGAATTGAGATCAAACATGTGGTTACGAAACCTCTGTGTGGTGTATGTGCCACCTACTCCCACACCTCACACACTCATGCATGCACAGCCAATCCCTGAGTGAATTAAAATAGTGCTTTTTCTCTCACACATGCAAAATTTTTAGTATCAACGAGCAATGTTTTAAGCACTTTTCATACACTCACACTGCTAAGAGGAGGCCAAGATCCATTCACTTTCCATGAAGCACACAGAATTTAGTACAGACAAAAACAGCACATGTGGGATTTGATACAAGCAGCCTAAGGATGATGATGGGCCTGGGCCTGTCTGGTCTCACTCCCAGCCTGCCCCTTGGATAGGTTTCTAGATCCTGCTCAGACTGCGTGATCTAAGATCTCATTGGTGAAGCCCCATAGTGTGAAGAGAGATTGGGCCTCTATCAAACACCCTATGTCTGGTGCTTCGTCAGCACATGGCCATTGGTCAGAGGTGAATATCCATGAGAAGGATTCTGGACATACAAAGGGGATAATGGTGAAATAGGCCTCATGACTGTAAGTCATCTCACCTGGTCTATCCCTAAGTCTCCCCACATCACATAGCAGGTCTTTCTCTTAAGTAAGGGAATATCAATTGGACTAGTGGTTTAGCCAGGGAATTTTCTGATGAGAAGATATAAGGCAAAGGACACCAAGGAACAGTTCCAGCCTGTCCCTTGCTATTCATGTGAGGGAGACCAGCCCTGTGCTGGAGACAAGTGCTACTAGTCTATGTGTATAGAATGATTACCACCAACCCCGCCCCCAGAGCTAGGCTGCAAACCCTACAATTTTCTTTAAAAGTTATTTGACATTAGAAGGGAATGATATGGAGATTTTCCCTCAAAGGAGCCAGATCTCAGTGTGGTACTGGCTTCATGGAAAGCTCCAGTAGGAACAGTGTCCCTTGTCAGGCGGTCCAAAGCAATTATGCTGATTGTGGACTCCTCTGGCACCACCCATGAAGGTCCATGACATTTCCTTGGGCCTTGCAATGGGAATCTCAGTGTTGTGGGATCCCTTGCCTATAGCACCTCTCTGTGGGAGCTGCCCACAACCTGGTTCAGGGCCTCATGAGACACTCCTGTCAGTAAATGAAAATAAAGCCTTTGTTATTGGCTTTGTTTGCTTTCTCTGGGCAGCTTTCTAGGATTATCTTTAAAGTTCTACATTGGCTGGTGCTCCTCCTAGAAGTACTAACCTACTTGGTTTCAATCTTGTGTGTCTCTGCAGAAGGAGAAGAAGAGTGGGCTGCTGAAACTGTTAACAGGGGCATCCACCAAGAAGAAGTCACGCTCCCCACCATCCATCTCTCCAACCCATGACTCCCTCTTGGCCATGGATGTCTCACTGCAGGGTGCCATAGGCCCTGAAGTGTCCTCATTGTCCATCCATGGCAGGGCAGGCTCCTGCCCCATAGAGAGCGAGATGCAGGGGGCCATGGGGCTGGAGCCACTGCACAGAAAGGCAGGCTCTTTGGATCTGAATTTCTCCTCATCTCCCACTCGGCAAGCACCTTTGTCCATGGCTGCCATCCGCCCTGAACCCAAGCCACTGCCCAGAGAAAGGTAAGAAGTGAAGGAGGGCTTGCATCCCCATGACAGTGCTTCAGGGAAGCCCTTCATGTCTGGAACCCTCTTGGAGGATTGGGAAAACAGGGTCAAGTTTATGAGATATCACTTGTTATCTCAGACCTGGAGCAAATCTCGGCCCATCTGCTTCCTGAGTTTGGGATTGTAAAAGATCCATGAGGAAATTTGTCAGACACAATGTGGTTCTGATCACAAATATTCATGACACTCGGTTCCCCTAATCTTACTTCAAGACTCTAGAATGGACCCCTGAACTGAGTTCCCTGTGTGTCTGTGCTTTGTCCAAAAGAGCAACTCCTCTTAGATCCTTAGCACAAAGTGACATTTTAGGATCATGATATGTTATCCCAAAGTTGGCATCAGGGTATACAGTCTATTACAGTGAACTATATGAAACTGCCAAGTACTCATCACTTTTGACCCAGATTAGCAATTTCATGTAGTTCAGCCTCAAGTTTTACAGATTGGGAACTAAGCTACAGTGATGTGACCTGCTGAGGTTTCAGACTGAGAAGCTAAAGGTGCCTGGGTTTTACATATGGCCTGGGCTCCTGTCTTTCTAAGCAGATCTGCGTGCTTGTGTTTGCGCCCTGAAAGTGCTCTCAGCTGAAGGATGGAAAGCACTGTAGAAAGGTGATAGGTCATGCTCTTGCTCAGTTCCCACTCATTTGAACATCGCTTAAATAATAAAAACACAAAGCATCTCCTGAGAAAGCAGTTTTGCCATTTCTGCCATTTCCATGCTCAACCACACCGGTGCTGGAGTCAGGGAATCCAGCAGCTATCTGCATGTCTGCTAACCTTGGAGACCATGGTGCCCTGCACCAATCAGTGGATAAGAATGGTCCACCTAGATCAAGGGCCTCAAATGCTTTCTGACAAAAATTGGATAGTAAATAGTGCTGAACACTGTGGGCCATAGAATATCTGTGGCAACTCATCACCTCTTCTGGGACGTGGAAAGGCCACTGTAGACCACATATACACAAACGGCATGGTGTTCCAGAAAGATCTATGGGAGGACACTAAAATTCACATTTCCTGCAACTTTCTAATGTGAAATATTCTTTGGATTTATTTTTCAATCATATTGAAATGTCACAACTTTGTTAGCTTTGACATCACAGCCACCATCCACAGTTGTAGATTCTTTGAGCTGCATCTGAGGTCATCTTATGGTGGGGCCACGAGCAGATCAATCTCTGAAGGGCCCTGGAGGGACAAATGAGCCATTTTTTTTATTTCTGATGACCAGTTAAGATGGACATCTGTGGTTATAGAAACAGTAGTGAGCATCCACTGAGGGTTCTGCAAAGGGCTGGTACTCAGAACCTTCACAGTTGGCATGGGTTCCTGCCATTTACCTCAGAATGAGGAGGCTCTGCAGGCAGCTTATGTGTACCAGCATTTCCGGAGTACATTATGTTCAGTACCCATTTAATAACCCTTAGGAACATTATGAATTCAGTATCCCATTCTCAGAAGAAAAAACTAAGAAACTTGTTCATGGTCCCACAGCTGGCTGGTAGCTGAATGAGAGATTTAACTGAGGGCTTTCTGACTATAGAGCCCAAGCTCACAGGGTACTTACTCAAAGGCCCCACAAAGGGGCCATGGTGCTCATCTGGAGAACAGTGTGGGGAAGAAAAAATATCATTGCCACAGGCCAGCTGGTGTCTGGGGAGCCCAGGCAGATTGGGGCTGAGGATGTGACTATGGAGAATCTGGCTCCATGGGTTAGCTCAACTCCAGTGCAAAACGCAGACATTCTGGGCCTGCAGTCCTATGTCAGATGTTCATGGAAGGACTGAGGAATGCACAGCTGGTATATGATTTTAAATGAAGGAATGCAGGTATAAGGGCAGTGTGGGGTAGTTAGAGCCAAGGTGTCTACACTGCTGAGGAGGAAGGGCCTAGACTCCAGACACAGCAATGTTTGACCTCCAGCTCCTAGAAAGCTCCTGTATGCAAACTTCCTTGATTCTCAGCAGAGAAAACTGGGAAGACCTTGGGAGCTGCTATCCTCATTGCTCTCAGAGCTACATTATACCTACCAGGCAAGCTGTTAACACTGGAAACTTGTGAGTGCACAATAAGCAATAATAGTTGTGATGTGATATGGAAGGCTGTGATGCTGTCCCAGCACTGCCTCGCTGCCCTGCCTGCCTAAGTCTTTCTCCTCCTGAGTTCACACACCTAGTCAATTCATTCTTAGTTCTCACTAGCTGGAGTTGTTTAGTTTTTTTAGACTATTAAAGACTTTTGCTTTGATCTACTAAGTGTTATATAAGCAGCGTGATGGCCCCAGATAGCTATACCCTAATCCTCCCCAAACTATGATTTTATTAGCGTGTGTGGCAAGAGAAATTAAGCCTTTTGCAGGTAAAATTAAGGTTGATAGCCACCTGTCACTAAGGTAGGGAGATGAGGCATAAGTAGATTGTCCAAGGGGCCCAGTGGAATCATGGGAGTCCTTACGACTGAAGGAAGAGACAGAAAAGGTGAGGGTGATGACTTGCCCTGTTGTCTTTGAGGATGGAAGAAGAGGCCTCTAGAAACATGATGGGGACAGTTTCCAGAGACTGGAAGAGTAAAGTAATGGATTCTCTTCTAAGGCCTCTGGAAAGAAACAACCAGTAGGCATGCATTTGGCCCAATGGTACTCTCTGCTGGATATTGCCTTCAGAACCAGTTTGGGTCATGATGCTACAAAGTTGATCATTTACAGCAGCACTAGCAACTACTATATACAGTTCCTGAATCACATGGACCAAATTATGATTTTTGACTTTATGATGGGCTCTTTTTTCACTCACTGCAATTTTCAGTCAGTCACATGAGATATTCAATATTTCACTATAAAACAGATTTCATACTAGATGAGTTTTCTCAAATATGGGCTAATGACAGTGTTCTGAGCATGCTTCATGTAAAGAAGGCCAACCTAGGATGCCCAATATGTTAGATGTATGAAGTGCATTTTTAACTGACCATATTCACAATTTGCAATATTTTTTTGGTAAGCTGAAGACATCTGTGCATGTGAAAAAAATTATAGTTTAATGCCTAAGGTATTGACGTATTATTGTCATTTCTAAGCTGCTACAGCACACTGCTCTCTAATGACCACATACCACCAGTTCATCAGCCCACTTGTCCTCAGCCATGTGGAAGCACATGCAGCCACAGAAAGGCGCCTTGTGATCCCTACTGCCAGGGAAGAGCAGGTAATACCAGGTGAGGTTAGGATACTCCACATTCACACACAGAGAGAACTGCCTTAAGAAGAGTCCACCTCTGCTTGTGACCACATGGGTTCCCCAAGCCTCATGACTGAATATTAGGCTGTGGATAGCATAGCCTTACTTATTTATATTCAGCAAGGCAGAGTCTGTGGCTGAGTTATAAAGCCACGATCCTGACATGGAAGTAGCTGTCATCTTTACCTGTTAACATGACCCTCTCTGAGGAACATTACTGACATTCATGCCACTCAGAGTCTTGGAATTATCTGGACAGAAATATTAAATGCTTGTCTCATCTAAATTGAGTTCACATGCATCTGGACTCATGAAATCATTGACTCAGAGGCATAAAATTACTACCTTATTACAAATTACATATTTAAAGTTGCTTGTTTGCCTCACATGTGAGAATTGAGGCCAAAGCCAAAACTTGCATTCAGAGTCTGAGAAATCATCTCACTCTTTATCTTTTTCTCCCTAGAGAAGTGAAAGAGCACCAAAGGGTCAGAGAGGAAGTAGAGGTTTGTGGGACACCACCAGTAGGATGCACACTGGTCCTCATGGGCACATGCAACTTATCTGTGCTTAGGACCTGAGGGTCTTGCCTGTCGGCTTGAGCAGAGCAGCTGTGTACTTGGAATAGCTAGGGTGGCACTGGGCTTGGGGAAGGACACAGAAACAGCTTTCCAAATGTCAATAGCTAGGGACTGTGTTCAAATATAAGAACCTATGAGGGGCATTTTGCTTTCAGACCACTATACCAATGTAGCAGGGTGAGGTGAGTGGGGACTCAGGAGAGTCAGAAGTGAAAATTCACAGGCATCAGGAAGGGTTATTGGTTCCTGAGAGGGCATCTGGGTTGGTATCTGGAGTGCAGTGGGCCTGTCCTCATACACAGATAGGACTTCCCTCCCTCCACCTGACAGGTACCCAGAGAGCAGGGCTGCTTCAAGGCAGGTCTCATCCTTATGTTCTTGAACAAATAGTAGTTCACCTGGCAAGGTTGAGGTTTTTAAAGAAGGAATGTTAAACGAGGCTAGGACCATCCTAAGGAGTTAGCCTTGAGCTTTTAGAAGCTATTAAGTGTTTATTCAAGCCTATAGGCCAGGGTGAGGCCCAGTAGAGAGGAGAGCTCAGAGGAGCTAGCAGCAGTTTTATGGAGGAGCATTGTCAGGGCCACAGCCACATGCAGACCCCAAGGCTCTGGGTTCTTGAAAAAGTTACTGGCCCAAGGCTCCAATATTGGTATTATATCCTGTGTGGCCTGCCCCAGCTTCAACTGGTCAGAGCTCTAGCCAGCAGCATGTCCTCCAGGTGTCTGGAAAGTTGAGGCAGAGAAACACCTGTTTCTGGTTTTAGTTTATGTCATATTGGCAAAACAGGCTTGAAGGAATCTTGGGAGGCTACACTGTGCACCCAGACCTTGTAAAAATAGAATGTGAGAAAAATTAGGCCTTGTTGGCAGTGATGATGTGACTTCAGCTAGGTCAGATCTGAGGCTATATATCTTATTTGGGGAACACACTTAAAAATAATGGCCATTTGGGGGGCTGGAGAGATGACTCAGCAATTAAGGCACTTGCCTACAAAGCCTAACAACCTGGGTTCAATTCCCCAGTGCCCATGTAAAGCCAGATACACAAAATAATACATGCATCTGAAGTTCATTTGCAGAGGCTGGCGGTCCTGGTGTGCCCATTCTGTCTGTATCTCTTATCTCTATCTCTTTTTACTTGCAAATAAATAAAAATATATATACTTTTAAAAAAATGGCCATTTAAGCAAAGCAGTCTTCACTGCACCTTTCGTAGACAAGGTGGGGTCCCAGTCACCTCCACCTGAGAAATAGTCCAGGAGCCCTGCTTTCAGATGGAGTAACTGGCATACAAACAGGTTAAGACACAAGCCCAGAGTCACAGAGCCAGGAAGGAACAAGCCAAGTCCCCAGACTTTGTCCCAGGACCGAAACAGCTCCACCCCTGGAGCTAACCAACTATGAGGGACTGTAGACCAAGGCAGGTGGAAGGGAAAATGGGAATTGGAGGCACTGTGTTGGGGCTGGGAGCTAAATAAGAAGGCATGCCTACAACTTAGATCTGCATCTAAAAGGACACGAATGGAGTTTCTTCTTAAACATTGTAATAAAAAATGAAAGGATTTGGGGGGGGAGGAAATTGAAATAAAGATAAATAGAAATTTTACGAAGTGGGAAAAGTAAACCCAAATTGCAAGAGCTTACATGAAGGGGAAGAAGAGGGAGAGGCTGTAACTGATGAGCAGGTGGGTTGCAGGGCACAGGAACGCAGCGTATCTCCGGGCTCACATGCTATGCCTTCTCCACCACCCCCGCAGGTACCGTGTGGTGGTCTCCTACCCACCTCAGAGTGAGGCAGAGATTGAGCTGAAAGAAGGTGACATTGTCTTCGTGCATAAGAAGCGTGAGGACGGCTGGTACAAAGGGACTCTGCAGCGGAACGGCCGCACGGGCCTCTTCCCCGGCAGCTTTGTGGAGAGTTTCTGAGGGCTGTTGCTCTCACCTGGCTTTTCCAGCCAGGGGAGGATGCCTAGGAAGCCACTGTGTTAGCAGAAGGATCTTCAGCACCCAGGGCCCGGGGCTTTTCTGAGGCACCTGTCAACGATATCCGGACTAGGGTGGGTGGGGTCCTAATTGTGGAGGCCACACTTCCACGTGAACCCTCAACCAAGAGCACACACAGGTGTCCATCCTTCAAGGCCATGCTGCACCTCCGAATGGGCAGTAGCATGGAAGAAGGTGCTCACATGGGCAGATGGGCCACTTCTGTACCATCCAGCAGCCAAAGTGGAACTAGCTGTCTCTGTAAGGTTTGGAGCCTGGGAGGCTGAAGGGCTGGGCTATGGGCTGGAGCTGCCAGTTCTGGGGAGTATTTTTCCCTGCTGCCCTGGGATTCACCTCTCTATATACCTCAGACACCTGCCACCTGGCCCCTCAGCAAGAGCATTTATGATCCAGGGGCCTTATATGAGTCTAGAGAGTCCCTCACGGTGTGCTAGTCAAGTCTTGTTGGAGACTGGAGCAGAATCCTTGTGGATTTGTTTCCTGCCAGGATTATAAGCAACACCTATTAATTTCAACACCACTGTCCCTGTACATTGCTTCATTCTGATGACATCTTTTTAATGTACAACCCTTAGATTTTATATATTTCTAATAGGTATAGGTCAAACATTGCCTATTTTTCATACATCTGGTGCTGCCTTTTTGTAAAACTAGTAATGACTTGAGTGAGCTTGAAAGACAAAATGTCTGAGGTGGCATCAAAGGAGAGTTTTATATATTTACCATGTGAAGTTTGAAGCACACTGGGGAGCTTCTGTCCTCAACATCAGAGTGTTGGCCAGTGCTCGGTGGGGTGAATATGAGGTTGCAGGTAGTTGGAAACATCTGATATCTTTAAACTCTTACCCAAATCCCAAGCTTTGTCTAGACAGAGATGATTTATGATTCAAGAACTAAAAACATACCAAGGAAATACAAACTGCCCTTTTGTATGGCAGTAAAAGCACACAAGCTGATTCTGGCCTAGGATGGGAGAAAATTCTTTTGGTGCCTGCAGAGGCAATGACTAACAATTATCATACTCAAAACATAATTTGGAAGCTGGGAAGATGACTCAGCAGGTAAGAGCACTTTCTAAGTAAGCATGTGAGCCTGAATTTGATCCCAAGTTGAAAGAAAGAAAGGAGAGAGAGAGAGGGCAAGGAAAACATGAATTCTTGCTTCAAAATACAGTTTTTTTCAAAGCTCAGATCACTCCCTTGCGAAAGAGTTTTTTTCCTATTATAAACCAACTTCCCATATCAAGCCAGGCAAAATTGCATCTGCTAGAGAGCAAAGGCACTATAAGCACAGGGGTCTGGTCCATGGCTTACAGATGCGCAGTGTCTAGGGGTGCTGAAAAGGGAGAGCCAAAGGTCAGCCTTGACTCTGGGGCCTTCTAATTTCATTAGACATGTAACAACTCACTTCCCAAAAGCTAGCCTGAAGGGCCTTTCAGAAGGTGTGATATTCACACTATAAAAATAGTTTTTATTATCTCAAAAATGATTTGGGACCCTTTGTGTATATTTTTACAAAATCATCCAGACCTAAGTTAAGTTGAATAAGTAGTCTTTGACAGTAGTGGCTAGCACTAATTTTCAGACATGCCACGCATAACAGAAACACATCTCTTGTCTGACATGAAGCCTTTGAAATAGACTTATCTGAAGATAAGTTCCCATTTGGGGACATAAGTTGACTAATTATGACTGCCACATGGCTGCCACATGGAAGCAAAATCTTTTTTCCACCCTCTAAATGATCATGGACTTACCGGACCTGAGAACTTTTTATGAATCAAGGGGAAACTGAAACTCTGGTTTAAGCACAAGGAATATGGTTGCTGACAACCAGAAGGTTATTGCCAAATTACTTCCCCACCTGTGCACAAAAGACCTGTGTATGTTTAAATTCAGGCTGTCAAAAAAAAAAAAAAAAAAAAAAAGGTGCACAGATTTCCATTCTGGGGAGACATGTTTTCCAGATAATAAAAATATAGTCTTTTCCTTTTCCCTTAAAGGAGGGCATCTCCCAACCAATAGAAAGGATCAACTCTGGCCCATTTTCCTCTCAGCCACTGCCCACATGTGTTCATAGTGGGAATGTGCCCAGCCACTTAGTGATGATTAGTAGGGGACAGTCTAATAGAAAGCTGGGACATATATCAAGATACCATTAGAAAACTCCAGTTGTCCCCACTCCTAGCAGAATCAGGAGTGGGCATTGAGGGAACTGAGGCCCTGGAGCTCATTCTCAAGTAAAAGTTGGGCTCCTTAAAATACGGGGCCAGCCTCATGTATTGTCGGAGTATTTTGAACACTATAAAGCCCTTTGGCCTTCAACACCATATAATTCACAGTCAAGAGCAGAAAAGAAGTTCATTTTCTCAAGCCACCTTCCTTCTCAAGGACATATGTCTTGGCAACCAAGATGAGGCCAGAGCCTCATCTGGAGCCTTCACATTCCTCATCTATGACATGTACTTCTGAGTTGTGCAGTGGTATTTGATAGTCAAAATTATTTTGTTTGAATAGCAAAGTATAGTTCAGAGTCCTGAGTGAGGTTGGAAGTCACCAAGAAGACAGGACATCCCAGCCCCCAGAGGTCTGAAAGAGGAAGGGTAGCAAACAGGATGGCAGTAGGGTATGAATGCCTTGCTGGGCACCACAAAACTATTGCAGTCAACCAAAGTATAAGAAAACCCTTATACTTCCATGTGTGTGCACACGCGCGTGCACACACACACAGTATTTCTGTTATATACCAATGTCTGTGTGATTTTGGAAGAATTGACATTGGTGACAAATTATGATGCCTGTGTTTCCGAGTCTTTAAATAAAAATGAACCTGGAGAGATTTTTTTTTTTTTTGGATGGTGGGAGGAGTAAATTGGGCAGAAGCTATGAGTCTGAGAAGAAAGGTGAGTCCCCGGATGCGACAATTGGAAGGACACTGCCTGCATACCCTACCAGCCCGAAGACTCACCACCTGCCACCTCGTGCCCCTGCATAGGGGACAGTGGGTATTAGGAGCTGGGCCTGTGAGGAGACAAGGGAATGTGGCCAGCATTGACACTGAACATGACCTGTACCCAGCACACACTTATCTCTACTAGTTGAGTAGTAAGTAGCCACAGAACCATGGCAGCAAGGAATTAGGAGGTCCTCAGTTCCCCTTCTAAAGGCACATTTACGTAGAAGGGTAGGGAGATGGTCTATAGACAGGCCTCCCTTTTAACACATATAAGTATGTACATTTTGATAATACATAACTATGTTACCAGTTTATGTACTTACTATACTTCTTATTGTAGAGTGTATGTGGGAAAAGTTCACTGTAAACATTACATGGTATGTTATGACAGCAGCTCATGCCTATGTTTACTGCTTTATTTAAAGACATCAAGAGGTCAGCTTGAGTGAATGACCTCTACCATGTAGTAGGTCTGAGTAAATATACTCTGTGATATGAGCACAGTCACAGAATCATCTAATGATACAGCTCATCATCTGAGAACAAATCCCATCATTAAAGAGACATATGACTGTAATGATTCAAGTACTAGTGTGAGAGAGGAGGCCCAGCAGAAATGTAGGCTGTGTCTGTCATGGTCTGTCTGCAAAGGGTGCCCGGTAGCCACCACAGCAGTTATGAAGTGAGTGGCCTGGTACCATTTCATCCTCAGATCCCATGAGCCACTCCTCAGGTTCTGATTCCACTCACTGAACAAGCAGAATCAACTAGTCTTGGTTAATTTAACAGTCACAGGGGGAAAAATATTAGAAAGGGACAGCCAGACCATACAGTATCAGACTTTTCTCCTCACACTCCATCAGTGAACGGGGCTGCCAGTTGAGTTTCAGTCCCTAAGAATTTTGTGGGCATCCCTACTTTTGATTGATGTGAGGTTCCTGAATTGAGAACTTACGTCTTCTTTCCCAGAGTAAGCCCCATAGCAAAGCCCTTCATTTGAACTTAATGAGAAAGAGCTATGCCAGGTACTGCAGGGTAAGCACTTTAGCCATGACAGCCACTGCCCTCAGCAGAGCTGCAAAGATAGTACACAGCCAGTCATTGTGCATTGTAGTTAATGTTAGAAATACCCAGAGAATCTTTGGAAGGTACCTGGGAGAGGTAGCCACGCTGGCTGGAGGCCTCCATGCCATACATCTCAGAGAGCTGGGGCAGGAAGACCCTAGGCGATTTCTAAAAGGAGGGAGGAGACTCACAGATGGTACCTGTCAGGATGGTGGTTCAACTTGTGAATTTTCCACTTTATGAGGAAAAGGCACACTTCGAAGTTTGAATTTGGCTATTTTCTGGGATAAGCAATACCCAATCCCATTCTCTACCTTATGCTGGGGGCAGGGGCAGCAAGCTACAGCTCCATCACCCTGCAGTCCTGAGGGGAAACAACGGATACTCTGCAGGGTGCTGTGCTGCTGAGGCACTGTGCACAGTAAGCTAGGTACGTTAAATGTATGTGTGTGTGTGTGTGTGTGTGTGTGTGTATATATATATATGTATATATATATATATGATATCTTATTTTTATTTATTTGAGAGAGGGAAAGAGGCAGAGTGAGTGAGTGAATGAGAGAGAAAGAAAATGGGCGTGCCATGACTTCCAGCCACTGCAAACAAATTCCAGATGCATGTGCCACCTTGTGCATCTGGCTTACATGGGTACTAGGGAATCGAACTCGAACCTGGATCCTTTGGGTTTGCAGGCAGGTTTCTTAGCCACTAAGCCATCTCTCCAGCCCCTGTGTTTAATTATATTTTTAACATAATGGTCTTACTAGGGCATAGTCATAAAACAAGGAGCAGCAACACTCAAAATCTTTTATTCATATTGCATTTCACATATCTTATCTCACTTAATCCTCAAAATAGTCCCTTCAAGTGTGTGTGTGTGTGTGTGTGTGTGTGTATAATGTGTGTTTGTGATTTTTTATCACCTCTATTTTATACAAGTTGAAGTTACACAAGAGATTAAAGAAGTCAGTCTCATTCACAAGAGCACAAGAAAAAATAACTTTCATGAAAGAAAGAGATGAACAAGAAATAATCATGTACAACTCAGTAAACTAGCAAGCCCCTTCTACAAATTTTGGGAGAAGGAAAAGAACAAACTCTAATACAAACAAGGAAAATAACTAACAAAATCATAGAAATTAGAAAGGTCTCATTAATGACCCTATATATAAGTAGTCTTAATTCTCCAATTAAAAGAATGTGGACTAGCTGGCTGTGGTGGCACACACCTTTAATCCCAGCACTTGGGAGACAGAGGTAGGTGGATTGCCCTGAGTTCGAGGCCACCCTAAGATTGCATAGTGAATTCCAGGTCAGCCTGGGCTAGAGTGAGATCCTACCAAAAAAAAAAATAATAATCAAAATAAATAAATAAGTAAATGTGGACTAGATGACTAGATTAAGAACAGGATCCAACTATCTCTTGTCTGTAAGAAACACATCTAACTGGCAGTGACACACACAAAGTGAAATCAAGAGTCAATAAAATAAGTAAGTGAAAGCTAAAAACAAGCAGGACTAGCAATACTTTTACATGATAAAGTAGACCTCAAACCAAAATTAATCAGAGGAGGTCAAGAAGGCCACTACATGTTCTAAAAGGGAAAAACCTATCAAGATGATATGGTAATTATAAATATATAACTACCATATATTGATGTACCCAACTTCATAAAACACACATGATATATATAGGTTCTGATAACAAGAATGGGTAAATTTAGTACTCCACTCTCATCAATAGATAATCCAGGCAGAAAAAAATGAACAAATAATTATGAGAGCTAAAATATACACAAAAGGACTTGACAGACATCTACAGAATATTCTACCTAACAGCCTTGGAATATACTTTTCTTAGCAACCCATAGAACTTTCTGTAAGATAGATCATATTTTAAACCATAAAGCAAGTTTTAACAAGTACAAAAACAATAACCTTTTTGTATGTTAGCAGAACATAGTAGAATAAAAGTAGAAATCAATAGCAAGAGGAACTGCAGAAACTAGTCAAATGGATGGAGATTGGAATGGTCAGTGGGTCATTGAAGAAACGAGGGCAGAAATCTTAAAAATTTCTAGAATCAAATAAAAATGAAAACACAACTTATCAGAACCTTTTGTACATACAATGGCAGTTATAAGAGGAAAGTTCCTCACTATAAAGATTTAAAAAATCAGATTTTAAACAAATAATCATATACCTCCAGGTCTTAGAAAAATAAAAAGCCAAGCTGAAAATCAGATTAAGAATAAGGACAAGTACAGATGTTAATGAAATGGAGACTAAAAGAACAATATAAACAATAATGAAATAGGGAGTTGGTTCTTTAAAAAGATAAAATTGACAAACCCTCAGCGAAAAGAATGGGCAACTTACAGGCAACTACACGAAGTCTCTCACCCAGCAATTGTCAACCAATATATGGGGAGAGAAGGAACCTCATGTGCCTCGAGTACTCATGTGCCTTGCAGGATGCCCCTCCCTTTTGTGAGGGAATATTAGTGGGCCCACTCTTGTCAAGTACACTAGGAGTAATTACAGCTGCCCTGATGGGGCAAAATCCCACAACTCTCCACCCATTCCCTATCTCTTACATTATATCTGTTCTCTCTTCCATAGTGTTTCCCAAACCTTGGAGTGGGTTTTATAGATGTGTTATTTTCTTTCTTCCATTTAAGGATGGCTGGTATGTCACAGCAACATTCATTTATTCTTAACACTTTATCCAGGATGTGTCTTCACTGAAACCACCACAAAGAGGCTTCCATGACCAAGACTGACAGTAGCAATAATCTATGATCGAAAACATAAATGTTTTAGGAAGAGAGTTTAATGGGCACACCCTATGCATTTAGCCAAGCAACAACTTCTCCGTTAGGGGATTTCTGTCCTGGCTTACAGTATCAAGGAACAAGAGTAAGAGATTACTTACAGAATCACTGGTTCATTCTTGTGAAATAGGTCTTAAATTACAATTGATTGTGTCCCTAATTGTCATGCTACTATCACAACACCAGACACATCTTGCCTTTTATGTTCATGCTATTGAACACACCATGTCCAAACTTTAGCAAGGCCATTGGCAACAATTCTTTCCCAGCAGCCCACATAGCACATTCAATACTACAGGTAATAACTTGCAGGAAAAGTGTGTCTAATTTAGTGTCAGCCTACTTTCTTCATGTCCTGAATTCAAATCATACAGTGTCTTCAGCAATTCTATTCAGCTGTCTTACCATCTAGTTCTGGCATTCAGCTAATAGCAGTAGCGATAGTCTGTATTACGTGTGTGTGTTGGAGGAGGAGGCTTCCTGACCAATAGCTCATAAGTAAGTAAAACCACCCCTGGCACTGGAATTTCCATTCAATAACCTTAGGCCTTTTGAGTGTGCATTTTCCCATCCAGAGTGCCTTCTTAGTTTAAAATCCTTAACTGATGTTTTTACATTTACAGGCATGGGCCATGGTAGAATTTCTTCAATAATGATATTGGATATTATCTATACCTACACAACCATAAGATTCCCAAGAATTTATAGCTGTGCCTCGATTGGTGAGTTTCATGGAGGAAAATACAGAGCAAAAGGATGGGGAAAATGTGCAGCTTGGCATAGGAGGAAACGCATGTGGGTTGGGCTCAGGTACTGCAGCTGCTTCGGCTGTGGCTACCTAAGAGCTTACTACTACTGAGGACGGCCACTTCTCTGCAGTGGGGCAAGAGGGTTTAGGGATGTGGTTCTTTTGAACGGAAGGAGCCCTCAAGGTAGAAGGCTGAAAGAGTTTCCTGCTCCTCAAACTTGGACTTTATCCTCCTTGGATTAACAAATTTGGTAGCATTTCCACTGATAATGGTTTAGAGAGTATGACAAATGCAGGAAATAAGGGTCATTGGATTGCAACACAGTTGTGAAAATAGCCACTAGACAATGTGAGGCAGAGTTGAAGTCCCCTCGTGGAGGCTGTGGGGGACATAGTAAAGACTATAGGAGCTTTGGGGGTTGGATTGAATGCATTTTGCATGATGACCATGAGTCTGATAGGGCCAGGAGGAAAGTGTGGTAGTTTGAATATCCAGTGTCCACTATAGCCTCATACATTTATGATTAAGGCTCACACTTGTCCTCTGGATGGTCAACCTTGCTGGAGGAGGTATGTCACAGCAGGCAGGCCTTGGGACTTTATAGTCACATTCTCTATATTTTCGTCCTCCAAACACACCAATCCATTATTTTTAAATTAATCATTGCTCAACTTCTCAGGACACAGGTAGAACACAGCCACTGTCCTTGCCAGAATATTACAAGATCTGTCTCCAGCCCAGTTCCCAATAAAGTCCGTTCTTTCCCTCTGAAACCTCATATGCCAAGCCTTCACAGTCAACACTTTTGTCTACAGTTTTGATCTTTCAAACTCTCACCAGAATGACCCATTAAGCTCTGCTTATAACATTGTAAAGCTTCTCTAGTCCAAAGTTCCCAATCCTTCCATATTCCTCCCAAAAACTAGTTCCAAAAGACTAAAAATCACACAGGTTTATTGTAGCAATGATGTCACTTGTTACAAATTTTCTGTAGTGGCTGTCTTTTCCTTGCTGGGCTAAAACACCTGACCAGAAGCAGATTATGGAAGCAAAGTGTTTATTTCAGCTTACAGTTTTGAGGGGCTTATAGCATCACATATCAGCAAGGAGGAAGGAGAGCAAGCTAGATACAACTGGCTGGGGAAGGGCTAGACTAAAGTCCCAAGGCCTACTCCTAAGTGACAAGCCTCCAGCAAGACTTCACAAACTGGGGATCAGGCATAAGGTTTAATTACAAACACCTAAAGCAGTTGAGGACATTTTGCATTCATATCACCACAACTGGGCATCAAACACCATATCTCATATCTTGTTACCTCACTATCATATATGCCTTATTTTCATCTTATTTACTGCTTAATTCTTTGCATAGATGACATGATTTTAGATCCTAGGAAGGGCTATTTAACACAGTTATAACTTGTACTCTCTTTTCTTATGCACTTTCAGCTGTAAAAAAGAGTAAGTCACATCCTCCTTTTCCCCCAACTTTTCCTACCAATTAAGGGGCTAGTGCCATGTGTGTGTGTGTGTGTGTGTGTGTGTGTTTTTCTCATTCTAGTTTCTCCCTTCTGCAGGCAAGGTATTTCTGGGCTGACATCTCAGCCTTAGTTCCATGTCTTATCACATATAGCAAGGTCAGTACAACTTCTGCTGCAGCTTCCTGACAATCTTGTTCAACAATGATTCTTGCAGGGACTACAATATATTCCATGGTTCTTCAGCCTTTTGGGGACATCCTTGTGGTGTTTCCATGGTGTGCCCAACTCATCAAGAAGGCATGCTGCTCTGCACAGAGATAGCCACTCTGGGTTTATCCCAGTAACAGACAGCTGCAGGTTTGCTGAGATGAACTTCCAGACCAGGCAAAGTTATTGAGGAAGGCATATTTATTGAAGCTTACAGATGCAGGGGAAGTTCCATAATTGCAGAAGAAGCTGGCTTGCCTTTACAGGTCTAAGCAGAGAGAGAAAAGTACAAGCCAAAAAGTCAAAAGCCACACAGCACAGCACACTTCAGGATCTCCAGCTAGTCACACTTTGCATATATTTAGATTGGAATCTCAAACCCACCACCACTCCTTAGAGCTGGACCCTAAGATCCATGCAGTGACACCACCTCCAGCCAGGTGGCTGCAGATCCAAATTGCAAGCTAATAAAACACTGAATATATTGGGAGCCATCTATTCAAACTACCACAGTCCCCAGGAACACTTCACGTTCAGGTGGAGGAGAATCAGTGTCAGGACCAATGCAGTTGTATGCCATCCCATACCACATGAGGAAGGATGGTGACACTGGGGTTGCCTCTGTGGGTACCCTACCTTCAAAGGGCTTAGCTTCAGTTATGTATCTTCACTCAAAGCAGAAGCAATGCAACTGCTCCTCCAAAACTCATTTAGTTTTGTCATATTCCTATTTGGGCACAACGTGATGTGTGAGTTCTTATGGGGAGTCTATTTCTATTTACCACTAGACAGAGAAAGCAAGGACAGACCAAAGAAATGATACCACCTGTCTATCTTGGTAAACCACTGAGTTTACTTAGGGCTACTTATAAGAGCATGGATAAGTTTTCTCTACTTACAGGAGCATGGGCAATTTACAGGCAGTGACACCATGAAAGAAAAATCTCCTCCCTGTGTCTAGCATTTGTTATTTGCTTACACATATAATCATTGGAGAGGGAAGAAGCCTGGTGTGCTTTATTCCCCTCATCTACTGCATAAGCAACATGGACCCCCCCACACACACACACACACTTCATGTGGAAATGCTAGCAGAACCTATTCTTGGGGTTGCCTTTTGCAAGTAATCACATCTGTTCTGATTTCAATATGGCAATGGCTGTGTTCTACTCAAAGAACAGAGTTTCATAACACCTGCCAATCTACCAACATAAAGTTAAGAGGATTTATGCCACTTAAGCAGATGTACAAAGATCAGTGAGATTAATCTCAGTCTTCCAATAAAGAGAAGTCTTGAGCTGGGCTAATTCACTGCCAAATGCTACCAGGCCATCAAAGAACTAATACCAATGCTTCTTTATTTATTCTATAAAGTATGGGGGCAGGGTGAGTAATGCTACCACACTCATTCATTAAGGCCAGTATTATCCTGGAACTAGAAACAAAGATACAAAAAAAAAAAAAAAGAAAACTATAGACCAACTTCTCTAGTGAACAAAAATGGAAAATTTTCAATAAAGTACTTGCAAGTTGAGTTCAAGAGCATACTAAAGAGATCAAGTTGCTTTCATTCTAGGGATACAAGAACAGTTCAACATATGCAAATCAATGAATGTAATATAGCACATAAATAGGCTTGGAGATAGAAATCACGTGATTATTTCAATAGACAGAGCCAGCCTTTGACAAAGTTCAACATTCCCTCATGATAAAAGCCCTAAAGAAACTAGGAGTAGACAGGCTTCTGGGTAAGGTGGCAATTTAGAAGCCTCAGTAATGAAACCCAGTGAAAGAAAACAGTCAAGATAATAAGCAATAATTGCTTTTCTTGCAGTAGACAAGATCTGTAAATGAACTTATTAAGCCAGGTGAGATCTCTTCATGGAGGCAGGCACACGCAGCTGTGAATCATCGTGAACAAGCTCACGGGGCCAAGCAGTGCAGTCAAGCGTGGTGAAAACTGCCATGAAGTGCTGCTGCTCACCCCCATCGGCCCCACAGGAACAGGAGAAGCCGGAGCAGAGTGCAGGGCCCTCATGATGCCCATGGGAATCACAAGGCAGTGACTTATCTCGCCTCCCCTATACAGTGCATTGGGAACACAGAGATGGCTGAAGCGGAAAGTTCCCACTCATCCCTCTGCCACACAGCACTAAGTCAAGCTAGGAAGAGCTAAACCATGAGATCAAGGGTAAATAAGACTGCTAATCTCATACAATTTTGCCAGAAACTCACTCCAAAAAGTACCTGGTTCAAACTCCACTGGGACAATATATACCTTAAGTCTCCATATTGTGCCTCCCCTACCAGTACAATTCAAACATACACACCAAATATAGATGGACCAAATTTAATTAAACAAGCACTACTAAATGTAAAGTTATAGATTAACCACAGAACTATAGTAGTGAATGATTTCAGTACTCCCATTCCTACCAACTGACAGGTCACCCCAGCAAGAAAATAAATAAACAGAAACTTTTAGATTAAATTATACTATACATCAAATGGACTTCAAAGATGTCTACAGAGCATTCCATGCACATTCTTAGCAGCAGCCTATGGAACTTTCTGTAAAATAGAACATATCTTAGAACACAAAGCAAACTTAACAAATACAGGAAACTTGAAATAATTCCTTGTATTCTTTCTGAACACAGTGGAATAAAGCTACAAATCAATAGCAAAATAAACTGTAGAACATGCACTGACTCATAGAGATTAAATAATGCAATACTGAATTATGAATGAGTTGTTGAAAAAAATCAAGGACATCAAAAGATTCTTATAGTCAAATGACAATAAAAGATAGCATATGAAAATCTTCTGAATATAATGCAAGCAACTCTAAGAGGGAAGTTTATAGATCCTAGTGCCTCTCACATAAGTAACTTAGTGATGCACCTTAGGGTCCTAAAAGAAAAGCCAAACCCAAAGGAAACAATTAAGATTGGGGGTCTGGGGAGATGGCTCAGCGGATAAAGCACTTGCTGCACAAGTGTGAGAACTTCAGTTCAGACCCACAGGTCCCCATCAGAGCGGGATGGGAGAAGGGGGACAGAGACGAAAGAAGGTCAACAGGTAAGTTAATGAAATAGAACAAACAAATACAAGCAATCAATGAAACAGTTGGTTTTATTGAATGGAGAAACAAGACCAACAAAACCTCAATCAAACTAATCAAGGGAAAGACAGATAAGACTCAAATTAGTAACATTAGAGAAGAAAAGGGGGTCTTTATGGCAGATACCAAGGTCATTCAGAAAATCATAATTATATAACTTTAAAACATATACTTCACAAAATGAGAAAATATTAGAGAAATGGGTGAATTGCTACATACATATGTGGCCTACCAAAATTAAAGCACAATGCAATAAGCATCTGTAGCAAGGAATGTGATTGAAGCAGTAATTTTAAAAAAATCTTCCATGGGGCTGGGAAGATGGCTCAACAACTAAAGGTGCTTCCTTATAAATCAATAATTTTAAAGGTGCTTACTTATAAAAGCTTGCTGGACTGGGTTCATTTCCCAAGCCACCCATGTAAACCAGATGCAAAAGTTGGTACAAGTATCTGGTATTCATTTGCAGTGGAAAGAAGCCCCTGGCATGTGTGTGCACGCATGCATGCACACACACAAACAAATAAACTTAGATTTTTTTTAAAAAAAATCTCCCAACTAAAAAGGCACATGCCCAGAGATATTCACTGCTGAATTCGGCCAAATCTTCGCAGGCATACCAACATCAATGCTTCTCAAAACTGTTCCATAAGATAGGAAAAGTAGGAAGTCTAGCCATTTCTTTCTATGAAGCAGTATTATCCTGATACCAAAACTTGATAAAGACACAATGAAAAAGAAAATTATGGGCCAATCTGTCTTATAGACACAGACACAAAAATTCTCAACAAAATATTTGCAAAACAAATTCAAGAATGTATCAAAGGAATCAGTTCCCATGATCAAATTATTCCAGAGATACAGGAATGGTTCAGTGTCTACAAATCAATAAATGTGATACATCATATAAATAGATATAAGGACAGAAATCATATGATCACCTGTCAATATATACAGAAAAGGCTTTCATAAATCCAGTATCTCTTCATGATAGATGTCCCGAAGCAATCAGGTATGGCATCACAGGCCTTTACTCGCAGCACTCAGGAGCCTGAAACAAGAGGAACAGCCTGGGTCTGAGGCCAGCCTGGGTCTACAGAATGAGTTCCAGATCAGCCTGGCTAGAGTGACACCAAAAAAACAAACAAAAGTTTTGAAGAAACTGGGAAGAGAATGAACATGGCTCAATGGAATAAAGGGTATGCCTACAACAAGCCTGAAGCCAACATTTTAATAAGTGTGGAAAATTCAAAGCACTTGCATTAGTCAGGAACAAAGCAAGGGTGTTCACTTGCTCTACTTTTATCCAATATATGACTAAAAGTCTTTGCTAGAGCAATTAGACAAGAGAAGTGAAGAAAAGGGATGCAAATGGGAAAGGAAGAAGGCAAGGTATCATCATAGATGATGTGATTCTATACATAAGAGAACCTAAAGACCACACACACACACAAAATCTCTTAGAACTGATACTGTTAGCAAAATGGCTCCTGTGGTAGTCTGAATAGATGGCCCCCAATATATTCAGTTTTTATTGTTTATAGTTTGCATCTGCAGCCACCTGGCTGGAGACAGTGTCACTGGGTGGATCTTACTTAAGGTGTGGTGATGGGTTTGAGATTTCAATCTAAAGATGCAAAGTGTGCCTAGCTGGAGTTCCTGAAGTGTGCTGTGCTGTGTGGCTTTTTGGCTTGTGCTTCTCTCTCTCTGCTTGGTCTTGTGAAAGCAGGCCAGCTTCTTCTGCCATTATGAAACTTGCCTGGATCTGTAAGCTTCAATAAATCCCTGCCTCTATAACGGTGCTTGGTCTGGAAGTTCATCTCAGCGAACCTGAGGCTGTCTGCTGCAGCTCCCAAGGAGCAGGTGACCATGTTGCCCCCAGAAGTAATGGAGAGAAGCCACTGACTGTCAAAGACTCCTTCTCTCTCCATTCTCCTATTCTCATTCATTCAGCAGCTCTTTCTCCTCTGGTCTAGAACAAGTGTCATAAAGGAACATCCAGGCAGACAACTGTACTGGGGGGTCAGGCTACCATCCAACTCCTGTACTGACCTCCTGTTAACCTAATCAGTCTGCAAGCACTGTTACATTCTGAAGTACAGGGTTAGGACTTCAACACAGTTCAGTCCATAATATCCTGTGCTCCTGGAGATCTGGTCAGAATGTTAAAAGTTGAATTAATTAAAATGATTACTAGGCAAATAATCACTCTAGTTCAACTGATGGAGGGGATACCATAATATCTCACCTTTTGGAGGGATATGCTATGGAGAGTCACTACAAGATTTTCCTGGTCTTACTTAGATGCCCACACAGTAAGTACCTTTTGTAGAAATCAGCAAGGCAAAGAGAGAGGAAAGAGCCTTCAAGTGGAGGGAACAGCATAGACAAAGACTTGTGGTTGAGGAGAGCTTGGCACAGTCAAAAACTGAGGCAGGGGGTTGGGGAGAAGCAAAAACTAAGGAGAGAATTTCATACTGGCCTGCAGAGCCATTTAGTCAAAGCGAGAGGAATCTTTCCAGGGGCTCCAAGGCTGAGTATGACAGCATCTTAGGGTATTAGAGCTCCCTCTGGCGGCAGTATAGGGAATGGATCATATGAAGAGGAAGCCATGAGGAAGCACGGTAAATTCCTGGGACAAAGCAATGGTGTCTCTCCAAAAGTGACTGGAGGATATGGGAAGAAGTTGAGAGCCCTGGAAGCCCTCGTGGTAAACAAGATCGGGATTCTCAGGGGCCCAGGTGGTACCCACCCACAACAGATAAGAGGCCCACATGCTGAGAGCCTGTCATAAACAAGAAACCTAACATTTGCAGAGTGAGTGGCCACCACTGGCATACAGGCCCTTCAGAGTTACACGCAAAGGTTTTATCACTCAAGATCCTGAAGACACAGGAGAAAGGATGAAAACCATGCCTGTCCTCTACGGCCCTGGCCACACAGGGCTGGACAGCTGGGCGTAGCTCAACGGGTTCACCAAACAGATCAAATGAGTGGAAACATCCAGTTTCTTGTCTGTGCTGAAGATTTATTTAATGAAAGCTGCAGTTTCATTGTTTTCCCACAATAATGTTTCAAATGCAAAATCATTTTTCATCACTTTGGCTCTTGGGCCTGCAAAGGCCCTGGTGCTGCGGTGTGGTGGGCAGCATCTCTCCTAGTGCTCTGGGCCTCAGCTTACTGGCCTGCAGAATGGGCCTGAGGCATGCAGTTCAGCTAGCAGGCACCCTGCGGCCATGTCAAGGACTGTGCAGAGTGTAGTGACGGCCATGCCTCAGAAGCCTGAAAGGCCTGCAAATGCAGGGTTTCCTCATCACGTCAGCAGCACTGTGGGCCTGGTCACAGAGCTCCCAGTTCCCATCAGAGACCAAGGGCTACTGCAGGCTCACAATCACTGATGCATCTTGCTGTCCAGCAATTTACCTCTTCCATTGGACTCTATTCTGTTCTATGTTGTCTTACATATTTTTGCCTCTTATTTGAGACCTGATGCTTTAAATAATCAAAAGAAATTTCTGGCTGGATAGGGCACCTAGAAGCATGCTTCACAACAGAGAGGAGGCAAAATGAGTCCTATAAGCAGACCTGGTCACCAGTGTATGTCCTGAGAATTCCCTGTTTGTGACACCCATTACAGACTTGTCATTAGCTCATTACCTAAGCACTCTTTATTAGAACTTGTTTTTTTTTTAGGACAGCATCTTTAGGACACATGTTAACTGAAACAACGTCTTTGAAGATTACCTTTCTGTGGAGACAGAAGAAGGAGAGGTTCACAGCTGTCACTCTGCCTGCTGGTCCTACAAGTCCCAGACTGGCCCACAGGTCTAATGACAGCAACAGCTTAGTTGGGACAACTATCGCTTCCCAACAAAAGCATCTTGCTTTGTGATATTTAAAGCTTTGAGTGAAAGCTTTGAGTCTTTAAACTTTAATTTTAAAACAAGAAATTGTTGGCTACACCTATATAAATGGAGTCTGCTAACAGCTGGGATGAGTCAAATGCCAGGAGGCATATTTCAAGAGGGCATCTTTGCTTCCTTGGTGGTCTGTAGTGTGGTTCAACCTAGTTGCCAGTTAAAATCATCATGGAAAAAATGCCAGTGTCCAGCCCACCCCAAGGATTCTTCCAGGCCTCGGTGAAGCCATTTCTACATGCTCCCAGGGTCCTTACCATGTTCTAGAGTTTGGGAACCCTTACTCTCTGCCTTCATGTCAGGATACAGTAGCTCAGTGGTTATTGGGGCCAGCTGGCATGAGCAGTCAGACTTGTCCTTATTGAAAATGACAGGAAAGGGTATGTTTGCAAATAAGCATGCACATAGACAGAGCTACAGAAACTCAAGCTCCATGAGTTATGGGTGGCCTGATTTAAGGACTTAAGGCATAGATGTGCATCCACATTAGAAAGCTGTCACTGTGTGTCTTATTGGGACTGATGTACACCTCCAGAACTTTTGCTATTTGCTATTCTCCTGTACACAGTCTGCCAGAGCATCATCACGGCAGCTGCCTCTGTGACTCTCTCCTTGATAGTTAACAAGGCTTTCTTGAGCCCTGAGGACATGGTGATGTGTAACACACTCTGGTCTTGGGAGCATAAGTCGGAGTCTCCCCACCTCTGAGCACTGGCCCTTTGCTCTATGGCCTGTTGAGAGGGGATGGGTCCTTGCTGATTGTGCAGGGACCAAGCAGCCCTCTTGTGGCCTGTGTCTGTAGAGACTCACTGTCATCCCACAGTGGTGGCACTAAGGGCTGAGTCCCTGCAGCTCTAGTGTGCATCTTCACAACAGGCCCAAGAAAGGCTTGGGCAGCGACAGGTAGCAGTCCCTGTGGGCAGGTCTGTGGTGACTCTGGGACAAGAGGGCTCTCCAGGGGTGGGCTTCGAGGTGAGCAAAGTGTACAAGAAGTCTTGAGGTGTTCAGACTTTCGGCCTTTTAAATTAGACCACCTACAACTCATAAATGGAACTCAATTTTTAAGTTCTCCCAGTGGTCACTGCCATCTGCAAAATGAAGCTTCTCTGACCAAAGATGCCATCAGCACTAATCTATGGGGATAAACATACTATACATAGTAAAAGGGCAACTTGATGAACACATCATGCCCATTGGGAAATATAATGAGGAGAATAATCAGAGAGAAGAACAAAAAGTTTTTTCAAAGAATATTTGCTGAAACATTAACTGTGATAATGAACAAAGGGAAAGGAATGCTCAACTATAGGAAACAGCTTAGCTCCTTCCTCTGGGATACAGAGATTGACTCAGTATCTCAGAAGACTCAATACTGAGATCAGAATTACAAATGTTGAAATCTTGAGTGATGAAAATCCATGAAGTCAGATATCTCAAAAATATAATTCTGAAAAAAATTAAAATTATTCAAAATACATTTATTTGTATTTACAAAAGAGAATTATTTGAGATAGATAGGAACGTGATAACTTCATAGGCTGCTTCACATAATAATATATGTAATAACAAATGTGTTATTAGTGTAAACACTCAGTTATTATAATGCCAGTTACATAGGTTTAACAGTTTTAAGAAGAGAAACTCTATTTTTTTTGGGGGGGGGGCGGTTCTGAGGTAGGGTCTTGCTCTAGCTCAGGCTGACCTGAAGTTCACTATGTAGTCTCAGGTTGGCCTCGAACTCATGGCAATCACACTACCTCTGCCTCCCAAGCACTGGGATTAAAGGTGTGCACCACCACACCCAGAAAAACTTTATTTTTTAATGAGTTTAAAGTATTTTATTTATTTATTTGACAGTGACAGAGAGAAAGAGAGAATGAGAAAGTATGGGTGTGCCAGGGCCTCTTGCCACTGAAAATGGACTCCAGACATATGTACCACATTGTGTCTCTGGCTTTATGTGAGTACTGGGGCAATAAACCACAGCTGGCAGGCTTTGTACGTGAGCACATTTAACCACTGAGCCATCTCACTAGCCTCTGTGTTCTTAAAGACATAGGTCAGAAGACAAACTGAACATGCATATCACTGTGGTTGGTAGTTGTGCTTCCAGCTTCAAAAAATGGTCATCTGAAATGATGTGGCAGACAACATAACTCATGTGATGCAATAGATTAAAAACTCTCCATGGTTCGCAGATGCACATATAGTCACCAAAGATCCAAGGTCTTAAGCTATTGTATATTCCACAAATGCAGACACACAAGAAGGTACCCTTTTATCTACTGAAGGAGTTTCAACATCTTTATGTATGGGCACAATCCTATAGCCCGAGTTAACATTGTGATAATACACTTTAGTGTAGTCAAATATGAAAAAAAAAAACTTATAAAAGAAATAGAACTCTGGGGCTAGAGAGATGGCTCAACAGTTAAAGCACTTGCCTACAAAGCCTAAGGACCTGGGTTTCATTCCCTAGTACCCATGTAAAGCCACATACACAAGATAGCACATGAGTCTGAAGTTCATTTGCAATGGCTAAAGATCCTGACATGCCCATTCTCTCTCTATCTGTCTCACTCTCATAGATAATTTCTCTCTATATCATAAATAAGTAAATAATAAATAAGGGGCCAGGCTTGGTGGTGCATACCTTTAATCCCAGCACTAGGGAGGCTGAGGTAAGAGGGTTGCTATGAGTTTGAGGCCAGCCTGGGAGTACATAGTGAATTCCAGGTCATCCAGGGTTAGACTGAGACTCTACCTCAAAAAAAAAAAAAAAAAAACTAGAGAGATGGTTCAGTAGTTCAAGGCCCTTGCCTGCAAAATCTGATAGCCTGGCATTTTTAATTTCCCAGTACCCATGTAAAGCCAGATGTACAAAGTGGTGCATGCATCTAGAGGTCATTTGCAGTGGTAAAAGGCCCTGGCATGTCTTCTCTCTCTTTCTTTCTCTTTCTCTCTCTAAATAAATCAATAATTTTCAAATAAAAATGAATAATAAAATATTTTAAAAAGAAGTAGAACTCTGAAAATCTCTGTGCAGGAGAGATGGCTCAGTTGTTAAAGATGCCTGCTTGCACAGCCTGCCAGTTCCAGTTCAATTCCCCAGTACCCACATAAAGCCAGATGCACAAAGTGGTACATGTGTCTAGTTTCTTTGAAGTGTCAACAGGCCATGGCACATCCTTATTTCCTCTTGCTCTCTCTCATAAATAAATAAATAAATTTCAAAATCTCTATATAGGACTGGAGAGATTGCTCAGCAGTTAAGGTGCTTGCCTGCAAAGACTAACAACCCAGGTTCAGTTCCCCAGTACCCACCTAAAGTCCGATGCACAAAGTGGCACATGCATCTGGAGTTCATTTGCAGTGGCTGGAGGCCCTGGTATACCCACTCATGTTCTCTCTGTCTCTCCTTACAAAATAAATAAAATATTTTGCAAATCACTATACAATTATTACCCCCAGTTTTGGAAAATATATGAACATAAAATATGCAGCATAGTAAATTGTAAAAAAATGATTTTGACAATTCAAAATAATTTTTGAAAGGAAAACAAGAAAAGTAGATATATGAAAAGTATATGATAGGCATAGTTTACAGGTAACTACACAGAGGTGGTCCATAAGAGCTAGATGATTTTCACAATCTTTTAAAAATATTTTATTTTTATTTATTTGAGAGAGAAATAGACAGGTACACACACAGAGAGAGATAATTGGCTTACCAGAGCCTCCAGCCACTACAAATGAACTCCAGTTGCATGCACCCCCTTGTGCGTCTGCTTACATGGGTCCTGAGGAATCGAACCTGGGACCTTTAACTTTGCAAGCAAGCACCTCAACTGCTAAGCCATCTCCCCAGCCCTATCTCCACAATCTTTAACAATATTTTGAAGTCTTGCACTGCAATGAAGGCTGAGTCTTTCCCTCCCCACTTTTAGGGTCTGCCTTTCCTTACATTCAGTGTCACCATGGATTACTGTTTTGGAAATTCTGAGGTCTTCCTTACGTTGTCCCCACAGATTCATTCACTAATATCCTTTGGAAACACCCTCACAGACACACCCTAAATAATGCTTCACTACTCCACCTAATGCACTGAACTAACCCATGTGCTGTGGAAACACACTAGCCCTTCACAGAGGTCTGCATCTACCCCTCTTTTATTGCTTGTTTAGTTTTTCAATGTGAATTATGATTTGGGAGATGTTCACTTTCAGAATTTCAGCATTTGGAATTTTAATCTTTGAGATTGTGATTTGGGAGATTTTATACTTGAAGGATTTTGATCTTTCAGAATTTCAACATTTGAGTTTGTGTTTCTCAGGATTATTATTGGCAGCACTGGAGAAGTCTGGCAGCTGCAGACACGGTGGGGCTAGGCCATCGCAGTAAGTGAATGTGTAGGGCATAAACTATCACCTCTGGGATTTGGTAATAGGAAAATAACTGAAAGATATGCATCAAAATCTTGACTCTTGGAATTCCATGTGGTTTCATTTCCTTCTGGATTCTTCCCCTCTCATACCCATGTTTTCTATAATGGGCACTTGTCTGACTTCGAAACCCTTACACCATGGTTTGGATGAGTGTCAAAGGCTTGGTTCCTAGCATGGTGCAATGGGTGGGGAGAGCGGTGGAGGTCTTTGGGTAATTGGGGTATTCCCTCAAAGGGACTAATGGTCCCTTCGTTTCTCTTCTGTTTGGCTTCCTGGTCATGAGATGAGTAGATTTTTCTCTGCCACATGCTTCTGCTATAATATGCTACCCTGCTAGAGGTGCAAAAGCAGTAAGGCCAATTGATCATGACTGAAATCTCCTTGTAAGAGGATTATACACATTTTTGTTACTGGGAAGCTTGACTAGTACTTTTTCCAAAAGTAGCATTTTGGTCTCATATGATGGTCATAAGTGGCCAACTAGACCCGAGATTTAGTTACTTTACTGATTTTGTGACAAAATACCTAACCAGAAGCAACTTAAAGAAGAAAAAGTTTATTTCAGCTTATAATTTGAGGTTAAAATTAATCATGGTGGGAAGGGCATGACAGCAAGAGCTGGTCACAGTCTGTGCACAACCAGCAGAGAGAGAGATGGATGCTGATGCTCAGCTTGCTTTTCCCTTGTCTGTCACTAGGGCACTCCAGCCCATGGGATGGTGCTGCCTTGAGGTGTGTCCTCCCACCTCAGTTTATCTAATGTAGAAAATCCCTCGTAGACATTCCCAGAGAGTTGTGTCCATGGAAATTCTAAATCCTCTTATGACAACGAGATTAAACAACCTACCTACTCAGAAACTCCATGTCCTGTCTCTACTATTTGAAGATTCCACTGGAAAGTTCATAATCAATAGGAAAATTCACTAACAAGCAGCTACCCCTCCTCCAGGGACCTCACTGCTGAGGGTTCTCTGATGGGAGAGGGGTATTCTCCCTTGGGAAATCTGTTAGTGACAACAATAAGCAGTTCTGTTTACTCATTGGCAAAGGCAGCTGTGCCATAAGAGTGTAGTCCTGGTCCCAAGAGCACTGTGTCCTGCATAGTCCCCCAGTTACTGGCCCAGGGTTGGCCTTAGAAGACCTCAGAAAGGGCATCCCAGGCATGGGTTCAAAAGTGCGTCCTTTAGAGATTGTCCTCTCATAGTGCTGCCCCTCATGACTCAGCCTCAGGGACCATGCCACCAAGCTCACAGCCAGAACCCCTGTGGACCCAGAGCCAGCCTAGTCTTGTAGCCCAGCAACATGGGACTATCAGCTCAGCCAAAACTGCAGACTCTGAAACAAACAAACCAAGGGTATTTTTTGTGGTTCATTTCTGGCCTGGCTTATTTCAAAGTACTAAATGATTCAATCAGAGACCTTGGCCTCACCCAAATTGTGTGGGAGCAGGCAGGTAGGGCACGTGAGTAAGTATGAAAGTGATTCTCAGGATCCTCTAGGGGCACAGCCCCCAGCAGGGCTGCCTTGTTCCAGAACACTGGCCACCTCTGCCTCTTGTTAGAAGTATCTTTCATACTGGATTTCTTTGTCAGCTGAGATCGGATTTATTTTCAAAAATGAACAAATTTGGGCTGGAGAGATGGCTTAGCGGTTAAGCACTTGCCTGTGAAGCCTAAGGACCCCGGTTCGAGGCTTAACACCCCAGGACCCACGTTAGCCAGATGCACAAGGGGGTGCACGCGTCTGAAGTTCGTTTGCAGTGGCTGGAGGCCCTGGCGTACCCATTCTCTCTCTCTTTCTCTCTATCTGCCTCTTTCTCTCTGTTGCTCTCAAATAAATAAATAAATAAATATTAAAAAAATGAACAAATTTCAGCAGGAGCTGAGTTATAAATTTGAATAACACTGCTCAAAAACAAGGTAGAAACAGAGAGAAATGAGTCTCTTCAGTTAGCTAATTCTCTGGGAGAAGTATGTTTTGAGTCATAACTGAACCACTGAATATTTGGACGTATTTATTAGAAAAAATCTGGTCAATTTCCTCAAATTATAGCTTCTAGATCATCAAGCCCTTGTCCTTATATACAATGTAAGGACAAGAAGACCCACCAAATCCCAGGGAGCAGGTAAGACTGGACAAGTTAAAACAGAAAGGTATATCAGGTACTTGCTCATTGCTGGGACAAAGTACCTGACACAAAGCAACTTACAGAAGGAAGAAAGGTTTCATTTATCTTACAGTTGTAGAGGGTGTTGTTGATCAGGGCAGAGAAAGTATGGTAGGAATAGAAGGCAGCATCACATTGTCACACCAACAAGGAGGAAGTAGACAGAGAACAGTATAAAACCTCAAAGGCCCACCTCTAGTGACACACTTTCTCTAGCAAGACTCTACCTCCTGAAAGTTGCACAACCTTCCAGGATAGTGCCACTGACTGGACACTCAAACACGTGAACCTATGGGAAAAAATTATATTTAAACCACCACAGAAGGTGAAACTGGGAAGGCATCTGAGGCTTCTGGAGCATGAAGTCTGCCCTTATCCCACTTATGCAGGTGGCAGCTGTGATGCTCCCAGTGACATGGGCAGTGCTCCACAGTTATTAGAAGATAGAGTTCAGTTGGGAATGGCTGAAATTAGAGCAGAAGAACAAGTTCTGAGCTGCAAGTGGAAAAGTCTGAGATGAGGAAACTCTCAGGCTGTGGATGGCACATGTCCCTGGCCCTGAGGTGTCAGCCACACATGGATGACATGGATGCTTGCCAGCCCCACAAGACTGCACCACAGCAGCCCATGGCCTAGGAAATAAAAGGGTGGGTCAGGCCTGACAGTATCCCAATGAAGTTTACTGTGGTAGCTGAGCCAGTTCTGCTTCTCAGTGGCTTATGTGTCACTTACATGAGAATTCCCCAGGTCTACTGTGCAGGTCACTCCAAAGAATTATGAAGTCATAGTTGAAAGGTCAGATTAAGAAGTATTTCAAGGGCTGGAGAGATGGCTTAGCCGTTAAGGCACTTGCCTGCAAAGGCTAAGAACACATGTTCAATTCTCTAGGTCCCACATAGCCAGACACATAGTGACACAAGTGTACAATGCTGCACATGCACACACATCTCAAGTTTGTTCACAGTGGCTGAAAGGCCCTGGTGTGCCCATTCATTCTCTCTCTCTCTCTCTCTCTCTCTCTCTCTCAAAAATTAAGAAAAGAAGTATTTCATACCAAATAGGATAAATTAATGGAACAGTGTTACTCTGTAGTACTCAGAGGAGACTACCAGTAGGTTTATGGCCTGGTCTCTGTCCCTGTGAGACTGGACACAATGGGTGCAACATTACTTGGGTGGCCCTGGCTTTCCTGTTGAAAAACCCTGAGGGCTCTCACAAAATAGAGTGGCTCAGCATGACATTTGGATCTTCTAGCCTGGAAAGTTCTCCCAAGGACTTTCAGTAATTAAATGGACACCTGATGTCCTTTTCACCAGTGAGTCCCATCTCCTTCTGCTGACCTCCACCCTTGATTTCATTTGCATCCCCTCCCACCCCAGCCCTGGTGAACCTCAAGGAATACCCTCCTGGGCAAGGTAAAGTAATTGGACCACAATCTCTCCTACAAAAACATTCACATGATGGAGAAAATGGTGCTCTGGGGCCCTGAGCTGAGGCAGCTGTGAAGATTTAGACTTTCCCTGCCACCCTCAAGGGCTCTTTAGGAGGGGCCTCCATGTGATTACTGACATCCCCTCCCACAGAGCTCTTCTGCATAGAGGTTCTTAGACCCCAAGTTAAAGTGTTATTTATCTTTTCCTTCTTCTTCATCCCTCACCCAGCACCCCATGGACCTTCCCACCCCAGCCCGACCCTCTATAGTACCCAAATCTTCTTCCTGGCATCAGGCATTGAAAGTGGGACCTGGAAGAAAAGTGAGTAAATGCTGGTCAAAAAGTTGCTGGGCCTAACCTCAGCTTCACCATGCTTCCTCCTCCTTCTCCACCTTTCTGGTCTCCCCGAATGCGCCGGGTTCCTGAGCCCAGGTGCCATGGCTGCTGTGTACCACCCGGAGCCTGCGGCTCAGTTAGCATGGGCTAAGCCCCTGGTGCTGGTCACAACACTGTAGCATCCAGACCCTGCGTGTTGTCAGTGGAGATCTAGGCCAGCTGCCTACTAAAGCTAGAGACTTTGTAGAGCGCAGTGCCCACTTAGCCAACGAGAGGACATCCACACCTGTGATGGGTCTGAGGCTGAGAGCACTGCCACACTGGCCCCTGCTGGAACAGCAGGGTCTTATCCGAAAACTATCCAAGTATGATAACTGCTGGCTAGCCCGCACACACCCCAAGGACGTGGCTCGGGTAGAAAGTAAGACGGTGATTGTGACTCCCTTCCAGCGGGGCACAGTGCCCCTCCTGGCTGGTGGGGCCCGCGGGCAGCTGGACAACTGGATGTCCCCAGCTGAGTTCCAGCAAGCTGTGGATGACAGATTTCCAGGCTGCATGCAGGGCCACACCATGTATGTGCTTCCATTCAGCATGGGTCCTGTGGGCTCCCCAATGTCCCGTATTGGGGTGCAGCTCACAGATTCAGCTTAAGTGGTGGCAAGCATGCGCATTATGACCCGGCTAGGGACGCCTGTCCTTCAGGCCCTGGGAGATGGTGACTTATCAAATACCTGCACTCTGTTGGCAAACCCCTGACTGGGCAAGGGGATCCGGTGAGCCAGTGGCCATGCAACCCAGAAAAAAAAACCCTGATTGGCCATGTGCCAGACCAACGGGAGATCATCTCCTTTGGCAGCGGCTATGGTGCTAACTCCTTGCTGGGCAAGAAGTGCTTTGCCCTGCGCATCGCCTCTCGCCTGGCCAGGGATGAGGGCTGGCTGGCGGAGCACATGCTGATCCTGGGCATCACCAGCCCTGCAGGGAAAAAGCACTATGTGGCAGCTGCCTTCCCCGGTGCCTGTGGCAAGAGCAATCTGGCTATGATGAGGCCCTCACTGCCAGGCTGGAAAGTGGAGTGTGTGGGGGATGACATCGCATGGATGAGGTTTGACAGTGAAGGTCGACTCCGGGCCATCAACCCTGAGAATGGCTTCTTTGGGGTGGCCCCTGGCACCTCTGCCATCACCAATCCCAATGGCATGGCCACAATCCAGAGTAATACTCTTTTTACCAACATGGCTGAAACCAGTGATGGCGGCGTATACTGGGAGGGCATTGACCAGCCTCTTCCACCTGGTACCACCGTAACCTCCTGGCTGGGCAAACCCTGGAAATCTGGTGACAAGGAACCCTGTGCACATCCCAACTCTCTCGCTTTTGTGTTCCGGCTCACCAGTGCCCCATCATGGACCCAGCCTGGGAAGCCCCAGAGGGTGTCCCTATTGATGCCATAATCTTTGGAGGCCGTAGACCCAAAGGGGTACCCCTGGTGTTTGAGGCTTTCATCTGGCGTCATGGAGTGTTTCTGGGTAGCGCCATGCGCTCCGAGTCCACTGCAGCAGCCGAACACAGAGGAAAGATCATTATGCATGACCCATTTTCCATGCGGCCCTTTTTTGGTTACAACTTTGGGGACTACCTGAAACACTGGCTGAGCATGAAGGGACTAAAGGGAGCGCGGCTACCCCGCATCTTCCATGTCAACTGGTTCCGACGTGATGAGGCAGGCCACTTCCTATGGCCAGGCTTTGGGGAGAATGCTCGTGTGCTAGACTGGATCTGCAGGCGATTACAGGGGGAAGACAGTGCCCAAGAGACACCCATCGGGCTGGTGCCGAAGGAAGGAGCCCTGGATCTTAGTGGCCTTGGAGCCATAGACACCACTCGGCTGTTCTCACTCCCCAAGGATTTCTGGGAGCAGGAGGTTCGTGACATTCGGAGCTACCTGACAGAGCAGGTCAACCAGGATCTGCCCAAAGAGGTGTTGGCTGAGCTAGAGGCCCTGGAGGGATGTGTGCGCAGAATGTGACCCGAGGCTCCAGACTAGCAAGAACACAACACTCCTGTATAGGAATTGGGAACCCCAGACTTGCATAAAACATGAGCAATTTAAGCCAGGCATGGTGGTGCACACCTTTAATCCCAACACTCGGGAGATGCTGAGTTTACCTGAGATACCCTGAGACTACATAGTGAATTCTACGTCAGCCTGAGCTGCAGTGAAACCCTACCTCAAAAAAACAAACAAACAAACAAAGCCAGGTATGGTGGTGCACGCCTTTAATCCCAGCACTGGAGAGGAAGAGGTAGGAGGATTGCCTGAGTTCGAGGCCACCCTGAGACTCCATAGTGAATTCCAGGTCAGCCTGGGCTAGAGTGAGGCCCTACCTCGAAAAATAAAAATTAAAAAAAAAAAAGAGAGAGAGAGATTGAGAGAGAAACTTGATATTAACTAGCACATAAGACCAGGCCACAAACCTTCCCTCACACTGTCCAGTAAGAGATGCTCATTAATCTTATGCAACATTTGTGCTGTTTTCATTTCCCACCTGTCTTCACGGGCTTCCCTCTAATATCAGGAACCACTGGATGAAGGCATTGCTTTTCTGTATTGGGTAGTCTTTAAAAAGATGGAGAGATGACGTAACTGTTAAGGTGTTTGCCTGCAAAGCCAAAGAACTTTGATTCAACTCCCCAGGACCCATATAAGCCCCATGCACAAGGCGGCGCATGTGTCTGGAGTTTGTTTGCAGTGGCTGGAGGCCCTGGTGCACCCACCCTCTCTCTTTCTCTCTCTGCCTCTCTGTTTCTCACTCTCTCAAATTAATTAATTTAAAAAATATTTTTTTAAAAAACTAAAAGATAGGAGCTTCAGGGATGGAGAGATGGCTTAGTGGTTAAGGCACTTGTCTGGGAAACCTAAGGACCCAGGTTCGATTCCCCAGTACTCATGTAAGCCAGATATGCAAGGTGGAGCATGTGTCTGGAGTTTGTTTGCAATAGTTGGAGGCCCTGGCATGCCCATTCTCTATTGGCCTCCTCTCCCCCCGACAACAAATAAATAAATAAAATATTTTTTTTAAATGTTGCTGGGCCTGAAGTGAGCCAAATTCCCTGAGGAAGCCAGCATCCTTGGTCATCTGTCAGAGGAGCCCAGGACACCTGCCTGCAGCCTATTTGTCATAAAGTATCAGAGGGAAAGATCATGATGTGACCTTGTGGCACAATGGTAGTGATTCTGACTCCAAGTTCATGATAATTCTTTGTTCTCTTACTAGGAAAAGGAGACATTTCTAAAACACAGAGGCCTTTCCTTCTCATCTACCATCCCATGGATGCATATCCTCAGCACTATTTGGCTCTCTCTCCTCTGTCAGATTCTCTGTTGTCCTCTCATTGTCAACAAAGCAGGTAATTCTGCTAGTTCTCACTGTTTTGTCAGATGCTGTTGCAGTCGGGTTCACATTGCTGGTAGAAATCACCCAACCAAGAGCAGCTTGTGGGAAAAAAAAAAAGAGGTTTATTTTGGCTTACAAGCTCATGGGGGAAGCTCCATGATGGCAGAGAAAAATGACAACGTGTGCAGAGGGTGGACATCACCCCCTGGCCAACATAAGGTGGACCATAGCAACAGGAGGGTGTGCCAAACACTGGCTTGGGGAAACTGACTGTAACATCCATAAGGCCGCCCCAAAAGTACATTCCCTTCAAGAGGTGTTCATTCCCAAATCTCCATCAGCTGGGAACATAGCATTCAGAACACCTAAGTTTATGGGTCCTGAATCAAACCACCACAAATGTCTTAGTATTAAAATCCTCCAAATGACTACAACATACAGGGAAGTGACTGCATCTTGCCCAGGTCAGTGCCCAGCAATAAGATACATGGCCCCTGGACCACCATTATTTACCATCTGATCCTCTGACATGCCCTTGAGCAGTGTGAATCTGGCACACTGAGTCCTTGGATTGACTTTGCAATGTCCTTATACAGACCAAATTTCCCTCCTTTCACTTCATAGGAGGCTCTTGCCTGACATCCGCTGAGTCCTCAAACTGGACGTGTAGCCCTCTTTTTCTTCAGTTTAAGCCCCAGGGCAATCTCCTGCTGGCTTGTGGCCATGGGTGAAATGCCAGGCTTTTTGAGTCATGTCCACCTTTAAAAAAAATGTTTGCTTTTTTCCATTTTAGGCCTTTTCATATATTTTAATGTATTTTGACCTTATCCCCCATGCAATTTTTATCCTTTCTTATCCCCCTTCCCCTAACACTAACACCCTTTTTCTTCCCTATTAATCCTCATCTTACTTTCATACCTCTTTTTATCATTGAATTAAATTAGGGTTGCCTGCATGATCATGGATGGAGGGTTATTCACTGTGTGAATGGGCATCTTACCAGTAACTGCACCACTGATAAAGCTGACTCCCTCTCCCAGCCATCATTAGCCATCATTAGCTTCTCTGGGAGGTGTGGGTCTCATGGACCCTTCAGCCATCAATAATGAAGTATAGACAGTTCAGTTTTGTGAAGGAAACCAGCTCTGCTGTGAATTCATGAGTGTAATGGCTATGTCACATCCCTAAGACAGTGTTTTGCAGCCCTCCTCCCCACCCTCCTACACGTTCATTCTTTCTGCTCCCTCTTCCATGAGGTTCCCTGATCATTTGAGGAGGTGCTCACCTTCTTTTTGAATGGAAGACTATTGTGCTGACTTATTGGAATTGTGGTGCCTGGAGAAGGTATGCAAAGTGACTCTGCTCTACACCTAGTGCAAAAACTCAGTAGGTGCTACTGTGGCTATTGTTCTTTCCTAGATGTGGTTCCCCACATTCATCCTCTTTCCTGCCCTGTGTTAGACTCCAGCATAGCCCTCTTGCTCCTGCTCTTTTGGCTGGTCAGCTACTATTTAATCCTCTGTGGTCACTTCTTCTATGGCTTTCATTCTCACAAGAGGTCTTCTCCAACCCACAAACATCAGCTTTTCATGAAAGATTAGTACATCCCCAGAGAAGGGATGGTGTCTTGATGTCTCTCCAGGATTGAACATGGTATTTATTCAGTAGGCTGATTGCTAGGAGGATGAAGCTTGATTGAGTTTGATTGAACAATTCATGGCTTTTTGTGGATTGGAGAAATAACTGTTCTTTACCACAGATATCTGTAGAAGATCCACTGTGCGCATGCACATACCCCACCCTACTGCATGCCTACAAATGCTCACATGCACCTTCAAGGACACCTCCTGTGAACTCACATACTCCAGACTTCCATATCTGAACTCATATAGCATTCTTTTCTTTAAAAGATATTTATTTATTCATTTATTTATGAGAGAGAGAGAGAGAGAGAGAGAGAGAGAGAGAGAGAGAGAGAGAATAGGCACACTAGAACCTCCTGCCACTGTAAGTAAACTCCAGATGGATGTGTCGCTTTGTGCATCTGGCTTTACATGGGAATCGGGAAATTGAACCCAGGGCATCAAGTTTTATAAGCAAGTACTTTTAACTGAGTCATCTCACCAGCCCCTCAGATAGCATTCTGATCAGCAGTCATGTACTTGGTGCCACATTGTTCCTGAAGAGGCCTGGGAACCCCAAGTATCCACCTCAGTGGAAAAACTACCACATAGCAGAAAGGCTGACATTTGGACACAGGAACCTGAGGGGCCACATGATTCTACATGTTGAAGGATGCAGGGAGCAGCTGAAAGATGCAGTTCAACATAAGGTCAACTGAAGATGGCCAGCTGGGCCCAGGAGCACATTAGGAAAGGCTAAGGTCTGGACAAGCACATGCCCAGCACCCATCAGAATGTCAGCCATTTTGGACAGGCCTCCAGGACAAACACATGGAGGCATGGACAGAGAATATAGTTCATCAGGTTTGTCAGCACAAGAGCAAGCAGCTGGGGAGGTCCAGGCTAGGGCAGGCATCAGTGGTTGGGCACTGGTCAGGTCTGAAGTCTTCTATAAGGCCAGATTTGGTGGCACCATGTCACCACTTGTAGTTTAGTAAGTGATGTGCAAACAGATGTTCTGTGCTCCCTCCACCTTCCTAGTTAGCTCCCTCTCTGACTTCAGCCTCTAGCAGGGAGCATCAGAGGGTAGATTCTGCTCTGTTCATCAGCACAGTCTGTGTTGACCCTTTGGAAGAATTGCCCAAACAGCTTATGTGAAAGAACCCCCGAAGACTACCTCTCCGCCTGGAGTCCAGAGGAGGCTAGAATCGATGATACCACAGAGGGACCTGCTTCATGCCTGGCTCATGGACAGAGGGGTCTGTGGTTTAGAAAAGCAGTTCCAGCTACTCTGGGGAGGTGGGAAGAAAACTCAGTAGCAGAGGCCAGTAAGCTAGAAAGGAGATATAAAGGGAATAGAAAGGGAGGGAGGGAGACCTAATAGGATGGTATTGTATATATGTAAGTAGAATAACAGATTAATGGGGGTGAAAAGGCCTAAGGTGGAGGGAGAGCTAATCAAAATCTAAGAGAATATAAATAAGTCATATGGAAACCTACTTTTTTGGACAATGGAACACACAGGAGACACAGATGGTTACTAGAAAATTTTCAGTGCCAGGGATGGGATACCTTCCAGTGAGTTGTTGGCCAGGGAGGTCCCTGATGCACCCAAACATTACAGGCCATTGCCTAGGCCCTTGGTTTCCCACCAGGAATAGATGGTAAGACCCTATTGCTGAAGACTCCACATACTTGGGCTGCAAGGTTACTGAGGAACCCTGCTGATGCTGAGCTGAAAACCTCCTCCATCTAGACCAGCTGACAAAAAGCTGGAAAAATCCATGCTGCATGCAGTTCAGTGGGAGAGAGAGAAATCACCAGCAAGGATACCCAACAGTGGACACTACAAGCCTTATATTTGGCCAGCCAGGCCAAATGAGCCAGTGGGTACAATAGTGGCACATCTGTTATGGGGGAAAACAACTGCCCTCTAATTTTACTGGAGGCCTGCTGCATGGGAGGGATTATACTGAAAACCTACAACAGGGGTAGTCATGAGCCCTAGGAGTATAACATGTGCTGCTGTCTGGCTAAAAGTATATACTATGCCCACCAAACTGCACAGCAAGCACTTCTCTTAATGTTCATACCCATATATTAATGCCACTCTCACTTTTGGCTAGAGAACCGTCTCTTTTCAGATGGCAGTGACCTTGGGATGACTCAGAAGTCACCATGGTGCTGAGAAGTGACAGAGGAGTGCTCAGCACTGAAATATCTCAATCATACCTTCCATGGCTCAGGGTCCATTGCGGAAGAGGTGGCAGAAAGAATGTAAGAGCCAAAGGAAGGGTAGGACTCCTTACAACGTGCTCCTCCAAACACAAAATGGCCTGGATATCCATGACCTCACAGTGCCTGACACTACCTACACAAGGCCATCATAACAGGAAGAAAAGATCATGACATCAAAATAAAAGAGAGACTAATTGAGAGGGGGAGGGGATATGATGGAGAGTGGAGTTTCAAAGAGGAAAATGGGCGGAGGGAGGGAATTACCATGGGATATTGTTTACAATTATGGAAGTTGTCAATAAAAATATTTTTTAAAAAGGATAAAACATTAGGCAGCTAACTGGAAGAAAACCAGGAGCGCCATGGTAGGATGGACACTACTGAGAGATATATGACAGGCAGGGCTTTGCAAAGCCTAACAGGCCACTTTTGATTTCCTAGCACCCATATAAAGCTAGATGCACAAAGTGGTGCATGTGTTTGCAGTTTCTTTGCAGTTATAAGAGAGCCTGATGTACCCATTCTCTTTCTGTCTCTCTAATAAGTAAATAAACAAACCTTAAACTATATATAGAAATATGTAATGAGCACAGCATGAGATGGCCCCAACATGCCCTGATCCCCAGGACCTATGTGTCCCCTTACAGAACAAAGGTGGGTTCAGTATGCTCAACAGCCAGCCTTGATCTGGGGCCCCATGTGATTAACTTGAAGGCAAGAGGTCAGTGTAGGAGTGAGGAGACATTATAAATACTCAGCTGACATTAATCAACAACATATATCAGTGAGGAAGGAGCTGAGCATGATTATGGCCAGTGCCTTAGGAAGCCTCTGGAAGGAATCAGCCTGTCCACGCTTATCCCACTAAGGCCCAAAGTGCACTTCGTGCAGGACAATAAATCTGTAATCACCCCACTTGGTAGTGCTTTGTTGTGGCATCCACAGGAAAGACCATGATGGCTATGAATGTGGGTTTACTCTATCCCTGTGGCCCTGCAGGCCAGTCCTGTTGCTTCCTGAACTCATCACAGGTCCAGAGATAAACCAGATGATTGAAACTGACTGCAGTACCTGGAGGGGTACCAGTCTACTTAGCGGCTGGTTGAACACAGAGTGATGGGCCAGCCAAAGACCAGAGTGGGAACCAGGAATGAAGGAGAGAGGGCTCCCCTATGTGGAGTGACCTGCAGTGTCCCCAGGGACTAGGTCCTCAGAGAGGAGGAAGGGCAGATACTGAATGTTATAAGGGTCAGCTTATCTGCCACACTCCTAGGAATCAGACTGAAGAGGGTGGTGGACCATGGGTACCCTTCTTAGGGACCAACAGATTGCCAAACTCTCTGTCCCCAACTCTAGTTTGTCTGGCCACACCTTTCCGCTCCTGGCCATTTGGCAATGAGAACAAGTATTTTCAGTTAAAAAAAAAAAAAAAAGGAAAAGGAAGCCGGGCATGGTGGTGCACACCTTTAATCCCAACATTCAGGAGGCAAAGGTACAAGGATCTCTGTGATGTCGAGGCCAACCTGAGACTACATAGTGAATTCCAGGTCAGCCTGGGCTACAGCAAGACTCTACCATGAAAAAACAATCAAAAAACAAAAACAAAACAACAACAACAACAAAACACACACACAAAGGAAAATAAATAGTGCTTTTCTTGATTTTTAAGGTTGATGTTTCTACTTTGAATCTGATGATGTGTCTGGTAAACAGAGTTGCCAGAAAGGAAACTGGAGTGGTCCTTACCCTGTATGGAATGACACCGAGCCTCACTTGTCATTGCAGGGATGCAAATTCACACCACATGGTGGCACCAGTTTTTACCCACTGGAATAGCCAGAAAACTGAAGCTTGACCACATGCTGTTGGGGACAGAGGTGGGATGCACACATACTGTATACAAAGACACATGTGGTCCAGCCATGCTCTGTAGCACTCTTGTACCACACTAGAGTCCACTGTTGGGTCACTAAACAGTCTGTGGCATGTGTGTACCATGGAGCTCATGCAGCTGCAAAGGTTCAAAGAAGTAAAGAAAGATTTGCAGCCCCTCTGCTCAGTTGCAGAACGAAGAAAACAAGGTGCAGAGCCATAGAGTAGTGAGCTACGTCTTGTAAATAGGAGTTAATAAGAAATATGCATAATTGCAGCTGGGCATAGTGGTCATGATGGTGCACACCTGTAATTCCAGCACTAGAGAGGCAAAACGACTGCAGCAAGTTCAAGGACAGTCTGTTCACATAATGAGTTCCAGGGCAGTCAGAATTACATAGTGAGACCCTTTCTCAGATAAATAAAAATCAAATTAATATGTATGTGCACATACATATTTATGTGTTTGTATTAGTTTGCATAAAAATGTGGAATGGAGCTGGAGAGATGGATTAGAAGGAAAGGCATTTACCTGCAAAGCCAGAGTACCCAGGTTCGATTCCCTAGGACCCATGTAAGCCAGGTGCACAAGGTGGCACATGTGTCTGGAGTTTATTTGCAGTGGCTGGAAGCCCTGGTGCACCCATTCTCTCTCTCTCCTCTCCCTCTCTGTCTCTCTGTTTTTTCTTTCTCTCTCAAATAGATAAAAATAAAATAGATATCATGGAATGATAAACAAGGTGCTAATAAAAATGGTTAAGGAATAGGAGACAGGCTGAGAGCAGATGCATGCATGTGATGCCTGTGTCCTTTATGTGGTATGTGCTGCTTAACCATATAAACATCTTCCACATGAAAAAACATAATTGTTGCTTTAAAAAGCAAATGACCTATTTTGGAAGACAGAACTTGCCAGGCCTATGACTCAGGTCACTGAGAACATGGCACAAGTACCGTGGTCTTTGATCTCAGAGCTGTTGTCTTTGGTTATCAGTGCTGTTGTGGAACCTATCTCTATCTCTCTCTCTCTCTTTCTCTCTGTCTGTCTTTTGATGTTCAAAGATGCTCAGTCTCTGATGTGAAGCACCTCACTTTCCAAGCTAACTGTGTTTGATGTCAGTCCATGCATGGCTTCTGGATGTGCTCTGTGCTACTACAGAGACACTGATGCCAGAAGCCTCACTCCTGGCCACTCCTCTCTCCTCTGATAGCAGCTGCTTGTCACCGAGCACTTATGAAGGGAAGGACATGGCAAATCCCACAGCAGTGCAGAACTATTAAAAAATCATCATAAGTGGGGCTGGAGAGATTGCTCAGTGGTTAAAGGCACTTGCTTGCAAACGCTGATGTCCTGGGTCAAATTCCCCAGTACCCATGTAAAGCAAGATGCAAAAGCGGTGCATGTGTTTGGAGTTTGTTTGCAGTGGCACTAAGCGCTGTCATGCCCATCTTCATTCCCCACACCACCTTTCTGCTTGAAAGTAGCTAAAAGTATTTTTTAAATCATCATAAATGTAATACTTCACTTGATACTCATAAATGTACCTCTTAAATAGACATCATAACCCTCTGCCCCTGAAGCTACCATCCCTCTTGTGGGGCAGAGCTCCCTTTCCGCACCAGCATCTGTGCACATTCAGCTCCCCGACATTAAGTTCTGTGATGCTCAGCTCTTCCGGAACCCGAACTGACCAGTGCCGGGCTTGCCCTGAGCAGAGCGAGGCCCGCTTTCTTCACTCCCCAGGCACGCATGCTGGCTCAGACTGCCCGCTGTTGGGAACACAGCCAGCCTCGGGCCAGGCAGCCCTCCAGGGTTGATCCAGCTTTGAGGGAAGGAGACTCTCAAAGCCTGCAGACCTATGATGGCAACTTCTGTCAAGGTGCGAGATGAGGCAGTGAGTGGCAGTGTTGTGCTGGGCCCCATAGCCCTGAGAAGGGGTGCAACTTCATGGGCAGGGGAGCCAAGAGGATGCCAAGGAGAAGGAAGGTTTCCTATTAGCAACCCTAGATTCACAGGACCAGGGTGGGGAGCAGACACTGGAGACCACTTGGCTCCACCAAACTTGGTGCCTGAGGGCCAACTAACTCAGTGAGCAGAGCAGATTTCCAGCAGATGGTTAGAAATACGATCTGGAGCTTGAGAGAAAGAGAAACCAGAAGTACAGACATAGAATGCCACCATGTGGCTGAGGCGGTAAATTTGATGAGGCTCCCATATGGAGCTTATCCAGGCCAGGAATGAAGAGTCATCAGAAAGGTAGGTGAGAAGCTGGGTGTGGTGGCTCACACCTGCAACTCCAGCACACAGGAGGGAGAGGCAGGAGGATCACTGCACGTTCAGGCCTGCCAGGGCAACATAGTGAGACCCTGTCTCAAAACAAAGCAAAATAAAACAAAACAAAAAGGTAAATGAACCCAGGCATGCACTTGGGTGGCAGAGCTAGGAGGATCACAGTGAGTTTGAGGCCAGCCTGAGACTATATAGTGAATTTCAGGTCACCCTGGGCTAGAGAGAGAACCTACATAAAACAAACAAACAAACAAACAAACTGCAAGAGTTGGCTTCAATGTCCATCTGAACTAGGATGGAGAGAAAAGCAATTACCTTCTGCAGTATTTCGAGGATTACTCTCAGGTATGACACACATGCTATGGGAATAATATTAAACGCATGGGTTTTAGCTCTTTCATTCCTACCACTCAGGTAGAAAGTGGGCACTCCTGGAGCATGTGAACTGCTCTTTCTTATCTGGATGTGGAAATTAAGTCAAGGAGCATATGAGTGGCTATGCAATTATCCACCTTAATATCAAGATGAATAATTTATCTACAAGTTGAGATTTCTTTTATAATTAATACTTTATCACTACTGCTTATAACTATTTATGCCACAGTGTGACGCACAGACATAAAGAAATCATGCATCTTACTTTTATCTAAATGACAGATTTCTACAAGAGACTTTTCTTGAAGTAAGCCATCTCCAGGAATATTTTATTATGATGTATAGTGCTCTTCAAAAATTCCTCAGGTATTTTCTGGACAGTTTCAAAAGATTCATGAAGTCTTCACTTGTTTTAAGTTTACATTACTATTTTCACACTAGGAAAGTCCTTCATCTATTTAGAATTTTGCTCAAACTTTTCTGCTCATCAAAAGACAGCTAGCTTCATGCGTGAATACAACATAGATCACCTCTGACTCAATGTAACTGCTTAGCAGCATCTACTGGTGGGAGCTGGAAATACCAGGATCTGAAAAGAAAATCATGTTGGCTGTGGCTAAGTTTATATACATATACATTAGGAAAAGTGTAGTAATATAAATCTTATTACTTTTGTTGCTGAATGAGAAAAAAAGAGAAAAATGGCTTCTTCCTCCTGGACTTTAGAAGTAAACTTTGAGAAATCAATATGCCAGTGCATAGCCACACAAGGCTGCTGCCAACACAGACCCGTGGCAGGGAAGGGGTAAGGCATAGCATTTTGGAGTAGAATTCTCTGGGAAATTTTGGAGTGAGATTGCATGGGAAATACTTATAGAATTATATATTTGAAGCTATCAGCTGAGGAAAGATTTAATTGCATTAATGTCATTCCAGCAATATCCCAGTGATATTCTTCACTTAATATCATATTCAAAACTCAATTTTTGGTGTGTTTGTATCATGTTTGTGTGTGTGAATATTCATGTCTGTGAGTGTGGGTGAGGATGTGTGCAACTGAATGCGTGTGAGGGTCAGAGGACAACTTTGAGTGTTTATCCTTACCATCCACCTTGTTTGAGGCAGAGTCTTTCATTATTCACAAGGACATTTGCCAAGCTAGCTGGCCTGTGGGCTTCCAGATGATTTTTCTATCTCCACTACCTTTATGGCCCTAGGCACACTGGGATGATATATACTTGTACGAACCTGCCCGGCTTTACAGGAGCTCTGGGAATCTGAACACAGCTACTCAGGCTCACACAGCAGGTGCTTTATCCACTGACTCATCTCCCTGCCCCCCTTAAGTCAATTTGTAAAAATTTTTATTTATTTACTTATTTGCAAGCAGAGAGAGTGGGGGAGGCAGGGGAAGAATGGGCACACCAGGGCTTCTAGCCACTGCAAATGGACTCCAGATACATGTGCAACTCTGTGCATTTGGCTTTATGTGGGTACTGGGGAACTGAATGCAGGTCGTTAGGCTTTGCAGGTAACTGCCTTAACTACTGAGCAATATCTCCAGCCCCTAATTTTTAACAGAAAAATTTAAGATTTTTTTTTTTGAGAACACATTTTATTTTTTCCAGATATTTGAAGTCTGTAGCTTATGATAAAATATAAAACAGGGAAAATCAATTAACATGTCAAAAAAGAGATAATGGAGGTAATTCTGATGGGTTTACTTTTGTATGCAACAAGCCGTTTTTCTTTTGCAGCCTTTAGAACACTTTCATTGTTTTCAGACAAGAACTTTTTTTATACTTTTAAAATATTTAATTTTTTTGTTTTTTAAATTGTTTTTATTTATTGATTTATTAGAGACAGAGAGAGGGGGAGAGAGAGATAGAATGGGCACTCCAGGGCTTCTAGCCACTGCGAACGAACTCCAAATGCATGTGCCACCTTGTGCATCTGGCTTACAGGGGATCTAGAGAATTGAACCTGGGTCCTTAGGCTTCACAGGCAAGCACCTTAACTGATAAGCCATCTCTCCAACCCAATTTATTTATTTTTAATTAGTTTTGTACTCAGTGAATACAGTCAAGTTGATATCATTGTTAGCCTCTTCCTTGTCCTCCCCTCTCCTCCACCTGGCCCCTCCTTGTTGGGGTATATGGGTCATGCATTGTGGGGTTAGCCCTCAGTTATGGGTAGGAGGAAATGTCTCTGTGTGGGGCTCTGACATTCTTTCTGCCCTGACTTCCACAAATTACCCTGAGCCATGTTGGGCTCATTTTAGTTCTGCTTCAGTGATGTGGTCTTGGGAGCCTCTGTGTCTCTGGATATCTGGTTTGGCAGGAGTTGATTGTTCCCTGTGTCTATCTCCTTCACCCTTGTGCTGGTACTAGGTGCACCAAGAAAACAGCACCCTTGCTTGTTTCACCAATTATTCTTACTTTCAGCTGGAGCCCTTTTGAAGTACGATGGGGTGGTTCTCTCCTTAGGATCTGTGTCTATCTGAAAAAGAGAAGCAGATTCTGTGACGGAGAGTAAAGTTAGCACCAGATAAATGGGATAACCCTTATTTTTTTTTTTAGAGAGAGAGAATTTAATAGGTGCAGGCCCTCTTGTTGCCCATGATTGGTGATAGCTTGATAATGGAGAGCAGCCTCATTTTTGGAACTGGTTCTGACTTGTTTCCCAGCTCCAGCTATGGGTTCCATTCCACTGAGCAGATCAGTTAGCCAAATCAAGAGCAATTCGTTTCTCACCATGGCTGTGCGCCACTATTGCACTCGTGTGAGCATCATGACAGGTTATTTGCTGCTAAGTAGGTTAGACCATGAGTTGCTTGGACAGATATTGGTCATTTTCCCCTAGTCACCCATGTAGCACCTTGTGGCACTAGACATGCTGACTGTCTGAGGACTGACTCTCTTCCAGCTTCCAGCCATGTCACTCCATGTTAGGTGTCAACAGCATATGGTGCCTTCGGCAGTAGAATCTTACCACCAATGAAGTACTCTGACAGAAATCTGTCATTCTTTTAGGAAACCTTGTAGGTCTCTCTGATCAAAAGCTCATTATGGATGATAGACACCTGCTGGTACTGGGAGTTACAAGTCAGTGCCCACAAAGAGAATGAAGAAAAAGATAAGTAATATAAAAGAGTTATAGAGAAGAGGGGAGGGGATTGAGAGAGAGAGAGAGAGAGAGAGAGAGAAAAGCAGTAGAAGATTAAGGTCAGTTTTCATCATACCCTCTCCAAGGGCCTTGTGACTCAGGTGTTCCCTCTAAGGTCCTGGTGAAGGTTCAACCATTTGGTCTGTCTTTTAGGATGTACAATTTTATGATATAATTGCCATTTGGGTCCAGATTTGTGTCCCCCACCCCCTCCGTTGCCCTCCCCTCCCTCCCCACCCACCCTATTGTCTAGTCCTCGAGGTGCTTGCTGGGTATGTCAGCATCTTGGTAGATTCAGGTTGGTGCTGTAGATGAGTGAGGCTATGTGATGATTATCTTTCTGTGATTGGGTAAGTTCACTGAGAATGATCTGTTCCAGGTTCAACCACTTTTCTTCAAATTTCATTGTGTCATTTTATTTTTCTTACTGCTGTGTAGAGTTCCATCATGTAGATATACCACATCTTAGTTATCCACTTGTCTAGTGATGGACATCTGGGTTGATTCCAGCTCTTAGCTATTATGAATTGAGCAGCTATATACATGGTTGAGCAAATCTCTCTGGACTGAGGCTTGGAGGTTTTAGGGTACATGTCCAGTAAGGGAATAACTGGGTCTGTTGGTAACTCTATAGTCAGCTTTTTCAGGAGTCTCCATATTGTTTTCCAAAGTGATTGTACCATCTTACATTCCCACCAATAGTGGATGAGTGTTCCTATTTCTCCACATCCTCTCCAGCATTTATATTCATTCATTTTTTAATGTTTGCTATCCTTACTGGGGCAAGGTGGAATCTCATAGTTATCTTAATTTGCGTTTTCATGATGATTAGGGATGATGAAAATTTTCTTAAGTGTGTTTGCCATTTGTATTTCTTCCTCTGTGAACTGCCTGTCCAGTTCTTTGCCCCATTTTGTGAGTGGGTGGTTTGAATTTTTATTGCTTAGGTTTTTGAGTTCTTTGTAGATTCTAGAGATTAGGTCTCTGTCAGTTGGATAGTCAGCAAATATTTTCTCCCTTTCTGTGGGTAATCTCTTGGCTTGGCTTATTGTATGTTTGTGAAGAAACTTTTCAGCTTCATGTGATCCCATTGGTTGAGTGATTGTTTAAGATCCTGTGCTAATGGGGTTTTGTTCAGGAAGTCTTTTTTCATTCCTATATCATGGAAAGTTCCTCTTATATTTTCTTCCAGTAGTAGCTGAGATTCCCATCTTATATTGAGGTCTTTGATCAACTTGAACTTGAGTATTGTGCATGGTAAGATGTGTGGATCAAGTTTCAATTTCCTGCATATGGTTATCCACTTTGTCCAGAACCATTTGTTGAAGATGCTGTCTTTTTGCCAGCCTATATTTTTAGGGCCTTTGTCAAATATCAAGTAGCTGTAGTTGCTTGACCCAAAATCTGGGTCCTCAATTCTGTTCCATTGGTCTGTACTCATGTTTTTTATTTTTATTTTTTGGTTTTTTGAGGTAGGGTTTCACTCTAGCCCAGGCTGACCTGGAATTCACTATATAATCTCAGGATGGCCTCAAACTCATGGCAACCTCCTCCCTCTGCCTTCCAAGTGCTGGGATTAAAGGTGTGCGCCACCATGCCCGGCTTTATACTCATGTTTTGATGCCAGTACCATGCTCTTTTTATTACTATGGATTTGTAATATAGCTTTAGATCAGGTATAGTGATGCCCCCAGAGGTATTTCTTTTGCTGAGGATATGCTTGGATATCTGAGGCCTTCTGCCTATGCATTTGAATTTTGAGATCACTTTTTCTATCTCTGTGAAGAACAATGTTGGGGGCTGGAGAGATGGCTTAACAGTTAAGCGCTTGCCTGTGAAGGCTAAGGACTCCGGTTTGAGGCTCAATTCCTCAGGACCCACGTTAGCCAGATGCACAAGGGGGCGCACGCATCTGGAGTTCATTTGCAGTGGCTGGAAGCCCTGGTGCACCCATTCTCTCTCTATCTATCTGCCTCTCTCTCTCTCTCTCTGTCACTCTCAAATAAACAAATAAAAAAATGAACCAAAAAAATTAAAAGAATTTTGGGATTTTATTTGGAATTGCATTAAATCTCTATATTGCCTTTGGTAGTATTGCCATTTTCACAATGTAAATCTGCCTACCCAGGAGTATGGGAGGTCTTCCCATTTTCTCAATTCCTCCTCAATTTCTTTTTTGAGTGTTTTAAAGTTTTCATTGTATAGATCTTTCACTTCCTGGGTTACTGTTATTCCAAGCTATTTTATTTTATTTATTTATTTTTGTTGCTACTGAAAATGGGACAATATCCATTATTTCTTTCATTGTATCTTTGTCATTTACATATAGAAATGCTACTTGATTTTTCTGCATTGATTTTGTATCCTGATACTTTGCTAAAGGAGTTAATCACCTTCAAGAGTTTTGGGATGGAGTCTCTTGGGTCTCTTATGTATAGAATCATGTCATCAGTGAATAGTACTAACTTAACTTCTTCCTTTCCAAATTGTATCCCTTTTATTTCTTTCTCCTCTCTTACTGCTTGAGCTAGGACTTCCAGTACTATATTGAAGAGCAGAGGTGAGAGTGAACACTCCTCTCTTGTTCCTGATCTCAATGGGAATTCCTTCAGTCTCTCTCCATTAAGTACTATTTGGCTTTAGAAGCTTTATATATAGCCTTTATTATGTTATGATATGAACTGACTGTGCCAGTTCTCTCCAATGTTTTGATCATGAAGTGATGTTGTATTTTGTCAAAGGCCGTTTCTGCATGTATTGAAATAATCATGTGTTTTTTGTGTTTAACCTTTTTTATATGGTGTACTACATTGACAGATTTCTTTTTTTTATTTTATTTTATTTTATTTTTTTTGGTTTTTCGAGGTAGGGTCTCACTCTAGTTCAGGCTGACCTGGAATTCACTATGTCATCTCAGGGTGGCCTCGAACTCATGGCAATCCTCTTACCTCTGCCTCCCAAGTGCTGGGATTAAAGGCGTGCGCCACCACGCCCGGCGACATTGACAGATTTCTGTATGTTGAACCACCCTTGCATTCCTGGGATGAATCCCACTTGTTCAGGGTGGATAATGCTTTTGATGTGTTGTTGGATTCAGTTTGCAAGGATTTTGTTCAGGATCTTTGCATCAGAGAAATAGGCCAGTAGTTTTCTTTTCTTGTGGCATCTCCGCCTGGTTTTGGAATTAGGTGATACTAGCTTCATCGAAGGAGTTGGGTAGCTTTCCCTGTTCTCCAATTGTGTGGCACAGTTTCAGAAATATTGGTTTGAGTTCTTCCATGAAGGTTTGATAGAATTCAGCTGAGAAGCCATCTGGTCCTGGACTCTTCTTTTTGGGCAGGTTTTTGATTGCCTTTTCAATCTTGATGAGTGTGATAGGTTTGTTTAGGAGATTAATCTGCTGTGAGTTTAGCTTTGGTAGATGGTATATGTCCAGGAATTTATCCATTTCCTCCACATTATCCAGTTTTGTGGAGTACAGTTTTTTGAAATAAGTCCTGATGATTCTCCCAATTTCACTTATGTCTGTTGTGATCTTTCCTTTTTCATTTCTAATTTTGTTAATTTGAAGCATCACTTTTTTTTGCTTGATCAAATTGGCCAGGGGTTTGTCAATTTTGTTTATTTTTTCAAAGAACCAGCAGCTCTTTGTTTCATCAATTTTCTTGTTTTCTTAGTTTCCAATTCATTAATTTCTGCTCTGATTTTCATTATTTCTTTCCATCTGAAGATTTTTGGGTTGAATTCTTCTTCCTTTCCAGTGCCTTTAGGTGTATGGTTAGGTTATTGATTTGGGATCTCTCTGTCTTTGTGCTATTTAGTGCTATGAATTTTCCCCTGAGGACCAACTTTATTGTGTCCCATATGTTTTGGTATGATGTGTTCTCATCATCATTCAGTTCTAGAAATTTTTCAATTTCATTTTTTCCTTCATCCACTACCCATTTATTGTTTAAAAGTGTGCTGTTCAATTTTCAGAAGCCAGAAGGATTCTTGGTGCATCTTTTGTTGTTAATTTCTAGCAATATAGCATTGTGATCTGATATCATGCAGGGAATTATGTCAATCTTCCTAAATATATGGAGGCAGGCTTTGTGGCCCAGTATTGATCTATTTTAGAGAATGTTCCATGAGCTGCTGAGAAGAATGTGTATTCTGTGGATTTGGGATGGAATGTTCTGTAGATGTTTGTTAGGTCTAAGTGATCTATGGTTTTGTTGAGCTCTCTTACTTCCCTGTTGAGTTTCTGTTTGGATGATCTATCTATGACTGATAATGGTTGTATTGAAGTCCCCAAATATGATGGTGTTGGTGGTTATTTCTGTTTTATTGTCAAGTAGGTTTTGTTTTATGAACTGTGTGCCCCTGTGTTTGGTGCATAAAGATTTATGATTGTGATATCCTCTTGAAGGATCATTTCCTTGATAAGCAGGAAGTGGCCTTCTTTGTCTTTTTTTATTATTTTTGGTTTTATGTTTATTTTATTCAATATTAGTATAGCTATGCCTGCTTGTTACTTATTCCCATTTGCTTAGAATATCATTTTCCACCCTATCACCCTGATGAAGTGTCTGTCTTTAGTGGTGAGGTGGGTTTCTTGAAGACAACAGATTGAAGGGTCTAATTTTCTGATCCACCCTGTTAGCTTGTGTCTCTTGATGAGTGAATTAAGGCCACTAATTTTAAGGTGATGACTGTGGGGTTTGATTTGATCCCTGCCATATTGTGTTGGTACATGTGGTTTGGTGTTTTCATGGACTTTGATGTTTTTTGTGCCTTCTCTGAGTTTGCTTATTGTGATCTGCTTCTTGTAGGCATTTGAGATTGATTACTTGATTCTTCTGTGTGGAGAATTTCCTGAAATACTCTCTGTAGGTTTGGTTTTGTGTTCATGTAATTGTAAAGCTGAGTTTTGTCATGGAAAGTTTTTCTTTCACCATCTATTATAAGGAATACTTTTGCTGGGTAGAGTAGTTTGGGTTGGAAGCCCTAGGTTCTTAGACTTTGCAGTGTTTTATTCCAGACCCTTCTGGCTTTCAGGGTTTCCACTGAGAAGTCTGGAGTAATTCTGATGGGGTTACCTTTAAAAGTGATGTGGTGTTTTCCCTAGGTGGTTTCAGGATTTTTCTCTTTGGTGTCAATGTTTAGTCTTAATGACAATATGTCTTGGAGAGTTTCTCCTTTGGTTCAATTTGTTTGGAGTTCTGTTAGCTTCTTGTATCTTGATGGGCCTTTATTTTGAAATAGTAGGAATGTTTTCTCTGAGAATTTTGTTGAATATATTCTCCATGCCTTTGGTCTGAATTTCTTCCCCTTCTGGTATTCCCATGATCCTAATGTTAGGAAGTTTAAGGGTATCCCACAATTCCCTCATTTTCTGTTCACAGAAATTTTTGAACTTATTGAAACTTTTGAACTCTCAAACTGTTTCTTCTGTCTTTTCTTCCAGATCAGAGTTTCTATCCTCCACATGGCTGACTCTATTCTTGAGAGCTTCTAAAGAGTTTTTGGCTTGTTTTCATAGGTTTGCATTTTCTTCTACTTTTCTATGTATAGTTTCCATCCCTCTGTCAAGTTCCCTTTTCACATAATTTTATGATTTTCTTGATGCTTCTTGGAATTCATCCTTGCATTTCTGTATGTCTTCATTTAGCATTGCCAGCTCATTTTTGAGGTCTTCTTTCTTTCACTCTCCTTCATATCTATTAACTGTCTTTGAATTTTCTTATCTATTAGGTCTAGTCTAGTGATGGTAGCATCCACATGATTATTGGTCCTTTGTTGCTTTTCTGCAAGCTCTACCAGTAGTTTGGTCAGGGCTGAATTGTTCATACCTTCATTTTTGGTTTCTGATCCTAATGTCTCTTTTGTTTTGATTAGAGACATGCATTGTAGGACTGGGAAATCTTATTGGATTTACTTGCATTTGATTTTTCTTGTTATTCCTTTTGCGCTGTGTTCTGCCCATCACAGTGTACGGGCAGGGAGAGTAGGACTGTGGTCTCGATGGGCAGGGGAAGTGGTGCCTCTTCATGGGAGTGGGCCTGAGCTCACACGTGGGCAAGTGCATAGGCAGAGTGGTGTTGCACTCATGCCCTTCACTCATGCGTATGTGGGTGGGCAGAGTGGTCCTGAGCTCATGCGTGTGTGGGCGGATCTACCTGAGTTCATGTGCACTGCAGGCAGGCAGGGGGATTGGGCCTGAGCTGGTGTGGGCTGACAGTGTAGCTAGCCTGAGTTTGCACGGAAGGCAGACATGCAGAGTGGGCCTGAGCTTGCATGTGGGCAGGTGGAACAGGCCTGAGCTCATGTTTGGGCAAGCAGCCAGAGCCTCAAGTGGGCAGATGAGCAGAGCGGGCTAAGCTTGCATGGGCAGATGTGCAGCGAGGGCCCAAGTTCGAGGGCACGCATGTACATGCGGCTGGCAGATGGATGGATTGGGCCTGAGCTCACTGGGCCGGTGGGCAGAGTGGGCTTGAGGTCGTGCGTGGGCGGGGGATGGGGCTAGCTGGGTGATCACCCCTGCGTAGTGAGGCAAATGGAACTATTCTGGCCTGGGTCCCCTTTCCTGCAGTAAATGCGGGAGTATCCTGAGGCTGGGAGTATGGCTAGGGCAGCTGCTTGGGGAGATTGGGGGACTGGTGGGCTGCCCAAGAGTGAGGGAATCAGCTGATTCCCTTTCTTCCCCCTCAGCGCTCTCCCACTGGTGATCTATTAGAGATTTCTCTCCCCTAAAAGACCCAGTGAACACTTAATGCCTTGCCTTTCCTTTGGGGGAGGGGTGCAGGGCAGTTAGCCAGATGCCACCTCAACCAGAAAAATTTAAGATATTTAACATAAAACCTAAGCAAAAAGTAATTTCAGAACTAGAATGACAAAGCATCATATGAACTGTGAATCCACTTAATTCATATAAATTTCTAATTATTATTGGAAAAGTTCTTTGATCACTGTTAAGACAATATGAAAGGTCCTGGAAGTTCTTTCAAAAATTCTTTTTGCTAACATTCCTGAAATCTACCTTCAAATGTGTTTGTCTTGGGGACTTTTCACTCCTTAGACATCTCTGAAAGTTCTTCATCCCACACAGAGTAGCATCTAACATTAACACTAACTCCTCAATGAGAATGTGAGAACAAGTGTGACTGTGTGAGACATTTGAAAAAGCCCTGGGGAATTTTGCCATGCACGTGTGGGAGTGGTAGTCCTTGCCCTTTCCTTACCTTGCCACCCTGAGGGACATTATAAGCTCCACCTCCACATGCCATTGCCTCAGCTCACTGCTGCCTGGTGTGAACCAAAGTTCCCTGAAAAAAACAACCTTTGTTGATGTCTGCCAATGATTGACTGACTGTGACTGTAGGGAATTTGAATGCCATAAATGGAAAGCCAAATTTATTCTGGCTGAACTTTCATCCCCAAAATAGCCATTTATGATCAACTTCTGTTTCTCACCTAAATTTTTGTAACTATCAGGCAAACCTTTTGTAATACATTACTTTAGCAGACCAGTAGCCTCTACTAACCCCTAATGTCATCAGACAGCACCTGAAACCTGTGAATTTTCCTCACTTTTCTGTAATCTGCCTGACTGATGTCCCCACCAATGTATCTGTCAAATGCATCAATTTATGATTTTCTTTTATTCTGTCTATAAAAGTTCATGAGACCTCTTCCATAGTGGAGTATATCATTTAGGATGACCTGAATACATGTTTGCAGGCAATGGTTATTTATATTTGGCTCAAAAATTAACTTTCTTGGCAGCAGTAGCAGCTGTGTTTTATTTTAAATTGGAGACACTTTGGGTAACAAGCCTGTGTTGACGAGGAAGACTTGCAGAGCTAAGCTGCATGGACACACACATACACTGTTCCTGGGAAAGACCACATGCCTTCTTGTTAAGCCTAGAGAGAAGACAGAGGAGACAAGATTCTGATCCTGGCTCTGCTGATGCATTGCAGTTACTCTCTGTTAATGGCCTCAGTTTCACACCTGTCTGTGCTTCCTCAGGTTCACAGAGAAGCACTGGTGTTAGAGCAATCTAATTATTAAGCACTTTAAGAGCAATTAGGAGCCATGTTATCTAAATGTTTAGGACCAAAAGTTTCCCAGTTTTGCTTTCACCTGAATGAAATTGGATCAATTAAGAGAGTGGTGGACATGGTTTTAAATAGGTCTAGGCCCTCTGGCATTGCCTATGTATGTGAGGGTGCTCAGATCTGGGCTTCTCTATCCAGCATATCCTACATTAAGTTTGGCCTTTAGGAAATAGGGTAATGTTCTGGCCTTCAGCTATCACTCTTTTATTTCAATTTCTTCAGAACTATGGTCAGGAACTGGTCAGGAACAGCGATAGATAAAAGAGAATGGATGGCATTGACCAAAGTTCTTCAACATAGACCTTGTAGAAACCAGGGGATGTAGACCTCAGCATGGTGTCATTTTTCTTCCTCATAACAGAAGAGTGCACATCTAAAGGGACAACTTATTCTCACAGAACAGTCACAATGACAAAATCAAGAAATTCTCCAGTACAAACCCTAACTGCTTTCTAGTCTTTCTTCTTCTACAGGAATAATCAGATTTGATAATGGCAGCGTGTCATAGCTTGGTGTCCTATGGTAATGCTGGTTCACATGAATGAATGTATTGTATAGTTGGTTTTCCACTTCTAGACTTGGGATAGAGGATGTAAGGTTTGTGGCCTGTGCTACTCTCACCTTGTTACTGCTACCTATTCTGGTTCTGTCTATAGGTGAGTGACTGTTTCCACAAAGGCAAGGACTGAAGCAAAGGCTGAGACTATGTGAGTCTGCTTGGACCTCAGCAAAAGCAGTGCTGGTCATTTCCATGAACTCAAATGACCATGAACCCTGACTTTGAAGTATAGTTGGTACAGGTGCTTGGTGGTGGGAACCTGAATAAAGACCAGTCAGTGTCAGAACTGTTGAGGCCAAAGGCAGCAAGTGTCACAGAGCCAAGGATGCAACTTAGGAAATTGTGTGAATGCACAGGCCACAAACCTAACATTCTCTAGCCCAAATCAAGAAGTGAAAAACCAACTTAACTACTTCATAGTATAGAAAGTGGAAAAGGATTAAGGCATTTGAGTCTTCTGTGAATCACATACCATTATTCTTTTTTAAACTTTTTATTGACAATCTTCATTTCTTATACAGAATATACCATGAACATAATCTCCTTCCTCATCCTCCCTCCACTGAATATCTTCTTCTTTCCAACTTGTCCCTGTTCTATTTTGGTATCATCATTTTTCCCTCTTATTATGCAGGTCTTGTGAGGGTAGCATCAGCAACTGTGAAGTCATGAATGCCATGGTCACTTGTGTCTGGAAGACAGTATTGCACTTTTCCTTTGCTTCTTACATTCTTTCAGCCACCTCTTCTGCAATGTAGACCACTGTGAAGTATTACATAATTAGATTAGCCTCTGGCCATGCCTATAGAGGATAATCTTGATTAGGTTATTGAGGTGGGAAGATCTGACTTAATTGTGGGCTGGAATCCTGAATTGTCCAAGAAGGAAAGAGCTAGCTGAGCACCAGAACTCATTGCTTTCTGCTTCCTCACTGTAGGCTGGATGTTACCAGCTATGCTTGAAGCTCCTGATGCCTTACTTTCCCCTCCATAATGGACTGTAACTGAAATAAACCCTTTCTGCCTTAAGCTGATTTGTCAGGTAATTTGCCCCAGCAATGAGAAATTGGCTAATATATTTTATAGGGCTGGAGAAATTGCTTAGCGATTAAGGTGCTAGCCTGAAAAGACAAAGGACCCAGGTTTGATTTCTTAGGACCACATAAGCCAGATGCACAAGAAGCCATATGGGTCTGGAGTTCATTTGCAGCACATTGGTGCCCTGGCACGCTCATTCTCATTCTTGCTCTCCCTGTATCAAGTTAATAAATAAAAATATATTTTAAAAATGTATCTTATAAATGGTAAATTCTTTAGATGTAGAGTTCTACTTCCTATTTACAAATGTATGCAGTCATGTAACCACTTGCTTAATGATATGGAATATGTCCACCACTCCCAAAGATTTTATGTGTACTTTGAAATCAGTCCAGCAGGCCTGCAACCACAGGTAATGCCTGTACCTACAGCTTGGCTTTGATAAAAGTCACATAAATGTAGTTATACAGACTTTGTGTCTGTCTCAACTTAGCACAATGAGACTCATCTATGATTCTGCTTCCACTGGTTCCTTTTTATTGTGCAGACATACCACAGACTGCTTGTTTATGCCTTCATCAGGTGATGAACATTGGTTGCTTTGGGTTTTGGTGGACTGGAGAAAACACTGCTAAAAACATTTAGATAAGTGTCTAATGACCACTTTTCTAGGACTTATATTGCTGGGGGGGGGGGCGGTTGGTGGACTAAGCAGATCCTCCTCAAAGCCCTCCTCTCTAGACCTGTGTATGTACATTATAGGGCCCTTAAAGTGAGAGGCAGAGGGAAAGGCCAGATTCATCCCATGATGCTTTGAGAGAACTTAACTCACCTAGATGACTTTGAGGATGTGGCCAAGGTGCAGGGCCTCTGAAAAATGAAAATGCAAGGCAAGGAATTCTCCCTGAGCCTCCATAGGCAGCCCAGCCCAGCCATGGACACCTTGATTTAACACACTGAGACTAGTGTCAGCCTCTGACCTCCAAAGTAGTTCTGAGTTTTAAGCCCCTGTTTGTGGTATTAGACCAGCTATAGGGGGAATACCTTTGGTAAGAAGACAACTGAAAAGCTTTTATGAAATGGTTGAACCATTTTGCATTCTCACCAGTGACACAATATTCTAGTCATTCCATATCCTTGTATTTGGTAGGGTTTTTCTTGGGGGGGGGGAGGAGGGGCTTTTAAAAAAAATTCTTCAGTGCTGAAGATTGAACTCAGGGTCTTAGGCAAGCACTCTGCCATAGAATTATATCCCAGAGCTGTGGATGCAGTGGGGGTCTCCTGGTTGTCTTCTTGAAGGACTGAATTCAGTCAAGACCCATAGTTTGAGCAGAAGTTTACTCAACAGTGCAGCAGAAACCAAGCTAAGCAAAGTGAGCACTCCAAAGAGCTTGAAGTGGGCTGTCCTAAGGCAGGGGCCAAAGGAGCACCGCAGTGGGTTCTGTGTTGTGGATTTTAAAGGAGTGTTTATATGTATGAGGTGATGGCATATTAATGAGGTAAGGTAACCCTTTTTCTGTCCTAATTATAGTGGAATGGATTTTCCTTTTATGGTATTTTCTTCTGATCTCCATAAAAGGGGAGGGGTGTCAAACCACAATGTGATTATGGTGGTTTGAATGTATGGCCCCACAGACCTAGGCTTGAATCTTAAGTCTCCAGTGGGCTGAGTCCTACTGGGAAAGAGATATGTCACTGGGGGTGGATTGTGGAGCTCAGCATTAAGTGTGGAGAGCTGCTGGAGCTCTGACTGTACCTCTGATGCTTGCTGGGTATGTTGCAGATATTTCTGCTTGGATTTATGGAAATGAGCCAGGTCCTTCTGCCACTGATGGTGATTCCCCTGGAATTTGTAAGCCTGAAATAAGCCCTTCCCTTTATAAGCTGCTTTTGGTCCAATATTTGTCCCAGCAACACGGATCTGTCTGCAACTGTGATGTTAAGTACTTTGAATATTTAGAAGCTTTGTTAGTACAAGGTGTGTGTGTTGTGTGTGCGTGCCCTGGGCAGCCTTAATCTCTAATACAGTGGAAACAACCTAACTGTAGCTTCAAAGATGTTTAACCAAAAAGGGCCATTCTGACTGAAGGGTTAATATCCTTTCCTGAAAACTAGAGGGAACTAAAGAGTTAATAACCTTAAGCTTAGAAAGCCATAAAGAACAGACATTCAGCTCAGAAACCACCTGGTGGGATATCCTCCCTAGCAATTCTGCTAAAAAAGCCTATTCTGAGCAAATAACTTTGATGCCTTATCTACTTCCCTTAGACCTGTAGCTAATTCAGTCTGTTTATCTTAGGATCCTCCTTGTAAGTTTGAACCCCAGCCTGACTCAGTGCGTCACTCTTCATTCTGCGGAAAGGCTGCTGCCCCTTGATATTTCTCTTAATAAACTGTCTGTAGAGATCAAGTCCAGTGTTCTCTCTTGCTTTTCTCTTATACTTTCCTTACACTGATCATCAGCACAAACCACACCAAGATGTAACTGCAGTTTTCCTTGGTTACTGTTGCAGTCACTTCATGTTGCTGGGATGAACTTCCAAACCAGGCACAAGTTATGGGAGGAAGGGAAAAATTGAAGCTTACAGATCAAGGGAGGTTCCATAATGGCAAAAGAAGCTGGCCCCCTTTCACAGGTTCATGAAGAGAGAGAGAAAAACCACCATCTACACCACAAGAAAGCACATTCCAGGCAGACAAAGCTCAAGCACTCTACATATCTTAGGCTAGAATTCAGATCCGCCTTAGGGCTGGAACCCAGGATCCATCCATAGTAACACCTCCTCCAGCAAGGAGGTTGGAGATCCAAGAAGCTTTAATAAAACCAAATCTATTGGGGGACAACAAAACTACCACATTCCATCCCTGGCCCAAAATAAATGCTTAACCATCTCACATTGTAAAATGTATTCAGCCCAGCTTTAAAGGTCCCTATAGGATGTATTGACTTAAGATAGTTCCAAAGTCCCAAGTCTTATCTCAAATTTAAGACTGTCTGTTAGCCTTAAGTCCTGTAAAACCAAAACAAGTTATATACTTTGCACTTCATGACCCATTCCAAGTATTGCTCATGCTTTTGAAACCAATACCAGGTATGCATGACACAGCCATATTTTTAATTCAGGGATAAAATAAATCGTGACCTTGAAGACCATGTCCCTTCCTTTCAGACCTCCTTTCAAGAGATTTTACATTCCTACCATTTAGTCTTTCTGGGGTGGAATCACCTCAAGAATTCTCTCCATTGTTTTAATGTAAAACAGTTGGGTCATCTTCCTTAAGACTGCTAATGTGTTTGACAACAGCAGCTTCAGTAACCTAAAACCAGTCTTTGTGTCAGTAAACTTTAAACTTGTTTTTTCCTACTTTAAATCTTAAATTTCTCAGTTCCAAGCTGGGCATGGTGGTACATGCCTTCAATACCATCACTTGGGAGGCAGAGAGATTTGGGAGGCAGAAAGATAGGTGGATTGCTATGAGTTCAAGGCCACTCTGAGACTACATGGTGAAATCCAGGTCATCCTGGGATAGAAAGCAAGACCCTACCTCAAAAAACAAAACAAAAAATTCTCAGTTCCATATCTTTAGCTAAGCACATCAGTCCATTATAAATTTAACCTTGATCAAACTCTCTGGTCTTGGTCAGCCGAATGCAGCCAGCCTTTATGCCAGTAGCTCAGTTCCAATTAAGTTCTCTACAGTCTTTCCTTCCCCTTAGAAAGTTCATAAGCCATGCCTCCACATTCAATTCTCTCTGCACTTTCCATTTTCCAACTCTCAGAATATTTCACAGCACTTGGCTTACCACTCTGGAAGGCATCTTTAGTTGCAAGTCTCAAGACCATGCCCATTCCTCAAAACAAAAGATCCAAAATCTACATGGTCAGATTCATCTCAGCAATCTACCCTTTCCTTGGTACCAATTCTATAGTACATAATATCAAGTTGCTGGGATGAACTTCCAAACCTGGCAGTGTATCAGAGGAATGGAATTTATTTGAAGCTTACAAATGCAGAAATTCCATCATGGCAGAAGATGGTCACCTTTCACAGGTCCACACACAAAAAAGCAATAACCACCAGCACAAGCAAATACAATCCAGGCATCCCCAGGCAGAACTCTGAACTATGCATATCTTAGGCTAGAGTTCTGAAATATCTTAGGACTGGACTCCAAGGTCCAAATCTATTGGGGGACATCCACTCAAACTAGCACAGTTAACTCATATTTAACTCCTTGTATTTGTGGTGACCTCCTTCCTGGAATAGATTGAGGCTTTCTCAGATGCCATGCTTAAATTTAGTCTATTGTAATTCAATGCATCAGTTGTAAGAATATGTTAAAGGGCAAGTATCTTGTGCAAATTCCTCAGTAGGGAACTTTTGGGAGCTGGCTGGAGCAGAGACTGCTTTGTTTTCTCACAGCCCCTTTCCTCCTTTTCATATGGTGAGTTTGGTTATCTCATGCTAAGCTTCAAGGCCTCTTATTTACCTTCCTCAGTCTACCTGTTTTAACCGCCACATTCACCTAACTGCAACATGCCTGCATGCTTTTGACATTCCAGGCCTTTCTCCATTCCTTACCGGCTCTTCCCCTGGGTTCATCAACCTTAATCTTTTAAAAGAGCTCTATGTATTTTTCTATCTCAATTCCTGCTCTAATCCTTATTGTTTGGTATAATTTATCTTCTTGAAAAAAAATATTCGTTTTCAGTTCCCTTGCCAATACATAATGTCTCAAAGAATGTTTTTGATTACCTCTTAGGTTATATGTATTTCCATCGACATTAAAATTATTTTCTGGGCTGCAGAGATGGCTTAGCAGTTAAGGTCTGTGGAGCCTAATTCCCCAGTACCCACGTAAGCCAGATGCACATGCATCTGGAGTTTGTTTGCAGTGTTTAGAGGCCCTGGCATGCCTGTTCTCTCTCTTCCTCAATACATAAATAAATAAATAAATAATATATATACATACATATATGTATATATACACACATATATATTATTTTTCCAATACCCTTTTCTTCTCTGACCCAGCAGTTACTTAGAAGTACATTTCTTAATTTCCAAACAGACTGATATGGAAATTTCAGGGTATCTTTTGAGAATGACAGAGCGTTTTTCAGCTTTTGGTTGGGCTTTTAATTCAAGAAGGGTGCTCGATGCTCATGATGACACAAACTTCCACTGAGTCAGTGGCCTCTAGGTTCTTGTCTTGTGAATTTGAAGAATGAAACTCACAGGCCATACAGGGTGAGGTTTACAAATATTTTATTATAGAGCTTAAGAGAAGGTGTTAGAGTTCCTGTATAGCACAAGGGGTCTCCAAGCAGAAAACCTATATAGTGACTCTTACTGTTTTTTTTTTTTTTTTCCCCCTCCTCTCTAAATAGGAATAAGGCTTTACTGGCTTGATGGGCTGGTCAGTGCAGTTTCCATACCATGTGTCTAAGCTGACTTAATAGTCTTAAGTCATATCCTTACCTTTGGTTTCTAGAAAAGAGGACTTCTTTAGGAAAATATAGATGAGACCAGACTCTTCTGACATTTCTGGCCTCTAGCAAGGTGGAGACTTTGCGGGTTCCTTTAGGCAAAATGAAATACAGAACTGGGTTTAACTTTATAGGCTCAAGGACATTTCACATTTTTAGCTAATTTGTGTGTGTGGGGCAACACACAATACTTCACTTTCAGGGCTCTGTTACCCTCAACTGCCTAGATAATTTCTTCTTGTTTTTCAGACATATGCATCACCTTGTGCATCTGGCTTTACATGGGCACTGGGGAATTCAATCTGGGCTACTGTGTTACAACTCCAGCCTCAATATGGGAAATTTTAAGGTTTTTTTTTTATTGACTTCTAAACTGTTATGATCAATAAATTAATCTGATTTATTTTGAAATTTATTGAGGTTACATTACAGATGAGTAGAACATAGTTTTTTTTTTCCTTTAACAATGTTTCCAGTGTACTTAATCAATGTGTGAATGTTTTGACAGTTGGAGAATATTCTAGAAATGCTTACAAAGCCAATATTGGTCAACACTGTTGCATAGCTATTGCCTCAAAAATGAAACATTCCTTAATGAAGACAGAAGCAAGGTTTATTAAACTCAAAAAGCTAAAGAAACTCAAGAGGTTCAGTAAACTCAGAAAGGTACAAGACTGATAAGGACCCTCTTCAAGGTTGAAAAGTAATAAACGGTTGCTGGAGAGAAGAAACTCTTTGGCAGAGCCACCTGTGATTGGCCAGGAAGATAATGGGATGCTGTTTGTGAGAATCGTCACTCATGCTGAGGTTAGCTCTTTAGTGATGCAATAATAAACTCACTGGCTTATTAAGCTAGATGTGGGTGAATTGTTTCTTTGGTTTGCCATTGGTGCCCTATGTGGGTTGAATATATGCTATTTACAGCTCCCCAAGAAAACTCACATACACAACAAATTTGCTTTTCAAGTCTCCTTTATTTTAAATAATTTTTGTTCTTCCCATTTTCCTGTATAAAAAAAGATATGCTAAAATCTTGCACTATGTGGGTTTGCATACTTCTCCATGTGTTCTCATCAAATTTAAATATACTTAAGACTATTACTTTTTACACAAGAGTTTATAGTTGTTATTTATTCTCTTATTTAAAATGTTCTTCACCCTTAGCAATAACACATTAGCTTTTGGTTACTTTGTATTTTCTCATTTTCTTAAAAACCTTTCTCTGGGGCTGGAGAGATGGCTCAGCAGTTAAGATGCTTGCCTGCAAAGCCTAAGGACCCAGGTTCAATTACCCAGTACCCATGTAAGTCAGATGCACAAAGTAGCACATGTGTCTGGAGTTCATTTGCAGTGCCTAGAGGTCCTGTCATGCCCATTCTACCTTCCCCCCATCTCTCAAGTAAATAATATATAGAACATTTAAAAAACTTTTCTCTGCTAACAAAGTTTTAGACCACTCTCATATAAACTGCATACTGCTGATTAAAAATAAACAAACCTTCAACAAAACCAGAGCAAGTATTTTATGTAACTACTGATATGTTTGGATCTAAACACTGATAAGAGATTAGGTAGTACTCTTGTAAGCAGTTTAGTCAGGTTCTGTCAGGACATCCAGTACTGACTCATTAGGACACCAGATTCATCAGGACACCAGCTAACCACCTGTTTTTGTCCACTGTTCTTGATTTCCTACACCTTCACCTTCCTTTAAATTTTGGTGACCTACCTGTGATCCTGAACAATCTCATGTTACCTGTCACCGCTTCACCAATCAGAAACCTCTGGATGTGTTAATGTAGACCTATTACTATTAGTACATGTCCGATAAGACTCACCACTGGACGTTCCAAAACTAAAAAGCCACTGTAGTCCTCAGTGGCGAGGACAACTTTCTTTGAGTCCCTCCACCCTTTCTACGGAGAGTTTTCTTATATTTTCCAATAAAATCTTGCAGACTGATAGGGATTAGCAGTAAGGTAACCACATTTTGTAGGCAGCTAACCAGGTTACAGGTCCAAAGACAACAAACAAGTATCTATATAGCCTGATAGAGCCAAAGAGCACAGAGATTAGAATAATGGGTCCAGAGTACAGAAACTAAAATCTAAAATAGGGCTGGAGAGATGGCTTAGCAGTTAAGGCATTTGCTTGCAAAGCCAAAGGATCCTGGTTCAATTCTCCAGGACCCACAGAAGCCAGATGCACAAGGGGGTGTATGCACCTGGAATTCCTTTGCAGTGGCTGGAGGCCCTAGCATGCCCATTCTCTCTCTCTCAAATAAATAAATAAATTCTCTAGCTCAGCAGCCTATTAGGAGCCCCTCTATGCACTCAAAGTCACCAATCTATGCCAAGTTGATGCCTAATTTACATCCCCAAGGGTATCAAATCATCAGCTTATCAGAAGATCCCACTTAAATTTCAAGTAGTCAATACCATTCAGTTTGACTTTATACTTAATTTATATCCCCAAGGGTATAAAAACCCATGATCTAAGTCATTAGCTGACAACCCGCTTGGGACCTCTTCCAGCTTTGGAGCACCTCAGCCTTACTTTGCATTTTACATTCCAATAAACTTCTGTTTAACCTACCTTTATATTGTGTTTTCATTTGTCATTCTTGAAGGGTCACAAGTCAAGAACTCAAGAGCCACTGGCTTAGGGAGTTTTAGTGACCATTGAGTGTACCTGCTCTCTAACACCCAAGTTAAGCTTGCCTAGAGCTGATAAAGGCTCCATTCTTCTCAAAACTTGTAATACCTTCATAATAGTGCATGCTTTCTTTTTAAAAAAATATTTTAGTTCATTATGACAGAGAGAGGGAGAGAGAGAATATAAGGGCATGCCAGGGCCTCTAGCTGCTGCAAACGAACTCCAGATGCGTATGCCACTTTGTGCATCTGGCTTAGGCTTATATGGGTACTGGGGAAATCGAACCTGAGTCTTTAGGGTTTGCAGGTAAGCACCTTAACTGCCAAGCCATCTTTCCATCCCCAGTAGTATGTGCTTTCTGGTTGTCATACTTGCTTCCCTTGCTTTCTTCTGAATTACCCTTTATTTTGCTTTGTTGTTGTTAAACTAGTCTCTTCGATTACTTTGGAAGTCACATACTTCATTATGCATTTAGTGGCTAACAGTGATTTGGTAAGTACCTTTCTGACTGGGACTGTTATCTTCCCAGTTAATACAAGAATCTTGATCACTCAAATGGCTCCCACTATCCCAATTTTCATGCTACAACTGCATATTTTAAATGCTTATATATTTTCAGTTCTAAAATATGCTACAATTTCATATATATACGAAGTAGGAATAATAACAATTCCAGTAATGTGTTTTCTCTTTTGCTCTTTTGAGGCTAGTAGACCACATGGAAGAGCTTGAAAACTCAGGTTCACAGATTAATGGCCAGTAGATAAAATGTCCTTTCATATTCTTAAAAAGAAACATTTAAATGAAACATGATTAGTTTTATTTTGTTCAGAGATTAATTTTTTTTTTTTGGTTTTTCAAGGTAGGGTCTCACTCTAGCTCAGGCTGCCTGGAATTCACTCTGTAGTCTCAGGGTGGCCTTGAACTTATGGCGATCCTCCCACCTCTGCCTCCTGAGTGCTGGATTAAAGGTGTGTGCCGCCAGCTATAGATTCATTAATTTAAGCATCAGTGGATAACAGAATTCATTTTCTAATCTTCTACCTAAATAGTTGATAAAATTAAAAACAGATTGAACTTTGTAGTGGAATAGTTAATTTTTTTGTTTTACATGCAATTTTTAGAATCTTACATGAAATCACATGATCTGGCTGCAGTGCCCACTACATGCCTCTTGCAGTCAGGTTCGCATTGCTGACAGAAATCACCCGACCATGCCGGGCGTGGTGAAGCACGCCTTTAATCCCAGCACTTGGGAGGCAGAAGTAGGAGGATCACTGTGAATTCAAGGCCACCCTGAGATTACACAGTAAATTCCAGGTCAGCCCGAGCTAGAGCGAAACCCTACCTCAACCAAAACAAAAACAAAAACAAAAAGCAATCACCTGTCCAAGAGCAGCTTTTGGGAAAAAAGGGTTTATTTTGGCTTATAGACTTGAAGGGAAGCACCATCATGGCAGGAAAAAAGATGGCATGAGCAGAGGGTGGACATTACCCCTTGGCCAACATAAGGTGGACAGGAGAGTGTGCCAAACAATGACATGGGGAAACTGGCTGTAACACCCATAAGCCCGTCCCCAACAATACACTGCCTCCAGTAGTTGCGAATTCCCAAATCTCCATCAGCTAGGAACCTGGCATTCAGAATACCTAAGTTTATGGGGGACACCTGAATCAAACCACTACAATGCCCAAACCTAATCTGATAGCCAGGCAGGCGGTGGCCCCACGCCTAGGACTCTAGTCACACATATAGCATAGGCTACTGGTTCAAGTGAAGACATCACTGACATTACACCTGAAGAAACTGCAGAGAAGGCACTTATAAGTCAGTCCAGAATCAAAGTTAATGTATCACATCCCTTGCATGCCCTAACACAGAATTACAGAATTCTTTCCTTATGGGGAAAGAATACACACACACACACACACACACACACACACACACACTCATACATATATATGCATACACAAACTAAAACTACACAAAATTAGAAAAAGTGACTATTGCACTAGATGCATAGATATAAAAGATACAAAAGTGGTTCAGGTATATGTGATCCCAATGTGCCTATGTCAATGAGAAGCATAGCCAGGAGAATCAGAAGCTCATTTATTTACAGTAGCAAGCGCCCCTGTCTCAAAGAAGGTAAGCACAGACTGTCCTCTGACCTCTATATGTATGCCATGGCATGTGTGTGCACATACACATATACAAACACATGCACACACAAATGTTTAAAAAAAAATCAAAGTAGCTAAAGAATACCATCAAGTTACATATAGATAATTTTCCTGAGACTGTTAAGATTCATCAGCAGAAAACCTGCAGTCTAGAAGAGAATTAGATGATATATTAATGTGCTAAAAGAAAAAAAATTCCAGCCAAAAAATTCTGTACTAAGCACAGCTCTCTTCAAGGATAAAAAATAAAGGACTTTCAGGCCAGGCATGGTGGTGCACGCCTTTAATCCCAGCACTCGGGAGGCAGAGGTAGGAGGATCACCATGAGTTCAAGGCCACCCTGAGACTCCATAGTGAATTCCAGGTCATCCTGAGCCACAGTGAGACCCTACCTTGAAAAACCAAAAGACTCAGATAATCAAACCATGAAGAAATTCATCACCGCCAGAAAGGGCATACAAAAATGTTTAAGGGAGTCCTATGTAGAGAAACTAAAAGATAAAAACAATGATCATGAAACCATCAAAGTGTAAAACTCACTGGTAATGTAGATATACAAATGGAGAAAGAAAAGGAATGGAAACTTACCACTACCAAAACACAAAGATTAGTAGTAAGGAAGAAAGGGACAAAGGATATGCAACAAAAGAAAAAAAATATTTAACAAATGGTAGGAATAAGTTACTTATTAGAAGTAGAGACAGGAAGATGAGGAGGTAAGTCATACATAATGAGTTTGGGGATACATGTCTCAAATAAACAAAACAGAGAAACCTAAAAACAAAAAAAAAAAATAAAAAAATTTACCAGTAAAAATAAAATTTACCAGTAAGAATAAAAGTGAAGAGAACAGAGAAAAGATACACACACACACACACACACACACACACACACACACACACTCTATACCACCGAAGTATATAAACAAATATTATTAGAACAAAAGATAATAATACTTGGGCAATTTAGCATCTTACTTTCATGAGGTGTTCACAATTATCCAGACAAAACAAATCACCTAACAGATTTTTAACCTAACACTTTATCCACAGTTACAGTCTAACATTCTTCTCATCAGCATATGGAATGTTATTCAATATATGCCATATGTTAGATAACAAAACAAGTCTCAGCAATCTTAAAACCCAAAATACCATTGCACTAGTCAGCTATTTAACAAATACCTATGGTTATCAGTTTATAAATAAAAGGGGCTCACAGTTTTGGAAGTTACAGTCCTTGATTTAGTTTATCTATTGCTTTTATGCATCTAGTGTTGGGGGGGGGGGCAGGAAGCAGCACGCCATGGTAAGAGTGTTAGGCAAAGCAAAATCATTCATCTCAAGACCAGGATTCAAAAGAGACAGGGAGAAAGGAGATATATAGGATCCCACAATCTCCTTCAAGGACCTACCACAATGATCTGAGCCCTTGCACCAGGTTCCACCTCTTAAAGGTACTACCACTTCTCACTAATAGCACACTGGGGACTAAATTTGGGGTCTTTGGGAAACACTTTAGGTAAAACTGTAGAAACTATGTATCTTTTGGGATAACTATGAATCAAATTAGTAATCAGCAATAAAAGGAACTGTGAAAATTGTACAAACACATGGAAATTAAAGAACATACTCCTGAATGACCAATGGTTAAGAAAGTAAGTTAAAGGGAAATAAATACAGAAGCTGGGATGATAGCTTACTCAGTATAGCGCTCACCAAACAAACATGAAGGCTTGAGTAGGCCAGATCTCACTGACCTCACACACCCCACTCCTCCCAGTTCCCTATTCCCAGTCAGTTCCCCTGCTGCTGGACTGTGGCTGCCTGGACCCAGCCAGCTTGCTGCGGAAGCAGGCCCCTTGCTCCATCTTCCTAACTGAATGGCCCCTCGGTCCCCTCCTCAGGGTGAAAGTATGGAAAATGATATTCCAAGCAAACAGAAATAAGAAACAGGCAGTTGTTGCTATGTTAGTATCTGATAAAATAGACAACAAACCAAAACTAATCAAAAGGGTCAAAGAAGGCCCCTTCTTACTCATCAAGGGAAAAATCCAACATGAGGATATCTCAGTCATAAATATATATGTGCCAAACACAGGTGCACCACTGTTGGGCACAGGTAAGAGCCTGGGCTACTGAGGGTAAAAACAGACCTGAGCTGCTAGTCACTAGTAAGTGTCCCTGGGCTACAGAAGGCCACTCTCTCCCCAGCCTGGGGCACCTGGACCTCTTGATAAGACAGGCTTCCCTCACAGCCCTGAGACCTTTGGCCACTAGCCTAGGAAGCTCCTTATATGGTATCAGTCAACAGCCTTCACACAGCCTATCACCCTGTAACTTGTACCCCATACCTTTTCCCACCACTACATAGATCACCTGACTCTTTCCCTATGTGCTGAAATGAACGTCCCTAGGCTTTGGCAAGCAACCTTTGAACCCACCAATCCCCTTAGGACCCTCTTCCCATTCTCTCTCAACTGCTTATAAAAACTCAGTCCCCTGACAAAGAAACAAACTGTTCTCTGAAGCTGTCTCTTGGGTGTTTCTGCATGTCACACTCACAGCTGCTCAAGACCCTGCTCCACAATTATCTGGATGCCTCCAGGGAGCTGGTGCGCAACGGCTTCCTGAGGAACCAGGGACCCCACATACCACAGTTTATAAAACAAAACCTCCTTGACAACAAATCAGAAATAACTACTGTAGCAGACACCTTCAGGTTTGCTGAGATGAACTTCAGACCAGACACAGTTATGGAGGAAGGGATATTTATTGAAGTTTACATATCCAGGTGAAGTTCCATAATGGCAGAAGAATGGCCAAGAAGAGAGAGAACAGCCACAAGCCACACAGCACACTTCAGGAACTCCAGGTGGAACAAGGCACTTTGCATATCTTTAGATTGGAATTTCAAACCTAACACCACACCTTCTCCAGCCATGTGGCTACAAAGCCAAACTACAAATTAATAAAACACTGAATATACTGGGGGCCACCTAGTCAAAATACCACATTCCACCCCTGGCCCCCAATAGATTCAAAACCATCATATACTGTAAATTGTATTCAGTCCAATATCAAAGATCCCCATACATAGCCTTTACCAACTTAAGATAGTTCCAAAGTCCCAAGTCTCATCTGAGATTTAAGATTGTCTCTTAGCTGTGAGTCCTGCAAAATCACATAAGTTATATACTTTCAACATATAAAGGCACAGAGTAAACATTTCAACTGGTATAAGGCATAGGAAGGAGAGACTAGAGCAATGCAAACTCAACCACCATCAGGCAAACATCAAATTTCTTCAGTTCAAGTCCAATATAACCAGAGACTGACAGTCTCCAGATTTTCCAATTTCGCCCCTCCAGCTGGGCAGAGTAGCCAGGGAAAACTTCCATCCCAAGCCAACAATGTATTTCATGGTAGCCCTTGCACAGTCTTGGTATATCCAAAACACCTTCGGGTCTCCATGCAAACAATGGTTCATTTTCCAAAGGCTCTTTCAGCCTACAAGGCATTACTCCCTGCATTTTTCATGCTTCCAAAACTAATACTAGGTGTGCAGGATATAGCCATATTCTTAATTCAGGAACAAAATAAATCATAATCATGAAAAGCAGGTTCCTTCTCCAGTCAAATCTTTCTAAGAGTTTGCATTCCTATCATAGTCTTCCCTCAGGCATCCTCTCTATTGTTTTAATGTAAAGAAGTTGGGCCATCTTCCTTAAGACTGCTAATGTGTAGACAATAGTAGCTTCAGAAACCTAAAACCAGCAGTCTCAATACCTATAATTTTAACTTGCTTGAGGTTTTTCAACTTAAAATCTTAAATCCCTCAGTCCAATATCTTTAGCAAAGCACATCATCAGTCCATTACAAATTTAACCTTGTTCAAACTCTCTAGGCCTGGGCAGCAGAATGCAGCCAACCCTTATGTCAGTAGCCCAGTTCCAACAAAGTCCTCTGCTCATAAGCCAAGCCTCCACGTTCATAAGCTGTGCCCCCAAATACAATTCTCCCTGCCCTTAGCATTCTCAAACTCTCATCAGAATAGTCCATAAAACTTGGCTTACCACTCCAGAAGGCACCTTTAGTTGTAAGTACCAAGTCTGTGCCCATTCCACCAAAACAAAAGTTCCAAAAGCCCCAAATCCACATGATCAAGTCCACCTCACCCCACTCTTGGTACCAATTTCTGTAGCACCAGCTTCTGGTTCACTGAGATGAACTTCCAGACCAGACACAGTTATGGAGGAAGAGATTTATTGAAGCTTACAGATCCAGAGGAAGTTTCATAATGGCTGAAGAGGCTGGCCCTGCTTTCACAGGTCCAAGCCAAAAGCCCCAAGCCACACAGCACACTTCAGGAACTCCAGGTGAAACTAGGCACTTTGTATATCTTTAGATTGGAGATTAAAACCCACCACCACACCTTCTCCAGCCAGGTAGCTGCAGATCCAAACTACAAACTAATAAAACAATGAATATATTGGGGGTCATCTATTCAGATTACCACAACCACCAACACCATCATAGTTGGAGACTTCAATACCACACTATCAATAGACAGATCATCAAAGCAGAAGAAAATCAACTGGGAAATAACAGCTCAACACCACCATAGATCAACTACACCTAACAGATAGCTACAGAACTTTCTACCCCAACTCTACACAATATACATTCTTCTCAGCAGCCCATGGAACCTTCTCCAAAATAGACCTTAGGCCATAAAGTGTGCCTCCATAAATTCAGGAAAACTGAAGTAACTTCCTGTATCATATCAGATCACAAAGCTTTAAAGATAGTAATTAACAACAAGAGACACATCAGGAACTCCAACAGCTCCTGGAGATGAAATGACACACTTTTAAACAATGAATGGGTTGTGGAATTTAAAAAAATTGTAAAATTCCTAGAATTTAATAATGAAAACACAATGTACCCAAACTTACAAGACACAATGAAGACAGGCCTAAGGGGAAAACTCAAGAGCACTAAATACCTTCAAGCACTAAATACCTTCATAACTGTGGTGGTTTGATTATGGAGACCCCAAAAAACATAGGTGTTCTAAATGCTAGGTTCCCAGCTGATGGAGATTTGGGAATTAATGCCTCTTAGAGGCAGTATATTGTTGGGGGAGGGCTTATGGGTATTATAGCCAGTTTCCCCTTGCCAGTGTGTGGCAGGCACACACTCTCCTGTTGCTATTGTCCACCTTATGTTGGCCAGGGGGTGATGTCCACCCTATGCTCATGCCATCATTTTCTTCGGCCATGATGGAACTTCCCCTCAAGTATGTAAGCCAAAAGAAACCCTTCCCCCCCCCCCACAAGTTCCTCTTGGTCTGGTGAATTCTGGCAGCAATGAGAACCTGACTGCAATAATAACAAAGACAAAGAGATTGCAAATTAATAACTTAACTGTCTACCTAAAGCCACTGGGGGGGGGGGGGAAATCCCAGCCTAGGAGCTCCAGATGGAAAGAAATAATTAATACCAGAGCAGAAATCAATGAACTGAAAACTAACAATTTTAAAAACTCAAAGAAATGAGATTTGTTCTTTGAAAAAATAAACAAGAATGATAAACCCCTGGCCAATCTGATCAATCAATTAAGCAAAAATAAATAAATAAATAAAAGAGAGAGAGAGAGAGAGCGAGCGTGAGAGCACTCAAATTAACAAAACCAGAAATGAAAAAGGAGAGGTCACAACAGGAATCAATAAAATTGGAAGAATCATCAGGACATACTTCCAAAACCTCTGCTCCAGAAAACTGCAAAATCTGAAAGAAATGGATGAATTCCTAGCTACATACCACCTACTAAAACTGAAAACATAGTAGATTACTCCTAAACAAAACTGTCACATCCATGAAGATTGAGACTTGAGAAATTGGAAAGACCTCCCATGCTCCTAGGTAGGTAGTATTAATATTGTTAAGACGACAGTTCTACCAAAAGCAATATACAGATTTAATGCAATACAACTAAAAATTCCAGCATCATTATTCACAGAGTTAAAAAAAATGATCTCAAAATTCATATGGAATGGCAGCAGGCCTTGGATATCCAATCTTATCTGCAGCAAAAGAAATACCTCTGAAGGTATCACCATACCCAATCTAAAGATATACTACAAAGCCATAGTAACAAAATCACAGTACTGGCATAAGAAACAAAAACAAAAAGACCAATGGAACAGAATTGAAGACACAGACCTTAGGTCAAGTAACTATAGCTACTTGATCTTTAACAAAGTATCAATAACATAGATTAAAGAAAAGACAGCATCTTTAACAAATGGTGCTGGTCAAATTGGATAACCATATGTGGAAAAATGAAATGATCCTCTCTGACCATACACAACAATTATGTTCAAATGGATTAAAGACCTCAATATAAGACCTGAAACTCTTCTACTGGAAGAAAAAAATTGGAGGAACTCTCTACAACATAAGAGTGGGAAAATACTTCTTGAACAAAATTCCAGTAGCCCAGGAAATTAAATAATCCCTCAACCAATGGGATCTTCATGAAGGCAAAAAACTTTTGCACAGACAAATATACCATAAAAAGAGCCAATAGATTACCCACCGAATCAGAGAAAATCTTCACCAGCTAAACCACTGACAGAAGCCTAATATCTAGAATCAAGAACAACAGCAACAAAAAACTAAACAATAAGCCGGGCGTGGTGGCGCACGCCTTTGATCCCAGCCCTCGGGAGGCAGAGGTAGGAGGATCGCCGTGAGTTCGAGGCCACCCTGAGACTACACAGTGAATTCCAGGTCAGCTTGAGCTAGGGTGAGACCCTACCTTGAAAAATTAAAACAAAACAAAACAAAAAAAAAAACTAAACAATAAAAAACATTACACAGGGCTGGAGAGTGGTTAGGGATTTGCCTGCAAAGGCAAAGGACGCAGGTTCAATTCCCGAGGACCCATGTAACCTGGATGAACACGGTGGACCATTATACACTCATTCTCTCTTTCTCTGTCTCTCTGTCAAAGGAAAAAAAAAAGAATCAAACAACTCACTCCAAAGGGCAGAGAACTGAATAGGGAGTTCTCAGAGAAAGAAATACAAATAGCTTACATATACTTAAGAAAATGTTCAACATCCCTATCTATTAAGGAAATGCAAGTTAAAACAACTATGAGATTTCACCTTACTTCAGTAAGATTGGCAATCATAAAAAAAAAAAATCTAACAACAAATGTTGGTATGTGGGGAAAGATGAACCCTCATCTACTGTTGGTGGGAATGTAAACTTATACAACCACTACTGAAATCATCATGGAGGTTCTTGAAAAGGATGAACATAAGAGTTACCAACACACCCAGTTATTCCCTTACTGGGCATTTATCCTAAATACTCCATGCATCATTAACAGAGATATTTGCTTAACCATGTTTATAGCTGCTCAATTCATTATAGCTAAGAAATGGAATTAACCCAGGTGCCTATCATTGGATGAACGGGTAATGAAGTTGTGGTGCATTTACACAATGGAATTCTATTCAGCAGCAAGAGAAAACAACACAATGGAAAACAACACAATGAAATCTATAGAAAAATGAATGGAATTGGAACAAATCATACTCAGTGAACTTACACTCACAGATAAGACAAATGCCGCATAGTATCACTTATCTGTGGTTCCTAACCTGGACCAGCCTGAGTTGCTGACATACCTGACAGGCCACTCAAGGCCAAGACAATAGGGAGATTAGAGTGTGGGGTGAGGTGAAGGAGAGGGTGGGGAAAAATAAACACAAAACTAAATCCAAAAATGACTGACACCACATTAGCCTTTATCCTTGGAAATAGCCTAAAAGATATAACCCTCAGAAGTAGTAAGGGAGAGCACCTAAAAAGAAGGGCCTGGGAGAGGGTGGGATGAAGCTAAGTTAAAAAAAAATATATTTTTTTGGTCTCTGGCCTGCAATTCCAATACCAGAAATCAGTTGCTACCTACAATGAGCTTTTGATGGGAGAGACATACGAGGTCCCCAGAACAAGACAGGTTTCTGTCAAAGCATATGATTACCTGCCTTAGGCAAAAGATGAGACCCTATTGCTGAAGACACCATATGCTGCCAACACAGAGCACTGAGAGACCTGGCCGGAATGCAGAAGAGAGCCAGTCACCAGACAGCCTGTCTAGTGCTGGAAAGCGCTACATGAGCTACTGGGGGAACCAATAGTCTGAGCTAGAAGCAAACACCCTGACAGGATGTTCATGCCAGTCCAATAGTGGCACACAACCTTGGTGGGTAACCAGTAGCTTTCTGATTGGCTAAGAGATGTGCTCAGTGTAAAGGAACCCATATCTGGAATTGGGAACCAGTTCAGAATCCTATGGAGACAAAGATTATGCTCTCTCGTGTCAAGCTCTCATTAGTCTTTGGCTAAAAAAGAGGGGCTACATACATGAAATTCCCTCTAAATTCATGATGCTTATCCCATTTAAACTAAGCTGAATTCACTCTCTGTTGCAGAATCTGTTCTTCTTTTTCAGAAGGTAGTAAGACCTGAGGAGATAAACTATCCCTCACACTTCAGTCAAGCCACAGCTGAAACCACAGAGGAATTGGGAAGACGAGTATGAGTGCTGCTTCCATGCTGAACCTGATAATCCTCACCAGGGTGAAGTAGACAGACTCTGAGGATACTCAACCATTACCAAAGCAGAGATCCAGAGGCTCTGAAGAGCTCCTCACTGAACTAGACTTAAAACTCACCCACTATGGCTCATGGAATTTTGCAAAAGTGAGGGTGGAAAGATTGTAAGAGCTACAGGTTGAGACATGCGTACAGGCATTCCCTACCCCCCAAAATAACTGACTACTGCTCCCACAACACATAACCCACAACCTCACAACCCAAAACCCCATAGGGAATATCTGAAACTCCACTGCGGAGGGTCCTCAGCAGTATGGGGCAGGAACAAGGGAAAAGAGTACCAACACATGTTGTATCAATGCAGAATATAATAATAATAGCAATAATAATAATAATATAAAAAGGAACAAAAATGTCAGTCATTGTAGCACACACTTGTAATATCAAGGCTCTGGATGCAAATGAAAGACAGATTTCTCAGGGCTCACTTGCCAGCCAATCTAGCCTAATTGTGGGGTTCTAAGCCAATGACACTGTCTCAAAATAAAAGGTGGAAAGGCCTAAGGAGTGACATAGGACATTCAAGGTTGTCTTCTGACCTCTATATACAAAAGTACTCATAGCCACTGCATCCACCAACCCAAAACAGCTGATGGGAATTCCTGGGGAAAAACACCCAACCAAAAGCAGGTGATGGAAGGAAAGAGTTTATTTTGGCTTACAGTCATCTCAAGAAAAACCTTCACTATGGCAGGAAAAGGATGGTAGAGCAGAGGCTAGACCTCACTTCTTACCACAGCAGCTGGTAGAATGCAGCACAAGTGAGAACTAAGCTCTAGCAATGGGAAGCTGGGCTATAATAACCCTAAATTGGACTCCAGCAATATACCTCCTCCAGCACGTCTCCAACCAAACTGCCATCAGATGGGGACTAAGCATTCAAAACACACGAGTTTATGGGGGGCATCTAATTAAAACTATGTTCCTTAAGCTGCTTCTGGTTTTGTACCAGCAATGAGAAAATCCTGTTATAGAACTTGGGTAAAATTCCAAGAATGATTATAAAAGAACTCAAAGAGGACATGAACAATCACCTGAATAAATTCCAAGAGAACATAAACAAATAGCAGAATTAAATAAACCCACTCATGGTGCACAGCTTTAAACCCAGCTCTCAGGAGGCAGAGGCAGGCCAGCCTGAGACAAAACAGTGAGGTCAAGGTCAGCATGGGCAAGCCTGAAATCAATTCACAGGTGCTTCATTAGTAAAGTAGGCAGTGTGTCAGTCTAATTAAATAATTCAGGGTATGAAAACAGAATTCAATAAAGAAAAATACTGAGAAAAAAACAAGCGGAAACATGCAAGGGATAAAAGAGCTTTCAAGACCTTGGACAGTGACATATTTTAAGGGCATTTTATTTGGACAATGATGCTTTTGGTTTGGCAAGCAAGAGAAAAAGAACAAATGTAAGGTAGCAGATAAATAATAGAACATCAAATCAGGCAACCTCCAGGAGAAATGATCGAAGTCCCAAACAAAAGTTAGACAGGAAATATCTTTTTCTTAAGTGAGGATTTTTAATTGTTTTCTGTTTTTAAAATATTTGAGGAGGTACTTTTTTTCCATTTAAGTTTTGTCCTTTTTATTATTATTTTTTTCCTCAATTTTTATTAACATTTTCCATGATTACAAAAAATATCGCATGGTAATACCCTCCCTCCCCCCACTTCCCCCTTTGAAATTCCATTCTCCATCATATCCCCTCCCCATCTCAATCAGTCTCTCTTTTATTTTGATGTCATGATCTTTTCCTTGAGGAGGTACTTTTAGGAGAATTATAGCTCCTGTATATTAGTTATCTTTTTCCTCATTTTCTTAGTGGGCACTGACATGTAACTCCCAGATCCAGCATGGGGCTATCATCCACAATGAGCTTTTGATCAGAGAGACCTACAAGGTTTCCTAAAAGACAGACAGATTTCTGTCAGAGTACTTGATGACCCACTAAATGCTAGTGGTAAGACCCTACTGCTGAAGATACCTTATGTGATTGACATGCAAATTAGAATGGCATGGCTGGAAGTTGGAAGAGAGTCAGTCCCCAGACAGTCAGCGCGTCTAGTGCCAGAAGGTGCTACATGGGCGACTGGGGGAAAATGACGAATATCTGTCAAAGCAACGCATGGTCTAACCTACTTAACAGCAAATAACTTGTTGTGATGCCCGCACAAGTGCAGTGGTGGCACACAGCCATGGTGGGGAACCAACTGCTCTCAATTTGGCTAACTGATCCCCTCACTGGTATGGGACCCATACCTGGAGCTGGGAAACAAGTCAGAACCAGATCCAAACGTAAGCCCACTCTCCAATATCAAGCTACCATCAATTGTGGGCTACAAGAGGGCCTACACGTATTAAATTCTCTATTAAAAAAAAAAAAAAGTAAGGGTTATCTCATTTGTTCTGGTGCTAACTTACTCTCCGTTGGAGAATCTGCTTCTCTTTTTTAGATAGATGTAGATCCTAAGGAGAGAGCCACCCCATCATACCTCAAAAGGGCCCCAGCTGAAACTAAGAAAAATTGGAGAAACAAGCAAGGGGGCTGTTTTCCTGATGAACCGGATACCAGCACAAGGGGGAAGGAGATCAACACAGAGAAAAATCAACTCCTACCAAATCAGAGAGCCAGACCCTCAGAGGCCCCCAACACCTCATCACTGAAGCAGACCAAAAATGAACCCAACATGGCTCAGGGAAATTTTGCGGAAGAGGGGGCAGAAAGAATGTCAGAGTCACATGTTGGGTCATGATATGCAGAGACATTTAGCTTACCCATAACTGTGGGCTAGCTCCACAATGCATGACCCGTATACCTCAACAAGGAGGGGCCAAGGGAGGGGGTAGGTCACGGATGAGCCTAATAATGGTACCAAACTGACTGTATTTGCTGAATACAGAACTGACTAATAAAGAAAAAAAAAAATGTTCTCCATAGAAAGGGTTTCCTTTCTTTGGTGTGAGATAAATCTTTTGCACCTAAGATGGGGTGGTCAAACTGGTTCCCAAAGCAGTGGACAGGTTTTAATTCAAACTTACCTATGCTTCGTACTGTACTTCTCAACAGTACCCTACCACTGCCTGAGGTGGCAGGATTTAACTGAACACAGCTGTGCCCCGAACCCTTCTTCCTCAAGTATATGACACCCAAGTAGGAAAAAAAGTTGTTTTATTTCCATTTGTAGAATGGTTGATAGAAGAGTGGGTAGTTATTATTTTGGTCAGGCTCCAGTGCAGAAGCATACAAACCATTTCTTTTTATATTGTAAAACTGTTCTTATATAGGTGGTTACACATATGGAAGACAAAAGATGATGACTTGGGCATTCCTCACTTCTTCTTTAATTAACCTAGCATTCTACCAATGGACAAATGGAAAGGACAATGCAGTACACATCTATCTACACACAACAGAATGTTTTTCAGACATAAGAATGAAATCCTGTCAATTGTGTAACAAGAGGAAAAGGAGAACACTGTGAAGTGAAACCAGGCACAGAAAGATAAATGCTGCATGTTCTCATTTATATATGGAAGCTAAAATATTTGGTCTCATAGAAGTAGAGAACAGAATAGTAATTAGTACAGGCTGAGAAGGGTGTGGAGGAAAAAAGAATCAAGTAGTGTTAATAGGTACAAGATCCAGATGGACTGGAGGAATAATTTCTAATCTTCTATGGCACAGTATAGTAATATAGTAACTGTGTGTTTTAAATATTTTATTTTTATTTATTTATTTGAGAGAGAGCACGCGTGAGAGAGAATGGGTGCGCCAGGGCCTCCACAGCCACTGGAAATGAACTCCGGATGCGTACATCCCTTTGTGCATCTGGCTTACATGGGTCCTGGGGAGTCAAACCCGGGTCCTTTGGCTTTGCAGGCAAGCATCTTAACCACTAAACCATCTCTCTAGCCCCAACTGTGTATTTTTAAATAGAAAAGAGGACTTTAAATGTCCTCAACACCAAAAAGAAAAAAAATGAGGTGATGGTTATGCCAAGTACCCTAATCTGACCATTACACATTGAAATAGCACTGTACTCCATAAACACATAAACTATATACAAATTAAAACAGAAAAAGGGCTGGGAAGATGGCTTATCAGATAAAGGTGCTTGCTTGAAAAGCCTGCAGGTATGGGCTCAGTTCCCCAGTACCCACATAAAGCCAGATGAACAAAATCGTGCATGTGTCTGGAGTTTATTTGCAGTGGCAAAAGGCCCTGGCACACTTATACTCTCTCTCAAATAAAAACATATGCAAAGTTAAAACAATAATTTAAACACAATTTAGTAAATATGCAGATGTATTTTATTTGTTAAGGTTATCAATGCAGGATAAAGTATATCCAAGTACAAAAAGAGTAAAATTTATATACCTATGACCATTAATAAAATGTTAAAAACTATTAAAATGTTCTCGGGCTACTAAGGCACTGAATGCAAACATCCTCTGAAATAAGAATTATCAGGGTTTTTTTTTTTACATATTTAATATTCAGGTGTTCATAGTTATAATCCTAAGAAAAATTTTAATAAGTTATTCAACTTTACTATTCTTTCCCTGAAAGGAAGTTTTAATCAAATATATCCTAATGAAAATAATATGATACACCCAGGTTTAAACATGCTTTTATCATTAAATAAAAGTGCTTACATACCTGGATGTCTTAACTTTTAAATGTGTCTTGTTTTATCACAGCAATGTACTACCTACAATAAGGCATGCTAAAGCATAAAAGGTCGTAATATTATGTAATTTGACACAAAACCTCAGGATGCTACTAACTGGTTAAGTGTATCAAAAATTTTAAAGTTCTCTAGCATTGATATTAGTTTTTGCTTTATCATACATTCTAAAACATATTCCTCTAATTTTTTTTGTTTGGTTTATAAGCAAAAAAAATTTTTTTTGGAATAAAAATGCAGTCAGATAGACTTCAAACATGAAGGAATTCCATCATTGCCGAGGCATTGAGCCTCTTAGAACAGTGCAGGGCACCATGACAATACCTTGACATCAGGAAAGACCAAAATTCATAGAAAAATAGCAACTTATATCTTTCTGACAACAGTAAATACATAAAAAACATGTACTCTGGCTATGTATTGACTTTATATGTGAAAATATTTTTTCCACAAAAGCAAGTAACTATGGCCATTTGATAGAGATAAAATTGGTGATAATGCAAAAAGAGGAAAATATCAAAGCATAATAATAATTTTTTAATAACTTGCTTGTGACAGCCATCTGTGCTCTGGAACTCTTGTTATATGAAATTGGAGCTGGAAAGAGAAAAATCATTTTGAATGGTACAATAAAAAACAATATATGAAGTAAAAACTTATCAGAAGCGTTAGTTTTTTATAGAAAGCTGTATTACTGAAATGTATAAACATCGTAGTATTCTCAGTTAACTTTGAAGAAATACCAAGTCATATTTTCTAGAGGATGAATTCTGAGGTCTGAAAAGGTTATGGGTTTGAGGGCTAAAGATAGAGCTCAGTGCTTGCCTAGATTCAATCCCTACTACCAGTGAAGAAAAAACCAAAATCTATGGGCTGGGCTGGTTTTATAAACAACAGCATGACTCTCAGGGGGAGATCTTATAAGGTAAATGGAAGTATATATAATATATGTGTTTAATATATATATAGGGAAAATGGTATCTAATTTTAGTAACACTAATTAAGATTAGTGGATAAGAAGACACCTTGTTTTTAATTCAAAGCATGATGAAACCAGTAATAAATTATATTTATCTTTTGAAATCCAATGCTTAAACCAATACAGCTAGTATACATACTCATTCTTTCAACAAATAACTGCATGAAATACAAGCAATCAGAAAACAAAAGCAGAAGTCTTGCTCTGTGAGGAACATAGGAAGACATGGTCCTACTAGAGAAAGAAAGTGTAGGTGGAATGCATAGAGCAGAAGACCTACAAGGGAACATTCTGAACAGACCAAGTTATGACGAATTTCACTGCAGTCAAACAGTAAAATGGACAAAGGATATTTTAAGTGGGATAAATAAAATGAGACACTATGTACAGAAGAAAATTATCAAAAGAAAAAAACTTATTTTGTAAAACTTTGTAACTTTAACACATACCCAAAACCTATCATCTTGAGATTATCATCCAATTGCTACTCATGCCGCCCCCTTGTACTGTGGCCCTCTCTACCTTCCTCTGCATCTTTACGTCCATCATTGGTTTCACAATCTCTGACATCAAAGCACAGGAGTTCCAGTTGATAGCCTGGTTCCCTTATTAAAATAAAAATTCTCACAAAATCAGTGATCGGTAGAATTAAGTTTTCAAAAGTGAACCTAAACATAATTTTATTAATAAAATATTCTATGTCCATAATTCTCTACCAAAGTGCATACTTTCCATAGAAACACAAATACAAAATAACTCATGGAAGGTCAGCAGTCATTAACTGCTTACTACAGCCAGGCTGTGAAATTAGAGCAGCCAACTTTTTCCTCAGCTATTTGAGCTTTTTATACTATGATATGTTTTTGGTAAATACTGAGCACCTAGTATGTACCAAGTGCTGTTCTAAGTGCTGGGAAGACAGTGGTGAACAAGAAGGACAACACATATACTATCAAGCTGCTGCATGGCAGTCACAGGACACAGATAGGGAATAAGGAACAGAGGGAGAGGAAAAGCCAACATGGCAAGGAGACAGAAGGCAAGGAGTGGGACCACATAGACAAGATACCAGGATTCTTACTTCTTCCGGTCCTTGTCCTTCTTAATGCTGCTACCTGATGCCAAAAATGACTGGTTCTGGAATAGATCACAGGAAGCTTTCTTTTTAGAGAAAGCAATTGTTTCTTCTTCCAAAACTCTTCTCTTCTCTTCAAGTTTCATTCTTTCTTCTTGGTGAACTCTTTTAAGGTGCTCAAATTTGGCCTGTAGCTGTGAAACACAAGTACATTTCCCATGACTGACACTGTGTGGCAGCACATTTATTCACAGGAGTGCTTTCTGGCTCATAACACAATGACCTTCAAGTAAAAGAATACCTATAGAATTGCCTTGGGAAGTTTGTTTTTGGTATATATAGTATGTGCTGGACATATGTGTGTGTGCACAATGTGTACACATGTGTGGGTAGATATGTATACCCCATGTGCACACATATAGAGGCTAAAGGAAGACATTGGGTGTTCTCCATTGCTCTTCCATCTTACTTTCTCCTGTGTCAGTATCTCTCACTGAACCTGGAGCCCCCCAATTTTCAGTTAGACTGACTGGTTGACCAGGGAGCCCCAGCACTTCTGTTTCTGTCCTCCTCAGTACTGGTGTCACAGGCATTTGTGACCAAACCTGGCTGTTTATGTAAGTGCTGGGGATTGAACTCAGGTCCTCCCGCCATCTCCCCAACCTAGAAAGTTTACCACTTGAGCCAAATGTATAAAAACTATAGCCTCAAACACAGTACTTTTGACATTTTGCTAGTTTTTTTTTTTTTTTTTTCCCGAGGTAGAGTCTCGCTCTAGCCCAGGCTGACCTGGAATACACTATGCAGTCTCAGGGTGGCCTCAAAGTCATGGAGATTCTCCTACTTCTCCCTCCCAAGTGCTGGGATTAAAGGTGTGGACCACCATGCCTGATACCTTGCTAGAATTTTATATGCTTCATTTATATTTACAAAGCCTCTTTGCTAAAGTTCCTAAATCCATGCTCAATAAAAATACGAGACAAAAAAGTACAGAAGGAAACTACCAAAAAGAAAAAGAATCACTTATTTTTCAAATAAAGATAACATATACTGAAGTTCTGGGAATTATATACATAAACTCTATTAGAAAACAAGTGTCAACTGATAGTTTAAGCCAAGAACCTTAAAACTGTCATGTTTTTGTAGTCCAGCTATTAAGGGAAATCAGGACTAATTGGTAATTACAGTCAAAGAAGCTATCACTTGTGAAATCTGTTGCTCTTCAATAAATGCAGACATGGTAGAAAGGCACAAACATGACTATCTTTCTGATATTGTGTAATCATGACAGGTTAATAGAAAAACTAAAATCACTGCTTGAAGAATGAGAACTAAGCAAAACCATGTAAAGTGCCAGGCTGATCCCCAAAGTCATCTAGCATACTCAGTATCTCCTGAAAGCCTGAGCTCAAATGCAAAGGAAGCCATTTCACAGCATTCATAGCTGTCTATTAAATGACAACTCCAATAATTCTCAAAAACAAAGTTTAACAAGTTACTGCTAAAACCTTTTGGGATAAAGTACTTAGAATACTTCTTGGTAACCTAGACCATTACAAGTCTTCGGTAAATTATTTCTTTTTGGATATAGGGGTGTGTTGAAGTAGTGTTTCACTCTAACCCAGGTTGACCTGGAACTCACTCTGTAGCCTACGCTGGTCTTGAACTCATAGTGCTCCTCTGACCTCAGCCTTCCAAGGGCTGGGATTAAAGGCATGTGCCACCACGCCTGGCTGGTAAATTATTTCTAATGGAAGAAAATTTGCTCAAAAGGCAAAAGTTCTAATTAGATTTCAGGCTAGGATTTCTTTAAAGTCTATATTCGAAGACTATGTGTTATAGTTTCATACTTAAAAAAATTATTTGCTTATTGTGTATGAGTATATACATGTTCATGATGTAAGTAAGGGTGCACGTGTGGAGGTCAGAGAGCAACTTTCAGATTGGTCCTCACCTGTCACCTCGTTATAAACAGAATACTCATTGTTCAGGACTGTATTTGTGAGTTCGGAAATTCTTCTGTCTCTGTCTCCCTTCTCACAACAGGTGCACTAGAATTACAGAAGCCAGCACAGCTCCTGGCTTTTACTGGATACCAAACTCAACAAACTGAGAGTTGTCTGCCAAGCACATTATCCACTAAGCCATCTCCCCAGCATTCTTTTTTTTTTTTTTAAACAAAAGCATACTTTCAAAAGCCCTTAAAAGTGTCTCTGTATGAGAAATCCTTCACTTTAATAGAACATCTTCAAAACAGTGTAAAATCAGATAAAACCATTGTACTTACCTCTCTTTCAGCTTCTTTCAATATAGCTTCTTTCTCCTTTACTCGCTGCACAAACATCTGTTTCATTTCTTCCTCCTTCCTCTGACGCTCACCATAGAATTCTTGTCTCTTGGCTTCATATGTCTCTTGAAGACTAAAAATTTATTCACTCATGTTATTCTTGTGTTAAAAAGATGTAATAAAGTTATAAAATTTATGCCCCTCACATTAGGCCTCCTATGTATAACAATATGTACCATCATCTTCTGAGGAACCTGAAACATGTCATCACCTATAGCAGCAGATAAAAGGCCTCCAATGCCACAGCTAATGAAGTACACGAGAATTGATAAGAAGTCCTTCGCAAGAAGTACTCTTCATTCATCCCAAACATGCTCATTCTCAATCTCAATTGGCATCTACATAGACCCTGAAGTACTGAAGCCACATGCCTTGTCCCTTTTGTTTATCTCTGAGCAATCACACAGGTTAGTGGAGCCTGCAAAGAAGACATCACCAAAATCCAGGCTTCTTTCCATTTCTTCAGATACTGTTACAATTCAACATGGTTCTGCTACTTTCTGCCTTCCACACTGCAATAATTTCCTAAAGATCTGAGCTTCCAATTTCAGTTCTTCTCACTGTGTTCTGGCCATCCCCCAAGATCTTCCACCCAAATCACAGAGCTTTGTTTAAAAATATTTTATTTATTTGAGACAGAGAAAGAGAGAACATGAAAATGGGCATGCCAGGGCCTTTAGCCATTACAAATGAACTCCAAACACATGTGCCACTTTCTGCATCTAGCTTTACATGGGTACTGGAGAATCAAACCCAGGTCCTTAGGCTTTACAGGCAAACACCTTAACCACTGAGCAATCTCTCTAGCCAAAAATCACAGAGCTTTTTATCTTTATTCCATGAGCTACAATTAAGCTATCTGCACAATGCTACATCTCCTTTAAATAGCATGCAAAGGAACTGTAACTTAGTTTCTTTTCCAGATTAATTTCTTAGCAAACCAATTAGGTCTCAGCCACACAGATGTAATTATTGTTCCTAAAACACATCTTACATTTCAGAATCCATCTTGTTTTTGATGCCATTGTTTACTCCCCAGTCCCGTTTTGCCCTGTGATTTCTCCATCCAGGGCAGATGGAACATTCTCTACAAAGGTTTCCACCTCTTCCAGCTGGAATTAACTATTCCTTCCAAAGCACTTAAGTGGAGTTTATGTCCTGCCTGCCTCTCCGTGCTAACAGATAGTATATCTTTAAAACAGGGAGAGGATCCTTAATCATTTTTGTGACCTTACTATCCAGCACAGCTTTCTAGACACTTCAGTGTTCTAATAATTGTTCCTTTGGTGACAGAAACTCCTGGTAAATAGAAGCAGATCTAACCAAGCAGAGCAACAACTATCCTGGAATTTTGTAGGCAGCTACCTTTTCTTTCTTGCAATATTCAGAGCTGTAAGAAGCCTTCCAGTGTATCAGATTCAATACTGAGCCAACCCATTTCAACTCACTCCAAATACTGTAAGGTTTAATAGGGAATGCATATTCGCTTTCCTACCATGACAGTGAGCAATTTCTACTGCGGTTAAAACCACTTTAAATACACACAGGTTTCAGAATAGAAATTAAGCTTTTAGCCAAGTATGGTGGTGCACACCTTTAATCTCAGTACTATGAGGCAGAGGTAAAAGGATTGCTGTGAGTTTGAGGCCAACCTGAGACCACACAGTGAATTCTAGGCCAGCCTGGGCTAGAGGAAGACCCTACCTTGAGAAATCAAATTAAAAAAAAAAAAACGAAAGAAAGAAATTAAGCCAAATTCAGAATTCTGTAAGAAACAAAAACAGTAAGAAAGCGCAATAGCTATCAAGACTGACAGGTAAGTGTGTGGTATGCATAGCAGGTCTTCAGAGACCAGATCCTAAACAGCTGTAAGAAATTCCCATTGCAACAAAGCTCATAAATGTGTAAAATACCACAGGTACTATATAACTGCCTCAAATTCCACAAAGTAGTTTACTTGGTAATAGTTTTCTTTCTTTCTTTCTTTCTTTCTTTCTTTCTTTCTTTCTTTCTTTCTTTCGTCTTATTTTAAAGAAGGTATTAAATCTATCAGCTACTTTGACAGACACCTTACTGCACTTTTCCATTATAAGAGAGGAATGACAAGTCTTTAAAATTTTTTTTTTTGTGGTCAGAGTCACATGTTGGGTCATGATATGCAGAGACATTTATCCTACCCATAACTGTGGGCTAACTCCAGAATGCATGACCCATATACCTCAACAAGGAGGGGCCAGGGGGAGGAGGGTAGGACATGGATGAGCCTAACAATGGTACCAAATTGACCGTAATCGCTGAGTACAAAACTAATTAATATAAAAAACAAACAAACAAATAATAACAACAACAAAAAACTGTAACCTTAACATGGTTCCTGTCTTGTTCATGCTGTTTTACTGGACGATTATCACTGAGATTATTGTCTAACTCTTATGAAACGTTATTCAGTCATTGTAACTTTGTTCTTAGGGAAACTACTGTCCTAGAAAAGCCTGCAATATAGAAATAATGCTAATATACTTTGTCTAGGCTTCATATATTCTACCATTCATAAATATTGCCTTATGTTAAACTTAAAAAATAGTTCAATGATTAAAAGTAATTGATAAAAAAATCAATTTATGTCTATTATAATGTCTCTAATGTATATTAAAATCAGACTAAGCTCAGCAATGACCAACTTTGCCTTTATTCTTAAGCTATGTATACTCAGTCTCAATCAATGTTTTACTTAAATAATTGTCTCATTTCTTGTATCTTAAGTTCATTGTGTATAGATATAATAATACTTAAGACATGTTTCCTGCTCTAGAAAAATGATCTTAAATGCTGCTGTTCTGCTTGCAGTTTGTGGGGTAATTGGTACTCAACACAGGTATCTAAACAAATCAAAGATGTTACCAAATACAAATGCCAAAAGTTTATGCTGTCTTACTTGACATGATCTGCCTACACTTATAACTATTAGACATTTAAAGAATAAGATGTGCCTACCTTATAAAAAGCTGTTTCTCTGTATTTCTATTGCCTTAATTGTGTACATAGTTCCAACAATTCTCTATAATAAGGTGATAAATTTATTTATAATATCACATCTCATATTATGATAAAAGTTAAAGGCCTCCGGCACAAAGTTATGTCTTGTACTGAAATAAACTTTCATGCTAATTAAAAAAAAATTTTGTGGTGTCTGTGTAATATGTTGTTTTGTGCGCATGTTATTATGTACACATGCGTGTGTGCCCTGTGAGCATGTGTGTGGAGGCTGAAGGAGGACATCTGGTATCCTCTTCCACCTATTTCCCTAAGACAGTCTCTCACCAAGGCTAGAGGTTGCTGCTTTTTTGTTAGAATGGCTGCCCTCATTGCTGGGTTTACTGGCATGTACAGCCAGGCTCACCTTTTATGAGAATGTTCAGGATAAAACTCAGGTCCTAAGCAAGTGCTCTTATCCTCTGTGCTATTTCCATAGCCCTGGAGTTATATAAGCCTTTAATAACAAACTTAATTAAGATAACACCTTGACTTTATATCAAATTAAAATATATTCCTTACCCTATTTGTATAAGCACTTGAGTAGCTTAGGAGGGGAATAAATCTAGCTAGTAAGAAAACAGACATAAGCTTGGTTGAATATCTGCCACCACTGACACTCAGAACCCTTCATGTTCATAATTGTTTCCCACAGAAAGCCCAAAGAGCAAGAACTGATATTGTTTTGCACATAGAAAAAGAAAAGTTTAGTGAAGTAAAGTCATGTTGCCTAAGTAACACAGCTGAACAGTCATGAGCTGGGGAGAGAACCAGCTCAGACTTGCTTCAAAGCACACACTACCAAACCACCTTGACTGAGATTTCAGCCTTAGGGAAAGAGATGTGCTGCTCCTGCATGTTTCTCTTCACGTCACACTACTTCTGACTCTGCACAACATACATTTATGGGAACAATTCTAATTTAAAAAACCCATTATATCATCATATGTGGTTAAATAAAAATGAAAAAATGTTCTTGCTAGGCTACTCCCTTCTTGAAGAGAAAAGTAGCTTGTCATGAATAAGAAATGCCAACAAATTACTTGTAATTGTAGATCTCACTAACTTGAAGCAAAGCTGTAAGCCACAGTGGAAAAAGACAAATTCTTGGACACTAATGTCATCAAGTAAGTTCTCAAGCCTCTTCACCTGTTCATGTTTCATGTACAGTTTGAGTGAGCCTGCTGAACTTTTTCTAAATCTACTGTGGGCTACATGAAGAAAGTTATTGAGTGTATCAAAAATATAAATTTTATTATAATTACAACAGATTTAAATAACTCAAAAATACTACACAAATCTTCCTTTCAATACTATAGGTCCTAGGCTATGTGTGGTGCTGCACACATCTGTAATCTGAGTACTTAGGAGGAGGCAGGAGGACTGTACATTCCAAGCCAGCCTGAGCTACATAGCAAGTTCAAGACCCTGTCTCAGAAAATCATGGGTTGGGTTAAGTTCAGTTGTAGAACCCCCTGCCTAGCATGCCTAAGGTTGAATGTGAGCCACTGCACCACAAAAACAATCACTAAAAATTATATGTCTTAAAACATTTCAATGACTGTTGATTTTAGACTGAAAGATAGAAATGATCAATTTTAAAAACAGACTAGCTCTGCTAATCTGACATTATTAAACTTGGGGACTTTTAGTGAAAGAACTTTTTAAATAGTTATTATTATGATTTTTGTTTTGTTTTGTTTTTTTCAAGGTAGGATTTCATTCTACTCCAGGCTGACCTGGAATTCACTATGTAGTTTCAGGGTGGCCTCGAACTCATGGTGATCCTCCTACTTCTGCCTCCTGAGTGCTGGGATTAAAGGCGTGCACCACCATGCCCGGCTCCACAATGATTAATTAATCAACTAATTTTTGGTGTTTTTGAGGTTGAGTTTCACTCTAGCCCAGGCTGACCTGGAACTCACTCTGTAGTCCCAGGCTGGCTTCAAACTCACAGTGATCCTCCTACCTCACCTCCTAAGTGCTAGGATTAAAGGCATGTGCTACCATGCCTGGCTGAAAGCACTTTTCACATAACTTAATATAAAAATATTTAAATCAGTTCATTAAAACTTTTAAGAGTATAATACCCTGTACCTAGACCTCATGAAAAGAATATGATCACTATGGGTAGATTAGGAGACTGCTGTGACTTAGCATAACAATCCAGTCAGATGCAAATGTAAAGACAAACTGAGTACCTGACAATGAAGAAGGATGGGAATTAAAGGGAAATGAAGGCCAACCTAATAGGTTTATGTAAGTTTCTTTTAAATGCTAGACTGATATAGTCTTTATATAGCAACCAAATTAACAGGGATTAAATGAGAAAGAGTCCTCAGAAAATAGAATGCATTTCTTTAAAATATGAGAAACAAAGGCTTTCTATATATATAAGGCAACAACGAACTTCTTATAGAAACTTTACCAAATTTCACAACTGACAAAGCACAAAGAAACATTTTGCCTCCATGACAGTTCTAAATTTACTACTGCCTAAAGGAAATCTGTAACTTTCTAGTGTAAACTAGGACCCCACCTTCTACCTTATTACTTTGCCTACCTTTCCTTTATTTAATGCACACCACAGAATTGTAACTTATTATTCAATTTAGGGTGTAATTTGGCCTCCCCTGTCTACAACCTTGTAAATTCCAGAGACATAATTAAGCAAGATAACTAGCACTTATCCCAGAGCCTTGCAAATAGTAGACACTTGGGACAGTTGGTATTGCCCAGTTGGAAATGTGCATATTTCATATGTGAGGCCTTGGGTTCAAACCCCAGCACTACCATATAAGAGAAAATGTAGATATTTTAAAACTGACTGCTACTATATCCATCACTGTTCAAAAGTAACAACTAAATTATCTCAGCTTTACCTCCCTTCCAAATTCCAGATTCATATAATAACGCTCAGGTTTTTCCTGAATATTTATTAAGTAGCTTAAATTTAACATTTCTAAAAGTTCTCAATTACCAAGCCCACCTCCAAAGCTCTTTCCTTTCCATCTTGCTCATGGTCCAAGTCACCCCAGATTTTTAGGTCAAAATTATGACTAAAGTAAACTTTGAGTCATCTTTTCTTTCATCCCATTGGTTAGTGGGTCCTTATAACTGTATATCCTGAATACACAATCCCTCTTGTCCAAGTGTGTATGCATGGTCTCTTAGCTGTTCTACCCAGGTCTACTTCTGACTACCCCCACACCCTCTCTTGTTCACATAGACAGGTCTTCCCACATCTATCCCAGGGCTCAGACAAGGGGAAGGCCATGTCTCTCTGACCCATGAATATACATACCCAGTGTTTAGCATGCTGAGCAGACGGTAGACAAACAATAATTATTGGATGAATGAGCATTTTAGAATGTAGATTCCTAGGCTCCATCCCTGGAAATTCTGACCCTGTATTTCTTAGTCATCTACAGGTGACTGATGATGAATCCACCAGGCAACCCAGATCTCTCTTCTTGGAGATATTTCATAGCTGTCCTGCTTGCTCATACTTGGAATCTCTGCCTCCTCTGCACACACAGACCTCTGAATTATCCCTGAAACTTGGAGGAAATGAGAAGCGAAACCTCCTCTGGCAAACACTAAGGAAGCCAACTCAAAACGGTTAATCTTTATGGAAGATATAATAAGAAAATTATAAGCTTACCAACATGAATTTGGTGAGGAGGGGTTAAAAACATACAATTCTTAATTGATTATTCTAGCAGAAGCTAAAACATAAATAAGATTTAAAATTTAACTTCATCTACGACTAAGTCTTCTACAAGGTCAAGTGTAATTGAAGCACTGATTGGACATTCTCTTGCTCTTTCCTGTTGTGTCCACTCTGGGGCAAGTGCTAATAGCCAGGGCATGACTGAAATGCAAACAGTGGAATGAAAAAAGAATGCTCATTCTTTTAACGGTTCAAAACAGTATTTACATTAAGGATCAAATGCTTTATCCCATACAAAATTGCTCCAGATTGGTATATCAAATCAGATTGATTTAATACCAAAAGAATTCAAATTTATGTGTATATATATTAATTGAAAAGTTAGGGATGGTACCATATAAAATTACCAAAGAAATTTAAAGCACTATTAAATGCTCTAGTCATTGAGCACGAAGGCCTTCAGGTCATGAAATTCTTGTAACTATAAAAAACCAAACATCTGGGCTGGAGAAGATGGCTTAGTGGTTAAGGCACTTGTCTGCAAAGCCAAAAGACCCTGTTTCAATTCCCCAAGACCCACGTAAGCCACATGCACAAGGGGGCGCATGCATCTGGAGTTCGTTTGCAGTGGCTGGAGGCCCTGGCACACCTATTTTCTCTCTCTCACACTCTCTCTACCTTTCTCTTTCTCTCTCTCTCTCTCTCTCTCAAATAAATAAATAAATAAAAATATATTTTAAAAAAACAACAACACCAAATGTCTATACTCTGACACTCTGCAAGGAAAAGATGTTAAAATATGTGTTGTAAGTTTCAGTTATTCTGAAACTTCAAAATAAAAAAACAACTGATGAAATTTTAGGTTATACAATATGATTTGTGCTCAAACTCTTCTGTATGATAATAAAATATACCATTATCATTTGTTACATATAAATAAAAAATACCAAATAGTGAGGAGATTCATATTAGCATATACTAAAATCATGGGTTTCTCCTCCTTTTTTTTTTTTAAAGGAGTGATTAGGGATTGAATCCATGGCCTCATGCTTGCTAGGTAAGTATTCTACCAGTAAGTTACAAGTTACATCCCCAGTCTTTTTTTTTTTTTTTTTAATTTAACTTTTTGAGACAGTGTCTTAAGAAGTTGGTCTTGAACTCACTCTGTAGCTCAGGCAAGCTTTGAGCTTGCACTCCTCATGCCTCAGATTCTGAAGTAGCTAGAGTTACATGCCTGGTTTACTTAACTCTTTTTGATTCAGACAAGGACATAAAGACCCTTCATAAGCATGGAGGTATCAGCTGACTGGTATAGTAGAATAATTACTCACTGTCAAATGAGTCTATTTCATGGTTGTACATCTCCAAAAACATATTTCCATCACTCAGATACATAAGAAGGGGTAATCTTCTCTAACTTCTGTGGCTAGCTTCCCAAGAAAGCCTCCCTTACCTGAGGGGCTTGTTCTCTGGGCCCATATCAGTAAAGCCCATTTCCTCCAGTTTACAACGCCTGTAAAGCTCATAGTGCCTAATATGGGTCTGCTCCCGCAGATCCTCCATGTTTGTACAAATGAGCATTTCCCGCAGCTTTACAAAGTCACAGTGATTTTCATTTTCCACTAGCCAAAGAAAAATAAGAAAAGAGCAGTGCTGTTTTTTAATTTCTGGAATACAATTAGTGCTTGTTGAATGAACAAATAAATGAAAACATAAATGAAATAGCAAAGAGCAAAATGGTCAACTTGACTAAAAGCTAAAATTATTACATACAAGTAACCAAGGAAGAAACAGTATGTACACTATATGACTAGGCAATATGAATTAACAGACTGGGAGATGTGCTTTAAAATTAGCAACCAACAGAAAAAGAGGAAATGGCAATGATCCTTTTTATTACATTATTATAAACTTTAGTTATTTCATTAATACTTTGTTAGTTTATAAATGATATACTGAGGACAATCCAGAGTGAACTAAAACATTATACACTTTAAAACATTATTCTCCTTTGCAGTAAATTCTCCAAGTTTAACAATATCATCTGTGAATATATAATTATCAAATTCTTTTGCTAAAATGAGACATTTATGAATGTGTATTAGACACTGCTAAAATTAGTTAATATACTTACACTGTCCTTCTACATTTATGATGACCAGAGGAACTAAATATGTTACTGTGATCAAAAATTTTAAATATAGTTATGTATGTATGTATGTATGTATGTATGTTGGTAGTAATAGTTAGTTAGTTTAGGTAGGTTCTTATTGTGTTGTCCAAGTTGGCATCAAACTTGAAATCTTCCTGCTTCTTCTACCTTCCAAATAACTAAAATTAGAGCCACAGCATATTCTGCTCTTATTATTCATTTATTCAGAGACAGGATTTCATGAAGCCCAAGCTGACCTACAACTCAATATGTAGCCAAGGATGGCTTTGTTCTTCTGATCCTCTTGCCTCTAGCCTCTTCCTCCTTAGTGCTGGCATTACAGGTGTGTACCATCATACTAAGTTTATCTGGTGCTTAGAAATGAACTCAGGGCTTTGTGCATGCTAGGCAAACATTCTACCAATTGAGCTACATACCCAGCCCCTTGGATCTTATTTTTTAAATATTTAAAAAAAAATTTATTTGTTTGAGAGACAGAGAAAGAGTAGGTGTGCTGGGCCTCGAGCCACTGCAAACAAATTCCAGACGCATGTGCCACCTTGTGCATCTGGCTTACACGGATCATGGGAAGTCAAACCTGGATCCTTTGGCTTTGCAGGCATGTCCCTTAACCACTAAGCCATCTCTCTAGCCCTGGAATTTATTTTTGATTCATTAAAAGTATTCTCAACATTATACATGTGCTTAAAAAGACTATCAGGTAGGCACAGTGGCACATCCTAGCACTCCAGAGGGAGAGACAAGTGCATTACAAGTTTCAAGCCAGCCAAGACTATATAGCTAAGAACACTTCATAAAACAAAAATATAAACGGTCAATTTAATTAAAAAAAAGTGGAAGCCAGTGAGACTATGAGCAATATATTTTTCATTAATTATTATCAAAACTAAGGCCAGGTGGGATGGGACAGGCTCATACTGCTCCTAGCATTCAGGAAGGGTGAAGAAGAGGACCTAAGTTACAGACAACTAGTTTCTTTTGGAAGTAGTTTGGCAATACTTTGTTCAGAAAATAAATGCATATTATTAGAGGTTGTGTTCTGTTTTACAGTAAGTAGTGATTAGCTTATGTATCATGCTTAAACCTTGCTTTATGTATTTACACTCTGGTCAAAGATTAGGAATATAGTTGTCAGGGGCATACCTAGCATGCTTGATGTTACTGGTTGATCCCCAGCATCAAAGAAGAAAAAGGGGCGACACATTTTGATCAAAGTGTGCAATCATGTATCCTCACCTCTTGAATGTAATCAGAGAGGGTAATATACGGTGGCACAAAAAGAATGGGGAGGATCTACTTGGCTTCTACAGACTCTGGTCAAAATAGTCACAGCCAACTCCGCTAATTAACAAACATAATCCTAAGTAAACATCAACTGAAACAATGTATCAAATGGAACTCTGAGATGAGCAGGCAGCATATGTATTTGTAGTCATCATTTATCTCATTTACCTTCTACAATACCCCAAGGGTACTGGCGAGCTTTGACCATCTTATTTCCGACTTTTACCTCATCCATACTTCCTACAACAGCAAATGGCAAATGTCCCTGGAAAGGAACCATGATATCAATATTGTCTTATGCTAATGACTTAAAAATTTAAGAAATTAAAACAGAATAATTAAACAGCCATTCCATTAGGCTTTGAAGTAACCTATAAGAATCATTTCTGGATCCCACAAAGAAACTTATTTGCTGAGCACTTTCTACATGCAAAGTATAATGTTATTGGGAATGCAAAAAAAGAAAAAAGGAGAATAGGGAAAAGAGACAATTTCATCAATATTATCTTTGTCCTAAAAAACAATGATAATGTTGAAAAATTTACATACATTTCATTATATTTAAAATGGGACCATCTGTATATAGTGTATTAATATATGCTACTAATACAAAATAAAGCATAAGGTTCCAAAATGGTGCTATTATAGTAAATGCTACAGAAATTGATAAGAGCAAAAGATCAGGGAGGAGGGAGTTGTAATCCAGGTTATATTAGGAGTATGGGATTTAGCTCAGAGTAGGAAGAGCTAGTGTAGGGAAGGAGATTTTTAACAAAATGCCATAAATTCAGGGGCTGGAAGTATATCAATCTGTCTACCACTGAAAAATGAAATAGGGGAAAGTAATTTAAAAAATTATGGGGCTGGAGAGATGGCTTAGTGGTTAAGGCATTTGCCTACAAAGTCAAAGGACCCCGGTTCAATTCCCCAGGACCCACACTAGCCAGATGCACAAGGGGCTGCATGTGTCTGGAGTTTGTTTGCTGTGGCTGGAGGTCCTGGCACACCCATTCTCTCTCAAATAAATAAATAAACAAATAAAAATTACTCCTGGAGAGCACATGAAATAAAAATAGAAATAAAGGAAATTAACAATTGGGAATCAAGACCATACAAATATATTATCTGCTTTTTAAATACAGATTTAGTTTATGGTTTCTTAGTATAGGTAGTTGTGATGGTTAATCTTTTGTTTGCTTGTCTGTTTTTTGAGGTAGGGTCTGACTCTAGCCCAGGCTGACCTGGAATTTACTATGTAGTCTTAGGGTGGCCTACCTCTGCTTCCTGAGTGCTGAGATTAAAGGGTTAATCTTTACTGCCAACTTAATTGGATTTACAATCACTATGGAAATAACCTCTAGTCTCTAAGGTATTTCTAGAAAGGTTTAAATGATCATGGAAGACCCATCCTGAACATGGGGAGACCATCCTATGGGCTGGCCCTCCTAGTCTGAATAAAAGAAGAGAGTTAAGCATCAACATTCATTTCTTTCTGTTTTCTGAGTGTGGATATTTCATTTGTACATTTGACACTATAAACAGGATGAGGGTCAATATCAACTTTAAGAGATCTCCTTAGGACTAGAGTAAAGGAGACTGCACAGTGGTTTTTGTGTTTAAAACAAGATAGAAAGGAATCTTTCTAAGGCAGTTAAAAAGACTCAACCAAAAGTATATCCCAGTGTCACATTATTCAATGAAAGCAGGGAGGAAGGAAAATACACATAAAATACATTCCTATTATCTTTATCTTAGCTAAAGAATGTTTTACTTTTCTACTGAACTTTTTGATATTTCACCTTATTTGAAGTCTTTTTGGGAAACACAAGTTAATATATATTACAGTGGTCCCCCTTTATCCAGGAGTATACTTCAAGCTATCAAGTAGATGCCTGAAACAATGGATAGTACATAACCTCATAGATATTATGCTTATTGTTATATATGCATGGATATGGTAGTTGATAAATTATGTACAATGAAACATTAATAACAACTAATGATCAAAAGGGACAATTATAACAACACACTATAAAAACAGCATGTGATTATGGTCTCTTCTCTCTCAGAATACATTACTGTATGTACTCATCCTTCTTGTAATGATGTCATTTCATGCAATTTCTAGATTTCATCACACAATTTAGAATGGTACATAAGTCAAGACTTAGAGTCACACATTCTTCAGTTTTCCATTTAGTATTTTCAGATCATGGTTACCATGAGTAAATAACTAAAACCTCATATAAGAGGATTGCTGTGGCAGCAATGTAAATCAGAACTTAGCTTTATTGTCATGAGTACGATAGATTAATATTTTCAATGGGACACTCACATTCATTGCAGTATTAATCTTGGCAGTAGAGTCATCATCTGTTGGGAACTGGTATATATGAACACCATTGCTGACCAATTCACTCATAAGCTTCATCTTAAACTTTTGCAATTCACTTTTAGAAATTGTATCTGCCTTGGCAATCAATGGTATAATGTTTACCTATTAAGAAAATTCACAACCTCATTGACTCATCATTGAGGATTTGTTTGTTTATCCTGTACCTTTTTTTTTGTACACAAAAACAGTTTCTGGAAATAAATTTCATTTCCTTAATCCAGATCAACAGTTAGCAAACTACAGTCCCACATGCTGCCTGACTTAAGCTACTTTCCTTTTATAATAGCCAAGATGAGTAGCTGGCACTAAGACTATATGGCCTTGAAGCCTACATATAGACAAACAAACACACTCTCTTCTTATACAATCATTCTTATAGATAAGCAGATGCTGGCCTTATAATAATTACTCTTCAAAAGAAGTCTTTTGCAAGATTATTCTTTCATTTGCATTTAGGTTTAGAAATCTCATTTTCTTCTCACTCCCTCAAAGTATATTCAAATTTCACTCCAACAAAATAAGTAAAATGTAATAAACAATATGCAAAAAACCACCTATTTAATTCATTAAGAACTTTTCAACCTCTTAATAACCTAAAGACTAAGTATATGATTGACCCCTCTGGAAAACTAACAGATTATATTTCTTTTTCTGCTTCTCCTTTTTTTAAAAATTTCTTTTGTTCATTTTTATTTATTTATTTGAGAGTGACAGAGAGAGAAAGAGGCAGACAGAGAGGCAGAGAGAGAGAGAGAGAGAATGGGCGTGCTAGGGCCTCCAGCCACTGCAAACAAACTCCAGACACGTGCGCCCCCCTTGTGCATCTGGCTAACATGGGTCCTGTGGAATTGAGCCTCGAACCAGGGGTCCTTAGGCTTCACAGGCAAGCGCCTTAACCGCTAAGCCATCTCTCCAGCCCTCTGCTTCTCCTTTTATTCCTGACTCCACCCTTGTGAGGTCCCAGTTGAGATTCCTACCTAGATAGCACAAGATCACCTTACCAGTACCAACTAAAAATATTCATAATACAAAGGAATGACTTCCTCAGCATTACTCTAGTCCTATCACTTCCAGAGTGGAAGAGATAGGGGGTGGTCATGAAGACTAACTTGTAAAGTAGTCCTATAAAATATAAATGTCCTCCCAAAATGCTGATGTCTCTACAAACTAGGGTGTGTGTGTGTGTGTGTGTGATTTTTGTTTGTTTGAGGCAGGATCACAAAGTCTAGCCCAGACTGATCCAGAATTCATTCTGTTGCTCTAGGCTGGCCTAAAACTCATAGTGATCCTATTACCTCAACCTCCCCAGTGCTGGGACTAAAGGTGTGTACCACCAAAATTGGCTCAAACTATGTGATGAAATATTACACCTTTATCTTTGTGAGTAGGGTTCTTTTGCCCACTTATTAGTGTCAGAAAGTGAAATTAATGTTAAATAAATTGTATATTAAAATGGAGAGAATATTCCTGTTTTGACATGTAATTTCCTTTGTGTTTCATTTCCCAAATTGAATTTCCCTGGAAAATAAGCTACGAAAGAAACTTATCAAATATTTTAGAGATATAATAAAGCAGAATAAAAGCTATAAAAGATACATGTATATATCATAAAGACACTTGGATATTTCAAAAACATATTATAAAGTCTGAAAAGTGGGTTCCTTTCCTAATCCACCTTGCTGTCCAGGCTCTTCATGGTTAAGAGGTCAAGTGTCCTTAGAGAGTGGCCTGTTGGGGCAATGAAGTAGAGGCATACATGGACACGAGAATCATGGTAGTTGAAGAGAGAGCGCTTGATCTTCAGTTCTTCTTGGAGATAGGCTTCAAACTGAGCATCTATGTAGTCAACTATTGGTTGGCAGCTGTAAGCAATAAGTATTTGAGTATTTAATACAATATACCCATAATAATTTAATAAGATATTTGTACAATTCTGAAGCCTGATGTCTGTATTTTCAATTAATTGCAGTTAATATCTATGCTAAACAGATAACTTTAATGATATCATATAATATGTATAACATGCACACATAAAGGTAATACTTTCAAACCATTAGGATAACCTGTGCTTGAAATGCTATTGAATTCACAATGATTCTTTCACACCCACTTATACATGGGTTCCTGTTCTAATACAGGTTCCCACACTTGCCAGACTTCTCAAGGCAGTTAGGAATCTAATTTATAACAAAAGTGGTACATGGTAATATTGTTTAACTAGGCGAGAAAAAATATAGGCACTATTGCAGTTACCTTCTTGTTGCTAGGACAATCACCCAACCAAAGCATCTTATGGAAGGAAAGGGTTTATTTCCAGCTTACAGATTCCAGGAGAAGCTTCATCATGGTGGAAGAAGCTGGCTTACTTCATTATACATCCATAGAAGAGAAACAACAAGCCAGCAACAACAATCACAGGCTGACTCTGAACCTTAGGACTGGATTCAAGATCTGCCCCCTAGTGACACACCTCCTCTAGCAGGGCTCTGCCTGCTGGAGACTTAGGTATGAAGCTTAATCTTAATCAAAAACACTTGAGGTTCTGGAGTCCTTTACATTCAAAATCACCACAGGTACCAACTAAATCGAAGTCTACATAAAGTCCCTGATGTCTTGCTTCTTAAGTCAGATTTGTAAGGCATGCAAAAACATGTACATACTAAAGAGGAAAAGCAGGCATTGGGTGAAAGTTCTTTACCTAGTAATGCTGGCATTATTTTGTTTTCAGTTAATTATAAGGAAAGGGCAATTATATCCAGTGCTCTAACCTTCTCAGATGACTCCTTAGAACATCACCTTCCCTTTAACTATCAGTCTATTCAGTTTTTGGGATGCATATCAAATCATATTGTATGTGCAAAACAGTGAGCTAATCTTAGTTCAAGAGCAGTTTATGAACTTTCCACTTCATTTTTATATACTAATCACTGCCTATGCAACTTACCTTTTTCCTCCTAAGCTACCCTTAAAGTGAAGGCTTCTAAATAAAATTAATAGCAAGCTCATGTTTTAAAGATTCAGAATAAAAGCTACAATATATACATGAATCTATCACAAAAATACTTTAATAGTTCAAAAGATTTATCTTGAGAAGTTGGTTCCTTGTCTAATGCACCAAGCTGGCTTGGCTCTGGACACTCCATAGACACCTCTGCAATCATCTTTGTGCAGCTAAGGTAACCTGGAGATTACTTTCCTGACAATTCTCTTCCTCCTACCTCATCCTCCTGATCATCACCCCTTATAAACTGAAAGAGTACCTTGTTTTCCCTGTCCAGATGGTAAACAACACGAGGATAAAAACAGTACCTTAATAATTCTGATTTCTGTAAGAATTTGCATAATACCTTTTGCTATTATAAGAATTCATTTAATTATCAGAATGATTGTTATAGACATATAATCATTAGCATACAAAAATCACATCCTTAACAACATCAGATAGCTGAAAAGGAAAAAGAAATTAAAAGAAAAAGAGGCACCAGAAGCGTAAGCAGCAGACTAAGGCAAGTGCAGCAAACTACTGATGGGAGCCAAATCCAGCCTAATGCTTGCTCATATAAATAAAAAGTCACTGAGACACACCATGTTCATTTGTTGATGTCCTGGGCTACTTTTTAAAATCATAATGGTAGTTTATACAAAGGATATGTCCCATAAACCTTTAAGTATTTACTCTCTGCCCTTTACAACAGAAAAATTCTGACAACTTCCGCACAACACCATCACTAATAGCATCAATTGTCCTGAGAAGATTTGTTAATCCAGTTCCTGAGCTTTACTTCTAAAGAGCAAGAAGAAGAAATCAAAGGAGAGGACCCACATAAGTAAGATTCTGAGACCCCCCCCACACACACACCACATTTGAGCTGAGACCCTAAAAGCCTACACCTTTCAGGGTAAAGATAAACCAGAAATAAACCTACAATTACTCCTTTCTTCCTAAAGATTCCTACAAAGGAATGAAAAAAGGATATATTCTTGAGATCTTGGGACATACATCAACCTTACATGCTATAGCAGTTGGCTTCTTGTTACTGGAACAAGCCTCCTGACCAGAAGCAGTTGACAGGAGGAAAGGGTGTATTTTAGGCTTCTAGTTTCAATGAGAAGCTTCATCATGGTGGAGAAAACCAATAGGCTCATATCATATAGCAATCAAACTGAGAGAGCCACAAGAATGAGCTGGCTCTTAAAAATCAGTAGGCTAGACTAATCAACCACAAGGTCTGCCCCCAATAGCATACCTCCTCTAGTAAGGCTCTACTAGATGGGGACCAAGTAAGAAGCTCAATAAAATCCACCTGAGGCTATAAGGGACATTTTACAGTCAAGCCACCAAATATATAATGCAAAAAGCCCCTCTCATTCTAGAAACCTCAAGCCATGAAATAAGTTTAGGATCTCTCAGCACTAAGGAGCTTAATATAAGCAAATCCAAATCTGGTCAAAGAAAGACATCTTTAGTATTCAAAGTATTCTTATGCCACAAGAATATAATGTAATAATTACCAAGCATTTAAAATGTACAAGCAATAACCACAAGTGAAACTGCAAAATTTTTGTTAGAATCATTATAAAACATAGTTATACAATATAAATAAAATGCAAACTCTAATGCATAGATGGATAGACAGGCAGACTGGTAATAGAAAACTAATAAAAAGTGATTGGCACTTGGGGGGCAGAAGTAGGAGGATCATTAAGTTCAAGGCCATAGTGAATTCCAGTTCAGCCTGAGTTACATGGAGACTCTACCTTGTAAAAAAAACAAAAACAAAAACATACAAGAAAAAGCAAAACAAAATAACAAAAACAAAAACAAACCAGTAACAGGGCTGGAGAGATGGCTTAGCAGTTAAGTGCTTGCCTGTGAAGCCTAAGGACCCCGGTTCAAGGCTCGATTTCCCATGACCCACGTTAGCCAGATGCACAAAGGAGTGCATGCTTCTGGAGTTCGTTTGCAGAGGCTGGAGGCCCTGGCATGCCCATTCTCTCCCTCCCTCTCTCTATCTGCCTCTTTCTCTCTGTCACTCTCAACTAAATAAATAAAAATGAACAAAATTAAAAAAAAAACAGCAACAAAGGAAGCTTAGTATGACAGGAGAACAATAAAAACATAGATCTTAAAACATGAGGAAAAAAGGAGAGAAACAGGCAAGTTCTAATAGCCAAAGTGGAAAAAGAGGAAAGCAGAATGATAACCAATGTTAGTAACTGCGGGCTCTGAACTGTATGAGAGCAAAACAGGGTTTTATTAATAGAAAGTAACACGTATAAATGATACTAAGAATGTTGATCTGTTATATAATTAAGAAAGATAAAACAGCCAGGTGTGAGGGTGCACTCTTTAATCCCAGCTCTTGTGAAGTTGAGGTAGTAGGATCACTGTGAGGGCAGCCTGAAACTACAGAGTGAGTTCAAGGTCAGCCTAAGAAAGAGCCAGACCCCACCTCAAACAACAAAACAAAAGATAAAAATGGCAGTGCTCAGATTACAAGCACATACCACCACACATGCCGTTTTTTAACATGGGTTCTGGTGACAGGAGTCATCTTCTACAGTAAGCATTTTACCAACTTGAACCATAGCCTCAGTTCAAATCCCAACTATCCTACATTGGATTTGTCTATCTGTATTTCCACATAAAAAAGCAAACATTAATCTTACATTAGATTAAGTTAAAAATTAGATATTAGGATTTTAATCTCTATCAAAAAGGGAGGAAGGGAAGGAATGAGGGAAGAAGAATGACAAATATTGGTATCTGAGAAGACCAAATAAATGACAATGCTCTGTTGAGACTAATCAAGAAGAAAATTTTTGAACTGTATACTTAAAATCACTAATCACTTAAAATGACTGACTTATTCTATAAAAATATGCATTAATAAAGCTAGGAACGAGGGAAAGAGAGAAGGAAATTACTGAAAAGGCATGAGAAAACACCCAATTCATAGAAATGGTTCTGGAGTTCATCTGCAGTGGCTGGAGGCCCTGGCACACCCATACCTTCTGTCAGTCTCTCTTCTAACTCTTGTGCTTGAAAATCAATTAAATTAAATGCTTTTTTAAAAACCTGGCTTCTCTGGGGAGATAAATGGTGCTGGCCATGAGGGCACAGCTGAATTAGACTTTGACTTTCTGTGTTAGATGGCACCCATAAAAACATGCCTATGCATTACTTCAGTAACTGATTTTTTTAATCCCACAAATTAATTAACTGGAAAAAATTAAAATTTATTTTGATGATACATGTGTATAAACTTTACATTCATTATAGGTCTCAGTCCATAAGACTAATGTCAGGAGACCAAGTATATTGTTCTTATGTTTAAGTTCACTTAAAATACTTTCACTGGGGCTGGGGAGATGGCTCAGCAGGTAATAAAATCACTGCCTAAGCTGGAGAACATAAATTTAATCAGCAGCATCCATATAAAAAGTTTGGCATGGCCACACATACCTGTAATCCCAGTGTTATAGTTATCTTCTTGTTGCTGGGTCAAGGTACCTGACCCAAAGCTGCTGATGGCAGGAAAGTTTTTTATTTTGGCTTATAGTTTCGAGGGGAAGCTTCATGATGGCAGGTAAACACATAGAATGAGCAGAGACTAGACATCTCTGCCATAGCAGGTAAAAAATAGAAGCAGGAGAGTAAACTCAAGTCTAGCAATGGAAAGCTGGCTATAACACCCCTAAGTCAGCCCCCAACATCATACCTCCCAAACTGCCATCAGCTGGGGACCAAGCATTCAGGCCACATAAGTTTATAGGGGACATCTGATTCAAACCACCACACCCAGTATGGACAGCAGAAGACATAGAAGAATGTTGGGGCTCACTGGTCAGCCAGTCTAACTGAAAAATAGCAAAATGGTGAGATCCAGGTTCAAGGAGAGACTATGTCTCAAGGAATTAAGGTGGGACAGAGACAGAAAAGGACACCCAACATCCTCCTCTGGTATCTGTTTATGTAGGAATGATGGCATGCATATATGCATACACACATTCATACAACATATGCACATAAACACAACACACATACTACATGCACACACCAAAAAGTACTTTTCCTTACACACAAATTAGTTCTATGTTAATATCCACCTTGTAATTATTAGTAACACTTAAAACAAGGTATCACAGGCCTGGCAACTGCTACTAGCGTACTCCTTTCTAGAAGTTCCACATGAGTCCTTTCTTTATAGTGCTGAAAGGCTATAGTCTAACTTGTATTATAGAAAGTCAAAGTGTACATAATGATTCTGGAAAATAACTTGTGATAACCAAAGTAGATTAATTTGGGAAAGGAAAAAGAACAAGAAATTTTCCTAACCTATTTCTTTCTTTCTTTTGTGCTTCAAGCAGAATCTTTCACCAATCTTTATAATACTATAGAATAAGGACAAGAAATAATGATATAAAATGTGAACTAAGATAGGTGTGGTAGTGCATGCCTTTAATCCCAGCACTTGGGAGGCAGAGGTAGGAGGATTACCATAAATTCGAGGCCAGCCTGAGACTAAGTAGTGAATTCCAGGTCAGCCTGGGCTAAAGTGAGACCCTACCTCGAAAAACCAAAAAAAAAAAAAAAAAAAGAGTAACTAAGCCAGGCATGGTGGTGATTTATAATCCCAGCACTTTGGAGGCAGAGGTAGGAAGATCACTGCTGAGTTTGAGGCCAGCCTGAGACTACAGAATGAATTTCAGGTTAGCCTGAGCTACAGTGAGACCCTACCTTGAAGAACAACAACAAAAAGAACTAACATTGTATCATTTAAACCATTGCTAACAGCCATTTGAATTTGGGGCTTTTGCTTTCTCTCTTTCCCTCCCTCTCTTGGTCTCTCTTACTATCTCCTTGGTATAGGCTCACCCTTCTCTCATACTTTCTCACTTTCCCTTCTGTTCCTTCTTTCTCTCCCTCCCTCTCTTGCTCTCTTGCTAGTATGTATACCCCCTTTCTCCATGTGCTCTCACTCTTTCTCTCCTTCTCCCCCTTCTCTCTTACCTATTACAATAGCCTGAAACAAAAAAACAAAAAAACAAAAAAAAAAGCAAGCAAAACAAAACAAAACAAAAAACCAAGTTTCCTACAATGTTTAATTATGTAACTGACTACTTCAGTGGAACTTGCGTTTAAAAAATTAGTCAGTGTACTCTATTTGGCCATTGTATATATTTTCCCTTATAGTGCCTGTGTTTTTCCCCCCAGTAAGGTAAGTCTTGTTTGAAAATTAGAATAACTGAATATATATTAAATATCAGGACAAAATTTAGGCTACTTTTGCTGAAATATATATTTTAATGATGTTTCAACTTACTCTAAAGAAATATGACAACTAGCTAGAAAATATCAGCCTGCTATTAAGAATAAAACATTGCTTAGTTCTTTAAAAGAAATTATATAAAAGGTATGGATTATACCAGAGGCAAATCAAATCATAACTCAAGGACAATAGGGGAAATGCTCTTGATCCTAAAATAAAACTTGTTTTACTATAAAAAGAAAACACATACCTCTCTTCTTTGTTTATTTGATCACCAAATCCCACTGTATTCACAATGGTCAGTTTCAACCGAACATTACTTTCCTGGAGTTCATAAGTTTGTGCTCTAAGTCTAACATGTGGACAGAAATGTGAGGACTCATGCTCTTCAAAATTAGTGTTAAACAATGTGTTAATCAGTGTTGATTTTCCAATTCCAGTCTCCCCTGAAAGAAACAAAGGTACATGGGATCAGTATGAACAATTACACCTGTAAACTCTTCAAGTAGTTTGAAGGATCCCAACTATTTTATAGCTAGGATGCCCAGGAAAGAAATACATGCTAAGCTGGTCCAAAATCATTATCAAACTAGAGAAATGATTACATATGCTAAGTTAACTTGGAACTCTGAAGGGAGTTATTACTTTAATGTTTTTAATTTAAAGTTATTACTTTAATGTTTACAAAACTAACAAAAGGTTTAAAGCTACAAAAACCAAAACTAACAGAATTTAAACAACTGAGCATATACTATTTACATAAGGGATGAAATTAGTACAGTGATTTGAAGAATACAGTTAGTAGCACTCACCCACACACAGAATATTAAAGCAGAAGCCTTGTTGAATGGATCTATCAACCAGCTGATCTGGTAAACTCTCAAAACCAACATGGCCACACATAGTCAAGGAACGGATATTTTCTCTTTGCTGAAAGAAAACATCAACAAGTATAATAACTCTGAAGGACCATACAGACACATTTTAAAGGATAAATATAATTTACCAAAGTAACTAAGAAAGATTTTAAGATTTCTGCTCCTCACTGAAGACATAAGTCATTAATTAAATTCGTGAGAAAAATCAGTATCTCATCAAAACACATATTTCTTATTCCCTTCATACAACAGTCCAGTACAATTTATAACATGAAAAACAAGACTTCTAGGGCTGGAGAGGTGGCTCAGCAGGTAAAGTCACCTGCTTGAAAAGCCTAACGGCCTGGGTTTGATTCCCCAGCACCCACATAAAATCAGATGCACAAAGTAGCACATACACCTGATGGGCTTTTCCAGTGGCATGAGGCCCTAGTGTGCCCATACTCATTCTTTTTCTTTCTCTTTCTTAGTGTCTCTCCCTCAAATAAATAAACAAAAATATTTTTTAAAAGTATGACTTCTGGGCTGGAGGGATGGCTTAGTAGTTAAGGAATTTGTCTGCAAAGCCAAAGGACCCAGGTTTGATTCCCTAGGACCCATGTTAGCCAGATGCACAAAGGGGCGCATGTGTCTGGAGTACGTTTGCAGTGGCTAGAGGCCCTGGCATACCCCTTCTCTCTCTCTCTCTGTCAAATAAATAAATAAAAATTATATATATATATATATTTCTTTTTAAAGTGTGACTTCTAAATCTTATTTCCTGTGAATCTACTAACCATTTTTAGCGAGCTTTTACCCTCACTGGGTAACCTTTTTTTGTGTGCATAAGATAGGCTTACATTTCATTTTAAGACAGCTTTATCAGAGCAATGTCTATAACCTTTTAGTATTACTGTAGTTGAGGACTCCCAATATCATGCCTTATCCTTGTGACACATATAGAGTAAATTGTCTTGGCTGGAGGTAACATTACTTCTTTGGTTTTTGGGAGTTCCCCCAACATTTGTTACTGAGCCCTAACAAAGCCTTATATTGGAAAGAAAATAACATTTTTACCTGATGCATCAAAAGTTACCCAAGGCACCTCCAAGGCTGTCTGTAGTTGATTGAGTGGGGACTTGAGCAGTGTCAGTCTTTAAGGGAAGCCATTATTGGAGCTGAAGACCAATTTAGTCTTCAGAGAATGGTATGTCATCTCTTACAAGGTAACTATTGCAGTCAGGTTCACATTGCAAGCAGAAATCACCTGACCAAGAACAGCTTTTGGAAAAAAGGGTTTATTTTGGCGTACAGACTCAAGGAGAAGCTCCATCATAGCAGGGGAAAATGACGATATGAGCAGAGGTTGGAGATTACCCCCTGGCCCACATAAGGTGGACAATAGCAACAGGAGAGTGTACCAAACATATTCTGCTCCAATTGGTGTGAATTCCCAAATCTCCATCAGCTGGGAACCTAGCATTCAGAACACCTAAGTTTATGGGGGACACCTGAATCAAACCACCAGAGTAACCTTCTGGTTTCTTTGAACTCCAGTGAGAGCAATTCTTTTCCAGTGTCCTGGCTTCCCATCAGTGTGGCAAGCATTAACCCTTTAGAAGGTCCTCTTTAGCCTGGGATTTCTCTGACGTAGAAGGTACTCATTTGTCTGGAAATTACATATTATCTCACAAGACTAAAGTTACCAACTGAACTTGTTCTTGTATCTAAAATCATTCCCCCTAGGTCTCTTGGATTCTCATACTTTTGTTGTTGAAAATTCCAAAAGCAAAATCTAAAACTTAAATCTGCTTTTGAAGCTTTCTCCTGATGTTTGGAATAGATTGGCTAATGAAATTACAACCCAACAATATTTGACCTTAGGATTTTAAATAATAATAATAGTAAACTTTTTAAATGTTTTATATTTTATAAGCCTCTTTTTTGTAATTTGCTCATATGTTTTCTAACATGTTTAAGTTTTTTATCTTGCCCTTAATTTTACTTTTATTTTTACATTGGACAATCTATTGCTTTAGGAAAAAATTGTGATTAAAAAAAAATTCTTTTATGTAAAGCATATCCCTTTTTTCTTTAACCTTTACCAAAGGTATACTTGATAACTATAACTTCCCATTAAGAAAATCATGAAAAGGGCTGGAGAAATGGCTTAGTGGTTAAGGCACTTGCCTGAGAAGTCTAAGGACCCAGGTTCGATTCTCCAGGTCCCACGTAAGCCAGATGCCCATGGTGGAACAAGTGTCTGGAGTTCATTTGCAATGGCTAGAAGCCATGGCACAACCATTCTCACTCTTTCTCTCTCTGTCCCTCCCTCTGTCTCTAATAAATAAATAAATAAATAAATATAAATCAATTTAAAAAAAAAAAAAATCATGAAAAAAGGATGGAGGAGGAAATCATTAAGTGAAAGAAACCACTTTAAAAAAAAGGGCTGCAAAGATGGCTTAGTGGTTAAGGTGCTTGCCAGCAAAGCCTAAGGACTCATGTTTGACTCTTCAGATCTCATGTAAGCCAGATGCACAAAGTAAGGCAAGTGTGCAAGACTGTACATCTGTACACGCTCACGGGGGGGGGGGGGGGAGAGTATGCATCTGGAGTTTGATTGCAGTGGCTGGAGGCCTTGGTGTGCCAATTCTCTCTCTCTCTCACTCCCTCACATCAAAAAAAAAAAAAAAAAAAAAAACCAAAAACAAAAACCAAAAAACGAGGGTTGGAGAGATGACTTAGAGGTTAAGGTGCTTGATTGCGAAGCCTAAGGACCCATGTTCAACTCCAAATCCCATGATAGCCAGATACACATAGCTGTGAGGTAAGTGCAAGGTCGCACATGCCCACTAGGTGGCGCAAGCATCTAGAGTTCGATTTTAGTGGCCAGGCCCTGGTAAACCAATTCTCTCTCTCTGTATCAACCTCTCGCTAAAAAATAAAAAAACAAAGAATATTACATTTTCTCTAATATGTGCAATCTAGATTTAAGTGTGTGTATGTGTGAGAGACACACACACACGGACAGACAGAAAGAGAGAAATATGAAAGTAGAAAGGGGACCATGAAAGGGGAGGAAGAGATGTTAAAGTAGGGTGTAGGAGTGAAGGAGAGAGAGAGAAATAGAATACATGTGAAATGAAAATACAAGTGGGGACTATTTGAGGGCAGGAAGGAGACCAGTGAGATGAGGGTGGAGATGGAGAGCAGTGAGAGGAGGAAGATGACTAAGAGTAAAGTATGTTGGCATCCACGTAGGAAAATGTCAAAAAGAAGCCATTCGTTGGTATACTAACTTAGAAACTTAATTTAAAAAGGAAAAAATGTGGCTTACTTGTTGCATGAAAAATATATGTTCAACATATACAATAATGCAATTATATACACACACAAATTATAAGGTATCAGAAAACTCCATATATAAGCAGGAAGACTAAGAACATTATTTAAAAGATAATGTAGCATTAAAAAGGAATAAAAAATTTAGTTCATTCTTAAAAAACTATATAGGCCAAGATGATATTCAAAATGAGGCAAATATCACTACAGTATGCCAGGGGAAACAGCACTGTTAAGAATGTGCCAGGGCACACAGCACTGTTAAGAATGTGCCAGGGCACAGCAGCTCATGCCTTTAATCCTAGCACTAGAGAAGCTGGGATAGGAGGCTCACCAAGAGTTCACAGAGACTCTGCCTCAAAAATAAATAAGTAGAATGCTCCAATTACAATATAGCTGAGAGAGCTGGAATTTTAACATTTAAACAAGCTCTTTAAAATAAAAACAATTGTATCAATAAAAGATCTATTTTATAAGCCGGGCATGGTGGCACACGCCTTTAATCCCAGCACTCGGGAGGCAGAAGTAGGAGGATTGCCGTGAGTTCGAGGTCACTCTGAGACTACATAGTTAATTCCAGGTCAGCCTGAGCCAGAATGAGACCCTACCTCAAGAAAAAAAAAAAAAAAAAAAAAAAAAGAACTATTTTATATGTATCACTGTGCTAACTATTCTTTCTTATGTAATCTTTACAACACAATTGATCCCTACATACAACTGTGGTGGTTTGAATGTAACATGTCCCCCATAGGCTTAAGTGTTTGAATAGTCATTTCCCAGCTGATGGTGCTGTTTGGGAAGGAAGCTTTGCTAGAGGAAGTGTGTCTCTGGGGACAGGCTTTGAGGTGTCACAACCCAGCTCCAATTGCTGTTCTCTCCCCACTTCCAACCTGCTGATGTGATCATATGAGCCAGTTTTCCTGCTTCTGTCATCTTTTCCCCACCATCAAACTTCCCCTTGAAACTATAAGCAAAAATATATCCTTTCTTCCCTAAGCTACTTCTGATCAAGTATTTTGTTATAGCAATGAGAAAGTAAGTGATAGACTACCATTCTCACTGCCTGGAAGATAAGGAATCAGAAAGTGAATAGCATTCAAGCCAGGATGCTGCAGGTACAGGTCTGACTGCAAAGCAACTTGTAAAACAAATCTATAGTTACATGCTTTTCAACAGTAGAGAATGAAGTTAGAAGCTGAGCTGATTTAAAGGCACTATAATGCTACTTTTTTTTTATTTTTATTTTTTTTAGAGGTAGGGTCTTGCTGTAGCCCAGGCTGACCTGGAATTCACTATGTTGTCTCAGGGTGGCCTCAAACTCACAATGATCCTCTTACCTTGGCTTCCTGAGAGTGTTAGGTATAAAGGTAGGCACCAACCATGCCTAGCCTATAATGCTATTTTTGAGTTTAGCACAAGATACAGAATAAACACGTGTGTGTGTGTGTGTGATGTATGCTTGGGTGTGTAGATGGATGTGTGCATGTGGAGGCCATAGAACACCAGGTGTCCTCTTCTATCATTGTTCTGCTTTTCCTTAAGATGGAGTCTCTCACTGAACCCTGATCCTTTTCAGACTCATTGACCACCCAATTTCATTGATTCTTCTGGTCTCCATTCTCCACAGTACTGGGATTACAGGTGTATATATGGCCATGCCCAGCTGTTTATGTAGGTTGCTGGGGAATCCAACTAAGGGTGAGTCAGATCCTCATGTTTATGAAGTACATGCTCATACCTGCTGAGCCATCTCTCTAGCCCAAATTTTATTTTATTTTTTTAAAATTACTAGCCCAAATTTTCAAGTATTGTTAAGGGGATAAAGGTATAGGTCAGTGGTATAGCACTTGCCTAGCATGCACAGGCCCTGGATCATTATCTCCATAACAATAACAACTACAGCAGCAGCAGCAACAACAACAGATGTAGGGAAAAAGCAAATAATGCCACTGTGGTGGTTTGATTCAGGTGTCCCCCATACACTTAGGTGTTTTGAATGCTCCCTAGCTGGAGGAAATTTGGGAATTGGAGCCTCCTAAAGGTTATGTATTGTTGGGGGTGGTCTTATGGAGATTATAGCCAGCTTCCCCTTGCCAGCACACTCTCCTGTTGCTGTTGTCCACCTGATGTTGGCCAGGAGGTAATGTCCAACCTCTGCTCATGCCATCAGTTTTCCCTGCCATCATGGAGCTTCCCCTCGAGTCTGTAAGCCAAAATTACCCCTTTCCTCCCACAAACTACTGTTGGTTGGCTATTTTCTGCCAGCAACACAAAGCTAACTGTAACAGCCAATATTGGGCTGCAAAGATGGTGCAGCTGTTAAAGGCACTGGGTACAAAGCCTGATAGCGCAGGTTCAATTCCCCAGTGCCCATGTAGAGGGCACCACTGCAAATGAACACCAGATACACAAAGAGGATCATGCATCTGGTGTTCATTTGCAGTGGCAGAAGGCCCTGGTATGCCCAACTCTTTCTCTCTCTCAAACAAATGAGTGTTTTAAAAAAAGAACGTTTGCTATTAGAATAATGATGATAGTTAACAGTGCAAAACTAGTTCCCTTCTAATCTTGATTTCCTAGCATCTTAGGTCTCTTCCTAGGAGGTGACCACTCTCTCATGTCTGCTAGTCTGTGCAAGTCTAAGTACATGTATGAACGAGATTCCTTTGTGTACATTTAATAGTAATAGCCAATTATTATCCTCTGTGGTTCCACTGCTAATTCTCCCCTACTGACTGTTTCATGTAACTGTAGCTCTGTTATTCTTTCCATGCCATATTGTTCTGTTATATACACTACAGTACAACACTGATGTTCTTTATTGAGACAGCCCCATTGTCTGTAATTACAATTAACTGTGCTGCAACCAAAGCTTTGTCTGCATGTGTTATAGAAGGAAACCCTTACTGCTATCTTAGAAAATTTTATTTACCATTTCAACTGTCTACTAAACTACATTTCACAAAATATAATCACAATCTATCATTAGAGTAAAAACTGAAAGCCAGTCTCTTACCAGTCATTTTGAAAGGTATAACTGACACTGAAGTTCTGTAGTTGACAAGTGAACATAGTACAGCCTCAGAGGATGTGATATGTGGCACATCACAAACAGGAAACACACACTCAGGTGTGAGCAGGTAGTTAAGTTGTACCAGGAAGTGACACAGAGCACATAGTATCCTATCTTATCCACTTTATCTAATCTACTATTCAGGACTCTGAATAGGGCTTGTAACCAAGTATTTTCTTGAAACTAAATGAACTCTAAAAGGATACTTCATATTTACACAGTGTGGTGGTTTGAATTAGGTATCCCTTATAAACTCCTATGTTCTGCATGTTTGATCTCTAGCTGATGACAATTTGGGAAATGGAGCCTTGATGGAGGAGGTGTGTTGCTAGACGTATACCTTGCTGGTTTACTAGCAGCCCCAGCTTGCCAGTGTTAGGAAGCTCACCCTCATGCTGCAGTAGTCTATCTGTTGAGACAGAGGTGAAGTCCAGCCTCTGCTCATGCCATGTTTTCACATTATCATGGAGCTTCCCCTGAGTCTATAAGCCAAAATAAACCCTTTTCTCCCACAAGCTGCTTATGGTTGGGTGCTCATGCCAGCAATGAGAAGGTAACTGCAACACTCAGTCTACCATTCAATGAATGCATGTTCAAGACTACAATATAAAGGAAAACCTGAAGTGATGGTGAAATTAAGGTGCTGAGCTTGAGTGACAAATCATCCTGATGCAGCAAGGCAGGCAGGCAGCCCGAGGTAGTCCTCTAATTAATAACAGTGTGTCACCTTTGTTGCTTCATTAACTGGAGGCCAAACAGAGTACACTGTTATTATCGACATTTTTATTTTGCTTACTTTTAGATGGTAATTTATGAACATGGCACAAAATTCCGAAGGTCATAGAGGCAGGAGTGAAAAGTCTCCTTCTGTTCCCTAATCTCTTTCTTTTCTAAATAATACTATCTGCCACTAGATGCTTGTCTATTTTATCAGAAATATTCTATATAGGGCTGGAGAGATGGCTTAGTGGGCAATAAACTTGCCTGCAAAGCCAAAGGACCCAGGTTTGATTCCCCAGGACCTATGTAAGACAGATGCACAAAGTGGCGCATGCATCTGGAGTTTGTTTACAGCAGTTGGAGGCCCTGGAACACCCATTCTCTTTCTCTCAAATAAATAAAAAAGTTTTCCAGGCGTAGTGGTGCACATTTTTAATCCCAGCACTTGGGAGGCAGAGGTAGGAGAATCCCTGACAGTTCGAGGCCACCCTGAGACTACATAGTGAATTCTATGTCAGCCTGAACTACAGTGAGACCCTACCTCAAAAAAAAAAAAAAAAAAAAAAAGGTTTTAAAAAGGGCTATGAAACTAAATAGTTATCAAAAGAAAAAAATACAGATGGCCTATAAACATCTAAAACAAAATGTTCTACACCTTTAACCATCAGGGAAATGCAAACTAAAACCATCTTGTGATTCTGGTTGGGAGTGATCCTGTCAGAATGGCTATCATCAAGAAAACAAATGACAATAAATGCTGGCGAGGATGCAGAAGAAGAGGAACCCATCTACACTGTTGGTGAGACTGTGAACTGGTACAGCCACTGTGGAAATTAGTGTGGAGATTCCTGACATAGCAAAAAATAAACTTACCATATGACCCAGTTATACCACTCCTAGGCATATATCCTAAGGACTCGTCTCACTACCTTAGAGATACTTGCACATCCATGTTTATTGCTACTCTATTCACAATAGGTAGGAAATGAAACCAGCCTAGATGTCCCTCAACTGATGAATAGATAATGAATATGTGGTACATTTACATAACAGAGTTCTATTCAGCGGTAAAGAAAAATAAAATCATGAAATTTGCTAGGAAACAAATGGATCTGGAAAGGATTATACTAGTGAGGTAACCCAGGCCCAGAAAGCCAAATGCTGCATATTCTCTCTCATATGTGGATCCTAGCTAGAAATGTTTAGACTTGTGTGTGAGTTGAAGTAAAAATCAATAGCAGAAGCCAGTAAACTAGAAAGGGGCTACAAGGTAGGGAGGGGAAGGGAGGGGAGGGGAGGGAGGGGAGGGGAGGGGAGGTCTAGGGGATGGTATTGTATATATAAGTAGACTAACAGATTGTGAGGGGTGGAATGGCGTAAATGAGGTCTGATGAAGAGACTGAGTAAAGGAAGGGTGGGTGGAGGATTAATCAAAATTTAAGATGGTATGAATAAGCCATATGGAAACCTACTTTTGTGGACAATGGCATATCCAGAAGCCATAGGTGGTTACAAGAAAAATTTCAGTGCTAGGGATGGGATACCTTCCAGTGAGTTGTTGGCCAGGGAGGTCCCAGGTGCCCCCAAAACATTACAGGCCATAGCTAAGGCTCTTGCTTTCCCACCAGGAATAGATGGTAAGACCCTATTGCTAAAGACTCCACATGCTTGGGCTGCAAGGTCACTGAGAAATGAAATCTGGAGCTAAGCTGAAAACCTCCTTCCTGTAGACCAGCTGAGAGAAAGCTGGAAAAAAGCTAAGCTGTATGCAGCTCTATGGGAGAGAGAAGTCATCAGTGGAGATAAACAATAGTGGACACCGCATACCTTAAGTTTGGCCAACCAGGCCAAATGAGCCAATGAGGGCAATAGTGTCATGTATGTTATGGGAAAACCAACTGCTCTCTAATTGGACTGGAGGCCCACTCAACGGGAGGGAATACATGCCTGGTACTGAAAACCTAGTCAAAAGCCTACGACAGGGAAGGTCATGAGCTCTAGAAAAGTAATGCCTGTTGGCATCTGTCTAAATGCATATATTCTGCTCATCAAACTGCCCTATAAGCACTGTTCTTTTGTTCACACCCATATATTAATGCTACTCTCACAGTGGCTAGAGAAGCTTCTCCTTTCAGAAGGCACCTCAGTGCTGAGAAGTGACAGAGGAGTGGACATGGATAATTTGACAATTTATTTAATATCATTTTGGGCTAAGGTGTAAATAAATGGTTGTGAATAGTGTTGTTGATGAATATAAACATAGCATAATGGGTATTATTATTATTCTATACAGGATAAAAGCAAATTCCCAGAAAAATACCTGCAAATACTATAGCGGCAAGACTGGAGTAGGGTTGATACTGATGTGGTTCCTTCTGTGAGTGCCAAACTGAGCTGATTTTTGAGTGGCTGATAACATTAGTTTAATTAACCTAACTTTTCATATGTTAAAAAGCTGGTGGCGATTTTCTTGAGATTACGTTTTTTTAAATTTGTTTTTAGTTTTTATTTATTTATTTGAGAGAGAGAAAGAGGGAAAGAGAGAATGGGTGCGCCAGGGCCTCCAGCCACTGCAAAAGAACTCCAGACACATGTGACCCCTTGTGCATCTGGCTTACATGGGCCCTAGGGAATCAAACCAGGGTCCTGTTGCTTTGCAGGCAAATGCCTTAACCGCTGAGCCATCTCTCCAGCCTAAGATTAAGTTTAAAATGAATCATGTGTGCTGAAGAGATGGCTCAGCGGTTAAGATATTTGCCTGCAAAGCCCAATGACCCAGGTTCAATTCCTCAGTACCCATGTAAACACTGATACACAAAGTGGCACATGTACTTGGAGTTCATCTGCAGCTGTCAGAGGCACTAGCACCCCTATTTTCTCCATCTGTCTTTCTTCTCTCTGCTTACAAATAAGTAAATTAAAATATTTATGTAAAAAAAATCATTTTAGCCACACATGGTGGCACATGCTTTTAATCCCAGCACTTGGGAGGCAGAGGTAGGAGGGTCGCCATGAGTTTGAGGCCACCCTGAGACTACATAGTGAAGTCCAGGTCAGCCTGGGCTAGAGTGAAATCTTACCTCAAAAAAACAACAAAAAAAGAAGCTGGGAGTGGTGGTGCACGCCTTTAATCCCAGCACTCTGGAGGCAGAGGTAGGAGGATCACTGTGAGTTCAAGGACACCCTGAGACTACACAGTGAATTCCAGGTCAGCCTGAGCTAGAGCAAGACCCTACCTCAAAAAACCAAAAAAAAAGTCATTTTATTCATAGAATAAATCCAGTGTCTCCAATACAGTTATGTAAGATGACTTATAAGACTACTATGCTAGTGTCTGGCCATATCATCATCCTATTAATCAGAAAGATATAATTCTCCCATACACTCTACATTTCAACATAAATTTTCCTTCAAGTATTTCTAACCAAAACATTTAACAGCCACTACCTACACTGATATTAGGTTATTCTCCTCTGCATTTTACCAGAACTGATTGGAAGTCAACTGTATTAGTTACTATTAAAAGAAGAACGTCATCAATATGTAGACACATATAGGCAAAGACATACTACATCAGTAAAATGTCAATTTCAAGTAGCAGTTTTAAAACAAAAATAGTGGCTAAATGTAAAGTCAAGTTTAACTGACATAGTAAGCAGACTGAGGAAAGCTGATCCTATAATGAATGATATGTAATCTTATGAAATCCTGCTGCTATAAAAAATGTTGACCCCAATCAACACAAAGACCGTCTGGGATTATGTGAGGAGTACGTGAGAAATAGGGCATCATGACTGGGGGAAATAGAACTTTGTCAGAAGGTAAAAGCTGAGGAACAAACAAACAACTGCCAACTGCCTATCTACACTTAAATTTCATTTATTCAGCAAGAATAAAACTGTTCAAGGTAAACACATTTTCCATATGAAGATAATCAACATGTATGTTCAAACATATATAGCTGTGGTATGGAAGATGCAAAGGATAATACAGGTTGCTCTTCCTGAATATAGATTGTTTTGTTGTGAGGGTGGGAAATGCAAAGTTTATTAAAACTTACTTGATGCAAAAAATAATATAGCTGGGCATGGTGGTGCACGCCTTTAGTCGCAGGAGGCAGGGGTAGGAGGATCACTGTGAGTTCAAGGTCAGCCTAGGCTAGAGTGAGACCCGTACCTTGAATAAAACAAAACAAAAACAAAATAATAATACAAATCATCAATTAGGAAGTACTGCAAGATAGCATATGATTAACTGGCAAATGAGCAGTATGACAGGACTCTGATGACTAGTGTTTTCTGGGAAAGCTCCAGAAAAGATGAGATGGGAACTGGGTCTTTCATTATAATATAATGAATGTAGGATCTCCAGATACAAAGGTGAGAGGTGTAAAGGCATGGGGGTAGTAATGAACTCCAGGACATGACAGGAAAGAATTAAGAATTGCAACTTCTAGACACAAAGCAAAACAAACAAGGGGAGCCTCTAAAGATACAAATATTATTCTCACTGAAAGATAACTGAAAAGAAAGGAGATCCAAAGTATCACAGCTAAAACAGGAAATGACAATTGCAGATAAGAATTACAAAGATTTGGATTTGAGGCTGTGAGATGGCTCAGTGAGTAAAGTACCTGTTGGGCAACTGAGAGTACCAGTTCTGATACCCAGAACTCATATATATGATGATAAAGGCCAAACACTGTGGCAGGCATAGATAATTCCAGTGCCTCTATAGGAGAAGGGAGGCAGGGAGAGGAAAATTTTCTAGAAGCTCACAAGCCAGCTAGTCTGGCAAATGCAGCAGTGAACAAGGAGACTCTGCCCCAAACAACATTTGAAATCCTGTGGTGGTATGACTGTGCAGTGCCTCCTGTTAGGTCAGGACAAAATGCAGTCACCAAGGACAGCAGGAAGGCGACAGAGACATAAGGAAGTGGGTCATCCACATTCCTCAAGAAACCATCCAGCCATCATCCTTTCCTTGCCTAACAATGCTCCAGGTCTAGGCTTCCTGCCTCCTTATCTCTCAGGACACCTGGTCACTTCTGGTCTCACACCCTAGCTATTTGAAATGGCTAATGTAAAGAACAAAGGGTTCTTTTTCCCTTCCTCACCTTCCCCCAACTGAAGAACTCTATATAGCCCACTATCTGTATCTCAAAGTTGACTGTGCTCTGCTCTTGAGAGTCAGTCCTGGCAGCTTCTGTTTTTCCCAAATGAAAGCTTTCACCTTTGCCTCAGAGTAGTCTCCGTGGTCTTGGTCACTCCTGAACCTTACATCTGGTGCTTGTGACTCAGACAGGAAGGCTTCTGGTTGCCCTCTTGGGCGGCCAGACCTCCTTTCCCCTGACCAGACCACTGGGCTGCCATTTGACCCTCTGAAGGCTTCAGACCATCTCTGCCTGATACAAGCTCTCACACCCAATTTGGCCTTCTCCGTCTCCTCCCTCCTTCTTGGTAAGTGTCCCTCTCAGGTTGGTCTGCTCTTGGGTTTCATCCCTCCTCGTGGAAGCCATGCCGGCATGGCAGGCTACACCCCACGGCTGTTAGGCCCAACCCCAGGTCTTGAGAAAGATGCACTCTCGACACTTCGGGTCTTTTGCTCTCTGGTCTACTGTATCCCTAAGGGGCATCTTTTGGTTGGGTTACTATCTCGGGACACTCCCTCTCCCTCCCTCCTCTCCCTCCTGAGCTCTCATCTTCCACTGCCAGCAGCTTTCATCTTTCACAGCCAGCTGCTTTCACCATTGGGAACACAAGTTACCCTCACTGCCCACTAACAGGCTAAAAAGCTAACAGTTGTGACCTGTATGGCCGCTGCCCACGTGGGAGGTGCAGGCCCGGTTCACCCTGACAGGCCAGGAGGTCACATTGATGTTCTATGTAAACCCAGCTTAAGCTCTGGTTTATTTTTCTCTCACCCTTGTTTTGCTCTTTCCCTGTCTCCTTAAGAACTTAAAGCCTTTACAACTCTTAGATGACATCTTATCTTTCTGTGCAACTCTGCTTGGCCACATCCATAAGCTGGACAATGGGTCCAAATGGCCTGAGAATGGTACTTTTGATTTCCAAATTCTCACTGATTTAAAAAACGTCTGCCAATGTACAGGCAAATGGTCTGAAAAATACTATTTTTCACTCTGCATGCATGACCTTCTCTCTGCTTTACCTGCTTTTCTCACCAGGTCCTTCTACCCACCTTGCCCTAACAGCTCCTCCAGTTCCTCCAGCTCCCTCAGCCTCTCCTGACCCCCTGCCTGGTAACAAGGTTTGATTTTAGTCTTCGGAGTTGTAAATAAAATAGAAATTTAAAATGGGAATGCATAACTTCTGAATAAATGAATGCATGAATGAATGTGTGAAGGGGAAATGGTTGTCTAGAGTCTATATGAAAAGTGAACTTGAAATGAATGTGTGTGTGTGTATGTATGTGGCTCACAGCCCTAAGGCTGCAGAATGATTTGTTCTGAGCAGTGCCATTTCCTTATGGAGATGTTTTCCACCAAGCCCACTGTACAAGACAGCATAGCCAATTTTTACTGTTGAGTGTCCCCAGAAGGAACACTAAAACTAATTAAGAACACAGACAAAAAAATAACAAGATTCTCCTACTCTTAAAGAGTTGTAAAATGGCAGGATCGAAATGCAGCCTATAGCCTTGCGGGAAGTTCAAAACTCTCCCTGGAATTTAGCCAAGAAAAAAAAAAGGCTCTTTCTCAGCTTCCCTGACTTCCAGAGCCAGGGGGCTGTAAGCACAGGGCACCTCAGGATCCTGGCCCCAGCATGATAATGATGAATGAATGCCAAGTTGCTATAGACAGATGGGGATTTCTTATAAGAAATTTGTAACTGTTTTAGGTTTACTTTATCTAACAAACAGCCTCAAAATTTATGTTTAAATTTTGAAGTACCCAATACTGAGTTTGTAAAAATTTTTTTCTAAAATTTCTAACAATGTTCAAATCTGCTTTCATTTTTTTTTTAAATGTGTTTCAGGAAAGTTATAAAAAACAAAGCTCCAAAATCTATATGTTTATTCTGGGTATAAGTCAAATCTGATCTACTCTTTCTTTAAAAAAGTTATTTCAAGAGGCCTTTTGAGGGGAAAAAATGGTCATATTAAAAGTGCCATGGTAAGGACAATAAAAGGTTTTGTTGGTAGATATGAGATGAACTAACTAAAGAAGATAAACTGGAGAGAAAACTTTATATGTTGGATGTTAAATGTTTGGTGAAAAAAGATTGCTACAGAGTGGTTACATGGATTGTAAAGTAAAAGTATGTAGATGAAGATATGAGTAAGCTTAAACAGAAGGTTAAAGACAAAGTGCTTAATCAGATTACAGGGCCCTGGCTGGTAGGTAGCAGGTTACTATGGTATTCAGGTTGTAAATTTAACTTTAATTTATTGATGTTAATCTGGTCAATAATAGTCATGAAAGACTGAATTTAGAGTACCCAACCAAGTTAAGTAGATTCCTCTATTTGTCAACCTTTTAACTAAATCTTAAGGTTAAAACTGACCTATTAATATTTAATTCTCTCCTAAGGTTAGTATATCTAAAACCCTGCCTCAAAAAAAAAAAAAAAACTCACAGAGAAACTATCTACTCTTCCCCCCCCCCATTTTATAAGATAAATAGACCACATCTGAAACATTATGCAGCATTTATCTGCCACACACTTAAAAAACTATTTACTTCATGGTAAATCAGTCTTAATACTTTAATTTTAACTTATGTCATTACTGAACAAGTTTACCAAATTATCACAGGCAAAATTATAGAGTTGGTTAAGGTTTGAATAGTTACAGATTATGTTGTAAAACTTTGTGTATGTTTGGAATTCAATACAGTTCTATAAAATTGACTTGGAAGAGATTGAAAATATTTCTTTTGGGCTCATCAGATAAAGATGTTTATTTTCAAAGCCAGATGCAAAGAGTGGAGCACACATTTGGGGAAATTGTTTGCAGTGACAAGTGGCTCTGGCATGCCCATTCCCTCTCTTTTCCATGAGACTTTTCTCCTTTTTTATTAGATCATGGCAGTTTAATCCAGTACCTCTATTCCTTGGGCATGTTAAATACAGCTAAATTAATTTCACAAACTAATTTATAGATTGGTAGACATCTTATTTAGCTTTTAAAAGTGCTAAATCTCCTCATAAAATATATATGTATATATTATATAAAGGTTTCCCACTTCTGATGAATTTTAAAAATTATAAAGTTTTTTATGTCTTCATATTTAAGCCAAAACTGTGATTATATAATATAGATTTCTTGTTTATTTTAAATCCCGTCAGCAGATCTTTTGTTCATAGTTTACTCTGTGTAGCCTCATGTGCCTTAAATATGTAAACCCTAGTTTTTGTTAATATCAGACTTTCCCAGATACCAAAATATTAGAATATTGTAATTTGGTTTGTACAAAGTCCATGATGTTTGACTATCAGTAAGCATGCACTACCATGCCTGGCTAAAACTGTAACTTTAAGATGGTTCTTATCTTGTTCATGCTGGTTTTGGTAGATGATTATCACTGAGATTATAATCTAAATCTTATAAAAAGTGACTTATTATGATTTTGTTCTTAGAAAAACTAAAAAAGCTCCCCATGTCTTAGAAAAATCTGCAGTATACAATGTTAATATAGTTTGTCTAAGCTTCACGTAACTGTCATAAATATTTCTTCAGTTAAGCTTTAAAATTGTTCAATGGTAAGAGGTACTTTGTATCTGCCATACTGTCTCTAATATATGTTAAAATCAGGCTTGTTTAACTTAACAATGACCAGATTTTATTTTATTCTGGAGCTATGCGTAGTCAGTCTCAGTCAAGGTTTCACTTAATTAACTGTCTCATTTCTGGTATCTTAAGTTCATTGCTTATAGAGATATTGATACTTAAAACATGTTTCCTGCCCTAGAAAAATAATCTTAAATTGCTCTTCTACTTCCAGTTTGGGGAGTAACTGGTACTTGCATTGATATACAGACTAGCCAAGGTTGCTTCCAAAAAGATGTTAAGTTGTTACACTGTCTTGTCTTTTTCCTGGCATACAATTTCTAGATTAAATCAATTGCCTTAAAGTTATTGATAAAATAATAAAATATTGTTTTCAGGGCTACTAAAATGTTCTACCTAAGTGGAAGTTTCTGGTAATTATCTTCTGTGTTGCCAATATCCTTCTGGAAACAACAACAGCAGCAACAAAATATTCTGGGAAATACTCTATAAACTATATTCTTAGGAAACTCCCAGCAAATGTTATGGGACTATATGCTGACAAGCATAATACTCCTAGACTTCACTGAAATACAATTTGTACTTCGTTAATCAGTGAGCTAGAAACCTGGTGGGAGACAAAGTCTGCAGAGGAATTTTCACAGGTTCTAGTTGTGTGTCAGACACTGGGAAGGACGGGAGAGCAGCAAGAGCACGTCTAGCATTTGCAAATGGACTCCTAAATGATGCCCCAGAGGTTTGACCACAACTGATACTCCACCTATGAAGGACTGCCCATGTACCCAAATACAATCTACAACCAAATCTCCAAAAGAAAGACCAGGCTGCAAGAGCAGGATCATCCAGAAGAGTAACTAGCATCTGAGACCTGACATCAAAGTAGGGACTACCAGGTATAAGACAGGCTTCTGGGATCCAGGAAGGAAAGCTGAAAGACTGAATCCAACATTCAGGTCAGACAGCATTCATATGCTATATCCCTATTCAGCTGTCTCCCTTTCACTTTTATTCCTCCAAATTCCCAGTGTCAATTTAGCATGACCTTGGTCCTGCTGTGTGCTTGTTCTGTCCATGCACACAACCCTTCCTGCCACTTTTTTTTTTAAACTTACCCTTCCCTTTTTAATTTTCTACTCCTTAAGAATAAAGACTGGCCTGGTTTGTGAGAGTCTGTGTGCCTTAATTCCCTGAGAGCTGAGGCATGGTATCTGATCAGACTTCTTTACCTATTTTCAATTTACATTCAGTCCAAACTGCTTTACTCTACCTGCTTTTTTTGTCCCTATTATCCCCATCTGTGATTTACATTCCATGCCTCTATGGCCTATCAATCTAATACTAATCACTAATTATTCTGCCTTTTTTAAAAGTAAATATATTAGTGTACACATTACTAATAAAACCTCTTTACATCCTAACTGGTGCTAAAGATGTGATTAATTTTTATTTGACAATTACTGTATTCCATAGTGGGGCTACTCTTTGATTGTTAGTCAATCAGTATTCTACTCTCAGGGAAGGACTGGGCCAGATGCCCTGAACTCAATTCTAAAAGAGAAAAATGACACTTTAATTCTACTACAACCTGTTCCCTCAAGAATATTGTAATTACCACCACTCAAATAATAAAGGAATTTAAAAAAATTCAACCAAAGACCAAACCCAATCTTAATGCAAAAACATAAGAAATGCCAAGTGTGGTGGTACACATCTCTAATCCCAGCACTCAGGATGCAGAGGTAGTTTGAGTCAGCCTGAGACTACATAGTGAATTCCAGGTCAGCTTGGGCTAGAGCGAGACCCTACCTTGAGTAAAGCAAAAAAAAATTTTTTTAAGAGCTCCAAAAAGTACCAATCTCAATTTAATGGTGTCCAAAGAGAGTGACTTATACAAAATCCTAGATAAAGAATTCAAAGGAGCCAGGCTTGGTGGCACACACCTTTAATCCCAGCACTTAGGAGGCAGAAGTGGACTGATGTGAGTTTGAGGCCAGCCTAAGACTACACAGTGAATGCCATGTCAGCCTGGTTTAGAGCAAGACTCTATTATCAAAAACTAAACAAAAAAAAAAAATTCAAAAGAATGATTATAAATATACTTAAAGAAACTGAAGATCACACAAATAAATTTCTGAATGAATTCCATGAGAACACAAATAGCTGAATGAAATAAAAAGATACAGAATATGAAAATTTAATTCAAAAAGGAGAAACATTAATCTACAGTGCTGGAAATGAAATTTTCATTAAGTCAAATAAAATGGCTATAGAAACTCTAATAGGATGGATCAGGAGTAAAGCAGAATGCAAGGGTTCAGACAGGTAGAATAATAAGGACATTTAGTCAGCAACAGAGATAAATAAAGATGTGTAAATACAGCATCTACTAGGTCTATGGAACACTATAAAACGTCTAACTCTATCAATCTGGGCATAGAAGGAGAATTTCATGGCAATGGCATAGAAAATACTTCCAATAAAATCATATAAAAAATTCCCAAATCTAGGAAAAGGGATGTCTATCCAGGTACAAGAGGTATTTTAGAACATCAAATAGACAAGACTAGAAAGAGTCTCCCAGTATCATTAGACAAACAGAAGAAAATATATTGAAAACTGCAAGAGAAAAACACCGACACACACACACACACACACACACACACACATTATATATATATATATATATATATATGAAGGCCCATCAATATAACTGCTGATTTCTCAACAGAAACATTGAAAACCAAAAGGGGTTGGAACAATGAATTTTAATTAAAAGACAGCTGCCCATACAGATTACAATACCCAGCAAAGCTACCTGTCAGAACAGGATAACAAAAAAACTTTCCATGACAAAAACAGGCTAAAGGAATTTATGACCACTAAAGCCAAAAAATATCTGAAAAACAGTCCATTGGACTGGACAGAAAGATAGACACATCTATGAAGCTAGAGGTAAGCATAAATCACCATAGAACAGAGAAAAGAAATACATCAACACTACAATAATCAACAAAATGACAGGCACTGAGACACACCTTTCAATAACAGCTCAAATATTAACAGTCTCAGTTCTCCAATAAAAAGATACAGACTAGCAGACTGGATTAAAAATCAACGACTGACTTATTTGTCTCCAAGAAACACACCTCAACATCAAAGAGAGGCTATCTTTGGGTAAAAGGATAAAAAGGTATTGCAAGTAAATAGCGTGAGGAAACAAGCAGATGTGACAGTTCTAATCTGACAAAACAGAATTTAAACCAAAACTAGTCAAAAGAGATTTTTTAAAAAATGGATAATTTATATAGATTAAGGGAATAATCCAGGAGAAGGACATGGCTACAAAACACATTCATATCAAATATGAGTGGCAACCAATTTCATCACACAAATACTACTAGATACAAAGATACAATAGAATAAGAATAGGTGACTTTAACACCCCACTTTCACCAATGACAGGCCATTCCAACAAAAGAAAATATCAGAGAAAGATCTGGATTAAATACCTTTCATAATAAATCTACTGGATTTAACAGACATCTACAAAATATTCCATCCAAACCCTGCAGAATATACACTCTTGTTAGCAGCAGCCCATTGGAACTTTTTCTAAAATATATTACATAATAGGACACAAAACAAGCTTTAACAAATATAGGAAATTTTAGATAACTTCTATCTGATGACAATGGAATAAAGCCAGAAATCTACATCAAGAGAAACTACAGTGAATATACAACTATTGAATGTTGAATGGGTCATTGAGGAAATCAAAAAATAAAACTTGCCTAAAATAAAAATTAAAACATATCAAATCCTATGGGATGCAATGCAAGGCATCCTAAGAGGGAAGCTTATCACAAGCAACTATATTAAAAAAAATAAAATCAGGGATAGAGAGTTGGCTTTGTGGTCAAGGCGCTTGTCTGTGAAGCTTAAGGACCCAGGTTCAATTCCCCAGTACCCACATAAACCAGATGCACAAGTTAGCACATACTTCTGGAGTTTGTTTGTAGTGGCTCAAGGCCCTGATGTGCCCATTCTCTCTCTCTCTCTCTCTCTCTCTCTCTCTCTCTCATATAAATAAATAAAATACAAAGAAGTTTCTAAAAAATAAGAATAATCATTAAATAATGATGCACCCTTACGGACTTTGGAAAAATAAGGGTGAGGCAAACCTCAGATTAGTAGATGGAGAGAAAAAATAAAAATCAAGGCAGAAATTAAAAACTGAATACAGCTGGGTGTGGTGGCACTCGACTTTAATCCCAGCACACGGGAGGCAGAGGTAGAAGGATCACAATGAGTTCGAGTCCACTCTGAGACTACAGAGTGAATCCAGGTCAGCCTGAGCTACAGTGAGACGCTACACTACCTCGAAAAACCAGAAAAAAAAAAAAACCCTGAATACAAAGAATCAATGAAACCAAGAGTTCATTCTTTGAAAAGACAAACAAGATCATTAAGTCCTAGCTCCAATGACCATCCATGACCTCACAATGCCTGACACTACCTACACAAGGCCATCATAATAGGAAGAACAGATCATAACATCAAAATAAAAGAGAGACTGATTGACAGGGGGAGGGGATATGGAGAGTGGAGTTTCCAAGAAGAAAGTGGGTGAGGGAGGGAATTACCATAGGATATTGTTTACAATTATGGAAGTTGTCAATAAAAAAATATTAAAAATAAATAAATAAATCCTAGCTACACTAACCAAAAGAAAAGGCAGGCCCAAAGTTAAATTAGAGATGAAAAAGGAAACCTTATCATAAATGCCAGTAAAATTCAGAAAATTATTAGCACATACCTTAAAAGCTTATATTCCACTAAATTAGAAAATGTAAAAGAAATGGGTGGTTTTCTAGACGTCTGTTACCTACCAAAGTTAAACCAAAATCAGATAAACAATTTAAACTGTTCTATAACAAGAGATTGAATCAGTAATTATTAATACTATCTCCCAACTAAAAAAGTCTAGGCCCATTAGGATTCATGGCTAAATTCTACCAGACCTTTAAAAATGAATAGCAGGTTTTTCTTTCAAACTATACTGTTAAAAAAAGGAATGACTGTTATCAAATGTTTTTGAAGCCAATATTACTCACCTATCAACACCAGATAAAGACACAACAACAAATGATAAACCAGGCTGGAGAGATGGTGCAGGGGTTAAGGAGCTTATCTGCAATGCCTAATGATGACCCAGGTTCAATTCTCAAGTACCCATGTACAAAGCCAGATGCACAAGGTGGTGCATGCATCTGGAGTTCCTTTGCAGTGGTTGGAAGCCCTGGCACACCCATTCTCTCTCTCCTTTCCTCTTTCTCCTTGCAAATAAATAAATATATTATTTTTAAAAATGATAAACCAATCTCCCCAATGAACTTATATGTGAGCATTCAAAATTCTCAACAAAACACTTGAAATCCAAATTAAATAAAAAGATCATTCACCATGACCAAATTGGCTTCATTCCAGAGATGCCAGGGATGGCTCACTATATGCTAATCAATAAATGGGCTCAAGGATGGAAATTACATGAGCATTTCAGTAGATGCAGAAAAGGATCTTTGACAGGTAAGATCTCCAGAATAAAATCCCTGAAGAGAGTAAGGATGGAGGAAACATATTTCAACATAATAGACTATATAGAACAAACTTATAGACAAAACCTCAAGGCATTGTACTTAGATTGAGAAGAAGACAAACCTGTCCACTTTCTCCACGCCTGGTCAATATAGTATGAGAAGTCATGGCTAAAGTCATGAGAGAAGAAAATAGAAGAGATATCAATAGGAAAGGCAGATATTAAGCTATTCTTATTTGCAGAAAATATGATTATATGCATACAACATGGTAAAGACTACCAGAAAACTCTTAGAGCTGATAAACACTTTCAGGTATGTAGCAAGATACAAAATTAATACACAAAAACAAGTAGAATGCCTGTATCCCAAGAACAAACATGATGAGAAAAAAAAAAAGAAGTAAACAACCTTATTCACAAGTGCCTCAAAAAACACACAAAGTGGGCTAGAGAGATGACTTAGCAGTTAAGGCGCATGCCTGCAAAGCTTAAGAACCCAGATTGGATTCTCCAGGTCCCACATGAGCCAGATGCACATGGTAACACATGCATCTGGAGTTCATTTGCACTGGCTAGAGGCCCTGGCGTGCCCATTCTCTCTCTCTTTCTCTCTAACAAATAAATCAATGAATAAATAAATCTTTAAAATAAAACAAAGCAACTAACAAACATAAACCTTAGACTAAACCTAAGGAAGTGAAAGACCTCTACAAAGGAAATTTTGAAACACTAATGAAAGACACTACAACTTTCATGTTCACAGTGGCAGAATTATACTGTGGAAATGGTTAGGTACCAAATGCAATCTACAATCAATTCTCGCCAAAATTCCAATGTTGTTGTTTATAGAAATAGAAAAATGTCTTCAAATTTGTAGGAAGCACAAAAGATTAGACAGAAAAATTCTGAGCAAAAAGACTAATGCTAGAGGTATCACGGTACCAGATTTCAAGTTATGCTGCAAGCTACTATAACAAAAAACAGTATTGTACTCCCACGGAAACAGACAACATAGATCAATGAAATTATAGATTTGAAGATCCATATATAACTTTGCACAGCTACAGTCACTTGATGTTTAATAAAGGCGCCAATAATACACACTGGATAAAAGATAATTTCTTCAGCCTAGCATGGTGGTACAGAGGTAGGAGGATCGCTGTGAGTCTGAGGCCACCCTGAGAGTACATAGTTAATTCCAGGTCAGCCTGGGCCAGAGTGGGACCCTACCTTGAAAAAAAAGAAAAAGATACCTCTTTCTCTCTATGCCTGTCACTCTCAAATAAATAAATAAAAATAAACAAATAAAAAAATAAAAAAAAAGAAAACCTCTTCAACAAATGGTGCTAGAGGAACTGGACATCCACATGTGGAAGAACAGTACTAGATCCCTATATTTCACTCTGCACAAAAATCAACTCCAAATGGATCAATGACCTTAATATTAAGGCCTGAAATTCTGAAAGTGCTAGGGGGGAAAAAAAAATAGGAAAAACATTCCAAGATACAGGTATAGACAGAGTGTGCCTTTCAACAGAATTCCAGGACACTCAGAAAATAAGGCCAACAATAAACAAATGGGATTCTATGAAATTAAGATGTTTATGTACAAAAAAAGGAAACAGTTAATTGAGTAAAGAAACAGCATTACAGGATGATATGAAATCTTTGCTAAGTATTCACTTGACAGTGGATATCTAGCATACACAAAGAACTCAAAAAACTAAGCAAGAAATCTGACAATCCAATCAATAAACAGGCTAATGAGCAATTCTCAAAGGCTGACATTAAGTGGCCAATAACATGAAAAAATGTTCACCTTCCCTAACCATCACAGAATGGTAGTCATTAAGAAAATAAATAACAAATGCTGAGAATGATATGGACAAAAGGGTAGGAATATAAACTAGCCCAGTCAAGTATAGAAGTCAGCAATGAGGGTTAGAGGTTCAGGTGCTTGCCTGCAAAGCCAAAGGACCCAGGTTCAAGTCCCTAGGACCCACATTAGCCAGATGCATAAGGGGGTCTGGAGTTCATTTGCAGTGGCTGGAGGCCCTGTGTTGCCTATTCTCTCTCAAATAAATAAATAAATAAATTTTAAAAAAGAATTCAGCAATGAAGGTTTTTCAAAACACTAAAAATAGAACTTCTCTATGATCCAGCTACATCACACCTGGATATTTTCTCAAAGGAGTCCAAGTCAACATATCACATAGATACTTACACATATTCAAAATAGTTGAATTACACAACAAACCTAGGTGTTTAACAACAGAGGAGTGTGTTAAGAAAAATGAGTTTTATATATATATATATATATATATATATATATATATATATATATATATATGATGGAATTTTTTTTTTTTTTTACCAAAGTAAAGACAATGCATACAAACTACAGACCCTTATACCTCATGAAGTTGACAGAGAACATCTATTAAAAAAAAAATCCATCTACATCTAGGGTAAGACTCAATGCTTTCCCTACTATGGTAAAAAGATCTTTACCAATGCTACTGAACAAAACACTAAAAACAAACAACAGAAATTACTGCTAGAATCTAGCCAGCACAATAAGGCTGAAACAAAAGGCAGAGATCGGAAAGGAAGAAATAAAACTGTCCCAATTTTCAAATGACATATTTATCTATACAGAAAATATCAGCCAGGTGTGGTGGTCCACACCTTTAGTACTTAGGAAGCTGAAGTAGGAGGATTAGGACTGCTATGAGTTTGAGGCCAGCCTGGAGCTATAGAGTAAGTTCCAGGTCAGATTGGGCTAAAGTGAGACCCAGGCTTGAAAATAAAACAAAACAACAAAAACTACAACAAAAATATATCAAGGCATCTTTACTCATAGACAAAAACTCAACATGATCACAGGACACTGGAAAAATAAAAATCAGCTGTATTTCTATATATTACTGATGAATAACATTTTAAAAAATCCCTAATTCCTCAAAAAATTAAATAGGCATAAAGAGATAACTAACAAAACATATGCAGTACTATATGCTGAAAACTGCACAATGCTGATGAAAAAAAAATCTACCAAGAAAAATAGCATGTCCATGAGATGGAAGATTAATCACTAATGAATATATAGATTTAAGTTAATTCCTATCAAGACCTCAGTAGGATTATTATAGATACAGGCAATAAGGTTACAAAATGTATAAAAGTATATAACAAGAACAGCTAATTAAAAAAAAAGTAGGAGGAATCTGTCTACCCTTAAAGCCTTACTGAGGAGATATAGCTAAATGTCTAGAGTGCTTGCCTAGTATGCACAAGGCCCTACATTCAATATTGAGCACTGCAAAAACAAACAAGACTTATAGTTACAGGAACCAACAATGCATACAGTTGACCCTGAAACAGACCATATAAATAATGAGCCTCTTTAACAAATGCTACTGGAGCAACTAAACATCCATGAACCTATAAAATGTCCTTTAACTGAAAACTACTATAGAAAAATTAACCCCCAAAATGGGACACAGGCTTAAATGTCATTTCTTGAGCTAATATTCCCTTATGCAGTCCAAGCCAGGCTCTTTAAATTGTTAGGCATGCTGCACCAAGTTTGTCCAAATTATAAAAATTTTAGGGGAATGAAGAGAAAAATCTTTGGAATCAAAGGTTTGGCAGAGTTTTTAAAATTGCAATCAAAAGCACATAATCTATAAGAGTAAAATAAATGAATCTCATAAAAATTTTAAAATGTTTGATTTGTGGAAGAGTCTACTGAGACAATAAAAGACAAACTGTAGATTAGACAAAGACATATGCAAACCGCTTACATGAAAAAGGAATAGTATCCATGATTCATTAAAAAAATATTATACTCACAGCAAAAACAATCCAATTAGAAAATGAGCAAAAGAAATGAAGAACCATTACATCAAAGAAGTGGTGCCACAAAGAAAGTATCGTTAAAAATACAATGAAATTACTACATTATTTACCAGAATGGCTAAAATATCATCAAATGCCTGCAAGGCTGCATACAAACTGGGTATCTATAAACTGCTTGTGGGAATGGAAAATGGTACAGCCAATCTGGGAAACACCTAGCCATTTTTTTTTAAATAAAACTAAACATGTTATAAGGCCCAGTGAATACATTCCTGTTTTGTGAAAATCCCAGAAAAAAAAAAAAAAATCTGCACCTAGGTTAAAGATTTTACAAACCTAACTGACTAACTAGCACTTCTGTGATTGTGAAGAGCTGGAATGTTGCCGGTCCAGAGCCAAACTATCTTGGGCTATCTTTGGCCACTTTAATAGACATTTATTTACTGCCCACCTCAGAGTTTAACCTAACATTCCTGTGACTACCAGATAAAATCCCTTTGGAATGTACAGACTAGCTTCCAACTAAAAGGCTAAGAAGGTCATGAGATAACATCTGAGGCCTGTAGCAGACTTTCCTACTTTGCTGAAATCCACTTGCCTGATGTTCCCACCAATATCTGTTTTAAAATAGCTTGATTAAAAAAAAAAAAAACTTTATTCTTTTACTGTAAAAGCCTCATGAGAGATTACCATGTTGTCACATGGAATTTGGGATAACCTGAATCTGTGTTCTCCCGCCATTCATCTTTGGCTCCAGATTAAACTACTTTTTACTCCCTTTGAGGTGAGAGCAGTGTTTTTGTACCAAGTTACATATTGTTACATTATGAATTACGAGGACATTTATAGCAGCTTTATTCATAATAGCCCCAAATGGGAAACCCAGCTGGCCTTTAAACAAAATGTTGTACAAGGATATCTTGAAATACTACTTAGCAAACTACTAGTAATTGAGACTCGGATGGAACTCAAAGGAACTTGGCTATATGAAATAAAATCCAAATCCAGAAAAGGTTAGTAAATGAAATCACAAAATTCTGGAAATAAAATACCGAGCCAACTTGGTGCCCCCTCTCCAGCACTCCTGAGGCTGACAAGGATTGCCACTGAGATCAAAGAGAGCCGCTAATACATAGTAAGTTTTAGTGCAGTCTAGACAACAGTCAGATCCTATCTCAAAAATCAAAAAATCTTTTAAGGAAATTACAGATTTTCTGAGACTAAGAAGCAGGAAGGAGGGGAATTGATTGAGTGTGTTAATAAAACACTAGCACCAGGGAATCCTTAGTGATAGGAAGACTTCTATCTCACTATCTAAGTCATTATCAACATTGTACCAAGTGTATAAAGGATACAAGGAATTTCACGGTATTTCTTGCAACTGTATGTGCCTCAACAGTTTTCTGAAAATCAAAAGTTTAAAACAAAACATACAGGTTTCAAAGTAATTTAAATGCTAATTGACAAGGAACTCAAATGAGAGGCTCTCTTCTGCTCACTTGACACTGAAGACGACCCTGAGTCCGCTTGTAAAACTCACGTCCCCCTCAGTATTCACCCACACATGCACGCAAGCCCCGAGGCTGCTGGCAGACGTCCACGCACAGAAACGAAGACCTAACACGTGACAGAACCGAGAGACTCGGACGGCGTCGGAGGGAATCCTTGTCCACGCTTTATACAACAGGCTGACACACCCCAAATCGCCCCACTTCTGAGCTGCTCTACCAGCCCATGACCGGCAGTTCTCCCGGGGGAGCTCGGTGGCCTCCCGAGAACTTCCGATGACGGCTTCCATCTGTTGCTCATAGAGCCCTGAAATCACGGGAAAGCTCTGGGAGGCAGGAGAGCACCAAGGCGCAGCGCACGCGGAGACCGCGGCACGCCGGGCAGCCTCGCAGAGACCCGGAGAGCGCCCGCCGCGGGGACCGGACACCGAGCGGCCCGCAGCCGCGGCGGCCGGCGCGCCCAGACACCGTTACAGCCGTCACTGCCGCCCCAGGGACTCTGCCTCCCGCCCGGCGGGAGGACGGGAAGCCCCGGCGGCTCCGCGCCACGCCGCGTGCCGGCCGCACGGTCACAATCGCGCCAGGACAGGAGGCGGGGCCTGAGGAATTCCACGGGGACCCCGGGGCTGGAGGAGGGGTGCGGGGTGGCGGGCTCACCGGGGGCCCCACCTCGTCCGATAAGGCCATGGCCCGGGCCAGTGCAGCGAAGCGGTAATCTCAGCGCCGAAAGCGCGTCCCGGCGGCGGCGAGAGGAGCGCGGGGCGAAACGGGCGGGGCGCGGGGCGGCCGTTAGGCGCGGGCGGCCTCAGCCGAGGGCCGGGGCGGGCCGGGGCGGGGCGGCGCCGGCCCGGGGGGAGCGCGCCAGGGACGGCGCCCGGCGTTTCCCGCGCGCCCGGCGGGCTTCGCCCGGGCGTGCCCCCGGATGTCGGAGAGGACGGAAAGCCTGACCGGGAGGGGCCAGGGGAAGCTTGGGACGTAGGGGAAGAACGCTCGAGTTTGAAAACCCCAGAACGCCTCAACTCGCCGCGTGGAGGCCGGAAGTGGGCGGGGCCGCCACGGGCGGGCGGGAGTCGAGATTGCGGCCCCGGCGGAAGTGGCCGGGGGGCGGGGCGGGGGCGTGTCCGGCGGGGCGCGGCCCCGTGAGGCGGTGGCCGCGTTCTTCCTCCTTGGGACGCAGACTTCCGAAGGGAGCTAGGGCCCTTCCAGCTCCTCGGCGCGGCGTCCCGACGCGCCTCCTCCATGGGGCCGGGCTGAGCCTCCCGCGAGCGGCGGATGGAGGGTCCGGCGGAGCTGGGCCCCGAGGTGGTGCTGCGGTTCCTGGCGGAGCGCGGGGGCCGGGCCCAGCACGCCGAGCTGCTGCAGCACTTCAGGGACGCCCTGGGCGGCCCGCCGGAGCAGCGCGCCCGCGCCCGCGCCCGCTTCAAGGAGCTGGTCAACGCCGTGGCCACCGTTCGCACCGACCCCGCCGACGGCGTCAAGTTCGTGCAGCTCAAGAAGCGGTTCTACACTGGGGCCCCTCCGTGTGAGGACGCGGCCCCCCGTGTCCCTCCCCGGATCCAGGTGACCGCCGAGCCCGGGGAGGGCGGACGGCGCCTGGAGGAGGCGGATCCTGGGGACGGCGAGCCGAACCCCGAGACGCGTGCGGCCCCGGCCCACGGCGGGCCCCCCGGGAAAGCCTCGGGGCGCGAGGTCCAGGCCCTCCCGTCCGCGCCGCCGGCGGTCGGGCCCGCCGAGGACCCGGAGCCCCCTCTGCACAGCGGCGAGCAGGCGGATGGAAGCAGCTCTCCCGGGGGACCCCCGACTCCGCGGTCTGCCCGCCAGAACTTCCGGGACTTGGTGATGGGGAGCTCCCCGCAGCTCGTGAGGAGTGTGGGTCCTGGGGGCAGCAGTCCTGGGGGTTCCTCCGGGGGAGGTCGCGGCCGAGCTGGGGGAGACTCTGATAGCGCGTCGGTGGCTTCGTCCTCCGCCGAGGAGGACGGCAGCGCTGGGGGCTCGGTGACGCTGGACCCTCTGGAGCACGCGTGGATGCTTTCGGCTTCGGATGGCAAGTGGGACAGCCTGGAAGGGCTGCTCACCTGTGAGCCCGGCCTGCTGGCGAAGCGGGACTTCATCACTGGTTTCAACTGTCTGCATTGGGCTGCCAAACACGGCAAGCAGGAGCTCCTGGCCATGTTGGTCAACTTTGCCAACAAACACCAGCTGCCGGTGAACATCAACGCCAGGTCCAGTGGGGGCTACACAGCCCTTCATTTGGCAGCCATGCACGGGCACATAGAGGTGGTGAAGTTACTCGTGGGCGCCTACGACGCAGATGTGGACATCAGGGACTACAGCGGGAAAAAAGGCCTCTCATTACCTGAGTCAGAGCATCGCGGAGGAAATCAAGAACCTGGTTGGAGCCCTGGATGAGGAAGACGGGGAGAGCGCCCCCGGTAGCGGGGGTGGGCGCTGGAGGCTTTCAAAGGTGCTCCCATCACACCTCATCACATACAAACTGTCCCATGTCCCCGAGGATGGGCCCGATCACCACCACCACCACCTGGCTGAAGGTTGGGCAGGAAGCAAAACAAAAGAACCAAGTCGCAAAGCTTTTGGCAGTTCTAGTGGACGGATAAAACCTCGACTCAACAAAATTCGCTTCAGAACCCAAATCATTCATACCACCCCATGTGTCAGGGATGCCGAGCAGCCACTGGAGGAAGGAGAGGAGGAGGAAGAGGAGGATCGGCCTCTTAAAGGCCACTCATCCTCCTTCAAATTGAGACCAAAGTCTAATGTATTTGGGTAAAAATAATTACTGCTTAAAATGCTAAGATTTACTTACCTGAGCTCTCAGGATAGGTTTAGAGGAATTCCTTTAAGGCAAGCATTCTAAGGGTGAGTGGGTTTGTTTTCCGTGATTCATCATACTTTGATCTATGCCTCATCCCAGCTCCACCCTTGAGACCTGGACGTTGTTTGAACTAGAATTGGTAATTGAGAGTGTCTTTCCTGTTTTAACCATTACTAGATATCATGCAAAGTAAGGAATACTGCACTTTTATATGTCTGTTTTTCTAAGTGATTACTCTTCCAAGGGTGTCAAAAATCCAAAGTGTAATAATGAAACTGGTGGTATTTGTAAATGTGAACAAAACTAAAGGCTGCTCGTGTTTAACTAATTGCATTTGCTTTCTAAGGTACTACTGAAGGTCAGTCAGAGTTGAAATGCAAAAATACTAGAGAGAATAATGTGAATTAAAATGGGAGTCTTACTGGTATTCTATTTGTATTCTAAGTAGCAGTTCAGTTTTTTAAAGTCATTCCGGTTATAATTACTGAACTGAATAAGCAACATTTGCTTTTGAGTTGCTGTTGTTTGGTTTGCACCTATGTAGCACCACTGTACTCTGGATTATGGTATTATGTAAATTTTTATTTAAGGAGAAAAACACAGCATCAGATGGTACTTTTTTAAAAATAAAATTGGCATTTTGTTAATTGTCACTAACTTGTTTTGCTACTTTTAGGTGTAACGTTTTTGGAATTTTTTTTCTAGGGAACATATAAATATGGGTTCTATTTGGTGTGACTCTTAGGTGCTTAGAATTTATTACTTAAATCTTTTATTGTTTAGACAATTAGCAAAAGTCAACTTAAGTATAAATAAGCCTGTGTTTCTGTGGTGGTTAGACAGGCATTAGCAGGCTTGGAGGCCATTGAGGTTGAACCTCTCATGATCACTTTGGACCCTATCTCCTCTTTCCCTGTAAAGGGAGGAGATGGAGGTTTCTGCTTTGTTGAGGAAAAAGTTCTTCCTCCTGGTCATAAGAATAGAATTTGAGTTTTGAGGTTCTAAGCTACCCCAGACATAAGATAATTGTCTCCTCCCTTAAGAGTTAACTGGTCTTGGGCTGGAGAGATGGCTTAGCCGTTAAGTGCTTGCCTGTGAAGCCTAAGGACCCCGGTTCAAGGCTCGATTCCCCAGGACCCGCATTAGCCAGATGCACAAGGGGCTGCATGTGTCTGGAGTTCGTTTGCAGTGGCTAGAGGCCCTGGCTCGCCCATTCATTCTCTCTCTCTCTCTCGCTCTGTCACTCTTAAATAAATAAATAAAAATAAAACAAAAATTTTAAAAAAAGTTAACCTGTCTGAGCCTGCCCATCACCCCACTGGACAGAGACCACCTCTCACCTAAAGATGTGCTAAGCGTGTGGGAAGTATAATTCCCCCGTAATCAGATTATGTATTTAAACTAACAGAAGCCATGCCTTCATTGCAAATGCTTGCAGATCCCCACTGCCCACTTTCTGAGTTCTAACTCAAAAAGCCAACTTTCCTATTTCTCCTTTGCTATCTCTTTGGGTCATTACCAAAATTCTATGCAGGCTTACCCAGACACTGTGTTTTCCATTTCTCTCAAGACCATTCCTTCCCCCCACCTCTACCCAGGCCCCTCAAGTAGTGCCTGCCCACCTCCATTACTAAACCTGCCTGCTTTCTTGACCCTAAGGCAAAAGGCATGACTTAACTTTCTTCCTTTGTCCTATCTCCTTCCTCCTCCCAGCAGCTGCTGAGATTAACTGCTTGCTTTCCCTAGGGTTTTTTTTTTTTTTTTTCTTTTCCTCAAGTGCTATGAAAATTGTCTTTGAGCTTGCTTCTGAGTCTGTTCCTAAATTTGTTTAAGACCAAGAACCCATTGAAAGGGAACTCCTGTTCCCTAGTAACACTTCTATGAAGTAATTATTAAATCAGTGATTCTCATCTAAGAGACTTTTTTATTGTGCTAATACAGTCACAGTCTATGCTTTGTAGCAAAATTTTTCAAATGTTTCAAGTGCTAAATCTTACAATTTTCCTGTTTTTTTTTTTGTTGTTGTTGTTTTATTGTTTGGTTGGTTGGTTTTTTTGCATCTATTCAAGGAGCTATGATGTTACTGAAAAGCTGGGTAGTCTGCTCATTTTAACATGGCACTTTATAAAAAGAAAAGGGAAAGAGATGGGACTATGTCTGTATTTCAGTGCTGCTAGCTATTGAATTCCCTTGTGCATAAATGAAACACAGTTCATTGAAATTAAAAACTCCTATCAGTGATTCTTAATTACATTCCATTCATTTGTGTTAGAGTAAATGACTTTATAATTACTTTAAAATTCAACTCAAAAGCATATTAAACCTTGTAAAAAGGCTAGAAATTTGTGTGGAGGACTAATTTTACCAAGTCCTTGTTAGTCTTTTTACTGTAATTTCTGAAACCTAAATTGCTACAACCTGCAGGATAGAGGAGTGGAAAGCCTGCAGAGTGAAGGAGCCTATGCATGAATTAGCACAGAGCTGCAGCATTCTGGTAGATCTTTAACTTCTCCTCGTTATAGAGATGTGTAATGAGTTTGCCACATGGTAAAGATATTCATGTACAATATATAAGCTATTATCCATTTGTGTGCCTTTACCTTTGTTTTAGCATTTGGGAAGTGGACTGTGTATGTTTGAGAAGCACATGTTTCTGTTTATGTGGGTGAAAAAAATCCGATTGTGTGGAAGTTAAGAATAGGTTACTTGAGGGTGAAGAGTAGTCATTTGTTTCAAGTCTATACATGTTTCCTATATCTAGTGCAGAATACAGCCTATCATTGACAGATTTTAAATTCCATAATATACAGAGCTAAACAACTACAAGCAGATGCGCCAGAACCATGAGGTTCTGTTGAACAATGATTATTAATCTTTTTACATGTATCTTAGTAACTAATTGCACAAAATTGGCAGTTTGCTCGATGTTTATAAGTAGTAAATACATCTGTTTTTCACACTAATGGCTAACTTTTCTGATAAAACAATATTTTAAACTTTGCAAAAGTCATTCCTGCGGGAACTCCTAACATTCCTTGTGATGCGTACTTACATGAAATACATGTAGCATTTGCAGCTGCTTAAGTCTCCATTCCTCTTATTTTTGAATTTCCAAATCAAGATTATAAAAATTGACTTGTTTGATTTGTTATTCATGAAGTTGTACCTGCCATCAGTGGAAATGCCTATGTTAAATTCTGGTGTTTATAGATAGGAGACTAGTATAAAAACAAGTGTGTTCATGTGTTTCTTACAGGTACAATTGTAACTAGTGAATGTTTGTCACAATTTACCTTTATTGTATATGAAATACACCTAATCTGGTATGAGTTTATGGTACCTGAACTGTTAGAGTCCAAGATACCTTTTGCTTTTTTAAGTAAGTGAAAGTTTGGGAGTTTAAGAATAGAATCTGTAAAATTCATCAAAATAAAAAAAAAATCACACTATAAATTGACTCTAAATTGTCTAAAATTCTATAGTGCCTTAGCTGTTTCACATGTACAGTGTTTAATGACTCAAAATGCTCTTTGAAATTTGAATTTTACTTGACTCTCTTCATACCCATTACAGCTATGGGCTGTATGTCTCTAACTTATAGATAGGAAACGAAGGTTATGGCTTTTCGGGGTCTGGAGAGTATACCTCTTTCTAAAACATTCTTTTCCTGCAAGTCATATTGCCAGATTTTTGTCAAAATTGCTGTACTTGGCAGCGTTGATGGAAGAATTGCCATGAAAAGAGGACAAGACTTCTAACTTGTAAAAAAATTTATGTTTGAGCTGGTCGTGGTGGCGCACACCTTTAATCCCAGCACTCAGGAGGCAGAGGTAGGAGGATCGCCGAGAGCTCGAAACCACCCTGAGACTACATAGTGAATTCCAGGTCAGCCTGAGCCAGAGTGAGACCCTACCTCAAAAAAACAACAACAAAACAAAAACAAAACAACAACAACAAAATTTATGTGTGTATGGGCATGCCAGGGTCTCTTGTCTCTGCAAACACCAGGCACTTGTGCCACTTTTTGCATGTGGCTTGTATGGGTGGCTTTGGGATTGAAACCAGCCACCAGGATTTGTAGCAAGCATCTTTACCTGTTGAGCCATCTTTTAGCCCTTTTACATTTTGAAAAGAAAAGTTGTCAGGCCACACACTATCTGCCACAAACTGACTAGACCTTGTCCCACCGAAGATAAAATTTGTGTAGGTCATGGAAGAATGTTTTCCTAGCTCAGAATGGAAGACTTGGAATTGCTAAGATGTTTAGGATGTAGTCACGTTTTTTTTTTTTTTTTTTTTTTTTTTAATCCTGTCCTCTCCAAGGCCCTATTCACCTTGTCTGAGCATTTGAGCATCAGGAAAAAGGTTCAGGCCCATCTCCATGTAAACCATGAGGCCCAAGGCACAGCAATACAGCCTTCCTGTCTGCATAAAATGAGGACTCTGTAACACACCAAGTCTGAATTTTGGCAATTTATCTTAGAAAAGGCAAAAACTAACGTTTAAGAGTGTTGTTACTCTTATATTTTTTTATTTGTGTGTGGGGCAGGTGGTTTGCTCCAGGGTCTCTTGCTCCTGCAAACAAAGGCTTTAAGTGGGTGCTGGGAAATCAGACTTGAGCCAGTGGGCTTTGTAAGCAAACACCTTTAACTGCTGAATCATCTTCACAGCCCAATGAGTGTTATGTTTTTTAAGAAAATATTTAAGGATATTAGCTCATATTTAGAAAGTATTCTTAAAAGTGATGTACTTGGGCTAGAGAGATGGCCCAGTGGTTAAGGCACTTACCTGCAAAGCCTATGACCTGGGTTTGATTTTCCCAGTTCCCACATAAAGCCAGAAGTACAAAGTGGCACATGCATCTGAAATTCATTTGCAGTGGCTAGAGGCCCTGGTGTGCCCATTCTGTCAGTCTATGTCTCTTGTATCTCTCCACTTGCACTTAATATTTTTAAAAATGAAGCTGGGCATAGTGGATGCAGAGGTAGGAGGATTTCTGTGAGTTTAAGGGCACCCTGAGACTACATAGTGAATTCCTAGTCCGCCTGGGCTAGAGTGAGACCCTACCTTGAAAATATATATATATATTTTTAAATGAGCTACTTGGTGTTCCTTTGGTGCCTAGTTAACTATATGTGAACTTCAAATGAGTAAAAAACCCTGTTTTAGTTTAATGACATGTTTATACATTTAATGCATACATTTAAGCAAATGACTACATAAGCAGGTCAGAAGTAAAAATTACCCATTTTTTTTTCCAATTGACATTCCCCAGCATAATTCAAGAATAGTTCCTTCTATGTTTGTGGGTACAGCCGTTCTCTGATGTAAGTTGGCCTCTTTTGAAATCATTGTATAATGTATAAATGAGCACAAATATTATAACCCATGAAGGAATACAATTGTCAGTTAGAAATCATTTAAAAGCCTAAAATTGATTTATTCAGCATTTATTTCATACAATTAGACATTGAATAAGCATAGAGCATTGGAGGGCTAACATTTAGATTTTAAAAGGACACAACTAAGGCTTCAGAAATGATAATACCATCTGTTACAATTTGCTTTCTAGGGAAGCTTCATTCAGGACTTTGATCCATCTCAATGTGTCCATTCTCAAAATGTGATGTATACTCCATTTCTAGAAAGATTTCCAGGTCTACACCTGGCTGTGCCGCTCCTATGCTTTAAACTACCAAGAAGGCTTCGTGATCTTGCCCTGCCCACTCTTAGCCTCACTGGCCCCATTGGATGCTTCTCACCTCTCACCTCCACACACCCATGCTTGACACCCAAACTCCCTGCAGTCTTCAGAACACACTGTGTTCAGAACACACTGTGTTCTTTCCAACATCTGATCCTTTTTCTCCAAGCTACACTAATGACTGGATTTTGCTTTGGTACTGTCACTGCCTGTAAATCTTTGGTGTCCTCCCTTTGGCCCCAGGCCCACCCCTTGACCACTTCCTGCTGTTCTCTTCTGTCTCCTGTGAAGTGCTCTCTCATGTATTGCTATTTCCTTGCCCATTGTCCAGCTGTTCTCCAGAGCATATGTTTTTGCCATCTCTATCATCCCTGGTGCATGCTTGCACTCAGGAACAGCTTATGGTCTCCAAGAAGAAACAACTCAGCAACTGACCTCTCTCAGTCTATATTTGGTTCTACAACTTTTAGGTTTCTAGGTGAGGTGTCTGGAGCTTTTAACCAAAATCCAGGGTGAATAACTTTTTAGTATCAGTGTGGATGAACATTACCTATCCAAAAGTTATTTTGGCCTGATGATCTGTCCCAGTATCTTATCCCAAAAGCCAGCAGAGTAATAGATGAAGGAACTGCAGGAGAATTTCTTTCAGGAGAGGCAATGTTTCTATCTATATTCTCCTGGAAAAAAAAAAATTATGGTTCCTTTACCCAATAGATGGACACCACCTTGTGAGCTAACTCAATCTTCTAGAGCAACTCCAGAAACTTAAGTGAGTTTGCAGTGGAGAGAGGAAAGGAGAAAAGAAAGACACCGAAGTCTGGTGGGGAGGGGAGGGACGTGACAGCCTTGTAATGCTCATGAGGGACCTAGGTAAACTGCGCAGACATACCAAGTGAATTCTCCAGGAATGTGGTGCTTGCTCTTGTAAAAACTGCACAGCTAAGGGGGAGCAGGGATTGAGGATAGGCTTCCTTCCCAAGTCTATATTCAGTGCTTTGTATACAGATGATGCTCAGTGTAACAGACAGCTTCAGATTCGCTGAGATGAACTTCCAGACCAGGCACAGTTATGGAGGAAGGGATATTTATTGAAGCTTAGAGATCCAGGGGAAGTTCCATAAATGGCAGAAGAAGCTGGCCTGCCTTCACAGGACCAAGCAGAGAGAGAGAAGTACAAGCCTAAAGCGAAAAGCCAGAGCACACTTCAGGAACTCCAGCTAGGCACACTTTGCATATCTTTAGACTGAAATCTGAAACCCACCACCACACCTAAAGATCCACCCAGTGACACTGCCTCTAGCCAGGTGGCTAAAGATGCAAACTACAAACAAATAAACAACTGAATATATTGGGAGCCATCTATTCTATTCAAACCACCACACTCAGTAAGTGTTCAGAGGAGGCCAGTGATGGTCTGAGGCTGAGACAAAACTATCATGGGGTATGGGGAGATAGTTCAGTCAGTGAAGTGCTTTTTGCACAAGCATGAGGACCAGAGTTTGGATACCCAGCACCCTTGTAAAAATTTCAGGCATGGTGGCTTGTGCCTATAATCTCAGTGCTAGGGAAGGTGGAGACCAGAGAATCAGCACGGCTGCCTTGTCTAGCCAAATCAATAAGCTCTGGGTTCAGCAAGAGACCCTGTCACGAAATGAGATGAAGCACAATAGAGGACTCCCAATGTCAGCCTCTGCCCTCTACACATGCTTGAATATATGTACACATATACCCTACACACATATATGCGTATATATAATACACATACTCATCATATGCACACAACATGCATTTACATCACTCACACATGCAACATAATAAACAGCATGGTTTGGCCCATCTTACAAAATTGTTTCAAAACAACTGCCGCTCTAGGCTGCCCCCGTGACTGTTAGTAGGTATTTTAGTTTTCTATTACCATAATGAATACCTGAGATGGTACAATGTATGAAGAAGGGAGATTTCTTGGTTATTGAGATTAGAAAATGAATTAGTCAAAAATGATTCAAAATATTTAAAATGTCAATTATACCTCATTATTCATTATCTTGTTATGGTGTATTCTCTATTTTATTTAAAGTTATTATTATTATTATTATTATTATTACTTATTAATTAGTTTTGTACTCAGAAAATACAGTCAATTTGGTACCATTGTTAGGCTCATCCATGTCCTACCCCCTCTCCCTGGCCCCTCCTTGTCAAGAATGCACTGGACAAAGATTTATAAAATAAGAACCTTTTTTAAAGTAAAAAAAAAAAAAAAAAAAGAGGGGCGATTTCTTTTAACTCACAGTTTTGAAAGTTGAAGTCCAGGTTCAAGTGGTCCTAATGGTTTGGGCCAGTAGCAAAGCAGCACATCATGGCACACATAGCAGAGAAAGCTTATGGCAGCAAGGAAGCAAGAGAGAAAGAGGAAAGGTCTGGGGTCCTATGATTCCCTTCAAGCACGTGCTTTCAGTAACCTAAAGCCTCCTACTAAGGCCCCATTCTAAAACTTTCTACCACCTTTCAGAGCCCTAAGATGGGGACTAAGCCTTAAGCAATTTATATGTGTATATATTTTTTAAGGTAGGGTCTCATTCTGGCCCAGGCTGACCTGGAATTCACTACGTAGTCACAGGGTGACCTTGAACTCATGGCAATCCTCCTACCTCTGCCTCCCAAGTGCTGGGATTAAAGGTGTGTGCCACCACACCTGGCAGCAATTTATATTTTTAGTACTTTATTTATTTGACAGAGAAAAGGGTTATTAGGGCCTCTCTGCACTGTAAACAAATGAGACGTATATGCCACTTTGTGCATCTGACTTTATGTGGGTACTGGAGAATCAAACCTGGGCTGGCAGGCTTTGCAAGCAAGTGCCTTTAACCACTGAGCCTTCTCTGAAACCTGGGGACTAAGCCTTAACACAGAGACTTTTGAGGTCATTCTAGATTCAAACCATATAAATAGGAAATAAGCATAGGCAAACAAGAGAAGCCCATCATTTAGGATGCTTTGAAAGCCAAGCTGAGAAGTGTATTTATAAAAAAAGATCAGATGTAGACGGCTGACAGAAAGCTGGAAAAACCCACACTGCGTACAGCTCAATGGGAGAGAGAGAAATCACCAGTGAAGATACTCCACAGTGGACACTGCAAGCCTTATATTTGGCCAGCCAGGCCAAATGGGCCAGCGGGTGCAATAATGACATGTCTGTTATGAGGGAAACCAACTGTCCTCTAATTTGACTGGAGGCCAGCTCCATAGGAGGGAATATGTCCCTGAAACTGAAAACCTACAACAGGGGTACTCATGAGCCCTAGGGGTATAACGTCTGCTGCTGTCTGGCTAAATGTATATACTATGCTCATCTAACTGCCCAGTAAGTACTTCTCTTAATGTTCATACCCATACACTGATGCTACTCTCAGCTTTTCATTAGAGAACTTTCTCTTTACAGATGGCAGTGACCTTGGAAAGACTCAGAAGGCATCACAGTGCTGAGAAGAAGTGACAGAGGAGTGCTCAGCACTGAAATATCTCTATCACACCTTCCAAGGCTCAGGATCCATTGTGGAAGAGGTGGCCGAAAGAATGTAAGAGCCAAAGGAAGGGTAGTGCTCCTTACAACGTGCTCCTCCAGACACAAAATGGCCTGGATATCCATGACCTCACAGTGCCTGACACTACCTACATAGGACCATCATAATAGGAAGAAAAGATGGCATCAAAATAAAAGAGACTGATTGAGAGGGGGAGGGGATATGATGGAGAGTAGAGTTTCAAAGGAGAAAGTGGGTGGAGGGAGGGAATTACCATGGGATATTGTTTACAATTATGGAAGTCATTAATTATAAAATATAAATAAAACAAATTTCCAAAAAATTAAAAAGGATCAGATATTTTTTGAGCAGGATGGTATATTAGGCTTCTTCAGAGGAACAAAATTGATAGGATATACACATAAAGGAAGATTTGCTAAGTTGGTTTACATGACAGGGGCTGGATCCAACACTGGAGAGGCTGAGAGTTTCATAGCTGCTAAGTTCATGAAACCGGATGTCTCAGCAGTCCCTATCTGGCACTGAAAGCTTGGAAGATTCCTGGACAGTCACTGATCTTCAGTGGGCTCAGCAAGGATGGACATGTCAGCAAAAAGCCAAGGCAGGGGGCTGGAGGGATGGCTTAGCAGTTAAGGCATATGCCTGCAAAGCTAAGGGACTCAGGTTTGATTCCCCAGAACGCTTGTTAGCCAGATGCACAAGGGGTCACATGCATTTAGAGTTCGTTTGCAGTGGCTGGAGGCCTTGGCTCGCCCATTCTCTCTCTCTCCCTCTCCCTCTTTCTCTGTCAAGTAAATAAATAAATGAAAATAAAATATTTTTTAAAAAGCCAAGGCAAACAGAGGCAGGGAATACCATGATAGACACATCCAGAGGCATGTCTTTTAGATGATTCCAGATCCCATCAAGTTGACAATAAAGATAGACCATCACAAAGGGTAACAATAGATACTACATTTGAAGACAATTTCTCTGTCAGTAGTGCTTTTACTGCTCTGATGAACATTCCTGATCACGATGCATGCGTTCAGACCACCTTGCCCATTTCACTAATGTGATTTGACTCTTGTGCCATTCCTTCAGGTTTGAAGCCATGAGTGGGATTGTCTGGAGAATGTTAGTTGAGGTCTGGTCTTCCTTCTCTTTCCTCATGGGAGATAATGAGTAGTCTACATAAGTGGCTTTTATGGTGGTGGCCACAGATTCGCTGTGTCCTTTGACTTCTCACAATCTCTTGAACACACACACACACATGCCCTATAAATTTAGATTTGAGCTACACTGAAATCGAGAATTATATATAGGGTTGGAGAGATGTCTCAGCAGTTAAGGTGCTTACCCACAAAACCCAAAGACCCGAGTTCAATTCCCTAGTACCCATGTGAGACCAGTTGCACAAAGTGGTGGATGCATCTGGAGTGCGTTTTCAGTGGTTAGAGGCTCTGGTGCACCCATTCTCTCTCTGTCTATGCTTGCAAATAAATAAAATAAATTTTTAAATCTATGTATAAGTGCTATGAGAAGTAGTTTGGTAAGCAAATGAACAGAGCAAGGAAATATAATTATATGTGGACTTGATTATTGAGGACTTTATGCCATTATATATGTCTTTTCCTGAAGTGTGAGCAGAAACAAACACAGATATAAAGGTATAATATTGAAAATAATTTCTGCATTGATTGAAAGTTGGACAGAATAAGTTTTCATGTTATTTTAACTAGAAAATTTTATGATATAGCTGCTTGCCCTAGCCTACTTCAAGTTTATGTCATAGGAGTGAATTGCCCTTGTAACATGGCATAATTGAGATTTTTTTCACCACTCACATTGTACTGACAATAGTATTTTTAAATATTAACGTAGATATAATTGAATAATGCCTAACACATTTATTTTTTCCCTTTAAAGTGATCACTATTTATTACCAAAAAATTCATTTGACATCTAGGTGCTATCCAAACTTAGGCAAGGCATTTGAGTTTTATCAAGTCATCTATAAAATGAAGATAATCTATCCAATCCATTTGAAATTGGAATGATGCATAATGTGAATGTTTAAAACTGCCATAAAGTACTGAAAATGTTACTTGTAGGATGAAAAATGTCTGGGATGAGAATTCCTTTTCTCAATTATCTCACCGAAGTGGGGTATTTCCTCTTCTAAAATCATTAGGACACACTTAGAATTGCCGCTGTGTACAATTAAAAGCCCAACAGATATCAGAAAGAAATGGATAAATCCATAATCAGAACATAGATATAATATGCCTTTCAGAAACCAGTGAGCCATGTGTTCCAAATGTGAAAAGGGCTCTGCTTCCTGTCTCAAAGTGGGAATACTCTCACCCACTCATGCCCCTGACATTATGCCATCTGTCTTCAAGCTTTCACCAATGACTGAACCACTGAGGACTCTAAAATTGAAATAAATAAAACTGTTTTCTGTGTTAAATTAGCTTATTTCAGATTTTCCTTACAGTAATGAAATACCGACAAATGCACTCATTCCCAGTATAACCACATTCCACTTACTAATTTAAGCCTCTGTCATTTATATCCTCTTTTATATTTGTATGCTGTCCTACATGGATACATTTTTCTTAACTCCTCCTTTTTTCCAAAGCTGCCTGTCTCATATATTCTTCAACCTATCCACATTTTGTTTCAAGGCAGTTTGCAATAGGATGACATGCTATTTCTCCAAGCACATTTTATCACATCTAATCTACTTTTAAACAAAAGATACTTTTAACTTTACCCAAACTGCTTGAGTTCTAATCATTATCGTGTTCACTCTTGAGGAAGTGTATGTTCTTGGCAAGTAGATTGGCAATCACTTATGTGATGGTTGTATAAAATACTCCTGAATGATTAAAGCATGGTTGAATACCCACTAGCAGGTACAAGCATAAGTTAGCCTAAAGTTTTTTTCATTTTCATTGACCTGAAAATGATCAATCTCTACTTTAATATAAAAATCTTTTATAAATATGTATTAAATTAAGACTGTCATTTTTTAAAGTTATTCTGTAGGAAGTATGGCAATATATGTATGGGCATGGATTTGTAGAAACATTAATATAATGTATTTCTCTTATTTGTAGACCTTATATGCAGGAAGAAGCAACACAAGATGCTTCCTTCTGTACAGAGAGCACTCATCATCCCTCAAGGAGCCAGCCCCAGTCAGAAGATGCCTACAGATAGTTTCAGTGAAAGAACCTGTAACAAAAACATTCATGTGGGTTACACAATGTCATACTGGAGTTTAGGAGACAAGAGATAAATTCTAACTAGCAGATTATGAATATATTTACATAATCTATACTTACACATTTATAAAATATAATAGTGCTACTGTAAGCATTTTTTAAAAACATGTTATTTTTATTTTTTTATTTGCAAGAGAGAAGAGAGACAGAGAGAATGGGCACCTCAGGGCCTCTAGCTACTGCCAATGAACTCCAGATGCGTGCATCACTGTGGATCTGGCTTTATGTGGGTGCTGGGTTATCGAACTCAGTTTGTTAGGCTTTGCAGGCAAACGCCTTAGCCACTGAAGCATCTCTCCAGTCCTACTGTGAGCATTTTAATAAATAAATAAATATACATATTTTAAATCCTCCAGCTGAAGTGAGTGCATATTTAAATCGATTTGAAATTTTTGTATATATTTTAATGGTTTCCCATCTTATGAAAAACCTTTAGTTTCAGAGAAGCTGTTCCTCCAAGAACTAGCTATTCACCCTACCAATCCACAGCCACTGTCTGACCCCATTCCAGGAGGCAGCTACACCATACACCTCTGTTTTAAACTTCTGTAGACTACATATTGGGCAGCTATAAATACCCCTATAGTCTATATATATATCATCTATCTATATCTATTTATTCCAGCTATGTCATCTAATCTGTAACTGTATTTGACTTTCATCATTGTTATATTTGGTAGAATTTGGTCATTGCTGTGGGTTTCTGACATGGAATGTCTAAAAAAACTCTTGGAGTTTCCTGAGTTACCACTTGAGTTACCTGAGTTAGCACTGAAGTGATTCTTGCAGTACCCTAGCCAGCTTCAAGATAGTTTCTAGTCACCAGTAAGAACCAGGTGACTAGAAGTTTGGAAACTTTGTGCCACCTGATTTTTGAGGAGAAGGGGGTTGGAGGTTACAGTCAAACACATGGTCAATAACAGAAAACCAGCACCATAAATAAACTCCAGTTTATTTATAAACTTTGGATGCTAAAGTTCAGTGAAGTTTCCTGGTTGGTAAACATACTGATGTGCCAAGAGGATGATGTAACTTTATTCCACAAAAGGAGCTTATAGAAGCTCTCATTTGAACCCCTCCCATCTGTATATTCATTGTAATAAAGCTACAATTATAAGTATGATGGTTCCTTGAGCTCTGAGAGAGTTGTAAACCCCCAAATTTTAGTCATTTAAAAGTGTGGCTGCCCTGGGGCCCTCTGGCAGTCTTCTATGGATGACTTTGCCTTTATCCTGTGGCATCTACATCAACTTAGGTAATTAGTATCAGGATTTAATTGTAGAGCACCCAGTTTCAGGTCAATTCACATGGAAATAAAATTATTATATTAACTATTCATTGCATTTTTCCTCTTGATATTGTTACTTAATTTCTCTGCTTACCCATTTTCCTTATATACTGTGAACTTTGTCAGGTCATGAACATTCTGGTATTTCTTTATGAATACTTAGCACAAAAGTGTGAGCCAAGAGCTGTAGAGATGGCTTAGTGGTTAAAGCACTTGCCTGGGAAGCCTAAGGATCCATGTTCAACTCTCTATGTCCCACTTAAGCCAGATACACAAGGTCACACATGTGCACAAGGTGGCACATGTGTCTGGAATTTGATTGCAGTGGCCGATAGCTCTGGTGTGCCAATTCTCCCTCTCTCTCTATCCTGCCCTCTTACATAAAAAAAAGGCCAGTCCGTTGGGCTTTCCTCAAAAAAAAAAAAAAGAAAAGAAAAGAAAAAGTGAACCAAGAACAAGATTGCTACTTCACCTAAGCTCATTTGAAGAATACTTCAATGATCCTATCTTTTTAAAAAATATATTTATTTATTTATCTATTTTTGTGAGAGACATAGAAAGTGGGGGAGAGAGAGAGAATGGGTGTACCAGGGCCTGTAGTCACTGCATTCGCCATCATGTGTCTGGCTTATGTGGATACTGGGGAATCAAATCTGGGTCCTTAGGCTTCATAGGCCAGTAAGCCATCTCTGCAGCCCCCATCTCTTGATGATTAAGGTTTACATTGCTGACATATCTACTTAATTTGTCATCTGCCAGCATTCACCAAAAAATAGGCTATTGAAAGAACCTAAGTGCTCTCTCAAATTTGTGGAGGATCTCAAAATTGATGATGCACCAACATTGCTATAAATTGTGAGCATGGTATTTGTGAGTGATCTGCAGCTTTGATCTTTATGAAACTACAATACTTAGCAGAAAAGTAAGAACAGTTGCTATACTCTATTCTAATAGGTTTCCTATTCAAAGGATCATCCATCCCAGGAGTAAGTGGGAATATCCTTGCTAGGAAAATGTTTTACTCAGTTCACCAGTTGAGCTAGACATCATGTCCTCCAAAAGTGCTAAGCGAAAACTGTGTTGCCTGACATTGCTAGTCTCAGTAGGAAAGGAGAACCAGAAAAGAAACCAGGATGAGATGAGATGAAAGTGCTTTGTTCTTCAAAAATAATAGTTGACTTTCAACTAGGTGTCATGCAGTTTTCTGGGAGCTAAGTTGTAACCACAAATAAGGTGTGCTCCATAACTTTTCCTGTGATTGGGAAGTGATAAATAAATACATATTGTATTAAGTCATTAAGTGCTATGAGTTGAATGTATTCCTCCATAAGTTATAAATTGTACCCTTAAATCTCAGTGTGTCAGTTTTAGCCAGTGGGGATCTTAGGATGTGATTTGGGAGACTCTGCCCTCATAACTGAATTAATGTCTTTAAAAACCTAAAGAAATCCTTTCCCTCCACCATGTGTGTACAATGGCTAGCTTTGAACCAGCTCACACCAGACATGAAATGTTCCAATGCTTTGATCCTGATCTCAGTTTCAAGAATTGTGAGGAACAAATTTGTGCTTGTTTCTAAGCAACTCAGTCTATAGTTTTGTCATAGCAGCCCAAATGGACTCTGATTACTGTATGTAACATGTTGCTCCAATATAATAGGGCCTGATATTATGCCTTACAAAGAATATATTACTTCTATGAAATCTCTGCCAAAAGTGCATATCCTAAATGGAATAATGTTGAAAATATGATAAGGCCAAATGGAAGGACTTTTAATACACTGGCCATGTAGTCTTCAATATTGTTAATATCAATAAAACAGAGACCAGGAAGTTATTACAAATTAAGCAAGCATCAAGAAATATGCAAATGCAATCCATGTTTCGGACTTTCACTATATAAAATATGATTAAATTTCAAACTCTATAGATTGTAGTACTACAGCAATGCTGATTCCTGGTGCTGATTGTTTGTTTCTAGGAAATGCACACAAACCACCTGGACCATAGCAACTGTGCCCTACACTCAAAATTGTTCAGGAAAAAAAAGGAAAAATGAAAGATAGAAGAGGAGGCTGAAGCATGAGGATCACAAGTTTGAGGCTGCATAGTGGACTGCCCCTCAAAACAACCACAACAGAAATAGTAAAAATGAGGGGAGAGAGACAAAGAACAAAATGTTAATATTTGGGAGACTAGAATAAAAGACCTATGTGAATTTGTGTGCCATTATTTTTTTCTTGGTGTATGTATGACTCTGTAGTAGGTGTGGTGTGTATATGTGGTATATTTACATCTGTGTGCAGATGCATCTGCCTCATGTATACATGTGTAGAGGCCAGAGGAGAATATTGGGTTTCATCTATCACTCTCATCAGTTTTTTTTTTCCTTGAGATAGTGTCTCTCACTGGACCTGGGCCTGCTGTTTTTGGTCAAACTGACTGGCTGACCATCAAGCTGTAGCAATTCCCCATTCTCTTCTCCCCAGGACTGAGGTTACAGGTGTGTATGATCACTCCAGCTTTTTACATGTGTGCTGGGAAATCAAACTAAGGTAGTCTAAGGTCTTCATGCTAGAGTTGCAAGTGCTCTTACCTGCTGAACCCTCTCTCCTTGCTATTATTATAATATCTTAAAAAGAAGCAAAAGAACAAAACCATGCAAGTGTTAACATGAAAGTTTCATGTATTTCTAGCACTCACTTGATGCAAATTAAGTTCATTTAAAGATGAGACCTTACTGTGACTATAATTTTCATTGCCTCAGAGAAATCAAAAGTACCCTACTGATTCTATAATTCACTCAAAAACTTTAGCAGGCTCTCCAAGTAACAGGGCTTTAAATAGCCATCATATATGAAGAATACAGAGTAACTAAAATCCTAATCTTCTACTCAAAGAACAAATTATTGCCCTTATGCATGTTCAAGCTACATGTGCCCTATTTCCCATAATATCCTCTAAGTCACACAAGACTCCTTTCTTTCTATGCAATATCCCTTCTCCTTCCGTAAAGCCCTAAAATGAATGTTTCTTTTTTAGGCAATCTGAGGTTTTCTTCCTCTTCCTTCTCCCTTTCTCCTCTTCTTCCTCCTCCATTTCTTCTGCTTCCACTTCTGCTTTTTCAGACCTTGCAATTTCTGTTCTTTAGTGTTGATAGATCTTGTAACTTCAAGGAACAATCCAGCTCAATCTTCTCTTGAATCTAACCTTAAATCTTCCTGCTGGTATGCTTCTGTGCATGTCTATGTCCTCATCTTTTTATTTTTTGTCCTCATCTTTTATAATGACACCAGTCACAGGGCCTTAGGTCCTGCAATAATAGCCTAATTTTAACTTAATCACCTCTTCAAAGGTTCTATCTCCATATACAGTCACATTGAGAGGTCCCAGGGTTAGCAGCTCAATATACAAATTTGGGGGGAATATATTTATCCTATGACAATGTCTGTGGTGGTTTGATTCAGGTGTCCCCCATAAACTTAGTTGTTCTGAGCACTAGGTTCCCAGCTGATGGCAATTTGGGAATGAAAGCCTCCTGGAGGTGGTGTATTGTTGGGGGCAGGCTTACGAGTGTTATAGCCAGCTTCCTCTTGCCAATGTTTGGCACACTCTCCTATTGCTGCCATCTGATGTTGGCCAGGAGATGATGTCTACCCTCTGCTCATGCCATCATTTCCCCCTGCTATCATGGAGCTTCTCCTGGATCCTGTAAACCAGAATGAACCCTTTTTCCCATAAGCTGCACTTGGTTGGGTGGTTTCTGCCAGCAATGTGAACCTGACTGCAACAATGACCAAATTCCATTTTAGGCCCATTAATCAGGATATATGGTGTCATTAATTGTGTGCAGATGAAGTTGAGTAGTACTCTGTAGGAAAACCAGACACAGAGGGATGCTGAAGAAGGGCAGCCTCCACCTCACACACCTATCTACCCATGGAAGTCAGTGGAGCTGAAATCAAAGGGCCCACAGCAGGCCCCTCTTTAATTCCATTGTTTTATCTCCTGTCAGTTTGAAGTTCTACCTTTAAGAAGCTTAGTGAGTCTTATACTTTATCTTAGAATACCCAGAGCAAATACCTGAGACCAGAGGGAATAAAATGCAAATGAACTTCAGCTAAAGTAATGATGTCACTGAAAAGTAGCAAGGCAAGCTAACAAGTGCAGAAAAGTAATGCCAGAGGGAGATGAGGAAGCTGGCACTTTATGGACAAACTTTTCTACCACTGGGCACTATTCCTGTCTCTAAACCTTGGAGGGGATATACTAATGCCCAGATGGGTCCCCATCCTGTGGTGGAGGCAAGGTGAGGCCCTCAGCACAATCTTGGAAGAGCATGCCTTCCAGATCAGACCATCATCATCAATTGCATCATAAAGTGCTCTGTATTTGTACTGTATGTTGAAATGGTTGACCTGGAATTTTCTGTTCCTCACAGCCAAAAGCACATTACTCATTGGCAAGGCTCAACTTTGGTTGTAAACTGGCTCCACTTAGGTAACTTAAAAGGCAGTAACAGGGCAGGAGAGATGGTTCAGCCTAATGATGTGAGCTTGGTTCCCCAGTACCCAAATAAAGCCAGATGCACAAAGTGGTGCATGCATCTGGAATTCATTTGCAGTGGCTAGAGGTCCTGATGCACCCATTCTCTCTCTCTCTCTCTCTCTCTCTCTCTCTCTCTCTCTCTATATATATATATATATATATATATATATATATACCTCTGTTCTAGCAAATAAATACATAAAATATGTTTTTAAAAAGCAGTAACAAGAGATGTCCAGTTAAGATGGCATCTGCCTAACCATGCTTCACCTTGCTGGGCAGTAATAGGCAAGGTTTGTGGGTGTTTGGGGGACAGAAGGTCCTAGAAGACCTCTAGCAGGAGGGTGCAAAGGGGTACAGTAGGAAATCCACTGATTTCCATGCTCCTGGGTACCTCATCAGTCCCCCAAGCCCCCAAGCAGCTTTCCCAGCCCCCAAACCAGCCACTACTCAGCAGACCAGGTTGGCTCCTGCACTATGTGCAGGCTCCATGGATCTGAGCCAGGCAGCCCTCACCTTTCCCTGCACCTACTGGCTGTCATCCCCCCTCCCTCCCATGGCTTTCCTCCTTTTGCCCACCACCAGGACCACCGCCTGCACCCGCCCCCCCCCCCCCCAGCACGGGAATGCCACCAGATCAGGGTCCATGCTATTGGGTCTGCACCATTGGGTCCATATGACAAGGTCTGTGTCAAAGGGTCCACATCAAAGGGTCCACTTCACAGGGTCCGCACCATCAGGTCTACCTCACAGGGTCTGGACCTTCGGGTCTGCATCAAAGGGTCCTCCTCTCAGAGTCCAAGGTATTGGGTACAAATCACAGGGTTCATGACACAGGGTCCTCATTATTGGGTTCACATCACCTGGTCTACATCAGGCTGCACTGTCCCATTCCCCAGGCAGTCCCATCCGCTGGCTCCACCACCTGCCAAAGGGTCAGCCCCATTCTACCCACCTCTACCCAGCCACCTGCCTCTAGGACTGCTTGCTCTCCAGGCTCCTCCCCCACCAACAGGTCTTCAGGTCCCCACAAAGGCCTTTGGGCCTCCTCCCGCCTGAGTAGACAGGCCCCCTTGCCATCAAAAGCCTAATCTAGTCAAACACAAAAGGGAATAATCACTGAAGACACTTCAAGGGTAAACTACAGCTTCCTCCTGAGTTAAATAAGATTTCTACACTGTGATGGACAGGCCACAGTGCAAAAGGAATAAAATGAAACATCAAATGGAAGTAGCCCCCCAAAAGTTGCCCAGTTCCACAATGGAAATCTCTAATCAAAATGGAAGAGACAACAGGATCAGAACCCCAAAATGAAGACACAAGTATGTGACCCTGGCCAAGAAGTTGGCAGAACTTGCAGAAAATCAACAAAAGACTGACAAGCATACTGTCCTCCCTATGTTGGACCTAATAGAAAAAAAAAAACCAGGGAGTCTTCCAAGACATTTAAGTGAGCTGAAGGAGAGTCAAAAAATAAAGAGGACCTCAGCATAAATAAATGCAAGGATGAATTTCAAGAAGCATTAAGAAAATCAGAAAATGACCTGAAAAGGGAACCCAACAGAGGAATGGATACTATACAGAAAAAGGCAATAGAAAATACAAACCAAATTGAACAAGTCCAAACATCTCTAGAAGCCCTCAAGAACAGAGTCATTCATGTGGAGGACAGAATCTCAGAACTGGAAGACAAGACAGAAGAAACCATTTGTGAGTCCAAAAACTTGAACAAGTTCAAAAAAATTTGTGAACAGAACATGAGGGAACTGTGGGATACCCTTAAGCATCCCAACATTCAGGTCATGGGTATACTAGAAGGGGAAGAAATTCAGATCAAAGGCATGGAGAACTTATACAACAAAATTATTGAAGCAAACTTTCCCACGCTCTCAAAATACAGCCCCATCAAGATACATGATGCTGGGTTGGAGAGATGGCTTAGTGGTTAAGGCACATGCCTGCGAAGCCTAAGGACGCTGGTTCGATTCTCCAGGTCCCACATAAGCCAGATGCACATAGTGGTGCATGTGTCTGGACTTTGTTTGCAGTGGCTAAGGGACCCTGGTGTACCCATTCTCAGTCTCTCTCTCTCTTTCTCTAATAAATAAATAAAAATAAATATTAGCTGGGCATGATTGCACGCCTTTAATCCCAGCACTCAGGAGGCAGAGGTAAGAGGATCATTCAGAGTTCAAGGCTACCCTGAAACTACATAGTGAATTCTAGTTCAGCCTGAGCTAGAGTAAGACCCTGCCTCCAAAAAACAAAACAAAACAAAAAAAAATAAAGAAAGAAAAAAATAATGCTAACAGAACTCCAAACCGACTGGGCCAAAGGAGAAACTCTCCAAGACATATTATCATTAAGACTCTAAACAACAAACACAAAGAAAAAGTCCTACAAGCAGGAAGAGAGAAACAGCACATTACATATAAAGGTAACCCCATCAGAATTACCTCGGACTTCTCAGTGGAAATCCTGAAAGCCAGAAGGACCTAGAATGGAACACTGCAAAGTCTAACAACCTATGGCTTCCAACCCAAGCTACTGTACCCAGCAAAAGTATCCCTCATAAAAGATGGCAGAAAAAAAAAAAAAAAACTTCCCATGATAAAAGTCAGCTCTACAACTATATGAACACAAGCCAAACCTACAGAGAGTCAGCAACCAACCTCAAGAGCCTGTAAGAAGAAGACTACAATAACCAAGTCCAGAGAAGGCTCAGAAAACTACAAAGTCCAAGAAAACACCAAAACCCATAAAGCACCATAATACTGTAGGGATTAAATCAAACCTCACAGTTATTATAAAACTATAATGGCCTTAATTTACTCTTCAAGAGACACAAATTAACAGGGTGTATCAGAAAAATGGATCCCTCAATCTGCTGTACTCAAGAAATTCACCTCACCACTAAAGACAGGCACTTCCTCAGGGTGAAAGGGTAGAAAATGATATTCCAAGCAAATGGAAATAAGAAACAAGTAGGTATTGCTGTACTAATATTGGATAAAACAAACTTCAAACCAAAAGTAATCAAAAAAGATGAAGGGCATTTGTTACTCATCAAGGAAATGATCCAACAAGAGGATATCACAATTATCAGTCTTTATGCACCAAACACAGGTGCACCACAATTCATCAAACAAAACCTGCTTGACAACAAAACAGAAATAAACACCAACATCATCACAGTTAGGGACTTCAATACTCCACTATCAACATTAGATCATGCAAAGAGAAAATCAGCAAGTAAGAAGTAAGAGAGCTCAACAACACCATAGATCAAGTAGACCTAATAGATATCTACAGAACATTCTACCAAAAATCTATAGAATGCAAATTCTTCTCAGCAGCCCATGAAACCTTTTCTAAAATAGATCATGTACTGGATCACAAAGCCTACCTCCATATATTTAGGAAGATCTACATAATTTCCTACATGATATTGGACCACAATGCTCTAAAGTTAGAAATTAACAACAAGAGATGCTCCAGGAACTCCATCAGCCCCAGATACTTAACAACACTCTTTTAAACAATAAATGGGTAGTGGATGAAATAAAAAAATGAAATTGCAAAATTTCTAGATTTGAATGACAATGAGAACACATTGTTCCAAAACTTATGGGACACAATGAAGGCAGTCCTCAGGGGAAAAATCAAATGCCTTCATAACAAAGACAGAGACATCCCAAACCAATAACCTAACCATCCATCTAAAATCATTAGAATAAACAAAAAGAATCCAACCAAAAAAGCTCCAGAGTAAAAGAAATAATCATGATCAGAGCAGAAATTAGTGAATTGAAAGCCAGGTGTGGTGGTGCATGCCTTTAATCCCAGCACTTGGAAGGCAGAGGTAGGAGGATTGCCATGAGTTCAAGGCCACCCTGAGAATACATAGTGACTTCCAGGTCAGCCTGGGCTAGAGTGAAACCCTATCTCAAAAAAATAAATAAATAAATAAATAAATAAAATAAATTAATGAACTGGAAACTAAGAAAACAATTAAGAAAATTGATGGAACAAAGAGCTGGTTCTTTGCAAAAGTAAACAAAATTGATAAACTCTTGGTCAATTTGATCGTGTGAGAAAAGAAGTGCTTCAAATTAACAAAATTAGAAATGAAAAAGGAGAGATCACATCACACATAAGTGAAATTGGAAGAATCATCAGGACTTACTTCCAAAACCTCTGGTCCACAAAATTGGATAATCTGGAGGAAATGGACAAATTCCTGGACACATACTACCTATATAAACTAAATTTAGCACAGATTAATAATAAACAAACTTATCACACCCACTGAGATTGAAAAGTTAATCATAAACCTCCCCAAAAAGAAGAGTCCAGGGCTGGAGGGATGGCTTAGCAGTTAAATTGTTTGCCTGCAAAGCCAAAGGACCCAATTTCAATTCTCCAGGACCCACGTTAGCCAGGTGAACAAGGGGATGCACACATCTGGAGTTCATTTGCAGTGGCTGTATGCCCTGGTGTGCCCATTCTTCATCCATCTTTCTCTGCCAAATAAATAATTAAATAAATAAAAATAATACTTTTAGAAAAAGAAGAGTCCAGGACCAGATGGTTTCTCAGCCAAATTCTGTCAAACCTTCAAGGAACAAATGGAACCAATTTTTTTTTTTTTTTTTGAGGTAGGGTCTCACTCTGTAACAGGCTGAGCTGGAATTCACTATATAGTCTCAAGGTAGCCTTGAACTCACAGTGATCCTCCTACCTCTGCCTCCTGAGTGCTGGGATTAAAGGCATGCACCACCATGCCTGGTTTGGAACGAATTTTTCTCAAACTATTCCACATAATCAGAGAACAAGAAAATCTCCCCAGCTCCATTTTTGGAGCTAGTATCACCTTAATACCAAAAGCAGACAGAGATCCAATAAAAAAAAACTATATGCGTATCTATATCCCTGATGAATTGAGAGGCAAAGATCCTGAACAAAATCTTCACAAACAAAATTCAACAACACATCAAAAGCATTATCCACCTTGATCAAGTATGCTTTATCCCGGGAACTCAAGATTGGTTCAATACATGGAAATCTGTCAATGTAATAAACCACATAAATAAGCTTAATCACAAAAACCACATGATCATTTCAATAAATGCAGAAAAGGCGTTTGACAAAATACAACATCATTTCATGATCAAAATGTTGGAGAGAATAGGCATGTATGGTTTATACCTCAGCATAATAAAGGCTATATATAAAGCACCTAAAGTCCAAATAATAGTTAATGGAGGAATTCCCATTGAGATCAGGAACAAGACATGGGTGCCTACTATCACCTCTGATCTTCAGCATAGTACTAGAAGTCATAGCCAAAGCAATACGACATGAGAAAGAAATAAAATGGATACAAAAAAAGGAAAGAAAAACAGTTAAGTTAGCCCTATTTGCAGATGACATAATTCTATACATAAGTGATCTGAGAGCCTCCATCTCAAAACTCTTAAAGGTGATTAATTCCTTCAGCAAAGTAGCAGGATACAAAATCAATGCATAAAAATCAGTAGCCTTTCTATATGCACAGGAAAATGATTCAGAGAAAGAAATTAGCGACATTGTCCCATTTTCATTAGCAACAATAAATAAATAAATAAAATACCTTGGGATACAACTAACCAAGGATGCAAAATATTTATATAATGAAAGCATAAAAACACTCAAGGAAGAAGTTTAGGAGGACTTGAGAAGATGGAAAGACCTCCCATGCTCCTGGATATGCAGAATTAACATTGTGAAAATGGAAATCCTACCAAAAGCAAAAGACAGATTTCATGCAATACCAATAAAAATCCCAGCATTATTCTTCACAGAGATAGAAAAAATGATCTCAAAATTCATATGGAATGGCAGCAGGTCTCGTATATCCAAACACATCCTCAGCAAAAGAAACATCTCTGGAAGTATCACCGTACCTGATCTAAGACTATATTACAAAGCCATAGTAGTAAAAACAACATGGTACTGACATAAAAACGAATATAGATCAATGGAACAGAATAGAGGTTTCAGAATTTAAGTCAGCTACTTCATCTTCAACAAAGGCCCTAATAATGTAGATTGGAGAAAAGACAGCATCTTCAACAAATGGTGCTGGACAAACTGGATAACTATATGCAGAAAAATAAAACTAGACCCACACATCTCGCTATGCACAAAAACCAAGTCCAAATGGATCAAAGACTTCAATATAAGACCAGAAACTCTGGAGTACTGGAAGAAAAAATAGGGGGAACTTTTCATGATATAGGAATGGGAAAAGACTTCCTGAACAAAACATCCCTAACCATTAAAGAAATGTAATTTAAAACAAGTATGAGATTCCTCCTTACCCAAGTAAGGATAGCAAACATTAAAAAATCAAATGAAAACAAATGTTGGCAAGGATGTGGAGAAATAGGAACACTTACTGTTGGTTGGAATGTAATCTGGTACAACCACTATTGAAAGCAATATGGAGTCTCCTAGAAAGGCTGGCTATAGAGTTACCAACAGACTCTGTTACTCCCTTACTGGCATTTACCCTAAAAACTCTATGACTCAGTTCAGAGATATTTGCTCAACCATGTTTATACCTGCTCAATCCATAATAGCTAAGAACTGAAATCAATCCAGATGCCTATTATTGGATGAATGGATAACCAAGATGTGGTATATCTACATGATGGAATTCTATTCAGCATTAAGAAAAAAAAATGACACAATGAAATTTGTAGAAAAATGGTCAAACTTGGAACAGATCATATTCAGTGAATTCACCCAATCACAGAAAGACAATCATTGCATGGTCTCATTCATATGTGGCTTCTAACCACATATGTAATGCTGACATACCTAATAGGCATCTTAAGGACTGGACACTAGGGAGGGTAGGGCTTGAGGGAAGGGTAAGTAAGGGTGGGGGAACCCAAAACTGAACCCAACAGTAGAACTGATACCATAAAATTCTATGCCCTAGAAGACAGACTAAAAGGTTGATTCCTCATCAGCACCTCATCTTAGAGGGAACACCAAATTGAAGGGCCCTGGAAAGGGTGAAATGAAGCCTAACCTTTTAGTCATTGATCTGTAATATTTAAGCTCTCCAGATGCAATGTTCTAATCTGTCTGCAGAACCTTTAATACAGACATTGCTTTCTCAAGGAATTTCAGCTTATACTTGGTTCTACATCTTGAGATTGCCATTTAACTGGTGTTTTGTGAAAGAAAGTGCAATATTATGATACAATAAGACATACATAATTGGTCTACAACCTCAGTTACTGGCATAAAGTTCCTATAATCCTGAGTGACAGAGCAGAAATGTCTGTATTAATCATAAGCCTCTTTCAAGCTACGACAGTTAAAATTCTATTGTCATCTTGCTCAGATGAGAAATCAAGTAGGAGGCAGGACTTATGGACAGGTCTGTGACTTTTCCAAGAAGGGTTAACTGAAGGAGGAAGTCCTGACACCAGAGTGAACAGCCCCTTCTGATGGCACTCTATATGTAAAGAGGTTCTGAGAAATGCAGTGCCTTTTGTCTGGCTGCTTTTGCTTCTTGCTGGTGTCTCTACCCTGTTGCTTCCATTATTTACAGACACCAGAATCCAGATTCTTTAGTCTTCCCTCATGGACTTTAGACCAGCAGATCTCTAGGAACTTTCTAGTCTTTCAGCTCCAGATTGGGACAGCTGAGGTATTTAGCTTTGGGACTGAACAGCTACTGGGTTCTCAGACTCTCCATCCATACAGACAGCCATTGTTGGATTGTCCAGCCTGTACCCTATAAGCTAATATAATAAATCCACTTCATAACATTTATTTATTCCATCAGTTCTGTTCCTCTTGAGTACCCTGACTAATACACAAGCATACATGTAATGTAGAGTAAAAGCAAGGTCGGTTTCTTTTGCAAATAGTCAACTAGGAACACAAGTCCAAGAGAACATAGGTACTGCCCTGCCTGGCGAGACTAAAACTCTAGTCTGATTCAAGATGGTGAAGCACAGCAGCTTCCTGATTCTTCCTCAACTTTTTCCCAGCTTATACTCCCTGTGGGCAGGTCCTTTCTGAGTCTGACCCTCTTCCTGGGCTCACTAGCTCATCAAGATCCTTCATACACATTTGAACTTGGCAATAAGGCTCATCCCAATTGGATGCTTAATTTATTAAAAGAGCTGATCTAAATTGCTACATAGATTTCCATGACTCCCTCTTCCTGATTCCAGTTTGACTAGGAGGGGTAAACTCCCTTTGGCTTGGGAGCTTTTCTTCTCTCTCTTATTCTTGCTCTCTCCTAAAATAAATCTTTCATAATTTACTCTTTTCCATATCTGCATTTTTCAAGTCTTTGCTAACAAAGTAATTCAAGAGCTTTAAAGTCACTGACTTGGTGGCTTGTGGGGTGTTCTTTGGGATCAACTGGCTTCAGAAATTCTATGCCTACCCAGTGCCCAGAACTCTTCCCTTCACAAAACTTGCATTTAGGTCCATGAAGTGAACCTTAGAAGAAGGTCCTGGTAATGATGATATGGGAATTCAGAGAGTGTCTTGGAGAACAATGAAACCTTTCTTGGCTGTTGGCCATGGTCACACAAAATTTCCACTGAGTCAGTAGCCTCCAGGTTCGTGTGAATTTAAATAGTAAAATCCATAGACCACACAGGGTGAGATTTAGAAAGATGTTCTTACAGAGTTTATGAGAAGGAAAGAAGGTAGAGCTCCTGCATAGCAGGAGAGGTCCGGAGCAGATAATCTGTCTGGCAACTCTGATGTGGGCTATAGGAAGGGGAACTCCTTTAGAGAGGAAGAATTAAGGAAAAACCAAACTAACCACATTTCTAGGGAAGGAGTAATCTTATTTACATCCATGTGTCAGATTTCTAGGGAAGGGGAGCTCCTTTAGAGAAAAAGAGGTAAGACCTGACCCTTCTGACATTTCTGGCCTCCAGCAAGCTGGTGGCTACAAATACTCCTTTAGGGGAAAAGAAGGAAAAACCTGATTCCTCCTTAAAGACTCAAGGGCATTTCTTGCTTTTATACAGGAAGGGGGGGCACAATCTTCGCTTTGGGGGCCCTCTTACTCTCAACTGCCTAGTCATTTTCTATCTTCTATTCCTCATCAACTGGAAAAATAAAATAAAATAATATATGAAGATAGGGCTGGAACTTCCATCCCCAGGCCCTAGACTTTAGAGGAGAGGGACTGAATTAATTGCTAGCAGCCATTGATTCATCCAGTTCTTTCCACAGAATTGTAATCAGTCTCTATTGGGCCTGACCTTCCATGGACCTGAATTATTGGCTTTGCCTGTGCTGTGTTCTTTGAGGCCTCTCCACTGGATGCTTATGTAGGCTTGGCAACCTGACTTTCAGACTCCTAATAGCTGGAACATCTGTTTATGTGGTAGTGTGGGTACTACAAGCCCTGGGGAGGACAGGAACACACATACAGGTATCACAGAGATAGGCAAAACCAAGGTCATTGAGCACAACTCTTGGGAAAAGAGCCCTGGTCTGCCAGTAGGGCTGGAAGAATATGAGACCTTAGCTAAGACAAAGCCATTGCTATTTGCAAAGATGTTGTCTCATATTGCTGCAGTTTCCAGACCTCCTGTGGAGCCCTTGACACTGCATTTACTTAGACCAACTTGCCTCTGAGGAGCATGACAGAAGAAATACTCTCTTAATTATCTCTGCTCTATTTCCATTAATATCCATGTAAAGATTAATAGGGTTTCACTTCGAAATCCCCATGCCTCTGTGAGAAAGGGTAATTCTGTGTGAACTAAAGGACCACAGCCAAATTATCTTAGGCTATCTTAGCCCCATTGAAGGCCAAGCAGCATCCACCTCTGTGTCTGACCTAACATCCTTGTGACTCTCAGGTGATCAGGTGAAACCCTTTTGCAATGTAATAACAGAACACCAACCCCAAAGCTGAAAATGTCATCAGATAACATCTAAAGCCTATGGCAGAGATTTTTTGCACTCTGCTATAAACTTCCTACCTGATGTTTCCACCAATGTATTTGCAAAGTGCCTTGGTTTATGACTTTATTTTGTTCTGTAACCATAAAAACATCAGGAATTGCTATATTAGAATGTGGAATTTTGGATAATCTGAATCTGTTGCTGGGCCATAGTCACTCTTATTTGGCTTCATAATAAACTATCTCCTATTCCTTTTAAGATAAGAACTGTGTGTTTTGCATTGATACCTGCCTTTTGGATGGTTGGATTAAGGAAGAGAGCTTACATCATGCAGTACTTTAGAAAGAATTAAATAAGGTGTTAAATAAAGAACTGAGGATATCACAATAAAATAATTCCAAGTCCCACCCTCAACAAGCCTACAACTTGTTAGGTTATGAGAGCTGAAGCACACAGGATGGAATTACAGGGGCTTGGTAAGGTTAAGTTTTAGGATATGGCCAGGTAGGAGGAACAGGTGCTGGGGACATGTACTGGACCATACTGTAACAGAAACCTGAGCCTACAGGAAGTACAGCTGTTAAGGCATTTGGCAGACAAGGTGGCTGGGGAACAATGGCCCAGAAAGTCAGGGGTTAGTTGGAACATACAAACACTGACTCACACATCTCTTGTTCCATGAAGTAGCTGTTAGAATTTATGACACTGTCTGGCTACTTCTTCCTCATGTCCAACTATGCAACTGTGACATGAGTCATGAGCTAAGATCTGACACAGTACTGTTGTAGCTAGACAGGCATTAGCAGACTTGAACGCCATTGGGGATGGATCTCATCCTGTGTTCCCCTGGTAACATTAAAAAGGGAAGCATTAAAATTGCGCCTCCAAAGGATTTAAAATGCTACACGAAAGAGAGAAAGTAGAGGTATCAGAGTTTTTGTTTAGACCTATTAAGGGGAAAGCTGCTCCCTCCTGATCAGATGAACAAAGTCCTCTTGCCCTGAGTGGAGACATGACATTCTAAGCTACTCAAAACAAAATGGATGGATCTGGAAAGGATTATACTAAGTGAGGTAACCCAGGCCCAGAAAGCCAAATGTCATATGTTCTCTCTCATATGTGGATCCTAGCTACAAATGATTGGACTTCTGTGTGAGTAGGAAGAAAACTCATCAGCAGAGGCCAGTAAGCTAGAAAGGAGATATAAAGGGAATAGAAAGAGAGGGAGGGGGGACTTAATAGGATGGTACTGTATATATGTAAGTAGAAGAACAGATTAACGGGGGTGAAAAGGCCTAAGTGAGGTCAGGGGAAGAGATTGAGTAAAGGAAAGGTAGAGGGAGGGCTAATCAAATTCTAAGAGGATATAAATAAATCATATGGAAACCTACTTTTTTGGACAATGGAACACTCAGGAGCCATAGATTGTTACTAGAAAATTTTCAGTGCTAGGGATGGGATAGCTTCCAGTGATTTATTAGCCAGGGAAGTCCCTGATGCCCCCAAAACATTATAGGCTGAAGCCTTTGGTTTCCCACAAGGAATAGATGGTAAGACCATATTGCTGAAGACTCCACATACTTGGGCTACAAAGTCACTGAGAAATCCTGCTGGAACTGAGCTGAAACCTCCTCCATGTAGACCAGCTGACAGAAAGCTGGAAAAAGCCATTCTGCATGCAGTTCAATGGGAGAGAGAGAAATCAGCAGTTAAGATACTCAGCTGTGGACACTGCAAGCCTTATATTTAGCCAGCCAGGCCAATTGAGCCAATGGGTACAAGTTGTCGGGAACCATGAAGACCTCCCCCTCCTCAGCTCTCCGCCACTAACCTTTGGCTGACTTCCTGCCTGCCTTTCCTGCAAGATTGAAACAAGCAGCTGCCTGAAGGCTTGCCAAACAGGATGTGTGCAAACCAAATTTAACTGTCACAAGACAGGCTTGAGTAAATCAAGCGCTGCCGTCTTGCCCCCACCTTCACTCTGATCAAACAAGTAGTCATGGCCATGATATAGAACAGACTTAAGAAAACATTGGATACAGGAAATTCCTATGGGTTTAACAGTTACTCAGGAAGAATTTTGTGTGCGCATACTCTTGGGAACTGATCTGTGAAAACAACTTATCTTGCATACCATCGAAATGTGTACGTGCAGAACATGTCAGTGGTCCCTGACCGCTTCCCTTGTGCAATGTGATACCACAAAAGACTGTCTTGGCAACTACTGATTGGACGCCCCTCTCTCACTCCTCCTTCTCTTCCCCTCACCCTTTCTTCCTGCCTCCAACTGCATAAAAGGCTTCGCCCCCAGAAATAAAGCGCCTCAGACCTCATCCCTTGTCTGGAGTCATCCCTTCCCTACTAACTTTTTGCTTCCACAGGTACTCAGGAGAACTACACCCACCACGTTGTGCGGCAACCTCTGGGACAGCTTCGACTGCTGGCCAGTTGGAGCTAGGAGCCCCTAACGGGGTTCCCCCTTTTTTGGGAGCCGCACAAGTGACATGTCTGTTACAGGGGAAACCAACTGCCCTCTAGGTTTGACTGGAGGCCAGCTCCATGGGAGAAAATACATCCCTGAAACTGAAAATCTACAACAGGGGTACTCATGAGCCCTAAGGGTGTAATGTCTGCTGCTATCTGGCTAAATGTATATACTATGCTCATCTAACTGCCCAGGAAGCACTTCTCTTAATGTTCATGCCCATATATTAATGCTACTCTCAGTTTTTCATTAGAGAACTTTCTCTTTACAGATGGCAGTGATCTTGGGATACTCAGAAGGCACCATGGTACTGAGAAGAAGTGACAGAGGAGTGCTCAGCACTGAAATATTTCTATCACACCTTCCAAGGCTCAGGGTCCATTGTGGAAGAGGTGGTGGAAAGAATGTAAGAGCCAAAAGAAGGGTAGACTCCTTACAATATGCTCCTCCAGACACAACTGGCCAGGATATCCATGACTTTATAGTGCCTGACACTACCTACACAAGACCATCATAATAGGAGGAAAACATGATGACATCAAAATAAAAGAGAGACTGATTGAGAGGGGGACCCCTGATGGAGAGTGGCGTTTCAAAGGGGAAAGTGGTGGGGGAGGGAATTACCATGGGATATTGTTTACAATCATGGAAGATGTCAATTAAAAAAATGAAGGGAAAAAATAGGATAATGGTCCTTTCCTTAAAAGTAAATCCAAACAGAAAAAGAAGAACTGGAAGAGGAGTGACGGAAGAGCAAAAGGACACATTTGACATGTAAACAGAATGGGGAAGATGCTAGGAGGGGAAGCTGAGAAGAAGATAGAGAAATTGGTAGGTTATAGGAGTACAGAAATTAAACAAAACAAGTTGTATTTGAAAATGCCAGAATGAATAATGCCTAAATCTCTGTATGCCAACTAAAAATATAAATGAATAAATAAATAAATAAAAACAGTAACCAAAAAGTTAATCTATTGGTCCTGTCAATCATATGGCCAGGAGATCACCCCTATCCACTTCTTACCTAAAGACATGCTAAGGAGGTGAGAGGAATAGTTATCGCTAAATGAGATAATACCCAAATACTCTCCAGAGGTCCCTCCCTCAGAGAAGTAGCTTATAGATCCCCATTGCTAAGCCTGTAGTGTAAATGCTTTCTTGGGGAGAAGCTGATTAGCACTTGCTCTCCACAGGCAGGGTACCCCTGAATAACTAAGGGTCAATTTCACTAAAGTTCAACCAAGTAAAAACAATGAGTTTATTAGGTTCCCTTATAGAGCGTGGGCAAGAGGTTACTTACAGAGCATGGAGACCTCAAAGCAGTCATAACATCCAAAGATCTAACCCCAACACAGATGACAACCATAGCTGCATAGATGGAACTCCTTGATCTTGATCTTCCACCTCCTGCATACTCTATCTCCCACTAAAACCATGAGACCTCATGTGTCATTACACACAGCTGGCATAGGAAGCATACAGGGCCACTTATGCTAATGATTTTATCTTTGGTTGGGGAGATGGCCCAGTGGTTAAAGGCATGTCCTGAAAAGCCTGATGGCCCATGTTTGATTCCCCAGTACCCATGTAAAGCCATATATACAAAGTGGGTCATGTGTCTTGAGTATTCCTATCAAGTTATACTCATATTCCCTCTCTCCCACCCTCATTCAACTGAGGGCCCTCCTCAGTGGGATTATTGGTATTCACAATGGGGTCATTGTGGTCATGAATGCACCAGTCATTCTCTGTGGGAGGAACAATGCCTCTGATGCTCTCACAGTCTTCTGCCCTCCTCCTACTCCTGGAAGCTCAGGTGGGCAGGCCAGAGAGTTGATATTGGTCCTTTAAGTGCTGATTATTTTTTCTATAGCAGGAATCTCATTTGAGTTTTTTCTCTTTCAGCATTGTTTTACTTACATAGCTGCCATGCATATACACATGTAGGACTACAAATTCTAATAGGCAGTTAGTGGGTCCAATGCATTCTATTAAGTTACTAATCCAGTTATTTATATCAATAAGGGCTCAAGTACATAATTTATTTGGAGGGGTTATAATTCAGTAGTATCATTATATATCTTGTTTCTCACATTGTCCTGACTTTAGGCCTTGTGTCCTTTCAATAGTCTCTCACCTGGTTTATCATGAAATTTCTTACTTTTGGCACCAAAAGATGACTGGGCTCCTCCTGCATTTTTCTTACTCCATCCATAGAATTCATTCTTTTCCAAAGAGCTTCTCAGCTTTCACTATTGGTAGGACTAGGAGTATCTGAGTGTATAGTAATCCATACCCACATGTTTGTGTACTTAATTCCATAATTTCCTATCTGTATTTGTATTTAAAACATATTTTTTATTATATTTATTTGAGAGAGAGAGAGAGAGGGAGAGAGAATATGGGCATGCATGCCAGGGCCTCTTGCTACAGTAAACAAACTTCAGATCCATGGACCACTTTATGCATCTGGCTTTACACAGGTACTGGAGAATCAAACCCTGGCTGGTAGGCTTTGTAAGCAAGTGCCTTTAACTGCTGAGCCATATCCCCAGCCCTGTATTTGAGTCTATGTGGACACCAGTGACACCTGCCCTACCATACACGTTTATGTCATTACTCCTCCATCCTCATCTACCTTACATTACTTGTTCCAGTGTATCCACACAATAGCTCAAAAGGTCTGGTTTCCAAAGGAGCACATTCACTATGTGCACTGTAATGTTTGCATAGAAATCTCTTTGGTGGCTCTCTGGCAGTGTCTGGACACAAATCTATCTTCAAAAGTTCCTTAGGTGAGAAGACTTTATGGACAATCTCAATGAACCAGAAAACATGAAAAAAAAAAAGTGGTGAGAGAAGGGTTCCAGTGTGAGGGGAGGGGGGCAGAAGTAAAACAAAAGCTTTGGTGCTGTTTGTTAGGACCACCTGCAAGAAACGGCTCCAAATTTGTGGCTATAACACCATACTGGCAGACTGTGGGTTTTGTCTTCAGCATCTTAAACCATCACAGAGCTGCATGATTTGTATGGCAAAATCAGAAAATTTCTTACAAATGTCCATAGTGACTCTGGGTTAGAGGGGCTTTAGGCAGTCCAGACCTTGGCAGCCCACTCAGTGACACCTTCTCGGTAGACTTTGCGTTTTGCTCCTGTAGGAGCCTCTGCCCTCTTATGCCTCTGAGCTCTGTGAAGACTTCTTCCCCTCTAGGCACCAGCAACCTCTCCCCTGCTCTACCACCCCAGCTCTCCTCTCATCAGTGAGAACGTGCAAGGCCTGGCTAGGCAGCTCCTTTGTGCTGAAAATACATGTAGTTAGATCTTCAACATTACTGGGAATATCAAATCAGTTAACCTTCCTCAGTAGTGTTGCCCTTTTCTAGTTGACATTTTGTGCAACTGATTACCTTCCTCTCTGAGGCTGGAAGGTAGCTAGGAGAGCTAGAGATAGGCTTTTAGAAAGACCTAGAACAGACCCAGGTGTGGTGCCTTACATCTTTAATCCCAGCACTCTGGAGGCAGAGGTAGGAGGACTGCTGTGAGTTTGAGGCAAGTCTGAGGCTACATAGTGAATTCCAGGTAGCCTGGGCTAGAGCAAGAGCCTACCTTGAAAAACAAACAAACAAAAAAACCTAGAATAGGGCTGGGAAGATGGCTTAGATGTTAAGGTGCTTGCCTGCAAAGCCAAAGGACCCAGGTTTGATTCCCCAGTACCCACATAAAGCCAGATGAGCCGGGCGTGGTGGCGCACGCCTTTAATCCCAGCACTCGGGAGGCAGAGGTAGGAGGATCGCCGTGAGTTCGAGGCCACCCTGAGACTCCATAGTGAATTCCAGGTCAGCCTGGGCTAGAGTGAGACCCTACCTCGAAAAACCAAAAAAAAAAAAAAATAAAAAAATAAAAAACAAAGCCAGATGCACAAGGTGTAACATGTATCTGGAGTTTGTTTGCAGCAGCTAGCGGCCCTGGTGCACCTATTCTTTCTCTCTATCTGCCTGTTTTTATCTCTCTCTCAAATAAATAAATAAAGATATTACAAAAAAGATCTAGGGCTGGAGAGATTGCTCAGTGGTTAAGGTACTTGTCTGCAAAGCCTAATGACCCATGTTCGATTCCCCAGTACCTATGTAAAGCCAGATGCACAAAGTGACATATGCATCTGGAGTTCATTTGCAATAACTAGAGGCTCTGGAGCACCCATATACTCCCTCTCTCTCTCTATCTCCCCCCTCTCTCTGTATGTCTCTCTCTCTCTCTTTCTGCTTGCAAATAAATCACCCTGCTTGCAAATAAAAAATATATTTTAAAATAAAAAGACCTAAAACAGAGGGCATGCATAGCAGAAGGACAGAAAGTTTACAAAGGAGATTCAGGCATGTTGAGCATGTTGAGAGGAGCCCTAAAGTCTGTGTTCTAATACTCATTTTCAAATTTACTTAGGACAGAGTAGAACTGAAATTTAAAACAGGTACCATCATCTTGCAGAGTTAACATGTAGGGTCAATAGGCATAGAAGAGCAAAAAGATCTATAGGAAACAATTCTTAGAGAGATTTTTTTTTAACTTGTAGCATATTTTCAATATCTGCTTCTCATTAGCAATGACAAAATCCAGCCATGCGTTAGACTTGGCAAAGTCACTTTTCTCTCCTCCTCCATTCTGGTTCTGCACACTGACGTTCCTCCTGCTAAGCAAGCCCTTCTCCCTGCTTCTCATCTCTGCTATTTCTAAGAGCATAGTTAAATGCTTAATGGGAATTTTCAACCATATGGTTTGAATTGCATACTTAACTCATAAATGCTGCTCTTTTGTAAGAGTTATCCCATTGCTGAGTGCTGCTCTGAACAGCAATAAAATGTTTTGCCACAAATATGTAATAATTTCCCAAAGTGTAAATGCCAAAGCAATCAGCTCAGTCCTGCTACAAGGCAGGCTCCTAACAGTGAAAGCAAAGATCCTGGGCTTCTCTCAGCACTGTGGGACTTAAATGTACAAGAATGATGGGAAGTGTTTATACTAGCCCTTGCCAGAAATCTGGCTAATGTGGTTAAGGAAAATATACTGAAGTTCCAGAAACAGAGCTAGCCTTAATGATCTGAGAATTATTGAGAAGGTAATTTCCCTAAGTAACAATTTTTAGTAGATAGTGTATAACTGGTAGTTTTGTTCAAACATGGATACTTGGTGCAGAGACCCTAAGCACAGTACAGCCAGCCATAAGCTTAGCTGAGCTAACTTTGAGGGACAGGGCCTGGAAGGGCTGGTCTTGGCTCACACAGGCTGTGTGATCTGCTCTGGGCTGGGTCCCAGCTCAGTGATCTACTCTGGGTTGGATTCCAGCAGAGAGACCTGACACTTAGTTGGGGTTGCTTAGCCTTAGGCACCAGTCTAGGTATAGAATTGATTTCAGAAGGTGCTTAGCAAGTTTTGCTGCCCTCCCGAGCTAGGGCATAGTGCCAAACTCTGCTCCCCTTAGTCTTACTTCCCCTGTTCTTCTGTAGGAGTAGGGACAGAAATGGGGATGTATAAGGAGCTGGCAAAATAGAAACCTTTATGAGGGCTTTGCTATAAAGGGTGCTATTTCTATGCCCCAAAGCTTATAAAAATGCTTACCCTGAGTCGGCTACCCTGTCTCTCCTGTTCCTTACTAGAGAAAAGTCTTTTGTCCATCTTCTTCTCACTTGCTCTGCCTCCTGGCAGATTTTGGTGTTTCCTTGAGTGGTCTCATGGTACTGTGTCTCCTGTTCTAGGATCTTCAAATACAAATCTTTCTATGTCTGTGTCTCTTATCATATAGCCCCACCAAAACAAATCTTGAATACCTTTTAAGAGGAGGTCTTTGGCTTTTCCCCTGTTAATCAGCACTAAGAAATAGCTTTTTCTGAAGAATTCTGAGACTTCAAATGGGTCCATAAAGTGATTGAAAGCAGGTTAAAGCGTGGGCATCTCTGCCTTCATTTTGGGTCACCTGCTTATCTTTGCATATAGGCATTTTAATCACTCAAGGAATGTCTGTTTTGAAGCCAGTGATAATTAATCTTTCTCATCTCTCTTCAAAGCAGAAGCCACAGAGATAAGAGTTACCAAGGCATCTTATTGTTAGCTTTTACAATGTCCAGCTCTAGACTTCAAAAAAAGCCTGTAAATGTTTCCAGGAAACCAGTAGTTACCTTACATTCCAAGAACACCAAACTCTTCCAGAACAGAGTCACCTCATGTTGCAGTCAGGTTCACATTGCTTGTAGAAATCATCCAACCAAGAGCAGCTTCTGGGAAAAAGAGGTTTATTTTGGCTTACAGGCTTGAGAGGAAAGCTCCATGATGGCAGGGGAAAATGATGGCATGAGCAGAAGGTGGACATCACCCCCTGGCCAACATAAGGTGGACAATAGCAACAGGAGAGTGTGCCAAACACTGGCATGGGGAAACTGGCTATAACACCCATAAGCCCACCTCCCCCCTCAACAATACACTGCCTCCAGGAGGTGTTAATTCCCAAATCTCCATTAGCTGGGAACCTAGCATTCAGAACACCTAAGTTTATGGGGGACACCTGAATCAAACCACCACATTCTGCCCCTGGCCCCCATAAACTGATAACCATACATGATGTAAAATGCAATGCGTTCATCTAACTTTTCTTTTTAAAATTTGTTCATTTTTATTTATTTAGTTGAGAGTGAAAGAAACAGTCAGAAAGAGAGAGGGAGAGAGAATGGGTGCTCTAGAGCCTCCAGCCACTGCAAACGAACTCCAGATGCGTGCGCCCCCTCATGTATCTGGCTAATGTGGGTACTGGGGAATCGAGCCTTGAACTGAGGTCCTTAGGCTTCACAGGCAAGCACTTAACTGCTAAGCCATCTCTCCATCTAACTTTAAAAGTCCCCATAGTTGTTAACAATTCCAATGATGTTCATATGTCCCCACAGGCCAATATTGTTTAACTGAGCCATAATACCAAAAAAATCCTCCCAAAACTCATAATGGCACAAAATAAACATTCACACTGCAAAATATGGCATTGGATAGCAAAGAAATATTCAACCAATACAAGATTTGAAACGACTAGGCCAAACATCAAACTCTGTAGCTTCAAGTCCAACAACTCTAGTCAGTAACAAGTCTCTGCAGTTCCAATTCCGCCCCTCCAGCTAGATTACTCACAGTCCTGGAAAACTTCATCAAGCTGGCGGCTTTCCTTAGCAGCCAATTTATGGTCCCAGCATCTCTACTGGGTCTCCATTGCAATCCACGGTTCATCCTCATGGCCCCATGGGGTCTCCACGTAGGCATCCAGCAAACCTGCTTCACACTGCCCATGGCCATTTCCAAAACACAAGACCACATTGCAAACTCAATGGCCCTCTCTTTCCTGCATTTATTATACTCCACAATACCAGGTAGTGTGCCAATTTGTTAATCCAGGGGAGAATAAAGCAGATTTTTCAGAACAGGACACTTCTTGAGCACTCAGGCCCCTCCAAGGGTCTACATTCTTCATGTTGCCCCAGTGCAGGTCAGCTAGCCCAATCTGAAACGTTGAAATCTCTCAAACAATTTGCAGGTGAATGGGCAGCAATTTAGGCCCAAAGATTTCATTTTTTCTATGCCATATCCCTCTGCTCATACCACTTCATTTCTACCCAAAGCAACCCTGCACAACCTCTCAGGACCCAGGCATAACAGCAAGCTTCCCGCACAAACTGCTAGCCCAGTCCAAGCACAGCTCTTTCTCACCCTCATAAGCCAAACCTCACAGTAGATAGTTCTTACTGCATTCAGGTCTTTCAACTCTGACCAGAATAGTCCATCAAGCTGTATGTACAGCACTGCAAGGCATCTCCTAGGCCAAGGTTTCAAATACTTCCACATTCCCCTTGAAAATCATCTCCAAAAGGCCAAAGCCACATAGTCAGGTGTCTAGCCGCAATCCCACTTTACTGTTGCAGTCAGGTTCACATTGCTGGTAGAAATCACCTAGCCAAGAACAGCTTCTGGGAAAAAGAGGTTTATTTTGGCTTACAGGCTTGAGAAGAAAGCTCCATGATGGCAGGGGAAAACGATGGCATGAGCAGAGGGTGGACATCACCCCCTGGCCAATATAAGGTGGACAATAGCAACAGGAGAGTGTGCCAAACACTGGCATGGGGAAACTGGCTATAACACCTATAAGCCCGCCCCCAACAATACACTGCCTCCAGGAGGTGTTAATTCCCAAATCTCTATCAGCTGGGAACCTAGCATTCAGAACACCTAAGCTGATGAGGGACACCTGAATCAAACCATCACACCTCCAAACAAGGGCAATTATCTAGCAGTAGTAATCATCTTGTATGAACCAGATCACACCCCTGGAGCAATAAGGATTTTTTTTTCCAGACCACGTTGCAGAACCAGAACAGAGATAGCAAGCAACCAGACCAAGTTTGAGCAGGACTGCTTAAGTGAATGTATCCCTTGTCCCTGCCGTAAATCTTCCTCTGTTTAAATTTAAAATGCAGGCCAGGGATGTAGCTTAGTTGGTAGAATACTTGCACTGGGTTTGATACCTACCACCACATAGATCAGTCATGATGGTGCACACCTGTAGTCTCAGGACTCAGGAGGTGGAGGCAGGAAGATCATGAGTTCAAGAACATACAGCTAAAAAGTGAGTCTAAGGCCAACCTGAGATACATGAGTCTGAAAAAACAAATCTGCCCAATTACTTGTAATGAGTAAGAGGTTTTTATAGGCAAGCACCTTAACTGCTAAGCCAGCTCTCCAGCCCCAGGACTATACACTTTTGTTGTGTTGTGCCATGGATCTGTAGAGGAGAGCCTCGAAGTGCTTAGGAGCATAGAAGAGGAAACACAGCTACAATTCAAAGGACTGCTCAGTAGATCAACACAAATTCTACACAGAAAAAGTGCTCAAGAGAAATCTTATATACAAATGTGATTGTTGATTCCGAAGAAATAAATTCATAGGAAAGTATGTTTGATTCATGTCTCAGTTACTTTTTGTGACCATGTAGTTATGAGTAATGAAAGGTATAAAATTAAAACCATTCTAAATTATGTATAGTATATCCATGTTGCTAAATCTTTTATATTAAGGAACAAGAGACATTTCATATTTACTTCATAAAACCCATTTCCTGCTTGTCCCTGCAGAGGGAATGTAGAATGCATGTAGACATGATTTTGAAGGTATACACCCATGGTCTTGTGCTTCAGGGAAGATCGCACTGGAGACAGATGTTTAAACTGGGTGTGGTAGCATACACCTTTAGTCCCAGTTCAGTAATAAACTGAGATGGGAGGATAACTTGAGGCTAGGAGGTTGAGATGAGACCTGGCAGCATAGCCAGATCTTGTCTAGGATGGAGTGGGTAGGGAAAAATGATGTAAGTTATTAATATAGATACTCCTCAACCTTCAGTGGGGACTATACCTCAAACCTATTTTAAATTGAACATATCACAAAACAAAACTGCAATGAATAAATCTAACCTACTGTATATTGTATCTTGGTAACAGGGCATACTGTAGTGTCAGTTGTTTCTCTGGCTGGTATCTATAGCTCCAATGCTGCTTCCCAGAATGTGAGATGGGATTGAGCTGTGTGTTACTAGCTGTGATGGTTAATCTCTGGTGGTCAACTAGATAAGATTTATAATCACCATGGAAACAAATATCTTGGCGTGTCTGTTAGAGATGTTCTAGATTACATTAATTGAGGTGAGAAGACCCACTCTAATTATTGGGAATGCCATTCCAGGGACTTCTGCTGCTGGACTGTATAAAAAGGAGACAGCTAGCCTAGCATTTAGCACTGGTTGCTTTGCTCTTCTTCCTGCCTGTTGATGTGATGATGTGACTCTGATTTCTTGCTCCTGCCATGCTTTCACTGCCATGATGGACTCTACCCTCTGAAACTAAGATGAAATAAACCCTTTCCTTCCTGATGCTCATGGTCAGGCATTTTTGTTTCAGCAATGTGAAAGTAATTGTTACACTAGCCCAGGAAGAGTCCTGAATTAAAATTCACAGCATGGTTTGCACCACTCTGAAGTAAAAAAGAAAAAAGAAATCTTACATTTGGCCACTGAGTACCGTCTTTATTTGCTCCTTGAAACCTTCTTTAGCTATGTTTTTGGCAGTTCTGGAAATGGAATTCAGCTCCTTGTGCATGCTGGGCAAGTGCTATCTCACTGACCTACATATTCACCTCTCCTTTGCTTCTTGTTTTAAACCTATATTTAAAATGTTCAATTCTTTTTTGATGTCTCTTTCTAGTCCAGGCTGAGCTGGAATTCACTATGTTGTCTCAGGGCGGCCTCGAACTCAGCGCGATCCTCCTACCTCTGCCTCCCAAGTGCTGGAATTAAAGGAATGCACCACCATGCCCGGCTAAAATGTTCAAACGTTTTTATATGACCTGAAACTTGCTTTCAGACAGTTCACATTTTAGTTAAGATGTGTACAACATTGAAATATAAGATTCCATTCAGACTAACAGTTCTTAGAGAGGACTGAAAAAAAGAGACATTCGTGGGGAGGAAAAGATGACATCAAAATAAAAGAGAGACTGATTGAGAGGGGGAAGGGGCATGATGGAGAGTGGAGTTTCAAAGAGGAAAGTGGGGGGAAGGGAATTACCACAGGTTATTGTCTATCATTATGCAAGTTGTTAATAAAAAAATAAAAAATAAAACCCCATCAAATTCAAATGTAATTGTCTAATAAGTAAGTAAGCACTTAAGTAAATTCTCTTCAAATTCCTTTTAGCTCATGAGATTTAAACAAACCTAAAAACTAACTAATTTAAATTTATTAACTAAGGAAAATATAATTGTCTCAGACTGTTAACAAATGTAGCCATCTTGGCTAAAGGGAGATTTATAAGGGACTTTAAAAAATGCTAACTGAAGCTGGGCATGGTGGCATGTGCCTTTCATCCCAGCACTTGGGAGGCAGAGGTAGGAGGATTGCCAAGAGTTTGAGGTCAGCCTGAGACTACATAGTGAATAGCAGGTCAGCCTAGGCTACAGTAAGACCCTACCTCAAAAAGCCAAAGAAAAAAAAATAATAATGCTAACTGAAAATTCAAAAAATTGGGTAGAGACTCTTTTCACTACCACCTTCAGGGAGATGAACTAAATGAAAGAGAGATAAAATCAGGATATTTTGAGGCAACATAGAAAGCTACAGAAAATTATGATGGCACAAAGAAAAAGTATGGGAGATAAAAATGCCCTATTTTGGGGCCTGGGGTCTGGTTTCCTTTTCTGCTAATAAAGCCAGCATACTGTCCATTAGGAATAGCAAAACCAGACATTATTGCTTTCTTAGAGTAAATCATTTTTTTCCCACAATTACATATGATGCTAAGTTTAAATTTATTTTTGCATGCCCTTTATCTGGTTTGAGAAATTTTTCTTTTAGCTGTTGATTTGATGAACGTTTTTCATAGATGGCCACTGAATATTTTTGAATTTTCTTCATATAACCATATATCTTTTCTAACATTTTAATATGGTAAATTCCATTGATTGATTTTTGAATGTTGTGTCAGTTTTGTAATTCTGGAACAAACCCTATTTGGTCCTGTTTTATTTATTTCTTATTTGATTTCCTAATAGTTTTAGTCATTATTTTCATAAGGGTTATTTTCTATAGTTTTTTTTCTTTTGAAGTCTTTGGTTTTAGTATTAATGTTGGCCTCATAAAATAAATGTGAAAAATTAACTTCCTTTCTGTTTTCTGGAAGCATTCTTATAGAATGGTTATTTCCTCTTAAAATCCTTGGTAGGGGCTGAAGAGACGGATTAGCAGTTCAGGGGTTTGCCTGCAAAGCCTAAGGACCCAGGTTCAATTCCCCAGCACCTATATAAGCCAGATGCACAAGGTGGTGCATGCATCTGGAATTTGGTTGCAGTGGTTGGAGGGCCTGGCACACCCATTTTTTCTCTCTCTCAATCTGTCTCTCTCTTTTTCAAATAAATAAATAAATAAAATTTAAAAATAAATCCTTGGTAGAATCTACTGGTGTACTCACGATGGCCTGATATTTCTTGGTGAGATGACTTTACATATTTAATATTTAAAATAGATACTACATCGTTCCTTTTCCCATTTCTGTAATCAAATACCTAACAAGAAAGGGAGTTTAGGTTTATTTGGCTTATAGTTTAAGGGGTACAATCTAGTATGGTTGGGGATATATGCCAGCAGGATTGGGAGTTAGCTCATCACATTGCATCTACAGTCAGAAAGCAGAGAGTGATGAATGCTGGTACTCAGCTCAGTGTTTTATTTATTTATTTATTTTTTCTTCTTTCAATTCAGCATGGGACCCTTACTTACAATATGGCATTGCCCATAGTAAGGGTGATTCTTCCCACTTCAATTAACCTAATTTAGAAACTCTGTCATAGACTGCTCAGAGATCATCTCCTAGGTGATTCTAGATTCTGTCAAGTTGAGTCAATATTAACTATCACAGATACCAACAAAGCTATTTATCTTATATGATATTTCTGAGTGAACTTGGTTTGTGTCTTTCAAGGAATGTGTCTTTTCTATCTTAGTTGTAAAGCTTATTGACATAAAGTTACTCCTTTATTGTCATTTCAATTTTTATAGTGATGTTCCCATTTCATTACTTTATTGGTAATTTGCATTTCCTTTATTTTTATTTCTTGATCTGTATGGATAGAGACTTTTCTGCATGATTGGCACATTACCAAAAATTTTAGTGATTGTTTTGGGATTTACATTATGTATATTTTAACTCGTGATAGTTGATCCTTAAGGATGATATCATTTTATGCACAGTATAAAGCTTTATAAGTTTAAAATTCCATTTCTCCCATCGTTTCCTTATAACTACTTTATTTATATATTTTGCTTTTAGGTGTGTCATTCCTGCAACATGGTATTTTTATTTTTGTTTTAACCATCCAGTGATAATATAAAGATATAGCTAAATAAAAATAAGTATGGTTTCTTTTGTATTTCTTCTGCTTGGATTTCATTAGAGTTCTTGTCAAACAGGAGATTAATGGTCTTTTCTTTCTTGTTTGTTTTTGTTTCATACTATATCTACTGCTATGTCTTTAAGTTAATCAACATTTAATTTTTTATAGTTTTAAAAATATTATATTTATTTGAGAGAGAGAGAGAGAAGATAGATGGGCACACCAGGGCCTCCTGCCACTATAAACAAACTCCAGATGCATGCACCACTTTGTGCATTTGGATTTACATGGGTACTGGGGAATTAAACCTAGGCCATCAGGCTTTGCAAGCAAGTGCCTTTAACTGCTGATCCATTGTTCCAGTCTCTTAAAAATTGTTTTAATCTCACCCAAAGTATTTTTTCACTTTAGACATTATTTTTCTTTTCTTCTCTCTTTTCTTTTCCCTTCTTTCCTTTTTTTTTGTTTTACAGTTTTCTAAAATTAAGTTTTAAGTTAGGATATAAAGTGGGCTCATTATGGCTTTTTAATACATATATGTCATTATACTATGTTCTTATTCATCCCCTCAACCAATGACCTTCCTATATCTCAATCCCTTTCTTCTCTCCAAATGCTCTGCACTTTTGCTTTTATGTCAGATGTAGTCCATTATTCTATCTCCTCTCCACATCTCCCATTAAGATCTGTTCTGGGGTGGTTTGAATGTGAATGTCCTTCACCTCACGAGTATTTTTTATTAGGTTTCCTGCTTCTACTGCTGGAGTCCATGTGTCACTGGGGGAGGATCTTGAGTCCAGCCCTATGGTATTATCTGAGCCAGCTTGAGCTCTGACTGTTCTCTCTCTCTCTCCTATAGATGTATGATGAAGTGAGCCAGCTTCTTCTGCCATGATGAAGCTTACCCTGGAGTCTGTAAGCCTGAAGTAAACCCTTTTCCTCCCATAATCTGCTTTTGGCTGGGTGTTTGTCCCAGCAACAGGAAAGTAACCGCAACATCTCCCTTCCCTCTCATGATCTTCTTTGTAGTTTTGTCACCACACACACACACACACACACACACACACACACACACACAAAACAAAGACTGTTTATGTATCTATTGAGAGGATCATGTGATTTCTTTCTTCAAGTCCATTTACATGATGTATGGTATTTATTGATTTTTATAAAATTGGGAGCTCCAACTTTATTGCATAACATTTGCAACTGTTATATCTTCTTGATAAACTGTTCCATTTCTTAGTATGCAATGGCCTTTGTTTCTACTGACTGGTTTTTACTAGAAGTCTGCTTTATCAGAATGACTGCCAGCTTGTTTTTTGTCTCCCATTCACTTCATAGATTGATCTGACTTACTTACTTTGACTTGAAGTCTCTTGGTGTCTTTGCCCAGGATGTGTGTTTCTTTGAGACAACACATAGTTGGATCATGATTTTTTTTGTATTTATATTTTTTAATTTTGTGATTTGTTTCTCTCATAACATTTTTCACTAGATCCTGAACATACATATAACATTTGAAGTATGGAAAGTGATGTCAAAGATATTTTAAGCTGTTTTGTTTTTATTCTGTTATTTACCTCAATTCTCTATCTGAATTAATTGAGTCCCTTCCTTACTCACATGTTCTAGTTTCTTTGCATGACTGTGTACATGTGCCACAGCATGTTTGTGTAGGTCAGAGGGCAATCTCCCATACCAGTCCTTGCCTTCCTCCTTGTTTGAGGCACTGTTGTTTGCTGCTGCATATGCCAGGAAAGCTGGCCCTCAGGCTTCTGGGGAATCGTTCTGTCTCTATATCTTACCTCATTGTAGAACTATGGGGATTATAGAGGCTCATGCTCTAGTTGGATTCCAGGTATCTAGACCCAGGTCATCACACTCGTGGGCTCTGATTGTATTTCTTTAAAGAACATTGAATTTGTTTTGCCAAACAGTTGTTTCCTGCAGATCTTTTTATGGGCTAGTTGCTAGGTTTTATTTGGGCAAGTATAAGACAACCTTTATTCTTGGGCTCTTTTAATTATGCCTTTATGACATGACTTGAGGACTCTACCCTGTGTTTCATGTATTAGGATGTCTCTTCATCTGCATGTATATGTACAGAAGTTATGTTCTTAGTAACTTTCTAGTTTTTTTTTTTTTTTTCTCTTGGGCTTTGTATACTTTTAGTTGATACACATACTGTAGCAGACAGCTTCAGGTTCACTGAGATGAACTTCCAGTCCAGGCACAGTTATGGAGGAAGGGATATTTATTGACGCTTACAGATCCAGGGGAAGTTCCATAATGGCAGAAGAAGCTGGCCTGCCTTCACAGGCCCAAGCAGACAGAGAGAAGTACAAGGCTAAAAGCCAAAAGCCACAGCACACTTCAGGAACTCCAGCTAGGCACACTTTGCATATCTTTAGATTGAAATCTGAAACCCACCACCACACCTTAAGATCCACACAATGGCACTGACTCCAGCCAGGTGGCTAAAGATGCACACTACAAACAAATAAACAACTGAATATATTGGGGGCCATCTATTCTATTCAAACCACCACACATACTAATCAATTTTCAATTAAAGACTCAATGCACGGGAACTCCTCTGTAGCTCTTTGGAACATTCTTTCTTTGGGGGTCCTTTCCTTTTAGTAATCTCCTCTATACATTCCAGCTGTGTTGGACCCCTCAAAATGTAATGTTTTTCTTTAAACTCGGTGAGAGCTCTTGATGTCCTTATGTTCCCATTCCCTATGCTACTAACCCAAACACTGCTTCCTTCAAATAAGTGGAGGCAATCATAGGACTTATCATGCTTGTTTCCTTTCCCTCAGAGATTATTTTCTAACATTGTCTGTTGTTAAATCTCTGAAAAAGTCGTCCATTTATTTATTATTTTCTAATTTTTAAAATTATTTATAAGTGTGAGTATATACATGTATAATATGTGTGTTTAAATGCGCACATGTGTGTGTTCAGAGGACAACCTCAGGATGTTGATTCTCTACTTCACTTTGCTTGAGACAAGGTCTCTATTGTTTGCTTCTGCAAAGGCCAGACTAGTTGGCCCATGAGCCTTGGGTTTCTCTTAACTCTTCCTTCTATTGCCATAGGTGCATTGAGATTACCGATGTGTCCTGGGGATCCAAATTCAGATTGACAGGCTTGTTCAGCAAGTCCTTTTCACCACTCAGTCATCTCCCTACCTTCTTATTTTCCAATTTTTATAGCAGGAAGAGATTTCCTTTAAAAGTTTATCTTTCATGGGTGGAGACTGGTGTCCTGCTTTTTTTTTTTTTATTGTTTCTCTTATACCATTTCCTCACTTAAAAATTTATTGCCAGAAAGAAACTTCAAGCATGTTTAGAGCTGAAGAACATTTAACAGAATAAATTGAAATCACTGTGAACTTGGAGTAAGCTAGTCGACATACTTGTAGCTGCATGTAAATACATGACAATGCATAGGAGATGTTGGAAAGTTTAATCATTGTTTGTGTACCTTATAAAATTAAAGCACTTGCGTATTGAGTGATGGCTCATAAGGATGTAGGAAGCAGAGTTGAGGAAAAAAAAACAGTAGGGAGCGGGCTTAATTAGAGGCTTGGTAACATCTTTCCCTTAAGAATGTAGCAAAGGAACATATTAGGAGGTGATGTCATGGGAAAGCTGGGTGAAGAGGGACCAAAGGCAGAAGAGAACTGGAGAACAGCAGAAATTTCAAAAGCAATGAAGGATGTAGGGTCTGCCTTTTAACCCTTTGAAGGAAAGTCATGTAAACCAAGGGGAAATATAAGTCCTCAGGAGACTCAGAATTGCTGCTCACCTTGTAGGGAAGAAAAAACAAGTCAAATAAACAGACAATCAGAAAAGGCCAGGAAGCTCAGTTCCTCTTACTGAGACATACTATACAATGTGTGCTATTCCATAATATATATGACTGAACAGTTTTCAATGGATGTAAATAGTTGCTAAAGTGGTTTTATCTAAGCCATCCCAGAAGGGGTCAGTTGTGTGAAACTCTAGCTCTATACATCCACCTTGAAATTAAAAGCCCGCCTTGTGATGCTTCTGAGAAGGAAGACACTGCTGCTGGGTGTCTAGTGGGTGCATCACAGTGTAGCATGATGTACTGATTGGCTCCTAGTTCCCAGGACAAATGGCTGAGCTGAGTCCATGCAGAAGATATGGGAGGAGGGCTAAAGAAAGGAGTGAGATTTGGGATCTGGTCAGCTTGGAGTTTAAAAATCCCTGTGACGAGAAAATATTAAAAGCAAAAGGGTCAAAAAGAAGAGTTAAGATCAGGCATGGTGGCACATGCCTTTAATCCCAGCACTTGGGGGCAGAGGTAAGAGGATCACTGTGAGTTAGAGGCCAGCCTAGGACTACAGAGTGAGCTGTAAGTCAGCTTGGGCTAGACTGTGACCCTACCTTGAAAAAAAAAAAAAAAAAGGAAAAAAACAAAACAGGAGTCAAGAGAGAAAAACTATCCATGTTTCTATACTTAATTCTTTTTTTTTTTTTTTAAAAAACATATTTTTATTTATTTGCAAGGAGAGAGGGAGAAAGAGAGAGAGAGAGGGCGCAAGCAAGCATGCCAGGGCTTCTAGCTGCTGAAAATAGAATCCAAATACATGTTCCACTTTGTGCATCTTGCTTTATGTAGGGTCTGGGGAATTGAACTTGGGTTTGCAGGCCAGGCAAGCACCTTAACTGCTAAGCTATCTCTCTAGCCCTCTATACTTAATTCTATTTTTTTTAAGAGTCAGGTGTGGTGGCACATTTAAAAAAAATATTTATTTATTTATTTATTTATTTATTTGAGAGAGAGAGAGAGAGAGTGAGGGTGCACCAGGGCCTCCAGCCACTGTAAACGAACTCCAGACACATGTACCCCCTTGTGCATCTGGCTTATGTGGGTCCTAGAGAATTGAACCAGGATCCTTTGGTTTTGCAGGCAAATGCCTTAACCGCTAAGGCATCTCTCCAGCTCTCCTTTTTTTTTTTTTTTTTTTATAAAAAAAACCTTTAATTTAATTTTATTTTATTGAGTAAAAACTTTAGACATCTCATATGTTGGTATACCATCATTTCCCTCCTCCCTGTCCCCACTCCACCGAGGACCCTCCTTAATGGAATTGCTGGTAATCACTTTGGAGTTGTGGGTTATGAGTTGTGAGAGCAGCAGTCAGTCATTGTGTGTGGTGCAATGTTTCTGGATATTCCTTCCCACCTTGTGATTTTTACATTCTTTCCAGCCCTACTTTCCCCAAATTCCCTGAGCCTTGGTGGGTGTGCTTTAAGTCTACTTTAGTGTTGAGCTCTCAGCAGCTTCTGGATTCCTGCTTTGGTGCATTTTGAGTCTCGGCAGTGTCTGTCTCCATCACCCTGGTGCAGGTTGTCAGGCTCGCCATGGAAACAGCACTCTTGTTCATCTCTCCAGTTTCTTTGAGGTTTTACCTAGGCAGTAGCTCCTTTTTGAGGGGTGGTTCATCTCGTGACAGGGAGTCAGTTGTTTATTCTTGTCTTGTTGGCACATTTTGGTTGTCCTCAGTTCTCACTGCTTTCCTCTCTTGCACTGGCCTTGCCTTCCCAGGCAACCGCCCAGGGATGGCTCTACCCTTGGGGCACCCCCAGCTCAGTTCTGACTCAAAATCTCTCTACACCTAATTCTTAATCACTGCTTTGCATTTGTTACTATTTGGTCCAGTTTAAAGCTTTAGAGGCTAACCTGTCACTCATCCAGTTGGCATCAAGACATTGGGCAACAGGGTAGAACATGCCCTGGGACACCTGACTGCAAACGTGGTCTGGACACAACCTTGCCTCTCCTCACACCCCATCAAGATGATGACTAACCACTAGCCACATATTACAAAGAGCCTGAACCTACACTGAGAAAATTCAGTTTGGAACATTCTTTCTTGTTCTGACCTTAGCTTTTCCTGGTCACCTATCTTTATGTAATCTTGTCAGAGCTCTTATCAATAATAGGCCTGGGATTTATATCACTTTGCTTTCAGGAAGTACTGGCCTGAAGTTCATGGCCACTTCATTTCCTGATATCTTTCTTCTCAGGCACATTTTTTGAGTTCTTAATAAGTAATTTTTTATTACAGCCAGGTCATAGGTATATTGCTTTTCCTGTTGTGTGGTAACAGAGGTGTGGCAAGGCTAGGGAATGACGTGTTCTTATGAGAACTTTTTTTTCCTATATGTCTCATTCAAATTCCTACCACACCCTAAATCCTAACCTCAGAATACTGTGCTATTTTATTTCACAAAAATAGCAAACAATGTTGATTAGCCTTGGGGTTGGAGTTAAGAGTGGAGTGGTCAAAAACATTTCTTATTATGAAAAAAGGACATTGGGGAGAGTGCTATAGTTTCAATTAAAATGCCTGTACATTATTGTCTGGGTCTCCAGCCTGTGGTATTATTAGGGGGTGGTGGAAAGCTTAGGAGGTGGGGCCTAGTGATAGGAATTTAGGTCACATGGTTCATGTCCTTGGAAGGATACAGATACCTTGCTTGGTTCCTCTTTCCTTCTCTCTGGCTCCTGGCCACCAAGAGATGTGTAGCTTAGTCTGCCAGGAACTACTCTCATAATGCATAGCATAACAGATTAAAGAACAAGGTAGCCAATCTACTGCTCCCCAGACACACTAGGCTCAGCCACCTGTCCCCAGTATGGTAATTTTAGAGACAAGTCATAGTGAAAAACAGAGAAAGAGAAAGGAGATTTATTCAAAATGTCCACATTGGGAAAAACAACAAATAAGGAGTCCAGTGATTCCCCCAAACCCATTATTTGAGGTACTGGCATGAGGTTTAGGTTTAAATAGAGGGAAAAAGTGTGCGTTATTAGGTGGTCCTAGTCAAGGTCCTGCCCATCACTGCCTCATCACTGTCTGGGCCCTGGTCTGTCCGTTAAGGAGGTCCCATAAGTTTTCTGAGTTGCATTGAATTTCTTCCTGAGTGGCAAGTTCTTCCACTGGCTGCACCAGCACTTTACCCTTTCCCAGCGTGGAATTCATGGAGAAATCATTTTTGTGGTCCATTGTTCTAATAATGTGACAACCAAAGGGAGGAACACAGGAATATCTTTAGAATATACTTTGCAGGAAGGTTGCACTACTGTGGTAGTTTGAACAGAATAGATGGCCCCCAATATATTCAGTTGTTTATTTGTTTGTAGTGTGCATCTTTAGCCACCTGGCTGGAGTCAGTGCCATTGTGTGGATCTTAAGGTGTGGTGGTGGGTTTGAGATTTCAATCTAAAGATATGCAAAGTGTGCCTAGCTGGAGTTCCTGAAGTGTGCTGTGGCTTTTGACTTTAGGCTTGTACTTCTCTCTCTCTGCTTGGTCCTGTGAAGGCAGGCCAGTTTCTTCTGCCATTATGGAACTTCCCCTGGATCTGTAAGCTTCAATAAATCCCTTTCTCCATAACTGTGCCTGGTCTGGAAGTTCATCTCAGCGAACCTGAAGCTGTCTGATACAGAATTTGGTACCGAGGAGTGGACTGAGATAAACCTGACCATGTGGATGTTCATTTTTTGGAACCTTTGTTTTGGAGGAATAGGCATGGACTTGGTGCTTGCAACTGAAGATGTCTTCTGGAGTGGTAAGCCAAGTTTTATGGACTATTCTGACGAGAGTCTGAGAATGCTAAGTGCAGACAGCACTGAACTTTGAGGATTGGCTTATGAGCTTTCTAAGGGGAAGGAAAGACTGCAGAGGACTTTGTTGGAACTGGGCTACTGGCATAAGGGCTGGATGGGTCCTGCTGCCCAGGCCCAGAGAGTTTGATCAAGGTTAAATTTGTAATGGAATGATGTGCTTGGCTAAAGACACTGGACTGAGAGATTTAAGATTTTCAGCTGGAAAACCTCAAGCAAGTTAAAAATACAGGCACTGAGACTGGTTTTAGGTTACTGAACCTGCTATTGTCAAACACATTAGCAATCTTAAGGAAGATGGTCCAACTGCTTTACATTAAAACAATGGAAAGGATGCCTGAGGAAGGACTCTCATAGAAATGCAAACTCTTGGAAAGAGTTGACTGAAGAAGGAATCTGCTTTTCAAGGCTATGATTTGTTTCATTCCTGAATTAAGATTATGTCTGTGTCCTGAACAACTGGTATTGGTTTCAGAAGCATGAAAAATGCATGGAGTGGCCGTGAATTGCACATGCTTCCAGGAGCTGCCGCTGAGATGTGGCATGAGGTAGGGCCTGATGCCCTGATAGGCTGAAAGAGCCTTTGGAAAATGTGAGGAATGGTCATGAATTGCACAGGGTTCCAGGAGCTGCCGCTGAGATGTGGCATGAGGCAGGGCATGATGCCCTGATTGGCTGAAAGAGCCTTTGGAAGATGGACCGTGGTTTGCATGAAGACCTCAAGATGTTTTGTATATACCAGGACAATGCAAGGGCTACCATGGAGCTCACTGTTGGCCTGGGATGGAAGTGTTCCCTGCTACTCTGCCCAGCTGGAGGGGCGGAATTGGAAAGTCTGGAGACTGTCAGTCTTTGGTTGTATTGGACTTGAACTGCAGAAATTCGATGTCTGTTTGATGGTGGTTGAGTTTGCATTGTTTTAGTCTCTCCTTGCTATGCCTTATACCAGTTGAAAATGTTTACTCTGTGACTTTATATGTTAGAAATGTTTAACTTGTTTGATTTTACAGGTCTTAATATCTTAAATTGGTCAAGACTGTGGGGACCTTTGAAATTGAACTGAGTACAATTTACAATGTGTGATGGTTATAAATCTATTGGGGGCCAGGGGCGGAATGTGGTAGTTTGAACAGAATAGATGGCCCCCAATATATTCAGTTGTTTATTTGTTTGTAGTGTGCATCTTTAGCCACCTGGCTGGAGTCAGTGCCATTGTGTAGATCTTAAGGTGTGGTGGTGGGTTTGAGATTTCAATCTAAAGATACGCAAAGTGTGCCTAGCTGGAGTTCCTGAAGTGTGCTGTGGCTTTTGACTTTAGGCTTGTACTTCTCTCTCTCTGCTTGGTCCTGTGAAGGCAGGCCAGTTTCTTCTGCCATTATGGAACTTCCCCTGGATCTGTAAGCTTCAATAAATCCCTTTCTCCATAACTGTGCCTGGTCTGGAAGTTCATCTCAGCGAATCTGAAGCTGTCTGATACAACTACCATGGAATTAAATTTCTAAAATCATTGGTGAAAACAACCCTTTCTTTCCTCATCATAAGATGTTTATGTCAAATATGGAAAACTAACAAAGGAAGTGTAGATGGTTTTGCAAGTATTAACAAAAAACAATGATGAGAATCAAACACTAAGAAAAATAGCTTTACACTAACTAAATAATATTAGTGTTTAAACTATTTGGTCAGACAGAAATCATCTGAGCTCCTGGACAGTCACCAACTATGGAAATCAGCAGCCAATGTAAGTAGATGTTGAGAGTTCCAGATGTTGATATTTGTTGAGATTGTTAGCTTGTTATATGGCATTCTATACTAGCTGTGAGGTGCCAGCTATAGTAACATAACGCTGTGTTTTCAGCCAAGTCTGTTTCCTGATACAATGCTGAATAAATATTACTTCATTGGTTGGTATTTTCCCTGTCAAATCTTCACCATTTTTTCCTCTTTCATCTTTCTATGTTATAGCACTATCAGAACAATATTCCTAAAGTGCCACCTTGCGAATGTCCTCTCTGGCTCAACAACAGAAGTGTATACCTATTGACTACATCCACATCATGCATTCTTTTGGCAGAGAGCTGATGACCATTATAAATAGCAAGACCACATCCATGAAAACATCTAAAGAAAACATTCTTGCTAGAAAATGTAGTAGAACTAGCAATGGCTTTTTCCATTCTAAGCATGATTCTATGCTGGCATACTACAAGAGGTTCTATTCTTAAGGGACACCTGTGCCCATCCCTTTGGCTATAAGACTTACAAAATTAATGTGTTTAACAGGTGTGCAAGAGTTGGAGCTGACCCTGACTTCCAAAGATAAAAAAGTCTTTGCACATATAAAGGAAATGGACCTAGGAGCAAAGAATTATGCCAAGCATAGAATTGGTAGGAATCTTATATCCCATAATACTTCAGAATATTTTCTCTTTCAAAAATGGGGGATTTAGGGCTGGAGAGATGGCTTAGTGGTTAAGCGTTTGCCTGTGAAGCCTAAGGACACCGGTTCGAGGCTCTACTCCCCAGGACCCACGTTATCCAGATGCACAAGGGGGCGCACGCATCTGGAGTTCATTTGCAGTGGCTGGAAGCCCTGGCGCACCCATTCTCAATCTCTCTCTGCCTCTTTCTGTCTGTTGCTCTCAAATAAATAAATAAAAATAAACAAAAAATTTTAAAAATGGGGTATTTAAAAAATTTATTTTTTAATAATTTTGTAAGATTTATTTTTATTTATTTATTTGAGACAGAGGGATGGGGGAGAGGGAAAGTGAGAATGGGTGCACCAGGGCTTCTAGCCACTGCAAATGAACTCCAGACATGTGCCACCGTGTGCACCTGGCTTATGTGGAACCTGGAGAAGTGAACCTAGGTCCTTAGGCCTCGCAGGCCTAAGCCATTTCTCCAGCCCCAAAATTTAATTTTGACAATATCATATATGTATATAATGTATTTTGATTTTATTCATTCCTGTTGCCCTCTCTTATCCCCCTCCCACTCTCACCAAAACCTTTCTTCCCAACTAATCTTCCTACTTGTGTGTGTGTGTGTGAGAGAGAGTGTGTGTAAATTAGGGTTGTTTGTATGGAAGAAGGAGTGAGTACACCTCAAGGCAAAGGTAAGGACAGGAAATAAAGTCCACAATTGACAAATGAGAACTCGTGATATTAAAAAGCTTTTGTATAGCAAAAGAAATGGTCAATTGTGTCAAGAGGCAGCCTACAGAACGGGAGAAAATCTTTGTCAGGTATACATCTGACAGAAGATTAATACCTAAAATATACAAAGAACCCCAAAAAGTAAGGATCAAGAAAACAAACAACCCAATGAAAAAGAATGGGTGAACTGAACAGAGTTCTCAACAGAAGAAATACAAGTGCCTAATAAATATTTTAAAAACTGTTCATCATCCTTCAGCATCAGAGAAATGAAAATTAAAACTACCTTGGGATTTTGCAGTTCCTTCTCATTCTAGTCAGAATGGGTACTATTAAGAAAAAAAAAGACAACTAATGCTCATGACAGTAGGGGGAAGGAAGAACCCTTACTGTTGGTGGGAGTGCAAACTGGGGTAGCCATTATAAAATTCAGTGTGGAGGTTTCTCAAAAAGCTAAAAATAGAACTATCATATGACCCAGCTATACTACTCTTTGGCTCTATTACAGCAATACTTGGCCATGTCTATTTCTATTGCTGCTCTTTCACAATAGCTAGGAAATAGAATCAGCCTAGATGCTCATCAAATGATGAATGAATAATGAAGATGTGGTATTATATGAATGAAGTTTTATTCAGCTATAAAAGTAAAATTATTGGACTGGAGAGATGGCTTAGTGGTTAAGCGCTTGCCTGTGAAGCCTAAGGACCCCGGTTTAAGGCTCAACTCCCCAGGACCCACGTTAGCCAGATGCACAAGGGGGCACACGCGTCTGGAGTTTGTTTGCAGTGGCTGGAGGCCCTGGCGCGCCCATTCTCTCTGTCTGTCTCTCTCTCTCTGCCTCTTTCTCTCTCTGTCTGTCGCTCTCAAATAAATAAACTAAAAAAAAAAAAAAAGTAAAATTATTAAATTTTCAGGAAAATGGATGGAATTGGAAAATGTTATAGTAAGTGAGATAATACAGACCCAGAAAGACAAATGCCATGGATTATCTCTCATATGCAGAGCCTAGCTTTAAATTTCCAGATTTGTGTGTTTAAATTGTAGTGAGGATCAGTGGAGGCCAGAAAGCTAGAGAAGGGCCATGGGGAAGGAGGTAGTTTCTTTTGAAGCAGGCTCTCATTCTAGTTCAGGCTGACCTAGAACTTGCTCTGTAGTCCAGGCTGGACTTGACCTGCAATCCTCCTACCTCAGCCTCTTAAGTGTTGGGATGAAAGACATGTGCTACCATGCCAGAGTACATGTGATATGAAAGTAGGATGGGAAATAGTGAGTGAAGTTACCTGCCTAATGTGGATAAATCCTTTCCCAGGAGCCATATGTTATTAAGAAAATATCTTAGTGCCAGGGATGAGACACCTCCCAAGGAATTGTTGGTCAGGAGGCTACATAGGCCCCTAAAAAACAATACAGGTAATTGTAAATGCTCTTGATTGTCCACAAATCTAGATGATAAGTCCGTATTGGTAAAGACACTGCATGTTTTACTTATAGGACATAAACAAATCAAGCTGGATTGAGCTGGAAGCTTCATTCCTGCTGGCTAGCTTTCATAGTGCTGGCAGGTGCTAAGCAAGCTACAGGGGGAGAAAATTCATCAATAGTTGTGTATTACCTAGTTGTGGACCCATGTGCTCCACAATCAACCAGCCAGGAAATGTGCCCACTGGTGCAATATTAGCATGACTTTAATGGCAGATAACCAATTGCTTTTTGGTTGTATTTAAGCTTTTCAGGACCTCCACAGAAGAGAATTCATGCCTAGTACTGTTAACCTGATCAAAAGCCAGGAGATAGGAAGACATAGGCCCTAGTGGAAACCTAACATTGTTTCTATGCTAAATGGACTTGTAAAACTGTCTTTTAAATATATATGCTTAAACCCATAGATTAGTACTGCTCTCAGTCTCAATCACACAAGTTTCTGTCTTTCTTCAATGGGAAGAAGTTAATGAAGAGATGCATCATTGGCAAAAGTGCTGAAAATTAGTGGCTATTACAAATTAATCCCTAAACAGGATATTAAACTAGCCCTTTAAAGGCTCAGGGAACCTTGCAGACAGGGGGCCAAAAAGAATTTAAGAGCCAGAGGATGGGGAAAAGTGCTATGGAATGCTGTTTTCTGGATACAACAACATGCCCTTATCTTCATGAACTCACAGCAGCTGGGCACAATACTGACTTCATCAAAATGGGGAATTTTAAAGCATGGAGTCTCTTTGGCCTGGACTAGAATATAAATTGTCTCTAACAGAAGAGGGGCAAGCCGGGGCCCCTGTCCCCTTGCCCTTAGGAAAGGACCAGTTAACCTATCTCATGGCTAAATTTGCCTATGTTCTAGCGTTTGTCTTATAACTTTTAATAAATTGTAAAATGGCCACAGACACAGTAGGGAGGAATTTGGCCACATTAACTAAATTCATTTTTCTTTACAATTTTTTTTCTTAATTTTTTTTGGAACATTGGGAAACAGAGTGGGAGGTTTACAGGCCTAAGTGCCTGGTGGTACAACTGTTCTTTCTATCCTGATCAGAGACTGGCCTGAGCTCCCAAACTACAAACTGACCTTTCTCCTGATTTGTCAGAATTTATTAACTTAGGGCAAATAACTTATATGTTTAGTTAGTTAAATTATTCTTTCCTACCTATGAACGTGACAGAAGTTCTGAGTTCAAGATAGGGGAACTGAGATAAGCCCAAGACTTATTTTAACACTAAGAGATACTGATGGGATCCAAAGCCATAGAGAGGGCAAGGACAAGAAGTTTCAGATGCTGGAGGGGAAAAGAGAGAGAGAGAGAAATATGAATGGGGCTTTTAAGGGTTGTTGTAAAAGGAGAAAGGAAACTCCTGTCTTGCATGATGTGACTGAGGTGGAGCAGATAGAAAATGGCATTTCCCTCTTTTCAGCCTAAGGATACACAAACACCATAAGAGAAGGTGGTTCCAAAATACCAGACCTTGTCTGAGCATGGCCAGGTAGGAGGAAGAAGAGAGAGACATGGGTAGGAGAGATCTCTGGGGCTCATATAGTCTAGCTTTTTTTGTTTATACAGAAAAGAAGAGACAACTTTATAGGAAAGGGGACAAAGGATGGAAGCCTCATGGGGTAATGGCACAATGTGATTTTATCTCTGACTACTTCATGCTGAATTGGAGTGTTGTGAGTCAGAAGGCCGTCCTATTTTAGGGTGCATGAGTCACAGGCCCCTATCTGTACTTTTGCATCAGGATGAGGAAGTCTGTGTGATGTGTTGTGGGTGGTCTGAATGAATCAAGCTAACAGAGGGTCTGTGGATGCAAGAATTGAAATGATTATTGAGGGTAAAATAACAGGTAACTTTGAAACCATTTGGAATTGGATCTGCTAGAATTAATTGTATAAGGCAAGTTAAAAACTGAACTAGCATTACCAGGGAAGTGTCCATATTTATGATATTGGAAAACAGAAAGATCTTTGTAACAATGAGCCTTGGCATACAAGACTCAGAGGAAATAAATAGTATCTTATGCATGGATTTAGTTTAAAAGGAATATATCTATCAGAACTATAACCAAGAATAAGAGATGTCTCAGCTGATCACAGAGCTGTTAAGTCATATGTAGATGAAGATAGTAAGTTGGCCATTTTATTTATTTTTTATTTTATTATTTTTATTTTTTAAGGTAAGGTTTCACTCTAGCTTAGGCCGACCTGGAATTCACTATGTAGTCCCAAGGTGGCCTCTAACTCACGGAGGTCCTCCTACCTCTGCCTCCCAAGTGCTGGGATTAAAGGCATGAACCACCACGCCCGGTGTAAATTGGCTATTTTAAAAGGCTGATATAGCCCCAAGGTAATTTTGGCTTTGGACCTGTAACATTTTCACTTTGCACAACTGCTGGAATTGGTTCAGTGGGAACCTCAGCTCTGGTTCCCTTTGGCCAAGCATCACAACACAGTTTGTCCATTTGGCAAAAATTGTTATTGTCCTGCTTTTCTAAGACTTACTCCTAGATTTGCTGTGTGATGCTGAATAGGCAGGAAGGCAGCTTTTCAGGAGAGACAGGTATGCCCACAACTCAAGCTGTTCCAGGTTAGGAACCACAGATAAGTGAGAACATGTGTTTGTCTTTCTGTGTTTGTGTGAGTTCACTGAGTATGATATGTACTAAGTCTGTTCACGTTCCTACAAATTTCATTGTATTATTTTTTCTTACTGTGGAGTTGAATACCATTGTGTAAATGTATTATATCTTTATTATCCATTTGTCCAATGATGGGCACATGGGTTGATTCCAGTTCTTAGAAATTATGAATTGAGCAGCAATAAACAAGATTGAGCAAATATCTTTGCAGTGAAGTGTGGAGACTTTAGGGTAAATGACCAGTAGAGGAATAACTGAATCTGCTTGTAGCTCTATTTTCATCTTTTTCAGGAGTCTCCATATTGATTTCCATAGTGCTTGTACAAGTTTCCATTCTCACCAACAGTGGATGATGAGGGTTCCTCTTTCCTCACATCCTCTTCAACATTTATTGTCATTTTTTTTTTGGTTTTTAATGATTGCCATCCTAGCTTGAATATGGTGGAATCTCATAGTTGTTTTAATTTGCATTTCTCTTATGGTTAAGGATGTTGAATATTTCCTTAAGTGTGTGTTAGCCATTTGTATTTCTTCCTCTGAGAACTCCCTATTCAGCTCTCTTCCACATTTTTATTTATTTCTTTATTTATTTGAGAGCAACAGACAGAGAGAGAATGAGGCTGCTAGAGAGAGAGAGAGAGAATGGGCACACCAGGGTCTCTAGACACTGCAAACAAACTCCAGACGCGTGCGCCCCATTGTGCATCTGGCTAACGTGGGTCCTGGGGAATCAAGCCTCAAACCGGTGTCCTTAGGCTTCACAGGCAAGTGCTTAACCGCTAAGCCATCTCTCCAGCCCCCCCCCCCCCTTTTTTTAAGGTAGGGTTTCACTCTAGCCCAACCTGTCATGGAATTCACTATGTAGTCGCAGGCTGACCTTGAGCTCATGGCGATCCTCCTACTTCTACCTAATAACTTGAACATATTTATTTCCCATCATTGACAGGAAGAAGTAGACTGAGGCATGTTTTGCTAGATTTCTGTCTAGGAAGTCTGATCACCAAGGAGGTAAGGAATAGATCCTCCCTGACAAATACTTGAGGACTTTACAAAGATGCAATAGCGCATATACACACCTCATCAAAATCTAAAATTACCTCTTAGAAGATAATAAAATCCAGATGAAAGGAAAAGAGACAAAGAACAGTCACACAGAAAAGGACCACTCTAAAGTGTGTCCATTCTAATGTTGACATAAAGTACGATCGTCAGGAAGAATCACCACATTTTTGAGTAGGTTGAGTTTTTATTGTTTAGTTTTATTTTATTTTTTATCAGATATGGGCATGTTTACTATGTAAACAACATATGTTGGTACCATCCTTTCCCTCCTCCCTGCCGCTTTTCTGAAGAGGCCTTCCTCCTTTGGGAAGGAGGTCAACCCCATAGGGATTGCGGGTCATGCATTATTGGGGGGAGATAATGTCTCTGTGCAGAATGTTCCAACTTGTGGCTCTAACAATCTTTCTGCCCCCCCTTCAGCAAAATTCCCTGAGCCATGCTGGGAGCATTTTAAGTCTACTTCAGTGATAGTCACTTAGGAGCCTCTGGATCTCTGTTTTGGTTGTTATTGAGTGTCCTCAGTGTCTTTCTCCTTCACCCTTGTGCTAATATCAGATTTACTAAGAAAGCAGCACTCTTTTTCATTTCCCCAATTCCTCTGTGGTTTCAGCTGGGGCTGGGGTGGAGTGCACTGGGTCATTTATCTCCTCAGGTCTAGCTCCCATCTGAAAAAGAGAAGCAGATTTTTCCAACAGAGAATGAAGTCAGTACCAGTTAAATGGGATAACCATTACTAATTTAGAGAGAATTTAAAGGGTGTAGATTCTCTTATAGCCCAAGATTAGTGGGTGCTTGACAATGGAAAGCAGAATTCTGACTTGTTTCCCAGTTCCAGATATGGTTTCCTTTCTACTGAGTGGATCTATTAGCCAATCCAAGAGCAGTTGGTTACCCACCATGGCTGTGTGCCTCTATTGCACTTGTGTGAGCATCACATCAGGTTGTTTGCTTCTTAGTCACTTAAACTTTGAGTTGCTCAGACAGATGTTGGCCACTTTCCCCTGGTAGCTCATGTACTGCCTTCTAACACTAGATGGGCTAATTGTCTGGGAATGGCTCTTTTCTGGATTCCAACCAGGTCTCTCCATGGTCTATCCTGACAGCATATGTTGTGTTAAGCAGTAGGGTTTTACCATTAACCCCTGGTGGGTAATAAAGAAGACTGTCTTGTTTGTTTTGGGAGATCTAGTAGGTGTCTCAGATCAACAGCTCATTGTGGATGTAAACCACATCCTGGTATAGGGAATTACAGGCCAGTGCCAAGGGAAAAGAAAAAAGAAAAAGACAGAGAAGAAAGAAAAACAGGAGAAATTTAAGGTTAGGTTTCATCTTACCCTCTCCAGGGCCCTTCGATTCATGTTCTTCCCCTAAGGTCTTCTTGAGGGTTCCACCTTTTAGTTTGATTCCAAGGATATAGGATTCTATGGTTCCAGTCCAATTTGGGTTAAGTTTTGTGCCCCCCCCCACCCTTTCCCTTCCCTCAAGGGGGCCTCCCTATTGTCCAATCCTTAAGCTGCTATTCAGTTATATCAGGAACTTGGGCTGATCCAGGTTAGGAACTGCAAATGAGTAAGATGATGTGATGGTTGTCTTTCTGTGATTGTGTAAGGTCACTTAAAATGATCTGTTCCAAGTTTGTCCATTTTTAAAAACAAATTTCATTGTGTCATTTTTTCTTACTGCTGAGTAGAATTCCATCATGTATATATACCACATTTTGGTTATCTATTCACCCAATAATGGGCACCTGTGTTGATTCCAGTTTTTAGCTATTATGAATTGAGCAACTGTAAACATGGTTGAGCAAATATCTCTGAACTGAGATGTGGAGCTTTTAGGGTAAATGCCTAGTAAGGGAATAAGAGGATCTGTTGGTAACTCTATATTCATCCTTTTCAGGAGTCTCCATATTGATATCCATAGTAGTTGTACCAGCTTACATTCCCACCAACAGTGAATGAGTGTTCCTATTTCTTCACATCCTTGCCAACATTTGTTTTCATTTGATTTTTTAATGTTTGCTATCCTTATTGGGGTAAGGGGGAATCTCATAGTTGTTTTAGTTTGCATTTCCCTAATGGTTAGGGATGTTGAACATTTTCTTAAGTGTATGTTAGTCATTTATAATTCTTTCTCTGAGAACTACCTATTTAGTTCTTTGCCCCAATTTTGGAGCGGATTGTTCCTTTTTTTTTTTTTTTTTTTTTTGGTTTTTCGAAGTAGGGTCTCAGTATAGCCCAGTCTGACTTTAATTTCACTATGTAGTCTCAGGGTGGCCTCGAATTCTCTATGATCCTCCTAACTCTGCCTCCCGAGTGATGGGATTAAAGGCATGTGCCACCACATCTGGCTATGTTTGAATTTTTTTTTTTGTTTAGTTTTTTGAGTTCTTTGTTGATTCTAGATATTAGGCCTCTGTCAGTGATATAGCTGTAAAGATTTTCTCCCATTCTGTAGGTAATATATTGGCTTTGTGTATGGTATGTTTGTGCAAAAGCTTTTTAGCTTCATGAGATCTCACTAGTTAAGTGACTGTTTAATTTCCTGGGACACTGGGGTATTATTCAGGAAGTCTTTCCCCACTCCTACATCATGGAGAGTTCTTATTTTTTTCTTCCAGCACTTTAAGCATTTCATATCTTATATTAAGGTCTTTAATCCATTTAGCGTTGACTTTTGTTCATGGTGAGATGAGTAGGTCTAGTTTCATTTTTCTACATGTGGTTATCCAGTTTTTCAAGCATCATTTGTTGAAGATGCTGTGTTTTCTCCAGTGTACACAGTTGGATCCTTTGTCAAAGATCAAGTAGCTAGTTATTTGAACTAAGGGCTGGGTCTTCAATTCTGTTTCATTGGTCTATATGTCTGTTTTTATGCCAGTACCATGTTATTATTATTTTTTTTTTGTTTTTTTGAGGTAGGGTCTCACTCTGGTTCAGGCTGACCTGGAATTAACTATGTAGTCTCAGGGTGGCCTCGAACTCATGGCAATCCTCCTACCTCTGCTTTCCGAGTGCTGGGATTAAAGGCGTGCGCTACCACGCCTGGCTTACCTTGCTATTTTTGTTACTATGTATTTGAAGTATAGTTTTAGATCAGGTATAGTGATAAGTTTTGCTATATCTATTTGGATATCCAAGACCTACTGCCAGTTCATATGAACTTTATTTATTTATTTATTTGGGTGAGAGAGAAAAAGAGAGTGAATGGATGTGCCAGGGTCCCCAGCCAGTGTGAACTCCAGACACATGTACTACCTTGTGCATCTGGCTTATGTGGGTCCTGGGGAATTAAACCTGGGTCCTTAGGCTTCACAGCGAGCACTTTAATTGCTAAGCCATCTTTCCAGCCCTACCAACAATATGTCTTTCTTTCTTCCTTCCTTCCTTTCTTTCTTTCTTCTTTCTTTCTTTCTTTCTTTCTTTCTTTCTTTCTATTTCTCTATCTATCTATCTATCTATCATCTATCTTCTATCATCTGATCATCTAAATAAAAGAACTGGGATGTTTTATATATAACTTCCTCAGTTTGGCATGACATTTACATGTGACATATCATTTAGGAATATATCAAGAAAACTTTCTAAAACCTTGGACAGTTAAACATAAAAATTTTAAAAATTAATCAATTTTGAAGTTTTCAGTTATCAAGTTTAAAAGTCCATATAATAGTCTTTAATAGAGCTGGCTAATAGTTTCTACCTAAAATTTTATAGTACATTTAGTACTTACTTGGTACAAAGATCAAGGGAGGTCTTAGAAGAACTAATGAAAGTGTGTCAGGATGAAAAAGTAAAAAGCTTTGGTTATTCTTACCAGTTTATTATTGTCAGTTGTTTATTTGACCACCAGCCTAGAGGACTAAAGATCATAGGCACAATAAAACTTTGTATAATATTGATACAGGAATTTGGGGTGCTTTTGAGAGCATCAGAGCCTTAACTCTACTATTAGGTGGGTGATAATCCAGGAGCTAGAGCCCTGGAAAATCAACAATCACACAATGTTCTCAGGTGGTGATTGCTGGGCTCATGTTTTATGAATTTCATGAATGAATATCAGACTATAGGGTAAGATTTAGAAGGATTTTACTGTAGTCTAGGAAAGTGAGAGCTTAGAGTTTAGGAACAGAAGAGCTCTGACAAGGAACAAGTTCAGAGATCTTGCCCAAGGAGAAGGCAAGTGAGGGTTCCTGGAAAATAGGAAGTCTACCCTGAAACTCAGGTTGGGATCTTTTATGGAAATGAGGACTAGGCTGGTCAGTCTAGTCCTGATATCAGGTGTCTGGGGCCAGGTTTTTTTTTTTTTTTTTTTTGGGAAATGGCAATCATCCCAGAAATGTTAATCATCTAGAAAGGACCATTTCAGAAGTGAGTGATAACCTCTCTTAAGAAAAAGAGAACTTCTTAGGGGAGAAGAGATAAGAAAAGGCCAGATCCTTCTGATATTTCTGTCCTGTAGTGAAATGGGATGACCTAGATTCTCCCTCTATAAATGCAAAGACATTACTCACTTCTACACTGGTGGTGGGCTGTTACCTCTAAACTTTTATACTTTAATACTTTTATCTATTAGAATAAGTTTTTAAAAATCAAACAAAGCATTTACACAATGGGGAAACATAAGCTTTGCATTTGGATAAATTTAATCTTAAGTTTCAAATGTCATGCTTTGAAAAAGATAAAATATGAAACCTTCATTTGTTACTTATTTTTGTAAATATTAGTAAGAGCAGAGTAATCTTTAAGAAAGCCACATTTTTCATAAGCCGAGGATCAGGTGTTGGTTTTACAGTACTGAATTTTGATCTTAGAAATCTGATAACCTGTATAGATAATTAACTTAGTTATAACCATACTACCTTTTAAAAGTTTAACTCTCAACATGAGCTTTATTGGCTCCAGGCTTAAATCTCAATTTTGCTGAACATTGCTACTATTTTGGCAGAAAAAAACAAACATTAATTCACAGAGAAATTGGGTCAAAAATATATTACCTATGGGATAAAAATATGGCAACACCACACACACACACACACACACACACACACACACACAGTTGTATAATTCACCATGTTTACGCAGTGATTTGGGGAGATGTGGGGAGATGGTAGAAACTGAACCACTCTTGTACTAATGTGATATTCACATGATAATATTATATGTTACTCTTATACTGATTCTCAATACTTATGTGACTGAAAAATGTATCTAAATATTATATTCTTTAGAGTTCTTTTTAGTTAATAATGTATATTAATAATTACTTTCATTGTTACATAAAATTGACGATTTAAAACCAAAAAGCTTTTGGTATAGTTTAGGTACTTTAAATATGTTTACTTTTATCTAGTCAGCCACGTAATGAGAAAGAATTACATATTTGAATAAATAAACTTATGCCTTGTCAAAAAAAAGTTTAACTCTCAAATATCTCTTAGCCAGAAATTATAATAACATTTAATACAATGTTTATTTAATGTTTTTAATATCTGAAATTTATATTATGTTCACAATATTTACGTAGCTTTTAAAATGGAAACCAAGGAAGCTATATTTTAGAAACACTTTTTGTTTTTGAATTAATTAATTAATTTTGTTTTTTATTTATTTATTTTATTAGATATGGAGGATATTGATCTAGCCCAGGTTGGCTTGTAATTCAGTAGGTTGTCTCAGGTTGGCCTCAAACTCATAGCAATTCTCCTACCTTGGCCTCATGAATGCTGGGTATAAAGGATTGCTGTGAGTTCAAGGCTAACCTGAGACTACCTAGTGAATTCCAGGTCACTCTGGGCTAGAGCAAGACCCTACATTGAAAAAAAAAAAACCAACAAGCATATACATAGAAACACTTTATTTTAAATTTTATTTATTTATTTATTTACTTACTTGAGAGTGACAGACAGAGAGAGAAAGAGAGAATCGGCACACCAGGACCTCCAGCCACTGCAAACAAACTCCAGACGCATGCGCCACCTCGTGCATTTGGCTTATGTAGGTACTGGGGAATCGAGCCTCTGGGGTCCTTAGGCTTCACAGGAAAGTGCTTAACCACTAAGCCATCTCTCTGGCCCTAGAAACACTTTTCAGTTGAAAACTTAGGAAGGTATATCTGAAGGACAGAAAACACACATTGTATCTTAACAATTATAAACATAGGCAAAACATATTAACAAGCCTGTTTTGTTAATGAACCTAAATTGATTGATGTGTTAAAGGCTTAATTCATTATACAAAGCATCTAGAAGCCATTTAAAATGTTGAGCTCTTTATTGAATCTGTAAGGTGAATTTAAAAAGTAGGATTGGGCTGGAAAAATGGCTTAGTGGTTAAGGCACTTGCCTACAAAGCCAAAGAACCCAGTTTCAATTCTCCAGTACTCATGTAAGCCAGATGCACAGGGTGGCACATGTGTCTGGAGTTTGTTTGCACCAGCTGAAGGCCCTGGCAATCCCATTCTTTCTCTATCTGCCTCTTTTTCTCTATCTCTCTCAAATAAATAAAGTAAATAAATAAATGAATAAAAATTAGAAAGCAGGATTAAAAGGTTGGTATTTTGAATGACCTCACAGTGGTTGATGCTACCTACACAGGACCTGCACCATAGGAGGGAAAATGGTGACATCAAACTAGAAAAAAGACTAGCTGGAAAGAAGTGATTCACTGGAGGAGGGATTCGGTAGGGGTGGGGGTGGTTAAGAGTTGTGGGAAGGGATTATGATCATGGTATATTTTTCTATATGTTGGAGGTTGTCAATACGAAGCTTATAAAGTACAATAAAATGTAAAAAAGTTGGCATTTTATTCACTATTAAAATATCTGCTTGCCATTGTAGTAATGAATAAACACTTTTATTTTAAAGCCAAAAGCATAAAAATGAGCTATTTTTCTTACTAAATTTTTCCTTTTCTATTGTTGTTGTTGTTGAGGCAGGGTCTTATTCTACAGAGCCCAGGCTGGCCTTGAACTCAGAGATCCTCTTTTCTTATCATCCAGAGTGCTGGGATTATAGGCAGGCTTATTTACCATATCTGTCTTACTATGAAGTTTTAAATGAAAGAAAAATAGAAACCAAGCCAGGGAAAGTAGTGCTACTTGGATGGTTGACAAGATAGTGTTGGGACTGGTTATGTGGTTGAAGTGGTACAGCCAAGATGCCTATACATACATCTTCTTGACACTGACGTGTACCTAATCAGAGCTGTTGGTATAGGAACAACAGGTTTTGTTAATTACCACACATACCCCTCCTTGACTTAGAGGGAGAAACAGAGGGCTCGGAGGCATGGTGCAAATGTCTGTTCAGCATTTGTTCCTCTTGCAAGTTAAAAGTCACAGGTATTTAAAACAGTCTCTGCCAAGTAAGCTCATACATTTACATGTCAGTTAGAAGGTCCTGAATAGACCAAAAGGCTAGCCATTAGTAAGAACACAAACATCATTATTTTTCAGACAGTTTTAAATCTTCTGTTTATTTGGATGCCAGAAGCAGAACAGTGGGGCTCAATTCTAGACAAGCTGGGCATAGGAATAAGTGACATTATATAATGAAATTTAGCAGCTTTCTTAGCCACTTTGTCTGCCAAATTGTTTCTGTTAATGGAATTAATGGAAATTTATGTTTCCATTAATTTAGTGCCACCCTCTTGGTGGCCCACACAGTTTGCAACATTTTTAGGAGCTTGAATAATTCTATCAGCCTAAACATTTCTGCATCATGTTTAATTTACTTACTTTTTAAAAAATTGAATATGCCCTTCTCTTTCCAAATGAAACCACATGCATCCCAAACCAAAATGGCTTGCCCAAAGTCAGTGTAAATATTGACTCATTTTCCTACTTAACAGGTTAAAGGTACAAGTCAGCACAGTGAGATTAGCCTTTTGTGCACAGGTCCCCAGTGACAGCACCATTATCTCAATGATTTCCCTTACAGCAAGCACATCATACCTAGGCTTATGGTTTCTCTGATGGACATAACACCACTGCAGATGAACTCCAGATGCATGTGCCCCCATGTGCATCTGGCATATGTGGGTACTGGGGAATCAAACCTGGGTCGTTAGGCTTCATAGCCAAGTGCCTTAACCACTAAGCCATCTTTCTAGCCCTGAATGTTTTTAATTCAGGAGACTTGAGATAATAAAAGAGATTGTGGGTCCAATAGTATAGTTGTGACTGCCTGTTATTTCTTCTGTCAGTGGGGAGCCTTTTTAGTGGGTTGTGCCTGGCTGAGGGCTGAGTAGCACCCTCACCAAAAGGAATGCTCCATGGTGTCTGAGAAGGGACTGTTCCTCCAGATTTACCTTCACGTATTTCCCCTGGGTATGGAGAAGCAAGATTTTTGCTAATTATTCTAGGGCTGAGAGCTTTATCCCTGCCAGTCTGACAAAATCAGTAGAAAACACAACCAATTACAATTGTTATTATTATTTTTTTTTGAGGTAGGGTATCACTCTAGCCCAGGCTGACCTGGAACTCACCTCTGCCTCCTCAGTGCTGGGATTAAAGACATACATTGCCATGCCTGGCCACAACCAATTATCTTGGTAAAACATAAAACTTTGATAATTTAAAAATGTACATATACAACAAGTTAGGTATTAAAGTATGTAAGCCATAACATTACTTATAGCAAAATGTGTTATTTATTAGCCATGAATTAATGTTGAATACAAAGGTGTGTGACTAAACAAACCTTTTATCTCATCATTCTAATGAATACTACTTTAAGTAAACAAACTATACTTTTATAAATATTACCAAGAACAGATAATATCTTATAGAATAGTACTGATTTAAACAGACTGGGTTTTAGCTTTATTTCAGTGTACTGAATTTTGAACTTAGGAAAACTAATAGCCTTTAATTAATGCCAACTTAGTTACACTCATACCATTTCTTTTTGTTTTAACTTTCACAACATTTTAAAGACATTATTTAAACTTTAGTTTTGTCCTTATCTTTGTCTTGTTACTAGGTAATAATCCTCTGCCTAGGACAAACCTATTTTACAATCTAAAACCCTTCCTCATCTAAGAGCTTTTCCTTTCTTGTACCCTTTGCAACTAGAAACATACCCTCACACATAATATCATTCTCAGCATTTTATGGATAACAAATAATTTTATAGTTTCACATTTAAAATAATTGATCCACCTTTATGTAACAATGTTGATTACAATAAAACACAATTATCTTTCATGTCCCACATCTCTAAGAGGAAGAATGTGTCACTAGTTACTAAGGTAGTTGTGATGGGTTTAATTGGGTCATTCACCATTTTTGTTTTTTTTTTTATAATAAAAACTAATAAAATATTTTTTATAAAAAATAAGCATATGAGTTTCTTATATGCTTATAAAAAACTACTTATAATAATTGGCTCCATTTATACTCAGTCATAGATAATTTTAGGGAAGAGCTAACTGACATATAAAAATGGAATAATTCTTAATCTTTCATTCAAAATAAGTAATGCAAATTTTATCCCTCTCAATAGACAATTAAAGTAAAGAAAAACAATTGCTTGGCTGGAGGGATGACTCAGAGGTTAAAACATTTGCCTGCAAAACCTAATAACCCGGGTTTAATTCCCTAGCACCCATGTACAGCCAGATGCACAGTGGTACATGCGTCTGGAGTTCATATGCAGGGATAGAGGCCCTGGCATACCCATTCTCTCTCTCTCTGTGCTTGAAAATAAATAAAAATATTTAAAAAAATAGTTGCTGGAACTCAATAAATAAAAAAAAACCTGACATCTTAACTTTCCCTCTTCAAACTCAAATAGATCGTAATGAAAATAGCAATTGCTATTAGTTAAGAAACTATGGGTCAGCAAACTCAAATTGTCCTATATCAAAACCACTCAGAGGTAAGGAGGTCTGAATAAAGATGCTCTAGAGAATACTGCATCCAATTGCCCCCATATTACCTACTTTAAAAACCTAAATGCTATAATCTGATAAATCACAATATTAAAAAATATTTTATCTTATATAGACTATCCAATTGTTTACATGTCTTAAATATCACTATTTGGGAAAAGTAGTTTCTGGAAACCTGTAACATATTCCAATGGACAAATCTTAATTATTTTTTATTTTTGAAGCAGGATCTATGTAGGCCTGAAATTCACTATATAAATCAGGCTGACTCATAGTGATCAATCAAACTCATAGTGATCTCCCTCCTTTAGCTTCATGAGTGCTGGGATTACAAGCATTTAGTACCAGGATTGACTGATCTTAAACTGCATTAAAACCAATTATTAATAGAAAAATGTGTAGTGGTTTGAATCATACGTCCCCTTACATAAACTCATGTTTTGAATGCTTAGTCCCAGTCCCCAGGTGATGGCAACTTGGGAGGTGGACGCTTACTGGAAGAGATGTATTGTTGGGGGAAGTCTGAGGGATGTTATAGCCAGTTTCCCCTTGTTGGTGTCCAGCTCACTGTCTTGCTGCTGCTTTCCCCCTGCTGTTGCAGAGGTGATGTCCATCCTCTGTTCATGCCATGCTTTTCCCCGACACTATGAAGCTCCCCCTAGAGACTGTAAGCCAAAAGAAAAACTTTCCTTCCATCATCTGCTTGTGGTCAGGGGTATTGTCCCAGCAATGAGAAGACAACTATAATAGAAAATGTTTTCATTAATGTTACCTAAATTTATGTTGTGATTTATTCTCTAACCACTCATCTCACTAAAGGTTATGCCTCTCATAATAGAACTATGCTTTCAAAGGAGTGACTCAAAAGGAGAATATGTGACTTAATTTTCTTAAGAATTATTTGGTACAGACTTCTGATTTATGGCAATATGGTGAACTTAAGACTCTCAAGCCCTTTGGCAACAAAACATGTAAAAATAACAAAGTAAAAAATAAACTTAAACAAATTAATTCACAAGTCTAAAATAGGAGGCCAGCAATAAACCCTACACATAAGGCATGTAAACTAGGGCCAAAGTTGACCATATACCAAATGAACAGGCACCAATGCTAAATAGTAGTGTACATATTCAACACTTTACAGGTCAGAGAGCCTGATGAAAGATCACTAAATACAGCCAGGACTCATGACGAGCTATTCACTGAGAAAAGTGGCAAAATGATTAAATAATCATTCATTGGAAACAGGACTTTGTTCTTGGTTAGAAAACATGCACACAAAACTGAGGTTTCCTCACTTGCAGCCAGATAACATGGATAAATCTTGAACCTGCAGCTATGCTCAGTATCCAGTCTGTCCCAGAAACTTGTGAACCTGAGCGTCCATCACCACTGTAGCTTCATGGTCAGAACTCACTTGAGCAGTTTCATAGAAAGAAGTCTGTGCCATCTATAAAGATGATAGAAGGCTGCAGTTTTACAGCAGGGGAGAAAACAGCAGCAGTCAATTTCTGAGATCATCCATAGCACTTTTGAGTCAATGTTGAAGGCTGAAGGTTAGTAAGCAGACAGCCTGCTTCTTTGCTTGTAGCTTTGAGAATCAACATGTCCCACAGCCTGGCGGCCCATGCTAAAAACCTTTTGGAGGCTGTAGAAGCTTGGACTTCCCAAACAAATGCTTCTTTTTGATAGGTGAGATGACTGTCTTTCAGATCTGTGATGGTGTTGTCTAAACCTGCTTGCTGAGAGGGTCTAATAGGTGCACAGTAGTCTTTTCATATTCTGAAAGCTCCACATTCTCACACCAATTTTTCTGTTGTTAGTTTTTCTTTTGTAATTGAAATACATTTCTCATAACCATGTTACTATTATTTATTTTTTTGGATGGGGTCTCATGTATTCCAGGTTGGGCGTAAATCCACTATGTAACTAAGGGTGACCTTGAACTTCTGATCAGCCTGTCTCCCAAGTGTTGAGATTGCAGACATGACCCAGCATAACCTTTTCATTTGTGGCTGGGGATTGAAGCAGGGCTTCATGCATAGGCAAGCACTCTACCAACTGAGCTGCATTTCCCACCCTTCTTTATTAGTTTTTCTGCCTTTCTGAGCCCTCTGCTTTTTGTTTGGATCATTGAATCTACCATCTATTTAGCACTGCAGTGTATTACCACACCAAATATTAAATGGAAAATTAAACCAATAAATTCATTCTGACTCAGTGAATGAACAAAGGCTTCTGCATGTGCCATCTTCATCATTAAACCCAAGGCAGAAACAGAGGCAGCAGGAACCCTCACCCGGTCATGCTCAGGAAGGAAACACCACCTGCACCACAACGCTTCTGGCTGGCCTCAAAAATTTTTTTCCTCTCTTACTTACTGGTTCCGTTTTTGCTATTCTTTTTTTTTTAAAAGTTAATTTCATGAGATATAGCAATATGCACAAACAAATCTTGCCAACTTATTCAAGGAGAGGTGGGATCCAAATTACATTTATGGCATAATATAACAAATTTAGATTATTTGCCTATGTAAACTTTTTGTCTGTTGCAAAACCAAACCATACATTATAGCCCCTTGGAGTTTTAAAAAAGGCTCTTTAACATATTTTCATGTACTTCACAAAAGTATGAGACTTAGAACGCTACAGTCCAGAAAGAGCTGACCAAGATAACATATCCTCCAGTGACCTTGGGCAGTGAACCAACTTGTAAAAGGAAGAAGGCAGAAGGGAGAGGGTATCAAGGAGATATCAAAGAAGAGCCAAAACTCTTTATATGTTAACAGTGTAATTGCATTTTTGGGTACAAGGCATTTATTCTCCTAAGGAACTGAAAGTGGAACTGCTCCAATTTCTCACAAGAAGTTGACAGAAAGTGTTAGAGCTGGGAAAGGAAGAGTCCCCAAGGGAAATCACGTGGTGGCTACCTGGGAGTTTCCCCATTCTGGAACCCCAGGGCTTCCCAGTCTCAAGCAGTCTTCAGGTTCTCCAAGCAAACCCAGTAATTCACCGCAGAGTCCTGCTGTCCTGCTGTTGTCATCAAGAATATGAAACTTGGGCTGGAGAGATGGCTTAGCGGTTAAGTGCTTGCCTGTGAAGCCAAGGGCCATGGTTCCAGGCTCGGTTCCCCAGGACCCACCTTAGCCAGATGCACAAGGGGGCACACGCATCTGGAATTCGTTTGCAGTGGCTGGAGGCCCTGGCGCACTCATTCTCTCCCTCCCTCTCTCTCTCTCTCTTTCCCTCTTTCTCTCTATCTGTCACTCTCAAATAAATAAATAAAAGTAAAAACAATTTTTTTAAAGAATATGAAACTGGTTCATGCCACCTGACACATAGGCATAGGCCAGGAATTGAATCTTTAAACTGCTTTATTTTGAGAGTCAGCAACCTGTGAAGACCATACTGGTTAACATCCTAAAGACTCATCTCATATCTCATCTTTTGCCAACTGGTTAGATGGGGAGGGGAAACAAAGGCAGACAGTCATTTCAAAATTTTTTGTTTTTTCCTTCTTGTCAGATGTCAGTCTTATCTCTGAGATATTTGACTTGGTGCTTTTTCTTTATCATCTCCTTTGTCTGTGTAGTGGAGATGGATTCTGCTTTCCCTCATTGTCTCAGTGTGTAGCAGAGGAAGGTTTTCATATATCAAGGAAACAGAGTCCTGCTTTCCTTTTTATCCATGGTTTAGATGGCATCTGATTAAAGGTTAACTTAGAACAATTTATTATCGCAAGTTATTGATACAGAATGAAGTACAAATGTTCTCTTATAATATAGACTATGGTGCCCTTACCAAGTAGATGTCACTTGAAACATGACTGATTTGTTGTAGAGCATGGAGGGAGATATCTCACATCTTCTAGAGTGGATATAGGCAGGTATAAGGTCTATACTATACAAAAATGGAAATTCCCCCCTTTTATAATGACTGACTACTGCTCTCACATCTCATAACCCACAACCCTGTGGTGAATGCCAGAAATCCCACTAAGGAGGACCCTCAGTGGAATGGGGGAAAGGTGGAGGAAGATGATAATACCAATATATGATGCATGCATATAACGTTTCTACTTAATAACAAATATAATTAAAAAAATAAAAAAGAAATTCTCATAGGAAAGAGACAAGTAAGGGTTCAGACTTTGCTGGATCCTTGTTCTGGAAGAGATGCAAATCTAGACTTCTCATAGGTGAGAATGGTGGAAGTGTGGTGTCAGGTTCCATTTTCAGGGTAAGAGATCCAATAGCTGAAAACACTGTTCCTAGTACTAATTACTTAGGAAAAATTGACTAGGGAGTTTTCCTCCCATTGTCCTTGTACAAGACTGATGGATCCAAAAAAAAGCAAAGCAAGAGAAGATTCCATACTATGTGGATTATATAGGCTTTCATGCATTGGTCTAGGATTATGACTTCCACAGAGAGGAGTAGAAAGGGACAAGACAAGGGATGCTTTAAAAATGATTGGACTCAACAACCTTTTTGGAGTTAGTTCTCCTAAAAATATAGTAGAGATTTTCTATGAAATAACAAGAATATGTTGGTTTTGGATGACAAAGTTTGACTCAAAAGTGGTGGATCCAGTGAGAATTTTCAGTGATCTTGAGGACTGTAGGAGTAGAAAGAATAAAGGAACTCTTTCGGATGGCTTCCATAGGAGAGGTGTTCCTGGAATATTTAATGAGAACACGTGTTCAGAGAGAAAATAAGGAGGAGGCATTATGAGAGTTTATATATGTCAACTTGACAGTTTCTAGGAAAAGAGCTCTGGGCATACCTATGAGGGGTTGTCTTGATTGGGTGAACTGGAACTTGTTTTATCTATGGATGGCTAGGGCTAGGGTCCTGGATCTGACTAAGCAGCAGCATTCCTCACTCAATTTGTTTGTTTGTTTTCAAGGCAAAGTCTCACTCTGTCCCAGGCTGACCTGGAACTCACTCAATAGTCCCAGGCTGGCCTTGAACTCACATTGATTTCCTACTTCAGCCTCTCAGTGCTGGGATTAAAGGGGTGTGCCACTACACCCAGCATGTATTCATTACTCTTGCTTCTTCGCTGCTGGATTGAATGTGACCAGCTGCCTCAGGCTCCTGCTGCATGCCTTCCCTGCCACAGTGGACTGTGACCTTGAACTGTAAACTGAAATAAAGCCTTCATCCCTTAAGTTGCATCTGGTTGGGTATTTATTCACAGCAGTGAGAAAATAATTTGCGCATCAAGGTTAGAACAGACTTTCCATATTTTTTTAAGGCTTGTTGAAGTTGTTGTGGTTCTTTACAAACTGACTGACAACCAAATCTTCCTTGTCAGTGATGAGGTCATTTTTAAGAAATGTTTGCTTATTGTTAGACATAAGTCTGGGGTTGTGACAATGACTACACAATCTAAAGTATATTGTCAAGGCAGTGTTCACTTCTGCAGAAGGGTATATAGCCACAGAACTCAGACAAGCAAGCACACCCAACAGGAAGCCCACTGATTTTCAGCCTAAATGCAAGGGACTATTCCTTATTTTAGTCAGAGCTTGGCTTCACATTCGTGTACAACTGGCTAAGCTTTGATTTCCAAGACTGTTGACTCAGGAGGGGCTTTCCACTAAGTGCTGTTCTCTAGAGATGAGTTTCCCTATCTTCCCTGACCCCTTTTCATAGGAAAAAGACAGAATATCTTTCATATTTCTCACGCTGGGGAGGTGCAATCTCTGGTGTTCTAATGTAACCTTTGTCTTGAGTTTCTTTAACTTCTTTGTTTAGCTGACCTTGGTTCTGATTCTGCATTTTGAAGACATGAGGGTTTTATCTACATCTGGGTTCTTTGATATCTACAGACCTAGGTGTGCACTGAGTCTCTTCACAGCCTGTAACTTTCCACTCTGGACATAGGAATCTAAATGGCAGGGGTTCAGTATCTCTGGTTTGTTAAGCCTAGGAACTCAAATCTTATGTGAGAATATATATAGTTCCTCATATGGACTAGACTTTAGGGCAAGATTATGGGAAGCACCTTTTTCCAGGGTAGAGAGCTTTCTTGGCAAAGTTTTAAAATTAATTAATTATTTAAAAATATTTATTTTTTGAGAGAGAAAGAAGCAGAGATAAAGAGAGAGAGAAATGAGTATGGGGTGACAGGGCCTTCAGCCACTACAAATAAACTCCAGAATGTGCCACTTTGTGCATCTGGCTTTCTATGGGTACTGGGGATTTAAACCCAGGCCATCAGGCTTTGCAAACAAGCACTTTTAACTGTTGAGCCATCTGTCCACCCCCTAATTTATTTTTTAAGGGACTGTTTATTCCATTCTACCTTTGGAAATATGAAGCTGCCAGGAAGAATATAAGTAGTAGGAGATGGCTAGAACTTTAGAAATACCTCCCTGGGTAATCTCAGAGACAAAGGAAGGCCACTAGTCTGTAGTGACTAGGAGTGGGGTGGCCAGAAACTAGGTATAACTTCTTTATGAAAGGTCTTTATGGCTTCTGAAGCCTTCCCTTTAAAAATATTTTGTTTATTTATGAGATGGACACACACACACACACACACACACACACACACAGAAAGAGAGAGATATTGGGTACACCAGGGCCTCTAACCACTGCAAACTAACTCCAGATGCATGTGCCACCTTGTGCAGCTGGATTTATGTGGGTACTGCGGAATTGAACCAGTGCCTGAAGCTATTCTAATGTGGCTGAAAAAGCCACATAAAAATTCCAGTTAAGGTGTCACTAATAGGTATTCAAACCCACCATAGGGAGCATTTTGGTAAAATATAATTACCAGTCTTTCCCTGGGTATTGGCCATATTTCTGGACAGGGAATGGCAGAGATGGAGACCACCCATGGTGAGAATTATTTTAGGCACAAGCTTCACAGTCTTGAGAAGCCTGGTAAATAATTTTATAAGACCTTTTCTCTAAGAATATTCCCTTACAAGGAGTTTGTAGCATGCTTCTGCTGAAATGACAAACATCCTTTCAGAAATGTCCATTGTAAGCTCCAAGGGATGTGGTTTCTGAACTTTTTGGTACCACCCTGGCATCAACTGGACATATCTCTTCTCTGTGGCCCATTTTTGTCTTATGGAGTATTGACAGGGAAGCACACATGGGTAGGGCTCATGAAGATGAGGGCCACTTCTAATTCTTTAAGAGCTGCCACCACATTCTTCATCCAGTAAGCCTATCTAAGGGATCTTGACAACTCCTCTGTGGCTCCATCCTCAGCACAATTTGGAGAGGGACAGCCTATAAACAGGAAGAAATAGATATGGTGAGTAAATTGAGAAGGAAGGGTCCCAGTGTAAAATAATGAAAAAATGATATTAGCAGATCAAGGCCAAGTACAAGACTTTTAACTGTTGAAAACCATGACTGTGAGTTTGGCAAGTTTTATGACTCTGATGAGTATTGTTGGATCTTGCAGGCTCCACCAGCCACTTTATTGGCCACATCTCCGACCTCACCAGGCTAGTTAATATCAAAATAAAAATTTTTTTTAAACCAAGTAAAAGCATATTCTCTCCTCAGCCATTATGAGGTCTAATCCTTGGTGGTTTCGTAAGGTGACATCTGCTAGAGAATATATTTGGTTTTGAATTTGAATTAACCCCTGAGATACCTCACTCAAGCTCTCTTTGGAGCTCCTAAGACAATATCTGATATAAGTGAGTGAGGCCATCAGTCCCTTTCTTCCCATTCCTATTCTAGCCTCTATGCCCAGGTCAGCCAAAAGTGCTTTCAGAATAACTGCTCTTTTAGATCAGGTATGACCAATTAAAGGCATGGGCTGGTCACTGGATGCAATATCAACAGCAGGGGTTAAACACTCCATGATGCAAGTTCCTGTCCAGTGAATGGATAGAGATAAGCATTATGTCAACATAGAAAAAAAAATCCCTGCTATGTCAACAAGTAGTTTGGTGAATGGAAAATAAATGTTTAGGTCATATGTACATGATTGTCTCTCTGTGGCTTGTTATCCCATGCTGGTTTAATGCCTGCAAGAGTAGTTACAGTGAGAGAACCAAAAGGAGCCAGAACAGAGGACATTTTAGGATATCTAATTCAGAACCCATTAGAGAAAAGACTTATCCGGCTTCTTGAAGAGGAACTTGGGCTCACAGAAGTACCTGTCGTGCTTGAATGTGTCTGACCTGTCAGGTTCCTCCTCAGTCTTTCAAGGTTTGACCTGAGAGTAATGCATCCAGGATTCAATTCCAGGCACCTTGATGGCTGTTGGCTGTAATGGTGTGAGGTTCTTCCTACAGGGGATAAAGAGAACGGATTTGACCTGCACCTGATTTCTGGGATGGAATAATGGGAACCTGATTTTCAGTTGCAGGTCCCACTTAGATGATGTGACATTCATTGACATTCAGCCAGAGCCATTATGTCCTGGATCTGGGTGGTGGCAGTTTCCTACTTAGAAGAAAATCATCAGTGAGGAATGTTTGCCCATGAAACATTTCCTATGGGCTCTTAGGTCTCTTTTAAAGAGAAAAGGTGAGTCCTCAGTTAGTTTATTGCCCCCTATTATGGTTATTTTGTGTCTCACTTTGAGTGCTTTCTGGAAAATATTAATTATATACAGGTAAAATTAGTAATTCCCTGAAGCTTAACAGCTGGTCAAGTACTGTCTATTTTTACATTAGCTAATGTTGGTCATCTGATTGACTGTCTTTTTTATGTATTTAGGAACACTAGGTTCCCTGGATGAACCAGGTCAGCACATGATCCTGGCTGGGGCTAGTAGAATTATATTATTTTTGCTTATGCTTCTTTTCTAGCTGTGTTTCTCATCACCTGAGGCAGACATGGTTTGCACTTGGTAAGTGCCTGCCAGGTCACAGATGCAGGCCCAGCGCAGACACAAGGAGACCACATAAAATTTCCCTTCTAATTAAAATGCCTGTTGTACCAACTAGAGTGGAGTGATTGAAGTGTCAGAGTAGAGGCCTGTCTGGAGTGTGGACAGGTCTCATTGCTATGGGCTTCTTCACAACTACTTGGCGTGGATCCTGGGTGATATTTCAAACAAAATAAAAAGCTTACTGTAGAAATGTAGACTTTCTGTGTTGCTCATACTTTAGCTCCACCCACCCCAATGCCACTTCCAAAAGAGGCAAAGCCAAACATGTTTGCTCAGATGGTGAAGGCTACCTTACCAGAAATTCCACATCATCAGGAGTTATGGAACCTGAAGTGTGTGATTTGTTTCCAAAGTAGCAGACTCATAAAAGCTAAGACTACAGAAAGCCTCTAGATGTTTGTAATACATGACAAGAGTAAGCCAATCTCAACAGGCAGGTACTAGACTGAAGGTTAAGTCACAGAATGAGGGAACTGAAATTGGTCAGGATGCTGCTCTAGCCTATTTAAGGCCAAGATGGAAAATAGTACTGCTTTCAAAGCTAAGGCCGCACAGTAAGAGGCAGAAGAAGTGTGAAGACAGAGATAGGGTGATTGTTTAGGCTTCTCAATCCACGTTTTTCTTAAAAAAACACACAACTCACTTATTTTTCAATGTTTTCACTGTGCATTGTATTTTACATGTAAAGTTTACTCCCCTCAGCCATATGCGCTGTATGACCACTGATATCCTCCTGTCACAGGGCATGTGAGAATCTGTGAATCCAAGACATGAGCTGCCCTTGTGACCACAAGTCTCCTTGAGAGCAGCCAGCCTGCCAGAGAAGGGCACCAACTCCCTTTCCCCAGGAAACTTTTCTCTGTGGCTGTGTCTCCCCTACATGACTCTCATAACCTCAGATTAAGCTAATTAACTCCTTTGTGATACAGGCAACACATTTACTTTTAAGGGAGCACAAGGAAGTCATGTTGCTTGAAGTCAAATGTTCATAGCTGCTTCAGTGAGGTGTGTGTTTGTGTAGTAGTAGTAATGGTAGTAGTGACAAAAGACAGTGAAGTTAATTCACAAAGTGACTACTGGGCATCTTATAAATTTCCTGAATTCCACAAACTAGGTTCTGAGTTGTCCCAAAGCCAATTTAAGGATTAGATCTCAGGTTGGTAACCCAGTTTTCAACTAAAAACTGAACGCAACGCTCAGGGGAAAAGCACCTCTGCTGGTACATTGACAGTGAGCAGAAAGTGTTTTTTGTTGTATTCCACACATTTTATTGCCTGCTATAATAGTTACTTTTATCATTCTTATGACAAAATTACTGACAAAAGTAATTTAAGGAAGGATTTACTTTGGCTCATAGTTTGAGGGGATGCAGCCCATCATGCTGCAGGGAGTCAAGGTGGCAAGAGCTTGAGATGACTATTCATATTGAACCTGCAATCCAGAAGGAGAGAGAGAGAGAGAGAGAGAGAGAGAGAGAGAGAGAGAGAGAGAGAAATGCTTCTGCTCAACTTGCTTTCCTCCTTTCATGCAGTCCAGGATCCCAGCCCATGGAATAACACTGTCCATATTTATGGTGGATCTTCCATATCAATTAGCCTAATCTAGACATGCCCAGAGATTTACTTTCATAGTGATTCTCAATCTTGTGGTGTTGATAACCAAGATTAACCACCACACTAACCTTAAACCCAAACCTGTACCCTAAACCCAAGTGTCTTCCTTATTCAAGGTATAAAACCAGTATATTTTACTATCATGACTTCTGGAATTCAGAAACAGTCAGGAATTTGTATGTACAAAACAAAGTGCTTGAATATAGGTAGAATTCATCACAAACTAAATTCTGTCAATGAGTGTGGGAAGAAAATACATTCACCTACTTCTGAATCTTGCTGTTTCAAAGGCTCTAGCATGCTTCTTTTCACATAGTACAGACAATGAGTATGATCAGGAATGAATGGGCCATTAGGAAATAGAATGAAGTGAATCTGGAAGTGAGATTCATCTCACCCTAACTTCATTCATTGAGTGCAAGATGCAAACACAATCTTAGGTTTTAAGTCTTCCTTAATCGAGGCCCATAGCAGGCCTCTTTTCTTGCCCTGAATATTGACTTCAGAACACTAAGGAAGGTCTGCTGACACAACAAAAAGACTTTAAGTTAACTGTAAAACAAATCTCAAACTAAGTTCTATCAAGGTGTGCAAGAAGAAAACACATTTGGGGGCTTCTGAACACACTGGTCTTTCAGACTCTAACATAGCACTTACTGAATACAGTAATTGTAGAAGCAAGGACTGCATGCTCAGAAAACAGAATGTGTTCCTTTGTAGCTTAACTAAAATTGATATCTATACCCTTCTTATCACTTAGGAATATATCATGCAAAATTTGAAATACTTGCCTGGTTTGGATACTCATCCCAGCAATGTGATGCTGTGTACAACAGTAGGGTCCACTAGGACAGACAGCCCTGATATTAGAGGAAGTGTTGAGTGAGTCAGGTAACTGTAGTGTGGTAGTCTGGGTGGGTGGGGAAGTGGGGAGAGAATGAAGATTCCCTGAGAGTACTATGAGCACAGGAAGGATATTCACAGACTGGAAGTGGACAGAATCCAGCTGTAAGGGAGAGGGGATAACTCATCATGCTAAATGGAGAATCTGTGAAGTGTGTGTGTGTGTGTGCGTGCGTGTGTGTGTGTGTGTGTGTGTATGTGTGGAGTCAGGGATTTTCAGGCTGGAGCATGAGGAAAAATGCCCAGAGGTAGTGAAGAAGGAGTTAAATTCACCATTAAGAGGGAATTTAACCTGTTAGATCTTTGCAGTGTGGCAGGAGCTCAGACAAGTGAGGGTACAGGGCTCAGGGAGTCCCAATGTGGCCTTGGTAGCAGGGTAGGAGCCTCAGCTCAGTGCAGGGCTCTAAGGAAAGGGCCTAACGGGCACTGGACAGATCACAGAGGCCCATGGGGACTTCAACAAGGGGGCAAGGAACCCCAAGAAGCAGGGAAAGAAGCCCATTTAAGAGAGTGTGCTTGGGAAGGTGAGTGGCTAGATAGAAAGTGATTCCTACAAAGACAAAGAAATATGTGCCAGTGATGCCCCAAGAACCAGGATTTGGCATCATTTATGTAACAGTAATGAAAGATCAACTGAAAAGGCCTGTTTGGTAGTGAGAAGCACTAAGATGGATTTACTTTTAGGGGAAAAGGGTTATTAGGAAGGGTCAATATGAAAAGCATGATGGGATCACCAAAGAGAGGGGGCTTTGGCTTTAAAGAGGAGGAGGAGGAGGAGGAGGAGAAGAAGAAGAGTCTTGTTTTTTCTAAGATTTTAGGGGAGGGAGGGAAGTTGTATTTCACATGACAAGGCAAACATGCTAGGAGCCATGGTGGTGCTAAATAGGACCTGAGGCCTTAACTTGGGTGACCTTGAGTTTCTCTGGTAATAGGGGCTGGTACTGCTTTTCTGAAATTGCCTTGGACACCACACAGCAGGGGGATTTTAAAGTGACCATGTCTTTGGTCTAATAGTAATGACATTAAGGCATTTATGCCCCCATTGTCACAGCTTGCCTTTGTTCTGGCTTGATTAGTCTCCTATCAGGGAAAGCCCCCTCTTTTTAGTAGAGATAACATATTAAATGAGATAAAGCCATCTTAACTAAACCACTTTGCATTCTTTTGGGGACTGCATGTCTTTTCTGGAAAGTTCTTTCTGTGTAATTACTGTGCTCTTTTAGGTTGATGGTTTCTGCAGAGTTTGTATCATCTATGCAAATTTCAATTATTTTCTTTTAATTCTTTTGGGTTATCCCACATAGATAAATATTTTGCCCAATCTACATGCTTAATTCAGAACGTCTCGTAAGTGTATTTATTTTGGGTTGTCTTATTTTGGTCGCACATGTCTATAAGTGATTTAGATCTTTTACTTTTTTCTCTACTTGTATGTGGACTACTCTTCTGAAAGTAGAGTTGAAAATTCTAAATGCTGGGCAGAGGATGGTCAGTTAAAAGTTGCCAGGGTGGCTGTCACAATCCATGAGAGATTTTCATCTCTATGAATAAAGCCTCACATAAGAAGATTAACTTGTCACAGGCAGACAAGATTACCATGAGGGGATCTACCAGTAACAAGACAATTTCCGTTCAACTAGAGAACCTTGAACCATGTCAAACTAGAGCAAAGGTTGTCCACCAAATTGAAAATGAAACTTGTTCCAGGCCCATTTGTCAAGGGTAAACACTTTGCCCTAGCCCTTAATGTTTCCTAGCTAGACTGAGAAGAATTTACTGCTTTTGAGAAATTAATAAACAAAATGTTCCTCAAACACTAAAGTATGCAAAGAAAGTTCCTCAGAGAGACTTCAGCTTGTTATATAACATAGTTCATTCTCAGTGCCTGTTCCTTATTCGTTTTCATTTTTTATTTCTTTTTCTTTTTTTGGAGGCAAGTTCTCAAATCTAGCCTAGGCTGACCTTGAGCTCATGCCATTACCCAGGCCTGAACTCATGGTGATGGTCATAATTCAGCCTCCCAGGTGCTGGGATTAAAGGGACAAGCCACCACACCTGGCTCTCTTTCTTTGCTTTTTAAAAATCATTCTTTATGTTTTTGTTTTTGTTTTCAGGATAGGGTCTCACTTCAGCCCAGGCTAACCTGGAATTCACTCTGTAGTTCCAAGTTTGCCTCAAACTCACAGTGATCCTCTTCTACCTCCTGAGTTCTGGGCAAGGATAATTCTTCAACTGCAATTACAGGGTTAACATGCAAAACCTTTTTGCTCTTTGCCTATTTTTCTCTGCCTGTTTTAAATATGATGCATTGTTTCACTTATATTAAGGTAATAAAAATTGAAAACTGAGAAATGACAAAACCCATTTTAAAGTTTATTTTTTAAAAATTAATTAATTATTCATTTGTTTGTTTGTTTGCAAGCAGAGAGAGAGACAGAGAAGAGAGAGAGACAGAGAAGAGAGAGAGAGAGAAAGAGAGAGAGAATGAATAGGTGTACCAGGGCCTCTACCCACTGAAAATGGATTCCAGATGCATCTGGCTTTACATGGGTACTGGGGATAATAAAATCTAAGTCATTAGTCTTTGCAGGCAAGTGCCTTAACCACTCAGCAATCTCTACAGCCCTGAAATTTACTTTTTTTAAAAAACATCTTAGCCAACATAGGAAAAAATTAAGCTCAAATTAACGATCCTACAATTTATAGAAACATTGTGGAAAAGTGAATTACTCAGACTTATCCTTTTAAAATATAAATTTAAGTTCTTGTGGCTAACAATGGCTTCAGGTGACGAAACAGTGTGGTTGCTTTTTTAAAATCTACCCTTCCATCTATCAAGATCTTGAAGCCTGAAAAATAATAAAAGCTTTTCCAGCAAAAAAAAAAATAAATAAATAAAATGTGTATATCATGTGAACTAGGATAAAACAAACCTATAAACAAATCTTTTGAAAACAATTTCTGAAGATGTTTCTCACCTCATTAAGTAAAATAGACTGACCAAGAAAAGAAAATGTTATTATAACGTTTGGGAGTGACTAAGACCACGCAAACCGCTCCGAGGCAAAGATAAAAGCTTTTATTTGGAAAAAGCACAAGCTGCCAGGACTGACTCTCAAGAGAGGAGCACAGCCAGCCTGAGTTTTCAGGTAGTGGGCTTTACAGGGCTTCCTCAGCTGGGGGAAGGTGAGGAAGGAAAAAGAATTCATTTGTTAGGTTGAATATAAAAAGTTCCTTTAAGGAGATCATTAAATTAGCCATTTAAAATATCTAGGGTGTGAGACCAGAACAGTGACCAGGTGGCTTACGAGATAAGGGGGCAGGAAACCATGACCTGGAGTACTGTTAGGCAAGGAAGGGATAATGGCTGGGTGATTTCTTGAGGAATGTGGATAATCCACTTCCTTATGCCTCTGTCACCATTCTGCTGTCCTTGATGACTCCATCTTAGGATCCCATCCCCATTTAGCAGTTATTAAATTCAAATTTGTTTGTGGGTTTCTTATTCCAGCTACTCCTAGCTAAAATGTAAAGATTGAAAAAGTACTCTTAAATACAGTTACACTATAACTTCCACCAGTGGATGAATGGATAACAAAGTTGTGGTACATTTACACAATGGAATTCTATTCATCAGTAAGAAAAATAATATAATGAAATTTGTAGGAAAATAGATGAACTTGAAACAGACCATACTCATTGAATACACACAATCACAGAAAGACAAATGCCACATGTTCTCTCACTCATCTGCAGTTCCTAACCTGAATCAGCTTGAGTTGCTGGCATACTTCAAGATTAATGTAATAGCTGGGTGTGGTGGCATACACTTTTAATCCCAGAACTCAGGAGGCAGAGGTAGGAGGATCACTGTGAGTTCAAGGCTATCCTGGGTCTACAGAGTGAGTTCCAGTTCAGCATGGGCTAGACTGAGACCATACCTTAAAAAAATAAAAACAAAAACCCAAACAGACAAAACAGATTAATGAAATAAACAAACATTTTCCAAAACTGTAATGAAAAAACTAAGTAGTTCATAAAATTGCTAACAAAGGTCAAACAAAACATAAATTTGTTACATGACAGGTAGGGATCAGATAGAATGTACACGTTTATAACTTTTCTTTAGAAAATTATTGATTCATTACATAATGTGTGTGTGTGTGTGTGTGTGTGTGTGGCCTAGATTTAAGGAACCTTCTTATTGAGCTCTGTATGCTTTACAGTAATTTGGTAAACTAGGGTTTTGGAAACAAAGCAGAAGCCTGTACTCCCCTCCATTTGATTCTTCCAAAGTTCAAACACTGTGCGTGCTTTTATTTTTTATGGCAAGAAAGTTGTTTTCACAATTTGGAAATATTGGCATGTTTGAAAATAGCACATAATGCCTGGCTCAAGGGTTCCTAGCATTATGGTGAATGAATAAAATTGTTACTCCCTAGGCCTCATGAGATTAGGTTCTAAAGGTAGTATCTAGTATCTACCTTGATTTGGTCTTCTAGCCTTAACAGGTTTCTACTTCTGAAATCAATTTTTGGTAGGTCAGTTTTCTTAATACACTTATGCAAATAATGAAGCTATTGCTAATTAAACAAGGTGATGTTTTGTAAATATTTTACTTTTATTTATTTATTTGTGAGAGAGAGAGGGGTGGGAAGAGGCAGATACAGAGATAATGGTCTTGCCAGGGCCTCCAGCCACCTCAAATAAACTCCAGATGCATGTGCCACCTTGTGCATCTGGCTTACATGAGTACTAGGGAATTGAACTTGGTTCTTGTGGCTTTGTAGGCAAGTGCCTTAACTGATAAGTCATCTCTCCAGCCCAAACAAATTGATTTTTATTAACAAACTGATTTTTCTTGCATTATCTTTGATAAAAATTGGTATCACTGGATAGAGTAAAATGTTTCTAAAGAAAAGTTATAATATATCTGTAGAGGGAAGCTCTGTTTTGAATTTTATTTTATTTTTATCTACTTATTGATTGAATTAGATCTTAAATTCATTTCATTTCCCCTAATCCAATTTTCTACCAAAGGATTAAGAACAGGAACTACTTTTTTCTTTAAATCCCAGAAGTTTAGTCTGTAAACTTGATATAAAGTCCAGGGGAAAAACCTTGTCAATGCAACACACACACACACACACACACACACACACACACACACACAGCACGCACACACACCCCTCTCACCTCGGAGCAAATGAGGTAATTTATTCTGGATCCAAATATGAGTGGCTTAGGATCACAGATTTAGATTACTCCACATTCCATGTGTTAATGTGGTAACAGTTTAACAGTTTCATGAAGCTTTTATGGTACCAGAACAAAGTCAAAACTCAAAATACTTTTTTTTTTTGTTTGTTGTTTTGAGGTAGGGTCTCACTCTGGTCCAGGCTGACCTGGAATTAACTAGGTAGTCTCAGGGTGGCCTCGTACTCTCGGCGATCCTCCTACCTCTGCCTCCCAAGTGCTGGGATTAAAGGCGTGTGCTAATCAAAATACTTTTGAAATACATTGATGGGTACATGGTGTAGGTGGGTTGTAGCAAAATGGAGAGTCTCTGCTGAAGACACTATCTGATGACGTTTTTAGATTTTGCATTTGTGGATGTAGGGGATATGTTAATACATTATAAAACACCCAATAGTCACAGGATGTTAGGCCACATAAAGAAGTAGGCATTAAATGGCTATTAATAGGTTGAGATAGTCAAGATAATTTGGCTCTGAACCAGCAACATTCCAATCTCTTCACAATCATTAAGTTCTAATCAGTCAATTGGTCTTGTCCAGGCTGCTTTTTCTTGGAAACTTTAGTTCACAGTTCCCCTGCTGGTTAAGTATTACGTTTGTGCATTCAGAGGCCAAATATTATTTAAGATATTATTTCAGGTCCTCTATTTGCATCCTCCCCTCCCGTGACACACCTTCTCTAGCAAAGATCCACTTCCCAAAGGCTCCACTAGGTGGGAACCATGTAGGAGGTTTAATCACAAACGCTTGAGGCTATGGAGGACATTTTACATTCAAATCAGCACAGATGGGGAGGAATGGATCCAACTACTGTTGTTTTATTTGATATGTATGTTGCTAATCTGCCTTTTATATATTGATGTTTATATGCATAGCATACATCAGTGCTACTCTCAGCCTTGGTCAGAAAAAGCTCTTCTTTTTTCTTTCAGTGGGTGGTGGTTAATGCAGAGAATAACTGGTCAAAGTGCTGAAAAATAACTGATTGCTAAGTAGTTAATCCTATAAAGGACAACTTCATGCCTTCTCCAAAGCTCATGGAAGATAATGGAAGAAGGATGGGGGATAAATAGATTATAAAAGCTGGAGGATTGGGAAGACTACAGCATTCTGTCATTTGGAAATTGCATGTCCATCCATACACTCACAACAGCTGTGGTTACCTATATAAGACCTACACAAGATTCTGTAGGATTAGGGGAGGGGCTTATGAGGCCATCTCTCTCTCTCTCTCTCTCTGAGAGCTGATGGCAGTTAACGGTTGCTGGAGGAGGGTGAGTCATTTTCTTCAGTGGTATTTCTACCAGTAAATTCTGGGAAGAAAGGGTTTAGCAGGAGTGGAAGAGGATTAAGAGAAGGAATTAAGGGATATGTATGCTCACAACACAGAATATACTCGTGTTAAATTGTCAACAAAACCAAAAAACAAATTAAAAGGTCTTTTTCTTTCTGGAGTATGTTCTGTCTTATTATTCTATTTGTCTATTCTTGCTCAAATACCATCTCCCCTCATCCCTGCTTAATCTGTTCCAATCCCAGTATTCCCCCCTCTACTTTTTTCTTGTCAATTGTGTTCCACTGTCTTTTCCCCTTCTGATCTCTTGGGATGAGGTCTGGGAGATAGATGAGAAGAAGGGCTGGGGGAGGGCTAGCCAAAATATAGGAGACATGAAAATTCTATAGGAAAACCTATAATTTAGTTGACTCAATAAAAATAAATAATTAGAAAAAAATGTATGCATGCTACATAAGTAGATAATGCTATTTCTTTTTTTTTAATATTTTATTTATTTATTCATTCATTTATTTATTTGAAAGAGAGAGAGAGTGAGAAAGAGAGAGATAATGCTGGGGCTACCAGCCACTGCAAACATACTCCAGACACATGCACCCTTGTGCATCTGGCTTTATGTGGGTCCTAGGGAATCGAACCTGAGTTCTTAGGCTTCACAGGCAAATGCTTTAACTGCTAAGCCATCTCTCTAGCCCAGATAATGCTATTTCTAATAGCCTTGGGTTATCAAACAATAATATTAGATCTGGGCACAGGAGAGCTCCCAATGAGATGTTTACTAAGGAAGCCTCTGAGGCCTCACCCCCCATTAATACGGGCTATTTCTATGGCTCTTGGCTGTTCACCAAAACTCAAAGGTAAAACCCTGTTGCTGAGGACACTATACCTGATGGATTTAGGAATAGAAAAATCAAACTGCACCTGAGTGGAAGCTTCCTTCCTGCTGGATAGTTTTCTTAGTGCCAGAAGGTACTTTGCAGGCTGCTGGGAGAGAAGTCATCAATAATCCCACTCAGTGATAAATAAGATTTATTTTACAATATTGACCTTCCAGGCAAGATGTGCCCTCCTGTGCAATCATGGCATAAAGTTTACAGGGCTAACCAACAGCTCTGTAACTAATTTGAGGCCTACTCCACAGATGAAATCCTTGTCTGCTACTAAAATCTAGGTCAAAAGCCCATGGCTGGGAAGAATACAGGCCTTTGGGAAGAACTTATTTTTGCTGAATTGCTAAATATATGTATTGTCAAACTGCCTCTTAAATATTTATTTTTATATCCAGAGATTAGTTCTGTTCTCAGCTGTGATCAGAAAATCTCTCTCTCTTTCTTTAGCAGTGGGAGGGAGGTGGTCAATCCAGAGAATAACTGGTCAAGTGCTGAAAATAAATGATTGATGGGTGCTTGGCCCTAAATAAGACATACAAACCATCTGCTCAAGTTTAGAGAATATTGAAGAGGATGAGACAGAGAGAAAGAGCTGTAAGCTGGGCATGGTGGCCCATGCCTTTAATCCCAGCACTTGGGAGGCAGAGGTAGAGGATCATTGTGAGTTTGAGGCCACCCTGAAACTACATAGTGAATTGCAGGTCAGTCTGGACTAGAGTAAACCCTACCTCGAAAAATAAAAACAAAAAAACAAAAAAACAAACAAAAAAAAAGAGCTGGAGGATGGAAGATGGCGAACTCATGAACTCACATTAGATGTGGTTATATGCAAAAGACCTACGCATGATGGGGCCATTCAATTATTCTATTATAGATAGGGGAGGGGCTTGGGACACCATTCCCCTTCCTGATGAGCTAATGATAGTTAAAGATTGCCAGGGAGGGGGGAGTTATCCTCTTCTAAGACATACCCATTAGTAAGAGATGAGGAGTACAGTGAGACTGAGGGGGATATGGGATATAATATGATCAAAATATATGTATGAAAATGTAAAGAAAAATGAGATTCAAGAATAAATGAAACAAAAATTTGCGTTTCTAGAGTTTTCCATTCTAAGGAGATAAATAATAAACAAGTTAAGAAATAAAAATATCACACACTGTTTTTGTTTTAACAAGGAACATTTACATTAGTTTGGAAGCAAATCTATTTACAATATCATAAGATCTGGGAAAAATGTCTTTAAAACACTTGACTATAACCAAGCTTGTTAGAAGTTTCCAGGCCCCATTGTGTTGCTTCCTTCACACACATAGGTTAGAGTGTATGTTAAACTGTGTCTCTGAAGATCTATGTGGCTACCCACATCTTCAGAGCATCTTGCTTCTTTGAGGTCCATACGACATCTAAATCTCTCTCTTCCAGAGACTATTGCACTTACGGATTTTGGAGAACCCGAAGATTAAAATCTTACCTCTGATACAAACTGGTCACATTGATAGAAGGCCCATAAAGATTTGTTAAATTAGGGACTGGAGAGGTGGCTCAACAGTTAAGGCACTAGCCTGCAAAACCTAATGATCTGGTTTTGATTCCCCAGTACCCACGTAAAGCTAGATGCACAACGTGGCATAACCATCTGGAGTTTGTAGCAGCTGGAGGCCATGCCTGGCACACCCATTCTCTCTGTCTGTCTCTCTTCTCAATGTCTCTCTCTGCTTGCAAATGAATAAATAAAAATATTTAAAGATTTATTAAATTGTCAAAAAAGAAACAAACATATCATATTAGGCTATGCTAATAGAGCTATTCAGAAAAAAAAACTTGGCTGAGCAGAGCACATTATATAGTATGTGAATGAATGCTGTAGTTTGAGGAAAGGTGCCTCAATATTAAAGGCCTTAATTCACCTATAAAGAGACATAAGTTAACATTGGGTATCAGAAAAATAGGCCCCTCAATCTGCTGTTTTGAAGAAACCCACCTCACCCCTAATGACAGACACCTACTCAGGATGAAAGGGTGGAAAATGATATTCTAAGCAAACAAATAAGAAACAAGAAGACATTGATATACTAATATTGGATAAAATAAACTTCAAACCAAAAGTAATCAAAAAAGTCAAAGAAGGCTACTTCATACACATCAAGGGAATGATCCAACAAGAGGATATCACAATCATCAATATTTATGCACCAAACACAGGGGAACCACAATTCATAAAACAAAACCTATTTAACAACAAAACAGAAATAAACACCAACACAATCATAGTTGGGGACTTCAATACTCATCTATCAATAATAGACAGATCATCCAAACAGAAAATCAGCAGGGAAGTAGGAAAGCTCAACAACATTGTCGATCAATTAGACCTAATGTACATCTACAGAACATTCTACCCCAAATCTACAGACTACACATTCTTCTCAGCAGCCCATGGAACCTTTTCTAAAATAGATCATATATGGGCCATAAGGCCTGCTTCCATTTATTTAGGAAAATCAACATAATTTCACGCATGATATCAGATCACAATGCTATAGTGCTAGAAACTAGCAACAAGAGATGCACCAGTAACTCCATCAGCTCCTGGAGACTGAACAGCACACTTTTAAACAATAAATGTGTAGTGGATGAAATACAAAATGAAATTTCAAAATTCCTAGAATGAAATGACAATGAAAACATATTGCATCAAAACTTATGGGACACAATGAAGGCAGTCCTTAGGAGAAAATTCATACCACTAAATGTCTTCATAAAAAAAGACAGAGAGATCCCAAATCAATAACCTAGCCATTCACATAAAGGCACAGGAAAAACAAGGAGAATCCAACCCAAAAGGCTCCAGATGGAAAACAATAATCAAGATCTGAGCAGAAATAAATGAATTGGAAACTAAGAAAACAATTAAGAAAATTGATGAAACCAAGTGCTGGTTCTTTGAAAAAATAAACAAGATTGATAAACCCCTGGCCAATTTCATTGAGAAAAAGGGAGAGAGAGAGAGAGAGAGAGAGAGAGAGAGAGAGACTTCAAATTAACAAAATTAGAAATGAAAAAGCAGAGTTCAAAAATAGACATAAGTGAAATTGGAAGAATCATCAGGACGTGTTTTCAAAACCTCTACTCCACAAAATTGGATAATCTGAAGGAAATTGATGAATTCCTGGACACATACCACCTACCAAAGCTAAACTCAGAGAAGATTAATCTACTAAAGAAACCTATAACATCCATACAGATTAAAAAGATAATCAAAAACATCCCCCAAAAGAAGAGTCCAGGACCAGATGGCTTTTCAGCTGAATTCTATCAAACCTTCATGAAAGAACTGAAACCAATTTTTCTCAAACTGTACTCCACAATTGGAGAACAGGGAAAGCTCTCCAACTCCTTCTATGAAGCTACTATCACCCTAATACAAAAAAAAAAGGCAGATATGTCACAATAAATAAAACTATAGGCCCATTTCCCTGATGAACTTAGATGCAAAGATCCTGAACAAAATCTTGCAAACCGAATTCAACACATCAAAAGCATTATCCACCTTGATCACATAGGCTTCATCCCAGGTATGCAGGGGTGGTTCAATATACAGAAATCTGTCAATGTAATACACGACATAAATAAGCTTAAACCCCAAACTACACAATCATTTTGATAGATGTAGAAAGGCCTTTGACAAAATACAGTATCACTTCATGACAAACATTGGAGAGAATAGGCATGGATGGTTTATATCTCAACATAATAAAGGCTATATATAAAGCTCTAAAGTCCAAATAATATTTAATGGGGAGAGACTTAAGGAATTCCCATTGAGATCAGGAACAAGACAGGGGTGTCCACTCTCACCTCTGCTCTTCAACATAGTACTGGAAGTTCTAGCTCAAGCAATAAGACAGGAGAAAGAAATAAAAGGGATACAAACTAGAACGGAACAAGTTCAGTTAGCCCTATTCTCAGACAACATGATTCTACAAATAAGACCTGAGAACCTCCATCTCACAACTCTTAAAGGTGACTAATTCCTTTAGCAAAGTAGCAGGATACAAAACCAATGCATAAAAATCAGTATCCTCTTTCTGTATGCACAGGAAAAAGATACAAAAGAAATTAGGGACATTGTCCCATTTTCAATAGCGTGCACGCACGCACACACACACGCACACACACACACACACAAATAAAATATCTTGGAATAACACCAACCAAGGACATGAAAGGCTTATATAGTGAAAATATAAAAATGTTCAAGAAAGAACTTGAGGAAGATATGAGAAAATGTAAAGTCCTCTCATGCTCTTGGATAGGCACAATTCACATTGTGAAAATGGCAGTCTTTCCAAAAGCAATATACAAATTTAGTGCAACAAAATAAATAAATAAATAAAAATAAAAGTCCCAGCATTATTCTTCACAGAGATAGAAAAAATGATCTCAGAATTCATATGGAATGACAGCAGGCCTTGAATATCCAAGCATATCCTCAGCAAAAGAAATACCTCTGGAGGCATCACCATACATGATCTAAAGCTATATTACAAAGCCATAGTAAGAAAAACAGCATGGTACTGGCATAAAACAGGATTATAGACCAATAGAACAGAATAGAGTATCCGGACTTTAGGCCAAGTAACAACAGCTACTTGATATTTGACAAAGGCCCTAACAATTTAGACTGAAAAAAAAAATAGCATCTTCCACAAATGGTGCTGGACAAACTGGATAACCATATGCAGGGAAATGAAACTAGACCCACACATCTCTACATGTACAAAAATCAAGTCCAAATGAATCAAAAACCCCAATATAAGGCTGGAAATGTTAGTACTGGAAGAAAAAATAGGAGGGACTTTCCATGATATAGTAGTGTGAAAATACTTCCTTAACAAAACCCCAGTAGTTCAGGAACTTATGCAATCACTCAACCATTGGTATCTCTGGAAGATGAAAAAAATTTTCACAGGCAAACATGCAATAAGCAGAGTCAATCAACTACCCACAGAATGGGAGAAAACTTTTGCTGGGTATACAACTAACAGAGGCCTAATTTCTAGAATCTACAAAGAATCCCCAAACCTAAACAATAAAAAAAATCAAACAACACACTCACAAAGTGGGGCAGAGAACTGAACAGGGAGTTCTCAGAGGAATAAATACAAATAGAAAACACACACTCAAAAAAAGTTCAACAACCCTAACCATCAGGGAAATGCAAATTAAAACAACTATGAGAGTCCACCGTATCCCAGTAAAGATAGCAAACATTAAAAATCAAATGAAAACAAATGTTGGTGAGCATGTGGAGAAAAAGGAAACCTCATTCACTATTCCTGGGAATGTAAGATGGTACAAACAATATGGAAAGCAATATGAAGGCTCCTAGAAAGGTTGACTATATAGTTACCAACAGCTGTTATTCCTTTATTAAGTGTTCCAAGCCTCAGTGCAGAAATATTTGCTTAACCATGTTTATAGCTGCTCAATTCATAATTGCTAAGAACTCCAGATGTGTGCACTCCTTGTGCATCTGGCTAACTTGGGTCCTGGGGAATCAAACCTGGGTCCTTTGGCTTTGCAGGCAAACTCCTTAACTGCTAAGCCATACCTCCAGCCTCATTTAGTCCAGATTTTTGTAATTAGGCACAGCTATTACATATTCTGTTAATATAATTCAAAGTAAGATTTTGTCAACATATCCAAAATGACTCTATGTATAACAGTCACTTTCTCTTCCCTAGGACAACATACCAGATCAGAAGCAGTTATGGAAGGAAAGGGTTTATTTTGGCTTACAGTTTCACTGGGAAGTTTCCATTGTGGTGGGAAAGCATGGCAGGAGCAGAAAAGCCAGATCACATCCATAGCAGAGGGAGGAAGTAGCAAGTGAAAGCTCCAAATGGGGCTCAGATCCCATACTCAGTGTCACACTCCCTCTAGCAAGGTTTCACCTTCTAAAGGTTCCACAAACTTACCAAACAGTGCCACCAACTGAGGATTGAGTATTCAAACACATGAGTCTATGGGGGGATATTTTTACATTCAAACCACCACACTATGGACATAAAGTAACAAAATAATTATATTGCATACTATATTGTAATATAATAAAGCAAAATAATAAATTAATACAATACACAGATAAGATATACACTATACATATATCTGTAGTGGAAATGTATTACATAAAAGGAGGAAAAAGAAATATTACAATTATAAGAGTTGTAGTAGATGGTAAGATCGTGGTGGCTTAATTTTTTTCCCATATTTGGATATCGTTATATTTTTATATAGAATAACTTCTCTTGTTTAGAAATAGCAGAGGGGATAACAAAACTGCAGAAACTGATAGATATAATTTGGTTAATGTTGATGCCTCAAAATACAAAGTTTCACTTCTGGAAGTAAGGATTTCACATTCTAAGAGTGAGTAAAGCTGTGTGATGGTATGCACCCTTGTAGTCCCAGGGAATTTGAGGCCAGCCTACACGACATAGTGAGAGATCATCTCAAAGAAAAACTATAAAAAAAGAACGAAAAAAAAAAAAAAAAAAGATGGAGGCTAGGGATATAGGTCAGTACTTACAGAAAGTTCTATTCCAGTGTCACAAGAGAAAAAGAATAGAATTGAGCAAAGTGGACTTTTCCAGAACCTGGATCCACGACTTTTCTTGCCAAGTAAATAAGAGTCAGATTAAGGACAAAGGGTGACAATAGTTAGCTTTGATAGCCATGTCTCATGTAACACTCCAATCTTTTCCCAGCATTATTTTGTCAAATTAGAATGCAATCTCTCCCCCGAGAAGAGATATTCTAGTAAAAACCCCACACTCTTGCTTAAGTTAAAAAGTTAAAATTAGCTCCTCTGACAGTTGGAATGTGAATAATCTCAAGAATCATAGAAGGATTCCAATTTTGGCAGGATCAGCGTTTCTCACTGAGTGAAACTTTTCCTCTAGCCTTCAGTTTGGCTGCTACCGCTGCAGTTGAAGCTCTGACCACCAGAGGGCGCTCGCACCTAGGAAGAGAAGGAGCCCTGCTCAAGCGCTGGGAGGGCAAACTGCAGTCCTCAGGTTGGCTCTCAGCTTTCTGTGATTTCAGCATTGAACTTTGGAGTATGTTGGTCTTTAAGGCTGTCGAATTTCCACGTGCCCAAACACACAGTATGAGTACTATTTAAGACCCTTGCTTCTGTGGCTACCCCGAATGAGCCTCTGGTAACTTCCTTTCACGGTCACAGAGCTCTAGAGACAAAATAAACAGGGGAAATTAAAAGACACACCAACACCTGAAAGGTCAAGTCCAGGAAAGACGATTGCTGATATACCAAATCTGATGTTACTTTGCTAAACAAATTAATAAATGTAATTTTATACTGATGTTGGCTAAGAATGGTTGCTGAAGAGGTCTACTGCCAAGAATAGGAAAGGGGTGGGGTAGATGTTTGGCAGTATGGGATTTGTTATCGTCTATTTATGTTAATAACATAGACACCTGCTTCTCAGTTGTAATTCTTTTTTTTTCTACTTAGTTATGTACACAGTGTGTATACAGCCATATTGGTACCATCGTTAGCCTCACCCTCCTCTGCAGGGACCCTCCATGTTGGGGAATATAGGTCGTGCATTGTGGGGTTAGCCATCAGTTTCGAGCAAGTGGCAATGTCTCTGTGCATAATGTCCTAACTTGTGGCTCTAACAATCTTTCCACCCCCTCTTCCACGAATTTCCTTGAGCCAGGTTGGGTCTTTTAGGTTCACTTCAGTGATGAGGTCGTGGAAGCCTCTGTGTCTCTGGATATCTGGTTTGGTAGTTGTTGAATGTTTTCTATGTCTATCTCCTTCACCCTTGTGCTGGTACCAGGTTCACCAAGAAAGCAGCACTCTTGCTCATTTCCCCAATTACTCTAAGGTTTTAGTTGGGGCCCTCCTGAAGTGCGATAGGCTGATTCTCTCCTCAGGACCTGCGTCCACCTGAAAAAGAGAATCAAAGTCTCCAATGGGGAATGAAGTCAGAACTGGATAAATGGGATAACCATTATTATTTTGGAGAGAATTTAATAGATGTAGGCCCTCTTGTAGCCCACACGATTGGTGGGAGCTTGATAATGGAGAGCAGGCTAATTTTTTGTATATGGTTCTGACTTGTTTCCCAGATCCAGCTATGGGTTCCGTTCCACTGAGTAGATTCATTAGCCAAATCAAGAGCAGTTGGTTACCCACCATGGCTGTGTGCTACTATTTCACTTGGACGAGCATCATGTCATGTTGTTTGCTGCTGAGTAGCTTAGACATGAGTTGCTTGGACAGATGTTGGTCATTTTCTCCCAGTCACTCATGTAGCACCTCCTGGCACTAGATGAACTGTCTGGGGACTGACTCTCTTCCAGATTCCAGCCAGGTCCCTCCATGGTCAGTACCAACAGAATATAGTGTATTCTGCAGTAGGGTCTTACCACTAACCTCTGGTGGGTAATCAAGTGTTCTGACAGAAATCTGTCTTCTTTTGGGAAATGTTGTGGGTTTCTCTGATCAACAGCTTATTGTGGATGTTACCCACATGCTGGTACTGGGAGTTATAAGCTAGAGCCAAGGGAAAGAAGGAAGAAAAGGATAGATAATATAAAAGACAAAGAAAGAAGAGGGAGGGAGGGAGGAAGGGAGAGAGAAAGAGAGAGAGAAAGAGAGAGAGATAGAGAAAGAGAGAGAGAAAGGAGAAGATTAAGGTTAGTCTTCATCATACCCTCTCCAGGACCCTGTGATTCAGGTATTCCCTCTAGGGACCTAATGAAGGTTCAACCATTTAGTCTGTCTTTTAGGATATAGAATTTTATGGTACCATTGCCATTTGGGTCCAGTTTTGTGTCCCTCCCCACCTTCCCTCTCCCCCTCCTCTCCCCTCCCACCCTCCCTATTGTCCAGTCCTTGAGATGCTTATTAGATGTGTCAGCATATCAGGCAAATTCAGATCAGGAGCCACAGATGAGTGAGACCATGTGATGATTATCTTTCTGTGATTGGGTGAATTCACTGAGAATGATCTATTCCAAGTTTGACCATTTTTCTTCAAATTTCATTGTGTCACTTTTCCTTACTGCTGTGTAGAATTCAATTGTGTAGATATACCACATCTTGGTTATCCATTCCTCTAATGATGGACATCTGGGTTGATTTCAGCTCTTAGCTATTATTAATTGAGCAGCTTTAAACATGTTGAGCAAATCTCTCTGAAGAGGCATGGAGCTTTTAGGGTAAATGCCCAATAAGGGAATAAAAGGGTCTGTTAACTCTATAGCCAACCTTTTTAGGAGTCTCCATATTTCTTTCCATAGTGGTTGTACCAGCTTACATTCCCACCAATAGTAAATGAGGGTTCCTATTTCTCCACATCCTTGCCAGCATTTCTTTTCATTTGATTTTTTAATGTTTGCTATCTTTATTGGGGTAAGGTGGAATCTCATAGTTGTTTTAATTTGTATTTCCCTGATGGTTAGAGATCATGAATATTTTCATAAGTGTGTGTTTGCCATTTGTATTTCTTCCTCTGAGAACTCCCTGAACAGTTATTTACCTCATTTTGTGATTGGGTTGTTGGACTCTTATTGTTTAGGTTTTTGTAGATTCTAGAAATTAGGCCCCTGTCAGTTGTATAGCCAGCAAAAAATTTCTCCCATTCTGTGGGTAATCTATTGGCTTTGTTATTGTATGTTTGTCTGTGAAGAAACTTTTCAGCTTCATGAGATTCCAATAGTTGAGTGATTAAGTTCTTGAGCTACTGGGATTTTGTTCAGGAAGTCTTTTCCCATTCCTATATCATGTAAAGTTCCTCCTAGTTTTTCTTCCAGTAGTAGTAGAGATTCTGGTCTTATATTGAGATCTTTGGTCCATTTGGAATTGATTTTTGTGCATGGTGGGATGTGTGGATTGAGTTTCATTTTCCTACATATGGTTACCCAGTTTGTCAAGCATTTGTTGAAGATGCTGTCTTTTTTCCATCCTACATTGTTAGGGCCTTTGTTATCAAGTAACTGTATTTACTTGACCCAAAGTCCCGGTCCTCAATTCTGTTCTGTTGGTCTATAATCCTGTTTTTATGCCAGTACCATGTTGTTTTTATTACTATGGTTTTGTAATGTAACTTTAGATCAGATATGGTGATGCTTCCAGAGATGTTTCTTTTGCTGAAGATATGCTTGGATATTGTGGCCTTCTGCTATTCCATATGAATTTTGAGATGATTCTTTTCTATCTCTGTGAAGAAAAGTGTTGGGATTTAAAAAAAAAAGAAAAAAAAGAAAAAAAAGGAGCCGGGTGTGGTGGCGCACACCTTTAATCCCAGCACTTGGGAGGCAGAGGTAGGAGGATCGCCCTGAGTTCGAGGCCACCCTGAGACTCCATAGTGAATTCCAGGTCAGCCTGGGCTAGAGTGAGACCCTACCTCGAAAAACAAAAAAAAAAAAAAAAAAAAAAAAAAAAAACAAAAAAAAAAAAAGAAAAAGAAAAAAAGAAGTGTTGGGATTTCTATTGGTATTGCATTAAATCTGTATGTTGCCTTTGGTAAGATTGCCATTTTCACAATGTTAATTCTACCTATTCAGGAGAATGGGAGGTTGTTCCATTTTCTCAAGTCCTCCTCAATTTCTTTCTTGAGTGTTTTTATATTTTCATTGTATAGGTCTTTCACATCCTTGGTTAATGTTATTCCAAGGTATTTTATTTTATTTTCTGTTGCTATTGAAAAAGGGACAATATCACTTATTTCTTTCTCTGTATCATTGTCTTTTGCATATAGAAAGGCTACTGATTGTTGTGCATTGATTTTGTATCCTGCTATTTTGCTGAAGGAATTATGGAGGTTCTTGGGTCTCTTATGTATAGAATCATGTTATCTGCAAATAGGGCTAACTTAACTTCTTCCTTTCCAATTTGTATCCCTGTTATTTCTTTCTCCTGTGTCATTGCTTCCAGTACTATGTTGAAGAGCAGATGTGAGAGTGGACACCCCTGTATTGTTCCTGATCTCAATGGTGATTTCTTCAGTCTCTCTCCTTTAAGTATTATTTGGGCTTTAGGAGCTTTATATATAGCCTTTATTATGTTGAGATGTAAACCATCCATGCCTATTCTTTCCAATGTTTTGATCATTGAATTATGTTGTCAAAGGCCCTTTCTACATCTATCAAAATGATCATGTGGTTTTTGTGTTTAAGCTTATTTAAGTGGTGTATTACATTGACAGATTTCTGTATGTTGAACCAACCTTGCATGCCTGGGATGAAGCCTACATGATCAAGGTGGATAATGCTTTTGATGTGGTGTTGAATTCAGTTTGCAAGGATTTTGTTCAGGATCTTTGCATGTAAGTTCATCAGGAAAACAGGCCTCTAGTTTTCTTTTCTTGTTGCATATCTGCCTTTTTTGGTATTAGGGTGATAGTAGCTTCACAGAAGGAGTTGGGGGCTTTCCCTGTTCTCCAATTGTGTAGCACAGTTTGAGAAATATTGGTTTCAGTTTTTCCATGAAGGTTTGATAGAATTCAGCTGAAAAGCCACCTGGTCCTGGACTCTTTTTTGGGAGGGAGGTTTTCAATTACTTTTTCAATCTCAATGGGGGTGATAGGTTTGTTAAGGAGATTAATCTCCTCTGAGTTAAGCTTTGGTAGGTGGTATGTGACCAGGAATTTTTTTGTTCTTTTCTTTTTTTAATTAGTTTTGTGCTCAGTGAATACAGCCAAGTTGGTACCATTGGTAACCTCCTCCCTATCCTCCCCCCTCCCCCTGGCCCCTCCTTGTTGAGGTATGTGGGTCATGCATTGTGGGGTTATCCCTAAGTTATGGGTAGGAGGAAATGTCTCTTTGTATCATGACACAATGTGTGGCTCTGACATTCTTTCACCCTCTCTTCTGCAAATTTCCCTTAGCCATGTTGGGTTCATTTTAGGTCTGCTTCAGTGATGAGGTGTTGGGAGCCTCTGTGTCTCTGAGTATCTGATTTGGTAGAAGTTGATTGTTCTCTCTGTTGATCTCCTTCACTCTTATGCTGGTACCAGGTTCACCAAGAAAACAGCACACTTGCTTGTTTCCCCAATTATTCTTAGTTTCAGCTGGGGCCCTTTTGAGGTATGATGGGGTGGTTCTCTCCTTAGGATCTGTGTCTTTGTGAAAAAGAGAAGCAGATTATCCAATACAGAGTAAAGTTAGCACCAGATAAATGGGATAACCATTATTTTTTTTAGAGAGAATTTAATAGGTGTAGACCCTCTTGTTGCCCATGATTGGTGGTAGCCTGATAATAGAGAGAGGGCTCCTTTTTGGATCTGGTTCTGACTTCTTTCCCAGCTCTAGCTATGGGTTCTGTTCCTCTGAATGGATCAGTTAGCCAAATCAAGAGCAGCTGGTTTCCCAACATGGCTATGTGCCACTATCGCACTTGTGTGAGCATCACGACAGGTTATTTGCTGCTAAGTAGGTTAGACCATGAGTTACTTGGACAGATATTGGTCATTTTCCCCCAGTCACCAATGTATCATCTTCTGGCACTAGATGCACTGACTGTTTGGGTACTGACTCTCTTCCAGCTTCCAGCCATGTCACTCCATGTTGTGTCAAACACATAAGGTGTCTTCAGCAGTAGGGTCTTACCACTAACCTTTGGTGGGTCATCAAGTACTCCGACAGAAATCTTTCATTCTTTTAGGAAAACTTGTAGTGTCCAGGAATTTATCCATTTCCTCCATATTATCCAGTTTTGTGGAGTAGAGGTTTTTGAAATAAGTCCTGATGACTCTCTCAATTTCACTTATGTCTGTTGTGATCTCTCCTTTTTCATTTCTACTTTTGTTAATTTGAAGCATTTCTTTTCTTTTCTCTTCTTTTTTTTATTAAATTGGCCAGGGGTTTATCAATCTTGTTCATTTTTCAAAGAACCAAATATTTGTCTCATCAGTTTTGTTAATTGCTTTCTTAGTTTCCCATTCATTAATTTCTGTTCACATCTTTATTATTTCTTTCCATCTGGAGCTTTCTGGGTTGGATTACCATTTTTTCCAGTGCCTTTAGGTGGATGGTTAGGTTATTGATTTGGAGTCTCTCTGTCTTTGCTATGACGGCATTTAGTGCTATGAATTTTCCCCTGAGGATGCCTTCACTGTGTTCCATAAGATTTAGTACATTGTGTTCTCATTGTCATTCATTGCTAGAAACTTTGTTATTTCAGTTTTTATTTAATTCACTACCAATTTGTTGTTTAAAAGTTTGTTGTTCAGTTTCCAGGAGCTGATGGGATTCCTGGCACATCTTTTATTGTTACTTCCTAGCAATACAGCATTGTGATTTGATATCATGCAGGAAATTATGTCCGTCTTCCTAAATACATTTAGGTAGGCTTTGTGACCCAGAATATGATCTATTTTAGAGAAGTTTTCATGGGCTGCTTATAAGAATGTGCAGTTTGTGGATTTTGGGTAGAATGTTCTGTAGATGTATGTTAGGTCTGATTGAGCTATGGTTTTGTTAAGCTCTCTCACTTCCCTGTTAACTTTCTGTTTGGATGATCTATCTATTGCTGATACTGGAGTACTGAAGTCACCAACTTGGCATTAGTGATTATTTCTGTTTTATTGTCAAGTAGGTTTTGTTTTATGAATTGTGGTGCACCTGTGTTTGGTGCATAAAGATTGATGATTGTGATATCCTCTTGTTGGATTGTTCCCTTGATAAGTAAGAAGTGGCCTTCTTTGTCTTTTTTGATTACTTTTCATTTGAATTCTATTTTATCTGATATTAGTATAGCTACACCTGCTTGTTTCTTATTTCTGTATTTTTGGAATATCATTTTCTACCCTTTCACCCTGAGTAGGTGTCTATCTTTAGGGGTGAGATGGGTTTCTTGAAGACAGCTGATTGAGGGGTCTAATTTGCTGATCCACCCTATTAACTTGTGTCTCTTGAAGGCTGAATTAAGGCTATTATTATTTAGGGTTATGACTGTGATGTTTGATATAATCCTTGCCATATTATAGTGGTTTATGTGATTTGGTGTTTTCTTGGACTTTGTCATTTTTTTGTGCCTTCTCTGAGTTTGGTTATTGTGATCTTCTTCTTGTAGGCACTTGAGGTTGGTTATTTGATTTTTCTGTGTGGAAAAGTCCATGAAGTTCTCTCTGTGGTTTGGCTTTGTGTTCATATGGTTGTAAAGCTGAGTTTTATCATGGAAAGTTTTTCTTTCACCATCTATTAACAGCAATACTTTTGCTAGGTAGAATAGTTCAGTTTGTAAGCCATAGGTTCTTAGACTTTGCAGCGTTCCATTCCAGGTCCTTCTGGCTTTTAGGGTTTCCATTGAGAAGTCTGAAGTATTCTGATGGGGTTACCTTTATATGTAGTATGTTATTTCTCCCTAGCTGCTTTTAGGACTTTCTCTTTGTTATCAATGATCAGAGTCTTAATGATAATATGTCTTGGATAATTTCTCATTTGGTTCAGTCTGTTTGGATTTGTTTGCTTTTTGTAACTTGATGGGACTTTCTTCTTTTTTTTTGAGGTAGGTCTTACTCTAGCCCAGGCTTACCTGGAATTCACTATGTAGTCTCAGGGTGGCCTCAACCTCATGGCTATCCTCCTACCCCTGCGTCCTGAGTGATGGGATTAAAGGCATGTGCCACCACACCTGGATTGATGGGACTTTCTTTTGAGAGAGTGGGAAAGTTTTCTTTGATAATTTTGTTGAATAAGTTCTCCATATCTTTGGTCTGAACTTCTTCCCCTTCTGGTATTCCCATGATCTGAATGTTGGGACTCTTAAGGTATCCCACAGTTTCCTCATGTTCTGTTCACAAAGATTTTTGAACTTGAAACTTTTGAACTCATGGGTTGTTTCTTTTGCTTTGTCTTCTAGTTCTAATAGTCTATCCTCCACATGGCTGACTCTATTCTTGAGAGCTTCTAGAGAGTTTTAGGCTTACTCAATTTGGTTTGTATTTTCTTCTGCTTCTTAATGTTTAGTTCCCATCCTTCTGTTGAGTTCCCTTTTCACATCAATTTCTGATTTTCTTAATGCTTCTTGAAATTCATCCTTGCATTTCTGTATTTCTTTATGTCTTCATTAATCTTATCCAGGTGGTTACTGAGGTCCTTTTTTGTTTCTTTGTTTGTTTGCTCTCCTTCAGATAATTTAACTGTCTTTGGAACCCTTCATGGTTCTTTTCTACTAGGTCTAATCTAGTGAGGATAGCATTCATATAATTATTGGCCCTTTGTTGATTTTCTGCAAGTTATGCTACTTGCTTGGTCAGGGTTGCATAGCTTATATCTTTATTTTAGGGTTCTGATCCTATTGTCTCTTCTATGTTGTCATTAGAGACATCCATTGTGGGACTGGGCAGTCTTGTTTGATTTACTTGCATTTGACTTTTCATGTTATTCCTTTTGCTCTATGGTCTGCCCATCATAGTGTAGGAATCTTATTTAATTTAGGAGGAAGCTATAGTCTACCTTTCAAGTGTCTTCTGTGATTATTCCCTTTTATGTTTGCTTTCACTAGGCTTCTGATGGCAATGGGGCCTGCCTACTCAGAGGGAAGGAGCCCATGAGGCTCTGGTGGGTGCCTGGGGACCTGATGAAGGGGCTTGCTTGTTGTTCTGTGGTTTGGAGTATGGGACTGCATGGTCAGGTTGCCCAAGGGGTCAGGGGCAGGGGGGAATGGGGCAAAGCAAACTGGTGTTGAGGCAGGCTGGGGAGGGGTGGGAGGATGGGAATGTGTCATGGTTCCGCGAAGCTGTGGGGTGAGTGGATGGGACAACAGATCCATTGGGACCATGTAGCAGGGGTGGATGGGAATGCTGGGTCCTGTGACAAGGCAGGGCAGGTATACAGTGATATCACACGAGGTCCCCAGTAGGAATGCTAGCCTGCTGGCCTAGGTCTATGCATGGGGGTGGGGGCAGCAGCGAGTTTGATGGTGTTCACCCATGGAAGTCCCCTGGGGGAACAGTAGTCTGCTGGCCTGGGTCTGTGCACAGGGTTGGGATTTGTGGCATTTGCCTGTGGAGCTCCTCGGTGGCAGGAATGTCTAGGATGGGGTAGCCTGCTGGCCTGGGTCCAGGAACAGGGTATTGGGGGGCCAGTGGCAAGTGGGATGGCATTCATGCTTGGAGCTATGCTATCCTGCTGGTCTGGATCCACTTAGCCTGTGGTTAGTGCAGAAGGAACCTGCAGCTGGGACTGAGACTAGGACGACTACTTGAGGGAATTGGAGGACTGGTGGGTGACTGGAGAGCATGGGAATCAGTGGATTCCCTACTTTGCTCCTCTGTGCCCTCCCACTGGAGACCTGGTAGGATCTGCAAACCCCTAAAAAACCCAATGAACCCTAAAGGTCTTCCCTTTCCTTTCCTGGAGGTAAGGCATGGCTAGGCAGATGCTATATTGACCAGAAGTCTCCTGTTCAGTTATAATTCTTATAAGATGTTTACTAGCTTACTTGTTCTATAATAGTGATTTTCTTTAAATTCCAAGTTCCTTAACTATGGAATACTGGGAAAAATCAATGTCTGAATTTTAGGACCCTGCCTGCCTAAATTTCATCTCAGGAGAAACTTGAATATCTCCACCAGAATATCCTGACACTTGTTATACTCTTCCTGAATAGCTGAATATTTGTTATTTTCTGATTATTTTCATCTGTGTTTTATTTTTGGATTTTTTGAGACAGGCTCTCACTGAATAGTCCAGGTTGAAGTAGAGATCTTTTTTCCTTGTTTCCTGAGTGCTGAGATTTCAGACAGGAGTCACCCCTCCTGACCACTGATTTTGTTTGATTGTTACTTTAAACTTAACCTATTTCTTCAAACTACTTCCCACCCACTAGATCTTTCTAACACATCTTGTGAAATTTCACATACCATGGTGTTGGGAGTTTTTGTTCTTAAGAAGAGATTGTAATACACTTACGATTCAATGTCCTGCTTCCAGGACATCCTGAGTCTTGTCACAGGGCATTTCTTTCTAGAATTCTCAAGGTTTACAAATAACCCTGTTTTATCTAACACCTTCTTGTGTTGAAGCCCAGTGTTTCATACACACATGGCTAGCAGTACTTACCTTTGGGAACTCTAGCCATATACCTCCAGACCCCCTCTTGTCACCTTCACCAGCTCTTTGCAGTCATACTATAGATTCTTGTCCGAATGGATTGCTCTTGTGACCTTCTTCAGGGCTAGCCTTGAGGCAGTCCAACCCCAAGAGTAGTTTAGGCCAGTCTGGGAAGCCATAGTCTATGACCTGCTACAGTATAGAAGCCTGGCTCCCATCCTTCAAAGTGGGATATATGCTTATATAACTTATGGTCTAGAACTTCCCAAGGGCTAAGGCCAACCCTATAGTCTAAAATTGCATCTTTTTCTATTCTTCATGCTGTCTGGCATGCGTAATAAACCTCTTGTTCATGATTCTGTATCTCAGATTTGCTCCTAGAAAGTCTAACAAGGAGAGTTTGGCTCACAGAAATGCAGGTGTGGTTTTTGGAAAGAACTCTAAGGAACTGCAGAATTAAGTTCTAATCAAATGTGAATAAAACATCCTACATTCATGGTGTCCAGAACTGCTGGCATACTCTCTCATTGTAATTGCTAAGCATTTTTTGCTCAAGGATGATAATAATATTGAAATTCACCTCCAACACTTGTTACTGTAATTTTATTCAAAAGAAGGATCTTTGAAAATGAACAGAAAAGATAAAGTCATTAGACTGTGCCCTAATCAAATATAAATATGGCTCTCATTAAAAGAAAATCTGAGCTGGTAGTGGTAGTGCGCATCTGTAATCCCAGCCACACAGAAAGCTGAGGCAAGAGGATCGCAAGTTTAAGACCTGCTTATGTGACGTCACAAGTTCAAGGTCAGCTTGGGCAAGTAAGCAAGAACTTTGCCTAAAAAGAAAGCTGAAAAATTAAGGCTAGGGATATAATTCAGTGGTAGAATGCTTGTGTGGTGGTTTGAGTAGAATAGATGGCCCCCAATATATTCAGTTGTTTATTTGTTTGTAGTTTGCATCTTTAGCCATCTGGCTGGAGGCAATGTCATTGTGTGGATCTTAAGGTGTGGTGGTGGGTTTCAGATTTCAATCTAAAGACATGCAACGTGTGCTTAGCTGGATTTCCTGAAGTGTGCTGTGGCTTTTGGCTTTAGGCTTGTACTTCTCTCTGTCTGCTTGGGCCTGTGAAAGCAGGCCAGCTTCTTCTGCCATTATGGAACTTCCCCTGGATCTGTAAGCTTCAATAAATATCCCTTCCTCCATAACTGTGCTTGGTCTGGAAGTTCATCTCAGCAAACCTGAAGCTGTCTGATATAGAATTTGGTACCAGGAGTGGGGTAAGATGTACCTGGCCATACAGATGTTGATCTTTTGGAACTTTTGTTTTGGAGGAATAGGCATGGACTTGGTGCTTGCAACTGAAGACGGCTTCTGGAGTAGTAAGCCAAGTTTTATGGACTATTCTGATGAGAGTTTGAGAATGCTAAGTGCAGACAGCATTGAACTTCGAGGCTTGCCTTATGAGGTTTCTAAGGAGAAGGAAAGACTGCAGACATTTTTGGAACTGGGCTACTGGCATAAGGGCTGGCTGCGTCCTGCTGCCCAGGTCCAGGCCCAGAGAGTTTGATAAAGGTTAAATTTGTAATGGACTGATGTGCTTGGCTAGAGATATTGGACTGAGAGATTTAAGATTTTAAGCTGGAAAACCTCAAGCAAGTTAAAATTACAGGCACAGAGACTGGTTATAGGTTACTGAATCTGCTATTGTCAAACACATTAGCAATCTTAAGGAAGATGGTCCAACTGCTTTACATTAAAATAATGGAAAGGATGCCTGAGGAAAGACTATCATAGAAATACAAACACCTTTGGAAAGAGTTGACTGGAGAAGGAACCTGCTTTTCAAGGTTACAATTTGTTTCATCCCTGAATTAAGAATATGGCTGTGTCCTGCACACCTGGTATTGGTTTCAGAAGCATGAAAAATGCATGGAGTGGCCGTGAATTGCGCATGCTTCCAGGAGCCGCTGCTGTGATGTGGCATGAGGTAGGGCCTGATGCCCTGATAGGCTGAAAGAGCCTTTGGAAAATGTGAAGAGTGGTCATGAATTGCACATGGTTCCAGGAGCTGCTGCTGAGATGTGGCATGAGGCAGGGCATGATGCCCTGATAGGCTGAAAGAGCCTTTGGAAGATGGACCATGGTTTGCATGAAGACCTGAAGATGTGTTGTATATACCAGGACTGTGCAAGGGCTACCATAGAGCACACTGTTGGCCTGGGATGGAAGTGTTCCCCGGGTACTTTGCCCAGCTGGAGGGGCGGAATTGGAAAGTCTGGAGACTGTTAGTCTCTGGGTATATTAAACTTAAACTGCAGAAGTTTGATGTGTGTTTGATGGTGGTTGAGTTTGCATTGTTTTAGTTTCTCCTTGCTGTGCCTTATACCCGTTAAAAATGTTTACTCTGTGCCTTTATATGTTAGAAGTGTTTAACTTGTTTGATTTTACAGGTCTTCATATCTTAAATTGGTCAAGACTGTGGGGACCTTTGAAATTGAACTGAGTACAATTTATAATGTGTGATGGTTATAAATCTATTGGGGGCCAGGGGCAGAATGTGGTGGTTTGAGTAGAATAGATGGCCCCCAATATATTCAGTTGTTTATTTGTTTGTAGTTTGCATCTCTAGCCATCTGGCTGGAGGCAATGCCATTGTGTGGATCTTAAGGTGTGGTGGTGGGTTTCAGATTTCAATCTAAAGATATGCAACGTGTGCTTAGCTGGATTTCCTGAAGTGTGCTGTGGCTTTTGGCTTTAGGCTTGTACTTCTCTCTGTCTGCTTGGGCCTGTGAAAGCAGGCCAGCTTCTTCTGCCATTATGGAACTTCCCCTGGATCTGTAAGCTTCAATAAATATCCCTTCCTCCATAACTGTGCTTGGTCTGGAAGTTCATCTCAGCGAACCTAAAGCTGTCTGATATAGCTTGCTTAGCACATGCAAGGTCCTAGATTCTATTTCTAGTCTTAAAAAAGGGAAATTTGGACACAGAGACACATGCACATAGGAAAGATGGTATGAAGACATAGAGAGAACACCACCTATAAGCTACCACTGAGGCTGCTGGAGCTATGGGACTTTGGGACACATTCCTCCTTACAGCCCTTAGAACCAACAATATCAACCTTGATGTTTAAAATCCAACTTCCAGAACCCTAAGACAATAACTTTCTTGTGTTCTACATTACAGTATTTTGCTGTGGAAGTTCTAGAAAGCTAATACACAGCTTTCCAGCAGAGGTGTATACTATTATTGTACAATTTTCTGTGGTTTTGGGGAGGCATAAGGTAGATGGTAACTACAAATATTATGACTAGGTTCCATAATGACTTGAAAAAAGGACGGAAGCCAGTAGTGAATTTCAGCAAAGAACACAAAGTCAGATCAGTCAACAGTTTTAAGCAGACATTCTCTTGCACCCAGAGAGCGAGCATGCTGAAGGCCAGACTGAAGACCAGTGAATAGAAAGAGTTCTGTTTGAGGGCTGGAGAGATGGCTTAGAGGTTAAGCGCTTGCCTGTGAAGCCTAAGGACCCTGGTTCGAGGCTCGATTCCCCAGGACCCACGTCAGCCAGATACACAAGGGGACGCACGTGTCTGGAGTTCGTTTGCAGTGACTGGAGACCCTGGCGTGCCCATTCTTTCTCCCCCTCTCTCTCTCTCTCCCTCTCTCTCTCTCCCTCTTTCTCTGTCTGTCACTCTCAAATAAATAAAAACAAACAAAAAAATTTAAAAAATAAAAGAAAGAGTTCTGTTTGCATCCTCAATGGTTTTCCTTTGCAACAGTCATGGCCTTGGTAAGGAAGAGACTGACCTTGCAGATTGGAATTTTAACAGTGAGTAGGTGGCCAGGAGAAACTGGAACCTGCATGTGGCCTTGGTCTCTGGCAGAAGGGCCCATGCCCTCCTGCTGGAGGAGAGAGCACTCTTGCTTGAAGATTCTAACTATGTGTACAAATGAAAGCATTGATGACAAACAAAAAGATTTTTTTGACTTATATCCTTTTTGTAGACCTGAAGTCCACTAAGTTTATGAACCTTTGAAGTTCCATCTGCGAGAAAAGTGAGATACTCAGAATTTCACTCCATGAGACTTGTGATGATAGGGAAACTACTTAAATAGATTTGATCTTCCACTTTCTTCTCTGACAAGAAGTAGTTATGATACCATAAGTTAGCATAATGTATGCAGTATAAAACTCCTTTGCAATGAAGGTAGTTGGCAATCATTAGATTCTTGCTAGCTCCAAATGCTTCTGATTCTAATAGTGGATATGGTATCTGTTACTTGGTGCAGAGCCCTACTGAAAGGTAAGAGGTATGGTAGCAGGGGTGGGGGGGCAGGTTTTCTTTTTATCCATTGAGAGGGAGATGAAGTCAACAGCTGTTGAAACAAACAAGCTCACTTAGAGAGCTGAATAATATCAAACTAATGCTCAAATGAAAAGAACAGCTGGCTTCCTACCAAGGCTCATTGTCATACACGTCCCCCTCACATTTGGGATCATTAGAAATTTACATGGGGTGAATAGCCATGGAAAACTATATTTACTTTTCCATAGATCATCAGAAAAATGATAGCATGCTCCCAGTGAGCTGTGAGGGTAAAGGAATCGACATACACAGCAGCAGAAGCAGCTGTGTGCTTCTCATGTGAATGTGAGGACAACTGCTGGAAGTAAATTCAAGCTTTCCTGAGACAAAGAAGTGGCAGGCATTCAAAGGAAGATAGATGCTTAAAGAAAAATGGGGAAGTGGAGCAGAGAAAAATGTGATCCACCTAAAAGCAGAAATTCACTTGAATATTTTATGTATATCTAATGATCCTAGGAGTCTGCTAGGCGTATGGACATAGGATGTTAGCATTTCTGACCTAGGAACAGCTAAGCACACACCTCCAAATGTTTATTTTATTTTATTTGTGGCAAGCCCAACAGAGTGGCCTTTTATTAGGTGAGAGAGCGAGAGTGACACAGAGAGATAGAGAGAGAATATGTGTGCCAGGGCCTCAAGCTACTGCAACTGAATTCCAGATGCATGCACCCCTTGTGCACATGTGCAACCTTGCGTGCCTGCATCACTGTGCTTCTGGCTTAATGTGGGACCTGGAGAGTTGAACATGAGTCCTTGGGCTTTGCAGGCAAGCACCGTAACCAGTAAGCCATCTCTCTAGCCCAAATGTTTATTTTTGTTTGATCATAAAAGTTCAGCAGAGAAGTCTGTGATGTAGTCCTGGAATTCAGATTCCCAGCATCTGTGTAAAAGCTGGAGGAGGTGGTGTGTGTCTGTAAGCCCAGTGTGCCTAGGACTAGAAGACAAGCAGAGATAGGAGAGTCAGAAACTGGAGGGAATGCAAGCCAAGTGAACACAGCGGCCAACAGTAAAGAGACCCACGTCAATATACAAGATAGAAGGCGAGGACCAATACTGGAAGAGTTGTCCCCTGAGCTCCACTTGCACACCATGGCCTGTGCGCTCTCTCTCTCTCTCTCTCAACACACACACATTCACACACAAAGCACAGGATATTTATAAGACAATAAAAAATCCATAATCTTCCAAGTCCAGTGAAAATGAACTCACATGACAGTTATTACAGTGTTATTTCTTTTTGCATATTTTCTACATATTTCTTTCAATAGATGCAAAGCCACATATTATATATAGCTTCATTATCTCATACTTTTGATATTGTTTTTAGTGACTAAAAAATATTCCTTAGTATGAATGCTGGCAAGTGCTCTGTGAAATGAAATTTCATTTTAAGTGTGTTGTTAAGTTATGAGGTATTATAAATCCAATTTAGTTTTTTAGATTATAAAGTAAATATATACTTTTGTAGAAAATTACAATAAACCAAAAATAAATTTATCTCTTTTTCTTTCTCTTTTTAACTATTATGCTATCTTATTTTATTTTATTGTCTAGGCTTCAAAAACCTTTTGTCATATTGGACTTTTGCCAAATCCATTTTTTCCTATGCTCTACTATCTCAGTTTTCAGAGAAAAAAAAAACCCCTGTAACTAAATTCAATAAATTTCTATTTTTCAACCTCTAGAAAAATCTGTAAATAAGACACTTTGGGGCATTTTATTTCAAATAGGACATAAAACAGGTTTCCTGCTTTCTTCACCTATTGAACTAGTCCTACAGTACCTACTCCTTGTGCAGTGTTTACTTACTTGGGTCTCAGTAACCTGGGGGTAGAAATGAAGTCATTGTAACAAATCTGGTTTTGTGAATTTAATTTCATAATACGTGCCAGTCATTTCCTCCCAATCCTAAAAACAATTCTGAAGGATAACTAAAGAGCATTTGATTGTTGTTGGCTCAAGATCAGATCATTTCCATCTGTTCTATGAAGGGCTCTCTTTATATTCTAGTTACAAAAGTTAGTATTTTATTGTAAAGCTCTTTGTGTATATGTCATATGCCATGGTTTCATCGAGCATCCTCTATGATGAGGGGCTGTGTAGATGTAACTTGTTAAGAAGGTGACCTCAGAGGAAAATGCAGAAGGAAACATGAAAACAGAACACAGAGCAGCCAACAAAGTGGTGGGTTTGGGCAAAGTAGGATTTTAGTTTACCCAACTTGAGGCCAGAAAGTTGCAGATGCTTCAACCTGCCAGTCATTGCCTGAGATCCACTCAGAGGACTCTCATCTCCTGCGAGTTCCCAACTTTCTGCAGGGAGCCTCTAAGAGAGCCCCACGCCTTTAGAGGCAGAGGACAAAACAGCTGTGGAAGGTTCTATGTGGAATATCAACTTGGTTTATTTACTTGTGTGGCTTGAATGTTTGTCTTCTTCTCTGCCCCTCCTCCCATTCATATAGGGACACCTGACTTTCATGCTGATGGCATTAGGAGGTAGTTTTGGGTGTGATTAAGATCTTTATAATTGTTAACTTGGTAGGTGAAGACATATGGAAAGACAGTGTCCCCAAACCAGGAAGTAGCTCTCACCAGACACCAAATCTACTGGCCTTCTGATCCTGACTTCTCAGCCTTTAGAATTGTAATAAGTGCATTTTTGTCCAAGTCATCTAGGTGATGGTGTCCTGTTGTAAGGACCTGACTTGAGTAAAACAGTGGTACATATCAAAATCTTCACTAAATTCTACATCTGGACATGTCACTCTTTCACCACTAGCAGCAAATTTCATCAGATGAAATAATGATTCATTATGTTAATGAATATTGAATTCTATCTTAGTAGTTCTCATAAAATCTCTTTGTTTTTAAGTGATTGCCCATAAAACTCATTTTTTAAAACTCATTTTGATTATGAAAATAGTTTAATGTTTGTCAACAAATCACCTGATAAGATGACTTCAGCCAGAGAGAAAATGTGAAATTAAAGGAAATATCAATAAGACATGCAGTTAATAATTAGATTAATGCATAAAATCCAATATCTATGTGCAAGGCAATCATCAGTGCTAAATTTCGTTGGAAAATGGCCTCTTAGAAACATTTATTGGCCATATTAATGATGGAGGTAATTCTATAGTCTGTTGGGATGTGGAATGGCAGTGAGCCATCTATTTTTTTTCCTTCGTGTCTAAGACATGGGAAATAAACTTAAGTTGCCATATGGTAATTTGGAGTATTAAATGCATCCATAAAAGTGTGAGAATTCCCAGAGGATAGGCTTCCTTATTACAACATAATTAAAAACACTTCTAAAAGCAGGTCAACATGGGATGTGTGAAGGATGAGAGGAGATTCCAGGAGGCACAGCTGACTTACCCATCCAAAGTTAACAGAATGGCTGCAAAAAGGGATTTTCTACAAATGGCCTGAATGGGAGGTCACAAGTAAAAGCAAAGGCTCTGGAGTGAGCAAAGACAAAGAAACTACATTTTGTGAATCCAAGGGAGGCCTTCTGCCTTTTTTTTTTGTTGTTTGTTTGTTTTGTTTTTCGAGGTAGGGTCTCACTCTAGCTCAGGCTGACCTGGAATTCACTATGTAGTCTCATGGTGGCCTCGAACTCATGGTGATCCTCCTACCTCTGCCTCCCAAATGCTGGGAATAAGGGTGTGTGCTACCACACCTGGCTCCCTTCTGTCTTTTTTGAGGAGTCATTACCCTATGCCTTACTATTGTAACCTAAAGCACATAAAAAAGAAGTCTCACAAAACAGGTGGCTGTATAAGGTGGGGATATGAAAATGAAACAGTCTTCTTCACACTCTCTGACATGGGAGAGAAGTAAAAGCTATACCCACTCAGTTTTTCACTTTGGTTTTAGTTGGTATCTGGCTTGGTATGTTTCTGTTTCATCAAGAAATCGAATACCAAAACAAAGAAATCATGGACTCCCAGGAAACACAGTTAACATGTGGCTGCTTCACAGCCTTTTAAAAGTCATACACCATCAAAATAAATCAAATGTTTGCCACTTATGTAAGACTCCCCAGTTAACCTCATGATTTCCTTGTAATATTTATTTAGAAGTATAAAATATTATTCTGACATAAAATATTGATTTATCATCAACACTAAAAAGTTTTTAAAGTGTCAAGTCTAAGCTAGGAGAGTTACAGTCAATACACAAAAGATATTAGACACACATTCATTCCATGCTCATTAAATACTATTTTTCTTTTTTTACTGAAATTTTAAATTTATGAACATAATGTTATTTGATTACAATTTCTCCTGTTACCTTCTTTTGGCCCCCACCCATTCCATTAAACCCCTTCTTCTTCCAACTAATCCCATTCTACTTTGATAACATTTGATGACTCTTTCCCATCCTCTTGTCCTGACATTCTTTGTGTCCCCTCTTCCACACTGTCCCCTCCTCCTGAGCCTCACAGAGGGGTGACATAGAAGTTCCATTTAGCCCCAAACAGCACTCATCAATCACTTATTCTCAGCACTTTCATGAGTTTTGATTCTCCCCAGTAGTCACCTACATCTGCAAAAAGAAGTTTCTCTGACTAAAGGTAAGTGAAGCATTAATATTAGCATTAACATGATATAAATATTTAGAGGGCAATTTGATTGGTACAACATATCCATTTAGACAAAAACCAGTAGTGGCTTTTCCCCCAGGGTCTATAACCTTCCCATCCATAGGCTTTTGACTAGGTTTTCAGCACCAGACATGAATTCCCTCCTGAGGAGTGGGCCTGAGATCCAATTAGAGAACAGCTGGTTACCCTCTTGATAGTAATGCCACTATCGCACTAGCGAGCACATCTTGCCTGGATGAAACACTATTTTTCTTAATATATGCTTATAGTATGACTAATCTCTTCCTCATTTTCCCTACTATATCCATCAATAGCCTACCAACTCTGTTGAAGACTGAGATAGCATGAGAAAGCAATTAGAGGAATCTATATGTTTGGAAAACATGTCTTTGTGATATGAGTTTGAATAAGATAGATAAGGGCAGGGCAAAGTTTCATGTTCACCCAAGTTTGGCAAACTGAAATAGTGAGGTGCTGTGGAGTGTGACTTAATGGGTATCTTATCATACATACCCCTGCAGGGAGCATGTCATCCCATATACAGATTATCCTCACTTCATTTCAACTTGAAAGGATCCACCTCTACTGAGCTTATTTGTTTCTGGAAATGAGAAGAAACAAGACAGAAGTGATTCTTGAGCTTTGTTCAGGATTCACCAGAAGGCATAAATGTGGATTCTTTCTGGTAGTAGGAAAATCACACAAGGACAAGAGAAGCTACTGGATGAGGACTAAAGAGAAAATGGCTTCCCTGGGCAAGAGGGAGGCATTCAAAGATCTGAGAGGACATTTGTGAGAATGGAAGTGCAGTGTGACTTTCCTCAGGACATGTAAACAAATGTCTGTTCACCCAGATAGGTCATCAAAGACAGATCAAAGAAACTCTTCCACTCAAGTCTAGCCTAGTGAAGCTTAAGTTCACTAGGGTTACTTACAAGGGTAGACCATACAAATGCAGCTTCATCACCAAATACCCACCCCAGTATGAGTGATGACTCACAAAAGCTGCATTCCTGGAGCCGCCTACCTAACTTGCAGGTAGCTCCTATTGAAGAGAGTCTCCTCTCTTCAATACTGTTAACTGCTTTTATAACCTTGGGGAGGGTCCTTGGGAATCCTGTAACTTTCTGAGCTTTTCTAAATTTAGTGAGTTTCCTGAGCACAGAGTCATAATGAGCCATCTTACAGAAGGGGATGTTTCAATTTGGATGAAATAGTCAGACAATAGGTGGATGGAATTTCCTACAGGGTGCTGGGTTTTCTGATTTTCTGAAAAGTGAAGAGCACAAATCATAGAGGAACTTCATGAATTTTCAGGCAGTATAAAGTAATTGGAAGCCAAGAACCAAGAGGTTTTCCCCTGGTGCCTTGGCAGGGCTCAAATAGAATAGGCCTACAGGGACAAGGTTCTTTGCTATGTACCATCTTTTATTAATCCAAAAGTCATAAATAAGTCTCAATGAGATGGCAAAAGCAGCAAGATTAATCAAAATAAAATCACTGGGGTAAAAATCAAATCTAATAAAAATAAATTGCATGAAGATAATAAGTACAACACCCATATATGGTAAAGGAATATGGAACTCTGTAGAAATGCATTTGAAAACCTAGAACAACTGAATGAATTCCTAACAAAGTGGCCATTGACCTTAATGAAATGGCAACTTGTATAATGAAAGGCAAGAAGAAATTTCAGAGTTGATTAAAGAGATAATGTTAGAAAAGGATTCAGAAAAACTATAAAATATTTATGAATAAACAAGTGGTACAAGACCTACACAATTCTCAACTTTTGGCTGTATGCTAAAGTCATTTTGAGGAGCTTGAAAACTCTTAATGTCCAGGCTGTGCCTCAGAGTAAACAAATGAATGTTTCTGGATATTAAACCCAAGGAACAGTGTTTTTTGGTTTGTAAACAATTCCAGTGTTTTATTGAGTTCAAAAGCCATTGTCTTGTAGGAAGAAAATTACAAAATTGTAATTGTATAATATATAAACAAAATCTGAAATGAACTTAGTGTTTGAGGAGAAAGCTTAGTTTTGTGATATTGATCATTTTCCTGAATTACTGCATAAATTTAACAAATACCAATCAGAAACTCAATGGCATTAAATTAATTGGAGAAAATGTTCTTAAATTCTATTTTTTGTATTTTATATTTTATTTTTATTTATTTATTTGAGAGACAGAGAGAGGAAGAGGCAAAGAGAGGGAGAGGAGAGAGAAGGAGAGACAGAGAGAGAAAGAGAGAGAGAGAGAGAATGGGTGCGCCAGGGCATCCATCCACTAAAAATGAACTCCAGATACATGTGCCACCTTGTGAATCTGGCTTATGTGGGTCCTGGGAATTGAATCTGGGCCATTTGGCTTTGCAGGCAAGTGCCGTAACCACTAAGACATCTCCCCAGCTCCTAAATTCTATTTTTAAAAATCAATTGTCATTACCAAATAATAGCCAAGGAGAAATCCATTATGAATTATCAGATACTAGAAAATATAACTCAATATTGCATAAGAACAGGACAAATAAGTCAATGGAAAAATCTAGAAATCTATATGAGAATACATTCCCAAGGAAATATTTCAATGACCTGAGATAATTATGAATAATTTACACAATACTTGTACAATTGGACATAAATTTGGAGGAAAATAAAACTGAATCTCCATCATTTGACTTTTGTTTATTATAGGAATTGCAAAATGGTTTACCACTTTAAATGTGCAGTAATGTAGTAAGTGTATGTATGCTTTTGTAAGTAAATTTTCTAGGAGAAGTCATGTCGGAAACAGGATGGGTACAATCTTCTCAACCAGGACAGTCTGATAACTTCCCTTTTCTCTTTCTCTCTAGAAATTATCTCAATTCTTCCTTTGCTTTGCTGTTAGACTTTCAAGACTATACCTCCAATCACAACATGTTCTATTCAGTTGCTTAGAAATTCCTGGCAGTTTTCATTTTCTCTTCCACTGGAGGCTTTAGCTGACAAAGAGGGTCAATGGCACATATTATAGTCCTTCATGTTCTCAAACAATTTCTTTCACAGATGCCCCTACTAAACCTTGGAGCATCAGGCCATGGAGTCCACTGTCAGTATCAATATACAAAAAAAAAAAAAACAAACAAAACAAACAAAAATAAAAACAAAAACCCATAGTTTCATCATAATTAGAAGAAATAGTTAACTTTGTCTTTCAATTTTTATGCAAATAGATTTTCTCTTTGATTTTTCTGTTAAAAGTATTTTGTGTCATAAGGTGTTTGATTATTCTAGAAATTAAATCTGCAAGTTTAGAACATCTCTATGATGAACTGGCTTCAGCAGAGTGGCTAACCCAGCATAACAGTCTGTGGGAAATTATATTGACCTTGGTTACACAGTACAGGCATATCAGATATCCATGAATGCTTTGGATGTAATTTCTTCTCGGATCCAAAGACTTATTAGCATTTGGTAATGGTGTAATTGTAGAGGCTCAGAATTGCTTTAATAGGTATTTTTCCTATATAAAAATCCAATAGAATTTATATATTTAAATAAGTGCGATTTCTCTAGTATTCCATGGCATTACCATTATTATTTCTAATAATAGGGTTTTTTTCTCTTAGAATTTTCCTTAAAACCTACCTGATTCTTTGATTCTCTTCAATGGATCTTTGAGACAGTGTGATAAATTTGTAAATAGCCAAAATAACAGAGTGAAATCTGGATAATCACATAGAAAAAGGTGGGAATACATATGATATACATATCATATAACCATTCCTTGTCATCTGCCTGTGTCTGGGATCCTAAAAGATATCAAAATCTTTTGATGCTCAGACCTCGTATGTGAAATGCTGTAAGTTTGCACATAGCCTGCACATATCTTCTTGTGGCGGCTTGAATGTAAAATATCTCTCATAGCATCAATTGTTTGTGATTAAGCCTCCTACTTAGTCCCCAGCTGGTATCTTTGTTCTTCTTGATACTCTTCCTATAGTCAGCTTCCAGAATTCAGATAATATTAAAGAATGGTACATGAAAATAAAATGAAAATGAAGCCACCTCTCAAAGACTCTAGGAGCAAAGCAAGATACAACAGATGACAGTAAATCCTAATACCATTGCTATGGTTTGGCCCTTCTGAGCCTCATGTTAAAATTTAATCTTCACTATAAGATGCCATAGATGATTTAGGGTTCTGCTATCATGAATAGATTAATCCATTATATAGTCAATGGATTAGTAAATTAATGGGTTATCTTAAGAATGGATTACTATAAAAGTTAGGTCTCACCTGTACTCTCTTTCACCATGTGATGCTTTAGAATTCTGCCAAAAAAGAAGGCCATCAACAGATATAACTTGTGGACCAAATTCATGAGCTAAATTAAATCACATTTTAATAATTTACCACATGTGTAGTATTACGTTATTAGCAACACACAATGGACTGTGATAACTGTCTATTTCATTTCATTAAATTATCCACTATTCTTAAACAACATTATCTGGCAGGCTTACTAATGCTAAGGCTTTATTGTCCTAAAAGGTGTGTATTCTTCCCTTTAATAGATATGCATTTTCTTCATTTATTTACTTATTACTTATTGATATTTTGGTGTATAGTATGTAGGGTCTGTGTGTGTGTGTGTGTGTTATGCATATGTACATGCCCAGTGTGTCTGTGTATGAAAACTAGTGGAAGTTAGCAATATGTTCCTTTATTTTTCTTATTTCTCTGCAATAGTCTCTTTCTGAACTTGGAGCTCTAGCCCAGGCTGACCTGGAATTCACTCTGTAGTCTCAGGGTGGCCTTGAACTCATAGCAATCCCCTACCTCTGTGTCCTGAGTGCTGGGATTAAAGGCGTGCACCACCACAACAGGTGAGCTCACAGTTTTTATTTTATTTTGTTACAATCCCTCCCAGAAGTAGGGAGCCTCAGTGATCTTTCTACCTCTACCCACTCAGTGCAGGGATTACAGGCATGTGTGGCCATTCTGTTTTGTTGTTGTTGTTGTTAATATAGGTGTTGGGATTGAACTCGTGTCCTTTTGCTTGTGCAGCACATACTCTTACCTGCTGAGACATATCCTAAGCTTCAATATTTGCATTTTCAAAGAGGTTATCTAAAGAAAAATACCTTATTCATTGAGGTGAAAGGCTAATGGCTCTAGTTCACATTAGGAACCCATATAATTCAAAAGATTTTTTTTATATAATCCTGTTCAGTGAAGCTATGTGCTACCTCAGAGAAAGACCGAATTAAGATTAAAAAAAAAATAAAAAAACTTACAGAAGTGTTGCCTAGGAGCTGAGAGATGATGAATTAATTGCTAATATATCTAGATAAAAATGTAAAAAGTACCTAGCACACTGCCTGGCATATAGTAGACATTCAACAAATGCTTCTTACTTTTATTAACTCTTACATTTTCCACACTTTAGAATCCTTGAAAAGATCTTATACTCAGAAGACAAAATGTGTTGCCTCTGAATACTACCTAGAACTAATGTGGGGTTGAAATAACCATACCTCTACTGTCCGAAGCCAGATACTGTGACATGGTTATAGAATCAGTACATACAGGAGGGGGCACAGAGGGTGTTGCCTCCAAAGGCAAGGACCAATCTCTTGGTCACTTGTGGTAGGTCAGTAGCTCATGATCAGGGATGCAGTGGCAATTTAGGTGTAAAATTGGATTTCCAGTATAATCAGTCATTTAATTACACATCCAAATGTATTTTGCACTTGCACATTTAATTAATTATGTCTTAATTGAAAGCATTCTGCTTGTAATAATTTGTTCTAATTTTCTTTTAAATCAAATCACTAAGGGAGATATTTAGTTTGGGAATTACATATATTGAAGGAAAAGTAAAAATAATGTATTTTCCACATTCTGAAAGGAAAAGTCTTTTAACTTCTTTAGAGATTCAAAAGAAACTACTAAGAAAATTCCAGATTAGTAAACTGGGTTTCGTTTGATTGACGCATCTAACTTTGGAGATGAAGAGCATATTCTTTTGTATTGGAGTTGTGCTCATTATAATATTGATATAATTAGCTTCCATTTATAACTGGGAATCCTTGCTCAGTGCAAAAGATGTTTATTTAGAAAAGGCAGTTCTCACCCCCTATCTGGTTAGCCCTCATAGTACTGGAGAACCCGATGGAGGACAATGGTCACCAACAGTATGAATAAGCAGGGGACCCTGCAGATCATGAAATCAACCAGCCGGACAAGAAGTACACACCTGTGCAAGAGTGGCACACAGCCTCTGCAGGTAACCATCTGTTCTCTGATTGGACATGGGGCCCACTCAGTAGGACAGAACTCACATCTAGTACTGGAAACGAAGCCCCCACTTTTCTCTGGAAAAGAAGAGTGGGGTTGCATACCAAAAAAACACATCAAAACAAAACAAAACAAAAAGCCTAAACAACTCTCAAATTTTCATACCCTCTTTAACTCAAGTTGTTTTCACTCTTGATTGGAGAATCTGCTTTATCTTACAGATGGTAGAGAAAGCAGAAGACAACCAAGATCCATCAATAAGACAAAAAGTTAGCCAACTGCCCACCACAAAATGTGTGTTACCCTTATCACATCTCTCAGGGCCCAGCAGAAATGTCAGGGGAAGTGGTGACATGAATACGGCTCTTACTATTAGCCTGACAACTTGCCCCAGGTTGATGGTGAAAAACATGGTGACCAATCAAAACCTATCAAAACAGAAATCCAGAGGCTACAGAGAAAATACCCAATTAGACTGCCAACAGGCCTGCCATGGCTCAGGGAACATTGCAGAAGAGGGAGCAGAAAGATTGTAATAGCCACAGAGTGGGTAGGAATACCCTGAGGCCTGGTATCTCACAGGGATGGACTTAGGCTTTCATGACCTCACAGTAAATACCATAACCTCACTGATGAGGGGTCCCAGAGTAGCGGGAGCTGGGGTGAGGGGATTAGCGAGAATAACCTGTTATAATTTATATAAAATAAAAATAATAAAGATACAGAGCTGAGATGATCACTCAAAGGTTAAAGGTGCTTGCTTGCAAAGCCTGATGGCATGGGTTCATTTCTCCAGTAGTCACATAAAGCCAGATGCACAAAGTGGCACATGTATTTGGAGTTTAATTTTAGCATCAGGAGATCCTAGTGTGACCATTATTTCTCTCTCAAATAAAAAAAGTAAACATTTTTTTAAAAACAAAGAGAAGGCAGTTCTCTGAGAAAGTGGCTTATCAGTTTGAGATTCAAAAACTGTACAGTCTGATCTATAAATTAAAACAGCTATTTAAATTCCCTTTATTAAAAGTGTGCCTAGTAGGTCACTTCCATATGTAATAAGGTCTATATTTGCATATCCATACCTTCCAAAAAATCAGATATGTACGGTTTGTGTTTTTAGCAATGTTATAGTGGCTAAGTTCTAAGATTCAGATATTAACAGTTGGGGCAGTATTTGCATATTCTATTGTTGCAGTCCGGTTCAGCATTGCTGGTAGAAATCACCCAACCAAGAGCAGCTTCTTGGAAAAAGAGGTTTATTTTGGCTTTCAGGCTCGAGCGGGAAGCTCCACAATGGCAGGGAAAAATGATGGCATGAGCAGAGGGTGGATATCACCCCTTGGCCAACATAAGATGGACAATAGCAACAGGAGAGTGTGCCAAACACTGGCATGGGGAAACTGGCTGTAACACCCACAAGCCCTCCCCAACAATACACTGCCTCCAGGAGGTGTTAATTCCCAAATTTCCATCAGCTGGGAACCTAGCATTCAGAACACATAAGTCTATAGGGGACACCTGACTCAAACCACCACATCTATCTTTTCAGCTTTAAAGTTATCCATTAACCTAATAATAAGGAAAAATGATCAGGAGATTAAGAGAGAAAAGATTTACAGTTATGATTGTTGGATAAGTAGTTGGAAAGAAGTCAGGCTGGGCTAGTAAAATGAATGCCAAACAATGTCGCACAAAATATTTCCAACAGAATTCTATACAGCAGTAAGAAAAAATGACACAAGGAAATTTGAGGAAAAATGGTTGAATCTGGAACAGATCATTCTCAGTGAACTTACCCAATCACAGAAAAAAAATCGCCACACAGTCTCACTCATCTACAGCACCTAAACTGAATCTACCCAAGATACCTTACATACCCAGCAAGCACCTCCTAGACTAGCCACTAGGATGGAAGGGGAGGGAGGAGAGGGCATCAAGGGGTGGGAAACACAAATCTAGACCCAAACAGCAATGGTACCATAATTTTCTACTCACTAAAAGACAGACCAAATGGCTGATCCTTCACCAGGCCCTTACAGGGAACACTTGAACCACAAGACACTGGAGAGGGTAAGATCAAGACTAACCTTAATCTTCTACATCTTCCCTCCCTCACTTCCCCTCTCCCTCTCTCTCTCTCTTATCTCTAACTCTTGTATATTAGTTATCTTTTTCCTCATTTTCTTAGTGGGCACTGACCTGTAACTCCCAGAACCAGCATGGGGCTATCATCCACAATGAGCTTTTGATCAGAGAGACCTACAAGGTTTCCTAAAAGACAGACAGATTTCTGTCAGAGTACTTGATGACCCACCAAAGGCTAGTGGTAAGACCGTACTGCTGAAGACACTTTATGTGATTGACATGCAAATTAGAATGGCATGGCTGGAAGTTGGAAGAGAGTCTGTCCCCAGACAGTCAGCGCGTCTAGTGCCAGAAGGTGCTACATGGGCGACTGGGGGAAAATGACCAATATCTATCAAAGCAATGCATGGTCTAACCTGCTTAGCAGCAAATAACTGGTTGTGATGCCCACACAAGTGCAGTGGTGGCACACAGCCATGGTGGGGAACCAACTGCTCTCAATTCAGCTAACTGATCCCCTCAGTGCTATGGGACCCATAGCTGGAGCTGGGAAACAAGTCAGAACCATATCCAAACATAAGCCCACTCTCCAATATCAAGCTACCATCAATTGTGGGCTACAAGAGGGCCTACACCTATTAAATTCTCTATAAAAAAAAGTAAGGGTTATCTCATTTGTCCTGGTGCTAACTTACTCTCCATTGGAGAATCTGCTTCTCTTTTTCAGATAGATGTAGATCCTAAAGAGAGAGCCACCCCATCATACCTCAAAAGGGCCCCGGCTGAAACTAAGAACAATTGGAGAAACAAGCAAGGGCGCTGTTTTCCTGATGAACTGGATACCAGTACAAGGGGGAAGGAGATCAGCACAGAGAAAAATCAACTCCTACCAAATCAGAGAGCCAGAGCCTCAGAGGCCCCCAACACCTCATCACTGAAGCAGACCAAAAATGAACCCAACATGGCTCAGGGAAATTTTGCAGAAGAGGGGGTGGAAAGAATGTCAGAGCCACATGTTGGGTCATGATATGCAGAGACATTTATCTTACCCATAACTGTGGGCTAACTCCACAATGCATGACCCGTATACCTTAACAAGGAGGGGCAAAGGGGAGGGGGTAGGTCACGGATGAGCCTATAATATTACCAAACTGACTATATTTGATGAATACAAAACTAACTAATAAAGAAAAAAATTTGAAAAAAAAACAAAATATTTCCAACGGTATGCTCAAAGAGATCAATCTATCATTCCTTGGAGATATAGTTCTGAAATTATTGATGTTGTATATATCGCAATTCAGCTTGAACTTAGGCATTTATTTTAATACCCATCATGGCTCCTTCTTGCAGTCAGGTTTGCATTGCTGGCAGAAACCACCTGACCAAGAGCAGCTTCTGGGAAAAAGAGGTTTATTTTTGGCTTACAGTCTAGAGAAGGAGCTCCTTGATGGCAGGGAAAATGATGGCATGAGTAGAGGGTGGGCATCACCCCTTGGCCAACATCAGGTGGGCAATAGCAACAGGAGACTATGCCAAACATTGGCAAGGGGAATATGACTATAACACCCATAAGCCCTCCCCTAACAATACACTCCCTCCAGGAGACATTAATTCCCAAATCTCCATCAGCTGGGAACCTTCAGAACACCTAAGTTTATGGGGGACACCTGAATCAAACCACCACACTTCTTTTCCATACTGATCCTTGCCCTGAACAAGATGTTATTTAAGCAACCCAATTAAACATGGTACTTAGTCTGGTTTAAAAACCAAGACAGATTTAACATATTGTCCAATTTTATAGATAATCAATGTTCCTGTTGCTGTGTCACTTGCCCATGACAATCTCATAAAGGAACAGTGTGAGCCAGTGGGTGGGACAGAAATTAAACAGGCAAAACATGTGCAGAGAAGCAGAGAAGACAATTCTTAGTTCTTTCCCCAAGATTTCAGAGCTGTCTGTGTTCTGCATGGGAATGTTGCTGTCAATGATGGACCACATACTCGATGATGGCCCTGTAACTTTACATCACATAGTAAAATCCTAGATGCCCTAGTCTGTGTAAGTATATTATGTGATTTTTCATAGTGCTGAAGTCACTTAACTGTGCTTGTCTCAGAACCTATCCCTGTTGCTAAGTGACCCATGACTACTGTAAAATATGCAGGAATTTCAGGCTTTTGAAACAAGGCAGAATGGTTTCTGGAAGGTTATATGCCTCTTCCTAAATCTTTGAATTGAAATGTTTAGTAAATAAATAAGTTATATTTCAGTCACTATTAGAAGATGCTTTTCTAAGTTGGTGTATTTTCCATTTAGAAGACACTTTTAGTTAAGTTGTTAAATAGTGAGGCATCAACAAAGGAGTTTTATTGTCTCATAGTAATCTCTGTCTATCTAACACTTTCTTTTCTGTCTCAGACTTCTTTATAATGATAAACACTGATAAAAGGTTGATGTCAACTATTTCACTCACAATCTCTTATGTCCTTACTTTGCAATAGTCACATTTTATTCATGTTTGTATCAGTGCAACAGGCTCAGAGAACAGAGATTCCTTTCCCAGTCTAAAGATGAATCATGACTGACTAAAGTCAATATTTTATATATTTATTTATAGTGTTTGTAATATAATTTAGAATATAATGCAAATATAATTAATTATATATTTAATAATACAATTCTCTCAATACAATATTTATATTATGTAATACAATTATTATAATTATTAATAATAGAATATATTTATTATAATAGAATATTTACATGTTGTGTTATATTCTATTATTTGTAACTCCGTATTCCTTCTCAATTTTTGCCACATTTCAGTAAGGAAAGAGACATTTCCGTTTTTGGTTCTAGGCATGGCCATGTAAATATATTACCCAGGAGAAAAGGGAAGTTGTGATCGTCTGTTCTAAGCAGAACTTTGAAGCAGCACAATGTGTTTCTGCTTCTCCTTTTGTACTCTCGCTTAGCAATATGAAAATCATATGGCCCAGGTAACCTCTACCCTTCAATCTGGGTCTAGAAATTAGTGATTCATGAAGCACACCTCAACTTCACCCATTGTCTGATTATAGAAATGCTGCAAATAACTCACAAAACTCATAAGCAAGAAATAAGTATTCCCTGCTCTAGGTCAGTGACTTGATGGCTGTTTCTTAAACATTATTGAAGGAAAAGCTGATTAATACAGTGTTAATGAAACTCTCTTTTGCTTATGACTCTCTTAGGATGAATGTTTGATCCTATTCTAGCTAATAAGGGTATATTTGAAAGATGACAAAGAAGGGAGATTAGTAGCTGGATCTTGACTTCTGAGGAAAATGATGACATAAATATGAATTTTTAAAGATTTACTTGTCTACCTTGTTTAAAATCATAATTATTAGGGTTGTGATGGTGATTTTGGAAAATTAGTTATATAAATGGAGTTACATAGGAGAAAAATCAAACCTACTGAGGATAGTAGACTAGCAAAAGAGGGATAATTGCACTTGATGATGCTGTTCAGCTATTTCTGGAAGGTGGTGGCTACATTTCTGGATTTTTCTTCTATAAAATATTAAAGTATTTTATTAAGTTTCTATTAGTATCTCATTTGGTACTTGGAACCAACTGCATCAAAACAATAAATTTGAGAAATGTATTTGCCCATGCTCTTTTAAAGACATACACACTGCATATGCATGTAAAAATATTTTAAGGCTATCATACTATGTTATAATATTATTTCATTTAAAATGTATCATGCTATTCCTTTACATTATACCACCTGTACACTGCAAGACTTATATCTGTCTCATTTTAAAGAAACTGCCTAGTATTCATAAATATACTACAACTTTGTATTGAAGTAATACTTTGGAAGATAACCTCAGTTAAGTTACATTCTAAAATACATTTAAAAATATATCAACAGATGGAAAATTTAAAGGAAAAGTTAAGTAACATGGAAATTAAAATCATCATTTGTAATATCTATAGGAGTTACCAAAGGACAAAACAAGGAATATGAGAAATAGTGAAAGAAAACATTAAAAGGTAAATAAATACATTTGTTTATGTTTTCTACTCACTGCTAAGTAAAATGAATTTTCTGAAGAGACTCTTAAAGCAGGGACTAGGGAGGTGACTCAGTCATTAAAGGTATTTGCTTGTAAAGCCTGATAGCTGGGTTTAATATTCCAATACCCACATAAAGCCAGATAAAAATGGCTAATGCATCTATGATCTCGAGTCCTTATGACAATGGGAATTGAACCCAGGATGTTCTGAAGCTCTGGGCCAGTTAGTCTGATGTTCCTTTGTAGTCTGGAAAGTCATAAATGTAATGGCTGCTTCATATCTGGATAATATGATAAAAAGCACTCCCTTTTCTTTGACTCTTATATTCTTTTCCTTTTCTTTTAAATATTATTTATTTATTTATTTGCAATGGGGGGGGGGCAGAAAACGAATAGGTATGCCAGTGCTTCCAAGTGCTGTAAATGAACTCCAGACACATGCACCACTTTGTGCATCTGGCTTTATGTGTATACTAGGGAATCAAACCCATGTCACTAGGCTTTGTAGACAAGTGCCTTAACCTCTAAGCCTCTACAGCTCATTTTATATATTTTTTTAAAATATTTAAGCTATTTATGAGAGAGAGAGAAAGAGAAACAGGAATAGGCAGATAGAATGGGGTGCCAAGGCCTCCAGCCACTGCAAATGAACTCCAGATGCATGTATACCTCCTTGTGCATCTGGCTTACATGGGTACTAGGGAATAAAATCTGGGTTCTTAGGCTTTGTGGGCAACTGCCTTAATTGCTAAGCCATTTCTCCAGCCCTTCTCTTATATTCTTTAAGCTATGTCTTCCACAATGGAGCCTTGGAATGTGTGATAGAGATTCTCAGTGCTGAACACTCCACTATCACTTCTTAGCCCTTTGGTGAGTTTTGAATGTCCCCAGTAGTCCTGCCAAAAAATAAGCTTCTCTAACTAAAAGTGAGAGTAGCATTAATATATGGGCATAAATGTAAATAATTAGAGGTCAATTTTGTGGGCATAATATATCATTTAGTCCAACAATAGTAGTAGCTTCCCCCACTAGGGTTTATGATCTCCCCAGTCATAGGCAGGGTTTTCAGTGCCAGGCAAGAATTCCTTCTCATATTCCAATTAATTTTCTGGTTTATGAAGTAAATTTTTATTGAAATTCAAGATATACAGCCAAAGGTTTCCAAATGTACCAGGTTTCACTCCCACACCTCCCCGCCCCCCAGCGGTGTGTGTGAATCTCCCCTTGCTCTAGATTCTTACCATTCCTCACCAATTTCCTTTTGTTTTAAGTTATCCAGCTGGAGCTTTAGAAAAAAAATTTAAGTTAATTTCAAACTTAGACAAAGTTGCCAATAAAAATACAAAGAAATCTTTTTCTTGAGCAAACTGAGACTAAATTGCTGACCCAATGTTCATTATCTTTTTAAACATTTGGGGTTTATGTCTTCCAACAAGGATTTTTACTTCATAGCCACAATACAGCTGCCAACACTCGTTGTATTTTTATGAACATACTGCTGATGTTTAAACCTCGAGTCCATATTTAATACACTTGAAAAATAAAAGACCCTTGATTTTGTACTCGGTTTCCCATGTGCTATCAGTCACTCTCTCCACTCTTCCTCTGCCACAAGCTTCATGATTGGCTTTCCTCATTCTTGAATGCCATCCCCAGCCTCTAAGCTGTTCACAGAGGTTCTTCTGTAGATCCTTCCTAGGCTAATCCCATGGAAAATTTCAGCCCCATCCCCAATAAAGCTTTGATAATTCACCCATGTCACACTTGTCCATCTTGCTTGGGTTCTGGTATTCCTGGATGGGCTGTGTTGTAGTTACCTCCTCATTTCTGGAACAAAACACCTAACCAAAACTAGCTCGTGAAGAAAAAGGGTTTATTTTTGACTTATATTCTCGAGAGGAAGCTCCATGATGGCAGGGAAACAATGGCATGGGCAGAGGCTAGACATCACCTCTGCCATGGCAGGTTGAAACAACATCAAGTGAGTAAGTTGAGTTAACACTGGCAAGCTATGGTTAATAAACAACCAACGTTCACCCCCAGCAACATACCTCTTCCAGCAATGTTGCTATCAGCTGGGGGTGAAGCATTCAGAACACATGAGTTTATGGGAAACACCCAAGTCAAACTACCAGTCTATCATCACTTCTGCATGGACATCTTCATTTTGTTCCTTGGCTTTAATATTGTCACTATGAAGTACTTCTAAAACTATAGGTAGATATCTTCCTTTTCTACTTGAATTCTAAAATCCCAGTGAGTTTTTTTTTTAAATGGTAGCCCTTTGTATCTCCCCATCTCTTTTATGAAGACCCACTGTGCCAGTGCCCTGAGTGGGTACTTTCTTCTTATTAAACCTTTGGTCTTAGATAACAAAGTCCTGAAAGCATGTTGTTCTGTGAGGTGTGTCCAACTCACAGGCCACAGGTGTGGCCAAGAAGTATAAATGTATCCCAGCACAATACTGTAAACTTACTTAGAACATTTTGAACCAACAAAAACAAACAGCATTTGAAAATGTAAAAAATGGAACAAACTAAAAAAATTATGCGATTAAAAAAATTAACATTATGGTTCTTCAACCTGTACTTTGTGCTGTATTTTCAAAGGTTGGAAATGCCTGAATGGTCTCCTTGTCCTGTTTGTGTCCCTGTACTTGAAGGGGGCATCTTCATTCTTTGAAGGAATTACTGAAAAGGAATTCCAAAAGAAACAGATTTAAAAAATTTGGTGTCAAGAAATTTAGGAAATTTTAATGTTTGGTTGCAGTTCCTGAAAAATATAAATGTTATAGTTACCTTCTTATTTCTGGGATAAAGCACCCAAACAAAAGCAGCTGGTTGGAGGAAAGAGGAAGCTTCATGAAGGCAGGGAAAAAGATGGCATGAGCAGAGACTGAACATCACCTCTGCTACAGCATGCAGAAAATAGCAGCAGGAAGGTGAGTCACACTATCACTAGTAATCTATAATCTATAATGTAAAATGCAATGAATTCAGTCCCCATAATTTTTTAAATCAATCCCAACACTACTCAAATATCCCCAAAGTACAAGGTCTTTTAACTTTGAGCTGTAAAGCAAAAAACACATAATAGCACAGATAAACATCTGCACTGCAAAAAATGGCACTGCAAGGAAAGATTGAACCCTTGCAAGTTGTAAAAACAAACAGGGAAAACATCAAACCCTGTAGCTCCAAGTCTGACATCTGTAACCAGTGACAAAGTCTCTGGGGTTCTAGTTTCACTGTTATATCTGGGCTGCCCACAGCCCTGGGAAAACTCCATCCAGAACCAGAAGCTTCCCTTGGCAGCCGTTCCATAGCCCTAGGGTCTCTACTGCTACCCATAGTTCATCTTATGGCTCCACTGGGCCTCCACTCAGGGTCTCCAACAAGCCTACCTCAACTCATTCAATGGCCATTTTAAAAATGTATTACAAATCCAATGACTGTCTCTTTTCTCCATTTGTTATACTCCCATAGTACTAAGTGGGCTATCACATTTGTTAATCCAGAAGGGAATAAAGCTGACTTTGAAGAACAGGACATTCCTCCAATATCCAGGTACTCTGTTTTCAAGTCAGTGTTCTTTCTACTGTCTCAGTGTAAAACAGTTGGCCCAATGTCAGTGGTGGTAACCTCTCAAACAATTGTAGCTGAACAAATGCTGTCTCCAGTCAGAAACTTTCACTTTTTTTCTATACCACATCCCTCTGCTCACATCAGTCCATTTCTTCTAAATTCAACCCTGCACAAGTTCTCATGGCATGGGAAGAATGCAGTAAGCCTCTCACACCAACTGCCTCTAGCCCAGTCCACACAAAGTTCTCTTCTGCTCAGAAGCCAAACCTCACAGTCTACAGTTATTGCTGAATTTATGTCTTTCAACTCTGGCCAGAATGGTCCATCAAAGTTTGCCTTCAACACAGAGAAGCATCTCTTAGACCAAGGTTTCAAATCCTTTCACATTGCACTGGCACATTAGTTCCAAAAGGCAAACAGCAACCTAGTTGGGTTTCTAGCAGTAATGACCCCACTCCACTGGTACTAAATTTCTGTTGCAGTTACTTTCAAGCTACTGGGACAAAACAATCAACCAGAAGCAGCTTAAGGGAGAAAAGGGTTTATTACAGGCTTATCGTTTCCAGGGGAAGCTTCATCATGGCTGAGGAAGCTGGCTCATTTCATTATACATCCACAGCAGAGAGACAAGAGCCAGCACCAGCAAGCATGAAGTGATTCTTAACACACAGGCCTGGATCCACTCCAAGGTGTGCTCCTGGTGATGTACTTCCTCTATCAGGGCTCCACCTACCAGAGACTGTAGTTGGCAGAGACCAAGTAGGAAAACTTAATCACATATACCTCAAGCCATGGGAACATTACATTCAAACCACCATATTCTGCCCATAGACTCATGACCATCTCACAGTGCAAATTGAAGGTATTACTGAAAAAAATCTTAAAAAAACCCAAGTTTTACAGATTTGGTGTCAAGAAATTTAGGTATTTTTCATGTGTGCTAGCAATTACTAAAAAATTTAAGCTTGATAAATAGTTGAATCTAAGTGGAATTAAAGGAGCAAGCTTTGAGGAAAGGGGAGGCTCATAAAGTTAAGAGAGTTATTGCTAAAATAGGAACTAAATCAAATAAAAGAAAAAAAATCAGGTTTGCTGAGTGTTTTATTTTTATCATTTATTTTCAACTTTTTTTGTTGACAACCTCTTATACACAATTTACCATGTTATTAATCTCCCCCCACACCATAATCCTTTTACCTCCTCTGTTATCCCTCCTCCAATGATTCTCTTCTTCTTTCCAACTATTCTACATTGCATTTTGATGCCATTATTTTTCCTGCTATTATATAGGTCTTGTGGAGGTAGCATCAGGCACTGTGAGGTTATGAATGCCTTGGCCACTTTGTGTCTGCAAGACAGTATTGCCAAGTACTCCTTTCCTTCTTTTGGTTCTACCACCTGTTCTGCAATAGTTCCTGAGCCTTGGAGAGTGAAATAGAGACGTCTCAGTGCTGAACACTATCTCTTCTTCTGCTGCGTAATTTTTAAGAGTATTCCACACTGATACATAAGGACGTAATCTAATCTATTGTTTTGTAACAACTCACTTGAAAGCAGATTCATACCACTAAACTAAAACTAAACCAAACTAAACACATCATGAAACTAAAACCATTTTATTAATGCTTGTATCAAATTTCTATTTTTCATATGTTTCTTTCTGGTTTTCCTAACTCTGGGCACTTGAACTTCTCACACTGTATGCAGAGTGTTGTGCCTTCCAATAACCCAATTTTCTCCATTTTCCTACAGCATAGACAATAGCTATTTATTGCTTCTGAGAACTTTTGTGTTTTAATTAAAAATAAATTTAAAAATATTTTTATTTGTGTCTGGATTTACATGAGTACAGGGAAATTGAACCATGGCTGGAAGGTTTTGCAAGAAAGCACCATTGAGCCATCTCCCCAGCTTGAGAAATTTTTAAAAAGACAACATTCTTGCTTCTAAAACTTGGTTTGTTCTGATTCCAAATTTCCCGAGCTCAGGGGCTTCTAAGGACTTTGTTGCTCATACAGATTTGCATGATGAAGGCACAATGTTCATTCTTTTAAATTCAAAGCCAGTAATAGGGTTTCCATCAGAACTATGAAAAAAGAAGACAAACGTACAAAAGCGAAGTCAGTATAATGGCTTAATGTCATAGGAAGTTTGCAATAGCGCCATCTATCAGAGGATGAACAAACTAACCCTAGCCATAACCCAGGTTCCAGGCTGGTTTCCCACACTTTACAATTGTAGAATTAGGGTACCCCAAGCAACATTAGAGATTACCTAGTTTAGTTACTTTTTACACATTAGGAAAGAGAATTCTAGCATTAGGAAAGAGAATTCGAGCAGTCTAGTAGTTAATTTGATTTGCTGCAGGTCTTACAACTTGGTAGTCAGTAGCAACAACCAGAAATGAAATCTGGGTCCAATCTTAACTGGTCTAGTTTCTCCCCTAGCTACTTACTTTCTAAGGTCTTAGGAGGACTGATATAGGCAGGGCTAGGCTAGCCATCAGTTGCTGTCAGTTGTTGAGGTCCAAATCCACAGAACTCACACTTTTGTCTGCAAGGAGATGGACTCGCCTATAGCCCTCATTATGAGGTTTGACTGTTGACTATAGGAAGGAAAATAGAGTAGTTGAAAAAAGAAGCAATGTAACAAATGCTTGGCTTTTGAATGAAGAATACAATATAGGTTTAGAATTTTACATAATAATGATTAACAAATAAAGTTTTTCTTTTTCAAAAGGTGACTTTGTGTCTGAAGTAAGTGGGAATGTGGTTTGGGAAGTAGTAAGTAATAAATACATATGTAGCATTTGAGAAAGGGGCTCAGAAAAATTCAGAAATCTTATTTATTTACTTTTGGATATTTTGGGGGTAAGGTCTCACTCTAGCTCATGCTGACCTTGTACACACTCTGTAGTTCCAGACTGGCCTCAAGCTCACAGTAATCCTCCTACCTCTGCCTCCTGAGTGCTGGAATTAAAGGCTTGTGCCACTGTACCTTGTCTGAATTTATTTTTATTTTTATTTTTTTAGAGAGAACAAGTGAGAGAGACACACACACAGAGAACTGGCACACCAGGGCCTCTTCCACTATAATCAAACTCCAGATGCTTGTACCACTTAGTGGGCATGTGAGACCTTGCACTTGCCTCTCCTTTATGCATCTGACTTATGTGAGAGCTGGAGAGTAGAACATGGGTCCTTAGGCTTCCCACGCAAGCATTTTAACTGCTAAGCCATCTCTCCAGCCTCAGAAATCTTATTTTTAAATTCAATTTTTATGGAGTTGAGTGAGGGAGAGTAGATTCTTTGTCAACTCTTAGGTTGATAGTTGCTTAAACTCTGTCCAAATTAAGGCCAACTCATTATCAAATGGGACTTTTCCACAGAAGTTTTATCTTTTCACTGATCCCCATAAGTTGCTAACAAAAAATTCTCTCCACTTAGGTAATTTGACAGTTTACAATTCCACATTGGTAACAATAAATTCTAAAGGTTTTTACTTGAGAAAGATGTTTTTACATTAAATACATACATTCCACAAGCATCCACTAATTTATCCAGTAAGCAATTTCTGCATTACACACCAGAGGTCAGTGTTGGCTTATTAATTTACGTGATCTATTAATTTTTGTTTTCCTAGTTAATAATAAGAAACAAAGTACCAAAGATCATTGTTATATCATAGCTTTTCTATTATTTCTTTAAGCATTGCCTGGGTAGACAAGCATAGATCATGAATGGGTTAAGAAAAACAGGAAGAAACAAAGGAAGAAAAGAAGGAAGAAAAGGAGGGAAGGAAGCAGAGAAAGAAAAGTAAAAAAGAAAAAAAAAACCATAGCAATGAATGTAGCCTTTATTCTTTAGGAAGATATTCATCACTCATTCCAGACACATTAATTAGTAACTATCACATGATAGTTACCATGATGAGTAAGTCATGTTCATAACAATGTTATACATGCTGAAAGTGAATTAGGAAGATAGTTGTAGAGTTAAATACCCAGGAAGTAAGAATTCCATACAAATCTGCATACTTAAAGTAGTGGATTGGTTTGGTATGGCAGAAGTTACAGATAATTTGGACAAGTAAGATAAGAATCCAGCAGTGTAGTAATAAGCGTGAATACCTAGAGAAGTTTAAAGATGTAGAGGAATGAAGATGAAAGGCAGATCAAGCTATCAGGCTGACTACAGATATATTAAAGGCTTTTCACAGGATAAGAAAATAGATTAGTGGTGTTTTGCTCCAGTCAGCAAGGGGGAGAATTATAGAGATGGAGATTGCAGCTGCCTGTAAGATGAAAATTTTAAGAACCATAGCTGTTTCAATATTTTTCCCAGGATGCCATAGAATCAGTTCTAATATCAGGAATCAGGATAAACGAGATGCATGCTAAAATCTTTTACAAGTTACGGTTATATAAGTATGTGATTATGGTTACAAAGAATAAGTAATCTCATGAATTTCACAGTTTCTAAGCTATCTTCCAGGCATATGAGTTCAGGTTCTGTTTGCTCTTAGAAGTCTCTGCAAGTCCTCCAGAACACATTCTGTTCATTATAGATATTCCAATACTTCATCTATATATTGCCTTTTGACATTCTTTGGACTACACTGTATCTTTTGTACTATTTAGCCTTGCATTTTATTTCTTCAAGAAGCCTTCTGGAAATACACTATTTTATCATCAGCAACACCTAATTCAGGCCTGAGTTAACAGATATTAAAATATTTGTGCTGTGAATATACTCCTTTGCCTATTAAATAATGTAAAAACACCTATTTTATCTGCCTCACTTGATAGATTTTGAGGATCAAGTAAGATAAAGTGTTTGAGAGTACTTGAAGAATACAGTGTTATATGAATGTAAGACATTATTATTTTCAAAGGTGTTCTCTCAGTTGTAAACTTCCTTGAATGTGATGACAATTTAGGAACATTTTAAAACTTAATCTGAAAAGGAACTTGTCCCTTCTGGGCATGAATTATACAACTCCTGAAAAAAAAGTGTTTGTGCATATTTTCTGTTTGTTTCTAAACAGCACAATGAGCTGTGGTCTGTTAGGGAAATGTTGCTCTGGCAGAAGTAATTCACAATGTAGGAAATTGCCCTTGTGTACTTTTAGGAAGAAATTGCTATTCAGGAAAAAATGAGCTATTTTGTCTTCCCAAGCAAAGGGACTTAGCAGGCATAGATGGCATCTGTTCAAGTCCATCTGGTCAAGAATTCACCAAGATCATAATATGAGAGTTGCTCAAATGCAGATTTTCATGACATCCTAGAAATGTGCCTTTGGAGAAAAAATGGTTTCTTGGACTAAAAAAAAAAATCTGCATTTACTAAAGTTTTAAAATACAGCTTTATGGACTAAAATTGATTACAGGTTTAAGAACCTCTCTTGAAAAATATTTTGTTTTTATTTATTTGAGACAGAGAGAGAGAGAGAGCACACCAGGGCCTCCAGCCACTGCAAATGAACTGCGCCCCCTTGTGCATCTGGCTAACGTGGGTTCTGGGGAGTCGAGCCTCGAACCGGGGTCCTTAGGCTTCACAGGCAACGCTTAACCGCTAAGCTATCTCTCCAGCCCTCACAACATATTCTTGATCTGTTGGTTAATAAGCATTTATTTCTAGACTGCTTTGATCATAGTATAATTTTACAAATAGTTTATTTATTTATTAGTGTATGTATGTGTGCACATATGTGTGTACATGTAGAGCCCAGAGGATAACCCTGGGTGTAGTTCTTCAGGAACATCATTCACCTTTATTTGAGACATGATCTTTCATTGCCTGACTAGTGAGCCCTAGGAATCCACCTGCCTCTGCTGGGATTACAAGTTTGCTACCACCATGCTTGTCTTTGTGTGTGTGTGTGTGTGTGTGTGTGTGTGTGTGTGTGTGTTGTGTGTGTGTGCATGCATGCACGCCTGGGTGTTTGTGTGTGTATGAGAGCATGTTACAGGAGGAGGCCAAAGGCTGAGGTTGGGTGTCTTCCTCTCTCCACTTTATTTATTAAGGCAGGGTCTCTCACTTGAACCCTAAGCATTCCTATTGGCTACTGTAAATTGCTCAAGGGACCCCCTGTCCTGACTTACTCAGCACTGGGATAATAGGTGGGCTTCTAGGCCCAATTGGCATTTATATAGATTCTGGGGATCCAAACTCTGTCCTCATCCTTGCATGGCAAACTGTTTATCCACTGAGTCATCTCTCCATCAAACTCATGTCTTTATGCTTACAAGGCAAGTATCATACCCCCTGTACTTTCTCCTCAAGCCCTCTTTCTGAAAAGGATTTTTCCTCAAACAATATATTTTAATTATCATTAATTTAATTTATTTATGTGTAAAATTTTTTGCAATACTTGACATCAAACCCAGGGGCTTGTTCATGCTAGGCAAGCACTTATCACTGAGCTACATGTCCAGCTCCCAAACAAAATATTGTGGTTGAATAAAAGACATGATAGACTTGTGAAACCCTTAAACCTCACATACAATGTATTTATTCATAAGTAAAGAAAAAGACTTAACTAAAAATTCATAAAACAAGAAAATGAAAGATATAAGAGATGGAACTATAGTTTATAGTCTATCCAATAGTATATTATGCCTGCATAATTCCTTACAATTAGCACTGAAACATGCTTTTTCTCATTATATTACATGAGGAATATTGTCAAGTTGAATGTATATGATTTGCAGATGATTATGCTGAGGTTAAAAGAAGTTGACTAATTTTGTATTCTAAAGCACAACTATTTGTTTCCATTATCCCCTTATCTTGAAGAAGAGCACAAGACACTCCGGAGACATGCAGTAGTTAGGACCGAAGCCATGGCCCCATACCTAAGCAATAATCACAAGGGTTAGCTTAGTGTCACTTGTGCTTTGGAAATGACAGGTATACAAATTTGGTTTTCGGTTTGCTCATTTTGTCTCACTACTAATTGGGGGAGAGACTAGTGAGAATCTTTGGCTTCCTGCAGCCTCTGTGTTCCTCGTGCTGGCATATAGTGGAGGCGAGGTTGTTAAATGTCTGGTGGTATTCCCATGGAGCTCAGCTGAGCTCCCCCATCTGCTCCAGGTTCTTCTGATCTTGTAAGGCTGCTGTGTATGGGGAGAAGCACTTCCTTCTGGTGTCTGGCTTCCTGGGCAAGAAATCCACACTGGAAGTAGTTCTCTCTGGTTTCTCTGTGGATATCTCACATGGCTTAATAAGTTCATTTTGCAGATCTTGCCTCTTGCATGAAATGAACACATTTTGTATTATCTTGCTTTTTTTCTTTCCATAAATTTTGTTGGTGAGGCTTCTAATCCACCATCTTACCCCCAAATCCTTTCTATATTCTCTTAGCTAAATACTTAACTCCTGTCTTCAGGACTCTAATTAAATTTGAAGAAAACTGACTAGATAGAGAAATTATTCCTAGGCTTATTTCAGAATTAATCTCAGTGTGTTAAGGCTAGTTTAGGTTTTGGGGAGATTTACAACAGGGCGTGTCTATTAGTTCCAGAATTAAGGCCAGAGGGGTCAGGGCAAGCCTCTCACTTCCCTAGGATGTCTTAAGGAATTCCTGACATAGCTGGCTCAGGCCTAGATACCATTTAATCTATAGTTGAAGATACCCCTTTAGAATATCTGGCTCTAGTTGATCAGGAAGTGTGAAATGAAGTAACCTGGTACTCAATTCAGAGTTTGAAAGGAATGTCACTGTGGTGATGTCCCTGTCCCTGTTTCTCATGCATTCTGAATGCTTATTTCCCAGCTGGTGGCAATTTGGGAGGTGAAGCCTTGCTTGAGAAGTGTGTGGTTGAGGGTGGAGTTGTGGGTATTTTAGCCAGTTCCCCCTTGTCAAAACTTGGCTCATTCTCCTGCTTCAGTTTTCTACCTGCTGGGACAGAGGTGATGTCCAGCTTCTGCCCATGCCATCATTTTCCCTGCCATCATGGAGCTTCCCCTCAAGAGTGTAAGCCAGAATAAATCCTTTCCTTCCATGAGCTAGTTTTGGTTGGATGCTTTGTGTAATGAGAAGCTAACCATTTTAACAGTGATTAAACTTGTAACCCTTCATCTTATAGTCATGAGGATCCAGGATCAAGGGAGCAAGATCAAGTTACAGAGGCGAGCTGTTACAAAGGGTTCCTGTAGACTTCTTAGAACAGGAAGATCAATATCATTAGTATTTAGACATAGAAGATCTTGGGCAGTCCAGGCCACAGTGGATGTCTGGGCCTGATTCATGATTTTCAGAAAGTTCTTCTGGGTCCATTTCCAATATATGTATAAGATGCCTGCAAAATGGTAGGGGTTGAGCAAATGAGAATAAAATGAATATTTATGGAAGAACAATTATCTGACCTTTGATCCTTGTAGCAGTTCCCTTATCATTGCAAGACAACGCTCCCAACCAGAAGCAGATTGAGGAAGACAAGAGTTTATTTGTGGCTTATAGTTTTCTTTTTAAAGATTTTATTTATTTATTAGAGAGAGAGGGAGAAGGAGAGAATGGGAGAAAGGCAGATAGAGAGAGAATGGGCACATTAGGGCTTCTAGCCACTGCAGATGAACTCCAGATGCATGTACCACCTTGTGCATTTGGATTATGTGATTACTGGGGACTGGAACCTGGGTCCTTAGGTTTGCAGACAATCTCCTTAGCCAGTAAGCCATCTTTCCAGTCTGGATTACAGTTTTGAGGGGAAGTTTCATCATGCTGGTAAAAGTATGGCAGGCAACTGGCTCACACCATCACAAATCACCAGGGCAAGTGGGGTGGACTATAAAATCCAAAGGCCCACCCTCAGTTGATTACTTTTTCCAGTAAGGCTGTACTTCCAAGTACACACCAGCTGGGAATTAAGTATAAGGCTTAATTACATGAGGTTATAGGGAACATTTTACATGCAGACAACCATAATCCTATATGCTAATGAGAAAGGCTTACAGAACTTTCTGTTTAAAAATTGTGTTATAGAGGCTGGAACAATGGCTCAGCAGTTAATGTGCTTGTGTTGAATTCCAAATGATCTGGGTTTGATTCCTCATTTAAGGGAGAAATGGAGGGCTGGAGAGATGGCTTAGCAGTTAAGGCACTTGCCTGTGAAGACTAAGGACTCAGGTCCCATTCCCCAGTAACCATGGAAGCCAGATGCACAAGGTGGTGCACATGTCTGGAGTTCGTTTGCAGTGGCTGGAGGCCCTGGAATGCCCATTCTCTCTCTCTTCCTCTCTCTCTTTCCAATAAATAAATAAATAAATAAATAAATAACATATTAAAATGTATTTTAAAAAAAGAGAAAATGGATTCTTGCTCATGTTCATTACTCCAGTAGTTAACGTAGTCCACCTGTTCCGGCAGTACTCAGTGTTTTCAGAATGACAAAACTAGGTGCATCAGTTACTTTCCTTATTTCTGTGACAAAATACCTGACAAAATAATCTAACAGGAGGAAGGGCCTATTTGGCTCACTCACTTAGAAGATACGTCTTATTGTATACTTTAAGCCTCACAGAAAGCATCTTCACAGACACATTCAGAGGTGTGTTCAGTGGGTGATTCTGAATCTAGTATAGTTGACAATGAAAAGTTATCATCACACCAGTTAAGGCCAGTTGCTTGTCATATAGATCACATGGGAAAGGATTGTGATTTGGGAAAACCCCCTTTCTTAATAGTATGTGGGTAGATAGAGTCCACCGCAGATATACATATCAGCATGTCCAATGGGATCTTGTGGTAGCAGTTCAATTTATGGTAAATAAATACTAGCAAAGGATGAGCAATGAAGTGTTGGTCTGTCCAAATGTATGGGTAGAAGATGAACCACATTATTCTTATAAGAAGGCTAGAAGGATACCTGGAATGGCAGAGAAGGACACAAGTAGTCCAAGATCCAGGCTGGCCTTGAACTCATAGTGATCCTCCTATCTGTGCCTTCCAAGTGCTGGGATTAAAGGTATGCACCACCATGCCCGACTATGTTTCAGGATGTTTTAAAGAGCTAATTTCCTTAGCAATACTTTTCGAAACATATGCATTAAAGAAATTTCTTTCTTTTCCTTGTGTATACCTTAGAATAAAGTGCATTATTCATAAAAGTTGGGACTTGTTGAACTATTAAATAAAACAGAGGGAAAATGTTTTCACAAAGTTCCTTTTCTAACTATACCTTCCAGATTTATTCTTAAAATAATTACTTGACATATTTATATGCACATCTTTAGTTTAATACCTTACCTAATTGTCCAACACACTAATTCAATGTTGTTTGAGATGCATTAAATGAACAAAAGATAAACTGGGTAATAGAGAATGCAGAGAGCCTAGTGGCCCATGAAATCATTAGATGTGTAAAGTGATTTTTTTTTAAAGAGCTGTGCACTATCTGAGAACAAAATCTGTTTGCAAAGTACTTTAGTAGCAACCACTGGATCAGAATATAAAGACAATAGAAATTCCACACAGAGTCAAACCAATGGGCCATCCAAGCCAGCCCATTAGAGACAACATAGGAAGAGTTTGTAGACCAACCCTGTCTAATGCAGTATGTAGGAAATATTTAACACAACCTCTTAAAATAGTATAGTAAACTAATGTGTTGCATACAACTCTACTATTTTATACAAATTCATGTATTTTTCCCTATACAGGTCCCTTTTATATGTTCCATCATTGTAAGCTCCCATACATGAAAAGTAACATGATCCCTCTTCTACTGCACACTTTCTAATAATTCCCAAAACTCAGGCTTACCAATTCTTTAAACCATTCCCTTTTTTTTTTCAGTAGTTCTTTCTAAATGTACTCCACCAGCATCAGCTGGGAAATTATTAGGAATGAAAATACTCAAGTCTTGCCTCTGGACCTATTAAATCAGAAAGTCTGGGATGAGTCTGGGCTGAGTAGTTTGTATGCCCACAAGTCTGGATGATTCTGAGGCATGCCCAACACTGAGAAATATTGCTTTGAGCCAACTTTATCCATCCACTCTGACAAAAACACATAATTACATTTACTTTTTAGTTTGGCAATTACTTACATTGGTAATTTTTAACTCATAATTCCCAATGTTTCCTTTGATAGAAAACAAGCAAAAACATTGGGAAATAGGTATATTAAAATGAAAAATTGGAAATAAAGAGATAATATTGTTAGTTAAATCAACAATTATTAAGCAGTTTGAGGTCCTTTTATTCAGAGAAGTACATTATACCTCAAGAGCCCAGTGAGATTGTCACCTGAATGTGTCCCACATCCCAAGCTAATGATTTTGAGTAATGACTCTTAAATCATAAGAAGATTAATTCATACTTGTTATATCAAAATTCCTATGATCAAAGCACAGCTCCTTAGGCATTTGGAAGATATTTTTAAAAATCAAAATTATAATAAAAAGTCTGCTTAAAATATAATGGGACAAAATTACATGTATATAATACTTGCTTACTTGAGTATCTGAAGATGCTAGAAATATGTCCTTAATATTACTGCACCTGCCCTCTTTGAAATGTAAAACAATATTGTGCATTCAATTTAAAAATGTCTCAAATGATGTGCATGGCAGGATTAGAGAAACCTAGGAGACTGGATCAAATTTGACAAAGATACTGTCTTATGGATTTGGTCATTAATGGAGGCTGTGTTAGTATTTTCTCATTGATGCCTCACTTGTCACTGAGTGTGGCTTACAGGTCATACTACAGATAGAACAGATTATTCAAAGAGTAAAGGCTAACAACAGGGACAAGCAAAAGGTGAGGTCACCCATCATTCATGTTAAATGGACACCATAATTTATCTTCAGTAAAATCCAAAAGACAAAAAAGCAAGACTAGCAAATGTAAGTCTATAGGCTTCTATAGATACTGGGGTGATTAAAGGTAATATTGACAAGCCTAGAGCTTTGTCATGGTCAGATTGTTAGGTGTGGGTTGACAGTGAATTCTGACAAGAGAGTAGGAAAATGGAACATTTTGGTGAGATATGGATTTAAAATGCAGTGGGATATGTTAGAAAGAAAGGGCTCTGGAAGCACTGAGAACAAGTACTTCAAGATATAAGCTTTAAATTGATTTACTTTTCATTGACACTTTAAGAATGGATAGTTTAATTTTATTGTTATAAGTAGTGCTTGCTCATGGTTTAAAAATATATACAGGGGCTGGAGAGATGGAATAGTAGTTAACTGTGCTTTTTTCTCAAGCGTGAGGGCCTGAGGGGGCCTGATTCAACCTAAGTTCATTCTTCCAGCACCCACATAAACAGCTGGATATGGCTGTAAACAACTGTAACGCAAGTTTTAAGGGGAGTAGAGACTGGAGAATTCTGTAACTCATGAAAAACATCAAGCTGTTGAATCCTCACTCACCTGTCTATTTTTCCTTGATATGTTAAATCTCAAGGAAAAATAGACAGGTGAGTGATGGAGACGGACATCTGTCATTCTCCTGTGGTCTGAACATGGCATGCATATGCACACATGCATGTGCACACACCATATATACCACATTACACTATGCATATTACACACATGCAAAAAATGCAGAAATGTATACTCCATAACATAAAGTGCCTTACATTAAGGTAGCTTTATGCTTTCCTCTTAGTACTTCTACATATGCTGATTTATGGTTCAATGTAAATATATTAGTATGCATTCTTTGTCTCAAAATAGCATCATGGAGGGCTGGGGAGATGGCTCAGCAGTTAACGGTGATTACTTGCAAAGCCTTCCAGCTCAGGTTTGATTCCCCAATAATCACTCAAAGCCAGATGCACAAAGTCGTGCATGTCTTTGGAGTTCATTTGCAGAGTGGGCTCAATCTCTTTTTTCTCTCTTTCTCAAATAAATAAATAGAAATATAAAAGTGTCATAGCATAGCATGTTTGTATGTGTATGCATACACTTATGTATACATATAGATTTTGTTTTTATTGTTTGTGTTGTAAAATTTGAGAGTGTGTTTGGTAATGAAGCTTTTTTTTTAGAACTGCCTGCATTTATTTTTATTTTTATTTTTATTAATTAATTTTGTACTCATTGAGTACAGTCAATTTGGTACCATCATTAGGCTCATCCAAGTACTACCCCCTCCCCGTGGCCCCTCCTTAATGAGGTATATGGGTCATGAATTCTGGAGTCAGCCCACAGTTATGGGTAGGATAGATGTCTGCATATCATGACACAACATGTGGCTCTGACATTCTTTCCCCCCCTCTTCTGCAAAATTTCCCTGAGCCATTTTGGGTTCATTTTTGGTCTGCTTCAGTGATGAGGTGTTGGGGGCTTCTGGGTCTCTGGATCTCTGATTTGGCAGGAGTTGATTTTTTCTCTGTGTTGACCTCCTTCACCCTTGTGCTGGTACCCATTTCACCAAGAAAACAGCACAATTGCTTGTTTCACCAATTGTTCTTAGTTTCAGCCGGGGCTCTTTTGAGGTATGATGGGGTGGCTCTCTCCTTAGGATCTACATCTATCTGAAAAAGAGAAGCAGATTCTCCAACGGAGAGTAAGTTAGCACCAGACAAATGAGATAACCCTTACTTTTTTTTTATAGAGAATTTAATAGGTGTAGGCCCTCTTGTAGCCCACGATTGGTGTTAGCTTGATAATGGAGAGTGGGCTCATGTTTGGATATGGTTCTGACTTGTTTCCCAGCTCCAGCTATGGGTCCGGTACCACTGAGGGAGTCAGTTAGCTGAATCAAGAGCAGTGGGTTTCTCACCATGGCTGTGTGCCACTATTGCGCTTGTGTGAGCATCTCAACAGGTTATTTGCTGCTAAGTAGGTTAGACCATGAGTTGCTTGGACAGATATTGGTCATTTTCCCCCAGTCACCCACGTAGCACCTTCTGTCCCTAGATGTGCTAACTGTCTGGGGACTGACTCTGTTTCAGCTTCCAGCCATGCCATTCCATTATATGTGTCAACCACATAAGGTGTCTTCAGCAGTAGGGTCTTACCACTTACTTTTGGTGGGCCATCAAGTACTCAGACAGAAATCTGTCTTTCTTTTGGGAAACCTTGTAGGTATCTCTGATCAAAAGCTCATTGTGGATGATAGCCACATGTGGGTACTGGGAGTTACATGTCAGTGCCCACTAAGAAAATGAAGAAAAAGATAACTAATATAAAAGAGTTAGAGTGAAGAGAGAGAGAAAGAGAAAGAGAAAGAGAGAGAGAGAGAGAGAGAGAGAGAGAGAGAGAGAGACTGGAAGAGAGAGAAGCTATAGAACATTAAGGTCAATCTTCATCAAACCCTCTCCAGTGTCTTGTGGCTCAGGTGATCCCTCTAATGGCCTGGTGAAGGTTCAGCTATTTGGTCTGCCTTTTAGGATGCAGAATTTTATAGTACCATTGCTGTTTGGGTCTAGATGTGTGTTTCCCACCGCTTTCATTACCCTCCCCTCCTTCCCCACCCATCCTATTGTCTAGACCACAGGATGCTTGCTGGGAATGTAAGGCATCTTGGGTAGATTAAGGTTAGGTGCTGTAGATGAGTGAGACTATGCGGCGATTTTTTTTTATGTGATTGGGTAAGTTCACTGAGAATGACCTGTACCAGGTTCAACCATTTTTCCTCAAATTTCATTGTGTCATTTTTTCTTACTGCTGTATAGAATTCCACTGTGTAGATATACCACCTCTTAGTTATCCATTCTTCTAGTGATGGATATCTGGGTTGATTCCAGCTCTTAGCTATTACAAATTGAGCCACTACAAACATGGTTGAGCAAATCTTTCTGGCCTGTGGTTTGAAGGTTTTAGGGTAGATGCCCAGTAAGGGAATAACTGGGTCTGTTGGTATCTCTATACTCAGCTTTTTCAGAAGTCTCCATATTGCTTTCCAAAGTGGTTGTACCATCTTACATTCCCACCAACAGTGGATGAGTGTTCCTATTTCTCCACATCCTTGCCAGCATTTATTTTGATTTGATTTTTTGATGTTTGCTATCCTTACTGGGATAAGGTGGAATCTCATTGTTGTTTTATGTTGCATTTCCCTGATGATTAGGGATGATGAACATTTTCTGAAGTGTGTGTTTACCATTTGTATGTCTTCCTCTGTGAACTGCCTGTTCAGCTCTTTGCTCAATTTTGTGAGTGGGGTGTTTGACTTTTTACTGTTTATAGTTTTGAGTTCCTGGTAGATGCTAGAGATTAAGCCTCTATCAGTTGGATACTGTAGCAGACAGCTTCAGGTTCACTGAGATAAACTTCCAGACCAGACACAGTTATGGAGGAAGGCATATTTATTGAAGCCTATAGATCCAGAGGAAGTTCCATAAGTGGCAGAAGAACCTGGCCTGCCTTCACAGGACCAAGCAAAGAGAGAGAAGTACAAGCCTAAAAGTCAAAAGCCACAGCACACTTCAGGAACTCCAGCTACGCACAATTTGCATATATTGAGATTGAAATCTGAAAGCCACCATCACACCTTAAGATCCACCCAGTGAAACTGCCTCCAGCCAGGTGGCTGTAGATGCAAACTACAAACAAATAAACAACTGAATATATTGGGGGGGGGGCATCTATTCTATTCAAACCACCACAGATACCCAGCAAATATTTTCTCCTGTTCTGTGCATAATCTATTGGCTTTGCTTATTGTATGCTTGTCTGTAAAGAAACTCTTCAGCTTCATGTGATCCCATTGGTTGAGTGACTGTTTACAATCGTGAGCTAGTGGGGTTTTGTTCAGGAAGTCTTTTAACATTCATATATCATGGAAAGTACTTCCCATATTTTCTTCCAGTAGTGGTCGAGTTTCTGGTCCTATATTGAGGTCTTTGATCCATTTGGACTTGAGTATAGTGCATGGCAAAATGTGCGGATGAAGTTTCAATTTCCTGCATATGGTTATCCAGTTTGTCTAGCACCATTTGTTAAAGATGCTGTCTTTTTTCCAGCCTATATTGTTAGGGCCTTTGTCAAATATCAAGTAGCTATAGTTGTTTGACCCAAAGTCCAGGTCCTCAAGTCTATTCCATTGGTCTATACTCCTGTTTTTATGCCAGTACCATGCTGTTTTTATTACTATGGCTTTGTAACATAGCTTTAGATCAGTATGGTGATGCCTCCAGAGTTATTTCTTTTGCTGAGGATATGTTTGGATATGTGATGCCTTCTGACTTTCCATATGAAATTTGAGGTCATTTTTTCTATCTCTGTGAAGAACACTGTTGGGCTTTTAATTGTAATTGCGTTAAATCTATATATTGCCTTTGGTAGGATTGCCATCTTCACAATGTTAATTCTGCCTATCCAGGAGCATGGGAGGTCTTTCCATTTTCTCAAGTCCTCCTCAATTTCTTTTTTGAGTGTTTTTATGTTTTCATTGTATAGATCTTTCACTTCCTTGGTTACTTTTACTCCAAGGTATTTTTTTTTTTTTTGCTATTGAAAATGGGACCATGTCCCTTATTTCTTTCTCTGTATTTTTGTCATTTGCATATAGAAAGGCTACTGATTTTTGTGCATTCATTTTGTATCCTGCTACTTTGCTATAGGAGTTAATCACCTTCAGGAGTTTTGGGAGGGAGTCTCTCGGGTCTCTTAAGTATACAATCATGTCATCAGTGAATAGAGCTAATTTAATTTCTTTCCTTCCAAATTATATTTCTTTTATTTCCTTCTCCTGTCTTACTGCTTGAGCTACGACTTCCAGTACTATATTGAAGAGCAGAGGTGAGAGTGGACAACCCTGTCTTCTTCCAGATCTCCATGGGAATTTCTCCATACTCTCCCCATTAAGTATTATTTGGGCCTTAGGAGCTTTGTATATTGCTTTTATTATGTTAAGATATGAACCAACCATGCCAATTCTCTCCAATGTTTTGATCATGAAGTGATGTTGTATCTTGTCAAAGGCCTTTTCTGCATCTATCGAAATGATCAAGTGGTTTTTGTGTTTAACCTTGTTTATGTGGTATATTACATTGACAGATTTCCATATGTTGAACCACACCTGTGTTCCTGGGATGACTCCCATTTGGTCAAGGTGGATAATGCTTTTGATGTGTTGTTGGATTTGGTTTGCGAGGATTTTGTTCAGAATCTTTGCATCTAAATTCATCAAGGAAATAGGCCAGTAGTTTTCTTTTCTTGTGGCATCTTTGCCTGGTTTTAGAATTAGGGTGATACTAACTTCATAGAAGGAGTTGGGTAGCTTTTCCTGTTCTCCAATTGTGTGGCACAGTTTGAGGAGGATTGGTTTGAGTTCTTCCATGAAGATTTGATAGAATTCAGCTGAGAAGCCATCTGGTCCTGGACTCTTCTTTTTGGGGAGGTTTTTTTTTTTTTTGATTAGTTTTTCATTCTCAATGAATGTGATAGGTTCATTTAGGAGATTAATCTGCTCTGAGTTTAGCTTTGATAGATGGTATGGATCCAGGAATTTATCCATCTCCTCCACATTATCCAGTTTTGTGGAGCAGAGGTTTTTGAAATAAGTCCTGATGATTCTCCCGATTTCACTTATGTCTGTTGTGATCTCTCCTTTTTCATTTTGAATTTTGTTAATTTGAAGTATCTCTTTTTTTTTTTTTTTGCTTGATCTTATTGGCCAGGGGTTTGTCAATCTTGTTTATTTTTTCAAAGAATCAGCTCTTTGTTTTGTCAAGTGTCTTAATTGTTTTCTTAGTTTCCAATTCATTAATTTCTCCTCTGATTTTAATTATTTCTTTCCTTCTGGAGCTCTTTGGGTTGGATTTTTCTTGCTTTTCCAGTGCCTTCAGGCAGATGGTTAGGTTATTGATTTGGGATCTCTCTGTCTTTTTTATGAAGGCATTGAGTGCTATGAATTTTCCCCTGAGGACCACCTACATTGTGTCCCATAAGTTCTGGTACGATGTGTTCTCATTGTCATTCAATTCTAGAAATTTTGCAATTTCATTTTTTATTTCATCCACTATCCATTTATTGTTTAAAAGTGTGCTGTTCAGTTTCCAGGTGCCGTTGGGATTCTTGGTGGGTCTTTTGTTAATTTCTAGCAATGTAGCATTGTGATCTGATATCATGCAGGGAATTATGTCAATCTTCCTAAATATGCAGAGGCAGGCTTTGTGACCCAGTATATGGTCTATTTTAGAGAATGTTCCATGGGGTGCTGAGAAGAATGTGTAGTCTGTGAGTTTGGGATGGAATGTTCTGTAGATGTCCATTAGGTCTAAGTGGCCTATGGTTTTGTGGAGCTCTCTTTCTTCCCTGTTGAGTTTCTGTTTGGATGACCTGTTGATTACTGATAATGGTGTATTGAAGTCCCTAACTATGATGGTGTTGGTGCTTATTTCTGTTTTATTTTCAAGTAGGTTTTGGTTTATGAACTGTGGTGCCCCTGTGTTTGGTGCATACAGATTTGTGATTGTAATATCCTCTTGATGGATTGTTCCATTGATAAGTAGGAAGTGGCCTTCTTTGTCTTTTTTGATTATTTTTGGTTTGAAGTCTATTTTATCCAATATTAATATAGTTACACCTGCTTGTTTCTCATTCCCATTTGCTTGGAATACTGTTTTCCACCCTTTCACCCTGAGGAGGTGTCTGTCTTTAGTGGTGAGGTGGGTTTCTTGAAGACAACAGATTGAGGGGTCTAATTTTTTGACCCATGCTGTTAGTTTGTGTCTCTTGATGGGTGAATTAAGGCCATTGATATTTAGGGTAATGACTGTGAGATTTGATTTTATCCCTGCCATATTGTGATGGTATATGTGGTTTGGTGTTTTCATGGACTTTGAAGTTTTGTGCCTACTCTGAGTTTGGTTATTGTGATCTGCTTCTTGTAGGTATTTGAGGTTGATTTTTTGTTTCTTCTGTGTGGAGAATTTCCTGAAATACTCTCTGTAGGTTTGGTTTTGTGTTCATGTAATTGTAAACTGAGTTTTGTCATGGAAAGTTTTTCTTTCACCATCTTTTATAAGGGATACTTTTGCTGGGTAGAGTAGTTTGGGTTGGAAGCCATAGGTTCTTAGACTTTGTAGTGTTTCATTCCAGGCCCTTCTAGCTTTTAGGGTTTCCATTGAGAAGTGTGGAGTAATTCTGATGGGGTTACCTTTGAAAGTGGTGTGCTGTTTTTCCTTAGCTGCTTTTATGATTTTCTCTTTGGTGTCAATATTTAGAGTCTTAATGACAATATGTCTTGGAGAGTTTCTCCTTTGTTCCAGTCTATTTGGAATTCTGTTGGCTTCTTGTGTCTTGATGGGATTTCTTTTGAGAGACTGGGGAAGTTTTCTTCAATTATTTTGTTAAATAAGTTCTTCATGCCTTTGGTCTGAATTTCTTCTCCTTCTGGTGTTCCAATGATCCTGATATTAGGACGTTTAAGTGTATCCCATAATTCTCTCATGTTCTGTTCACAGAAACTTTTGAACTTACTGAAACTTTTGAACTCTCGAACTGTTTCTTCCATCTTGTCTTCCCAATCAGAGTTTCTATCCTCCACATGGCTGACTATATTCTTGAGAGCTTCTAGAGAGTTTTGGACTTGTTCAGTTAGGTTTGCACTTTCTACTGCTTTTCTATGTATAATTTCCATCCCTCTGTCAAGCTCCCTTTTCACATCATTTTCTGACTTTCTTGATGTCTTGGAATTCATCCTTGCATTTCTTTATGTCTTCATTTAGCATTGCCAGCTGATTTTTGAGGTCCACTTTTTTTTTCGCTGTCCCTCATATCTCTTAACTCTCTTGAACTCCTTCCATTTTCTTGTCTATTAGGTCTAGTCTAGTGATGGCAGCATCTACACGATTATTGGTCCTTTGTTGCTTTTCTGCAAGTTCTGCCAGTAGCTTGGTCAGGGTTGCATTGCTCATAGATTAATATTGGTGTTCTGATTCTAATGATTCTTCTATTGTTTGATTAGAGATGTTCATTCTAGGACTGGGTGATCTAACTGGATTTTCTTGCATTTTATTTTTCATGTTATTTCTTTTGTGCTGTTGTCTGCCCAGCACAGTGTATGGGCATGTAGGTGGGTGGGTCAGCCTAGGCTCAAGCAGAATGGGAATCTGAAGCAGCTTGAGGCAGTTGCTAAGCAGACTGGGCTTTGGGTCTCTGTTGCCAATTCTGCTACTGCTTGCCCAGGGTGCCAAAGTTGCTTGGGCTCTCACGCTGTAATGTGTCAAAGCTGCCTGCGCTTGTGCTAGGAGGGGCATTGAGGTACCAAGCACTGACGCAGCCCAAACTCTGGCTTGGTGGAACACTGGGACCCGGAAGCACTCTGCACTCCCCCACAACAGGACAATGACTGTCTGCCGGCATTGCAGACAGGGAGGGGATTGCACCTGAGCCAGCGTAAGCTACAGACACAGTCTGAGCTCACATGGGGAGTTGGAATGGACCTCGCTGATCCGCTGGAGCAGTAAGTGAGCCAGTGGGCAAAGCAGGTTAAACTTCCACAAGCAGGGATCTGAGTGGCAGTGGTGCTGTTTGGCGGGTAAATTGATCAAAGGAGCCTGAGCTGCAATGGGCCAGCAGGCGTAGCCTGGCCAAGGTCACTTTTGGGAAGGGGTAGCAGGGCAATTGCTCCTGTGCAGTGAGGCAAGTGTAACTATGTTGGCCTGGGACCCTTTTCCTACAGTAAGTGTGGGAGTTTCCTGAAGCTGGGACTGTGGTATGGTGGCTGCTGGAGGGGAGGGATGGGCAACGCGCATGCAAGGGAATCAGTGATTCCCTGTTTTTTCCCCTTTGTGCTGCCCCACTGGCCATCTATTGGAGATTTCTCTGACCTAAAAGACCCAGTGAACCCTTAATGTCTTGCCTTTCTTTTCTGGAGATGTGCAGTGCAGTTAGGTGCTTGCCATCTTGGTTGTTTGGTTTTTCAAGGTAAAGTCTCATTCTAGGTCATGCTGACATGGAATTAACAATGTATTCTAAGGGTGGCCTAGAACAACTCATGGTAATCCTTCTACCTCTGCTTCCCAAGTGCGGAGATTTAAGCCATGCACCACCACACCCAACAAACTTTTTCATTAATATGTAACTTAGACTTTTAATTTATATTACTCAAAATAATCTTAAAAAATTTTTTTTTTACCTATTATGTTTACTATCCAGAACATATGGTGATTTAATGCTCTATTAAAATCATTTGCACTATTTTAAATTTTATTGTTCACTATTATAAATAATTTTGCTACCTATATTTTTAGCTATAAACTTTCTGTGCATGTTTTAGTATTTATGTAGGATAAAAAATTTAAAAATAGCTTTGTTAGATCAGAGAATATTGTCATTAAAATCAGAACCAATGTTCTAACCATAAAAACATTTATGAATCTTTAATTTGGTAACACATAGATTCCAAATTTTTCTTTAATAATGTATCTACTTTAAACTATGGAATTTCCTTTTTTAAGATTAAAATAATAAGGAACCCAAAATACAAAAAATTGTTTTGTTATGAATGTATTATGAAAGCATCACTGTTCATAGAAACTGAGCAACTTGCCAAACAAGAGCAATAGGGACCACATGTGTCTCAGCTGTCCACAGTTAGGCTTCTGGGCTTGAAATGACTTGAAAACACTCTGGGACTATTAAATGGTTTATTTATTTATTTGTATAAAACATGTCAGTACAGCATATCCAGTATGATAAAATGGCTGAGTGTATGTATTGGTTTATGTAGCTTGTTCCCTATTATATATGAAGCCAAAATAACCTATCAAACAAAAGTATTTTGTGTTAGAATATATTCACTGATCATTAGAGATTTCAGGATGCTATAAGATTGGTGAAATAATAGGTGATAGCCTTACATGTGGAATTGATGTGGCTCGTGAGTAATATATTTCCCCAGACTTAGTAACAAGCCAACTTTCTTCTGTGTGAAGAATGGACCCTCCTGAAATCACATATCACTGTTTCATCTTCCTGTCTCTCTGGTGAAGATGCCTGTATTCAGCTATAGGGACTGTAACAAAGGTACACCATCACAAACTCCTTCCCTTTCTTCCTTCCTGGCCACCTTGCTTGTATGTTTCTTTCCTTTTTTCTATCTTTTCCTTTTATTCATTCTTCCACCCATGGTACATTCCCAGATATTTCCCACATCATCAATAAGTGGCAAAAGCAGGCCCTGAGGACCATACAGATGACAGCTTCTGCTTGGACAAGCTCATAATCTCACCAGACAGACAGATATAAACAGAGGATTAGACAACACGAAGGGTAACATAGTTATGTACCAAAAATGTTAGAATAAAGAAAGTGGAACAATAAATGCTGCTAGGTGGAGTAAGGAAAGCTTTGAAGAAGATCTGGAATTAGTGAAATGTTTGGAAGCACATTTTTTTTTCTTTTAAAATTTTTTTAAGTTTATTTTTTATTGACAACTTCTATACCTATATACAATAAACCATGATATTTCCCTCCCCTCCCCACTTCCCCTTCTTCAACTCTGTTCTCCATAATATCCCCTCCCTCTCTCCATTGGTCTCTCTTTTAATTGGATGTCATCATCTTTTTCTCCTATTATAAGGGTCTTTTGAAGGTATTGCTAGGCACTGTGAGGTCATGGATATCAAGGTCAATTTCCTTTTGTACAGTTGCATTGTAAAGAGTGGTACCCTCCCTTTGGCTCTTACATTCTTTCTTCCACCTCTTCTGCAACAGACCCTGAGCCTTGGAGGGTGTGGTAGAGATGTTTCAGTGCTGGATACTCCTCCATCACTTCTTCTCACCACTATGTTGCCTTTTGGATCATCCCAGTGGTCATCACCTTCTGAAAAGAGGAGCATCTCTAACCAGAAGGGAGAGTAGCATTAATATATGAATATGAACATTAAGGGTAGTGCTTTCAGAGCAGTTTGGTGAGAATAATATATATATATTTTCAGACAAGAGCAGGCTTTATGCCCCTAAGGCTCATGACCTCCCCTGCCATAGGCTTTTGGTTAGGTTTTCAGTACCAGGCATGTATTCCGTCCCATAGAGCAGGCCTTCAGTCCAATTAGAGAGCAGTTGGATTCCCCCTGAGCAGGCATGCCACTATTGTACTTGTTTGGTCATTTGGCCTGTCTGGTCAAACTTGAGGCTTCCAGTGTCTACTGTTTTCATCACATACAGTGTAGCTTTTCCCAGATTTCAGTTGGCTGGTGTACAGGGAGAAGGTTTTCTGCTTAGAACCAGCTTGATTTCTCAGTGACTTAGCTGCTCAAGCATGTGAAGTCTTCAGCAATAGGGTCTTATCTGTTTCTCAAAGGAAACCAAGGGCCTTGGCAATAGGCTGTAATGTTTTGGAGGCAATAGGGACCTCCCTGGCCAACAAATCACTGGACGGTATCACATCCCTGGCACTGAAAATTTTCTAGTAAAAGTCTATGGCTTCTGGATGTGACATTATTCAAAAAGTAGGTTTTCATATGTCTTATTCAGATTATCTTGAATTTTGATTGACCCTACATATCTGTTTTATACAATCTCTTCCTCTGGCCTCACTTAGGTCTTATCCCTCCCTGTAATCTGTTCTTCTACTTACATATATACAATACCATCCCCTTAAGTCCTTCCCTCTCCTCCCTCCCTTATAGCCTTTTTCTAGATTACTGGACTCTGATATCAGTATTTTGTTCCAGCTCACACACAAGTCTATATATTTATAGCTAAGATACACATATGAGAGAGAACATGTGACGTTTGGCTTTCTGGGCCTAGGTTACCTCACTTAGTATAATCCTTTCCAGAGCTATCCATTTCCCTGCAAATTGGATAATTTCATTTTTCTTTACTGCTGAATAGAATTCCATTGTGTAAATGTACCACATCTTTATTATCCATTCATCTGTGGAGGGACATCTAGGCTGGTTCCATTTCCTAGCTATTGTGAATAGAGTAGCAATAAACATGGTTGTGCAATTATCTCTAAGGCAGTGAGAAGGATCATTAGAATATATGCCTAGGAGTGCTATAGCTGGACCATATGGTAAATCTATTTTTAGCTGTATCAAGAACCTTCATACCAATTTCTACAATGGCTGTATCAGATTACATTCCCACCAACAGTGTAGAAGGGTTCCCCTTTTTCCACATCCTCACCAACATTTATTGTCATTTGTTTTCTTGATGGTAGCCATTCTGACAGGAGAGAGATGTATTCTCAAAGTAGTTTTAATTTGCATTTCCCTGATGGTTAAGGATGTAGAACACTTTTTTAGATGTTTTTATGCCATCTGTATTTCTTCTTATGAGAACTCTCTATTTAGTTCCATAGCCCATTTTTAATTGGTTTGTTTGATTTCTTATTGTTCTATTTTTTGAGTTCTTTGTATATTCTGGATATTAATCCTCTGTCAGATGTGTAGCTGGCAAAGATTTTCTCCCATTTTATAGGCTGTCTCTTTGGTCTTTTCACAGTGTCTTTGCTGTACAAAAGCTTTGTAATATCATGAGATCCCAGTGGTTGATTAGTGATTTGAATTCCTGAGTAATTGGGGTTATATTCAGAAAGCCATTACCTATGCCAATATGTTGAAGGGTTTTCCCTACCTTTTCATCTAGCAATTTCAGAGTTTCAGGTCTGATATTAAGGTCCCTGATCCACTTGGATTTGATTCTTGTGCATGGAGAAAGACAAGGATCTATTTTCATCCTTCTACATATTGATAACAAGTTTTACTAGCATCACTTGTCGGAGAAGCTGTCTTTTCTCCAATGAATATTTTTGGCATTATTGTCAAAAATCGGATGGTTGTAGCTGCCTGGATTAACATCTGGGTCCTCTATTCTGTTCCCATTGATTTACATGTCTGCCTTTGTGCCAATACCGTGCTGTTTTTGTTATTATGGCTTTGTAATATAGCTTAAAATAGGGTATGGTGATACCACCAGCCTTATTTTTGTTGCTCAAAATTGTTTTGGCTATTTCAGGATTTTTGTGCTTCCACATGAATTTTTGATTTTTTTTTCTATTTCTGTGAAGAATGCCATTGGAATTTTAATGGGGATTGCATTAAAAGTGTAGATTGCTTTTGGTAAGATTGACTTTTCACTATATTGATTCTTCCAATCCAAGAACATGGTATTTTTTCAAATTTCCTTATGTCTTTTGCAATTTCTTGTGTTTTTAAGTTCTCTTTGTAGAGACCCTTCACTTCCTTGATTAAGTTTGTTCCAGGGTACTTTATTTTTCTTTTGAGGCAATTGTGAATGAGAAAGATTCCCTGATTTCATCCTCCACATGTTTGTTGTTAGTATATAGGAAAGGTACTGATTTTTGTGTGTTAATTTTGTATCTTACTGTATTGCTAAAAATGTTTATCAGTGCTAATAGTTTGTTCATAGAGTCTTTAGGGTCCTTTATATATAGAATCATATCATCTGAAAATAATGATAATTTGATCTCTTCCTTTCCCATTTGAATCCCTTTTATAAGTATCTCTTGCCTTATTGCTATAGCTAAGATTTCTAGCACTATATTAAATAAAAGTGGAGAAAATGGGACACCCATGTCTTGTTCTTGAATTTATTGAAAAAGCTGTGGGTTTTTCCCCATTTAGTATTATGTTTGCTGTAGGTTTGTCATAAGTAGCTTTTATTCTGTTAAGATGTGTTCCTTCTATTCCCAGTTTCTGTAATATTTTTACCATGAAGGGATGTTGATTTTTTTTTTTGTTTTGTCTTTGGTTTTGTTATCAGGGTGATGGTGGCTTCATAGAAGGAGCTGGGTATAATTCTTTCCTTTTCTGTATTACAGAAAAGTTTGAGAAGCAGTGGTGTTAGTTCTTCCATGACGGTGTGGTAAAATTCACCAGTGAATCCATCTGGGCCTGGACTTTTTTTAGTTGGGGGGCTTTTTATAACTGCTTGGATCTCCATACTTGTTATAGGTCTGTTTAATTGGCTTATCTCATCTTGATTTAATTTTGGTATGTTATATGAATCAAGGAAATCATCAATTTCTTTTAGATTTTCGAACTTTGAGGCTTATATATTTTTAGCATATGTCCTTATGATTTTCTGAATTTCTTTCTTGTATGTTTCTTATATGTTGCACTTTTTTTTGAGTATGTGAAAAAGTAATTGGACACATAGAACAGACCTGCAGGCTTGGCCTCAGTCTGTATCACATGCAGGTTATAGCATAGAGACCAGGAGATGCTGTCTCTTAATACAGTTGATAGTAAATCACGTGGCAATTCACTACTTTTCACTTATTTCTAAATATGTCACTGCTACCTGAGGGAAAAGACCTCCTGAAAATTTTTAGAATACGTGATATGGGTTTTATGATACTAATGCTAGCAACATGATAATGCCTTTAGCACAGTCCTTAGAATTTGTGTACAACATTACAAGTGTGCCCTAACGCACAGTGGACTTTGGCTAACAATATGTGTTGATAGTGGTTTATCAAATTTTATAACAAACATAACAAAATGTTCATGGTAGTAAAGACTAAGACTGGGGGTGGGAGAGATGGCATATGAGAAGTCAGTATTTTCCCCTCAATTTTCTTGTAATCCTAAAACTGGTCTAAAACAATTTTAAACCAGTGTAGCTAGCTTCTGTTAGCTCCCTCTCTGCCTTTGTAAAGAAAAGAACAGGATTTTGCCCTTCAGTTTTAGAGGAAGCATAATAAATTTTCAATTTTAAAATTATTTTTGACATTCATAATTACTTCTTTAACACTAGGTTAAGGACTGCAATACTTCAGTATTCTTCAGTGTAACCTCTCTCACAAAGTAAAGGGATGACTTAGATAAGTGTTAATTATCCTGACTTAGAAAGGATGAAGCCCCATAAGATTCATGCCAAGATAGGTGACTGTAAACATCACTGTCATGAATCAAAACCACCAGGAAGCTTAGATAGAATATGTATTGTTTATTGTAGTTCAAGAGCATTGTTAATCATTATGTTTCTTCAAGTTGAAGATCAACTGGTGCTGCAGTTAGCCTCTCAGTTTTGGGACAAAACACCTAACAAAAAGCAGCTAACAGGAGGAAAGGGATTTTTCAGCTTACAGTTTCAAGGGGAAGCTTTATCAAGGCAGAGCAGAGGCTGTACATCACATCTTCCCACATAAGCTGCAAAGCAGCAGCAAGAACAAGTAAGGGGGAGGGGCTAGGCTGCAACACCCCAAAGCCCACCCCCAGCAACACAGCTCTTTTATGAAAGTTCTACCTCACAGACTACCACAACACCTGGTTGTAGGACTTAGACTGATAGAAATTCTACCATCTAGCAAAAGTAGCAGCAAGGGGCAGGGTTCTAGAACATTTCAATTGACAATTTGGGATGCTATGATTGGGGAATGGAATACCTGGTAGCAAGATGTAGTCCACTGGTTATCACCAAATGCCATGCCAAGTTTCAAGAGAGAAAATCAATTATTTTTAAATAAAGGTGTTGTACCATAAATATTACTAAAGGATTTACAGAGTGATTGGATGTCGGGATAAGAGAAACAGAGATATATAAAAGATGCTACTGAGGTTTCATTTGAGCAAACAGAAGCAGGGCTGGGGTTGAAAGTGAAGTAGGTAAAATGACATGGGCACAGAAATTAAGTGCTTTTGAACAGGACTATTCAAAAGCACAGCTGCACAGTACATGCAGAGCTGAAGACGCTAGCTGGCTTTCTACTAGACAGGTCCTGACTAGAAGAATGGAGTCACTCTTATTGAATTGTTGTAGGTAGTTCAGAAGCAGGGCTGGTGAGGGTGGGGAATATGCTGGGTCCCAGATGGCTACTGAACATCCAGAGGGAGATTGAAGTCATCAGTTGTGTCGGAGCTGTATGTCATGCGTCAGATCTAGACTAAAGAGATAGTTATCACATGACTGACTGAAAAAAAAAGAAGTGAGTTGATTGGTTAGGGAAGAAATTTATGAGCTGAGCTTGTGATGCTTTGAATATCCGCATAGTCTCAAGTGCTTGTTATTCAGCCTTCTATTTTGTCTGGTTGGTGAAGCCTTGCTGGATGAGGTATATAACTGAAGATGGACATTGATGTTAATTAGTCTAGTCTACTGGTTATTCAGAGCTTCTTGCTGTTGCTGCTGCTACCGCTGCTCTCTCTCTCTTTCTCTGTTGTTGATGCATGAAGATGTGAGTCAGTTGCCATTCTTTCACCACCATGATGAAAATTCACACTGAAACTGTAAGCAAGAAATAAACTCTTTCCTCCAATAAGCTGCTTCTGGATAGATGTTTTGTCCCAGCAATGAGAAGGTAACTACTACAGAGCCATTAGACACTTCAATTTGTTGAACAGAAAAAGAAGAACCATCAAGGGACCTTGAAAAGGAGAAGCTAGTGAGAGAAGCCCAGCAGTGTACCCTTCTGGAGATAAGATGGTACAATGCTTTGAAGTGTAGGAGGTGACCAACTGTGTTTAAAGCCCTGGTTCTAGCACGAGTGTCACCAGTGATATTAACCAAATAGTGTTAGTGGAAAACGGGAAGAAATGATGGATTGAGAAGAGGATAGGAACTTGTTTTCAGGGGCTTCTACTAAAAATAAGGAGGGTGAGTGAAAGGTAGGAAAAGAGTGACAGAGAGAGAGAGAGAGGGAGAAAGTGACAGGAGTAGCTAGAGACTACTGAGAGGGAGAGAAAAAGTGATGTAGACATAGGAGGGAGAAAGAATTCAGTGCTTTCTTACTACCTCCAATATGTATCACAAGCTCTCATTTCCTGGTTTAGCAGTGGGTGCCTGAAATACTAATATCTTTTTTAGAAGATGGTATTCAGCAGAGACCACAGGGATTTGAAGTAACAATTACTTTATCCTAATGAATGAGAAAACTCTCTGCGATTTTCTACCAAGGAAGGCACATGTGAAAAAAAAAAAAAAAAGGTAGTATATACCAATTCATCTAAGTGCAAGTATTTTTTCCCCTCTATTTGAATTTGTTGATTTGGAAATTATCTGTTCCTGAAACTGAATCATCATTGGCTCCACTGTTTTTTTATTTTTATTTATTTATCTTTACAAAATCTCACATGCTGATGATAGTTATGAAATAACACATTTTACCTTGTCAACTTTCGCTTACCAGTTAGGATCTAAGAGCTTGTTCAGAGGTAATTTGAATATCTTTCCAAGATAGTGCATCTTTTCATAGATCCATAGAAAAGTAAATATGACTTGATAATCATGCCAAACATTTCTTTGCATTGTAAAATTGAATTGGCAGCTTTGCATAATAAAGGGATAAAATTATGGGCCACACAAGATTTTCCTGAAATTTAATTGTTCAGGCTCAAAAAATTCTCTGCTGAATACTTTGGTGCTTGTTTTTGTATTTAGACATTTCCATGTGACTGCTTGCAGCAGACATTCCTTTTGAAATCTATTTTCATTAAAAATACACTTTAATAAATATTCCAAAACCACTCTGACTGCACCCATTATATCACAGGTATTATGTAGATGAATATTTTACCATGATAATTGACAAACCAGCATTTGTGAACTTTGTTCTTTGAGATTGCTTCAGGTACTATATCTTTTTATGGGATGTAGTATTTTGTAATCTTTTATTTCCTGTTATGATTTATAAACTCTGTATAAAATAAGTGCCTTTTGCATGCAAAATGTGTAACCACTAGAGTGAAAACATAAGAGAAGAGAAAAAACAGGTTTAGGATCATGAGGCTTTACATTTCTTACTTAAAGTTGTAAATAAATTTCAGCTCATGGAAGAAAGTATTAAGAAAGAATCCAATAAGCATTAAATCATGGAATACTCATTTTTCCTAAATAGAGGTTCTGGGTGGTATTATTTTACTGTTTAAGGATTTTATAACTAAAATGAGAGAATTAGGAATGGACTAGGAGGGACCTTAGAATTCATTTAACATGATCTTGTATGGATGTGAAAGCTGACCTGTGTTATTCCACAGGTAGCACAATGTGATTTGGACACCGATAGAACTCAGGGCTCTGCATGATTGTTCCGGACAATCATTTCCTACAACCTATGTTTATCAAGCACAGAGTAAGTGAAAGAGGTCATTGAGACTTACTTTAAAGGATAAAAATTTCAGGAACACACACCTTGGCCTTGGAAATCTCATGATTCATCATCAGAGGATATGATAGAAATTCCAATATTTATAACATAAAATCTATTTTCTCAAGTGCCATGAATGAAACGTAATTGTTTAAGAAGGAAGAGGGAAGATAAAGTTTGGGCAAGCCAGTCTAAATTGAAGGACTAGCATTTAGTTTGTGATGTGAAGGTAATATTTCAATTAAAAGAGCTGGCACAGAGGATACTAAGGTGAGCAAGCCGACTATCATGAGCAAGGGTGAGCTCAGGGCTCTCAGAGCATCAGGGACACTGCTTGCCTTGAACAGTGAAAATACCCTTTTCCTATACACCTGGTAACATGTTGGAACCTGGGACACCCCACTTGTACCAAGTTATACATATTCCTAACCCCACACAATGAACTAGTTTTCTATTTCCCTTGGTGAGCATAATTTGTGATTAGTACCTATTCAAATATGTTCTGAGAAAGATCTCTGTTCAGAACAGTAGGGCTCATCCAGCCTGGACTGGTTTTGAGAACATGTGCAATAAAGCAAATGGTGTTGTCTAAGCGAACTTTTAGGAGAGAAACCACTATTTACTATCTTATGTCTATGTATAACTAGGCATACATATGATTAAAATTAGATGCATCATGGAAAGGACCATGCTTTGTAGAGGAAAACATTATATAACGCAAGTCTGTCAATCAAATCAGAGTACCAGGCTGAAGAAATGGCTTAGTAGTTAAGGTGCTTCCCTGTGAAGCTTAAGGACTCAGGTTTGATTCCCCAAACCCACATAAGCCAGATGCACATGGTGGCACATGCGTCTGGAGTTTGTTTGCATTGGCTAGAGGCCCTGGCATGCCCATTCTCTCTCTGCCTCTCTCTCTTTCTCTCTAACAAATAAATTAATTGAAAAATCAATGTACAACCCAAACTATGTCCCTAGAAACTGATACATCCTCCCCTAAAAATCCTATAAAGAGAATCCCCAGATCACTTTCTGATGCCCTTGAGTACTCTCCATGAATGGACTGCTGCCCCTTGGCAGAGTATTTAAACCTTTCCTATTGCTTTGCTTTGTCCCCCCCCTCTCTCTCTCTGTGTGTGTGTGTGTGTGTGTATTTTGCTGCTTAAATACTTGTGTAAGTCTTTTGCCAATTCTTTGAGTAAAACAACAAGAATCTAGAAACATCCAGAGACCACCAAAAACAGGGCTGTGAAATTAACATAAAAGAGGGAGTAGTAAATATGGCTGGATTCCATGTTGCCTTTACATTTTTTGTCATGTTATTCCATGTCCACAAATAATAACAATATTGTGAAGGAACTTAAATATATAACCAAATTGTCTTGGTAAATAGTAACTGTGGTGGTTTGAATGTAAATGTCCCCATAGACTCAGTGTTTGTGAATGTGCTTCTTCCTTCTTGGTCAACAGTTGGTGGAGCATTTGAGAAGTGGAGCCTTTCTGTAGAAATTATATTACTGGGGATGGACCTTGGGATTGAGGTGACTCACATATCATGTGTTCAGAGCAGGCTTGTGCTTGCTATTCTTTCTGCTGTGGGTGTGTGATGTGGTGGACCAGCTTTCTTTATTGTGATGAAGCTTCCCCTGTAAGCCTGAAAACAAACCCTTTCCTCCTATAAGCTGTTTCTGGTCAGGTGTTTTGTCCCAACAATGAGAAGGTAACTTCTACAGTAACCCACCAAAGTCTCAGAGGCTGGGCGTCACTTCTTGACACGGCAGGTGGAAGATAGCAGAAAGAAAGTGAATTAAACTGTAGTATAGGGGAAGCTGGGCTATAATACCCCAAATCCTATCATTATCAGCACACCTCCTCCAGCAAGGCTTCATTTCCCAAATTGTTACCATCTGGAGCCTGAGCACTCAAACCACACAAGTTTATGGGGGACATCTGATTCAAATGACCACGAAGAATCCACTCAAAAGTGATCCCATCTCTTCCACTTTTTTATGCAATCTCTGCTGGTACTAGTCTGTTAGCTTCAAAATGTTCTGGGAGCTCCTTTCTAATGGCTCCAGGTCTCATTGGGGCTCAGATAGTAGAGTATGGTGATACCTAGCCTCCTTTGAAGGCCTAATTTTGGCTTAAAAGAGACTTCCTGCTCTTGCTAAACTTGAGATGTTTCACAGTTTAATTTTGCATTTTTTCTAATACCAGATATTAAAGCTTCATATAGCAGAAATGTTGAAATGAATATCTATTCTAAGAGACAGATCAGCACAGGGTCCCCAAAGTCATCATGAGTATGTGTTTCTCCTTTTCTCTTTGTGTTTTCTCTATTGGCTCTTTATATTCAGCTGGTGGGATACAGTTGCTTGGCACTAGTCTATAGACGCTGAGGCTCATAATTCAATTGAAAAGAAGACATTCTCTTTTCTAAAGCCCATATTAAATTCTGAGGTGGAATATGGTTAATCTGCTAGAGTGGGGCGACATAGTCTTCCAGTCATGGTTTTGGGGGTAGTGTGGTGGTTTGAGTGTAAAATTTCCACATGCCCTTACGTGTTTGAATACTTAATCCCCAGCTGGTGGAACTATTCCCAAGGGTAATAATAACGGAGCCTTTAGGAAGTGCAGCCTTGCTGGAGAAAGTGTGTCATGGTGGGCAGGCCTTGAGATACGACAGCTCAGCTCAGCTTGCAGTGCTTGCTCTGTTTACTTTCTCCCTGCTATGTAATGATGTGACACAGGTTTTCTGCTCAGGCCTGCTATACCTGCCTTGCCATAAGACACTTCCTACTAAAACTGTAAGCTGAAAACAAAGCTGTCCCTTTCTTAATCTGCTTGGGGTTAGGTATTCTGTCCCAGCAATATACAAGTAGTATGCTGTTTGCATCCTCATCTAAGTTCTTTATCTTCCCCTTCACAACTGCCCTTCATTGTCTGTTGTCTTGAATTGTGTTTAGGGAGCTGTCATTTTTGGTTCTTTCCTCTTTGTTCTATGATGTGCTGCTGAATGTAGTGATGCACAGATCCAGGGCTACATTGGACACAAGAGGACAAAGGCTGAAAGGTGTTTATTCTACCTCAGACTGCCGGCAGTGATTTTACAGTGGCATTATCATTTATGGTAATAGTTTCTAAAGCCTAGTCTCTTATACTGTCTCCAATGTTCTGATAAGAACTGTGTCATGGTCTCCTGCCATGTTCTTCACTTTTGTTAGTTTCTGGGTACAGATTCCCTACAAATGGCATTTTTCATCATTTTCTTTTAGTTATTTACTTTGTAGCATGTCCTGAATCCCAGCCTGGTCCTTGGAGTTGCAGGGTAAGTGACTATTTCTACCTCACAGATGACAAAGCCAATACCTGATTATTTTTAAGAAATTTGCTAAAGATCATACAGCAGGAAGGCTTGATTTAGAATGGAAACCAGTTGGCCTATCTTCCAAGAATGTGTGATACTTAAGTTCTGTTGTCAACTTGATCAAATTAGGAATCCACAGACATTCCTCTTGGGCGGGTCTTCAAAGTTGCTTTCAGGTAGAAGAGACTGAAGGAGGAAGTATTCCTTTCAGAATGAGCCCTCCCCACAGAGTGGGCAGCCCTCTCAGTGATGGGCTATAAGTAAGAAAATGCTTGGAGGAGAAAGCGCCTTTCTCCTATTGAGCTGCATGAGCTACTGACTGGTGAGTTCCTGTACTTGCACATCTGTCCTGTTCAGCTATCCTTTGTTGGCATTGGAACCAAATTTCCTAAGCTTTCCAATGTGGACTGAAGACTACCAGCTCTCCAGGAAGCCTCCAGGCCTTCAGTGCTGGATTAGAACTGCTGAGGCATCCAGCCAGGTAGACTGAACAGCTACCATGTTCCTTGACTCTCAAGCCTGCATAGTGCTATTGTTTGACTTCTGTAAGATAATCCAGTAAATTCTCTTTTTAGTACAATTCATTCTATTGGTTCTATGCTAGAGATTCCTGACTAATACATCTAGATACCAAAACCACAACTGTCCCATTATGCCTTGTTATCTGGCTATACTCTATCAATATGACAGGCCAAGAAGACAGAAATTTTGGCTACTAGTGTCAAACTGGTTCTGTTAAAAAAAGAAAAAAAGCAAAATAAGGAGAGTCCCACCCCAGACACTCAGTTGTTGATGGCTAAATCCAGTTTGTTTTTGAATCATGTACATGCCCAGTTTCTTATACTCTGTGAGGAGATGGGCCTTCATAAATCCATTCAGACAGTAATGTTACTTTCATTCTTTCCTCTATCTTTGGGTACATTTTTGAGTGGATTACTAGTGAATAATACACAGACAATAATTCCTGATATAGCATTTTGGAAATATATAGATTCTTGCAGAGGAAAATAGGGGTCTTATGAAGAAAGGTGATAATGGGAACAAGCGACAACAGTCAACCAATACAATCTTGAATACATTTTTATTTTTGAGACAAGGGCTTCTTTTATAACCTAAACTGCCCTCAAACTTGTGAACCTACTGCCTTTCAAGGACTGGAAGTATAGCCACAATATCTAGCTCAGACTTATTATTTTTCATTTTTTCAAATATTTTATTTATTAATTTATTTGCAAGGAGAGGAGGGAAGGAAAGGGGAAGGAAAAGAGAGAGAGAGAGAGAGAGAGAGAGAGAGAGAGAGAGAGAGTATGAGAATGGGCATACCAGCATCTTTTGCCATTGAAAATGAACCCCAGACACATGTGCCACTTTGTGCATCTGGCTTTACATGGATACTGGGGAATTGAACTCAGGTTCTCAATCTTTGCAATTAAGTACTTTTAACCTCTGAGCCATCTCCTCGGCCCCCCAAAGAGGCTTTTCAAAAGTGGGCCATTACAGTTTATATATATATATATATATATATATATATATATATATATATTTTTACTATAGAATTGATCCTGGTGCAAGTGTTTTTGTAAATATAATTCAGCAATATAAGTGAACAGCTGCTTGTTGTCCAGGGAACCAGAAGGCACAAAACACAAATGCATAAAAATAGCCAAGTAATTCTGACCTACAGTAATAAAGTTCATTCTCTTCACAATTCATTTCAATAGTGTTTCCTTACATAAATGATACCTCCAAATGCATTATAGATTTAGGTTTCCTAACTAAGAAATTAAATGGAAAATGATATCAAGGCTAAAGTGCTAAGAAATTCATAGCTGGAAAAGACATTGATTCATCTGAGATTTGAGGCAACACTGAGATACAACTAAACAAAGCAAGAAGGGTCATTGGATGAGTCATATATGATGGAAAGAAAAAACAGCTTTCTGTTCTGCAATAAGAAAGATATTAAAATGAAAAGATTCTGTATGTAGAGTATATAAAAAATCCAGTGACTTATATCTTTATATGAATGATGAAGACAGAAACATAGTGAACAAATCCATTTAAAGGGAGAAACAGAAATTGAAATAATGTAGCCATAAGTGAAGAAATACGTGGAACCCAGCCCTGGAAACTAGAAGAGGATGACATCCTCTCCAAGGAAGACTGTCTTTATTGTGTCTTGACTTCAGACTTATTCTGGCCTCTACAGCTATGAATCTGTAGTAACTCAAATGTATGAAAAATCAACAATAGGTCATATGGGAAGAATTTCATTCAATGAAGAATTTACATGCAGCCAAAAACTGATTCAAAGAGAGCAAAAAAGACAGGAGCATTATTTAATGGTAAAGTAACAAAAACAGAAAGAACATTTTAAAAAGCAAGCCTCTTGTTTCCTGTGCAAATAAATACTCCAAAGTTGGGCTGACATTTATCTAGAAGTACAAATTGCCCAACAGTTATGCTAAAGAAAGTTTAGTACAAAGAGAGATGGACAAAGGCCCTTTATAGTCAGTGTGTGTGTCATGAGAGGAGGCCTTGTTTTCATATTGCTGGGCAGTCACGGAGATGCATAGTCAGTCACAATGATCTCTGCACTTCTTTTTATGAGGTTGCATTTTTTCCAAGAGCCTTCACTGTCAGTGAAGGTGGAAGAGCTACAGGAAGTGAAACATGCTCTATGGTCTGTGTTCATGGGTCTGGCTGCAAGGGTGCAGCTCCTTTGTAGGTATGAGCATACCGAGAGAAAGAGTGGACTTTAGTCATCATTAGCCCAATGGCTAGACATGTGGTAAACATTTGATAAATGAGTTCTGTTAAGCTAAGTTTTATATTTTGATATTTTTTTCTTCTTAGGAAAATGATGTACCTATCTTGGTCATGCACAATCCAGAAAACTAAAACCAAGTAACATTACACACACACACACACACACACACAAACACACACACACACACACAATTGGTGAAAAATAATAGGATTAAATTGAAGACAATAAAGCATTCATTAAAGTAAAATGAAAGAGTAAGATATAAATAAAGACAAAATTTAAAGTTTTAATTACATAGAAGCTATAGGAAAACATGTTGTGGATAGCCATGCCTTGGGGCCTGAATACAGTTTTATTTTTGATAATGTATGTACATACCTCCATGTCTTGATTATTTTCTTCTTGTCATGGAGATGAAGTATTTTTACTGGCCCACATTTTCTGTTGGCTGCTGGTTATCAGGGTTTTTTTGATGAGCATCTCCGTTATTGATCGTAGATTTTTTTTTGTCAGTAAATAAACTTTAAGCATCACTGATCAAATAGAAATTAGGTCTTGTAGTGTGAATAGTTTACCCCTAAATTCATGTGCACCCCTGTATTATCCCATTTGGATTGCTATGACAAAAATACTATAGACTGAATAATTTATAAATGATATCAATTTATTGCTCACAGTTATAGAAGCTGGGAAGTCCAACATCAAGTTGTTACCAGACTTCAGGTCTAGTGAGGGCTTGTTTTCTGCTTTACAGATGGTAGGTTTTAGCTACTGAGATCCCTTGAGCTTTTTTTTTTTTTTTAATAAGGGCAGCAATGACTTAATCATCTCCACAAATGCCCATTTGTTAGTACTGTTATGCTGATGATTAGGTTTTGGCCTATGAATTTGAGGGAAACACAAACATTTAGCAACCTGGAAAATCAGAATGTGACCTAACTTGAAAATAGACTCATTGCTGAAATATTTGGGGAACAAAAAAGATCTTAAAATGAAAAGATTCTGTAGTCAGAGTATATCAAAAATCCAGTGACTTATATCTTTATAAAAATGATGAAGACAGAAACACAGTGAACAAATCCATTTAAAGGGAGAAACAGAAATTGAAATAATGTAGCCATAAGTGAAGAAATACATGGAACCCAGCCCTGGAAACTAGAAGAGGATGACATCCTCTCCAAGGAAGACTGTCTTTATTGTGTCTTGACTTCAGACTTATTCTGGCCTCTACAGCTATGAAATAACATACTTCTGTTGTTTAAACAGTCTGATTTGTGATACTTTGTTGTGGAAAGCCCTGGGAAACGAGTACAAGGACTTTGCATTGCGTGTCTTGTAGGACATAGGATTCAGTAGGATTTAGATTAAGTAGAGAGACATCCTGATGAACTTTGAAACCTGTCTTGGTAGTACATACTTATAATTATAGAAATAGGGAGGCTGAGGCAGGAGGATCAGCCTGGGCTACTGAGAAAGATCATGCCTCAAAGCAAAGTAAACAAAACCAAATAAAAAAAAAAACTCTACATACACATTTAACATGGAGTCTGTGAATGATTTCTGACTCACAAGGATCAAGCCATATTTTATAAAAATGAGATTTACATATCACCTTCCAAATGCTATTGAGTTAGAACCTTTTATTCTATGAGATTCTTTTAAAGACTACATTATCAGCACCTATTTAGCTATAGATAAATCATTGACTCACATACAGGTTTTATATTAAGTGAATGCTAATTTAAATGTCAATAAAGTATACTGAGGCAACTTCAAAAATGTCATGAAGTTTTTCTTTATATCTTCAATGAAATATAAAAAGTCCAGTAAGAGCCCATAGATCTTCAAGGGTTAATATTCATACCACGTCGCTCTTTCAAAATAAAGGCTGAAGAAAAATCACTCTGTAGCTTCCCATTGAAAGGCTGTTTGCCATTCACCTTCCATGTAGGACAACTATACTTTAAATTTTTTAATTTAGTTTACACACACACACACACACACACACACACACACACACACACAGAGAGAGAGAGAGAGAGAGAGAGAGAGAGAGAGAGAGAGAGAAAGAGAGAGAGAGAGAATGGGCACACCAGGGCCTCTAGCCACTGCAATTGAACTCCAGCCATATGCACCACATTGTGCATATAGTTTACGTGGGTACTGGGAAATTGAACCTGAGTCCTTAAGCTTTGCAAGCAAGCACCTTAAACATTAAGCCATCTCTCAAGTCTGACAACTATACTTTAGGTACCTCATAAAAGCTGAATCATAAATTAGCTGTCATTTGGTGGCTAGCTTATTTTACTTAACATCATGCCTTCAAGTTTATCCATGTTATAGTATGTGTCAATATTTCATTTATTTTTAAGGCAGAGCCTATTCAATTATAAGTAAACATTATATTTTCTTTATCCTTATACATTTATGGGACAATTGGACTGCTTCTCTTTCTGCTATAGTGACCAGTGCTGCTCTAAACAGGTATATATACTCTGCCAACTAGTTATTTCTCATTTATTATGCACTTTATGGTATGAACATATCACATTTTGTTCATATTTCCATTTGGTCATTCTCTTATATTCCCCATATCCCTACCCCCATTCTGGTGTTGGTGGGAGGGAGCTAGGTGCCTCAGAGTACTCCTTCTCACCCTGTGGCTCTTACAATTTTTCTGCCTCTCTTCTGCAGTGTTCCATGAGCTTTAGAGGGTGTTATAAGTCTCCTTTAGTTTTAAGCTCTCTGTAACCTCTGAATTTCTGCTTTGATGAGTTTAGAGTGTCCTCAGCGTCTAACACCATCTCTCTGGAGCAGGCTACTAGTTATTTTTTTTTACCATTTAAGTCTTTTCATTTTGTAGACAGCATCCAAGTGAACAGAATATGTTTTATTTGGAAATTGAGTCAGTATTTCATTCTTAAATACAACAACAAAAATATTTTTTATAATTAAAAAAAACTGACATTGTATGATTTATCTCTTTCCAGTCCTTCAGAAGTAGTAGATGATATTCCAGAGCACTTTGCTGCTTTAGTTTGAATTATATGCTGGCAAGTATCAGTCCCAGAAAAGGACAGAGTGGTGATAAGGTAGCATGCATAATCCCAAATTTATTCTATCCAGAGAGTTTTTCTGACATCCGTGTGGAGGATGATGATGCTATGTGTCTCTTCTGGGCTCATTTCTTACTCCTAAACTTACCTGCCATATTATATGTTGGGAATAAAAATTTCTCATTAGATCTTCCGTTGGTCTTGTTGATTATAATGATTTTAGAATGCCTGCTTTATTAGTGATGGGATTTTTTAAATTTTGATTTTAATTTTTTTGGTTTTTCGAGGTAGGGTCTCACTCTATCTCAGGCTTTACCTGGAATTCACTATGTAGTCTCAGGGTGGCCTCGAATTTACAGCAATCCTCCTACCTCTGCCTCCTGAGTGCTGGGATTAAAGGCATGCACCACCATGCCCGGCAGTGATGGTATTTTAGAGCATTCAGACTGGTATGATAAAAATGTTATAAACTGGTAACTTCATATAACTGAAGTAACTTATAAGCATCAAAGTAATTATCATTATTATTCTAGAAGCTTGGAAATACAAGATTCAGTTTCCACTAGATTTGGTACCTGGAGGACACATTTCTTGTTTCACAGGTGATTGCTGTCCTTTCTAGCAATGAAGCATAGGGGGTGGCTCAGCAACTGGTTACACACTTGGGCAATAAACACACCCACACCCTTTTCCTAATAATGATAATAATAATGCCCCTAGCAAATTATAGTCAACCTGGGACCCACTCCTTGCATCAAACTACATGTATACCTACTCTAAACAATGGAAATAGTTGCTTCCCTTAACGACCAACCCCTTGTTAATATCCCATTCTATTCAAATGTGTTTCAAGATATATCTGGGATTGGGAGATAGTAACCATCCAACCTGATCTGGTTTTGGGTGCATGCACAGTAAGGCCAAGGGTCTCCCTTAAGTGAACTTTTGAGGAGAATCCCCTACTTACCATCTTATGACTTTTCATAATTGAGCACACATAAGATTAAAATCAATGCATTGTGGAGATGGACATACACCTTATAGAAAAAGTGCTACAAACCCAATCTGTCAGTTAACCCAGAGAACCACTCAAAACTATGCCCCCAGCAACCAGCTTCCCCTTCCCCTAACCCCATTAAGAGGACCTGGGGCCCTTGAGTACTTTTTCATTCAAGTGTCTCACTACCTTTCTTGGAAGAATACTATCACTTTGCTTTTAATGAAGTTTCTTGCTTGAACATTTTGTATGTCTGTTTTCCAATTTGTTCAGTAAGACACCACAAACCTGGAAACACCAGACAGAGACCACTGGTACACAGGGAACAATCAATGTTCCTGGAATGGCTTCTGTAAAGGCACTTGTCACATTAATGAAGCTTTGCCTTCGTGTCTCACCTCTGGAGAGATATCAGTCTATTGAAGATGATGATCTGATGCTTAATTTTCCGTTGCAGTGGTGCAGGTATACCTGATATGTTGTGTCTTACTCCTCCAGGAGATAAAACTAATACCTGGGATGTGTGATTTTCAAGAAAAATGGCTATTGACTCCAGTTAATCTTATAAGCAGACTCTCTTACTTTTTCTCCTCCTCCTTCTTTTTTATTATAAGATAAATAAAGTGTTATTAGTAAGTACTGTTATTTTTTAAATGTAAAATATAGATTTAGAAAATAGAGACAAATAGCTTTGAGAGCAGGGTTAGCAATGGGATGGGCCATTTTCATGGAAAGTAAAATGTCATACTTTATTTGTCTTATTGTAGTTATGCTATAAATAAATAAACCTTTAGCATTATAAATATAAATTCACATACATGCAAAGATAAATATCCATGTGTTAATACATCCTTATATTATAAATGGCTAAACTGAAGTGCAAGTGTGACTTGTAGGACTTATCCAAAGTCTCATAATAAAGCAAAGTCAGAGGTGGAACATCTTAAACTCTACTCTCTCAGGTAGTTTTGATCCATGCTCAATTTTAATAAAAATAAAAGTGTAGATTGCTATTGGTATGATTGACCTTTCCCAATATTGATTCTTCCAATCCAAGAACATGGGATGTCTTTCCATTTCCTTGTGTCTTTTGCAATTTCTCACTTGAATGTTTTGAAGCTCTCATTGTAGAGACCCTTCACTTCCTTGGTTAAATTTGTTCCAAGGTACTTTTTTTTTTTTTTTTTTTTGAGGCATATGTGAATGGGAGAGATTCCTGATTTCATCCTCCGCATGTTTGTTGTTAGTATATAGGAAAGGTACTGATTTTTGTGTGTTCATTTTGTATCTTACTGTGTTGCTAAAAGTGTTTATCAGTGCTAATAGTTTGTTCATAGAGTCTTTAGGGTTCTTTATATGTAGCATCATATCATCTGCAAATAATGATAATTTGAAATCTTCCTTTCCAACTTGTATCCCTTTATGAGTATCTCTTGACTTATTGCTACAGCTAAGACTTCCAGTACTATATTAAATAAAAGTGGGGAAAGTGGACACCCTTGTCTTGTTCCTGAATTTATTGAAAAAGCTGCAAGTTTTTCCCCATTTGGTATTATGTTTGCTGTAGGTTTGTCATAAATAGCTTTTATTATGTTGCGATATGTTCCTTCTAATCCCAGTTTCTGTAATACTTGTACTATGAAGGGATGTTGAATTTTGTCAAATGCCTTTTCTGCATCTATTCTGATGGCCATGTGATACTTGTCCTTCAGACCATTTATATGATGTATTAAATTTATTGATTTGTGTATTTTGAACTATTCCTGTATCTCTGGGATAATGCCAATTTGGTCAGGGTAAATAATCTTTCAGATATAATTTTGTATTCTGTTTGCCAATATTTTGTTCAGAATTTTTCCATCTATGTTCATTAGGGAGATTGGTCAGCAGTTTTCTTTTTGTGTTTTGTCTTTCTCTGGTTTTGGTAACAGGGTGATGCTGGCATCATAGAAGGAGTTGGGTAAAATTCCTCCCATTTCTGTTTTATGGAAAAGTTTGAGCAGTGCTGTTAGTTCTTCCATGAAGGTCTGGTAAAATTCACCAGTGAATCCATCTAGGCCTGAAAATTTTTTAGTTGGGAGCCTTTTTATAACTTCTTGGATCTCCATACTTTTTATAGGTCTACTTAAATGATTTATCTCATATTGATTTAATTTTGGGAGATCATATAAATCAAGGAAATCTTTCCTTATGATTTTAAGAATTTTTTTGGTATCTGTTGTAATGGTGCCCTTTTCATCTCTAAGTCTATTAATTTTTGTTTCTTCTCTCTTTCTTCCAGTCAGATTTGCTAAGGGTTTATCAATCTTGTTTATCCTTTCAAAGAACCAGCTCTTTATTTCATTTATTCTTTGGATTGATTTTTGGTTTCTATTTCATTAATTTCTATTATTTCCTCCATCTTTCTTTTATAAAAATAAAAGTTTTGTGAAGGTGAAAGGATTTTCTGGTAGACATCTGCTTCCTCACACTTCATCCCTTTGTATAATTTTGAAAATTATGTGGAGGTGTTTTTCTTTGATTTTATTTCAAACATGCACACACACACACACACACACACACACACACACTTTAATTCTCCTAATTCTTTCTTTATGTTTTAAAAAATATTTTATTTATATATTTTTTAATTTTTATTGACAACTTCTATACTTACAGACAATAAACCATGATATTTCCCTCTTCTTTCCTACTTTCCCCTTCACAACTCTGCTCTCCGCCATATCCCCTCCCTCTCTCCATTAGTCTCTCTTTTAATTTGATGTCATCATCTTTTTCCCCTATTATGAGGGTCTTGTGTAGGTATTGCTAGGCACTGTGAGGTCATGGATATAAAGGCCAATTTCTGTCTGGATAGTTGCATTGTAAGGAGTGGTATCCATCCTTTGGTTCTTACATTCTTTCTGCTACCTGCTCTGCAAAGACCTTGAGCCTTGAAGGGTGTAATGGAGATGTTTCAATGCTGAACACTACTCTGTCCCTTCTTTTCAGCACTATGTTAAGCTACAGTACAAGGGGTTATTTCAATTTTCCTGTATTTTCTGAGATTTGATTTGTGTCCTAATATATAGTCTATTTTAGAGAATGTTCCATGTGCTGCTGAGAAAAATTTATTCTGTAGCATTTGGATAGAATATTCTGTATATATCTTTTAGGTTCATTTGTTCCATGACATCATTTAGTCCAGATGTCTTTCTGTTTATTTTTTGCCAGGATGACTTGTCAATTGATGAGAGTGGGGTATTGAAGTCACCCACTACAATTGTGTTTGGTGTTATCTGTGACCTTAAGTCTAATAGTGTCTATCTGATAAAATTAGGAGCCCCCTTGTTAGATGTATGTATGTGTTGGATTGTAATGTCCTCCTGCTGGAGTGTTATTTTAATCATTATAAAATGACCTGCTTTATCTTTCCTCACTAATGTTGGTTTGAAGTCTATCCTGTCAGATATTAGGATAGCAACCCCTGCTTGTTTCCTAGGCCTGTTTGCTTGAAATACCATTTTCCATCCTTTCACCCTAAGGTGGTTTCTATCTTTTATTGAGAGATGAGTTTCGTGGAGGCAACAAATGGCAGAATCCTGCCTTTTAATCCACTCTGCAAGCCTGTGTCTTTTGGTTGGGGCATTGAGGCCATTGATATTAAGAATTATTATTGAAAGGTATGTATTTTTTTTGCCATTCTCCTTATTTTCTGGTGCTTCCTGTTTTCCCTTTACTCACTTGTTTTAACTGTTTTTTGAGTATGGTTTATTTTTTCCTCTGTCTATGTTTTGCTTTCTCTTCAGCATGAAAGAGTCCTTCAAATGTTTTCTTTAGAGCTGGTATCATTGTCATAAGTTCCTTTAGCCTGTTTTGTTGTGGAAAGTCCTTATTTCTTCATCAATTTGGATAGATAGCTTTTCAGGATAAACTAATCTTGGTTGATGGTTGTTATCTTTCAGAACTTGGAATACTTCACTCCAAGCCCTTCTGGCTTTTAAAGTGTGTGTTGAGCAATGTGCTGTTATTCTGATAGGCTTGCCTTTGTAGGTTACTTGCTTTTTCTCTCTAACTGCTTTCAATATATTTTCTTTGGTTTGTGTGTTTAGTAGTTTAATTATAACATGGCGAGGAGAGGTTCTTTCCAGGTTTTGTCTATTTGGTGTTCTAAAAAGCTTCTTGTATCTGCACTGGCATTTCTTTTCCTATTTAGGGAAAGTTTTCATCTATGATTTTGTTGCAAATGCCTACTAAGCCTCTGCATTGAAATTCTTCTCCTTCTACTATACCCTGAATTCTTATGTTTGATCTTTTCATAGTGTCCCAGATATCTTGAAATTTCCATTCACACCTTCCTATTAGTGTGTCTTTCTCTTTGTAGGACTGTATTAAGTCTGCTCCTGGCCTTCTAGTTTAGATATTCTGTTCTCTCCTTCATCCATCCTACTGGTGAGACTTTCCACAGCGCTTTTTATTTGACTGATTGTGCTCTTCAGAGCTAGAATTTCAACCTGGTTTTTCTTCAGTAATTCCATTTCCTTACTCATGTCTTGTAATGAGCCTCCTTATTTGATTAAGTTGGTTTCCTGTGTTGTCTTTCAGGAGTTTGTTTTCTTCTTTGATTCCTTTGATATCTTTGATTTCTTTGAGTATAGGTATAATCTTTTTTTTGTTTTTGAAATCTTTGTCATCTAAAACAGTCTCATTGGTGATCATTTCTGATGGATTATAATTCTTGGTGGGATTGTATTGTCTTGATTCTTGTGTTTCTTATACTATAGTGTAGTGACTTTTGCATCATGAATTGATTTGATGCTTGGGTTTTCTACTTACCTGCAGTGTTCTTACATGTGTTGATCCACCTTTATATACTTTCAGGATATGAGTTTGAAGTGCCAAGTGTAGCTCTTGTACCCCAATCCAACCGCAGAAGTAATCCTAGGTGTTGAGTTTGCTTGCTAAGGAAGTATCGTAGTGGACTGGGTGGAACAATCTACTGGCAAATTCTAAACTTCAACTGAGCAATATACACATTCAATAAAAACTAGCACAGAGTATGCCACTGTGGGGATTAAAACACATAGTCTTATAAAGCCAAGATCCCTAAAGGTGTGTGTTGCTCTATACACTTAATCCTGTCATCTGGGAGGCAGAGAATTCTGTTCTGAATTTGGTTCTAGATCATCCTGGATCTGAATCAGATCCTGCCCACAATAGTGATGGAAGCAAAAGACAATGTCCCTGTAAACCTGAAAGCATCAAAGACAACAATATTCAACTCCCAAATACAGCTTATTTGAAACTGGTAAAGCCAACCAAGAATATGTAACCCATAACCTGCCCTGACATGAAAAGAGAGATTAGCACTTCCAATGCAGGCCTATGTACCTTTTTTTTTTTTTCTCTCAGTCAGCCTCATTATCTTTTGGGGTGGGGTGGCTTTCAATCTCACCAATGCTGTGTACCCACGTCAATCCCTCTGCGTTGTGCTGTTGAGCTGGGGTTCTGATCAGCTGTGCTGAATGCACTTCCATGGGGGGTGGGGGTGGGGGGGATCGCTGGATGCCAGAGGCTGGTTGTGGTTCTGACAGTTGAGGGGTGGGAGAGTGCAGAAAGCCTGAAGTTGCTCATGCAGTCCTGCCTATATCCGTTTCAGTAGCTCCTTAGTTGATCTCAGCTGTCTTTCCTTCAGATTTCTTGACTTTCCAAGGAGGCTGATGAGGTTGGAAAATCCCCTTGTTTGGTCTCTGCTGCTGCTGCTTGGCATGTTTGGCAGGCAGGTGGTGCCAGGCAGGTGCATAGATCATAGGGATCAATGGGCCACACGTGCTTCAGTGGCCTTGTTTTCCTTTCTGGTGGATCTTGGTCTCTCCTGCTTCTCTGCTGTGTATAAGAATATGCCATACTCCTTCACTTCTCAGAAAAAGAGTGTATTTTGCTGTGGTTTTGCTTAAATTCCTCCCTAGGCTGGTTTGGCATGACTTCTATGCCACCATCTTACCCAGCAGTCTAATTCTCCTAATTCTAATGTTCTCTCCCTTAACCTATAAATACCTGTTAATAATATCATTTCCCTACTCTTTCCTTTTTTTATTTTTGAGACAGGATTGTTCTACCATCCAAATTGGGCTGGAATTCATTGTCTAGTCTATGCTGCTTTTGGTCTCAGAGTCCTCCAACCCCCTGAAGTTATAAGCATATGGTACTATTGTTAGCTTCTTATTTTATTTAGATAGTGTTTTGGTTGCATGATGTTTCATTATAAGTATTGGACTGATAGTTTCAATTTGTACAGACTACATCTGAAGAAATATCTGTAACCCTGTAACTATCCCAGCTGTTTTTGTTTCTTTGTTTTAGCTATAGATTTATCAGCCTTGTGCTAGAAACTTCTTGAGGAGTCACTGATGACATTAGACCTGTAACTAATGTGAGTACCAAAATATTGGTAGAGTATTTTAAAAAGTTCTACACATGTTACTTTTGTGGCAAATTTCTGAGGTCTGAAAAATATTTTTTTACTTCTTTATGGATGATGAAACTGAAGCTTAGTGAAGTGACTGACCCAAGGTCATACTCAGTGAGTTAGTGCAAGGGTGAGCTAGAGTTACAACGCAGGTTTCCTGGCTTCCAGTCTGACATTCATCCTGCCTATGTCCTATTTTAGGATTGAAAAATAATTAGTCTTTGGGACTTTTAAGCCTGCTCAAACCTGTTTAAAGTTCACTCGACCCTCTTTGTTTGATTCCATATGAAAAAAGTGGTCCTTTAGCTTATAATTTGGTTTAGTAAGTGAATAACCTCTACTTTGAGGGAGAGAACATGTATGCATGGTCACAGGTGCCATGCTGAGCTTTTATCCTGGCTTATTAATGGCCAAATGGGTATCACTCCACACCCTCCTCTGTCCTTCAGTCAAAATACACATATGAGCAATTGTATCTGTTTGGTTTATCAAAAAAATTCCTTGCTTAAGGTTTAGAAGGAGGATGAAAAGAATAGGCGACTATATTCTAGAAGTGTTTGTGGGTAAAATGTGGAGTGACATGAGGTTCTGAGAAGCATCTCTGAAAAACTACTCTTTTTATTGCTATAAACTCTGATAGTCTGAAGTTAAGAATACATTTCTAAAAGTTTAGGGGTAATGGGATGGATGGAGAATCATTTATTTGGTAACTGAGTTCAAAGTTGCCCACTGAGGCTTTCTCTCTTTTAAAAATATTTTAAATTTATTTATTTACTTATTTGAGAGAAAGAAAAAGAGAAAGAGGGAGAGAGAAAGAATGGGCATGCCAGGGCCTCTAGCCACTGCAAACAAACTCCAGATGCATGTGTCACTATGTGCATCTGGTTTATGTAGGTTCTGGTGAGTCAAACCTAGGCCTGTAGGCTTCACAGGCAAGCACCTTAACCACTAAACAATCTCTTAAGCCCCACTGTGGCTTTCTTGACATCAAGTTTTTCCAGTTTTACAAAGGTTGTCCATAGTTCTTAGCCACTGAATTAAACACTTTTTATTTGGATTATCTATAGAAATCATTTTTCATTTCCTTTACCCTGATATGATTATTCTTATTGTAAGTGCTAATATTTTGACTACAACTATTATTCCTATTATCAAGAAAGAAAAATTAAAATTTTTGCACAAATATAATATGAATACATGTCAAAGATTTTGTTCAACTCATTAATTAATAAATGAATCGATTAAACATTAAGACAGGTTCAAAGAATATTTGAGGGCACAATTTGTCACATAAGATATTGAATGCATATTCAAAGATGGTAATAACCTACAAAGTGATATGTAGTTATCCTTTGGTGCTATATTTTCTACCAAATTACCACTGTACTGGATACAATTCTAAAAATTTATTAAAACTTATGGAATCTTTCATAGGTACTTTTAAAGCTAGCACCGCCACCACTATTATCATCATGATCCTAGCTTGCTATAGACCTGACAGATTTTAGACTACAATGACAGCTCAAACATCCTAATTGCCATCCTAGCACCTCCACTTTAGAGATTTAGAATCTGAGCCAGAGGGCATAACTGGCCTGCTCAAGATCATTGCCTATGTAAGAATGAAGATTACCATACGGATTAATCTGGCTTCAAGGTTTGTGATATTTTTCTTAAAAGATATTATTTTATTTATGTATTTGTTTGAGAGAGAAAGAGAGAGAGAGAGAGAAAGAGAGAGAGAGAGATAGAAAGAAGGAGAGAGGCAGGTAGAGAGAGTTAGAGAATGGGCATGCCAGGGCCTCTAGCCACTGCAAACGGACTCCAGATGCATGTGCCACCTTGTGCATCTAGCTTACATGGGGAATAGAACTTGGGTCCTTTGGCTTTAACTTTAAGTTAAGCCAGCGCCTTAACTGCTAAGCCATCTCTTTAGCCCCAGATTGTGATTTCTTGATGTCCCACTATCAATTAATTATTCTCATACTCTGGATCCTTCCGTAATAGTTAAGTAAAATAAACCTGGAGAATATCAAGGTTGGTAACTAAGAATAAGGACATTATTGAATGTAAAAGCTAATTTCCAAAGATAAATTACATTAAGAGTAAAAATAGTATAACTCAGACACATACATTTTGGTGGAAAAATAGGGTACCAAGGACCTTAGATTATATGAGAAAGTTATCAATTTGGGATAAAAACCCAAAACACCTGTTTCTATTCCTGATTCTCCTGCTTTCTGCTGTGTAATCTTGAGCTGGCCACTCAGCCTCTTAAGTGCTTTAGTGTCCTCATCAGAGAGACAAGAATTATAATAATTTTACCTCAGGTTCCTATGGAGATGAAATGTTTGAAAAATCAACCGAATATAAAATATCTTTTAAAGCATTATTAGCTTTTTTGATTTGTTTTAGTTATCTGGAGTCTTTTCTATATAAAAATCTTGTCAGTACACATTCAAATCAGAGTATCACACACTTGATTAGCTCTGTCTGGTCTTTGTAGTAGAAATGTAAACATCAGCTGTTGTAAGAGATAAAGCCTGAAATCTCTGTGGCCTAACAGGAACAAAGGTTTACTTTAAATTATGTAGAATCCAATCTGCAGCCAAGGAGGTAAGAGCAGTGTCCATGGTTGTGTTAGTCAGGCTGCCAAAACAAAATACTACAGGCTGTCTGGCTTAAATAGCAGCACATTTATTTTCTAACATTTTGAAGGGTAGAAGTTCAACATTAAGGTACCATTAATGTTGATTTCTGGTGAGACATCTTTTCCTGGCTTATAGATGGCCATCTTTACACTGTGACCTCACATAGTCTTCCTCTATGTTCTTGAGGGTATGGGAAAGAAATGAGAGAAAGAGAGAGAGAGAGAGAGAGCGCAATCAGAAGGGAGAGACGAAAAGAGAACACACATGCAAACATGCTCTTGTCACTCTTTAAGGGCACAATGCAGTTCGTAGTAAAGGTCTGCACAAGTCTTTCTAGGAGCCAGGCAGAGAGTACATCCACTATTGTTAGCATGGGTGCCCAGGGGTCTCCTGGAGTCAATTCCCATCAGCAACATGGAAAAGAAAGAGAACTGTGTTCACTGGGCCAAAGGCCAAGAGCAGCAATCACTTCTGTCCATGTGCCACTGGCCAGATGTACTCAGATGATACCCAGTTACAAGAGAATTTGGGAAGGGTCAACTGTGTGATCTTCTTCATAGCCTTTGGCCCTCCTAGACATGAAAATAGGGAAGAAAGGGTGCACCTTTCCTTAGATAGTCTAGGGTTATCTCTAATTTCTATCACAAAATTGTTTTCCCATCTGCATTGGACTGTTTAGCTATATGCAACTCAGGCAGTGCAGGGCCAATAAAGATGAATCAGTCAAGGACATAAAGAAAGTAAGTTTAATATATGATGGCACCACAGATACTGTATACAGAGAGCTTGTGTTGAGTGGATGGGGCTGTGGAGTTAAATGGCTCAGTCCTTCCTGAGAGCTGAGACCATATCCTCTCTGCCAAGGTACACATTCACAGATTTTGCCTTTAAATTTGCAAAGACTAGAGCAAGAAAGAAGTTGTTTAAAAATGGGAAATGGGGGGCTATAGAGATTGCTCAATGGTTAAGGCACTTGCCTGAAAAGCCTAAAAATGTGGATTTGATTTCCCAGTACCCACATAAAACCAGATGTACAAAGTGGCACATGCATCTGAAGTCTGGAGTTCATTTGTAGAGGTTGGAGCCCCTGGTGTGTCTGTTCTGTCTGTCTCTCTTCTCTCTTCCTCTCTCATTGAAAGTAAATCAATAAAATATATTTAAAAATTGGAAAGGGGGCTGTGGGAAATGCTTAATGGTTTAACTGGTTTAAAACAGCCCTGGTTTAACTCCCCAATACCCACATAAAGCAAGAGATGCACAAAGTGGCATTTGCATCTGGAGTTTGTTTGTAACAGAAAGAGACCCTAGTATGCTCTCTCTCTCTTTCCCCTTATAATTAATTTTTTTTTAAATGGGAAAAATCAATTCAATATACTGTCATGTATTGCATCTTGTTGTACCCAGTTATGATCTGTTCATTATCTTTCTACATTTTGCCATGTATGTAGTGGGAGCTTAATTAATGTTTGTTGCATTGAATTATGCAGCTCTGTTCTCCCCTCTCCTGACTAAGTCAGCAGCATAAGCTTTTTGCTACCAACTGAAGAATTAATTATCATTTCTCTCAGAAAAGCTCCAAAGATGAAGCTCTCAGCCTTTAGCTCTACTGCCTCTGGAGGCACTCCCTCATCTACCTCTGTCAGTCACCTTGACCTTCAGTTTCATTAGAATGCAACTCTTCTTCCTTTATATCTCCCTGTGAGTCCTAAGCAGTTCTTGAAGACAACAGGCACATGGTATAGCCACTGTCTACTATATTTATCTTCCATCAGATACAAGGATCATGAAAAAAGAAAATCATGAGTCATGATGAGAAGACTACAGAATTTTGGATTAAAGCTGATCTATTTCCTTATGTACATTTTTGTCTAGACTATAGTCTTGGGCTGGGATGATAGCTCAGTGGTTCAAAGCACTTTCTTGCAAAACCTGACATCCAGGTTCAACTCCCCAGTACCCATGTAAAGCCAGATGCACACATATGGAGTTCATTTGCAGTGGCAAGAAGCCTTAATGTGCATCCCACACACTGCTTGTAAATTAATAAAAAATATTTTAAAAAGACTATAGCCTCACATTTCAGCTCAAATGATCAAATGGGCCTCAAGAAAGATAACACCTCATTCATAAAGTAACTTGGTATAGAATTTGGAATCTAAAAACTCAGTACAGGTAAACACAGAATAGTACAAGGTAATTTCTGTAGAAACCTTGAATGCCTCACTTTGAACTGATGAATTCAAAGCAGTATATAAGATAGCTCATTTTGTCTCTTCCACCATCTATAGGTAGAATATACCTAAGCCTAGCTTAATTAAATAAAGCTATTTGAATCATCTTTACGAAGGTTGTCCAACAAAATTCTCTACCTACCGATGGTAGTAACTAATCCAATACTAACCAGCAAGAGCTCGAAGGAAAGTTCTTTATGTTAACCTGGATTCCAGGATACCTACTGCAAAAGAAAATGTGTCTGCTTCAGAGTCTATACTTCTCCTTTCTTATTTATTTGCAGATGGATTCAGTGATTAGGAAAAGAATCCTAACTATAAAGGTAGGTTGTCTAACATTTCAGAGTATCTTTTCAACTTTTGGCTGATCAAACGAAAAGGCAACAATTTAACAACATTTTTCTATAAACATAACTGTATATTTTCACACTGTTGCTTCAAGACTTACACTCCTCCAGCTGATCACAATTTGTTAGGAAATGTCTTCCCAGTCTATCACAAGACCTTAGTTAAGGAAATGCATAGCAATTACATGGCATAACCCAAGGAATCCCCCAGGTGTAATCAATTCTAAGCACAGTCGTTATAGATGTCCCAGAGTGTGTGCTAATAATAGGTACCAGTTAGAGAACAACAGAATGAAGAATAGTTTTTTTTTTGTTCTCTCTACCAATATCCTTTAAAAAAAATACAAAAAAGATACTCTCTGTGGTAGTTTGAATAAATGCCCACCAATAGATTCAGGAATTTATTAAAACTTCTTGGATTCCCAGCCACCTGGCTGGGGGAGGTGTCACTGGGCAGATCATTAGGGTCCAGCCCTAAGGTGTGATGGTGGGTTTGAAATTCCAATCTAAAGATATGCAATGTGCCTAGTTCCACCTGGAGTTCCTGAAGGGTGCTGTGTGGCTTGTGGTTTGTGGTTTTCTTTCTGTCTATTTGGACCTGTGAAAGCAGGGCTGCTTCTTTTGCCATTATGGAACTTCCCCTGGATCTGTAAGCTTCAATAAATCCCTTCCTTCTATAACTGTGTCTGGTCTGGAAGTTCATCTCAGTGAACCTGAAGCTGTCTACTACACTATCTAATCTTTAGGTCACAGTTTGGGTGACACCTCTCTGAGAGAATTTCTTGATTTCCCCTTTGCTGCTAGTAGGCTGTACCAAGTGACTCTCCAGTGGTAAACAACGCTAGTTCCTACTGTGTGTCCCTAGATGATATCATTATCTTGATACATGACAGTTTTTCCAACAAATCTATAAATTATAAAAGATATCATATTCATAATTATCTCAAAAAACCCCAGTCAAGTAAAATCTATATTAACTACCATTTTTTGAGCTATCCAGTACCTTATTTTTATTTTTTCTTTTCAATTTTTTTTTGTTAACAACTTCCATGATTATAAAAAATATCCCATGGTAATACCCTCCATCCCCCCACTTTGCCTTTGAAACTCCATTCTCCATCATATCCTCTCCCCATCTCAATCAGTCTTTTATTTTGGTGTCATGATCTTTTCCTCCTATTATGATGGTCTTGTGTAGGTAGTGTCGGGCACTGTGAGGTCGTGGATATCCAGGCCATTTTGTGTCTGGGGGGAGCATGTTGTAAGGAGTCTTACCCTTCCTTTGGCTCTTACATTCTTTCCATCACCTATTCCACAATAGACCCTGAGCCTTGGAAGGTGTGATAGAGATATTGCAGCGCCGAGCACTCCTGTCACTTCTTTCCAGCACCATGATGCCTTCTGAGTCATCCCAAGGTCTATGCCATCTAAAAAGAGAAGATTCTCTACCAAAAGTGAGAGTAGCATTAATATATGGGTATGAACATTAAAAGAAGTGCTTACTGGGCAGTTTGGTGGGCATAGCATATACTTTTATCCAGACAGAAGCATATGTTACACTCCTAGGGCTCATGATTACCCCTGTTGTAGGTTTTCAGTATCAGGGATGTATTCCCTCCCATGGATCGGGCTTCCAGTCCAATTAGAGGGCAGTTGGTTTCCACCATGACAGATGTGCCACTATTGCACCTGTTGGCTCATTTGGCCTGGCTGGCCAAATATAAGGCTTGCAATGTCCACTATTGAGTACCTTCACTGGTGATTTCTCTCTCTCCCATTGAACTGCATGCAGAATGGCTTCTTCCAGCTTTCTGTCAGCTGGTCTAAATGGAGGAGGTTATCAGCTCAGTTCCAGCAGGATTTCTCAGTGGCCTTGCAGCTGAAGTATGTGGAGTCTTCAGCAATAGGGTCTTACCATCTATTCCTGGTGGGAAACCAAGGGCCTTGGCAATGGCCTATATGTTTTGGGGCATCAGGGACCTCCGAGGCCAACAACTCACTGGAAGGTATCCCATCCCTGGTACTGAAAATTTTCTAGCAATAATCTACAGCTCCAGTTATCTACAGTTCCATTGTCCAAAAAAGTAGGTTTCCATATGATCTTTTTATATCCTCTTAGATGGCATTTTAATCACAACAAAAGTAGGAAGGTTAGTTTTAAAATTATTTGTTTTTGACATTTTCATACATATAAATTGCATTTTGAGCACATGAATCCCATATTACCCTCTCTTATCCCCTCTAATCCCACTATACAACTTCTGCCCACCATTTACAGTGGCTACTCCATGGGAGAGAATGACTCTTCCTCCCCCAGAAACAATTAACTGTCATTAGCTTCTCACAGAAGTGAGTGACTTCATAAACTCCTTTTCCATCCATAACAGATGGCCAAGTACAGATCATTCACTTATCTTTAGCACCCTCACCAGAATCTCTGAACTAACACCCTATCACTGTTGGGTGATGGTGATGGGGCTTTTCTCTGGATTAATCGCTTACCACTGTTGGATGGTGGTGGTGGTGGTGGTGGGGGCTTTTCTGATCAGGGATGAGAGCAAAACTAATCTGTGAGTGTAAAGATAAATATTTAGGAGGCAGTTTGACAACATCCATTTAGCCAAACAATAATAGTAGGTTTCCCCCTAGGGTTGAGCTGGCTTTTATTACCAGGCATGGATTTCCTCTTGTTGAGTGGGCCTCACATCCAATCAAAGAGAGGATGGTTACCCTGTGACAGTCATGCCACTATTGCACCAGAGGTCATGTGCCTGGTGAGTGAGCATTATAGAGTGCAGTATTCACTGCTGGGTGATATGGGTGATGATTTTCTTTGTCAGAAGTTGCATAGCACCTGTGGCCATATGAAAACTAGCTAGTTAAAAGGAAACTTGCACCTGAATTGCAGCTTGATTTCTCTATGTCCTACAACTAACATGTGTGGTCTTCAGAAATACAGTCTTTTAAAAAAAATGTGGATATGTATCTTTATCTTTTATTCCCTCTAGCCTGTTCCTGTTTCCCTGGATCCCTGTTCAGTGAGGTTATGGGGTTCACTGTGTCATCATGAAGGCCTCAGTCAGTCCCAGTACTAGGGGGACCATGACTCAGGATATTCTCACCCACTCTGTGGCTCTTACAATTTTCTACCCCTCTTCCACAATGTCCCACAGGCTATTACCATGGCTTTGGGCTGCCCACCAGAACTAAATGATAAGAATGTATTCACACTCTTGGTTGAGGGGCTTGGAGGCTTCCTTGACCAATAATTCACAGGGAGGCATTCCACACATACCACTGATACTATTGGTTGATAACCCATATTATTAGGAGTAGCATTATCTATCTGTGTTGGGTAAATTCATATATCTATATCCATATTATCTATGTCTATATAACCTGTCTATATCTATATTTATATCTATATAGATATATAATTTTACTAAGTAGTAGGTTTTCATATTTTTTAAATGTTTTGGTTAAACCTCTTCTCATTGCCTCCTTTTTCTTTTCTTTTTTTTTTCTTTTTTTTTTTTTTTTGGTATTTCGAGGTAGGGTCTTATTCTACCCCAGGCTGTTCTGGAATTCACTATGTACTCTCAGGGTGGCCTTGAACTCTTGGAGATTCTCCTATCTCTGCCTCCCAAATGCTGGGATTAAAGGCGTGTGCCACCACACCTGGCTTCATTCCTTCTTTTTACCCATCTTTATGCTCTCATCTCTGCTTAACCCCTCTAAGTCCAGTATCCCCCTCCTCTATTTTTACATCACTTGTATTCTATTTCCTTTACTTAAGTCCTCTTCCCTTACCCCTTAGTCATTTTCTAATTTTTTTACTCCCTCCTCCAAAGATATGGAAATTCAAAGCTAGGATCTGTATACAGTATATGTTGTTCTGGGCATGACTTACCACACTCAACATATTATTTTCCAGTTCCATCCATTTTAATTTAAATTTCATAATTTCATTTTTTTCTACAGCTGCATAGTATAGATCTGGGTGTGGTGATGCATGCCTTTAATCCCAGAATATGGGAGGTAAAGGTAGGAGGACCACCATGAATTTGAGGCCAGCCTGAGACTACATAATAACTTCCAGGTCAGCCTGGGCTAGAGTGGGACCCTACCTTGAAAAACCAAAACCAAAACAAAACAAAATGAAATGAAACAAAAACCTAAAAGCCAAAACAAATACAAAAAACTCCATGTCAAATTTAATTTTTCTCTACAGCTGCATGGAATTCTACACCACATTTTCATTATCCATTTGTCTGTTTATGGACATGTAGGCTGGTTCCCTTTCTTACCTATTGTGAATAAAGCAACAATGAATATAGATGTGCAAGTATCTATGCAATAGTGTATAGTGTTTGAGTATATGCCCGAGTATATGGTGTAGCTGAGTCATATGGTCATTACATTTTTAGTAGTTTAAGGAACTTCCACACTTATTACCATAGTGGTTTTTTACTGCTTTACACTCCTCAAGCAGTGAATAAGGGTTCTTAATTTACATAACAGATATTCTAGCATTGACTATTTTGTTTTCTCTGTAGCTTCTTGAATATGCTTATTCTCCTCTTCAGTCTGAAGTTCTTATATCAGTTACTTTCTCATTGCTGTGAACAAACACCTTACCAGGAGCAACTTAAGGAACGAAGGATTTATTTTCAGCTTATGGTTTTGAAAGGAAGTTTTGTGGTAGGGAAATCATGGTGCTAGGGATGGGAGTAGAACTGGCCACATTGCAGCATAGCCAGGAAGCAAACAGGAAATAGGAAGGTATGCCCCAGTGACCTACTTTATCCAGCATTGCTACACCTCCTTGAGGTCCCTGACATTTCTAAACAGTGCCACTACCTAGAATATCTAGGAACCAAGTATTCAAATACCTGAGCCTATGGGGCATATTTTACTTTCAAACCACAACAAATCTCTATAGAGCTAGGTTAGTGGTCATAAATTCCTTTAGCTTGTTTTTATTGTGGGAATGTTTTCATTTCTCCTTTTGTGAGAGATAGTTTTCCTGGTTTAGTAGTTTGGGTTGTTGTAGCAGACTGTTTGATGATGCTGTGATGAAAATCCAACCAAGCCTTGCAGTCAGTGTGTGGGCAGGTGCGGCTGTCTGGGTTGAGTAGGCCGGATCCATTTCTGGACAACTCCCACCTCCCTGTGCATAATTCCTTGCACAGTGTGTGGGTGGGCTTGGTCTGGAATGAGTAGGCCAGATCCCTGTGTATTGGCTCCTCCGACCTCCCCAATCTGGGTTGCCTGCACTGGTCTGTGTCCTTGAGGGCATGGCACAAAGTAAGCTAGATCCCTGTTCCCTTGCTCCTCCTAGTCCCTTGGTCCTGGTAGGTCCCATTATGCCTTGCTTGGGGAAGCCTGGCCCCTGTGTGAAACAGGCCTTTTGCTCTGGTATTCGGACTGGCCATTAGATACCAACATCCCTGTTTACCTGAGTCAGAAGGTGAACGGGCCAAAGGACAAAAACTTGCTTCCTCCTTAATAAACTATCTTCCTAAAATGGGTAGAAAACAACTCAAAAAAGCCAATGAAAGTCAGAAAACTGAGAAAACTCAACCAAGGATGCCTAGTCCTACTACAGAAATCTCCAATGAAATCATAGAGAAATCAACAGAAATTCATTCACAAAATGAAAACACAACAACCAATATGATGAGTAAGGAGGCTACTTCTTACTCATCAGTGGAATGATCCAACATGAGAACATCATAATCATAAATATATATGCACCAAACACAAATGCACCACAGCTTATAAAACAAAATCTATTAGACAATAAAAGAGAAATAAATACCAACACCATCCTAGTCAGAGATTTCAATATTCCACTATCATCAATAGAAAGATCACCCAAGCAGAAAATCAACAGGAAAAAAATAGAGCTCAACAACATCATAGATCAACTAGACCTAATGGATATCTACAGAACATTCTACCCCAACTCTACAGAATACACATTACTCTCAGCAGCCCATGGAACCTTTTCCAAAATTGACCATATATTAGGACATAAAGCATGCCTTCATAAAATTAGGAAAATTGAAGTAACTTCCTGAATCAGATCACAATGTTTTACAGCTGGAACTTAAAAACAAGAGACACATCAAGAAAGGTCCAAGTGAGGTCAGGGGAAGAGAGTGAGTAAAGGAAAGACGAAGGGAAGGCTAATCAAAATCTAAGAGGTCATAAATAAATCATATGGAAACCTACTTTTTTGAACAATGGAATACTCAGGAGCCATAGATTGTTGCTAGAAAATTTTCAGTGCCAGGGATTAGACACCTTCCAGTAAGTTGTTGGACAGGGAGGTCCCTGATGACCCCAAAACATTATAGGCCATTGCCGAGGCCCTTGGTTTCCCACCAGGAATAGATGGTAAGGCTCTATTGCTGAAGACTACACATACTTGGGCTGCAAGGCCACTAAGAAATCCTGATGGAACAGAGCTGATAACCTCCTCTATGTAGACCAGCTGACAGAAAGCTGGAAGAAGCCATTCTGCATGCAGTTCAATGGGAGAGACAGAAATCACCAGTGAAGATGCTTAACAGTAGACACTACAAGTCTTAAATTTTGCCAGCCAGGCCTAATGAGCCAACAGGTACAATAGTGGCATGTCTGTCATAGTGGAAACCAATTGCTCTCTAATTGGACTGGAAGCCTGCCCCATGGGAGGGAATACATTGCTGGTACTGAAAACTTAAAACAGGGGTAATTATGAGTCCTAGGGGTGTAATGTCTGCTGCTGTCTGGCTAAATGTATATACTATCAAACTGCCCAGTAAGCATTTCTCTTAATGTTCATACCCATATATTAATGCTACTCTCACTTTTGGTAGAGTACCTCCTCTCTTCAGATGGCAAAGACATTGGGACGACTCAGAAGGCAGCATGGTGCTGGAAAAAAGTGACAGGAATGCTCAGCATTGCAATATCTCTATCACACCTTCCAAGGCTCATGGTCTATTGTGGAAGAGGTGGTGGAAAGAATGTAAGAGCCAAAGGAAGGGTAGGACTTCTTACAACATGCTTCCCTCAGATGCAAAATGGCCTGAATATCCATGACCTACAGTGCCTAGCATTACCTACACAAGACCATCATAATAGGAAGAGAAGATCATGGAATCAAAATAAAACAGAGACTGATTGAGATGGTGAGGGGATATGATGGTGAATGGAGTTTCAAAGGGGAAAGTGGGGGAAGGGAGGACATTACCATGGGATATTGTTTACAATCATGGAAGTTGTTAATAAAAAAATAAAATAAAATAAATAAAAAAGGAACTCCACCAATTTCTAGAGACTAAACAACACACTTTAAAACAATGATTGGGTCATGGAAAAAATAAAAAAATAAATAGTAAAATTCCTAGAATTGAATGATAATGAACACACAACATACCAAAACCTATGGGATTCAATCATAAGGTGAAAATTCATACCCCTAAATGCCTTCATTACAAAAAGAGAGATCCCAAATCAATAATCTGACTGTACATATAAAGTCACTAGAAAAACCAGAAGAATCCAACCCAAACAGCTCCAGACAGAAAGAAATAATCAAGATTAGAGCAGAAATTAATGAATTGTAAACTAAGAATACAATTTAAAAAAATCAATGAAATGAAAAGCTGGTTCTTTGAAAAAATAAACAAGATTGGCAAATGCCTGGCCAAATTCATCAGGCAAGAAAAGAGAAGTCTCAAATTAACAAAATCAGAAATGAAAAAAAAAAAAGAGAGATTACAACAGACATCAATGAAATTGGAAGAATCATCAGGGGATACATCTAAAACCCCTACTCCACAAGATTAAATAATCTGGAAGAAGGGGTGATTTCCAGCCAAGACAGTGACCTCCTAACTGTGCTGCACAGTGCCAGGAAAGAAAGGCAAGGCATTAAGGATTCACTGGGTCTTTTAGTGGAGAGCAATCTCTAATAGATTGCCAGTGGGAGGGCACAGAGGGGAAAAAAACAGGGAATCATTGATTCCCTCGCTGGCAGGTAGCCCGAGTCCCCCAACCCCCCAAGCAGCCGCCGTACCCAAAGTCACAGTTTAAGGATATCCCTGTACTTACTGTAGGAAAGGGGTCCTAGGCCAGCATAGTTCCATTTGTCTCATTGCATAGGGGCGATCACCCTGCTCCACCCCTCCCATGCATGACCTTGTGCAGGCTCTGTCCACTGGAGCTTAGGCTCCATTTTCCCGCTGCACCAGCTGACTGCCACTGTCCTGTTGTGGGCAAACTCAGACTGCTTCTTGGTCCCAGTGTTCCACCACAAGCAAGTTTAGGCTGCTGCGGTGCTTGGTACTTCAGCACCCCTCTGACCGCCAGTGCAGGCAGCTTTGGTGCATCACTGCATGAAAGCTCAGGCTGCTTTGGCATTCCACTAAGTGAGAGCTCAGTGGGCTTGGCATCCACCTCAGGCGACTTCAGCTTCCCACTGTGCTTAAGCTTAGGCTGATCCACCCACCTGCATGCTAGCTCAAGAACACACAGCCCTCCTGCTTGCCTTCCAGCTAGCCCAGGCCAGCTCCACCAAGAGGCACCACTTCCCCTCCCCATCCAAACCACAGTCCTACTCTCCCTGCCCATACACTGTGATGGGCTGACCACAGCACAAAAGAAATAACATGATAAATCAAATGTAAGAAAATCCAGTTAGATCACCTAGTCCTACAGTGAACATCTCTAATAAAAACACAGAAGAGTCATTAGGATCAGAACACCTAAATGAAGCTATGAGCAATGCAACCCTGATGAAGCTACTGGCAGAACTTTCAGAAAAGCAACAAAGGACTGATAAACGTGTGGATGCTGCCTTCACTAGACTAGACCTAATAGATAAGAAAATGGAAGGAATTCAAAGACAATTAAAAGATATGAAGGAGAGTGAAAAAAAGAGGACCTCAACAATCAGCTGGCAATGCAAAATGAAGACGTAAAGAAATGCAATGATGAATTCCAAGAACAATCAAGAAAATCAGAAAATGATGTGAAAGGGAGCTTGACAGAGGAATGGAAACTATACATAGAAAAGTAGTAGAAAATGCAAACATACTTGAACAAGTCCAAAACCCTCAAGAAGCTCTCAAGAATAGATTCAGCCATGTGGAGGGTAGAAACTCTGATCTGGACGACAAGATGGAAGAAACAGTTCGAGAGTTCAAAAGTTTCAATAAGTTCAAGCGAAGGAATTGAGGGATACCCTTAAATGTCCTAATATGAGATCATTGGGATACCAGAAGGAGAAGAAATTTAGACCAAAGTTATGGAGAACTTATTTAACAAAATAATTGAAGAAAACTTCCCCAGTCTCTCAAAAGAAAGGCCCATCAAGATATAAGAAGCTAACAGAACTCCAAACAGATTGGACTAAAAGAGAAACTCTCCAAGACATATTGTCATTAAGACTCTAAATATTGTCACCAAAGAGAAAATCCTAAAAGCAGCTAGGGAAAAACAGCACATCACCTTTAAAGGTAACCCCATCAGAATTACTTCAGACTTCTCAATGGAAACCCTGAAAGCCAGAAGGGCCTGGAATGACACACTGCAAAGTCTAAGAACCTATGGCTTCAAACCCAAACTACTCTACCCAGAGAAAGTATCCCTTATAATAGATGGTGAAAGAAAAACTTTCCATGACAAAACACACCTTCACAACTATATGAGCACAAAATCAAACCTATAGAGAGTATTTCAGGAAATTCTTCACAAAAAGAATCAAATAATCAAACTCAAAAGCCTACAAGAAACAGAACACAATAACCAAACTCAGCGAAGGCACAAAAAACTTCAAAGTCCATGAAAACACCAACCCACATATACCAACACAATATGGCAGGGATCAAATCAAACCTCACAGTCATTATCCTAAATATTAATGGCCTTAATTCACCTATCAAGAGACACAAGCTAACAGGATGGATCAGAAAATTAGATCCCTCAATGTGTTGTCTTCAAGAAACCCACCTCACCACTACAGATAGACACCTCCTTGGGGTGAAAGGGTGGAAAACAATATTCCAAGCAAGCAGGAATAAGAAACAAGCAGGAATAGCCATATTAATATCAGATAATATAGACTTCAAACAAAAAAATAATCAAAAAACAAAGAAGGGCAATTCCTACTTATCAAGGGAATGATCCATCAAGAAGATATCACAATCATAAATCTTTATGAACCAAACATATGGGCACCACAGTTCATAAAACAAAATCAACTTGACAATAAAACAGAAATAATCACCAACACCATCATAGCTGGGGACTGCAATACACCATTACTGGTAATAGACAGATCATCCAAACAGAAACTCAACAGGGAAGTAAGAGAGCTCAACAAAACCATAGATCACTTAGACCTAATGGACATCTACAGAACATTCCATCCCAAATCCACAGAATACACATTCTTCTCAGCAGCCCATGGAACAATCTCTAAAATAGATCATATACTGGGTCACAAAGCCTGCCTCCATATATTTAGGAAGACTAACATAATCCCCTGGATGATGTCAGATCACAATTGTATATTACTAGAAATTAACAACAAAAGAACTACCAAGAATCCCATCGGCTCCTGGAAACTGAACAGCACACTTTTAAACAATAAATGGATAGTGGACGAGATGAAAAATGAAATTGCAAAATTTTTAGAAATGAATGACAATGAGAATACATTGTACCAAAACTTATGAGACACAATGAATGCAGTCCTCAGTGTTAATTCATAGCACTCAGTGCCTTCATAACAAAGACAGAGAGATCCCAAATCAATAACCTAACCATCCACCTAAAGGCACTGGAAAAGCAAGAAAAATCCAACCCAAAAAGCTCCAGAAGGAAAGAAATAATTAAGATCAGAGCAGAAATTAATGAATTGGAAAATAATAAAACAATTAAGAAAATTGACAAATCAAAGAGCAGGTTCTTTGAAAAAATAAACAAGATTAAATAACCCCTGGCCAATTTGATCGAGCAAAAAAAAGAGATGCTTCAAATTAACAAAATCAGAAATGAAAAAGGAGAGATCACAACAGACATAAGTGAAATTGGGAGAATCATCAGGACTTATTTCAAAAACCTCTATTCCACAAAACTGGATAATGTCGAGGAGATGGATAAATTCCTGGACACATTCCATCTGTGAAAGCTAAACTCAGAGCAGATTAATCTCCTAAACAAACCTATCACACTCATTGAGATTAAAAATGTAATAAAAACCTCCCCGAAAAGAAGAGTCTAGGATCAGATTGCTTCTCAGCTAAATTCTATCAAACCTTCATGGAAGAACTCAAACCAATCTTCCTCAAACTGTGCCACACAATTGGAGAACAGGAAAAGCTACCCAACTCCTTCTATGAAGCTAGTGTCACCCTAATTCCAAAACCAGACAGAGATGCCACAAGAAAAGAAAACTACCGGCAAATTTCCCTGATGAACTTAGATGCAAAGATTCTGTACAAAATCCTTGAAAACCAAATCCAACAACACCTCAAAAGCATTATCTATCTTCTTTTTTTTTTTTTTTTTTGGTGAACCAATGAGTTTACTGGAGGGGTCACCTACAGACATAGAGAAGGGTTACTTATAAGAACATGGGGTCCCCAAAGCAGCCACTTTGATGGAAATGCCTAGAGAGATGGCTTAGCAGTTAAGCCGCTTGCCTGCAAAGCCAAAGGACCCAGGTTCAATTCCTCAGGACCCATGTAAGCCAGATGTGCAAGGTGGCACAAGCATTATCTATCTTCATCAAGTAGGATTCATCCCAGAAACGCAGGGGTGGTTCAACATACAGAAATATGTCCATGTAATACACTACATAAACAAGGTTAAACACAAAAACCACATGATCATTTTGATAGATGCAGAAAAGGCCTTTTACAAAATACAACATCACTTCATGATCAAAACATTGGAGAGAATTGGCATGGTTGGTTCATATCTTAATATAATGAGGCAATATACAAAGCTCCTAAGGCCCAAATAATACTTAATGGGGAGAGACTGGAGGAATTCCCATTGAGATCAGGAACAAGACAGGGTTGTCCACTCTCACCTCTGCTCTTCAATATAGTATTGGAAGTCCTGGCTCAAGCAATAAGATAGGAGAAAGAAATAAAAGGGATACAGTCTGGAAAGGAAGAAGTTAAGTTAGCTCTATTCACTGATATGATTGTATATGTAAGAGACCCGAGAGACTCCCTCCCAAAACTCCTGAAGGTGATTAACTCCTACCTGCAAAGTAGCAGGATACAAAATGAATGCACAAAAATCAGTAGCCTTTCTATATGCAAATGACAAAGATACAGAGAAAGAAATAGGGACATGGTCCCATTTTCAATAGCAAGGACAACATAAAAATACCTTAGAATAACGTTAACCTAGGAAGTGTAAGATCTATACAATGAAAACATAAAAACACTCAAAGAAAAAACTGAGGAGGACTTGAGAAAATGGAAAGACCTCCCTTGCTCCTGGATAGGCAGAATTAACACCGTGAAGATGGCAATCCTACCAAGGCAATATACAGATTTAATGCAATTCCAATTAAAATCCCAACATTGTTCTTCACAGAGATAGTAAAAATGATCTCAAATTTCATATGGAAAGGCTGAAGGCCTTGTATATCCAAGTATAACCTCAGCAAAAGAAATAACTCTGGAGGCATCACCATACCTGATCTAAAGCTATATTACAAAGCCATAGTAATAAAAACGGCATGGTACTGGCATAAAAACAGGAGTATAGACCAAAGGAATGGACTTGAGGACCCGGACTTTGGGTCAAGCAACTACAGCTACTTGATATTTGGCAAAGGCCCTAAGAATATAGGCTGTGAAAAAGATAGCATCTTCAACAAATGTTGCTGGAGAAACTGGATAACCATATGCAGGAAATTGAAACTTGATCCACACATCTCGCCATGCACTACATTCAAGTCCAAGTGGATCAAGGACCTCAACATAAGACCAGAAACTCGACTACTACTGGAAGAAAATATAGGAAGAACTTTCCGTGATATAGGAATGGAAAAAGTCTTCCTGAATAAAACCCCAGTAGCTCACAATTTAAACAGTCACTCAACCAGTGGGATCACATGATGCTGCAGAGCTTCTTTATAGACAAGGATACAATAAGCAAAGCCAATAGATTACCCAGAGAATGGGAGAAAATATTTCCTAATTACCCAACAGCCAGAGGCCTAATCTCTAGAATCTACATAGAATTCAAAAACCTAACGAAGAAAAAGTCAAACAGCCCACTCACAAAATGGGGCAAAGAGCTGGACAGGCAGTACACAGAGGAAGAAATACAAATGGCAAACACACACTTAAGAAAATGTTCATCATCCCTAACCATCAGGGAAATGCAAATTAAAACAACTATGAGATTCCACCTTACTCCAGTAAGAATAGCAAACATCAAAAAATCAAATGAAAATAAATGCTGGCAAGGATGTGGAGAAGTAGGAACACTCATCCACTGTTGGTGGGAATGTAAGATGGTACAACCTCTTTGGAAAGCAATATGGAGAGTCCTGAAAAAGTTGACTATAGAATTACCAACTGACCCAGTTATTATCTTACTGGGCATGTTCCCTAAAACCTTTAAACCACAGTCCAGAGAGATTTGCTCAACCATGTTTATAGTGGATCAATTCATAATAGTTAAGAGCTGGAATCAACCCAGATGTCCATCAATAGAAGAATGGATAAATCAAATGTGGTATATCTACACAGTGGAATTCTACACAGCAGTAAGAAAGAATGACACAATGAAATTTGAGGAAATATGGTTGAACCTGGAACAGATCATTCTCAGTGAACTTACCCAATCACAGAAAGGAAATCGCCACATAGTCTCACTCATCGATAGCACCTAACCTGAATCTACCCAAGATGCTGACATACCTAGCAAGCATCTCAAGGACTAGACAATAGGGTGGGTGGGGAGGGAGGGGAGGCAACGGAGGGATGGGAGACATAAGTCTAGATCCAAATGGCAATGATACCATAAAATTCTACATCCTAAAAGGCAGACCAAATGGTTGAACCTTCACCAGATCCTTAGAGAGAACACCTGAGCCTCAAGACACCAGAGAGGGTATAATGAAGAATGACCTTAATCTTCTACAGCTTCTCTCCCTCTCTCTTTCAGTCTCTCTTTTCTCTAACTCTTTTATATTTGTTATCTTTTTCTTCCTTTTCTTAGTGGGCACTGACATGTAACTCCCAGTACCAGCATGTGGCTATCATCCACAATGAACTTTTGATGAGAGACCTACAAGGTTTCCTAAAAGAAAGACAGATTTCTGTCAGAATATTTGATGACCCACTAAAGGTTAGTGGTAAGACCCTACTGCTGAAGACACCATATGTGGTTGACTCATAAAATGGAATGGCATGGCTGGAAGCTGGAAGAGGGTCAGTCCCCAGACAGTCAGCACGTCTAGTGCCAGAAGGTGCTACATGGCGACTGGGAGAAAATGACCAATATTTGTCCAAGAAACTCATGGTCTAACCTACTTAGCAGCAAATAACCTGCTGTGATGCCCTCACAAGTGCAAGAGTGATGGACAGCCATGGTGGGAAACCACCTGCTCTTGATTTGGCTAACTGATCCCCTCAGTGGCATGGGACCCATAGCTGGAGCTGGGAAACATGTCAGAAACATATCCAAACATGAGCCTGCTCTCCAATATGAAGCTACCACCAATCATGGGCTACAAGAGGGCCTACACCTATTAAATTCTCTATAAAAAAATAAGGATTATCCCATTTGTCTGGTGCTAACTTTACTCCCCATTGGAGAATTTGCTTCTCTTTTTCAGATAGACACAGATCCTAAGGAGAGAACCATCCTGTCACACCTCAAAAGGGCCCCGGCTGAAACTAAGAATGAATGGTGAAACAAGCAAGGGTGCTGTTCTCTTGGTGAACTGGTAACCAGCACAAGGGTGAAGGAGATCAACACAGAGAATTATCAACTCCTACCATATCAGATATCCAGAGACCCAGAGGCCCCCAACACCTCATCACTGAAGCAGACCAAAAATGAACCCAACATGGCTCAGGGAAATTTTGCGGAAGAGGGGGTGGAGAGAATGTCAGAGCCACATGTTGTGTCATGATATGCAGAGACATTTCTCCTACTCATACCTGTGGGCTAACTCCACAATGCATGATTCATATGCCTCAACAAGGAGGGGCCAGGGGGAGGGGGTAGTACATAGATGAGCCTAGCAATGGTACCAATTTGACTGTAGTAACTGAGTACAAAACTAATTAGCCAAAAAATAACAAATTAAATTAAAAAAACAAAACAAAACAAAACAAAACTTTGGATGTATTGCAGAGGGCATCTGAATGTAGACAGTTACTAATAAATGCCCATGAAGTGAGCAGTACTGGAAGCAGGCACTCAAATATTACTGTCTGTGTCCATTTCACTTTTTTATGAATATTGTTTTATGATATAATAGGATAAATTTTGTTTTGAAAAAAAAATAAAGATCACATAGCTGGTTAGAACACAGTCAAAACAATGTAAGTCTCCACTTCACAGTCCCTTTCTTTTTCCTATGGTACTATTTTCCTCTGCTTCAAAACTCTTTAAACACTTTTCTATAATAAACTTGTATACTGAAGCTTATAAAAAATAATTAGGAAGAAATGGATGAATTCCTAGACACATAAGACCTACAAAAACTAAATTCAGAGCAGATTAATCTCCTAAACAAACCTGTCACTTCCATGGAGATTAAAAAGGTAATCAAATACCTTCCCAAAAGAAAATTCCAGGACCAGATGGCTTCTCAGCTGAATTCTATCAAACCTTCATAGAAGGACTGAAACCAATTTTCCTCAAACTATTTCATATAATTAGAGACCAGGGAATCCTCCCCAACTCCTTTTATGAAGTTAGCATCACCCTAGTACCAAAACCAGACAGAGATGCAACAAGGAAAGAAAATTGTAGGCCTATATCCCTAATGAACTTAGATGCAAAGATCCTGAACAAAATCCTTGCAAACTGAATTCAACAACACATTAAAAGCATTATCCACCTTGATTAAGTAGGCTTCATCTCAGGGATGCAGGGATGGTTTAACATAAATAAATTGGTCAATGTAATACACCATAAGAATAGGCATGGAGGGTTTATATCTCAACACAATAAAGGCTATATATAAAGCACCTAAAGCCCAAATAATACTTAGTGGGGAAAAACTGAAGGAGTTCCCACTGAGATCAGGGACAAGACAGGGGTGCTGACTCTCGCCACTGCTCTTCAACACAGTACTGTAAGTACTAATCCAAGCAATAAGACAGGAGAAAGAAAGAAAAGAAAGAAAGAAAAGGGAATCAAATTGTAAAGGAAGAAGTCAAGTTAGCCCTATTTGCAGATATCATGACCCTTTATATAACTGACTCAAAAGTCTCCATCTCAGAACTTCTAAAGGTAATAAATGCCTTTAGCAAAGTGGCAGGATACAAAATCAATGCACAAACATCAGTAGCTTTTCTATTTGCAAAGGGCAAATAAGCAGAGAATCAAATCCGTGAGGTTGTCCCATTCTCAATAGCAACAACAACAACAAAAATACTTTGTAATAACACTAATTAAGGATGTGAAAGACCTATATAATGAAAACATAAAAAAAACTCAAGAAAGAAATCAAGAAGGACTTGAGAAAATGGAAAGACTTCCTATGCTCCTGGATAGGTACAATTAATATTTTGAAAATGGCAATACTGTCAAAAGCAATATACAGATTTAACACAACACAAATAAAAATGCCAGCATCATTCTTCACAGAGATTGAAAAAATGATCTCAAAACTTATATGGAATGGAAGAAGGCCTCAGATGTCCAAACATATCCTCAGCAAAAGAAATAGCTCTGGTGGTATCACCATACCTGATCTAAAGCTATATTACAAAGCCACAGTGACAAAAACAGCATGGTAGTGGAATAAAAACATAAACATAGACCAATGGAATAGGATTGAAGACTCAGACCTCAGGGCAAGCAACTACAGCTGCTTGATCTTTGACAAAGTGCCAATAATGTAGACTGGAGAAAAGACAGCATCCTCAACAAATGGTGTTGGACAAATTGGATGACCATATGTAGGAAAAAGAAATTAGACCCACTCATTTTGCAATACACAAAAATCAAGTCCAAATGGATTAAAGACATCAATATAATACTGAAACACTTCAACTACTGGAAGAAAAAAATAGGAGGCACTCTCCACAGTATAGAACTGGGAAAAGACATTCTGAACAAAACCCCAGTAGCCAAGGAAATTAAACAAGCACTCAACCAAAGGGATTTCATGAATATAAAAAGCCTTTGCACAGACAAACATACCATAAGCAGAGCCAATAGATTACTCACTGAATGGGAGAAATCTTTGCAAGTTATATCACAGACAGAAGCCTAATATCTAGAATCTACTTAAAAAAAAAAACTAAGAAAAAAACTAAACAAGAAAAAAATCATATAACCCACTCCAAAAGTGGGGCAGAGAACTAAATAGGGAGTTCTTAGAGGAAGAGTTACAAATGGCTAACATATACTTAAAATGTTCAACATCCCTAACCACTAGGGTAATGCAAATTAAAACAACTATGAGATTCTACCTTATCCCAATAAGGATAGCAAACATTAAAAAATCAAATGAAAGCAAATGTTGGCAAGGCTGTGGAGAAATAGGAACACTCATTCACTGCTGGTGGGAATGTAAGCTGTTACAACCACTGTGGAAGTCAATTTGGGGACTGATGAAAAGGATGAATATAGAGTTACCAACAGACCTTGTTATTCCCTTACTGGGCATTTACCCTAAAAGCTCCACATCTCAGTTAAGAAATATTTGCTCAATCATGTTTATAGCTGCTCAATTCATAATAGCTAAAAAACTGGAATCAACCCAGGTGCCCATCACTCGATGAATAGATAACCAAGATGTGGTATATCTACACAGTGGAATTCTCTTCAGCAGTAAGAAAAAAAAATGACACATTGAAATTTGTAGAAAAAAGGTTCAAGTTGGAACAGATCATATTAAATAACCTCACACAATCACGGAAAGACAATCATTGTATGATCTCTCTCATCTGCTGTTCCTAACCTGGATCAGCCCAAGTTACTGACATAACTGAGTAGCATCTTGAGGCTTGGACAATAGAGAGGGTAGGGTTTGGGGGAAGAGAAAGGGTGTGTGTGGGGAACACAATACTGAACCCAAATTGAACTGGTGCCATAGCATCCTATATCCTGGAAGTCAGACTAAAAGGTGGAACCCTCAAGAGGACCTTAGGGGGAGCACCTGAATTGAAGGGCCCTGGAGAGAGTGAGATAAACCTAACTTCAAATTTCTCCCATTTCTCTTTCTTCTCTGTCTTTTTCTCTTTTATTTTTCCCTTGGTGCTGGCCTGTAATACCCTGTACCATGATGTGGTCTACATCCACAATGAACTACTGATCAGAGAGACCTACAAAATCTCCCAAAACATACAAGGCAGACCTCTATCAGAGCAATTGATTACCCACCAGAGGTTAATGGTAAGACCCTACTGCTGAAGACACCAAACGCTCTTGGCATGGACATGGAGAGACCTGATTGGAATCTGCAGGAAAGCCATTCCACAGACAATTAGCCCATCTGGTGTTGGAAGGTGCTACATGAGCTACTAGGGGAAAGTGGCCAACATCTGTCCAAGCAACTTAAAGTCTACATGACTCAGAAGCAAAGAACTTGATGTGATGCTCACACAAGTGAAATAGTGGCACATAGCCATGGTGGGTAACCAACTGCTCTTGGATTGGCTAACATATCTGCTAAGTGGAAAGGAAATCATATCTTGAACTGGGAAACAAGTCAGAATCATATCCAGATAATGATTCTGCTTTCCATTGTCAAGCTCACACTAACTTTAGACTATAAGAGTGTCTAAACCCTTGTAATTCTCTCTAAATAATAATGATTATCCCATTTTACTGGTACTGACTTCACTCTCCATTGGTGAATCTTCTTCTCTTTTTCAGATGGGAACTGGACCTGAGGAGATAGATGACCCAGCACACTCCACCCTGGCCCCAGCTGAAACCATAGAGGAATTGGGGAAATGAGCAAGAGTGCTGCTTTCTTAGTTAAGTTGATATCAGCACAAGGATGATGGAGAAAATACTGAGGACACTCAACACCTACCAAAGAAGAGATCCAGATGATCCTAAGTGCTGTCACTGAAGTAGACTTAAAATGCTCCTGGAATGACTCAGGGAATTTTGTCGAAGAGGGGGCAGAAAGATTGTTAAAGCTACAAATTGGGACATTTTGCAGAGAGACATTGCCTCTTCCCCCTACAATGCATGACCCACAATTCCCATGGGGTTGACCTGCATCCCCAATGAGGATGGCCTCTTCAGAAAAGGGGAAGGGAGAAGGGAAATGATTGTACCAACATGTGATGTTTATATACAAAATATTTCCATATCTAATAATAAAAATAAAAAATAAACCAATCTCAGAAAGACAAAAATAATTAAAGTATTTTTTTGTTGTAAAAGAAGCCATTTAAAATCCTAATAAGCAAAGTTCTATTTTTATAAAAAACATCCAATCAAACACTGCTTATTGGAGGAACTGCAATTTATTTCAGCTTATAGATCCAAGGGAAGTTACACCAATGGCAGAAGAAGCTGGCTCCCATTCATAAATCCAAGCGGAGATAGAAACTACCACCAGTCAACAAACACCAAAAAGCAGCAAGCACAAAAATCCTCCAGAGCTCAGATTTGCTCTCTCACACCTTTGGGCTGGAATTCAGATATGTCCTCAATCACACTTTTGGGCTGGACCTCAGGACCCCCACAATGACAACTCCTGCTAGGTGGCTGGTGACCCAAGCTACAAGGTTTAATAAAACATCTGTGTCTGTGAGGGACATATATGCAAAGTGCCACAGATGAAAATTGTGATTTTTCAGTACTGAAAATACAATATTCCAAGCCCAATGGGGTTTTTGTTTCCAGTGAAAATACTTAGGTGTTATTCTGCTGGGTCTGTCTTTGTATGTGGCTTGATGCTCCTTTTCAACACCCTTTATTTTTGTGGTGTATACATTTTGATTAAAATATGACATAGTAAATTTCTTTTTTGTTCTTGTCTATTTGGTGTTCTCTATTCATCTTGTACTTGGATACACATCTCTTTCCCTAGATGGGGAAAATTTTCTTCTATAGTTTCATTGAAAATTTTTCAGTGCCTTTGGCATGTAGCTCTCCTTCTATGCTCACAGTCTGTAAATTTCATATTTTTATGTTGTTCCAAATATCTTTCATGTTTCTTTCCTATGTATTTTTGAGCTTATAATTGATTTTGATGAACTTCTGCAATTCTTCTTGCTTGTCTTCAAATTGTGATATGGAGTTTTTATTTGACCTATTGTATTTTTCATTCCCCAAATCATTTCTTTTGTTTTCAATATTTCTGTTTTTATCCTTTTATTAGATTCCATTTTCATATTCTGGATGACTTCTTCATTTCATCCAGTTGTGTTTGTGTGTTTTTTTTTTTTTTTTTGGAATTCATTTGGTCACTTATTTATGGTCTCTTTGAATTAATTCAGTTGTTTATGGTCTCTTGATAGGCATTCAGTTGTTTATTTGGGTCCTGTGCATTCTTTGTACATATTAGAGTAGTTCTTTTAAATTCTTTGTGTGGAATTTCCTCTAAGTAGCTTTTCATTGCAGACCATTACTATGGGAGTGGTAATTTTGGAGGCAACATATTTCCTTGGTTTTTCATGTTCTTGCCTTTTCATTTTGCACTGGGACTTTCTCATCTGGAGATAGTGTGTTGGTCATGCATTTCTGGGAAACCTGTGTTGAGTGAGAATTTGGATTGATTCTTGGTGTTTCTTTGTCTTAGCTTGTCTTGGTCTGCTTAGTGTTGCTTGAAGTTCAGTTGTAGTGACCCTTGGTGCTGATTCATAGATGGGTAGTTGAGGTAACTTCAGTTTAGCTGTGAGGGCATGCACAACCCCTAATCTTGCAGGCCATGGTATTTTTGGTACTCTGGGGCATGGGAAAGTATATCCTCTAGTGTGTGGGGTCCTGGCAATAGGTGGAATGTGCAGTGGAGAGTCATGGAGACCAGGTAGCTGCACACAGACTCATGTATGAGATCCCAGTTATAGACATTGTGGACAGGAGGAGGGCCCTGAAGACTGACTGCTGTACCCAGAATCATGTGTAGGAAACTTGTGGCAGCTGGGGAGGGCAGGACAAGGAGCATTTTTAATTTTTTTTGATTGTTAGACTCTATTGGAACACATCTTCAGCTGATTCACTATCTTTTTTTAATAGCTAGGAACTAAAAATATTTTGGACTGTATTCTCTATGGGCTTTTTTTTTTGTTTCTAATAATTCATTTTGTGGGTGCTTTATCAGGGAGTTAGGGAGCTGGGATGAGGAATGACCAACTGATAAAGAGCAGATGCACCACAGGCCTGAGGCACAACTGACACATGCATGACAAAGGACAGTGAGAGGAAAGCTGTCTCTCTCTCCCAGGATGACAGATTTCAGAGCCTGAGAGGCTTGAAAATTACTGATTATAAGAAATAGCTCCTGCAAATGGCATGTGGGATGTGCCGTTCTGTTCACATCAATTCCATTGGTAAAGAGAAACAGAATTATCCTTGGGTACTTGAAGTGAAGCTCAAAAAAAAAAAAAAAATCAAAAGTAAAGGTATGATGCAGTTAAAATTCCTGGGCAATTTGAAGCTCCTCTTGAAAATGAGAGAGAAAGTAGGAGCCTAGAGTGAAAAGGTAAGGCATCAAGCTGGAAGGGTATATAGTTCAACAGTTCTCTTAAGTAAGGGAGATGAAGTATTTAATGCCTTGGTAAAATGTAAAGTTTCCGCATGTTTGAGATCATGACCCTCCTGGAAGAGATATTATAGTATCAATAGCTGAAGACTTTCTCCAAAATGGCCAAGGTATAGCTTCTTTAGTTCTACAAATAAATTGATAAGTATGAAAGAGAAAAGAAAAGAAAAAGAAAATGCATGCAATGGTGTTCAATGAAAAAGGCAAGCAGAAGTTTAAACATAGTATATCAGTGACAGAAGGATTGTGCATTATAATGAATTCATAGGATTTACATCCAAGAGGACATCATCCTTATTTGAGGAAGATGTATTTTGTTTAATAGCTCTTGAATTTCCATTCCCTTTGAAATAAGAAACAACAAAGTCTATTAATTTCATATTATGTAAAGGTAGTAATAAAGCACCAGAACAAGCAAGAGGCCTTCTCTGTCCCAAGGACCCTATAGGCTTTGTGTCCCAGATTATAGTAATTTATACTTGGTGTAGATTGGGCCATTAGTTAGTACCTGTATGGATTGATGTTTGTGGACCAGTTACTAGAGTTACTGTTGCCTTCACTATGTTTAACCTAGGCAAGCCGTGTTAGGTTTGGCCTTGTCTCCTGCTTGGATCAGGTACTCTGTGGCTTGTAGTCATCTGAAGTTACTGTCCTTTGATCTCAGAAGGTCTTTTTCAGAGCTTGGCTCTTGTGCCCTGACTTCTGGCCTTGCACACATTTATCATAATTCCAGTTTATCTTCCAGAGAAAAGAAATCTGTTTGATTAGAGAAGTATGTTGTGATACACACAAATGTAATGTATGATGACCTTGAATCAGAAGTGCAATGATTACCTTGGTGAGTCTCTTACAAGGCAGTGTTTTGGAACAACAAGAGAGAAGAAGCTGCTTCTGCTTAGGGAAGTTTTGGAAGTATGTCCAGTATGGGGAATCTTTGGATTAGGAGATTTTAGAAGAAATCTTTCAGTGTCAGCATTGAATTTCTAAGCAGCAAAAGAATTGAGAAATCTTAAACTGTCCTGTTGTTCTTGGGAAATAAGTTACAGGTGGTGGAATGTTGGCCATGAGAGGAAATGTTCATCTTCACAATCCAGATCAGTAACAGCTCCCCACAGCAGGGTGTTGCTTCAGAAAAATATACTTCCTGAGTTTCAAGCCACTATTTTCCTTATCTCTCTCACAGTGACTTGTCTACCTATGACCTCATTTTTCCTTAAAGGCTGGCTTGCCCTGTGTTCTTTTACACAGTAACTCAGAAGTGAGATATGGAAACAATCCAAGGCTAAAAAGAATAAACCTGAGGCTTGTTGAATGAAAAGGAAGCATAGGGATAATTCAGACATATATGAATAGATTTGCAATTTTAATCTATATCTTCTACCACCAAAAGTCTTGCTGGATTCTAGCCTTATCTGGCAGTTTTATAATAAATTATGAAAGTATAGATCTATCTAGCCTGGGGATCTTTATAGATTAAATATGTCATGATCTTCAAGTTCTATACTCCAAAATCTCCTATCTCTGAAATACCAGACCATATAGGCCTGGTATAAATAAATATACTTGAAATATTAAATATCATTCATTAATAACATATATGACTAAAAATTTCACATAATTATAAAATACAAATTTACATAAATAAAATATAAGAGTTATTGTCAGTATATTACTTCTGGATCTCTCTAACATACCAATAGCAAATAAGTCATGGAAAGCCTATAGAGCCATAGAAATTTAAAGATCATTTGTTATTAAGATTTCAGTGCAGACTTCCTGCCAAGATGGTGACCGCCTAGCTGTGCTGCAAATCCCGGGGAAAGAAAGGCAAGATATTAAAGGTTCATTGGGCCTTTAGGGGAGAGAAATCTCCAACAGATTGTCAGTGGGAGGGCACAGAGGTGGGGGAAACAGGGAATCACATATCCCCTCGTGGGCGGGTAGCCCGCCCCTCCCCCGAATAACTGCCATGTCCAGCAGTGCCGCCGCTGCAGCAGCTGCTGCCGCCATGCACCGATCAATCCCTGCATGCGAAACCTTAGACTGCTACGCACACTTGTCCACTCGTCCACTTACTGAGTGAGCCCAGTCCCACAGCAACTGCCACAGAAGCTCAGACTGTGTCTCTTGCTTGCGCCAGCTCAGGTACCATCCCCTTACCTGTCTGCCATGCTGGCCGTCCGCCACTGTCCTGTGGCGGGGGAGCGCAGACTGCTTCTGGGTCTCACTGTTCCCAGCCAGAGTTTGGGCTGCTTGAGTGTTGGTGCCTCAGTGTCACTCCTAGCTTGAACGCAGGCAGCTTTGGCACATTGCCGCTTGAGAATTCAGGCAACTTTGATGCCCCTGCCAGGCAGTAGATAGGCAGCTTTGGCAAATGAGAGCCAAAGCCCAGGCTGCTTGGCAACTGCCCCAGGCTTCCTCAGATTCGCATTGTGCTTGAGCCCAGGCTGATATGCCTATCTATGTGCCTATACACTGTAATGGGCAGACCACAGTGCAAAAGAAATAACATGAAAAATCAAATGCAAGAAAATCCAGTTAGACCACCCAGTCCTACAATGAATACATCTAACCAAAACACAGAAGAACCATTAGGATCAGAACACCAAATTGAAGGTATGAGCAATGTAACCCTGACCAACCTACTGGGAGAACTTTCAGGAAAGCAACAAAGGACCGATAATCGTGTGGATGCTGCCATCACTAAACTAGAACTAATAGATAAGAAATTGGAAGGAGTTCAAAGAGAGTTAAGAGATTTGAGGGAGAGTGAAAAAAAAAGAAGACCTTAAAAATCAGCTGGCCATGCCAAATGAAGACATAAAGAAATACAAGGATGAATTCCGAGAATCTTCAAGAAAGTCAGAAAATGATGTGAAAAGGGAGCTTGACAGAGGGATGGAAATTATATATAGAAAAGTAGTAGAAAATGCAAACTTAATTGAACAAGTCCAAAACTCTCTAGAAGCTCTCAAGAATAGAGTCAGCCATGTGGAGGATAGAAACTCTGATCTGGCAGACAAGATGGAAGAAACAGTTAGAGAGTTCAAAAATTTCAGTAAGTTCAAAAGTTCCTGTGAACAGAACATGAGGGAATTGTGGGATACACTTAAACGTCCTAATATCAGGATCATTGGAACACCAGAAGGAGAAGAAATTCAGACCAAAGGCATGGAGAACTTATTTAACAAAATAATTGAAGAAAACTTCCCCAGTCTCTTAAAAGAAAGGCCCATCAAGATACAAGAAGCCAATACAACTCCAAACAGGCTCAACCAAAGGAGAAACTCTCCAAGACATGTTGTCATTAAGGCTCTAAACATTGACACCAAAGAGAAAATCCTAAAAGCAGATAGGGAAAAAGCAGCACACCACTTTCAAAGGTAACCCCATCAGAATTACTTCAGACTTCTCAATGGAAACCCTGAAAGCTAGAAGGGCCTGGAATGAAACACTGCAAAGTCTAAGAACCTGTGGTTTCCAGCCCAAACTACTCTACTCAGCAAGAGTATCCCTCATAATAGATGGTGAAAGAAAAACATTCCACTACAAAACTCAGCTTTACAATTATATGAACACAAAACCAAACATACAGAGAGTATTTCAGGAAATTCTCCACAGAGAAGAAAAAAATAATCAAACACAATTGCCTACAAGAAGCAGATCACAACAACCAAACTCAGAGTAGGCACAAAAAACTTCAAAGTCCATGAAAACACCAACCCACATTTACCATCACAATATGGCAGGGATCAAATCAAATCTCACAGTCTTTACCCTAAATATTAATGGCCTTAATTCACCAACCAAGAGACACAAGCTAACAAGATGGATCAAAAAATTAGAGCCATCAATCTGTTGCCTTCAAGAAAGTCACTTCACCACTAAAGACAGACACCTCCTCAGGATGAAAGGGTAGAAAACAATATTCCAAGCAAATGGGAATAAGAAACAAGCAGGCGTAGCTATATTAATATCGGATAAAATAGACTTCAAACCAAAAATAATCAAAAAAGACAAAGAAGGCCACTTCCTACTTATCAAGGGAACGATCCATCAAGAGGATATTACAATCATAAATCTGTATGCACCAAACACAGGAGCACCACAGTTCATTAAACAAAACCTACTTACAATAAAACAGAAATAACCACCAACACCATCATAGCTGGGGACTTCAGTACACCATTATCAGTAATAGACAGATCATCCAAACAGAAACTCAACAGGGAAGTAAGAGAGCTCAAAAAAACCATAGATCACTTCACCAGGCCCTTACAGGGAACACCTGAACCACAAGACACTGGAGAGGGTAGGATCAAGACTAACCTTAATCTTCTACATCTTCCCTCCCTCACTTCCCCTCTCCCTATCTTTCTCTTTTCTCTCTAACTCTTGTATATTAGTTATCTTTTTCCTCATTTTCTTAGTGGGCACTGACCTGTAACTCCCAGTACCAGCATGGGGCTATCATCCACAATGAGCTCTTGATCAGAGCGACCTACAAGGTTTCCTAAAAGACAGACAGATTTCTGTCAGAGTACTTGATGACCCACCAAAGGTTAGTGGTAAGACCCTACTGCTGAAGACACCTTAAGTGGTTGAGATGCAAAATAGAATGGCATGGCTGGAAGTTGGAAGAGAGTCAGTCTCCATACAGTCAGCATGTCTAGTGCCAGAAGGTACTACATGGCGACTGGGGGAAAATGACCAATATCTGTCCAAGCAACTCATGGTCTAACCTACTTAGCAGCAAATTACTTGTTGTGATGCCCACACAAGTGCAATAGTGGCACACAGCCATGGTGGGGAACCAACTGCTCCCAACTTGGCTAACTGATCTGCTCAGTGGTATGAGACCCATAGCTGGAGCTGGGAAACAAGTCAGAGCCATATCCAAACATAAGCCCACTTGCCAATATCAAGCTACCATCAGTCATGGGCTACAAGAGGGCCTACACCTATTAAATTCTCTATTAAAAAAAAGTAAGGGTTATCTCATTTGTCCTGGTGCTAACTTACTCTCCGTTGGAGAATCTGCTTCTCTTTTTCAGATAGATGTAGATCCTAAGGAGAGAGCCACCCCATCATACCTCAAAAGGGCCCCGGCTGAAACTAAGAAAAATTGGAGAAACAAGCAAGGGGGCTGTTTTCCTGATGAACCAGATACCAGCACAAGGGCGAAGGAGATCAATACAGAGAAAAATCAACTCCTACCAAATCAGAGAGCCAGAGCCTCAGAGGCACCCAACACCTCATCACTGAAGCAGACCAAAAATGAACCCAACATGGCTCAGGGAAATTTTGCGGAAGAGGGGGCGGAAAGAATGTCAGAGCCACATGTTGGGTCATGATATGCAGAGACATTTATCTTACCCATAACTGTGGGCTAACTCCACAATGCATGACCCGTATACCTCAACAAGGAGGGGCCAAGGGGCAGGGTAGGTCATGGATGAGCCTAATAATGGTACCAAACTGACTGTATTTGCTGAATAGAAAACTAACTAATAAAGAAAAAAAGAAAAGAAAAAAAAAAACATTATATGAAAAAAAGATAAGTTGACTTATTAAAAATGAAATTTGGATAATGTTGATGTCTCATATTGTTGTTTGAAATAATAAATGAATAACTAAGAAAAAAAAAAGATTTCAGTGCCACCTCAGAATTTAACTGCAAAGCATGATTTGAGGTGTTATATCCTCCTTTGACAAGAACCAGTCTTTTCTTCCATAGGATACAGTATTTTAATTCATTCATAGCTCAGATACACACTCACTAACAAGATTTCATGCTGGTCATAATAATAATTTTATTTTGTATGTATAGAATGATTTAAAAATGCTGATGCTCACTTTATATATTTTATCTTTTGAGCCCCACAGGTACCATATGAGGTTGGCAGAAACATTAACTGTAACTTTACTGAATCTAACTTCAGTAGAAATAAGGTGTTTGCTCAAGATGGCATGGCTAAAAATGAGCAGAAATATGATCTGTATTAGGTCTCCAGTACCCTGGTTACAAATTTAGATTGGACAAACTAATCTGTATTTTGTGTTAGAGACTTGAGAGATACATAATATTCACTAAGCCTACACACACAGATCCTTGCCTCCATGTTGGTATTTCAGCCAAATGAAGGAGATTATTATCAGTGCTCTGAAAGGCAAGATCTAAGTTAAACCAGAGATTATCAAAATTGGAAGAGGCCAAGTAGAATATTGGAATGGGAGGTCAATAACTGGCTCTTTGGTGCAATGAAGTCCTTTATTTTCCATGCTGGAGGATGAACTGAGGGTTTCTTGCATACTTGGCAAGTGCTCTGCCAGTGAGCCACATCCCCTGTCCTTGAAAGGACTTTAAAGTATTATTGTTAGTGAGTAATGTGGCCAGATCAGATCTGGAGAGGAGCCACCAACTACTTTCTATGTGTTTTCCTCAAGTTAAAGGTATTTTTTTCTTCTCTCTCTAAGAAGAGATTAGACAAACAGATGGGCATTTGTTCAACTTGTTTGCTACTTATACTTTGAAACATTGAGAAATACGAAATATACTGGCAGAAAGCAAAACATGAAATGTTTGGAAAAACTAAACTCCCTTGAAGAAATTTCTTAGGAAGTGCTGGGATCCCATCAGTTTTGAACTGGTTTCATTGATAAGACTACAGTCATACATTCCTAGTCAACCTCTATGATCATTTGTAGAAGAGGCCTAGTTTAGGAAAACATATGTATCTTTAGTTAGTTACTCTGTCTCCTGAGGGAAAATCTCATAATTTCTGTCCTTCCACACATGTGAGATGAGATACCACACACTGTTTCCTGAGTGACTTTCCAATGTGACACTGCTGTTTTGGAGGTGGCCTTTGATGGGGAAAGTACTTCTCCAGTTGGGGTTTCCTTTTTCTGTGTCTTTTATAAGCCAAATAGGAAGAGTAAGAGAAGTTAAGGGTCTGGAATCACCTGCCACTGCATGTCTAAAAGAACAGCCCAGAGTGAAAGGTGCTGACTAACTTCCTACTCATACCCTTGACATCCCACTCACAAAGATGTCACTGTGTGACCTTGCCACCAGTCACTCTGGGCCCAAGGCATTTTAGCAGAGGGCACACCTGCATGTATACATGCCCGTTTGTGTTTATGTGTCTGGACTAACACCAGTACTGGATCTATGAGTCATTCCTCAAGGCAATCCTTTTCATACCCTAGCCCTGTGACGGTGGGCAATTCTTTGTTCTAGACCACAATTCCTCATTGGTGAAATGCTGCTGATGCAGGCTGATAGAGTACTAAAGGAGAAATGTTGGAGATTACTATAAATTATAGCACAGTTTACAAATATAAGGTAGGGGAATATTATGCTATTGTCTTCTTTCCTGTATTTGTGCTCACAGGGTCTTGCAAAAAAAAAAAATTAAAGACATAAAATTGCTCCCTCATTTTTTTTTTCTGTGAACCTTTTCTATTAGCACATTCTCCTTCTTTTGAGTACCTCTTCCCGAGCCTGAATTCTTATCATTGTCAAGATTAATTTGAGAGGTCTTCTTTCAACAAATTTTAAGAGAAATCAGCGTATCTTGGCAAATCCTAGGAAAGGAGGAAAACTAAGGAGAGGCAGAGAGGAAGTTAGCTTTGAAATATGAGGTAGGGAATGTGGATATTAGCAGGATGAATGATAAGCCTGTCGGGGGAACATATCTAAGCTGAAGCAAAACTGACATGCTTTCAAAGTTGATAATGTTTACTTAGTTTTTAAACCTACATAAAGTAAAATACACTCTTCTTGGGAATTTCGACAAATGCAACCACCATGATCAGAATACATAATGAAGGTTGCCTCTTGTAGCATCTATGCAGCATACTCTTTCTCTTAACCCAGCGCACCACTGGCCTGTTCTTTGTCCCCATTACAATTTAAAAGCTGAGAATGAATTTCCCATCCTGGTGGTAGCTGTGGTCTAGATTTGAGCTGCACTGTGGCTGCAGTAATAAAGTTCACAGAAGTGCTGCTATCTTCAGAGAATTCCTATCATCCTTTTTGCAAATATTCTCTTGTCAGGATGCCAAAGGAATGTCCTGGGGGTAGGGAGGATATATTGTGTTTGTACAAATGAGCATGATCTCATAGAAAGAGCATTTTCAGAACAGAATTGCAATCCTGCTATAAAATTAGAATTGCTTCTCAATGAGAAACATCCTTTATTAAAGTAAATACAAATTCTTTCAGGAGAATCCTAGGTTTGATGTAACCTTTAATTAAGTTTCTCAAAAGCTATAGCTCATTTATTCTTTCCTCTGAATGCTATCTACCAGCAAGGTGTAGAGCTCTCCGGTCACAGAAACCTTGTTTTGAATGCTAATTCCAATTTGAGCTTATATTTATAAGTTTTGCTCATATCTCGGGTTTTTTGAAATTATTTTCTGGAATCTCATCAATATCTACATTCACCCCTGTTTTGTGTCTGTATTTATCCATGACTATAGATATTAAGTTTAAGGGGTTAGAGAGATGGTTTGGCAGCTAAACTGGCCACACAAACTTAAAACCAGAGTGCAGATCTTCAGCCCCCTTGTAACAGAAGGTGGAAGTGGTGATCCATGTCTGCAATCCCACACACACTAGATTTAAAAAAGTTAAAGCTATTGCCTCTTAATACTGGATTGAAATTAGTTCCAATATATGATCATTTCTTATTCTATGTGGAGATAAAAAAGTGAAATAAATGAGTCTTAGAAAAAATGTTTCTAAAACAATATTAAGAAAAGTATGTGAGTTTCAAGTGTTTATTTGAGTAGTGAAAAGCCACATCCTGTAAAATTTCAACCAACTCTGAAATTTAAATCAGAAGTCATTTGTCATCCAAACTAAATATAGACTATAAATAGTGTGCATTTGTGTGAGGCAAAAGTTTCTGTGAATTTTTCTTTTTGTTTTTTTTCTTTTCACTTTCTTCCCTCCCTCCTTTTCTTTTGTCCTTCTTTCTTGTTGTGGATTTATTCTCATGGAGAAAAAGCCATACTTGTGATGAAGATTCTACAAAGCTGATTATGTGACTCTAGAGAGCTGCAATCTTACAGGTTTGAAGCCAAATTTTCCTGAGCTATCTTTGACCCCATTAATAGCAATTTATTACCCACCTCTGTGTTTGACCTAACATCCTTGTGATTAAGAAGTAAATCCTCTGGAATATACTAACAGACCACTAGCTTCCACCATCCCAAAGGCTAAGAATGCCATCAAATAACATCTGATGTCTGTAGCAGAGATTTTTTTTTTGCTGTGCTGTAACTCATCTACCTGGTATTTCTATCAAAGTACTGTAAAAGTACCCTAATTTATGACTTTGTTCTGATACAAAAAAAATGTCACAAATCTATTACCATGCTAGAACATGACATTTGTGATGAGCTGAATTCGTATTCCCTAGGCTATGGTTACTCATATTTGGCACAAGAATTTTCTCTTATTCCCTTTGCGGTGAGAATTGTATTTTTGGGTCAGCCTTCTCCTTTGTTCCTTCCTTCCTCCCTTCCTTCCTTCCTTCCCTCCATTCCCTCCTTCCTTCTTTTAGTCCTTCCTTCTTTCCTAAGTTTTAGAGAAAAGGTAGCTTTTAGTTCAACTTAGAATTCTCAAGAAACAAATTTGTAAGTCATTGAGTTACAAATTTGAGCTCATCATTGACCCCCACCATCTGCATTCAATTGCTGCTCCAAGTGGAAGTATTGAGTTGGAGCAATAGAGCAGAGAGGGTTTAAATGCACTTTGTGTCTATTCTGAGTCTGCTTTTAACCATGTATTTATTGACCATAAAGCTCATTTGACGGCATGAAATACATATGCTGAAATGTAACAGCAATTTTGCTTACAGCAGGTCAGCTTCTAGCTGTGTGAACTGACTGCCCCACCCCATATAATGTTTGAGTATAGAACATACGGAGAAAGAAGCTAGCTATTCTTCAGTTACAAGCTGTATTAAACACAATTTTAAGAATCCTATGTAGGGAATAATAGAAATAAACTTTGAATAATGCCTTTTGTTTTTAATTAACCATATTGATAAACAGACTTATACTATTTTCTATTGCCTGAGAACATATGGATAATTAGTATGATTCCCTTCTGTTTTCAAAATGGTTCTGCATCAAGATGGTGTGATTTATGCTTCAAAATGGAAGTCAGTACGAATTTTTGTTCGGAGGAAAGGAGAGCTATCAAAGCTATACAGTGAGGCACACAAATGTCTCAGAAATTCAGATGTAAACAAAAAATAAATTATGAAATTTGCAAGGAAAAATGGATGGAACTGGATGAAATTATACTGAGTGAGGTAATCTATGGCTAGAAAAACAAAAATCATATGTTTTCCCTCATATGTGGATCCTGATATTGAATGCTTGTGTGTATGTAAAAATTAAGGGAAAGCTGGGCATGGTAATGCATGCTTTTAATCCCAGCACTGGGGAGGCTGAGGTAGGAGTATCACCATGAGTTCAAGGCCAGCCTTGAACTACGTAGCGAGTTAAGGTTAGCCTGGGCTACAGTAAGACCTTACCTCTAAAACCAAAATAAATAAATAAATTAATTAATTAAAAAATTGAGGAAATATGAGAATAGCTATAGGCTATGAATCTAAATAGGAGACCAAGGAAGGGAAAACAGGTACTGAGAAAGAGTGGGGAGGGCTAAAGGAAATATGTGATGAAAGTGGAATGGAAACTATGGTGAAGGAAGGGAATAGAGGTAAGGCAAGCAAATGGGGGAAGGGAAGCAAACAAAATTGCTTGAAAATGCCACAATAAAATCTAATTCTTCATATGCTATAAAAATAAAATAACAAAAATTATGTTTACAATGGGATAATGTAATCCCATTGTAATCTACAGAAAAGGATAAGCTGTTGATACACAGAAAGTGTAGAAAACTGAATTAAAAAATATTAGGCTGACCTAAGGAAGCCAAACACTCAAGACTTTGTATGGCTCTTTAATATTAAATGCAGAATTAGAGAGAGAGAGAGAGAGAGAGAGAGTGCTTATTGCACTGACTGGTGGACTCAGGGGCTGGCTCAGGAAGATACCAGCTATGATGCCAAGTTTAGGGCTGAGATTAACCAACCAGAGTGCCAGAATCAGATCTAAACCTTATTTTTAGGAAAGGAAAACTCCTTCACAGAGAGGAACTTAGGCTGTTTATGCAAAAACAGATCCATGTAACTCCTTTAGGTAAGAGATAAGGAGAAGCCAGAATCTTCTCTGATCTCAAAGTGAAACCTGCAAGGCCAGGCCCAAGGGCATTCCTGCTTTTTACTTTTGGGCCCAGTTACACTAAACTGTCTCATACTCCTCTCCTCTGAAGAAGCAACCTAAGTGCCATTAGGGAATTGGGCAAAGACATATCCTACTTCTTCAAGCTGAAGAGGGCTGTCAGGTGTGCCAGTTGGGAAACTTCTCCACTGGGATTATCTAACAGACCCTGAAAGCACATTGGTGGAATGCAAGAAGATAGTCCTGGAAGAAAATGTTGGGGAGAAAGAATAAAAGCGAGAATTTAGTGGGAATGGGCACACAGCCAGCTGGAGGCTTTTAGGGTTCCCATTTTTGTAAACTTTCAGTCCTTAGAGGATGATTGAGGGAACCTGGGTTGATGGAGTTAGATTTTCTCAGGACCCCTAAGTGTGCGTTGACTGTAAGTAAGAGGAGATAAGGACAGTGAGTACAAGCCGGGCGTGGTGGCGCACACCTTTAATCCCAGCACTTGAGAGGTAGAGGTAGGAGGATCACCATGAGTTGAAGGCCATCCTGAGACTACATAGTGAATTCCAGGTCAGCCTGAGCTAGAATGAGACCCTATCCCCTTTCCCCTATCCCAAAAAACCAAAAAAAAAAAAAAAAAAAAAAAAAAAAGAAAGAAAGAAAGAAAATGAGCACAAAGATCAACAGAATAACTGTAAAGACTATAACAAATATAATCTTTTTCTACCATGAAGATCCTGAGATCCACTCCAAAAACTGTTCACCAAATGGTACAGTGGTGTCTGACATGGTCTGAATCTGTTCCTGTAAAGCAGATACAACATTAGCAGAGTTACCAGGAATATATATATATATATATATATATATATATATATATATATATATATATATATATGTGTATATATATATATATATCATTCATCCCTGATAATGACACATGTATTATGCTAGGCTGTTGTGAGGATGTCCAAAACCATGTGATTTTGCATAATTTTTTTTAATCATTTGAACCTTAGAATTAAGAAGGGAGATCCCCTCAGCTGTGTCATTTCAAGCCTTTTGGGTATGTTTAGTGAGAGATTCTAATGTGCCAGATGACCTTTTCTAAGCCAATAGATGGAATAAATACAGACTAAATGGTCAGTGAAAAATGCTCCTAGTCCATTGACTGGGCACTATAAGATTTTTATGTGTCACCCTTGTATCCAAGGAAATCCCTGAGTGTACCTTGTAACCCACCCTGGGGGTATACAGGGCTAAAGGTTGGTACCACAGAGACATTGGGTACCATTAGGCTGCCCAGTGTACTTTTGGCTGCAGGACCCATTTAGTAGCAAACCATTCTGATGGTTGGAGAGTAATTATATTCTGGCACTAGTCTGAAGGGACCCATTCTAGGTAACAAGTATCACTGGGATATTTTGAGTGAATATGGTTTCTTTGTTCCCAGCATAAGGGAACCTTTTGACCTTTGGTCAGAGTCATCCACATATCTGTATCACAGATTTGAAAATAACCATCCTCATATCTAGGATTGTTCTCTCGTTGTGGAGCTAGAAGTACTGGAGAGGGTGCTATGCCAACACACCTTAGTAGGATCTTGTCAGTCTCTTCTTTTGAAAAGCTATTTGTGTGTCCCTGTTTGTTCCTGGTAGAATTGATAGGCCATTGAGAAACATCCCATCTAGTAACCTGACTTAAGGAAGGAAAGCTAGCTCTTTCCTGGTTAATATTTACATGTAATTGGTTCTACTCACCTCCTTGAAGAGGAGATACCTACCATGGAAGTTCAGAGGTACTAGAAGCCAAGTCTGATTACTATGTTTGCACTGATTTTTTGTGTTTTTTTTTTAATTTTAATTTTTTGTTATTTATTTGAGAGAGAGAAAGAGGTGGGGCCAGGACCTCCAGCCACTGCCAACAAACTCCAGATGCGTGTACCCTTTTGTGCATCTGGCTTATGTGGGTCCTGGAGAATTGAACTGGGGTCCTTTGGCTTTACAGGCAAATGCCTCAACTGTTAAGCCATCTCTCCAGCCCCCTTTTTTTTTGTTTGTTTTTTGAGGTAGGGTCTCACTCTAGCCCAGGCTGTTCTAGAATTCACTATGTAGTCTGAGTGGCCTTGAACCTCTGTAGAGTCACACTGTTGCAGCTGGAGGAGGTTACTTCTGTCATGAAGAGATGCCAGTGACATCCAGGACCCACCTTTGAGGGAAGAGCCTAGAATATTCATCCTATTTGACACATTATAAAAATGTTCTATCTACAGAGAAATATAGAAATGTACCAACCACAATCTTCAAGGGTAAAAACAAAAACCCCTCCTTTGAATCCAGATGTCCTGCTTCTAGTTACAACTTATCTCATATACTTTTTTAGTTCTCTCCATCTTCTAATCTCTCATTCTATCTTAATCTATTTCCATCACTGTTTCAGTCAAGTTTGCATTGCTGATAGAAATCACCCAACCAAGAGCAGCTTGGGGAAAAAAGATGTTTATTTTGGCTTATAGGCTTGAGGGGGAAGCTCCATGATGTCAGCGGAAAACGATGGCATGAGCAGAGGGTGGACATCACCCCTGGCCAACATAAGATGGACAACAGGAACAGGAGAGCATGCCAAACACTGGCAACGGGAAAGTGACTACAATACCCATAAGCCCACCCCCAACAATACACTGCCTCCAGGAGGTGTTAATTCCCAAATCTCCATCAGCTGAGAACCTAACATTCAAGACACCTAAATTTATGGGGGACACCTGAATCAAACCATCACAATCACATTTTAAAATCTTTAATTTTGTTATTACTATTGTTATTAACAACATATTTCACATGGATACATCATGTGTTGGTACCCTCTTTTCCCTTGTCCCCATTCCATTGGGGACCTTCCTCAGTGGGCTTGCAGGTATTCTCCATGGGGTTGTGGTTTATGCATTGTGGGAGTAGCAGTCAGTTATTTTTGCGGGGAGGGAATGCCTCTGGGCATGAAGTATCAATGTGTGGCTCTTACAACCTTTCTGTAGCCTCTTCCACAAAATTCCCTAAGCCAAGGTGGGTGAGTTGTAAGTCTACTTTAGTGATGAGCTCTTAGGAGCTTCTGAATCTCTGCTCTGGTAGGTGTTGAGTATCCTCAGGGTCTGTCTCCTTCACTTGGTGCTGATTGTTAGGTTGAGCATGGAGTCAACACTCTTGCCTGTCTCTGCAATTCCTCTGTGGTTTTAGCTGTGGCTTGGTTGAAGTGACAGGGGTAGTTTATCTCTTTGGTTCTTGCTGCCTTCTGAAAAAGAAGAATAGATTCTCTAACAGAGAGTGAAGTCAGCATAGTTTAAGTGGGATAACTATTATTAATTTAGGGAGAATTTTAGGTATGTAACCCCTCTCTTAGCCAAAGACTAGTGAGAGCTTGACACTGGAGAGCATAATCTGTCTACATGGGATTCTGATCTGGTTCCCAATTCCAGATATGGGTTCCTTTATACTGAGCGGATCTCTTAGCCAATCAGAAAGCTACTGGTTACCCACCAAGGCTGTGTGCACTACTGCTCTGGCCTGAACATCCTGTTAGGTTGTTTTCTTCTTAATAGCTTAGCCCTCTGATTGCTCAGACCATTGATGGCCACTTTCTCCCAGTAGTTCATGTAGTACTTCCCACCACTAGATAGGGGATTATTCTGGGGACTGGCTTTCTTCCATATTCCATCCAGGTCTCTCCATGTTCTGTGTTGACAGCATATAGTGTCTTCAGCAGTGGGGGTCTTCTTACCTTTTGCCTCAGGACGGGTAATCAAATACTTTGACAGAAAGCTGTTTTGATTTGGGGACCTCCATTTCCATCACATTTTATCTGTTTCACTAAAACTGGAATCAAGACAAGTGATCGTGTGCCCAGTAATACTGGACACTTTTCTTTTGTGTGTGTGTGTGTGTGTGTGTGTGTGTGTTTTGAGCTAGGGTCTTCCTTTAGCCCAGGCTGACCTGGAATTCACTATGTAGTCTCAGGCTAGCTTCAAACTCAAGGCATCCTCCTACCTCTGCCTCCCAAGTGCTGGGATTAAAGGCATACACCACCCCACCCAGCTGAAACCTACTTTTCAAGATAGTTTCAGCCCAAGACATTTATATGATTTGTATCATAGAATCATAGGCAAACTTTGTAATATATATGCATGGTATGTTTGTGTGTTTCAATATCTGTCCATCTTCTCTTACTACCAGGGCCTAAACATTTACCTAGAAGGGGATCTAGAGCTTTCTAGGTGACTTTTTTTGGATTAATAAATAGGAACAACTTTCCTGCTATTTCATCTTTTATCTCATTCTTTGTTCCCATCCTTGAACATTCATGTAAGCTCTATGGAGTCTTCTAAATTGCCATCCTAATGTTTCTTGCCCATATATAGCTTATAATACAATTTGTCTACACATTCACTCTCTTTCTTCTCACTTAATTATCCTCCAATTATTTCTTCTTTATTTTTGGTTTATTTATTTTTTCCTGATTGGGTATTTTAGGTTTTTTTTTCCCCTGTACTTTGAGTTAATTTTGTCAAGACCATTTTTAACACTACATTAATGAAGTGCAATTGAAACAACAATGTCATTAAAAATATTGAGACTGACTGCATTATTAACCCATGATGAATAAACAACCCTACTGAGGAGGGCCCTCAGTGGAATGAGGGTAGGGAAGAGGGGATATAAAAGAATGACATGAGGGTAATTTAATACATGATTTGTTCATAAAGTTCACAATTAATAAAAAAAATGAGATGCATGATATTGTTACCATCTGTTTCACCCACAGAAATTCACACTCTTAAAATCTGGTTAATCATATTTTATATAAATCCAAGGAGCCACTCACCCATTGACTACATTTAGGTATTATTTATGATGATACTATGTCTTTATCAGCTCAGAATAAATGCACATTCACTTATAATTGCATGAATTCACAATCAATTATTTTTTATAATATAGATATTTCTAATTAAAGCTTCAAGGAAACTTAAATATCATCTAGTCTATCTTCTTTGTAAAGCTTTATGTGTTGTTGTTGCAGTCAGGTTCACATTGCTGGCAGAAATCACCCAACCAAGAGCAGCTTGGGGGAGAAAAGGTTTATTTTGGCTTACAGACTCGAGGGGAAGCTCCATGATGGCAGGGAAAAACAATGGCATTAGCAGAGGGTGGATATCACCCCCTGGCCAACATAAGGTAGACCACAGGAACAGCAGAGTGTGCCAAACACTGGCAAGGGGAAACTGGTTATAACACCTATAAGCCAGCCCGCAACGATACACCACCTCCAGGAGGCATTAATTCCCAAATCTCCATCAGCTGGGAACCTAGCATTCAGGACACTTAAGTTTATGGGGGACACCTGAATCAAACCACCACAGTTGGAAGAGAACAAAGCAGTACAGAATAGTGACATTGCTCGCTTAGTCAGAAGCTAAACTACTATAGCACTCGGTTTTCTTTTCTTTCCTTTTCTTTCTTTCTTTCTTCTTGTTCTTTCTTCCTTCTTTCTTTCTTTCTTTCTTTTCTTTTATTAAGTAGAAACTTTGTATGGAAACATCACGTGTTTGTACCATCATTTCCCTCCTCCCTGCCCTCATTCCATTAAGGTTCCCCCTCAGTGGGATTTCTGGTATTCCCCATGGGGTTGTAGGTTATGAGTTATGACAGCAGCAGTCAGCCATTGTGTGGGGGGATGCCTCTGGATATTCCCACCCACCCTGTGGCTCTTACAATATTTTTGCCCTCTCTTCTGCAAATTTCCTGAACGATGGTGGGCGTGTTTTAAGTCTACTTCAGTGTTGTGCTCTCATCAGCTTCTAGATTTCTGCTTGGGTCCATTTTGAGTATCTTTAGTGTCTGTCTCCATCACCCTGGAACAGGCTGTCAGGCTCACTATGGAAGCAGCAATGTTGCTCATCTTGCCAATTTCTCTGTGATTTCACCTGGGCCCTGGCTGATGTAGCACTCGGTTTTCTTCCATCTTGGCTTATTTCTATACTTAAAAGGAACTTAACCAAATATCCTGTGGATGACACCCTGTTCATCTAGCCTTATGTGGGAACTGAGGAATTGAACCCTGGCTATCAGGCTTTGCAAGCAGGTACCTTTTAACCACTAAGCCATCTTTCTAGCCCAATAGTTTTTCCTTTTCTTTTTCTTTTATTTGAGAGTGACAGAGAGAGAAAGAGGCAGAGAGAGAGATAGAGAGAATGAGAATGGGCGCGCCAGGGCTTCTAGCCACTGCAAACGAACTCCAGATGCATGCGCCCCCTTGTGCATCTGGCTAATGTGGGTCCTGGGAAAGAGAGCCTCGAACCGGGGTCCTTAGGCTTCATAGGCAAGCGCTTAACTGCTAAGCCATCTCTCCAGCCCCCCAATAGTTTTTCTTAACTAAGTACAAAAGATATTATAGGAAGATGACAGAACTACTCAATCCTTTCTTTTAAAACATTCACAAAATAATTTTTATTTGATAATTATCAAAGTATCATATTACTTACATATAGTGAAAATGTCTTGTTTCTTTTAATATGCCAAAATACCAAGAGGATGATTGCTTAATACAAAGAACTTAATGAAAGACAAAAGCCAGAGATTAAAGAAAATAAAAAAGAATTTAAGCTCATTTTTCAGGTTTTATAGAATTACTTCTCCACATTCTGACCTATAAAGGCAATAATGATAGAAGTGGTAGCTGGGTTTGCTACCACTTTTCAAAATAGAGGGAAGGAGGTCCTCAAGATTTGGTAATTCCATCCAGCTAACTGGAGCAATGAGCTAGATGTTTCAATACCCAGGAAAATTCCAGATGGATTATGAAACATATTCTATGTGAAATATTAAAAGTTGTGATTGTTGAGAGCAGAACATAATAGAATGCAAGTCATGCTGAAAGCAACCAGATTTCCTGTATTTTTAAAAATTTATTTGCACATCTGTGTGTATGAGAGAGAGAGAGAGAGAGAGAGAGAGAGAGAGAGAGAGAGTATATGGGTGTGCCAGTGTATCTTGGTACTGCAAAACAGTGCCCATCCAGCGTTACATGTAGATAAGTGAGGAATTGAACTATGGCTGTCAAGCTTTGTAAGCAAGTGTCTTTAACCACTGAGTAATCTCCCCAACCCCAAGATTTCTTTCTTCAAAAATTATTTTTTAGAACTCTGCCTTTAATCCCAGCACTCTGGAGGCTGAGGTAGGATTGACATCATTTTCAGGTCAGCCTGGAGTACAAAGTACATTTCAGGTCAACTTGGGATACAGACCCCCCCACCCACCAAAAAAAAAAAAAACAAAAAGATTTTTCAAGAGCCTGCAAAACTAATGAAAAATGCCATAGATATACAGTATATCTGCATTTCAAGAGGGCATGCAACACTGGCTACATGAACTTTTAATATGCTATTGTATAGCATGAATACCCAGAGGAACATACTAGTACATCCTTTTCTAAATTACTTGACCTTGGAGTCTATTTTGTGTAGAGAAACCAATAAGATTTGAAAGAACTTGGATTGGGAAGAACATTGTGAAACAACAGCCTAGTCCCTATTAATTAGGCCGGCAACCTTTGGCATACTGTATTTACTTTCAGACATCATTTTTTTTAAAGGGACATAGACAAACTATAATCTTTCCAACCAAGGAGAACACAGTAGTGAATTATATAAAGAATTACTATAAAATAAATAATCAGGTGCTTTGGAAGAGATAACAAAAGGAGTGAGGTTGTTCTGAGAGTTGACATTGTTTATTATTATTATTGTTTATTTGCAAGCAGAGAGAGGCAGAGAGATAGAGATAGATAGATGAAGGATAGATAGATAGATAGATAGATAGATAGATAGATAGAGCACACCAGGGCCTCTAGCCACTGCAAATGAGCTCAAGGTGCATGTGCCACTTTGATATCTGGCTTTATGTACGTACTGGGGAATTGAACCCAGGTCATTAGGCTTTGTAGGCAAAAGCCTTAACCACTGAGCAATATCTGCAGCCTGGTTTTAAGTGTTTCAATGAGTGTCATATAGAGGAGTTTGATGTATTTTGTTTGGTTTTGGCAAGCTGAAATAGGGATTCCATCTAGTAAGTATAAGGAGGCAGATTTAGGCTGAATATAAAGATGTTTGTGAGAACTTGTGTGCTAGGGCTTAACAGCCTAGGAGTATTTTTCAGCTCTGCCCCTGCTCAGTGAGAACCCTTGAGCAAAGTAAGCCTGTTCTTAGAAACTGTGCCCTCAACAATACTGGGGTGGGTGGGGTGGCTCATGGAGGGGCAGTAAAAAGATTAAACTAAATGTGAAATGAATCACAGTATTTCCTGTACATAATAATTACTTAATAAATGAAATTAAGGCTGGAGAGATGGCTTAGCTGTTAAGGCACTTGCCTATGAACCCTAAGGACCCAGGTTTGATTCCCCAGTACCCATGTAAGCCAGATGTACAAGGTAAAGCATGCATCTGGAGTTATTTACAGTGACTAGAGATCCTGGTACACTCATTCTCTCTGCCTCTCTCTCATAAATAAATAAATAAATAAAGCACAAAATATTTAAAAAATGGAGTTATTAGGGCTAGTAATACACTTAGACTACCCCAAAATGAAAAGGGTGAAGAACATGTGGTTGTAGAGAACTTCTCACTTGTGGAATTGTTAGTGTTAGCTGTTAATAGTTGTGGAAATGTGTTAAGCTAAATTTCAATCATTTTAAAATTGGTAGCCTTCTATGGGTCACTTAACAGGGAGAAACCTCTGTGCCTTTGTGTTTGTCTTTATGAGTGGTCACATGGGGTTAAGCCTGGGAGAAAAGGACAACATTAAGTGACCATGGATAAAACCTCTCAAAGCTGCAAATGGATCAGCAATTAAGAGCACATGTGCTAATCCTCATGAGAGAAATGCTACCTTTTTGCCTCTAGTTCTCCTGTTTTTCCTTAAGAGACTTCCTGAGTTCCCACAGATCACAAGCATTTGAAGAAATTCAGGAGGCGAGTGGAAGGGTCCCCAGCTGAGGGACGTGGAGCAGCTGAGGGTCTTGTCAGAGAGGACAGCAGCTCTAGGTTTCTGACAGAGGGGTGTGGCCTTGTAGCGGTCCTGGTCTGGCTAAGTCGTGCGTTTTGTCGCCTTAAAAAGTCACTTTCCAACTTGGAACTTAACTTGTGGCAGGCATGACAAAACAGGAAGTGATTTGAGCGCACTCTGCTCTCGTGGCTTTCCAGAACTTCAGGAGTCTAAGCAAGCTTTAGGGACGGATTCACCGCGCTGCCTTCCTGCCCGTTTAAGTGAGGGCTAAAGCACGAAGTCCTGCCCAAGCCCTGGCTCGCTGAACTCCGCACGCCAGCTTCCAGTGCCTAAAGCTCACAGCCACAGGCAAGCTTGGTGTTTAGAAACTGGTGGGGGTGGGGAGAGGAAAGAGGGAACTGGGAAGAGGAGAGGAAGGTCAACCTCGATTCCTTCCCTGCCTTCCTCAGAAAAGCCAATATGGCATCTTCCCTGAGAAGCCTGTTCACCGACCATGGCAGATACGTAGAGGCTTTTCGGAGTTTTCTCGGTAATTCCACGGAACACCAGTGCATGCAGGAATTCATGGACACGAAGCTCCCCGACATAATAGCAAGGTAACACACAGGGACTTTTGCTTTTTCTTCTGTCCGTGGGATAAGCCTGTGATGGGGCGGCCGAGCCCCGCGCCGGAGCCTGGGAGTGGGGAGCCTGCGGCTGAGCTGAGACGCAGCCCAGGCTGGCTGAGCCCCAGGCCCGCGCCCTCCCCGGCCCGAGCTCCGGCTGCTCCCAGCTGCAGACAGCGAGAGGCGCCGCCGCTTTGTGCAGCGTTGCCAGCGCAGAGAGCAGTGTTAACCATTGGAAGGTTTTAAAGGCACAAGTCCACGTTTATTTGAGAAAAGATAAGTATCTTTACATGCCGATTTTTTTCTATCCTCCCCCACAAAGTTTACGTTTCAAAATAAAGTCCCACATGAAATCTGGTAATTTATTTTTTCTTCTTTCACTAAAAGCAAATTTAAATAATTGTTGACTACTGTCTGCCCTGGAGCACTGAATGGGCCTCTCAATTCATATAATATTCATTTAAATTCATTTTCCTTTATCTGCTATTATAGTTACCACTCTCAAAACATTCTCTTTTCTTTTCAACTTAACAGTTCTAATGTGGCCCTTAAAAGACCATTTTCCTATTATCAGTGAGGCACTAATTTCTATCCTTGCAGACTCCTTTATTTATTATTTATTTATTTTTGATTAATGTGTTCAATTTGTGCCGGAGCTGATAAGCATTCTGAGAGTAACAGATTCCACATGCTCGTGATAATCAAATCACCGATCTTGGGATGAATAGCTGTGCTTGCTCTGCTTCTTGAAATAATGATGGAAAACCAGGAAGACATGACTGAGTGTGGGTCTACTTTGCAAACAGCAAGGGAACCTGATGTTTTATCTTCTGGTGAATTTCTCTATTGTAGGCCTGGAATTCATTCTCCACTGCCATACCTCAGTCTGCCTGATCACACTAGGCATTGTTAGATGAATACAGAATTCTGACATGCTTAGTATTTTCTACCTTACATGATGCATTAAAAAAAATGTTAGTTTCTAAAAAAAAAAAAAACAATGTATTGCATATTTATAGATGGAGTGGTAGGGTAACATATAAAAATCCAAGCAGAATGGATCAGCTGGTCTTTTTATTAATTATATTGTGTAATCCTCGTCTGCAAACAAAAACAATATCCTCAAACAAACAAGTAGTGCAACAATGCCAGCACACGCATAAAGGAGTTGTTTAAACCAGTGAAGCGGGTTCCAAGTCCAAATGCATGTTGTATCCAGGCATGCCAGTCTTCCAAGTGTGTCCAAAGAGGTGCAGTGTCCAATGTCTCAAACCTTAGAGACCCAGGCCAGAGTGTCAGTCTATAAAGCATACACCACATGAGACATATGATTGACCTGTTTATCATAGTTTTGGAAATATTGTTTGATAGTATTGTCCATGTTGGTAAACTGTCTCTGGTTATGCTGTAGGAGGTCTGAAAAAAAAAATCCAAGCAGATAGCAAATAGACAACTTTTTATCAAGAAACTAATTATAATTTACTCCTTTGAATTTTGCTGCAAATTTCAGAAATCACATGTAATAATTTCTTCATGCCGTTCCAGGCCTTAGAGTATGTATTCATTTATCCAGGTCCTTGGTACCATGGGTGGTTATAACATAATGAAGGATGGGATCATCCTTTCTGTGTCTTTATAGTGTATTAAATCTAAGGAAATACTAGGTGTGAAATTTGTGCAAGACTGATGAATTTTCAAAGTCATAACTCAATGTTATGATGATAATACATAATTAGGAATACTTGAATCAAAACATCATTCATTAAAGCAAATTTTGCAGGGTATGGTGGTTCATGCTTGTAATTTTGGCACTCGAGTTCAGGTAGGAGGATTGCCCCAAGTTCCATGCCAGGTTGGCTAAAATGTCAAGGAGACCCTGTCTGAAAATAAAGAAAAGGAATCATATTCCCCCCCTGAAATGAATATTTAAAATTAGACTGTGGTAATTGCTTAGACGGTCTACTTTAAAATTTCATTATAACAAAATATGCTTAATTTTTATTTTTACTTTTTGGTTTTTCAAGGTAGGGTTTCACTCTAGCCCTGGCTGACCTGTAATTCACTATGTCAGGCTGCCCTTGAACTCACAGCAGTCCTACCTCAGCCTCCCTAGTGCTGGGATTAAAGGCGCTTTTTTTTTTTTTTTTTTTTTTTTTGAGGTAGGGTATCTCTCTAGCCCAGGCTGATCTGAATTCACTGTGTAGTCTCAAGGTGGCCTTGAACTCATGGGGATCTCCCTACCTCTGCCTCCCAAGTTCTGGGATTAAAAGAAGGCATATGTTTTTAAAAAATCAAATGATAATTCTAATAAGATATATAGGATTGTAAAAAGTTTATTACAACAATAATATCACCAAATAGGGGCCCTTTGTCTCACCTACTCAATCTCTGAATCGTTCTCTCCAGATGCATTCATTTTCAAAATCATTTATGTTTTCTTTTGTAGTTGTACCTAACATGCTTTTCTTCTGTTTCTTAGTTTTGCTATTTTAAATTAATTAAGTAAACATATACATTTTCCCTCTCATGTTAATGTTAATCTCAGAAAGTTTGAATAATTTCAGTGTTCATACATTTTCTTTTGTACATTCTTCTTCTTATTTCTTTAGTAAAATACCTATATTCTTTTCATGGATAGCTTTGTGTTCACTAGAAATCCTATTTTATTGTCCTGATTTCATTCTATGTTTATGTTTTCTATGTGCATATCCTAAGTAGAAGTGTTCATCTCTTCTCAATATGTGCAAACTTATCAAGTAATCTGTGTATTTTCCCTCATGAAAACATCTTTTCTATTCTTTTTTCAGCTTAAAAAGATTTGCTTTTGGCTAGTGATATAGTTGTTGGCAGGGAAATTTATTTTATTTTCTAGAAACTTTCTTCTCTCCTTTCCAATATTGGATTTCCTGATGGTAGACAGCATGCTTCCCTGAGTTTCCTCTGTTCATTTTGTTTACTTGAGCTAATGCTGTTAAGAGCTCTGGCTGAATGAATGTACAGTAAACTTTTTGAGAGTTTGTGTGCCTTCACTCTATATGCATTCTTGTTAGATAGCTTGGGTGTATAACACAGTAATGAAAATGATTTTATATTACAAATTTAAAGGTATTTTTCCATTGTCTGTTAGCTACTATAGTTTCTGTTAAGAAATCCAATGCCATTCAAAGCCATTCATTTTTGGCATGTGATCTTTTCTTCTTTTTCTTTCTCTTTGTTTATTCTATTTGGAAAATTATAGTATCTTGAAATTTACAGGTACTGAGTTATGAATTGAGTCTTCTCCACCCAATTTTGTGATTGTTCTCTGGGCCATTTCAACTGAGTTTTAGGACCTTGAGTACTGGGAAACTTTGATTTTAATAATTTTCATTTTCCTCTATTTTCTGTTTTCAGAACCTTGCTTTGAATCAAACACCAGAACATGTCGATTGCTTCTTTATTTTTTTCTGTGGAAGTTTTCTATTTTTAATGATTATATTTCTATTCATCTGTTTTTTGTCATTATGTTTTAATTCCCTTTTTAAATTTTATTTATTTACTTGAGAGAGAGAGAGAGGGAAAGAGGCATATATAGAGAGAACGCATGTGCCAGGGCCTCCAGCTGCTGCAAATGAACTCCAGATTCATGCACCACCTTGTGTATCTGGCTTATGTGGGTCCTGGGGAATCAGTCCTGGGTCCTTTGTCTTTGCAGGCAAGTACCTTATCTGCTAAGCCATCTCTCCAGCCCTAATTCCTTTTTATAGCCTCTTTTTCATCATTTATAGAGGTGATACTTTTTCTTATATAGTGAAAATGTTTCCTGTGCTCTCTGCATGCATTTTCTAAGTCACTTTTTTCCTGTATATTTCATTCTCTCTCATATTTGGGGATATCTCTAACTACCTAAGGGGTCTTGGTGTCTGTTTAATTAAATAATGAGGCACTTAAAATTGGTTGGGATTCTCTTTGTATAGGTTAGGGTAGGTCTTACTGAGTGAATAGCTCACTGTGGTAATTGAATGTGCCTTTTTTCCCTGGGAGGTCTTCTGGCGTCGATACATATAAGCTTTTGTACTGAGGTGGTTTTCCCAGAGATGGATTCTTTAATTCTATTATCTGGGGATGAAGGATGGGAAAGGGCTACAGAAGAGTAGAAGGCTAAAGAAGGATAAGGCTATGGAAATAAAGTTTGCTTTTTGTGGTGTTACTACATGAAAAGCATTTAGATCTTTGCCTGAAAAATAGTTAAGAGTCCAGTAATTATTTGTCATCATTATGATGTATGAAGTGGGATGATTATAGTATCTTACTCAGGAGCTTTAAAGATTCAGAGTTAGTTTGTATACATAACATAGCTATACCTCAAATCATAATTGCAAGCAAATTTTGAGTGTGTGTATCATGCAAATATATTTGTTCTTTTTAAAACCTTTTTGTTCATAATTTTCATATATGTACCTTGTATATTTTGATCACAACCCCTCACATTATCATCTCTTGCCTTTTTTTCTATTCCACTGCACCTCTTCTTTTTCCCCACTGTTGATGGGCCCAATATTGTGCAGGTCTTGTGCATGTAACACGATATTGTGAGGTCATGAATGAATGAAATTGTCACATCACGTCCAGACGACAGTGCCCAAAGCACTCCTCTTCATCCTCTGGCTCTTACATTCTTTTTGCCTGCTTTTCCACAATGTTCCTTGCACCATGGAGTGTGTGGTAGAAATGTTTCATTTAGTGCTGAGCACTCAACAGTCACTTATTTTCAGTACTTTGATGAAGTTGGAGTCTCTCTAGAAGCCATTGCCAATTGCAAAAAGAAGCTTCTCTTGATTAAAGGGGAGAGCAGTACTAGTCTGTAGGCTTAAATATGAATATTTAGAGAACAGTTTGATGGGCACAGCATATTAATTTAGGCAAACAATATTAGTAGCTTTCTTCCTAAGGCTTATAGATGAGTAGATATTTTTAAGAAGTTGAGAAGAATTACCTTATTTAATACTTACAGTGTCTTCATGACATTAATAACCCTACAAGGTGGATATTATTATTAATTTCTTTTATGAAGAGACCAAATTATTTGCTCAAGACAACATATCTGTGAGCCAGAATTTTAGCTTGAATGCCCTGCTCCATATTCCCTATGGTATCCACAGAGATGAGCCATTTTAAGAATGAATAAAAGGGATGGATGTACTAAGCCTAAAGGGTATGAGTTGGAAGGTAATTATCATGGTGAGCAACCATTCATTCACTGATATCCTTGATTCTAACCCTCCCAGTTGCCCTCAGAACCAGGTTACAATCTTTGTCTTCTTGCTGCCACTCTGCATAGAAGCTTTCATTTCAGCCGAAATGCTATCAAACCAAAGGATATCATTCTTTCAGTTCCTGCTTCCCTTCTACCCTCAACTGCCCCCTTCTCTTTTATTCTGTTCCAACGGCCTCTAGATCGGTTTCTCTTTATTGAGTCATTTTAATCCTACTTCCATCTGTTCTTAACCTTCTTTAAAACCTTCTATAATCAAAGACATTTATATTGCCAAATTCAGGGGTGACTTTTCCATTTTATTTGTTGAGTGGCACAGTCTGTTGACTTGGATAGCACTGATGGCTGCCTTTCATTCTCCTAGCAGTGCTCTGAGCAAATCATTTTCCTTCAATGCCTCCTTTGCATGAGACTTACAATCTAAGTACTTTTACAAGCTGATGTTGCAGCATCCTCTACTGTTCTCCTAAATGGCCATATGGTTGGGTGATGGAGTGTGCACTATCTTGTTAGGATTATAATTCTTTGGAATTCATCATTGACCCTGGTGTTTCTCATTTCCAGTTTAAGTCTCACATATAAAAATGCCTACTGGATTCAATTTATTTTTATTTATTTATTTGAGGGGGGAGAGAGAGAGAGAGAGAGAGAGAGAGAGAGAGAGAGAATATGGGTGCACCAGGGCCTCTAGTCACTGCAAAGGAACTCTAGACATATGCACCACCATGTATATATGGCTTGTATGGGTACAAATCAAACCTGGGTCCTTAGGCTTCACAGGCAAGTGTCTTAACCACTAAGACATCTTTCCAGCACCATTTTTTTTAAAAACAACAAAATGTAAACTTGCTGTTAGACTTTTTTTTAGCCTCACTTTTGGCCCTACCTTTTGCCCAATCATCTGAACTGGAAACTTGGAAGCCAATGTACATCCATATTTTATCTGTACTTTTAATATGCATCTGAAGAAGTCCTACTAACTTCCTCCCCTTCCCTCTATCTCACCCTGTTGTAGTGCTAGAACCACAATTCAGGATTTTATCATCTCACATTTCCACTTGAATAAATGCGAACTTTTATACTGTCTGTTCATTGTAACTTTAGTCTGTTCTCTTCAAGTAAACTTGATAATCAGATTTTTCAAATCATCTAATGTATTTGTCTTAAACTATATATTTTCTTTTTTCAGGATTGGAGATGCAAAATCAGAAATTAAGATTCTAAGCATAGGCGGAGGTGCAGGTATGAATAATTCATCAAACATTTTTATTTCACTGTAAATATTGTGCTATTTGATAGTCATATTGCTCATTCTGTAGGAGAGCTACTTTCTTCTGCTTCTGGAAAAGATCACTTTATTTAAACCAGTGATATCACTGCAACTCAAATTAATTCACCAATAGATTTATAAGGTATGGATATTAGCCTTCATTATTGTTTCAGTGTGGGTAAGAGAGATGACTCTCTTATTCCTTTTGTAAATGGAAAACCAGAATAACTTTGAAGATTATTTCATTTGTTTTGTGGTATGTATGTGTGGTATGCATGTGTATATATGGACACCCATGACTGTACACATTCATGTGGAGATCAGAGGATAACTTTGGGTGTAGTTCCTTAGGTACGCTGTCCACTTCATTTGGAGGCAGTGTCTCTAATTGGCCGGTAACAGCAATTACTAAAACCCTAGTCTAACTGGCCAGTGAGCCTGAGGGATCTTTTTCCTGTCTCCACCTTCCCAGCACTGGGATTATAAACTCATGCCACCTCATCCAACATTTTTATGTGGTTACTGGGGATTGAACTCAGGTCCTTATGTATGTGAGGCAAGTACTTTATAGTTCCCCAGCCTTGAAGATTATTTCTTATCCAAAATGTTTTTCATATTTATAGAAAAATAAAGTTTCAAATTCTTTGAGCCTGTGCCATTTAAAGCATATTCCATGGACTGGTTACTTGTTTACTACCTGATACTGATCCATGATAGGAAACACTCACCAGAACTTAAATTGAACCGTAGTTCCCTTCATTGAGAAGGCCTTTGGTGGAAATAGGCTTACTAATGATGTTTAATTTACACTATTATAGTCCCACTACCTCAGCTGAATTGGCCTAAACAATTCCATTCCTCTTAATTTTGCTCTAAAAGTATCTTATATGCATTCAAATTATTCCACTATCCTCTTTTTAAAAGCATCTCATAGTGTCATTACTTTTAGAGTTTTTAATCCTAAGGGAAAAAAAAATGTCAACTGTGGAAAGGCACATTGGTGTGGATATCATTTCTAACTACTCCTAGTGAATGGTGTGACCTTGGATGAGATATAAACTGAGATTTTCTTGTCAGTAAAATGGAAATTCTGAATCTTCTCACAGAATTGCTGTGAGAATCACGTAGGTAGTGTTTATAAAGTACTGAGAACATTGTCATTGCTTCTATTTGGCAAAGGCTATACCCTTCTGTAAAAACAAAACAAAAGTTTTGGGGCTGGGGAAATGGCTTATTGGGTTCCAGTGCTTGTGCACAAGCATGAGAATCCAAGACAGCCTGAGTTTGGTCCCCAGCACCCATGTTGCAAAGCTGAGTGTAGTCATGCACACTTGTAACCCAGTTCAGTGGGGGAGCGGAGACCATAGAATTGTTGGTGCTCACTGGTCAGGCAGTCTGACTAGAAGTGAAAACTGCAGGTTCAGTGTGATACTCCATCTCAATGATATAACATAGATATGCAATATAGGAGGGCACCTGACATTTTGTGCTGTCCACCAAATATGTTTATATGGGGCATGCACATCTGCACATACATGTACATACACACAGCATACAACACACTCTACCACTATGCTATACATACATACTCCCCCAAAAGCAAAGCAAAACTTTGATCTTAAGGCTCAGTGCTTGTTTTATTTTTAAGTATAGTAGTCATCTTTGAGTTAATATGTTAATAGACAAAATATGCCAGCATGTATTTATATATTTATATTTTTGTTTTTATATTGTTCTCTTTTGTTTCTTTGCTAACTTAATTATGGTCATCATATGATAATGTGTATACTAACACTGTTACTTGTTATTTACTGCCAAGTGGTAACCCTGTTAGCCTCTTTTGTATAAGTATTGAGTGCCACATGAATTGAATTAGTGGCCCATACTCACATAAAGAAAATCAAGAGCCCTCTAAGATGACTAGTTCATGATGGGATTATTTGTCCATTTTTCATGAAATACACTGCAGTATAATGTAATAAGAACTAATTATTAGGATCCTTGTACTTTATTGTTATCCTTCACCAAGAAAGCAGAAACTAAAAGAGACAAATGCAGAAGTATATTGTCATGGATAATACTATAGAGAGTGTTTAAGCTGAGGTACTCTATTACTGATTTTATAAGCCCACAGGATTATAATAGTGATGAATTACCTAAAGAAAATGCTATTAATGCACTTAAATAAAAGAGTCATTTCTAGTGTGTTTTGCATGTGAACTTCAGGCATCCGACAGGTAATAAGACTATGATTTCATAGTGTCACTTGTGCTTGGAGAATAAAAGAAGACTTGCAAGGAAAAGTAATTAAAAACAATTTCTATCATGGCCCAGTTAATTGACCTTTTAATATAAAGTTAATTGAATTTCTAATGCAAATTTATCCAGTTGCTTTTGAGCAACTTGTTAAAAGAATATTTGGCCTGCACACTGATTCTTTATATCAAGATGCACCTATGTGCTAAGATAAAATCTTGTCAAAATAAAAGTTACAATACTTGGAGTTCTTCTGATGGAGGCTGACCATTGTATTAATAAGGGGTGATGCTTTGTGGATCAATTTCCTATGAAACTGACGAGAAACATAAGAACTTAAAGAAAAATTAATTATGGAAACTTAGCTTTCACTACCCAAGTAGGTTGCATGATGTCAAAAACAAAATATTTAAAAATCCCTCAGACTAGATGTCCCTGTCATGGAAAAGCAACACTTTGCAAGGAGAAGATACTTCATTCCCTTAACTTGAGTGCTCATTGGCAACTGGCTGTGGGGAGAATGCTTATTTAATAACCTAACTACAATCACTGTGCATCGAGGAACCACAAATCTTTGCCTTATGGAAATAGTGTCCTGTCCCATATGGTTTACTGCCTGTAGTGAAGAAATTCACATTATTTTGTCCTTGATTGTCTTTCCAAATTAATCTCTGAACTCTAATCTTTGCAAATGAGGCCCTTTTCTTTGTCTTATACTTTTGTCCCCATAGTACATCTCCCAGTGTCCCACTGTGGTCTTAGCTCAGTTGCCTCTGGTTCCGTTTCCTTGATATCCTTAGTTGTGCAGGCATCTGACAATGATTTTCTTCATAGCTGGTGCAAATGCTTTCCCTGTATTTGTAATGGTTTGACCATTTCTTTAAACTCAGTTGAGAAATACACCCTTAGTAAACAAACTGAAATGTTCCCTAGAGGAAATTGCTGTTTTTGTACTACAATGTGCTCATATTCTTTAGGGTCTTATGTGATGCTATTTTGAGAGAAATAAGCAGGAAGCAGATAGATGGCTCGTTGGGTTACAGGGCTTGTTCACAAGCATGCACCCTTTTTTCTTTAGAGGCCAGTTTCTGCACTGAGAGATTTTCTGTAGTTTATGAAAAATATAAGATTTCCAAAACAGGTGTTTGGCAATTACTTCAGAAGCCAAGCAATTATTAGGGCTCTACACAGTTCAAAAGGAAGGTAATTGCAGCTGGAGAGATGGCTTAGCTGTTAAAGGCACTTGTTTGCAAAGCCTGATGGCCTGAGTTCTCTTTCCCAGTACTCATGTAAAGCTAGATGCACAAAGTGACACATGTATATGGAGTTGTTTCTTTTTTTCTTTTCTTTTTTTTTTTTTGCAGTGGCAGGAGGCCCTGACATGAAATGCTTCTCTCTCCCTCTTCCCTTGCAAATAAATATTAATTTATTTAAAAAAAAAAGAAAGAAAACTGTTGGGAAATTCCTTTGTATAGTCTTTAAGTAATCTTCCTCATAAACAAAATAGAACTGAACTATTGGGGAAATATGTGAAATGGAGAAAAAGAAGAAAAAACAAATCACAAATAGAATTATAGACTATGATATGAACTAACTTTTCCAGAGCTCAAACGGGGAAGTTTGTACATTTTAATGAAACTCAGTGAACACCCAGAAGTGTGTTTGTAAGGGTTTCCACATCTTCATAGCACATCCATTTCAGTAATTGTTTTCAGTTTTGTAGAGTAATTTCATTGTATTCTAAATCTGGTAGAATTTGCTTTTTGGTCCATTTTCAATGTTGATGCTTTCTTAAAATAAACTACCTACTGGAGCTTCATTATCATTTTAACTTTTAATGAGTGTTGTCTTTATGGTAGGTGGCACACAGAAAATAAGAAACCCATAGCTTATTTTGTAGGGAAGAATGCCACTAATTTATAGTGCATACATTTATGCCTGGAAAAATGTTCTGGAAAGCAGTAATGGGCAATTTGTTCTCCTTGCTGTGGGCACTGCATATATGAGAAGCATTTTTTTTTCTGTTTCTACTGTTCAATTCTCACATTCAAATGTCAGAAAGTATTTATAGGGGTCAGAGAGAACTCAAATTCAAATATCAATTTGTTTAGCTTTGTATTTCTACATTCATTAGCCTATTATTTTATTTGCAGGTGGTATAAATTCTTATATGATATCTTTTCAGTAATAATTTTACTATATCAATTGAGAGCTATTAGATAGGTTGCTTTCTTGTTCTGCAATACAAAGACACCAGTATTATTATACAGAACAAAAAAGGGAAAATTGAGAGCCCATTAACACCCTCCCTGTATAAGTGAGAAACCTTTTAAGACAGAAAAAAAAATACCCAGGGTCTAACAAATTATGAAAATGGAGGTAAAAATTATTAACCTAGCAGTGAAGAGATTAGGTATTTAGTAATGACCAACTATTTGAAAATATAATCTTAGCAGATTTTTAATAATATTTTCTTTCATAAATAAAATATTAAGGCAACGTAGAAGATTAATGTTTTAACCTAGTTAGACAGCAGCAGAATGAATATCATTAGAGTAGGAACTAGAAGGGCTAGTGTGTCAGGTTTAGAAACCAGGAGGTGGCAGGAAGCAGAAGTTCATGTTTTTCAACAATGCACAACAAGCTAATAGTCTAGATCAACTAGTTGGGAGTGATTAGGGAAGTAAATAATTTTGGATGGGTTCAACACGAAGACAAGAAAAATAATTTGAACACATAATCGTCAGATATTTCCTATAGAATAAATTGTAAAATATTAGCTCCAGAATTTGAAACCAGAAAGTGATTTCTTTGTTTGGCATAAGACACTGCTAATGACCAAGCCTGTCTAGGAAAGGGAAGCATACATTTGGAGACAGATAAAGGATCATCTGTCACTTTGTGGGTGTCAACATAGGCTGAAACAATACCTTTCAGATATGTTATGAAACAGACTTGGGCACTGTTCTGTTGAGTGTTTAGGCCATGAAAGGTGCTTTTAGTCCTAAAGATTGGTGGTTTTATGAGTAGTCTCTGTGGAAAGAGGGAAGCCTTTTTCTACTCATGTGGCTATCACCACATTGGTTCTGTTGAGGATATGAAATTTTAATGGGGGGTCTAGACATATACTCAACTTTTAGCCAAGGTTCTAATTGATTATAACTTAAAATGATTAAAAATTGAACTATTTTAACATAATAGCATTTATTCCATTATTAGGACACATGCTGTAGTAATTAAATTTTTAAGATTTGTGACTGTGTATGTCAGATAATCACAGCGTGAGGACCTTGGAGATAAAATATTGTTAAAGACATTCATAACATAATTTAAAAGCAAACAATTCTCTATGTGTAATTTTATCAACAGAGTTTACCTCATTATGTTGTATTTAAAGTTTTCACTGAACAAGAGTATTGTTTAAGAAGGACAAAAGAGTTATACTATCAAGAGAAAATCCAGAGTATACAAAAGTATTACTTACAAGCAAGTACAATACAGGTTTGAGATAATGGAACAAAAGGGTTGTTGTACATTGTAGCCATTGTCATTAAAAGCAGAGTGAACAAGATTTTTGGAGCTAATTTAATAAAGCTTGAAACAGAAAAAGAACAAGGAATATTGTTCAGAGCAGAGTAGAGATGAAACAATCATTGTTTCTGATCAAATGGCTATATGCTTAGAAAAGCAAATAAACTCAACTGTAAAGTCTTAGAATTAATAAGAACACAGCAATGGTCAGATAAAGATAAAACAGTGTGGTATGTCCCCACTTCTGGCATTTGCATATTTGTCACTCACTGCTGATCAGTTATCTACTTGAAAATTCCTGATGTAGTTATTACAGTTTTCCTAAAGGACAGATTTGTATCTTTCTGGATTTTGTGCCTGTTTGGGATACAGACTCTTAATTAGTGAACAGGTTTCTATTTGGCTATCATTATTAAATAAAACTATGTAATTGAGTTCACAGACAGGGAGCTTAGGAGTTGCTGCTCAGTTGTCATATTCATTTTATAACGGTGGAGTAAGTATGAGCCCCAAGAGGCTTTAGGACTGCAGGTGCTAGGATCAATACCCTGGGTCTCCTGTAACTTTCTTTTTTTAAAAATTATTTTATTTTATGTTTCTTTTTTATTTTTATTTTTATTTATTTATTTTTTAAATTTTTTTGTTTATTTTTATTTATTTATTTGAGAGCAACCGACAGAGAAAGAGGCAGAGAGAAAGAGAGAGAGAAAGAGAGAGAATGGGCGCGCCAGGGCCTCCAGCCACTGCAAACGAACTCCAGATGCATGCTCCCCATTGTGCATCTGGCTAACGTGGGTCCTGGGGAATCGAGCCTCGAACCAGGGTCCTTAGGCAAGCGCTTAACCGCTAAGCCACTTCTCCAGCCCCATGTTTCTTTTTTAAATTTTTTTTGTATATTTTTATTTATTTAAGAGTGGCAGAGAGAGAGAGAAGACAGAGAGAAAGAGAGAGAGAATGGGTGGGCCAGGGCTTCCAGCCACTGCAAACGAACTCTAGATGTGTGCACTCCCTTGTGCATCTGGCTAACGTGAGTCCTGGGGAATCGAGCTTTGAACCTGGGGTCCTTAGGCTTCACAGGCAAGCACTTAACTGCTAAGCCATCTCTCCAGCCATATTTTATGTTTTTATCTTGAGAGAGAGAGAGAGAGACGGGGGGGGGGAGGATTGCCATGTCAGGACCTCAGCCACTACAATTGAACTCCAGAAGTTTGTGCCACCTGGTGGGCATGGGCAACCGTGCCCGTGCCTCACTTTGTGCTTGCCTCAACTTTGTGCTTCTGGCTGAGGTGGGATCTGGACAGTAGAACATGGTTCCTTGGGCTTTGCAGACAAGTGCCGTAACTGCGAAGCCATCTCTCCAGCCCTTCTCTAACTTTTTTCTTTATTTTTTAAAAATATGGAATGTTTCATGAATTTTGTGTCATCCTTGTGCATGGGCCATGCTAATCTTCTCTGTATTGTTCCAATTTTAGTATATGAGCACTCATGTAACTTTATATTAATGGTAACAAAAGAAATGATAAAAACGATTTGGTTACCTATTGATTATATATTTAGTACCAAATACATAAGACTTCTGTGAAGGGAAATTCCACATTTCACTGAATATGACGCAAGAAGATTTGAACAATCAAGTGTTACGACAATGTGAAATCTTTCATAAATAAAAGGTAAGGATAGGATGTGGCATTTGGTATCAAGAACAGTGTTGATTTTCATCTAATTCACAGTGGCCTGGTCATGCTGTTTGTTAAAGTGCTGAAATATTTGGCTATTAGCCACTTCCTTGCCATCACATTATAGCTCCTGATATTGCTTCAGGACCTATGTCTAGACACACTGTGCCCCACCCCCTCCCCTCCTCCACTCTCCAGCACTGTACTCACATAGAAGGATCTCTACCTGTGTACCACTGCTGTTGTTCTTCAGCCTGCATCTTTTCTAAGCAGCACCTGCTCTGGTTCTTAGCCTTTAAAAATTTTTTTAATTTATTTATTTGCAAGCAGAGAGAGAGATGGAGAGAAGAGAAATAGACAGAGAGACTGGGCATTCCAGAGCTTCTAGCTACTGCAAACGAATTCCAGATGCATGTGCCGCTTGTGCATCTGGTTTATGTGGGTCTTGGGGAATCGAACTTAGGTCCTTTGGCTTCACAGGCAAATGACTTAACTGCTAATCCATCTCTCCAGCCTGATTCTGTTTTAAGTATCATGACAGATAAAAAGTCTCATTCTAAGCATTAATTCTGGTTCTTGGAATTAAACCAAGAAAGGTAAGTATTTTTTTTCTGCACAAAATTTGTGGTTCATAATAGGTCAGTTTCTTATGACAACAAAGTATCTAAAACTATATATGCATTATTTTTTTTACAATGTGTGGTGTGTCTGTGTTGTTTGTGCACATATATGTGCTAATGTATGGGTTTGTAATAATAATGTGTGGGTTTGTCTTGATAACTGGAAAAAATATCAGATGTCCCTTTCTATCATTCATCTGCTTTTATCGTCCCTGTAATAGACTCTCAGAGTCTCTTACTGATTCCAGAGCTTGACTATTGTGAACCAGGGAAATTCTCCGGTTTGTGCTCCCCACAGGACTAGGGTTACAGACATGTATGGCCACATCCAGCTGTTTACATCTGTTCTGAAGATTCAAAATCAGATAGTCTCAGGTGCCCTCAGGCCCTCATGCTTGCACAGGAAGCACACTTAATTGCTGAGCCATTTCTCCAGCCCTTTATGTGTTATTTTGCAGGGCTAGTTATTGCATCTAGGATATATGTATGCTATACTGGGACTCTACCACTGAATTACATCCCAGTCCCAATTTATTACTTGTTTCATTATAATGAAATATTTTGTTATTTTATGTAATTAGTTATGTAAGCATATATAGTACAGCAATATATCATTTAATGATGAAAACATAGTCTAAGATATGAGTTTTTAAGTAATTTTATTGCCATATGAATAGCACGGAGTATATATATTGAAATTTAAACAACTATGAAATCACTAGGTAATATATGCAATCTGGTTGATTGAAATATTACTAAGCAGTCCATGATTATAGACTTAATTTATATATATGTATATACTTATACTCACTGTATAAGTATATTTACATATTAATATAAATACTGATGTATATTTTCATGTATTATATATATGAATATATAGATAGATATGCTTTATTTATTTACTTTTGGTATGTTTTGTTGTATATAAAAGGTTAATAAATCAATTTTTCTACAATACTGTTTAAGAGAGTATAATGTAGTTATTGCAAATAGCACATTTCAGTACACTTTGATCTATTCATGATTTAATTCCCAAGTAAGAAAAGCAGACTTTTTCATGTACATAAATGTCTTACTTGTATGGCCTAAGGCAGGAAATATAAGAGGAAGAAATAAACCAAAATGATAACTTTGGCTTTCTGTAGTAATGTTTTATTTTTCTGTCATACCTTTCTCTGTGTCATGAATTTTTAATATTATATAGATATGGATTTTATAACTAGGGATGGGGGAGCCCTAATTCAACTATAATTTTACACATGCATGATGATGGTAAGGACTGGACTTCTAGACTTACTCTTGTCTTTTTCAGCTAGGTGGCAGAAGCTCAGAGCACTGCTTTGACGTGTTTGTGACAATTTTAGTACTTTCGATTTACTAGAAACAGTATTGTATGTGTTAAGGCCACTACATTGTGGATTAGCAAGGCCTTCCTCCAGAACTTGAGAGAGGAAAGAAAACTGGTATTAGTGAAAACATTATCTGGACCTAGTCTTGCCAGTACAAGTAGTCTCATTTTATAAATGCAGTCTTTGGTCATAATAAAGACAGGAGGAAGCACTTCATTAAGAGTAACTGAATAACCCAAGCCTGGTGGCACAGGAACTGTAGTCCTAGCACTTGAAAGGCCAAGTTAGCAAATTGTGAGTTTAAAGCCAACATGGGCTCTGCCTCAAAAAAAAAAAAAAAAGTCAATGAATATAACTTTACAATATTGCATATTTTGAACTTCAAATTCACCTCTTTTTCTTTTATATGTCAAAGTAGTATTCAAGTGTTATGTTCAAAATATGTACATTGAAATTAAGGTCTTTCCTTTCTGAGTTGTCTGTCAAATATTTCTACTCTTCAGCGCTCAGTACCCTGTGGGGCACTTTCTTTAAGTTGTTATTTCATAGAACATTTTTGGTAGCATGGCTTTTCTTAGGTGTTCAGTAACAGTGCAGCATTCAGGCAGTAGATTTCCTAGTCCAATAGTCAGAAGAAAGCAAATGGAAATGCCCTTTTGACTTAGATTTTGCATTTATACTGCACTTCCTAAGACCCTGTAGCTATTTTGATATTCTGCTCTCATCCTTCTCTATTGACAGAACTGCTTCAATATTGAGACACTAGGGGGTGCAGGGAACAGTGAAGGAAAGAAAAGAGGATCTTGTCTAGAATCCATCTTTCAGCCTGTAATGCACAATGAGATTGTGTTTGCTCTGGTTGCAAACCCATAACTTAAATTATTTCTCAACATCAAGAGTGCAGTTATCTGGGCAATCTTTCTTTCTAGAAAAAAAATTGCTTGATATTTTAGTAGAGGGAATAAAGATGATAATAATCTTATTGTAAGATGTAGCATAATACATTTTTCCTGCTGATAATCTAAGGAATTCACATGTTTTGATGTCAGAGATGCAGCAAGAATAGTCTGAGAACAAATGCAGGGGATGTTGCCAAGTCTTTAACCCTCCATCTCTCTCTGTATGTGTGTATGTGTGTATGTGTGCAGGTACATGTGCACATACAGATGTCATTCCTCAGGTGCCTTCCACCTTTTTTTTTTTTTTTTTTTTTTTGAGGTAGTCTCTCATTGGCCTGGAGTTCATCAAATAGTCTAAACTGGTTGGCCAGTGAGCCCCAGAGATCCACCTGTCTGTAGCACTGAGATTATAGGTGCTGTGTCACCATGCCTATGCTCCTTTTCTTTTTACTCTTCTCTTCTCTTCTCTTCTCTTCTCTTCTCTTCTCTTCTCTTCTCTTCTCTTCTCTTCTCTTCTCTTCTCTTCTTCTCTTCTCCCCTCTCCTCTCCTCTCCTCTCCTCTCCTCTCCTCTTATTCCCCTCCCTTTCCCTCCCTTCCCCTCCCCCCCCCATGATGTCTGGCAGTACAAGCCAGACATCATGGGTATGTGATGACTGCTCTTTGTTATGGAGCTGCTCTATCAGAAAGGCAGATCTTCATTCCCCCATCCATATTCTCCTTTAGGGTTCTTATAAATATCACTTTTTCAAGAATTGTACTTGACCTAGTTTCAAACTGCAAAGCCTTCATACCACAGCTTTCCCTCATTCCTCTTTGATTAGGTTTTCTCTTATTGTCAACCCTAAGTGTTGGATATTCTTATTGGTTTTAGTTGTTGGTATATCACCAGTTCTCAGTATTGGATAATTAACAGATGTTCAAAATATTTGTTAAATTAATATACAATGGCTTCAATTTATTGAATACTTACTATATATCATAAACTGTTATAAATTATTTGTTGTATATAATGCATGTAATATTTATGTAGAATATAACATAGACCATATCATTGATACTCTATAGATATACAACTTTATATATAGTCTTTATAGACTCTAAACTTTTCCTTTTTATGTTTTATTTTTTCTATTTTAAATTAAGTTACCTTTGCTGGGTGTGGTGGCACACATCTTTAATCCCAGCACTCGGGAAGCAGAGGTAGGAGGATTGCCTTGAGTTCGAGGCCAACCTGAGACTACATAGTGAATTCCAGGTAAACTTGGGCTAGAGTGAGACCTTATGTCAAAAAAAAAAAAACAACTAACAAACAAACAAAAGATTTGTTTGAGCTGGGCATGGTGGCACATGCCTTTAATCCCAGCACTGGGGAAGCAGAGGTAGGCACTGAGATTATAGAGTGCATTCCATGTCATCCTTACTAGAGTGAGACTTTACCTTGAAAACCAAAAAATAAAAATAAATAAATAAATAAAGTTACCTTAGATGTTAAACAAAAGGTCAACATTCCTCTGTTACTACATTGAATATATTCCTGTAGTTCAGGGAGTGGAGAAAAGGTGTCTGGAAATAAAACATGCCCCTTTTTCTTCTTTTTGAACTTATATATTTCACTTCCAGAAATATCTATTAAATATTCCTCATTACTTGTTGGTATGGTACACTTAAAATACAGCTTGTAAGAGCCTGTTACGTGGTCATGGGGAAAGCCATCTGTACTTTGAGCTGGGGAGATGGCTCAGCAGTTAAGAATGCTTGTTTGCAAGACCTGCCAGCCTGGGTTCAATTCCCCTGTATCCACATAAAGTTAGACACGCAAAGTGGTACATGCATCAGGAGTTTGCAGCAGCAAGAGGCGCTAGTATACCCATTCTCTCACTCTATTTTTATAAATTAAAAAGTGAAATAAAAGTAAGCAAACCATCAATGTAACCCACAGAGAAAACATGAGAATTAATTTTATAATTGTAGCAGATAGAAACTTAGCAGAAACAGATTCTTTTTAAACGTAGCTTTTCTCATAAGTCAGTACATTCTGTTTGGTATAAAGTAATTCAAGAGTGAAGAAAAGAGGCTGGAGAGATGGCTCAGGAGTTAAGGCACTTGCCTGCAGATCCTAATGACCTAAGTTTCATTCCCTAATACCCATGTAAAGCCAGATGCACAAAGTGGCACATGCATCTGGAGTTGGTTTGCAATGGCTGGAGGCTCTGGTGCGCCCATTCTCTCTGCCTCTCTCTCTGAATCTCTCTCTGCTTGCAAATAAATTAAAAAAAAATAAAACAGTGAAAAAAAAAAACACCAGAAAAATATCTACAATCTAGTCTACTAGAAAGCAACTTAAAATTTATTTTCATTGTATATGTTCAAGTTACTGTGTTAAGACAGGGGAAACATTTTTGATTAAATTAAAATGATTTAACTGTCATACTAATTGTGGCCAGATAGCTTTCCAAAATTCACCAATATTTTTGTTGATTTTTTTGTTGTAGTTGTTTGAGATAAGGTCTCTCTGTAGTCTAGGCTGGCCTTGAACTCATGACCTTGCTACCTTAAACCTCCTGAGTGGTAGGATTTCAGGCATGCACTGTACAATTGACTAGCAATCAGTATATTTTAAAGTTATTTTTCTTCCTTTATATACTGTAATATATAACCTACTTATCTGCTATGTATTGTAGAAGAGGAATAATTGAGAAGTTAAGCTGTGTTTCAGGCTTCTTATTTAACTAAATGACTTTGAATGTTAAACAAGATTCATCCTCTAGGTACATCCACATTACTAGGTGTTGCCACATTTTATCTTCCCAGTTCTGTGGGGTTTAATTTTTAAAATGATGCTAATGTTTAGATGCTCGGGAGTTGAGAGTGTTTATGGTATTTATCATTGGTTCAAGCCTAAGTCTGATTTTCCCAAAAGGTTACGGGTTTATACTTCTATCTGGAAACCTCAGCCATAAACTACATGTAGAACCTGCCAATCACTCATAATTACAACACAGTTCTAGTATAAGTGTTCATACACTGGAAGAGAGCTGACAGTAAGTAAATATGTAGACAGGGCCCCTGTATGCACTTTTTACCCCTTTCTCCCATAGCCTGTAACTTGGCTTTGGACTTTCATTGTTTGCCCTGCACAATTTAAAGTATTATAATGATTTATTGCACTTAATGTGTTATGAGTCTCTCACTGCCAATCTTTACATTTTCAAAATTTTATTGTATTTGTGTGATAATGCATTGTAGGGGATGAAAAGTATGAGTTTCCTTCAGCTCTCATGATTCTTACTGGGATGTGCCCCTATAAAGAAAGAGATTACAAGAGAGAAACATTTGTTAGTGTGTATTGATGTATGCAGTGCTCATTATGTGAGAGAAACTTGCATTAAAAGTAACTCAAAGCAAAGGCTTAATGTTTATGCTTATAGAACAACTTTGACAGAGAACAATGCTTTTGTGGGGAAATGATAGGATAAAGGAAATGAAGTAGTTTTGGGTTTGCATCAGTGGGAAACCTAAATAAATGAGAAGGCAGATACCTCAAGCAGAAGCTAAGCAGATCCCTTTGGCTCTGTCTCTAGCTGATAAGACCATCACCGTCTTTAACAAAGAATAATTTATAACCTACCACTAGGCAAAAACAACAACAACAACAAAAAACCTCACAAAAAATAGGAGGAAGGGAGAAGTTTTCCTTTCTTTTCAGCATCTTAATTACCTTTAGTAAAAAAAAAATAATTTTTTGTGTATCAGAGAGATATGTGTTAGGTTGACATATTCTGGTTTTGTCAATATATTACCAAGTTTTATGTTTTTTCCCTCATTCAGTATTCTACTTTGAAGATTACCCATACTTCTAGGCACATATTTAATTCATGCATTCTGGCTGTTACAGAATACTGAATGTTTTGTTCATCTATTCATTCTGCCCAGTTTTTCTCATTTGTCTCTGATTCCATTCTATCAGAAGTTAATGCTATAGTGAACATCATAATTCCTTATAGACCTATGTGAGAATTCTTTGGACTGTATATTTATATTATATTCCAGATCCAGAACTGTTGGTTTGTGAGTTATGCATACACTTAATTTGAATAAATATCATCATATATTATAGCCACAACAACCATAATATGCTCACCAGCCTAGGTGAGATTTCTTGTCTCAGTATTTCTGATAGCTCTTAGCAGTCTCCAACATTCTTTTTTTCTTTTTCAAGGCTAGGGTCTTACTCTAGCCCAGGATGGCCTGGAATTCACTGCGTAGTCTCAGGGTAGCCTCAGACTAATGGCGATCCTCCTACCTCTGCCTCCCAAGTGCTGGAATTAAAGGCTCCAGTCTCCAACTTTCTAATTTTATTAAGTCCAATAAGCATAAAGGCAAATGTATTATGATTTATTTTAATTTTGTGATTATTAATGAGTTTATGGAAGTCTCAATGTGCCCACTAATGTTTAGAAATTATCTTTATAAACTCAATGTATTGGGAATTTTCTAGCATATAATAAGTAGACCATTAGTGGAAGCATGGTTAAAAGAAGCATTATAGCATGCAAAAGTCTTAAACTAGTCTTTTGATTTCAATAAACTAAAGTTTGATACTTTTTGTTATTTAAAATTGGAACAATAAATAACATTGGAAACTAACTTTTTGAGCTAGTTAAGTATATTAATTAGTTGCCTCAATTTTTTGAATTTGTTGAAGTTTGTGGGCTTAACAGAAGAAAATTAAAGAAATCTACAAAGATGAATTTTTAAAAATATTTCATATATTTATTTGCAAGTGGTGGTGGGGGGGAGAGAGAAGGAAACACAGAGTGACAGAGATAGAGAATGGGCACACCAGGGCTACCAGCTGCTACAAATGAATTCTGGATGAATGTGCAACTTTGTACATCTAGCTTTACCTGGGTACTAGGGAACTGAACCTGAGTCATTAGGCTTTGCAGCCAAGCACCTTACCTACTGAGCCATCTCTCCAGCTCCACAGATGAATTTTTAAAAGCTTCTTACTCTATGTGGTTTTTTGGATTTATTATTATTATTATTAACATTTTTTGTGTGGATACAACATGTGTTGGTACTCTCTTTTCCATCATCCCTGCCCCCATTCCTCTGGGGAACCTCCTCAGTGGGGTTGCAGGTATTCCCTATGGAGGTATGGGTTGTGCATTGTGGGAGCAGCAGTCAGTTGCTTTTGGAGGGAGGGAAATGCCTCTGGGCATGATGTCTCTACCTATGGCTCTTGAATCTTTCCATTGTCTCTTCCACAAGATGAGCTGAGGTGGGTGAGTTTTAAGTCTACTTCAGTGATGAGCTCTTAGGAGCCTCCGGATCTCTGCTTTGGTAGGTGTTGAGTGTCCTCAGGGTCTGTCTCCTTCACCCCGGTGCTGATTATCAGGTTCAGCATGGAAACAGCACTCTTGCTGGTCTCCCCAGTTCCTTTGTGGATTCAGCTGTGGCTTTGCTGAAGTGCGAGGTATAGTTTATCTCCTCAGGTTTCACACCTTCTGAAAAAGAAGAACAGCTCCTCTAACGTAGAAGTTAGCATAGTTTAAATAAGATAAGCATTATTAATTTAGGGAGAATTTGATGTATGTACCACCTCTTTTATCCAAGGAATAGTGAGAGCTTGACACTTGAGAGCATAATCTGGCTCCAGAGGATTCTGATCTGGTTCCCAATTCCAGATATGGGTTCCTTTACACTGAACCAATCTCTTAGCCAATCATGCAGTTATTGGTTACCCACCTAGGCTATGTGTTACTATTGCACTGGTGTTTATATCTTGTTAGTGTATTTGCTTCTGGGTTACTTTGTGTTTTAAGGAAGTTAATATGAGTAATATTTTCTTGTTTCATAAATGGAGAAATGAGGTCAGAAGGGGTTTAAATACTCTTTTAAAGTTATATGACAGGCTAGCAGCATTATAAGGAAAAGTGAAGTTTTTATTTATTTAGCTAGAGCCATTATCATGAGTTAATCATAGCCATTACAAGATGGAGGAGGTGCTATTTCAGCAGTTAGGTTATGAAGTTCCTTTCTATCTCCAAATCAATAGCAGTTATCATTTTACAGGAACAAAGAGCAGAGTTGAAGATAGAAGAAACAATGGGTATGACTCCCACCCTTTCATTATCTGTATACAATGTGCTTAGATACAGTGGGTATGTGCTGGACTAGATGTAGCACCATAGGAATTTATGAAATCACTACATTCCACCCTTGTCTGGAATCCCAGAGAGCCAAAACATATGGCCATCCATGATGTAAGTGGAAGTGTATATTCAGCTTAAAGATTTATGCTAAGACTAGGATGTCACACAGGGTGTCAGCCAAGAAGAGACTTATTTTCATCATTTAAATATTTTCTTTTTTCTTTTTGGCCATAGTATTTAGAAAATCTTTATCCAATTTGTAATTTCTCTCTCAACTACTTTCTTTTCTCTAATCATCCATATGGCATCTATCAGCTGTCAGACTGTTTATACATCTATCTAACCAGCTATCAAATTACTCATATTTTATAGTGGTCAATATTCAACTTTATAGCATCCTTTACCAGTATAATCATCCAAAACAGAAAGACTCCAACTCAAAAGACACATGTTAGCCAGGCGTGGTGGTGCACACCTTTAATCCCAGCACTCGGGAGGCAGAGGTAGGAGGATCACCATGAGTTCAAGGCCACTCTGAGATTCCTTAGTGAATTCTAGGTCAGCCTGGGCTAGAGTGAGACCCTACCTCAAAAAACCAAAAAAAAAAAAAAAAAAAAAGACATATCTGTTGATTTAGTACTTAAAGATGGTGTATGATATAAGGGATATCCACTTCTTTCATGTATTGGCATTTATTATAATATAGCCATACCTTATAAAAGGTATTTAATCATTTATTTATTTGAGATAGAGAAGGGAAGGAAGACATAGAGTGAGTGAGAGAGAGTTTGTGTGTGTGTGCATGCCAGGGCCTCTTGCCACTGCAAACAAACTCTTTTGTATCTAGTTTTATATGGGTACTGTGGACTTGAACCTTGAACCTGGGCCATCATGCTTTGCAAGCAAGCACCTTTAACCACTGAACAATCTCTCCAGCCATAATTTTTGTATTTTTATAAAATCAAATATGTATCAACTATGTGAGAGAACAATTAATACATTATAAAGTATCCTTATTTAAAAATGGTTAGTTAAAAGCTTAGTAATAAAGACAATGATAATGTTAAAATGTGATTACTGTAGAGACATAAATAATGGCATTAAGCTACATGCTAAATTGTTGCTAATGTAAGCTATTCCATACTTAGTTTTGTCTACCTTAGGATAGTCATATGCATGTAAAATAATAAACATAATCAATTCAGACATGTACCTCTTTTATCAAAGAGGAGTTTTCTTTTTTGGGTGGGATGATGATAAGAAAGTACAATAGGATTCTCTAGACAAATAGAACCAGTAATATATGTATGCACAATAATAATGGGTTGCAGGGGGCTGGGGAAATGGCTTAGCAGTTAAGGCGTTTGCCTGTGAAGCCTAAGGACCCTGGTTTGATTCCCTAGGATCCACATAAGCCAGATGCACAAGGGGGCACATGCGTCTGGAGTTTGTTTGCAGTGGCTGGAGGCCTTGGCACTCCCATTCTCTCTTTCTCTCTACCTCTTCCTATCTCTCTCTCTTTCAAATAAATAAATAAAATATTAAAAAAAATGGGTTGCAGGGCTGGAGAGATGGCTTAGGGGTTAAGCACTTGCTGGTGAAGCCTAAGGACCCTGGTTCAAGGCTCGATTCCCCAGGACCCACGTTAGCCAGATGCACAAGGGGGCACGCGCGTCTGGAGTTCATTTGCAGTGGCTAGAAGCCCTGGCATGTCCATTCTCTCTCTCTCTCTCTCTCTCCCTCTTTCAATCTCTGTTGGTCTCAAATAAATAAGAATAAACAAAAAAAATTTAAAACAAATATGGGTTGCAGGATGACAAAGACAGAAAGTCTAAGACCTGTGGTCTGTAGGCTCTAGAAACCCAGGGTAGCTTTGGTTATAATTTCCAGCTGGCAATGTGGAGAACCACAAAAGGCCTGAAAAACCCCATGTCCCAGCTCAGAGTTTTCTTTTTTAACCTGCATGTTGTTGAATGTGAATAAGCAACATGCTTTACCAAATTAATGGTTCAAATGTTTCTCATCCAGATACACCCTCATAGCCACATCTAGAATATCATTTGACCAAATTTCTGGACACTCAATTTTCTGGTAGAGTTGATGTATATAATTAATCATCAAGGTTTTTTTTCCCTTTTTAAAAAATTGGGAATAACACTTCAAAAAGAATTTAATTTTTTTGTGGGAACATTTTAAATTCTCCTTAATATAAAGAGCCACCAGCCAGAGATAACCATTGGTTGTAATTCAGTGCATATCTGTAAACACTTTGTATTGATAGGAAGTTCTCTACAACCCATTGATTTATACTGACACATGCTTGGATTTGCTTAACTACTCAAATCCCACAGATTGATCAATAGAAAAAAATCATTTCTTAAGTCATCATAACATTTGGCTAGACTACAAAATCATTAGTTTGCTTTGCTGTTCACAAATAGAGGAGAAAAGAATAGAAAAGTTTGATATATTTATACATAGCTGCTTAATTGTCTCCATTTATCATAAGAGATTTTGTAGAATTTGTGTATGTGTATGTGTGTGTATGTGCAGTGTGTACAGATGTGCCCCCTCATGCATACATGTGCAAAACCTTGATGATAATACCAGGTGTCTTCCTTTGTCATTCCTCAATCTTATTTCCTTGATACACACTCTTTCATTGAACCTGGAGCTCCCTGCTTATTAGACTGGCTAACCAGGGAGCTCCAGTGATGCACTGTTTCCTTTCAGCACTGGAGGTTATTTTTAAAGGAGAAAACAATATCATTTCTTAATGTTACTTTAGTTAATGCAAACAACAAAGTTATACATATGTTAAAAATTCATCATCCTTAATTGACACATTATAGGCATCTATGCTTTACATTCAGGTTCACTCTTTCTATCTGACATAGTTTAATTGTTTGCATTCCTCCAGAGTTTATGCTGAAACTTAGTCCTTAATGCAAGAACACTAAGAGAAGCTCAGTGATAAGTAACTTGCCTAGCACGCTCAAGTTCTTGGGTTCCATCCCAACAAGTGGCAGAAAAAAAAATTAGGTCTTTAGGGGATTAGTGACCTTTTAAAAGGGCTCCAGGGAGCTTGACACCCCTTCCAATTTATGATAACACCTAAGTGATACCATCTCTGAGGAACCAGGTTCTCGTATTATTTATTGTCCAAAATAAGGTAGTTTTAATATTGAGTGGTAGAGAAAATAGATGAGAATTGAAATATAATTTTTGAAATCTTAGTGTGTTTTCAACTGTTTAATTGTTATTACATTGGTCAATTTATGAAGTAGCTCTTTTAAAGAAAACTATTTTCAAACATATAACTATATTATTTTGTTAAAAATGAAAAACTTGTGATAAGAAAAACAAGTTGACAGATGAGACACCAGGACAAGGCAAAAAGTTAAAGTGTCCTTGGCAAGTAGAGAGTATAGTCATCCAGTTGTAAAGGCAGACATAAATTCTTTGTGCTTACTCCTAAAGAAACAGATTCATTGTCTACTCTTGCTATGGATTCATTTTTGCAAGGGATCAGACATACTTGGCCTCACAATAGACGGTGCTGTCCAGTGTTCCAGGTCTCCGTGTTGTAGCTGTAGTTCTAGAAGTATATTCTCTCTCAGAGGCCCAGGAAGAGGGACTCTCTGGCTCTGAATATGCCTAGATATGATCTGTCATTAGAATAACCCCAAAATGCCCAGGACCATCTGAGAGAAGATTCATTATGGCCCAGAGGGGAGAGGATTGTATATCAGTCATTTATTTCTCCAAATTGATGACCTTTTAAAATGTAAGGTAATAACTTGACTGAGAGAGGTAAGAACCACACTTTCATCTTCTAGTCCTTTGGGGAAAGCTGGTATCTCTCTTTCTTACTAGCCCCCAGTTCCTCTAGTTAGCCTTTTCTCTTCTTTTTTACTTGTACTCAAAAAACATTTGTTATAGAGAAGAAAATATTTTGATGATCTTTTAGTATTTGATAGCTTAGTATGACCTAGTTAGAAGAATTAATTTACACACTAGATTTAGACAGGTGTGTCTTAAACTGGGCATATCCATATCCCAAGTGTCCATGTTTTCAAATCATCTTATCTGCTAGGGGGTAATATGGTAAAGCTTGCTCCCAGAAGCTACTTAGAAGTTTTAGGGAAAATGCCTAGCTGAGTGTTTTGCAAATAATAAGTGGCAACTAAATGATAGTTCCAATTTTTTTTTTTTAGGGAAAGAAAACAATGTTTCATATAGATAGTGTCAGTTTTAGAGAAATAAGCTCCTTCCTCTCCCACTTCATGTTTACTTCCATTCATATTTTAACCATCCAAACATGGTCTCAGTCCAAGTCCCATTAGTACTATTAGAGGCTTCATGGCACTGGCTGTCTTCTTTTCTAGCCTGCCATCTTCTATGCCTGGCTCATCTTTTTCATCTTCTTCCTCCAACATCTCCCAGTCTTATGACATATGTGTTTGCTGTTTGCCATGTCTAACCTTGGAAAGGTTCTTTTAATGTCATTTGCACCAAAAATGTTAAAGACTAACATAATTTTCATATGCTAATCTTGCCAAGAGGCATTTCCATTTTAATGAAGGTCAACATTGTAACTTAATTGAATAAAAGTGTGAAACTTAATTTGGAAGCATTAGCAATAGGGAGAAAGGGAACATTTTTAAAGAGAGAGGCTCAAAGATAGCATTAATATATAACTAACATTTATTCAGTGGCAACTTTATTTTCCACTGTACTTTCTGTACATGTCCTCATTTATTCTCATAAGTAGTAAGTTAGATAATATTATTTTCTTAGGAAATCCAAATTTGGACAGGTGAAGAAAATTGACCAAGATCATATGTATCATATAGATGGTAAAATAAGTTTGGAACTCATGTCCATCTGACTTACACCTTCTCCTGTGCTATCTCCTCTTGTTTGGAGGTCCTACCTTGACCAATACTCTAAGACTCTGAACTGCGAGGAGGGCCATGTGTGTACTTTTACGTTCTCACGTTGTGCTTCTGTCATACATGCTGTTCCCCCTTCACTTGCCTGAAGTCTGTTTGGGCCATGCTTCTTTTCTAAAAAGGCAGAGCTCAAGAGTGACCTCTTTCTACAAAGCTTTGGATTACTTTGGCCTCCTCTCCTGTCCTTTCCTTCATGTTTCCTCCTCCCATCCTCCCCTGGCCCATCACAAAAGGGTTGTTTCCAGGTGTGTCCCTTCCACTAGACAGCCATGACTGTGATGAAAGATATCTGATATATTTTTGTATGCTGTAACTTGTACCAAGCATGTTTGTATTTTTTAAATCTTTTTTGTATCCTTTTGACTAGTTAACCAGTTCTAATATATATTTTATCGTATCTTAATATCTCTGATCTAAGTTATATCTAAGGTAAAAAGTCTTAGAGGTTTTTTTTTTTTTTGAGGTAGGGTCACATTCTAGCTTAGACTGACCTGGAATTTGTCACAGGGTGGCCTTGAACTCATAGTGATCCTCCTATCTCTGCCTCCCGAGTGCTGAGATTAAAGGCATGTGCCACCATCCCTGGCTTTTAAAAATGTTTTTGATTGAAACAAAACTAAAGATTGAATACTTCCCACAGTCAATGACATCTTTGACTTAGTGAAATACAGTGACTGATTTTACATAAAGATTATAAATGAATAGCGTTGATATTCCTCCTCAAATCAATTTTTTTTTCTACTTAGAGCCTAGCTTTTAGGCATCATAGGACTTTGCCAATGCTTTATGTGAGTGTTAATCTTCATGCTAGCCTTTGTAAATGTAGCGCAGAAAATAAATCAGCTCACCTTGTTCTAATCACACTTGATGCAGCCTGTTCTGTGTGTTTGTCTTCTAGGTGAAATTGATCTTCAAATCCTTTCCAAAGTCCAAGCTCAATTCCCAGGTGTTTGTATCAACAATGAAATTGTTGAACCAAGTGCTGAACAAATTGCCAAGTACAAAGGTACATTCTGAATCCTGTCTCCAAAAGCTGATCATCTCATTCTTACCTTGAATAATTAACAGTAGATTGACTATAGTATGCTCTTGGTACATTTACTGGGTGAAAAACATAATTAACTCTTGGCAGACATGAATGAACGTTTGGGACTGTGTACATTTTATATCCTTTTCTTAACTCTTCATAATTCATCTATTGTTACTAATGTTTATTCTTAGGGACACATTCATTTATTCATTCAAAAACATTAGCACATGTGCCATTAAATAACTGGGTTACACTTGGAATTACCCAACTCTCTGAAAAGGTTCAAATAAATGTTCTAGATTTAGAAGGTCACAATCTGTTATGGCTGACTTTTGTGGCACAAAAGCAGTCATAGGCACTATGTAAACTGAGCATGAGTGTGCTCTAAAAAAATTTATGTCTAAGTATCAACATTTGAATTTCATATCACTCTTTACAAATTATGAAATATTAACCTCATTTTGATTTTTTCAACTACTTAATGTAATGGGATGACACATGAATGACAGAAACAAAGTCAGGCAGTAGAATAGTATATATTTTAAGTCAACATTCCATGCAAAATAGGTTGTGGGCCATAGTTTGTTTACTCTTTGGTTACACAATCTTATCACCTGTTTCACATTTGCTTTCCATTAATAAAATTCACATTTATTTCCTATTAATACTAAGATAATATAACCTATGTCAATCCAGAATCCTAAATTTACTTACTACTTTCACCCCTAATTTTGTTTAATCCTAGATAAAAATTATGAACCCTCTGGTTTCCTGATCCACATAAGAAAGAAAATGTGCTCAATATCTGTTTTTCACATAGCACTGATTGCATTAAAATTCAAAATGGAAGTAGGTTCTACATTTGCAACTAAAATTGATGGTGTGCTTCCTCTTCTCTGTATTTTAGAGCTTGTAGCCAACACATCAAACCTTGAGAACATAAAGTTTGCTTGGCATAAGGAGACATCATCTGAATATCAAAATAGAATGATGGACAAGAAAGAGATTCAAAAGTGGGACTTTATTCATATGATTCAGGTAAGAAATATATAACCAAAAAAGTTTTCAGAAATATATATGAAGAATACATAGTATTTTAATTTTTAAAAACAAATATATTCTGTTTTCTAATTTTATAAGCAACTTTATCTGTCCAAATATGTGTTGATAATACTAATTCTCTTTAAAATTCAAACACTAGTTATCTTTATTTTACATCATAACTTTTTTCAGTGTTAGTTTAGTTGGTTTTTTGCAATGGAAACTTCATGTATAGGTTTGAGAACAGTAGAATGACAAGATATCCTAGTGAGCTCTCAGTGCCTCTGATGGTATGGAAGGTTCACTGTCCCAGAGTTACTCTGAATCCTCCTTCTGTTTCCTTTGATAGCTTAGCTAGTGTGTATGTGACAGATTCCTTTAATCAGTAAAGTGTTACTTACATCAGCCAGTCATGCAGAAGGATTTTATTTTCATGGCTAGCTCAGCACCAACAGGTTGGCCAGTGATGACTATTGTATACAATGAGCTCCAAGCAGCCCTGAGAGTTCTGGATAGCAATGACTATAGAAGTTTTAGGACTTTGGCTATTATCTGTGATGTGCTTATTTTGGATATAGTAGTTGATTAGCAACAAGACCCTCCTTCTTTCATATAGTCCATAATCATGGTCACCCTAAAGGATAAGCTCATGAGATGCCAAAGGAAGAAGTGGCTTCAAGGTTGATACATGTAGGCAATCCTTATCTCTTCTGCAATAGACCCTGAGCCTTGGAAGGTGTGATAGAGATGTTGCAGTGCCGAGCATTCCTGTCACTTCTTTCCAGCACCATGATGCCTTCAGAGTCATCCCAAGGTCACTGCCATCTGGAAAGAGAAGATTCTCTACCAAAAGTGAGAGTAGCATTAATATAAGGGTATGAACATTAAGAGAAGTGCTTACTGGGCAGTTTGATAAGCATAGTATATACATTTAGCCAGATAGCAGCAGATGTTACACCCCTAGGACTCATGACTACCCCTGTTTTACATTTTCAGTATCAGAGATGTATTCCCTCCCATGGAGTGGGCCTCCAGTCCAATTAGAGGACAGTTGGTATAGACATGCCACTATTGCACCTGTTGGCTCATTTGGCCTGGCTGGCCAAATATAAGACTTGCGGTGTCCACTGTTGAGTATCTTCACTGGTGATTTCTCTTTCTCCCATTGAACTGCATGCAGAATGGCTTCTTCCAGCTTTCTGTCAGCTGGTCTAAATGGAGGAGGTTATCAGCTCAGTTCCAACAGGATTTACAGTGGCCTTGTAGCCCAAGTATGTGGAGTCTTCAGCAATAGGCTCTTACCATCTATTCCTGGTGGGAAACCAAGGGCCTCAGCAATGGCCTATAATGTTTTGGGGGCATCAGCGACCTCCCTGGCCAACAAGTCTGTGGGGAAATACTTCACATTGCCCAGATAGCCCAGGATATTTCTGTATTAGACGTTTTCTCTTCTCATACAACTATTTTCTGGTCTCCCTCTCCTTAGTTCTCTTGTATTCTGCTTCTCATCATTCATTCCTAATTGAAGACTTCACTTCATACATTTCACAGGGAAGAAATCATCCAGTGAAAATTCATCTTTTACCCCCTGAACTTGCGAACATAGCTGCTGCACTTCTCTTTCCTTTCATCTTGTTACAAAAGCTGCTGAACAAAGGTCACTTTCTTCACTTATTCCCTGGATCCCATTCTTCCTCCTTCTATAATACATTATGGCCCTAAAAATAAACTTTATTTTTTTCTTTTTCCTTATTTTTTTCCCCTCCCAAGGTAAGGTCTTACTCTAGCCTAGCCTGATCTGGAACTTGCTCTGTTGTCCCAGGCTGGCCTCAAACTCACAGTGATCCTCCCACCTCTGCCTCCTAAGTGCTGGGATTAAAGGCATGTGCCACCATACCCTGTGATATCTACTTCTTTCTCTGATTTCTCTCAGGACTTCCACATTCATTCTTTTCTTGCTTACAACAATACTGCTTCCTTCTCTACCACTACTCTCCCCTTCCTTATCTACTCTGCATTTTTCTAAGCTGTGTCTCTTCATTGCTGTTTATAATCCTAACATTCTCATGACATTTTTTTCAGCTTAGTATTCATTGTTAACAGGAGATCTCAGTGTGTCTTAGATAGAAGTTCAGGCATCTGCTATAGCCCATCACCTCGTTTTCCTCTGGTTGTGCCATAGATTATTTGCTATTCTGTGCATTAACTGTATTGAGGTGCCTGCGGTATAACCTGGTACTACACTTGGTTTCTGAGGTGACATGGGTCATATGCAGGGGTATTTTCTTTCATTCAATCATGTGAAATTCATAGCTTAAATTGTTTGAACTTTATGCAGTGTATTTTGTTACTGTGCAAAATGTTGAGTTCTTGCTCAACAGTGATCAATATGTATCTGCTGGATAGTTTCTCTAGCTGCTAAAGGTTGCACATTATTAGGAGAAATCTCTCCCTTTCAAGGCATACAAGCTCCATGCTGGGTAGGAAGCATGCACTCCACCAAGGTTTGGGATGGAATTATTAAAACTGGGAAAGCTGACCCCTAATATCCTGTAAGCACACAACTTCATGCACTGTCCTGCCCAATTTCCTGGAGACTCTGTCAACACCATTTAATCACATTTTCTGTGATTAAAAAGGGGGGAGTGTATGTGAACATATGAAGAAACTTATGCAAAAGGCTTAATTTTAATGCAGCATCCCATGAAATAGGGCTTATTTTTATGATGCTAGCCCTGTTTTCTTCTAGGAGCACTAAAACTCACTCTATGTAGTATAGCATATAGGCTTAATGTCCTATTGTGGAATGGAATTTAAATGTTTCCAGCTATAAATGTTTGTCACCTCTATTATAGAAACCAGAAGGTAAATTTAAAAGTATTTGGCTCTAGAGCAGGGATAGTTCAGTGGCAGAACACTTGACTAGGAAACAAAAAGCCCCAGTGTTCTATTCTATTCTATTCATTTCTAGCAGTAGAGAAAATTGTTTTCTTCCATAAAAATTTACTCAATTTGAAAATCAAACTTTCCAGGGAGTATCTAGTCCAAATAATAAAGATTCTACAGGGAGTATTCATTTTTCTTTCCCTCCCATCTAGATGCTGTATTATGTAAAAGACATCCCAGCTACTGTGAAATTCTTCCATAGTCTCTTAGCTACTAATGCTAAGATTCTCATTATTCTTGTGTCAGGTAAGCTATTTCATTCAGCCTGAATTTTGAAACAGACATTGTGCATATATGCACGGACTCATGTATTTAGAGAAAGCTAATATGTTTTTGTCTCTCTTATGAAATTATTGAAATTAATTTTTAATTAGTGTTTCTACTCTTAGAAATGTTACAACTGTTCTTAGCTTAGGGGTTCTAGTGGAATACATGTATTTACTTTTTTCTCCAGAAAAGACCTTGTCCTTTATATATGCATTCTTTTATAGAATAGAAAATACAAGTGATAATAACTCTAAAATGCAAGTAAACAGTGAATTGATGGACTACATCAAGAACTTGATGTCATTATTTACTAATAAGCAAACAAAAATTTAAATATTTGTGATGCCATAATATTTCATTAATTTGCATTTCTAAATCCATTAACAGCATTGTTCATTAATAGCTTTTCTCAAATATCTATTAAAAATGGTCCATGTAAACAAATGATTTGTGGTATCTTAGTTTCCAAAGAAAGAATTTGATTATTGTATGTTGCTTGCGGAGTTATATATAGTAAATGCCATATAGGAATCATTAATGCTAGTAAATGAAGCACTGACATTATTAAGGCCATTCATTCATTAGGGCACTTTTCCTGCCTGCCTGCCTTCCTTCCTTTCTCTCTCTCTCTTTCTTCTATCTTTATTTCTTTTCTTCTTTGCCCTCCCTCCTCCCCTCCCTCCCCCTCTCTCTTTTTCTTTCTTCCTTTTCCTCCCTCTTCCTCTTCTTCATTCCTACCTCTTCTTCCTTGCTCCTTCTTTCCTTCCTCTCTTCCTCTTTCTGTCTTTCTTTTTCTCTTTGAGATAGAATGTAACTGTGTAGCTCAGACTGCCTTCAAGGTTCATGATTGTTCTGCCTCAGACTTCTGAGGCTTTACAGGCATGTGTCACGATGCATTCCCAGCTCTATAGCACCTCTTTAATTTAGACATTATTATGGATGTTGCACCTTTTGCTGGATGGGTTGGTTTTAAATACACAACAGCTTCTATAACCCTTACCAAATTATAGACACCATACTATAAAACCATATGTCACAAAATGAATTTGTTCCCAAACATAAGGAATAACTTTAAAACTGGAAAGTGCTGTTGTGGCCTATAACCTTGGACTTGACTTCATGTGAGGATTTGGTCACAGGGAGCTCCTGCACACAATTCACTCCCCTATGAGAACCTTCAGCTCACTATTTTTATCTCTAGTTAGTCAGAAGTACTTACCTAAGTGGGAAAGATCTGACTTTCCATTTGGAAGGGATTATATAATCCAGATGGTTTCTATTAACCTATGTCTCAATTAGGACATGTGGCAAAAGCACTTTGCATTAGGCATACAAAAGCAAAGTTAACTGTCCACAGTGTGGGAAGTCTGCTCTTGATGGTCTCTATCAATAAATCAGAAAAAGTACTCCACAAAGAAATTCATCCAAAGGGATATGTTTCATGTCAACATCAGATCTATGTTCTTACTGGAGAATGAATCAGATATTTTCAAAAGGTAAATAGTTGAGTGCCAAAGGCAGTATTCTGCAAGTCTGCCAAAAAAATGAAAAAATAATCAGCCTAAGTTTCAAAAAATGGTATGTATATTCCACATGCACCTGTACATTAAAACATTTCCTTATAGATAGTATTCTGTTGATGGTTGATGAAGAGTTAATTCAGTCCATGGCTTATTGGCATCAATAAATGCGAAAACCAAAATAGACCCAATGAAAAGGTATGATGATCCAGAATATATGGCTGCTATAGCACTTCTGGCCTGTGCAAACTTTGTTTCTGAGCCTTAGTTAGTTTTAATTTATTTATGGATGATCATATCTCTATTATAGTGCATATATTTATATAAGTGATTCATAAGTACTATGTCTGTTTTTCATAGGGAAAAAAAAATCAAAAGTAAGGCAAGAAACACCAATCAGTTAGATTTAATTAAAAACATGTTTTGTATGTGCTGTGTGCGTGTGTATGTGTGTGGGTGCACATGCATTTGGAGGCTATCGGTTGATGTTGGCCCTATTTCTTCAGTCACTCTTCACCTTATTTTTTGAGACAAAGTCCTCTTCCTGACCTTGGAGCTCACCAGTTTATGTAGACTCACCAGCCCTCGAGGCTCAGGGACTCCCTGTTCTACTGCCCAGCGCTGGAATTGCAGACGCAACACTATCATGTCTCACATTATGTGTATGCTGGGTTCCAAACTTGGGTCCTCACGCTTGTGCCACCTGCAGTTGGCCCACGGAACTGTCTCCCCAGCCCCCATTAGCTTTCTAAAAAAATGTATTTTGGGCCAAAAGTTATTCAATTTATTTTAGATGGTAGAATTATTTTATTCACTTTCAAAGTAGACAGTTCCTAAGTTTTCCTGACTAATTATACCACAGGAGGCTGCTGTCATAAAGAGGAAACCATATTTACAGTATTGTTCCTAGAAATAGGAACACAGAATTAATTGTGGTCAATTTGTTAAACCTGATACTCAGATAACCTCATTCTATTATCATAGCCATTACATATTAGAGAAGGTTTTTATCACTGTAGAAAAAATATTACACCCATTTTTTCTTAAAAAAAAAACACTGAGTAAAAAGAGAAAATAGATGCTTTGTATTTTATACTTCCTACTAAGATTAAAAAAGTTTCAGGGTTTTTTTTTTTTTTTTTTTTTTTGTGAGGCAAGCCCAATAGACTGGCCCTTTTTATGAGACACACAGAGAGAGACAGAATTGGCATCCCAGGGCCCAGGGTCTCCAGCCACTGCAATTGAACTCCAGATGTGTGAGCCCCTTGTGTGCTTGTGCAACCTTGCATACTTATATCACTTTGTGAGCCTGGCTTACGTGGGACCTTAAATGCTAAGCCATCTCTGCATCTCACAAAAATAAAAATTAAAAAAAAATATATAAAATCAGATTTTTGCTTTTATTTATCAGAAATAGATAAGTTAATTAAATATAATTTAAAGTATAAAAATAAAGCACTTTTCTCAACATAGCTTACTTTGCAGTTAAAAATGATATGCTAGGGGTTAGAGATGTCTCATTGGTTAAAGGCACTTGCTTGCAGAGCCTAACAGCCTGGGATTCCCTAGTACCCATGTAAAGCCAGATTCACAAAGTGGTGCTTATGTCTGGAGCTCATTTGCAGTAGAATTATGTCCTGACATGCCTATTCTCTCTTTCTGTTTTTGCTTGCAAATAATTTTTTAAAAAAGATATGCTACCTGAAAAGGGAAATAGTACTGTTAAATATGTTTATCACTGTCAATTTAGTGTGTACCTGGAATGTTTCTGGATTCCTTACTTTTGCTGTCTCACAGTAACAATTAAAAACATAGAGCAAATGACTCAGCCTTCATCCAAGAAACTTGGTTAATACCACCTCCCAACACTGCTTTACTCATGCGGATCCCTGATGTTCATACTATCCTGCTGTTTTCCATTGGAGGCACATAGGGCACTCAGAAGAGTTGCCAGGGAACACAGAGAGTAAGGTCTTTGCCTCTCAGTCTATTCGTAGACATTTATGAAGCCCTTGGTACATAGAAAATGCTCAAAATGTACTTGAACTAAACTGAATAGTTGTTTATTTCTACCTTGTGCTATCATGAGCTTTAAAAGTCTACCCCCCCCAAAAAAGGAGAATATTTTTCATGTAAGAATGGATACATGCAGATTCAAAATTAAGAACTGCACAAACTTCTGAATATTTACATATGGGTTTAATAAAGTAGAATAAATGTTTCAATAAAAAACACATTTTTGGGGCTGGAGAGATGGGTTACCAGTTAAGATGCTTGCCTGCAAAGCCTAACAATCTGAGTTTGATTCCCTCGTACCCACGTAAAATCAGGTGCACAATGTGGTGCATGCATCTAGAGTTCCTTTGTAGTGGACAGAAAGCCCTGGTGAGTACACTCCCTCTGTCTCCTCTCTATCTCTCTCTCTGCTTGCAAATAAATACAATATTAAAAAGAAAACATTATTGTCAGGTGTGGGGGTACATGCCTTTAATCCCAGCACTCAGAAAGCAGAGTTATTGTGAGTTTAAGATAAGCCTGGAACTACAGAATGATTTCCAGGTCAGCCTGGGTTAGGGTGATGCTCTACCTGGAACCACCCCTCCAAAATAAAAATAAACTTAAAAAATGCACACACATATGCACATACATGTATATGTTGCATATAGTGATAGCCAGACAAACTAATTAGAACAAGAAATTGAAATGAGAATTAAATGAAGACATTCAATGGTCAATCTACTGGAATGTATCCTGTTAAGGGGAAAATAAACTTTTCTTCTGTGTTCTTTAAGCATCCATTATAGAACTGGCCCAGCTCCGTAAATATTCACTTAGAAGTTACTGATTATGTAAATGAAACATTTGATTTGGTGATGGAAAAGAACAGTAATACTAACAAAGTATTTGAATTTTATTGTAGATGATGAGTATCCTAACTAAAATATGTGGTGTGTGTTGCTGCAAATGTCATAGCCAGGCATTGGTTGAGGGAGTTGCTACAGGAAAGGCAGACTAACTAATAAAAGGAAATGGGACAGAAATTCACTCAGTTTTCTGTCTGTCCTATTCTTAACCTACACGATGGCTTCTTTGTAATATAGTGAGGAAAAAAAGAATCTGGTTTATATCACATTGAAAGCCAAAGTGATACCATATGTTGCACTTACTTGGACTCATTATGGTAATGCATCAGTCAGAAAGTGTGTAGCTGCTCATTTCAGAAATCACACTGAGTCATAGCATGGACACCAGCAAATTTTCTGCAGTTAGTGTTTGGTTCTTTTTTTCTTCTGGCAGGTTAAAAATAATGATGTTAATAGGGCCTCTTTTTTTGGGAAGATAACCACTGATTGAAATGAAAGATTTTTAAATACATCTTCACAAGGCTCATTTTTTAATTCAATTGATATTTAATATTTTCTGCCTCATTCTAATTTTGCCTTTTCCTAGAGTAAATATTGAAGTCCTCTCACCATCTGTTGAATTATTAGCAGAACATCAATTATCTAGGCTATTTATTGTTTACCATTTCCTGTTTTGGATAACCTCCTGGGTTGAGCTAAATCTTGGAACTTTATCTTAACCTAAATGTCTTTTTTAATTTCTATGATGGGTTGAATTAAAAAAATATTTTAATTTATTTATTTGAGAGAGGTGGGGGGAGGGAGGAAGAGGCAGGGAGAGAATGGGTACACCAGGGCCTCAGCCACTGCAAACAGATGCATGCACCACCTTGTGCATCTGGCTTATGTGGGTCATGGGGAACAGAACATGAGTTCCTAGGCTTCATAAGCAAGCACCTTAATCAATAAGCCATCTCTCCAGCTCTGAGGGTTGAATTTTTAATTAAACACAATAAATACTGCCAAATTATCTTCTTTAGTATGAGCAAAATGTGTAGAAGTCAAACTTAATTATTTTGTCCAAGGAACCATACTGTAAGTTGTTTGTAGATATGAGTCACCCATATGATTGGAATAAATCGTGGATTTTCCAGGCATTTTCTTTCCATTTGGATTCTTTACTCTTAGAACCTCACTATTTAACTGCAGACCACTGCCTTACTTGTATCACCACCCCTCAATGACGAATAGTTGTCTTGTATTTACATTTCCCAAACTAGATTGCTGTTATATATTTAAGAATGTTTCTTTCCATCTCCAATAATAACACTTTTGTTTCAAGTGCTCTAGCAGAAATCATTGACTCTTATCTTTCCCTATTCTCCATATCGAAGTTGTTGGCATCACATTGTACCTAGGAACATAATATAGAAGGGCTCAGTTAGTAGATAGAGTGTTTACTTAATTGTGTGAAACCCGGAGTTTGATGTTCAACACCTCATAAGAATAGGCATGGTAGTAGCTGCCTGTAATCCCAGTGTTCAGGAGGTGGAGTCAAGTGGATCAGAAGTTCAAGGTTATCGTTAGCTGCATAGCAAGTCCTAGGTCAACCTGGGATACACAAGACTCTGTCTCAAAAACCCCAAATAAACAGACAAACAAGCCATATATACAAGCATTTCCTTGTATGTGTTACCTTGCAGGCCTAGGTTACCAGCACATATCACCCAGCTTATTGCATAAGTCTTGCTGTTTACCCTGCTTCTACTGTTATGCCCTAGATGACCAGAATAGCTTTATTAAGATAGAAACTAAGTGACCTTAGAGTTGTCCTATCCAATATGAAAATAACATCACTTTGCTTATAAGGTTGACATTGAAATTTAATATGAAATAAGTTCTTTAATTACATTTTAAGTGTTCCACAACCACAAGTAGTGAGTGGGTGCTACCATATTAGTGCAAGTCTAAAAAAGGTCTGTCAGCTCAGAAACTTCTATTGGATAACATTGCAGAGGTTTCCAACCTGGCCTTAAGTGATGTGGTACTTGATTTATTTCCCTTGTCACTCCTGCACCATCCAAACCCTTTGTAGTTGCTCTTCTGCCCATCTGGAGCAATCTTCCCTCTGATAGCTACATGGTTGCTGTCAGATCTGTGCCCAGGGTCACATTATTAAACAGACTCTCTATAATTGTAGACAAGACAGCAGTGCTTCAAACATGGTGACTCTTCCTCTCCTGTGCTCTGATTAGCTTGTCACTTACATCATGTTCACTTATTTAATCATCTTACTTCTGCCTGTGCTCCTTGAGCTGAGTGCCACCAAGGGTAAGAATATTATTTTGTCCATTGCTGTATCCAAAACATCTGGTGGAAGGTAAGTGAAACAAGAGTAAATAATAGCCTGAACTTTGTTTTATTTCACAGGAACCAGCAGCTGGAAGAAGCTATGGGAAAAGTATGGATCGCGCCTACCCCGGGATGACCTCTGCCAGTATGTTACATCGTCTGATCTCACTCAGATGCTGGAGAACCTGGGGATTAAGTATGAGTGCTATGACCTCCTGTCCACCATGGACATTACTGACTGTTTTATTAATGGTAATGAAAACGGAGCCCTGCTTTGGGATTTTTTGACAGAAACTTGCAACTTTTGCAAAACAGCCCCACCAGATCTCAAAGCAGAAATTATGAAAGACCTCCAAGAGCCTGAATTTAGTGTGAAGAAAGAGGGGAAGGTTCTTTTTAATAACAGTCTGAGTTTCATGGTGATTGAGGCATGAATCACAAGAGTATTCAAAAATCATATTTTGAACAATTATTGATCATATATTTACATATTAAATAAAAATGCTTACCATAATATGGATAGCTTGTTGTCTCTTATAAATGGCCTTTAAAAACATTGTAAGATGTTTGGATTTCTATACAGCATCATGTGGGATATTTATAGTCATATCCTGTCCCTGCAAGACCACTTGTAGGCTGAACTTCACCTAAACTAAAAACATGAAACCTGAGTGTCATAGATTATAAAATCCCTTTCATCTGCTTATTGTATTGTAATTATTTAGAATAATAATAAACATATATTATAGATTCTTTAAATATGAGAGAAGTAGTACTGATACTTTCATCACTAATAAAATAGATTTTTTCTTATGAAAAAATAATCTTTGTACATTCTCCTATTGTCATTTATATAATTTTTAATTAAGCAAATACGTTAAGATTATTAAAATTTTTGTATGTTGTCATTTCTTCCCATTTTCTCTTGTAATTGCATATGATTTATTTGTATTTTGTCTTTAGAAGATTTGTACTTATTTATACTGAATCTTTTAAATTTTATTCAGCTAAATTTAACTCTCCCCCTACTTTTAAATTTCTGGGTTTCTGAAACATTTACAAAGACCTTTAGAAACAAAAGTTGAAAACACTAATATTTTATCATCACTTTATAATTAAATTAAAAAAAAAAACAAAATCTTTCATGTGTTTGAAATTTACACGAAGCTCAAGAGTAAGACTGAGACCAAGCTGTTCTCCTAAGTAGTACCCAGCTATATAAACAAAATTTACTGAAAAGCAAAACTCCAAAATGTTTCCTAACTTGAAATGCACTGTTTACTGTTTGCTAAATTTCAAGAAACCTTGAGTTTGTTTGAATTTTTCTGACTCACTCTGTATATAACCTAGGCTGGCCTTGAACTCATAGAGATGGTCCTACCTCAGCATTCTGAGTGCTGGAATTAAAGTCATGGGCTTACCGTGGCCTAGCTTTATTCTGATATTTTGTAAAGGCAAGGGATATCTTTAGACAGTAGGACTTGAGGGAATATTTTTAAATATTTAATTAATTAATTAATTAATTTAACAGAGAAAGAGGGACAGAGAGTGAGATAATGAGCATGCCAGGGCCTCCAGCCACCGCAAACGAACTCAACTCTAGAGGTGTGTGCTCCCTTGTGCATCTGGCTAACGTGGGTCCTGGGAATCGAACCTGGGTCCTTTGGCCTTGCAGGCAAATGCCTTAACCTCTAAGCCATCCCTTCCAGCCTGACTTGAGGGAATTTTGAAGGACTTATTTGATGTTCCCTATTTTACTTTTAATAATAAGCTACTATTGTTCTTATAAAAATAATAATCTCTTTAGATATGTAAATAAGTTAGTACCTAATAATGAATCGGTACTTTTATAATAAGGAAATGATACTTGCTAGAGACAGATTAGAAGTAGAGTCTTAATAAGTAGCTCATGGACTGATTCTTACAGAACAGAAGCTTTCATTCCTGGCTGATATTCAGTCTTCTCATGATAGCAGTACTACTTTATGCTGTGAGGTTGATGAATGCCCCTCTCTTGTACACAGCTCAGACCCTATGGTGTACACTGGATGAGAGCCTGTATAAACTTCCAAGATTTGTTTCATAATAAGAAAAACTGACCTACATCATTCTCTTTTCCTGGCTAACTTTGTCAGTGATTTCTTAAATTATACAATACAACAAATAAAATGATAGTTATCCAGTCAGATTCCTGAATATGAGCATGAACCATTAATCATCCTGATAATGTATTGCTGACAGAAGAAATCTGCAAGGCACACATGATTGATCGGTATGGTGCCACAGTGACCTTGAACAACTTTAGAAGGATGGAAATCAACATTATAGAGCAAATTATGTTCTTTTGTAATAAGTGTACATGCAAAAATCCGCAGAAATAGAACCAATGTTTTATTTAATGACAAAAATAAGTTCAGATATTACTATTTATAAATAGGGCCTTTTTCTCATCCTTATGAGGCCTCTTGAAAAATAAAATACATGGATAAATTCTCACCTGATTCATATTAACAGGCTACAAATACACAAGCCTCCTCCCCCTTTGTTGAGACAGGCTCTCATTCTACAGCCCATGCCGGTCTTGAACTTATATGAACTTAACATGTAACCAGGCTAACATTGAACTTGTGTTCATCCTGCTTCAGCCTTCCTAGTGCTAGGATTACATATGTGAGCCACCACACGTGAGCCATAAACGCCTACTACTGGCTGGTAGGCCATATAGTCTCGATGGATACAACTATTGACTTCTTCCTACACTATGTGATATTACAGAAGATTTGGGAGCAGGTAGTCATGTTTACTTTCCAAGTTTGTTCTTATGGTTCAGAGAAAAAGCACACAGCAAACTATGGAATCATTATGCATCTCTGGGAGTTTAACATGGTGCCTTGCTTATGGAGGGTGATTGACAATGTATTTCCTTCTCAAGCATTTATCTTATGCTTGTATGTATTTTAGAATTGTAAATAAAGCTCAAGAACTGCAAGAAGGGGCAAGGGCTGTTTGCTGGTTGAGCAAATACACAGTATACATAAGTGTTTGAATTTGATACCCAGGACCAAACAACCAATAAACAAATGAACAATAAATAACAACAAAAGAATCTCACAAATTGTGGTGTTTTACTTAGAATTAGTATAAATTTTTACTCAGTTAGGACTGTTTCTGACATCCCTTTACATTTGTCATTGAAGGGTTTGCAATATCCAAAGACACAAAGCAGTGTGAATCAGTATTTTAGGGCCTTCACATTTGCTTTTTATAAAAATTTATAACTTTCTAATTGACCATTCTGCCACTGTAGGCCAAGAAAATTAAATAATTTATACATCCTTAGGCAGAGGTACATTGGTGATAGAGAATTAACATTTTTTTGTCTGCAAAACTGCATAGAGCCAAAGTATATTTAATGTGTTTGAAATCTTTATTTAATAAGAATATTTTACACATAATATTTTGTCATTTTGAAAATAATATTGGATATAGTATTGTTGGTAGAGTGGCTTGCCTTGTATGCATAAGGTCTTGAGTTCAATCCCTAGCATCACAAAAGATAAAAAAGCCAGCTTATTTATGTATGTTTATCTCATCAGAAAGGTGTTACCAAGAAGAAAAGAACTATCTTGCTATGTTCACAGCAGAATAAATGGATAAAACTAGCCTTGTTAGATGGAGCTATAGCACTAGACTTCTTGGGTTCAAATCCTGGTTGTGCTAATCACTTACTACATGAGTGAAGGCAACTTTTATTCTCTATCTTCCCATATTTATCCATATATAAAATGAAGAAAACCATAGTAATTACATAAGGGAGAATTCTAGAACTTAAAATAAGTAACTATACTCATATGGTGCCAGGCATATAAGAAATACTAAAAAAGTACAATTATAGAAACATTATACAAATTGTATAAATAATATAAAATTCAGAGAATTTGAAAATGAGATTTATTGCAGAAGAGAGTACAGAAATAATGGAAGATTGACAGGGAGATGTACAATATTGTGAAACGCTCTCTTGTGACATTGCTGTTGAACCCATGAACTCAAGGGAGCTTATGTTATAAGGACATGACCTGCACAAGAGTGGCTCCACCAACATTCTGTCATGAAGAGGAAGGGATTCATGAAGCCCCACCATCCTGGAGGCTCTGTTGGCAGTTAATATTTGCTGGGAGGGAGAGACATTTTCATAATTGATGTAGCTACTAGTAAGGTGCCCGTGCTCCTGTAAGCAACCCTAAAACTCATTGTCACCACAGGAAAGAAAGATGTGAAAATGGAGATCAGCAGGAATGGCACGGGATAAGACAAGTTTTTTGGGTAGTGAATTTGAACAAAATATATACATGTATGGAAATGTCATAATGAAACTCATTATTATGTACAATTAATTAATATAGACTAATATTTTAAAAATGATATTAAAACAATCATGATTTAGAAAGAAAGCTAGGAGTCAACCTAGTTTCAAATATTGAGATTCTTCATGGTCTCCCTATCTTCAGGAAGCCCAAGGTACCATCAAGGACAAGGCATTCAAGATTTACTGTAAGGGATCTCTCTCCCTTGACTCCTGATATTCTGGTAGCATGTTTTGGGAGGTTCTGGAAACATTGAGGTAAGGGGTGAGTTGGAGGAAGTAGATTACTAGTAGCAGGCTTTTGAAGTTTATCCCGTAGTCCTCCCTTGATTTTACCATGAGGTGAACAGCCTTTTTTTCTCTTCCACCCCATCTTCTGTTATCATACCAGAACCAAAGGAGCCAAGGACAATTGAGTGAAATTTCGAATTCTATGACCTAAAATTACTCTCCCCACTTGAGTTGTTGACTTAGCTATCCTGGTCATAGCTTCACAAAAGTAACATTAGAAAGTAGTATGGGGGGTTGGAAAGATGGTTCAGTGGCTAAAGGCACTTGCTTGCAAAGCCTGGATTTGATTTCCCATATCCATGTAAAACCAGACATATAGTGGAACATGCATCTGGAGAAGAAGGCCCTAGTCCACTTATGCTCTCTCTCTCTCTCTCTGTAGTAAATAAATAAATAAATAATAAATAAAATTTATGTGGTACCAGAGAAAGTGGGACCATTCCATGACTAAACCTCGCCATATGATTCTTAAACTATTGGGACTGTTTTGCCAAGAAATTTGGAAAAGTTCTGGGATGCAGGCTGCAGAAACCCTAGCAGGGCTTAATGACTCTGATGGAAGCTCAGAAGACCAGAATGCCTATAGGAATTCACACAGTGAAAGCCAAGGTCATTTGGATTCATTGGCATTGAATACTATTTTGGGAATTGGACTAGAAACTATTTCTGTCAAATAATCTGCCTACAATTTGTCATGCCCTCAGTCACTGAATATGACTAATTTAAAAGATGACATCCTAATTAATGTAGATGATATGAACTTAATATAACCCACTTTACAGACTGTGGCATGGTTATCACTAGATGCTTTTAGCCAGACTTGCAGATAGAATTATAAGCAAGAAGCAGAGCTGAAAGACCAGTTACTTTGTATTGGGGCGATAGGAAAGACACTCTGTATCTAAGTAACTGGCCAGACTGTACCAATTGAAGAGTCAAGACTTTCTCTTGAGAAGAAAATAAGAAAGTGCCTCTAGGGCATCCATTTTGCTGAAAAAGGCTGTCTAGAAATTCTCAAAGATTCATTTCCCAGTACTCTACTGCCCATGTACCCAGAAGTCTTTGCAAGCCTCTTTGGGCGATGTCCATTTATGTTTCAACTGGTATCAGGCCTTGATGTCATATACATGTTGGCTTTGCTATAATGCAGAATTCCAGAATTACAGAGTCAGTGAAACTTTCATACTTATTTCAAGGGAACGACTGGAAAGCCAGGCAATATGTGCTAGGGTTAGGGTACCTGCAGGAAGACCAAGAGGGATGATTTATGAAATTGTGAGGATGAAGCCTAAGCTATTATGGACATGGATAGATGTTGGAGATGTCTACAAAGTAGTCTATCTCACAAGGAATGCCATAGACAAGAGGAGTCAGGATAGGAAGAGACTATATTGATTGCAAATAACAAGTACATAGGGGTCAGGCTGCTGACTGTCACTTGAGTTCATAAGTTTATGTGCCCAGATGCTGGACTTGAATTACAGATTTAATATTTGCCCTGCTGGCTTTTAATCTTGCTTTGGTCCCATCCTGCCTTTCTATGCCCCAATTCTCTGCTTTCGGAATGGGAATGATACATTGTGTCACTGTGTATTTGAAATATGTAACTTGTCTTTGATTTTTTAGAAGTTTGTTGAGTTTAGACTTTTGAACAAGTTGGAACTGCGAAGACTTTTAGGAATCTTGGTAGTAGACTGAATGCATTTGTTATTATGAGATGTACATGAACCCTTGAAGGTAGTCTTAATTTTAAGGTTTGAATATGAATGTTCCTTTAACATTTGGGTTAAACACCTGCAACCTAAAATAGGGTGTTAATTTGGGAAGTTCTGGAAACCTTACTGGGGTGGCAAGTGAGGAAAGTATGTTACTAGGGAAACCTTTGAAAGTTATACCTGGTCCACAGTTACTTTCTTGCTTTCTGGTTCTTGATCACCATGAGATGAATAAGCTCTTCTGCCCCTTCATGGTGCCATGGTGTTCTGTCTCTGGGCCTAGAATTAATGATGCCAAGGACTTAAACCACGCACAAAAATCAACCTTTCATCCTTTTAAGTTGTTTTTCATGTATTTTTGTCACAGTTTCAACAAAGGAACTAATGCATGAATTAAGTGATGTTGCCCCATTCTCATGGTGAGTGGCTAATAATATGTACCCTAGACCCTAGTCTTTTACTCCTCACTGTACATCTCTATGTTCAGAAAGTTAAATTCATAATCTTCCTTCATCTTAGACATACAGCAAGACTTTATGGAGCTAGGTTGTATTTTCATCCAATATCCACTTAAAACCTGTAGAAGGGAAGAGGCAGTAATGACAGGACAAGAGAGCAGTATAAAAACAATAATAAGAAAAAGAGAAAGAAAAAGATCACCACCTTAGTAGTAAAATAGTTATCTTCTTACACAGCACACCTTACATAAATTTGTGTGGTTAGCCACAAATGCCAGCTTCTCCTACCCATGGCCTTGACTTTTGCCTTTATTCCCACAAGTCCCACACATCACCAGTTTCATGTTTAAATTATCTGGCACCCATCTTTTAGCTCACTTATAATTCATGCACTACGCAACACACATCAATAGCACGAGATGTACTAGTACAAAGTAGTTACTATGGATCATGTAATCCATTTCTCATTGTGATAAAACTGTGAGAAGACAACTGCAGTAGAAGGGAGGGGTATGATTTAAGAGGCTCCTAGGGCAACAACTGTCAGAATTTCCAAATGTGCCAAAAATTCATTAGAATGGTGTCAGATCTTTGTTGCAGTGGATTAATACACACAGCTGCTCACTGATCTGGATGCTTCAGTGACATATTGTGGGTATTCTATATAAGCACTGCCTTCCTATGATCATATTCTTTTTTTGAGGAATTATCTTTATTTCCTGATTTGTGTTAAGGAGATCTGAAGGACTTTGCAAACAACCTGCCTAGTATAGAAAATGTTGAAATAAATCATGGGGGCCATCAACTGCAGTCCAAGCTTGGTGAGTTCTCCAAAGATATTTGATATAGAAGATGCAGGAAAATGTCAGTAGCCTCTATTTATGCCCTACAGCTAACTAATATCATGCGACTTTCATTTCTATACTGTGATTCCCTTTTCTGCATGTATTGATGTATGAGTATTATGAGTTAATTCTCTAGTTTTGAGGCAGCCAGACTGGACATAAATCCCAAGGTTTTGTAAAATAGGCAGTAGCTTCATGCTACTTATTACTGCAGAAATACATTGCAGGTTGAACTTATTTATCATGACATTGGTGCTCTTCTGCACATTTTCCAAGATGCTTCATCTAGTCCATGAAGCTTGTAATGAAAGGTGCCTTATAGTCTTCATGATTATTAGTTTTGTTTGCTTATTTTTCATCCTTTCAGGACTGATTGGGCAATGAGTTTGGATTTTCATTATTTAAAAATTATCTTGGAAATAGGACAAAGAAAGTGGTTGGGACTTACTGCCCCAGAAGAAGCATCCTGGGATAGATTTTGTTCTGGAAAGCATGGTTTCTATGCATCTCCCATCTTTGTGTCCTAGGAGTGGAGGAGGAAAAGCTGGATCCTTGGTTTGGCTGCTGCTATTTCCTTTGGTCCCTCTAATTTACAGATTTCCAGCTTGAAGAAGCATTAGTCAAGCAAGATTATTTCTTGAATAAAAAATATCATAGAATATTTTAAGGATTCTACAGTAATAATAATGGGTCAATGTCAGGCACTGTGTTATTTATATTCAATATAAATTTATATTTGTAATATAATCATTGTAGCAGATCTTCAATGAAGATTTTTGGTGTGTGTGTATGTATACATGAAAATGCATATGTACTGAGTGTATGTCAGCAGAGTCTAAAGGAGGTCATTGGGTAGTTTCCTCTGTATTAGTTTCTAGGAATAAATACCTTATAGGAAGCAACTTAAGGAAGGAAAGGATGTATTCTGGTTTGCAGTTTTAAGGGGATACAGTCTATCATGGTGGGGGAAGGCAGGAACAGGAGCAGAACTGTTCACATATCAGATAGGCAGAGAGGAAGAACAGGATGTGTGGCTGGGGTACAAAACCTCAAGGCCTGCCTCCCAAGTAACCCACTTTCTTTTTTTTTTATTTTTTATTATTATTTTTTATTTTTTTTTATTTTTATTTTTTTTATTTTTTTTGTTTTTTGAGGTAGGGTCTCACTCTAGCTCAGGCTGACCTGGAATTCACTATGGAGTCTCAGGGTGGCCTAGAACTCACGGTGATCCTCCTACCTCTGCCTCCCGAGTGCTGGGATTAAAGGCGTGCGCCACCACGCCCGGCATGTAACCCACTTTCTAAAGCATAGCTCCACCTTCTAAGGGTTCCCCAACCTTCCCAAAAAGCACCATCAGTTGGGGCCCAAGTATTCAAACACGTGAACCCATAGAGGACAAGTTTACATTTAAACCATAAAATCGTTTATTTATCTTACACATTATTTCCTTGAGACAGAATCGTCCACAGAACTTGGAGCTTGCTATACTTTGGTTAAATTGTCTCATTAGTAAGCCCCAGAGACCCTCTTATCTCTGCCCCTTTAGTTATAGGCATGTGTGGCCAATGCCAAGGGAAAACAAATAAGAAGAAGACTGAGAAGAAAGAGAAACAGGAGAAATTTGAGGTTAGGTTTCATCTCACCCTTTCCAGGGACCTTTGATTCAGCTGCTCCCCTTAAGGTCCCCTTGAGGGTTTCACCCATTAGTCTGATAGGATTCTATGGTACCAGTTCAAATTGGGTTCAGTTTTGTGTCCCCCCCCTCCATTCTTTCCCTTCCCCCAAGCCCTACCCTCCCTATTGTCCAAGCCTCAAGATGCTATTCAGGTATGTCAGCAACTTGGGCTGATCCAAGTTAGGAAATGCAGATGAGTGAGACCATGTGATAGTTGCCTTTCCGTGATTGTGTGAATTCACTTAGGATGTTCTATTTTAAGTTTGACCATTTTTCTACAAATTTCATTTCTTACTGCCGAGTAGAATTCCATTGTATAGATATACTACATCTTGGTTATCTATTCATCCAGTGATGGGCATTTGGGTTGATTCCAGTTTGTAGCTATTATGAATTGAGCAGATATAAATATGGTTGAGCAAGTATCTCTGAACTGAGATGTGGAGCTTTTAGGGAAAATGCTCAGTAAGGGACTAACAGGGTCTATTGGTAACTGTTGCAGTCACGTTCTTATGGCTGGCAGAAATCATCCAGTCAAGAGCAGCTTTTGGGAAAATACCAAAAACAAAACAAAACAAAAACAACAACAAATGGTTTATTTTGGCTTACAGGGTTGAGGGGAAGCTCCATAATGGCAGGGAAAATGATGGCATGAGCACAGGGTGGACATCACCCCATGGCCAACATAAGGTGGTCAATAGCAACATGACAGTGTGCCAAACACTGGCAAGGGGAAGCTGGCTATAACACCCTTAGGCCTACCACCAACAATAAACTGTCTCCTAGAGGTGTTAATTCCCAAATATCCATTAGCTGGGAACCTAGCATCCAGAACAAATAAGTTTATTGGAGACACCTGAATCAAACCACCACAGTAACTCTATATTCATCCTTTTCAGGAGTTTCCATATTAATTTCCATAGTGATTGCATCAGCTTACATTCCTACCAACATTTTTCTCTACATCCTTGCCAACATTTATTTTCATTTGACTTTTTAATGCTTGTAATCTTTACTGGGGTAAGGTGGAATCTCATCATTGTTTTAATTTGCATTGTCCTAATGGTTAGCGATGTTGAAAATTTTCTTAAGTGTGTGTTAGCCATTTGTAATTCCTCCTCTGAGGAGCACTATTTAGTTCTCTGCCCCACTTTTGGAGTGGGTTATTTGATTTTTTTATTGTTTACTTTTTTGAGTTCTTTGTAGATTCTAGATATGAGGCTTCTGTCAGTGGTATAGATGGCAAAGATTTTCTCCCATTCAGTGGGTAATCTACTGGTTCTGCTTCTGGCATGTTTGTCTGTGCAAAAGCATTTAAGTTTCATGAGATCCCATTGGCTGAGTAGTTGTTTAATTTCCTGGGCTACTGGAGTTTTGTTCAGGAAGTCTTTTCGCAGTCTTATATATTGGAGAGTGCCTCCTATTTTTTTCTTCCTGTAGTTGAAGAGTTGCAGGTCTTATATTGAGGTCTTTAATCCATTTGACTTTATTTTTGTATATGGCAAAATGAATGGGTCGAATTTCATTTTTTACACATGGTCATCCAATTTGTCTAACACTACTTGTTGAAGATGCTGTCTATTCTCCATTCTCCATTATTGGCAACTTCATCAAAGATCAAGCAGCTGTAGTTTCTTGAACTAATTTCTGGGTCTTCAATTCTGTTCCATTGGTTTATGTTTCTGTTTTTATTCCAGTGCCCAGCTGATTTTGTCAGAGGTTTTTTTGTTTTGTTTTGTTTTTCTTTTTTTTTGCTGAGGACATGTTTGGATATCTGAGGCCTTCTGTCATTCCATATGAATTTTGAGATCGTTTTTTTCAATCTCTGTGAAGAATGATGCTGGTATTTTATTGGTATTGCATTAAATCTGTATATTTCTTTTGGTAGAATTTCCATTTTCATAATATTAATTCTACACATCCTGGAGCAAGTCCTCCTCAATTTCTTTCTTGTGTTTTTTTATGTTTTAGTATTATTTGAGCTTCTTTTTTATGCTTGGTCAAATTGGCCAGGGGTTTGTAAATCTTTTCTATTTTTTCAAAAATCTAGCTCTTTGTTTCATTGATTTTTTTTGGTTTTCTTAGTTTCCAATTCATTAATTTCTGCTCTAATCTTATTCGTTTCTTTTTGTCTGGAGCTCTTTAGGTTGTATTCTTCTTGTTTTCTAGTGCCTTTAGGTAGACAGTCAGGTTATTAATTTGATCTCTCTGTATTTGTAATGAAGGCATTTAGGGCTATTAATTTTTCCCTTATGAATCAATTCCAGGAATTTTAAAATTTCTTTTTTCTTTTTTCCACGACACATTCATTATTTAAAAATGTGCTGTTTAGTCTCCAGGAGTTGGCAGAGTTTTTGATGACCCTTCTTGATAGAATGGTCCAATTTTTTGATCCACCCTGGTAGCCTGTGATGGGTGAGTTAAGTCCATTAATATTTAAGGTTATTAATGTGAGGCTTGAGGTAATCCCTGCCATGATGAGGTGTTTTATGTGGTTTGGTGCTTTGTTATGTTTTGTACTATTTAGATCCTGTCAATTTTGGTTATTGTAATCTTCCTGTTGCCTCTTGAGATTGGTTGTTTGACTGTCCTGTGTCAAATATTTCCTCAAGTAGTCTCTGTAGTTTTGGCTTTGGGTTCATATAGTCATAGGGTTTATTTTTTTTTTTCATGGAGTTTTCCTTTCACCATATATTACAAGGGATATTTTTGTTGGGTATATTAGCTTGGGTTGGAAGCCATAGTGTTTTAGACTTTGAAGTGTTCTATTCTAGGTCCTTTTGGCTCTCAGGGTTTCCATTGCAAAATCTGATGTAATTCTGATGGAATTGCCTACGTATGTTGTGAGTTGTTTCTCTCTTTCTCCTTTTAACACTCTCCCCTTGTTTTCATTGTTAAGAGTTCTAACTGTTATGTTCCTTGGAGAGTCTTTTCTTTGGTCCTGTCTGCTTGTTGTTCTATGGGCTTCTTATATTTGGATGCGCTTCTCTTTTGAGAGATTTGGAAAATTTTTCTTCAATAATTTTGTTGAGTATGTTCTCTATGCCTCTGGCCAGGATTTCTTCTCCTTCTGGTATACCAATGATCCAGATGTTTGGTTATTTTAGGGTATCCCACAGTTCCCTCATATTCTGTTCACTTGATATTTTGAACTTAGCAAAGTTTTTGGCCTTCTTATCAATTTCTTCTGTCTTATGTTCCAAATCAGAGGTTCTGTCCTCCCCATAAGTAACTCTGTTGCTGAGGGGTTTTAGAAAGGCTTTTGTAATTTCTATTTGATTTTTGTTTTCTGTTGTGTTATTTTGCATCATGTCCATCTTTTTTTTTTTTTTTTTGAGGTAGGGTCTCACTCTAGCCCAGGCTGACTTGGAATTCACTATGTAATATCAGGGTGGTCTCAAACTCACGGCTGTCCTTCTATCTCTGCCTCCCTAGTATTAGGATTAAAGGCATGTGCCACCATGCTTGGCATGTCCATCTCTTTTTTATGGTACAATTTCTGTTTGAGTTCTGATTTTCTTGATGCTTCTCAGAATTCATCCTTGCATTTGATCAAGTCTTCATTAAGCTTAACCAACTGGTTGTTGAGATCTTCCATTTCTGGACTTGCTTTCAATTCATTCATCTCTCTTTTGAGGGTTCTATGATTTTCTTTAATCAAGTTAAGTCTATTGTCAAATGCTGAATGCTCTAAGAGATGATTTTGGCTAATTTCATTGATAAGATTGTTGTTCTTTGATAGTTTGCTTCCAGTTCAGCAATTGATTTTTTTTTTTTTTTTCTTGACCAGGGCCTCATTGCTTGTTGTGTTTTCATTTTGTGAATGAGTTCCTGTTGATTTCTCTATGATTTCATTGGAGGCTTCCATTGTAGGACCAGGCATCCTTCGTGGAGCTCTGTCAGGTTTCTGGCTTTCATTGGCTTTTTTGAATTGTTGTCTACCCATTTTAGGGAAACTCTTTCTTTTATTGAAGAGGAAGCAAATTTTTGTCTTTTTGCCCATGTACCCTCTGACTTAGGTGAACAGGGATGATAGTATCCAGTGGCCAGTCAGGATACCAGAGCAAAAGGCCTGAGTCCACACGCCACACAGGGACCATGCCTCCCCAAGCAAGGCACATTGGGTCCTACTATGACTAGGGGCCTGGGAGGAGCCAGGGTTCAGGGATATGGCCTACTGACTCTGTGCTGTGCCCGCCCACAGTCTGTCCATCACAGGGAACCCAGACCAGGGAGCTGGAAGGAGCTGGGAAGCAGGGGCCTGGCCTACTCATGCTGTGTCATGCCTGCTTGCCCACACACTGTCCGGTGCAGTGAACCAAAATATATTTTTTTAAAGATTAGACTTCATCCCACCCTCTGTAGGACCCTTCTTTTTCAGGTGCTCCCCCTTACTCCTGTTGTATATCTTTTAGTCTATCTGCACAGATAAAGGCTTCTATGATGCTAGCTCATTTCTGATTTAGTTTTCCCCCAACCTTCCCTTTCCCTCCCCCATAAACCTTCCATCCCTAACGTTTGGGCCATGAGTTGCCTATCAGGTATGTTAGCAACTCAAACTGGTCCAGGTTAGGAGCCACAGATGAATGAGACCATGTGGTATTTGTCTTTCTGTGATTGCATGTGCTCGCTGAGTATGATCTGTTCTAAGTCTGCCCATTTTTCTACAAACTTCACTGTATCATTTTTTTCTTACTTCTGAGTAGAATTCCGTTGTGTAAATGTACCACAACTTTGTTATCCATTTATCCAATGATGCCTACCTGGGTTGATTCCAGTTATTAGCATTATGAATTGAGCAGCTATAAACATGGTTGAGCATCTAGGAGACATGGAGTGTTTAGCATAGATGCCCAATAAATGAATAACTGGGTCTGTTTGTAGCTCTATGTTCATCCTTTTCAGAAATCTTCATGTTGATTTTCATAGTGGTTGTACAAGTTTACATTCCCTTCAGGAGTGGTTGAAGATCCCTTTTTCCCCACATCATTTCCAACATTTGTTGTCATTTTATTTATTTATTTATTTATTTTGGTTTTTTGAGGTAGGGTCTCACTTTAGCTCAGGCTGACCTGGAATTCCTATGTAGCCTCAGGGTGGCTTTTTTTTTTTTTTTTTTGAGGTAGAGTCTCACTCTAGCTCAGGCTGACCTGGAATTCACCATGTAGTCTCAGGGTGGCCTTGAACTCACAGCGATCCTCTTACCTCTGCCTCTCAAACACTGGGATTAAAGGCATGCACCACCATGCCCAGCTGTCATTTGATTTTTTTAATGATTTCCATCCTTACTGGAGTAAGGACATTCTAGCTCTGAACTAGTATATATATCTTTTACAATAATCTATGGTCTCTGGGAGTAGTCTTATCCACCTACACAGGGTACTTCTGTTCAAAATATTTTTAAAAAATTATATTTTAAACTAAATGACAAAGAAGTAGGTTTCTTTATAGCCTTTTCACATATCTTTAATTTGTTTAACCTTCCCTCTTCATGTGCTGTATGCCTCATCTATATCCTCATTTAAACCTTTCCATCCCCAGTATCCCACCCTTCTATTTACCTATCACAGATGTTTCACTGTTCCCTTCTCTTAAGCCCTTCTCTCTGCCTCCTTCTCATGGCCCATTTCAGCTTCCTGATCTCTGCTGATTCTAGCTCCTACTCACATACAGATTCAAAGCTAGGATTTGCATATGAGAGAATATTTGGTACTTGTCTACCTGAGGATGCATTACTTCACTAGTATATAATCTTTTCTAGCTCAATTAATTTTCCAACAAATTTTGTAATTTTATTTTGCTTACAGCTGAATACAATTTCATTCTGTATAAGTACCACATTTTCATTATTCATTCATCAGTTGATGAGCATCTAGGCTGATTCCATTTCCTAATTATTTTGACTAGAGCATCAATCAACATGGATAAGCAAGTATCACTGTAGTAGTGTTCCTTTTTTCCTCTCAGAACAATTTGAGAAGCATTGGTTTTAGTTTTCTTTAAAGTCTGATAGAATTCTACAGTGCATCCATCTGGACCTGGGCATCTTTTTACTCATGAGATTTTTTATTTTACCTTATTATTGCTTCAGTCGCAGGGTTTATTATTGATCTATTTAAATTATTTATCTTACTTTTATTAACTTCAGTAGCCCATATACATCTAGAAATTCATCCATTACTTTTGGGTTCTCCAACTTAGTAGGATATTGGCTTCTAAGGTAATGTCCTTATGATTTTTTGAATTTCATTATTATCTGTTGTAATGGCTTCCCATTCATCTGTGAATTTTAAATTTAGGTCTTTTATTCTTTTGGCTAATTTGGCTAAAGTTTTATAAATTTCTTTATCTTTCCAGAGAATAATCTCTTTGTGTCATTGATTTTTTTTTGCACTTTGTTCATTAATTTCTGCCCTGATCTTAATTATTTCTTCCTCTTTAATGCTTTGGGTTTTCTTTATTCTTGCTTTTCCAAAGCCTTACAGTGCATTCATTCAGTTGTTTATTTAACTTCTCTCTGCTTTTGTAGTGTAGGTATTTTGAGGTTATAAACTTACATCTTAAGACTGTCTTCATTTTATTCTATTGGTTTTGTTACATTGTGTTCTCCTTTTCATTCTTTTCTATAAGTTTTTTGATTTGTTTAATGACCATTCATCATTTAATAATGTGTTATTTAATACTGTTGATTTCTAGCTTTATTCTATTTTGGTCAGGTAGAATACAAAAAATTATTTCAATTTTAGTGTATTTGTTGAGACTTATTTTGTGTTCTAATATGTATTCTATTTTAAAGGATGTTCCAGGGGTGCTGAGAAAAAATGTGCATTCTTTAGTGTTTGGATGGAATGTTCTGTAGATGTTTGGTAAGTCTGTCAGGTTCTGTCTTTTAAGTCCTGTCATTTTGTCCTCCACATGATCCATTCTATTTTTAGGATTTCCACAGCACTTTTTACTTGACTTTCCATTTCCAGCTTTATTTCAATTTGGGTTTTCTTCAGTGTTTTTAATCTCTTTATTGGATTCTATTTTTTCATTCTGATTTGACCCCTTTATTTCATTGGGCTGTGTTTGTGTTCTTTTGGGATTAGTTCAGGAGTATATCCCTGTCCTTTTGAATGTATTTATCTTTTATTTGCCCTTTTATTGCCATTGTTGATTTTTGCTGTTGTTTTTAGCCCAGGCAAACTGGGAACTCACCCTGTTGTTCAGACTTGTCTCAAACTCTCAGTGATCCTCCTACCATTATTTTATTTATTCTTAAAATTCTTTGTCTGGAGTTTCAGCTAAGAGGCTCTCTTTGGCTACCATTACTTTTGGGTTTGTAATTTTTGGAGGAGACTTACTGTCTTGGTTTTCCATTATGGTTGTGTTTTTATGATGCAACTTGCATATCTGGAGTTAGTTTGTTGGTTAGGTCTTTTGGTTTGAGCTTTTGGCTGGGTGTTGGGTGTATCTGTGGATCAATGCTGTTGTTACCTGTGCTTAGCTAATTTTTGGTCAGTTAGGTGATGCTTGAAGTTCAGTCATGGGGACAATGGTACTGATTCATGGGTGGCATAGCTGTGGCCGTCCAAGTTCAGCTGGGTGGGGCAGCCTCTAAACCCATAAGTGGGTGGTCTGCACAAGTTTGGCAGGGAAGGGAGTGAGATGTTGGGGTGGGTAAAGATGTGATCTCTGACCTGAGGAGCAGGTGAGCATTCCATCAGGTCTTGTAGTGGCAAGGGGAAGGTGCCAGGGGTTGGTGGGGGTCTAGCCTCTGACCTGGAGGGGGGCTCTGCAGTGTCCTGTGTGAAGGTGGCATCTGACTTGAGCAGTTGGAAGGCACTCTGAATTTCCTATTCCTAGGTTTTTGGGGCCAGCAGAAGTGTGGCTACTGACCTAAGAAGTGGGTGGAGACTGAGGGGAGGAATTGCCTAGGGAGTTGGTATTCCTGCTCATTATAGGAAGTGTTGGGTTACTAAGAGTCGGCAGTTGTGTGGTCTCTGGCCTAAGCAGCAGGTAGGTGCTCTGTGGGGTCCTCCTTTCTGATTCTTTTTCTTTTAATATTTAATTAATTAATTAATTTTCAAGCATACAGATAGGAGAAAGTATGGGAGGTAGGGAGGGAGAGAATGGGCACATTAGGGCCTCTAGCCACTGTAAACAAACTCGAAATGCATGCACCACTTTATGCATTTGGCTTTATGTGAGTATTGGGAAATTGAACCCAGGGTGTTAGGCTTCGTAGTCAAGTGCCTTAACCACTGAGCAATCTCTCCAGCCCCTCTTTTTATTCTTAAAACCATTATCATTCAGAGAAAATGCTTGGTTCAATGGCTTTTCAAGTGAGAATGATAGTGAGTGTATAGATGTTCATTATATCTGTATTGTGCTTCTCACTTTCAAAGCATCATATTGTACCTGTAAGAAAACATGGAGTCCAGCACTAGAAGAGGAAGAATATAAAAATGTGTTTTTTTCTTTTTATACACACATACACTGTATTGATGTAAATTGCTTTCAGTAATCTGCCAAGATTGTGACAGCTCTATTTTTATCATTTTAATTAGTATTTTAACTTAGAATTAATTAGTAAATTAAATTTTGTTCTTTGCCTGCTTTTAACTAAGTTATTGCCATTTCTGTAAACTTTAAATGTGTGACCAGAAACAATATATGGGAGGGAAAAGCTTTCATTAAAATTACAATTTTAAGGGGACGTTTCATGGCGGGGAAGACATAGTAGCAAGAGTGGAACAGAGGTCCTTTAGGTCACTTTGTCTCAATAATCAGAAAGCAGAGGCCAAACAGCCAGTGGGGCATGCCACAAAATCTTCAGACCCACTCACCATGACTCACTTCCTCCAGGAAGGCTCTATCTCCCAAAGTTCCACAGCCTTTTAGAATAGCACTGCCATTTGAGGACCAAGTGTTCAAACATACGAACCTATTGGAAGCATGTTACATTCAAACCACCACAGCTTAGCATATATTCATATAGGCTTCATCCATGTAGGTATATGTGTCTGTGTCTATGTGCCAGAGTGTATATTGCACACAAATAATGTTTGCATTTCCAATTTTTATCACAGCTGTTGTTTTCTATAGTGAGAGGAAACATGTCATGGATTACAAATTCATCCTAATTTAATTTTCACACTTATATATTTTCTTAGCTTAAAATAATGCCCATAAAGCAAGACATTAAAAGAAAGTTAAATGAAGAAATGACCATATAAGATGTTAGATTTATCTCAAAGGCAATATATCTCATACTTTTGTTTTATAGCAAGAATTTTTAACCACCATTCAGGAGAGGGAAAAAATTCTCCAATTTCAATAAAAATAAAAATGCTAGAATTAAATGCATAATATCTAATTTCATACCTTCATTTATATTGTATGCAAAATTATCCTAAATACATGTTATAAATGGTGTGACTTTCTACCAAATTGGGCCTTTTCATAGTGGAAAATGTTAACATAAATTGTAGCATAAATCACTGCCTCATAGAACACCAGAAGGTGCATATAAAAACCCATATCTTTACTGCACATATTTCCCATTAACCATAATCTATTAGTAATTGAAGTTCATTACAAATTCTTGTAGACTTTATTGCTATCATGCTGCATGACATACCAAACCTGGCTTGCATAACAAGAAGTCCTTGCTGGGAAATATCCTATTAACAATGACAGTGCATTTGTCATTGTGATAATAAACCCAAGAGCTGCCTGTAGACTATAAATTATCAAGGCACCATTTGTGCTGCCCTGGCTTGAAGGTTTGTCAGTGCTTCCATTTTAAATCCCTGATTTTCAGTGAGTTATAACTCAACTATCAGAATCTGCAGCGAGCTGCAACTTTACATCCAAGGACTCAGCTCCAGAATTTTTCCCTATTTTTTTTTAAAACTGCTCTTAAGTATGATTTACATTTTCTGACCAGAAAGAACAGAGGTCGGCTGTCTTAAGTAATATTGAAGGACTTGTAAGACATAATCATTCCTTACCAAGAAAAATATGTTTAAATCTGGATCATAATACCCATGGCTCTACAAAACTGGGGTCTGTAATAGTCCCATTTTTTGGCCTTAAAAGGTTATTATTTAATTTTCAGCAGGAGTACTAGATGTAAATGTCAGAAATTCAAGGCAACTGCATATGCCAAGTAATTTTTTTCTTTCATGTGAGAGACACCCCTGCAATCCCTTTAGGTCAATAATGTGAAAAATGGGAGACTTTATATGAAGCAATGAGAATATATTGCTGTGAAAGAAGAGGAACATTTGAAAAGCAGATGTAATTTTGAAACAGGAATATTCACAACTGTGTAAATAGATGTGCCTTTGGCACAGAGGAAGCTTTAGCAGCCTGTGACATTTCTCAGCCAAGGAGCCAGCAGGACCACAAAGTGCTTTCTGTATTACATGACAAACAGTACACTTTGTTTTTTTTTTTTTTTTAGTTTTTATTTCTTACTTAACTCCAAATGGGATTGTAGATTGATGTAGTTACATAAAAATACCTAACTCAATTCTTAAATTTAGCATGTATATTGCTTAATTTAATTAATAACATTTAACCAAAACCCTCAAGTTTTGGAGTTCTGTAGGGAGTAATGATTGACAGAGGCTAACTTTTTTGGGACACCAGTTAAAGCAACACCAGAAGGTAAGTAGAGTGGGAAAGCTAAGATTGAAGGAGAAGACTGGTTGTAGTGCTTACAGTAGTAGAGTTTGAATTAAAAATAACACAAGGAACATGATACAGTGAGTCATGAATGCAAAACTAAGATGTAGAAAGTACTTGAAGAAATTTATAGCAATTTTTACTAAAGGGGTGAAAGAACAGAGTTAATGTACAACATATACTTAAGTAAGATCTTGTAGAACTCCATCTTTTTTCTTTTTCTTTTTCCTTTATGACCTCTTCCTCTCAGCCCACAGTGCAACTTCCTTTCTTGAATATACCATGACACAAAGGGAATAATAAATCCCTACTATAAAAATGTGCATGAGTTTAGGGTAGAGTAAATATCCTTGCCAATTTTTATCCATGACAAACACAAATCAAAGCTAGAGGTATCAGTTGCATAGAAAATGGAATGAGAGATGGGCACAACCAAGGAGGAATAAATCAATTTCACTTTAAGGAAGCATCAGGGAAACAAAAATCTGGTCCTTCTAGTGTTCTTCCAATTTTACTTAATCATTAAATGAGAGAAAGTAGAGAAAATATGCCGTTTATTGAATTTGTTATCAAATATGTTCAAAAAAAGTCCAATGGTTCAGACAATATTAGTTCAATTCATTATATATCAAATGTATTGAAAAGTACTAAGTACAAAATACTGAATCTTTGTCCCAGATACTATGCTAAGTGATATAATACATATTATGTTGATTCTCTGCAAGAGATCTGACTTAATTTCAACTTCCGGAATATGCTTGGAGTCTTTCTTCCCCTCTTACCATCTTTGCCATTTGGTGAAGGATATTTTTTATTTCATTTTTTTTTCAAACACCATTCTAGTGCTCTAAATTATAATTTTTTTCTCCTCCCAAGTTTTATGTCTTTTTTTGTTGGTGAAATAACTTCCAGAGTACACAGAATACTAAAAATGATTTTCAACAAATAAAATGAGATCATCTTGACAACAAATATTTGCTTGGACAATGGTTTGCCATTTGGAACCAACTTGAAAGTCAATGAAAGCATGTTGAGCCATCTGCTCATTTTTTCTTGTTCATTTTCAGGACTTTAAAACATTTATTTTTGTTTATATAGCACTTTCATTTTCAAAGCATTTGCCAATTGCTATATATATAATTTCACTTATCAACTTAAGGTAGTCAAGAAAATAAAAATAGTTCAGCAAAAAGGAAAAAAAAAACATCATTTGATATCATTAAAGCTTTTCCTCATTGGGAACTTAGGGCTTAAAGTACCTTACATTGGGGATAAAATGTATAACTTCAGTGACTACTGTTTTGATCTCCCTAACCTGGTCAAGTTATCATGTCCTCATGAGCTAAAGACAAGTTGAAGTTAGAATCGTAAGGTGATTAGTAAAACAAGAATGTCAGAGATAAGAGAGAGCTACTGCTTCTGGTTGGATATTGAAGAATAGATACATATGCCCAACTCCATATCAATTATATGACATAACATAAATTTCTTTTTCAAAATTTCCCATATGATAGTGCAGCTTCCATCTTGATATTTGGATATTGAGTTAACAGCAAACCTCATGAATTCCTGGTGTGATCATGGTAAACTATTGTAGCAGACAGCTTCAGGTTCGCTGAGATGAACTTCCAGACCAGGCACAGTTATGGAGGAAGGGATATTTATTGAAGCTTACAGATCCAGGGGAAGTTCCATAATGGCAGAAGAAGCTGGCCAACTTTCACAGGACCAAGCAGAGAGAGAGAAGCACAAGCCCAAAAGCCAAAAGCCACACAGCACACTTCAGGAACTCCAGCTAGGCACACTTTGCATATCTTTAGATTGAAATCTGAAACCCACCACCACACCTTCAGATCCACCCAGTGACACTGCCTCTAGCCAGGTGGCAGCAGATGCAAACTATAAACAAATAAACAACTGAATATATTGGGGGCCATCTATTCAAACCACCACAACTATCTACGCTAATTGCTCACTGTAGTCACCTTCTGTGGAGAATTTTCTCATTAAGGCAGTAGCCAAAGTGCCAGGGAGTTCTGGCCTCCAACCTCCTACTCCTGGGAATGACAATATCTAATATGTAGAAATAAGGGGCCAGAACAACCTGGTACCCACTTTGCATTCCAGAGCTCCCAGAAGACCTACAGTGAAATGGGACTCAGATCCCTTCCCACAGCACTCTCCTATTTTGCTCACTTTCCCCGAGAACACCTACCAAATAAATCACTTGACTATCACTAAATGCATATTACTGTAATACATCACTTGTGAATTCTTGTCTGAGACCTACTTTCTAGGGATCCCAACTTAGGAAAGAATTTAATTTTGAGCATGTTTATCTTGACATGACTATAAGACATTCACATGATGAAGTTAAGTAGGCAGGCTGACATATAGCTCAACATCAGAGATGGATGGAGTATTTGGGCACCAGTAGCACAAGAATGCTATTAACAGTCTGAAGCGTGGATGGAATCTAGAAGAAGATATACAATTAGGTAAGAGGGTATGGAGAAATCCTGGAGGTCTTTTACATTTAGAGATAGAAGGTAAGAATTCAATAAAAGAGATAGTATGAGTATTAAGAGGTAAAGGGACAGTTTTGGAATACAAAGAAATCCTATTTTTATGTCTAATATTTGAGATTGTAATAGGGGTTGACTAAATGAAATTATATACAGTATTAGACTCCCTGGTGGCCACTGACTTTCTCCTTCATAGACATCATGAAAAAAATTCAAGAAATGTGATTCTCTGTTAGAGTCTTTTAATCATTGATACCTGCAAACGGATGCTTTTAGAGTCTTTGTAATTCTAGGTAAGGTTATTTCATGTTAACTGCACAATTAACTCATGTCATCAATGAAGCTTTTTTCATTTGAATTAAGTCCCTAGTCTCTATAAAATGAGAATTTGCCTCATTTGCTGAAGACTTCCAATTACTTTCTAAGTTGAATTAATAGTGCACTAAACCTTTATTTCCAGAGAAATGAGTTCAAGTAGAGGTCATCCTTACAATTGAGTTGAGTGATCTCAAGCTAGCATTTAAGGATATCAGAAAGTTCTATCTGTATTGGTTTATTTTTAAAGGCAAATGAAAGATGAAAATATGGATTTTACATATTTATTTACGGAGAGATTTCAGAAAGTGACAGTACTTTCATTTAAGTTTCCAGTATCTATCAAGTGACTTATAAGAGCCAAACTCATTGAAGGCCTGGAAATCCCAAGGAGAAGGAATAAAGCACAAGGTACCATGTAAATACCAAAGATCCCTGGCATTAGGGACATCTAGGGAAGCAAGTCTGTAAATTACTAAAGTTATACTAAGATAAAAAGAGAGATGGGCCCTTATCATGAAGTTCAAAGTCCACAATTCTCACTTCATCTTTCCCATAGTCATTTGAATTAGGAGCATATTTTTCAGCTTTTGTAATGGTGTAAATTACTTCCTTCTCCCCCGCCCCCCGCCCTAAAAGCGAAGCAGCTTTTTTGAGACAAAGATAGCAAATTAGCTTGCTCATCTATGTACCTTTCATTCTAAGGCTCATACTCTTCCACTTATACCTAGATCCCACACAAGTTTTCTCAATGTAGCAGGGAAAACTTTTAAAGTGTGAAGTTCTGGTTGCACGCCTGGACCCTGACTTCTTAATGAGTCTGCATCAATTGATCTATGTACTTTTATTTGTTCCTACAATGTAAAAATTACCTCTTTATTTTTATAAGGAATTTATAAAAGACAGATATTTAGAACTGAAAAATATAAATATCTACAGTTCCAAAAGTCTACACAATATCCTAATGTAACAGGATATTTTGGCTGGGTCATGTGCAGAGCTTGGATGCTACTGATGGGGGAATGTTAGCACTTAATAACTAGCTATGACACCATTTTACATAAAAGTGTGGCAACAGAGAATATATTTCTCACCAATAGAAATTCATACCAAGAGATATAATAGATGTCTGAAGGACAGGAATTGCATTTGAAGATCACATTGCAGAAGAGATTGTATTCTCTAACAGGAGGAGGCTAAAAGAAATTCTATGAGGTTCAACATCAGGCTTACATTGTTGGAGGCCACTAGTTAGTGTGGAAAAGTAAGTCAAATAATTCTAGAGCCTTATCATGAACATCTGTCCCAGTAGGTATTGAAAAAGTTGAAACCATTGAGAGCCTATTTATCTTGCTGAGGACCCAAAGTATGAATAGTACAAGTGATTTATCATTGATGTACCTTATTCAAATTCAAGATGATTACATTTTTGTTATAAAGGGACAATTATGAGGACTCTTAGATCTGAGATCCTGGGGCCAAATACAGAATTTTTAAGAACTTGGAAAATTCACAAACACAAGATACAGTACTGATTTTGCCAAGGAACTATCTTGGAAACAAATAAGGCATTCAAATTGCCAGAGGCTTGTGAATTTCTTTCTTAAAAATCATATGTCTGGATGCTTGCTAGTTGTTTTTAAATGTAGACAAGATTGCTAGTGACAATGGTGACTAGCACTTGGGAAGCTGAGGCAGGAGTGTCATGAGTTCCAGATCATCCTAGGCTATATAATTAGAACTTGTTTCAAAAATAAACAAAAAATGTTTAAGAATGGCTCACTGTTAGTCCATCCACCGCTGTTTCCCCTATCCCACTTCTTACATGGACAGAAGTATTCGAGGAAGATGGGACTTCTTATACACACAGTAGTCAGAGCCAACTAGACTTATTTGTCAGTGGGAAAGCATACATGATTATATTCAGACAGTAGACTATTTTACATTCCTATTACTTTCCAAGTCCAGTAAAACTCTCTTCACACAATCTTATCATAAAGTTGGCAGTTTTTTTCACTTTATTCCATTCTATCCTCCTGCTTAAGTTATTGTTATTATCACCAAGTAACATCCACCACCTGTGATTGAGACCTTATTTGGTGAAAGGGTATTTGAAGACTTAATTTGGCCAAGGCTTTCAAGGCAATATCATATTGAATTATACAGTGCACCTTAAGTCTGGAGATAACCATTCTTACCACAGGTGAAACAAGAGAAAACAAAATAAAAAGACAAAGATAGAGATGAGATTCAGATTTCTACACCCTCCATTTAAGAGATGTACAGAAGAAGGCTTCTCTACTGGGGCCTTGAGAAAGGAGAGAGAGAGAGAGAGAGAGCAAGCATGCACAGTCTTGTTGTCAAACTTCTAGCTTACACAAATATGCAAGAATAAGCTTTTGTAAGCCACCAAGTTTGTAGGAATGTGTCAAATAAGACAAAGAAAATTAATACAAATGGTACAATTTAAACTAAGTGATAACTATAACACAAATGAAAGATGGAAAACATACTCCATGACAGACTAATGAATAGCTACTAACACCGTCCAACACCTTGTGCACAGAACCAGGTATGTCATTTCAAACTTAGCCATGCAAGATAGCAAGACTATCCTGATTTTACAACTGGAATTTATTTAAAAGGTTAAGTATTTTTTCCCTAAAGAGAGAGAAAAAGTAGGGATTTGTAGCAGTTATCTTCTGCTGGGACAAAACACTTGACCAGAAGTAGTTTATGGAAGGAAAAGCTTTATTTCTGGCTCACAGTTTCGAGAAGAAATTTCATCATGGCAGGACCATATGATAGGCAGTGTCTGTCACATAGTATTACATTAGCAGAGAGGAAGCAGCAAGAGTGAGCTCACTAACACTGGCAAGTGGGGCTGGGCTATAAAATCCCAAGGCGGGCTCCTAGTGACACACCTCCTCCAGCAAGACTCCACCTCGTGAAGGCTCCACCAGCTAGAGATTAAGTATGAGACCATTACAAACACAAGAGGCTATGGGGGACATTTTATGTTCAAACTAGAATTGAATTTGTTTCCAATTCTAACTTTAAAACCTCAACTCTTCATAATATATCATTCAGCTTCTTCCAGTTTTCAGCTTACTTATTTTGGGCCATTTCAAAATTACTATGAACTGCTGTTATAGCTGGATATAATTCAACTCAAACTGTGTTACCAGAGAGTTATATTCATTGATACTCCTGTGATCTTCATCCTTCTGTTTTAAAACATTCCTTCTAGAATCCTGATTTTCTTCCTAGAAAAAGGTTGCAGATAAATTGGTGAGTCACACTTGTATCCTGTTTAACATCTTCCAAAAGGTTTTCAGAAAGATTTTTTTTTTTTTTTCCGAGGTAGGGTCTCTAGCCCAGGTTGACCTGGAATTAACTATGTAGTCTCAGGGTGGCCTTGAACTCCCAGTAATCCTCCTACCTTTGCCTCCTGAGTGCTGGGATTAAAGGCATGTGCCACCACACCCAGCTTTAGAAAGATTTTAAAAAATTTTTTGTTTATTTTTATTTATTTATTTGACAGTGACAGACAGAGAAAGAGGCAGAGAGAGAGAGAGAGAGAGAGAGAGAGAGAGAGAGAGAATAGGCACGCCAGGGCCTCCAGCCACTGCAAACAAACTCCAGATGCGTGCGCCCCCTTGTGCATCTGGCTAACGTGGGTCCTGGGGAATTGAGCCTCAAACTGGGGTCCTTAGGCTTTACAGGCAAGTGCTTAACTGCTAAGCCATCTCTCCAGCCCTAGAAAGGTTTTTATGGAACTACAAATGACTCATGTAAATGACAAATCTATCATAAATAATTTACAAAAACTAAACCAGACAAAAATTGTATTTGCTGATTATTGACTATGAAAATAATCTGTTTTACTGTCTAGCAAAGTCTTTCTTAAACTTGGCACATTGTGGAAAGGATTTGAAAAGTTTCTATTACTCATGGTCAAAGGGTCATTCTTTTTTTAAAAAAATATTTTATTTACGTATTTATTGGAGAGACAGAGAGAAAGAAGCAGATAGAAAGAAAGAGAGAATGGGCACACCAGGGCCTCCAGCCATTGCAACAAACTCCAGATGCATGCATCCTGTTGTGCATCTGATTTATGTGGGTCCTGAGGAATTGAGCCAGGGTCCTTTGACTTTGCAGGCAAACGCCTTAACCGCTAAGCCATTTCCCCAGTCCAAAAGGTAATTCTTGACATGAGAAATTATGGCCTGTAAATCTTTTCTAGAATGATAATTTTAGGAAAATAAAACCATATAATAACCACCCCCTAAAAGACTTTTCTAAATTGCTAATGCATTCCTGCTTATTTCTTCAAACAGAGTGAACAAATGCTGAGATCATGAACATTTGTTATTGTCATAGCAGAAGGTAACTGTTTTCATAAATATGCAAATATTTCCTACCAGGCTCCTCTAATACTTCCAGAAACAATGCTGCAGTATATGTCTATTTCAAATCTGATGATATTAAATAGGAGGAGAAAGTGCAGAACATGCAACTTGGAATTATTTCTGCCCAGGAAAGCTAGCAATTAGAGCAGGAGATAGGTGAACAGGCCTGGGATAATGAACAGTACCAAGATAACCTGCACAATTTGATATTCCTCCAGGCCTGAGGATGTTGTACATTTATAGGCTTTGTTTCTTTGGTGGGGGGAATTAGTCAATCAATGACAATATTTTTATAGACTCAGTGTTTATGTTTAGTGGTTTGTGTTTAGAGGAACAGTACTATATAGATCCAATATAAGGGCTCCTCTTCAAAGTTAGTTTATTTTTGCCCATTTATTTGTTGTATTTATAGGACTCTCTTTTGTATGTGAGCTTATGGAAGCTAAGCATCTTTGAGGACAACCCTTCACAATGTCCATATGTCTAGATGCTGTTGGAGCAAAGGAGGTTTTGGTTAGGTGCTGGTTAAATGAAAGAATGAACAAGAGAGAGGTGATATAATGATAAAAGTCAAGAGTTTGGAATCAAAAAAGACTGGCATTAGGTCTTTGTTTCACCACTGACCAGCCCTCCACTCTTGGACAATCTCATGCTCCTGCGCCTCTGTTTCTTCATCTATGACACCTGTTACTAACCAGAATTAGGTATTGCATTCATGGAATATGGTATTAATCTCTCAATGATGAGCTGCACAGTTGACTTTGGGAAAATAAGTCTACCAAGGAATTGTTTTTTCTCCTTTGGGAAATCATTTTTAATTACCTATGATGTGACAGACAACACATCCAGAGATACACAGACTTCCTCCTCTCACCATTTAGTGAAACATATACCCCAAACTTACAGTAGGAAGTACAAAATGCATTATTATTTTTTGGGGGGCAAAGTTTCACTCTAGTCCAGGCTGACCTGGAACACTATGAATCCTTGGGGTGGCCTTGTGCTCACAGTGATCTTCCTACGTCTACCTCATAAGTGTGGGGATTAAAGGCATGCTCCACTATGCCCGGCTACACAATATATTATTATTACTGTCAGAACATTAGCATCACAGTAATGTGAGAAATTAAAGTTAGAGTCAAGACTCAATGGTAACATAAGAAAAAGAATATCAAGGAAAACAGAAATACTTTTAAACAACTTTTTGTTGACAATTTTCATACATGTACATAGTATATTTTGATCATCCCCAAATACTTTCTTTTTTATTCCCTCCTGCTTCTCCTTCCACTGAACTCCTTTTTCTTTCCAACTGGTCCCTCTTTTATTCAATGACTTTTTTACTCCTCCTTCATAATCCATGTCAAAATGTTGGTGAGCTCACTATTGTGTAGGTCTTGCAGTGGTAATGACAGCTGCTATGAAGTCATGAAATAATGAACACCCCATGACTGGAAGACAGTGTCCCAGTGTATTCCTTCCCATCTTTTGGCTCTTTCTTTTTCTCTTATCTCCAGTTTTGCACTGCTCCCTGAGCCTTGGAAGGCATGATAATGATGTCCTCTTTAAGACTGAACACTCAATAATCATTTACTCTCAGCATTTTGATATGTTTTGAGTCACTACCATCTGCAAAAGAAACTTCTCTGACCAAAGATGAGCCAACACTAATCTATGGTCATAAACATAATATAAATATTCCCAGGATTATTTGATTGAACAATATATTTATTTAGTCAAACAACAGGAAGCATCTACGACCTTCCCAGCCATGGCTGGGAATAGACATGGTCCTTCAGCTTTGTTTCTGAGATTTTTTCCCCCAGGGAAGAAGAGTTGAGCATGCAGCCAGAAAAGCACTCAGTTCTAAAGCACATTCTGGGGTTTCAAACATTTATTATGAAGTAGCAGTGGGCCTTGTGGCACAGGTTTGTAATTCTAGCTATATTAGAGGCTGAGGCAGGTTAAGGTCTGTATAGGATACAAAATAAGAATGAGATTAACTTGAGCAACTTTGTGAGACCATATCTCAAAATAACTGGTAAAAATATGTGCAGGGGATAATGCTTACCTAGCATGCTCGAGTTCCTAGGTTCAATCTCCAATCTCTCTCTGTCTCTCACTGTCTCTATCAAACACACACATACACACACTGATCTGTATTTGCAAAGATTAGAAAAATACAATTTAATGGTAATGTAAATAGCATCCTACCCCATTTCCAGACACCATAAGTTTGGTTTTTCAGCTCTCATGAGGCACTCTTGTCTCACAACTTCCTATATCTGTATTTAGATTTGGAGGTGGTAGGACACACCTGGTGTTTTCCAGGGGAACGCCCTATCAATGTACAATCTGCAATCCCACTGTTAACTTCTAATCCTGCAAATATTTAAAAAGACTTAAAAATATTCTATTTATAAGCAGGCAGAGGTAAAGAGAAGGGAGATAGACAGACAGAATGAGTGTGCCAGGTCTTCCAGCTGTTGCAAACAAACTCCAACTGCATGTGCCACTCTGTGCATCTGGCTTTATGTGGGTACTGCGGAATTGAACCTGGGTTCTTATGCTTTGAAAGTAAGCACCTTAACCACTGAGCAATCTCTGCAGCCCTAAAAAGACTTTTAAATGTAAAGTCAGTGATTACATAAAATTTGAATACAATTAGAGGGGGAAGCATCTTCATTGATGCCCATTGACACATGTGGATAAAGAGCTTAGAGATGTGTCCAGCTCTAAAAATAGTAATTAATGATATGTTAAAAAAGCTTTCTTTCTGTATTTTTGATTCTATAACTGCAAAATTGGTGAGGGAAAGAGGCACACTTTTGCAGATGCCTGTGGTAGAAAATTGACCCTAACAGTCACAAACACAAAATGGAATTGATTCATGAACTGATAAAGTCTATGTGGGGCAGATCCAGTACTCAAACAATGTCATGGTAACTGAGTACCTTCCCATCTCTCAGTAGAGTTTCATTCTTAGGCACATTCCTTGTGATTCCAGCACTAGCCTTGCTAGACATGTTTTCTCCCAGTTTAGTAATCTTAGGAGGTATCAGGTTCTATCCAAAATTACCAGGGCTGGTACTTTCATTTTTTTAAAAAAAACAATTTAGATTCGTGGTGGTGAATTCCTTTAATCCCAGCACTTGGGAGGCAGAGGTAGGAGGATCACCATGAGTTTGAGGCCACCCTGAGACTACATAGTTAATTCCAGGTCAGCCTGGACCAGAGTGAGACCCTATCTTGAAAAACCAAAAACAAAGAAACAAAGAAACAAACAAACAAACAATTTAGATTCTATTATCTAGGCTTGGGATATGTGCAAAGTCATGAAACTTAAGGGCAAAGAAACCAAATGGACTAAAGGTGGAAGTGACCTGATACCACAACGTTTTACCAAGGTTTTGGAAACAAGGAATGCAAAGCCAGTATCAGAAGATTGTTAATTCTGTATAAATCATATCAATATCTATGCATTTTTCTCAATTTTTATTAACATTTTCCATGATTATAAAAAATATCCCATAGTAATACCCTCCCCCCCCACTTTCTCCTTTGAAATTCCATCATATCTCCTCTCCATCTCAATGAGTCTCTCTTTTATTTTGATGTCATTATCTTTTCCTTCTCTTATGATGGTCTTGTGTAGGTAGTGTCAGGCACTATGAGGTTATGGATATCCAGGCCATTTTATGTCTGGAGGGAGCATGTTGTAAGAAGTTGTACCCTTCCTTGGCTCTTACATTCTTTCCGCCACCTCTTCCACAATAGACCCTGGGCCTTGGAAGGTGTAATTGAAATGTTAATCAGTACTTCAGTCACTTCTTTCCAACACTATGATACCTTCTGAGTCATCCCAAGGTCACTGCCATCTGAAAAGAGAAGATTCTCTACCAAAGTGAGAGTAGCGTTAATATAAGGGTATAAATATTAAGAAAAGTGCTTACTAGGCAGTTTGATAAGCATAGTACATATTTTTTCCAGACATCAGCAGATGTTACACCCCTAAGGGCTCATGACTACCCCTGTTTTAAGTTTTCAATATCAGGGATGTATTACCTCCCCATGGAGCGGGCCTCCAGTCCAATTGGATGGCAGTTGGTTTCCACCATGATAGACATGCCACTATTGCACCTGTTGGCTCATTTGGCCTGGCTGGCCAATTATAAGGCTTGCAGTTTCCACTGTTGAGAATCTTCACTGGTGATTTCTCTTTCTCCTATTGAACTGCATGTAGAATGGCTTTTTCCAGCTTTCTGTCAGCTGGTCTACATGGAGGAGGTTATCAGCTCAGTTCCAGCAGGATTTCTCAGTGGCCTTGCAGCCCAAGTATGTGGAGTCTTCAGCAATAGGGTCTTACCATCTATTCCTGGTGGGAAACCAAGGGCCTCGGCATTGGCCTATAATGTTTTGGGGGCATCAGGGACCTCCCTGGCCAACAACTCACTGGAGGTATCCCATCCCTGGCACTGAAAACTTTCTAACAATAATCTATGGTTCCTGAGTGTTCCATTGTTCAAAACTGGAGGATTCAATATGGTTTATTTGCATCCTCTTCGATTTTGATTAGCCCTCCCTCCACCTTTCCTTTACTCAACCTCTTCCCCTGACCTCACTTTGGGCCTTTTCACCCCCATTAATCGATTCTTCTACTTACATATATACAATATAAACCTACTAAGTACCTTCCTCCCTTCCTTTCTCTTCCATTTATATCTCCTTTTTAAACTTACTGGCCCCTGCTACTGAGTTTTTTCCTTCTCACACAGAAGTCCAATCATCTGTAGCTAGGATCCACATATGAAGGAAAACATGCAGAGCTTGGCTTTCTGGGCCTGTGTTACCTCACTTAGTATAATCCTTTCCAGATCCATCCATTTTCCTGCAAATTTAATAACTTCATTTTTCTTTACTGCTGAGTAGAACTCCATTGTATAAATGTGCCACATCTTCATTATCCACTCATCAGTTGAGGGACATCTAGGCTGGTTCCATTTCCCAGCTATTATTGTCAGACCTGAAACTCTGAAATTGCTAGAGGAAAAAGTAGGGGAAACCCTTCAACATATTGGTCTTGGCAAAGACTTTCTGAGTATAACCCCAATTGCTCAGGCAATAAAACCACAGATTAACCACTGGGACCTCATGAAATTACAAAGATTTTGTACTACAAAGGACACTGTGAATAAAGCAAAGAGGCAACCTACAGAATGGGAAAAAATCTTTGCCAGCTATATATCTGATAGAGGATTAATATATAGGATATACAAAGAAATCAAAAAGCTAAATAATAAGAAATCAAACAAGCCAATTCAAAAATGGGCTATGGAGCTAAATAGAGAGTTCTCAAAAGAAGAAGTATGGATGGCGTATAAGCATCTAAAAAAAAGTTCTACATCCCTAGTCATCAGGGAAATGCAGATTAAAAGTACATTGAGATTCCATTTCACTCCTGTCAGACTGGCTACCATCATGAAAACAAATGATCATAAATGCTGGCGGGGATGTGGAAAAAGAGGAACCCTTCTACACTGTTGGTGGGAATGCAATCTGGTCCAGCCATTGTGGAAATCAGTGTGGAGGTTCCTAAGACAGCTAAAAATTGATCTACCATATGACCCAGCCTATAGCACTCCTAGGCATATGTCCTAAGGACTCATCCCATTTCCTTAGAAGTACATGCTCAACCATGTGTATTGCCGCTCAATTCATCTATGCATTTTTTGAAATGCATGATACAGCATCCAAGAAAATTTTGTTAAAGTGTCCTTGAAAGAGTACATGGTTTGAATCCATTTATTTCTTGCTTCTTTGCAATATAAACTTATAGTGGCTATTTAACATATTTTTGAAATACCCTCTTTCTTTAGGGTATGACTTTCCAGATGTATTTGTGAAGATGCTATTGAAGGAGCAGGGTTGGGTTGGACTCTCTCAGACCTGAGTGTGAATTACAGTAACACTACTATTCATGTGACCCTAAGCAAGACACTTTGTCCTTTCAGTTTATTTAGAAGGATGACATCAATGCCTACTTTCCTAGATGGTGGGAGTCTAATTAGATGATGTCTATGACGTACTTGCCCATAAAGACTCAACAAATGGAAATCATTTTATTATTATTACCACATTCAGTGAGGCCCATTTGCCAAAATGGGCCTCAGTATCAGTCTATGGACACTCAGACCTGGAAAGCCAATTTAGATAGAGTCATCAACTTGACAGACTCAGTTTTTTCTTCTCTACCTAACTTGCATCCTTTTCACAAAGAATTTGGAGCATTTCTGGGACACAGTAAAATAAGGTAGAAAGTAGCTAGGGTGAGATGAGTATAAAACATAGAGGGGAAAACAAAGACAACCTGGAATCAGTGGGAGGCCTCATTTTCTTTAATTAGCATATTTAAGTGAAGCTTAGATGCTGCTTCTTCCCTGAAACATTGCATTTTATAAAAGCTGTTTAGAGCTCATAACCATTCTGCTGATTTTCTCAAAACATGTTCTCCTTATAGGCTGGTGGTAAACTGTGCATATGAAATGAGCTCAGCTTAATGTTGTGTTAAAAGAATTTGGTCTCCAGAGCTGTCTCTCTTCTTAATAATATGTAATCATACTCCATCTATTTAGTTTTCTTTTAACTTGCCCCATGCAGGCAATGAATCCAGTTTAATTAAATGTGCCTTTAAATAGTTGAATGGCACTCATTTTCACCTAGCAAGCCTCCCATTCTTCCTATTAAGACCCCCTCAAGATATAAAGACCCAATAAAGAGGCCATGTAAGACGTGTGTCTGATAATGTGGAAGAAGTCTGACATTTGCTCCGTAATTTAGTAAAACCTGCATCAGCTTTTAGGCACATTGTCACAGCTGAATGGAACCAGGGGTGGGTCTCTTGGGTTCTGGACCAATCCTCATAAACACAGCACGTTTGGAAATGAGCTGGTGATCCTTTGGATTGAAGCCAATAATGCAGGAATTGAGACCCATGGAGTAACTAGACAGCTGTCCATGGAAACTCTCAGAGGGCCTCTAAGAGTGTGTGACGTGCACTGCCGCTCATATGAACCTGGAGATACTGGGGGTGGGTAGAGCTCCAGTTTTTCCCCATTGTAAGGCTTCGTAAGAGGGTAGGAAAACCCCAACCCATCCTGAAAATTAGAAACAGAGAGTAGGGTTTTTTTTTTTTTTTCCCTCAAGAAGGAATTATATAATCATTCAGAATTCTTCCAATGATCATCCTAAGCACTGAGCCTTCCAGCAAAGACATTGACTCCATTCAACCCAGTATTTCATTACTTCATTACTGCACATTAGTTCTTTAGTGTTAGCCTCTGTTATAGACCAAAGATACAGCAACAAAGAAAACAAAGTCCTTGCTCTCTTGGAGCATACATTCTCATTAGGGGAAAACAGTGACTAAACAGTAAATGAGAAAATAAATACATAGGGTCAAGTAAAGAGATTAATGGGCTGGGAAATATTGGAGGTGGGTTGGACATAGTGTAAAAGATTTCTTTTGGTAGGTTCTATTTTGTAGGATCAGATCTGACATACTCTTTGGTTATGTGCTCTGGGCTAAGTCTGTTGTTGGGGGCTTCCATGTTGCTATTCACAATGAGACATTGGCTCTAATTTGTCACTTAAATTGACTAAGCTGATCAGGTAGTTTGGCTGGGCCTGTTTTTTTTTTTTTCTTTATTCATGCTCCTCTTCAGCAGGATGCACATGATGATATTTCTGAGTTATTCTTCCAGGGACATATAAGTGGTATATAATATTGTTCTCTATGAGTTCTGATATATCTTACCTTTGTTTGTATGGTGTATAAATGAGCTCTTTAATGGTGGGACTCAGACATTTAGCTATTTCCCAACATGAATACCAGTTCATACAGAAAAATAGAAATTTCCAAAATGTAATAAATTTACCTTTTGGTGCTTGATACTTTAAAAAATAAATGGTATATGTATCATTCTAACAACCCTGTGTACTGAAGATCTACAATGTTTAAATATGTGGGCTTGAACACACTTATTTTCAATTAAATATGCTTTCAGTGCCAGGATTACTTTCCTTGGAATTCAGCATTATCATTTATGCATTATGTTTTCTATACTGAGTCTTGGACCTAGAGCCTCATGTAGACTAGTGATGACTAAGCTATAGTCCAGCCTTTAAAAATTTTGATGTTTTTCTTTAATTTAAGACAGAGTTGTCCAGGATAGTTTTGAACACTACATATCCCAGGGAGGCCTTGAACTTACGCTCTTCCTGTCTCAGCCCTCCAGTCGCCGGGGTGATAGATGTGTACCACTGTGGTTGGCTTCTCTTTAAACTTTAAGGATATTAATGCTCATTTTACATGAAAGATATGGAAATTTTGTTTAAATATGTATCACATGACAGTTGTCCCCTGACAAATAGAAAGGGGCTATTCATGATTATACTCATATGTAAGAGGAAGATGACAAGTGGGAGGAGAAATATTAAATATTTTAAAAGGCATTAGGGAAGGTCAGATCATGATGTATTTTAAGACGAATTGTGTGTCTTTAGAAATATTCTTAGCTAAGAAATGGCACGTCCCCATGTTCATACTGCTATCTATGCAGAGAACAGATTAAAAAGACAAAAGGGGCTGGAGAGATGGGTCAGGAGTTAAGGTGTTTGCTTGCAAAGCATAAGGACTCAAGTTTTATTCTCCAGTACCCACATAAACCAGATGTACAAGGGGGCACATTGTGTCTGGAGTTTGCAGTGGCTGGATGCCCTGTTGCACCCCCCCTCTCTATTTGTTTCTCTCTCAAAATGGATAAACAAATAAAATTTTAAAAAAAGACAAAAGAAGGACCTGAATTGTGAAGAAATCGCATAGAATGTACCTCCTTTTGATTGTGCAGCAAGGCTTTTGACTTGTTTTTGAATTAGCTAAAACATGTAATGAGCTGAGTATGGGAACTTTTTGAAACATTTGCACTATTGATTTGGAGACCATGTATTCCTTTTAAAAATTAAGTTCTAGAAATCAGTCAAATTTAAAATCTACAGAGTTTGAAATTTCTGGGACTAGAGTGATGACTCAATGGTTAAAGGCACTTGCTTTAAAGCCTTATGACTCTGGTTCAATTCCTCAATACCCACATAAGGCTAGATGCACAAAGTAGAACATGCATCTAGAGATTTTGCAGTGGTAGGTGGCCCTGGTACTCCCACTAAATAAATGAATAAAATATTTTATAAAAAATGAATTTCCATCTGTACTGTTACATTTTTCTAAGCATATTTGGAAGTATTTAGGAGATGGATATAATTGAAAATGAGTAAAAATATAATTTTGACCTGCCCCTCTTTTTAAATAAAGGGAATAAAATGATATAAGACAGATAAGTAGTCATTATTATCACAGTTGTCATGCCTGTTAGCATTTCATTAAAGTAGATCATAGTGGACAATATCCTTAATGTGATATACTGCTGTATTGACTATATTTCTTTAAAAAGTCAAACTGTAAAGAATTAAAAGGTCAACCATGTCAGCATGTAGTGATTACTATGAGTGAACTATTCAGATCATGTTTTTGTGCTGAGTACTTTTAGATACTTTGCATTCCTACTTATTTTTCTAGGACACTGGCACTGGTTTTAGTCTGTTAAAGCTCTTACATGTGATTTGGAATTTCAACTTTCTCCCCCATAAATGGGAATAATGAGAACACTGATCCCATAGCACTACCACAATTATTACATGAACAATGTACATCAAGTGTTGAGTACAATATTTGTTATAGGGTGTGAACTTAACAAACAGCTTAAAATAACTGTTGACAAAGGAGAGAGAAAATGAATCTTAGTCATTGAGATGATGTGTGAGTAGGATATAAGCCAGGACACAAGTGCATAAGGCCATAGGTAAATGTATAAATACAAAGGTGACACTGTGGACAACAATGAAAATCTAAGACCTAGGTTCTCAAAAAGGAAAACAGTGCCACTTTTAGGGACTAAGCTTTTACTATCTTGTCTATATGGTTTTTGTTCAAGAACATCACATGCTCTAGAATCTCTTCTGAATTCAGTTATAAGGTATGCCATTGAAGATTAAGTTTTGAAGAATTTCAAGCAGTAACTGCAAAGAATTGAGCCTCCTGAGGACTCCCGAGGTCCTGTCCTCTCTGTTCAACAATAATTGATAAAGTTTAGAAATGGAGATCATTGAAGAAAATGAATTAGAACTTTTCAGATAAAATGAGAACCAAAGACTATAAAGTTTCCCTGCTCCACAAATAAAATGTGAATTTTCTATTTCGTCCAATAGAGCTGGGCTAGCAACAGTTTCATTCTGTTGTCATACACAAAACTACTCACAGCCAGTTATCCAGTAAAAACTACAGTGTGTATTATTTATTGAATTTCCGCTGAGTGGAGCTGCCAAACACAAGCTCAAAGCCACTAATCAGGAAACAGCCTGTGTTTAGCCTGTGACACCAAAGTGGGAGCAGTAGGAAATGTCACGACTTTCTTACTGAGGCCACCCAAGCCTCTGGTTGTTAATTTGACAATTTTATTAAATGATGATGAGGGTTTGATGAGAATGCCTCTGGGTATGAATAACCATAGTTTGGTCAAATGAGAGAACATATATTGGGCAATGTCATCTATTGAATCTTCTCAGGCTTGTTTCAACACTACCCAGCTCATTATCAGTAGGACAAAGCAACCAAGTCCACATAGATGAAATGGTCAAGAAGAGATGAAAAACAAGCTAATAGTAATCACAAATAATACTAGGACAAGATTTCCAAGGCCCAGTGCTAAAAAGAAGCAACGCGTTATTAACCGTAAGAAATTGACTAATCAGAAGTTTTTTCATGAGAGTGTATGGTTAGACAAGGACTGGGAAGAAAGTAACAAGGGAAAGATTAGAACAACAGTTGGGATTATTCACATAGTAAAATACTTGGAAAAAACATCTTATTCTTGTATATAGCAAGTAACAGTGAAATCGTGTTGTTTTCTGGGCTGGAGAGATGGCTTAGCAGTTAAGATGCTTGCCTACAAGGGCTAATGACTAGAGTTTGATCCCCCAGTACCCATGTAAAGCCAGATTCACAAAGTGGCACATGCATCTGGAATTTGTCTGTGGCGGCTAGAGGCCCTGGCATGCCCATTCTGTCTTTCTCTCTTCTCTCTGTCTCTCTGCGCTTGAAATAAATAAAACAAAATTTTAACATGTGTTGTTTTCTAATATGGCTGCAACAGCTTAGCCTGCATGTGACCACCTACATGTACCAGACAGAGCTCTGCATACTAGGCTGTGGAGGACCTACCTGGCAGTGAATACCTGGGAGACACAGGACCCATGAGAATGACAACAAGAGAGAGGGAGACAAGTGCCCAGCACAAGATGAGCTAGCTCTACCATACCCATCAGGGCTCAGGTAACATCATAGAGGAACTGGCTCTCATTGCTAGCCTGAGAACCTTCTCTAAGGAGATAGCAGTAGACAATGAAGAGACTCAATACTCACCAAAGCAGAAAATTGAGAGCTCAACACTAGCCTTCTAATATTTCTAATACTCAAAGGCTCAAGGAACATTGTGGAAGGGGGAGGAAAGAATGTAAGAGCCACAGGGTGGGAAAGTATACTGTGAAACATTGTCCTGTCCACAGGAACTGACTGGTTCATTCATGACCCCACAATGACTACCGACACCCACAATGAGGAGACCCCCCAAAGTGGAATAGGTGTGGGGGAGAGGGGACATGAGAAAAGGTAACCCAATGGGAATAGGACCAATTTGTAATATGTTCATATATTAAATTTCTCAATAATTTTTTTAAAAGAAGACATTTTCAAGAAAGTATGTCTGGTGATTAAGGGAAAGCAAAGATGATGATGTTGAGTTATTATGGTATATCTTGATTACAGCCAGCTGTAGATAAAGAGATCTGCTTGCGGCCTTTGTTTGGTCTTACTTCATTACTAACTTCAGGAAACTTGTCTGGAAAACAAAAATGAAACAATTAGACAATTTCAAAGTATCTGCAAGATCAGTTCATCTGTTATTTTTTTCCAAAGGATTCTTTAAGACAATGGAAAAACAAACAGCACCTGCAAAAAGACTGCTACTATCTGTGAACAAGTAAAACTACCATGTATATGGAGGGGTCCCCGTCAAGATGGCAGAACGAGAGCCATGTTATTGTAACCAGGAGGGAAGCCAGGGGAAAGAACACCACAATCCACCCTTCTCAAAAAATTACAAGTCTAGCCGGGCGTGGTGGCGCACCCCTTTAATCACAGCACTCGGGAGGCAGAGGTAGCAGGATCACCGTGAGTTCGAGGCCACCCTGAGACTCCATAGTGAATTCCAGGTCAGCCTGGGCTAGAGTGAGACCCTACCCCAAAAAAACAAAAAAGAAAAAAAAAAAATTACAAGTCTGTACTTAACTAGCAACACAGGAATCCCAGGCACGCAACGAATGAGTTTCGAGCAACTTAACAAGCTTGGTTTCAGCTGCAGGGCGTGGCTGCAGCCTGCAGTTCTGTGCTTGACTCCTTCCCAGTGGGCTGTGACTGCCCAGAGCAGCCTAGAAAGTTCCTGAGAGCCAGGGCTGAGCTAGAAGGACTAATTTTCTGGGCTCAGGTTTCCTAGTGATGGTAACATCAGCATAGGGCAGCCTAGGGGAAGTCCCAGAGAGCAAGGGCACTAGCGGAACTAACTTCTGTGGCTCTCTCTCTAGCAGTGGCAGCGCAGGGCAGCCTAGAGGAAGTTGCAGAGTAAGGGCAGAGCAGATCCAACTTTGGGGGCCCAGCTCCCATTACGTGGAAGACACAGCTGTTGTTGGGAAGCACAGCCTAGGGAAAATGACAGCTGGTAAGGGGCACAGCAGGCTCAAGTGAGAGACATTGTCCCCCTTTTCCCATCTGGCATAGAGGCTTCTGGGAACTCTAGCCTATATCCAAGGGGAAGGACAACCCAGGAAGACCCCTAGAATGAGGTTTTTAGTTAGCACTCAGGAAACTGCTAACCAGAAAAAGGGGTCATCTTGAGGGACAGGGGTGGCCTATGTGGTGACCCTCGAGGGGGTGGGCAGTTGCCAGTCATCATACGCAGAGAGGAGCACAAAGATAAAAGAAATCAGAGCTTTCAGCCATAGGAAGTGTTCCTACTCACCAGACACAGCCCTGCATTTGCCAGCAACAATTTACCTACTTGGAAGGGATTTGACTGCCGACATCCACCTTGTAAAAAGCCTGAATGGCCAAAAAGGAGGGCAACCGTGTCCTGGCTATAATTCCCAGGAGTGACTCGAAGCTGAGCTCATCCCAAACCTCCAGACAGTAAACAGCACTGGAAGAACAGGGCCCACCCTGCTTATTGAGTAAGTCAGGTCTCCTAAGGTCTCACCAAGGTCTGCCTAGTAGCAGCACACACAAGGTGGACCCTGCTCAGATGTAACAGCACCCTGCCTAATTCAGTGGATAGACTACTATTCCAGAACCACCTTCATCTAGTCAGACCAGGCAACCCAACCACAGCCTATATAAGAATGGCTACAGCTGCATTCTCAACAAGACAATAGGTAGATCTTGAGATGGACAAACCCCGATGCAAAACAACCAATGCAGTACACCAACCAAAGGGGTCCCCAGCAAGACAGCTGGGTACCACAGTGGAAGCCCAAGTCATAGAACCCCAAAATGATATGATAGGCACCTTAACACACTTAATGAGGCCATAAACACATGACTAGACAAAACTGAAGAAAATCGACAGAGTAATCAAGCAAGAATTCCAAGAATGGCTGAAGGAAATGGAATAAAATCATCAAAAAGAGCTCAAAACACAGCTCAAAGAATGGCTTGATGAAATGGAAGAAATGTGACAAAAGGTACTCAAAGTATGGATGAAAGAAATTGAAAAAAAAATCAACAAAAACAATTCAATCAAAGGATGAATAAAATCAGAGAACCAAGATAGTTTTTACTAGATGGCTCAATAAAATCAAAGACAACCAAAAAGAGATCAACAGAATGCTAAAGGAACTTGAGGAGTATCAACAAATAAAAGATCTCATAGATCAAATGAATAAACTCAATGAGGATGTGTTCAAAATCAGAAATGAATTCCGAGAGACAATCAGCAGGTCCAGCCAGGAAATAAAAATAGAATTCAAGCACAAATTTGAGAAGCTGAAGAAAAACATAATGGAAAACAAAAATGAAATACCTTTCTTAAAATGCTCCTAAGAAAGCCTCACCAACAGAATTGACCACATGGAGGACAGAATATCAAAACTTGAGGACAAGACAAAAAAAATAGATACTTCAAAAATAATGTGAAGTTTAAAAAATTCTGCCAATAAAACATGAGGGAAATATAGAACAGCTTAAAAAGGCCAAATATTTTGATCATAAGCATATAGGAAGGTAAAGAAATAGAAGCCTAGGATATAGAGAATGTTTCAACACAATCATCAAAGAAAATTAACCTAACCTTACACAAAGAACCCCATCAGGTTCAAGAAGTACACAGAATAGCAAATAGACACATCCAGAGAAGAGATTCCCTATGTCACATTATAATTAGAACACTAAACACAGAAAATAAGTAGAGAAGACTAAAAGCAGCAAGAGAAAAGCAGTTCTTTATACACACAGGGAAACCCATTAGAATCACCTCAGTTTTTTTAATGGAAACTCTAAAAGGCAGAAAAGCTTGGAATGGAGTATTTCAAAAGCTAAAAGGTATGGCTGCCAACCCATACTACTATACCCAGTAAAATTATTGCTCATAATGGAAGCTGAAAAAAAAACTTTCCACAATATAAGCCAGCTTTATGAATACATATGACCATTAAGCTAGCCCTATAGTGAATACCTCATAGAATACTCCACACAAAAGAGATAAACCATCATTCAAATGTCGCTACAGGAGAGAAAAAAAGAAATAATCAATTCTAGTTACAGATATTAAGTCATGTAAAAAATCTAGGAAAATATCAAACTTGGCCTGGAGTGATGGCTCAGCAGTTAAAGAGCTTGCCTGCAAAGTCTGACAACCTGGGCTTGATTCTTTGATACTCATGTAAAGCCAGTTTTACAAAGTGGCACATGCATCTGGAGTTCATTTTCAATGGCTGGAGGCCCTGACATGTCCATTCACTCTGTCTCTCTTCTCTCTGTCTCTGCTTGCAAGTAAATAAATGAAAATGAATAAAAATATTAAAAAAGTCAAACTCCAAAAAAACCTTCAATATAATAGGGATCAACTCCCAATTCACAATCATAACCATAACTCTGAACATTAATGGATTCAACTCCCCAATAAAAAGACACAGGTTAACAGGTTGGATCAGAAAGCTGGACCCATCCATTTGTTATCTTCCAGAAAAGCCCATCTTACCTAAAGACAGAAGCCACCTTAGGGTGAAAGGTTGGAAAAAGATTTTCTAAGCAAATGGGAATGAGGAAAAAATAAACAGGTATGGCTGTATTAATATCTGATATTATAGACTTTAATACAAAAGTAATCAAAACATATAAAGAATGCTACTTCATACTCATTAAAAGAATAGTTCAACAAGAGTTCAACAAGAGGTTGTTACAATCATAAACTCATATGCACCAAACACAGTTGCACTAAATTTTATAAGGCAAAATCTATTAGATATTGAACCAGAAATAAATTCCATCACAATATTAGTGGGGGAATGTAATACCCCATTAATGACAATAGATGATCACCTAAGCAGAAAATAAACAAATATCAGAGCTGAAAAATACCATAGACCAATTGGACTTAACAGATATTTACAGAACATTCCATTCTAATTCTACTGAATACACATTCTTCTGAACAGCTCATGGAACCCTTTCCAAAATAGAACGTATACTAAGGCATAAAACATGTCTCCACAAATAGAGAAAAATTGACATAATGCCCTGCACTATATCTGACCACAATGCAATAAAGCTAACAGTCAACAACTGTAGTAATAGAAAACATAACAACTCTTGGAGACAGTATTATTCATTACTAAACAATAACTGGGTTGTTAAGAAATTTAAAAAGTAATCAGCAAATTTATATATCTGAATGACAAGACACAACATATAGCCAGGCATGGTGGCTCATACCTTTAATCTCAGAAATTGGCAGGCAGAGGTAGGAGGATTTCCATGAGTTTGAGGGCACCCTGAGACTAATAGTGAATTCCAGGACAGCCTGAGCTAGAATGAAACCCTAACTTAAAAAACAACAACCCACAACCTACTAAAATTTTTAGGATGTAATGAAGGCAGTGCTAAGTGGGAAGTTTATAGCACTAAATACCTAAATTAAAAAAATGGAGAGATCTCAAATAAATAATTTAATTATCCATCTGAAGGCATTGGAAAAACAATAAAAGTGCAATCCCAAAAGCACTAGGTAGCAAAAAATTATCAAGATCAAAGCAGAAATCACTGAACTAGAAATAAAAAAAACAAATAATTGATGAAAGAAGGAGCAGATTCTTCAATAAAATAAAATAAAATTGTTAAACCCCTGGCCAAATGGATCAAAAGAAAAAAAAAAGGAGACCCTAATTAATGAGATCAGAGATGAAAATGGATATGTGACAACTGATGCGAATGAAATTGAAAGAGTCATCAGGACATATTGCAAAAATTGAATTTCATGAAAATGGAAAACCTGGAAGAAATTGACACATATCACGTACAAAAACTAAACCCAGAACAGATAAATTACCTGAGAAAACCTATCATGTTTATCAAAATTGAAAAAGTAATTAAAAACCTCCCACCAAAGAAAAGTCCAGGCCCACATGCATTCACTTCTGAATTTTACCGAGCTTTTATTGAAGAACTGGAATTACTCCCTCTTAAGCTATTTCACACAATTGAAAAAAAGGGAGGGGTCCCAAATTCTATGAAGCTAGCATTCTAATACCAAAAGCAGACAGAGATACAAGAAAATTATACAGCAATATCCCAGAAGAATGTACATGAAAAAATCCTCAATAAAATTCTTGTAAACTGAATCCAATAGCACATTAAAAGCATCATCTACCTAGATCAAATAGGTTTCATCCCAGGGAACACAGGGATTATTTGTCATATAGAAATCAATCAACATAATATACCACATAAGTAAACTGAAACAGAAGAATCACATGATCATTTCAATAGATGCAGAAAAGGCCTCCAACAAAATACAACACCCCTTCATGATTAAAACACTGGATAGACATGGGATGGCGAGATTATATCTCAACATAACAAAGGCTATATATAAAGCACCTAAGTCCAGATCACACTTAATAGGAAAAAACTCAAAGCATTCTCATTAAGGTCTGGGACGAGACAGGGGTGCCAACTCTCACAATTGCTTTTCAGCATAATTCTCAAGTCTTAGCTCAAGCAATATTACAAGAGAAAGACATGAAAGGAATACAAATTGGAAACAAAGAAGTCAAACTAGCCCTATTTGCAGATGACATGGTTCTACACATAATTGATCCAAATACAAAAACATAAAAACCTTGTCAATCCTTTGGATTGCTATAACAAAATACTGTGAATCAAATATATTTTAAATAACAGAAATTTATTTCTTATAGATCCACACACTTGGATATCCAAAATCATGGTGCAATAGATTCAGTGTTTGTTGAGTCCATTCTCTGATTCTTAGACAGCACCTTTTCATTATGTTCTTATAAAGTAGACAGACAGCAGCTCTTATACAAGGCACTAAATCCATCACTTGATCATCTCCCAAAGACCTCACCTCCTTATACCACCATATAGATGACTAAGCTTCAATATATGGATTTTGCATGGTGGGAGAAGAGAATTAAACATTCACATAGTAGCAAAACTTCAAGTAATTTTAAAAGAAAGTAAAAAAGTCCTTACAAGGTATTCAATGGAATCAATCATTATGTAGTCAAGTGTTTTGACCATCTTACTCCTCCTTCAAAATTTTATAGTACACTTCCAGTTAAGATGGCAGTGTAGGTACCACACCAAAGCAGCCTAGGGGGGAAAAAGCCAAAAAAAAAAAAAAAAAAAAAAAAAACAGAAAAATACACACTTTTACTAAAAAGTGATGTGTATAGGAAATTGAAACAGCAGCAGAGAAGCAGGAGAGATCCAGAGCATCCAGAGCCCACACAGGCCAGCAGAAGTGGCTCCAGCAGGTCTGCGGGACCACAGAGGTGGCTTCCCAGCAGGGGTGGCAGCCCCAGCAGCAGCTCCAGCAGCAGCGGCGGCTCCAGTACTAGCGGCACCAGGTCTGTGGGACCACAGCTGCCAGGCTTGGCTTGAGCTGCAGGAAAAGCCAGGCGAGGGGATTTTCCACTCACACCAGAGCTCTCCTCAAACTCAAGAAACGAGAAGGGAGAATGGCAGTAAACAATGGAGGAGCAGACTACAAGGTAGAAGAACACATGGGCCAGCGAGAGAACCAGAGCCAGCATCTGCAGCCTCCCCTCCCCCACCGCCAGTGCCCAACTCCAGCGAACAGAGCAGCAATCCAGTGACTTGGCCAGCCTACTAGAACCCACAGTGCACCGAAGAGGGACCCAAGCAGAACACAGCATAACTGAGACCAAAATCATCCCAAAAAGCAGTTGAGATTACACCAGGTCAGTACCCCTCTAATAAACCTGGTATATAGGTCTAAACCAGAAGTGCTAATTGCACCTTCAATATCAGGATAAATTATGTGTTAAATCTGATGGATGGTCAGATTTGACATTCTTAAATAAGCTGTATTTTGGGCTTGTTATTTGTTGCTTCTTGATTTATAGTGGCTTTGTTTCCTCTTCTGTTGTACATTAGGGAAGGGTCTCACCTGGTCACAAGCTGACTTGGAACCCTCTACAGAGCAGAAATCTTAACCTGCTTGTTATCAGGATCAAGGGACTGGGTGGGGCTCCACACAGCCTAAGGGACAGACAGAGGATCTGGTTGTCATAATACCTACTCTTGGATAAATACTCTGCTGTGTTTCATTGAAAGTGTACATTGTTTAGTTAAATTTTAGAAATTATCTGTATTTTGTTCCACTCAGACTACTTGAATACTCAGATAGCAGGCAAACCCAACACCTAGGTTCACTTTTGTGATACTCTGAGAATCTTGAGAGCCACACCTAGTGCCTTAAGCTCCTACCTGAAGGTATATATTGATTGATACATCTAATAATACACATCTAACTAGAAAATCCAATCTTTAAATAATCCAGGATGCAAAAATATATACATTATAACACAAGAAACACCAAAAATCAAGACAATATAAATCCACCAAAAAGTATTAATGCATCAGAAATGACCTCCAGTGAGAACGAGTTAGAGGAAATGCCTGAGAAAGATTTCAAAAGAATGATTATAAATTTGTTAAAAGAAGTCAAAGAAGAAATCAAAGGAATCAAAGAAGACACAGGACACCAATTTAATGAAATAAAGAGGTCAATACAAGACATAAATAAGGAAATAGAAATAATAAAAGAAAACCAGTCAGAATCACTAGCAATGAAGAACACAGTTAATGAAACAAAAAACTCTGTAGAAAATCTCACCAGTAGAATGGATGAAGGAGAGGACAGAATATCTAAGTTAGAAGACCAGATATCAGATCTAATATAGTCCAACAAAGAGAAAGACAAACTAATAAAAAGTATGAATGGAAATTTCAAGATATCCAGGACACTATGAAAAGATCAAACATACAAATTCAGGGTAAAGGACACGGTGAATAAAGCAAAGAGGCAACCTACAGAATGGGAAAAAATCTTCACCAGCTATATATCTGATAGAGAATTAATATCTAGGATATACAAAGAACTCAAGAAATTAAATAATAAGGAATCAAACAAGCCAATCAAAAAATGGGCTATGGAGCTAAATAGAGAGTTCTCAAAGGAAGAAATACGAATGGCATATAAGCATCTAAAAAAATGTTCTACATCCCTAGTCATCAGGGAAATGCAGATTAAAACTACATTGAGATTCCATCTCACTCCTGTCAGATTGGCTACCATCATGAAAACAAATGATCATAAATGTTGGAGGGGATGTGGAAAAAGAGGAACCCTTCTACACTGTTGGTGGGAATGCAATCTGGTCCAGCCATTGTGGAAATCAGTGTGGAGGTTCCTAAACCAGCTAAAGATTGATCTACCATATGACCCAGCTATAGCACTCCTACGCATATATCCTAAGGACTCATCTCATTACCCTAGAAATACATGCTCAACCATGTTTATTGCTGCTCAATTCACAATAGCTGGAAATGGAACCAGCCTAGATGTCCCTCAACTGATGAGTGGGTAATGAAGATATGGCACATTTATACAATGGAGTTCTACTCAGCAATAAAGAAAAATGAAGTTATGAAATTTGCAGAAATATGGATGGATCTAGAAAGGATTATACTAAGTGAGGTAACCCAGGCCCAGAAAGCCAAGCGCCACATGTTCTCCCTCATATGTGGATCCTAGCTACAGATGATTGGGCTTCTGTGTGAGAAGGAAAAAACTCAGTAGCAGAGGTCAGTAAAATAAAAAGGAGATATAGAGGGAAGAGAAAGGAAGGGAGGAGGGCATTTACTAGGTTGGTATTGTATATATGTAAGTAGAAAGATTGAGATGGGGAGGGGATATGATGGAGAATGGAATTTCAAAGGGGAAAGTGGGGGAGGGGAGGGTAATACCATGGGATATTTTTTATAATTATGGAAAATGCTAATAAAAATTGAGAAAAAAATCAAAATAAGCCAGGCATGGTGGTGCATGCCTTTAATCTCAGCACTCAGGAGACAGAGGTAGGATGATCGCCATGAGTTCGAGGCCACCCTGAGACTATGTAGTGATTTTCAGGTTAACAACAAAACTATGAGTTAAGATTTATTCTGGCCCATGGTTTCAGACAGTTTCAGCTCATCATGGCAGGAAAGGTATGGTAAAGCTCATGGTGGTAGTGGGGGGAAGATGATGGAAGCTTCTCACATCACAGCCAACCAGGATAAAAAGAGAAGGACCAGAACCAAGCGAGGCTATAACCTTCCAATCATTGCCATGACTACCACCAACCAGGCCACAACTCCTAAAGGTTCCACAGCCTCCCAAAATAGCAGCTGGGGAGCAATTGTTCACAGCATGGGTCTGTAGGGCACATTCCAGACTCAAACCCTAGCATATCCCTTTGAAAAAAAATAATCAAAATGGGCTGGAGAGATGGCTTAGTGGTTAAGGCATTTGCCTACAAAGCTAATGGACCCAGGTTCAGTTCCCCAGGACCCACGTGAGCCATATGCACAAGGTAGCACATGCATCTGGAATTCGTTTGCAGTGGCTGAAGGCCCTGGCATGCCCATTCTCCCTCTCTCCCTATCTCTCTCTCACACATATAAATAAATAAAAATATAAAAATATATTTTTTAAAATAAGCAAAGCTGAGAGTGGTGGCACACGACTCTAATCCCAGCACTTGGGAGGCAGAGGTAGAAGAATAGCTGTGAGTTCGAGGCCACCCTGAGATTACATAGTGAGTTCCAGGTCAGCCTGAGCTAGAGTGAGACCCTACCTTGAAAAACCAAAAAATAAAATAATAATAATAATAATATGTGAAAAGATTTATGTGAAAGATTACCCATTGAATCATTGCTTGTGTTAGCAAAATATTGAAAACAAAATCTAAATTTGACAGACCCATTATTTCTTAGGTCTAGGACATAAAGTGACAGCAGAGCTGCAAAAGTAAATAGAATAAAAGCTTCCATGTGCTAATACAGAAACAGCTCCAAGATTTTATCAGGTAAATGACAAAGGGCAGGGCTATGGATACAGCTCTGTTGGTAGAGTGCTAGCCGAGCGTGCACAAGGTCTTGAGTTTGACCCCCAGCACTGCATAAACCAGCTATGGTACTATGCACATTTGATCCCAGCACCTGGAAGGTGGAGGCAGGAGTAACAGAAATTCAAGGTCATCCTTGGTTACACAGAGAGTTTGAGGCCAGCCTGGGTTAGAGACACTGTCACAAAAAAGAAAAAGAAAGAAAGAAAAAGTAACATTGTGCAAAACAATTGCATTAAATTCCATCTTTTATACTGAAAACTTAAAACAGGGCTAGTCATAAGCCCTAGGGGTGTAACGTCTACTGCTGTCTGGCTAAATGTATACACTATGCTTATCAAACTGCCCAATAAGCACTTCTCTTAATGTTCATACCCTATGTTAATGCTACTCTCACTTTTGGTAGAGAATCTTCTCTTTTCAGATGGCAGTGATATTGGGATGACTCAGAAGGCATCATGGTGCTGGAAAGAAGTGACAGGAGTGCTCAGTACTGCAATATCTCTATCACACCTTCCAAGGCTCAGGGTCTATTGTGGAAAAGGTGGTGGAAAGAATGTAAGAGCCAAAGGAAGGGTAGGACTCCTTACAACGTGCTCCCCCCAGACACTAAATGGCCTGGATATCCATGACCTCACAGTGCCTGACACAACCTGCACAAGACCATCATAATAGGAGGAAAAGATGATGAGATCAAAATAAAGAGACTGATTGAGATGGGGAGAGATATGATGGAGAATGGAGTTTCAAAGGGGAAAGTGGGGGGAGGGAGGGTATTACCATGGGATTTTTTTATAATCGTGGAAGTTGTTAATAAAAAAATTTGAAAAAAAAAAAAAAGAATTCAGGGTATAGTAGAAGGAGAAGAATTTCACTCCAGAGGCATAGTAGGTGTCTTCAACAAAATCATACAAGAAAACTTCCCCCAAACTGGGAAGAGGTGCCAATGCAGATACAGGAATCCTTTAGAACACCAGCCAGACAAAACTTGGAAAGAACCGCTCCTCGCCATATTATAATCAAACTACCAAATGCACAAACCAAAGAAAAAATATTGAAAGCAGTTAGAGAGAAAAATCAAGTTTCCTACAAAGGCAAGCCTATCAGGATTACAGCAGATTACTCAACACAAACTTTAAAAGCCAGAAGGACATGGAGTGATGTATTCCAAGTTCTGAAGGATAACAACTGTCAACCAAGGTTACTTTATCCTGCAAAGCTATCCATTCAAATAGAAGAAGAAATAAAGACATTCCATGGCAAAAGCAGGCTAAAGGAGTATTTTAAGACAAAACAAGCTCTATAGAAAATACTTGAAAGAATCCTCCATGCTGAAGAGAAAGAAAAGCACACATATAAGGAACCAGGAAAAAAAAAAAAAAAAAACTCAAATACTAGTTAACACAGGAGAGCAAAGGTAAAACCAGAAGAACTAAAAGAAAATGGCAAAAATAAATACACACCATTCAATAATATCTCTTAATATCAATGTCCTCAATGCCACAACCAAAAGATATAGGTTTGCAGACTCGGTTAAAAAGCAGGATCCTTCAATTTGTTGCCTCCAAGAAACCCACCTTTGTACAAAGGATGTACACTATCTTAGGGTGATAGGTTGGAAAACAGTGTTTCAAACAAATGGACCTACAAAACAAGCAGGGATCGCTATCCTAATATCTGACAAGGTAGACTTCAGTCCAACGTTATTTAAGAAAGATAAGGAAGGTCACTTTATATTGACTAAAGGCACACTCCAACAGGAGGACATTACAATCCTAAACATATATGCACCTAACATGGGGGCCCCCAAATTCATCAAAAAAACACTATTAGACCTAAGGTCACAGATAACACCAAACACAGTGGTAATGGGTGACTTCAACACCCCACTCTCATCAATTGACAGGTCATCCCAGGAAAAAATAAACAGAGAGGTATCTGGACTAAATGAGGTCATAGAAGGAATGGACCTAACAGATATATACTGGACATTTCACCCAAATGTTGCAGAATATACATTCTTTTCAGCAGCACATGGAACAATCTGTAAAATAGACCATATATTAGGGCATAAAGCAAACCTTTTTTTTTTTTTTTTTTTTTTTTTTTTGGTTTTTCGAGGTAGGTTTCACTCTAGCCCAGGCTGACTTGGAATTCACTATGTAGTCTCAGGGTGGCCTTGAACTCACAGCGATCCTCCTACCTCTGCCTCCTGAGTGCTGGGATTAAAGGCGTGCACCATTACACCAGGCTTACAAAGCAAATATTACCAAATACAGGAAAATTGAAATAATTCCTTGCATTCTATCTGACCACAATGGAATCAAACTACAAATCAATAGCAAGTAAAGCTATCTATAGAGCATACACAAAATCATGGAAACTAAACAACACACTACTAAATGATGAATGGGTCAATGAAGAAATCAAGAAGGAAATCAAAAAAATTATAGAGTCAAATGATAATGAGAAGACAACATACCAAAATCTCTGGGACACAATGACGGCAGTACTAAGAGGTAAGTTTATAGATTTAAGTGCCTATATTAAGAAATTAGAAAGGTTGCATGTAAATGACCTAATGCTTCACCTTAAAGCCTTGGAAAAAGAAGAATAGGGCAAACTAAAAATCAGTAGACGGGAAGAAATAATAAAGATTAGGGCAGAAATTAAAGAACTAGAAACAAACAAACAAACAAACAAACAAAAAATCCAAAAAATCAGCGAAACAAAGAGTTGGTTCTTTGAAAGGATAAACAAGATTGATAAACCCTTAGCAAATCTGACCAAAAGAAAGAGAGAAGAGACACAAATTAATAAAATTAGAGATGAAAAAGCTAATATCACAATAGATAACAGAGAAATTCAAAAAATTATAGGGATATACTATAAAGGCATATACTCCACTAAGTATGAAAATCTGAAAGAAATGGATGATTTCCTTGATTTATATGACTGACCTAAATTAAATCAATATGAGATTAATCACTTAAATAGACCTATAACAAGCATGGAGATCCAAGCAGTTATCAAAAATCTCCCAACTAAAAAAAGCCCAGGCTCAGATGGATTCACTGCTGAATTTTACCAGCCCTTCAGTGAGGAACTAATGCCATTGCTTCTTAAGCATTTCCATAAAACAGAAAAAGAAGGATTCCTACCAAACTTCTTCTATGAAGCCAGCATCACCCTGATACCATAACCAGGCAAAGATAGAACAAAAATAGAAAATTACAGACCAATCTCCCTCATGAACATAGATGCAAAAATTCTCAACAAATTATTGGCAAACAGAATACAAGAATATATCAGAAAGATCATTCACACTGACCAAGTAGGCTTTATCACACAGACGCAGGGATTGTTGAACATATGCAAATTGATAAATGTAATACATTACATAAATGGACTGAAGGACAAAAATCACATGATCATCTCATTAGACAGAGAGAAAGCATTTGACAAAATCCAACATCCCTTCATGATAGAAGTCCTACAGAGACTGGGAATAGAAGGAACATATCTCAGTGTAATGAAGGCTATTTATGACAAGCCTACAGCCAACATATTACTAAATGGGGAAAAACTGGAAGCTTTTCCACTAATATTAGGAACAAGACAAGGGTGTCCACTGTCCCCAATTTTATTTAATATACTACTGGAAGTCTTAGCCATAGCAATAAGGCAAGAGATGCACATAAAAGGGATACAAATTGGAAAGGAAGAGATCAAATCATCATTATTTGCAGATGACATGATTCTATATATAATGGACCCTAAAGACTCTACCAGCAAACTGTTAGAGCTGATAAACACCTACAGACATGTAGCAGGATACAAAATAAATACACAGAAATCAGTGGCCTTCCTATATGCTAACAACAAACACACAGAGGATGAACTCAGAGAATCACTCACATTCACAATTGCATCAAAGAAAATAAAGTACCTGGAAATAAACCTAACCAACGAAGTACAGGATCTCTATAATTAAAACTATAAAACACTCAAGCAAGAAATTGCAGAAGACACTAGGAAATGGAAAAACATCCCTTGTTCCTGGATTGGAAGAATCAATATTGTGAAAATGGCAATCTTACCAAAAGCAATCTACACATTTAATGCAATCGCCATCAAAATTCCAATGGCATTCTTCATGGAAATAGAAAAAACAATCCAAAATTCCCTTGGAATCACAACAAACCTCAAATATCTAAAATAATACTGAGCAACACAAATAAAGCTGGTGGTGTCACCATACCTGATTTTAACCTATACTACAGAGCTATAGTAATAAAAACAGCATGGTACAGGCACAAAAGCAGACATGGAGATCAATGGAGCAGATAGAAGACCCAGATGTAAGTCCAGGTATCTATAGCCACCTGATATTCAATAAAAATACCAAAAAAGCACATTGGAGAAAAGACAGCCTCTTCAGCAAATGGTGCTGGGAAAACTGGATATTTATCTGTAGAAAGATGAAAATAGATTCTTCTCTCTCTCCGTGCACAGGAATTAACTCCAAGTGGATTAAAGACCTTAACATCAGATCTGAAACTCTGAAACTGCTGGAGGAAAAAGGGGAAACTCTTCAACATATTGCTCTTGGCAAAGACTTTCTGAATATAACCCCAATTTCTCAGGCAATAAAACCACAGATTAACCACTGGGACCTCATGAAATTACAAAGATTTTGTACTGCAAAGGACACTGTGAATAAAGCAAAGAGGCAACCTACAGAATTGGAAAAAATCTTTGCCAGCTATATATCTGATAGAGGATTAATATCTAGTATATACAAAGAACTCACAAATTTAAGTAATAAGAAATCAAACAAATCAATTAAAAAATGGGCTATGGATCTAAATAGAGAGTTCTCAAAAGAAGAAATACGGATGGCATATAAGCATCTAAAAAAAGTTCTACATCCCTAGTCATCAGGGAAATGCAGATTAAAACTACATTGAGATTCCATCTCACTCCTGTCAAATTGGCTACCATCATGAAAACAAATGATCATAAATGCTGGCAGGGATGTAGAAAAAGAGGAGCCCTTCTACACTGTTGGTGGGAATGCAATCTGGTCCAGCCATTGTGGAAATCAGTGTGGAGGTTCCTAAACCAGCTAAAGATTGATCTACCATATGACCCAGCTATAGCACTCCTACGCATATATCCTAAGGACTCATCTCATTACCCTAGAAATACATGCTCAACCATGTTTATTGCCGCTCAATTCACAATAGCTGGAAATGGAACCAGCCTAGATGTCCCTCAACTGATGAGTGGATAATGAAATATGGCACATTTATAAAATGGAGTTCTACTCAGTGATAAAGAAAAATGAAGTTATGAAATTTGCAGAAAATGGATGGATCTGGAATGGTTTATACAAAATGAGGTAACCCAGGCCTAGAAAGCCAAGTGCCACATGTTCTCTCTCATATGTGGATCCTAGCTACAGATGATTGGACTTCTGTGTGAGAAGGAAAAAACTCAGTAGCAGAGGCCAGTAAGCTAAAATGAGATATAAAGGGAAGAGTAAGGAAGGGAAGAGGGTACTTAATAGGATGGTATTACATATATGTTAATAGAAGAATAGATTAACGGGGGTGAAAAGGCCCAAAGTGAGGTCAGGGGAAGAGATTGAGTAAAGGAAAAGTGAAGGGAGGGCTAAACAAAATCTAAGAAGATATCAATAAATCACATGGAATCCTCTGATTTTGGACAATGGAACACTCAGGAGCTGTAGATTGTTGCTAGAAACTTTTCAGTGCCAGGGATGGGATACCTTCCAGTGAGTTGTTGGCCAGGGAGGTTCCTGATGCCCCAAAAACATTATAGGCCATTGCCAAGATCCTTGGTTTCCTACCAGGAATAGATGTAAGACCCTGTTGCTGAAGACTCCACATATTTGGGCTGCAAGGCCACTGAGAAATCCTGCTGGAACTGAGCTGATAACCTCCTCCATGTAGACCAGCTGACAGAAAGCTGGAAGAAGCCATTCTTCATGCAGTTCAATGGGAGAAAGAGATACCACCATTGAAGATACTCAACAGTGGACACTGCAAGCCTTATATTTGGCCAGCCATGCCAAATGATCCAACAGGTGCAATAGTGGCATGTCTATCATGGTGGAAACCAACTGCCCTCTAATTGGACTGGAGGTCTGCTCCATGGGAGGGAATACATCTCTGATACTGAAAACTTAAGATAGGTGCAGTCATGAGCCCTAGTGGTGCAACGTCTCCTGAGGTCTGGATAAATGCATATACTATGCTTTCCAAACTGCCCAGTAAGTACTTCTCTTAATATTCATACCCTTTTATTAATGCTACTCTCACTTTTGGTAGAGAATCTTCTCTTTTCAGATGGCAGTGACCTTGGGACGACTCAGAAGGTATCATGCTGCCAAAAGAAATGACCACAGTACTCAGTACTGCAATATCTCTATCACACCTTCCAAGGCTCAGGGTCTAAGAGGTGGTGGAAGGAATGTAAGAGCCAAAGGAAGGGTAGGACTCCTTACAACATGCTCCATCCAGACATAAAATGGCCTGGATTTCCATGATCTCACAGTGCCTGAAACAACCTACCCAAGACCATCATAAGAGGAGGAAAAGATCATGACATCAAAAGAAAAGAGAGACTGATTGAGATGCAGAGGGGATATGATGGCGAATGGAATTTCAAAGGGGAAAATGGGGGGAGGCAGGGTATTACCATGGGATATTTTTTACAATCATGGAAGATGTTAATAAAAATTGAGAAAAAATTTTATAGTATACTAAACTTTTTCTAATGTTTTATGACTGCCCAAGTATTTTGTAACACAGGTACTATGAAGGCCTGACTTTTGACAGCTTCTTTATAGCTGTAATTTAAGCATGTGACCTACACTCTAGCAACTGAATACATTTTTTGAGGAAAATGGTAGAAAATAAGAGTGAGTGAAAGCACATTCTGTACATAATCTATTTTGCTGTTCTTATAATAGTAATTTAGCAATGTCTAACATTCGGAGTTTGGGCATCTGTTGGTGTTGAGAAGTTGTTTTTTAAGGGGTCTTGGGTGAAGCCCAGCAATGTTGATTGCAGAAGCAATGAGGTCTTGGCACAGAAATGGTCTTGATGCAAATTATGGTTTTTAGGGTATAGTTTTCTTACTAGAACAATTTTGCATTGTGGTTTACAATTTACAGTACTGCTCTGAACATTTAGTTTCCAACTTGCTTCCAATGACTTTATAAGCTGCTAAATATAAGCTTTACCAAGATTCTCTTCTGCTTATTCACTCTGAATTAACTCCCAATGCTTGGAATGGACAAACCTTGTCTGTTACACAATATCCTTTCTATTCTGATAAATTTAAATTTCTCTGCTTTGCTCTGTGTCCAGAGATGCTTTCAGTCTCAACTGATGCTTTGGCAGCTCACATGGATGGATGCCTTAGGCAGCTGTTGGGACAACCTGCTATTGAATCTAGAACTGAATATTAAGGGGAGCAAATTCCTGGAGGGCAGCCAGGGAGTGGATCACTGTGTGACAGAGAGAATGCTGGAGAGCACTGAAGTAAAGGGTCAGATCCGGAGCTGAATTATCTTGGGCTCTGATTCCTACGTGGTCCTGGAACTGGTTTTGGTACAGCTGTAGTAACATCTGACTTGTCTCTTGCTTCCATGACCACATTCCCTTAGTATGTGGCATGCCTCTTCATTATAGTCCCACATGCTATTTTCACAATTATAAGCTCAACTACCTGTTTCTATCATTAGTTTGAAGCCAGAACCATAACACTGTTCTGTGCACACATTTAAGTAATTGATGTTAGATTTCATTGAAGCCTGATTAAAATAATCTCTCCCTACTACTCCAATTCTATAAAAAATTAATAGATAATACCACTGACTGTTTTCTAAGTCCTTTCCATTGAATCATTTAATCATTATCTATCCAGTAAAGCAAGATAGTAGCTGGTATTATCTCCTTTATATAAGTGGTAAATAAGAAATAAGGTTAGAAAAATTTTTAAAAGATACAGCTAAAAATGGAAATATTTTCAGGGCACATCACAAGCAGAAAGAGGTAAAATAATACTCTTTATTTACAAGTATAGAGTTGGTAGACATTGTGCTTTAAATAAGAAAAAAATGCTTGAGTTCATAATTTGGTACCTCAGTCTCAAATTGCATTAGAAAATTGTGGGCTTCTCCCAAAAGACTCAAGCACCAACCCTAGTCCATGGTGAAGAGAAGGCAAGAACACATTCTCTGAATGCAGAGAAAGTCCCAAAAGAGAGAAAGTTTAGTTCCTCTCCCTATCTTGTCAATCTCAGAATTTACTCTATCTCCACTAAACAGAAGAAGAGAAAAACCAGTAGGTTCTGTTGATTCTCCTCCTTCCCTTATATACTGTATCACAACACCCCAAATGTCAAGGAAAAGAAACGCACATTGAGAAAATATCATTAACTAAATTAGAGGCATGACTCCAATTTTTTTTTCAATTCTCGCCTGTTCCATCACATATCTAGATTCTCACATTGCATTTACTTATTATTTCTCTCTAGTATCCTACAGTCTACAACTGTTTCCCAGTCTTTCCATGAGTTTAATATTTCATGAGCATTCATGAGTTAAGTTGAAGGCACTTCAGGTTTGGTTTGCCTCATATTTTCTTGTAATTGGACTAAAGTTACATGATCTTTTGACAAGAACACCCCAGAAATTATGTGTACATATGTGTACCATATCACAAGGTTTATAATGCTATTATGTAGTATTATTGGTAATGTTGATCTCTATTAGATGTTTTCTGTTGGAGTTTCCTTGTATAAAATTACTATAACTTATAATTTTTTAATAATATATAATTATTATATATTTATAATTATATATATAATTATAATTATATATTTATAATTAATACATACATCTGAAACTTCAAGTTTTGTCCTCAAGCTTTTACCCACTGATTTTAGCATTCTCAGTGAATTTTATATGCAATAATTATCACTGATAAATGAACTGTTCCTCATTTTCTCCTTTGCCTTAAATGCCTAGACCCACCTTTCCCACTTAGTCAATTCCTGCTCACCTTACAAACTCCAGCTCAAGATTGTTTCTCCTTTCCAGACTGTCTTAGGTGAATAAGAGTTCCATTCTCCACACTTCCTTAGCAGCCCCACACATAATGTCACAATATCTGTCACTATGTTTAGTCACTGTTTTTGTTCCTTGTGAGTCATCCTATATGATTGCATATTCTTTATGGGAGAGTACATTGCCTTAGCCATTTTTTATCAGCACCTAGTGGAGGGTCCAGTGTACAAAAGACACTCAATATGTATTTGAGAATACATGAATGAATGAATTCATCTATTATATTCTTTCCAGAATTCATTTCCAGGCTGAATAATTTAGCTTTTTTAATTGTACTTAGAAGAATAATGTTCATTTCTAAATATATGATTCTAGTTTTCTGCCAAAATTATTTCCCTTTTGGGAAATTCACTTCATGATGTTCCTGGCATTCACATACTTAATCCTCTAAAAACCAAAGTAAAGCCTTTCTTGTTGTTCTTTTCCCTACCTCCTTTCATTATACAATGATCTACCTTTCCACCCCCACTCTTGATTCAGTTTATAAGCACATTTTCAGGAGCAGAGGCAATGAAACTGCTCTTTCTTTAGCTAAACTTCTTGGTGTCACCCACCCAGGTCCTGACATGTTAGCTTCCTCTGTTCTTGGCATTGAATTTTCTTCTGTGTGTTTGCTTTATTCTGTAAATTCAAGGGAGGCTTTCTAAAACTGCTTAAGAAAAGACAAGAGAAAACAACACAAAAGAGAGCAGAGATTCTTTGGCAAACAGCTATCATCATCATTATTAAAAAATCAATGGGGCAAGTCTTGAATGTATGAGATGATTAATGTTACCATACATGAAAGACTACCTGTCTGGCCATGTGCCTGTTGGTGTATCAGTAGTCACTGATATGAATGTAAATGCTAAAAGGGTCTTGTTCTCTTCTTCATCATTTCCGCAAACAACAAACTGTCTTATTCATTGAAACCTATGCAATATTATATTCCCTTAAATCATACCTCCAAACCCTGGAAGCATGTTCAATTTCATGCCTCTGTGGGTAATTATTTTAGACTTTAGCCATTTTATGTTTGAGCTCATCATTCTTTTGTGTGTTTGTTTTGACACAGGGTCTCACTCAGTATTCCAGACTGACCTGGAACTCGTGGAAATCCTTTTACTTCAGCCTCCTGAGTACTGAGATTACAAGCGTGAGCCACCATGCCTGGCTAAGCTCATCATTCTCGACCTACGGCCTTGGATGTTACTATGTATGACCTAATGCTTATGCTAGACCAGGAATTATATAAGGTTGTACAATTGTAATGTCTTCCATTGATTTTCGAGCTGCTTCTCTCTACAATTCATATAAGAAGGTTCTGTACTGATCTAGGTTCTACCTTCTTTTCCTTATATATTTATTCCACTTTAGCTACTAATCTATTTTCTTATACTTTTATCTTATTCCATATGAGTGCTGAAGTCCAACTACCCAGAACTTTACAAATCTCCAGGGAAAAGCACACCATGCTTTTTAGCTTTCCTTGCATTTTTTCATATTGGTTCTACAACTTAGGATGCCTGTTGTCTGCATATGATCTTCTAGGATCCATATTAAAGTTATCTTCTTGGCAGATATTTAATAGGTGTACAAGACACAATTGATCTGCCTCTGTCATTTGTCATAGAACTTGGTCTTTTATTACCACATTTGTCATATTGTGTTAGAATTTTTGGTTTATTAAACTGAAGTTCCCCAAGGCTAGCTCATCTCTATGCCACCCATACCTAGAAGGAGATTACAGTTGATGATACTTTTATAACAAACTGACATCTCCATGATATTTCACATTTTTATACTCATGCATGACAGACCAAAAAGATGGTAGGAGGTGGGGATATGGGTGATATTTTATATTCCCCACAGTAATTTAAGGAATCAAAGCTTCCTTTTTAAAACTTACCTATGTTGGTTTACACAAAATTTAGTATTTTCATCAATTTTTTAGACAAAGTTATTGTTAAAACATTTTATTTATTTATTTATTTGAGAGAGAGGGAGAAAGAGTGAAAGAGGCAGACAGAGAGAGAAAGGATGGGCATGCCAGGGCCTCTAGCCACTGCAAACAAACCCCAGATACATGTGCCACCTTGTGCATCTGGCTTTACATGGGTACTGTGGATTTTAACCCTGGTTCTTAGGCTTTGCAGGCAAATGCCATAATAGCTGAGCCATCTCTCCAGCCCAGAAGTTATTTTTGCTCTTCCTTCTCCATCCTCAGCCCCCTTTTGTGTGCTTCCCCCATCATTGTTTCCTTTTTCCTCTCCTCTCACATGTGTTCTTTGCCCTTTTCCACAACTTCCTCAAAATTTCTTCTTAGCATTTGTGGTCTTCAATCTAGTTATATAGCCTATGCCAACCCTCCAGTCTTCCAATTAACATACAAACATTGAAAGTTAGGATCCACATATGAGAGAGAACATATGATTTTTTTTTTCTTTCTGGGACTGGGTTATCTCATTTAGTATAATATTTTGTAGTTTCATCAATTTATCTGAAAGTTTCATTATTTAATTTTTCTTATATCTAGATAAATTTTCATTGTGTATACATACTGCATTATCATTATCCACTCATCTGTTGATGGGAATCTACATGTATTCTATTTCCTAGGTATTTTGAATAAAACAGCAATGAACATGGATATGCAAGTATCTCTATAGTAAAGGACAGAGTCCTTAGGATACATGCCCAGGAGTGTTATAGTCAAATCATATGAGGATAGTTCACACTGATTTCCATAGTGGCCACACCAGTTTATAGTCCTGTCAACAGTGAATAAGTGTTCTTCTTTCCTCACACCCTTGCCAACAGTAGTTGTCATTTGTTTTCTTGATGATAATCATCCTGGCTGGGGTGAAATGGAATCTCAAAGTGGTTTTAATTTTCATTTTCTTGATGTCTAAAAAGTTGAACATTCAAAAAAATATTTGTTAGCTATTTGTGTTTCTTATCTTTATTAGCTATTTATTAATTGGCAGGGTCTTTGTGTTTAATTTTTAAAAATATTTTATTTTTATTCATTTATTTGAGAGAGAAAAAGGCAGAGAGAGGGAGAGAGAAAAAGAGAAAGAAGGAGAGAATGGGTGCACCAGGGCATCCAGCCACTGCAAGCGAATTCCAGATGCATGTACCACCTTGTGCATTTGGCTTATGTCAGTCCTGGGGAACCAAACTTGGGTCCTTTAGCTTTTTTGCAGGCAAGTGCCTTAGCCACTAAGCCATCTCTCCAGCCCATGTGTTTAATTTTTAAGTTATTTATGAGTTCTAGATATTAATCATCTGTCACATATATAGCTGACAAAGATTTTACTCCATTCTGTAACTTTCTGTTCACTCTGATGATGGTTTTCTTTGCCTGACATGCAGAAATTTTTAATTTCATGTAGTCTCATTGGTTGATTATTGGTACTATTTTATGTGGTATTGGATTTCTTTTCAGAACATTCTTACTTATACCTGTAACTTAAAGAGTGTTCCCTTGTTTTCCTCTATCAGTCTTAGCACTTCTGGTTTGGGGACTTTTTAATTTTTATTTTATTTATTTATTTATTTATTTATTTATTGTTTTAGGCAAGTCCAACAGATGGCCTTTATTTTTTTATGGGTGTGAGTAACAGCATGAGAGCAAGTGTGAGAGAGAATTGGCACACCTTGGACTCCAGCCATTGAAATCGAATTCCAGATGCATGTGCCACCTTGTGCATCTGGACTACGTGAGATCAGTTGAACAAGGGTCCTTAGGCTTCGTAGGCAAGCTCCTTAACTGCTAAGCCATTTTCCAGCCCATGTTTTTTTTCTGTTTTAAAAATACAATTTCACTCTGTAGCCCAGGCTGACCTGGAATTCATTATGTAGGACAAGCTTGTCTTGAATTGTGGCAACTTTCCTGTCTCAGGCCCTGCAGGAGGCACTCCACCAATCTAGGACTTGTTTTTTTTTTTCACTTTGGTTTGAAATTAAGGTCTTTGACCTATTTTGATCAATAGATTTTTTTCTTTAGAAGCATGTCTTGAAATTTTGGCAGAAATTACATTTAATATGTAGACACGTTGTGGTAGCATAGCCATTTTCACAATACTAAATTCTGCCAAATCAAGAGCATGGACTATCTTCCCATTTTCTGAAGTTTTCTTTTATTTATTTATTAAATGTCATAAATTTTCTTTGTAGGGGTCTTCACTAATCATGGTGAGTTTACACCTATGTATTTCCAGGTTTTGAATCTATTGTGAATGAGATGCTGCCCATAATTTCTTTGTCAACAAGTTAAATTTCACAACATATGAAAGCGACTGATTTTTTTCTATAACTATATTTTTATTAAATCCGAGAGCTGTCTGGTATGGTCTCTTAGGTATAGAACCACATTTTCTCTCAGTAGGGATAATTTCATTTCTTCATTTCCTATATTTATTCCTTTTATATCCTTCTTCTGACTTGTTGCACTAGCCAAGACTTTGAACAGTATAAGAATAAGAATAAGAATAAGAATAAGAATAAGAATAAGGGTATAGATAGTAGATGCCCTTGTCTCACTCCAGATTTTAAAGCACTCCAATTTTTTTCTGTTTAGTATAATGCTGGATATAGGTTTGTCATATATATACTTTATTATTTTAATTATGTTCTGTCTATTCTTGGTTTCTCTAGGACTTTCCTGTAATCTTCAATTTATATGGAATGCATTCCTTCTTGTGTTATTGTTTGTGAATCTTTATTCTTTGTGTATGGCATTTCCTTAAGAATTTTCTATAGACTGGTTTAGTTGTCATGCGTTGTGTTTTTCTTGTAGTCTTTTTACTTCTCCATCTATTTTAATAGATAATTTTGCTTGGTATAACAATTTTGGTTGACAAATATTTTACTTTCGAGGTTTGAAACATATCTTTCCATCTGTTCCTAGATTTTAGGATTGCTAATAATATATTTGATATTACTCTAATGTTTCTGCATCTGATTATTAGGTTTGGTCTCTTGAGTGTCTGCCCCAGAATTCTTAAAAAAATTGTTATGTTCATTGATCTTTTTTTCTTTATGTTTGTCTATGTGCATTATACTCTTGACCTTGTTCTCCAACTATGCAATTTGACCTTGTCTAGTGATACTTTCTGATGCGTTATTTGTTTAACCAATTCTTTAATTTCCAGATTTTCTGCTTTTTCTTTTAAATTTCTCTATTTCATTGATGACTTTTTTATGTCAAATTTTAAATATTTCTCCAAGTTATAGGTTCTTTCACCCACATTGGTAACTTTCTTTTTTAAAATGTATTTTATTTATTTATTTGAGAGAGGGAGA